>CM076962.1:5556408-8328075 GCA_039566865.1 Aurelia coerulea | reverse complement strand
AAAGACTGTTGGCACAAATCAGCAAAAATTACAAAAAATTTTCAGCTGTGAGTGACATTCCATTACTTGTATTGTAGTCAGATTTCTACTATGGAAATTGCTGTTAGGGATACTATTGACTGCCCTCCTTGGATAAGTTCTGTCTGAGCAAATCACCGATTTCTATACACTGTATTAGCCGATCAGGGGGCTTGCATTGTTTGGAAATATTCACAAGGGTGGGTACATTTAGTAAACATGTGAGGATTATCATGGAACTTTCAAGAAACTTGTAAGAAACTATTGAGTACTCAAAATATGATGACCTTCAGCAAATAATCCCTTGCTCAACGATTTGTGTATTTTTCCTTTAAATATGTGTAGGTTGTTTGCAGATCTCTAGCCACGGATATACTAGTTGCTCAGATCAATGATTGTAGCTCCAACAAAAAATAAATTATGATTTATTATATTCTCTGGAAAATTTCATGCCAACCACCTAATGCACTGAGCATACACTGATATTGTTTAACGCTTGGTACAGAAATACAGTAAGATGGTTGTTTGAACTCTCGTGAAAAAAGATCCAGTATTTTGCAGTGGCCTGACAACACAGTTTTTTTAACACAGGCTGCCAAAGAGAAGGGAAATGGTAAGCTCCTTGAATGGGTTCCAGTTGTTCGAAATCACTTTTGGCATTGTTCTGAAAGTTGCAAAGGAAATCTTGAACAAATGAAGGTGAGTTACCAAAAATTCATCTTTGTTGTCAATTCTCTTGGTATTCATAAAAAGGCCCTACCTACAGTATTTTGGGGTCTTTGGATCCAAAGTTTCTAATTCTAACATTAAATACTCCCAAATACCAAATAATTTGGGGGTGGTAATCATCAGGGGGGTCAGGAATAGGTCAATATAATAAGGTTTGGGGGCGGGAACAATGGGGGAGGTTGGAAAAGTTGAAAATAGCAGTTTTCTTAATGTTATATTCTGTGCTTTTCAGTGTAAAGCATTAAAAAGATCCACCACCACCATGTTTATCTTATGTGTAGACTTCCGTACCTGATCATTTTGTACTACTTTCTAGGATGTGTGGATCAATATGTTGAAACATATGTGCAACTTGCATTTTAATTGCTCGCATGGCCCCCTTGAGAATTTAGAAAGAACTGACTGGTTTGAGGCAGGTGATGGAGACTTTGGAGTTGTTAGAGAGCTTGTTTTGGACAAGAAATTACTTAAAAGTTTCCAGTATTACACAAAATTCAGGTTTGTTGAATTCTTGTAAGTTCTTTCAATGGCAAGTTGTTGAGAGCCCTTGTATTCAATGAGCACATTCTGTAGTTAGGTACCCACACCACAAGTAACTCCAAGATTCTGACAGAAACTTGTTGGGGAGACAAAATATGATTTGCCCGAGGAAACTTGTGTGTCCCCCCCCCCCCCGTGCAGTAGGAGGATGTTCATGCGCAGAAGTGTTTTGGATTGGAATTCTGACGGATGCATAAGCATCAACCTACTGCACGGGGGACGTACATTTCATCAAACAACCCGTATTTCATCTCCCCAACAAAAACACAGGCGGCTTTGTCCTTTTTCATATGTTTTGCTTCTGTTTAGGCACACAGGGGAACTAGAAGTCTTCCACAACCATCTCCTGATGTATACACCAAATTTTTCAAGTATGTTTTCATCACATGTTGTGTATAATGAATAGTTTTATTTAAATTTTACTTTCAGGTTTACATATCAATTTTCATGGTCCATGATATGCACTGTTATCTTTTGGTCCCAGAAGATTAGTCATCACAATGTCCATTATCAATATTGCATCTTGGGGGTAAAAAAGCTGTTTGAAGACAATCACTAAAGTCACGGACAAATAGTTGATTTCTGTGAAGAATTGCCCTTAGTTTTCTACATTTAACGAGGCTAATTGAAAGAATGGGAGGTAACTGTCTAGCTGATTTACAGTAGCTTCTTATAAACTGCAAATGTAATCAGGTGGATGCTTGCAGGAAAGGAAATTGTTTATCGTGGACTGGTGAATGCTTCATTTTACTGTTGTTGCTTCTGATTGTGGACTGAATCAGAACCACGTTTTGAGTTGTTAACCTTTTGCAGCCAATTCATAATTTTTTGGTTTATAGGTACCCTTCATACCGCGCAAGGAGTCAACTGGCAGTTATAGACCACAACCACCATTGCCAGCGTCCCCAAATGACAAATATGATGGGAAATCCAGTGTGGTCCAGATGATGGAGCAAGAAAGCAGGTCGCTGGATACCGTTATTAGTGAAAGAACCAAAGAGGTACGAGTATATACCATACCTCATAGCCATGATACTGAAGGCACGCAAAGATGACTCAAAACCGATCAAAACAACCATTGGTTTACAGTTAGATGACCCAAGAAAACAAGCATCTACAATTGCAAAATTACCATCAAGGCCAACAATAGACCTTGTCCATAAGAAGTTGACAAGGTTTCAGAAACATTATAAAATGGAACAATAACTGCAACAGTTTTAGTTGGAAAAAGTACGGAAGGTCCCTGTAGATAAGTTGTTATATTCTAAAGTACAACCAAAAGCTACGAAGAATAAAATTGATTTTGGCCATACGAACAACGATTATTTTCCAAAATAATGCAAAATAAATTCCATTTGAAAGACATCAGCGTGCGAAACTTAAGTATTGCAAACATTGTAAAATTTTGTTTACTTTTCGTCTCTTGGAAATCTTTAGAAATTTTTTACCTCCTATACATTATTCTAAAAATCAGGTCTTCACAAACAGTAATATGAAGTTAGATCTTGCATAAAGTGACTAGTTTGACTGTTATGTCGCCTGTTACCAAATGCACTGTGGTCAGTTTTTGATCCTATACCTTCTTGATAAAATTTGACCTAAATAGCCTCAAACAGGGGCTACTCTAGAGCGCACTGTTTCATAAAAAAACAAACGAAAAGATAAACAAAAACTACAACTAATTCCCAAAAGAATGAGCCCCTAAAGTCAACAAAATTCAAAAGATTCAAATTCCTCTATCAAATATGTTGCACATGATACTGAGCATGCATTATTTTGTAATATAGTGATAGTTCTATGAATAAACCATTTTACCATCATAGTTTTTGGTTGTATTTTAATGATCCTTATAACCAGTATATCTGCCATCTGGGGAAGGATACTTTACACGTATTGCCCGAACATAGCATGATGGTATAACCACCCTGTTACCTGCACCTAATGGTCCATGTTTCCACATTACAAATTGCCTATATGCTGTGTGTCGCATTGCCTTCCTGTCAAATGTTGGCACATCAACCCTTATGTCACAGCGAGAATTAATCGCCACTTCTAATGTTGTGCCATTCAAGCATATTTCGTAAAAGGTCTGGTCAGTTGTCAAACATGATTTCCTCTCGCAGCATTTTCTTTCTTTTGCAGTGGGCATCTCTCTGCAGTGGCCACATTTGCACCAACTGGGGCACTGAATTTCAAAACCATTTTGAATAGGCATTCCAGGATTTGCCCTTTGATTCATTACATCAAGTAACAGGGATTTCCTGTCCTCAAAAACTGTCACTGCAATTTCCAACAGCTCATTTGGTGGTAATGTGGCAAGAATGTCCTATGAGAAACGAGGGAATAAATTAGTGTTTGAAGTTGTAGGTATGCCATAAAACATATTCATAGTAATGACGGGGCAGGAAAGCTCAAAAAAAGTGTGTCAGAATACTCAAAGGATCATACATACCCTCACATTTATCACATTTGTTCGCTGTGGTGCAGTTGCTTCCGTTGGCTGGCGTGTTCTTGCTGTTTCCTTTGGGAAAACGGAGAGCGTGTAGTGTAGTTGTATAGTTTCATGACTGACTTAGAGTATTTTTTCAAATGTAATATACCTTAAGATCTGTCTCTAATTAGATCATGTCAAAATGTCCACAAATAACAAAAATTGGAGTCTTTTGCACTATTAATTTTGTGTGAATGCAAATCTGATATGACATCTACAATTTTGTATCAGACTTTAGTTCAGATTCAATTTAGTTCAATACCAACAGCGAATGATGATTCTCTCTTTCATGCATTACTTTGAATTTGCTTATTAGATTGTTTTGTAAATAAGATTATTTAATTTTGTATGCTTTTCTTTTAATTTAGTTATTGTATGTATTTGCATGGCCCACTGTAAATCAGTCCTTTGACTGACGTGGCTACCGTGCCTAAAGAAGTTAAAATCAAATCAATCAATCAATCAATCAATCAATCATTTTGATTGCCAAGTTGATTTTGGTATTTCAGTTTTATAATGAATATAAACTATTTCATGTGATCACAAGAGTAATTTGATGTTGGAAAACTGGCAGATACTAAAATTTTGTTTGGCTCAACTCACTCCCCCATTTACAGGTTCAGCAAAGTCCAAATTATTTTTGGCAGTGGTAGCGAGTACTAAATTATGAAAAAAAAACCTATATTTGGGCCATGGGCTTTGGGTCCAATACCGTATACTGCTAATTTCATTTGATATTTCATCACTTCAAAAATAAAATTCATGATTTGCTAAAGAAAAATTAACTGTCTTATTACTGCTTGCGGATTCTCTCTGTTCTGGCAGGGTTTCTTCTTTGTGTCCGTACATGTACAGTCGGGATTGCAGAATTCACGTTGACTCTTGCATGGGCACCCTTTCCGAAGGCAGAGTGTTTTGCAATCACATGTCACTAAGAAGAGAGAGAGAGAGAGAGGACTACTTCACCAAAAATTGAGTAACATAAAAGGAAACAAACAGGGAGCAAATCAAATGCACACATCTTATAATAAGAACTATTAGCTAACTAAAAAAATACCTGAAACTGAAAATATAAGAAACAGCAGGCTCAATTTCTCAAAATATAAGAAACAACCCTAACTGAGTTTCAAAAGCTAAGGAGCTTTCATAATTTGCAGTTTTAATTTTCCTATCACACTCGGCAATGACAACAAGTTTGACACTGTGTACAGTTATGGATCGCAAATGGCCTAAGTCGATAACTTATTACATTACATTGGCACAATCAGCGGATGATGCTTCCAGCTAATGAACATATAACATTCAATTACCTTGTTTTCCTTTGGCTTCCTCCTGGAAGCTTGAAATGTTAGGCTCATTGACAGCGTTGATGGCACCGAAGTCTTATATTGGCTCCCTCGTCGTGATGCTTGTGGTGGTGTTTGACCTAACACCGACGAAAAGTCGCTAACTAGGCCTGATTGTTGGGTAACAACTCTTTCCCGTCCAAAAACGAGTAACGGCACGCTGGCTGAAGGTAAATTCGAATCATTTTCGATATCTGGAATCACAAATCGCCTCGCCATATTTCTCGCTGCAACTGCTATAATCGGCCTAATTTCCCCGCCAACTCGCGCAATATCCTCTGGCCTCTCAGTCATGATTTAATGACTCCTACGTCATATGCCTATTGTTAAAGCGGCCAATCAACGAGGGGATAGTTTGCCTTTAATATGGTCTGCTCCATCCAATTTCATGCAATATCACATGCCACATTACACTGCTTCCATTCTTAGAAAAGAAAATTTGCAAATAAAAGAGCGGGCAAAGACACGGTTTTTCAAACTTTTTGCAATGGCTTCAAGTACACTTCGTGATCCTGCGACGGAAAATGTTGTTAACATTGACCAAGTACTCATGCTCAGACCCATACAGCCCGTCATCGATTTCCCAGCTAAAAAGTATGGAAGTAGGGACTATAGATTTCAGAAGAAATAGTATAGTACATATGAATGGTTGGAGTATCCTGCAGAAAGAGATGCAATGTACTGCTTCTACTGCAGGACTTTTGGAACTCTTGGTAAGTGACAGTTTTTTATACTTAATCTACCCTTTTCTTTTCGTCCGGCTTTACCTGTTTAGAGCAACTGATTTTATATAATTTGTTGGTGCCGTTCGTTAGGTTCTTTCCCACCATGGAGCAACTTTTGATAGGTAAAGCTTTTCGATGCAATTGAAGGATGATTACACATGCAAAAACTCATCACAAAGTCAAAGCATTTTTTATCAACATTACAATTTATTATCTCGTTGTTTTTAGTTGACTGCGCCGAAACACCTTTCATCAAGGAAGGTTTTCGAAATTGGAAGAACGCCATGGGCAAAGAAGGCAGAATAGAGAAGCATATCAAATCAAGAATGCATCAACTGAGCAGAGAGAGGGCAATATGTAGAAGAACAGTTAAACCAGTAAATGTTCAGCTTTCGGAGGCAGAAGCTGTAAATGCATCGAGAAGAGAGAAGGAGAAAAAAGAGAACAGAGAAATTGCAGCTGTTATCTTTGATGTAGTGCGACACATCGCTTTGCAAAACGAGGCCTTTCTTGGACACGATGCACAGTGTGCCCAGATCTCCGATTTCGAGAATAAATTCATAGCGCAAGAAAGAAAACTGATAAAAATATGGTTGAGGGCTCGTTCGAAAGGTTTTATAAAGGAGGACATGACATGAAGGATATCTTACAATTTTCCGAAATAGGGGGGTGCTGGGGCAAATTTCTTTATTTGGGCGATTTTGACAAAATAGCACTGTATTGAATTTACTGCTGGTATTTTCAGAGAAGGTTTCAAGAGCGCATCAGGAATCAGCAATGGTAAAGACAACGAGCTTGAGTGAAATAACTACTATTTACGAGGTCTGGGACCCAATATTCCCATAGGAATATTTAGTGGTTTCATGTCCATCTTTCTGTACTAGATTTCTTTATTTTCCAAAAATGTATTCTTTATTACGTAAAGTTTTCTAAGACTAGTATAGGGTGTTTCACTATAACCATTTCAATATAAATCTCAAGGAATAAAGAAAAACTTGTGAACTGGTTTGTATGAATTCGAGTTGTTTACTAACAAGAACTCAGTTGTTTTTGACAAAAAAGTGAGCATCGTGTCAAATCCCTACATTGCCTCAAAGGGACCATGTCCATGTCGTTTAGTGTGTGGAGAAGTAAGAGATGACGCAAAAGAACGTGCACCACAATTTTGCGACTGAAGAGATGAATACAGCATCAATGTACATGTGAGTGGTTTCCCCTAAAATGCATACAATGTTTGTTATGCAATACTGTTGATGGAAGAATGCAATATCGAAATTCATAATATGGTGATAAGCTCTTATTATTCTATTTTTGAAAAAAGGCGCACTTTACTCACCCCCCCCCTCCGGTTCTTTGACCCCCTACCCATCAACCTCCTTTTTCAAATTTAAGTTTGGGATGAGCTAAGGCTGGTATTATATTGAGGAAAGCATCATCGTATTAAACGAAATATTTTCCTACAGGTAGTGCAACATCAACAGAACATATGAGAACAAGAACTTTTGTAATTTTGACGCCGAGAGCACCGTCTTGAAACCATTCCCCACCCTTTGTCCTTATCCCCCCTTAAGCGAAATTAGCATTTTCTACTCCCTCGAAGTGCATTCAATAACAAGGAAGCAACGGCATATCCCCGCAATGACCCGCATCTTTTGAAATCTATAAAACGTAACAAGATGTTACAGACGGCGACAAGGGAAATAAAAACTATTTATGTCGCAAGTTTGCTCCCAAAATTGAAATAATTTCATTGCCAATATCAAATTCTATTGATGATAGTTAGAAAGCTTATTTCCCCAGCTTTTGAATAAGCCTATTGCAATCGCTGTAACTTTAGGGGAAGCGAATCAATGATTAAATGTTTGATGCATACTATTTGAGACAAAAAACTGCTTGAAGAATTCGTTCAGTTAAGTTTTGTGAAACTTGCAACTTTGAAGTGCTGTATCTCTGGAACGGATGGATATTTTGAAGTCTGGTCTTTTGCACCTTTTAGTACAGGGTATATGCAATTGAAAAATATCCCTTAAAGGTTCAAAATCAAAAACTCGAAAATTATTTTTTTCCCACCCTGGGCACACTGTGCGATGAGAAGTCAACGTCCTTAAACCAGGGGAAGTTTCTTGAAGAGATACAATTTCTCGCCAAGCACAATGCACAAGTGGTTAGACAAAAATCCTGAAAATGTTTCTTGGCTAAGCAATGACATTCAGAACGAGATGTTAGGCATAATTTCCGATAATGTGTTGGAGACCATCAAGGAACAGGTAAAGAAAAGCAGATTCTATTCTATGGAACTTGATGAAGTCACGAGTCATAAGCATTCCTACATGTCAATCGTCCTCAGATATGTTCATGATCACACTATCTACGAGCGCGTTGTTGGACTCAAACACGTCCAAAGCTTGAGAAGAAAGTCGTTGTCGGACGTCCTCGTTGAAGAGCTTGGCAAGCATGAAATTCCGTTGAAGGACATGATTGGGAAAGGATTCGATGATGCTAGCAACATGTCTGGAAAAGACAACGGAATGCAGCAGAAGCTTACAGAAGCTGGTGCGACCATGTCACTCTACTTTCATTGCTTTGTACATCGTCTCAATTTGGTTCTAGGAAAGTGTGCCGAGACACTTACCATTGGTAAAAGATGTCTTTGCAACAATTGGGTCGATCTTCACGGTAATGGAGGGGTCTCCACAACGCATGGCTGTTTATGAGGAAAATCTAAAAAAAATTCAATCCAAGAAGGGAGAACTGCTCTTCGTGCATTTTCGGACACCCGTTGGACCGCAAGGGCAGACAATCTTGCTGCCACAGTCAACACTCTACCAGCCCTGATTGCCACACTCGAAGAGCTTAAATCTAGCGACGCAACTTGCGAAGGGCTCTTGATAAGAATCGGAACCTTCGAATTCCTACTAAAGGTGCTGATTCTCAAAGAATGCTTTGATCGTTCTAGATATGCACCAGAGTATCTGCAAAGAGAAGAGATGGATATGGTTACCACAGTAGACTCAGTCACCACCCTTATCCGACAGATTTCTTCGGTAGATGGCTAAAGAAAAGGCAGCCTAGTTTGGAATCCTTGATGATTTCAGTCCACCAGATAAAAGACGCTGCACATTGCCAAGTCGCTTAGCTGATGGTCAAACCTTGCTAGATGCCACCTTCAGCCATAGAATTGGTGCCGAAACTGAGAATATTCAGGCAGAATCACAAGAAGATACTTTCCGCCGCAGTTTCTACTATACTCTTTAGGATCTTTTGCTGAACGAGTTGCAGAAAAGATTCTCTTCCGAGGACTGTGAAGTAATGGTTCAACTTTCGGCACTTTGTCCTTCCAAATGGAATGACGCGAACGTTGCCAAAATAAAGAAACTTGCCAGCAGATATGATGTTGCACAGGAAGAAGCCGGTCGTGAATACTCCATGTTCCGAGAATCAGGATTTTTCGAAAATTTGCTGCATGATATGGAGGAGAGGAAAGCAAAGCAATTTAAAAATCCATTCCTGCTCCTAATCCTTAAAAAGTTTTCTGGGGGTGATCTTGCTAACCTGTATCCAAACCTCTTTCGCGTCATCCAGATTGCTGCAACCATACCCGTGACCATTGCCCTCTGCGAGCGATGCCACAGCAAGGTTAAAATAATAAACAATTACGTGCGTGCCAAGATGGAAGAAGACCGTCTTGAGAGTTTGCTGCTCATCAGCAGCGAAAGAGACTTGTCCAAAGACATTAAGTTGGTTGAACTTGTCAATCAGTTTGCCGTAAAACCTAGAAAACTTCGCTTGTAACATAATTGTTAATTGCTACTGTGGGGGTTGACTGAGACATAAAATGGTCGCACTTTTTAGGATTTTACAAGCTAGCTTACTGTGTTGATTTTCAGGGGCGAAGCTGGCTCAAAAGGACTGGTCATGCTCTGCGCCGAAGGCGCAAAAAGGGAAACTCTTTGTGCCGTAGGCGCAAAGAGCGCGGGGTCCGGGGGCGGAGCCCCCGGAAATTTTTTTTGGGCCACACCCTTTTTAAACCAGGAAACGCCCCCTTTCCACAAGGATGGGGACAACGCCTATCCCTTTACAGGTTAAATATGCACCTGAACACGAGGGAAAACTCCCATTTTCAATTTTTTTTTTTATTTTTGAAATTTTTTTTGGGCCACACCCTTTTTAAACCAGGAAACGCCCCCTTTCCACAAGGATGGGGACAACGCCTATCCTTTTACAGGTTAAATATGCACCTGAACACAAGGGAAAACTCCCATTTTCAAAAATTTCAGGCCAAGATTTGGTTTTCAAATGTTTTTGTTTTGGTTTCAAGTCTGACATTTCCGAGGCATTTAAGCTTGTCATAAATTTGGCAGGCATTTTGTGTCAAGATTTTCACATTTATGTGTCTGAACACAGAGGGAAAACTCATATTTTCAAAAATGTTAGGCCAAGACTTGGTTTTCATGTGTTCTTGTTTTAAGTCTGACATTTCAAAGAAAGGCATTTTAAGCTTGTCATAAATTTGGCAGGCATTTTGTGTCAAGATTTTCACATTTAATTTTGTTGAACAGTTGCAAGGCAAATTTAGCTTGAGTTTTCCATTTTTGATTACAAAGTCCAACTTTGTAATCTAAGAGGGGGCTCCGGGTCAGTCAGAAAGTCAGAAAGAAAGAAAGTAAGAAAGAAAGAAAGAAAGAAAGAAAGAAAGTCCGTCACGCTCGTTAAAGCAATTGATTAACGTTTTACCTCTGCTAATTGGCACTGAAATAAAGAAAGCGCACAGAAAGCGCACACAAGACAGAAGTTTCCCGCGATCAGATAGAAAAATTTGACGTCGGCATGTTTCATGTTAGACAGATTTGACACCATAAGATGGATAAATCACCATAATGTTTACCCTGGCACAGCAACAAATTTACCCAGAATTGGCACGTTCTTGACTTCATTAGCAGCTTAATTACGTTAAAACAATCGTTTTCTAGAACGAACGCATCATTAGCCACTCGTTGATAGTACTCATTATGCAAATAAGTCAACTTTAGAGGATGATGTAAACGGCGGCCTGCACAGAGGGTAGCATTCGCAGCCTCACCGAAGGTAGAAGGACCCCCTCCTGCACAGCTACAGATGCAAATATGCAAACGTCGCAGGTGAAGTTGAGAGGAAAGGTGCAGAATCCCATCAAACAATGGCGCCATTCACTGAGGGAAGGCACATGATCACACTGAACCAAAACATCTTCATGCATACGATTCTGCACAGATGTTATTTTCGTGACTGCTTGTCTCAAATTAGATGCCCGCGAATAGAAACGTTCTGCAGAGTTCTGCATAAGTAATTTTGGGTTATCGTTAATCTCACATGACATCTAATTTTAGACGATGCACCAATAGTTTCATGCACGAACCAAGCCAACTAGGGGTAATGATTTTTGATTTGTTGCGTATCATCTTCGTTTGACATAAAAATCAAAATATTGCTTTTCGGGCGATTCTTGTCGTTTTACAAGGCGCTTGATTTGCTATTGAAGGTGACTTTAGCAGCAACATTCATCCCTCTGACTGTAGCTAAAAACAGCATCACAACGATCATTTGGGGTTATGAAGAACTCGATATTCAGATTTTCTTATGCTTGCTTAGCTCAGGACGGACTTTGTAATCATCCAAAAGGATCTTATGTTTAAGCATAAGGAACCCCACCAGCTCATGGCAACAGTAAAACTGGGGGGTAATCAAACTGCATTACAATTGACCATAAAAGAAAATTGGCTGTTGTGGGAGGAAGCTGTTCTGATAAGTAAAAAATTATGATTATAATACTGCAATCACCAACAGGAAAGTTCCTTGTGAAATTTCTCATAGTCAGCAACAAATTATGAAAATACTGCACAAACAGGAAAATTCTCTTGGAAAGGTCCTTTGATCAGCACTTATGATAATACTGCAATCATCAACAGACAATCATCAAAGTTCCTTCACCATGGATGGTGGGCATGTGAAAGTTCTCATAGTCAGCAACAAATTATGATAATACTGCACCAGTGCACCTAGCCAGTTTTGCAATCAGAGAGGAACACATGCCATGAATGTTGGTATAGCCTGTTTCTGTTCATGTTTGGGATACACCTGCCTGGCCTACTAATGTACATGGCCAACAAAACAGCCCCTTTCATACCTTCACTCGCACACAGCCAATTTCCGCATTGGTCGCTGTTGTTGGTAGATGTGCTTCTGCTCAGCAACAGTCCTCGAAGCAAAGGACATTCTTAATAACTGAGACACAAGGTCTCGATCAGTCAGCAATAATTTCCTGAGCTTGAACTTGCGCCATAATCGGCTAGGCCTAAACACTCTTGTCAGTGTTAAACTCACGAAATGACACAGGGTTGCCCTGCATACGACACTCATGCCCTGAGAACTTGACATGCCTTGATGTAGAAAATCTTTGCAATGATTTTGCAGAATAAAATATTCAGCCAATCAAAACGAACCATTCATCGAAATTGTAGGATTAGGTTATGATGATTTTAACGACGAGGTCATGCTCTTCTCGCTTTGCCAGACCAAGCTTTGTTCGTTCCTTTTGTTTCAGAAGTGGACTACTTTGTCGGGCATGATGAAACATAGGGTACCAACCTTATGGGCATGACCGTATTCATAGGGGGATTTCCGGTAGGTCGTGCTCAAGGATTGAGGACATGACCAGATTGGATGCCCTGTTGACATTCGTCTTGCTCTCAGTGGCGAATCTCATTGGCTGAGCCGAACTGAATACGGGGGATATCATCAGAAGCCATATTGACCAGGGGGGGGGGGGTCATTCGATCAATCGTTGTATTTTTGAACTGGTTAGGCGATAAGAAACTGCGTTTTCGAGCAGAAAAACCTATTTTTTGTGATTGAAAAAAATGTTCTTTTTGAAAATGTTTGGTCATGCTGAGCATGACAAGCATGCCCTCTAACTTCGCCACTGTTGATTTTTCAATTTGATTTTAACAAGGATCAATGTAGGTCTAAAAAAATCATTAAAATGACACGTGAATGCAACTATTTTAGTTTCAAAATACACCAGGTTTTCATAACAGGACGCTACCTGCTTCTAAAGTATTTGGAATACAACGTTGCAAGTCTTTTCTGGCTCATCTAGATTAAGCACGATCATAGTTAACGTATGCTAATATGCAGTTTATTCAAAATACTACAATCATGGACATAATTATGAGACAAATTCATTTTTTCTGATATTTTGAACTGTTGAGCATCCTTCCCCCCTTTCCCCCCACAATCAATGTTGAAAAATCCGAAAACCTTCCTCGACACGTCACCAACATTGAATAAGGGGGAGGGGGATCTTCAATAGTCAAATCTAAAATTAAAATGAATTTGTCTCAAACTATTTTGTCCATGATTGTAGTCATCAGGAGATATACGACACGACATTGTAAATTCACTGCTGTCTGAATGTGTTTATAATCATTCTCTGTATTGGGAAAGAAATGAAAAAATTGCAGAGGATCATTTCAGATCGCATAGAAGATAAGTCTTACCAAATTTCAAAGCTTTCATTCTAGCACTGACAAATATGGAATCAGGAGCTGCCCTCTAAGCAACGGTAAAGGATGTATCTTCAAAAAAGTTTTCCCCGTGCTCTACTTCATAGAATAACTGTCACAAAATAATCAAGGTTTCCATGTGATTAATGGCAAGCATGATATTGGGAGATGCATTCTAAGCCAAAGTAAAGGGCGTGGCCCAAAAGCATTTTCCTGGGGGCTTCACCCCCAGATCCCCTCGTTCCGTTGCCCCCCTTACCCTGGCCACGCCGCTGCATACCTTACTTCAAAATCGTCCACAAAACACAAGAGACACAGGCTTGCTAAGGCAAAATTTACAGTGCATCCAAAACAAGAGGTAATCTACCCTGGTAATTTGTCATGTGGAGTCCCTCAGGGGTCAATTCTTGGTCCACTCATATTTCTCCTTTATGTGAATGACATGACACAAGCTGTCGACTGTGACCTGCTTCTGTACGCAGATGATTCTTGCCTAATCTTTAGAGACGAAGATATTGAGAACATAGAGACCAATTTAAATAGGAATTTTAACTCCCCCTGCAATTGGTTTGTGGAAAACAAGCAAAGTATTCACTTAGGCGAGGACAAAACCAAATCCATTCTTTTCAGAAGAAAAACTAGCAAAATCATAAAAAAGCTGAACATTAGGAGGGTTGATATAGAAATTAAACAACACTCAATTGTCACATACCTTGGATGTGATATGGATGAAAATCTGTCTGGGGAGTCAATGGCAACTAAAATGCTTGGAAAAATAAATGGCAAACTGAAATTTCTGTAAAGAAAACAAAGCTTCCTGGATAACTCCCTTCACAGGTTGCATTTAAATGCCCTTATTCAACCCCACTGTAATTATTCATGCACATCATTTTACCCAATTTTGGGAAAGAGGCTGTCCAAAAAACCCAATCGGCACAAAACAAATGCATTCGTTTCTATCTGAATTTAAAAAGTACAGCATATGTTGGGGCTACAAATTCAAAGCTATACACTGGCTCCCCACAAAACACAGAACAAATCAAAATATCTGTGTAAAGATAATGAAATTTTTTAAAGGAACTGCTCCAGCTTTTGCAGATGAAATATTCCATCCAGTTGACAACAGTCGAATAACACGAAGGTCTAAGTTTAAATCAAACGTCCCTTTTCGTAAAAGTAACACATGCCAAAATGTCTATCTAACCTAGGGCCAACAATATGGAATAGTCTAGCAACTGATTCAAATCTACAACCAATATTAACACAAAATTTAAACACAAAATTAAAGAAAATTTTTCAAAAATATACAGAGAGAGGAAGATGACATATATGTGTAGTACTGACACCTCATTTGCTCTCGAAGACTCGTGATTTTGGACCCATTTCATCAAAAAGCACTTTAGCCTTTTCTTTTTAAGAAACAACCTATGAGGGGACCATTATGGAAGTTCAATTCGACCTTTTAATGCTATCCCTGCCTACCATTACGGGAGTTTTATAGGTATCTATTTAAATTGTATAACAACTTTAATTATGTATCTATTTTTAGCTCTGAAACTATTGTATCTGAAACTAAAAAAAAAACTATGGTAAATCTTTTAATTATTTGTGGCATAGGTTTTGAAAAAGGGCCTAGCCATGATTTGTATCATGGAAATTTTCCAAAGCGCATGTTAACTTTATTTTCAGCTTTTCACTTTTTAAAAGAATAAAAGACTCATGGACATGGCCTTGATTAAACGATTATAATAACAACAATTGTGATAAGAATTATAAAGTCGTGTGACATCTCCAAAATAAGTGTGCATATGCTCCTTTTTCTCCTCTTTGAAACACATAACACCTTGGATGGAATGCAATGCAACAACCGATTCCTCAAAAGTAAACTCTTTTCCAGAATAATTGAAGCATTTCAACGTACAATTCTTTTCAAAAGTAAAAACTAAAGGTCAAAGTTTAAAACAATTTTTCAAAATGCCTGTGATATCAAATCATGGCTGGTTTCAAGTGCACTCCAAATTTTGACCTTGTGAACTCATATCTCCAGTGTTTCGTCGACGATTTTAAAATGCAATGTATGTGCATTTAAGTTGAGGACTTGGTAACTAGAATAATAAAATATTCTAGTTTATTCCCGTTCAAGATAATTGTGACCAAAACAGTTAATATTTTTCCAAGTGTCATGTTTCGGTCTCGTTTACTACCTCGCTGGTTGGTTGATTTCGTTAACTGAAATCAAAACCAAACGATTTCATGGATCATCCGTTACAGTTTTATAAAATATTACCTTTCTGATGGAATACCAAAGAAGAGACTGTCATCAATGTCGTCATCATCTTCATCGTGAGCATCATCATCGTCATCCTCTGAATCTTGCTTCGTCATACTCCCATGCGCATTATCAATGACTATCTGACCTGCTTGGTCACGTGTTACATTCATTGCACTTTTTTTCTTTGGCCTACTCTTAGGAACAGTTTTTGGCTTCTGTCGTGATGGAGTTGTGACTACAAGCATTTCAATATCAGCCTGTGGTTCTAGATGATCAAAATCATCCAGTCCGTGGAATTCGGCACCCATTTCTTCAACATCTTGGACCTTTGGCTGTTTGGTCGCATGAATTTCTTCATCTACAAAAAGCTACTGGTTATACCGTGTGACTTAAAGAGTGAGCCTATAAAACATGTTTGGAGAATCAAACAAGATAAGGTTAAAATCTTTATTGGTTGCCAGAGTGAGCGGCCATGTTAATTATGTTAATGGCCATAGGGTAGTCATTGTATTTCGCTCCTTGTGGTCCAGTCCCTGTAGTGTTGTATAGTTTGTAAAGTAATTAGAAAGGATAGTAGAATGTAGATGTAACATGTATTGTATCACATTGAATGAATATAAAAAAGGGCGAGCGGAACCATTCAATTTCAAGGTAATTAGCCAATGATATCAACGCTTTTTAACCCGTGATAAAAAAAATTGGTGGTTTGAAGGTGAAATTTCTATTACTTTCACGAAAATTGGAATGGGCAGTTATTCACGATTTTTCTTTTGATAGATCAGTTGCAGAGGTGTCCATACAGGGTTGTTTCCATGTATAGACACCTGCCTTATTTGGGGCCTGAGCTGCATTCGTTTTCCAGTCAGAGAATACGGCCCTTTGTTAAAATATCATTAGAAATAGCTACAAATGAGATATAAAGATTAGGATTTAAGCAATTACGCATGCTAGCTTGAGCAATAACCCAAACACATTCCCGTCTATTTAATCTCAAAGTTGCAAGGAACTTTCAATGACCTCTAGCACAGATCTCGTTTAAAACTGATTCCGTTGCCCTAAAAAATGAGGGTAACATTCTTGAACGGAAGGGTTCACATTGCAGCAGTTTGACTTCGTGTGCCAATTGCATTCCAGGAAATTCGTATAAGAAGCAACCATTTCTGGATGAATTGAAAATACTATCATCCGTCCACACTTTTATCTGCACCCACTCTCCGCTTCAAACAAACGGTGAACTTTCACTTTGTATCACAAAAGACTGGCATCAGGGAACATCTTTTATTCTATTCCATAAAAAATTTACAATATTTGCAACGGACTACTCTACCTACAAACTACTTTACAATACTACAAGGACGATACCATGAGAAGCAAACGGCTACGACTACCCCCATGGCATTGTTTAAAAAACGCTAAACTACATACCATTTTAAATAATGCTACAAACAATTAAAAAAGAAAAACGATGATTTACTGTGGCCTGTCTAACATTAGATGTCAGGTTGGGACTGTAATCGCCCAAATAATGTTCATTTTATTTGGATAGCATACATGACATCTAATGTGAGACAGAAAGTACACAAAAAGAAAATTTACTTAAAGGCATTTGGTGGGCACTTGGTGGTTGCATGGCATGTGACTGAAATTTGATATGATCTTAGGAACATTTCTGATATGATAAAACAATTTGATGTGCTATAGGCACTCATTTATAATGTTCACACATCTGATTTTACTAAAATGTTTACATCCCATATCAAACACTGATCATTTTACTGACAAAAGGAAACACAAACAAATATAGCTACAAACCTTCTTCGACCTTTATTTTCCGTTTTGCAGCCTTTGCTTTGGCAGGAGACTTGGTTACTTTCTTTCTCCCTTTGCTAGCAGGCTTCTTTGCAGCTCGTTTCTTCCGAGGTTCATGCTTCTGGGACTCTTCTTCAATAAATCGTTTCGCTGGTTTTGCTCTCTTTGGTCTGAGCTTGATTGCCTCACCTTTAATATTAGCCTCTGTCTCAGGTTCTTGTTCAGCTTCTCTCTTCTTCTGACTCAGCAAGGATTTCTTTGAGACCATGGCAACTACCAATTTTGCTTTTGCCTTCTTCCTTTTTGCGGGTCTTCTGCTATTCTTCAAACGAGGCATTTCGCTAAACGAAGTAGAAACTCTGAAAAATTAGTAAAATAACAGAGAGATTCCTTTTGAATCAATGCTATGTGATGAGAAAATTCAAGGATTAAAGGATCTGTTTCATCCAGCATACCTTCCATGTGCCGTCATTTGCTTGGCTATTGTTGTCACAATTTTCATGGGCAATGAAAATGGCGACAACCACGGGGGGGGGGGGGTTCTTCCATCGTAAAGGTACCTGGGGATGTGCCGCGAGCAAGGGTACACTTTTTCGGACTTCTAGTCTGGCCAAGGGTATACTTTTTGCAATTTGGGCCAGCAACGGTCTAGCCAAGGGTATAATTTTTGACAATATTGGTCTAGCAAACGGTCATGATATCATATTTGGCACAAATTTGACAATATTGGTCGAGGAAATGGTCAAAATAGGTCTAGCCAAGGGTACCATTTTCGTAAAAATTGGTTCAGACAATGGTCAAATTGGTCTACCCAAGGAGACCATTTTCGTAAATATTAGTCTGCCCAACGGTACCCTTTTGGAAATGCTCGCGGCAGACCCCTACCCAAAATTTGGCCAAAAAGCCCCCCCCCCCCCCAATGGCGACAACAAATGACAACCCAGAGACGGCACGTGCAAGGCATGCTGGGTGAAACAGACCCTTTAACACCATGGCGTGACCTAAACAGTGACACTTTTTGCTGAAAAATCACCAAACAAGATCGATAGATCTTGAAAATCTATATTAGTGAACTTGTGTGTAGGCTCTAATCAATACGAGACATTGCCTTCTTCTGGGAGAAACCTGCAATCTCCTACAAAAGTGTTAGACTCCTGTCGAAAAACATTGCATGTTGTCCCCATTTTTTCCCGTCCAAATGCTAATTGTGTTGTAGAAAAGGTATATTTTATGCAGATACACAAAAAGAATGATTTACCAAGGCAAATAATATTGATATGGAGGAGGAGAGGAACGTAGATTCTCGCAGGGTTCCAATACTGTTGTAAGAGATTTTAGTTTTGATGCTTACTCCAGATATAACACCGTTCATCACGAAATTGAATTTTTGTTTCAACCACTCGTAGTATGCAAAATTGTCAGTGTTTCAATCTCAGTTTTGATTTTTGAATCCTCGAGAAATCAACCAGATACAGTACGACCTCTCATGAACCGTGTTGGCATGCACAATAAATCATTCTTCCCGTCGTTTAAATAAGAGAGAACTATAGATTTTACATCAAATAAACTGTTTCTGAGAGGTCGTACTATATTTGGGCTAAGATTGAAAAGCTTACCATTTACGCCTGTCTTAACATCATCATGCCTACGGAACTGGAGTTGGAAACCCTGATGATATATTTCATTTACAGGGGTGTCATTCCTGTTGAGATGAGTCAAAAACATTGGCAGTTCAAGATGGCTTGGCAATTACACAAGTTGAAATCCTAAAACGTTGCTCACAATACTGAGAAGTCATTAATATTTGAAATAACCCAATTGGTTTGCAGCAGACTAGCAACAGATTTTGTCCAACGAAGGTGGATAAACTGTTTTTAAATAATATTTGTCTTCTGTTGTCCTTTTTTGAAGGTTGGCAGTGAATAAGGTCTATTCGAATGCCTTGTAAGCAATGGTCATGCAGTGGCAGTGGTGTGTAACATTTCGTGGCTTCTGCTACTTAGCCACCGCGAATCTCAGAACTCCGATTTTACTCGTAGCAAGGGAATACGCATATGAGGTGCTCAGCTTTGGCTGAAAGTCTTGCAGTCTTGATTGTATTCATCCGGGTAGCATTTTTGGCATGGCAATACTGCGTGCAACTGATCTGTCTATTTTCCATTTGCAGTTGCTCTTAGATGTTATCCTTCGACATTTTGCGTCATGGGGTTGTGACGTCACGATTAAATCATGAAAATCCTTTGAAACAATAGTAGTCTCGTCTGTCATCAATTGATGCAGAATATTTCTCTACAACATATCAAAACTCTGATTGAAGCTGCTTTAATGCTGTCAGACATTGAGTTCTGCAGTTTCAGCCCGGGATGAAACTCTTCGATGCCATGGCAAGTTAATATTTACCAGCATTTACCATAGAGGAGGGATTGAATTTCACTTTTGGCTAAACGTGCTGGATTTTCAGGTAGAGCTGAAAACACCCATGTGAGCGTTCCCTCAATCTGGAAAAGGGCGAGAGACCAGCATAGGGCTCAAATCTTTAAAAAGGTCGGTGTAAAATTCTATTACGGTTTCCCTCGAATTAAATGGCTTGGAAGGAACGTAGCGTATTTTTACTGTAAATCTGCCGTGGCAATTTGTTGATATCTTGATTAGTTTCAAAATGGCGGCATTTATCAAATTTGAGGCTATGACGTCATCAAATTTCTAAATCCTAAACCAGAAAAGATACTGATTTCTGCTTTTCACCATATTGTAGGCCTTCATAAACTATGGTTTTCTTGGAAGTTATATTATTTTTCCTCCTTTGGTTTAGGATTTACGATGATTTAAATGTTTTCAAAATTTTCCAACAATTTTTCAAAATCATTAAATTGCCGTCATTTTGAAAACAAATCAAGGTATCAACAAAATTTCCACGGCAGATTTACAGCAAAGTAATATAAGTTCCTTTCAAGTCGTTCAATTCAAAGAAAAATGGAATAGAATTTTATACCCACATTTTCAAACATTTTAAAGATTTGAGCCCTATGCTCGAGAGACCATGATCTAAATTAAGGATAAACGATAAAGCAATTGGAAAAGTGTACACGACTGAGCCATTTCTTCCCTCTGTAACAGATCCCCTTTAATGCATCGACCATGTTCCCATTCATTGAAACACTGGTAGTATGGTAGCGGTTTTGGCATGACAATGTCACGTGCAACTGCGTTGCCTTTTTTGTTATTTTCTAGAACCATTTTTTCGGGAGACTCTGAATGTTGATGCTATTTTTTGAAATTCTGCATCATTGCTATGTGACGTCACAAAAAAATCAACGAAAATCTTTCTAAACAATAGTAGTCTCATCAACGAGTGAATCATCCCGGAACGAAATTATACAAAGGTGCAATTTACATCGATCCGTGCAGAGTTTCTTTCTCTACAACTTATCCAAAATCTGCTTGAATTTGCCAAGATGAGGGAATTTTGTATTTGTCATGCGCAAATCAGCACAGGGAGTCAAAAATGTAAGAACTATGCGCCATCTTCTATTTTTCTTCTAAAATTATCAGTTCATGGAGAGACAATTGGCGCAACCAGAAGTGCTGCTTTATGTTATTTCTATTCAAACGTAGATAAAAGAAATCATTAGGAAAGTTTTGTGATAAACAATGTTCTTTTGTGATCAAAAACACAACTCAAACATAAGAGAGAACACAAAAACAGTGCAGTGTCTACGGGGACTTCAGGAATTATTATGACAGGGAACTCTCCTGCAGAGGGCAGATTGCATTCACCGATTACTGATACATTTTCTGTTATTATTTTTAATCAAGGTGTTTTTTGGTCGGGAGTTGTTCGTTGTTGGGTGTTTCCCCTACGGAATGCAGATTGTAGAGTGATAACAGATAACTTTTCATCCTTTAAAAATATTTTCCGGAACTAATGAAATATACCAGAAGATAATAAAATCGTTCCTTGAATCATTCTGAAAAAATCGTACTGTTACATGGTGTAGATTTTTATGTAGAATTATTTCAATCAAGGTGGTTTTGGAAAGAATCGCGGCCTTGTTGCTGGGTGTTTCCCTTGCAGAATGCAGAACAGAGCAGATTAATTTTCTAATCTTAAAAATATTCCAGAACTAATTAAATATACCAGGAGATAGCATGATCATTTCTTGAATCATTCTGAAAATTTTGTACCGTTACATGGTGCAGTTTTTTTTGTAGAATTATTCTTAATCAAGGTGTTTTTGGTAGGAATCGCGGCCTAGTTGCTGGGTGTTTCCCTTGCAGAATGCAGAACAGAGCAGATTAATTTTCTAATCTTAAAAATATTCCAGAACTAATTAAATATACCAGGAGATAGCATGATCATTTCTTGAATCATTCTGAAAATTTTGTACCGTTACATGGTGCAGTTTTTTTTGTAGAATTATTCTTAATCAAGGTGTTTTTGGTAGGAATCGCGGCCTAGTTGCTGGGTGTTTCCCTTGCAGAATGCAGAACAGAACAGATTAATTTTCTACTCTTAAAAATATTTTCCGGAACTAATGAAATATACCAGAAGATAATAAAATCGTTCCTTGAATCATTCTGAAAAATCGTACAGTTACATGGTGTAGATTTTTATGTAGAATTATTTCAATCAAGGTGTTTTTGGAAAGAATCGCGGCCTTGTTGCTGGGTGTTTCCCTTGCTGAATGCAGAACAGAACAGATTACTTTTCTACTCTTAAAAATATTCCAGAACTAATGAAATATACCAGAAGATAGCAAAATCGTTCCTTGAATCATTCTGAAAAAATCGTACTGTTATATGGTGTAGATTTTTATGTAGAATTATTTCAATCAAGGTGTTTTTGGTAGGAATAGCAGGCTTGTTGCTGGATGTTTCCCTTGCAGAATGCAGAACAGAACAGATTAATTTTCTACTCTTAAAAATATTTTCCAGAACTAATGAAATATACCAGGAGACAGCATGATAATTTCTTGAATCATTCTGAAAATTTCTTACTGTTACATGGTGTATTTATCCTTGTAGAATTATTTTTAATCAAGGTGTTTTTTGGTCGGGAGTTGTTCGTCGTTTGGTGTTCCTTCAGCGGAATGCATATGAAGGGATAGATAAACTGGGAAATATTGAAGGAAATATCATAAAATTGAACTTTTTCGTTGAAACTGACTTCTGCTTTTCATCTTTGTTTGTTTCTTAAATGTGAATTAGGCGATAGACAAAAATTGTACATGACATAATTTGGTTGACTGAACTAGCTTCGAACATTAAAAGCCTATCATTATATTTTCGCTGCGGAGCGCTTTGGTCAGCGGTATACAAATTTCCTTCATCTTCAATTTGCCAGGACAACAAAGTTTTTAGGGAGGATTCATGAAGCGCACTGTTCGAGATTTACTTGAAGCCCTGAAATTCAAGCATTTTTTTTCAAGAAACCTATGACGCGCCGTAGTGGACAAAAGGGTGTTTATAGAATGCATCTATGGTTTTAGAATCAGTAATCACTGTTTTAGAAATGGCATTCGCTATTATAGAACAATATTCACTACTTTAGCTTTAGCGATCACAGTTTTAGATTTAGCAATCATGGTCTTAGAATTAGCGATCACAGTTTTAGATTTGCAATCACAGTTTTAGATCTGCGATTAAAATCTTGCAAACTTTCAAGGCCGTTGGAGCGAGGAGGACGTGTCCATTAAAATCTTGCAAACTTTTGCCACACCACTTTAAACAATGATCTACCTTCGTGATCTTGCCAAAAGTTTCTCATTAAATTTGTTTAATAGCCTCATTGTATGCGCTTTTGTCTCGCTGTAAAGACGTGAGAATGTTCTCTTTAATCTTTATTATAATTCTGCATTTATTTTTTATCAGAATCTGTTGTTTTTCGTCCATAGAGAGGGTAACGAGAAGTAGACTTGTATCATTCGGAAAAAGTTGTTCCATGAAATGCATGCACGTTAGCGCGCCAGGGAAATCCTTCCCTTTCGATGCTGGTTGATTTGAATCAATGGCGGGCAGCAATTGGAGTTTTCAGTCTTTCTCTTCCAAATAAAACGGGCAAAAAAGTCTTCCATCATATAGGATTTGTTCCCCTCATTTTTTCACTATTGAAATTATGCCTCTCTTGCTGTATGTTTGTCTCCATCTCAGTTCCAATACTCCATCTTGCGGCTACTTTCCATTTTCTTGCGGCTCAATTTTCCAATACTCCATCTTGCGGCTACTTTCCATTTTCTTGCGGCTCAATTTTTCCACCAGGAGGAGCTTTGTTTCTTGCATCTCTTCGCTCACATTTACTTTCATGCTCGGGTTTTTATCCATTTCGTTTCAGAAACAATTACACGACTTCCAGGAATAGCTATTTCTACTCTGTCACAAAATAGTCGCATCTTAATACCGGGTGTCCCAAAAAAAGGTAACAGATTTGACTGGGGCTAGCGATAAGAATTTAAGTTGATTCGACCCCTGATAAGTTCTGAAGTACTCTTAGATAGTTAACTTGAAGATTGATACCTTATTTGTTGATATTGTTGCACCAAGAGTTGGAATATCAAGCTTGAAAGTCCAAATTTGCCTCCTACTCCAAACCAGAGCTTTTGGGGTTTGGCCTAAGCTGTTAACTCGCTGTGCTGTTGAATCTCCACGATCATAGCCAAGTACAAACAAGAAACCTCGTGCTTAGGAACACATTTCAATGGAAATCTGACAGTGAACTTTACAATCAGATTTGAAGAATTTAGCCCCGAAAAGACCCCTTTCTTTATTCTACAAAAAGTTTAAATTATACTTGCCTGAGAAAAGTTATTCATCAGCGAAATAAGTCCCGTAGGCTTTAACACATAGACTATCTTACCAACTTCATTGCTTGAAGGAAATGTTTTTGCATCATCTCTCACGAAATTATTGCGAAACAAGCAATCGTATATGCCGAAGGGAACATCAAAAAATGCTCTTTTGTGCTTGGCTTGGTTTACTTTTGTAAATGCATTTTCACTAGAGAAAAATTTTCCTTGGTGGCTATATTCATTAATTTGTTTGTTAGTTTTCAGCTTTTTACGTTCTTTTCAAACGAGTACCCAAAGGACCGATCCTTGTCCAAAAATGTCTTTGACTGAGGAGATTCTCCTAACCAGCGCGTTAGCAGTTTAGGCCAAAACCCAAAAGCTCTGGTTTGTAGAGGGACGCAAATTTTGGCTTTCGAGATTAATATTTCAACTCTCGATGCGCAAATATCAACCAACGAGGTATTAATCTTCAAGTTAACTAACGAAGAGTACTTCAAAACTTATTTGGGATCGATTTGATTTATACTCTCATCGCTAGTCCCCATCGAATATGTTCCCTTTTTTTGGGACACCCGGTAGAACTCACCCATGGTTACGGGTATGCGTATGTAGTGTGTCAAACATGCGACTTGATATATTTGCAATGGATTACGTTCAGCTCCATTTTATTGAGTGGTGATATAGAGCCTAACCCGGGGCCTAACACTTCTATATTCAGCTTTTGCTCTTGGAATTTGAACAGCATTTGTGCACATGACTTCGTTAGAATCCCATTGATTGAGGCCTACAACTCTGTGTATAACTACGACCTACTTGGTATAGTTGAGACTCACCTTGACAGTTCTGTTGATGAGACTAAATTAGTTCTTCCTGGTTACACTTTTCTTAAGAGCAACCATCCATCCAACACCAAACGCAGGGGTGTGGGGCTCTATATGAAGGAAACCTTCCCTGCTAAGAAAAGACCTGACTTGGCGACACTTCCAGAAGTCCAAGCCAAACATCAGATGAATTTGATATTTTTATGGAAAATTTTGAACTCATGCCGTACTGTATAATCATAACAGGTGACTTCAACTGCCGTTCTCCACAATGGTGGGAGAATGAGCGTGAGAATGACGAATGAAAACTTTTTGAACCATTTACGTCCGAACTTTGTTTGCAACAGTTGATCTGTGAACCAACCCATTTCATGGGCGAGTCCAAATCCTGCATTGACCTCATATTCACCAACCAGCCCAATTTGTTTCTAGAAACTGGCGTCCACCCAACTTTACATGAGCAATGTCATCATCATATTGTCTTTGCCAAAATTACTGCAGGTAACTTAGCTCCACCTCCCTACAATCGAAAACTTTGGTACTATGATCGAGCAAATATTCCAGCAATTAGAAGAAGCATTGAATTGTATGATTGGCAGGAAAAATTTCAGGAACTTCAGTGTCCAAATTTGCAAGTAAGGAAGTTGAATGAAGTCTTATCAAACATTTTCTCAAACTTCATCCCAAACGAGACCAAAACATTTCGGCCTCGACAGGCACCCTGGAGAACACAGTCGATCAAAAACTTCATCCGAAAGAAAAATCGAGCGTACAAAAATTTTGTTAAGAATGGTAGACCCGATAACAAACTAGTGGACACACAGAACATGATAACGCAAAGTTCCAAAATCATCGAGGATGCTAAAAATCAGTATTTCACAAAAATTGGGAAAACTCTCTCAAATCCCGAAACAGGTCAGAAAACGTACTGGTCCTTGATTAACAAAATCTTGAACAAAGCGAAAATACCAGTAATTCCTCCTCTCTTGGAAAATGACCTTTTGTGTTGGACTTCGAGTCAAAAGCACACATTTTTAACGACTACTTTGTACTCCAATGTACTACGAAGTACCAGGTCAACCTTCGTCAAGCGCACCTCCATTAACTGAATTCCGGATCTCGGAGGAGAAAATACTTAATATCATTCATTCCTTAAATCCTAATAAAGCACATGGTTGGGATGATATATCTGTTCGTATGATTAAAATATGTGGTGATAGCCTCTTTCCTCTAAAGTTGATCTTCGAAGCATGCCTAAAACAAGGTGTTTTCCCGGAAATATGCAAAAGAGCTAATGTCGTCCCAGTTCACAAAAAGAACGGTAAAAACCTTAAGCAGAACTATCGTCACATCTCCCTCCTTCCAATTCTTGGTAAAATATTAGAAAAGTTAATGTTTGATTCTTTGTACGAACACCTTTCCGTTCATGAACTGCTAAATCCTAACCAATCTGGATTTCGCCCTGGAGATTCTACTATTAATCAGTTGATCTCAATAGTTCCTTCTATCTTTGTTGCATTTGACTGCAACCCTCCTTTAGATGTACGTTCAGTTTATCTAGACATTTCAAAAGCTTTTGATAGAGTGTGGCACGATGGCTTAACCCTATCTGTACTGGGAGATTTTTTAGGTATCTTGTACTGGGGGGGGCGTTTTTGGCCCCCCCCCCCTCTTTTTCTCCAAAACTACAAAAGATATAACAATAAGACTTACTCCATATTGTTCTTTATACAATTGGCTATTCGAATATAAAAACGACAATTAATAAGTCACGTGATTCGTTGCTAGGCAACCGAAAAACTGACGAAAATTGGCAAATTTATACCTTCTTAACCAGAAAAATTCTATTTAATCAACCACTCAACCGATTTTCTCCAAATTTGTTTCAAATAATAGGAAACATGTCATAGTTCAAAAATACATACTTTGCAAAAGTTTTTAGTTTCTATTTTTAGCACAATTAGCCTTAAATTAGCCTTTTGTTGCATGCATTTACTTTCATCGCAGGTTTTTGCCAGTCCTTCCCTTTTATCTGGTAAATATAGACTCATAATAAATCAAATTAATAAGATGAAGCAAATTAGACTAAAAAAATTTATATTTGACACTTCTTTATTAGGTAAATGACGTCATAAATGTGAATGACGTAATAGATATTAAATTTTGCTGACATAAGCAAATGTGAAAAATTTATATATATCAAATGAAAGTACTCATCAAATGCAATCGAATGATGCATGTTTGAGATCGATCAGACAAACGACACGAAAACTACGGAGATTTTAAGCTTTTTTTGTTGACTACTCTCCAAATACTGTGGTCACATGATCAGAGGTAGAACAATGAAATGTTTCTAAATAAGAATTTAATTGCCTATGAAATTTGAGTGAAAGTCACCAAAACGGGTGGTTGTATCTCTTGTTGTTTTAGCGTAATGCAGCAAAAACTGGTAGGGGGGCGAAAAACGCCCCCCCCCCCCCCCGAGTACGAATAGGGTTAATCTACAAATTACGGCGTAATGGTGTATCTGGGCAGTTCTTGACACTGATTCATAGTTTTTTAGCGGATCGTATGCAACGTACGGTATTGAATGGTAAAACATAACAATGAGGAAACATTTCTGCCGGAGTTCCACAGGGATCGATTTTAGGTCTCCTCTTCTTCCTTGTTTACATTAATGATCTGACAACAGATCTCAAATGCAATGTTAAGTTATTTGCCGATGATACATCAATTTTCTCAGTTGTTCACAACCCAAATAAATGCGCTGCGGATCTGAATCATGACTTAGATCTTATCAAACACTGGGCGCATGACTGGAGGATGTCTTTCATCCTGACCCTGCAAAACAAGCAGTCGAAGTGACATTTTCTAAGAAAAAGACCGCTGTTGACCATCCGCCTATCTTCTTCAATGATGTAACCGTTATGAAAGTTAACGAACATAAACATCTAGGTGTTGTGCTTGATAGTCATCAATTAATTGAAAGCCCTTCTCGTGAGACACTGACCACTACTACTCTAATAGATCATATAGCTACGACAAACAAAAGTAATATAGTAACCTCGGGAATACATAAATCTTGCCTCAGTGATCATTATTTGGTCTTTTGTGTCAGGAAATTTCGTGGTGCTTGCAAAAAACAACACAAAAATATTTCTACAAGGCAAATGAAGAACTTTGATCAAGCCGAGTTTGTCAAAGATCTTGTAGGGGTAGACTGGAGAGGCATCGTGTGGAATACAGACGATGTGAATGTTGTAGTTAACAAATGGACAAACATTTTCTCGCTTATTCTTGAAAAACATGCCCCAACCCGTAACAGGCGTGTTTCTGACAAATTCTGTCCTTGGTTGACCAATGATTTCAAACTTATGTGCAAGGCAAGAGATAAGTTAAAAAAACCAGCTATTCGCTCAAAATCCGAACTATTGATGCAGTCCTATAGACATGCACGTAATCAAGTTAATAAATTAAATAGAGAACTAAAGCGCGAGTATTTCACTCACAAGATTGCTTCCTGCGAAGGAGACCTCAAGAACACATGGAAGACTATCAATAATGTCTTAAATAAGAAATTTAAAACCAGGTCAATCCACAAAAAACTAAGTTTAATTTTCATGTTATTGATATTCTCCAGTTACGTAAAGTTTTTGGCAAATTCAAAACCTCAAAGGGATGTGGTACTGATGGCATTGCTAGTTGTTTTCTAAAATTTGCACTTCCAGTTATTTCAGAATCTCTTTGTGATATTTTCAATCTTTCAATTGCTACTGGTTGTTTTCCAGATAGCTGGAAAATAGCCAGAGTAGCCCCAATTTTCAAAAGTGGTCAACCTGATGACCGATCTAACTACCGACCTATATCAGTCTTGCCTGTTTTAGCCAGGGTCTTTGAAAAGCATATTTATAACCAACTTTACGATTATTTGAATAAAAACAAACATGTATTTTCTAACCAATCTGGCTTCAGAGCTCTACACTCTGTTGTCACTTGCCTTCTTAACAACACAGATGACTGGTATGTGAACATGGACAATGGCAGATACACTGCAAATATTTTCATTGATCTCAAAAAAGCATTTGACACCGTAGATCATGACATTTTACTTGCTAAATTGAGGAAGTATGGTATTGATAATCTTGAACTTACTTGGTTTACGTCCTATCTAACCAATAGAAAGCAATTCTGCAAAGTAAATGGGGTAGGTTCCAAAACAGAAGATATTCGCTGTGGTGTGCCGCAGGGTTCTTGTCTTGGCCCTCTTTTGTTTCTGATTTATATCAATGATCTTCCGTTTTCTCTGAAGAAAGGTAAAGTGACCATGTACGCTGACGATACCAGTATTTCTTACTCTTCTTCGAGCTTAGTAGATATAAACCAAACTCTGAATAGTGAACTGAATGATTTGAAGCGATGGTTGCAGGGTAATAAACTTTCTTTGAATGTTTTAAAAACTCAAGCTTTGATTGTAGGTTCCCAGCCCAAAATTAAGAAAATTACCGACAAGGCTGTTGATCATCCACTATTTTTTATTGGTGACTCTCAGGTTGAAAATGTAGACCGAACAAAGTATCTGGGTGTGATAATCGATAGAAATTTGAATTGGGAAGAACACGTTTACAATCTCCGTACTAAGGTTTCTCGTGCAATTGGATTTTTGAAATATTCCAGGAAATCTTTACCTCAAAACACGTTGAGTGCAATGTATAGGGGTATCGTCGAGCCCCATTTTCGGTTCTGTTGTTCGGTGTGGGGGTGCTGTGGGGTGACTAAACTGCAAACCCTGCAGAAGCTGCAAAATCGAGCAGCTAGGATTGTAACTAAAAGTCGATTTGATACGCCTGCTATGGCATTAATTCGCAGTTTAAATTGGCCTACTGTAAATGACATTATCAGAAGCGAAACAGCTACCACAATGTACAAATCGCTAAATGGTCTGGTCCCGGAGTACCTCTCAGACTTGTTCGAAAAAAATTCTACTCGAAATGTCAGAAAACTGAGAAACACCGACACTGATCTCTCGTTACCATTACGAAAAACTAACAATGGGCAGAGGGCTATATCTTTTCGTGGACCTAAGCTTTGGAATCAACTTGAACCTGATGCTAAACAGGCACCCTCCCTTGCCACTTTTAAGAGAAGAATCAAAAACTTGCCTTAACGAGAATTCTTTAATTTTTTTGTTAACTGTTATATAGTGATCTTTTGAATTAGAAAATGTTTTGCCACGGCCCCCTGAAAAGCAGTTCATATGGATTGACGGGGCTACCGTGCCTAAATAAATAAAAATGAATGAATGAATGAATGAATGAATAGTCGACTGACGTTTTCTAGTCATATTCAATCTGCTATCAATAAAGCGAGACGTGGGATTGGTATGCTACGGTTTTAATCAAACTACTTGCCAAGACAAACTCTAAACGAACTTTATAAACTCTATGTTCGTCCACACCTCGACTATGGTGATGTCATTTATCATATCCCGCAGAAAGTGTGTGACTTCAGCCATGAAATCACCTTACATCGTCAGATGGAACGACTTGAATCCGTCCAGTATTCTGCTGGCTTAGCCACAACTGGCGCGTGGAAAGGTACTTCAAGAAACAAAATATACAAGGAACTTGGCTGGGAATCATTAAATGACAGAGGGTGGAGCAGGCGTCTCGTTCTTTTCTTTAAGTTGATCAATAAACTTGCTCCGGAATATACAAGATATCCTATTCCACAACTTCGTTGGTCAAATTATGCTCTTAGAAATCAGGCTGTTGTTGGGCAAATAAATGCAAGAACAGAGCGCTTTGAGTCAAGCTTCTATCCCAATTGTTTGAAAGAATGGACAGTCTCGCTTCTGAGATCAGGGAATCACCTACAGTAAGCTCATTCAAAAACAGACTCTCTTCTCTTATCCGCCCTACCCAGAAACCTGCTTATGGAATTTATGATCCAAAAGGTGTTGCCATCCTCACCCAGCTACGCGTAGGCCTCAGTAAGCTAAGTTGTCACAAATTCAATCATAACTTTCGAGACACAGTTGACCCAATGTGTCTAATTAATGATAGAATTGAGGATACTGAACACTTCTTGCTGCAATGCCATGCATATGATGATCCAAGGCGTGATCTCCTAGGCGCGGTTAACGAAGTATTGCAACTACACAACATCTTAAACCTGCCAAATCAAACCCTTTTGCAAATAATGTTGAATGGTGATAAAATATTTTCTCATAACCAAAATAAAGAAATTTTGGAATCAACGCTAAAATTCATTCATACATCAGAGCGTTTCTTGTAGCACCAGCAATTACAAACCTAGGTAAATTAATCTTCTGTCTCATCCTTCTCTATTAATCTTTAACTTCTTATAAAATAATATATGTGTAGTAGATGTATCTATGTTACTAAAGACTATACCAAAATCTGTCAATTTTCAATTTTGATTCAAGCAGTAGTGTCGCCATATCTTTCGATTAAGCCGGTTTCTCCCTTAGGAGAGACCAACAGAAACTTTGGTATAGCCTTTTGTATCTGTATTGATATTTGTTAAGATCATTTAGGGTAGCCATGCCTATCATGCTCCCAATGGTATCGTCTTTTGTAACTATGTCTTTGTTAAATTGTATATTTTTAGATTGTGTATATAAAAAAAAAAAAAAGATCTGCGATCACAGTTTTTTATTTGCGATCTGTGAATTGGGCTCCCGCATGTCATTTTGACTGGTGTTGTCATGTTACATGTCAACTTAGGGATGGCGGAGGCAGAAGACAGCATGGCGGGAGGCAGGCAAAAGAACGAGTTTGTTTCCCAACTGCTGCCAAATGTTTCGGCTTTGACACAAGCTATCTTGACGAGTAGAGTCCGATATTAGCTCAAGTTATCGATGACTTATCACAGGTTCAAGTTTTTGTGCCCACTTGCTAATGAAGCAGTGACTTTCAAAGCATATATGTCACATTAGCAATTGGTTAATACAACAAACAAGTTTGGAGTGGAATTCCATTGTTTCGTAACTTTTTATTTCTGTTTCATGAATTTTTATTGGAATGAAAATTCAGCCTCGATCCTGTGCTTTGTAATAAACAATAGAGAGAATTGAATGGCATGAACCAATCAGCTTCATGACATATGCCCGTTAAAGACATGTTGCTGGGATCGATTAGGAGCAAATGCTTACTGAAACTGATGATATCAATGTGCTTGTTAACCACTGGACTAGCTTATTCTCTCTGATCGTTGACAAACATGCCCCAATATGTGAAATGCGTGTCTCAGAAAAGTACTGTCCCTGGATTGATAAGGACCTTAGGGATTTAATGCGGACAAGAGATAAGTTAAAGAAATCTGCTGTCGAGAGTAAGTCCACACTTCTGTTGGACTCATATATAGACAAGTTCGCAACAAGGTCAATTCTCTAAATATCCAGCTTAAGAAAGAGTACTACAATAATAAAATTTCTGCATGCAAGGGCAACATGAAAGAATCATGGAAGACAATCAATGAACTTCTCGATAAGAGGTCTAAGTCAAGTAACATTGATACTCTTAAGGGGTCTGGTTCAGAAACTATTCACAAGAAGGATATTCCTGACGCAATGAACAGTTACTTCTTCTCAGTTGGTGAGGATCTTGCTGATAAGATCAGTCCAGCTCCAAGCCCCCTTTTGTCAGGTGACTTTGATATGAACAAAACTCAAGCAAAGTTCCACTTTAGGACTATTAAGGTGCAAGAAATCAGAGATGCATTTGCAAAGGTTAAAACAGCAAAGAGCTTTGGAACTGATAATATCTCTAGCTACTTTTTGAAGCTTGCTTTACCTTTCATTGAAAATTGCCTTGCTCTCTTATTTAATACATCAATTGAAACAAGTATGTTTCCTGACTCATGGAAAATTGCTAGAGTTACTCCTATTTTCAAAGATGGGGACAAGGCTGATAAGTCAAATTATCGCCCCATTTCAGTCTTACCAGTCTGTTCAAGGCTCTTTGAAAAGCTAGTAACCAATCAGGTGTATACGCATATGGAAGATAACGGTCTGTTTTCATCTGGCCAATCTGCCTATTTGCGCCTGCATTCTACTGTAACCCACCTACTTAAAAATACCGACGATTGGTACAATGGGCTGGATCTTGGGAAGCTTGTGGGCCTAGTTTTCATTGATCTAAAAAAAGCATTTGACACTGTTGACCATGAGATTCTTTGCCAAAAACTGACGCACTATGGCGTTCGAACTCGCATGGTTTAAATCATACCTATACAACGGAAAACAGTTTTGTCGGGGTAATTGTGTCAGTTCAAAAACTGAGGGTATAGATGTTGGTGTGCCCCAAGGCTCATGTCTTGGTCCCCTTCTCTTCCTTATTTATATCAATGATCTACCACAAGCTGTCCAAAATTCAGTTGTTTCTATGTATGCTGATGATACAAGTCTGTGCTACCAGTCTTCAGATATAAGTGTGCTGAATGACGCCATCAATGATGATCTCAAACAACTGGACACTTGGCTTCAAGGCAACAAACTCTCTTTGAATGTTGCGAAAACAAATTCCATGTTAGCTTCCACTAAGCAAAAGCATAACATCCTCAAAAATCGAAATGAGGATTTGGATTTGAAAATTCGTGACAACGAGCTCAAAGTAATCCAAAAAACTAAATACCTTGGTGTGCAGATTGATAACTCTCTTAACTGGAAAGAACACATCATGACTGTTTCTACTAAAGTTTCTAGAGCTATTGGCTTTTTAAAGCATGCCAAAACTTTCCTACCGCAGGAAACTCTGAAGACTCTTTACACAGGTATTGTCGAGCCTTCCTGCTGAAACCAAACAGGCATCTTCCCTAAATAGCTTTAAACAGTCTATTTAGAAGTTAGTGTTTCTTTTCTTTTATCTTAAACTTTGCAAAATGTTATTAGGTTTTTATAGTTATGGTTTTTATTGTATTTAATGATAGTGTATTTAATCTATTCCTTTGTAATTTTATATTGTAAGTAGTGTTTTTAAGTGGAGGGCCCCTTGTAAAACAGCTCCGGCTGAAGGGCAACCCTCCTTAAAAGAATCAAATATCAAATTTCAAATAAATATCAAAGAGTCTCGCTGAAAGCTTTTACGTTAATAAGTATTTTTAAGGTTTGGGAAAAACAAATGTACTAAGTCTCAACAAGTCATTAATTACTTTAACACATTCTATTCTTTATCTAAGGTTTTTGATAAAAAACGTAGCCTTAAGCCTTTTCTCGTGGATCTTAAATTCTGGTCATGGTTCTTAAATTCTGATCAAGGTTCTTAACTTCCACAGATGGATATAGGGGTCACCAACAAAAGATTTTTGTCCTCGCTGACAGATATTGGACATTTTTGACTTAAAATATAAAGTAGGGGGGACCAGAGTCAATTGTAACACTTTTTGAAAATCAACCATATCGTCTAAATAATGATTAATTGCGCTATTGGAGGTAAATGATATTGTAGTTGCCTCACTTGGAATAAAATAGACCTTAGTTTCCATCATGTGGAACCAATTTTTGTGCCACTGCGATAGTTATAAAATCAATGGTTGAGTGTTACAATTGCCTCCGTAACACGGGGCAATTGTAACCCGTGGTTGGAGCAATTGTTATATATCTTTAAAATCATTACAGACTATTACCGCACGATTTATTTTTCCTTACACAAAATTTAGCACAACGTAGCAGATTATGCATGGCTTTAAAAAGAACAAATTAAAAACAAAACGTGGTCTTTATTTCTTTGTAACTTTGGTTGCATCAGTTGAAAAAATTGAATCCATTGAGAGAAAATTGATTTTATTTACAAATTTTAACTTTTAACTCTGCAATACTGCATGGATGCACATTGTTCGACCAGATTATAAAATCAATCAAAGCAAAGCCATCGGTCAGCTTACACCGGGGCAATTGTAACACCGTGCTGTAAGTTTGTTTCACATTGTATGTTAGACTCATTGGGCACAAATCCATTCTAATTCGAAAATCGAGTCTCCAGTGCACCCATTCTTGTGAATAAGACCTGATTGCCAAAAGCTAGCTCGACATACAATGTGAAACGAACCCTAGTATTTATCAGTAGAAATTGTTCATATGTATTTTTCGTAGCTGTATATATAATTTTAGTTTAGTTTCACGTTCTATATATGACTGCGGATTTGTCATGGTCTCTTGCACTCCGTGGTATCGCCCTTGTAGTGCAGTAAAGTAGCTCATACGTAGTGCGTTAAGTAGTTTGTTTGTAAAAAAATTTATATTGAATAAAAAAAATTGTAACACCGTGTACTAATTGCCCGTTACCTGATTGCTATCGTTATTTCCCATTGTCACGTCTCATAACATCACATGAGGACAAATACAACAGATAATGCAAACCAAACAAAGTTAATGTCTCTAGTTTGTAAAATACATCAGTAAAGACACTTTAAGCGTACAACGTACCTAATGGAGAACTATGATGATGATGATGATGATGATGATGATGATGATGATGATGATGATGATGATGATGATGATGATGATGATGATGATGATGATGATGATGATGATGATGATGATGATGATGATGATGATGATGATGATGATGATGATGATGATGATGATGATGATGATGATGATGATGATGATGATGATGATGATGATGATGATGATGATGATGATGATGATGATGATGATGATGATGATGATGATGATGATGATGATGATGATGATGATGATGATGATGATGATGATGATCTCATAAGCTGTGGAGTTTAAACATTTGAATGTAGTTTTTTATCCTAAAAAGACGGCATGTCTGTGATGTGAAAATGAAATTTTTTTCTCAAGAGCAAAATCTTTCAGACACAAATTTACAGTGAAAGCACGTTTTTACTTTCGTGCTCAAAAACACGTCCGCCCCCCCCCCCCCCCCCCCAGCAATATTGCAAACTTGGCTGAACATTCCTGTATCTCAAGTCGTATATAGAGGGTTAGAATGAGCATGCTCTGTGCAAAAATCCGCTTGTTTGCATTTTTCTGCAAGGCATGAAATCCAAACAATCTGAATCATTTTCGGCCAAATCAAGTAACCTTTGGCGCGAAAAGCCTGAAAGCCTTGGGACCACAAATCTGGAATTGTCTACCGAATGGCTTAAAATCAGCTGAAAACCTAAATAGTTAAAGAATGATTAAACAATGGCATGGACCAACTTGTAGATGTAATGCGCGTCAATATAACGCGCGTCAATATAACAGGCTGTAAAGTAATTCTTGTATTATTATCGTTCATTTACCTTTCAAAATCGTTATCTCTTTATTCATTTAATATTCATTTAATATTCATTTAATATTCATTTAATATTCATTTAATATTCATTTAATATTCATTCATTCATTTATTCATTTATTCATTTATTCATTTATTCATTTATATGGTTGATATTCGATATAGATTGGTTGACTTATGTATATATGTTTATATCTGTAAAATGGATTCTATAAGTGCGGATGAAGAACGAACGAGAAATAAACAAAAATTTGATGTTCTTTAGCACACCCTAACCCTAACCCTAACCCTAACCCTAACCCCAACACTAACCCTAACCCTAATCCTAACCCTAACCCTAACCCTAAGGAATCTATCGAAAAGAGAGGACATCGTTATTACGCGAGCCGACAAAGGAGGGGCGACCGTTATTATTATTATTATTAATTATCAAATATCTATTTAAAGTAGGCTAAAAAATGAATAGCTAAATTGCAGCTAATTAAGGCCTACTATTTACAATATACATAATTTACAATAAAACTAAAATTAATATATATTACAGGACAAATCAGAGTTAAAATCTATCATGTTGGAAACCCAACTTGCGGGATATATACTTTGCAAAGCCTACAGTTGCATGTTCCACCATTCCAACATCTAATTCGTTTTTTGACCATAGGAAGGCTGTTTAATTGTTTTAGTTCTTGCGGTAAATGCTGCCACAGTTTATTTCCAAGGTAAGTAATGGACTCAACTCCAAAGGCCGTAGTTCGTACTTTTGGCAGTTGAGCGTCATTACCATGCCTTAGGCAGTACCTAATATTTCGTTGCATGAAAATATCCTTCATGAATGGTGGATTCAGACCGCATTTTGTTTTATAAATTTCAGTCATGAGCAACTGTAGGTTTCTTACATGGATTGGCACCGATTTAGATTGCTCCAGGAGAAAACCGAAATCATTCTCGTAATCTTTATATGCAATGCGTAATGCCCTTTCTTGAATATGATTTATTCTATGATTCAAAGCTCTATCATAGAACATCCAAACAAGAGGACAGTAGCTGAAATGGGACAAAACGAACGCCCTCATTAACTGCTGCAGTTTTTCAGTGTCCATGTATCGTGAAATTCGAGCAAGAGCGTGGAGTTTTTGGCTGGCCTTTTTGCAAACAGTATTGACGTGTTGCTTGAAAGAAAGTGATTTATCAAAGGTTATACCGAGAAGATTTTCCTCTGAACTTTCTTTCACATAGGCCTCGCCTATTTTAATTGTTGTTTCAGTACTCCCTTTTGCACCAAAAATCATTAAGTGACATTTGTCTTCATTTAGCTTCATGCCATTGTTTGGAAACCATTCAGTTATCTTAAGGGCATCATTCTCCAAATGCATGATGACATTTTCGATGTTAGGACCACACGCATAAATAGTTGTGTCATCCGCATAATTACAGATTTCGGTGTCCTCCAGGACTATCTGGGGTATTGAAGAATATCTCACGGAAGCCAACAACCAACTAAATACTGTAGCATTCTATAAAAAATTGGCATTTAACCCATTTAATGGGTACATAAGAATAATAAACAACTCGTTAGATGAAATGTATTCTCAAGATAAAATTGACGCAGAAGCATTAGAGATTTTAAAGGTTCCTAAAGAAGTTAAACCGGCTAGATTCTATCTACTACCAAAAATTCATAAAAAGAATAATCCAGGCCGCCCAGTTGTGGCATCGACAAACTGCCACACAACCAAAATATCAAAATACGTCAATCACTATATACAACCCCTTGCGCAAAAAGTGCGATTATACATCCGCGACACTACAGACTTACTGAACAAAATAAGAAATATTGGTAAAATACCCATGAATGCACTGCTCGTAACCTTAGATGTAAGATCCCTCTACACAAACATATGTCACGAGAAGGGCCTACTAGCCCTTAAAAATGCCTTAAACAAGAGAGCCAATAAAGAACCAGCAACTGATGCTCTATTAACCATGATGAGACATGTCCTCACGCTCAATTGCTTCACATTCCACGGAAATAGCTACCTACAGACAAGAGGATGTGCTATGGGTACGGTTGCAGCATCCTCATACGCTTTGATATACATGGGTGAAGTTGAAGAAAAACATATCTACCCGACAATAGGTAAAGACTGCCTATATTATGGCAGGTACATGGATGAATATGGATGAAAGTTTAATAAGGAGGTGAAGAGAGCATATTTTACGAACAAGATTCAAGCATCTGAAGGAAATCTTAAAGAAACTTGGGCAACGATCAATAAACTTGTCAACAAAAGGTCTAAAACTACCAATATACCGTCGCTGACTGTTGATGGAAACTCGGTCACTGATTCTGTCGGTATTGCTAACTCAATGAATGAATTTTTCTGTAATGTCGGCAATGAATTATGTAAAGATATCCCCGATACAGAGAACGGTCTCTTGAAAGGTGAATTTGCCATCAACCCTACCAATGCCACCTTATTTTTTCGCCTGTGGTATCCGAACAAGTGATCCTAGCAATGAACAAATTTAAGACCTCCAATGGGTTTGGCCTTGATGAAATTTCCAGTTTTTTCCTAAAGGCTGGAATATCCATCCTGGCTGAACCACTGAGTCAGCTCTTTAATTTGTCATTGTCGGCTGGAATTTTCCCTGATCAATGGAAAATTGCTAGGATTGCTCCTATTTACAAAGATGGTAAGAGCGATAACAGACCAAATTATCGCCCAATCTCTGTTTTGCCTGTAATGTCTAGGTTATTTGAGAAGCTTGTTTATGACCAGTATTATAACTTTTTGGTGTCAAATCGTCTTTTGTACTCACAACAATCTAGCTTTAGATTGTTACATTCAGTCTTGACATGCCTATTAAAGTGTACAAACGACTGGTATTTGAATATCGAAAACGGAACATATACCTCGGTCACATTTATAGACCTGAAGAAAGCTTTCGACACGGTGAACCATGAAATCCTAATAAATAAGCCACAAATCTATGGAGTTGCAGGGAAAGAACTACGCTGCTTTCAATCATACCTTTCAAACAGGAAACAGTGCTGTAAGGTAAACGGGAAGCTTTCCGATCTGGGAGAAGTAACTTGTGGAGTCCCGCAGGGATCATGCTTAGGGCCTCTACTTTTCATCATCTATATAAATGATCTCCCCCTATTTATTAAGCACTCACAAGTTAATATGTATGCCGATGACACCAGCTTATCCTTCTCCTCGAATAGTATTCCCACAATAAATGAAAAGGTTAATGAGGACCTTGAATGTCTAAACACATGGCTAGCTGGAAATAAGCTGTCATTTAACGTTGCAAAAACAAACAGCATGGTGATTGGAAGTCGCAAAAAGGTTAAGGATATTCAACAAACATCAGCTATAAAGCCGGCACTTGTTATTCGCGATGATGACATTTCGATGATAGAGCACACAAAATACTTAGGGGTACATGTGGACCAATATCTGAGTTGGGATGTTCACATAGCCGAAATGATAAAAAAGATATCAAGGGCATTAGGTATGATACGCCATGCTAAACAGTATCTCCCTTTAAGCATGTTGCAGACCATGTACAAAAGTATGGTTGAGCCTTACTTCCGTTTCTGTTGCCCAGTCTGGGGTGTTTGTGGCAACACAACACTCAACAAGCTTCAGAAGCTCCAAAATCGTGCAGCTAGGATCGTGACCAACAGCCCCTATAGATCGTCTGCAGCTCCTATCATCAGGCAATTAGGGTGGCCATCGGTCAACGATCTCATTGAAACGGAAACCTTGAAAATGGTCTATAGGTCTATCAACCATGAAGCGCCTGATTATCTTACAGGACTGTTTCAAAGGTTATCAGAAACCAGTACTAGACAGCTTCGTAATACCTGCACAGACCTTTATGTACCATTGCTAAAAACCGCATGTGGCCAAAAATGTTTTTCATATAGAGGGGCCAAACTTTGGAACAAATTAAAAAGAGAAAATAAGATGGCCAGTACTTTCTCACAATTCAAATCGTCATTGAAAAATGCCAGATCCTGTACATAATCACACCTTTCCTTTTGACTTTTGATACCTATATATTAGTTTTTATCTTGATATTGTAAGTTGCTTTTTTTCTTTCTTTTAACAGGGCAGTTTGTAAATCAATTTTTGTATTATACGTTGAATACTTACCCTGTATAAATATTATAAAATGAAATGAAAAATGAAAAATTAAATGACATCCTTTTAATCTACAAAGGCAGCAAAAGAGAATTCAAGACGTTCGCTGAGCAACTCAACACAAAATAACCATCAAGAAAGTTTAACTATAAAATTTCAAAAACAGCAATCTCTTTCCTTGACACCCGTATCTATATAGACGACAACAGACAACTACAAACAACTCTATTCACCAAACCAACTGACACACATAATTACCTAAACTATAAATCAGCCCACCCTAGACATCTTAAGAACAGTTTACCCTATTCACAAGCACTTAGACTTAGAAGGATATGCACAAAAGAGGACCAACTAAGCAGCAACTGCGAACAAATAGAAGAGAATTTCTCCGACAAGGGTATCATAAAGAGAATCTCCAAGAACAAATCCATAAAGCCATCATAAACCCAAGAGACACGACATTAAAGAAGGTTTCAAAGAAACGATCAACAAGAATCTCCTAGTCACTACCTTTAATTCTACACTGCCCCAAATTGGTAAAATCTTAAAAGAAAGATGGGATATTTTAAATATAAAGCCTAAACTGAAGAAACTCTACTCGGAACCTCCGATCATTGCATTTCGTCGATGCAAGAACCTGAGAGAAATAACTGGCAGCAACACTATCATAAATAACAAAGTTCTAAGAAAAAAAGCAAACAAAAGAACTGTTAAATATTGCTCACCATGTAATACCAAAAGAAGCCTTTGCTGCAACCATGTCATTAAAACTAATTCATTCACTAGCGTAAATACCCACAAAACATATACAATCTTCCACGAATCCAATTGCAGAAGCATCAACGTAATATATCTCCTTGAATGCACACGCTGTAAGAAACAGTACATTGGCCAATCTGAATGGCCTTTCAACTACAGGCTTAATAATTACCGTTCCCGTATAAAATCAGCGCAATACGATAAGCTCCTTCCGGTAGAAAAATATTTCAAAGAGCAAAATCACGTCTTCGAAAGAGATGCAAGATTCATAATAATCGAGAAGATCGAAAAAGAAAACGTCGAAAATATGACACATTTATTAGAAACACACGAAGACAGCTGGATTAAACGACTGTATACTGTTCCCCTAAAGGCTTGAACAATAAATTTAACCACCCTGACAAATATAAATCATAAAAATCCCCTAGAATAATCCATGGTTAGGCCACTTTTCTCCGTTCACAAGATTATGCAATACATTGTTCCCCTGTGGCCTATCAATTTCTACAAATACAACGTAAGATTTAACATTCATATGACGCCTTATTTTGGCGTCACGTGACCCTTTTAAGGCCACGTGACCTCATTTTCGTCACGTGACCACTAAAACGGCTATAAAATGGCATGCACACTTGTAAAAATTTATTCTCCTGACGATGACTACAGAGTCAAATCGCGTCGATTAGAAGAATGGAATAAAAGAATTCAAGAACTTCAAATCGTCTCTATTTTGTGTACATCTTGTATATATCTGTATATATCTGTATATATCTGTATATATCTGTTCTTATCTATATCTGTTCTGATCTTACCGTTCCCGTATAAAATCAGCGCAATGCGATAAGCTCCTTAAATGTTGATAAGCTCCTATCTATATATCTGTATATATAGGACTTTAAAGGCCTTAGTGTGCTAAAAAACATCAAATTTTTGTCTATTTCTCGTTCGTTCTTCATCCGCACTTACAGTATCCATTTTCTGTATATATCTGTATATATCTGTATACATCTGACTTTGATAACTTCATACAGCCCCTTGCTAAGAAAGTTAAGTCATATATACGAGATACAACAGACCTCATAAACAAAATAAAGCACATCAAAAGAATACCACATAACGCAATTCTAGTTACAATGGACGTTAGGTCCTTATACTCAAACATAAAGCACAACGACGGAATATCAGCCCTAAAAGAATGCCTTGATATTAGAGTGCCTTGATATAAGAACCACCTACAGAAGTAATAACAACCCTAATGAACCACATATTAACACTAAACAACTTTAATTTTAATGGAAGACATTTTCTCCAAATAAAAGGTTGTGCCATGGGCACTGTAGCAGCTCCATCATATGCCACCATTTATATGGGACATTTTGAAGAAACCCACATCTTTCCAGAAATTAACAATGATTGCCTCTTTTACGCCAGATACATTGACGACATTTTCCTTATATACACAGGTGGTGAAACAAAACTCGATGAATTTCTGACAAACCTTAATACGAAACATGATTCCATTAAATTTGACCACGAAAAATCAACACAATCAGTCGCATTTTTGGACACCTTAATATACATTGATGAAAACAGACCATTACAAACAACGCTTTACACAAAACCTACAGATACCCACAACTATCTACATTTTAAATCTTCCCACCCTAAACATCTTAAAGAAAGCCTACCCTACTCCCAAGCCCTAAGACTACGAAGGATCTTCTCTGATAATAACGAATTGAATAAACACAGTGACAAATTAAAACAACAATTCATAGCACGTGGCTACTCTCCAACTTTAGTTGATAACCAGATAAAAAAAGCTATTGATATCCCAAGAAAAGATACCCTAAAATTAACAAATAAAGAGAAATCTAATTGTATCCCCCTTGTAACAACATTCAACAATACCCTACCCCCAATGGCCCAAATAATCCAGAAACGCTGGGACATTTTAAAACTAAAACCAAATTTAAAAGAAATTTTCCAAGAACCTGGTATGATAGCCTATTGTCGACCAAGGAACCTTAAAGAAATGATCGAGATCTAGAGGCAATTCTTCGTCAATTCTGCCATGCGATTTCTCTGCGATTTCGTGCTTTCCTACAGTCTTGAAAACCCTGCATGTAAGCATATTCTAACATCCTGAACCTCAAGTATGGTAGTTGCGTGTTGTTGTACTCAAGGTTCAGGATGTTAAAGATGCTTACATGCAGCACAGCCAATGACCGTTTGGCGGTCGTTTAAAATTTGACTTATTACACCATCGTATATATCAATCATGACAGTTCAGTGAGAGTCTCGCTTTGATGAATGATAAGTGGGAATCATTGTTATCAGTCTATTAACTGTTGTAAACAAAAACAAAGGCGCGCTGAGGCTGCTGGTCAGTCATGGGTCTTTAACTTTCAAACCTCTGTAAAATTCGGACTAGTGGATCTATCAAAAATCGCTGACACAGTTTCATAGTTAAATGCTTTGTGGCCATGTATTTTCATTTTATTTTCAGTTTACAATATTTATACAGGTTAAAATAGGTTTCATATAAAAATATGTTTTTCAACCTGACCTGTTTAAACAAAAAGAAAAAACCTAAGCATTAAAACTAAGAACAAAAGAAATTTACATGCCTAATTTACAATATTATACAAAACTAAGACTATTCATAAAATAAAAGTTGTCCCCGTCTATATTTGTTCTTTGAAGGTTTTCAGGGAGGGTGCCAATTTTGTCTCTCTTTCTAGGTTGTTCCACAGTTTTGCACTGCGATAAGAAAAAGCCTTTTGGCCATTGATAGTTTTTAGGAGCGGTGTCTTAAAGGACAAGTCCGGGGTTTCTACAAGTAATGTCAAAAAGCAACCTTACCAACTGCCAAGCATCGCTTGTATCTTCTTTTCCGGGTTTTGATGTCTATTTCTGTTGTAAATTCGTACGACATTTTTCATAAGTTAGGCCCAATGTCGTCGCCATTTTGGAAACGCGATAAAATGGCTAGCCGCGGTTTGGAGGTTCGATTGTGACGTCGGAAATTTCTTGAGAGTTCTATAAGAAAACAGCCTCATTCATGTCGAAGGCGAAATGGGTGAAATTACGTCATGAATAATGACGTCATTTCGCTCATTTCACAGATTTAAATACACAACTTCGCAGAGGAAAGACAGAGAAGGTTGGAAAAAAGTACTACACACCATTCACAACATTGTGATCTTTCATTTTAGGAACAATTCATCCAACCCCGGACTTGCCCTTTAAGATCAGTTTCTGATGAGCGCAGAAACCGCTCTCTACCGTCCGAGCATTTTATGAATAATTCGTTCAAGTAGTCTGGGGCAAGCGAATTCAAAGATTTTTAAGTTAGCGTGGCTGTCTCTTTTCTTACAAGATTTCTGATATTTGACCATCCAAGATTCTCAATTATCGGAGCAGCAGAAGCATCGTATCGGCTACTCGTTACAATTCTTGCAGCTCTATTTTGGATCTCTCGCAAGGCGTCAATTTTTGATTCACTACAGCAACCCCAAACGGAACAACAGTAACTCAAATGGGGCTCAACAATTCCTCTATACATTTGGTTGAGTAAGTCAGATGGAAGATATTTCTTAGAATACTTAATAAGTCCAAGGGCTCGATTTGCCTTGGTCTTGATAGTATCAATATGTCTGTCCCAATTAAGTTGACTGTCTATCTGAACACCTAGGTATCTTGTACTAGCAATCATTTCAATGTCCTGATCACCTATTGAAAAAGATAGTTGAGCATCAGGCTGGCTTTCAATCTTACAGATGTTTGGACCAGAGCCTATGATAGTGCCTGCGTTTTCACAACATTCAGAGAAAGTTTGTTTGCATGCAACCAATCATGTAGCTTCAAAAGATCTGAGTTTAGGTCATTTTGTAGGTCATCAATGCTTTTTGAAGAGAGGGAAATGGCCGTATCATCACCATATATGCTGACATGAGATTTCTGCAGGGGAAAAGGCAAATCATTGATGTAAATCAGAAATAAGAGAGGACCAAGACAAGAGCCTTGAGGAACTCCACAATTTATTCCCTTTACATCAGAGGAAGTGCCATCTACCCTGCACAATTGTTTACGGTTATCCAAGTATGATATGAACCAGTCATGTTCCAGGCCAGTCACTCCATACATTTTCAGTTTTTTTAGTAGGACTTCATGATCAACCGTATCGAAAGCCTTCTTCAAGTCAATAAAAATTAGACCAGTGTATTTTCCTTTATCTATATTCAGGTACCAATCGTTGGTGCTTGCCATAAGCGCTGTGGCAACCGAATGTAAGAGTCGAAAACCAGACTGATGCTCATATAGTGATTTATTTGCGTCCAGATAATCATAAAATTGATTGAAAACTAGCTTCTCAAATAGCCGAGATATGAAAGGTAGTCGGGTGGGTTATGTCAAAATAATGGTTCTCGCTCGATTTGCGTGCCAAAATCAATATCTTTGCATGGTTACGTTCGTATGTCTATGAAGAGTATGAAAAACATAGGTGCCATTTTTTTGTGTAGCCGGAAGGGGGCTTAATTGCATCTGCAAGATTTACATTGTGAAATTGCCGGACCATATCAGAATGGGCAAAAAAGTTTTTGATTTGTAGTGGTTTTGGAGAATTTGAAATCCCTATGTTGCAGAAATAACGGGTTTTTAGTGTTTCAAGCTAACAGTAGTCTTTGTGGCCCGTAAAATGACTTATTATATTGCAGCCATCATTTTACGGACCACCGCTGTGCTTGAATTGACTGAAATTAGATACCCTCTTCTTGAACCTCGTTTTCATACAACTTCCGCTCCTGTCAATGCTAAAAAAGGAAGTAAGATAACAAGCTGTGTTTGAAATTTACTTTCTCACTCTCTCTTCGTGCCAAACAATACAGTGAAATCAAAGTATTCTTCAAACGGTAAGTATTTGACTTGCATTCATTTTTGTTCTTCTACTCCATAAAAAGGACCAAGAGAATGCTGGTTTTGTTCCTGTGTCATTTTGAGTACAGCTGCTTTGCTTTGTTTTGCTATAGGCCTAGGCACATGTGACGTTCGTGATTTAATACTTTTGAAAGTCGAAATTTAATGCTGATCTAATTTAATACAGACCACCCTGAAACGGCTGGTGTAAAAACAAAGCGTATATTCTATAAGCAATTTTGGCTTTTATTACTAAACGAGATAGTTGCACAAAAAGCCGTGACGTAAAATATTATAGTGATCTTGTATGTAACTCTAGGTCAATGCAGAAATCGAAGCAGTGGATGTCTGCAAATGGATACACCCGATACATCAAAGACTCTATGCATAATTTGCATGCAGTCTGGAGGTGGTTTGATGGTTTCGAAGCCAGAGAAGCTATGTTTTGAACTGATAAGGAAATTTTCAACACAGCGTGCTGCTTTTGGAGAATCAAAATTTGCGAATCTTTCACAAAGAATCAAGGAGATGGCTGATGATGAACTGTTTGCGAGTAGTTACCATTCTTCTTGCTACAAGGATGTTGTACATACTGGTAAGCTGAAGAGAGCTGAAAAGCGATTTCAAGAAAGTTCACTGGATGGCTCCGTGGCACCACCGAAAAAAGGTCGCCCTCCCTCAAGTAAATTATTCGCAACAGAATCTGATAGCAGTCGTCACAGAAGATCAATAGAAAAAGCAAAGTTCAAAAGTTGTATTTTTCGATGTGAGGAGCCGGACAAAGGGGAACTTCATCGAGTCGAAAGTTTCAGCATGGGAGAAAGATTCATGATCCTGAAAGAGAACAGCCCAGATGAAAGTTGCAGAGTTGCTTTAGCAAAAATCAATGAGCCCCTAGACTGTGCTGCATTTGATCTTTTCTACCACAGAAATTGTTTACGTGACCAAGAAAGAAAGTCAAAAAAGAAGGACGGTGTGATAAAGCATAAAACAGGCCAATACATTGCTGACATCGAAATCATAAATGAACTCAGGTGTTCGCTAGAAAATGGTATTGTTAGCAATATGAAGGAAATTAATCAAGAATACAACAATCTCCTATGCGAGTATGATGCAAATACAGGATCTGACAGGAAAAAGTATCTGAAAAGTCTTATATCCAAGAACATTCCAGATGCAGAGTTCGTGAAGTCTCACAGGAAAAACGAGAGCGAGCGGATCTTAAGTAAAAGATCCCTTGGCAATGCTGTAAATGAATTTGAAGAATATGTCGATGATGAAGAGGATGTAAAATGCCTCTCAAAGGCTGCTTCCGTACTTAGACGAAAGTTATTTGAGGCAGTCAAATGGAAGTTTGAAGGATCAATGACTGACCTTGAAGTGCCTAAAGAATTGACCTCTTTTATCAAGTGGATCATAATTGGAACAAAATCACAGGCCATTGGAGATGTTCGTGAGGTTACCAACGCAACAGCAACGAAGGTTATTGCCCAGCAGATTATGAATAGCTTTAAAACAGACAGACAAGTAACGTACAACCCACTCGTTAAAGATACGAGATACAGAAAGCGCAATGAAACGCCCCTTGCCGTTGGTCTTTCACTAATGGTCCACAACCAAACAAGAAGCAAGAAACTTGTGGATTGTCTGTCGAAGTTGAACTTATCTATTGGCTATGAATCTACAATAAGTCTCGAAAAACGTATTGCAACTGGTGTGGCTGAGCGTATGGAGCAGAGTGGGGGTTTCTTTCTTCCACATTTTATCAAGAGAGACAAGCAGCCGTTCTTTGCAATAGACAATATAGACTTCCTAGAGTGCACGCCTGATGGACAGAATACCCTACATGGGACTATCATTGTTGTGAATCAAGGTGAAGTAGAAGATGGCATGGCAGTAAACGACCCCCTTGTCATTCCAAGCAAATCGAAGTCAATAAATATTGGTATTGCCAATGACCATGTTCCTCGAGTGCTACCACCGAAAGAGGGATTGGGGTTCAACAACTACAACTTTGATTGCAACCCAGAGCTTATCCAAAAATATAAGGAATTAGATGCGGTATGGTTTTTTGCATGCTATGCACACAGGAAGATGAGAAAAGAATCAACAATAAGCACCGATGATGATGCTCCTGAAGCAAATGTGGAGGAAGCGAATCAGAGTGTTGCATTGCAGCCACACGAGGAAAACAGAGAAATGCCGACTTGGGCAGCTACCAACTCCCTGTTGGTTGCTGCTAATAATAAGACTTTACCAAAATCAAGTAAAACTTTAACTGGCATAATAGCACCTTTGCTTAGAAGCTCCCCAACAGATTACACAACTCTGTATAAAGCGTTATGCCTTACCCAAGGCATCTCGGCCGTTGTAACTGGACACAATCACAGAACAATTATTACCTTGGATCTCGATTTATACGAAAGAGCTGTTAAGTTACAACAAGCCAATGAGATAGGCAATTGGTTCCTGCGAATAGGGGAACTCCATACGTGCTTTGCCTCCCTACATGCTCTTGGTAAGTACATAGAAGGAAGTGGCATTGAAGCTGTCAGCATCGAAGAAGGCATATACTCACCCGCAACCATACGACAAATACTTGGAGGGAAGAACTACAAGAGAGGTGTTGAATATCACATTACAAATGCTTTGGCGATATGGGAAATGCTGTTTGATGTTTTACTTAAAGACAAGCAAAACGTAGAGGAGATCTTCAACGACTGTCAGAACTTTCGAGAGGGACTAAATCAAATGAATATTGATATCGATGCAATCTGTGTCAAGATAGAGAAATCTCTGAAAGACCTCGACATCTTTACTGAGGAGAAACTCTCTGGTGCCATGCCAATGTTCCTTTTGAGTTACCTTCACCAAGTTGAAAGTTTGCTTCGGCTGATCAGAGCTTCAAGGCAAGGTGACATGAAGTTGTACATACCAGCCTTGCAAGAACAAGTCAAGTATTATTTTGCACACGACTTGTACAAATACGCTCGACTTGTTCCATACCACATTGCCCAATTACAACAGTTGAAAGAGGATGATGCAGAAACATGGAGCACACTTGAGGATAATTTTAGTGTGACAAGGTCAGGTATCCCTTTCACAGACCTGTTCGTTGATCAAACACTGGAACAGCAGATACGTGCTCTCAAAGTTGCAGGGGGTATTACTGGCATTACTCAAAATGAATCAGCACTGGACAGGTATCTGCTAATTGCCCCTGAGGTTAAGCGTTTGGTGGACGAGTTTCAAGCTAGCCATGATGTAATTCACACAAAGGAGAGAAAGATGCACCATCAGCTGACAGGGTCAATGGCGTCAAGAGTGCAGCGAAACGCTGCAAAGATCAGGAATGGAATTATTAAGCATTGCGTGGAAAATCCTTTTGCTGCAGATACGGAATTAATGAACATAGCTTCGAATATGACAGTGTCATCTATTGCAGAGAAGGATATTGTCGAAAGAGATAAAAAAGGAGAAGAAGCATACAAAAAGTTTGTTGCAGATAGGCTTGTCAATGCCACAGCAAAGATGTCAATGTGGGATCCTATGAAAAAGCTCTCATTGAAATCATTTTCTAACTGGCAAAAGAAAGCGCGCTGCACCGTGAATAAGAAAGTCATCAAGCTTAGAGAAGATCGGCAGCTTCTTGCAAGATTTTTAGTCATTCAAAGATCACGCCCAGAGTTGGTGCAGAAGCTAAATGACGTGATAGGCACATACGAGTTCTCTACAGTCCCTAGATCATTGTTTTCATCAGATGGTCAACTTTTGATTCCAGGCGATAAAAGTGCATTTGTTAAAGCGTTGGAATCACATGTTGATTTTGAGAATCACGCAGAAGTTCAAATAGAGCAAAATGAAAGCGCAAAAAAGATTTGCATTATCGATGCTATGGCGGTTGTTCAAACCATCAAAAAAGGCTTAAAAATGTCCACTTGTGCTGACTTTGCTCAAGCATTCGTCAGCATTATTAAAAAGACTCTTTATCATTATGACGAAGGAAGGGTGATCTTTGATCGATATATTGAAAATTCTCTAAAATCACAGACAAGGGTGAAGCGTACTTCTGGCATAGATGCGGTGAGATTCCATGTCAGCGATACAACCAACATCAAACATGTACCTTTGAAAACTTTACTTTCCCATATTGAGACGAAAGGCCAATTGACGGAGTACCTGGGAAAAGCATTGCTGCAGGCATACCAGGAAAGTCAGTTCTCGTTGATCGTAGTGTATGGTACGAACACGTATTCAAACCATCAGGCTGTTTTCAGCGATATCATCTCACAGCATAATCACGAAGAAGCAGACACCATCATCCCACTTCATGTACTCGATGCCTTAAGTTTATCCCCTCGTTGCAACATTGATGTACGATCGCCAGACACAGACGTCTTGATATTGTTGATGGACCTTTGCGCAAGAGATCAAAATGGAGGAAATGTCAACTTCATAACTGGACAGGGAAAGTTTAACAGACGCATTGATGTAAAGAGCAGATCCGCAGTAGTCGGTAAAGAAAAATCAAAGGCTTTGATAGGTCTACATGCAATTTCGGGAGCGGATTGGGGTGGAAAGTTGTTTGGAATTTCGAAGCTGAAATGGATAACTTCGCTCCTGAAGCTCTCTGATGATGATGGCACTATCTGCACTCTACAGTCACTTGGCGAAGATGATTTCGATTTAGAAGGAAGCCTAGACTGCATTCAAAAGTTCTTGTGTCTTATTTATTCACCTGCGACGAAAAAAACTACAGTGAACGAATTAAGATGGGAGCTGTTTAGCAGAAGGAATATGGAAGCAGAAAAGTTACCTCCAACTCTTGGAGCATTAATTCCTCACATACAGAGAGCAAATCTAATTGCTAGCATTTGGAAAGGGTATAGAAATGCAATGAACGTAATACCACCTCTTACAGAAAATGGCTGGGAAATGGCTGATGGTATCACAGTACCGACAAAATGCCTCGAACTACCAGCTCCACAATCAGTACTAGAATTGGTAAAATGTGGATGCAAGGGACGGTGCAAAGGACGATCGAACTGTTCATGTTTGAAGAATGATCTGTCGTGTACTGAGTTATGTAAATGCGAGGATTGTGAAAATACCAAAGATTACACTGCAGATGCAGAGAAGGGCGACGATTCTGAGGAAGATGAAGAAATTGACTAACTGCGAAGATGTAAAAGTTTTTCTTTAAAAGTTAAGCTAAGGTTGATTTTATCGACTTGGTCTTCTAACGGTAATTATTTTCTATGTATGTCTTCCATACCATTGCCTAAAACCGCACAGGTAGCACTTCTGCCTGATTGATCGTCAAAATTCCCAATGAACAATTGTGAGTAAAATCTATAAGAATTTTACGGTTTCTGCAGACATAATCACAGATTTCAATTACAACCAACGCCCATGCCACGCCCAATGTGGGGCATGTATGTTTTTCCTCGGTCCCACTTTAATGCCGGGAACTGCAGGCAATTAATTTGTGGTGTGAGACGGGTCTTTCAGGGGCTAACTGTCGTTGTGCAACCTATACTTCCAGTCTTCTCTGCACAGCGGTCTATCAAAATAGACTGCGATAATGTATACCTCAATTCTCGCAAAATAATCACCTTAAACATTGCTGAAAAAATGGCACCCTATGAAATTCGCTTCTATGCATATCTATGCAACGATTTATGGTGAAAAATATATTTTGGCACTCAAATCGAGCGGAATTACATAGGTAACCCGACTAATGGGAGAAAAAGAAAAACTGAACGGAGGAGTTTCGAGCGGGTATTCACCAGACAAGAATGGGTTAGCTTTTTTGGGAATATTCTCGCTGAGTTTATTCCCAATGCTGCAGAAGTACTCATTCATTGATAATGCAATTGCCTTGTTACCCTGAACTGTTTGGCCGTCCACAGTAAGATTCGGTACAACTTTAGTGTTAGACATATTGTTGATGGTGTTCCAAGTTTTCTTGAGGTCACCTTGAAACTGCGTGATCTTTTCAGAGATATATTCATGTTTAAGTTGTGTATTCAAGTTATTTAACCTGTTTCGAATTTGCTTGTAGGATTCCATCAACAATTTTGAGTTGCTTCTCACAGCTTGAGTTTTTAATTATCCCTCGTTTTTGCCAATTTGAAATAATCAGCATTCAGCCAAGGGGTATATCTATCCGACAAGCGTCTCCTTAGAGTAGGAGCATGCCTTTCTAGAACGAGCGCAAAAAATTTGGGTCCACTTGCATACTGCATCATCAATGTCTTGAGCATTAGCTACAAGTGCCTCCCAATCAACCTCAGAGAGATCTGAGAGGAAAGCCTCTGGATTCAAATTTTTCAACTGGCGAGATGTAATATATTTGTGCTGGTGTTTTACACCACCACGCAACTTTCTGACACAATATACAAGATAATGGTTGCTAAGACTAATCTTTAGCACTCCACTCTCAGTGATATTGTTGCAGTTTGTAGTAGCTATATGATCAATCAAAGTTGAACTGTTTAGCGTAACCCTAGTAGGCTCTTTTATTATCTGCTTCATACAAGAAAAGTCGTACAGCTCATGTAACTGCACAACATGGCTCGGATTAGTGTCTCTATGATTGAAATTGCAGTGTGTATCTCCTAGGATGATAATTTCTTTCCCCTCTCCATAAAAAAGCCCAAGTTTTTATTAAAGCTGTCCAAGCAAGGATTAGGCTCACTGGGTGGTCTATACCAAGCTAGGACAATGAACGGATTTGAATTTGGGGGTTCTACTTCTATGCTAATCAATTCAAGCGATTTATTTGGAAGATCTTTCCAAGGTTTAAACCTAACTGTATTTCTGACATAGAATATTGTTTGCCTTTGAGTTATCTATTTCAATCCAAATTGTCTCAAAATCATCATTGCTAAAAGATAGGTCATCATCCTTTTTATTAGCTTGTAAACCATTACAAGGAAGGATCATTTGACACTTACATTGAACAAACAACAAACTTGAATGAACTTCAATGGAATGAACAATCACATATCTGAGTCTAGAATGGGGATTTTGTCATGTATCTTCCCACATCACGTTTTTGAATGTGGAAATCGAAATAATAACCTGAAAGACCATATCATTTAAAGTGTACACTTTTATGGCATCAAAAAGCTCACATCTGTTGACTATACATGAACACGAACTATTCAGATCTAGACATGAACTTTTGAATTGACCTCATTTATCTTAATCATGTATCATTTTACTAAGCAATATGTATATATTTATAGGTTTGCATTGGTTTAGTTAGTCGCACTCTGATGATAACATAAGTTTGAAAGGTCTCAGTGTGCCAATTTAACTTTACTTAGCCTTTTGCGTTTCTTGCATCTGCCATTTTTTAATACCATATATATTGATTTGACAATTTAGATATTTATATAACCAATAAAAACAATTTCTCAACTTTGTTCGTGTTCCTTGACTTTTTAATTCTGAAATAACTGTTTCACCGCCATAAGAGGGCTTCTGGGATCAACGCATGTATGCACGAACAACAGCAAACAAAGATGGCACCCGTCTTCCCGCACCGCCATCATGAAGACAACAATAAAGATAAAAGAGGGATAACTGAATATAATAAGTTAAATTTACCACAGAATGACTAAAGAACACTTGAGAACATCCCACTAAGTATATCTGAACAATTTAAAGCTGCAATGAGAGGCATTTCACTTTATTTTAATCATGAAAAACGAAAATAATCTCGTTGACAGTGTCCGCCATATTGGGCCATCTTTGATTCCACCATCATGAAGATTGCTTCCCTGAAAACATGCGCATCAAAGAAAGCTTCAAAAGTATCTTACCTCAGCCAGCTGTCTTCAGGGGTACAGGATAACTCCTCACTCTACTTTATATAACCTTTGTTAGATAAAAGCAATTTGAAATGAATTCTTTTTCACAAAATATTGAACTTGAGGCAAAATGATAATCAACTTCTCTGGCAATCTCGCAAAGTCACGCTGTTCACGAAGTTCTCCTTCACATTAGGAAAGCGCTACGCAGCTGCTTGCATATAGCCTGCGTTCTACTGATTTGAGGAGAACCTCTCTGAAATGAAAGGAAATCAGTAGAGTCTGCACGCAGGCTACTTGCATATGGAAAACAGACCTTTTCGCTGTTTTGCTTTTGCTAATTAGCTACTACTACGCGAGGGGGGGGGGGCAACTCCTGTAGGGGGTTTTGGGAATTCAGAGTTAGGACCCATGACAAGGGCAAAATTTTGAAAATATGACCCCATAACCAGGGCAACATTTTGAAATATGATCCCATCATAACCAGGGCAAATTAGTAACATACAGAGGCAATTGAAAATTTATGGAGCTAGGGTACACCTGTAATATGCGTTTCGGTCCACTTATACGTTTCGGTCCGGACCGAAACGCATAGCAGAAAATCTCCATGCGTTTTGGTCCAGACCAAAATGCATAGCACTTTTTGCTATGCGTTTCGGTCCGGACCAATAAGCATATCAGTTTTAGGCTATGCAAAAGGGTCCACTTCAAACGGACACATACGCATGGTAATTTTCGGTTATGCAAAAGGGTCCGGACCGAAACGCATAGCAGTTTTCGGCTATGCAAAAGGGTCCACTTGAAATGGACACATACGCGTGACAATTTTCGGCTATGCAAAAGGGTCCAGCTCAATTTTTTTTTTTTTTTTTTTTTTACATTCCATTAAAAGCTTACAAAACGAATTACTAACTACACTACTTACAATATACTATACCCTACTACTAAAACAATACCATTAGGAGCGAAAAACAATGACTACCTTATGGCAACATAAAACAGAAAAAACGAACATAGCACAATACGTAACAACTAGAGAAAGAAGAAAGAGAAAAAAAAATAGCGCTTACTAAAAGAGGGATGGTGGTTGTATGATTTAGGGACTTGCTAATCAAATCGGCCAGTTTTATGGATAAAACGCAGAGTTAAAAGAAGTATGTTTTTATTAACATCATCTGGAAGATCGTTATCACCATACATTAAAATCTTTAGTAGAACATCATTTGAAGGATTGGTGAATCCATGTGGTCGTAATAAAGAGGAAACTCCAGCGAGAAGGTATCTTCGTAATACTTCAAAGGAAGGGCAGAGCAACAAAAAGTGTTCCGTGTCCTCAATGCCATCATTAGTTGGGCACATTGGGTTTATGGTATCTCTGAAATTATGCTTGAATTTGTGAAAGTTCAATTTACTGAGACCAACCCGAAGTTGCGTAAGATAAGATAGACCTGTTGGGTCGTGTATCCTGAAGACAGATTTTGGCAGGGGGCGAATTTTTGATAGCAGCTTTGTCTTGAAAGCAGCAATGGAAGGCGCAAGTCTAATTTCTGAATCCAGCTTGTTCCACTCTGAAAGGCAGTGAGGATAGAAGCTAGATTGGAATTTTTCTGTCCTTGCCCTTATTCGCCCAATGACATCCTGCTTGCGAAGAGAGTATCGTGACTGCCGTTGTGGTGGGATTGGATCTGTAGTATAGTCAGGAGCTAGATTATTTATAAACTTGTAGAACAGGGTAAGGCGTCTGCTCCACCGACGGAGACTTAGCGATTCCCAGCCAAGCTCTGCATACAGCTTCTCTCTCGACGTACCCTTCCATGTTCCTGAAACAGCAAGAGCAGCAGAATATTGAATGGACTCTAGCTTCTCCATGACATTTGGCAAAATTGTATTTCCACTAAATTCACATACTTTTGCAGGAATATGATAAATGACATCCCCGTAGTCTAGATGTGGTCGCACGTACAGCTTGTATATTTCATTAAGTGTATGTCTGGGGAGATATTTGCAGTGGCGTCGTGGGAGCATAATTTTAGGGGGGGCCGAGGGTCAGAATTTTCCGACAAAGAGACATTTTTCCGACAAAAATCAAGCAGGAATATAACGTACAAAAAGTGGCAAAAATGTCTCAGAACTTTTGTCATATAAAAGTTCCATAATAGCGAAGAATTTTTCAAAGGGACACAGCAGTCCTGTTAAAAGGCGATTCTTGTTGGAGGTGAGGCTGTTGCCGAGACGTGATTGGTGTTGGAGGTGAGGCTGAAGCTAGATGCGCAATGAGGGAGGAAAGCTGGGAGTCCGGGGGCTGGCCCCCGGGAAAATTTTCTGTGACCACGCCCTTTAGATCGTTGCAAAACGCCCCTATTTTGAAGAATCTACTATTTGTTTTTCATGGGAAATTTCGAAAATAGATCGTTTTCAAATTTTAGATAACAACGTGATAGCTTGATATAAATCTTCATTTCTATAAGCATCCGTTTACAGAAACTGAAAGTAACATTTATTAAGTATGAAACGTGCAAAATAGATTGTAAATGTATCGTTTTTAGTCACCAAAATGTAGGTAAAACGACCGAATTTTCGGGGAAAAAAGTCCAAGAATCAGAGACGTAGGAACCGGGGGGGGCACTGGGGGCACGTGCCCCCCAAGATTTTGCAATAAACAAAGGAGTGCCCTTTTTATTTTCAGAAAGTGCCCTTTCAGAGTAATGAAAAAGGTGCCCTTGAAGTGTCATGCCCCTCCAAGTTTGAGATGCTTCCTACGTCCCTGCCAAGAATGTTTTGACTGAAAGCATTTGTCTGAAATTTATTCTTCCGAAACTTTTTGCGCCTAATGTGTCTATTTTTCCAATAGAAAGCTGAAAGCACACTTTTCTTTCGATTGAAAAAGGAATTTTTTGCCGAAAAACGAACGAAGGACCTAGTTTTTTGCCGAAAAACCTACTTTTTCGTCAAAAACTACGTTTTTGCGATCGAAAAAGTGATATTTCGTGCATACATTTCGATTGCCATAAAGTAGCTATGTAAGGAAAATGGATTAATTCAATTTTTTCGATTTTTCCGACAAGAATGGAAAACTGACGAATTTTCCGACAACATTTTCACAGGGGGGGCCATGGCCCCCCCTGGCCCCCCCGGCCACGACGCCACTGGATATTTGGAAAGATATTTCAGCAAACCGATACCCCTACGTGTTTTAGTGATAGCTGCCTTGATGTGGGCAGCAAATGAAAGCTTTGAGTCAAGAAAAAGTCCTCAAATGAACACATACACGCATGGTAATTTTCCCAGTATACTGAAGTTTCTTAATTGTTTGGCGATCTGAATTGATTTTCTTTCTTCTGCAAAGATCTTAAAAGATAGTTAAAAAATTGAGTAATTCGTTGGTTACTCTCAGGTTGTGTGCTCAAAATTAGTCTAAACTTTCTTTCAACCAGCTACTCTCGAGTACCGAATAATCGCCCCAGCCCGATTAATTTTTTTGAAATCTCTTCCAACCCCCCCCCCCCCCTTTTAATAATCCTTGAAAAATTTAAATGACAGTAAACATAATTTTTGAATAGATGAAAAATACGTATATAACTAAGAAAAGAACCATTTTCAATGTTCCTAACCCCCGATGGTTCCAATCTCCCCCCGATTGTTCCAGCCCCCGATTATTACATTGAATCATTTGTAACCCCTTTCGATCATTCTGATCCCCCATTTATTTGGTACTCGAGGGGATTCAACCACCTCTTAATAATACTTACAGTACTCCTTATTTACTACTGCAACGATAATTACCCCGTATCATAAAGGCATTGTTTTGACTACCCAACTTGAGCATTCTTCGACGTGAATTTATAAAATTCCCGAGCCCCCTGAATTAATCTGAAATCCCACCAGCCCCTATGAATTGATAAATAGTCTTCACTCCCTTTCCACCATTGTCCACAAATCACCACGAACTGACAGATTGTCTTAACCTTAGCGTTGGGGAAGATAAATCATTGGGGGCTGCCCAATAAAAAGTCCATTGTTTACCAAACATTTTGCCCGACTAAGTATGGATTTTGGCCCAAAAAGGCATATTTCGGGAAATTGTTCCAATATTGGGGGGGCCGCCCCATCTTCTCTCGCCCCCTGACTTCACCTTCCCCTTTAAATATATTCAATAGGCATCATATCATCTGACCCTGAAGTGCATTGCGTTTGCCCCTGAAGCGCATAGCGTCTCACCCTGAAGCGCATAGGTGACTCGGAAGCGCATAGCGTTTCATGCAGGACACTTTCGCATAGTGGACCGAAACGCATAGTACACCGGTGGTGGTAATCGGACGCTTAAGGAAAACTAAATATTTTCATAAGAAACTTTATTCAAAAACAACAGCCAAAAGTACCAGGTGAATGGACAGGTATTGGACATATCTTCCCGAAGTGTTTTGGTTTTTTACTTTGCCGGCTTTTCTTTTCTTTGACAACAATGTTTTTTAGACTGATCTTGGCCGTGGTTTTCGGACAGTGGCGGTGGTTTTCGGACAGTGGGTTCACAATGCAGAATGTGCCGAGGAAATTATTTTTCTGTTTATACTTGGCAAGTATTCCGTCTATAAACTCTTTTGCTTCATTTTCTTGTCTTTTTTTCTATTCTTGAATGCGAAAACAATAGTTCGAATGTCGGTTCTCATAATGACATTCTGGAGAGCTCTTGGTACACACAAAACAATCTAAAAGCTAAGAGATGCGTTAGAAAAATGTTTTTTTGATCTCATTACTATTTTCGATTGATGTATGTATAGATGTTTATGAATAAAATGTCAAAATTCAATCACATTTCAAATCCGACATTGATTCATGCTCCCAAACAACTGATTCACTTCGTGTCCGAATACCACCGCCATGAACTTTTAAGACAATTCGATATAGCATCCGCTGTCCTCCCTTCAGTGAAACTATTTTAAGTCTTTTGCATAATACTTTGAGTTACTTAAATGCTAGACATCCAATTTAAGTGTTGTTTAAGATTTTTGCTTCCTTCTGGAACGGATTCAGAGTTTTGAATCTGGGGTGTGATATTCGCAACGACAACTTCTACACTGCCAAGCACAACGAAAACAACTTCTTTAGCGTGTTTTACATTCATGAAGGCCTTTCGTAAAGTTGTTTAGTACCTATAATGTTAGCGTTCAGTACCAAGAAATACCCTCTTTGATAGATTTCATTTGTAAGGTAATTTTCTGTTGGTTTTCGAGATGTTTTCGCAAGTGTCCGATTACCACCGCCGTCCGATTACCACCGCCGACACCCTACATTCTTTTTATGAAAGTTTTTTGTCATAATAGCCAATAATAGCAATACACTGATGACATTTACCTATTGCTACAGCAAATTTCCGAAAGCAGACCCATAACCTGGACACAATTCATGAAACATATGACCCCCATAACCCAGGCAAGCACATGTATACCAGTTCACCTATAGGAGTTACCCCCCCCCCCCTTCGCTACTACGGGCTATGGGCATTGACGGATGCAGCCCAGAAATTGAAAGGGGGAGGCAAGGCAACTTGCAAAGAGGGTGCCAAAAGGATAAAGGCAATTGCAGAAAAGTAGAATTTTAGACCATGTATCTTTTAGATATTGTGTCTTATGATATAAGAGAAAAAAGCCCATATGAATTAGGGTTAAAGATCATCCAAAAATGTTCGCGTGCCTTATACTTGCCACTCATACAATATCTAAAAGATACATGGTCTAAACGTCTACTTTTCTGCAATTAATTTCTATTCTAGTAACAATTATAAAAATGATAATAACAGCAACGATAAACGATAGTACGTAAATGAGTGCTAAATTACGCATTGTAATCAAGGTTTGTGTAAGTTGTGTGGAGGTATTTCAATGAATTATCCATTTTGAGATTCAGCATGAATTTACAATCTCTTGTTATCAATTGTAACAAGCTGGGTGTCTCAGAAAAAAGTACCCCTTTTGACTGAACAAGGGAACAAAATGATAAAATGTGGGGACTTTTTGGATTCATAGCTACATTTGCAATACGGACAAGATACTGCCGTATTTTTTATAAATACGAGCAGATACGGACATGGATTGTATTGGATGCGGAATTCCGATTTTTCCCGTATATGGACTCTTATCAGATACGGGATCCCGTATAGGACCCGTATTGATCCCGTATTGATCCCGTATTGATAAGAGGAATACAAACAAATACTATTCCGTATACCGTACAAATACGGGAATGTATTCTTCCGTATATATTTGATAGAAAATTGGTACGGCAAAATCGCATACGAATACGGACAAGCATTTCACCGTATTTTCTCAGATGGAAACAGATACGGACAGGGACGGATGAAAGAAGATGCCATTTGGGTTTGAAGATGTATGCACGAAGAAAGGATCTGAAATAAAAACTTTCAAATTCTAGCTGAAATTGCTGTATTTTTCGTTTATGCTGGTTTTGTTTATACATCATCAGAGAATGAAACAGGAAAATGTTGCCGTGGTCGAAACACTTGCTTTACAGGCGCAAAGAGAACTTTCTTCATGTAGAATTTCTAAATTTAGGAAGATGAACGACAGAAAATTATAAAGTAAAACCCTTTGGTCAATAATTGCACATTTCTGTACATTGAAATGAATCAAATATAACAAACATATAATATTCTGCAATACATACATAAATCTTCGAGAACCAGAATGAATAATCAAGATTTAGCTATCGATGAATACTGTTCATTTCAAAATATAGCTTTATAGACATAGCTATATCTCGCAGCTGCTATCGAGTACGCTAGATTAGATCTTAACTTGGCCCTGGGCAGCTTTTAACAATGTCGATTCCCTTTCAATCTAAATATTGTTTAACTACCTGTGGATGACTCAAATGAGCTCTTACTGATTCTAACTTTCGTATTTGGTTGATCTAAACCTTGAAGGCAGTTTTGTTCTTTCATGTGATATTGTGCACAAATTGATAAACGAGATATTGGCACGGTAGGGAGTGCTTATTCAGTTTTTAGTAACTTCTTGGGTATCAGCTACATTCGGAGCTGTTCTTAGCAAGGACAGAATGGTACATAGCCGCAAAGTCTCGAAATCATTTTTACAGATATTTTGCTACAGACTTCTAAAGCAGGATAAAGATTTCGTAAAGCACCAAAATCGGAATTCATTTGGCATTTCGACAAGACCGAAACATTTTTCACTTACGAAAAGCAACAGAACAGTTGTAAAAGCTGGTTTCAAGAAATTTCCAACGTCTAGGGGCTTTAAATTATTTTTTAATTTCATTCATACCTTGGTCAAGGGTTTCATTTTAAACCGCAAGTTACTATTTAGCATCAAAATAGCTAAAACAGATGGTAAATCATGAACATAGTTTTAGCAATACACGCATCTTTCTGTAAAAAATATTCTTCATAATAAACTAAACTCTCAGATCGATAAAAAATTAAGAAACTCCAGAAGTCTTGCAGCAACTATAATTATAATGAAGGAAGTAAGCTGTTTACTTTATTTTCTCTCGTTTCTTGTATCATATTACTTGGAAGGCACTTGAGTAATATCTTAGAAAGGCTATTAGAAAGGCTATACAAATTCTTTTGGAAATTTTCTCTTGGGTATATGAAGTAAATACTTGAAGATTGTTATGAAACTCGCAAGAAACTGCGAATACCCAAAATTTAACGATTAAAAGAAAATTTCAGTATTGGTAAAATTTTTAGTTTCTTATCTAAATAAATACGTGTATCATCGCACGTGTCATCTATTATAACAAAACTGATAGAGCAAAAAAGAGAAAGGCATTATTACAACAAAGGATTGAAAAATATCTCGCATCAAAGCCTAAAGCCCCGCCAAAACGACTGGACATTTGCACTGAACATGCACTGGACAAATGTTCAGCGTAAAATGTTGCGTCGTTTTGCCACCTTGTCCAGTCTTGTTCAGTCGTGTTCAGCGATGTTGAGCGTTGTTCAGTTAATTTTGAAGGCAGTCAAAAATGTTCAGTGGACAAGATTATATTTCTTTTGTTTGAAAATTTTGTGGAAAAATGTTCAGTCGTTTTGCCACTCCACTGGACATTGTCCAGTTTACGCACGCGCATTGCAATGAAATAGTGGACGATTTTATTCACATATTTCATTCCGAGCTAAGCTTGTCCTCCATTGGCAACTCCTTCGTGTCATTTACAAACATTCTCATTCATTCATAGTATCTTTTCCCATTACCTTGCGTTTCTATTGGTTTTCTTCCGTTTTTATCTCGGAATAATAGTCAAAACCATGGCTGGCTATCTTTCTGTTTACGAGCTCCTTGGTGCTCTGTTGGGAGTTTGCCTAAGACTTCCCAAATTGAATTGTCAATCCAACAAACTTTGCGCATTTCTTTTCTCCAGCAAATGTTCACTGGACAATGTTCAGTCGTTTTGCCACAACATAAATTTTCTTGATGTTCAGACGCTGAACAAGGTAGGTTAGCAATGTCCAGTGCGTGTTCAGTGCAAAAGTCCAGTCGTTTTGCCAGGGCTTAACTCTTTTGTGAAGATTTCTGCTATCTTCATTCACTTTTACAAAAAAAGACTGGCAATAGACTTCGCAGCACTGTTTCTTAGTGCCCTGTGGTTATTTGTGGTAAAGTTTCTTCCAGAGTTTCTCAATTTCTATGAAATGAAATTTGATACTTAATCTTGATCGCCTTACTAGTAGAAGCTACCACAGTTTCTCAAAAGTACTTTTTAATGAAAAATGAATGTCATCGGGCAATGATCTCCCTTTTTGGAGTTTACCAGGGAACAATCTTCACAACTATAACGGCCTCATCGCTTGACACTCAATCAGATATGATGTCTTTAGAACTTCTTTTCCAAGCTTCTCTTCCTTGATTACTTTACGAATATCTTGTGCTTGCTTTTAAGTCTGGAAATGAAGATAAGCATATAATTAGATAAAAAGCAAGCAGAGCTACTTTCCTGTCACCAATGAGTAACTTTCACAATTGTATCACAAATGCGGCAAATATGGTCTCAAGTAAGTAGTGTGGCGTTGGGAGACATTTGACAGGGGGAGTTTCTTGACATCCTTACTCAATAGACTAAACTCATCCCAAAATTTCCCTAAATGGTATTCACTTGCAATTTTGACTTTTCTCGGTCACTGCTAAGCATACCAAGAGTGATGAACTCCACTTCTGTCAACTAAGATGAATTGAACTATGAAAGCAAGCCCTGGTCTGCTCAAAGTCAGAACTACATAATCTTTATTCGTGCAAAAGGTTTGAGGTAATTTAATCGTACCTGGTGCCTTCTTTTCATTCATCTTCTTTGCCTTCTCTTTAATTCTGAAATATCTTCCTCTAATTGATGCTCATTGAATTTTTTTTCTGGCTCTGAAAACGCCGTTGGTAAGCCCCTAAATAGAAAACAAAGTATTTCAAAACAATGTACAGGATCAGAAACAACTAAACAAATGCAGACCACAATCTTATTTCAGACGAGAGGAGAAAAGAACACATACGACAACTGATAACAGAATCATGTACTTGCTAAGAGGAGAATTGATCAAAGAGCCTGGTTCAGATAATAGGAGCTGAACACTTACTGAAATCTTATTTCAATGGCAAATATGTGCACATTCTCAACATATAAGTAAAAGTGAAGAGGTGATACACAATTTGATCAAAGAGGCATAGCACAGCAAACTAATTTAAAAATCATTACTCATTTGCTTCTATCTTAAATACAGATGTCATCCCATACTGTCAATCCAACTATTATTATGGCAAGAAACTCATTATGCCTACAGTGTACTTCACCTAAAAATTCGTAGTTTTTGAAGCTGAGCAGTTTTAAAATCCTCTCCACTCATCAACATAGATGTTTCATTACCCATATTCATATTTTGAGCAAAATGATAGAACAGTAAAACATCATTGAAATGCTAAAACCATTTATACACATGTCAACATGCACTGGTGACAGACTGTGTCAAAGAAGTTAAAAAAAATTAAGCAATGAAATACAAATGTTTTTCATATATTTTCAACAAGCATGAGTTTCAGATCAAACTTTAACAGTAAACTATCTGATTTCAGTCATATATATTTCAGCAAAGTTTAACAAAGTCACAAATCAAAACAATAAAGGACACGACAAATTTGAAACCTTCTTTCAGATCCATGCAGTTGTTATAAATTATGTGTAAATTCATGCTCTTCAAAAGCAATTTGATTTGCTGCTGAGATAAAATAATTAGAATTAATTCCTTGTGCAACTATTTGAAGATTTCTGCTTTGTAAAACACTTAAGTTAATAATGAAACATTTTTAGATACAATTATTTATGAGAAGTGTCAGCCACTAATGCTTTGCACTAACATGTGACTTCAATAGGCAAAATTTAGCTTTCTGAAGTGAACATAATTGGGATGTCAAGTAATGCATACCCTTAAACATTTGAAAGTGACTATGATTATGATATGCCTTTCAATACTTTGAAGAGTGGTAGATTTTTTTGCAGTATCTAAATGTTTCAGTAATGCAAATTATAGTAATCTCTTGCAATGAAACATAAGTGACAGGTTTGCCCCTTTTAATGAATCTTCGTTGGTCTCTTTTATAGAATACTCATGCCAGGTTTTACTCTTTGACTTCAGATTAAATTCTACCAAATCTTCACTTACTTTGGGTTTTAATTTGACAGACAATGCATTGTTCTTAATCTGATTCAAGTCCAAGCTTCAGCTTTGGAAAAATCTCACCTAGCAAGTCCAGAATAGCCAAAGCATGACATATTATGAACACCAACAACCTGTCTTTATTTTCTGTCATATCCAAAAGTATTCTCTAAGTTAAAAAATGAACTTTAGTTGATTCTATGAAAAATTCGGTAAAACTGTCACCTCATCCGTCCTTGATACATCCTTGATGCTCATTTCAATACTTGACTCGAGATAAAATTACTCCAATAATCTATTTTCAATTGTGATGGACATTACGTTTGGTAGAAATTGAGTTGTTCTTCATAAGATTCATTTGTCCAAGCAAGCTTCAGCTGTAGCACAATCGCGCCTAGCTGCCTGGCTCACTTTAGCACAATAGCGCCTAGCAAGTAGCAAATAGCCAAAACATAAAACATTATGAACAACAACAGCCTGTTTACATTTTCTGTCATCCTGCCAGTAGTCTTCCAGTTATGAAATTGAACTTTAGCTGATTCTATGAAAAATTGGGTAAAACTGTCATGTCATCCGTCCTTAATACATCCCTCATGCTCATTTCAATACTTGACTTGAGATAAAATTCCTCCAATAATCTATTCAATTGTGATGGACAGTACGTTTGGTAGAAATTGAGTTGTTCTTCATAAAATTCATTTGTCCAAGCTTCAGCTTTAGCACAATGGCGCCTAGCTGTCTGGTTCACTTTAGCACAATATTATTATTATTATTATTAAATTTTTTTTTGCAGTTGGTATTTACAATAGCTTAAAATACACCAGCTAATTCAAACCAACTATCTACAAAGGAAAAATTTACAATAATATAAAGAAAATAAATATACTTACAGATGATTACTGTTTTCGGAGAGATTTCCATAGATATTGTTGCTACAAGCAATTTTTGCATGTGCAGTTTTCACCCTTCCATCCTTTTATCGATTTTTTGAAGCATACAACAGATGGCGAGCTTTTTCTAGAGTCAGGTAGGCTATTCCAGAGGATGCTACCTCTAAAGGTCAATGAACTGGTCCCATAGGTTGAAGTTTTCGCTTGTGGTAGCATTAATATTGAACCTGATCTTAGATTGTATGTAAGATCCTTTCGCTGGAAAATATTCCACAGAAAGGATGGATTTTGGCACGATAGGCACTTATATATCTCTATCATCAAGTTACGTAGATTGTTTACATGGACCCTAGTGTCATCTATCTTTTGGAGAAGCTCATCGAAGTTCGATGCATAGTCTTCAAGAAGTATTCGCAAAGCTCTTTTGTGAACTCTGTCTATTTCTTTGTTTTGCGTTTTACCACAAAACATCCAGATAAGTGGACAATAATTGAAATTTGACTTTATAAATGTGTGGTAAAGGATCTTCCCTTTCTTTTCATCGATGTAAGGTGCAACCCTTGAGAATGCACTGACTTTTCTGCTAACTCGTTGACACAGTGCTTTCACATGCTTGTCAAATCTCAGCTCATCGTCAACAGTTAAGCCCTGGCAAAACGACTGGACTTTTGCACTGAACGTTCACTGGACATTGCTAACCTTGTTCAGTGTCTGAACATCAAGAAAATTTAGGTTGTGGCAAAACGACTGAACGATGTCCAGTGAACATTTGCTAGGCAATAGAAATGCGCAAAGTTTTTTGGATCGAGAATTCAGTTTGGGAGGTTTTGGGCAAACTCTCAACAGAGCACCAGGGAGCTAGAAATATTATTTGATTTTGTTTGTGGCTTTTCACGTCGTTCATTCTGCCATCGAAATTATGATATTAAAGGCATTGAGTCATGGTAAATAGACCGCGTATACCCAATTTGCAAAAATCGCTGAGTCATGATGATAGCTTACGCCAATCTGATTGGCTGTAGTTCAAACTGCACTCTTCAGATCGATCAAGCTTCGACGACAGCGCCGGTCGCCATTGCTTCTTCTTGAAAAACTCAGACCAAACAGGCCTCTACTTCAAAGGGAGGTTTTCAAACTGAACATTTTTGACTGCCTTCGAAATCGACTGAACAACGCTCAACATCGCTGAACACGACTGAACAAGACTGGACAAGGTGGCAAAGCGACGCAACATTTTACACTGAACATTTGGGCGTGGTGTACAACCACTTACCACCGACCACACCGACCACATACCACCGACCACACTTACTATCGTCCACTTACCACACTTGCCACCGACCATGATAGCCACCGACCACCGACCACCGACCGAGAAAACCACTTACCACCGACCAATAAACCACTTACCACCGACCAACAAACCACTTACCACCGACCAAGAAGGCCACCGACCACCGACCAAGAAAACCACTTACCACTTACCACTTACCACCGACCAAGAAAACCACTTACCACTTACCACTTACAACCGACCAAGAAAACCACTTACCACTTACCACCGACCAAGAAAACCACTTACCACCGACCACCGCACCGACCAAGAAAACCACTTACCACTTACCACAGACCAAGAAAACCACTTACCACTTACCACTTACCACCGACCAAGAAAACCACTTACCACCGACCGCCGACCAAAATTTTATAGAGTAAAGTTTCAAAAATAATTTTAATGAGTTTCTTCTTACAAAGTTGTAGGCTGCCCTGGAAATCCCGTATACCCTATCCAATATCTAATATTTGTTTGTTCTAGTTGATATCAATACTTTTTTAAATTGATTTTCTGATTAAATTGATTTTCCTTTTCTGAAGTGATGCGTTTGGAGTATATAGACTAGGAAGAGTTCATCTTCGTTTGACGTGAAGTAAATATGATTTTCTGTTCATCCGTTGGTTTACAATTGAAATTGGAGATTGATAATCAAAATTGGGCAGAGATTTTGTGTTTTATCTACCGGGTGTCTCAATAAAATACCAGCTTTAATTGGGTATAGTAACAAAACGATAAGATATCGGGACTTTCCGAAGACAAAGCTACATTTGTTTATATTCAAGTTGAATGCACATACCTTGCATTTTAGAATCGTCTACCAAAGCTCGCAAAGTCGAAATTTCAAGTACACCTAAAAACTGCCTAACCATATTTGAGAAACGGCCTAGCCGTATGATCAGATATTACCGGCAATGTGCAAAGGAATTTTAAATTGTGTTCAAATTTCGATTTTTAGGTTTTACTTTTGAAAAGAAATATACTTTGAGATGCTTCAATCGTTTATGATATTGTTTTTCTTTTGAGGAATCGATCCTTGCGTTGCATTCCATTGAACACGCTATCCTTATCAAAGAAAAAGAAAAGGGGTACATGCACGCTTATTTTGAACATGTGGCACGAGTTTATCATTCATATCACATTTTTATCAGTGGCGCCGCCAGGATTTTTTATTGGGGGGGGGCCAAATAGAATGGGGTCTGGGGCGGAGCCCCAGAAAAATCTTCTTCGACCACGCCCTCTACTTTGGCTGTAAATGCAACCACCGCCCTTTTTATAGGTTGACATAAAGATAAATGAATCTGTCGAAATAACACAAGTAGGGTACCACAATTAGAAAATGACGTCCCACCAGCGACCAAACGACGCCTTCGGATTTCCAAAAATTTCCCGCAACCAATCTAATACGTGTCAAGTAGAAATCTGAAGTATATGGTTTGTGAAAAGAGGGCATCGGGATCAGCAGAAGCTTCAAAGTCCAGTATGAGGTGGCTAGGGGCAAAGCCCCCTCGAAAATTTTCGGGGACTCGTCCTTTACTTTGGCTTAGAACACTTCTACCGATGAAATGTTACCTGGTGGTGAAATAGAATTGTTGACAATTTGGTAATAGTTGTTTAAATTTGCATCCCCAGGAAACTATTTTTGTAAAAATATGATATTCTTTGGTTTAGAATGCATCACATCTTTACCAGTGCCCATTTGAAAACTTTCATAATTAGGTAATAGTATTTTTATGAATCACCGCCAGAGGAAATTTTTTGCGCAAAACTATAATTTGTCCCAGAACGGCTCTCACAATCCAATTTGCTTGGCCAGAAAATTGAGATCTTGACAATTCTGTGATAGTTTGTCTCGGAAATTTTTCAAAAATCCAACCTATACATTGGCTTAGAACGACTCTCCCAGTCATTTTACATAATTTCTCCGAAAGAATCGTACCCTACTACCCATCCTATACGCAACTACTTTCTCCTCATTTGGTTTGTGAAAAAGGATCTTGACTTAGATCTTCCACAAGCTATGTTGTTGAGATGTCTAGGACCTTCACGACCAGAAGAAAAATTCCAAGTGAATGCCCTACAGATTGTTGGAAAATGCAATAAGACAGCAAGATTGTACAAATCGATACTCACATTATAACTGCCAAGGTCATTGGCCTTACCACCCCCCCAATAATTTTACACCGGAATTAGACAAATTAGAAAAGTGGTCCTGGAGAATATTGGGGGGGGGGCGACCGCCTCCCCCTTGCCCCCCTCCCGGCGCTTCTGATTTTTATTCTATTTGCTTAGTTAGAGTCGTGGTCATGCGTCCATAATTTTTTTCAAAATAGAGGCTGAAAAATTAAAGTTTGCAGGTGTGCTTTGTAAAATGCCCATGATATCAAATCATGGCTAGGCCCTTTTTCGAAACTTCACGCATTTTTTAATGTACTTCAGTAATGTCTAAACATTGGAAAGGCTCAAACAATATTTTTTTGAAGTGTTCACGAGGGCACGGGTAGTGAACATGAAGATTGTTATGGAACCTCCAAGAAACTCGTAAGAAACTCTGAGTACTCAAAATCTGATCATTTTAAGAAACTTTCAGTACTGGTCCAAATTCTTAGTTTCTTATGAAAGAAATACGTGTACATGTTCAGTTATGCGCGCTTTGTCAACGTTCGTTCACCGAGCCCATTTTAAGGATTTGCAGCTGCAATGCAACGTAAGTGAACAAAACTTCATCCAGGAGTTCTGCATTTAGAAGACTACATATAGCTCCAAACAGCTCCCAGCGCAAAGCTTCCTGCGCCTATGCCTGTGTGTGAACACACAAATCTGTGCCATTTTATTCCCATTCCTTTATCGGAAAGTCTATAAGTCCCGGTTTGAGTAAAATTATGTTGTCGTTGTTGTTGTTGTTGTTATTGTTGTTATTGTTGCTGTTGTGATGCGATAACTGGGACTATCATAGAGTCTATTAAAACGGAGTAATGATGGTGCGGCAGATAAAAGCAAGTTCTTAGGGGAACAGTGAAAAATAACAAAAAATTGTATGAAGATCACCCAAATTTAGGCGGGGAAACAGATTGGTTTATTATTTCATTACAGGATCAGAGCCTTGCCACAAACCACTACCGGAAAAAGATCATTGAAGACGGGAGAAACCAAATTGCAGATTATTACACGTTATTTTTATTAGACTGGTAGGCAGTTTCTTAAATTTTTGGGCCATTAGGGAGCGGTCATTTTCAATCCTGGGTACCAGGGCGGAGGATAGTTTCACACAATTAGAAAAACATTGATGGCCCATCTGAAATATAAAAAATGTTTCTGTACCCCACAATCTTTCGGCAAAATGGTTTGGTACCCCATCCATACCTCTTTGAGTATAAGAAGTATATATGGACACATACCAAGTTGTCTAAGGCGATTTTCATACCGTGATTCATCTTCTCCAGATGTCTGTTAAACATTTCTTGTAAATGATGATTGATGAATTCATATAAAATATTTCAAGCAAAATTGTTTCATGCCCCATAAAATTTTATCTTAATATTTTCGTACCCCCATAAAATAACGACAACAAGTTTCATACCCCTGTCAAAAATCCTCCGCCCTGGTACCCAGGTTTAAAAATGAATGCTTAGTTTCAGAGTTAATTTGAAACTATAATTCAGCTTTGACAAAAAAATGTCAAAACAAAAATTTTGCTTTTTAAATTCAGCTTTCGAAAAATTGAGCCTACTATTTCGTATAAGCGGTTTCTTATGCAACTGGAAAATATTGAAAAAAAATCACAATGTCCACAAGATAATCGGTTGTTTGCCGGTCGGTGGTAAGTGGTTTCCTTGGTCGGTGGTCGGTGGTAAGTGGTTTTCTTGGTCGGTGGTAAGTGGTAAGTGGTTTTCTTGGTCGGTGGTAAGTGGTAAGTGGTTTTCTTGGTCAGTGGTAAGTGGTAAGTGGTAAGTGGCTTTATTGGTCGGTGGTAAGTGGTAAGTGGATTGTTGGTCGGTGGTCGGTGATAAGTATGGTCGGTGGTAAGTGGTTTGTTGGTCGGTGGTCGTTGGTTTTCGTGGTCGGTGGTGTTGGTCGGTGGTCGGAGTTGCTGGTCGGTGGTCGGTCTGGTCGGTGGTCGGTGCGGTCGGTGGTATGTGGTCGGTGCACTGGTCGGTGTGGTCGGTGGTAAGTGGTTGTACACCACGCCGAACATTTGTCCAGTGCGTGTCCAGTGCAAGTGTCCAGTCGTTTTGCCGGGGCTTTATCCCAAGCAGTTTAACACACTTTGTCACATTTATTATTTTGTTTTCTATTTCTAGCAGAAATTCTTGATGCTGCTTCAGGCCAAGAAACATTACTTGAAATTTTTTGGGATTTGCCCCCATTCTGTAGCGCCTAGCAAGTCCAGAATAGCCAAAACATAAAACATTTCGAACAACAACAGCCTGTTTTTATTTTCTGTCATCCTGTCTGTCAGTAGTCTTCAAGTTATGAAATTGAACTTTAGCTGATTCTATGAAAAATTGGGTAAAACTGTCATGTCATCCGTCCTTGATACATCCTTCATGCTCATTTCAATACTTGACTTGAGATAAAATTCCTCCAATAATCTATTTTCAATTGTGATGGACATTACGTTTGGTAGAAATTGAGTTGTTCTTCATAAAATTCATTTGTCCAAGCTTCAGCTTTAGCACAATGTCGCCTAGCTGTCTGGCTCATTTTAGCACAATAGCGCCTAGCAAGTCCAGAATAGCCAAAGCATGAAATATTATGATATGATATATGATATGATATGATATGATATGATATGATATGATATGATATGATATGATATGATATGATATGATATGATATGATATGATATGATATAATTTTTTATACACGAAACTACCCTTCAGCTTAAATACAATAAATAAATTGGTTATTAACAAAAGATCAAATTAAAAAAAAAAAATACCTAAGATGCTGTTCTTCCAGGGGGTCGTGTTTTAAACTGATATTTTCAGTCAGCTCTTCAAATACTCCTTTAGTTCGTTTTTAAAGCGACTAATAGTCTAGCCTGCGTGCAGACTCTACTGATTCCCTAAAGAAAAGTGAGGTTCCTCAGGAGGAACCTCACTTCTCTTCAGGGAATCAGTAGAGTCTGCACGCAGGCTACACAGCACAGAGAAAGAATAAATTTGAGCGCCAAAATGTCAAACGACTTTGAAAACAAAGGCCTCTGGCTGCGGTGTGACCTCTACGGGGGAGACATGCTTGCATAGTGGGATCGCCATTGCAGTGGATGTTTCAAAGCTTTCTCAAGAAACAAGAGGGCTTTTATTTTCGCTGAAAGTTTACAGGATAGGATTCCTTTTCAGTTGAGAATCCGAAATTTTAAATAGCGTAAGAAAGCTATATTACAACAACTGACAGAACACCTAATTACGAGAGGAATTTCACGAAGAGGCATGTAAGTTTTTCGGAAAAAAGATTTTTTTGGATTTTGGATTATTTTTCTTGAAAACAATATCTAAGATTTTTGCCAAAGGTGTACGAGATCTTTGAAAGTGAAATGATGCCCCTTGGCAAAAAGTTGAGGGTTACCATTCTACATTCAAACATATGAGCTTTTAAAATACGGATTCCGTATTCAGAATGATATTTAGGTTGATAGTACTGATAGTCCCGTATATATCCGTATAAATCTTACAACAAATATACGGTGGTATACAGAAACCGTTATTATTCCTTCACTTCCTCCATTCCCGTTTTGCCCGTATCAGTCCGTATTGCTGATAGATAGTATTAATCGCCAATCCCGTATTTTGACCTGTTTCACGCCGTGATATAAATTTTAGCTACTAAAGTTTGTTAAACCCCATTTTTTGTGTTTATATTTTGTTTTCTTTGAGAAAATAAACATTTAATTAATCGATGATTGTTTATGAAGTAGAGCTAAAATGAGACTAAAGAAAGAACTAATGTCTATAGTAATGTTTCCAAGAATGGTTGTTGCAGCACTAATATAGTGCTATAAAAGAAGTAGCTGGCAGAAATAAAGTTTTAAAGAACGATGAGCGCAATACTCTTTCTAATATGAATTTTAGCTACCAAAGTACGTTAAGCTAAAATGAAACTAAAGAAAAAACTAATGTCTATAGTAATTTTTAATTAATGGATGTTTGTTTAATTATTCGAAGCTCGATGTTATAAAAGAAGTAACTGGCAGAACTAAAGTTTTAAAGAACGATGAGTGCAATGCTGTTTATAATAAAAATTGTAGCTACGAGTACTATAGTACATTAATCCACACTTTTTGTGTTTATATTTTGTTTTCTTTGAGAAAATAAACATTTAATTAATCGATGTTTGTTTATGCAGTAAAGCTAAAATGAAACTAAAGAAAAAACTAATGCCAATAGTAACAATTCCAAAAATGGTTGTTGCAGCAATAATGTAGTGCTATAAAACAAGTTACTGGTAGAACTAAAGTTTTAAAGGACCATTAGTGCAATACTCTTTATAATGTAAATTGTAGCTAATAAAGTACGTTAATCCACGCTTTTTGTGTTTATATTTTGTTTTCTTTGAGAAAATAAACATTTAATTAATCTATGTTTGTTTATGAAGTAAAGCTAAAATGAAACTAAAGAAAAAACTAATGTCTATAGTAATGTTTCCATAAATGGTTGTTGCAGCACAAATATCGTGCTATAAAAGAGGTTAATGGTAGAACTAAAGTTTTAAAGGACCATTAGTGCAATACTCTTTATAATGTAAATTGTAGCTAATAAAGTACGTTAATCCACGCTTTTTGTGTTTATATTTTGTTTTCTTTGAGAAAATAAACATTTAATTAATCTATGTTTGTTTATGAAGTAAAGTTAAAATGTAATTAAAAATCAGGTTGCTGCAGCACTAATATAGTGCTATAAAAGAAGTAGCTGGCCGAACTAAAGTTTTAAAGAACGATGAGTGCAATACTCTTTATAATATAAATTGTAGCTGATAAAGTACGTTAATCGACTTTTTTTGTGTTTATTTGTTTTCTTTGAGAAAATAAACGTTTAATTAATCGATGTTTGTTGATGCTGTAAAACTAAAATGTAATTAAACATTAGGTTGCTGCAGCACTAATATAGTGCTATAAAGGAAGTAGCTGCCAGAACTAAAGTTTTAAAGAACGATGAGTGCTATACTCTTTATAATATAAATTGTAGCTAATAAAGTACGTTAATCCGCACTTTTAGTGTTTATTTTCTTTTCTTTTCTTTGAGAAAATGAAATTTTAAATAATCGATGTTTGTTTATGACTTAAATCTAAATTGAGACTAAAGAAAAAACTAATGTCTATAGTAATGTTTCCAAGAATAGTTGCTGCATCACTGTTATAATGCTATAAAAGAGTAACTAGTAGAACTAAAGTTTTAAAGAACGATGAGTGCAATACTCTATAGAATATAAATTTTAGCTACTAAAGTATGTTAATCCCAATTTTTTGTGTTTAAATTTTGTTTTCTTTGAGAAAATATACATTTAATTAATCGATGTTTGTTTATAAAAATAAAGCTAAAATGAGACTAAAGAAAAAACTAATGTCTATAGTAATGTTTCCAAGAATGGTTGCTGCAGCATTAATATAGTGCAATAAAGGAAGACACTGGCAGAATTAAAGTTTTAAAGAACGATGAGTACAATACTCTTTATAATATAAATTGTAGCTAATAAAGTACGTTAATCCACACTTTTTGTGTTTAATTTGTTTTCTTATCTTTGAGTAAATTAAACTTTTAATTTATCGATGTTCGTTTATGAAGTAAAGCTAAATTGAGACTAAAGAAAAAACTAATGTCTATAGTAATGTTTCCAAGAATGGTTGCTGCAGCACTAATATAGTGCTATAAAAGATATAACTGGCAGAACTAAAGTTTTAAAGATCGATGAGTGCAATAATCTTTATAACATAAATTGTAGCTAATAAAGTACGTTAATCGACTTTTTTTTGTATAGTTTGTTTTCTTTGAGAAAATATTCTTTTAATTAATCGATGTTTGTTTATGACGTAAAGCTGAAATGAGACCAAAGAAAAAATTAATGTCTATAGTAATTTTTCCAAGAATAGTTGCTGCAGCACTAATAAAGTGCTATAAAAGAAGAAACTGGCAGATCTAAAGTTTTAAAGAACGGTGAGTGCAATACTCTTTATTATATAAATTGTAGCTAATAAAGTACCTCAATACCCATGTTTTTGTGTTTATATTGTTTTCTTTGAGAAAATAAACAGTTAATTAATCGATGTTTGTTGATGCAGTAAAGCTAAAATATAATTATAAATCATGTTGTAAAGAATGATGAGTGCAATACTCTTTATAATATAAATTGTAGCCAATAACGTACGTTAATCCACACTTTTTGTGTTTATTTTGTTTTCTTTGAGAAAATACACTTTTAATTAATCGATGTTTGTTTATGCAGTAAAGCTAAAATGAGACTAAAGAAAAACTAATATCTATAGTAAAGTTTCCAAGAATGGTTGCTGCAGCACTAATAAAGTGCTATAAAAGAAGTAACTGGCCGAACTAAAGTTTTAAAAAACGATGAGTGCAATACTCTTTATAATATAAATTGTAGCTACTAAAGTACGTTAATCCACACTTTTTGTGTTTCTTTTGTTTTCTTTTAGAAAATAAGATTTTAATTAATCGATGTTTGTTTTTGCAGTAAAGCTAAAATGAGACTTCAGAGAAAACTAATGTCTATAGTAATTTTTCCATGAATGGTTGCTGCAGCACTAATATAGTGCTATAACGGAAGTAACTGGCAGAACTAAAGTTTTAAAGAACGATGAGTGCAATACTCTTTATAATATAAATTGTAGCTTCTAAAGTACATTAATCCACACTTTTTGTGTTTATATTTTGTTTTCTTTGAGAAAATAAACATTGAATTAATCGATGTTTGTTTATGCAGTAAAGCTAAAATGAGACCAAAGAAAAAACTAATTTCTATAGTAATGTTTCCAAGAATGGTTGCTGCAGCACTAATATAGTGCTATAAAAGATGTAACTGGCAAAACTAAAGTTTTAAAGAACGATGAGTTCAAAACTCTTTATGATATAAGTTTCAGCTACTAAAGTACGTTAATCTCCATTTTTTGTGTTTAGATTTTGTTTTCTTTGAGAAAATAAACATTTAATTAATCTATGTTTTTTTTTGCAGAAGCAATAGTTAACATTGAATTAAAGGTTGATTAAGGGAAAGAAAAACAGTGCCGTTATTGTTGATAAAGATCCAACTAAAACAACGTAGAACCCTTTCTAACCCTCAAAGAAAGTTAGTTAAGCAATTAAAAGCACTTTTAGATGTAAAAACTTTTTGTTTAATGCAAAGTGCAACAAAAGATATATTGTTATAAATTCACTAGTGTTATTAATGTAAACATACCGGGTGTCCCAAAAAAAAGATAACAGATTTGATTGGGGCTAGCGATAAGAATATAAGTTGATTCGACCCCTGATAAGTTTGGAAGTACTCTTAGATAGTTAACTTGAAGATTAATACCTCGTTTGTTGATATTGGTGCAACAAGAGTTGGAATATTAATCTTGAAAGTCCAAATTTGCCTCCTACGCCAAACCAGAGCTTTTGGAGTTTGGCCTAAGCTGTTAACTCGCTGTGCTGTGGAATCTCCTCAATCATAGCCAAGTACAAACAAAAAACCTCGTGCTTAGGAACACATTCTAGTGGAAACCTGACTCTGAACTTCACAATCAGATTCAAAAATTTAGCCCCGAAGAGACCCCATTCTTGATTCTACAAGAAACATTAAATTACACCTGTCTGAGAAAAGTTATTCATCAGCGAAATAAGTCCCGTAGGCTTTAACACATAGACTATCTTGCAATCTTCATTGCTTCAATGAAATGTTTTTTGCATCATCTCTCACGAAATTATTACGAAACAAGCAATCGTATATGCCCAAGGGAACATAAAAAATGCTCGTTCGTGCTTGGCTTGGTTTACTTTTTTAAATGCATTTTGACTGGAGAAAATTATTCCTTGGTGACTATATTCATTAATGTTTTTGTTAGTTTTCAGTTTTTTACGCTCTTTTCAAACGAGTACCCAAAGGACCGATCCTTGTCCAAAAATGTCTTTGACTGAGGAGATTCTCCTAACCAGCGCGTTAGCAGTTTAGGCCAAAACCCAAAAGCTCTGGTTTGTAGAGGGACGCAAATTTTGGCTTTCGAGATTAATATTTCAACTCTCGAAGCGTAAATATCAGCAAACGAGGTATTGATCTTCAAGTTAACTATCGAAGAGTACTTCAAAACTTATTTGGGATCGATTCGACTTATACTCTCATCGCTAGTCCCCATCAAATCTGTTACCTTTTTTTTGGGACACCCGGTAGAATCTATAAAGAAGAGGTCCTTTACTTAATGCAAAACTGTTTGATAAGGTCAAATTGCCTTACATAACAGAGACCAACAAACATCGATTAATTAAATGTTTATTTTCTCAAAGAAAACAAAATAGAAACACAAAAAATGGGGATTAACGTACTTTAGTAGCTACAATTTATATTATAAATAGTATTGTACTCATCTTCCTTTAAAACTTTAGTTCCACCAGTAACTTCTTTTATCGCACTATATTTGTGCTGCAGCAACCTTTCTTGGAAAAATTACTATAGACATTAGTTTTTTCTTTAGTCTCATTTTAGCTTTACTGCATAAACAAACATCGAATAATTAAATGTTTATTTTCTCAAAGAAAACAAAATAGAAACACAAAAAATGGAGATTAACATACTTTAGTAGCTACAATTTATATTATAAATAGTATTCTACTCATCGTCCTTTAAAACTTTAGTTCTTCCAGTTACTTCTTTTATAGCACTATATTAGTGCTGCAGCAACCATTCTTGGAAACATTAATATAGACATTAGTTTTTTCTTTACTCTCATCTTAGCTTTACTGAATAAATAAACATCGATTAATTCAATGTTAATTTTCTCAAAGAAAACAAAATATAAACACAAAAAAATGGGGATTAACGTACTTTAATAGCTAAAATTTATATTATAAAGAGTATTGCACTCATCGTTCTTTAAAACTTTATTTCTACCAGTAACTTCTTGTATAGTTTGATATTGGTGATGCAGCAACCTAATTTTTAATTACATTTTAGCTTTACAGCATTAACAAACATCGATTAATTAAATGTTTATTTTCTCAAAGAAAACAAAACATATACACAAAAATTGTGGATTAACGTACTTTAGTAGCTACAATTTATATTATAAACAGTATTGCACTGATCGTCCTTTAAAACTATAGTTCTACCAGTGACTTCTTTTATAGCACTACCCTAGTACTGCAGCTACAATCTTGGAAAAATTACTCTAGATATTAGTTTTCTCTTTAGTCTCATTTTAGCTTTACTGCATAAACAAACATCGATTAATTGAAAGTTTATTTTCTCAAAGAAAACAAAACAAACACAAAAAGTGTGGATTAACGTACTTTAGTAGCTACAATTTACATTATAAAGAGTATTGTACTCATCGTTTTTTAAAACTTTAGTTCTGCCAGCTACTTCTTTTATAGCACTATATTAGTGCTGCAGCAACCATTCTTGAAACAGTACTATAGACATTACTTATTTTTCTTTACTCTCAACTTAGCTTTACTGCATAAATAAACATCGTTTAATTCAATGTTTATTTTCTCAAAGAAAACAAAATATAAACACAAAAAAATGGGGATTAACGTACTTTAGTAGCTAAAATATATATAATAAAGAGTATTGCACTCATCGTTCTTTAAAACTTTATTTCTACCAGAAACTTCTTTTATAGTTTTATATTGGTGATGCAGCAACCTAATTTTTAATTACATTTTAGCTTTACAGCATCAACAAACATCGATTAATTAAATGTTTATTTTCTCAAAGATAACAAAACAAAGACAAAAAGTGTGGATTAATGTACTTTAGTAGCTACAATTTATATTATAAAGAGTATTGTACTCATCGTTTTTTAAAACTTTAGTTCTGCCAGCTCCTTCTTTTATAGCACTATATTAGTGCTGCAGCAACCATTGTTGGAAACATTACGATAGACATTAGATTTTTCTTTAGTCTCATTTTAGCTTTATTTTTATAAACAAACATCGATTAATTAAATGTATATTTTCTCAAAGAAAACAAAATAAATATTGTTATTACCCCGCTTATTATTACCCCGGACAACAACTGTTTTCATGGGTGCATGTTTGTTAAGGGTGCTAACAAAATATTTTCAAAGTCGTCATGATCTTTAGTAGAGTGTTCCTTCAGGTTGTTCACAAACACTTGGCAGAAAAGCTCCTCGTTAAAATTTTATAGCACCTGTAGGTAATCCTTTTAGGGAGTAATTTAACTGATGTAGTCTTAAGAACAGTGTAAACAAGATGATGAAAGTCACTAAAACCTGTTTCAAATGTTTTGCTCTCAAGAAAACCACGTTTGTTGTTAGTTAGAATGAGGTCTATACATTGCCCTTTATCGAATTTAAAGCACGTGGGTGTTTTAATGAGACTATGAAGGTTGTGATCATCCACCATTGAGTGTATAACTTGATCCCCAATCTCCATATTAAAGTCTCCAATAACCACTACATTCGCTACTGATGGGGAGGAATAGAAATCAATCACCCTTTCTACATATGAAAGAATAACAAACAGGCCCGTCGGAACCGGGGGGACTGGGGGGGCTTCAGCCCCCCCAATAATTTGCTGCAGTTCGTTCACTTTTGTAAGTAAAAAAGGCCGTGAAAGCCCATCTCGTGGAAATGCAGATTCAAACTTTTCTATGTATTCGAGGAAGTTATTAGAATTTATCAAGCTATCATCCTTGATATTATGGAATTCAAATATAATCTATATTCTCGTGAAATTGAAGTCTCATTTTTCAGAATTTTCTCGGAAAGACCCCCATCAGACTTCATCCTTTGCTTTTTTAAATGGCCAATTCTCCAAAAATGGGGCGTTTTCCAATGATCTAAAGGGCGTGGCCGTGAGAAGTTTTCCCGGGGGCAATCCCCAAACCCCCATTTATCATCATTTCGCTCGCATGAAGTTTCAGCCCCCCCCCCCAATATGAATTTCGTTCCGACGGGCCTGATAACAAATGAAAGTACTCATTCATCGAGATGAATCGAATGGTATATATGTTGTTGAGATTTAGTAACATGGAAAGAGGTTAGAGCCATTTTAAATTATTCTTTGTGACCACTCCCTAAATATGGTTATGTGATGGTCACGTGGTCATCCAATAGGTATTGAAATTTTTATTTTCTGATTGCCAATTAAATCCTAGTAAAATTCAAGACGTTTCAGTTTTATAGCTAGCATCATTTGGAAGTTATTAAAAAAATCTGGTAGGAGCGCCCCCCCTCCCCCCGGTTAAGATAGGGTTAAGCAAAATTTACTTTCATAGATAGTAGGCTTGGACTAGCTTTCATTTTATAGCTATCATTCCGTTCCGTTCCGTTCCGTTCCGTTCCGTTCCGTTCCGTTCCGTTCCGTTCCGTTCCGTTCCGTTCCGTTCCGTTCCGTTCCGTTCCGTTCCGTTCCGTTCCGTTCCGTTCCGTTCCGTTCCGTTCCGTTCCGTTCCGTTCCGTTCCGTTCCGTTCTCGTTCCGTTCCGTTCCGTTCCGTTCCGTTCCGTTCCGTTCCGTTCCGTTCCGTTCCGTTCCATTCCGTTCCGTTCCGTTCTCGCTTCGTTTTCTCGAAAAGCCCAACGGAGCAAAATGTCTTCCTTTTCTCCACATACGAAACCAATTTCGACAGAAACTTTACAGATATTGATAGAAATCTGTTTCTATACGAGGCAACAATAAGCCACATATGTCTAAAAAGCTACGCAACGCTATGATGAAACGCACTCGACTAAAAAATAGAGCAAATGTTTCTCGGAATGACGAAGACATACGGAAGTACAAGATCCAGAGAAATCTCGTTGTAAGCATGAATAGGGAAGCAAAAAGAGATTTTTACAAGAATCTTGACCCAAATAAAGTCGGAAACGAGCGGGCTTTCTGGAAGACGTTCAAACCTCTTTTGTCTGATAAGGTAACAAACACAAATACCAACATAACACTTGTTGAAAATGGGCGCACAATCTCAAAAAGTGATGAAATAGCGGAATGTTTCAATTCTTATTTTGTGACTATAACAGAAACGCTAAATATGGAGCAAGCTCCCACAAGTGATATCATTGAACCATCCCCTCATCCGGTTTTGAGGCCATACAGAAATTTAGATCGCATCCAAGTGTCATAAAAATCAGACAAATGGCTGGGGAGAACGATGTCTTTCAGTTTCGCCTTTTTGAGCCTGCAGAGGTCTGGGATGAAGTCAATCGCTTAGACAAAACTAAAAAGACAAGTGGGGATTTACCGGCACATATTCTTAAATTGACCTCTGATCTTTCCTTCAGTACGGTAACAAACTTGCTAATGAAATGGTTCAACAGTGCACATTTCCTGAAGAACTCAAACTCGCAGATGTTTCACCAGTGTTTAAAAATGGTGATACCACAGTGAAAAAGAACTTTCGTCCAATTAGTGTCCTTTCGTCACTATCAAAGGTTTTCGAGCACCTACTGTTAAAACAAATTCTACCGTTTATCGAAAAGATACTTTCGTCGATCCTTTGTGCTTTTAAAAAGGGACACAGTACTCAGCATGCTCTTTTTCGGGTTGTTGAAATGGTTCGTCGCTGTATTGACCAAGGGGGCGTCACTGCTATGGTACTTATGGACCTCTCAAAAGCGTACGACTGTCTACCCCATGATCTGCTTATCGCTAAACTTGAGGCTTACGGCTTCGGCATAGACAGTCTAAAACTCATACACAGTTACCTCACTGGGAGAAAGCAGAGGGTCAAAATAGGCAGCAGCTTTAGTAGCTGGAAAAATTTATCAAAAGGAGTTCCACAGGGGTCCGTACTTGGCCCCCTCTCATTTAATATATTTATAAATGACTTCTTCTATGCTATAGAGCACTCTCACGTTTGCAACTTCGCTGATGATAACACGATCTCTGCATGTGGTGAAACCTTAGACGAAGTAGCCATATGCATTGAAGATGACATGAAAGAAGCAATGAACTGGTATAAACTAAACGAAATGGTTGCAAATCCGGACAAATTTCAGTTAATTTTCTTTGGGCTCAAAGAAGACCACGAGTTATGCACTGATATTCATGGCAATGTGAATGTCATAAAGATGACAAAGATGTCCGATACGGTGAAACTCTTAGGTGTCACCATTGACTCAAAACTTAATTTTAATGGGCACATCAAAACTGTCTGCCAAAAGACCAAAAATAAGGTTAAAGCTTTTTCAAGGGTTGCAAGAAATCTGGATTCTCAAAAGGCTAGCCTGCTATATAACTCATTTATACTGACAAATTTTAACTATTGCCCACTTATCTGGATGTTCTGTGGAAAACAGCCAACGATGAAGTCAATCGAGTTCATAAGCGTGCCCTGAGAGTGTTGCTAAATGACCTTGACTCCAGTTTTGAAGAGCTCTTACACAGGAATGAGGAAGTCACAATACATGTAAAAAATTTGCAAAAACTTATGCTAGAGGTGTACAAATGTATTACTTCTGGAAACCCCTCCTTTCCTGTGGGAGTTCTTCAATAGAAAAATGCTTCCGTATAACTTAAGAATAAATGATCTCCTCCAACTTCCTAAAACCAGGACAAATAAATATGGAAATGAGTCTCTATCATTTTGGGGTAGCATGGTTTGGAATCGGCTCCCAGACAACTTTAAAGCTGCAAAAAGCGATGATGGGCTCAAAATTAAAACCAGAAATTGGAAGGGATCCGGATGTAACTGCCGCATATGTAAAACTTAGATTTAAACATTGTAAATAGGGTAGAGTTGGCCTTTATTAGCATTAGCTACTTTCCAGCCAACTGTAAATAGATTGTATTATTATTATTATTATTATTTTTATTATACATCTATGGTCTGTGTTATCTATGTTATAATTACAGTTCTATTCTTGGTAATGAAGGTGGCCCGGAAGGTAAGGACGGCGAAGTTAAATTCAATGGAGACCCCGGTGGGTCCTCTCCTCTGAGGGAGCCCTCTGGGATTTCCGTTGAAAGTTCTGTTGCTTTACAACAAAGTAATGTACTCCCGTCTTTACCTTGTTGTGCCACCAACAATAGTAACAATTTAGGTGATGAAAGCGGTGATAGCGAATTGGTCTATGAACGGGATGATGCAAGCACTACATTGAAACATATTCGGCTGAAAAATCGCAACGGTCTCCTCATCGCATACCTAAACAATAATTCAATTAGGAATAAAATCGACTTTTTAAGACCTATGATATCAGGGAACGTCGACATTTTGAGAATAGCAGAGGCTAAAATCGATGATACCTTTCCAACTAGTCAATTTTTGATTGGGGGGTTTATGAAGCCTTTTAGATATGATCGCAATCAAAATGGTGGTGGCCTTCTAATCTACGTAAGAGAACGGGCACCAGTCAAGGAATTAACATATTATCAAGCCCCACACAATATTGAATGTGGGGTGATCGAGATTAATCTGAAAAAGCAGAGATGGCTTCTTCTTGCTATATATCGTCCACTTTCTCAATCAGAGCAGTATTTCTTTACAGAGATTGGTAAGATGCTCGACCATTATTGTATGAAATATGAAAATATCGCTTTAATAGGAGATTTTAATATAACGAAATAGACGAAGATGCTATCAGTACTTTCATCGAAAATTATGACTTAGCTAGTCTTGTTAAGAGCCCAACCTGTGTTAAGTCCGACAGTCCCCGCTGTTTTGATTTAATTCTAACAAACAGAAGAAAGAACTTTCAGAGCACTGTTACGATAGAAACAGGACTGTCGGATTTTCATGTTATGATTGTCACCCTTTTAAAAGGTGGGTATGTCAAAAGAAAAGGGGACCTAAGATAGTTACCTATAGGGACTACAGCCGATTTAGCGCCGTAGACTTCAAAACTCATCTTTTGTATATGCTCTCATCTGAATTAAGTGAGAATGAGGACTATGGTGCTTTTAAAGCTGTGGTCATGGCCGTACTGAATGAGCATGCACCCGTTAAGAAAAAGTATATTCGTGGAAACGAGGGACCTTTTATGACTAAAGCCTTGCGTAAAGAACACATGCATAGAACCAAGCTTCGCAATAAGTATAACGACAGTAGAACAGAAGAAAACCTTAATGCATTCAAAAAGCAGAGGAACAAATGTGTAAAATTGCTGAGAAGGGCCAAATTTGATTACTACAAGAATATTGACCCTAAAAATCTGACAGATAATCACAAGTTTTGGAAAACTGTAAAGCCACTATTCTCAGATAAAGTGTTATGGTACACAGCATGCACTTCTACGTTTAGTTGACACCTGCAAACAAGTCGTTGGACAGCGGAGGCGTCGCAGGGGCCGTCCTGACGGACCTTTCGAAAGCCTTTGATTGTCTAAATCACGAATTACTGATTGCAAAATTGAATGCATACGGTTTCAGTAGAGCTGCATTGCAGTTCATCCATAGCTATCTTGTCGACAGGAAACAAAGGGTAAAGGTCAATGGTTCATTCAGCACATGGACAAAGACCACCCTAGGTGTGCCGCAAGGTTCTGTCATAGGCCCCCTCTTGTTCAACATATACCTGAATGACTTGTTCCTGTTCCTAGAGGAGACCGAAATATGTAACTATGCGGACGATACAACGATTTATGCGTATGGTCAATAAATCGATAATGTAATTGCGCATTTAGAAAATGATGCCCTTAAGTTAACTGAGTGGGTTCCGAACAATCTCATGAAGCTAAACGAGGATAAATGCCATTTAATGATTTTCGGTGCAAAAGACAATGAAGTATCCATCCAAATAGGAGGCGCTTGTTTGAAAGAATCTACAGAGGAGAATCTTCTTGGCATAAAATTTGATCGATCTCTTTCCTTCAAACAACATGTCAAATCTCTATGTAAGAAAGCCAGCCAAAAACTTCATGCTCTTAACCGAATATCCTGTTACATGGACACAGAAAAATTGCAGCAACTAATGCGTGCTTTCATATTATCCCATTTTAGCTATTGTCCATTTGTTTGGATGTTCTGCGATAGAACCTTGAATCAAAGAATAAATCACTATCACGAAAGGGCTTTGCGCATTGCACAGAAAGATTACGAACATGATTTTGGTTTTCTCCTGGAGCAAACAAATTCAGTACCAATTCATATAAGAAACCTACAGTTGCTTATGACTGAGATTTTTAAAACAAAAATTAGATCTAAGTCCAACTTTTATGAAGGATATTTTCACGCAGCGGAACACTGGCTACGACTTGAGGCATGGGACCGACGCGCTGCTTCCAAAAGTACGCACTACATCCTTTGGAATCGAGTCTGTAGCTTTCCTTGGAAATAGGATGTGGCAGCTGCTACCACACGAGATAAAAGACTCCAGCACCCTTCAAATGTTCAAAAAGAAAATAAGGTGCTGGAATGGTGATAAATGCAACTGTAGGCTTTGCAAAACATATGTACAACAGGTTGGGTTCATAACAGGATAGTTAGTGAAATTACTGTAATTATACATATACATATTATTTTTAGATTAGATTGTAAATTTTGTAAATAAGTAGGCCTTAATTAGCTGTAATTTTAGCTATGGTTTTGTTTCAGCCTACTTTGTAAATAAATTAATGATGATGATGATGATGATCATGTGTGGAATCGTACAGAGTAAATCGAAAGCGCTTGTTTGACATCAGAAATTTATCGAAGTTCTAGGACCACCTCTGAAAGCAGCTCAACGTGGTTGATGTAATACACCCACTGCACTTGAGAATTTGCGAATCTCTTCAATGTGCAAGCGCACTTGCACATTCTCTTTGGTACGCAAGCGCAGTAGGTGTATTACATCATCCTAGCAAAGGAGCATAGGAATCATTCGTCGTACATAGCCGATTGCTCGTGGCCCATGGTCGAAACCGCCAAAGCCTCATTTTCACGGACCAATCAGACGGCTAAAAAGCGAAGGAGACAAAAGAAACCCGTGAAGATTTTCCTAAATTTTACCTACCTTCATAAAACGCAACCAGGACAAAAAACTGCTTGAGATTTCCGGAATTTTTTTAAAGCAATCTACTCTCCAGATGTTTGGGAGTAAAAGATTGGATGCCGGTTAAAATATCTTCAGGATTGGCGGAGTTATTGCCTCTCCAATAGACAAAATCGGCGAAGGCTTGTCGAGACCTGTTTACGCCACTTCAAGTCAGGTGATAAAGCCTCTTGATAAAACCTCTTTTGAATTTTATAAGTTATTTCGCAACGAGCAAACTTTTGCCATGAATGTAAAAAGTAGTACAATACAGAAACTTCCCTAGAGTATTGCCACATGACTTGAAATGCGCGAACAAACCTTTGCAGACTTTTTCAATTCACATAGAAACCGTAGGGGCATTGAATCTTCAATAAAAGAAAATTTAGCGAAAGACAATAGCAAGAACAATTGAAAACACAGATTGTGGCGTTTTCGGGTCGTTCTTACAACAATCACTATTGTTATTACTATTGTCTCCCGGCCAGAATCTCTATTGTTCAAGGTTCAGTGCCTTGTCGGTTTGTTTGTGGCCATAACTCCACCAATCCTGGAGATATTTTAACGGGCATCCAAACTTTTACTCCCAAACATCTGGAGAGTAGATTGCTTTAAAAAAATTCGGGAAATCTCAAGCAGTTTTTTGTCCTGGTTGCGTTTTATGAAGGCAGGTCAAATTTAGGAAAATCTTCACGGGTTTCTTTTGTCTCCCTCGCTTTTTAGCCGTCTGATTGGTCCGTGAGAATGAGGCTTTGGCGGTTTCGACCATGGGCCACGAGCAATCGGCTATGTACGACGAATGATTCCTATGCTTAGCAAAGACGGCTTATGTTGGTTATGCTCGAAGTTTGGATAAGATATGGCTATCAAGGCAAGGAAAGGGGGTCGTTGAGCTGTGTATTGGTTGGCTTTGTTGAAGGGAGCATAGCCTCCAAATCTTTTCTTTTGTCTGAAGTTCCCCTGGGACGCTGACTCATCCTCTGATCAGATTGCGTTTTCTCCTAAAATTGACCAATCAGGTGCCGTCATTTCATTACTTCCGCGTTTCGCAGCTAGATTTAGGCCGTTTTGGGTAACCCCCATTAAAAAAATATTGCACGCTCGAATAAATCGAATTTTTTATTAAATTTCAACTGGAAAAGGATGCTTATACATAGGACCACAAGTGTTCATGTAACCCCCTTGCCATCACCCAAGGTTGAAAAATTACGGCGATTTGAATGTTTGTTTTTGGTATTTTTTCAAACAGGTAGCGGCATCCTGCTTGCCCTGCCCCCAAAAATTAGTTTTTTAGCAAAATTATTAAACATATACATATTTCCATGCATAATTCTTCCGAAATTTCCGAAATTTGCGCTTTACTTCACCTTGACTTGCGAATTTGCGACACCTCCAAACTCTGTCCTTCCCTGTATGGCAACTTATGCCTCTCTCTGGTCTGGATCCAACATAACAGGAAAAGGCGGGAAAATAAATCTTTAACGGTGGCGGTGTTGTCATGTTTTCGTTGGTAAAATCATTTATCGTCTCAAATGTTTCTTTAAAAATGGGGAAAGGAAAAGAATAATCTCGTTTAAATGCAATGCATGCGCACTGGAAGAGCTCGACAACAGTTTTATTTAAATCTGATAGAACGTCTTTGGACTTGGCAACATCTCCTCCAAAGCATTCACATTATCAAAAGAAAGACGCCATGAACAAATTTTTTGCATTGACTGCCTGATCATATGTCTCGACAAGAAAGAATATGCAAGAATTTTGCCAACTAAAATCAAAAGTCTACCTCTGTATGAAAAGGTTTGTTGGAGTTGTAAAAACAGAATAAATTTCACAGACAATAATTACCAACAGTTGCATTACATATTGCATGTATTCTTTTTGTGAGAAGCTGCCTTCAAGAAACGCAGCCCTCAGATCGCCAAATATTAAGAAACTCCAGTACACATAGTTTTTTATATTGAATTTTACAATTTCACACAGCACAGGCGGCTTCTTTCTTGTAAAAATTGAGCGGAAAGTCGTTGTCAAAATCGTCTTTTGATAAAAATTTGAAAATTTGAAATGCGCTCACTGCAAGACAAATTATAAGGAAAACTTACTTCGTCGTGATCTTGATCGCTCCTGACCTGATGCAATGCCGTCGTCTTCTTTGAGAATTGTTTGCAATGCTGTCAGTTTGGTATTACTCACACTCCATCCCAAGTGCGGAAATTAAAAAAATTGGCAGTTGTTTCGATACTTTGCTTTAATTTCAATGGTAATCGACAATCTTCTTATAGATTTGTGAAGAAACATTTGAGACGATAAATGATTTTACCAACAAAAACATGACGACACCGCCACCGTTAAAGATTTATTTCCCCGCCTTTTCCTGTTATGTTGGATCCAGACCAGAGAGAGGCATAAGTTGTCATCCAGGGAAGGACAGAGTTTGGAGGTGTTGCAAATTCGCAAGTCAATTTAAAGTAAAGCGCAAATTTCGGAAATTTCGGAAGAATTATGCATGGAAATATGTATCTGTTTGATAATTTTGCTAAAAAACTAATTTTTGGGGGGAGGGCAAGCAGGATGCCGCTACCTGTTTGAAAAAATACCAAAAACAAACATTCAAATCGCCGTAATTTTTCAACCTTGGGTGATGGCAAGGGGGTTACATGAACACTTGTGGTTCTATGTATAAGCATCCTTTTCCCGTTAAAATTTTCAAAAAATTCGATTTATTCGAGCGTGCAATATTTTTTTAATGGGGGTTACCCAAAACGGCCTAAATCTAGCTGCGAAACGCGGAAGTAATGAAATGACGGCACCTGATTGGTCAATTTTAGGAGAAAACGCAATCTGATCAGAGGATGAGTCAGCGTCCCAGGGGAACTTCGGACAAAAGAAAAGATTTGGAGGCTATGCTGTTGAAGGGTTGAATACTCACAAGCTGCAAGCTGGACAGGAACATCATCAAACCAGAGAAAGACGATATGGAATATAATAAGGTTGTATGTGATAAATATTTTACTAATTTCACAACCATACGCTGCTACCTGTGCTGTAACTATAGCAGGGCTCTATTCTAGGGCTCTTATTCTTCTTTGTGTACCGGGTGATTCAGAAAAAGGTTCCCATTTTTGAAAATTCACATCATCAAGAGTACTGCATGGATTGGAATGAATCAATATTTGCTTGACAGCCAAAAGATCAAAATATTTTTGTGATTTTTTTCGCCTTGTTACAAGCATTGGAAAAACTGGTGAATTCAAATTCATAAAAACTTTATGGTTGCAAAATGACTGAAAAAGGCCTAAAATACATGATCAAATCATAATGGACTCCTCGCTCAGAACAACAGAGAAAAAGCAATTTCTCAAAGGTGAGACGTAACGTCTGCAAATCTATTGCCATGGAATTGAAAATCTTTAGTATCTGTTTGAGACTCTATGTCTTATTACTCTTAAGAGAGGTGAGACGCTCGTGTGTATTGTTCTGTGTGAGGAGAGTCCTAACGATTTGATCAAGTATTCTAGGCCCCTTTTCAGTCATTTTGAAAACATGAAACTTTTGTAAAGTTGAATTCACCTATATTTGCAGTGCTCGTAAAAAGACGAGAAAAATCACAAAAATACTTTGATCTTTTGGCTTTTAACTAGAATTTGAATCATTCAAATCCATGAAGTACTTGTGGTGCTATGAATTTTTGAAAGTGGGAACCTTTTCCTGGCTCACCCGGTATATAAATGACCTAACCGAAGACTTAAAGTGTAATGTCAAGCTCTTCACTGATGATACGTCATTATTTACGGTCGTCCAAGATTCTAATTCAGCCGCCAATGACATGAACCATGACTTGGAGTTGATAAGTCAGTGGGCTCATGACTGGAGAATGTCGTTTAATCCTGATCCACGAAAACAAGCTGTGGAACTTATATTTTCAAGGAAAAAGATTAAAGCTGATAATCCAGAAATTATTTTCAACAACATACTAGTAATGAAAGTAGATGAACATAAACAGTTAGGAATCATAATAGATCTACATTTGTCTTTTTCTGCCCAAATCGAATCAGCTATCTCCAAATCAAGAAAGGGTATTGGCTTGCTGAAATATCTCTCCAAATATCTGCCCAGGCATACTCTAAACGAGCTATATAAGCTCTATGTAAAGGCGAATTTCCAGTCAGTGGAATTTTCCGAGCGGGTGGAATTTTAGACAATAAAAGGTCGCTCAGCCATAACTTTATATTCAATTCCAGGGCGACATTTTCTCAAGCAGACAAAGGAAATTCCGCCCACTCGGAAAATTCCACTGACTGGAAATCAGCCTTAACACCTAATTTTGACTACGGGGATGTTATTTACCATATTCCGGTGAAAGTATGTGAGTTCAGTGGTAGCATCATTTTACCGAGCTTGATGGAAAAATTAGAGTCTGTCCAGTATTCTGCTGCGCGTGCAATTACGGGAACATGGAGAGGAACATCACGAGAAAAGCTGTACACAGAACTTGGCCGGGAATCACTAAGCTGCCGAAGATGGAGCAGGCGCCTTACTTTGTTTTACAAGATCCTTAATAATCTAACTCCAGTTTATACTAAGGATCCAATCCCTCCACTTCAACAGTTACATTACTTGAAATTGGTCATTTCGTTGGAAAGCGCAGTTTGATGATAAAGCGGAGGATGAGACAAGCGACGATAATCATTTTACACTTCATTTGATCGACTTTCACTCCATGTTAACAGTTGACAATTCCAGGAGACTTAGACGGTATATAAGAGACATAATAGGTTAAAGAAGAAATATATTAATTACTTTGACGTAAACATGTTTTTAGAACGTTTCGAACCAGGCTTGGTTCATCTTCAGCAAATCTAATAGATAAACATGGCAATTTATACCAAGGAACAAACAAGATAAAATGCGGTAAACAAGCATGAGTTACATTTCCTACGCGTAAGGGGACCCGAGACCTAAGTCTCAAGTGGATAAAGTGAAAACAGATCAGAGGAAGACTAAGGGAATAGACGACTGTTGGGAATTAAGTTCAGTTCGATCCCGTAAAATAAGGAGGCTCTCGTGAATAAGAAAGTCAAACTCATTGTTGGCTTTGTCCAAAATAGAGAAATCTTTAAACGACCGGCATGCCCTGATTGGCTAATGTGATCCCCAATGGCGGATGGACTCGCTCTTATCTTTCGACCAGCTTTGTTCACTCCAAGTGCTCTCTGCACTCTGCATCGTGTAATTAAATTACGTGATGTTTTCCCATAGTACAAGGAATGGCAGCCAGGACACTGAAACTTGTAAATCAGATGAGTGCACGAGAGTAGGAAAGCGATCCTTGAACGAAAAAAGTGATCCAATGCGTTTGGCGGACCGAAAAATAACCTTAAGTTGGATATTAGGATAAATTGTTTGATAACCCTACCTAGCCTAGTTTTGATTTGTAAGCTATACTGTCCAAGATACGGTATACAAAATAAGAGGGGGACTTTGTCATTAGGCTTCAGGGAAAGTTTGGGTCCAAATTGGCGGTGCAGAAATTTCTTAATAATCCGGTCGATGAGACTCTTAGGAAAGCAATTATCCGTCAAAATCTTCTTAATTCGGAGGACCTCTTCGTGAAAATTGCGGTGGTATTTTCTTTAAAGTAAGCCATTAATGCTCACTCCCTATGCTTATCTGTCTCTACAACTCCCTGTTTTCTTCTTTCCTCAAAAATGGCATCACAGCATGTGGACTTACTTTCGAAGCTTACCTAAATCCACTATTTCGGCTGCAGAAAAAAGTTCTTCGCTGTATCAAATTTGGACCATTCTCAGCTCCCTCTGCACCAATTTTCCAGTCACTAAAAATTCTTAAACTTGAAGATACTTTGCATTTAAATATTCTGTCGTTTGTCTTTTAAGCAATCAATAAGTTATCTCCTTCCTACTTTCATAATTGTTTCCAACCAAATTCAACAATCCATAAGATTGGAACGCGTCAGGCAACCAGAGGTGATCTTTCTAAATCTCTTAGGAATACTACCCTTTATGGTCTTCAAACAATTCAATATTTTGGCTCTAAACTTTGGAACACCCTTCCACTTTTCATACGTGTTGCTAGCTCTGTTGCAATTTTTCGGTCCAAATTAAAAACTCAACGTATCATTATTTGTTGATTAAAAATCTCTTTCAAATCCTTATATTCTTTCGATCTCTGTAGGGCAAGTCTGGCTAACGTATTGGTCTGAATTTAATGAAATATGTTGTAGTTCTATTTGTTTTTATGAGGGGGGGGGGGGCTCTCTCGATTAGTTAACCTATTTAGAGAGCTCCTCCTCAATCTATCAATCTTAACTACAATCTTGTAATGTTATTCTTTTTCTGTAATTTCTAAGTTTAATTAATTTTGTGTTTATTGTACGGTATCTTTTAAGTATTTAGGTGTAGTGTAATTATATAGAATTGTATTTAGGTTTGATGGATAAATCAATAAAACTGAACTGAAAACTGAACTCATTGCTTATCTGAATGGAACGAGCTTGATCCTGAGATTATACTTGCACCGTCTGTTGCTGTTTTTAGGAAGAAGCTTTTAACAATAATTAGACCCCCTGTAAGATCTATCTTTGGCATTCATGACCCAACAGGTCTATCCTATCTCACTCAACTCAGGGCTGGTCTCCGCAAATTAAACTTTCACAAATTCAACCACAATTTTAGGGATACCATTGCCCTACGAGCGATGGCATCGAGGATATAGAACACTTCTTGTTGTTTTTCCCTTCCCTTGCAGTACCACGCAGAGATCTTCTCGCTGGAGTTTTTGCTTTATTACCACCATTTGGATATACAAATCTCCAAAATAACGTTCTATTCCAAATTATATTGTATGGTGATAAAAATTTTCCCAACGAACTCAATAAAGATATACTCCTGCTAACTCTAACATTTATCCACAAATCCAGTCAATTTGATAAGAAAATTTCACACTCCGTTATGAGCCACACAGTCACAACCACCATGTCTCATTAAAGTAAATGTTTTCTACTATTCTTTGCTTTTATTTTGTTCTTCTTTTCGTTGTATCTTAAACGTCTATCTCGAATTAGATGCCATGCAATATCTGCGACAATGTCTAATCACCCATCCAAACACTACAATTGTTTCGATCGCAGACATTTCTCATGGCATGTAATTTGAGACAGACTTTAGTTTTAATCTTTAGTTTTAATCTCTATGTCAAAATGGCTTCGGGGTAGTTATAGCCTTTTGCTCCTCGGGGTATTGTTCCAGTAGTATTGTATAGTTTTATAGTAATTTTGTAACGTAGTGTAGCTTGTAAATCTATATTGTAATATTCAAATGAATATAAACAAACAATAGCATGCCGACCGCAAGGATGATGTAATTTGCATAAAATTACACAGCTGTTATTTTAATGATCCAGATCACAATGAACCAAACAGGGCAGTAGGAAGCAGCTTCTGATGGTTGGGGGGGGGGGCAATTGCTCTTAAAACAATAGAGAACAATAAATCTAATTAATACTTATGACGTTCTATTGTTTTCAAATTATTGGAGGGGTTTAAGGGGAGCCCCCTTCCCCCTGCTTCCTACGTGCCTGGACCCAAAGAAACCAAATCTACAGTCTTCACTGATATTCCTGGATCCCGTATGGTTGGACAAACAACTATAAAGCAGATACTGCTCATTGTGACTTCTTTATTGAAGTAAAAGATCAATTGTTTGCTTGCTCTATTATATTGGTAAAAATTCTAAGTCGCATTGAGCAACTTTTTAAGTTAGATATCATTTGCAGAGCAATTTTTTGGATACACAGCCTCTAATGAGCTCATCTCCCTCGTTCATCCTTCTCATCCCTTTAGAATATGTATTTATAGATCTTTTAGGAATTCTGCTAATTCCATTTTCAAATCCATTCTCTGCATCGCTATCCTTACGTGATACCTTGATATCTCTTAAATCCCTTGCATCTTTCCCTCTTACATCCTGTGAGTCTTCGAAGTAAAGCATACCAACATTCTTTGTACTTCGTAAAGATCCCCCACTGTGTGTGGTCCTTCGTGGCAGAGAATAATACTTTTCTGTGTCAGGTAGGTTGCTTGTGTGCTCCTTTGCAGACAAAGGCAACCTTTCGATCCTGTGTGGCATGTATGGAGGAGCATTGAAGTCATCTATGGTATGGCTCTCTGTCTTATTTGATCCATTCTGATCTCTTGCGCTTTTGCTTACATTTGTCTCGTGCTGTTTCGTGACAGTGTGTGCGCATTTGTCTTTGCCTTGAGTGAAATAACTTGAAAACGAATTACTCCTGCGAACATGACGACGCCTCCGCAGTGTTTTTACTTTCCTCGTATCTCGTCTTAGTACTGCAGTTTGCTCATCATTCCGCAAATTAGTATCACTTGAAGTTCGTTGCATTTTTGATGAACCCCTCTTGAATTTAGAAACTAATTCGGACAGTAAGCTTTTCTTCTTCCGTTTTCTCTCGTACAGTTCAGTTTCATCGCAAATTAGTTTTGTTTCCCCAAGGTATATCTCATGGGGTTTGTTATCAACTTTGGAGGCCCGTTCATTCCCACCACATTGCTCACTATATTCTGCCGAAGACGTGTCCTGAGATTTCCAGTCCAATTGAATATCTTGATCGCTTTCTGTACTATAAAGTGATAAATCGCCATCGTCAGTCTCAAGGGCCGAGGTAAGTTGATGCCCGGTTGAATCCAAATCAGCTGATTTGTACATCGGATTAAAATACATATTTCTGGCTGAGGTTTCATCTACCTTGCTCCCTTCGTCCTCGTGAACCAGACGGTCTTCCATAATTTGATCGACACTACCATCACTATTTATGATGTATTGATCCATTTTGTCTGTGTCTATCTCAAACTGAGAGTTTTCGTTATTTGGGTCTGCAAATTCTTGCAATAGTTCTCGGTTCCCACCCATGATCTCAATTCCCTCATCATTGTGTCCATATTCATGCACAATAAAGCTATCTTTTCGAGAACTAAAAGAGCCTCTTGTGTCAATTGAACTGCTGCTTGTGCTACTATCTAGTCTCTTTCTTGAATGTCGTTTGAACTCTAAATATTCTCGGCCCTCGTCGTCATCTTCAGATCCATCATACTCAAAGCTATTTTGATAATAATCAATTGTCACTTCCAAACGATTGCAATCGTCTGTTCCACGGTCTTGTTCTGTCAAGTATATTTCTGAAGGGCGACGCCTTAGGCTTTGCTTTCGATGTGTTCGTCCTATTGTTCCGTTTTCAACTGCAGCAGTCCCAACGCTGGGAGGGGCTACCTTGTCTGTACATGGTGTACACAAATTGCTTGCCTGACTAGTTTTGCTGACCTGCTCATCCCCCAGGATTAAATCTGTTGTAGGCTCTGATCTTCCTTTCATCGATGTGCTTGATTTTGACTTTCTAATGCCAGATTTGGGATGGTCATAGATCGTTCCGAGTTTATCAGTTGCACTGTGATCTTCTTTCATTGTTACAGGGATGGTTAACAAATTGCCATCGTTGGAGGTGGCAGAGCTTGCGTTATTTGGCGCTGGCGTTACAGATGGTCCCGCTTTAGATGCTGAGCATGCAGAAGCTTTCCTCTTATGGCATGCTAAATTCATGTCTGAGGTCGAATTACGTGACAAGTTTATCATAGACGAATAAGTATGCATCATATGTTGATGATAGAAATCATATGTAGCGTTTGTGACTGACTCGGGCCTTTCGCATGCAATCTCTATCAGGCTATCGGCAGACATAACATAAAATATACCTGCAGCTTGCTGTGTTATCCTTCCAATATACCATTGTGATAACTCGATATATCCACATCGTGACATCTCGTTGGCTAGCAGTATCTTCATATCAGTATTCATTGCAAGGTCAATTGGCAGTTCTTCATTCTTTGTTAGAGCCACTACATCTGCACAATGTGTTAATAATAATTTGACTAAACGAACGTCTCCTGTTGCACTCGCTATGTGTAAACTGGTCCAACCATTGGAGGTTTTAGCCTCGAGATCGGCCCCTGATTCGAGCAACTTCATCACTAGACGATTGTTTCCGTCCAGTACGCTCTGTTGTAAAGCAGTCAATCCATATGGATTTCTCTGATTTCTTTTCACAACTATTCCATGCTTCAACATTAGTGTCACAACAGCCATGTCTCCTTGCAGGATAGCATGTTGGAATATCCGATTAACAAAAGGATTTAATTGATCAATGAAGGAATTTCTGTTCCTTGCCACGTTCTGCATTGTTTTAAATTGTTTCTTTCTTGCTAGTGTTGCCCTATTTAAACCAGGTTCACTTTGGCATCTAGTCTTCTGTATTAAGTAGATATCAACAGTTGGATACCAAGGAAAGAACATTCATCACATTGCATTTCCTATGGAGATAAAAGAAATACCATATCACTATGCGCGAGACAGTCAGTAGGGTCTTTAGTTCAGCATAGGTTCCAAATCTTTAAAAAGGTTGGTGTAAAATTTAATGACCTATTTCTTTGAACCGAATAGCTTCAAAGAAACTTCAGCTATTTTGCTACAATTCTACCGTTGGATTTTTCAAAACTGTTCGATATTTTCAAATTTAGAGTGTTTTTCTTTTCTTTCAAGAACTCAAGAATTTTTTTCAAAAAAACTTAAAACCATAGTAAATTCTAAACTGTTTGACGCAACATGAAATAATTTCCAAGAAAACCATAGTTTACGAATGTGTACAATATGGTATCAAGCAAGAGTCTATCACTCTTCTGATTTATGATTTAGAAATTTTATGACGTCACATCCTTAAATGAGGTAGAATATGACATGCGCTGCAATTTCAAAAAATATACAAGATTTCTGAAAAAGTCCAATGGTAGCTAAACTTTCTTTTAAGCCATATTCAATTATAAGAAATAGGTCATATAATTTTACACCCACCTTTTTATGCCGATTTAAAGATTTGGATTTTACGCTCTTTAGTTCGGTTAAAAGGGTGTGTGAAACAAAAGTATCGATTTCAAGCAACAGCCGACTTTCTCATATGCGGTTCTCATCAATGTGTGAGTTTTTAAACCCACCAAGTTGATTCTCGTCAAATCCTTATACGATAAAAGCCAAACGTTTTGGACGTTAATATTTTCGGACATTTCATACGTCTGAAAAATGCAATGTCCGAAAATTTGTGTGTGGTCCGAAGTATTTAGTGTCCGAAAGTTTTGTGCTCATTAGTGAAAACATGATATTTTCTTAAATCAAATTCATCTTAGCAATCATTCTCATCATCCTCAGCAATGATCATTTGTGGAAATTTCTGACCAAGCACGCCTACAATGAAGCACTACGTAAAAATGTAGGACATCATTAGTTTGAAATGAGCAAATGGATAGATTTTTGGTCTCCCGAAATATTTGCAAAAACGTCCGAAATTTCTTTTATTCGATAATTTTTGTCCGAAATTTTTGGTATTTAATGTATGTTTTTTTATATTCCCATAAAATTTACAATCAACAGACAAAGGTTACACGACGATGCCACAAGGAGAATGCAAATACATAGCAACCCTGCGACCATAAAATTTAACATAGAGATTCAACTTAATGTTACATTTAAACATTACAAATTACATATTACAAAATAGCAAATGCAAAACTGAAACCGTTCTGAGGCCTGAATATATTTTAACGTTGCCTCGAGAATTTTTTTTATTTGAATCTAAAGATAACTTTTCGTGGCCATACAGGATGATTTGGAGTAAATTTTGATTTGAAAGGTTTGTTAATCCATGGGGTTGCAATATCGCATTCACTTTGTTGAGAAGAATGCGTCTATCTTCATCAGAATCATGGGAGAGCAGCAAAACATGCTCCATATCCTCAATACCATCAGTAGGGCTTTCGCCATTTACATTCGGTTGTTTCCTGTTTGCTTAAATGTACCAATGATTGGTACTTCAATATAGACCGGGGTAAATATACTGCGACGATTTTCATTGATTTAAAGAAAGCCTTTGACACAGTAGACCATCAAATTCTCCTTGAAAAAATGCACCACTACGGGATTGATGGTCTCGAACATCAAAATGGTTCAGCTCTTATCTCAACAATGGCAGGCAGTGCTGCAAAGTCAACGGTGTCACATCCGATACAGTAGAAATTTATATAGGGTACCACAAGGATCTTGCCTTGGACCTCTCTTATTTTTACTTTATATAAATGACCTTCCTTTCGCTTTAAAAAAGGCACAAGCGACAATGTACGCAGACGATACAGCGATCTCCTTCTCTTCGGATAGAATTGAAGAGATTGACGTTGTTGTCGATGCCGAACTTGCCTGCCTTGAGAAATGGTTGCAGGGCAATAAGCTTTCCTTGAATGTCGTCAAAACTTAAGCCATGATAATTGGTTCAGCCCAAAAGCTGGGGAAGATAAACAAAACGTCAGAAATCACCCCTTGCTTCCAAGTTAATGGGAATGATATCGATCTTGTTCATGAAACGAAATATCTTGGTGTAACGATTGATAAAAATTTGAAATGGGGAAGCCAGGCAAAGTTTCTTCAAAAGAAAGTCTCACGATATATGCCAAACAATTTGTCCAAGAAGAGACCCTAAGAAACATGTATTTAAGCATTTTTGAGGATAATTTGAGCTATTGTCGTTCAGTGTGGGGATGCTGTGGCAATACCAAGCGGAATACCTTGCAAAAATTGCAGAACAGAGCTGCAAGAATTGTCACGAGCAGCCCTTTGGATTCATCGGCTGTTCCTTTGTTGCAAAGATTAGGATGGCTTTCAGTTGACAGGCTAGTCAACAGAGAAACATCTACCATGATGTATAAGTCCCTAAATGGACTTGCACTCGACAGCCTTTGTCAGATTTTCTCCCGATTATCTGATGTTCACAATCGGGTGTTACGCAACACTAAGTTGGATCTAACCATACCTCGAATGAGAACAGCTTATGGCCAAAAGTCATTTGCTTTCCGCGGAGCTGATACATGGAAAAAAATCCATTCTGATAATAAATTAGTCCCTTCCATCCAGTCATTTAAAACCAAGCTCAAAAGCTCATAATTGATTAGATTCAAGGAAAGCTAGTTTTACATTTTTATTTTTATTCTCCATTTAAGTTTTTGATGAATATATATATTGTACATTTGTAAAGATGAACAAAAAGAAAGACGAGCCGGAATATATACATATAAATTTTATCTCAATTCCCAACTACAATCCTGGCCAAAAGATTTTCATTTTTCATTTTCATTTTCATTTTCAATTTTTTTAGGCATGGTAGCCCCTCAGTTAGAGAAAAACTGATTTACAGGGGGCCATGCAATAAAAATACTAAAACTAAACTAAGATTACAATCTGATTAAAATAATATCAATAAAAGTAAAATTAAAAGTTTACAATCTGATTAAAATAATATCAATAAAAGTAAAATTAAAAGTTATACTTTGGTAATTTCATACCTTCATTTTAAAACCATTATTCTAAACACACTTACACGTTTCATGTTTTGTTCTCAAAATTTTCACCGCCCCTCGGTGGCCTCTTCAGTGAGAATGTTCAAATCTCGCGAACCTTGTGTTCTTGCACTGTTCGTAAAATTTACGTTCGAAAAATTGATCAGTTCGAATCCGTTGCGTCGTTGTCTTAATTTGTTCGAGTTTCCCCATTCTTCTTTCGTATTGAGCATTGGGTTGAATTCATTGATAAAAACCGCTTCCGTAACTTGCCTGAGCATTGCGTCACCCGAGCACGCAGCCAGTATATCCACCGTAACCTCTTGCGGAACTGCATCATGCCGCTCTAACATGTGCTTGTAAAACACGGAAGTCTTTTCACTGTTTTCGTATTTGGTGAGGTGCTCACTTGCTCTTTCTCCGATGCTTCTTGCTGTTTCTCCAATGTAGGTACCTTCTCTTCCATTGCTTTCTGCACAGCCAAGACATTTCACTCTATAAACGACATCTCTTGTTTTACAGTTAACTATTGGGTTCACCCTGCAAACTTTGCAGGTATCTTGTCCACAAGAATTGTTTTGAAATGGATCAGATTTACTTAAGATGTTCCTCAATGATTTTCCTGATCTTTCAACAACTCGTATTTTTAACTGTGAGTCTTTCAGTGCTTTCTTGCATTCTGCCGCTAGTTCTCCATTCGGTGTTACATCAACAAACATAACCGTCTCGTATCCTCCTTGCTCATACCATCTGTTCTTTTTCTCTATCTTTTGCATTTCCCTTCTTTCACGGTGCCAAAATTTCCCCCGATACATTGGACATTCTCCTGTCTTGTCACGCTCTACAATCTTTTCAAACTTTCTTTTGGCCTTTTTGTAGACCTTGATCTTATCTTCTTGCGAATAACCAGAGAACTGCATTCGGTGGAGGAAGTGTTGTACATGCTGTGTTCTTTCATTCTTTTCGCACTGCCGCGACACATTCCTCATTATTCTTACTAGGTCTGCAACTAGGATGTTAGTCTTGGCATCTTGAGAAATTGCAGAATCTTTATTGATGACACTTTTACTTGCAATTTTCTTCATGTAATGTGAATGAAGAATTTGATTTCGTGTTACATTATCTACTTTCACTTGCCCAATCCATTGTTCTAGATCTAACACGGGCATCCTTCCATTGTCATGATTTGATGGATAATCTACGGTGACTCTTATGCTCTTGTGGATGCCATTGGCAATTCTTTGAATGCGTTTCATCATTGCTTCGTCAGACTCTTTTCTTCCTGGTTCCGGTGATGTCATTTTGCATACGATATTGATGTCGTCGACATAGCGTGAATACATTTGAACACTTATTCCATCGTTTTCCAATTTCATTTTCACTTGTTTATCCCACCATACCATAAACAGGTTTGCGACGTCTCCAGCTATTCCTACCCCTATTGCTCCTCCTTTCATTTGCTTGTAATATTTGTTGTTGAAGCGGCATATGTGGTTTATCAATATGACTTTCAAGCTCCTTCCAATGGGCAATGGCAAACGCTAGCATTCGTCTTGTCTCTGCTTCACTGCTTGGATTCTCTCTTCCTGCTGTCCATCCTGACCAACGTTTACTTTTATTTTTGCACGTTCCTGATGCTGCGAGTGTTGGTGCTCTTCCTTTGTTTGACCTTGTTGGGCAATACTGCTTTAAGTTGTGTTCTTGCAGTTCTTCGGCCGTTGTTGTTAATGCAAGGAAAAGGCTCAACTCCTCCACGTCTACGTACCTAAATTCTAGGTCACTTTCCGCAATCATTTCTTGACATTTTTCAACGGCGAAATCTATGTCAATTGATGGATACAGTGCTTCGACATCCATACTTCCTAGGATACTCTGCTCTAAATCTGAGTTTTCGTTGCATTCATTAATTCTGCTCAACAGATCTTCCGTGCTGTCACAAACATCTGGAGATTCCCTAATCAGTGGCCTTATCAACATGGATAGAAAGTACGATATTCGGTAGTTGCTTGCGACAACTGCTCCACATACTGGTCTGTAAAACAAGAGATGTCGTTTATAGAGTGAAATGTCTTGGCTGTGCAGAAAGCAATGGAAGAGAAGGTACCTACATTGGAGAAACAGCAAGAAGCATCGGAGAAAGAGCAAGTGAGCACCTCACCAAATACGAAAACAGTGAAAAGACTTCCGTGTTTTACAAGCACATGTTAGAGCGGCATGATGCAGTTCCGCAAGAGGTTACGGTGGATATACTGGCTGCGTGCTCGGGTGACGCAATGCTCAGGCAAGTTACGGAAGCGGTTTTTATCAATGAATTCAACCCAATGCTCAATACGAAAGAAGAATGGGGAAACTCGAACAAATTAAGACAACGACGCAACGGATTCGAACTGATCAATTTTTCGAACGTAAATTTTACGAACAGTGCAAGAACACAAGGTTCGCGAGATTTGAACATTCTCACTGAAGAGGCCGCCGAGGGGCGGTGAAAATTTTGAGAACAAAACATGAAACGTGTAAGTGTGTTTAGAATATTGGTTTTAAAATGAAGGTATGAAATTACCAAAGTATAACTTAGCGTACAACACACGGGATCAAATACGATCGCTAGCGATAAACGCTGGTGAAAGAAAACATAAAATTAAAAGAGTTCATTGCATAAAGCATCTCAACTTATGCTTTGTGGGATTTCATCAACCCTTCCCGGAATTTCTTTAGAGCAGGTGCTCCTTTTAATTCATCATTCAACCCATTCCAGAGACTGGCCCCTCTGAATGAAAAACATCTCTGACCAGCTGATGTTCTGGAGTCCTAAGGTTTATATTAGAATTCCTCAGTACGCGAGAGGTTGTTTCGTTCACTCTATTGAACATGTCGCTCATATAGGACGGCGCATCACCGTTCAGGGACTTGAAAACCATTTTTAGTGTTTCAAGATCAATTAATTCTCTGACCGTGGGCCATCCTAGGGCACGATAGAGTGGCAAGGCTGACTGGTCATATCGACTGCCGGTAACTATTCTGGCAGCACGATTTTGTAGCTTTTGGAGTTTATTAAGAGAGGTCTCACCAACATTCCCCCAAACAGGGCAGCAATATCTAAAGTAAGGTTCCACGAGGCTTTTGTACATCTGTTTAACAGTGGATGCAGGCACGTACCTTTTAGAGTATCTTAATATGCCAATACCTCTGGAAATCTTACTTGTCAATGAGGCCAATTGGGAAGACCATTTTAATTGCTGATCTACTTGAACTCCTAGGTATTTAGTATATTCAGCCATTTTAATATCGTCCTCCCCGATTTTAAACTGTGGTTTAGCTGAGCCAGGTGAAGCAAGCTAGGACACAGGCAAATTTCAGTGTCTTCATGATGTTTCCTAAAATATCGAGAAGAAAACATACGTTTAGAGTCTCCAAATCCCCCCTCCCCCCTATTTCAATGTTGAGAAGGTCGAAAGGCGTTTGATTCAAGCAACTTTTAGAAGGGGGGAGCGGGGGGCACGTAATCAAAGACCGAAGTAGTGCAATTTTATGATTTGTCCCAAGTATTTTGGCCAAGATTGTCTGAAAAATTGCTATCACTACCTATCATATATGTTTCTATGAATCCAAATCTACTTGTATCAGACAATTTCTTTCACTATGAATGGATAGCCACTAACTGTGGGCTTAACTCCAGAGTACTTTCATTGTTACTGGTTTATCCATCAGAACTATGACGTCATTAAATTATGCAAAATTTTCCCATGACGTTCAGCGAAACTTCTCCTGTGCACGAAACCTGCCAATGATTTTCGTCTGAAAACATCACGGTTATCAAAGAGAACTGTAAAACAAAGTTTCTTTTGAATCAGTGCAAATTCTGTGCCTCTGCAATGCAATTGTCTTATTTTCAAATGTACCGTTAGCCAATTCTCTAACTATTCATTCTTTTTCAAGGAGATTAAATTCGCTCCACCAAACTTGCATTCACCCTGGACGGCATTGAATGGTCTATTGTGCCCGATGAATTGTAATCCACAACTTTTTGTTGAAGAAGAATATACCTGTTGCATAGCAGCAAGGCGGATTTGCACTGTCTGGAAAATTGAGAAAGGGATCAAATTTGTCAACGCTGCTCCCTACTTTAAACATTAATAACGTCGGCAACGTTTGCCCTATTCTAACAAATTTTGTCTCATTCTAATGAGAAAAATGAGCTTTATTAGCCTATAGTCAGTATTTGCGTCGATATTTTCGTGAAATATGATTTCTGACGGTTCTCAATAGAGTTCAAAAAGAAACTTATCCGGAAATGTTTATTTTCAGTTTTTTAATTTTGGAGCGCCGTGACATTTCCACCTTCCAGGCAATTTTTACTTGGTTTTTTTGCATGAATAGGAAGACTTTGATGTTAAAATGTGGAATCTGACGAATTTGCCAAAAAAGCGTGACTTATCCCAAAATTATGGGGCATTTTTCTTTGGAGCGCCGTTGTGAGAACCGAAGAATTCACAAGAAACCGGACCTCAAACAATGAGCCCAAAAGCTTTCTTGCAATGATAAATCATTTTCAAAGAGCAGCTGAGTACACAATCTTACGATAGCGGAAGAAAGCTCAGAATCCTAATGTATGTCACTTTTTATAAGGGAATCTTTATGTGAGTGAAAATTGCAGCAATTTTGCCACGCCCATTTTTAAGAAGGTGCTCAGCGAATTTAACGAACAATGCCTATTTCGGCATAGATAGCTGAGAACTCACTTCTTGTGTTGGGGATGACGGTGTTAAAATTTCACACAGAAATCTCTATGGGTTCTCAAGCTATGAGGTATTATTTGTTAACAATCATTTTCAGACAATCCTGGCCAAAAGAAGCTGGGACACAGGCAAATTTCAGTGTCTTCATGATGTTTCCTAAAATATCGAGAAGAAAACATACGTTTAGAGTCTCCAAATCCCCCCTCCTTATTTCAATGTTGAGAAGGTCGAAAGGCGTTTGATTCAAGCAACTTTGAGAAGGGGGGAGCGGGGGGCACGTAATCAAAGACCGAAGTAGTGCAATTTTATGATTTGTCCCAAGTATTTTGGCCAAGATTGTAGTTTCGACCGTGTGGTCATCTTCAGGAGAATGAGTGATATTTTCTAATGCAACTGGTTTTACAATCTACGTTTACAAATATGACGCTAAATTAATTGTTTGAAATTACGAATGATTAAGAAATGACAAGCCACAGGGGAATAATGTAATGACAAGAAAGTGAACGTAATTCTGTGGCTTATCCATTTGTTAAAGAACTATAATCTTATGTTTTCTGGGTGGTTTAGTTTGCTGTTTAGGCCATTTGGGGATAAAGTTTTAAGACGTAACATCCAGTTGTCCTCATGTGATTCTAAAATAAAAGTTATTTCATCTGATACATTTTGTTCAATCTTTTCTATGATGGTAAATTTTGTAGTGTTGTTCGACGGGGAGCAGTTTATCGTAGTCTGTTGATTTGATTCTATGCCTTTAGTTGTTGAGTCTAAAATTGAACGGCCATTCGGACTTTCCAATATATCGTTTTGAGCACCATGTGCATTCTAACAGATATCTCACATTTTTGCTTTTACAGTTGGATTCGTGGTAGATTTCATATATATTCTTAGTTACAAAACTAGTGAATGAGTTGGTAGATTTAAGGTGATTACAGCATAGACTGTTTCTAAAATTACATGGCTTACAAAATTTAATAGTTTTTATTGTGGGTGTCCTACGGATAACTTTTTTATTTAAAATATTGTTGCTTCCTATCATTTCTTTAAGGTTCTTTGGCCTACGATAGGCTACCATACTATTGTACATTTGTAGGTTTAATTGAATATTCTAATTAGGCTAGTTTTCATTGTAATTAGGCTATCTTTATTTTTAGTTGCAGGGTACATTGTAAAACAGTTACTTAAACTGAATTGTAACCCTGGGTAAACAATTTTAAAATAAAATAATAAATAAAATAAAATTCATAGGGCACAATAGATTTAAATTGTCGCTGAAGCTATGTTTGAATTTGTGAAAATTTAGCTTGCTATGTATCCTACACGAAGCTGTGTTAAAATTGATAAACCTTTTGGGTCGTGAATGTTGTAGATCAGTTTTGAAGGTGGACGGATGAGTGATAATAGTGTTTTCTTGAAAACATTCACTGAGCAGGATTGTTGAATCTCAGGTTGGGAACCGATTCAAGTTTTTCCACTGAATTGGTCTAAGTGACAGTTTGACTAAATTCACAGACATTTTGCGGAATGTGATATATTATGTCACCATTTAATGTATTCAAACGTATGTGAAGAGAATTGGTTCCTAAGTCATGAAACTGAGTTCCTCTAATTGCTGGGTAGCTCTACGTGGGAACCTTCTCATCGTTGAATGGGACGGGAATTTTTGTTGAGTGGGAATCTTTCTGTCATCTAATGAGGACAAAACTTTCAATCAGCTTAGAATGATTAGTACTAAGAAGAATCTGAATTTAATTTTATAGCACCCATTGATGTCTGGAATGAAATCAACCAGCTTAATAGTTCAAAAAATCTAGAGAGGAGATTCCTACGGACATTCTAAAATTACTCTCAGGTTTGTGTATTGATCAGGTCACATTGTATATTAATAAGATGTTCGGAAATAGCGAATTTCCAGACAAACTAAAACTGGCTGATGTATCACCTATCTTTAAAGCTGATGATTCTACATTAAAATTTCAATTTAGGCCTATAAGTGTCCTTCCAGCCCTATCTAAAGTCCTTGAGCGCATCATGGCCAAGCAAATGACACCGTTTGCAAATACCAGACTTTCTAGTTTACTGTGAGGCTTCCGTAACGGTTACAATACACAACACGCGCTGTTCCGTCTTATTGAAGCTTGTCGCAGTACACTGGATAAAAAGGGCTATGTGGGAATGGTACTGATGGATTTGTCAAAAGCTTACGACTGCCTTCCACATGATCTCTTAAAAGCTAAGCTGGCTGCCTATGGTTTTGGTCTAAAAAGCCTGAAACTATTTTCAAGTTACCTCTCAAACAGGAAGCAACTAGTCAAATGTGGCAACTCATTTAGCGAATGGCAAAACATAGAATCAGGTGTCCCCCAAGGTTCAGTGTTAGGTCCATTTCTGTTTAACTTCTTCATGAACGATTTCACATATGCCATTACTAAGTCAGAGTTCCGTGATTTTGCAGATGACAATACAATATATGCATGCAGTCAAAACCTAGAACATGTTGTATCCTGTCTTAAGGATGATACCCATAATGCGCTGTGTTGGTTTCGGGACAATGGAATGGTTGCAAATCCTTCCAAATTTCAAGTCATGTTTCTTGGGCTGAAACCAGACCAGGAATACGTGTTTGAAATTGATAAGAAACCGATTCCTGCAACTAGCACAGTGAAACTCTTAGGTATTACTATTGACCCCCGGCTAAAATTTTCCGAACATGTAAATACACTTTGTACAAAAGCCAACAGCAAGACCAGTGCGTTTTCACGAGTAGCAGAATATTTAGATCAGGACAAGAGGCGTATTCTTTATAATACATTTTTCATGTCAGATTTTAATTATTGTCCTTTAATCTGGATGTTCTGTGGGAAAGATGCCAATGCAGCAATAAACAGAGTCTATAAAAGGGCACTGAGAATAATGTGGGAGGATTTCGCAACCCCCTTTGCTGAACTCTTAGCTAGGGGTAGCGAATGTGCTATTCACACTCGAAATTTGCAAAAAATTAATGCTGGAAATATATAAATGCCTCAATTCGGAAAATCCATCTTTTATGTGGAATATCTTCCAGACAAAAGATGTAGCCTATAACCTAAGGACTAAAAATCTTCTACGGTTACCAAGCACCAACACCTTGTCATATGGGAATGATTCATTATCTTTCAGGGGGGCCATCCTTTGGAACACTTTGTCTGACTCAATAAAAAGCCTGGCAACCAATGCTAGCTTTAAGAGATCAATTAAAGAGTAGAAGGGTGACAGTTGCTCATGCAAAATATGTAGATAAAGAGTCCGTGGGAATTTCACCAGAAATATTTCTGTATTATAATAATGTATTTATCTATTCATTGTAATTAGTATTCCTTTTTGTGTAAATAGTTGGTCTTAATTAGTTCAATTCAATCAGTTTTTTTAACCAACTGTAAATAATGTTATAATAATAATAATAATAATAATAATAATAATAATAATAATAATAATAATAATAATAATAATGATAATAATAATAATAATAATAATAATAATAATAATATAAAAACGTTTCGATTATAAAATCTTCGTCAGTTACTAAAACTGGGACAGCCGAGCAAGTATAAATACATAAATATTTAATTTGCATTACAATACGGTTTACAAAAACTTGTTTTACTTTAAATAACAATGGAGACAACAAAGTGAAATATAAAGGCAACAACATCATACAATACGACTAAGATATCAACTATAAAAAACCCCGTCTCTAAAGTGGATCTCCATTCAATTTTCAATTCCTCCTTCCCTCCTTTTCCGTCTCCAATCGAAACCCCTGGGACTGGCAGCCCTACTCTCATGTTGTTGGAGCCAAGAACTACTGAGAAAAACATCCATCCAATGACCCTCCAAGGATTTGCAAAACGGCTAAAAACTATTTTTACCTCTGCTAAATCCCGGATGGCATGATAGGGAATTCCACCCTACCACCATGTGTAAACAACACAAAGCCAAAGTCTAGAGTGCCCCGCCCAAGTAGACCCAGACTCCTAAGTTAAGTGTATAATAATAATAATAATAATAACAAAAGCAATTTCAAAGCGAGACGTACAGCAAGCAGGAAACAGAGTGTCATATGTGGTTAGAATGTAACTTGGATCCTAGGAAAACGGCAGCAATAGTGAACTTACAAGAACAGATGGTTGAAACGAAATCATGGAAAGTTTCAAGGGGAATAGCAGATGGAGGAGACATGTGCAGACTATGTGGGTCGTTTAGAGAGACAGTTCATCACTTGTTAGCCGGGTGCCAAATGTTAGCTGGCAAAGAGTATTTACAACGTCACAACAAAGCGTTGATGGTTCTAGCTGTTGCATGGGCAAAGAGGTATGAATTAATCGATGAAAACATAGTGTGGTACAAAGAGAAGTGGGAGGAAGGAAAAGTATTTGAGAACATGAAAGGAAATTAGTATGGGACTTTGAGTACAAACTGAGACAAAGCAGTTCGGCAAGAAGGCCAGACCTAACACTTGAAGATAAGGAGACAAAAAGAATATGGATTTGTGACATGGCATGCCCACAAGAAAATAACATCGAAGCAAAGGTGAAGGAGAAATTGGATAAATATCAGCAGCTAGCCTTTGAAACAAGGGAAAATCGTGTAGGGTACAAAGTGGAAGTTGTCCCATTAGTCGTTGGATGTTTGGGTGGAGGAATTGGAAAATTGTGGAAGAATGTTCAAAAAATGATAGAAGCTGAAACCGAGACTGAAAGAATAGTGAAGGAAATGCAGAAGACAGTGCTAATGGACAGTGAATCAATTATGAGGAAAGTACTGTCGGGAGTGGTGCAACCGGAATGAACATTTGGAACTCAGACTGTATATGTCGTGTACACTGTAAAATCAATAGGCTAACAAACTTTGGTAGTCTTAATTAGTGGCTTGAAGTAGCTTTTATAAAAGATAATAATAATAATAATAATAATAATAATAATAATAATAATAATAATAATAATAATAATAATAATAATACTACGCCCATGCAAAGTTTCAATGATTTCCCATTAGTCTAGGGCTATTTATAGAAGGAGACGGAAAATACTCCCACCACCTATGTTAAGTCAAAAAAGCACATTAGGCTTCGGGTTGAAGTCACAGTAGTTAGTATCTCGATTTTTTGTTATTTTTTACCCTAGAACGGCGTCGCCTCAATTGAGCACCCTTCGAGGAAAATGCTTTATATTTTCCCAAGCAAATCGTTTCGAAAAGTAACTTTCAGCGAAAATGTTCCTTCACCTTTGTGAGAGATTGCATTTTAAGGCCAGCATCATCCGAGCTTTCTTTTTCTTAGCCGGTGGCATAAACACGAAACAATCTGAAGTACGATCAAAAACTATGTACAATAAGAATGTTTTTCGATGTCATTTCGGCTCTGTTTGCTCAATAGTAAGCAGAGGTCTCTTTCGAAAAAGCGTTATGTTTTCATGGAACATTTTTCGAAATCTAAGCTTGCAGACAGGGGCTAGACTCGAGCCTCAAAAAGGCAACTCTTGGTCTACGTATCCGCCAACGTTCAAATGTATATGGCCAAGAAGCTCTACACTAGCTGTATCCAATTCCATGCTCCTTTTACTTCTTTACCCAATAAACATAGGCTGTTTTTGCTTTTTATGCGCACGCACACTTGGTTTGAAGCAGAGGCATCTTATTTTTAACAAGCTTGACACATCGAGGCAAGGCAACGGCAAAATGTCATACTTGGTAAGAGCAGTACCAGACTCACCACAGAAGTTCGTCGGTGCTTTTCGAGAAAAATTGTAGAATTTGTTGTATATATCTTTGCAATTAGAAGTCTGTTAATTAATCTAACACGATCTAACAAATTTTGTTAGAACGATTTTCCATGAAAAACAAAACTTGAAAAGTACCTCAACCTCCAATATTGCCTCTGATCACAGCTACTAGTAGAGTTTCTTAATTTCTTGGAAGGGCCTTTGTTTCTTATGAAAATATAAATGCACTCTTCACGAATTGGTTTTGAAATAAACTTTTTGATTTTTCAACAGATTTTGCTTGCCCCTAAAATTTTAGGTGTACATTCTTGAGGACACTAGCATTACTGTCCAAAAAATCATGAAATATGTCAAATTTGCTCATGTTGGTCAAAATAATTTCCTAGCGACCCTTGACCTATTCCATATCATCTTTTTTTGCTAATAGAATTGAATTTAAAATAAAACCATCATTCTACACAGATACACACAGAAATAAGAACAGAAAAATTCAACAAAAGCAACTTGCAAACACCTCTCAGAATTATACAGTTATCTAGCTAAAGAAAATATCCTGCATAACACTGTGTGCTTCTGCAAATGATGCTAAAAATGTTTTTGAAATGATTTTTCTTTCAAACCTCTCTGTGATGGAAGAACCAGGAGGCACTGGGGTACATGCCACCCTTTCATGAGATTTTGCAAAAAACAAGAATGCCTTTTCATTTTAGGATGTGTCTCTTTAGCTTGATAAAATACTCCATTGATATGTTGTGCCCCCCAAGTTCAAGATGCATTCTACAGCCTTGAAATCTCTTAATTGCGACTGTTAACATCTGCTGTATAGTCCACTGCTGTTTTTTTACATCTCTATGTCATCTATGTATAAATCATCAAAGCTAGCCAAGTTTGATGGGTCAAGGATATGCAAGCAAAATATCACTGCACTGTATATGTTGTATGCATTGAAGGTGCATGGATCTGCAAAATAAAAACAATATACCATTTTGCAAAAAATTGTCACACTTCTCACATAATACCTATTTAGGGATGCCAAAAGTTAGTTGGACAAGGCAAAACAATACAAAATAACATAGTCAGGTCATTTCTTAGATGGCAGGAGGGGCAGTCACCCTTATGCCCCCTTTCCAGCATTCCTGACCCCTTTCATATAAAATGGAATTAAAATTAAAATGACACATTGCCCTTAGCAAAGCATCAAACAATTTGCACATGTTTTTGCATCAAAAAGGAATAAGGGTATTTGGTAAATTTCTGACTGTTAATTTCAGGATTTGCTACTTCTGTCCCAAATGGTAGGATTAAATTGTAAAGTCTTATGACAGTTAGTACAAAATCCCCTTGTACACGATGTATCAGGTACTGAAGTATTTACCTCTTATGACATATGACATGCAGCACTTGCCCTGTATGTGATTGTTGAAGGACAAAGCTTTTCCTTGTCCAGATCGTTGTCGATGTAAACAAAACTTCCCCCGAAAAAGATGAGTATTGATGTTTAACGCAAAAAACAGTGCATATACCGACACTGGCACACTGTTACTGAAGACATAGCAAGTGCATTGGCAAAGTCTGGTGATGTGGGACGGTGCCGATTTTGAGAAATAAACACCTCAAAATTGGCAATTTCAAATGACGACCGTAGAACCATTTTAGACTGCAGTTTGATAAATAACAAATTTCCTGCCTTTCTGACCACTCACAAATGTGAGCTTCTGGATATCAATTGTCCAAAGGTAGTTTTATCAACATAAACAAATGCCAGACTTCCAGTTTGAGTATTTCAATGCAAAAAGATATGGAAGGAATGCTTCCTTCTGCTACTTACCTAACATGGTTCTAGAGTAGTGTCCAAAAAACGTAGAATAACATCGCAACGCAAAAAAAGTTAATAACCCACCTGATAGCCCATGTTTCTGACATCCTTGGCAAGGACTCCTGTAAAGTTCTTGATGTGGTACGGTGTAGTTTTGGAGAAATATTCTCTTTCATCAACAGGAATCTGCGTATGAATTAGGCCATTTTCCCTGGCCACAAAAAGTCTTCAAATAATGCTTTTAATCGGAAAATTTCATCGATCAATGTCTTCCAATGATCACCAACCTTTCCTCCATCGAAATTAAATTGTGGATTTAACTGCGTACGGATGTGCTCACACTTGAATGCAAAGCCGCTGTCCGACCCATCTAGGCAATCTCTCTGCTCGTTTTGAAATCCAGCTGTGAGACTGGTGATTTTGAGTGGTCAGTGGTTTTTGAAACAAATTGTTACTATGTTTACCCAATATATTTGTGTTTATATACCAAGAAATGGTGAAGGGTTAGCAGATTTTACAGTGTGTCCCAGAAAGATCGTTCAACGTTTGATTAAATATTGAAAATTGATGATAGAAAGTACAGATTTCTGGTTAAACAGCCCTGCTCCTGAGATTTTATATTGATTTTTGACGCGAAAATCTTGCGAATCCGCTAAGAATAAACGGAGCTACGAGCTTTTGAAGTTCACGTTTGTGCGAAAGCTGAAACCAGACGCCCGCCCCCCTAGCTGAATTGTTTTTGAAAAAGACGTCCCAAAATCGAGGCAAAAGAAGACTGTCCAATGTTTCACCTCTTGCTGATGTCAGAGCAAACCAAATTGGACTTCAAAAGTAATTCAATTCTTGTAACCGTTGCCAAAATTTATATAAGAATGCAAGGATCCAAAACATGGCATGAGAACTTAATCGATGAGAGACAGGGTCATTTCAAATTGTGCTGAACAGGATTCCGCCAAGCATCCACAACTTTGATTCAATTTTACAGAAAGCTAATTTATCAAAAATCCTTTTTAAATTCCATTTGATTTGGTTTGAATAAACGAGATGCTGCTTTCACAAAATATTCAATTTAGGGGTGTCTGGTTTCAGCTTTCGCACAAAACTTGAACTTCAAAAGCTCGTAGCTCCATGAATATGTAGTCACTTTGCTAGCTTCCAGTGTCTAACATTAAAGCACATATGTCACATTAGCAATTGGTTAACCCTATTTTAACCGGGTAAAAAAAAGTGATTTTCTACCGGGGGGGGGCGTTTTTCGCCCCCCTGTTTTTCTCCGTAAGTATAACAGCTATGACAATGAAACTTGCACTGTGTCATAATTGAACAAAGGAGAATCTAAAAATAGCATCAATCAATCAATAAGTTGCTAGGCAACCAAAAACAATGCAAATTTTGTGAAAATCGAGCTATTCGAATAAAAGGGCCCATTATTAGCAAATAGCTAGATAAAATTGGCAAAAAACCATCCAAATACCTGCTTGATATCATTAATTTGTAGTTTCATATGGTTTCATACGGATATTTGTGGTTCCTAATAAATTAACTAATTAAATAATGAAAATTTGATTCAATGCAAAATTGTTAGCTCAATAATTATGATTTAAAACCATTAATTTCGCATATTATTGGTGAAATCAAGTACCTTCATCGATATTTGAGGTAATTCCATCAGTTTTGCATAAAAAATTACTCATTCATTGAGAATATGACGTCATAAAGATTGATGACGTCATAGAAATAATAAACTGCTGATGTCAGCAAATATGAATAAATTATATATCAAATGAAAGTACTCATCGAGACGAATCAAATGGTATATATTTTGTTGAGATTTAGCAACAAAGAAAGAAATTAGAGATGTTTTAAAGAATTTATTTGTGACCACTCTCTAAATATGGGCATGTGGTGGTCACGTGGTCAAACAATAGGTATTGAAATTTCTATTTTCTGATTGCCAACTAAATTTTAGGAAAAGTCAAGGAGTCTCAGCATTGTAGGTGGCAACGTTTGGGAGCTATTAAAAAAAGTCCGATAGGGGGGCCCCGGTTAAAATAGGGTTAATACAACAAACAAGTTTGGAGTGGAATTCCATTGTTTCGAGACTTCTTAATTCTGTTTCTTGAATTTTTATTGCAATGAAAATTCAGCCTCGATCCAGTGCTTTGTAATAAACAATAGAGAGAATTGTATTGCATGAACCAATCAGCTTCATGACATATGCCCTTTAATCTAAAATCTCAGCAATATGAATATCTTACCATGGAATGTGTTCTTTATTTTGTTGGTTTTTAACATTTAATCAAACGTCGAACAATTTTTTCGACACCTTGTAGAAAATCTGGTTTCCTCAATAACGGGGGGGAGGGGCTGGGGGGACTACAAATATCTAGCATGGAAGATTGTCTCAAGGGGATTTATTCCAGAGTTAGTTGTTCATGCCAGGTGATGCTGATTCTTTGAAAGAATATTGCAGTTGTTTAAAATATTTTTTTGATAAATTGGTTGCAGAGTGTATACGCATATAAGCATCAGGTGTATACGCATCAGGTGTATACGCATATGGAAGATAACGGTCTGTTTTCATCTGGCCAATCTGCCTATTTGCGCCTGCATTCTACTGTAACCCACCTACTTAAAAATACCAACGATTGGTACAATGGGCTGGATCTTGGGAAGCTTGTGGGCCTAGTTTTCATTGATCTAAAAAAAGCATTTGACACTGTTGACCATGAGATTCTTTGCCAAAAACTGGCGCACTATGGAGTTCAACAGCGGGAACTTGCATGGTTTAAATCATACCTATACAACCGAAAACAGTTTTGTCTTGTTACTGGTGTCAGTTTAAAAACTGAGGGTATAGATGTTGGTGTGCCCCAAGGCTCATGTCTTGGTCCCCTTCTCTTCCTTATTTATATCAATGATCTACCACAAGCTGTCCAAAATTCAGTTGTTTCTATGTATGCTGATGATACAAGTCTGTGCTACCAGTCTTCAGATATAAGTGTGCTGAATGACGCCATCAATGATGATCTCAAACAACTGGACACTTGGCTTCAAGGCAACAAACTCTCTTTGAATGTTGCGAAAACAAATTCCATGTCAAGCAAAAGCATAACATCCTCAAAAATCGAAATGAGGGTTTGGATTTCGTGGACACAAACGAACTGTGAAATAAGAAGAAAAACGAAGTCAAACTTGCAGAGGAGATCATTGGTCTTGCCAAATCAATCGAACAAGAGAAAATATTGGTCACAGTTTCCGGCATAATTGCACGAAACGACCCATTCGAAGAAAGAAGAAGAGTCAATCTTATTCTAGCTGATATGTGCTTCGAAAGCAAACTTCAATACATCGATCACCCAAACATTGACTCTGCACAACACCTGAATCGAAGTAAGTTGCATCTTAACTATCACGGAGATAACATTTTGACCGAAAACCTTTTTAAAGCAAGTCGACATTGACTTTATAATTACAGTTCTAATCTTGGTAATGAAGGTGGCCCGGAAGGTAAGGACGGCGAAGTTCAATTCAATGGAGACCCCAGTGGGTCCTCTCCTCCGAGGGACCCCTCTGGGATTTCCGTTGAAAGTCCTGTTGCTTTACAACCAAGTAATGTACTCCCGTCTTTACCTGGCTATGCCACCAGCAATAGTAACAATTTAGGTGATGAAAGCGGTGATAGCGAATTGGTCTATGAACGGGATAATGCGAGCACTGCCTTCAAAAATATTCGGCTGAAAAATCGCAACGGTCTCCTCATCGCATACCTAAATATTAATTCAATCAGAATAAAATCGACTTTTTAAGACCTATGATATCAGGAAACGTCGACATTTAGATAATAGCAAGGACTAAGATCGATGACACCTTTCCAACTAGTCAATTCTTGATTGGGGGGGGGGGGGGGGTTATGAAGCTTTTTAGATATGATCGCAATCAAAATGGTGGTGGCCTTCTAATCTACGTGAGAGAACGGGCACCAGTCAAGGAATTAACATATTATCAAGCCCCAATCAATATTGAATGTGGGGTGATCGAGATTAATCTGAAAAAGCAGAAATGGCTTCTTCTTGCTATATATCGTCCACCTTCTCAATCAGAGCAGTATTTCTTTACAGAGATTGGTAAGATGCTCGACCATTATTGTATGAAATATGAAAATATCGTTTTAATAGGAGATTTTAATAACGAAATAGACGAAGATTCTATCAGTACTTTCATCGAAAATTATGACTTAGCTAGTCTTGTTAAGAGCCCAACCTGTTTTAAGTCCCACAGTCCCCGCTGTATTGAATTAATTCTAACAAACAGAAGAAAGAACTTTCAGAGCACTGTTACGATAGAAACAGGACTGTCGGATTTTCAAGTTATGGATGTCACCCTTTTAAAGGGTGGGTATGTCAAAAGGGGGCCTAAGATAGTTACCTATAGGGACTAGAGCCGATTTAGCGCCGTAGACTTCAAAACTCATCTTTTGTATATGCTCTCGTCTGAATTAAGTGAGAATGAGGACTATGGTGCTTTTAAAGCTGTGGTCATGGCCGTTCTGAATGAACATGCACCCGTTAAGAAAAAGTATATTCGTGCAAACGATGGACCTTTTATGACTAAAGCCTTGCGTAAAGAACACATGCATAGAACCAAGCTTCGCAATAAGTATAATGACAGTAGAACTGAAGAAAACCTTAATTCATTCAAAGAGCAGAGGAACAAATATGTAAAATTGCTGAGAAGGGCCAAATTTGATTACTACAAGAATATTGACCCTAAAAATCTGACAGATAATCACAAGTTTTGGAAAACTGTAAAGCCACTATTCTCAGATAAAGTGCAAGTAAATTCGTCCATTACTCTAATTGAAGACGACAAAATGATAAGTCAGGACTGTGAAATTGCAGAGATCTTCAATCATTACTTTGCAAATATCACAAACAGCCTAGGGATCTCTGAAAATGACTCACTTTTGCTGCCAACAAGTGATATACTAGATCCCATTGACAAATCTATTAAGAAATATGAAGCTCATCCAAGTATTTGCAAAATAAATAAGCAAGCTGTGCTTTCCAACAATTTTGAGTTCAGAGAGGTCACTATGGAAGAGGTTGCTGTCAAAATCAACCCACTTAATCAGAGTAAAGCCTCTCCAGTTGATTGCATCCCTGCAAAAATCCTGAAGGAAAATTCTGATGTATTTTCTGTTGCAATTCGAAATTTATTCAACTTTGGTTTAACCCTATCTCACCTGGGGGGGGGTGGATTCCACCCCCCCAACCAAACTTTTATTCGCCTATGCTAGAATATGCAATGCAGGATGCCAAGACTCCGCTACTTTGACTTTATATCTATACTGTATCGAATGATGAAAATTTCAAGATGCTAAATATAGCCTCGTAACCATGGCAACCAATGTTTTATTGTGTAGTCAACAAAATTTGTATACTTTTTTTTTAATTGTTGCAAATTTTAATCCCAAATATATGCAAAATTATACTTACACATGTATTTGATGATATCCAACTCAATTTGAAACAAAAGATTTCAATTTAGTGCCTCATTTCATTGTTTCAATCATGTTGGTAACAATCATGATAATCATAACTTAAAATCTTCTTATTGTCATAGCAACGAGAACAATAGAGATAATTTGATTTAATCATGTGATTTTGATTGTTTGCATCAAAGTATATATATTTACCAATTCTAAAGATTGTAGCAACTACGATAGCGAAGAAAAAGAGGGGGGGTGGAATCCACCCCCCCTCAGGTATTGACCGCTTCAAAACGCCCAGGTGAGATAGGGTTAATCAAGGGTACTTTTCCCAAAGAATTGAAAGCTGGAGATTTAAGCTCACTCTTCAAAAAAGAGGATGCCTTTTCGAAGAAAAACTACCGAACTATTACAGTTTTGGCATCAAGCTAAGGCTCAAATCCTTACTGGTTGCCAGAGCATGCGGAAATCATCCAAGTTCATGCTTGTCGGCCAATGAGATCACCGCTTTCTAGCCCCTGAAGACAAAATCGGTTGTTTGAGGTAAATTTTCTAGTACCCTCACTAAAATTGAAATGGATGCAAAATACTTCAGTTATTTGCAATTTTTTTATAAATCAGTTATGGGGATGTCCGTCCAAAGTTGTTTACATGTTTAGGCACATAGCTTGTTTAGGGCCGGAGCTGCGTTCATTTTCCGGTCGAAGAATATTGACCTTCGTTGAAATATCTATAGAAATCGCTACAAATGAGATATACAGATAAGGATTTCAGCGATATGCATACTGACCTGAGCAATAACCCAAACTCTTTCACTGCTATCATATCTCAAAATTGGAGGCAATTTCTAATGATTTCTGGAAGAGATATCATTTGGGTCTAAGCTTTTCCTCGCTTAAAAATCATTCCATTACACTTAAAAAGTTATGGTAAAATTCTTGAGCTAAATAATGCACTTACCCATGACTCAGGCACCAGTTTGACTTCGTTTGCCTTTCTTACATTAGCAAATTTTTAAAAGAAACGACCAGCTGTGGGCGAATTGCAAAAACTTTCCTCGGTCCATATTTTTCTCTGCACAGTCTCTCCGCTTCAAACAACAAACAGTGAACTTTGTATCATAAAAGTCTTGCATCACAAAACAATCCTTTTGAACGATTCCATGCGCTTTAGCGAGGCACCCGTGAATTGTATTCACGCATTTTGTTATTTTCGTTCTTATTTCAATCAATGCAAAACATAAAAAGAACAAAATATTTGTTTGGGTTCGCTACAAAAGATACCCGGTTTTGCTCTTTTGTTTGTTTGCATTGACTGATTGAATCAAATGCGTGAAAACAATTCACGAGTGCCTCGCTAAAGCGCATGGACTCGTTTTATAAGAATGTTTTGTGATGCAAGACTTTTATGGTACAAAGTTCACTGTTTGTTGTTTGAAGCGGAGAGACTGTGCAGAGAAAAATATGGACCGAGGAAAGTTTTTGCAATTCGCCTACAACTGGTCGTTTCTTATAAAAATTTGCTAATGTAAGAAAGGCAAACGAAGTCAAACTTGTGCCTGAGTCATGGGTAAAAGTGCATTATTTAGCTCAAGAATTTTACCATAACTTTTTAAGTGCAATGGAATGATTTTTAAGCGAGGAAAAGCTTAGGCCCAAATGATATCTCTGCCAGAAATCATTAGAAATTGCCTCCAATTTTGAGATATGATAGCAGTGAAAGAGTTTGGGTTATTGCTCAGGTCAGTATGCATATCGCTGAAATCCTTATCTGTATATCTCATTTGTAGCGATTTCTATAGATATTTCAACGAAGGTCAATATTCTTCGACCGGAAAATGAACGCAGCTCCGGCCCCAAACAAGCTATGTGCCTATACATGCAAACAACTCTGGACGGACATCCCCACAACTGATTTATTAAAAAAAATTGCAAATAACAACTGAAGTATTTTAGCATCCATTTCAGTTTTAGTGAGGGTACTAGAAAAATTACCTCAAACGACCAATTTTGTCTCCAGGGGCTAGAAAGCGGTGATCTCATTGGCTGACAAGCATGAAATTGGATGATTTCCGCATGCTCTGGCAACCAGTAAGGATTGGAGCCTTATCTTTTTGCCATCGGCAACAAAGATATACGAAGGTTAATGCAAGATCAAATGCTGCCCTTTGTCCAATGTTTCTTGTCTCCACTCCTCTGTGCATTTCGAGAGGGCTATGGCACACAGCATGCACTTCTACGTTTAGTTGAAACCTGCAAAAAAGTCGTTGGACAGCGGAGGCGTCGCAGGGGCCGTCCTGGCGGACCTTACGAAAGCCTTTGATTGTCTAAATCATGAATTATTGATTGCAAAATTGAATGCATACGGTTTCAGTAGATCTGCATTGCAGTTCATCCATAGCTATCTCGTCGACAGGAAACAAAGGGTAAAGATCAATGGTTCATTCAGCACGTGGACAACGACCACCCTAGGTGTACCACAAGGTTCTGTCCTAGGCCCCCTTTTGTTCAACATATACCTGAATGACTTGTTCCTGTTCCTAGAGGAGACCGAAATATGTAACTATGCGGACGATACAACGATTTATGCGTATGGTCCAAAAATCGATAATGTATTTGCACATTTAGAAAATGATGCCCTTAAGTTAACTGAGTGGTTTCCGAACAATCTCATGAAGCTAAATGAGGATAAATGCCATTTAGTGATTTTCGGTGCAAAAGACAATGAAGTATCCATCAAAATAGGAGGCGCTTGTTTGAAAGAATCTACAGAGGAGAATCTTCTTGGCATAAAATTTGATCGATCTCTTTCCCTCAAACAACATGTTAAGTCTCTATGTAAGAAAGCCAGCCAAAAACTTCATGCTCTTAACCGAATATCCTGTTACATGGACACAGAAAACTGCAGCAACTAATTTGTGCTTTCATATTATCCCATTTTAGCTATTGTCCACATGTTTGGATGTTCGGCGATAGAACCTTGAATCAAAGAATAAATCACGTTCACGAAAGGGCTTTGCGCATTGCACAGAAAGATTACGAACCTGATTTTGGTTTTCTCCTGGAGCAAACAAATTCAGTGCCCATCCATATAAGAAACCTACAGTTGCTTATGACTGAGATTTTTAAAACAAAAATTAGATCTAAGTCCAATTTTTATGAAGGATATTTTCACGCAGCGGAACACTGGCTACGACTTGAGGCATGGGACCGACGCGCTGCTTCCAAAAGTACGCACTACGTCCTTTGGAATCGAGTCTGTAGCTTTCCTTGGAAATAGAATGTGACAGCTGCTCCCACACAAGATAAAAGACTCCAGCACCCTTCAAATTTTCAAAAAGCAAATAAGGTGCTGGAATGGTGATAAATGCAACTGTAGGCTTTGCAAAACATGTACAACAGGTTGGGTTCATAACAGGCTAGTTAGTGAAATTATTGTAACTATACCGGGTGTCCCAAAAAAAAAGTTTCGACGCTTAATTGAGCACAGAGAAAAATCTTTTTAATCTGGCAATTTCTATTCATTCTAGTTACGTGCTAGATATTTCAACTTACAGTTTGACATGTCGTAGGAAGAAATTAGTAATCTGAAAAAATGGAGTTATGAGCTCTAACATTTCATTTTCATGTTCAAGGCAAAACCAGAGAGATTATTGCACCTTCCTGTTCCGTGATGGTGGGGACTCCCTCGATGAGCAACACAAAAATTGAGTTGACAATTCGTTCATTACCTTGACGTCCCGAGCGGGCAGATGTTTTATTCACAAGAGAAAGCGTTGCTTTGTAATTTAACGGATTTTAGATTTAAATCATTTTTGATTGTGTGAATTAGCCTAAGGTGTGAAGAATTGAAACAAATATGTCTCAAAACAACTGTTTGCTGCCGTTATTGTTGTTTTGTGCCAACTGGGAATTTCAAATGGGAATTTTTACTGTTTCACGGTTTCACGGCACGGAGTAGAATAGACTGTCTTTTCTTAACTAAAGAATAGTTTCAATTGCTTTTTCGGCATACCATATTATGCAATAATGCATTTTTGTGTGTTCGTCCAGTCCGAATTGAGTGGCCAGGGATGAATGTAGCATTTTCCCCCTGAGACCTATTAGATTCGATTTTCAGGCCTTTACTTCAAATATGCTCAATGAGCGGAACTCTTGCACGTCGTCAAGGCAATGAAACAAACTGTCAACCCAGTTTTTGTGTTGCTCATCCGGAGATTCCCCCTCCACCACGATGATGCAGAAAGGCGTACTAATCTCTCTGGTTTTGCCTTCACCATGAAGATGCGATGTTAGGACTAATAACTCCATCTTCAGATTACTGAGTTCTTCCTACGATATGCTAAACTGTAAGTTGAAATGTCCAGCATGTACCTAGAATGAATAGAAGTTACCAGATAACGAACTTTTTTGTCTGCGTTCAATCAAACTCCGGAACTTTTTTTGGGACACCCGGTACATATACATATTATTTTTAGATTAGATTGTAAATTTTGTAAATAAGTAGGCCTTAATTAGCTGTAATTTTAGCTATGATTTTGTTTCAGCCTACTTTGTAAATAAATTAATGATGATGATGATGATGATGATGATGATTCTGTATAGTCTGGGCAGTCGAAAAATGCATAAATCGCAATGTTTCCGTCCACTTCGGCTTCGCAAATCCTAGTTCAAATAGTTTTGCTGATTTCAGAAAAGTGGATTTATCTTCAAAAATTATCTAAAAATGTTCGATTTTTTTTCACTCCATCTTTAGCTGGGCAGTTCATCTACAACTTTGCCAAGTCTGATTGAGAAAGCTAGGCTAGATTTCCTGTAATCGAATTTTATGTTTTTGTTTACTTTTCGACAGCAAAATGGAGAAACCTTGGTCAACAGATTACCATGCTATGAGGCACGCATGCAAAAGCTCAGGCTTGAAACAACTTTCAGAAATGTCTCCATTGGCAAACAAATGAACATCATCTATTGGGAATACCATACCCAGGTCTCAAAAGACATCCTTAGTGCGCTCGTAAAAGTATTATTTGCATCTATTGATTAAATGTTACTGACTGTTACCAGCAACTTCACAAAAACCATGCTTTGAGTGTCTTTCGAGACATTCATGAGCATTCACAAAATATCAAATTCTTTAAGATTCCACAATGAGCATTGATCTAAAAGTAAACTTTTTGCAAAAGCTTTCAACTCATTCTGCACACTAATCTGTTGACCAATGCTTTTCCCCTTCGATGTCAAAAAGTAAACAGAAATATAAAATTCCATTGCAGGAAATTTAGCCTAGCTTTTTCAATCAGACTTTAAAAAGTTGTAGATGATGGAACGAAAAAAAATCGAACATTTTTCGAGTAGTTTTGGAGATAAATCCACTTTTCTGAAATCAATAGAAAGGTTTGAACTAGGATTTGCAAAGCCAGAGTTAACGGAAACATAGCGATTTATACATCTTTCAATTGCCAAGACTATACTGAAAAACATCAATTTCATACCGGGTGCCCCAAGAAAAAGTTCCGACTTTTGGTTGAGCACAGGGAAAAATCTTTTTAATCTGGCAATTTCTATTTATTCTAGCTACGTGCTAGATATTTCAACTTACAGTTTGGCATATCGTAGGAAGAAATTAGTAATCTGAAAATGGAGTTATGAGCTCTAGCATTTTACTTTCATGGTCAAGGCAAAACCAGAGACATTATTACGCCTTCCTGCTTCGTGATGGTGGGGACTCCCTCGACGAGCAACACAAAAATTGAGTTGACAATTCGTTCATTACCTTGACGTCCCGAGCGGGCAGAAATTTTATTAACAAGAGAAAGCATTGCTTTGTAATAGACCACTTCACAGAAAGAAAAGGATCATGGGTAAGTAGGGCAAAATTTGATTCTTCGAACGCATGTTTCAACAAAATATTTCATTCCTTTCATCTCGGCGTACTATCCAGTTCTGGCTCTTATTCGCTCAAACTTTTATCAAACCTCACGCAAATAGCACAGCACTTACCTGGAACATGGGGCTTTGCATTTTCAGTTTTCTTTTCCGTATGGACTTCGCTAAATTTATGTGCTTCCTTCACAAACTGCTGTCTTCTTCGTGATTGACACCCAATCGCAAGTCTTTACTAGTAGACCCCTGCCCCTCCTTTCGATTGCTAGAACCATGTACAACACAGCATACGCCTGATTTTCAAAATGAGGGTCCCTCATACCCTTGTTTCAAATTCCAAAAAGTCTCATTGCCGTATCTTTCTTCCTTCAAACAAAATACGATTGTATCATTTCACTTTCTGTGTTTGAGGCTCTGTCGGTTCTGAAATCAATTCAAACGCACCTGGGAAACCCTTCTGAAACTGTCTGGGAATGTCAACCAAATGCGGCAGGGGGTAAGTCAAGGGATTCGGAATTCGCAAATCGCATTCGTTTTGCGAATTGCGCATGAAGTGGAAATAGGCCTTTACCCATGATCCTTTTCTTTCTGTGAAGTGGTCTATTGAACGGAATTTAGATTTAAATCATTTTGATTGTGTGAATTAGCCTAAGGTGTGAAGAATAGAAACAAATTGGTCTCTGGAAAAAACTGCTTGCTGCTGTTATTGTTGCCTTGTGCCAACTGGGAATTCCAAAAGGGAATTTTTATTGTTTCACGGTTTCACGGCACGGAGTAGAATAGACTGTCTTTTCTTAACTAAAGAATAGTATCAATTGCTTTTTCGACATACCATATTATGCAATAAAGCATTTTTGTGTGTTCGTCCAGTCCGAATTGAGTAGCAAGGTATGAATGTAGTATTTCCCCCTGAGACCTATTAGACTCGATTTTCAGGCCTTTACTTCAAATATGCTCAATGCAGTGGCGGATCTAGAGGGGTGCGAAGGGTGCTCGAGCACCCGTCAGATTTTTTAACTGAAGATTTTTCTCTTTCAATCTAATTCTTTGCCAAAATGATATGCATACATTTTTCTGCTACAAAATGAAAGCTTGCGAGCTGTCTGCAGCTCCGCATTTCTTGCAACAGAGCACCCATGGCCTGTAAATCATCCGATTTTGAGCACCCGTGGAAGTGAATAAACCAATAGCCTTGCCGCATCTAGGGGTGCTCAGATTTGGCGGGAGCACCCATGCGATTTGAAAATCCAGAAACATCAAAGAAACCGAGCTGTTCGGGGGGGATTTCAGTGACTGAAATCAAAGTCGATGAATGTCGATGATACTACGATATCATATCAAGGGGGGATAAAACTAACCAAGGGGAGCTTCATTACATCATAGTCATAAGGATTACAGAAAGCAGTTGAAGGGGGGGGGGGATAAATCGTCATACTTTCCAAGTTTATCCTTCCAAAATTTGGCGGGGCAGTTTGCTGCTCGCCAATGGCCTATGCTATGTGTGTTGCAAGCGTTCAGTTACTGTTCTAAGCAACTCAAACGTGTAAAGCATTTTGAAGACAGTAATTCGAATGGGAATCTGAGATGATAAAGCAAAATAAGAAGGACACGAGTTAATCAAAGATTTCTGAAATGGATTTTACTGCAACTACAAATTTTGGGCTGGAAGGGGTGAACACTCGAACAAGAGAAGATCCAGAGAGAAGGAAGATCGGGTGTTACGGTAAGATGATATGAAATATGGCTTGTGCTTCACCTTTGGGTTATTGGGGTTCTCGCTATAGTTTCAGATGCTAATGATTCCTAGAAATTTTGAGAATCACAGCGACAGCTTGAGAGTTCCTTGACATTAGGCCTATTGTGGTTCATGAATCATGAATTCTATTGTCTTCTGTTCTCTTCTTGTGTAATGGTGTAATCGATAGATCAGCCGCCTACGCAGTTCAGACAATGCGAGACAAATTTTCTGCATACCATATCATCTTTTATCAAGAAACAATGGGATATTTCGACAATTCATTGCGGGAAAGAAAGAAAATTACATGAATACTTCCATAGGATTTCAAAGAGATTTCCTCGAAATATCAAGCTTGAGCAACAAACTATCCAATCGTTGAAGCTGCAATGAGCGGACCTCTTGCACGTCGTCAAGGCAATGGAACAAAGTGTCAACCCAGTTTTTTTGTTGCTCATCCGGAGATTCCCCCTCCCACCACGATGATGCAGGAAGGCGTACTAATCTCTCTGGTTTTGCCTTCAACATGAAGATGCGATGTGAGGACTAATTCCTCCATCTTCAGATTACTGATTTCTTCTTACGATATGCCAAACTGAAAGTTGAAATGTCCAGCATGTACCTAGAATGAATAGAAATTGCCAGATAACGAACTTTTTTGTCTGCTTTCAATCAAACGCCGGAACATTTTTTTTGGGACACCCGGTAGTTTTTCGATAGTCCGAATAATATGGGAGAAATTAACTGTTTTCTGATGAGAGTGATTTTGCGAAACGGCATCTCGCTGTTCACTGGAGTGGAAAGCAGAGTTACCATAAATAGACAAAGAAAATAAATCTAGCTCTAACTGGTTCATTCATTTGTGCTCCAATGGTACTGATGTTGAATATGAAATTGACACAGGGACACAAGTTCTCCCAAAGAAGATTTTCAACAAATCTTCGAAAGTGAAGATCACAGCTTCTAATGGATCATCTATCCCTGTTCTTAGCAAATGTATTTTGAAGACTACAAACAAGGCCACCATTTCTCATACTTTGTTCATTGTTGCTGACACTGATTCTCCTGCTATCTTAGGCCTAGACTTATGACGATGAGTCTCTCGTTTCCCTGTGCTCTTTGACTTGATGATGGCGCTTCGGTCAACAGAGACTCATAATATTACTCTGAAAAACCTGACCCTATCTAGGCCTAATATGCTGGGATTCCTAGCATACCAATCAGATTGCGAGATTTGCGAATTACTATGGTTACGGCGAATCTGCTGGAACTTTTAGCCAATCAGGCGAGGTCTGGCAGGGCAGGTGTTGTGGGTAGACATAGTTATTGCTCCCCGTGGTCTTGTCCTTGTAGTAGAGTAGAGTAGTTTGTAAGTATAGTAATTAAGTAAATATGTATTGTAAATTTTTAGCAGAATGTATAAAAAAAAAAAAAAAAAAAAAAAAAAAGCAGGTGGCAAAGGGAGGCTGTTCATCTTTCAATTTTCACGATTTAGCGATTTTGCAATCTTGATTCGCCAAACAAAATGCAAGACGGTTGACTCGGAGCTTCTGCAGAAAACAGAAACACAGTTTGGAGTCGAGTTGTGTGAATTTCAGGCTGTTTATTTAAAAGTTTTGAAGGATGAAGAGATGTCTTCGTATCTGGCTACAGGAGCAGGGAATACTTATTTTTAGAACTTATTCCCTTGCTTCTTTGTCCGCGTCCACCCTACTTGCAAAGAACCAGCGAAGTCTTGCTGTTTTACTTTGGACTCTAGAACGTCTCTAGGGAAACTAATCGAACGTCCTGAAATAAGCGAAAGAGTTTTGTTCTTCAAACAAAAAGACAAGTCCTTGGAGGTTTCGCAAAAATATTTCGCAAAATGTTTGGGCTCTCTGGCAGGCAATCTGAAAGCGAGACTATACAAAATAGGGTCAGGTTTTTAACTGTTTCATTATGAGTCCCTGTGAGCAAGGTACCGCAGGGATACAAGGGATTCATCGTCATAAGTCTATCTTAGGCCTTACCACATGTGAGAAATTGGTTTTATAAAGAGAATTATGGAAATCAATGTCAAAACTGTTCAAGATGATTTATTACAATTTTGTGATTGTTTTGGGGAATTAGACACTTTACCTCAAACGCACTATAAAGAGTTAAAGCCTGATGTTCCTCCAGTTATTCATCCACCTCGCAGAATTCCATGTGCCTTTAAGCCCCGAATCAGAGAAGAGCTCAGTCGTATGGAAAAACTTGGAATCATTGAAAGGGTGACAGAGCCTAGAGATTGGGTGAACGGTTTAGTTATTGTTTATAAAACCTATGTCAAATTACGTATTTGCATAGATCCAAGAGATCTGAACAAAGCCAAAAAGAGACAAAATATTCAACTCCCTTCTGCCGAGGAACTTTTTTTCGCATGTCAGTTGCAACGTACTTTGCTAGGTTAGATATGTCCAATGCATACTGGCAAATCAATAGTGATGAAGAGAGCAGCAAGCTTATCACATTCAATTCACCTTTTGGAAGATATAAATTTCTTAAGCTACCCTATGGAATTCACTCTGCTTCGGAAATCTGCCAACAGCAAATCAGTCAAGTTATTGAGGGTATTGAGAAAGCAGCTAATCTCCAGGATGATATCATTGTTTGGGAAATACCAGAGAGGAGTTGAATCAATCACTAAAAGAAGTTTTTTACAGAGTACAAAAGGCAACGGTGAAGTTGAATTTGTCTAAGTGCAAATTTGAAGCAACAGAAGTGTCATACCTTGATCACAACTTGTCAGAAGCCATTGTTAAGCCTGATCCAAATAAAATTGCTGCAATTGTGAAAATCCTGAGCCCACAAACAAAACAGAGCTGTAAAAATTCTTAGGCATGATAAACTACCAAGGAAAGTTTTTTCCAAATCTTGCATCAGTTTCTGCTCCACTGTGAAGTCTATCAGAGAATGGAATAGCGCTCTGAGAAGCCGCAAAGAAATTCCTTCAATGAACTTAAAGAGATTTGTGACCGAACATCAGGATTTAAAGTTTTTTGATCCTGACCTCCCAATTAGAGTCACCTCAGATGCTAGCAAATATGGACTTGGAGCTGTTCTTGAACAATTATTTAACAAGAACTTGTATCCTGTTGCATATACCTCTCGATCACTGACATCGTCAGAAAGAAATCACTATCAGCTAGATAGTTTTTGCTTGTGAAAAGTTCAACCAATAAAGTTTTTGCTTGTAAAAAGTTCAACAATTTTTTTCGAAAATGACCATGTACCCCTGAAGGCAATTTTCAAAAAGAAATAATAAAAGCTCTACCAAGAATACAGAGATTCCTTCTTCGCCTCCAAAGATATAACTTCTCTCGAAATTACAGATCTGGGAGAGATGTCATAGTAGCTGACGCTTTAAGCCGAGCATTTCTGGATGATTCTACCACTAATATTCCAGAGAAAGATCTTAAGTTTGTAGTACAATCAGTTATCAACAATTTACCTGTAAGTGATACAAGACTAGAACAGTTTAAGAAAGAGACAGCCCAAGATGCCACATTGCAGTTGTTGAAGAACTATACTACGAATGGATGGCTAGAGGTGAAAGAACTTGTAATAAAGTAAGACCTTATTATAGTTTTAGAAAAGTATCACGTTTTCTAGAGGCCTCTCCTGTTAAAAGGAGACATCTTATAGTTCCATTATCCATGCGGAAAGAAATGCGTGCACTGATCCATCAAGAACCTCTTGGTATCGAGAAATGCAAAATATGTGCTAGAAAGGTATTCTATTGGCTTCAAATGGATAGTGAAACAACTGATTTAGTCTCTAATTGTGATTCATGCGTGACTTACAGAAATCGTCAGCAAGGAGAAACTTCAATATCCCATGAGATTCCCTCAGAGCCTTGGATCAAAGTTGGTACTTATTGTTTTTACCTAAAGAACAAATGTTATGTGATGGTATGCGATTATCACTCAAAGTTTTTTTGAGTTGAGCAAGCTACCCACCTCAGAGAGAAGCACTGTTATTAAAGCTAGAATGGAGATATTCTAAAGACAAGTATACTAAAGATTGTCTTTTCAGACAATGGATCAGAGTTTGCTTCAGTAAAGTACGAGAACTTTGCTCCAGAATGGGATTTTTTCATGATTCATCTTGTACCTATTTCCACAGAGCAATGGACAAGTAGAGAGAACCATTGAGACGGTGAAAAGAACACTAAAGAAGGCTATGTACAGCAATGAAGACCAAAATTTAGCTTTATTAGCTCTTCGTACTACTCCAGTCGAGAATAGTACAGTTTCACCTGCATCTGTTGATGAATCGTTCTCCAAGAACAAAACTGCCAATTCTGATCAAGGGCGCCTACCTGGTAGGAAGTGTGCTTATTCCCAGTACTGTAGAGTAATAGACCATTCCCATGAGTACGTCACAACCAGTGCGGCGCGCAATGCATGCTGGCACTTGTAGTTAAACACCTGGCCGAGTTAGTGTGTTTTGTATAGGAACTGTTTGAGAAGTTGTGTATTGAGTTGGAAATATCGAAGAAAAATCCGAAAAATCAACTAAATCTATTGTAGAGCATGTCCCTAGATGTTTAAGAAACTCAAGTCCTGGATTCCGTTTGACTTAGAGCGCAGACGAAGGAGTTATTAGGGGGAAAGGTCGACGAAAGTGCAGTGTGGCCTAATGAAAACATTGCGAGAATATGGTAAGTTGTGCTTTGCGTTGGAAAAATTGAAGAGAAATTTGAGAAATCACCCAAATTCCCGGAAAAGCATGCCCCTAGATGTTTTCAAACTCTAATCAGGGGTTTAAGTGCTACTATGAAGCGGAGATGAAGGAAATATTCGCAAGGAAAGTCAATGAAAACGTACTGCGGCCTAACGTAAACATTGCCAGTTATTTGAGGAGGCTAGAAAGGGGGAGAGAAAGCGCTGCACTCTTTCTCCAAAATTAGACCAAAATCTAAAATTTGAGTTTATTATCTTGTGCAGAGACGGAGACATTGGGAGTTTGATGTTTTTTATTATTTGGCTTCCAACGGCAATCGTATTAAAGGAGAACTTTCCCCTTTTACGTACTGAACGCGATAAAAATCACTGAAGTAAAATTGCTGCATTTTGGCTTGGTTACATTAAGCACCTAAAATTGAGTATATTGCTTACTGCAAGGAGGAAAATCCAAAAAATTACTATAATTCTCAATTTTCTACCGGGTGAGTCAGAAAAAAGAATCCCCGTTTGAAAGGTCACGGCTCCCTGGATATCAAGACAATGATATCGGCAAATATATTGTTTAATAGTAAAAATGTTTAAATCTATTACAAAATTTACCTTACTGAAATCGGCCACTCCATTCTGAAATTATGGGGGATTTTCTCGAGGAAGCCTCTTCAAAAAACCTTCAAAACGTGCCCAAAATCATGAACAGATTTCTCTTACATTTCTGCCTTACAATGGCCTTACAGCAATGACTTGTAGACGCTTTAGCACGTGCTATCCTCTTGGGAGGATAAACAAGTCCTCCCCCTGATATCGATGACCTATTCAGGGGGATTCCATTTCTCCAAGAGGACAAAATACATGAATTGATGTGAGTGTCATCAATTTTAGCAAGGAAAATGTGCTCATTGTTTTCGTTCGTTTTTGCAGGTATTTTGAAGGGGCTTTAAGCAGAAAATCACCCATATGCACGGGAAGGAATGGTCGATCAAGGCCGGGTAAATTACTGAACCTAATTGAACATATTGGGAATAAAACAAGACATATTTCAATATCATTGCTTTGATATTCATGGAGCAGTGGCCTTCCAGACGGGGATCCTTTTTTCTGACTCACCTGGTATAGTTTTGAGAAAGTCAAAATGCTGTTTTTTTAACTCTGGCATCAATTATACGCTTGAAGCCTTGAAGCATTTATACGCTTGAAGCTTGGGGCTTGAAGTGTGCTGTTCCGAACCTGCATCTCTGAAATTCCTTCTCGCTGTCCAGTGTTTCCACGTTTGCGCCAGTCTCTGTTTTTCAGAATTTTGTCCGACTGGGATAGAATTATTAGAGGGGGGCTTTGGGGGGTACCAGAACCCGCAAACCCGGACGAAAATTTGGAAAAACCTGAAAACCAGGACGACAATTTTGAAAAACCCGAAATCCCGCCAATATAAAATCAAGAATCCTGAAAAGTGCACTTCGTAACGAAAAATATTTAGTTGCAAAGTTGGTATCATTCTTTGTTATTTCACGTCACTGGCCTCATCCCTTTACCAATGTACCCTACAATAGAGATCTTGAAACTTACGACGAAATCTAAAAAAATCCAAGAGTGGCCTCTTGCAAAACGTAGCTAATTTACTTTTCAAACAGCAGTCTGTTATTAAATCGTGTCTTCGACACCTTCGTCACTGCTCTCGTCTGCCCTCTCGTCAAACTCATTTCGTCTGCTAATACTTCTTCCTTCTATTACTTGCTCTGATGCTCTGCACCGTATTCATTTCTGCTGCTGTCGTCATTCAGCGGGGTGGCCAGGGTAGATTAAGTATCTAAGGAAGGGGGTCTGGGGGCGAAGCCCCAGGAAAGTTTTTGGGGCCATGCCCTTTACTTTGGCTTAGAATGCATCTCCCAATATCATGCTTGCCAGTGTTAATATGGAAGATTTGGCATTCTCGGAAAATTCTTACCCAACCTATACCCTAAAGCTTTTTTCTCTTCGGTTTTAAAGGAATCTCGAGAACCATCTTTCGAGAAAAATGGGGGGGGGGCAATTTCCCCCAATGGTCACGCCTCTTTCGTCATCTTCTTTAAAATTCAAGGAAGGGTGCCATGCTTGTAATGGTAGTTTCTTGTCTGACCATCCTCTGTCGTACAGCAGCACCATAAGTGGATTCTCAGCCTCTAATAATTCTGATAAGTCGAATGACCGAAAAGTCGGAGATGTCAGAGAAGGGATGTTTCTCCCTTTAATTCAGTGAATTCTGTTGTAAAATGCCCTTGTTCTGTTCTTAGAGAGCATTTGATGCTTCCTAGCAGTGTCGTTCTAAGAATGGCTAGGAGATTTTCCTCCAACTCTTCGTTTATTGCGTACCATTTTATAAACAGAATTCACTGTATTGGCTGCGTATGAAGGCTCTGTCTGCTTTTGACATTTCATATCCAGTTTTATTGTCAAGATTTTTAAAATAGTTCATGTTCATAACCAATTTGGTAAATAGCCTGGCAGCGAGCCTAGCGGCTTATACAGTTTCCGTTCGGTGACTGAAGTTAACCTCGGTCGAGTGAGGTCAAACACCGGATGGAGGGAGAGGGGTGACTTCTTGGAGGCCTTGCCCGGCAACTCACCTCGCCGTCCTTCGGAAGGGACCGTCCTTTTTAGGGTTTCAATACCTGGATGCGGCATACATAGTGGGTTTAACCCTATTTGTACTGGGCGAATTTTTAGGCATTTTGTACTGGGGGTGGGGCGTTTTTCGCCCCCCCCCCTCTTTTTCTCCAAAACTACAAAATAAATAACAATAAGACTTACCCCTATTGTTCTTTAGACAATTGGCTATTCAAATATAACAATGACAATCAATAAGTCACGTGATTCGTTGCTAGGCAACCGAAAAACTGACGAAAATTGGCGAATTTATACCTTCCTCACCAGAAAAATTCTATTTAATCAACCACTTAACTGATTTTCTCCAAATTTGTTTTAAATAGTAGGAAACATGTCATAGTTTAAAATATATACTTTTCAAAATTCTTTAGTTTCTATTTTTAGCACAATTAGCCTTAAATTAGCCTTTTGTTGCATGCATTTACTTTCATCGCAGGTTTTTGCCAGTCCTGTCCTTTTATCTGGTAAATATAGACTCGAAATGAATCAAATAAATAAGATGAAGCAAATTAGACTAAAAAAATGTATATCTTATACTTCTATATTTGAGAAATTACGTCATAAATGTGAATGATTTCATAGATATTAAATTTTGCTGACATAAGCCAATATGAACAATTTATATATCAAATGAAAGTACCCATCAATTGCAATCGAATGGTGCATGTTTGAGATCGATAAGACAAACGATACGAAAACTGCGGGCATTTTAAGCTTTTTTTTGTTGACTAATCTCCAAATATGGTATTACTGTGGTCACATGATCAGAGGTAGAACAATGAAATGTTTAGAATTTAATTGCCTATGAAATTTGAGTAGAAGTCACCAAAACTGGTGGTTATATCTCTTGTTGTTTTAACGTAACGCAGCAAAAACTGGTAGGGGGGGGGGCGAAAAACGCCCCCCCCCCAGTACGAATAGGGTTAAATTTGCTTTTAGTAACTAGAAAGAATTCCAGCCCACGCGAAATGAATTGCTGAAAAAGATAATCACACTGTCCTCTAGACATTGAAAACCCGCATGACGTCTAAAACCCGAAAGCCGGTACATTTTAACTACAATACCCGAAACCCGAGCTAAAAAAATGGCAAAACCCGAGACCCGTCCAAGGTCCAAAACCCGAAAACCCGCACGTTTTTCAGAGAAAACCAGAAACCCGATGGCCAAAATTGGCCAAACCCGCAACCCGTGAAATCCCAAAGCCCCCCTCTTATTAGATAAAGAATTAAATTATTATTATTATTATCAATTTCTTTACCGTTGGATACATAAAAAATATAGCTAAAAGTAATCAGCTAATTAATTCCAACGTTAGTTAAAATTTTAAAATACAAATGTTACATCAGAAAAAAGGGGATAAAATATTTACAATTCATCGAAAGTATACAGTATAAAGGCATAAAAGTGTATAAAAGCAGATATTCAAATATTATCATCATAAAAAGCCCAAGTTCTGAATAAAAACGCGGCATAATTTACATGGGCAATTTTCTCCGTTCTAATTTTTTATTTTGGTTTTAAACTGACAAAGAGATTCTGAATTTCGTATAGTTGGTGGTAACGTTTGCCACAGCTGTGGACCTTTAAATCGGATGCTTTCTGTCCGGTTGTTGACAGATCTCACCCTAGGTTGGAAGAATTCGTTATTGTTACGCAAATTGTAATGACTTTCATTTTCGCTGAAAATTTCGTGCATGAATGAAGGGCTCAGGTTATTTTTTGTTTTGTACATCTCAGTCATAAGTAACTGCAAGTTCTTTGCATGAATCGTATCGGCACAATCTTTCTCTAATAGCTCACTATAAGTAGATTCAGTATCCTTATAAGTAATTCTCGGAGCCTTTTCCTGTATTTTGTTAATTTTTTGGCTGAGCTGCCTGCTGTGAAACATCCAGATTAAAGGACAGTATCTAAAAACTGACTGGTAATAAATGCCCTCATGAGTGTTCTTAGTTTGCTCTGATCCATGTAAGGGGATATGCGAGCAAGTGCTTAAAGTTTATTGCTAGCCTTTTGACACAATTTGGAAACATGATTACCGAAGGAAAGTTTGCTATCAATTTGAACTCCGAGTAGCTTCTCTTCGGAGCTAATTACAATATCAGCATTTCCAATCCTAACAGTAACAGGATCATCACACCTCTGCCCAAGAACCAACAGATGGCATTTATCTGCATTTAATTTCATAAAGTTGTCGGTAAACCATTCTAAAGCTACACTACAGTCATTTTCAAGCCTATGAGCTATATTGCCCAGGTTCTTATCGCAGGCATAGATTGTAGTATCATCTGCATAATTACATATATCCGAGTTTTGAATGAAGAGTAGAAGATCATTAATGTATATGTTGAATAACAGAGTTGAATAAAGTTCAGGACTCCAATTTCTAGTGGTAATGGATTCAGTAAACGGTATGTGAAACATCCGATAACAATCACCTCCTTGCCTCCTTTTTCGCTCGCAATGTTTTCATTAGGCCACACTGCACTTTCGTCAAATCTTCCCCCTAAAAATTCCTTCCTCTGCACTCTAGTCAAACTGAATCCAGGAATTGAGTTTCTGAAACATCTAGGGACATGTTCATTGGTAAATGTAGTTGATTTTTTGAATTTTTCTTAGATATTTCCAACGCAATACACGACTTCTCATACACTTCCTATACAAAACACACTAACTCGGCCAGGTGTTTAACTACAAGTACCAGCATGCATTGCGCGCCGCACTGGTGATGACGTAATCATGGGAATGGTCTATTGGTGTCCTGTGACCCAGCACAGAGAGTGTCCTAGAACCGTACCGTGACCAAGCAGTACACAGCGTTAGTCCTCTCATGGTCAAGATGACGTATGAATAACTTTGTGGTTTCAAAATTCCGTTGTTTATTTAACACGATATCATTTGTTATACGATCTGGCCACAGGGAATCAGACAGCGTGATTTTTGATTGGTCAACTCTAACAGACGTTAGAATTTGCAAATCCCTGTAACTAGAAAAACTTAGGGGTATGAAACTTTTCCTAACTCCATTGTTCACTTTTCTCACAAGCGCGTTACACGTTGTTGTGGTCAGAGCCCGTTGTTATGGCCAGTAAACAAAACTTGCGGTAAATTGAGCTGGGGGTTGGCACTGCTAAGAAATTATTCAGCTGGTTGTTCGCTTATCACGCAGTGTCTGTGGTCGTCTGACTTGACTTGGGATATATTTTGGTTTTATTTTCGTGGAAGAGACTTTGGGCAGAGGTATATATTTTGGTTTTATTTTCGTGGAAGAGACTTGGGGCAAGTCCAAACTGAGGTAAGCAAAGTTGTTTAAATTAACCGTTTTGTTGTTGAAATATTGATTTTGCAAGTAATTTTCTTCATTCAGAGTAGCATAACATAAAGAAAGAATTGATTCAATAGTATGCAAGCGTTTCATAAGTTTAAATTCTCAATTAGGTTAACCCTATTTTAACAGGGGGGGGGCGTTTTTCGCCCTCCCCCCTATCGGATTTGTTTTAATAGCTCCAAAACGATGCCACCTACAATTCTCAAACTTCTTGACTTTTCCTGAAATTTAGTTGGCAATCAGAAAATAGAAATTTCCATACCTATTGTTTGACCACGTGACCACCACATGCCCATATTTGGAGAGTGGTCACAAAGAAATTCTTTAAAACGGCTCTAATTTCTTCCTTTGTTACTAAATCTCAACAATATATATACCATTCGATTCATCTTGATGAGTACTTTCATTTGATATATAATTTATTCATATTTGCTGACATCAGCAGCTTATGATTTATATGACGTCATCAATCTTTATGACGTCATATTCCTAATGAATGAGTAATTTTTCATACAAAATGATGGAATTACCTCAAATATCGATGAAGGTACTTGATTTCACCAATAATATGCGAAATTAATGGTTTTAAATCATAATTATTGAGCTAACAATTTTGCATTGAATCAAATTTTCATTATTTAATTAGTTAATTTATTAGAAACCATAAATATCCGTACAAAACCATATGAAACTACAAATTAATGATATCAAGCAGGTATTTGGATGGTTTTTTGCGAATTTTATCTAGCTATTTGCTAATAATGGGCCCTTTTCTGCAAATAGCTCGATTTTCTCAAAATTTGCATTGTTTTTGGTTGCCTAGCAACCAATCACGTGACTATTGATTGATTGATGCTATTTTTAGATTCTCCATTGTTCAATTATGACACAGTGCAAGTTTCATTGTCATAGCTCTTATACTTGTGGAGAAAAACAGGGGGGGCCAAAAACTCCCCCCCCCCCGGTAGAAAATCACTTTTTTTTTTACCCGGTTAAAATAGGGTTAAGGATTTGCCTTGTGCATGAAAGGAAACTGCAGAATTTGAATGAAAGCTTCAAGCAGCATATAAAGTCAATATGCAAAAAGACGTCAAACAAAATTGGAGCCTTTTCTAGGATTGCTCCAAATCTTGACTATGAGAAAAGCATAAGGATTTGTTTTGGGATTTTTACAACATAAGGATTTGTTTTGGGATCTCTGACGAATCTTTATTGGTAACAAATATGATTTTGCCAAATGCGTACGAGATATTGTGGCAGTGAATTGCTTCTCAGATAGAGGTTCTAGTGCCATTAGACTGATATTCGGATATATTTTGTGCGGGGATATCGCTCAATATGGGCTCTTTTGTGGAGAGGCTGGATGGCCTATTAGGAGCTTTTTGCCAGAATACCCTAGGTTAATAAAGAAAACTTTTCATGCGTTTTTCCCTTACCTGTTGCGCTGTAAGCCGCGCGGTAAAATAAACCACCGTTGTTTGTTTGGTATAATTAGTGATGTTCCCCATGGGAGCAGTCTCAGTAGATTTTCACAGCGTTGATTTAACAAACTGAAATTTATCTGTTTCGAAAACTTTGCTAAAATCAGCCTTTTTTTTGCAGGTCTCGGGTCTCACTTAATGACTTTATTGTACTCGTATTGATAAAAACACATCATCCGGAAACCTCATTCAGTTTTTCTCTATATTATCCAATCCCACGTTTTCATTTTCAATGTTCATTCTTACCGTTTCTTTTATGTTGTACTTTTTTATTGTTTTTTGTGCTATATTTGTGTTGACTGAAACAGCATAGCAGTCAAATCTTTTCTTTTGTCCAAAGCTCCCGTGGGGTTCTGACTCACGCTCTGATCAGATCGCATTTTCTCCTATGATTGACCAATCAGATGCCGTCGTTGTGCTTACTTCCGCGTTTCGCAGCAAAACTTAGGCCATTTTCGGCCGTTTTGACCACTCTCCGGAAAAAATCATTGCACGATCGGATAAATCGAATTTCATCAAAATTTCAATTGGAGAAGATTCTCCATGCTTTGGACCGTAAGATTTCGGTATGGCTTTGCGATCACTAAAAATAGCAGAATTGTGGCATTTTTAATCTCAATTCAGTCATTCATCGGTTACAGACTCTATGATTAGCAAAAAGAAGAGTAGAAAAATGAAAACCTGAAGAAGAACTAGTGCATACACACACCTCAGATGGATTTAATAACAAACATCCACTTTTTCTGCCGCGATCTACAGCGAGGTTCACCAGCAAATAACACAGTCCACAAAAATAGGCGCGAGAACTTGAATTATCAGCTACATGCCATCGTCGAGTGAGAACAACATCCGATTCCATTGAACAGAAATATGAATAAATCAACGGTGAATAACAAATACATGAACATGCTGAAGATTACGGGAGTAGCTGTACGTCCACTCTGGCCCAGAAAGAACAATTTCGTGATGTTCTTTTCGATAAACCATCTATGGATAAACCGTGCCACCATTCCTTTATCCAACTGCGGCTATCGTTGCCAGATGGAAACCGGCAATAACATTACCAAAACGATGTACGAATTGATCGGTCACATCCCATCTTTTATTGCAAGAAAAATGTCTATCGTCTTATGGTCTAGCAGGCTAGCAGCTTCATGAAACAGAACTGAAATGCTAGGTTTAGTGTTCTTACGAATACGAATAACAAGAAGAAATGTACATCTTATTTTCATAACGAGTAAAAAAGATCGATCTTTTCAACATTTGAAATACTATTTATAGAAACTCCTCATGTCAATTTCACTTTTTGGGCGGATATCATAAAAGATATTTTATCTTTTAGAAGTCCTTCGTTAGAAAATCACCTCTTCACAGTCAAGCAACACAGTAGCATCAAAGCAAAGTTGGGCTGTTTGCAATCTCATTACCCATTCGTGGAAGAACAACCCTATTTTTGTAAGATTCTACAACTTTCATCCAATAAAGAAAGCTCCTCAAAATTCTCATTTTCTGAGTACAAAATGTTTTCGTAAGAGTTTCATAAAAGTTCCCTCAAATTTCTATCGGTTGTGTAGGATCTCTGGCATCTAATGTGCCTTCGATAAAATTGTGCGGCAAATTAGGAAATCATGCCACAGTGTAGATCACGTACGAAGTCTCATCTAAGAAATTACTAAATGAAAAGTGAAATCAATTTGTTCCAGTATCAACAATTTTATATTCTAGGTGACCTGAGAGTTCAGTTTCTCGAAATTTTTCCTATGATAGCGGACCTCTATCAATGCAACTGCATACACTTTTTCTGCAGGAAACTGCTTGAAGGAAACCGTTGCTGTCTCTTCCATAAATTAAGAAACTCTATTAGAAGCGATGAAAGGTCATTTCAAATTTAAGGAACTTTTTCAAAGTAAGTTATGAGTTGCAAAAAATGTTTTCAACCAGAAATTACATTACCAACTCAACTATTACTAAAAAGTAATAATTTTTGTTATTATTTCGTTTTTTAACAATTCATTGGTTCAAAATGTGGTTCTGAATGAACGTCGACAAACTGTCAGTTGGAATTTTGAAAATTTGGGAACCTTACAAGAAACTTTTCTATTAGAATCAAGCCTAAAGTAAATATAACATTTTGGAAACTGAAACAAATTGATTTCACTTTTCGTTTGGTAACTTCTTACATGAGATTTCGTATGTGATCTGCACTGTGGCGTGATTTCATAATTTGCCGCACAATTTTTATCGAAGGCACAAGAGATCCCAGAGATCCTACACCACCGATAGAAATTGGAGGGAACTTTTAAGAAACTCTTACGAAACATTTTGTACTCAGAAAATGAGAATTTTGAGGAGCTTTCTTTATTGGATGGAAGTTGTAGAATCTTACAAAAAATAGGGCTGTTCTTCCATGAATGGGCAATGAGTCTGCAAACTGCCCAACTTTGCTTTGATGCTACACTCTTTTGTTTTTATAAGAATATTGTTTATAAGAATATTCAGGCTCAGAATCGTCCAAATTTTAAGAATATTATAAGAATATTGCTCAGCCTCAGCTCGCATATTTGTGTCTCATTTTCCAGCAGTTCCCTGTTTTGCGATGTTCATAACATTCTTATTGTTACAATTGCTTAAACTTTTCTTTCGTTCGACCATTTCTTCATAATGATATGACACTTGTTTGAATTATGTTCCCCTGAAACCATACCAGATTTGAAAAAATAAGAATACTTTAAGAATATGTTAAGGCTCAAAATGAAAAATTAGTTAAGAATATTGAGGCTGGAAAAAATTTATAGTATTCTTATAAAAAAAAAGAGTGTACTGTGTTGCTTGACTGTGAAGGGGTGATTTTCTAACGAAGGACTTCTAAAAGATAAAATATTTTTCATGATATCCATCCAAAATGTGAAATTGACATGAAGAGTTTCTATAAATAGTATTTCAAATGTCGAAAAGATCGATCTTTTTTACTCGTTATGAAAATAAGATGTACATTTCTTCTCGTTATTCGTATTCGTAAGAGCACTAAACCTAGCATTTCAGTTCTGTTTCATGAAGCTGTTAGCCTGCTAGACCATAAGACGATAGACATTTTTCTTGCAATAAAAGATGGGATGTGACCGATCAATTCGTACATCGTTTTGGTAATGTTATTGCCGGTTTCCATCTGGCAACGATAGGCGCAGTTGGATAAAGGAATGGTGGCACGGTTTATCCATAGATGGTTTATCGAAAAGGACAACACGAAATTGTTCTTTCTGGGCCAGAGTGGACGTACAGCTACTCCCGTAATCTTCAGCATGTTCATGTATTCGTTATTCACCGTTGATTTATTCATATTTCTGTTCATTGGAATCGGATGTTGTTCTCACTCGACGATGGCATGTAGCTGATAATTCAAGTTCTCGCGCCTATTTTTGTGGACTGTGTTATTTGCTGGTGAAACTCGCTGTAGATCGCGGCAGAAAAAGTGGATGTTTGTTGTTAAATCCATCTGAGATGTGTGTATGCACTAGTTCTTCTTCAGGTTTTCATTTTTCTACTCTTCTTTTTGCTAATCATAGAGTCTGTAACCGATGAATGACTGCATTGAGATTAAAAATGCCACAATTCTGCTATTTTTAGTGATCGCAAAGCCATACAGAAAACACTTACGGTCCAAAGCATAGAGCACCAAAATCCCACCGAAGGTCGTAAAATATAGGAACTACAAGAATTTCTCAGAGCCAGAATTTCTTGATGATGTAACAGCTGGTCTGGCAGCCATAAATCCAGAAACGTATGATGAATTTGAGAATGTGATCAAACAAGCCCTTGACAAACATGCCCCTATTAAGACTGCAGTCCATAGGGGAAACAATAAACCTCATGTTCATAAAGAAATGAGGAAAGCTATAATGAAAAGGACACGACTAAAAAATATTGCAAATAAGAGTAAATCTCAGGATGATTTCCAAAGGTACAAGGTACAGCGTAACCTTGTTGTTAAGATAAACAGAGATGCAAAAAGACAATTTTATGCTAATTTAGATCCAGCGAAAGTAGGCAAAGATAAAGTTTTCTGGAAAACGTTTAAACCGATTTTCTCAGAACATTCGAGCACCACTGAAAAAATAATTCTTCTTGAAGATAATACCATCATATCTGATGACAAGGAAATTAGCAATTGTTTCAATTCATACTTTGTTAACATCACTGACACCTTATGCCTTAATGAGCCTGAGAGCATCGAGGGGCTCATACCAGTAAATGATCCCGTATTGAACGCAGTGAGGAAATACGAGAACCATCCTAGTATTGCTAGAATCAAAAATAACGTTAGGACTGAAGAAACATTTGAATTTCAACCTGTTAGCTCTTTAGAGATTTGGAATGAAATCAATCAGCTAAATCGTTCGAAAAAGACTAGTGGGGACCTATCGACAGACATAGTTAAATCTATTTCTGATAGTTGCCTCGATTATTTTACTTTTTTTGTAAACCAGATGTTCACCAACAGCACCTTCCCCGACAAACTTAAACTGGCTGACGTGTCACCAATCTTTAAGTTGGGCGATTCTTTCCTTAAAAAGAACTTTAGACCCATAAGTGTGCTGTCAGCGATATCCAAGATATTCGAACGCTTGATGTCCAAACAAATCTGCCCATTTGCTTACAGACTTCTTTCAAACTTGCTGTGCGGCTTTCGAAATGGACATAGTGCAGAACATGCCCTATTCAGGCTCACAGAAATGTGTCGCAAGGCCCTAGCTGATAGGAAGGTTGGGGGGATGGTACTTATGGACCTTTCGAAGGCCTATGACTGCCTACCTCACGACCTTCTAATAGCTAAACTTGCAGCTTATGGATTCGGCCAACGTAGCTTACTGTTAATCCACAGCTACCTTTCCAATAGAAAACAGCGCGTGAAAGTTGGATCCGAGTTTAGTGAATGGCTAGGGATCAAATCAGGTGTTCCACAAGGGTCAGTACTTGGACCACTTTTTTTCAATATCTTCATTAATGATCTGCTTCTCGCAGTTAAAGAATCTGAAGTTTGTAACTTTGCAGATGACACTACAATATATACGTTTGGGAAGGATATTGAAAGTGTGATATTGAACCTTGAGGAAGACCTGTCTAACACCCTTAACTGGTTCAGAGATAATCATATGGCAGCCAACCCTGCAAAATTTCAGGTTATGTTTTTAGGGCTGAGAGAGGAACCAAAATTCATCCTCGAAATCAATGACAAAATCATCCCCCTTACGGACAAAGTTAAATTGCTAGGAGTCACTGTTGACTCTCAGCTGAAATTTGATGACCATACAAAAGCCCTCTGTCAGAAAGCGAACAGGAAAGTGAGTGCTTTTTCGCGCGTGGCTCCCTATCTGAACCAAGAAAAGGGTAAGATCCTCTATAATACATTTATTATGTCTAATTTCAATTATTGCCCTTTGATCTGGATGTACCATGGGAAGACATCAAACAACCAGATAGACCGTGTCCAAAAAAGAGCATTAAGAATTTTGCACAATGATTTCAATATGCCATTTGAAGTACTACTGGAAAGAACAGATGAACGAAAAGTCCACATCAAGAATTTGCAAAATTGATGCTTCAAATCTTTAAGTGCCTTTCAGAAGAAAATCCATCATTTATGTGGACATTTTTTGAAAGAAAACACATAAAATATGAATTACGAACAAAGAATCTGTTGCAATTACCGAAAAGAAATGCAAACTCATTCGGAGTTAATTCACTTGCATTCAAAGGCGCTCTCCTATGGAACACTCTACCAGATACCATAAAAAATTCAAACTCAACAGCGATATTTAAAAGAATGATCAAAGAATGGAATGGGCAAAATTGCACATGCAAGATCTGCAATTAAATAAGAAACTTAGGTGATAGTGAGGATCCCATATTTTTATTTTATTAATTCGTAGTATTGTAAATAGTTGGTTTGAATTAGTTTTTTACTATGTATTATACCAACTGTAAATAATTTGATAATAATAATAATAAAAGAGAATCTTCTCCAATTGAAATTTTGATGAAATTCGATTTATCCGATCGTGCAATGATTTTTTCCGGAGAGTGGTCAAAACGGCCGAAAATGGCCTAAGTTTTGCTGCGAAACGCGGAAGTAAGCACAACGACGGTATCTGATTGGTCAATCATAGGAGAAAATGCGATCTGATCAGAGCGTGAGTCTGAACCCCACGGGAGCTTTGGACAAAAGAAAAGATTTGACGGCTATGCTGCCTGAAACAGGTCTCGGTCCTCTTTGTTACTGGTTGCTGCTTGTCGGTAAAAATGTATCTCACACTCCACGGTCCTGTCCGGGGACTAATGGAAATTGCATTGACTGGGGAGATCAAGTGTGCATCGTATGCCTGTAGGAATTGAGCAGTGGCGTGCAGGAATAGGGCGTTTCAATTACGAGCTTTCCTCAAAAGCTATGATAAACATTCATATTTTGGATTTGATTGCCTGTGTTTGTTATACCATTGCCTACTTGTACCTTCTCGTTTGGATATCTGTAATAACTCTACCATTTTCGATCCTTGCTGCTTCAAGACCCTTGTCACCTCTACATCAAAACAACGCTTTTTGTGCTCGTAACGATTTGCTTTATATTCACATGGATAGTTGAGTTATCAAAAACCAAAATCTCGTTCCTCTTGTTTTCTCCAGGTTATCGAAGATGCATTGTTACCAGGTTACAGTATGCGCTGCATTTTTTATTGTTTATCAACTTTTTGGATTTTTTAAATTTTACAGAGCATTACCCTTTGGACACTCTACTGCTGCTCGGAGGAGACATTGAAACTAATCCTGGCCCACAGATTGACAAATCATTAAAGTCTTTTCATTGGAACCTGAATAGTATTTGCGCCAGAGGAGCTGTTAAGATTCCGTTAATTGAAGCTTATGACTCTGTACATAAATTCGATGTGATAGCAATTTCGGAAACTATGCTAAACTCAACAATAGGGAATGATGTCATTTCAATTGAAGGGTTTAGTAGAGAAACATTCCGTGCTGATCACCCAAGTGGGAACAAAATTGGGGGAGTCTGCCTTTATTATCGGGAAGGTTTACCAATAAAACGTAGGAAAGATCTGGAATTTTTGCAAGAGATGATTGTTACTGAAATAACAATCTCACGAAAGAAAATCCTGTTTTCTACAATTTACTGAAACCCTAGTCAAAACAGTGAGCAATTCGAGAACTTCATCAATAGACTCCAAAGGAGTTTAAATGATATGCAAAGGGAAAGACCACATTTAACAATCCTAACTGGTGATCTCAATTGTCGATCATCGCAGTGGTGGGCACAGGATGTGGAGGCGCCAGAGGGTATGGCTCTTGAGGTGCTGCTTGAGACAAATAATCTGCATCAACTAATTGACGGACCAACAAATATAAGGGGTGAAGCCATGTCGTGCATTGATCTTATCATAACAGATCAACCAAACTGCTTCTTGCAGTCAGGAGTGCATTCATCTTTGGATCAAAATTGCCAGCACCAAATAATTTATGGTAAAATCAATATCTCCCTACCCCCTCCACCTCCATACACGAGAACCGTATGGGAGTATGGTAAAGCGAATCTTGCAAAAATCCAAGCTGACTTAAGCGCTGTCGATTGGAAGACTATAATCAGTGGGTTGGGTGCGGAGGAGATGGCTGATAGTTTCACTGACATTACCTATTCTATCCTTTCTGAAAACATTCCTAACAAAGTTATAAAATGTAATGATAAGGATCCTCCTTGGATAACTAGTGAGCTTAAAACCGCAATCAAACGAAAACATAGGGTCTTCAAAAAATTTCTTGATCGTGGTAGGAGACAAGAAGACTGGAATCTAGTTAAGGAAGTTCGCAATGAAACGAGTAAAATGATTACAAAAGCGAAGGAAAACTATTATCAGAAACTTGGTCACAAATTGTCCGATCCTAATCAGGGTGCAAAAGCCTATTGGACTGTTTTAAACAGGATATTAAACAAGAAAAAGACCTTAAATATACCACCACTACTAGAAAATGGGATATTTGTAACAAATATTCAAAATAAGGCAACTATTTTTAATGAGTATTTCGTTGAGCAATGCTCTGCGATACCTACTGGAAGCACTCTTCCGAGATTTCTCCCCAAGTTTAATAATGTTCTGGAAACATTGCCAATTGACAGGGAAAAAGTTCTTAAAATCATTCGTTCATTGGATACTAAAAAAGCCCATGGCTGCGACGACATCTCTATCTCAATGATAAAAATCTGTGATCATTTAATTGTTGAACCAATGTGTCTAATTTTTAAAAAATGTCTAGCTACTGGTAAATATCCCTCTATTTGGAAGAAAGCAAACGTGATTCCAATCCATAAAAAGGGAAGCAGGCAAAGCAAGAAGAACTATAGACCAATCTCACTCTTGCCGATATTTGGAAAGATATTCGAGAAATTAATATTTGACGCAATATATCTTCATCTTTGTGACAATGGTCTCTTAACTGTAAATCAATCAGGCTTTCGCCCTGGGGATTCAACGATTAATCAGTTGTTATTAATAACCCATAAGATCTATAGTGCTTTTGAGGAAACTCCAAGCAAGGAAACTCGGGCAGTCTTCTTAGATCTTTCGAAGGCATTTGACAGAGTTTGGCATGATGGTTTATTGTATAAAATGGAATGTAGTGGAATATCTGGTGATCTCCTCGCCCTCATTCAAAACTTCCTATCTGATCGCAAGCAACGCGTTGTACTGAATGGCAAAAGCTCGCAATGGAGTATTATCTCTGCTGGTGTTCCACAAGGTTCTGTCTTGGGTCCTCTGTTCTTTTTGGTCTATATTAATGACTTAGTTGATAATATAAATTGCGATGTCAAGATGTTTGCTGACGATACATCCCTTTTTTCCACTGTAACTAATGAAGCTGTGACTGCAGAGGTGCTGAATAGGGATTTAGAAAAGGCGCGATTATGGGCGTGGCAATGGAAGATGCAGTTTAATGCTGAAAAAACGGAAGAAGTTATTTTCTCCACCAAAAGGCTACGACCACAACATCCTTCATTAAAATTGGGAAATGATGTGATAGTAAATGTGCCTGAGCATAAGCACCTTGGAGTTATTCTTGATTCAAAGCTAAACTTCCACAGTTATATAAAAGAGGCTATTATGAAAGCAAGGCGTGGTATTGGTATCATTCGACACATCTCTAGATATGTCTCGAGAGAGGTACTTGGTCAAGTCTACAAGCTTTATGTAAGGCCTCATCTCGACTATGGTGACATAAATAATCTATCAAAAGTACGATCCTGATATGAAATTAGATTTAACTAAAAAAATTGAACAGACTCAGTACTCTGCAGCTCTTGCAGTTACTGGAACTTGGAGAGGTGCTAGTAGGCAACGGTTATACGATGAATTGGGTTGGGAAGATCTCTATAGCAGGCGACGGTACAGAAGACTGTGCTATTTTTACAATTTAAGATTGACGCGTTCTCCAGATTATTTGTTTGCTAAAATTCCGTGTGAGCGCCAGATACCTTACAATCTTCGAAACTCTCGGGATTATGACCAAAATGTAGGAAGAACGGCTCGGTTTACAAACACGTACTTTCATAACACACTGTTTGAATGGAATCTACTGACTGATGATATAAAGAATGCCAGCTCTCTTGCAGTGTTTAAGAGCAAGCTACTATCGACAATACGACCTTTGAAAAGAACTATGTATGGTATTCGCAATCTCGTAGGTATCAAGCGTTTGACGAAACTTCGTGTGGAGTTTAGCTCTCTCAATGCACACAGATTCCGTCATAACTTTGACTGCGTCAGCCCACTGTGCTTGTGTGGTATGGGCAACGAAGATAACGCACATTTCCTCCTGCACTGCCATCGGTTTCGTGTAATGCGTCGTGATCTCCTTGGTCAGCTTTCTGAAGTCCCCGGTCTTGATCTTGCAAATATGGACTCAAAAGCATTGTGTGAGTTGCTTCTCTACGGCAGCCCTCAGTTCACTATAATCGACAATAGAATAATCCTAGAAGCAACCATGTCATTCGTTGAGAGGTCTATGCGGTTGGACTAAATACCAACATTAGCAGCAATCCCTTTTCGTCTGTAGTGTAATGTGAGAGATTGTTGTACTGTATTGTAGTGTGAAGTGCAACTTGGGGCTATGTAGAGTGGGGCTGCCTTCTTTTTTGGAATGACTATAATTTGAACGACTATAACAGGACAGTAATTATCAATTTAATTCAATGTAGCAAAAATTAGACGAATGTCCTCAGTCTAGGAGCCGCTCTGCTCTACATGGTTTCTCGTTGTACCTAGACTGTCTTCTCGTTGTATAGTTTAGTGTCTTTTGGTGTGGAGTAGTGTGGTGTGGTATTGGGTTCTTTCGTTAGTTAAATTAGATTATTGTTTATATTTATTGTAAGAGTCATTCATAGTAGGGACTAGATGACCATGTGTCTTTTCCCGCTATGATTGGCTCAGATTCTTGTATTGTAGTGTATTTTCTTAGAGATTGAAATAAAAAAAAAAAAAGCATCACATTATACAATTCCTTTATACTGTCTAATTTCAATTACTGTCCATTGATCTGGATGTTCTGTGGGAAAACATCGAACGATGATATCAATAGACTTAATAAACTTGCCCTGAGAGTGCTGCTAGATGACTATGGGTCTACGTTTGAAGAGCTCCTTCATAAGAGAGGCGAACACACAATACATACAAGAAACTTGCAAAAGCTAATGCTTGAGGTCTACAAATGCTTAACCTCTGGAAATCCCTCCTTCTTATGGGACCTCTTCGAACGTAAATCCATAAATTATAATCTTAGAGTAAAGGATCTCTTCTATCTATCATGGTTTCTTAATTTTCTGGAGGTGCAGGTAAATTTCTTGAAAGCCCTTGCTTATAAAAACGTGTAGGGTAAGACGGGGTAAAGTGAACTACTTTGGAGGTTCTTCAAGGATATCCTAAAGAGACTGTAGCTGAGGACAAACTTTTTAATGTTGTTTTGACATTATGTCTTTGGGTCAGTTTATCCAGCAAAAATATTTTTCAAATCTTTTTCCATTGTCTCACAAAAGAGCTTTCTTTGGCGAGCGCTCTGCCTAGTTCACTTTACCCCGGACCGGGGTAAAGTGAATTACTTAGCAATTGTTCGATAAAAACAAAATAATGCTGGTAATACCCGAAAATATGATTTTTTTGCAACTCTAAAAGGAGTTCTTCGCATGCCAAAACGAAACAAACCCAATAATTTCACAAGAGTGATATTCAAAAAAATTAAATTGTGACCTATGTTGAGAACGATCTTTGCAGATCAAATATTAACCAAAAACTATTGTCTAAGTCACCAATTCGAGTCAGATTGCGAGACCTGAATACAAGTCGATGAACAATAATGGGAATATTCTTCGAAAATACTATATTGCATATAAATACCAAATTACCACAAAGAGAAATAATATTTTCAAAGTAGCTCACTTTGCCCTGAAACCTCCCCCCAGAAAAAAAACCAAAAATAGTTATAAATATATAACAATTATTTATATTCTAATTTCACAGTGATGGCCATTTATCCTTTTCATGTCGATAGGTATGCTTGCTTCATCAAATCCCAACAAAATTCTTGGGTCAGTAACCTCATTTTTGAATGAAGGTCAAATTTCGGCTGTCAAAAGTTTGGAGGTTTTTCAGGGAGCTGGTATCAGAATATATTTCTGTGCCATCAGAGCGAAAAATTATCCTGCAAATTATGATTATCTGAGGGTAGACTTATGAACCAAATGAGATTGAAAAGGTCTTCTTCATCTGACTTCGTGTTCACATGAGAAAATAAAAAATCATGGGTAGTTCACTTTACCCCGTTCGAAGCAAAATATCGACTGGACGGTAGATCTTTTAAAGTATTATGTAAGTGTACAAGAAAGTCTTTCTTGGCCCATTCCTTCTGAAAAATGTAAACACATGGTATGTGCTTCAAATCGATAAAAACAATAATAGAAATTAATTTCGTCTTGGGGTCAAAACTTAAGACCAAAGATAGGAGCCCAAACCTAACAACTATGATTTCCCGAGGTTGTTTTTACTGCCTCGGGTAAAGGGATTTTTTGCAACAACAGGAAGAACTATTTTGCAAAAATGATTTTATTTCCTGTGAGCACATGTAACAAAGCATTTGGCATCAATCATGTTTTATCATTGCATGTTTGCTTTTGGAGAGAAGTGCGAAAGTTCTGAGTAGTTCACTTTACCCCATCTTACCCTATTGATTGTTATTCTCAGGTCCTCCAATAATCTTCAGGATTGACTTTTTCACGCGACCCCGTAGTTTGCACAAGGTGTAACTTTTCACATCTGGTTGAACAAAGGCTTATGTAAACAATTTTGCTTGACTGAAACCACAACGGATAGAACGCGCTTGTGATAATCTGCTCTTGAGATCCTGCTCGCTGATTGGTTTATCTGCAGAAGTTGCATACCCCTCAGTTTCTTATGATATACACAGATTAACAGGACTGGGTCATAGGACACCAATTACTACGCGTACAGTACCGGGAATAGACACACTTCCTACAAGGTAGGCGCCCTTGCTCCATTGTTCACTGTAACGTATTAGCCTCGTTCTTAGGTTTGAAGTCCTGTTGACTTAGCCTCGTTTTGATATTACTTATGAAGTTGGTTTTTAGCGTGACTTGAGATTGCTCTCTCGTGTCTTGCTCGGCTCGATATATAACATATTGGCGACGAGAAATGGTTTCAGATACTCACACTTTGTTTTAGTGGATTCAATCATGGATTTGATGAAAGATTGTGGTTGTTTGTTGAAACAGAACACGAAGTTTAGGCCAGTTCAGTGAGTTGACTGGTGAAGACAAACTCAGCCTACTTAGACCCATTTTTATTTTGCTTAATGCTGACATTGCATTAGCATGGCACAGGTGCTAGAACAGGTAGGTCCTTACTGTGAAGGGAAGGAGGACTGGGCTTGTTATGTGGAAAAATTGGAGCAATTTTTCATTGCGAATGATATTACTGATGCACCGAAGAAAAGGGCTGTATTTTTGAGTGGAATTGGACCCTCAACATATTCGTTATTGAGAAATTTGATGACTCCAGATGTTCCTTCAAGTAAAGCGTATGATGAGCTGAAGGCTACATTATCTGCTCATTTTAAACCAAAGACGTTGGTGATAGCAGAGCGTTTTCGATTCTACAAGAGAAATCAACATGAAAATGAATCTATTTCAGATTATATTGTTGAGCTAAAGAAACTGGCAAGTACTTGTGACTTTGGAGAATTCCTGTCAATTGCATTGCGTGACCGACTTGTTTGTGGTTTGCGTTCGGAGAGCATTCAGAGGAAGCTTTTAACAGAAATCGATCTTACCTTTGACAAGGCAGAGAAGATTACTGTTGCAATGGAATTAGCACAAAGAAATGCAATTGATTTACACCCATCAAGTTCAAGTGGGGGAGTAGGAGTTAACAAAGTTGAGCAAAAGCACAAAAAGAGAGCAAAAGCAAGTGCTTCATGATTCAAACAAAGCACAGAGTGTTGGCGGTGTGGAGGAGATAAGCATAATCCTAATGATTGCAAATTCAAGTCATTGAAATGTTTTAATTGTTCAAAACAAGGTCATTCTGCAAAGAAGTGTAGAAGTGAAAAGAGAAAAACTGTACCAGTTGAGAAAACAAGTTATCTTGGTATGTTAATAAAGTAATGTTGGGAATAGTGATGAAGACTTACATACAATCTATACTTGTAGAGATGATGCCAAGGCTACTTTGCAGGAAACAGTTTCTGTCAATGGTGTTCCTTTGACCATGGAAATTGACACTGGGGCAGTAGTTTCAGTTGTTGGAAATCGATTTTATGAGAAATACCTGCCACATGTGCCCTTATCTTCATTTTCAAAGCAACTTCAGTCTTATTCTGGCGAGGTTCTTGCAACTAAAGGAGAAATTTTAGTTGATGTTGAGTTTAAAGGACAAAGGGCTAAGTTACCATTGGTTGTTGTTGATGGAGACAAACCAGCTTTGTTAGGAAGAAACTTGTTGATGGAAATTAAGCTTGATTGGAATCAGTTGTTTGTGGTAAATTATGGTGTAGATGAGGAGATTTTGAAAAAGCACAAGTTTGTGTTTGATGGTCAGCATGGTGTTATAAAGGGGCTCAATGCAGATCTACTTCTAAAGAATGGTGCTAAGCCTGTTTTTAAGAAGGCCCGTCCTGTTCCATTTTCTTTGAAGGAAGTTGTGGAGAAGGAACTTGATCGTTTGACCAAAGATGGTATTATGACACCAGTGATGCATAGTGAATGGGCTTTTCCAATTGTGGTGGTTCCAAAAACTGATGGTAGGGTTAGAATTTGTGGGGACTACAAAGTTTCAGTGAATCCAGTGTTAGATGTTGACCAGTACCCATTGCCTAACATTGAAGATATATTTGCAACACTTTCTGGAGGGGTTTATTTCAGCAAATTGGACTTGTCGAATGCATATCAACAGTTAGAGCTTGAAGAAGATGCTAAAAATGTCTTAACCATCAATGCTCACAAGGGGTTATTCAGAATAGAGAGGCTAAATTTTGGTGTCTCTAGTGCCCCTGCCATATTTCAGTCAGTCATGGACAGGGTGTTGTCTGGTGTGAAGAATGTTGTGTGTTATTTAGATGATATTTTGATCACAACCACGTCTGTTGAGGAGCATAAGAGAGTCTTATCAGAGGTTTTGCAGAGGCTGGAAAGACATAACATTAAAGCTAAACTCAGTAAATGTGAATTCTTCAAGTCTACTGTCAAATACCTTGGGTACAAGATAGACAAAGAAGGACTGCATCCAACTGAAGAGAAAGTAAGGGCCATCATTGATACCCCTGCTCCAGCAAATGTTACAGAATTAAGATCCTGGCTTGGATTAATTAATTATTATGGAAGGTTCCAAAGAAGTCTTGCCTCTATTTTAGGCCCTCTGCATGAGCTGTTAAGGAAGGATGTAGCTTGGAAATGGTCAGAGGCATGTCAGAAAGCATTTGATGCTTGTAAAGTACAGCTAAGCAGCAGTAAGGTACTAGTGCATTATGATACAGCTAAACCTCTAACGCTGGACTGTGATGCATCTAGTTATGGGGTAGGAGCTGTGCTATCACATGTGATGGAAGATGGTTCAGAAAGACCAATAGCATATGCTTCTATAACATTAAGTTCAAGTGAAAGAAATTATGCACAGTTAGAGAAAGAAGTCTTAGCAATGATTTTTGGGGTAAAGAAATTTCACAAGTATCTCTATGGGAGAACATTTACTTTGGTGACAGATCATAAACCGCTAACTTCTATTCTTGGTGCACAGTCTGGTATTCCAACACTAGCAGCAGCTAGATTGCAACGATGGGCTTTGATCCTTGCAGCCTATCAATACAAATTGTTGTACAGAAAATCTAGTGATCATGCAAATGCTGATGCACTTTCTAGATTACCAAGTGGAAATTCAAAGGAAGGAGAAGAGCCATCAGTGTGCCAAATTAAGTATACTGATTCTTTGCCGATTTCTGCCAACGATGTTCAGCAAGAAACAGGGAAAGATCCACTTTTGTCAAGGGTTCTTTCATTTGTTTTGAATGGATGGCCAGAAGTTTGTGACACTGAAGAATTAAGGCCATATTTCAATCGCAAATTGGAACTGTCAGCAGAGCAGGGTTGTGTGTTGTGGGGTACAAGGGTGATTATTCCACCAAAGTATAGAAATAGAATGCTCGAAGAGCTGCATGAAACACATCAAGGTATCTGCCGTACCAAAGCTTATGCAAGAAGCTATATCTGGTGGCCAAGCCTGGATTCACAGATAGAAGAATATCTCAAAAGTTGTGAAAGCTGTCAGATGTTTCGAAATAAGCCAGCACATGCGCCATTGCACCCCTGGAAGTTTCCAGCAAGAGCCTGGCAAAGAATCCATATTGACTATGGAACATTCGACAAAAAGATGCTTTTGATTGTTATCGATAGCTATTCCAAATGGATAGAGGTGCACGAGATGTCAAGTACCACCAGTGGTGCGACAATAGATAAGTTAAGGTACATGTTTGCAAGCTATGGATTGCCAGAGGAACTTGTTTCCGATAATGGTCCACAATTTGTATCCGAAGAATTTGACATGTTCTTAAAGAAGAATGGAATAAAACACACTCCCATACCACCTTACCACCCTGCAAGTAATGGTGCTGCAGAACGAGCAGTTCAGACTGTAAAGCAAGCTTTAAACAGGATGTGGCTAGATCATAAGAGAAATGATACTTCAATTACCTGGTCAAGAAGATTAGCTGATTTTCTATTGACTTACCGTTCTACGCCACACAGCGTCACAAAGCAAGCTCCATCAGAGTTATTCATGAAGAGAATATTGCGTACTCGTTTAAGTTTGGTAAAACCAAACTTAGCTAGTGCTGTAGAAGAGAAGCAGCAGCAACAGATAAAGTATCATGACAAAAAGGGGGTGAAAAGTCGTGAAATAAGAGTAAATCAATCAGTGCTTGTTAGAAATCACAGAGATAGCAAGGAGAGATGGATTCCAGGAATCATTGTAAAGAAAAAGGGATCTCTAACTTATTTGGTTAAATGTTGACAAAGGATAAGATTTGTGCATATAGAGCACCTCTTAAGTAGTGAGATTCCACCAAAAGAGATAGCAGAAGAATTACCTGTTATTCCAGATGCGTTACCTCCAATTGAATTAGAGAAAACACACGATGAAAGAGTTATCGAGCAAAGAGATTTGCCCAGTAAAGAGACTTCAGAGAAAGCAGAGTTACTGATTGAGCCAGAAGTTCAGAAGTCTACTGAGGTGAGAATAGAAAAGACTCCTGAAGTGAATTTATCATCAGCAAAGACTCTTGAAAGACGCTATCCAGCAAGGATTAGAAGACCTCCAAAGAGACTTGGACTCGAGTGGAAAAACAGGTCGAATCAAAAGCCAAAATAATGCTTTTCTGCCTGTTTCTAAGTGTTGGTAGTCCACCCAGCACTTGTAGTTGAGTTTGATATATTAGTTGAATTACAGTGAAGAGTTTTAAGTGGAAACTTGATAACTGTTGGACGCTTTTTTTATTTAAGGGGGGGAAGTGTAACGTATTAGCCTCGTTCTTAGGTTTGAAGTCCTGTTGACTTAGCCTCGTTTTGAGATTACTTATGAAGTTGGTTTTTAGCGTGACTTGAGACTGCTCTCTCGTGTCTTGCTCGGCTCGATATATAACATATCTAACCGACCCCCTAGTACACTTTACCCCATCTTACCCTATTGATTGTTATTCTCAGGTCCTCCAATAATCTTCAGGATTGACTTTTTCACGCGACCCCCTAGTTTGCACACGGTGTAACTTTTCACATCTGGTTGAACAAAGGCTTATGTAAACAATTTTGCTTGACTGAAACCACAACGGATAGAACGCGCTTGTGATAATCTGCTCTTGAGATCCTGCTCGCTGATTGGTTTATCTGCAGAAGTTGCATACCCCTCAGTTTCTTATGATATACACAGATTAACAGGACTGGGTCATAGGACACCAATTACTACGCGTACAGTACCGGGAATAAACACATTTCCTACAAGGTAGGCGCCCTTGCTCCATTGTTCACCTTTCTCACAAGCGCGTTACACGTTGCTGTGGTCAGAGCCCGTTGCTATGGCCAGTAAACAAAACTTGATGAAAATTGAGCTGGGGGTTGGCACTGCTATTGTCACGCAGTGTCTGTGGTCGTCTGACTTGACTTGGGATATATTTTGGTTTTATTTTCGCGGAAGAGACTTGGGCAGAGGTATATATTTTGGTTTTATTTTCGCGGAAGAGACTTGGGGCAAGTCCAAACTGACGTAAGCAAAGCTGTTTAAATTAACCGTTTTGTTGTGGAAATATTGATTTTGCAAGTACTTTTCTTCATTCAAAAGGAAGAATTGGTTCAATAGTATGCAAGCGTTTAATAAGTTTAAATTCTCAATTAGGCTAAGAATTTGCCTTGTGCATGAAAGGAAACTGTAGAATTTGAATGAAGAATGCATTTGAAAAATATTTATTAACTTGGAACATGACCTCTTCTATTTATCATGGTTTCTTAATTTTCTGGAGGTGCAGGTAAAATTTCTTGAAAGCCGTTGCTTATAAAACCGTGTATTGATTGTTATTCTCAGGTCCTCCAATAATCTTGAGGATTTGCTTTTTCACGCGACCCCCTAGTTTGCACACGGTGTAGCTTTTCACATCTGGTTGAACAAATGCTTATGTAAACAATTTTGTTTGACTGAAACCACAACGGATAGAACGCGCTTGTGATAATCTTCTCTTGAGATCCTGCTCGCTGATTGGTTTATCTGCAGAAGTTGCATACCCCTCAGTTTCTTATGATATACACAGATTAACAGGACTGGGTCATAGGACACCAATTACTACGCGTACAGTACCGGGAATAAACACACTTCCTACAAAGTAGGCGCCCTTGTTCTGATAGGCAATAAAAGGATAAAGAACTCCTCGAGAGACATGAGAAAAAATGTTGCTGAAGAATACAATTCCAGAGCAAAAGACCTACCTGTGCTGAAACTAGTACAAACTGTTAGATTGCATAATGGCAAAGACTGGTCAAGGAAAGCTAAAATTATTGAAAATCACAAGAATGATAGATCTTATGTATTAGAAACGGATAAAGGGACTACTATTCGTAGAAATCCCAGACATATGATGCCAATGAAAGAGAAATTTGAGTGCTCACCTCCTGAGGATCTGATATTTGATATTCCTGAAACAGAGAACAATGCTATTGAAAATGAAACGACAGAGAGCAACGTTATTAAAGATGACACAGAGAGGGAACAAACTACCGGGTGAGCCAGTAAAAAGTTCCCACTTTCGACAGGCCAGGATAAATCACACATTAGGCCAATTTTAGTTGTTTTGATTTAATTTTTTGTCAATATCCAATATTATTCTGGGTTATTTTTTGTAGATTTTCGGATGCCAATTTTTCGATATATTTACGATTTCTTGAAATTTTTTGGCCTGCAGATTGACCAAAAACATCGAAAAACAGTGATCAAATTTCCTACAGATTGAACTTGGGAGAAAAAAGGGAGTGCTCTTCGAAATGATTAGGGACTTTGGAAATGGATTGGTGTCGCACGAGCGGTCGTTCAATGATTGCGCAAGTTTAGTGTCATTTTTATTATTACAAAGACTCTCAGTTGTTTTATCATTTCTTTGAAATTAAAGTTGCGCAATCATTGAACGACCGCACGCTCGTGCGACAGATTGTACCAATCCATTTCCAAATCCCCTAGTCATTTCGAAGAGCACTCCCTTTATTCTGCCAAGTTCAATCTGTAGGAACTTTGATCACTGTTTTTCGATCTCTTTGGGCACTGCAGGCCAAAATATTTCAAGAAATCGTTGATGTATCGATAAATTGGCGTCCAAAAAATCTACGAAAAATAACCCAGAATAATATAGCCCTAATATAGGATATTGGCCAAAGATTAAACCAAAAACAACTAGAATTGGCCTAGTGTGTGATTTATCCTGGCATGTCGAAGAAGGAACTTTTTCTGGCTCACCCGGTACCTTGAACATTAAGACCAGATCAGGGGAGACAGTAGAGAGGCCAGCCAGAACTTTTTAAAGATTATGTCTAAGAACTTTTAAGAAAAAGGAAGATGTCGTAGATTGTAGATTCATGTTGTTGTTTATTGGGTCCTATAACCCATATTAACCTTGTTTTGGTTTTAGTCCCGTAATGATTGTGCTTTGGAAGGAAAGTCTTGTTCTGTTAATTGTTGACAAATAGCTGGTTTCTCTTTCATCTCATCTCCTGAATTTTGAACCATCTATTTGAAGTATTCGACTACAACGGTGAGTGAATTATAAAGCTCGAGGATGTATATTTGGCCGATTTCTGGCCCAAGAATGGGTTTTACCCAGGATAAGTTTAGGCAATTTTGCCTTTCCTGTTGGAAATCACTAAAATTTCGACGTTACTAAAACACGAGAATGGCGAGAAAGTTGCGGCAACAATAAGGAGCAGAAGAAAGAAAAGAGGAAGAGAGGCTTTTGCTTCCTCATTCATGCTGCCTTGCAACGAATTCAGACTCCTTTGGGACAGGCGGAGCCTTTATTCCGCTCTTTACCCTTTCATTTTATTGACTTATTATCTTATGCCGCTACTCTTTCATTTTAACATGTTTCGAACTTCCCGTGGGATAGATAGACAGCGTTCCTCGCTTGTTCCGCTTGTTACTGGGCTGTTCCTCGCTTGCTCCGTTTGTTACTGACCTGTTCCGCTTGTTCCGTGTTTTAGTAACATCGACTAAAATTTGTCAAAAAAGGAAAGGGTTATTGGCAAGGGCCATATACATGTTCTGAGAAATTTATATGATGTTTTGAAGTACGTTCAACGTTTCTGTGCCGGTAAACGCTTGTAGCTCCGGCTCGAAATAAAATATTTGCCTAAACATGTAAACCCTCCGGTCGGATATCTCTAGCTGCAACTGATTTATCCAAAGATATTTTAAATAACTGCAATAATTTAGCATCCATTTCACTTTTCGTAATGGAACTAGAAATTCATCTCAAACGATTGATTTTGTTTCAAGGGGTTAGAAAGCGGCGATGTAGAAAGCGGCTGGTTTTCGTGACGTTGGATGATTTCCGCTTGTTCTGGGAACTAAGTAAGGATTTGAACCTTATCTTATTTTGCAGTATCTTATTTTTGAAAAGTTACAGTTGTAAGAAACATTTCTGCTGAGCCAAATCAATGTAATTTATATTGTCTCATGACTTAATATGATGCTTAAAATTAATTGACAAAGTTTTTGATTGGATTTTTTTTGAAAGCGTGGTCAACCTTGCATATTTTCTTTACTTTTGCAAAAAATGACATTAGCCGATCATACAAAAAAGTGGATAACTAGAAAATGAAACAAGATATGAACAAATTTTAATCAGAAGTTTTATCATCCAACAGTGCTATTCATTTGCATTGATACAATTGTTTGCTTTAGATCACCTTTAATGGACCTACCAGAATTCGCCCTATTTGAGCAATCTCGCTTCTATTATGATATCTTTATTTTTTTCAAAATGGCGGCAATTTGAAAATTTTTGAAAAATTCATGGAAAATTTTGAAAAAAATTTAAATCATTGTAAATCCTAAACCAATAGAGGAAACATTACACAACCTTCCAGAAAACCATAGTTTATGAAGGTCTACAAGATGGTGGCAAGCAGAAATCTGTAGCTTTTGTAGTTTAGGATTTAGAAATTTGATGACGTCATCGCCTCAAATTTAATAAATGCCGCCATATTGAAACTAATCAAGATATCAATACATTGCCACGGCAGATTTACAGCAAAAAAGCCTAAGTTCCTTCCAAGCTTTTTATTTCAAAGAAAACGGCAATAAAAATTTACACCGACCTTTTTAAAGATTTGAGCCCTATGTTATAAGCTAATTAAATCCTTAATGAATACTTTGCACAATCTGCAGGTGCAAGTATTTCCATTCCATAATTTTATTTTTCGCTTAAATTCAGAAAGAGTATTGGAATCTTTAATATCTTTCGGCAATGAAGACCACAAAAGGTTACCTCTGTACTGAATATTCTCTATTCCGTATGTTGTTGTTTTTATATTTGGCAACTGCAAATGATTTTCACTTCTCAAATTGTAGTGAATATTTCTTTCAGTGAAAATGTTTTTCATAAATGTTGGATTTAGATTGTTTTTTGTTTTGAATATTTCAATCATTAGCAATTGCAGATTGTGCTGATGAATGGTAACATATTTTTTCTTCAACTTTTCTTGTTCTGAGGCACTATCTTTGCATACCATTCGCAATACTCTTTCGTGAATGCGATTTAATTTTGAATTTGTTGCCCTATCATTAACCCTATAGTGGTTGGGCTATCTGACACGCCCTACTTTGGTTGGGGGGGGCAAAAAACCCCCCCTACCTAACTCTTGACTGGAAATAGATAGAGCAACCAGATTTGGTCTGCTAATAGCCCCACACATGTAGTTTATGGAAATGCAAAAATTAACCCAAAATTAGCCGTCATTATTGCTTGCGTCAGCACTTTTCTTTGTGTGGTCAAGAAAAGTAGCAAAATCGGTCAATATCAGGAAAAATTCGATAAAATTTTTTTGGAGCACAATTTCCATCCAAACATTAAAATTATGATAGAATACATCAAATAGCACTACCCTGCAAAACATCTTTGCAAAATTTTGCAGTTTTGCTACTTTTTTCGCGAAAATTAATATTTGAGAATTGGAGATTTTGACAGAGTCAGTTCCGGAAAAGTGTCTCCCTCCCCCTCATTTGTCAAAATATTTTTATGAAACTTCTTCAGTCATTGCTTAATAAGTATTAGCAAAAATTCAAAAAGTTTCCGGGCCATAATTGTTATCCTGACAGAGTTATAACAAAAAACCAAAATAGGGTTAAACATCCATACAAGTGGACAATAATTGAATTGTGCCCTGATGAAAGAATTCATTAAAATTTCTGATTTGATAGGATCAATGTTATTAGAAAAGCGAGCCAGAGCGTGAAGCTTTTGAATAGCCTTCTTATACAAATCTTCAACATGTTTTTTGAAGCTTAATTTCTTATCAAAAGTCACACCTAGCTGCTTTTCATAATCACTTTCCTTAATTCTTGAATTTCCAATTGTGACAGTTGTTTCCGTGCTTTTATCACCAAATATCATCAGGTGGCATTTATCATTATTTAGCTTCAAAAAGTTGTCAGAAAACCATTTTACTATCACAGAGCTGTCTTCTTCTAATTGTCTAACAATAGTATCAAGATCCAGATGGCATGCAAAGATCGTGGTATCATCAGCAAAGTTACATATCTTTGTGTGGTTTACAAAAAAGAAAATATCATTTGTAAAGATATTAAACAGCAAAAGCCCCAGGACCGACCCTTGCGGTACTCCAACTTTAATTTCTTTCCAGTCACTAAAAGAGCTGTTGATCTTTACTCTCTGTTGTCTCTTTGATAGATAGCTTCTTATTAACTGAAGGGCTAGATAAGAATTAGCTTCTTATCTACCATGTGTTTCCAACAATTACCGTAGAACATATTGCCAATTTTCTTTGAACTCTTTTCCCGCAGTATTCAACCCAGTCTGCTCGAATTTAAAGCAGTTCCCGTTCAATAACATCAAACATTTATTTTTAATGCAGCCGATTACCATTCCTCCCTTCATACAGTTTCTTTCATTGACCAAGGGACGGGTTTATCTCTGTTTGAAAATGCTAAGGAGCTTTTTCAAAACGATTGGATTTTTTGGGATTTTTACGGATATATCGTGAATATAGAGGGATGTCTTATAAATGGCGTATGAGACTTTAATTAAATGACATAATTGCTTCACAGGGCAATCTTAGTACCACAGGGTGCTCAAAAAGGGCGAGAACGGACAATGTAATTGCTTCCTAAGATACAATCCCCTCGAACACAAAATGAAACTGGTATCTTGTCAATTTATCTCTAAATATATTCCGGAGAGGCAGATCAATTTTTTGTGGTATGTTGATTTCATTTGCAGTAAAATTGGAAAATTAAACGAGCACTTACCGAAGGGAAGTGTGAAGTTTGATTGAAATTCTGCGTCATCTTCAATGGAGGAGCAAGGAATTACATGAGATATGCGGTGCATGCGCGTCAAGGTCAGTCTTCAAAGCAGGGTAGCTTTCCTGGTAATCCAACAAGGCATATTTATTATCCAATTAGCGAATTACTATGAAGTTAAATAGTAGCTTGGGTGAGGTCATAATATGGGAGGGCATGTAATTCCTTGCTCCTCCATTGAAGATGACGCAGAATTTCAATCAAACTTCACACTTCCCTTCGGTAAGTGCTCGTTTAATTTTCCAATTCTACGTCATCTCCAATTACGTCACCAGTAATTACATGAGACTTCAAAGACAGGAAAGCTACTCTGTCATTTTATAACATATTTTCATGCCATATATGTTTATATATCTAAACACAACATTTCGTTGGACAAAACACAATATTCAATATGTTTATATTTGAAAACGCAAATTTCTTTGGATACAACATAATTTTAAATTATGTTAACATCATCTCAGAATAATTTAATGTTTCTTCAACGTTTTTGGAGTAGAATTTTTTAAATGTTGCAGCATTACTCCACCCTGCAGCTGTCATAATAGTGGCTAATGGCACGCCCTTGTTTCTTGCTGATGATGTAGATGCAGCTCTAATACTATGAGGTCCAAATCTTTTCACGTTAATGCCTGCATCAGACATGATCTGTTTGCACCATCTTGCACCACTGTTGATTTTGAAACTGCTTTGTGTGGCTTTTTTCCCTATATTCTTAGTCACTTTAATATATTGTTTCATATTTTCAATAATACACAGTTTGTCATTATGACTGTAAGGCTTGAATTCCATTGGTTTCAAATGGTGTCCAGATCTAGATTGTTTGAGTAACGAAGGTATCACAATTCTGCATGTGTCTCCAAATGATATTCCACCAAGTTCTATTGCATGAATCGTCTGACAACGTTGTCCTGTTAAAATACACAAGAGCATGACTAGTCGTAAGGTAAGTGTCTTCAAATTAAGTTGTGTTGTAATACCTTGGGAATCTAGGTATGTTAAAACACGTAAAATATCCCATACATCAGTGTATTTTGGTAACGCAGGTCTGGATTCAAAAACCCCTTTCATGAATCGCTTTACTAAACGATCTTCTCCAAATGTTTGCTTATCTGATACATCTATTATGGCAGATAATGCAGATCTAGCAGTATTGATGGCACTATATCCTAACCCCTGTTTAAATAAATCGGTTAGAAATTCAATACCATCATAACAAGACACTTTGCTTGAATCAAGTCTATGCTTCTTGCAAACTTCTTTAAATTTCTTTACATAAACATTGTATTGTTTTAATGTACCTGGCCTCCAAGATGCCATTATGATTTCTGTTGCTTCATTTGATAAATTGTTTGCAATCTTTTGTTCCCTGACAAAAATCCCGCCATCAGGTTCAATTTCTTTTGAAATGGATGAATCTCCTGCCTCCCTGGCATTTCCAGCAATCCTTTGGAATGATACAGCATCACTGGCCGCGTAAGCAGAAGAGACATGAATTTTGGGTACCAAACTTGAGTTGGCCAATCTGGTACTATGACAATCCCCGTTGCTTCTTCTTTTATGATTTTTTGCATCACTTTGTTTATCAGACTGAATGGGGGAAAAGCATAGAAATCAAATAAACTCCAATCTAATGAGAAAGCATCTATTGCAAAGGCTTCTGGGTCTGGTTTATATGATACATATTTTGAAATTTTGACAATTCAGCCTGGAGGCAAATAAATCAATTTTTGGGTCAACTTTTAGATGTTTTATAACTTGCAAATAGTTCTTCCTATTTAACATCCACTCTGCTGATGAAACCTTCCTTCTAGATTCAGCATCAGCTATCATATTCTGTATATGGGCAGCTGATAACCAAATTCCTTTTTGAATTGCCCAGTTCCAAAGATCTTTTACTAAATCATTACAAATCTTTGATTTAATAGTACCCATGTTGTTAATATTATGGACTGCAGTGGTGTTGTCAATCATAAGCCTGACATGCTTATGTTTGCATTTTCACAAAGAGCCTTTTATCCAAAATAAACTGCTTTCAGTTCCAGATAGTTTATATGTCGCTCTTTTTCAATTTCATTCCAACCTCCAAAGGTTTTTCTGTCATGTAATACAGCTCCCCAACCTGTTTTGGAAGCATCTGTATACAGTGTAGCACCAATCTTATTGCAAGAAATATTACTAGATGAAGAGGTGACATTGTTTATCCACCATTCTATATCAACAATTGCTAAATCTGATAAAATCATAGAAGTTTCATAGTTTCCTTTAGAATTTTTGAGAGCCAATATCTTATCATGTTCTAGAGATCTATAAAATAGTGGTCCATATTGCATTCCTGGGAAACTAGAAACCATCATGCCAAGTACTCTGGCAACCTCCCTTATCTTTGGGGTTTTCCTTGTCAATAGATCTCTGCATGCCTGTAACAGTTTTAATGCTTTTTCATTTGTTAGTTTAACTGTCATTTTTTTTTAATTCAGATGAAAACCAAGAAACACAATTTCTTGTTTTGGTAGCAACTGTGACTTATCAGGATGTGTAACAAAACTTAATTTGTCCATCATCTTCACTGTCTCAAGGACATTTTGGAAGCATCCATCAAAATTGGAGCCTTGCAAATATATATCATCAATATATGGAGAGTTTATAAAACCTCTCTTTCTCAATTCTGCTAGGGGAGGCTTCAACAACTTTGTGAAAATTCTGGGCGCACTTGATAAACCATTAGGAACACAGGAAAAAGTAAATAATTGGTTATTCTTTTTGAATTTCAAAAAAATTTGATATTGCTTATCAACACTGACAGTGTAATGTGCATCTTTTAAATCAATAGATGCCATATAACAACCCTGTTCCATGAGGTTCATAACTGTAGCTAGTGTATCCATATTAAAATGATGGTAACTAACATACTGATTTAGATTTTTTAGATTAAGAATCAATCGAAGTGAGCCATCACTTTTTGGTCTGGTGAAAATTCTAGAAATATATTCTGGTTCACTTTTTTCACATTTTTTGATTATACCCTTAGCAAGCATTAATTCAATTTGTGCATCAATCTGCTTACTTTGAGTTTCATTAAAAATTGCTTCAGTGAAACTGGAGCCTGAATGAGGCATTTCTATAAAATCAATTTGAACTCCTGACACATATGAAAGAATTTCTGGATCTGAGGTAATTGTTTCCCAATTTCTAATATTATACCTCAAAGAACCAGCCTCAAATTTTTTGACTCTATCTTTAAGATACAATTTTATATCAGTAATAATTTGAGATTCGTTTCTCACCTTGTTCCTTGGATTCGCAGTCAACATTGTCACTGCTTCCTCCCTTTGTTGTAGCCTCTGTAATGTGTTTTCTTTTTGAAGTTGGTGTTCCTGCCTCTGTACAAAAAAGGGGGGGGCACTCCCATACTTGACCTGACGGGATGTGCCGCTCAACAGGGTGTCCTTTTGCGGTAAAAATTATGCGACAGGGTGTCATTTTCTAGCGAAAATTATGCGACAGGGTATTATAATAGGTAAAAAAATTATGCGACAGGGTATCACAAGCAAAAATTGCGTTCTACACTGTATTTGAGAGGCAAAATTTTTATGCGACAGGGTATCACAAGCAAAAATTGCGTTCTACACTGTATTTGAGAGGCAAAATTTTTATGCGACAGGGTATACTTCTGGCCTATTTTTTATGCGACAGGGTGCAGGGTGTGGAGAGGTTTTCCGCACACCCCCGTCATTTCCCTAGTCAAGTACCCCCCCCCCCCGGGAAAAAAGGCTGGTTTTGGTTGTGATAGTTGTTGTTATGACTTCTACTGTAATTTGAGTAGCTTCGTCTGTATTCATCATTTCTACCTCTGTATGGATATCTGCTGTCATTGCCTCTCATGGTGATACTACTAGACTTTTTCAAATCTGCTATTTGCTGATTGAATTCATCTCCAAATATTAGCTTTGTTATCTGAGTTTCCTCAGAACAAAGATCTTTGTATTCCTGCTTAAGATAGGGCTTTATCATGGCCCGTCTTCTTTCACTTAACTCTCTGTTTACATGTCCAAGCAATGCTGAACTGTCTACCAATTTCTTTGCTATTGGCTTCATATCCTCTTCTTTGATTTTTGAATCTTTTTCTGCTTTCAAGAGCAGCTCTGTCCCCTGGACTAATGCACTTGTAGCTACAATTACATTTTCTTGGATGTGTGCTATTCTCCTGTCACTATCTTTCTGTTCTTTTCTCATTCTCATCCAAACAGGCCTATTCACTCTGGGTACAATGAGTTGAGAGCAGTTTGATGGCCTCTTGTATGAGGCATGCAATGTCTTCAATTTTTCACCTGGAATCAATTTTTTCCAGCGTTTATCTACAATAGTTGCTAACTTCTCAGACACTGGGTCATCCACTTCTTCATCTTTTTCATTAAGTTCTTCGTTTAAATCATCGAGAAATTCACCTCTATCTTTGTTTGCAACTTGCCCTGCATCCTCGCCTTCTGGCGCTTTCGGGTTCTCCTGGTCACTTTTCTGTGACAGATGCGAGGAAGATGAAGTTTTACGACGTCTCTTCCTGTGTGAGCGCTTACTTCCATCATCAGAAGAGGAAGATGACTCGCTGCTGCTGGAATTTGTGTCATTCCATGAGCGCTTCTTTCCAGTGCTGCCTGACTTAGGCCTATGAATTTGGGCTTCGTTCCCCCTCCTGTTTGCTTCCATGAACTCTTTGAACATATTTGCCATTGTGGCCATGGAATCCTTTAATTCATTCATATTTTGCAGTTCGTTCTGCGTTGTTTTACTAGTTTGTGGTACGTTCCACTCATGTTTTGACATTATCTTGTGTGGGTTTGAAGTTGACATGTGGTATGACCTCCGGTTTCTTCTGTTTCTTCTTCGCACGAGGTCGAGGAGGCAAATCCGTCTTGCTTCTGAGTTTCCTCTGAATTATCTTCCATACTTCTCTCCCACACGAAAGATTTTATTTCCTTGGTATTTCTAAAGTTCGTATCTACAGCATATAAAAAGTAGAGGGTATCTACAGCTGTATTAGACACAAAATCACGACGAGCAAAATCAAAAATCCAAGAGCTCGAATTGGGTCGACTGACTCAAAGACGCACGCTTCGCAACTGACCTTGACGCGCATGCACCGCATATCTCATGTAATTACTGGTGACGTAATTGGAGATGACGTAGAATTCAAACTCTTCACGGAGTAAAATGAAAACACCTTTAGGAACGACGAGGGAGAATTCAAAGACTCTTACAATTCCATTCCAAGAAGGCCAATTTGCAAAATTCACTATAACCATATTTATCCACGAATTTCAAAGAAAAGGAGCAGATGTCTACCCTAGAGCGTCAGCAAACTATTTTTGCGGTTTTTTGGTTGTAGCTAGGCCCAAGCCCTTTCTATCTTGAATTTACCCATAGCGGTCAAAACAATGCAAATTCTCAGGGTACTCATTTGGGGCGACGCCGCGCCGCTCTATTGTGATCGGGCTATCTGATATGTCCTATTTGGTCCAGGGGAAGCTCCAGACATGAAAATTATGATAGACTGCAAGAATTAACGCTAGTCTGCAAAGGGATTTGCAAAATGCTGGTATTTTGCTACTTTTTTCGCAAAAAATGTGATTTGAGAATTTGCGATTTTGCCAGAGTAAGTAGTCCCAGAAGATTTTCTTCCTGCCCTTCATTCATCGTTGAAACATTTCAATGAAACTTTATTAGCAGTAGCACAATGGGTAGTTCCAAAAATGTGTAACGTATCATTGGCACAAACATCCTCATTACAGAGTTATCTGAATAATTTCTACCAGGGAAAGGGGTGGCAAATTGGTCCCCTCCCTCATTCCCCCCACCAAAATAAGGTTAACCCTAACTGATGTGGGGTTGGATCCAGTAAATTATTGTTCACACGTTTTTCCATGTATGCAAAAGGCCTCTCAGATTTCGTAAATCTAAATTTGTATCATGGAGCAATAAATCGTAACAATTTGGACATTCTATTGTTAGCATTGTGTAGGAAAGCTACAGAGTACTGAGATCAAATAAGAAAAATAGACTGAAGCTACCAATGACAAGAACTAAAACACTTGGGACCAGAGCATTTACATATGCTGCTCCTGCTGTATGGAACTCTTTACCGGAAAATATCAAGAACACAAAATGTATAAAAACTTTCAACAGGCTCCTGAAAACACACTATTTTGAAATAGCGTACAATTAGTGTTGGACTAGGGTTGAGGAGCATCTTTTTCCTATAAGTCATCAAGAATTGTAAATTTTAGCATGCTTTTAATTTGATTTTTTATACATATTCTTAAATCGGATTTTTGAATTGTAAATAGGACTTAGACTGTACAGCGCAACGAGTATCTTTTAGTATTGTGGCGCTATATAAATTTTGCATTATCATCATTGTCTCCATGGTTACCAATTTGTCGTAACACTCTGTGAAAAACGTACTTTGTATCTGTCTTAATCATGTTTAATTGGTCTAACTAAATTTAAATTATGACTTTAACTATGTTTTGATCTATATGTTTCATTTCTCTATGAAAAGTCAAATTTCATGACCCTTTACAAGCTGTCATTTCTATTACGTCATAAGACATATATTATTATCATCATGCTCTCAGCAACAACAACATCGCTAATTGAATTATGATTCAAACTTTCTATTCTTTGTATCATGAACTACCATGGTGCAAAATTTGTTTGCCATATTTTATGCGAAAACACAGATCAACAGGGGGGGCCGAATCCACCCCTCCCCAGGCACTACTTTAAAGCGCGCAGGTCAGATAGGGTTAAATATTAAATATACTACAATCCTGGCCAAAAGAAGCTGGAGCATGAGCAGATTTCAGTGTTTTCATAATGTTTCCAGAAATGTCCAGGCGAAACATAAGTTTAGGACCTTCTGGTTCTACCTTCCCCTTAATTCAATATTCGCAAGAAGGTTGAACAGCGTTTAATTCAAGCAACATTGAAACGGGGGAGCGGGTGCAAGTAATCAAAGACCAAAGTAGTGCAATTGTGTGACTTGTCCTAAGTATCTTAATAGTTGGGGATACATGGTACTCCCCATATTATTTTTCAGCTTTGTTTTTGGGCCAACTTGACAGTCAATCAGATACGGGGACTATGAACGCATGCGCTGTGGACATAACTAAATCGTTCAAATATCTGCAGCCGTTGCGAAGAAAGTTTTAGTGACAACTAGCAGTCAAGGAAGATTTGCAGCTAACTAGGCGGCTAACTGCAGTTATGTTTGTTATCTGCCTACAAGATACGTCAAACAAAGATCTCACGATCGACCTTTCTGGGAGCTTGGCACAGAAGTAAATGTTGAGTGGTTGGTCTCACGTTGATAAATTGGCCTTGGCAAAACGAGGGCGCTCTGAAATCTGAACATTGCTATGGAAAGCCCTGCTATTGGACCCATTTCGACAAAATGTCAAGGAAGCCATTGAAACAAACCAATTCAATCATTTTTCAAAAGCCTAAGCAGCAAAACGCAACAAATTATACAGTAAAAACCCGCGTATAACAACCTCAAACTTTTTAAGTCAGCCGGACTAGGTTCTTATGTTTTGGGTATCTAGCGGGAAATGAGGCTGTTTGGGTTTCTTAAATTGGTTCTTATTTCATGCAGGGCTTTGAGGATGTTCTTTTCTTCAAATTCAAACTTCAAGCCTATTTTCTACTGCCAGTTCACATCACTTGAGTTTATGAGGTATTATTCGCGAAATAATTTGTGAAAGAATCAGAAAATTGTATATGATCCAAAGAACAGCCTTCATAAGGCTCGATTCTTCCTTCCACAAACTTCTGTTTTGAATAAGACCCCATGATCTCTACAAATAAGAACCTATTTCAAATTTCAGGCGGAATGGGTTCTCATACAATGGGGGTCTAATTGCAAAATTTTGTTAGTTTTCTCTGAGCTTAGCAATCATCTTACTTCAAGATTAACTAAAGCTAATTATCAAATTTTTTAACCAGCAACCAATGATAATTCATTGATGTTTCTGTTAGGCAAAATAGATTCTTTGGCCACTCAAGACGACGGATTCAACCTTCATTCGAAAGCAAAGCTATGATTATCACAATGAGAACTCCCACCACTTTTGTTTACAGTCAAAGCTTCTTGTAAAAACAAATAAAAATGACCCTCGTTCCAGACTCTTTTGCAGAATAGCTAAGAGATCAATCGATTCCTGTTTTCTAAATTCGCCAACTTAAAGTTTAAATCATTTTCAAGATGAAACTTACGTGTATACAGTACGAACATAGATGTATAAAGCAATTCACAATGCAAAGGGTGATGTTAGTTTCCCAGCAACTGTCATAAGGATGCTTCAAATCGCAAGCCATAAGATCAAAACATACTTTCAAACGCTTTATTGTCAACCACCGACCAACGGCCTTGACTCCTTTTACGTTTGCTGTTTCTCCAGATCATAACATCCTCATGGAGATGTCTGCCACTGTTAAGAAATTTCATTGCTGAAACCAAATATTGAAAAATTTATAAGACGAGAACATCTGTCTTTAGGTGAACGATTTCAAAAACAAACAGTTAGCATCTCCTTTCATTCCATGTTATTGCAGTACAATGAAAACTGATAGGTGAGAACGGCAATATCTTCCTGTAACAGATCGGTGTCCAAGATGGCAAAGAACAGCGAAGGTACGTTCCAGTTTCCAAAAGCATTAGTTTCGAATATCTGTTCATTCATCGTCCGTTCTTGTTACATCTTTTTAAACCATTTGTTGACCACAAATCTGCTTGCCATCTTTAAAACCAACCACATCATGAATAACAGACTTCATTTCAAGAGCGTTATCACTATCACTCTTTGCTCAGGTGAAGACAGCAGGTCTTTCTTCTTTCTTGCATACTCAAAACCCTTTGTTTCCATTTCAACACTTTTGTTCTGTTTTAACATCCCATTGTCCTGCGTTCAAATTCCTTTGTTTCGTCGCCAAAACCATATGCTCAAAACATGTCTTTTGATAAAGCATTGTTTACAAACTGACATGGATTTTTGTTTGAATTAATATACTTATCGAGGATGGCTAAATGGAGCGGCATGATACTCTGGCCTGAATAGAGTAGTTTACACGTTATATATTAATGTTTTAAATCTGATCAAAATGTTTCAGTAATTGTCAGTGCTGCACTAAAAGAGATGGTAAGATATATTCTAGGTCCATACTTTTTTTGATTAGGACATGAAATTGGCTGGATTTGGGCCTTTCACAAATGAGCAAGAGATAATCCGTACAACAGGTCCTCTCAACTCAGGATCATCTTCTTCGTCTACTTTTCCTTTTTGCGTCTGATTATCAGTAGAGAGGGTTGAGATTCCTATCTATCAAATCAAAAACTTCCATCTCATTTTCTTTGCGGGCACAGCGTTACACTGTTTGACAATTCACTGTGCAATAAATGTGGTCAATGGCGCTCAGATTTTTTCTACCATTATTCATCAATGCCATTCACAAACGAGACTGTTAAACTAGCTTAATTTCATTGTACCGAGTTGCATTGAACATTTCTATACATAACAGACAACAGATAATATGTTAAATCTAGAAACGTTTAGCTGTTTTGGAGTTGTATACTCTTTTAGAATATATTAAATCCACAAGAGACTAATAGATACATCGAATGGTAGTTCTTCAAATTTCTTTTCAATCAACGTTACTGTTCCGGGTGAGTCAGAAAAAACCTCTATATTTTGAAATATCACGCAGAGCAGCAATGCAGTCTATTTGTCGAACTTAAATCCTTTTTTTTTATGAGCCTCAGATTAGCTTGTTAGAATTCTTCTTATATTTTAGGTGCATTATTTCTTTCAGGAATTAGGAATTAGCCAAACGTCCTATTTCTTGATGTGGCCAAAGAAATCATAGAAAATGGACCGTTCACTATCATGAAGATTTGAAATTTTTCATTTCCAGCATTCTTAAGAGAACATAATTGTGTTTCCAAGATTTCCCTAGCAGTGCCTGAGCTAAAACCTACAATACATGGTGTATCAAAAGAATTGCTATTGGTCCAAAAATTTAATAATTTTCTCAGGAAAAAATTTTTGACATAACTGAAATAGCAACATTCTGGTAGCCTTCCTTTTTATGTACCGGGTGTCCCAGAATGATGTATTATCGTTTGATTGCTTATATGTCCATAACCAATGAAACAATTTTCAGAAACTTTATTTTATCCGATTGCCAAAAGGCAAAATTGTATTTGAGGATGTTGGTTGTGGTTTAGGCTGATCTCTTCTTGTCGAAAAGAAGATCGATAAACCTGCCCAAATTCAAGCCTCAGATGGCATGAAAAACAAACGGCCTTCTTTCCCAGGCAACATTTTAGATGTGATGCAAAAGGCTGAACTTATGTGTCGTTCAGAGAATACATTACGAATACGAGTTCAGCCTTTTGTATCACATCTAAAATGTTGACTGGAAAAATGGGCCGTTTCTTTCTCGTGCCATCTAAGGCTCGAATTTGAGCGGGTTATCGATCTTCTTTTCAACATGAAAACGCCATGGTAAAACCACAACCAACATCTTAAAATACAATTTAGGCTTAAGGCAATCAAATAAAACAAAGTTTTTGAAAATCGGTTCATTGGTTATGGACATGTAAGCATTCAAAAAATAATACATCATGCTGGGACACCCGGTATACAATTTGCAAACTAGGCCTCTGTAGAATTTGCATGGAGGAAAAATGCAACCATTTTTCAAAATAAGGCAGTTCTTGTTTGTATTATTTTAATTGTATGTTTGTTGCAAGAGAGGAACTAATATCTTTAAATTTTTCTGAATCTTCATTCAGCTCAAAAAACTTTGACTATGATACTTGTTAATGAATTAATCACTAAATGACAAAATCAATGCCGGTATTGATTAACACGTTTCGACAATGAAAAAATTTTGTGCAATAACTTTAGCTGCACCCCAATTTTCAGGAGAAACTGCCATAGCAAAAAAATGTCAGTTTGTTTAAGAGATTTGCTGACGAAGAACTTCTTTAGTGATAACTACTTAAATTGCTGCTTGATGGCTGCTTGCTTTCTGACTCTCCCATTTATTGACCAATGCAAAATGAAAGAGCAAGGCTCTAATTTATATCAGATGTTACGATCAAGGATCAAGCAAATTCTGAAGAAACTACGCTAACATTCGTAACAAGAAAATCTATCATAATCCAAAAGCAAATAGTCTCAACACAAAGCAATTATGGTAAAATTTGCTCTGTATGCAATAAGTCAATATATGGCGCTTCCTTACAGAAAGCCATACCCTGCAGCACTTGCATGTGTTTTATTCACCGTAGGTGTTCCCGTCTTAAACCATGGGAAGCGGCAAACCTTTCACATATTATCCAGCAATGGTGTTGTGCTAAGTGCCAGCAATCTACGTTTCCGTTCACGGATATCAATGACGAGGATATACTTGCATTAACATTCAATTCAAATTTCTCATGTCCCTGTCAAGTGCGTCATACTGAATCAAATGACTACAGTCTATTCGAGCTATGCAAATTAAATTTGAAAGAGCAAGACCATCTTTTTGACAACGACATTGACAACCATGCCAAATTGCATACAAATTTCGATTTTTATTCCACGCATGCTTTTCACAAATTGAAAACGAATATAAATTCGCAATATTCTGACGTATTTAGCCTGTTTCACTCAACTATACAGTCTCTACTACATAATAAAGAAAATCTCGTGCTCTTGCTGAGTGATCTTGATTTCCATTTTGACGTTTTTGCCTTGTCAGAAACATGGCACTCAGACAAAAATAAAGATTACTTCAAAAAGATCATCCTTGAAAGCTATCATGATTGTGTAGGAATAAAGGGCAACAGCAAGTGTGGAGGGAGTGGCTTTTTTGTGTCTAGCAGCTTACGTTTTAGTGAACGAAAGGATCTTTCAAAAGCCTACAAAGACAATCTCTGCGAATTTGATGCTTTTTGGATCAAAATAGAAAACTGCAACAGTCTCAACTTACTCATAGCCGCAATTTATAATCATCCCAAAAAGGACTCAACAAAGTTCATCCAATACCTTGAGACTGTCTTCAAGAAAATTTCTAAGGAGAATAAATTGTACGTGATAACAATCTTGAGGAGACTTCAATCTTGACCTCCTAAGATATGACACAATCCCCGATGCTGAAAACTTCATAGACACCATGTTTTCAAATTTCTTGCAGCCGTTAATCTTGCAGCCCACAAGGTATACCAGTAATAACAAACCATTACTCATCGACAATATCTTTATCAATTCAATTGACATTGTTGCCACAAGTGGAAACCTCATTCCTAAAATCACTGATCATATGCCAAACTTCTTACTCCTTGAAAAGAAATTAAAAAAAGAAACAAAGACACAAATATTCAAACGTGACTTTAGAAACTTCGATGAATCAAAGTACCTAAACGATATAAAAAATCTTGACTTTCCTTCAATTACCAACGAAGGACAGAGCCTCGATAGTTGTTTTACAGCTTTTCAAAATAGCATTACCAATATTATGGAGAAGCATGCACCTGTCAAAGCTTTATCAAAAAAGCAAAGAAAACAGCAGAGAAAGCCTTGGATAACAAACGGAATTTTGAAATCAATCTCGATCAAAAACAAATTGTACAAACAATTCTTAAAATCTAAAGATATATTTTGGTACCAACGATATAAATATTACAGAGACACGATAAATCATCTAGTAAGAAGAAGTAAACGAAATCATTATAGGTCCTATTTTGAAACCTTCAAAAACAATTCAAAAAAGATATGGAAAGGTATCAATGAGCTAATTAATAAATCAGACAGCAAATCTTCTAAAAACATCCATCTAAAAGTCAATGGAAGTACTGTAACTGATCAAAAGAAAGTTGCAGATCGTTTCAATCAATATTTCACTGGGTTTGCCCAATCTCTAGTTAAAGGGCATATATCGCGATAACAGTTGGTTGATACAACAAAGAAGCTTGGAGTGGAATTCCATCGTTTCGTGACTTTTAATTTCTGCTTCATGAATTTTTACTGCCGTAAAAATGTAGCCTCGGTCCCGTTCTTTGTACTAAACAAAAGAGATAATTGTATTACATTAGCCAATCAGGTTCACGATACATGCCCTTTAACAAACTAGGCAAGACAATCAAAGTTCACTGATTATCTAAAGAGCCTAATGCAAATATTATCTTTATTAACCCTGTGAACGCATCCGAAGTCTTTGATCAACTAGCTGGTCTCGATGAATCAAAGACAGCAGACTCATTTGTTATATTCCTGTAAGATTAATTAAACTGATTAAGAATTTCATTCACTTACGTATTTAATTAATATCTCATTTAGTTATGGTTATTATCCAAAGTTACTCAAATATGGTAAAGTAATTCCAGTCTTCAAAGCAAACTTTCAAGACCAAGTCAATAATTATCGTCATATATCTCTCCTATCCATTTTAAACAAAATTTGTGAAAAATTGATGTACGCACTCGTGATAAGTTTTATTCAAAAGAACAACATTTTGTATCCACATCAATTTGGATTCCAAAAAAAAATCTACTTCCCTCGCCATTCTAGATATTTACAATAAACTCGTTGAATCAATAGAAAACAAACATTTCTTCTGTTGCATATTCCTTGACTTTGCAAAAGCTTTTGATACGGTCGACCATGAAATCTTTATTAGCAAACTTCAGTATTATGGTATCAGAAGGATTGCTTTAGACTGGTTTCGTTCTTATCTACAGGACAGAACGCAATGTGTTTGTGTAGGTGGACAACTTTCTGACTCTCTCAGTATGAAATATGGAGTACCACAAGGAAGTGTGTTAGGTCCGTTACTATTTCTGTTTTATATTAATGACATCCCCCAGGCATCAAAGGTCCTTGGTTTCCATTTGTTTGCTGATGATACCAGCATTTTCTTCTCCCATCCAAATCTCAATGTTATAGAAGATACAGTAAATGCAGAGCTTGGAAAAATTTCAGACTGGCTTATTGCAAACAAACTCACTCTAAATACCAATACGTCAAATTTGTTGTTAGTTCATCCCAAACAACGAGAGCCGTGGCGCAAACTGAGCCTTTCCATAAACAACGAACCCTTATTAGAAACAGATCATGCAAAATACTTAGGAGTCCTAATCGACCTCTAATAACCTCTCATGGAAATGCCACATTCAACAAATTAAGACCCCGTTTACACTATGCCGGTACGAAATGAATACGGCATGAAACTGTGCCGTGTTCGTTTTTCTGTCAAAACGGAATCGCCGTTTACACTATACCGACACGAAATAAATACGATAGGTTTAGACCATGCGTAGAGCGAGGATTTGTCAAGGCGCATGCTCTCATTTTCCAGATTATCGCCTCGATGTGAATCCGACATGAAATGATGCCGTATTTGCCGTTTACACTATGCCGGTAGAGCTACGAAGCCAGTTAGCATGCCGTATTCATTTCGTGCCGTATTCAAGTGAAAACTATGCCGGCATAGTGTAAACGGGAGGCCAATGAGGCACAGTTTCATACCGTATTCATTTCGTACCGGCATAGTGTAAACGGGGTCTAACATGAAAGTTGCCTTGGCATTATGACAAAAATGAGACATTTTGTACCAGAAAATACTTTGATAAATATCTACTACGCCTTCATTTCACCCCATATCAAATATGGTATAACTAACTGGGGAGGAGCCTACTCTAAGCATCAGGACTCTGTGCGAAGAAAACTAAAACGAGCAGTGAGACTCAGAGGATTAAAAAAACAAAACACACCTAGTGCACCTCTTTTCAGATCATATGGCCTACTAAATCTAGGCGACTGTTACAAGCTAGAGTGTGCGAAGTTCATGTACGATGTATCAGCAGGAAATGTAGAAGAACATTTCCAAGAGCTCTTCCAATTCGTTAACTCCCGGCACAATATTCAAACAAGACAAGCAACTGCTGGCCACTTATCTCAGCCCCTAGTCAGAACAAACTACAAACAAAATTTCATTACAAATTACGGAGTGAAGGTATGGAATGAAACTCCGAGAGAAATACGAGTCTCTAAGAGTAAGAAAGTTTTTACAAAAAGCTACAAAGCATGGCTACTAGATAGCTACAATTAAGAATTAATTTCTCCCATCAATCTTCCATACGAAACATCCGAATTCAACTAAACTCCACTCAACCGTGATTATAGAAATTAAACGGTTTTATTCTATTTTTGTTTCTCTCTTTTCCTTTTCCTTTTTCTTAGATTTTTTCGTTAGTTTTAATGTTAAAAAAATGTATTCGTATTAATTTCAATGCCGCTGAATGTTAGCTTGACAGAGGCAACGGGCACCTAGCCCGAAAGCTCATTAGAGTTCTTTCTAGGTGTCCTAAGCTACACATCTATTATTAAATCGGTAGAAAGTAGTATTAAAAGTTTGTATTTTGAATTGCGTATGTTTTTTAACTACCGTAGATATGTTGCTTGTTAATAAATAGCTTGAATTCTTGATGAAATGAAAATGAAAATGTTTCCTCATGACCGATCATTACTTTCTTTTTGCTTGCGAATTTTCTACAGACCTATCTTGCAAAATATATACGTCAATAAAAAGCAGAAGAGTCAGGCTTTCAGAAAATCACTATCTCATTTATGTCAGACATTTGGTTGCAGAGAAATTTTAATTGCTTGGCCAGGAGCCTTTTTCCTACACACGGCATGATGATTCAAAAGCAGAGGATTACATTGAGATGGGATTGAGATACTTATAGTTCAGCGAAAGCCCAGGGAAACTCGCTTTCACTTGAGATTAAGGGCGAAAATTGTAAATTGTGAATGAATTCTCAAAGTTTTGTTAAATACTCAATCAGGCAACGAGGTTGTCATGTAACAAATCGGTTAATGGCTTTATAATACAATTTTGTATGCAGTAAAGTAAATAAATTTTGCTAACTCTTCCAATTATTCGAATGCCAGAGAAAGTAATATACTGCTACCGGGTGTCCTAAAGAAAATACTCCCGTTTGAAAAATCACCAATATTTGACACCGATCTTCAATTTTCTTTTTTGTCAAGTAGATCAAGGGCCAAACTATTCCCCAGACTAGCTTATTTCTAATTGGCTTAAAAATGAGCAACTTTAAGCTCCTTTTAGGGCTACCTGGTTTTGAATTATAATGCAAAGAAGCACTGATGATTGTCAGATAAATTTCTTTGTGGATGTAAAGTTCAGTTCAGTTCAGTTCATATATTTCAGTTCATATATTTTAAATCCACAACATACAATTTATAAATTACTCTACTAACAGATAACTAAACTACAAGGAAATAAGATATTACAGAAATTAATACATTGATATGGAAAATTAATATACAAATACAGAGAAATGAGATAAATTGTATGAAGTGAATTACTTAAAGGAGGAGCTCTCTTAATAGGTAAACTAATCGAGGAGAGAGCCCCCCCCCCCCTATCCTATGATAATTTTAAATGATCATGGTTGCCTTTAATTCAATAAATATACGCATTTGATTTTCACGCAAAAATAGTTCAGAATTATCGATTGGCCTTGTTCAGTAAGTAAATTTGCAGTTGCTTTTTGAATGATATTTTCGATAGAGCATTTCGGAGTTCCACAGGTAATGAAATCCGGAAAACCAAGATATCGAATTGACTTAAGACCATATTGAAGACTGTTCATTCGAGATAAGTATAGATCACCTTGACTGGCCTGTCTAGTGGAATATTGATGAACAGATGAGAGCAGAAAGAAGTCATGAAAGCAACTAAGTGAAGTTTTATTAACAGAGTCATAGACAAAGGTTAAAGGACGAAGTTCAAATATCTCAGAAAGTTTGAGAAGTTTAAGATCTTTGAAGATTGGAAGAGAGGGTGACAAGCGAGGCTGAAATGAAATAGCTCTGGCTGCTTTTTTCTGTAATTCAAAAATTGGATCAATGTATAATGCATATGTTTGACCTCAAACAGTAAGGCCATATTGTAAGAAGGACAGAAACAAAGCATTGTACAAGCAGAGCAAAATATCTACTAGAAGTAAGTTCTTAATTTTGAAAAAGATTCCACAAGTTCTGGATAATTTTTTGGAAAGTTCATTAAGATGTTATTTCCAGCTTAGATGCTCATCTAAGAGGAGTCCTAAGAATTTAACAAATTTGACCCTCTTAATCTATTTTTCCTATTTTAATGGTAGAATCAGAAGAAACATTCCTAGAAGAGGAATGAATAATAATATAATTTGTTTTATCAATATGTAATGAGAATTTATTAGCATCAAGCCATTTCTTTATTGATCTAAGTTCTTTGTTAACAATTTTAATCAAGTTAGGTAAATCTTTGGATTCACAGTAGATGTTTGTATCATCAGTAAAGAGATAGAAATTAAGTTTCTTAGAAGCATTTGGTAAATCATTGATGTAGATAAGGAAAAGTAATGGGCCCAGAACAGAACCTTGCGGTACACAAAAAGTGATTGAAAGTAACCTAGAATTACTTCCATTAACAGAAACATATTGCTTTCTGTCAGAAAGATAAGAACTAAACCATTCAAGGGCACAGCCACGCACACCATAGTGTTCCAATGTTGATGACAAGATATTATGATTAACAGTATATAAAGCCATTTGTAAATCAATGAAAATACCACAATCAAATCTTTTATTATCAAGTGTGTTTTTCATACCCTGAGTACCAGCCTCTCTAACATAAAAACAGAGTATGTTTTTATGTTAGAGAGGCTGGTACTCAGGGTAGTTTCTCACAGCTTCTGTCAAAATCACTAGGGCATGATCAATAGAGTGGTAAAGCATCTTGTTTAGTCATTAATGACTGAATTAAACGCGCACTGTCATTGGAGACTTCAATGGTGATAAAAAATCTGCATATTTGAACTCTTAGGGCCTGTTTATATGAGATGGGCTGGCCCGTTAGCGAGCTGGCTCGCCTCCAAGCCAGCTCGGTTTTACATGAGAAAATCGGTAGCGAGCCAGCCCCGAGCCAGCCCGGCCCTTGGGTGCCACGTGCAGTCTTTCTTTTGTGTAAATTTCCCGCGAGCTGGCTTTTTCTGTACAATGTCGCCTAGCCAATTCAAAGCCCTTTCCATTAGGTAAAGCCATTTTAGTAGCTCTTGATGTATCAGGTTTTACATTTTGATCTGTTTTGATCAGCTTTTCATTCAGAGAAAATCACTTGGTAGCGATCTTTTCATGGAAGCAACCCGGAAGCAACAGCCTCTTTTGCCGGGAAAAAGGAAGAGGATGTAGCTGCTACATTTCATTTGAAGTAATTTTGAGATCTAAGATAAGCCCTTACGAGGTAAGATGGTTACCCCCTAGGCCTAGCCCGGCCCTTTTACACAACATCATATCAATATAATAACATCCTAAATCCTAAATGGGTGCCACGTGCAGTCTTTCTTTTGTGTAAATTTGTAAATTTGAAAGAATGAGGAAATAATTTCCTGTTCTTCCAATCTGCTATTGTTCTGCGCGTGCGTTACAGTTGGGCTAGCCCGTTCCTTCCGTTTATATGAGAAAAGTCAGCCTGTTTGAGGCAGAATCTCGGCACTCGATAACCGGGATCTCGGCAAGACGGGCCAGCCCGGCAGACATTAAATGCAATCTGCTGTTTACAAAGCTGTGAGCAGGTAAGCAGGATCTCACCTGAAGGCGAGCTAGCTTGCTAACGGGCAGGCCGCCTCATATAACAGGCCCTTAGTCAAGATGGAGTATGTTGATTAAAAAACATAGATCAAAGTAAGGTTTTTCAACGTACAATTTTTCAACCTTGTTGTATCAAAAGAAAGCATTTTATCATCTATGGATAGTTTTGGGTCTTTGGAAAAAACAATTCAAAAATGCAATTTTATCAAAGGTTTGATACTTGATTGGTGATTTTTCAAACAGGAGTACTTTCTTTGGGACACCTGGTAGAAACAATGGAAGATAAGCACTACCGGGTGTCCCAAAAAAAAGGTAACAGATTTTATCGGGGATAGCAATAAGAATTTAAGCTGAATTCATTCCTTATAAGCTTTGAAGTATTATTCGATAGATAACTTGAAGATTAATACCTAGTTTGTAGATATTGGTGCATCGAGAGTTAGAATATTAATCTTGAAAATCTAAATTTGCGTTCATCACCAAACCAGAGCTTTTGGGTTTTGGCATAAGCTGTAAACATGCTGTTCAGGGGAATCCCCTCAGTCAAATATTTTATTGGACAAGAATCCATCGTTTTTGGGTACTCATGTGACTATAATGTAAAAAATGAAAAGTGACAAACGAATTAAAGAATAAAGTCACCAAGAAATGTCTTCATGCAGTCAAAATGCATTAACAAAAGTACGCAAAGCCAAACAAGCACAAGTGAGCATTTTTATGTTCCCTTGGGCATATGCAATACATACATGCATTTCTACATCGCATCCGAAGGTAATTTTAAGGACGCTGAAAAGCTGAGCTTATCGAGCCTCGTGATTCCTTTAGCCTGGAATTATAGAGAGTTGGCGGCTCTCCTCACATTTTGTAGCAGTTTCAGCAGGGCGGGGACTCGAACCATCAACTTTCAGATTGGTAGTCAAGCGTGCTATCCCCGCTACTATATACGATTGCTTGTTTCACAATAATTTCGAGGGAGAGAAATGCTGATATAAAAAGCATTTAATTCAATGATTCAAGTAACGAAGATTGCAACATAGCCCAAGGGAATTATTTCGCTTTTGAATAACTTTTATATGGCAGATGTAATTTGAAATTTTTGTTGAATTAAAAACGATGTTTCAGGGAAACAATATTTCTCTTTAGGGCATCATTTTGTTAGCAAAGAAAGGTAGAAGAATGGTTATACCTTAGTATTAGATCTTTGCAATTGTCACTACACAGTGGACCCAGTATGCTAAGTTTTGGAAATAAGTCTTTAAAACAGGAATATGGCAAGATAATATGGTGATTTATAATCAATCGATAGATATAAAAAAGCGGAGTTTGAAAATTGAGACAAATTTGAATTTTGGGATAAGAAAAGGGGGTTTAGTCCCCTGGGAATTCTAGCAACTTCTCTGTTTCGAATCTTGCAAACATCAATCTTATATCATCCGAGAGTCCATTATCTCCTGATGCCAAATCTGAAAACCGCATGTTCATATCATTTGTGCTTCTAAAGTTATAAGTCATATTTAACAGACAGATAATAGATATATCTGCTATGGGCAGTAACCTATACTAGGATTCAATCTTTGGTAAATAATTCCAAAATGATGCGCTTTACACGAAATTGAACTACATATTCGAAATACGGAGCAAATGTACTTTCAAATGATGTAAGATTGGTGTCGGTATGATATGAAACAAAAAAGTTGCTAGAATTCCCAGAGGACTAAAGCCCCTTTTCTTACCTCAAAATTCAAATTCATGTCGATTTTCAAACTCCGCTCTGTGAGACCTTTCTATTGATGCCTGTTTGACTATACTTTGACGAAAATGACAAACTTTATAGCAAAACTATATTTTGTCGATCTACTTTTTGGGATACAATACAAAAACATTATATAGGAGGACATTACATAAAACATAGCATTGCTGCTGCACAATCATAAAACCTGACAGCATTTTGAAGAATACTGCCAAATATCATTGAGTTTAGGGGGCCTGTTGTGCAGGGATTGGACTCTAATTTGCATGTGAATTGAAAATATTTGGTAAGAATTGCCTATAACATGGATAAGACCATTGTTATTTGCCTCCTACGACCCTAAAATTGCTATTTTCTCAGGAATTGTCGTATTTTGAAGCTATTGAGTGCTAATTCTAAATATCCCCTTAATTCAGTCTATCAAAAGTAATTTGTAAAAGTTCTTTGAGCTATTTATACCTGCATAGGAATCATTTTGTGAACTTTGGTTGTTACCGAGGGAACAATCATTGCGTTTTTTATGGGTAGGGGTAGCCATTGATAAAGTATAGTATGGTTCTCTTAGTGCTGACCAAATTCATAATTGTTATGCATCATTGGAAAGCTTATTGAATAAGCTTTCCAAATATCATATGGTTTAGGGGCCCATGGGTCGGGATAATGTAAACTGCTATAAAAGAATAAAAATGTTTTGGATTTATTTCCATCCCTGGGTCCACTGTGCACTATCTACCAAATTCAGCAAGAAGTTGTGTCTGAAAAAGTTTGAATCTGGAATGATGGTGGAAGCTTTTACCTTTCCAATGATGGGAATGCATGATATGTCTTTCACGAAGCGAAGCACTAAAACTAAGCATTGCTTATCTTTCCATGTATTCCATGCATACCGTATGTTTGTCAGATATTTCCTCCAAAGGAGATATCATGCTCGTGCTCGTGCTCGTGCAGGGTTGAAGCCAGTGAGGGGGCTAGGGGCAAAGCACACCCCAGGAGGCCATTTGTCGGACAATATACCGGGTGTCCCAAAAAAAACGCAACGGATTTGATTGGGACTAGCGACAAGAATTTAGGTCCAATCAATCCAAAATAATTTTTGATATGATCCTCGATAGCTAACTTGAAGATAGATACCTCGTTTGTTGATATTGGTGCATGGAGAGTTGGAATATCAATCTTGAAAGTCCAAATTTGCTTCCATCTCCAAACCAGAGGCTTCAGGTTTTGGCCTAACTGAAAACGTCTCGAGGAATCGCCTCAGTCATTGCATAGTGTAGTATTGTGAGCATGCTAAGGCACACATGTTTAGGCACACATTTCAATTGAAATTTGAAAGCTAAAAATTGACAAACATAACAATGTCGAAGGGAAAATTCACAAAGGAAGATACTTGTTCAATCATAGTGCACCTGCAAAAGAGCCAAGCACGAATGAGCAATTTTAAGGATCATATCCATGGATAATTTTCCCTTGGGTATATTTGATTTCTTGTTTCGTAATAATTCGAAGAAAGATTAAACAAAATGCATTTCATTAAAGTCATGAAGATTGCAAGAACTAATTCATTTTGCACACCCAAGCAAACTATTTCGCGTATTACTTTCTTTTATGAGACAGATGCAATGTTAACTTTTCGAAACTTTTGAAGCATAAAAAAAGATTTCTTTTCAGGACAAAATTGATGAATTTGATTGAATTTCTATTCAAATATTTTCCTCAGCATGAGGCTTTATTCTCTTATTACACGATAATTCAGGAGATTCCCCAGAATAGCGCGTTTGCAGTTTAGGCCAAAACCCAAAAGCTCTGGTTTGGAGGTTCAGGCAAATTTCAACTTTGAAGATTAATATTCCCATTCTCCATTCACCAATATCAACAAACAAGGTATCTATCTTCAAGTTAGCTATCGAGGATTATAAAAAGAATCATTATTGATTGATTGGACTGAAATTCTTGTCGCTAGTCCCGATCAAATCCGTTGCGTTTTTTTTGGGACACCCGGTACTATACCTGTCTGCTTGTTATATGGTTAAAGGCCCACACTGGCAAGATTTCATTGGGGAAATGATGCATATAATATGAATTTATTTACTTTCGAGGACAAATTCTGACATGAAATCTGAATCTACAAAATATTTTTTCTTCATGTTGATTAATTTTGAAGGCTCCAACGTCAAAAGAACAAAATAATTCCAAAATCTAGTCATTAAAAGAGCACATCAGTCCTTTCTAGCTAGGCTAACGGAATAGTTCCAATTTACGCAGCAACAACGACAACAATGAAAACAACAACAACAACACATCTTTGCTCAAACTGGGACTCATGGACTTTACATAAAAAGTCGGACAAAAAGAAGCAAACGGGGCTCTATTCCATGCTCTTTGTTGCAAAATTCAAAAAGATATATTCAATGTCCGAAAAATTTATTCAATGCTCAAACAGTTTATTCAAAGTTTAAAATGTATATTCAAAGTTCAAAAGGTCTATTCAAAGCTCAAAATGTTCATTCAAAGTTCAAAAAGTATATTCAATGTTCAAAAAATTTATTCGATGTTCAAAATGTCCATTCAATGTTCAACAACTCTTACTCAATGTTCAAGAACTTTCATTCAATGTTCAAGAAGCTCATTCAAAGCAAAATAAATGAATGAATGAATGAATGAATGAATGAAAGAATGAATGAATGAAGAAAGAATGAATGAATTGAAGAATGAATGAATGAATGAATGAATGAATGAATTGAAAATGAATGAATGAAGTAAGAATGAATGAATGAATGAATGAGAATGAATGAGTGAATGAATGAATGAATGAATGAATGATGAAATGAGAATGAATGAATGAATGAATGAATGAAGTGAGAATGAATAAACGCATGAATGAATGAATAAATGAATGAATGAATTGAGAATGAATGAATGAAGTAAGAATGAATGAATAAATGAATGAATGAATTGAGAATTAATGAATGAAGTAAGAATGAATGAATGAATGAATGAATGAATGAATGAATGAAATGAGAATGAATGAATGAATGAATGAATGAATTGAGAGTGAATGAATGAAGTAAAAATTAATGAATGAAATGAGAATGAATGAATGAATGAATGAAGTGAGAATGAATGAATGAATAAATGAATGAATGAATTGAGAATGAATGAATGAAGTAAGAATGAATGAATGAATGAATGAATGAATGAAGTGAGAATGAATAAATGCATGAATGAATGAATGAATAAATAAAGTGAGATTGAATGAATGAATGAATGAATGAATGAGTGAATGAATGAATGAATGAAGTGAGAATCAATGAATGAAGTGAGAATGATTGTCCGGGGACTTGGCAAAGCCTTCCGGCCCACGTCCTCTCTACACTTTCTATTGCCAAGGAGCTCCCTTATTTTTCCTCCATATTTTAGATCCAACTACCTTTGACAATTTCTTTTCTTATTTGAAAAATCAACGAGGAAGAAGTGGTAACACCCATTATGGCCGGTCGCCCATTATGGCCGGCTAGCAAGAGAAATTAAGTTTCAAGGGACTGACGACTAGTAATAAAATTGCAATTTCGCGGAAAATCTTTGCTGACATCTGTTTTATCATGATTCGACCTTCACTGAAGTTTCAGTTCATTCGAATTGAATCCCGACGAGATGGTTTGTGCATATCCCTTTTTGATTCTTTCAAGTATTGCAAATTTCATGATTCTATTTACATTCCATCCTTCTTTTTTGTTCGCTCGGCAACTTGCGGTTTGAAATTTTTCAAATATGCTTTGATTTTTCAGAAGTCCTATCTCTAGAGAGGAGATCTACAAACCAAAGCAAAGTGACTTCTTATTCAGATTTAAGGTTATGAATTCTGAGTGCTGCTAATTGCTATTTCCGTCGCCCAATATGCCCATCAGTTTACCAGAGAAGTTTCTAATTGCTTCAAAATATTAAAATGCAAAAATTTATTTAAAAAAAACATCAATTTGGGTTAAAATCTTATTTACTGACTTGGAAAATCATCGAGACCCAAAAAAACGCAGCATTTTATTGAGTCTATTTTCATTTAAGAAACTATGCCAAAACTCACCCATCCATGCACAAGAGATAAGGCAAGATTTAGAACCACTCGAGGCATGTATTTCACTTGCCAAAACTCGAAATTTAGGTTAATTCTTATTGAAATTTTTGTGTTTAAAGTACCCAATGATAAACAAATAACAATAATTAAAACTGTTTACCGGAGAGTAGTGCTCATTGTTTCTCCTGCGGCCATAATGGGCGACGCTCGAAGAAAACGACGTTTTTACCCCCTTCTTTAAAATCACCTAAGATCAGTATAAAGAGTTTACGCAAAAAATCAATACTCTTTGATCTCCATTACTTGGTGATATAATCTGGCTATTTAGTTTTTTTATTAATTGCTCCAACTCAGAACTTCCCGACAGCGGGCATAATGGGCGACACCACTCTAGCCTTTTTCATTGGATCCCTGCTGCCTGACTGCTGCCTGCTCGCTGCCTGCTGCCTGACTATAGAATGTCAGCTGGCTCTGTGAACAAGTGAGCTGCTGTGACCTTGACTGAGTTTATGAAAGTTCCAATTGTTTGCAACTCTAGCTCTAGCTTGGGCCAGACAAGCAAAGTAATATTTTGAAAAAGGGAAGGCTACAATACCAGCATCGATTGTCGGATCCGAAGATGCTTGCGGTGACGAATAAGTTAATAAGTTTAAAGGCATAAACACCGCAATACCTTACAGCCCTGAAGATGTCCTGCATGGCAGGACGAAATATTGGCATAAAATTTATTCCATCATTTGCTGTTGTTTTTGTTATATTGCGGTGTTTCTGACTTTAAACAAAGTAATATTTGCCGCATTTTTCTAAGAGGGGGTTGTATGTCACTATTCGTGCACCAGCCAGTGCGGGAAATGTATGTTCATGACTCATTGAAAACGCTTGGAACCTTTGATCTGAGCAGGTAAACTTACCCTGAGTCTATTTCACAGGTGAGTTTACAAGCCGAATTGCGATGGGGATGTGCCATCTTCAGTTTCATCAAGCAACATTGAAACCCAATTCCTTCACTAAGAAGGTACCTTGCCAAGCCTAGTTTTTGCTAGCCTGCGTGCACTCGGCTTTTGTGCAGTGTTGCTATGGTTGCCATATCGGACATGAAATTGAAGGACACGATTTCGTCCCAATTTTCAATGTGAAAGTCCTTGAGCAAGCATACAAGTCAATCTTTCAATGGGGCACAGGGAAAACCACAAATCTTCCAATTTCACGCTTATAAGACAATGATATCGTCTTATTCCGATCACATGACTGATAATAAGGTTTTTGAGACAACTTTTCGAGTACCTTCACGAAAACAAAAATGGATATTCGACTAATAAAGATACAGAGCTTTTTTACCACGAATCGTTTCTACAGGCCCCACTCCACATGAGTTTTTCTGCATTTCGTTAAAATCTCACCCGGGATCGGCGTTACATTGAATTTCATTCCTTCGAACATTCGCCTAAGTTGAAGAATTTTTCAGGGACGCTACAAATAAGATAAAGCTTTCAAAGCTTCATATCTTACGTGAATGATGTCCAGGAATAACATGAAAGTATTCGTTTGTGTGATCTGCGAGAATCCTTGACGAATTAAAGCTATTTGCTACCAAGAAATCTAATGGGCTTACCTTTACCCGCAGCAGAATCCCAATAATCGGCATTATACTGGGTGACCCAGAAAAAAGTGACCCAACGCAATCTTTTACAGAAAATTAAGTAAGTGGCCGATTGAAATATTTCAAACATTTTTGTGTCGCCAAAGCACTAGCCTATGATGCAGTAAGTAAGATAAGTATTTTTCGCAATTTTTTTGGCACGGTAAATTTCCAAAATTAAGGATTTCGAGGATAAGGGCATGCCTGAAATTTTCAAAAACTCCTCAAAAACAGGGGATTGATTTACAGCCATTTCAGATCTCAAAACGACAAGGAGCGTGTTTCGTTTCAACCTGGGAAAAGGTAACCCAGTCCGAAGTCTTCAGAGCAAGTTTATAGTCCCTAGGTACTTAAAGATATTCTCAGGCAAAATAAAACACGCTCCTCGTTGTTTTGAAGACCTGAAATGGCTTCAAATCGATCCCTGTTTTTGACGACTTTTTGAGGATTTCAAGCCTGCCCTTTTCCTCGAAATCCTTAATTTAGGAGCTTTACCGTAACCAAAAAAATGCAAAAAATACTCATAATGTAGGCCAGTCTTTTAGCGACAGAACAACGCTTGAAATATTTCAATCAGCCACTTACTTTTTTGTGTATGACAGATTGCGTTTGGTCACTTTTTCTAGGTCACCCCGTATAAATGCTAATTAACTGAATATTTAATCAGAGTTAATTACGAGGGAAAGCATGTTTCACGATATTAGGTGCGGCACACCCCTTTTTCGCCTTTATGCACCTTGACAACAACAGCAACTGAATTCGCCCATGTCCTTCCCAAAAGCTTTTTCACTTAGAGAAATTGGGTAGGTACGTATAAAAGTTACACAGAAGCTTGATAGGTACTCCGTTCAGGTAACCTGCAAGAAAAAGCGACGCAGCCGTTTCGCTAGCAAGGCCATCATCATCGTATTATATATATCAATGATAACAAAATACAAACTACGAATAAGGTTAAATTGTTGGGCATAGAGATTGACAACGCGTTGACTTTCACTGCCCATACACAAAATTTGTGCTCCAAGGTAAATAGAAAGATAAATGCCTTCTCAAGGCTAAATACTTATATCTCAAGACCACAGGCCACGTTGATATGTAATGCCGTAATACTGTCCAATTTCAATTATTGCCCGTTGATCTGGCTTTTTTCTACGAAAGCTGCTAATAACGAAATAAACCGCACACACAAACGTGCACTAAGGATCCTCTTCAAGGACTATGACTCTTCCTTTGATGAGTTACTGGAGAAAAGCGAAAGCGTGAAAATACAAGTTCAAAATCTCCAGAAACTGATGATCGAAATTTACAAAACAATGAACAACTTGAACCCCTCATATATTTGGGAATTTCATGAAGAAAAGGTTGTGAAATACGACCTACGAATAAAAAATTTATGTCGATTGCCAAAAACACGAACAACAAAATTTGGAATAGAGTCATTATCCTTTAGAGGAAGCCTCCTTTGGAACACCCTTAGTGACCAGATAAAAGCACTTCCAAAAGTTGCAGCTTTCAAAAGAGCGATCAAGCATTGGCTTGGCGATAAGTGTAATTGCCGGATTTGTAAATAGCCAGAATTGTAAATTTGTATATTTTCTATTAAAGTTGTTTTTGTAAATAGTTGGTACTAATTTATATTAGTGATTATATTACTATTGTAAATAGACCAACTTTAAATAAGATTATTATCATTATCATTATCGTAGCTGTGCACGATGTAAAGCGCTGTTTCTGACGTATTGGGTGAGATAATTCTGATTATATGCTTTCCTTGTATTTGTCTTTTCCATTTAGTGTCAGGTCATTTTATCAAGGTATCGATATTTTGGGCTACGTATTTATATTGTAGTAAGAGTTTGTTGGGTCTAGGCCTGGGAGCCATATCTTCTCCGTCGGTATTCGCGAGGTCAAAGTACACTAAGGACTTAAATAACCCATGCTCTTGGGGATATTTCTTGTTGTCTCTCAGTGAAAGCATGCTTCAAAGTTTCGACAAGTCCTACATTTTTCAGCTGGCTCTATCATCACTACTTAGATATGGGACGATTGTTTATTTTTCTTTTTCCCTTAACTCCCCCTGGGTTAAAAGTACCTTATTTTTCCATTGGGCACTATTTTAGGATATGCCAGAATCTAATGGCCTTTTGTTCCACCAAGAAGGAAATTTTCATTCAATTTATAGATGCTTCACCTTTCCTCGTGTATATTCTAACTTGCTGCTAATGCTGCTAATAGCAATTGTCATTTTCCTGGTTTGGGTCAGAAATCTATGAAGTTTTTCCTAAAATTGCAGCTATCAAAAACTTCTTTACCAATAATTATAAAAGTTACATTTTATTTTTCATCTAAGGTGACTTTATATCATAGGCTAGGTCCGGGGACTCATGCGATGGCAGCAGAGTCCAGAAAGGTTTTCTAATTTTCTCCGACAGAGAGTACATCTCTGTGCGAGCCGTCCTCATTCTGTGTACATGGAATCTGAAAAGAATGTTGCCGTTAGAAATAAGTGAGAGTTTTTTCCTTGGTTTCCTTTCTCCTAAGGTTTCTAAAAACGTTCCATTGTGATCCAGGGAAGATAAGGCTCAAATCCTTACTGGTTGCCAGAGCATGCGGAAATCATCCAATTTCATGCTTGTCAGCCAATGAGATCACCGCTTACTAGCCCCTGGAGACAAAATCGGTCGTTTGAGGTAAATTTTCTTGCACCCTCACTAAAACTGAAAAGGATGCTAAAATACTTCCGTTATTTGCAATTTTTTTCAACAAATCAGTTGTAGGGATGTCCGTCCAGAGTTGTTTACATGTTTAGACACATAGCTTGTTTGGGGCCGGAGCTGCGTTCATTTTCCGGTCGAAGAATATTTACCTTCGTTGAAATATCTATAGAAATCGCTACAAATGAGATATACAGATAAGAATTTCAGCAATTATGCATACTGACCTGAGCAATAACCCGAACTCCTTCACTGCTATCATATCTCAAAATTAGAGGCAATTTCTAATGATTTCTGGCAGAGATATCATTTGGGCCTAAGCTTGTCCTCGCTTAAAACTCATTCCATTGCACTTAAAAAGTTATGGTAAAATTCTAGAGCTGAATCATGCACTTACCCATGACTCAGGCACAAGTTTGACTTAGTTTGCCTTTTTTACATTAGCAAATTTTTATAAGAAACGACCAGTTGTGGGCGAATTGCAAAAACTTTCCTCTGTCCATACTTTTCTCTGCACAGTCGCTCCGCTTCAAACAACAAGCAGTGAACTTTGTATCATAAAAGTCTTGCATCACAAAACATTCCTTTTGAACGAATTCATTCGCCTTTGCGAGTCACTCGTGAATTGTTTTCACGTATTTGGTTCAATCAGTCAATGCAAACAAACAAAAGAGCAAAACCGGGTATCTTTTTTAGCGAACCCAAAATAACATTTTGCTCTTTTTATGTTTTGCATTGATTGAAATAAGAGCGAAAAGAACGAAATGCGTGAATACAATTCACGAGTGCCTCGCTAAAGCGCATGGAATCGTTCAAAAGGAATGTTCTGTGATGCAAGACTTTTATGATACAATGTCAAAGTTCACTGTTTGTTGTTTGAAGAGACTGTGTAGAGAAAAATATGGACCGAGGAAAGTTTTTGCAATTCGCCCACAACTGGTTGTTTCTTACAAAAATTTGCCACAGTAAACAATGCAAACGAAGTCAAACTTGTGCCTGAGTCATGGGTAAGTGCATTATTTAGCTCAAGAATTCTACCATAACTTTTTAAGTGCAATGGAATGATTTTTAAGCGAGAAAAAGCTTAGGCCCAGATGATGTTTCTACTAGAAATCATTAGAAATTGCCTCCAATTTTGAGATATGATAGCAGTGAAAGAGTTTCGGTTATTGCTCAGGTCAGTGTGCATAATCGCTGAAATTCTTATCTGTATATCTCATTCCTCATTTGTAGCGATTTCTATAAATATTTCAACGAAGGTCAATATTCTTCGACCGGAAAATGAACGCAGCTCCGGCCCCAAACAAGCTGTGTGCCCAAATATGTAAACAACTCTGGACGGACATCCCCATAACTGATTTATTTTAAAAATTGCAAATAACTGAAGTATTTTAGCATCCTTTTCAGTTTTAGTGAGGGTGCAAGAAAATTTACCTCAAACGACCGATTTTGTCTTCAGGGGCTAGAAAGTGGTGATCTCATTGGCTGACAAGCATGAAATTGGATGATTTCCGCATGCTCTGGCAACTAGTAAGGATTTGAACCTCATCTTATACTAAATGGTGTAAACCCATTGAATCTCTTCTGTTAATTTTACAGGACTGAAGATTTTCTTTAAATATTTTTTTGTCTCAAGAGAAAAGCCCCATTTCCTGGTATTTTTATGTTTTTCAAGTGTTCGCCTTCTTCGGAGAATGAAATGAAGTGAAGTCTGATGTAAAGTTTGAAGTAAGGCATCCAGGCATTAGTGCCACGATCTGAAGTCGATGCATTCAAGACAAACCTTTATCATACGGTAACAGTTACCGACCACTCAGCATCTGTTAGTGTAAAGAGTCTCTTCCACTCTACTCGCCATGCAATAATCACCAATGATTCAACAGCTGAAGAGCAGCTGAAAGGCATCCCAGCTGAAACAAAAGTAACATCTTCAGTAATGGCAGGTTTAGATGGGTCCAAATCCCATGGCAAACGTCAGCAGCTTTCTGGTGACTTTCATGATGATGCTATGTTGGGAAGCTCCGTAAATTTCTTGGGTGTATTTTTTTATTTTAATTTGAAAAAGTAAAGGCCACGATACCAACGTCGATTGCCGGATCCGAAGATGCTTGCGATGACGAAAAACTGAATAAATGTAAAGGCAGAAACACCGCAACACGACAAAAAACAACAGCAAATACGATTAATTTAATTACATTACAGCCCTGAAGAAGTCCTGCATGGCAGGACGAAATATTGGCAAAAATTAAATTAATCGTATTTGCTGTTGTTTTTTGTCGTGTTGCGGTGTTTCTGCCTTTAAATTTATGTATTTTTTTACTTTGCCTTGAAAATCCTGTACCATCTCGTTGCTGAATTAAGGGTCTTGGGTGAGGCCTAAGATGCGAAAGCTAAGATTGCAGAGGGAAAGATCGTCGTGGTTAATCATGTGAAGCTCACATGCAAGGGTCTTCTTGTAGATTTCCCAACATTTGTTGGCGGTAACGCGAATACAGGGTTTGCTTCAATCCGATTTTTCCATCCAAGCAGCAGAGTAAAAATCTGTTCTTTGATTCAAGATCCAGTCGATTGACAGAATTATCGCATTCTGCTCCGCCAACTGAATGCTTGCCTGACATTGTCAGACAGTGGCGTCGTGGGAGCATGATTTTAGGGGGGGGCCGAGGGTCAGAATTTTCCGACAAAGAGACATTTTTCCGACAAAAATTAAGCAGGAATATAACGTATAAAAAGTGGCAAAATGTCTCAGAACTTTTGTTATATAAAAATTCCATAATAGCGAAGAATTTTTCAAAGGGACACAGCAGTCCTGTTAAGAGGCGATTCTTGTTGGAGGTGAGGCTGTTGTCGAGGATCTGAGGCTGTCAGTGGTGTTCGGACGTGTTTTGTGACTTGTTGTGATTATTCGAAATATACTCAGCTACTATTACAGTCATGGCTTAATTTCTTCGATGGCACATTGTGCAAGCAACCTAATAGTTTTGAATTCAATTGACGAAATTAGGAACATCAAAAAGAAACGCCCTGACAGACAAACCATCGTCAAGTTTGCTGGCAAAGAATATGGCCTAAGTGCAGAGGACACACAAAATTCTCTTCAATCGCTTCTTCAATCTAAATCAGTTTATGTGAAAGCCAAACGAGGTAAAGAATCTTTCTTTGTCGATATGCTTCAAGATGAACCTGAATTATCCTCGGAAAATAAAGAAACTAACACAGGCAAGGAATTGAATCTTCATGAAAAGTCCTCAAACTCGTGTGTAGTTAGGCCCTCTGAGTGCAGTCATGAGCAACAAGAAGAGGCGCGAAATGGTAAAATTAGAAAGATATCCAGTGATGAAGAGAGAGTGTTGGAATTGAGAACAGAATTAACTGACAAGGCCGCGAGACAAGAAGATTACACAGAAATCTCAGGAGAAGAAGGAGATAGTGATGAAATAGAAAGTTTATCGAGTGACAGCGAAAGTGCTCACAGCCATGAACCTGAACCTGAGATCAAATTTGGGCCACCTAGCATGAATCAAGGTATAGCGTCAGATAGCACTGATCATCGTTTAACAGAAATTGAAAAAAAGCTTAAAAAGATAGAGGCTAGACTTGATAAAAAAGAAAATAACCAAAATAGTGATGGTATGGAGAGACATATGCTGTACGAGGATCTTGTGGCCAAGGAAATTAAACTCAAAAAAGAAAATCAAAGTTTGAAAGATGAAAATTATTGTTTGAAGCTCAAGTTAGTGGAACTAAATAAAATCATTGGAAATAACCAAAAAAAGCCAGGTTTTGATGCTCCCGCTTCACAGGCTCAAATTTTGAATCCCCAACGCGCACCAGAGAGTACACTACATCGCAATACCGCAAGGGAATCAGATGGTTGGAAAGTTCAAAGGTTGGGTGCTAGACCTAGACAACAACCCACATCAACATCCTTTGTTACACAGAATCGTTTTAATGTGTTGGCAACTGAGGTGGAGAATGTGATCCCAACTGATTCCTTTGGAAGAAATTTCAACATGTCTCAACCTTTTGCAGACTCTGAATCTTTTACTAAATCTAAAAATTTTGAAAACAAAAAATCAACAAAATATGAAAAAAATTTGGTCCCGGGACAGCGCACTTATGCTCAAGTAAGCCAGAGAGAGGCGCAGCATGCCGAGGGATCAGGTGCAAGCAAGGCCCCATTGCAACAACGGGATGGCAGGTTGCGAGACAACCAAATAAATCGACGAGACAATCAAACAAATCGGAAACCAACTGTATCTATCGTTGGCGACTCAATGCTACGCAGACTACGCAAACAAGATATAAACAGAGAAGCGTCCCACATCAAAACATTCATTAAAACATTTCAACATTGCAACAAAACAATAGATCATATGCATTCGTACCTTGAACCAACAATCAGTATGAGCCCGGATGGTGTGATAATTCTATGTGGAACAAATAATTTAAAGAGGGAAGCTCCTGATGTAACTGCGAACAAGTTGATCGACCTCGCGGTATCTACGAAGCGAAGGGTTAGACAGGTGGCTGTCTCAAGTATTTTACACAGGGGAGACTCAGAAGAACTGGAAATGAAAAGACGTCAAGTCAATCGACTAGTAGAAATTGGGCTAAGTGGCACTGGAATTGAATTCATCACGCACGATAATATTGACGAAACACATTTAGATGACTGGGGACTGCACTTGAACTTTCGTGGAGGTAACGTTTTAGCTAATAACTTGATTAATTTTTTAAATGAAATTTGACTAGGGCTAGGGGATTCAGATATTCTTACCGCCAATGTACTACCTGCTCAAAATCCTTCACTTAAATGCAATAAGACTCCCAAAGAATTTCCGGTTGGTTTCAAAGAAAACTGTGGCAAGGGGCGGGCCTCTCCCCCACTGCAGGGTACTTCCTCTACAGCTCCCCACATTGAACCAGCTATTAAAAGGGTAACTAAACTTGGGCATAGAAAGGGTATGACGATTGCATCTCTAAATGTGAATAGCCTACTCCTACATATCGATGAAATACGAATGCTTGTAAACGAATTGGGGATTCACGTTCTTGCAATAAATGAGACCAAGCTTGATGATACTATCGATGATAGATTAGTCAATATCGATGGGTATACTATCAAAAGGTGTGATAGTGACCGTAATGGGGGTGGTGTTGCAGTTTATCTTAAAGATACTTTGCTAGACAAATCTAAAGTGCGGGAAGACGTTCCCAAATCTTTTCTTGAGCTCTTATGCGTTGAGATTAAACCTGCTCGTGCTGCTCCTTTCTTCGTTGTGGCTTGGTACAGGCCTCCTAACGTAAGTGTTGATACCTTTGATCAGTTAGAAGAATGTCTGAAATTTCTTGATAGGGAAGACAAGGAAACTATTATTCTAGGCGATACAAACTGTGATTTTCTGCCTAAATATACGAAAGCCGGGATTTCAAATGACCTTCCAGCTCATTCCCTACGTCTGCTAGAAATATATAATCTATTTGGATTTCATCAATTAATTGAAAGCCCTTCTCGTGAGACACTGACCACTACTACTCTAATAGATCATATAGCTACGACAAACAAAAGTAATATAGTAACCTCGGGAATACATAAATCTTGCCTCAGTGATCATTATTTGGTCTTTTGTGTCAGGAAATTTCGTGGTGCTTGCAAAAAACAACACAAAAATATTTCTACAAGGCAAATGAAGAACTTTGATCAAGCCGAGTTTGTCAAAGATCTTGTAGGGGTAGACTGGCTACACAATCTCTGTATGCTCCTTAGAACTGATTTGTCGCTAATACAGAGACTTGTTGCCAAACAGTGTCTGAAATCGGAATAACTTGATAGCCTCGTTTTCATAAGCGCTACATGCGTAAAACGCGGACCACGGAATTAGTATTTTGGTTGTTGTTGCTGCTGTGATCAGTAATCATCAAAATATGACTCAAGAAAACAACACATTGATACCAAGTTTCATTCATGTGAATTTGAAAGAATTTTAGACAGTTTATGACTCTGACAAAATTGAGCATGGACAGTGAACATAAATTTGAAATTTCAGAGGAGTTTCAGTTTCATATATATATATAAATTCACCACGGAGAGAATTATTTAAAGGAGGAGCTCTCTCAATAGGTAAACTAATCGAGGAGAGAGCCCCCCCCCCTATCAAAGTGACCAAAGATAAAGTGACCAAAGTTCAGAGTGACCAAAGATAAAGGAAGGAACCAAAGACTTGACAAGATTAGACATTTCATCATCATTATACATTATCATTAGCAATCAGTTAAGTGGTATCTGAAGGACTGAAGTACAAGGAATTTTCAAGGGAACTGTTCTTTATATTTGCTCCAAGTGATTTGCTGCATCAGATAGACAAACTCTCTCCAAGAAAAGTGCCACCTAAATGCATACTGATGCGAGGTCTGATAATAATGAAGCAGATATCTTGCTTTAAACAAACCCCTATGAATTAAGAACATCAACATCAATGTGATAAAGTAACAAGTACTTGTTAAATCACAAGCAAAAATTATATCACCCTTTCCTTTTCGTATGTGATCCAAACACGGGGTGGGGGGGGGGGGTTGGATCACATATGGAACTTATAAAGATTCTAAACTTCTAAAATATCTAAGATTGTTTTATTTGGCAGATCAAATGCATTCAAACCAAAACAACTGTTAAGGTGATAAAGTACAACAGCCCAACATTGCCAAGTAACATGCTTGCAGTTAGATAATATTAGAAATTCAAGGCCCCCGACGAGATCAGAAAAGTGGGGGGGGGGGGGGGCAGGCCAAACTTGATACAAAAAATTACCACAACACAATAACATGATGATGAGCTGCCTTTCAAAACGGCATGATTTGCAAACGTGTGGGGGGGGGCGTGGCCCCCCGGCCCCCCGGTCCCCAAGTCATCGGAGGCCCTGAAATTGAAATACACGAGCCAAATGTAAACGAAAAAATCACTAACCTGAACTTAGAGTAGGCCTACACTACACTGCAGTGTACTGACAGACTGACACTCACTGCTGTCTTGAAAATGCCTCTCAAGTATCACAACAGCATTACATTTTGCCATTTCCTGTTAGAGCACAAACAAATATCTCTTCCCAGTGCCCACTTCATCATGCCAAATGGCTAGCTAAATTCCTTCAGCTTCATTTACTTCTGCTCTTCAGGTCGATCAAGCTGCGACGACAGCGCCGGTCGCCATTCTTGAAAAACTCAGACCAAACAGGCCTCTACTTCAAAGGGAGGTTTTCCAGTAAAAATAAGTAAAGAGAGAAAAAGTTGATTGGCTACAAAAAAATTTTCTATTGTTTTAGCCGAAATGCTCCAATCAGATTACAATCAGGTTTTTCGTTCTGAAAATTCCGATTTGAGACACTCTCTGGCAACTAGTCCCTCATTGAGCTGGCCATCAGCAACAACAACAACAGCGAAATCGAGGGACTAGTGTAGCTAGTCTATTGTAGGGGTAGACTGGAGAGGCATCGTGTGGAATACAGACGATGTGAATGTTGTAGTTAACAAATGGACAAACATTTTCTCGCTTATTCTTGAAAAACATGCCCCAACCCGTAACAGGCGTGTTTCTGACAAATTCTGTCCTTGGTTGACCAATGATTTCAAACTTATGTGCAAGGCAAGAGATAAGTTAAAAAAACAAGCTATTCGCTCAAAATCCGAACTATTGATGCAGTCCTATAGACATGCACGTAATCAAGTTAATAAATTAAATAGAGAACTAAAGCGCGAGTATTTCACTCACAAGATTGCTTCCTGCGAAGGAGACCTCAAGAACACATGGAAGACTATCAATAATGTCTTAAATAAGAAATCTAAAACCACCAATATTTCTTCACTAAACATCGATGGGAAACATATCTCTACGAGTGCCGGCATTGCAGAATCGATGAATAACTTCTTCTGTACCATCGGAGAGACACTTAGTGACAAAATTCCCGAAGCAAAAAACCCTCTCCTCGAGAATGATTATGAGGTCAATCCACAAAAAACTAAGTTTAGTTTTCATGTTATTGATATTCTCCAGTTACGTAAAGTTTTTGGCAAATTCAAAACCTCAAAGGGATGTGGTACTGATGGCATTGCTAGTTGTTTTCTAAAAATGGCACTTCCAGTTATTTCAGAATCTCTTTGTGATATTTTCAATCTTTCAATTGCTACTGGTTGTTTTCCAGATAGCTGGAAAATAGCCAGAGTAGCCCCAATTTTCAAAAGTGGTCAACCTGATGACCGATCTAACTACCGACCTATATCAGTCTTGCCTGTTTTAGCCAGGGTCTTTGAAAAGCTTATTTATAACCAACTGTACGATTATTTGAACAAAAACAAACATCTATTTTCTAACCAATCTGGCTTCAGAGCTCTACATTCTGTTGTCACTTGCCTTCTCAACAACACAGATGACTGGTATGTGAACATGGACAATGGCAGATACACTGCAAATATTTTCATTGATCTCAAAAAAGCATTTGACACCGTAGATCATGACATTTTACTTGCTAAATTGAGGAAGTATGGTATTGATAATCTTGAACTTACTTGGTTTACGTCCTATCTAACCAATAGAAAGCAATTCTGCAAAGTAAATGGGGTAGGTTCCAAAACAGAAGATATTCGCTGTGGTGTGCCGCAGGGTTCTTGTCTTGGCCCTCTTTTGTTTCTGATTTATATCAATGATCTTCCGTTTTCTCTGAAGAAAGGTAAAGTGACCATGTACGCTGACGATACCAGTATTTCTTACTCTTCTTCGAGCTTAGTAGATATAAACCAAACTCTGAATAGTGAACTGAATGAATTGAAGCGATGGTTGCAGGGTAATAAACTTTCTTTGAATGTTTTAAAAACTCAAGCTTTGATTGTAGGTTCCCAGCCCAAAATTAAGAAAATTACCGACAAGGCTGTTGATCATCCACTATTTTTTATTGGTGACTCTCAGGTTGAAAATGTAGACCGAACAAAGTATCTGGGTGTGATAATCGATAGAAATTTGGATTGGGAAGAACACGTTTGCAATCTCCGTACTAAGGTTTCTCGTGCAATTGGATTTTTGAAATATTCCAGGAAATTTTTACCTCAGAACACGTTGAGTGCAATGTATAGGGGTATCGTCGAGCCCCATTTTCGGTTCTGTTGTTCGGTGTGGGGGTGCTGTGGGGTGACTAAACTGCAAACCCTGCAGAAGTTGCAAAATCGAGCAGCTAGGATTGTAACTAAAAGTCGATTTGATACGCCCGCTATGGCATTAATTCGCAGTTTAAATTGGCCTACTGTAAATGACATTATCAGAAGCGAAACAGCTACCACAATGTACAAATCGCTAAATGGTCTGGCCCCGGAGTACCTTTCAGACTTGTTCGAAAAAAATTCTACTCGAAATGTCAGAAAACTGAGAAACACCGATACTGATCTCTCGTTACCATTACGAAAAACTAACAATGGGCAGAGGGCTATATCTTTTCGTGGACCTAAGCTTTGGAATCAACTTGAACCTGATGCTAAAGAGGCACCCTCCCTTGCCACTTTTAAGAGAAGAATCAAAAACTTGCCTTAACGAGAATTCTTTTATTTTTTTTGTTAACTATTATATAGTGATCTTTTGAATTAGTAAATATTTTGCCACGGCCCCCTGAAAAGCAGTTCATATGGATTGACGGGGCTACCGTGCCTAAATAAATAAAAATGAAATGAAATGAAATGAGACTTGATTGGTGTTGGAGGTGAGGCTGGAGCTAGATGCGCAAGGAGGGAGGAAAACTGGGGGCTTGGGGGCTTGCCCCTGAGAAAATTCTCTGTGACCACGCCCTTTAGATCGTTGCAAAACGCCCCTATTTTGAAGAATCTTCTATTTGTTTTTCATGGGAAATTTTGAAAAAAGGACATCAAAAGCACTGAAAAATAGATCGTTTTCAAATTTTAGATAACAACGTGATAGCTTGATATAAATCTTCATTTCTATAAGCATCCGTTTACAGAAACTGAAAGTAATCCCATCTTAGTAATCATTTCTATCTTCCTCAACAATATTCACTTGTGATAATTCAGACCAGCAACTCATTGAAAGCTTAATGCACAAACCATAAATGCATGACATTTTTTAAGTAAGAAACGTGCAAAATAAATTGTAAATTTATCGTTTTTAGTCACCAAAATGAATGTAAAACGACCGCATTTTCGGGGAAAAGTCCAAGAATGTTTTGACCAAAAGCACTTGTCTGAAATTTATTCGTCCGAAACTTTTTGTGCCTACTGTGTCTATTTTTCCAATAGAAAACACACTTTTCTTTCAATTGAAAAAGGAATTGTGCAGAAAAGTGAACGAAGGACCTAGTTTTTGCCGAAAAACCTCCTTTTTCATCAAAAACTTCGTTTTTGCGATCGAAAAAGTGATATTTCATATGACATTTCGATTGCTATGTAAGGAAAATAGATTAATTTAATTACGACATGAATGGAAAACTGACGAATTATCCAACAACATTTTCACAGGGGGGCATGGTCCCCTGCCCCCCCCCCCCCCGGCCACGACGCCACTGGTGTCAGAACAGGTTAACAAAAAAAAGATTGTGAACACTGAGAAATTCAAGGAATTTTGCTTCGACAAAATCACCTTTCTCTTCATTTTCCCTAGGTGAAAATCACACAGCCAGTTCATCAAATGCTACTTCAAATGCTAGAAGGTCATCCACTAGACGTCTGGTCCAAAAGTTGACTGACTGGAGGCTTGGAATAAAAGGAGCCAGCCGGTTAAGTGAAGTAGTGGTTCAATTTAGGCCATTTTGGTATCTGGTACTAAAATGTCGAAAAAACGCTCCAAATCACGATCTGGCATGAGCCCTTTGGCAGGCTGCTTTATAAAGACCTATACTTTGAATTTAAATGACTTATAAGGACATAGCAAAACATATATCTTTTGCTTTCAACTTTAAATTGGGTTTTCACCGACATTCGGCTTTTATTTCATTCGGCAACGCAAAAAGCTTCAAAATCAGACAGAAGATGGTAGAGTTACGCAATTTTAAAATCCTCGAGTTCAAAGAAAACGGGTGTGACTTTTCCAAAAGTTAGGACGTAAACATATATTTCTGAAAAGGCCTAAGTTTAAGGTACCATAAATCATCAACCAGTGGACCTATTCTAAAAATTTTTGTTTCGCTTTGACCCACAGTTATCTGAGAACAAAGCTGCACTTCTCGATTGACGCAAAATGAGATTTCATTTTCAGCCTTAAATTCGATAAAAGGGGCCTACTGGATCACAACAGTGCGTTCCTTCGGTCATGCCCTTTGGGAACTCCATTTTGCTATTGTTTGCCCGTGTTGGATTGGATTTGTTTTGACTTATCAACGATAGCTGCATACGAACTATTTTAATTTATTTCTCGTGGGATATGGAATATCATTTTGGGAATTAATGCTCCTCTTCATGCAAAACTTTCGTTTTACATTGTTGTCTTCCATAAAAAGTATGCGTGCTATAGAGTCCAAATGAAAGAATTTGTTTTATTTCAGCTCATCCCTACAGTGTTTGATTGGTTTTACCGGTAGTGATATTGTAATTAGGCCCTACTTTTAGAACGAGGAATTGGTTTTTTTCGGAAAAATTTTCAATATGTTACACGTGTTTTATTTTGTAAGGAACTTAGGATTTGGGCTGGAACTGAAAGTTTCTTAAAATTATAAGATTTTGAGTGCTCAGAGTCTCTTATGAGTTTCTTAGAGGTTCGATAACAATCTTCATGCTCATTAACTGTGCCTTCGTGAACATTTCAAAAAAATTGTTAAGCCTTTCCAATGTTAGACAATACTCAAGTACCGTAAGGGTATTATGATACGGGACACAAGTGAAAATAAATTGTAAATATGTAAAGGATTTCCTTTATCAAAGAGAAAAGTTTCTTATTTCCAAGTACTGGAGTTTCTTAATTTTCTGGCGATCTGATCTGAGAGAGTTGAGCTTCTTATGGGCAGTTTCTTACAAAAAAATACGTGTATTTTCCCACCTTTCATGGAGAAATACTATTAGAAACAGGTTTCATCCAATTAGTTGATCTCACTTGAAGCAAATTCGACGGGTCGACTGCAAGCTGTCCCCTTAGTTAGGATATTTTACATACCTTTTTCTTCTCCGAAGACATCCCATGTTCCCTTGAAATCGTTATACTTCCTTTTGCATTGAGTTAATTTTTGTCATTTGCAGGTATTTTATTGGACTGGGAATGAAACTTTTGCAGTCTTTTCGCCTTTTAAGTGTTAAGGATTTAAAGATATCGTACGCAGCTTTAAATGTTTCAACAAATCTTGTTGCAGTCACAAGCTATAATGCCTATTTCGTTACCAGCTCCTTTTACTGGTCTGCAAAATGTTTAGGGCTGAGGCAGGCATAAACTAAAATCCGAATTGTTCACTTTTCGTGAGATCTTATTGAAAAAGTGACATGTTCTCTGCTCCTTGTATCTAAGTAAAAAAAAAAAAACGACGAATTGAATTTGCTTTGATGCAAAATAGAATCGAGAGATTAGCTATCTTTAGTATTTTCATGATATTATCAAGGTCTTTCATTAACAAACTTTAATGTACTTTCTGATTGGCTTATTTCGAAAAGTGCTATGAATTCATTTTCGGTTTTCATCTCCTTCGGAGTTGTATGGTAATGAGATGTGGCCGGTGTCAGACGAAAATGTTTAGTAAGTGGCTCTGTCACTCAATAGGAAAGTTTTGTGTGCAAAAACTTGTGGTCTCAAGCAGTTTTAGACACTTGTGGTACCTACTCTTTACAACTAAACTTGCGAAAAAAGCTTTCATTACAAGAGTCCGTGGCATTGATAGTTACTATTTAATCTGTACTGGGCGATTTTTTAGGTATTTTGTACTTGGCCCCCCCCCCCTCTTTTTCTCCAAAACTACAAAGATATGACAATAAGACTTACCCCTATTGTACTTTAGACAATGGGCTATTCAAATATAGAAATGACAATAGACCATTTTGACATTTAGAAAAGGGCCTAGGGAGAGCAACATTTTTCTGGTAAATGGCTGCCACAGTTCAATTTACCGTTGGCGAAAAGCCCTGTGGCAGCCATTTACCAGAAAAATATTGCTCTCCCCAGATCCTTTTCCTAAATGTCAAAATGGTCTATTAATAAGTCACGTGATTCGTTGCTAAGCAACCGAAAAACTGAGGAAAATTGGCAAATTATACCTTCTTAACCAGAAAAATTCTATTTAATCAACCACTCAACCAATTTTCTCCAAACTTGTTTCAAATAGTAGGAAACATGTCATAGTTTAAGAATATATACTTTTTATAACTTTTTAGTTTCTATTTGTAGCACAATTAGCCTTAAATTAGCCTTTTTTCCATGCATTTACTTTTTTCCAATCCTCTCATTTTATCTGGTAAATATAGACTCAAAATGAGTCAAATTAATAAGATGAAGCAAATTAGACTAAAAAAATGTATATTTTACACTTCTTTATTAGAGAAATGACGTCATAAATGTGAATGACGTCATAAATATTAACTTTTGCTGACAAAAGCAAATATGAAAAATTTATAAATCAAATGAAAGTACTCATCAAATGCAATCGAATGGTGCATGTTTGAGATCGATCAGGCAAACGACACAAAAACTACGGACATTTTAAGCTTTTTTGTTGTTGACTACTCTCCAAATATGGTATTACTGTGGTCCCATGATCAGATGTAGAACAATGAAATGTTACAGGGCCCTGGTCAACATCGATGCTTTGCGCGCATAATTCGCCCTCGAAACCCTGTGTTCTTGAGTTTCTGATGTTCAGAAACTAATATGGCTGCTCGCAGTAAAAGGGGTGGAGAAGGGTTACAGTAATTCAGAGCATACAGTAAGAATTTTTAATGGAATGGAAAATTAAACGAACAAATTGCAACGGGTTTATGAACTCTGAAACCACCAGGGTATCGTATTATTCGTAGTTTTTTATTTTTTCAATTGCCCTGTGGGGTTTCTTTCAAACAGGATATCAACGGTTTCCATTCCTCCGAATATGATGGTGATACTAGATTGCACTAGCAGAGCCAGCAGGGACTTGAAGAAAAAAAATAATAAAAAAGAACTGCCCAGGTTTCGAATTCGGGTCGCGTGCGTGAAAGGAACACAAGATGACCGCTTCGCCAACCAACCGTTAGTTAGCTCGAACGCTGGAATCGTACATTATCTTGATAATAGCCGAGGGCCGCAAAGCATCGATGTTGACCAGGGCCCTTTAAACCTATCTGGACCGGGCTTTTTTGAGCATCCTCAGGCCGAGGGGGCTCAGAACGCCGAATTGACAAGGGATAGAAAGATGAAATTTGGTCATAATATGTAACTTAATGTGAAACGTCCAAATATCTAATTTATTTTACTCTCATTGTTGTATTTTCGATGACGTCATCGATTTTCTTTGTTTTAGGCCAAAACAGTTCTCTTACAGATTGAACTGTAAAAACTTTCTTACGAGAAATATTATGCTTCTTGTAACTGTAATTAACAGATAAAATATCAAAGCTTCTGAAAAACATAATTTTTTGAAAAAATTATGAAATTTATAAACTTATATTTATTACCTAAATTCATTAGATATATTACATCATGAATGACGTAATACAAAAGAAAAACCAAAAAAATTTGATTTTTCATATTTTCTTATTGATTTATTGTTGCTCTGAAAATTTCATTCATTTATCTCACTTCTGTCAAGAATTATCTTAGTTTGGAGTTATAAACGGTTCGACCGTAAAACAAACAAGATATTTGGACGTTGTTCATGGTTCAGGACATGAACCATGACCTGGAGTTGATAAGCCAATGGGCCCGTGATTGGAGGATGTCATTTAATCCAGATCCGCAAAAACAAGCTGTCGAATTACTTCTTTCAAAGAAAAGACATGAAGTGGATCACCCCGTTATTCTCTTTAACAACGTACCAGTGAAAAAAGTAACTGAGCATAAACATCTGGGTATTATTCAGGACTCGAAGCTATCTTTCTCAGCTCATATTAAATCTGCTATCTCTAAAACGAGGAGGGGCATTGGTCTGCTAAAATATCTCTCCAAGTATCTGCCAAGGCATACTCTGAACGAATTATATAAGCTTACGTGCGACCCCACCTGGACTACGGGGATGTTATCTATCATATTCCAGCTAAAGTTTGTGAATTCAGTCATAACATCGTTTTACCAAATCTAATGGAAAAAATAGAGTCTGTTCAGTATTCAGCTGCTCTTGCAGTGACAGGAACATGGAGGGGAACATCGCGCGAAAAACTGTATGCAGAGCTTGGCTGGGAGTCACTAAGTTCCCGTAGGTGGAGTAGACGACTCAATTTGTTCTATAAGATTATAAATAATCTCACCCCCTTGTACACAAAGGAGCCAATCCCACCACTTCATCAGTCGAGCTACTCTCTTCGCAATCAGGATGCTATTGGACGAATAAGGGCAAGAACAGAAAAATTTCAGTCCAGCTTCTATCCTAACTGCACCTCTGAATGGAATAAACTTGATCCTGAAATCAGGCTAGCACCATCTGTTGCTGTCTTTAAGGCAAAGCTTCTATCAATAATTCGCCCCCCTGCAAAACCTGTCTTTGGTATTCATGACCCAATAGGCCTTTCATATCTTTCCCAAATAAGGGTTGGTCTCAGCAGACTAAATTTTCACAAATTCAAGCACAATTTTAGGGACACTGTTAACCATATGTGTCCAACGAATGACGGTATTGAGGACACGGAGCACTTTTTGTTGCTTTGCCCTTCATTTGATGTTCAACGACGAGATCTTCTCGCTGGAGTTTCGGTATTATTACGACCATTTGTAGAAATAAACAGCCTCTCTAACGACGTTCTTGTTCAGATTCTATTGTATGGGGATAAAGATCTGTCTAACGAAATCAACAAATATATACTCGAACTGACACTAGATTTCATCCGCAAAACAGGTCAGTTTGATTAAAATGGATCTGAAAAGTTTGTTTCACGCCACTCAGTCACTAAGTCCTTTTCTCTTTTTTTTTCATTTTTTGTTCACTTGTTTACGCCTGTTTCACATTGGATGTTGGGTAATTCAGTGTTATGATAGTGCAGACGACAGTTTTAACTCACACTTAATTCCTGAGTTCAGTAAAATTTTAGCGTCTGTCCAAGGTGACACTAAACTGATACATCCAAAACACAGAAGTTGCCCTACATCCAATGTGAACCCGACTCTAGTATTTATAGTAGAAATTGTATATGCGTAGCCCTATGTATTAGTACTTGTTTGTATATTTAGATTTAGTTTTTAGTTACCTGTTTTCTATGTTATAGCCATGGGGTAGTCATGGTCTTCTGCTCCTCATGGCATCGTCCTTGTAGTGTAGTAAAGTAGTTTGTAAGTGTTGTTTTAGGTAATCTCGTCTTTGTAAAATTTTATATTGGATAAAAAAAAAAAAAAAAAAAAAAACAAGATATTAAAAATACTGTCTGAAAAAATTGTTATATTTTCAAAAATACATGACATATCTTGTAGCAATTTTGGTAAAAGATGCAAAAAGGATAGTTAGGAAAAGTCACGAAAAATAATTGGCCAAGAAATTATCATAAAAAAGATACCCAGACAAAACTGGTATTAGCCCCCCCCCCCCCGGTCCAGATAGGGTTAAGAAATTAATTGCCGATGAAATTAGCGTAAAAATCACCAAAACTGTTGGTTATATCTCTTGTCGTTTTAGCGTAACGCAGCAAAAACTGGTAGAGAGGGGGGGGGGCGAAAAACGAATTGGGTTGAGAAAAGAATTTTTGCTGGTGTTCTAGCGTGAAATTCCAAATCTTTCAGAATTCAGTTGAACATCATTGTCATTGAAAGTTGTGTGCAACATGCGTACTTCCTCAAATTTGCCTAATTTTATGCTTTGATCAATACGAAAAGAAAATCACTTTCATCTGACCTTGCAAATGTTTCTTGTTGCTCAAATCGTAATATTTCATTGTTATGTCCTTTGAATATTTTGCAAAACACACTTTTCAAACCTAGAATGTTTATTATGTCAAAAGATGCTGGTTTCTGATACTCCCTATCAGGCCTAGGGTATTTGATGCTCTAAGGAAGACTGGGGGGGGGGGGCTGATTCAGCCCCCTCTGTTTTATTTCCGTTCTGAACAATGTAGAGCCTTGAAACTTGGCCTGTGCATAGTACATCATGAGCTGAACCAAAAAATGAAATCTATTTTTAGTTATGTCACGTGACGTGCTCATGACGTCATGATATAGAATTTTGAAAGTCAATAGAGCTCAGTGCTAATAGTTTCAAATCGTTAATTGTGAGAAAACGAAAGGACATGGGTCCAATCTTAATGTATTCTATGGTTGAATAGCTTTTGCTTTGCAAAGAAAAAATTATAAAAAGTGATGACGTCATCACACAGGAATTCGAAGAATGTGCGCATGCGTACAGCCGAAATGCGCATAATCATGCGTTTAAATTACAAAAAAAGTACGCAGTTGGATAAAGGATGAAAAGTAGCATATATTCCTGCAATGTCATTGTTTTCCTGCATTTGCTGTAGATTTTATCAAGGGCGCCTACCTTATAGGAAGTGTGTTTATTCACGGTACTTTACGCGGTGTCCGATGACCCAGTCCTGTTAATCTTTGTATATCATAATAAACTGAGGGGTATGCAACTTCTGCAGATAAACCAATCAGCGAGCAGGATCTCAAGAGAAGATTATCACAAGCGCGTTCTATCCGTTGTGGTTTCGGTCAAGCAAAATTGTTTACATAAGCCTTTGTTCAACCAGATGTGAAAAGTGACACCGTGTGCAAACTAGGGGGTCGCATGAAAAAGTCAACCCTCAAGATTATTGGAGGACGAGCGTAGTACCTGAGAATAACAATCAATATACGTGTTTATAAGCAACGGCTTTCAAGAAAGTTTACCTGCACCTCCAGAAAATTAAGAAACCCAAGAGGTCAAGTTCCAAGTTAATAAATATTGTTCAAATGCATTCTTCATTCAAATTCTACAGTTTCCTTTCATGCACAAGGCAAATGCTTAGCCTAATTGAGAATTTAAACTTATTAAACGCTTGCATGCTATTGAACCAATTCTTCCTTTATGTTATGCTCCCTTTAAAGGAAGAAAAGTACTTGCAACATCAATATTTCAACAACAAAACGGTTAATTTAAACAACTTTGCTTACCTCAGTTTGGACTTGCCCCAAGTCTCTTCCGCGAAAATAAAACCAAAATATATACCTCTGCCCCAAGTCTCTTCCGCAAAAATAAAGCCAAAATATATCCCAAGTCAAGTCAGACGACCACAGACACTGCGTGACAATAAGCGAACAACCAGCTGAAAAATTTCTTAGCAGTGCCAACCCCCAGCTCAATTTACCTAAAGTTTTGTTTACTGGCCATAGCAACGGGCTCTGACCACAGCAACGTGTAACGCGCTTGTGAGAAAAGTGAACAATGGAGTTAGGAAAAGTTTCATACCCCTAAGTTTTTCTTGTTACTGGGATTTTCAAATTCTAACGTCTGTTAGAGTTGACCAATCAAAAATCACGCTGTCTGATTCCCTGTGGCCAGATCGTATAACAGTCCCTCGATATCGTGTTTCATAACACCGAAAAACCTGAATTTGAAACCACAAACTTATTCATCCCTTTGCGTCATCTTGACCTTGAGAGGACTGACTCTGTGTACTTCTGGGTCACGGTACGGTTTTAGGTAGGCCTACTCTAAGTTCAGGTTAGTGACGTTTACATTTGGCTCGTGTATTTCACAGGGCCTCCGATGACTTGGGGACCGGGGGGGGCACGCCCCCCACATGTTTGCAAATCATGCCGTTTTGAAAGGCAGCTCACTCATGTTATTGTGTTGTGGTAATTTTTTGTATCAAGTTTGGCCTGCCCCCCCCCCCCACTTTTCTGATCTCGTCGGGGGCCTTGAATTTCTAATATTATCTAACTGCAAGCATGTTACTTGGCAATGTTGGGCTGTTGTACTTTATCACCTTAACAGTTGTTTTGGTTTGAATGCATTTGATCTGCCAAATAAAACAATCTTAGATATTTTAGAAGTTTAGAATCTTTATAAGTTCCATATGTGATCCACCCCCACCCCGTGTTTGGATCACATACGAAAAGGAAAGGGTGATAGAAGTTTTTGCTTGTGATTTAACAAGTACTTGTTACTTTACTGCTTCATTATTATCAGACCTCGCATCAGTATGCATTTAGGTGGCACTTTTCTTGGAGAGAGTTTGTCTATCTGATGCAGCAAATCACTTGGAGCAAATATAAAGAACAGTTCCCTTGAAAATTCCTTGTACTGATGATGAAATGTCTAATCTTGGTCTTTGGTTCCTTCCTTTATCTTTGGTCACTCTGAACTTTGGTCAATAAACACACTTCCTGCAAGGTAGGCGCCCTTGATTTTATTAGCATTTATTGAAATTTTGCACAGACATCTCTCAAAAATTGATCGCGTTTACCCCCTGGAATAAATTCAATTTTTCTAAAAAGATCATTTTTGATTATAGGAAGGATAAAAACTAAAAGTCAGAAAGTTTCAGCGTTGTAAGTGCACTTGGTAAAATTCCACAAAAGAAAAGTCACTAGGTGATAGGGTTAACCCTATCCAGACTAGGCTTTTTGAAACTTTGGGGAGACTAGGGGGGGGCACAAAGTGCCCCCCCTGGTTTTTCTCAGAATCATAAGTGCTAGAGACTTGAAACTTGGCACAAGTAACAAACATGATAAGGCAAACAAGATGATGTGATTTGTTTTTGTTTATGTCACGTGATTAAGTGCTGACGTCAGCAAATTCTGCAAATTTAGGTGTAAAACCACATGTACTTTGTCGCGCTATAACTCCAAATTGATGCAATATATCGATGTGATATTTGAAACATAGAAGGATTATATCCTTGTAATTCTTATTTTCAAATTTTTGCTTTGTAACACTAATATTTTTGCTGATGTCAGCATTTATTTATTTTGTACGAAAAGAGCGCGATTTTTGTCAAAAATTGATTATAAATTACTTTTAAAAATAGCAAAAAATGCTAAACATACATAAAAAGACCTGCTGCATCATATTATGGCACTCATTTTTCTAAAAAAGAAGCATAACATGGTTTTTCGTCAGTACGCATGCGCAACAACAACTTGTTGATGACGTCATCAAAAATCAATAAACTATATATCAAATGAAAGCTTGTTTCAAGACGAGTTCAACAATGTTTGTCTCATTGTCATAGAGCCAGTGGTTCCAAAGCTATGACTTTAAAGGTATTTATTTTGCGGAGCACTCAATTTAAAGTCATGTGTTGACCCCCGGAATCAGTGTCAAAAGTTTTTAAATTGAGATGAAAAGATGTCTCATAGATAGAAACTAAAAGTCACAAAAGAGCTAGACTATTCTAGAGATACTCTACGAGCTGTGTGGAAAAGTTTACTAGGGGGGGGCACTTTGTGCTCCCCCCCCCCCCTAGTCTGGATAGGGTTAAGGTTTCATTTCAATGGGATTTCAATCCATTCAAGAAAGGATGCAAGATTGTTTTCAGTAGTCTAACGCGGTCTTTCCACATATCGTATCTTTATGTTTTTGGAGATAAAACATTCCGCTCATATGAATCCGCTCGAGGAATGAAAATAAAAGAAAATACCCAATGGAATCTTAATCATAATGGTCTGATCTTACGCTTGTTAATTTTAGGTGCAAGCAATTTTTCCCCAAATTTGCTTGTATATTTTCATAAATTTGGCTGGTCTCTTTGACGGTATACTGTTTTTTTCGCTTCGATCATCTCGATAAGAACATATGTAGCAGTTGAACTGATCCATATCAGAAAAATCTTGCCGACCTAGGCTAAACATGAACAATTTCTCAACTTGGTGGTCTCTTATCTAGAATACATAAAACTTGAAGACTCATTTCTTTAAATTTGGCCACGACTGTTTTCGATCTTTTGGACTTTTTGGATCTGTTTTTTGACCATCGATTGATACATCGATCTTGGGCCAGCACTGATTTTGTGATGACAAGGCCGATTTTCGCTCAAGTTCTATTTTTTGATTATTCAAAACGAAACAAAAATTAGCTAACCTGCAGGCATGTATAAACGACTTCTTGTTGGTGTTTTCGCTTGTGTTCGGTTTTTCGTTAGTAATGTAATAAATTTTTAGGGTTTGATACCCAAGTTCATTGTTGTGGTTCATAGGCAGCTTTCACGCTGTTTTTGAAAATATTTGTTTGTGATGTGCCAGCGTAGAGGATAAATGTAGCTAGGGTGCACTGCAAGGGTATTAGTGCCCGCCTGACGCTACTTATCTGCATCAAAAATGATGTAGCGGCAGCAGCAGCAGGCAGGCCCGTAGGAAGAGGGGGGAGGGGGGCAGGGGGGGCTCAAGCCCCCCAATAATTTTGAAAACAATGGTGCTACGTCACACGAATTAATTAGATGTATTGTTCTCTATTGTTTTAAGAACAATTGCCCCCCCCCAATCCGAAGATTCTTCCTACAGCCCTGGCAGCAGGTCTTTCTCAATCTTTCTTGATCCGTCCTCTTTTTCCCTATTTTTCTCCTCTAGGTGGTGATGGGGGGGGGGGGGCACACTTCGTGTTCTCAAGGCGGATATTAGGTATTTCAATGGCAATATCCTGCCTCAAAGAGGCAGGCAGCGTGGGCCAGTACGCTGATCTCCCAGTTTTCTGCAGTTGGCCAATTTGATCGAGGTTGATCAAATTAAAAAAATCCTACAATGTGTACCTCAATGATGGCAAAAAGTGAATCTCTTTTGTTTGGAGACAGAGCTTACTCTGAGGGGTGCTTTTCAAGCTTCTAATCCCGAGTGTAATTAAATCCTACTAACTGCATATTTAATTGGACTTAATTACGAGGGAAGGCATGTTTCATGATATTAGGTGTGGCACACCCCTTTTTCCCCTTTGTGCACACCTTGACAACAACAACAAATGTAGGTTCTAGAGGACACGTAGCGAATAAAACTATTCTCATCGTTTTCTTCCCCATGAGAGTTCAATTTCAATAGATTCTCGCCCATGTCCTTGCCAAAAGCTTTTTCATTTAGGGGAATTGGGTACGTACGTATAAAAGTTAAACAGAAGCTTGATAGACACTCCGTTCAGGTAACCTGCAAGAAAAAGCGACGCAGCCGTTTCGTTTCCCACCCACCCACTACCTCTGATTTTCTCCTTGCTTTTCTACTTCTTCCTCTGCTTGTCTCTCTGTCCTTTCCACAATCTTGGTGAAACGGTGTATTGGCCCGAAAATTTGGTATTTCAATGGCAATCACCATCTTTAAAGAACAAAATTTCGGCAGGCAACATGGACCGGTATGCTGACCTCCCAGTTTCCTGCAGTTGGCCGATTTGATCGAGGTTTATCAAATTAAAGAATCCTACAAGGTGTACCTCAGTGATGGCAGAAAATGAATCTCTTTTGCTTGGAGACAGAGCTTAATCTGAGGGGTGCTTTTCAAGCTTCTAATCCCGAGTGTAATCAAGTTTCTTTTGCAGTAATATCCAGCGGATACATTTGCGAATAAAGTCACCACAAACAAATTTCTTTCCACCAATTTATCATCGATAATTTCAATAAAATGTCCTAAGAATTCACAGCCTCTGCAGCTAACCGTCCAACTACCGTCGATTCAAAGTTTTCTTGTTGCAAACACCTAGGAAGTCTTTGAATGCTTGCATAAAACAAAAAGTTTTACAAGACTTAGGTCTCCCATATGACACACCAGAATGATACCTTTGAAAATTGATTGCACACTCCTGAATGCATTCTATCGTGGCAAAATTAAGAGAAGAGAAAAAGTTTCTCAAAAATTGCAAATCTCTTTGTTACATCAGAAAAGTATATAATTATATTGTAACATAATTACAATATAAATATTGTAAATAAGGTTTTATAGTTTTATTTAATTAATAGCTTTTTATTTGTACTTTCGTACCTTAGATTGTAATAATGTTTTTATCGGAGAGCCCCTTGAAAACCAACTTGTTGAAGGGCAACCCTCCATAAAAGAATTAAATGAAATGAAAATGAAAATATTGCTCTATGATATCTCAGTTAAACTTATGAAATCTCAGAGGCCTGCTGCATACCCAGAAGAAGGTGTAAAAAAAATATGGTAGGGGGTGGAATCCTCCCCCCCCCCCCCCCAAGGTCAGATGGGGTTAAAGGGAGTACAAAGATCAGCATGCCTTGCGTGAAATCAGCGAATTGTTCTGCACAGCTTCCAGAATAACTGACTGTACGAAATTCACAAAAACAGACGATGGCAAAGGCTGCTGGTTTTTGTACTCCCTTTATTTGCTGAAACTGGAAGATTGTTCTGAACTTTTGAGAAGCCAAATTATTCTAGTTAGGATAAGGAATATTATTGTGTGCAATTTTAGCTCTATTGTCTTTTTTGACGGACAAAAGTCAAATAACCAAATGATATCAAATCCTCAAATCACTGACTGAACAACACTCAATGGTCAACGTGGTCATCTATTGCCATTGTGTTTTAAGATATAAGCGACTTTAGCAGACATTTAAAAAGAACAATGGGAAGCAGATGAGTGTTTTAATCATATCATCATGTATTGTTCCTTACAGAGAGACCACGTGCTTCAGAAAATAGTATGCCGCATGGTGAAAACGTTGGCTACGGAAATATATTATGTCTCATTCATTTGATTTTCTTTAAAAAGAAGGCCGGATATTTCCCAGTAACGGTGATATATATTTTTGTTTACAAGAGGGCAAATTAAGGTGTCGGAGGTGGTAATCAGACATTTGCAAAAAATATCGAAAACCAACCGAAAACTACCATTACAAATATTAAATCCATCAAAGAGAATATTTCTTGATACTGAAAGCTAACATTATAGATACTAAACAACGTTTCGAAAAGCCTTAGCCTTAAAGTAAGTATCTTATTTTAAGCCCTAAAGTGCCAATTATCAAGTTTCTTTGTGCGAAAAATATTGCGCGGCCAAACAGGAATGTGTGACGTACTTTGATTTATCACTCGCTGTGGCGATGGCGTGTATGTTTTTAACTGCAGTTCAGACTGGAAGTCACGCGAAGCTCGACGCGAAGCCTCTGGTAAACTGTTTAAAAAGCAGAAAATGCCACTTTCTGGTGACTTTAACAACGCCAGCTGCATGAGATATAATCACGAGCTCGCAGGTTCTCGCGAAAACTTCCATAACAAGAGCAGAATCATCGAGAACTTGGTATAAGCATGGTATCTACGCAAAAGGGTTATTAGGCGGCCTATTGGCAGCTGAAGCAACAAGACTCTCTCGACGAGCCTGTTTTCTGCAGAGAATATTGATTTACATTTTACACTTGGCTTTTTGACGAAATTAGACTGCTAAGACGTCGTAAGATCAACATAGTATCAATGTCTGGAAGCTGAGAGATTATGCTGTGTTGGTCTGAGGAGCGAAGAAAAAATCCCGAGTTCATTCCTTCAGGTGAGTGCAAGTTTTGTTGTGCTTGTGTTGCTGCTCTCTGAGATTTGACGGTGTAGCATATCGATGCAGTGATTGTTTTAAGTTTAGTATCGAGGACCGTTTTGAATTATAATGAATGAAATGGTATTTTCAGATTTGATTTGAATGAAAGCACTGTGGATGCACAGATGGTAACAGGTCGGTCTCGTGACCCCAAATTCTGAGGACCGTTCCTTGCCTTTTGTGGTCCTAGTTTCTAAACCATACAGATAGGAAAATGCTCTCAACCTGGTGGAAACCGTTTTTGTATGGTGCCTGTTACCTAAATAATTAAAAATGCAAAGCAGATGCAGTTATTTTTGGCTCTTGTTAACCAAATGACTGCTGTTCATTGAGTTATGAATTTTTATTTAATATTTTAGATGAAATGAAAGATCAAGTCAACCAAGATGAAGAGCAGATGCAGAACTCATTTGGCATATCTGTTCAATAATCTCTTTGATGAAAAATGATCTCAGTGCAAACAGAATTGGATTTGAAAATGAAGATGACCTGACGACAGCCTTCACTGCCTCAAGATACTGAAACAGTTACATATATTTTGACAAATAGTTAGTTTACCCCTTGTTTATTTATGGAGTATAATGCTGCCATTGATCTTGTAAGAGTAGGTACCAAATAAGAGTAGTAAGAGGAATAAAATCTTGAGATCAAACTCTATTTTCCTGTTTCTTGGATAATGTACTTTCAGTGCAAAATTAAACCACTTATTTTGGAAGAAACTAAGAATTTGAACCAGTATTGAGTTTCTTAAAATTGTCAGATTTCAAGGTTCTACTGTATATAACAATCTCCATGTCTACTACCGATGCCCTTGTGAAAATTTCAGAACAAAGTTGTTGAAGCCTCTCTATTTTTTAGACATTTACACATGCTTTTTATGAGAAACTGCTTACAAGAAACTCAACTCTAAGATCCCCCAAAATTATGAGACTCCAATACTGGGAACATATAACTTAGGAAACTATTAAGTTTTAATAAAGGACATCCTCAGCATATTTGTACTTTATTTTCACTTGTTTTCTGTCTGATATTACTCAGGAGGTACTTGAGTAAATGTCCAACACTGGAAAGGCTTCAAAAAATGTTGCTTTCAAATATTCACAAAGGCAAAGGCCATAAATACAAAGATTGTTGAAACCTTTGAGAAACTTTTAACTCTGAGAACTGCAAATCTGATGATGTTAAGAAACTTTCAGTAGTGACTCAAATTCTTTCTTATAAAAGACAGGGATGTAGGAAGCATCTCAAACTTGGGGGCATGACACTTCAAGGGCACTTTCTCATAAAGCTGAAGGGGCACTTGCTGAAATAGAAAGCACACTTTTTTATTGCAAAATCTTGGGGGAATATGCCCCCAGTGTCCTTCCTTTCTATGTTTCTGATAAAAGCTCAGGCACCTTCCAAGTAATATGCTACAAGTAAAAATGAAGTAAAATTAAGCTGAGGAGTTTCTTTATTCGAATAAATAGTTTCTTAAGTTAAATTTTCCTAGAACTGGAGTTTCTTAATTTTTTGGCAACCTGAGAGCTGAGCTTCTTATGGCTGGTTTCTTGTAAAAAAGATGTGTAATGTTCACTAAGTTGTATCCAGAGAATTTGACAAACACTGCCTGTGATTTTCTTCAACCTGTGAGTATGAGAAGCTATGGTGATGGCCCCTCTACCAATATTTTTCTTCAGTTTGGCTACAGATGCTCAGTAAGAAAATAACAGGAAATAAGCAGTAATGATGTTAAATGGATTATTGCTACCGTCTAACCTACATGCAAATTTTAAAAGAAATACTGAAGTTGGGCAGGGAAAAACACAGTTGCCAGTTTAAATATGCCTGATGAACAGCAAAGACAATTTTGTAAATAAAAATAACCCTTCCCTGCTGATATCCCTGATTGGAACTCTTTGGTATAATGTCAATACCAATGTCAGATAGAACCACAGTTTGTTTGTTAACTTTTTTAAATACAACTCACATTTTTTTGCATAAGAGGAAGTACATGTAAAGAACTCAACAACTGCATACAAGGCCTATTTTACAACATTTGGAAACTGTGGTGTGGCCCTATGTCTTGTTCAATTCCTACTCTGGTCATTTCCCTGGGACACCCATGGGTATTTGCTCATAAAATATTCCTGGCCCCATGCATTTGACTGCAAATTTTCCCCTGCTTCCAGGGGCATTTGATAATAGTAGTGATTATAGCGTTTGCTTATAAAGTTTTTGGGAGTATGCATGTGTTAGTGCCAAGTCCCTGGGCATTTGCCAAAAGACTTGCCCCATCCCCTGAGGCATCTGTACAAGCAATTCTTTGACCCCTGGGTTGCCCTTGGAGGATGGTCAGGGCAGGAATAGAATGAGACATTAGGTTGAATATCAAACATAATTGAGAAACGTTATTTGGAGTTTGGTTTTCCCAAATCCTTCAAACTAACTTTATATTGTAGAGTATACTACCATCCTCACTTGAAACAGATCATACCTTTCATTTTGCAGAAGGATTTACTGCTATTGTAAAACTGGGCCCTAAAGTCCGAGTTAATTTTTTTACTTTTTATGAAAACATATTTAGGATGATTCCCACCTCATCTCCTTTTAATGTTCTGCAATCTATTTTCAACTTTTTATGAAACCACATAACAAAAGCTGAACTTATTTTTTCCTGTGACAAGAAATATCAGGTATTGTGATGTGAGGCCAAGAGACTGTGTTAGACTTAGAATTTTGGGCTGAGAAAAATAATGCTGCCATGTGTGGAATTCACTGTTTAAGATAAGCCACACTCTTTTCTTGTTATACAATACAATACAAAATAGCATCAGTGGCAAAGTTTCAGTTGCTTGTAAAATGTTTTGGTATCCATAAAATTTTGAATTTCCAGCTTGTCCTGCAGGTTTAAGTTCTAGGCCATTTTGCATGGAATATTCTCATCCAATTGGAGTCAACCATGGTCTAAGCAATGTTTATACCAGATTTGTTGGACCTGAATAACAATAAATAGCAAAATATTTAACTCTGAATTGGCTAACCAACCACAGTGTGATAAAAAGGCAAAACTTCATCTTTCTACATTGGCTACCTTCCAGGCAAACCTTGATTTTCTATTTGTTGCAATAATAACAGATAACCGCAAATCTTGGTAACAAAAATCATGTTCAGTTTCATACCATCTAGGCTCACTTGATTCGCTCCTTTTAGGTTACTGCCAATTTAATAAGTTTGCAGAAAACTCATATCTGATCCCCTTCGTGCTTCTGGTCAAGACATGTTTGCTCGAGTGTTGGTGAAAAGCCTCACAATCACAACGAACACCAATTCAAATGACCCATCACATCAACACATGAAAGAAAAACAAATAAAGCATTCAAGCACAAATTCTCACCATTTAATTGTAGAAGCACTTCCAGGTGTCCATTAATTGGAATATCTGATCTCCCAACATGCCGTAATTGATGATTTCAATATCGCCATCATCGCCTCTTCTCCGAATTTGATGCGGGCAAGAGGGCCTAAATCATCGTCAATAAACGGCGGCTTTCAAACAGTTTTAAACCGGCTACATCACTCCGTAGCATTTATGATTTATCATCCCGTGGTCACTTGGTACTACTGATGCGATTGGAATCCAATTTATCTCCAAAGTCTCGGCAAAACATGCAATAATCTTCACTTTTCCTCACGGCACATTGGCAGCCAGGAACCTTCCTTCCAGTCGTTCACAGTGGTGTGTTCGTGTGTGATGAATTGAATGGAACGCTTGATAAATCATTCTACGTCACTCGGCCCAGGCTCTTTTCGCAAGACCAAGGGGTAAAAACACCCCAAAAAATGGCATTTCCCGGCACCAAAATGAAAAAATATTTACGTCAATCGAATCATCGATGATTTTTCCATTAGGAAACGTAGTAAAATATTTTTAAGGCTGATTTCCAGTCACTGGAATTTTCCGAGCTGGCGGAATTTCTATTGCATGCGAGAGAAAATGTCGCTCTGGAATTGAATAGAAAGTTACGGCTGAGCGACATTTTATTGTCTAAAAGTCCACCCGCTTGGAAAATTCCACTGACTGGAAATTAGCCTTTAATGAATGTAAAACACCCTAATGACATTGCTTTCGTTATGGTTGGCAGTGTAGAAGTTGTCGCTGCGAATATCGCACCCCAGATTCGAAACACTGTATTCGTTAAGATATATCGAAAACCAACAGAAAAATACCGTTATAAATAAAATCTAGCAAAGAAAATATCACTTGGTACTGAAAGCTAACATTACAGATACTAAACAACTTTACGAAAAGCCTTAATGAATGTAAAGCACACTAACAACGTTGCTTTCGTTATGTTTGGCAATGCAGAAGTTGTCGCTACGAATATCGCACCCCAGATTCAAAACTCTGTATTCGTTCCAGAAAGAAGCAAACATTTTTAAACAATCGCTTAAATTGAATGTCTAGCATGTAAATAACGCATAGTACTGTGCCAAAGACTTAAAATAGTTTCACTGAAGGGATTACAGCAAATGCCATTTCGAATAGGTAGCGGCAATGGTCGGACAGGTTTTGTCTGCTGCTGAAACCAAATTGTTGACAGTGGATGCTCTTTTGTTCTAGGTTCACAAAAGTATTATGAAATAATGAAGATGTTTCCTTGATTTTAATTGCTGTTTGATAGCTGTACAACTTATTGTTTCTGTGCTTTGTGAGAACGAAATGTCTGTAAAAGCGAAATCGAAACACGAGGCCCTGATACTGAATCAACAGACTGAGTGGTAGAAGAAGCCCCGCCCTTAACTCTGGAATCGATTGGACATGTCATCAAAGGTAAGATTGCAAATTTGGCAACCAAAACATGTATCGACAGTTTACGTCAGACAGTTGTTGCCCAAAATGAAAAAAAAATGGAGAAATACATCGAGAGGACAGAGAAGCTTGAGCGCGTGTATGAGAAGGTCAATGAGTTAAAAGATCGTGTCGAAAGCTAGCCTCAGGCTATTGCAAACCTGGCATGAAAATAAAGCAAGCTGTAAGCAAGATAGGCACTAAATCCTAACTGGCTGACGAGCTTAGCACGTTACAATCTCTAAAACCAATCAACGGAACGGAAAACCGACCGGCAAATTTAGGCCATTTTTGGACGATTTTACCACCCTTCACCAAGAAATGATTGTACGGAAGGAAAAATAAGATTTTGAAAAAATGTCTTGACAGACCTGTTCCCAACACTTAAATACATGCCTGTTCATGGGCGCTAAGAATTATCTCAAAATCTGGTGAAATGCCGAAGTCTTGAATTTGACCTCACTGACCTCACTGTAGCGTGTCATAGTAAAAACCAAGGGCGAGCATGTCATCACTGGTAACGATGGTCCTACCTTTGTCCGAAAACCGGTAGTTCATGAAAAATTTTGCATCATCTTTGTCCCAAAAGATGGTCGTTTTTGATGGCAAAGTTCCGCTGTTATTTTTCTTCAATTTGGAGGACAATTTTAACATGATGTATCATTGACGATGTTTGTCCAAAAAACCGGTAGTTTCGACTACCTTAGTCCCTTCAAATTTCGCCTGCCTTTAATTTTCGCCCCGGTGGGGGGGGGGCGAAAATTAAAGAGGGCGAATTGCGGAAATATTTGGGGGGTGAAAATTAGAGGGAGCGAAAATTAAGTAAGCGAAAATATCTATTTTCTATAAAAGAACTTTAGTTTTGATTGTAATAAAAAATACAAGACATGCATTACTCTTCGATAACAATGGTATTGTCCCTCCTCTGTGTCTAAAGGGTGATTTTGTTGTTCTAAATCCACCGTGTTCTCTTCCTCGGGGCCATATCCATCCAAATTACGTCATATCAATCCAAACCAGGGGGAGGCGAAAATTAAAGGGAGCGAAACTCCCGCGAAACTTCTGCATAAGGGGCGCGAAAATTAAAGGGGCAAACAATAAAGGGAGCCAAAATTGAAGGCAGGCGAAATTTGAAAGGACTAAGGTAATTACTGTTTTCGAAAGCAAGTGGTAATTATAGATATGAAAAAACATGTGTCCCAAAAGCGGTTGCCTGCCAGACAATGATAGGACGGCTTTGATGAAAAATTGGAAATTCTGGCCTTTTTCAGAAATTTGCCGGACAAAGGTAGAACCGCTTTAGTGAAAAATTTGAATTTCTGGTCCTTTTCTCGTAAATTTGGCGGACAAAGGTAGAACCGCTTACGTGACACTTCTGGATTTTGATTAGATAGAGGTTAGAAAACTTGATTTTTGTGACAAACTGATGGAATAGGAAGACTGATATTCAAATTTCACCTTTGTCCCAAAAACTGGTTGTTTTGGGCAGGAAAGTCGTACTATTTGATAAAAGAACTGGTTATTTTGTCCAGTTCCACTGGACAAACATGGGGTCAAATATTAAACAGTACTTGCCCGCCCCTGAAAAACCTCAGTAAACACAGAAACGCATTCACATGCACTGGAGACTAAATGCTTTGCTTCGAAGGTCTTATTTTGTGTGTTTAAGAATCTTCAGAACATCTTAAAAGATGCCAATCTTAGAGCACTATCTCTTTTAGTTTGAAGCTAACATGAATACCCACCGGCGATTTTCAATATTTGATGCTGAGGGGTAGAGCCCCATCGCCCTCTTCCCATCACTGGCTCCTGTGAGCGCTTTTGTGTAAAATCTCGGGATGTTTGTTTACAAGAGGAATGGATCCTATAATTAAAAAAGCGTGCAAAAAAATACTTTGCTGACGCCATGAGCTTCAAGTTGAAACGTGGTTTGCTTTTTTCTGACGTGTAAATCCAGCGATATGGGAAGATGAAAGAGGCAGAAATAAGAAACGCTAAGAATCTTTCCGCATTCTGTTCAGCCTTACGGAATCATTTATTTGCGAAGATCAATGAACAATGCAAAGACGCCATTAACCCTATCTGGACCGGGGGGGGGCTAAAATAGCCCCCCCCCCTGCCAGTTTTTTCTGGGTATCTTTTTTATGATAATTTCTAGGCTAATTATTTTTCGTGACTTTTCCTAACTATCCTTTTCGCATCTTTCACCAAAATTTCTACAATATATGTCATTTATTTTTGGAAAAATAACAATTTTTTCAGAGAGTAGTTTTAATATCTTGTTTGTTTTACGGTCAAACCCTTTATAACTCCAAACTAAGATAATTCTTGACAGAAGTGAGATAAATGGATGAAATTTTCAGAGCAACCATAAATCAATAAGACAATATGGAAATAACCTATTTTTTGGGTTTTCTTTTGTATTACGTCATTCATGACGTCCTATATCTAATGAATTTAGGTAATAAATATAAGTTTATAAATTTCATAATTTTTTCAAAAAATTATGTTTTTCAGAAAATTAGATATTTCATCTGTTAATTAAAGTTACAAGAAGCATGATATTTCTCGTAAGAAAGTTTTTACAGTTGAATCTGTAAGAGTAATGTTTTTGGCCTAAAACAAAGAAAATTGATGACGTCATCGAAAATACAACAATTAGAGTAAAATAAAATAGATTTTCGGTCGTTTCACATTAAGTTACATATTATGACCAAATTTCATCTTTCTAGCCTTTGTCAATTCTGAGTTCTGAGGGGGGGCTAATTTAGCCCCCCCCTCTCGGCCTGAGGATGCTCAAAAAAGCCCGGTCCAGATAGGGTTAAGGAATTTTTATCAGTCTTTTAACATTTTAATATTTTTAACCAATTTTCTTTCGCGATATCATGTGTAACACAATTTAGGTATTTTCGATTTAAAAAAATTGTTTTTTTAAGAGATGAAGAGCCACAACTATTATGGAGAAGCTCAATATTACCATGTATGTATGTATGTATATGTATGGCCTACCTGTGATGGAATCGCAGGTAGTCGTCATTTTTCACTTCGTGTTTCCTTGCAGCAATTATATTTTCTCTTGTTTCTCTGCTACTGTTTACTAGAACCGCAGTCAAAACATTTCAAACTTTACTCCAACTCTCTAAGCGAATATCTAGAAAAAAATTTCGGTAAAGTTCTAACGGCAGTCAGATAGGCTACTGATTGCCCTCTTCCGATCACGAGGTTTGGCTTCGAATTCTGGGATTCTCTCTCAATGAAGAGACAGGTGAAATAAATAAACAAACTCACCAGGGGGTTTCGTTGACTTTGGATGCGCGTGAGGTAGGGTTTGAATTAATGCCAGGTGCCTGGGGGGCATTGAAGCATGAGAAGGGGAATATGCTAGAGTGCTGTTGCCAGTTATCTTGTAATAGACTGTAAATTTCAATTGTAAATTGCTTATGATGTCATTTAACGAATAAAGAGGCAACATGTTACTAATCAAACGATAACACGAGATGAATATCTTTTGTTATGTGTATGGCATCCATTTCAATTGGGAACTGCGCTTTTTCGAGCCCTCTGCGGTGGTAGCGTCCAAATTCATGCGCGAGCTTGCGTGATCGGAACAGGGCGATGGAGTGAAGATATCGCAATTTTATAGCTGTGTTTTCCGACAACGATTTTGCAGAAGACGGTTGCTAAATGTACAATGACTGGCTTTTATATTTTAAACTATGAAATAAAGAATAATTTATTAGCATCAGCTTTTCCGATAAAATTTATGGAGGCAAAGTAACTCAAAGTTTCTTTTTCTCAGTGATCGGAACAAGGCGATGGGGCTCTACGTGAAAAGCGGGAAGATTGCACTGCACTGGCCTAAGAAAACATCACAATGTCGTTATAAATAAGGACGAGTGAACAGATACTTACATTTCTATCTTGCAAAATGAGGACCACAAACTGAAAATACGAACCAGCACAAATGCCAAATATATTTCAACTTTTGATAGCAAAAACCCACTTGTTTGACCGTAATCTGCAGCTAGTTTCTCCAACAGATCGTTCAGACTTTCCTCTTGCAATATCATTGTCAATAAAAAGGGTGCGGAAATTTCAGTGATCAGCTGCTCAAATAACATACAATTCCAATGAACTTTGAACAAATAACAATTATCTCTAGAGTGACAAGAGCTGTAACATCCAACGTGGCCAGAACGAAAGTTTCTGTGATGTCCTCTTCGATAACCATTGCTCCCATTCCTTTATCCAATCCTGTTCTCATCGTTGTGAGATGATAAGAGTGGCGATCAGGAATTACATGAACCAAAACATCATATAAATTCATGAATTGTGTCCCTTGCTTTTTAGCACAAGAAATGGCTATCGTCTCGTCTAGCAGGTACATGAAATGAATATGAAATGCTAGATTTAATTTTGCGTAAGACGTAAGAATAGAATAACAACGAACGGAAGAAATGTACATCTTGTTTTTAATGTGAAAAAATAGATTGGCCATTTTTGCAAAATAACATTTGAAATACATATTCTTGGCCAAATTTTGGGTAGGGGTCTGTCTGCCTCGAGTTTTAATTTTGGGTTTTAATAGGCACCATGTTTTAATAAATAGGCACCATGTTTTGATAGAGAGGCACCATGTTTTAATAAAGAGGCACCATGTTTTAATAAATAGGCACCATATTTTAATAAATGGGCACCATGTTTTGATAGAGAGGCACCATGTTTTATTAAATAGGCACCACGTTTTAATAAATAGGCACCATATTCTAATAAATGGGCACCATGTTTTGATAGAGAGGCACCATGTTTTAATAAATAGGGACCACGTTTTAATAAATAGGCACCATATTCTAATAAATGGGCACCATGTTTTAATAGAGAGGCACCATGTTTTAATAAAAAGGCCCCATGTTTTAATAAATAGGCACCATATTCTAATAAATGGGCACCATGTTTTGATAGAGAGGTACCATGTTTTAATAAATAGAAACCATGTTTTAATAAAGAGGCACCATATTCTAATAAATGGGCACCATGTTTTGATAGAGAGGTACCATGTTTTAATAAATAGAAACCATGTTTTAATAAAGAGGCAACATTTTTTGATAAATAAGTACCATGAAAATAAACAAGGCTGCATTCTGCATGGAAACAATAGGCTGGATTTTAGCGGTGTTGGCACCCCATAAAATCAGCACACTCGAATTGGCGTTTTTCATCAATAAAATTGTTCGCATCATACTCACTTTAAATATCTACGTCATACGTCATAATCCTCAAGTATAGAATTTCCTCGTAAAAGCTTATATACCGGGTGTCCCAAAAAAAGGTAACAGATTTGATGGGGACTAGCGATGAGAGTATAAGTCGAATCGATCCCAAATAAGATTTGGAGTACTCTTCGATAGTTAACTTGAAGATTAATACCTCGTTTGTTGATATTGGCGCATCAAGAGTTGACATATTAATCTCGAAAGCCAACATTTGCGTCCATCTACAAACCAGAGCTTTTGGGTTTTGGCCTAAACTGCTAACGCACTGGTTAGGGGAATCTCCTCAGTCAAAGATATTTTTGGACAAGGATCGGTCCTTTGGGTACCCGTTTGAAAAGAACGTAAAAAACTGAAAACTAACAAACAAATTAATGAATATAGTCACCAAGGAATATTTTTCTCCAGTCAAAATGCATTTACAAAAGTACTCCAAGACAAGCACGAATGAGCATTTTTCATGTTCCCTTGGGTATATACGATTGCTTGTTTCGTAATAATTTCGTGAGAGATGATGCAAAAAAAATTTCATTGAAGCAATGAAGATTGCAAGATGGTCTATGTGTTAAAGCCTACGGGACTTATTTCGCTGATGAATAACTTTTCTCAGGCAGGTGTAATTCAAAGTTTTTGTAAGAGTCAAGAAAGGGGTCTCTTCGGGGCTAAATTCTTGAATCTGATTGTGAACGTCAAAGGCAGATTTCCACTAAAATGTGTTCCTAAGCACGAGGTTTCTTGTTTGTACTTGGCTATGATTGAAGAGATTCCACAGCACAGCAGCGAGTTAACAGCTTAGGCCAAACCCCAAAAGCTTTGGTTTGGAGTAGGAGGCCAATTTGGACTTTCAAGATTAACATTCCAACTCTTGATGCACTAATATCAACACAAATAAGGTATCAATCTTCAAGTTAACTATCTAAGAGTAATTCAAAACTTATTAGGGATCGATTCAATTTAAATTCTTATCGCTAGCCCCAATCAAATCTGTTACCTTGTTTTTGGGACACCCGGTATACACATACACATCGTTGATAGTTTAGAATCATTCGAAATGATACTCGGAGGAGGAAACAAGTCAGAAAGGCCTTAGTGTGTCAAAACATATCTTATAGTATCCTTTGTCATCCAACCTCTCTACATCAAGTTTTTTATTGTAAAATGTATATCACGTTCATCGCGCTTGACTGCTGAAGTCATAGAGATATTCAAACTTACAAACAACCGAATCATGTCATTTAAATAGATAAATTGCACTGATGTACCATGAAAAACTTTACCATTGAAAATCGGTTTCAGAAGTTTCGCTCTGCAAAACTACCTTTCAATGAAAAATTCCAGGTTATGAACATGTCTTCATATCTTCCCATTGTTCCCAATGGGAACATAGTGGTAATTTTTATAGAAATTCTTGTTATTGAAAAAAATCTTTTTTCTTGTGGTCAGTCACACGAAATATGTTACATATGGAAGCGGTGCACATTTCTGGTAGGTATTTTATACTCTGGGAATAAATGGGTTAAACGAATTTTGAAGGGTATTTTCTAGTGGTTATCTCGATTTTTTCCGGGGGCAAGCCCCCGGGCCCCCATTTCATTTCTCCTTGACTCGCTTCGCCCTGAGTCCTCCAGCATCCACTGCCCTCTGCTGAAAATTTCCTGCGTGCGGCCTTGCTACCTCTTGTATAAAAAGGCGCATATCAATATTGCTCGATCCTGCTTCTTTTGAAAGAATTTTGGACATTTTCAAGAAAACGTACAATTTCAGCACTAGCAAGTCACTGCACGATTGTAAACCCTTGTGTAAATTGCGTCTGTCGTCCGTACCATTTTGATCATCATCCATCTTGCCAAATGGCAGATGCTTAGTCGAAACTAATCAGTTTTCATCCTGAAAATGCAAGTGATGATGATGACTACTCGGGGGGGAGGGGGGTACTTCACCACATATTTTGGGTACGGGGACGTGCCATCGGGAAGGGTATCGATTTTCGCGATTTTGGTATGAGGAACGGTATCGATTTTCATGATTTTGGAATAAGGAATGGGTATGACTTTGAAGCTTAGATGGCACGTCGCCCGACCAAAACCTGGTCAAGTACTCCCCCCTAAAGCCAAGGTTCTGGCAAAGTGCCACAAGATGAAAGATGAAACCAAGATTTCAATGGTATGTAAACTTTTCAATTTTGAAAGACGCCCTGTATGTGTTGACGTGATGTTGTGCATTGAAAAATTGTCAAAGCACCCCAAAGCACAGGAATTTCCTCGAAATCTGAGGAAAATTTCGTGACATTCTAAGGAATTGTACATGAGGAAAAGTGAGTGCCCTGCCCTGAAAGGATCCATGTGCCGGCAACTGTAATCCACGGGTCAACAGGTCATGTAATCGGCGGGTCACCAGGTCACCAGGTCATGTAATCCACGGGTCACTATATTTGCGGCTGGTGGCCAAGCGGCTATAGCTACGAGCATTCTTGCATATACTGGTCTGTGTAAGATCAAGGTGGCATCGCTCTTTCTTTTTCTAATGCCCACGCATGATGCTCTTTGAAAGAATTTAAAGAATTCATGCAAGTCGTTAGAGACCAAGGTTAGAAACCATTAATTGATACCAAGGCAGATAATGGACTTTTTCCATGTGTCACACTGCATGAGATTGGAATTTGACCTTGAGTTATTGAGTAAGACAAAAAGAAGCAAATCTATTATCATCCAAGTCTGAAACACATGAAACACTGAAAGCAAATATCTCTTTAGAATGTCCTGTGCATTATACTAGTACTAGTTAATCTAGTTACCGCTGATTTATGAAGTTATCTGTGTCGGCCTCCTTTGCTTCGAATTGAAAGGACTGCTCAGTCCAAATCACAGTGTTCGTAATCGTAAATCGTACGAGATTTTTTGAGAGCAAAGGATTTTTACAGATTTGTGATGATTTTTCTAGAAAATAAAAGAATTTTTTCCAAAGGTGTACGATATTTTTTGGGAATGAAATGCCCCTCGAGGGAAACATCACAGTACTACCTTTATCAAGGCCAAACATTTTTTGTTTTGGTTGAGAGACTTGCAAGTTGTTTATGAAAGAAAATAGCGAATCATGACTCACCTTATTGCCCCATTCGGCACCATGTTTCTTTCCAACGACAACGGCAATCTTTCCAGCGACAATCGGATGACGACGTTTGTTTCTTGTTTCTAAACAACAGTACCTTTTACCTCCTCTATGCTTTTACGGACCAGTTTGTGTAGGAATGCTCGCAGCTATAGCCGCTCGGCCACTGACCGCAAATATGGTGACCCGCGGAGGATCTAACGTGACCCGCCGATTACATGACCTGGTGACCCGTGGATTACAGTTGTCGTCCATGTGCTGAGTGCTCTCAAATTACCGCATGCCATTCAGACCCAGAATCAGAATCAGATTGAAAATCAGATTCAGAATCAGATTCAGTCCCAAAATCAGATTGGGATCTTAAATTTGCTGTTTTTGGCCACAAAATGGGTAGAATTGACATGTTTGCACTCCCAATTGATAAAATAGCGTTTACTGAGCAATTCTGCGCGATTTCTCGCCAAAAGGTGTTCACAATTTGTTATACGAGCCTTAGAAAATAACTAAACAACATGAACAACTAAAATCTTTCTCGAATCTGATTCTGGGGGTCCGAAGGTCAGAATCAGATTTGAGGAAATGGCTTTATTTCAATGGATTCATTCGAGGTTGAATGCCCCCATGACCAGAATCAGATTCGAGGGAATCAGCAGGGATACCAACGGTGATCAAGTTTCAGTTTTATTTCAATTTAAATTTCTGCTTAAGATTTTATCAGTTATGAATTATGCAGAATCCATCTCTCATATGTAAGCTATTTTCAAATAATATGTTTCGGATAATCAGAGCCAGTCGGCAGCAAATAAGTCAAAGCAAAGCTCAGCACGATCCAACGTTGGTATCTGTTGGAGATCCCTCTCCAGTCTAGCTAGTTCTGAAGGTTATTCGTTGAACCGAAGAAGTTTCACTCAGTAAAGAAGACGACATTTTGTAACAATCATGCGACCTCTTCCACTCTCAACTTTTGACTGACTCCTCAAATATTTCCACGTGACTTTTCTATACTACTGCACCCTAATGGTGGTTACCTGGCAACGTTTAAAATTACCCAATCACATAAGGTTGCATGACGTCAAAACATATTTTTTTTATCTAACAAATTGAATATCATAATTAGTCCTGTAGTGTTCTTGCAGCATCATACTGCGTGTTGATCTAACAACTGATAAAAAGCAGATCATGAACTACATGGGTGCGCGGATACCCCAACACTCCCCCCTCCTTGGCTCTCTAGGAGTCAAGCATGAACCGGGTCTTAAGACGCGCATCCTTAGCAGCCGCCCTCTGGGGACGCTTGCGCACAGGCAAATCCTCCACCATTTCCTCATCTCTCTTTTTACTCTCCTCTCCATTCTTTCTTTTCGCACCATCTTTTACTGCACACTCTAAAGGAATCAATTTCTGTACAGGGCGATTCAAAAATTCATTCTTACCCTTTCCAGCTTTGCGAATTCGTGCACCGCGTACCTCATTGTCTTTTCCTCTGATCAGATCTTCAACAATAGCAACTTTCCATTGTGCTCTCTTTGCGCTATCTTCATGCACCAAAACAACATCTCCTGGATTGATGTCAACTGATTTGTTCTTGTTCAATTTGTGAGTCTCTCTCAAATCAGTAAGATACTCGCGTCTCCACCTATTCCAAAAATGACTCAACAATCGCGTTAGGTGCAAGAAACGTTTGGAAAGAGCATACTGATTATCAGACTCATCAAGTTTCAAATTAGTTTCTACTCCTGTAGGCAAAGTCAACAATCTACGTCCAACTAACAAGTGAGATGGAGTCAAAACTTCTCCATCTGCCTCATCAGACATGTACGAAAGTGGCCGTGAGTTTAAAATGCATTCAACTTCAGATAATACGGTGTTAAGCTCGTCAAAGGAAATTCTGGCATTGCCAAGAACTTTCTTCAAACACCTTTTTACACTTCTTACCATACGTTCGTAATGCCCTCCTTGCCACGGACTCAACTCTATGTTGAACTTCCATTGCAGTCTTCTTGAATCAAGGAAATCTTTCACACTCTGATCTTTAAAGAACTTCTTCAAAAGCTTGGAACTTGACTTAAAAGTCTTTGCATTATCAGAATTGATAATACCTGGTGTACCTCTCCTAGCACAAAACCGGCGCAAACAATTTAGAAATGTAGGCGCTGAAAGATCTTGTGCTAGTTCCAAGTGTAAAGCTCGTGTCACACAACAAACAAACAAACAAATGTAAACTTTCTTTAACTCACCACGTTTCTCTTTGACATACAGTGGTCCGGCGAAATCAATGCCAACATTGCTGAACGGTGCAGCTTGCGTCACTCTGTATTCTGGCATTGCTGCTGTTGGTGGTGAATGAAATGGTTTTCCTTCGAGTTTCCTGCAAATAAAACAACATTTTAGAACTTTTTTCACAAACTGTCTACCCTTGGAGACCCAGAATCTGGATCTGAGTTCTGCCAAGGTAGCTTTGACCATGCAATGAAAAACTCTAAGATGGCAATCTTCCACGACAAGTTCTGTAAACCTATGATCTTTTGGGAGATAAATGGGGTATTTGGCCTCTGAACTCAAATCTGATCTTTCTAACCTTCCCATACATACCAGAATACCATCCATTTTCACAATTCCAAGGTGATTCTGTGTCTTTTTGAATGATGAATTTTGTGTCAGTGTTGACTGGACATCCTTAATCCACAATTTTTCAGCACTCATGATTTCTTTTGCATTCAAACTTTCCACATTCAAGTTCTTTCCATCCCCTCTAGCCTTCACATTCTCTACAAATCTCATCACCCAAGCTGTAACTCTGAGAAGCTTTCTTAGTGTGCTGTACTTGTTGATGTCTATCACTTGGCTCACTCCTACAGGTCTTTCTGTCACTGCAATCATTACATTCACTTTCTTTTTCTCACTCTTCACTTCTTCTGAATTGTCTAGGATTAATCCTTTGGGCCAACAATGTTTGCCTTTCCTAAGCCATTGTGGACCTTTCCACCACAGATCACTATTCTTCAGCTGAATAGCGGTAACTCCCCGGGAACCTAAATCTGCAGGGTTTTCCTTCCCCCCAACATGTCCCCACTCTTCCTTCTTTGATAGTCTTAAAATCTCTGCCACTCTGAACTGTACCCACTGTTTCCATTCGCCATTGTTATATACCCAGTAAAGGGCGGTTTTACTGTCTAGCCAATATCTAACACAATCAATTTTGATTTGAGAACTCAAGGCTTTGCATACAGTATCTACGAGCACTGCAAGAATTCTAGCTGATAAAAGCTCTAGTCTTGGTATGGTCAACTCTTTCAGTGGTGCAACTCTGGTTTTTGAACAAAGCAATGTTGTGTGCACTCCCTTTGCTGTCTCATATACTAGATACACAACAGCACAATATGCTTTTTTGCTTGCATCACCAAAGCCGTGTATCTGACAACTAAGAATCTCTCCCTCACTTCCATCATAAAAACATCTGGGCAAGCTAATTGATTTCACTCTGTTGAGATCTTCCAGCCATGCTTTCCACACTGTGACCTTGTTGTCTGGTATAGGGTCATCCCAGCCTAACTTATCTATGCATAGCTCCTGGAATAAAACCTTTGCTGTGATGGAAACAGGACTTATGAGGCCTTGTGGGTCAAAAAGGGTAGCTAGGGTGCTTAATATCCCCCTCTTAGTTGGTCTTTCTGTGTTTGCATCTTTTGTTACCTTGGTGAGATCAAACTCTAATGTGTCCTCTTCGTTATCCCAAGCCATTCCTAGGATCTTGCATTTTCCTTCTGTGTTGTTATTTTGGCCTAATGTTTCCTTTGCATAAGAGTTCTCATCTGATTCTTGTTTCTGTTTCATTTCTACTTTCTCACTCTCACTTTTTTCAATCTTTTCAGCTAACTCAGCATCATTTGTTTTCCATTTCCTGAGCCTAAATCCCCCTTCTCTCATTCTGTCACTTGCTTTTTGGTACAGGGTAAAGGCTTCGTCGGCGTTCCTACAACCTGAAACTAAATCATCAACATAGAAAGATTCAATCAATTTAGATGTAAATTCAGGGTCAGATGCCTTGTATGTCTCAATATGGTGGCGGAGTACTGCGTTTAATAGGAAAGGCGAGGAATTTACTCAAAATGCCACCCTACGGAATCGCAGCACAATAATCTCAGAATCTTCTGACCTACAATCTTTAAACCACAAAAATCTCAAGCAATCGCGATCAACAGGGTGAACCTCAATGTTTAAAAAAGCCTTCTCAATGTCTCCTACCAATGCAATTCTGTGTTCTCTGAAACGAAGAAGTATGTCAAATATGAGGGGTGTCAAAGGTGGCCCCACATGGAGACAATCATTGAGTGAGGTTCCTGTTTTCCTATCTCTACAAGATGCGTCATAAACAATTCTCACCTTGGTAGTTTCTGCTTCAGCTCTTATCACTGCCATGTGTGGCAGATAAAATGTCTTCTCGGCTGGTTCCAGTTCTGTCACCTGCTCTATTATTCCAGAGGCAACCTGCTCAGTAAGTATATCATTATATTTATCAAGAGTTTGAGGATCTTTTCTGAGTTTCTTACCCAAACTCTTCAATCTCATCAGGCTGTTCTCATAGTTTGTAGGAAGAGCTTTGTGTCCAGCTTTCCATGGAAGACCCACAGAATACCTTTTTCCTGTGAAATATATGTTGTCAATCACCTGCACATGCACTGCATTCTCTGGCCTAATTCCAATGGAATCCAAATCCCACAATTTGTTTACTTCTTCATCAATCCTCTGTTCGTCAGTCTTTGCAGGAAATGAAGACAAAGGTACAAAATTCACATTAACATTTTCAGTAGAATTCAAGGTCTTACCTTTCAGAGGTCCAGAAAGAACCCAGCCAAGAGTTGTCTTTATGGCGACTGGCTCATTAGGCCCCCCTCGTCTGATTTCACTCTCTTGAAAATTCCACAAATTGTCTGATCCAATTAAAATGTCCACTTGAAGTCTTTCTTTGTGCCTGCAAATATCTGAGAACCAAATTTCATGCAAGTATGGATAGGTTTCCCTAACTACTTCAGGATGAACATTTGAAATAGAAGAGATTTCATCAACAACAAAACATTGCAAGGTTACTTTCTTCTTTCCCCTCAATGGAACCAAACAAACTTCTACCACATCTCTTGTTTTTACCTCTGCATCCGTATTCCCAAACGCCATTATGCCTAATTCCTCTTTCCTCACAGGACGCAAACCTATTCTAGTAACAGCCTCAGCAGAGATGAACGACTTATGACTACCTGTATCAAATAGTACTCTCACTGTCTCTTTTCTCACTCCTTCCACACTTGCTAAGGCTGTTTGCAGAGCAACATTCCCCCCTGACCCGGTACTTCCCACCCAGGATGTCGCATCAGCATTAAGGGGCGGGGGTGCGCTGGGATTTACTGGGGTTCCCTTCTTCGCCAGAGGTGCATTGGGCCTAACCTTACAGATTGAAACATGATGTTTCCCTTTACAAATACTACATTTCAATCTATCTTTATTCCTACACTCAAAGGATCTATGGCCAGAATTTAAACATATGAAACATTTGGCGTATTTACGAAGGATACTTGTTCGTTCATCAGTGTCCTTCACTTTTTCACACATCTCTGCTGCATGTTCTTGCAGGCAATAAACACACTTCTGCTTGCCACCATCTCTTCCAATGTACAGTGCAGTGGCTGTTCCTCCTTGGTACTCTTCTCGCTGCTTAGGCCGTGTTTGTTTTTCTTGATTTCCGCCAGCATTCTTCAGGAGGGGCACGTGACTCTCTCTGATTTCCAACTCTTTCTCAAGGGCAATGAGAAGCTCATCTAAGCACCATGATGAGAGGCTTTTGTCACTTGCTCTGATCATGCTGAAACGAATTTGCTCCGGAATCTTTTCCATCAATTCTGGCACCACGATGCTGGAGTATGTGATCCTGTCAACACCGAGAGCCTCGAGCCCACGAAAATGTGTCTCGATGTGGTCATGCAGTGTGCGGAGGCGATTTACGCTTCTCTCGTTGAATACTGGAGCTAAGTGCAACAAATGGTTGATGTGAGAACGTTGAATTTCTTCTGGTTTTCCGAATCTTTTCTTCAATAACTCAACAGCAGTATCGTAGCTCGCATCAGTCATGGGCATTCCTGCAATCACACTTTTTGCTGGCTCTTGTAAAAACGATCTAAGATATTTAAATTTATCCACATTTGCCAAGCTTTCATTGTCGTGAATGGCACTCTGAAATCCATCCCAAAACTCTTGAAATTCATGAACTTTTCCCGAGAATTTGCTCAGTTCTAACTTGGGTAACTTTATATTCACAGATCTTCCCGATCCTCCACTCGATTTCACAGAACTCTTGTCTGAACCCACTGAAACTTGAGATATTTGCGAGTTAAGACTTTCCTGTGACTCCGTTCGCTGGCCTGTAGATAACGGTCTGCTCGCTGTCAATTTATCAAGGGCGTCTTCGATCAAATACAGTGCACTCGATGCTTTCTCCTTGTATTCGCTTTCATCGTCAAGTTCTTTGTCGATGTCATCTTCGCCCGCATCTTTCTCCGTCAAATCGTCCAAAATAATTTTATCAGCATCTCTTAATTCCGTCAATTTTGCCGATAACTCTGCTTGAAAGTGTTTTAATTTTCCGATACCTCCGGTATCCACTCCGTCGATCCCATCTTTCAATAAATCTTCCGCTCTGCTAACTAATTTCGTGACACTCCTTCTGCATGTTGTGCGTGCTTTCTTCACTCTGTCGACTTCTGTCTCTACCATTCTGCTTCTGCATCGATTCAAACTTTCCATCCGGCTCGGTGGACCAATATGTTGGAGATCCCTCTCCAGTCTAGCTAGTTCTGAAGGTTATTCGTTGAACCGAAGAAGTTTCACTCAGTAAAGAAGACGACATTTTGTAACAATCATGCGACCTCTTCCACTCTCAACTTTTGACTGACTCCTCAAATATTTCCACGTGACTTTTCTATACTACTGCACCCTAATGGTGGTTACCTGGCAACGTTTAAAATTACCCAATCACATAAGGTTGCATGACGTCAAAACATATTTTTTTTATCTAACAAATTGAATATCATAATTAGTCCTGTAGTGTTCTTGCAGCATCATACTGCGTGTTGATCTAACAACTGATAAAAAGCAGATCATGAACTACATGGGTGCGCGGATACCCCAACACTCCCCCCTCCTTGGCTCTCTAGGAGTCAAGCATGAACCGGGTCTTAAGACGCGCATCCTTAGCAGCCGCCCTCTGGGGACGCTTGCGCACAGGCAAATCCTCCACCATTTCCTCATCTCTCTTTTTACTCTCCTCTCCATTCTTTCTTTTCGCACCATCTTTTACTGCACACTCTAAAGGAATCAATTTCTGTACAGGGCGATTCAAAAATTCATTCTTACCCTTTCCAGCTTTGCGAATTCGTGCACCGCGTACCTCATTGTCTTTTCCTCTGATCAGATCTTCAACAATAGCAACTTTCCATTGTGCTCTCTTTGCGCTATCTTCATGCACCAAAACAACATCTCCTGGATTGATGTCAACTGATTTGTTCTTGTTCAATTTGTGAGTCTCTCTCAAATCAGTAAGATACTCGCGTCTCCACCTATTCCAAAAATGACTCAACAATCGCGTTAGGTGCAAGAAACGTTTGGAAAGAGCATACTGATTATCAGACTCATCAAGTTTCAAATTAGTTTCTACTCCTGTAGGCAAAGTCAACAATCTACGTCCAACTAACAAGTGAGATGGAGTCAAAACTTCTCCATCTGCCTCATCAGACATGTACGAAAGTGGCCGTGAGTTTAAAATGCATTCAACTTCAGATAATACGGTGTTAAGCTCGTCAAAGGAAATTCTGGCATTGCCAAGAACTTTCTTCAAACACCTTTTTACACTTCTTACCATACGTTCGTAATGCCCTCCTTGCCACGGACTCAACTCTATGTTGAACTTCCATTGCAGTCTTCTTGAATCAAGGAAATCTTTCACACTCTGATCTTTAAAGAACTTCTTCAAAAGCTTGGAACTTGACTTAAAAGTCTTTGCATTATCAGAATTGATAATACCTGGTGTACCTCTCCTAGCACAAAACCGGCGCAAACAATTTAGAAATGTAGGCGCTGAAAGATCTTGTGCTAGTTCCAAGTGTAAAGCTCGTGTCACACAACAAACAAACAAACAAATGTAAACTTTCTTTAACTCACCACGTTTCTCTTTGACATACAGTGGTCCGGCGAAATCAATGCCAACATTGCTGAACGGTGCAGCTTGCGTCACTCTGTATTCTGGCATTGCTGCTGTTGGTGGTGAATGAAATGGTTTTCCTTCGAGTTTCCTGCAAATAAAACAACATTTTAGAACTTTTTTCACAAACTGTCTACCCTTGGAGACCCAGAATCTGGATCTGAGTTCTGCCAAGGTAGCTTTGACCATGCAATGAAAAACTCTAAGATGGCAATCTTCCACGACAAGTTCTGTAAACCTATGATCTTTTGGGAGATAAATGGGGTATTTGGCCTCTGAACTCAAATCTGATCTTTCTAACCTTCCCATACATACCAGAATACCATCCATTTTCACAATTCCAAGGTGATTCTGTGTCTTTTTGAATGATGAATTTTGTGTCAGTGTTGACTGGACATCCTTAATCCACAATTTTTCAGCACTCATGATTTCTTTTGCATTCAAACTTTCCACATTCAAGTTCTTTCCATCCCCTCTAGCCTTCACATTCTCTACAAATCTCATCACCCAAGCTGTAACTCTGAGAAGCTTTCTTAGTGTGCTGTACTTGTTGATGTCTATCACTTGGCTCACTCCTACAGGTCTTTCTGTCACTGCAATCATTACATTCACTTTCTTTTTCTCACTCTTCACTTCTTCTGAATTGTCTAGGATTAATCCTTTGGGCCAACAATGTTTGCCTTTCCTAAGCCATTGTGGACCTTTCCACCACAGATCACTATTCTTCAGCTGAATAGCGGTAACTCCCCGGGAACCTAAATCTGCAGGGTTTTCCTTCCCCCCAACATGTCCCCACTCTTCCTTCTTTGATAGTCTTAAAATCTCTGCCACTCTGAACTGTACCCACTGTTTCCATTCGCCATTGTTATATACCCAGTAAAGGGCGGTTTTACTGTCTAGCCAATATCTAACACAATCAATTTTGATTTGAGAACTCAAGGCTTTGCATACAGTATCTACGAGCACTGCAAGAATTCTAGCTGATAAAAGCTCTAGTCTTGGTATGGTCAACTCTTTCAGTGGTGCAACTCTGGTTTTTGAACAAAGCAATGTTGTGTGCACTCCCTTTGCTGTCTCATATACTAGATACACAACAGCACAATATGCTTTTTTGCTTGCATCACCAAAGCCGTGTATCTGACAACTAAGAATCTCTCCCTCACTTCCATCATAAAAACATCTGGGCAAGCTAATTGATTTCACTCTGTTGAGATCTTCCAGCCATGCTTTCCACACTGTGACCTTGTTGTCTGGTATAGGGTCATCCCAGCCTAACTTATCTATGCATAGCTCCTGGAATAAAACCTTTGCTGTGATGGAAACAGGACTTATGAGGCCTTGTGGGTCAAAAAGGGTAGCTAGGGTGCTTAATATCCCCCTCTTAGTTGGTCTTTCTGTGTTTGCATCTTTTGTTACCTTGGTGAGATCAAACTCTAATGTGTCCTCTTCGTTATCCCAAGCCATTCCTAGGATTTTGCATTTTCCTTCTGTGTTGTTATTTTGGCCTAATGTTTCCTTTGCATAAGAGTTCTCATCTGATTCTTGTTTCTGTTTCATTTCTACTTTCTCACTCTCACTTTTTTCAATCTTTTCAGCTAACTCAGCATCATTTGTTTTCCATTTCCTGAGCCTAAATCCCCCTTCTCTCATTCTGTCACTTGCTTTTTGGTACAGGGTAAAGGCTTCGTCGGCGTTCCTACAACCTGAAACTAAATCATCAACATAGAAAGATTCAATCAATTTAGATGTAAATTCAGGGTCAGATGCCTTGTATGTCTCAATATGGTGGCGGAGTACTGCGTTTAATAGGAAAGGCGAGGAATTTACTCAAAATGCCACCCTACGGAATCGCAGCACAATAATCTCAGAATCTTCTGACCTACAATCTTTAAACCACAAAAATCTCAAGCAATCGCGATCAACAGGGTGAACCTCAATGTTTAAAAAAGCCTTCTCAATGTCTCCTACCAATGCAATTCTGTGTTCTCTGAAACGAAGAAGTATGTCAAATATGAGGGGTGTCAAAGGTGGCCCCACATGGAGACAATCATTGAGTGAGGTTCCTGTTTTCCTATCTCTACAAGATGCGTCATAAACAATTCTCACCTTGGTAGTTTCTGCTTCAGCTCTTATCACTGCCATGTGTGGCAGATAAAATGTCTTCTCGGCTGGTTCCAGTTCTGTCACCTGCTCTATTATTCCAGAGGCAACCTGCTCAGTAAGTATATCATTATATTTATCAAGAGTTTGAGGATCTTTTCTGAGTTTCTTACCCAAACTCTTCAATCTCATCAGGCTGTTCTCATAGTTTGTAGGAAGAGCTTTGTGTCCAGCTTTCCATGGAAGACCCACAGAATACCTTTTTCCTGTGAAATATATGTTGTCAATCACCTGCACATGCACTGCATTCTCTGGCCTAATTCCAATGGAATCCAAATCCCACAATTTGTTTACTTCTTCATCAATCCTCTGTTCGTCAGTCTTTGCAGGAAATGAAGACAAAGGTACAAAATTCACATTAACATTTTCAGTAGAATTCAAGGTCTTACCTTTCAGAGGTCCAGAAAGAACCCAGCCAAGAGTTGTCTTTATGGCGACTGGCTCATTAGGCCCCCCTCGTCTGATTTCACTCTCTTGAAAATTCCACAAATTGTCTGATCCAATTAAAATGTCCACTTGAAGTCTTTCTTTGTGCCTGCAAATATCTGAGAACCAAATTTCATGCAAGTATGGATAGGTTTCCCTAACTACTTCAGGATGAACATTTGAAATAGAAGAGATTTCATCAACAACAAAACATTGCAAGGTTACTTTCTTCTTTCCCCTCAATGGAACCAAACAAACTTCTACCACATCTCTTGTTTTTACCTCTGCATCCGTATTCCCAAACGCCATTATGCCTAATTCCTCTTTCCTCACAGGACGCAAACCTATTCTAGTAACAGCCTCAGCAGAGATGAACGACTTATGACTACCTGTATCAAATAGTACTCTCACTGTCTCTTTTCTCACTCCTTCCACACTTGCTAAGGCTGTTTGCAGAGCAACATTCCCCCCTGACCCGGTACTTCCCACCCAGGATGTCGCATCAGCATTAAGGGGCGGGGGTGCGCTGGGATTTACTGGGGTTCCCTTCTTCGCCAGAGGTGCATTGGGCCTAACCTTACAGATTGAAACATGATGTTTCCCTTTACAAATACTACATTTCAATCTATCTTTATTCCTACACTCAAAGGATCTATGGCCAGAATTTAAACATATGAAACATTTGGCGTATTTACGAAGGATACTTGTTCGTTCATCAGTGTCCTTCACTTTTTCACACATCTCTGCTGCATGTTCTTGCAGGCAATAAACACACTTCTGCTTGCCACCATCTCTTCCAATGTACAGTGCAGTGGCTGTTCCTCCTTGGTACTCTTCTCGCTGCTTAGGCCGTGTTTGTTTTTCTTGATTTCCGCCAGCATTCTTCAGGAGGGGCACGTGACTCTCTCTGATTTCCAACTCTTTCTCAAGGGCAATGAGAAGCTCATCTAAGCACCATGATGAGAGGCTTTTGTCACTTGCTCTGATCATGCTGAAACGAATTTGCTCCGGAATCTTTTCCATCAATTCTGGCACCACGATGCTGGAGTATGTGATCCTGTCAACACCGAGAGCCTCGAGCCCACGAAAATGTGTCTCGATGTGGTCATGCAGTGTGCGGAGGCGATTTACGCTTCTCTCGTTGAATACTGGAGCTAAGTGCAACAAATGGTTGATGTGAGAACGTTGAATTTCTTCTGGTTTTCCGAATCTTTTCTTCAATAACTCAACAGCAGTATCGTAGCTCGCATCAGTCATGGGCATTCCTGCAATCACACTTTTTGCTGGCTCTTGTAAAAACGATCTAAGATATTTAAATTTATCCACATTTGCCAAGCTTTCATTGTCGTGAATGGCACTCTGAAATCCATCCCAAAACTCTTGAAATTCATGAACTTTTCCCGAGAATTTGCTCAGTTCTAACTTGGGTAACTTTATATTCACAGATCTTCCCGATCCTCCACTCGATTTCACAGAACTCTTGTCTGAACCCACTGAAACTTGAGATATTTGCGAGTTAAGACTTTCCTGTGACTCCGTTCGCTGGCCTGTAGATAACGGTCTGCTCGCTGTCAATTTATCAAGGGCGTCTTCGATCAAATACAGTGCACTCGATGCTTTCTCCTTGTATTCGCTTTCATCGTCAAGTTCTTTGTCGATGTCATCTTCGCCCGCATCTTTCTCCGTCAAATCGTCCAAAATAATTTTATCAGCATCTCTTAATTCCGTCAATTTTGCCGATAACTCTGCTTGAAAGTGTTTTAATTTTCCGATACCTCCGGTATCCACTCCGTCGATCCCATCTTTCAATAAATCTTCCGCTCTGCTAACTAATTTCGTGACACTCCTTCTGCATGTTGTGCGTGCTTTCTTCACTCTGTCGACTTCTGTCTCTACCATTCTGCTTCTGCATCGATTCAAACTTTCCATCCGGCTCGGTGGACCAATATGTTGGAGATCCCTCTCCAGTCTAGCTAGTTCTGAAGGTTATTCGTTGAACCGAAGAAGTTTCACTCAGTAAAGAAGACGACATTTTGTAACAATCATGCGACCTCTTCCACTCTCAACTTTTGACTGACTCCTCAAATATTTCCACGTGACTTTTCTATACTACTGCACCCTAATGGTGGTTACCTGGCAACGTTTAAAATTACCCAATCACATAAGGTTGCATGACGTCAAAACATATTTTTTTTATCTAACAAATTGAATATCATAATTAGTCCTGTAGTGTTCTTGCAGCATCATACTGCGTGTTGATCTAACAACTGATAAAAAGCAGATCATGAACTACATGGGTGCGCGGATACCCCAACACTCCCCCCTCCTTGGCTCTCTAGGAGTCAAGCATGAACCGGGTCTTAAGACGCGCATCCTTAGCAGCCGCCCTCTGGGGACGCTTGCGCACAGGCAAATCCTCCACCATTTCCTCATCTCTCTTTTTACTCTCCTCTCCATTCTTTCTTTTCGCACCATCTTTTACTGCACACTCTAAAGGAATCAATTTCTGTACAGGGCGATTCAAAAATTCATTCTTACCCTTTCCAGCTTTGCGAATTCGTGCACCGCGTACCTCATTGTCTTTTCCTCTGATCAGATCTTCAACAATAGCAACTTTCCATTGTGCTCTCTTTGCGCTATCTTCATGCACCAAAACAACATCTCCTGGATTGATGTCAACTGATTTGTTCTTGTTCAATTTGTGAGTCTCTCTCAAATCAGTAAGATACTCGCGTCTCCACCTATTCCAAAAATGACTCAACAATCGCGTTAGGTGCAAGAAACGTTTGGAAAGAGCATACTGATTATCAGACTCATCAAGTTTCAAATTAGTTTCTACTCCTGTAGGCAAAGTCAACAATCTACGTCCAACTAACAAGTGAGATGGAGTCAAAACTTCTCCATCTGCCTCATCAGACATGTACGAAAGTGGCCGTGAGTTTAAAATGCATTCAACTTCAGATAATACGGTGTTAAGCTCGTCAAAGGAAATTCTGGCATTGCCAAGAACTTTCTTCAAACACCTTTTTACACTTCTTACCATACGTTCGTAATGCCCTCCTTGCCACGGACTCAACTCTATGTTGAACTTCCATTGCAGTCTTCTTGAATCAAGGAAATCTTTCACACTCTGATCTTTAAAGAACTTCTTCAAAAGCTTGGAACTTGACTTAAAAGTCTTTGCATTATCAGAATTGATAATACCTGGTGTACCTCTCCTAGCACAAAACCGGCGCAAACAATTTAGAAATGTAGGCGCTGAAAGATCTTGTGCTAGTTCCAAGTGTAAAGCTCGTGTCACACAACAAACAAACAAACAAATGTAAACTTTCTTTAACTCACCACGTTTCTCTTTGACATACAGTGGTCCGGCGAAATCAATGCCAACATTGCTGAACGGTGCAGCTTGCGTCACTCTGTATTCTGGCATTGCTGCTGTTGGTGGTGAATGAAATGGTTTTCCTTCGAGTTTCCTGCAAATAAAACAACATTTTAGAACTTTTTTCACAAACTGTCTACCCTTGGAGACCCAGAATCTGGATCTGAGTTCTGCCAAGGTAGCTTTGACCATGCAATGAAAAACTCTAAGATGGCAATCTTCCACGACAAGTTCTGTAAACCTATGATCTTTTGGGAGATAAATGGGGTATTTGGCCTCTGAACTCAAATCTGATCTTTCTAACCTTCCCATACATACCAGAATACCATCCATTTTCACAATTCCAAGGTGATTCTGTGTCTTTTTGAATGATGAATTTTGTGTCAGTGTTGACTGGACATCCTTAATCCACAATTTTTCAGCACTCATGATTTCTTTTGCATTCAAACTTTCCACATTCAAGTTCTTTCCATCCCCTCTAGCCTTCACATTCTCTACAAATCTCATCACCCAAGCTGTAACTCTGAGAAGCTTTCTTAGTGTGCTGTACTTGTTGATGTCTATCACTTGGCTCACTCCTACAGGTCTTTCTGTCACTGCAATCATTACATTCACTTTCTTTTTCTCACTCTTCACTTCTTCTGAATTGTCTAGGATTAATCCTTTGGGCCAACAATGTTTGCCTTTCCTAAGCCATTGTGGACCTTTCCACCACAGATCACTATTCTTCAGCTGAATAGCGGTAACTCCCCGGGAACCTAAATCTGCAGGGTTTTCCTTCCCCCCAACATGTCCCCACTCTTCCTTCTTTGATAGTCTTAAAATCTCTGCCACTCTGAACTGTACCCACTGTTTCCATTCGCCATTGTTATATACCCAGTAAAGGGCGGTTTTACTGTCTAGCCAATATCTAACACAATCAATTTTGATTTGAGAACTCAAGGCTTTGCATACAGTATCTACGAGCACTGCAAGAATTCTAGCTGATAAAAGCTCTAGTCTTGGTATGGTCAACTCTTTCAGTGGTGCAACTCTGGTTTTTGAACAAAGCAATGTTGTGTGCACTCCCTTTGCTGTCTCATATACTAGATACACAACAGCACAATATGCTTTTTTGCTTGCATCACCAAAGCCGTGTATCTGACAACTAAGAATCTCTCCCTCACTTCCATCATAAAAACATCTGGGCAAGCTAATTGATTTCACTCTGTTGAGATCTTCCAGCCATGCTTTCCACACTGTGACCTTGTTGTCTGGTATAGGGTCATCCCAGCCTAACTTATCTATGCATAGCTCCTGGAATAAAACCTTTGCTGTGATGGAAACAGGACTTATGAGGCCTTGTGGGTCAAAAAGGGTAGCTAGGGTGCTTAATATCCCCCTCTTAGTTGGTCTTTCTGTGTTTGCATCTTTTGTTACCTTGGTGAGATCAAACTCTAATGTGTCCTCTTCGTTATCCCAAGCCATTCCTAGGATCTTGCATTTTCCTTCTGTGTTGTTATTTTGGCCTAATGTTTCCTTTGCATAAGAGTTCTCATCTGATTCTTGTTTCTGTTTCATTTCTACTTTCTCACTCTCACTTTTTTCAATCTTTTCAGCTAACTCAGCATCATTTGTTTTCCATTTCCTGAGCCTAAATCCCCCATCTCTCATTCTGTCACTTGCTTTTTGGTACAGGGTAAAGGCTTCGTCGGCGTTCCTACAACCTGAAACTAAATCATCAACATAGAAAGATTCAATCAATTTAGATGTAAATTCAGGGTCAGATGCCTTGTATGTCTCAATATGGTGGCGGAGTACTGCGTTTAATAGGAAAGGCGAGGAATTTACTCAAAATGCCACCCTACGGAATCGCAGCACAATAATCTCAGAATCTTCTGACCTACAATCTTTAAACCACAAAAATCTCAAGCAATCGCGATCAACAGGGTGAACCTCAATGTTTAAAAAAGCCTTCTCAATGTCTCCTACCAATGCAATTCTGTGTTCTCTGAAACGAAGAAGTATGTCAAATATGAGGGGTGTCAAAGGTGGCCCCACATGGAGACAATCATTGAGTGAGGTTCCTGTTTTCCTATCTCTACAAGATGCGTCATAAACAATTCTCACCTTGGTAGTTTCTGCTTCAGCTCTTATCACTGCCATGTGTGGCAGATAAAATGTCTTCTCGGCTGGTTCCAGTTCTGTCACCTGCTCTATTATTCCAGAGGCAACCTGCTCAGTAAGTATATCATTACATTTATCAAGAGTTTGAGGATCTTTTCTGAGTTTCTTACCCAAACTCTTCAATCTCATCAGGCTGTTCTCATAGTTTGTAGGAAGAGCCTTGTGTCCAGCTTTCCATGGAAGACCCACAGAATACCTTTTTCCTGTGAAATATATGTTGTCAATCACCTGCACATGCACTGCATTCTCTGGCCTAATTCCAATGGAATCCAAATCCCACAATTTGTTTACTTCTTCATCAATCCTCTGTTCGTCAGTCTTTGCAGGAAATGAAGACAAAGGTACAAAATTCACATTAACATTTTCAGTAGAATTCAAGGTCTTACCTTTCAGAGGTCCAGAAAGAACCCAGCCAAGAGTTGTCTTTATGGCGACTGGCTCATTAGGCCCCCCTCGTCTGATTTCACTCTCTTGAAAATTCCACAAATTGTCTGATCCAATTAAAATGTCCACTTGAAGTCTTTCTTTGTGCCTGCAAATATCTGAGAACCAAATTTCATGCAAGTATGGATAGGTTTCCCTAACTACTTCAGGATGAACATTTGAAATAGAAGAGATTTCATCAACAACAAAACATTGCAAGGTTACTTTCTTCTTTCCCCTCAATGGAACCAAACAAACTTCTACCACATCTCTTGTTTTTACCTCTGCATCCGTATTCCCAAACGCCATTATGCCTAATTCCTCTTTCCTCACAGGACGCAAACCTATTCTAGTAACAGCCTCAGCAGAGATGAACGACTTATGACTACCTGTATCAAATAGTACTCTCACTGTCTCTTTTCTCACTCCTTCCACACTTGCTAAGGCTGTTTGCAGAGCAACATTCCCCCCTGACCCGGTACTTCCCACCCAGGATGTCGCATCAGCATTAAGGGGCGGGGGTGCGCTGGGATTTACTGGGGTTCCCTTATTCGCCAGAGGTGCATTGGGCCTAACCTTACAGATTGAAACATGATGTTTCCCTTTACAAATACTACATTTCAATCTATCTTTATTCCTACACTCAAAGGATCTATGGCCAGAATTTAAACATATGAAACATTTGGCGTATTTACGAAGGATACTTGTTCGTTCATCAGTGTCCTTCACATTTTCACACATCTCTGCTGCATGTTCTTGCAGGCAATAAACACACTTCTGCTTGCCACCATCTCTTCCAATGTACAGTGCAGTGGCTGTTCCTCCTTGGTACTCTTCTCGCTGCTTAGGCCGTGTTTGTTTTTCTTGATTTCCGCCAGCATTCTTCAGGAGGGGCACGTGACTCTCTCTGATTTTCAACTCTTTCTCAAGGGCAATGAGAAGCTCATCTAAGCACCATGATGAGAGGCTTTTGTCACTTGCTCTGATCATGCTGAAACGAATTTGCTCCGGAATCTTTTCCATCAATTCTGGCACCACGATGCTGGAGTATGTGATCCTGTCAACACCGAGAGCCTCGAGCCCCACGAAAATGTGTCTCGATGTGGTCATGCAGTGTGCGGAGGCGATTTACGCTTCTCTCGTTGAATACTGGAGCTAAGTGCAACAAATGGTTGATGTGAGAACGTTGAATTTCTTCTGGTTTTCCGAATCTTTTCTTCAATAACTCAACAGCAGTATCGTAGCTCGCATCAGTCATGGGCATTCCTGCAATCACACTTTTTGCTGGCTCTTGTAAAAACGATCTAAGATATTTAAATTTATCCACATTTGCCAAGCTTTCATTGTCGTGAATGGCACTCTGAAATCCATCCCAAAACTCTTGAAATTCATGAACTTTTCCCGAGAATTTGCTCAGTTCTAACTTGGGTAACTTTATATTCACAGATCTTCCCGATCCTCCACTCGATTTCACAGAACTCTTGTCTGAACCCACTGAAACTTGAGATATTTGCGAGTTAAGACTTTCCTGTGACTCCGTTCGCTGGCCTGTAGATAACGGTCTGCTCGCTGTCAATTTATCAAGGGCGTCTTCGATCAAATACAGTGCACTCGATGCTTTCTCCTTGTATTCGCTTTCATCGTCAAGTTCTTTGTCGATGTCATCTTCGCCCGCATCTTTCTCCGTCAAATCGTCCAAAATAATTTTATCAGCATCTCTTAATTCCGTCAATTTTGCCGATAACTCTGCTTGAAAGTGTTTTAATTTTCCGATACCTCCGGTATCCACTCCGTCGATCCCATCTTTCAATAAATCTTCCGCTCTGCTAACTAATTTCGTGACACTCCTTCTGCATGTTGTGCGTGCTTTCTTCACTCTGTCGACTTCTGTCTCTACCATTCTGCTTCTGCATCGATTCAAACTTTCCATCCGGCTCGGTGGACCAATATGTTGGAGATCCCTCTCCAGTCTAGCTAGTTCTGAAGGTTATTCGTTGAACCGAAGAAGTTTCACTCAGTAAAGAAGACGACATTTTGTAACAATCATGCGACCTCTTCCACTCTCAACTTTTGACTGACTCCTCAAATATTTCCACGTGACTTTTCTATACTACTGCACCCTAATGGTGGTTACCTGGCAACGTTTAAAATTACCCAATCACATAAGGTTGCATGACGTCAAAACATATTTTTTTTATCTAACAAATTGAATATCATAATTAGTCCTGTAGTGTTCTTGCAGCATCATACTGCGTGTTGATCTAACAACTGATAAAAAGCAGATCATGAACTACATGGGTGCGCGGATACCCCAACACTCCCCCCTCCTTGGCTCTCTAGGAGTCAAGCATGAACCGGGTCTTAAGACGCGCATCCTTAGCAGCCGCCCTCTGGGGACGCTTGCGCACAGGCAAATCCTCCACCATTTCCTCATCTCTCTTTTTACTCTCCTCTCCATTCTTTCTTTTCGCACCATCTTTTACTGCACACTCTAAAGGAATCAATTTCTGTACAGGGCGATTCAAAAATTCATTCTTACCCTTTCCAGCTTTGCGAATTCGTGCACCGCGTACCTCATTGTCTTTTCCTCTGATCAGATCTTCAACAATAGCAACTTTCCATTGTGCTCTCTTTGCGCTATCTTCATGCACCAAAACAACATCTCCTGGATTGATGTCAACTGATTTGTTCTTGTTCAATTTGTGAGTCTCTCTCAAATCAGTAAGATACTCGCGTCTCCACCTATTCCAAAAATGACTCAACAATCGCGTTAGGTGCAAGAAACGTTTGGAAAGAGCATACTGATTATCAGACTCATCAAGTTTCAAATTAGTTTCTACTCCTGTAGGCAAAGTCAACAATCTACGTCCAACTAACAAGTGAGATGGAGTCAAAACTTCTCCATCTGCCTCATCAGACATGTACGAAAGTGGCCGTGAGTTTAAAATGCATTCAACTTCAGATAATACGGTGTTAAGCTCGTCAAAGGAAATTCTGGCATTGCCAAGAACTTTCTTCAAACACCTTTTTACACTTCTTACCATACGTTCGTAATGCCCTCCTTGCCACGGACTCAACTCTATGTTGAACTTCCATTGCAGTCTTCTTGAATCAAGGAAATCTTTCACACTCTGATCTTTAAAGAACTTCTTCAAAAGCTTGGAACTTGACTTAAAAGTCTTTGCATTATCAGAATTGATAATACCTGGTGTACCTCTCCTAGCACAAAACCGGCGCAAACAATTTAGAAATGTAGGCGCTGAAAGATCTTGTGCTAGTTCCAAGTGTAAAGCTCGTGTCACACAACAAACAAACAAACAAATGTAAACTTTCTTTAACTCACCACGTTTCTCTTTGACATACAGTGGTCCGGCGAAATCAATGCCAACATTGCTGAACGGTGCAGCTTGCGTCACTCTGTATTCTGGCATTGCTGCTGTTGGTGGTGAATGAAATGGTTTTCCTTCGAGTTTCCTGCAAATAAAACAACATTTTAGAACTTTTTTCACAAACTGTCTACCCTTGGAGACCCAGAATCTGGATCTGAGTTCTGCCAAGGTAGCTTTGACCATGCAATGAAAAACTCTAAGATGGCAATCTTCCACGACAAGTTCTGTAAACCTATGATCTTTTGGGAGATAAATGGGGTATTTGGCCTCTGAACTCAAATCTGATCTTTCTAACCTTCCCATACATACCAGAATACCATCCATTTTCACAATTCCAAGGTGATTCTGTGTCTTTTTGAATGATGAATTTTGTGTCAGTGTTGACTGGACATCCTTAATCCACAATTTTTCAGCACTCATGATTTCTTTTGCATTCAAACTTTCCACATTCAAGTTCTTTCCATCCCCTCTAGCCTTCACATTCTCTACAAATCTCATCACCCAAGCTGTAACTCTGAGAAGCTTTCTTAGTGTGCTGTACTTGTTGATGTCTATCACTTGGCTCACTCCTACAGGTCTTTCTGTCACTGCAATCATTACATTCACTTTCTTTTTCTCACTCTTCACTTCTTCTGAATTGTCTAGGATTAATCCTTTGGGCCAACAATGTTTGCCTTTCCTAAGCCATTGTGGACCTTTCCACCACAGATCACTATTCTTCAGCTGAATAGCGGTAACTCCCCGGGAACCTAAATCTGCAGGGTTTTCCTTCCCCCCAACATGTCCCCACTCTTCCTTCTTTGATAGTCTTAAAATCTCTGCCACTCTGAACTGTACCCACTGTTTCCATTCGCCATTGTTATATACCCAGTAAAGGGCGGTTTTACTGTCTAGCCAATATCTAACACAATCAATTTTGATTTGAGAACTCAAGGCTTTGCATACAGTATCTACGAGCACTGCAAGAATTCTAGCTGATAAAAGCTCTAGTCTTGGTATGGTCAACTCTTTCAGTGGTGCAACTCTGGTTTTTGAACAAAGCAATGTTGTGTGCACTCCCTTTGCTGTCTCATATACTAGATACACAACAGCACAATATGCTTTTTTGCTTGCATCACCAAAGCCGTGTATCTGACAACTAAGAATCTCTCCCTCACTTCCATCATAAAAACATCTGGGCAAGCTAATTGATTTCACTCTGTTGAGATCTTCCAGCCATGCTTTCCACACTGTGACCTTGTTGTCTGGTATAGGGTCATCCCAGCCTAACTTATCTATGCATAGCTCCTGGAATAAAACCTTTGCTGTGATGGAAACAGGACTTATGAGGCCTTGTGGGTCAAAAAGGGTAGCTAGGGTGCTTAATATCCCCCTCTTAGTTGGTCTTTCTGTGTTTGCATCTTTTGTTACCTTGGTGAGATCAAACTCTAATGTGTCCTCTTCGTTATCCCAAGCCATTCCTAGGATCTTGCATTTTCCTTCTGTGTTGTTATTTTGGCCTAATGTTTCCTTTGCATAAGAGTTCTCATCTGATTCTTGTTTCTGTTTCATTTCTACTTTCTCACTCTCACTTTTTTCAATCTTTTCAGCTAACTCAGCATCATTTGTTTTCCATTTCCTGAGCCTAAATCCCCCATCTCTCATTCTGTCACTTGCTTTTTGGTACAGGGTAAAGGCTTCGTCGGCGTTCCTACAACCTGAAACTAAATCATCAACATAGAAAGATTCAATCAATTTAGATGTAAATTCAGGGTCAGATGCCTTGTATGTCTCAATATGGTGGCGGAGTACTGCGTTTAATAGGAAAGGCGAGGAATTTACTCAAAATGCCACCCTACGGAATCGCAGCACAATAATCTCAGAATCTTCTGACCTACAATCTTTAAACCACAAAAATCTCAAGCAATCGCGATCAACAGGGTGAACCTCAATGTTTAAAAAAGCCTTCTCAATGTCTCCTACCAATGCAATTCTGTGTTCTCTGAAACGAAGAAGTATGTCAAATATGAGGGGTGTCAAAGGTGGCCCCACATGGAGACAATCATTGAGTGAGGTTCCTGTTTTCCTATCTCTACAAGATGCGTCATAAACAATTCTCACCTTGGTAGTTTCTGCTTCAGCTCTTATCACTGCCATGTGTGGCAGATAAAATGTCTTCTCGGCTGGTTCCAGTTCTGTCACCTGCTCTATTATTCCAGAGGCAACCTGCTCAGTAAGTATATCATTACATTTATCAAGAGTTTGAGGATCTTTTCTGAGTTTCTTACCCAAACTCTTCAATCTCATCAGGCTGTTCTCATAGTTTGTAGGAAGAGCTTTGTGTCCAGCTTTCCATGGAAGACCCACAGAATACCTTTTTCCTGTGAAATATATGTTGTCAATCACCTGCACATGCACTGCATTCTCTGGCCTAATTCCAATGGAATCCAAATCCCACAATTTGTTTACTTCTTCATCAATCCTCTGTTCGTCAGTCTTTGCAGGAAATGAAGACAAAGGTACAAAATTCACATTAACATTTTCAGTAGAATTCAAGGTCTTACCTTTCAGAGGTCCAGAAAGAACCCAGCCAAGAGTTGTCTTTATGGCGACTGGCTCATTAGGCCCCCCTCGTCTGATTTCACTCTCTTGAAAATTCCACAAATTGTCTGATCCAATTAAAATGTCCACTTGAAGTCTTTCTTTGTGCCTGCAAATATCTGAGAACCAAATTTCATGCAAGTATGGATAGGTTTCCCTAACTACTTCAGGATGAACATTTGAAATAGAAGAGATTTCATCAACAACAAAACATTGCAAGGTTACTTTCTTCTTTCCCCTCAATGGAACCAAACAAACTTCTACCACATCTCTTGTTTTTACCTCTGCATCCGTATTCCCAAACGCCATTATGCCTAATTCCTCTTTCCTCACAGGACGCAAACCTATTCTAGTAACAGCCTCAGCAGAGATGAACGACTTATGACTACCTGTATCAAATAGTACTCTCACTGTCTCTTTTCTCACTCCTTCCACACTTGCTAAGGCTGTTTGCAGAGCAACATTCCCCCCTGACCCGGTACTTCCCACCCAGGATGTCGCATCAGCATTAAGGGGCGGGGGTGCGCTGGGATTTACTGGGGTTCCCTTATTCGCCAGAGGTGCATTGGGCCTAACCTTACAGATTGAAACATGATGTTTCCCTTTACAAATACTACATTTCAATCTATCTTTATTCCTACACTCAAAGGATCTATGGCCAGAATTTAAACATATGAAACATTTGGCGTATTTACGAAGGATACTTGTTCGTTCATCAGTGTCCTTCACATTTTCACACATCTCTGCTGCATGTTCTTGCAGGCAATAAACACACTTCTGCTTGCCACCATCTCTTCCAATGTACAGTGCAGTGGCTGTTCCTCCTTGGTACTCTTCTCGCTGCTTAGGCCGTGTTTGTTTTTCTTGATTTCCGCCAGCATTCTTCAGGAGGGGCACGTGACTCTCTCTGATTTTCAACTCTTTCTCAAGGGCAATGAGAAGCTCATCTAAGCACCATGATGAGAGGCTTTTGTCACTTGCTCTGATCATGCTGAAACGAATTTGCTCCGGAATCTTTTCCATCAATTCTGGCACCACGATGCTGGAGTATGTGATCCTGTCAACACCGAGAGCCTCGAGCCCCACGAAAATGTGTCTCGATGTGGTCATGCAGTGTGCGGAGGCGATTTACGCTTCTCTCGTTGAATACTGGAGCTAAGTGGAACAAATGGTTGATGTGAGAACGTTGAATTTCTTCTGGTTTTCCGAATCTTTTCTTCAATAACTCAACAGCAGTATCGTAGCTCGAATCAGTCATGGGCATTCCTGCAATCACACTTTTTGCTGGCTCTTGTAAAAACGATCTAAGATATTTAAATTTATCCACATTTGCCAAGCTTTCATTGTCGTGAATGGCACTCTGAAATCCATCCCAAAACTCTTGAAATTCATGAACTTTTCCCGAGAATTTGCTCAGTTCTAACTTGGGTAACTTTATATTCACAGATCTTCCCGATCCTCCACTCGATTTCACAGAACTCTTGTCTGAACCCACTGAAACTTGAGATATTTGCGAGTTAAGACTTTCCTGTGACTCCGTTCGCTGGCCTGTAGATAACGGTCTGCTCGCTGTCAATTTATCAAGGGCGTCTTCGATCAAATACAGTGCACTCGATGCTTTCTCCTTGTATTCGCTTTCATCGTCAAGTTCTTTGTCGATGTCATCTTCGCCCGCATCTTTCTCCGTCAAATCGTCCAAAATAATTTTATCAGCATCTCTTAATTCCGTCAATTTTGCCGATAACTCTGCTTGAAAGTGTTTTAATTTTCCGATACCTCCGGTATCCACTCCGTCGATCCCATCTTTCAATAAATCTTCCGCTCTGCTAACTAATTTCGTGACACTCCTTCTGCATGTTGTGCGTGCTTTCTTCACTCTGTCGACTTCTGTCTCTACCATTCTGCTTCTGCATCGATTCAAACTTTCCATCCGGCTCGGTGGACCAATATGTTGGAGATCCCTCTCCAGTCTAGCTAGTTCTGAAGGTTATTCGTTGAACCGAAGAAGTTTCACTCAGTAAAGAAGACGACATTTTGTAACAATCATGCGACCTCTTCCACTCTCAACTTTTGACTGACTCCTCAAATATTTCCACGTGACTTTTCTATACTACTGCACCCTAATGGTGGTTACCTGGCAACGTTTAAAATTACCCAATCACATAAGGTTGCATGACGTCAAAACATATTTTTTTTATCTAACAAATTGAATATCATAATTAGTCCTGTAGTGTTCTTGCAGCATCATACTGCGTGTTGATCTAACAACTGATAAAAAGCAGATCATGAACTACATGGGTGCGCGGATACCCCAACACTCCCCCCTCCTTGGCTCTCTAGGAGTCAAGCATGAACCGGGTCTTAAGACGCGCATCCTTAGCAGCCGCCCTCTGGGGACGCTTGCGCACAGGCAAATCCTCCACCATTTCCTCATCTCTCTTTTTACTCTCCTCTCCATTCTTTCTTTTCGCACCATCTTTTACTGCACACTCTAAAGGAATCAATTTCTGTACAGGGCGATTCAAAAATTCATTCTTACCCTTTCCAGCTTTGCGAATTCGTGCACCGCGTACCTCATTGTCTTTTCCTCTGATCAGATCTTCAACAATAGCAACTTTCCATTGTGCTCTCTTTGCGCTATCTTCATGCACCAAAACAACATCTCCTGGATTGATGTCAACTGATTTGTTCTTGTTCAATTTGTGAGTCTCTCTCAAATCAGTAAGATACTCGCGTCTCCACCTATTCCAAAAATGACTCAACAATCGCGTTAGGTGCAAGAAACGTTTGGAAAGAGCATACTGATTATCAGACTCATCAAGTTTCAAATTAGTTTCTACTCCTGTAGGCAAAGTCAACAATCTACGTCCAACTAACAAGTGAGATGGAGTCAAAACTTCTCCATCTGCCTCATCAGACATGTACGAAAGTGGCCGTGAGTTTAAAATGCATTCAACTTCAGATAATACGGTGTTAAGCTCGTCAAAGGAAATTCTGGCATTGCCAAGAACTTTCTTCAAACACCTTTTTACACTTCTTACCATACGTTCGTAATGCCCTCCTTGCCACGGACTCAACTCTATGTTGAACTTCCATTGCAGTCTTCTTGAATCAAGGAAATCTTTCACACTCTGATCTTTAAAGAACTTCTTCAAAAGCTTGGAACTTGACTTAAAAGTCTTTGCATTATCAGAATTGATAATACCTGGTGTACCTCTCCTAGCACAAAACCGGCGCAAACAATTTAGAAATGTAGGCGCTGAAAGATCTTGTGCTAGTTCCAAGTGTAAAGCTCGTGTCACACAACAAACAAACAAACAAATGTAAACTTTCTTTAACTCACCACGTTTCTCTTTGACATACAGTGGTCCGGCGAAATCAATGCCAACATTGCTGAACGGTGCAGCTTGCGTCACTCTGTATTCTGGCATTGCTGCTGTTGGTGGTGAATGAAATGGTTTTCCTTCGAGTTTCCTGCAAATAAAACAACATTTTAGAACTTTTTTCACAAACTGTCTACCCTTGGAGACCCAGAATCTGGATCTGAGTTCTGCCAAGGTAGCTTTGACCATGCAATGAAAAACTCTAAGATGGCAATCTTCCACGACAAGTTCTGTAAACCTATGATCTTTTGGGAGATAAATGGGGTATTTGGCCTCTGAACTCAAATCTGATCTTTCTAACCTTCCCATACATACCAGAATACCATCCATTTTCACAATTCCAAGGTGATTCTGTGTCTTTTTGAATGATGAATTTTGTGTCAGTGTTGACTGGACATCCTTAATCCACAATTTTTCAGCACTCATGATTTCTTTTGCATTCAAACTTTCCACATTCAAGTTCTTTCCATCCCCTCTAGCCTTCACATTCTCTACAAATCTCATCACCCAAGCTGTAACTCTGAGAAGCTTTCTTAGTGTGCTGTACTTGTTGATGTCTATCACTTGGCTCACTCCTACAGGTCTTTCTGTCACTGCAATCATTACATTCACTTTCTTTTTCTCACTCTTCACTTCTTCTGAATTGTCTAGGATTAATCCTTTGGGCCAACAATGTTTGCCTTTCCTAAGCCATTGTGGACCTTTCCACCACAGATCACTATTCTTCAGCTGAATAGCGGTAACTCCCCGGGAACCTAAATCTGCAGGGTTTTCCTTCCCCCCAACATGTCCCCACTCTTCCTTCTTTGATAGTCTTAAAATCTCTGCCACTCTGAACTGTACCCACTGTTTCCATTCGCCATTGTTATATACCCAGTAAAGGGCGGTTTTACTGTCTAGCCAATATCTAACACAATCAATTTTGATTTGAGAACTCAAGGCTTTGCATACAGTATCTACGAGCACTGCAAGAATTCTAGCTGATAAAAGCTCTAGTCTTGGTATGGTCAACTCTTTCAGTGGTGCAACTCTGGTTTTTGAACAAAGCAATGTTGTGTGCACTCCCTTTGCTGTCTCATATACTAGATACACAACAGCACAATATGCTTTTTTGCTTGCATCACCAAAGCCGTGTATCTGACAACTAAGAATCTCTCCCTCACTTCCATCATAAAAACATCTGGGCAAGCTAATTGATTTCACTCTGTTGAGATCTTCCAGCCATGCTTTCCACACTGTGACCTTGTTGTCTGGTATAGGGTCATCCCAGCCTAACTTATCTATGCATAGCTCCTGGAATAAAACCTTTGCTGTGATGGAAACAGGACTTATGAGGCCTTGTGGGTCAAAAAGGGTAGCTAGGGTGCTTAATATCCCCCTCTTAGTTGGTCTTTCTGTGTTTGCATCTTTTGTTACCTTGGTGAGATCAAACTCTAATGTGTCCTCTTCGTTATCCCAAGCCATTCCTAGGATCTTGCATTTTCCTTCTGTGTTGTTATTTTGGCCTAATGTTTCCTTTGCATAAGAGTTCTCATCTGATTCTTGTTTCTGTTTCATTTCTACTTTCTCACTCTCACTTTTTTCAATCTTTTCAGCTAACTCAGCATCATTTGTTTTCCATTTCCTGAGCCTAAATCCCCCTTCTCTCATTCTGTCACTTGCTTTTTGGTACAGGGTAAAGGCTTCGTCGGCGTTCCTACAACCTGAAACTAAATCATCAACATAGAAAGATTCAATCAATTTAGATGTAAATTCAGGGTCAGATGCCTTGTATGTCTCAATATGGTGGCGGAGTACTGCGTTTAATAGGAAAGGCGAGGAATTTACTCAAAATGCCACCCTACGGAATCGCAGCACAATAATCTCAGAATCTTCTGACCTACAATCTTTAAACCACAAAAATCTCAAGCAATCGCGATCAACAGGGTGAACCTCAATGTTTAAAAAAGCCTTCTCAATGTCTCCTACCAATGCAATTCTGTGTTCTCTGAAACGAAGAAGTATGTCAAATATGAGGGGTGTCAAAGGTGGCCCCACATGGAGACAATCATTGAGTGAGGTTCCTGTTTTCCTATCTCTACAAGATGCGTCATAAACAATTCTCACCTTGGTAGTTTCTGCTTCAGCTCTTATCACTGCCATGTGTGGCAGATAAAATGTCTTCTCGGCTGGTTCCAGTTCTGTCACCTGCTCTATTATTCCAGAGGCAACCTGCTCAGTAAGTATATCATTATATTTATCAAGAGTTTGAGGATCTTTTCCGAGTTTCTTACCCAAACTCTTCAATCTCATCAGGCTGTTCTCATAGTTTGTAGGAAGAGCTTTGTGTCCAGCTTTCCATGGAAGACCCACAGAATACCTTTTTCCTGTGAAATATATGTTGTCAATCACATGCACATGCACTGCATTCTCTGGCCTAATTCCAATGGAATCCAAATCCCACAATTTGTTTACTTCTTCATCAATCCTCTGTTCGTCAGTCTTTGCAGGAAATGAAGACAAAGGTACAAAATTCACATTAACATTTTCAGTAGAATTCAAGGTCTTACCTTTCAGAGGTCCAGAAAGAACCCAGCCAAGAGTTGTCTTTATGGCAACTGGCTCATTAGGCCCCCCTCGTCTGATTTCACTCTCTTGAAAATTCCACAAATTGTCTGATCCAATTAAAATGCCCACTTGAAGTCTTTCTTTGTGCCTGCAAATATCTGAGAACCAAATTTCATGCAAGTATGGATAGGTTTCCCTAACTACTTCAGGATGAACATTTGAAATAGAAGAGATTTCATCAACAACAAAACATTGCAAGGTTACTTTCTTCTTTCCCCTCAATGGAACCAAACAAACTTCTACCACATCTCTTGTTTTTACCTCTGCATCCGTATTCCCAAACGCCATTATGCCTAATTCCTCTTTCCTCACAGGACGCAAACCTATTCTAGTAACAGCCTCAGCAGAGATGAACGACTTATGACTACCTGTATCAAATAGTACTCTCACTGTCTCTTTTCTCACTCCTTCCACACTTGCTAAGGCTGTTTGCAGAGCAACATTCCCCCCTGACCCGGTACTTCCCACCCAGGATGTCGCATCAGCATTAAGGGGCGGGGGTGCGCTGGGATTTACTGGGGTTCCCTTATTCGCCAGAGGTGCATTGGGCCTAACCTTACAGATTGAAACATGATGTTTCCCTTTACAAATACTACATTTCAATCTATCTTTATTCCTACACTCAAAGGATCTATGGCCAGAATTTAAACATATGAAACATTTGGCGTATTTACGAAGGATACTTGTTCGTTCATCAGTGTCCTTCACTTTTTCACACATCTCTGCTGCATGTTCTTGCAGGCAATAAACACACTTCTGCTTGCCACCATCTCTTCCAATGTACAGTGCAGTGGCTGTTCCTCCTTGGTACTCTTCTCGCTGCTTAGGCCGTGTTTGTTTTTCTTGATTTCCGCCAGCATTCTTCAGGAGGGGCACGTGACTCTCTCTGATTTCCAACTCTTTCTCAAGGGCAATGAGAAGCTCATCTAAGCACCATGATGAGAGGCTTTTGTCACTTGCTCTGATCATGCTGAAACGAATTTGCTCCGGAATCTTTTCCATCAATTCTGGCACCACGATGCTGGAGTATGTGATCCTGTCAACACCGAGAGCCTCGAGCCCACGAAAATGTGTCTCGATGTGGTCATGCAGTGTGCGGAGGCGATTTACGCTTCTCTCGTTGAATACTGGAGCTAAGTGCAACAAATGGTTGATGTGAGAACGTTGAATTTCTTCTGGTTTTCCGAATCTTTTCTTCAATAACTCAACAGCAGTATCGTAGCTCGCATCAGTCATGGGCATTCCTGCAATCACACTTTTTGCTGGCTCTTGTAAAAACGATCTAAGATATTTAAATTTATCCACATTTGCCAAGCTTTCATTGTCGTGAATGGCACTCTGAAATCCATCCCAAAACTCTTGAAATTCATGAACTTTTCCCGAGAATTTGCTCAGTTCTAACTTGGGTAACTTTATATTCACAGATCTTCCCGATCCTCCACTCGATTTCACAGAACTCTTGTCTGAACCCACTGAAACTTGAGATATTTGCGAGTTAAGACTTTCCTGTGACTCCGTTCGCTGGCCTGTAGATAACGGTCTGCTCGCTGTCAATTTATCAAGGGCGTCTTCGATCAAATACAGTGCACTCGATGCTTTCTCCTTGTATTCGCTTTCATCGTCAAGTTCTTTGTCGATGTCATCTTCGCCCGCATCTTTCTCCGTCAAATCGTCCAAAATAATTTTATCAGCATCTCTTAATTCCGTCAATTTTGCCGATAACTCTGCTTGAAAGTGTTTTAATTTTCCGATACCTCCGGTATCCACTCCGTCGATCCCATCTTTCAATAAATCTTCCGCTCTGCTAACTAATTTCGTGACACTCCTTCTGCATGTTGTGCGTGCTTTCTTCACTCTGTCGACTTCTGTCTCTACCATTCTGCTTCTGCATCGATTCAAACTTTCCATCCGGCTCGGTGGACCAATATGTTGGAGATCCCTCTCCAGTCTAGCTAGTTCTGAAGGTTATTCGTTGAACCGAAGAAGTTTCACTCAGTAAAGAAGACGACATTTTGTAACAATCATGCGACCTCTTCCACTCTCAACTTTTGACTGACTCCTCAAATATTTCCACGTGACTTTTCTATACTACTGCACCCTAATGGTGGTTACCTGGCAACGTTTAAAATTACCCAATCACATAAGGTTGCATGACGTCAAAACATATTTTTTTTATCTAACAAATTGAATATCATAATTAGTCCTGTAGTGTTCTTGCAGCATCATACTGCGTGTTGATCTAACAACTGATAAAAAGCAGATCATGAACTACATGGGTGCGCGGATACCCCAACACTCCCCCCTCCTTGGCTCTCTAGGAGTCAAGCATGAACCGGGTCTTAAGACGCGCATCCTTAGCAGCCGCCCTCTGGGGACGCTTGCGCACAGGCAAATCCTCCACCATTTCCTCATCTCTCTTTTTACTCTCCTCTCCATTCTTTCTTTTCGCACCATCTTTTACTGCACACTCTAAAGGAATCAATTTCTGTACAGGGCGATTCAAAAATTCATTCTTACCCTTTCCAGCTTTGCGAATTCGTGCACCGCGTACCTCATTGTCTTTTCCTCTGATCAGATCTTCAACAATAGCAACTTTCCATTGTGCTCTCTTTGCGCTATCTTCATGCACCAAAACAACATCTCCTGGATTGATGTCAACTGATTTGTTCTTGTTCAATTTGTGAGTCTCTCTCAAATCAGTAAGATACTCGCGTCTCCACCTATTCCAAAAATGACTCAACAATCGCGTTAGGTGCAAGAAACGTTTGGAAAGAGCATACTGATTATCAGACTCATCAAGTTTCAAATTAGTTTCTACTCCTGTAGGCAAAGTCAACAATCTACGTCCAACTAACAAGTGAGATGGAGTCAAAACTTCTCCATCTGCCTCATCAGACATGTACGAAAGTGGCCGTGAGTTTAAAATGCATTCAACTTCAGATAATACGGTGTTAAGCTCGTCAAAGGAAATTCTGGCATTGCCAAGAACTTTCTTCAAACACCTTTTTACACTTCTTACCATACGTTCGTAATGCCCTCCTTGCCACGGACTCAACTCTATGTTGAACTTCCATTGCAGTCTTCTTGAATCAAGGAAATCTTTCACACTCTGATCTTTAAAGAACTTCTTCAAAAGCTTGGAACTTGACTTAAAAGTCTTTGCATTATCAGAATTGATAATACCTGGTGTACCTCTCCTAGCACAAAACCGGCGCAAACAATTTAGAAATGTAGGCGCTGAAAGATCTTGTGCTAGTTCCAAGTGTAAAGCTCGTGTCACACAACAAACAAACAAACAAATGTAAACTTTCTTTAACTCACCACGTTTCTCTTTGACATACAGTGGTCCGGCGAAATCAATGCCAACATTGCTGAACGGTGCAGCTTGCGTCACTCTGTATTCTGGCATTGCTGCTGTTGGTGGTGAATGAAATGGTTTTCCTTCGAGTTTCCTGCAAATAAAACAACATTTTAGAACTTTTTTCACAAACTGTCTACCCTTGGAGACCCAGAATCTGGATCTGAGTTCTGCCAAGGTAGCTTTGACCATGCAATGAAAAACTCTAAGATGGCAATCTTCCACGACAAGTTCTGTAAACCTATGATCTTTTGGGAGATAAATGGGGTATTTGGCCTCTGAACTCAAATCTGATCTTTCTAACCTTCCCATACATACCAGAATACCATCCATTTTCACAATTCCAAGGTGATTCTGTGTCTTTTTGAATGATGAATTTTGTGTCAGTGTTGACTGGACATCCTTAATCCACAATTTTTCAGCACTCATGATTTCTTTTGCATTCAAACTTTCCACATTCAAGTTCTTTCCATCCCCTCTAGCCTTCACATTCTCTACAAATCTCATCACCCAAGCTGTAACTCTGAGAAGCTTTCTTAGTGTGCTGTACTTGTTGATGTCTATCACTTGGCTCACTCCTACAGGTCTTTCTGTCACTGCAATCATTACATTCACTTTCTTTTTCTCACTCTTCACTTCTTCTGAATTGTCTAGGATTAATCCTTTGGGCCAACAATGTTTGCCTTTCCTAAGCCATTGTGGACCTTTCCACCACAGATCACTATTCTTCAGCTGAATAGCGGTAACTCCCCGGGAACCTAAATCTGCAGGGTTTTCCTTCCCCCCAACATGTCCCCACTCTTCCTTCTTTGATAGTCTTAAAATCTCTGCCACTCTGAACTGTACCCACTGTTTCCATTCGCCATTGTTATATACCCAGTAAAGGGCGGTTTTACTGTCTAGCCAATATCTAACACAATCAATTTTGATTTGAGAACTCAAGGCTTTGCATACAGTATCTACGAGCACTGCAAGAATTCTAGCTGATAAAAGCTCTAGTCTTGGTATGGTCAACTCTTTCAGTGGTGCAACTCTGGTTTTTGAACAAAGCAATGTTGTGTGCACTCCCTTTGCTGTCTCATATACTAGATACACAACAGCACAATATGCTTTTTTGCTTGCATCACCAAAGCCGTGTATCTGACAACTAAGAATCTCTCCCTCACTTCCATCATAAAAACATCTGGGCAAGCTAATTGATTTCACTCTGTTGAGATCTTCCAGCCATGCTTTCCACACTGTGACCTTGTTGTCTGGTATAGGGTCATCCCAGCCTAACTTATCTATGCATAGCTCCTGGAATAAAACCTTTGCTGTGATGGAAACAGGACTTATGAGGCCTTGTGGGTCAAAAAGGGTAGCTAGGGTGCTTAATATCCCCCTCTTAGTTGGTCTTTCTGTGTTTGCATCTTTTGTTACCTTGGTGAGATCAAACTCTAATGTGTCCTCTTCGTTATCCCAAGCCATTCCTAGGATCTTGCATTTTCCTTCTGTGTTGTTATTTTGGCCTAATGTTTCCTTTGCATAAGAGTTCTCATCTGATTCTTGTTTCTGTTTCATTTCTACTTTCTCACTCTCACTTTTTTCAATCTTTTCAGCTAACTCAGCATCATTTGTTTTCCATTTCCTGAGCCTAAATCCCCCTTCTCTCATTCTGTCACTTGCTTTTTGGTACAGGGTAAAGGCTTCGTCGGCGTTCCTACAACCTGAAACTAAATCATCAACATAGAAAGATTCAATCAATTTAGATGTAAATTCAGGGTCAGATGCCTTGTATGTCTCAATATGGTGGCGGAGTACTGCGTTTAATAGGAAAGGCGAGGAATTTACTCAAAATGCCACCCTACGGAATCGCAGCACAATAATCTCAGAATCTTCTGACCTACAATCTTTAAACCACAAAAATCTCAAGCAATCGCGATCAACAGGGTGAACCTCAATGTTTAAAAAAGCCTTCTCAATGTCTCCTACCAATGCAATTCTGTGTTCTCTGAAACGAAGAAGTATGTCAAATATGAGGGGTGTCAAAGGTGGCCCCACATGGAGACAATCATTGAGTGAGGTTCCTGTTTTCCTATCTCTACAAGATGCGTCATAAACAATTCTCACCTTGGTAGTTTCTGCTTCAGCTCTTATCACTGCCATGTGTGGCAGATAAAATGTCTTCTCGGCTGGTTCCAGTTCTGTCACCTGCTCTATTATTCCAGAGGCAACCTGCTCAGTAAGTATATCATTATATTTATCAAGAGTTTGAGGATCTTTTCTGAGTTTCTTACCCAAACTCTTCAATCTCATCAGGCTGTTCTCATAGTTTGTAGGAAGAGCTTTGTGTCCAGCTTTCCATGGAAGACCCACAGAATACCTTTTTCCTGTGAAATATATGTTGTCAATCACCTGCACATGCACTGCATTCTCTGGCCTAATTCCAATGGAATCCAAATCCCACAATTTGTTTACTTCTTCATCAATCCTCTGTTCGTCAGTCTTTGCAGGAAATGAAGACAAAGGTACAAAATTCACATTAACATTTTCAGTAGAATTCAAGGTCTTACCTTTCAGAGGTCCAGAAAGAACCCAGCCAAGAGTTGTCCTTATGGCGACTGGCTCATTAGGCCCCCCTCGTCTGATTTCACTCTCTTGAAAATTCCACAAATTGTCTGATCCAATTAAAATGTCCACTTGAAGTCTTTCTTTGTGCCTGCAAATATCTGAGAACCAAATTTCATGCAAGTATGGATAGGTTTCCCTAACTACTTCAGGATGAACATTTGAAATAGAAGAGATTTCATCAACAACAAAACATTGCAAGGTTACTTTCTTCTTTCCCCTCAATGGAACCAAACAAACTTCTACCACATCTCTTGTTTTTACCTCTGCATCCGTATTCCCAAACGCCATTATGCCTAATTCCTCTTTCCTCACAGGACGCAAACCTATTCTAGTAACAGCCTCAGCAGAGATGAACGACTTATGACTACCTGTATCAAATAGTACTCTCACTGTCTCTTTTCTCACTCCTTCCACACTTGCTAAGGCTGTTTGCAGAGCAACATTCCCCCCTGACCCGGTACTTCCCACCCAGGATGTCGCATCAGCATTAAGGGGCGGGGGTGCGCTGGGATTTACTGGGGTTCCCTTATTCGCCAGAGGTGCATTGGGCCTAACCTTACAGATTGAAACATGATGTTTCCCTTTACAAATACTACATTTCAATCTATCTTTATTCCTACACTCAAAGGATCTATGGCCAGAATTTAAACATATGAAACATTTGGCGTATTTACGAAGGATACTTGTTCGTTCATCAGTGTCCTTCACTTTTTCACACATCTCTGCTGCATGTTCTTGCAGGCAATAAACACACTTCTGCTTGCCACCATCTCTTCCAATGTACAGTGCAGTGGCTGTTCCTCCTTGGTACTCTTCTCGCTGCTTAGGCCGTGTTTGTTTTTCTTGATTTCCGCCAGCATTCTTCAGGAGGGGCACGTGACTCTCTCTGATTTCCAACTCTTTCTCAAGGGCAATGAGAAGCTCATCTAAGCACCATGATGAGAGGCTTTTGTCACTTGCTCTGATCATGCTGAAACGAATTTGCTCCGGAATCTTTTCCATCAATTCTGGCACCACGATGCTGGAGTATGTGATCCTGTCAACACCGAGAGCCTCGAGCCCACGAAAATGTGTCTCGATGTGGTCATGCAGTGTGCGGAGGCGATTTACGCTTCTCTCGTTGAATACTGGAGCTAAGTGGAACAAATGGTTGATGTGAGAACGTTGAATTTCTTCTGGTTTTCCGAATCTTTTCTTCAATAACTCAACAGCAGTATCGTAGCTCGCATCAGTCATGGGCATTCCTGCAATCACACTTTTTGCTGGCTCTTGTAAAAACGATCTAAGATATTTAAATTTATCCACATTTGCCAAGCTTTCATTGTCGTGAATGGCACTCTGAAATCCATCCCAAAACTCTTGAAATTCATGAACTTTTCCCGAGAATTTGCTCAGTTCTAACTTGGGTAACTTTATATTCACAGATCTTCCCGATCCTCCACTCGATTTCACAGAACTCTTGTCTGAACCCACTGAAACTTGAGATATTTGCGAGTTAAGACTTTCCTGTGACTCCGTTCGCTGGCCTGTAGATAACGGTCTGCTCGCTGTCAATTTATCAAGGGCGTCTTCGATCAAATACAGTGCACTCGATGCTTTCTCCTTGTATTCGCTTTCATCGTCAAGTTCTTTGTCGATGTCATCTTCGCCCGCATCTTTCTCCGTCAAATCGTCCAAAATAATTTTATCAGCATCTCTTAATTCCGTCAATTTTGCCGATAACTCTGCTTGAAAGTGTTTTAATTTTCCGATACCTCCGGTATCCACTCCGTCGATCCCATCTTTCAATAAATCTTCCGCTCTGCTAACTAATTTCGTGACACTCCTTCTGCATGTTGTGCGTGCTTTCTTCACTCTGTCGACTTCTGTCTCTACCATTCTGCTTCTGCATCGATTCAAACTTTCCATCCGGCTCGGTGGACCAATATGTTGGAGATCCCTCTCCAGTCTAGCTAGTTCTGAAGGTTATTCGTTGAACCGAAGAAGTTTCACTCAGTAAAGAAGACGACATTTTGTAACAATCATGCGACCTCTTCCACTCTCAACTTTTGACTGACTCCTCAAATATTTCCACGTGACTTTTCTATACTACTGCACCCTAATGGTGGTTACCTGGCAACGTTTAAAATTACCCAATCACATAAGGTTGCATGACGTCAAAACATATTTTTTTTATCTAACAAATTGAATATCATAATTAGTCCTGTAGTGTTCTTGCAGCATCATACTGCGTGTTGATCTAACAACTGATAAAAAGCAGATCATGAACTACATGGGTGCGCGGATACCCCAACACTCCCCCCTCCTTGGCTCTCTAGGAGTCAAGCATGAACCGGGTCTTAAGACGCGCATCCTTAGCAGCCGCCCTCTGGGGACGCTTGCGCACAGGCAAATCCTCCACCATTTCCTCATCTCTCTTTTTACTCTCCTCTCCATTCTTTCTTTTCGCACCATCTTTTACTGCACACTCTAAAGGAATCAATTTCTGTACAGGGCGATTCAAAAATTCATTCTTACCCTTTCCAGCTTTGCGAATTCGTGCACCGCGTACCTCATTGTCTTTTCCTCTGATCAGATCTTCAACAATAGCAACTTTCCATTGTGCTCTCTTTGCGCTATCTTCATGCACCAAAACAACATCTCCTGGATTGATGTCAACTGATTTGTTCTTGTTCAATTTGTGAGTCTCTCTCAAATCAGTAAGATACTCGCGTCTCCACCTATTCCAAAAATGACTCAACAATCGCGTTAGGTGCAAGAAACGTTTGGAAAGAGCATACTGATTATCAGACTCATCAAGTTTCAAATTAGTTTCTACTCCTGTAGGCAAAGTCAACAATCTACGTCCAACTAACAAGTGAGATGGAGTCAAAACTTCTCCATCTGCCTCATCAGACATGTACGAAAGTGGCCGTGAGTTTAAAATGCATTCAACTTCAGATAATACGGTGTTAAGCTCGTCAAAGGAAATTCTGGCATTGCCAAGAACTTTCTTCAAACACCTTTTTACACTTCTTACCATACGTTCGTAATGCCCTCCTTGCCACGGACTCAACTCTATGTTGAACTTCCATTGCAGTCTTCTTGAATCAAGGAAATCTTTCACACTCTGATCTTTAAAGAACTTCTTCAAAAGCTTGGAACTTGACTTAAAAGTCTTTGCATTATCAGAATTGATAATACCTGGTGTACCTCTCCTAGCACAAAACCGGCGCAAACAATTTAGAAATGTAGGCGCTGAAAGATCTTGTGCTAGTTCCAAGTGTAAAGCTCGTGTCACACAACAAACAAACAAACAAATGTAAACTTTCTTTAACTCACCACGTTTCTCTTTGACATACAGTGGTCCGGCGAAATCAATGCCAACATTGCTGAACGGTGCAGCTTGCGTCACTCTGTATTCTGGGATTGCTGCTGTTGGTGGTGAATGAAATGGTTTTCCTTCGAGTTTCCTGCAAATAAAACAACATTTTAGAACTTTTTTCACAAACTGTCTACCCTTGGAGACCCAGAATCTGGATCTGAGTTCTGCCAAGGTAGCTTTGACCATGCAATGAAAAACTCTAAGATGGCAATCTTCCACGACAAGTTCTGTAAACCTATGATCTTTTGGGAGATAAATGGGGTATTTGGCCTCTGAACTCAAATCTGATCTTTCTAACCTTCCCATACATACCAGAATACCATCCATTTTCACAATTCCAAGGTGATTCTGTGTCTTTTTGAATGATGAATTTTGTGTCAGTGTTGACTGGACATCCTTAATCCACAATTTTTCAGCACTCATGATTTCTTTTGCATTCAAACTTTCCACATTCAAGTTCTTTCCATCCCCTCTAGCCTTCACATTCTCTACAAATCTCATCACCCAAGCTGTAACTCTGAGAAGCTTTCTTAGTGTGCTGTACTTGTTGATGTCTATCACTTGGCTCACTCCTACAGGTCTTTCTGTCACTGCAATCATTACATTCACTTTCTTTTTCTCACTCTTCACTTCTTCTGAATTGTCTAGGATTAATCCTTTGGGCCAACAATGTTTGCCTTTCCTAAGCCATTGTGGACCTTTCCACCACAGATCACTATTCTTCAGCTGAATAGCGGTAACTCCCCGGGAACCTAAATCTGCAGGGTTTTCCTTCCCCCCAACATGTCCCCACTCTTCCTTCTTTGATAGTCTTAAAATCTCTGCCACTCTGAACTGTACCCACTGTTTCCATTCGCCATTGTTATATACCCAGTAAAGGGCGGTTTTACTGTCTAGCCAATATCTAACACAATCAATTTTGATTTGAGAACTCAAGGCTTTGCATACAGTATCTACGAGCACTGCAAGAATTCTAGCTGATAAAAGCTCTAGTCTTGGTATGGTCAACTCTTTCAGTGGTGCAACTCTGGTTTTTGAACAAAGCAATGTTGTGTGCACTCCCTTTGCTGTCTCATATACTAGATACACAACAGCACAATATGCTTTTTTGCTTGCATCACCAAAGCCGTGTATCTGACAACTAAGAATCTCTCCCTCACTTCCATCATAAAAACATCTGGGCAAGCTAATTGATTTCACTCTGTTGAGATCTTCCAGCCATGCTTTCCACACTGTGACCTTGTTGTCTGGTATAGGGTCATCCCAGCCTAACTTATCTATGCATAGCTCCTGGAATAAAACCTTTGCTGTGATGGAAACAGGACTTATGAGGCCTTGTGGGTCAAAAAGGGTAGCTAGGGTGCTTAATATCCCCCTCTTAGTTGGTCTTTCTGTGTTTGCATCTTTTGTTACCTTGGTGAGATCAAACTCTAATGTGTCCTCTTCGTTATCCCAAGCCATTCCTAGGATCTTGCATTTTCCTTCTGTGTTGTTATTTTGGCCTAATGTTTCCTTTGCACAAGAGTTCTCATCTGATTCTTGTTTCTGTTTCATTTCTACTTTCTCACTCTCACTTTTTTCAATCTTTTCAGCTAACTCAGCATCATTTGTTTTCCATTTCCTGAGCCTAAATCCCCCATCTCTCATTCTGTCACTTGCTTTTTGGTACAGGGTAAAGGCTTCGTCGGCGTTCCTACAACCTGAAACTAAATCATCAACATAGAAAGATTCAATCAATTTAGATGTAAATTCAGGGTCAGATGCCTTGTATGTCTCAATATGGTGGCGGAGTACTGCGTTTAATAGGAAAGGCGAGGAATTTACTCAAAATGCCACCCTACGGAATCGCAGCACAATAATCTCAGAATCTTCTGACCTACAATCTTTAAACCACAAAAATCTCAAGCAATCGCGATCAACAGGGTGAACCTCAATGTTTAAAAAAGCCTTCTCAATGTCTCCTACCAATGCAATTCTGTGTTCTCTGAAACGAAGAAGTATGTCAAATATGAGGGGTGTCAAAGGTGGCCCCACATGGAGACAATCATTGAGTGAGGTTCCTGTTTTCCTATCTCTACAAGATGCGTCATAAACAATTCTCACCTTGGTAGTTTCTGCTTCAGCTCTTATCACTGCCATGTGTGGCAGATAAAATGTCTTCTCGGCTGGTTCCAGTTCTGTCACCTGCTCTATTATTCCAGAGGCAACCTGCTCAGTAAGTATATCATTATATTTATCAAGAGTTTGAGGATCTTTTCTGAGTTTCTTACCCAAACTCTTCAATCTCATCAGGCTGTTCTCATAGTTTGTAGGAAGAGCTTTGTGTCCAGCTTTCCATGGAAGACCCACAGAATACCTTTTTCCTGTGAAATATATGTTGTCAATCACCTGCACATGCACTGCATTCTCTGGCCTAATTCCAATGGAATCCAAATCCCACAATTTGTTTACTTCTTCATCAATCCTCTGTTAGTCAGTCTTTGCAGGAAATGAAGACAAAGGTACAAAATTCACATTAACATTTTCAGTAGAATTCAAGGTCTTACCTTTCAGAGGTCCAGAAAGAACCCAGCCAAGAGTTGTCTTTATGGCAACTGGCTCATTAGGCCCCCCTCGTCTGATTTCACTCTCTTGAAAATTCCACAAATTGTCTGATCCAATTAAAATGTCCACTTGAAGTCTTTCTTTGTGCCTGCAAATATCTGAGAACCAAATTTCATGCAAGTATGGATAGGTTTCCCTAACTACTTCAGGATGAACATTTGAAATAGAAGAGATTTCATCAACAACAAAACATTGCAAGGTTACTTTCTTCTTTCCCCTCAATGGAACCAAACAAACTTCTACCACATCTCTTGTTTTTACCTCTGCATCCGTATTCCCAAACGCCATTATGCCTAATTCCTCTTTCCTCACAGGACGCAAACCTATTCTAGTAACAGCCTCAGCAGAGATGAACGACTTATGACTACCTGTATCAAATAGTACTCTCACTGTCTCTTTTCTCACTCCTTCCACACTTGCTAAGGCTGTTTGCAGAGCAATATTCCCCCCTGACCCGGTACTTCCCACCCAGGATGTCGCATCAGCATTAAGGGGCGGGGGTGCGCTGGGATTTACTGGGGTTCCCTTATTCGCCAGAGGTGCATTGGGCCTAACCTTACAGATTGAAACATGATGTTTCCCTTTACAAATACTACATTTCAATCTATCTTTATTCCTACACTCAAAGGATCTATGGCCAGAATTTAAACATATGAAACATTTGGCGTATTTACGAAGGATACTTGTTCGTTCATCAGTGTCCTTCACTTTTTCACACATCTCTGCTGCATGTTCTTGCAGGCAATAAACACACTTCTGCTTGCCACCATCTCTTCCAATGTACAGTGCAGTGGCTGTTCCTCCTTGGTACTCTTCTCGCTGCTTAGGCCGTGTTTGTTTTTCTTGATTTCCGCCAGCATTCTTCAGGAGGGGCACGTGACTCTCTCTGATTTCCAACTCTTTCTCAAGGGCAATGAGAAGCTCATCTAAGCACCATGATGAGAGGCTTTTGTCACTTGCTCTGATCATGCTGAAACGAATTTGCTCCGGAATCTTTTCCATCAATTCTGGCACCACGATGCTGGAGTATGTGATCCTGTCAACACCGAGAGCCTCGAGCCCACGAAAATGTGTCTCGATGTGGTCATGCAGTGTGCGGAGGCGATTTACGCTTCTCTCGTTGAATACTGGAGCTAAGTGCAACAAATGGTTGATGTGAGAACGTTGAATTTCTTCTGGTTTTCCGAATCTTTTCTTCAATAACTCAACAGCAGTATCGTAGCTCGCATCAGTCATGGGCATTCCTGCAATCACACTTTTTGCTGGCTCTTGTAAAAACGATCTAAGATATTTAAATTTATCCACATTTGCCAAGCTTTCATTGTCGTGAATGGCACTCTGAAATCCATCCCAAAACTCTTGAAATTCATGAACTTTTCCCGAGAATTTGCTCAGTTCTAACTTGGGTAACTTTATATTCACAGATCTTCCCGATCCTCCACTCGATTTCACAGAACTCTTGTCTGAACCCACTGAAACTTGAGATATTTGCGAGTTAAGACTTTCCTGTGACTCCGTTCGCTGGCCTGTAGATAACGGTCTGCTCGCTGTCAATTTATCAAGGGCGTCTTCGATCAAATACAGTGCACTCGATGCTTTCTCCTTGTATTCGCTTTCATCGTCAAGTTCTTTGTCGATGTCATCTTCGCCCGCATCTTTCTCCGTCAAATCGTCCAAAATAATTTTATCAGCATCTCTTAATTCCGTCAATTTTGCCGATAACTCTGCTTGAAAGTGTTTTAATTTTCCGATACCTCCGGTATCCACTCCGTCGATCCCATCTTTCAATAAATCTTCCGCTCTGCTAACTAATTTCGTGACACTCCTTCTGCATGTTGTGCGTGCTTTCTTCACTCTGTCGACTTCTGTCTCTACCATTCTGCTTCTGCATCGATTCAAACTTTCCATCCGGCTCGGTGGACCAATATGTTGGAGATCCCTCTCCAGTCTAGCTAGTTCTGAAGGTTATTCGTTGAACCGAAGAAGTTTCACTCAGTAAAGAAGACGACATTTTGTAACAATCATGCGACCTCTTCCACTCTCAACTTTTGACTGACTCCTCAAATATTTCCACGTGACTTTTCTATACTACTGCACCCTAATGGTGGTTACCTGGCAACGTTTAAAATTACCCAATCACATAAGGTTGCATGACGTCAAAACATATTTTTTTTATCTAACAAATTGAATATCATAATTAGTCCTGTAGTGTTCTTGCAGCATCATACTGCGTGTTGATCTAACAACTGATAAAAAGCAGATCATGAACTACATGGGTGCGCGGATACCCCAACAGTATCCCTTCTTTTCCGCGACGTGCCATTCAGACCCAGATTCGATACTACCTACGTTTTCTCAGCAACAGGGACAGCTATTTCCGATATTTTTTCATGATATGATAGACCAACTATCCCTCTACACACGCTGTGCGTTAGCCGCTCTTGCAGCTCCTTGAATCTTCTATGCCAAGGGCAAATCTGATGGCAGGTGGCAAATCTTAGCTTAGGCCATAAAACCAATTAATTTAGAGAAATCAACGGAATGGACAAGAGGATCCTGGGTTGATACTACAAGTCCTTGCCAAGTTGCCAACCAGGTAAAAACATTCCCACTCTTTTCCCACTCTTTTACGTCGAAGTCAGCACCGGCTAACCTGGAAACTGTTGTTTGTTAAATTCGCAGACTGTCCGAGATTTGCATGTCAATTCTCAAAATCTATTTTATCTCGGCCGTTTTATTTCGCATGAAGTAAACTGTTACTTGTTACAGGACTCAAGAAAGGAATCTCATAATTTTGACACGTCATGCTATTGTTTAAATAAAAGTTATCTCGCTTGAGGCGCAAGTGCGTGATACTTATGATATCCCTGGGATATGTCACCAGGGCCAAAGCAAGTGGAGGGGGTTGGAGGCGAAGCACCCCTCTGGAGAGTATTTGTCGGAAATTGTATTTTCTTGTCAACTTTTTGTAATTTAAAGGTCTACTTTTGGAAGATTTTGAAGGAGAAATGGTGTATAGGACATGGATTTCTTAGCGTTAAAAGATAGAGTCTTGCAGGAATTATTGAATTTACCGCGTATTTTTGATAAATACTTACTAATTGCGTGGGCTGGGACCGGGGGCACTGAGAGCATGTGCCCCCAAGATTTTGTAATCAATAAAGAGGTATCCTTTCTATTTTCAGGAATTGCCCCTTTAGCTTAATAAAAAAAGTGTCCTTGAAGTGTCGTGCCCCGCCCCCAGGTTTGAGATGCTTTTGTAATATCTCAAGATTCCCCTTTAGCAATCAAAATGTTTTTTACAGAATTTGTTTATTACTGAACTGGTCTATTAACGATCCATTCGATGTCTGCCCTGTTGTTGGTTGTACTATTTAAAGAATTCTTTAAGTAGTAAAGCTTGAAAAGGAACGAGCACGTCTCATCCGTGTCTTGACACCACAATTGATGTTATGTATGCAAAATAAACAACAAAATGATTTTGCTTCGAGAATTCTTCCAAAGTTAAGACCACACAAAGCCTGCAATGTCAGTAATTTCTCTCAAAAAGAGAAATGCTTTAATTTGAGAGTTGTCAAGGCTAATATATTCTATTACGTGATAACGGTTGAATTTTGCTTATCAAATTAGCAATGAATTTTGCGGAGCAAACAAAGAAACTGCCATGGTGGATTAACAAGATATTCAGTACTAGTTACCATTGATGAACTTCCTTCAATTTCCAATCCAGCCACAGATACACGTCTTTTTTTATAAGAAACTGGTTTATAAGGAACTAGTTCTCTAACGAAGGTACATTCGTCTTTTCTTTACTTTTAACTGCAAAATTGGTAAATTTTTGCCTTGATGTGCATGGCTTCTTCTTGGTGACAATGTCAATGCAAAATGGAAGCCCTTTCTCGAGAAGAAGGCAGTGGCGAAGCCACGAGGGGGAATGGGGGGAACAAGTTCCCCCCCCCCCCACTTTTCTCTGAGGTCACTCTTCCAATTCGTCTAAATCCGTCGAGAAAATGTCTTAGCAGGGGTTAGGTAGGTAGGTATCTTTAGAGCTTGATAAACAAAGAAGGGTGTTTCCTTAGGGTAAAAAGGGCGTTTCCTGAGCATAAAAAGGGCGTGGTCCTGAAAATTTTCCTGGGGGCCCCCCAGACCCCCCTCTTCCTTCGTCCCCTCCACTTTCTTTAGGCTAGCGCGGCCACTGGAAGAAGGCTCAACTTCGAACGATACCGCAATTTCAGGCCTAAAATATAAGAAACTAATTAAGAAACTTTTACTACTAAAACTCCGAACTTTAACCCTATTTTGGTTGGGGGGGGCAAATTTGCCCCCCCCCCCTAGTAGAACTTTTGTTATAACTCTGTCAGGATAGGAATTATGGCCCGGAAACTTTTTGACTTTTTGCTAATACTTATTGTGCAGTAACTCAAGAAGTTTCATACAAATATTTTGACAAATGAGGGGGAGGGAGACAATTTTCCGGAACTGACTCTGTCAAAATCGCCAATTTTCAAATATTAATTTTTGCGAAAAAAGTAGCAAAATTGCAAAATTTTACAAAAATATTTTGCAGGGTACTGCTATTTGATGTATTCTATCATAATTTTAATGTTTGGATGGAAATTGTGCTCCAAAAAAAATGTTATCGCATTTTTCCTGATTTTGACCGATTTTGACACTTTTCTTGACCACACAAAGGAAAATGCTGATGCAAGCAGTAACGACGGCTAATTTTGGGTTAATTTTTATATTTTCATAAATTACATGTGTGGGGCTATTAGTACACCAAATCTGGTTGCTCTATCTATTTCCAGTCAAGAGTTAGGTAGGGGGGGCTTTTTTGCCCCCCCCCCAACCAAAATAGGACGTGTCAGATAGCCCAACCACTATAGGGTTAAATAAAAATAGCGTTTACTGAGCAATCCTGCACAATTTCTCACCAAAAGGTGTACACAGTTGTTCATATGAGCCTTAGTAAATAACTAAACAACAGCAACAACTAAAATTTTTCTCCAATCTGATTCTGGGGGTCCAAAGGTCAGAATCAGATTCGAGGAAACAGCAGGGCTACCAGCGGAAGTAAGGTTCCAGCTTTATTTCAATGGTTTCATTCGAGGTTGAATGCCCCTATGACCAGAATCAGATTCGAGGGAATCAGCAGGGATACCAACGGTGATCAAGTTTCAGTTTTATTTCAATTTAAATTTCTGCTTAAGATTTTATCAGTTATAAATTATGCAGAATCCACCTCTCATATGTAAGCTATTTTCAAATAATATGTTTTTGATAATTAGAGCCAGTCTGCAACAAATACGTCAAAGCAAAGCTCAGCACGATCCAACGTTGGTATCCCTTCTTTTCCGCGACGTGCCATTCAGACCCAGATTCGATACTACCTACGTTTTCTCAGCAACAGTGACAGCTATTTCCGATATTTTTTCATGATATGATAGACCAACTATCCCTTTTGCTCTTGCAGCTCCTTGAATCTTCTATGCCAAGGGCAAATCTGATGGCAGGTGGCAAATCTTAGCTTAGGCAATAAAACCAAGAGAAATCAACGGAATGGACAAGAGGATCCAGGGCCCCGGGTACAATTTCCTTGCCAAGTTGCCAACCAAAGCAGGTCAAACATTTTCCCACTCGTTTCCTCGTTTCCCACTCTTTTGCGTCAACTAATAACATTGAAATTGACTAGAGAGAACTACGTCAGCATCGGCTAACACATCAAAAGGGTTGAGCGAGCCATAGATAATGAGCGTGGAAAATGAAAATGTCATCTTCAGGTATGCAATAGTAAACAGTATAACAGAATATATCAATTTACGATGGACACTTCGGACAACTGTGCACTTTGGAGTCATAGCTGGAAACTGTGGTTTAATAAATTCTCAAAAAGTATATGAGATTTACGTGGGTTGATTCAAATGAAATTAGTATGCTTAGAAACTGTAATGTTCTAATGGTGTGAATCTGCAGGGTCGATTTTTTAGCTGTCTCTTGACTTGTCACAAATTGGAGTTTTTTTTCTTATGTTTCCCTCCGTGATTTTAGTTATATATTCTAGGACTCAAGTAAGGAATCTCATGATTTTGACACGTCGTGCCATAACGGGGAGGGGAGTTGCCCGCCCGTTCCTACGTGTCAATGATAAAGACAGAAACATATTACTACCCCCATTCATGCCCCATTACATTATAACATTCTTGACATGCACACATCTTTTCTAAGAAGCTACGAAACAAGCACAGGACGGAAAGTTTCTTAAAACTTCACGGATTTTGACGAGTGTTGACCGGTCTCTTAACCCTTTAAAATGTCCTTCAGCCATGTAGGAACTAAATTTTCTAATCCTCCTCAGCTCCACTGGTCCAAATCTTACCCCATGCTATATTGATAAAATTACAAAGGAACCGGCATGTCTTTCGAATGCGGTAGCGGTTTGATGTTGAAAAGTGGTTTCAAAGATATTTTACTCTTTGGAATGAGAGCAACTTTGATTATTGAAACAGTCCTTAAACATGGCATTTAGGTTTACCCACAAGACAAGAGGTATGAAGTGTCATCAACGCCATAATTGAAAACAACTTTCCTAAATACATTTCGAAATCAAAACTTCGCTTTGAAATAGAGTTATGTCAAATAGATATCCAAATAATATTCTAAGGATACGAATTGATATACAAACTGATAAACAATCCCAAACCGAAATGACAAAACGAAACTCCAAACCGAAAAGCTAAACGAAATCACAAACCGAAATCACAAATCGGAATTCAATTCAGACCGAAATCACAAATCGGAATTTAATTCAAACCGAAATTATAAATCGGAATTCAATTAAAACCGAATTACAAAAGAAATCCCAAACCGAAATGACAAAACGGAATTCAATTCAGACCGAAATTACAAAACGAAATTCCAAACTGAAATGACAAAACGAAATTCCAAAATAATAAAGGGTCTACGCATATAACAAAAGAAATAAATGATGCGTTAATGAAGAAAAGATCCGACAAGAAAAAAATGATCCGACAAGAAATAAATGATTCGACAAGAAATAAATGATTCGACAAGAAATAGGGGATTAAGCTGACGAACAAAGCACTTATTGCCATCTGTCTGGACAAGCGCGAGGGGTCTTATGGTATAGCGGCAGTTCACCCCAGTTCACAAAAAGTTCACAGCTGTCCGTTGTTAGGTTAGGTCTACACAGTATGGCAACTTTATCAAACAGTGTGCTATATACCATGGTAAGTTAATCCTTTGACTGCTTAACTTTAACTATTTGGGGGAGTTCAATGAGCCTATCTATGAGACCAATGCAAAAGCCTCTTATTTACTCGCTCAGTTAAATCTGGGACTTTATTGGCCTAGGTAGGTAGACGGTAGCCCTACCTGCCTACGATTTCCTTCATCAAAATAAATAGTTTCGCAATAAACTTATATTTTCCCAGTACTGGAGTTTCTTAATTTTTCGACGATCTGAGAGTTGAGTTTTTTATGGGTAGTTTCTTATAAAAAAAATGCGTGTAACAGTAACAGATATATCAGATATATGGATCTGCTGAAAGGGTATTAGATAGGCCTATCCAGATCTATCCTATCCCCACTTGTCAAAAACAGCAACAACAGATAGAAACTGCCACAGAAAAGTTATGATAATAAGCAGGTCAATTTCGTATTTTACAGGTTTTTTTTATAAGAAATTTGGATCAGCACTTAATACTAAAAGTTTTTCAAGCTTAAGAAACAATTTGTTAAGCTCAAAAACTAAGGGGTCATTGACAAAAGATTTTCGTCCCCGTTATCGGATTTTGTCCGTTAGGGGGGAGGGGGTCTCACCTGAATCCGTTAAAATTTTCGTTTTGGGGACGAAGATCCGGATAAGAAAAGTGGCCGACGAATCAAGAGTTTAAGATCGTAAATAATGTTTTTTATCGCATTTATACCTACAACTTTGATAATTTACATTACTTTTACTCCTCGTCTTTTTAAAAAAAACGGGAAGTTAATTGGGCTGGCAACAAGAAAATAAATTGAAATAACGTTGGTATCTTCAGGCCTCGGATGGCCTAGGCAACTATGACCTGAGGCAAAAAGTTTGTCCATTAAGCAGGGGGGGGGGGGGGGGGTTCAGATCTTAACGGACAAAATCCGTTAACAGGGACGAAAACCTTTTATCGATGACCCCTAATAGTTTCTTGAGCTTAAAAAATTGTTTCTTGAGCTTAGAAAAACTTAGTATTAAATGGTGTTGTATTTCTGTGTGGCAATTTCCATCTGTTGTTGTTGTTTTTGATAAGTGGGGATAGGATAGATCTGGATAGGCCTATCTAATACCCTTTCAGCAGATCCATATATCTGCTATATCTGTTACACGTATTTTTTTTTATAAGAAACTACCCATAAAAAACTCAACTCTCAGATCGTCGAAAAATTAAGAAACTCCAGTACTGGGAAAATATAAGTTTATTGAGAAACTATTTATTTTGATGAAGGAAATCGTAGGGCTACGGTCTACTTACCTAGGCCAATAAAGTCCCAGATAAGAGGCTTTTGCATTGGTCTCATAGATAGGCTCATTGAACTCCTCCAAATAGTTAAAGTTAAGCAGTCAAATGATTAACTTACCATGGTATATAGCACACTGTCTGATAAAGCTGCCATACTGTGTAGACCTAACCTAACAACGGACATCTGTGAACTTTTTGTGAACTGGGGTGAACTGCCGCTATACGATAAGACCCCTCGCGCTTGTGCAGACAGATGGCAATAAGTGCTTTGTTCGTCGGCTTAATCCCCTATTTCTTGTCGAATCATTTATTTCTAGTATCCCATTACGCAACGCGGCAAAATTTTGAAGTGTTCAGACGGTGAAAGAAAATGGCGGGAAGTTTGCGTGGAAGAAAGAGCATGTGATGCAAGAAAGAAGATATGGCAGATGAAGTAAGTGGAAAACTTAGTTTGATATTAAAAGATGTATTTACATATCTATGCGTACCTATCTATGTCAGTTATCTTCCGAAAATAATCCTTTTACTGACCTTAACGGAGAGTTTTGTCGCAGGGATGAGCTAAGCAATTTTTAGGCCTAAACGCTTATTTTTGAGAAAACGTCACTTTTAGACGCGTATTTCTCCTAAAATTTTACTTTTTAGCTGGGTTTGCAAACTAGCATCTAATCACTGGAGATCTGAAATAACTTATTTTTTCAGAAAGTCCTCTGGGTCCCGACTTTAAGGGGTTCATTTTTACATTTTTATTCGGTCCATTTTTCATGATTCGTGACCTGAGGCTGAACAACTTTGGTTGGTTTACTGCAACTGAAGCGAAGTCTTGATTCAGGTTAGACCGTTAAGATACATAATGCTGAGTATGGCAAATTACATCAGTTCATGTAAAGCCTGTCATTATTACTCAGAATGTATTTGAACAATATCTAAACATTGGAAAGGCTTCAAAAACTTTGTTTTGACCTGTTTATGAGGGCACAGGTACTAAGACATGAAGATTGTTATGGACCTTTGAGAGACTTGTATAGAAACTTTGAGTTGAAAAAACTGGTTCAAATTCTTAGTCTCTAGTGAAAAAATACTTGTATCTCCAAAAATATTGTTAATCAATGCTGTTTTGCAGTTTTGAAGCCTTTTTCTTGTTGCTCAGGTAAATTAATTGGGAGTAAAATGAGAATGCAAAAAGAGGTAACTTTAAATATTTACAGGGAAACAGAATTCTTTGTGTTGAGTGATTTGAAATATATATGTAAACTTTGTTTCTAGGTTGCAAATTGTTGTATCATGAAAACAACTGAGAAGATTTCTGGAGGTTTCAACAATAAATTTCATCCAACACAGAAGCCAATAACCAGAAACCAAGGAAACAGGATGACGTTTATTGTACAAGTGAAAATTTGAACAGATGAAAATTTCTTGCATATTAGATGAACTCCTAATGAAGGTGGAGCACATGTACAAATATGAGCAGATAATTAACAATGATGACAACAAACTGTTCACAAACAAGAATTTCTAATTTTGTGTAATTCTTGTAATACTCAACTGTGTATCACTTGTAACTAAACTGATAATAAGTTATTTGATATTTTGATACTTAATACTTGAAAGTTTGATACTTGTCTATGTTATGACATCTGGTATGCATTTATGACATAAACAACAGGGAGAAAGGGAGGGGACCAAATGATAAATTGTAATCAAACAGTTTTCATGTACTGAAGATGCTCCCAAAGGGCAAAAGTAGTCAGCACTGAGAGATTAACAACAAAGCGCAAAGACTAAAGTGATGCAAGTTTTCTTTGCCTTAGGTCCTCTTCAATCCTACATTATGTAATCAAACAGTTTGATATATTGTCATTTTTGCATATGGAAGGGAATCTGTGAGTCACAAATTTTTTTGGCCAAAATAAATGTGTGGCTGCTAGCCAATCATCATCTTTAGTTTCATCAGAATATTTTGTCAGCTTTTTCTTGTAAAAAAGTGAGTGTAAGCAATTGTTTCTAATTTGATTAATTAAAAACTTTCTTAGCTGGGTATAATCAAAAGACTGGTGACAGGGCATTATTTGAACCAAAGTGAAAAATTACATCACATAGTTTTGAGCCTTATTTTGGGCTCTTTGTATGGCCATATTTTAGGTCTGTAAGACCAGGGCATTTGATGGGGGTTGCTAACCAAGAAGTGGAGGATTTACCACTGAAAATCAAATGCCAAGGGGTGGGCCAGCCAAGGCAGCCTGGAGGGGGTGATATCCAGGAATCAACAGTGAATCAACTTGACTTTTATTTTACATGATGAGGCTTAAAGTTTATCTGCCAACAAATGCAGGCTTGTCATTTATTACTGTTGTGGTTCAAGATTGGTCAGTCACTAAATCCATTCAAAACAGCTTGAAAAATCAGGCTTATAGCAAGTTCTCTTTCAACAACTCTTTGCTGCATTATATCTTCTCGCTTGTAAGTTGTGTTGTCTAAGTAATTGTTGCACAGTCAATGTTTCGAAATGATGGATTTCTTTGCCGAAACCCTCTACCATGTCGATGTGATATGCCTTGTATGGGACTGATTTGTTGTATGGATTCAAAAGTTAGGAACTGCTGTTATCTGTTATATTGCGTTTTCTGTGATCCAAGCAAAGTAAGAAGTTCCAAGCTTGATGATGGGCCTAAGCCTTTTGAAGCCATCGAGGACAAAAAGTTGCCTTCAAAATCGAGATAAACCAGATAAATCCTGAGAGAACGGTTGAAAACTGCTAGCAAATACCACTGTCTGAATATGAAATGTTTCTTTGCTGCTAAAATAGGTTTAAATGAAACCAGACTGTACGATGACATTTGGTTGCTTCTGCACGGCTGACTGTGTGACTGCTACGCACAGCAAGTCCAAATGACTGACCACAGCAACCGTTTCGCATATATGTTTCGTTGCTGTTGCATGCCGGGATACTAGCGAAACCCCTCTTGTCGAATCATTTATTTCTTGTCGGATCATTTATTTCTTGTCGGATCTTTTCTTCATTAACGCATCATTTATTTCTTTTGTTATTTGAGTAGAACCTTTATTATTTTGGAATTTCGTTTTGTCATTTCAGTTTGGAATTTCGTTTTGTAATTTCGGTCTGAATTGAATTCCGTTTTGTCATTTCGGTTTGGAATTTCTTTTGTAATTTCGGTTTTAATTGAATTCTGATTTATAATTTCGGTTTGAATTAAATTCCGATTTGTGATTTCGGTCTGAATTGAATTCCGATTTGTGATTTCGGTTTGTGATTTCGTTTAGCTTTTCGGTTTGGAGTTTCGTTTTGTCATTTCGGTTAGGGATTGTTTATCAGTTTGTATATCAATTCGTATCCTTAGAATATTATTTGGATATTTATTTAACATAACTCTATTTCAAAACGAAGTTTTGATTTCGAAATGTATTTAGAAAAGTTGTTTTCAATTATGGCGTTGATGACACTTCATAAAGAGGTGCCCAATATTTTGATACAAATCAGATTTTGGAGTTTGGCAAATTCAAGGCAATAAAATTCGTTTCAAATATTTAGTTGCCATATGGCAGAACTGCCTGTCGTCCAAGGTCAAACTCAGGAAAATAAATGGGAATTTCAAAGGAGGAAAATCACGAAAAATAAACATGTTGGATTTCTTCAAAAGTAGTTCTCTGATAGACAAATAAATAAAAAAGGCAGTGAATAATTTTTTGACAATTTTTCAACATTTTCGGACCAAACCGGCTGTTTATCGCTTGGTGATGCAGAGCGTTTCAAAGGCATTTCGATGACACCATTAATTCATCTGCGCATTACTCAAGTAATCCTAGGTGATACAACACAGCAAAACAAACAAATAACAGTTTGCCTCATTCATAATGAAAAGGCAGAGACAAAATAGAGTGTAAATTTACATGTAAATCTCAGACACTTTGAGAATTCAACGAACAACAGTTTCAAGGAACGCCTTTTTGTTGTATATTTGGAATTCCCTGCCCAATGATACAAAAATTGCCACCTCCGTCTGTTCTTTTAAGTCATGCATAAAGAAATGGATTGGAGAGACTTGCCGTTGCAAAATTTGTAAATAGGGTATTTTAGGGTATTTTCGTTTCTTATCATGAACTGTAATTTATTTTTGTTTTTGTAAATAGTTGGTCTTTATTAGTTCTTGAAGTAGAGCTATTTTTAATAACCAACTTTAAAGAATGTTATAATAATAAATTTGGCGCCCTCTTCGCAAGTTGCCCCCTCCTCAAATTCGGGCTGGATCCGCCCCTGACTGTATAAGGAAACAATTCATAATTAACCACAAAAGCTGAAAAAGACATACGTTACTTATAAGGCCCGTTTTATAAGTCGTGCCGCGCCGTGCCGAATCGAGTGAATTTCGAACAATTTTGTCTGGTTCGGCGCGGCGCGACTCTTATAAAACCAAATTGACACTTGGTTCGACTGAGTCGAACCATATGCCAAAGGCATCTCGACTAGGCATCTCGACTGGGTCGACCCGGTGCGACTTATAAAACCAAATTTGAGTCGCGCCGTGCCGCAGCATTTTCACACATGCGCACAACGAAAAAGCCATTGTTTGTAGTGGATGTGCAACCCAACCATACCCAACATGCGCATGCGTCACTGTGGTTCGGCGCAGCACGGCACGGCAAAAGTTTTTCCTTATAAAACAGAGGCGCTCCAAGTCGAACTTCAGTCGAACTCAAATTTCTATGGTTCGGCACGGCGCGGCACGACATATAAAACGGGCCTAAGCCATCCAGAGTTCCCACTGTAATGACTTTTACATTTCCACAAGCGTACGAGCCGTGGGGCCGGATGGCGGTAGCCCAGCCCCCCAACTTGAGAAATATTAACAAAAATCCTCATTTAATCCGGCCAAAAGGAGCCCTCAGTCGGCCAAAAATTATATGGTAAACAATGGACTTTGTGTCGGGCAGCCCTCCTAGATTTTCTTCTCACGCTTATGTACATTTCTCTAATAAATCAACAGTTAAAATAAAATATTCCATGTCCTTTCATTTTAAAAGATTGCTTATACTAGAACATCATCTCCACTTGATACAACACGAACAAAATAATAACAATTAAACAGGGAAAGGGGAGTCGCTGCGACGGTATTCTTATTCCTTTTTACTATTGCTATGACATACCTGAAACCCAACTAAAGACGAAGTTCTCTACTTTTTGACTTAGTGAAACCTTTGACACAAAAAAGAGTGGGAAACGAGTGGGAAAATGTTTGACCTGCTTTGGTTGGCAACTTGGCAAGGAAATTGTACCCGGGGTCCTGGATCCTCTTGTCCATTCCGTTGATTTCTCTAAATTAATTGGTTTTATGGCCTAAGCTAAGATTTGCCACCTGCCATCAGATTTGCCCTTGGCATAGAAGATTCAAGGAGCTGCAAGAACGGCTAACGCACAGCGTGTGTAGAGGGATAGTTGGTCTATCATATCATGAAAAAATATCGGAAATACCTGTCACTGTTGCTGCGAAAACGTAGGTAGGTAGTATCGAATCTGGGTCTGAATTAGACTGATGATATTCGTCTAAGTTTTGCTCCATTGAATTGAATTATTTTTTACTGTTGGGGGGAGGGGGTAATGGAGCGAAGACAAGGACGAAATATCATAAGTCTAGGTCTGAATGGCACGTCGCGGAAAAGAAGGGATACCAACGTTGGATCGTGCTGAGCTTTGCTTTGACTTATTTGCTGCCGACTGGCTCTGATTATCCGAAACATACTATTTGAAAATAGCTTACATATGAGAGGTGGATTCTGCATAATTTATAACTGATAAAATCTTAAGCAGAAATTTAAATTGAAATAAAACTGAAACTTGATCACCGTTGGTATCCCTGCTGATTCCCTCGAATCTGATTCTGGTCATGGGGGCATTCAACCTCGAATGAATCCATTGAAATAAAGCCATTTCATCGAATCTGATTCTGACCTTCGGACCCCCAGAATCAGATTCGAGAAAAATCTTAGTTGTTGTTGTTGTTTAGTTATTTTCTTAGGCTCGTATAACAAATTGTGAACAAGATAGGCACTAAATCCTTACTGGCTAACAAAAATTACACGTGACACGCTCTAAACCAATCAATTGGAGCCAAAAACCAACCGGGAAATTTGAAATCTCAAATTTAGGCCCTTTTTGGACGATTTACCACCCTTCGCCAAAAGATCATAGGATACAAGGGAAATGAATATTTTCGAAAAATTTCTTCACAGACCTATTCCCAATGCCCTAATGCATAGTCAATCAAGGGCACTACGAATTATTTCAAAATTTGAAGAAATGCCAAAACTTTGAATTCAACCTCATTGTCACTGTAGTTTGTCATAGTAAACAGCTAATTGATGACTGAAACGCATACTCATGGAGACTAAATATTTTGATTCGAAGGTCTCCTTCTGTGTGTTGAAGTATCTTCAAAACTTCTTCAAAAGATGCCAAATTTAGAGCACTATCTGGATCTTTTTTCAGTTTGAAACTGACATAAATACCTCCCGAGATATTCAAGATTCAATGCTAAGGGTAGAATGAACAACGGGAAAAGTTGTACTGTACGGGCCTAAAAAACCAAACCGTCGTTATAAATAAGAGGCGAATTAAAAGGTACTTACATTTGTATCTTGCAAAAAAGGACAATTAATCAAAATCGTGAAGCAGCACAAATGATAAACGCACTTTAACTGGTTTTGATAGCAAAATTCCACTTTTTGAACCGCATTCTACTGCAAGTTTCTCCAACAAATCGTTCACATTTCTTCTTCCAACAACATTGTCAAAAAGGCCCCCCAACAAAAGGAGCGCGAAAGGGTCAATGTTCAGCCACATATATGCCAGCCATTGACATATAACATACGATTCCAATGTACTTTGAATAACTAACAAATATATTTACTCTACACTTTCCAGAATGGCAAGAACTGCAACATCGAACGTTGTCAGAACGAACGATTTGGTGATGTCCTCCTCGATAACACTTGTCCTCATGCCTTTATCCTATTCTGCTGTCATTTTTGCGAAATTATGAGTGGTAATCGACAATTACATCAGCCAAAAACCTCGTATAAATTTGTGAATGGCGGTCCTTGCTTTCAGCAGCGCAAAAGAAATGGCTGTCGTTTCTCCTCTTACCGTAAAGTACTGTGTAGCAGGTACATGAAATAAGTATGAAATGCTGATGTACGTAAGAAAGAATATAATAGCAACAAACGGAAGAAATGTACATTTTGTTTTTAATGTGAAAAAATAGATTGACCATTTCGACAAAATAACATTTGAAATACTATTTTTAAAGCTCTTTCATATCAATTTCACATTCTGTGGGGATGTTGTAGAAAAATATCTATCTTTGGGCTACTTGCATTAGAGCAGAGGTCATCCATTAGAAAATCACCCTTTTATGGTCAAGTAACACAGCAGCAGCGATCAAAGCTGGACATTTGTAGTGGACTGGTAAAGTGCGAGTTGCGAGTTGCGAGTTGGTGTTTTCTGCTAGTTGCGAGTTGCGAGTTAAAAATGAAAAGTGCGAGTTGGTACATTTAAAATGCGAGTTGCGAGTTCGGTAAAAAACCTCAGATTTTCCATCTTTTGCTGCTAAAACACCGTGATTTTTTGGAGAGCCTTTGTCAAGATCAGGGGAGTTAAAGAAACAAGGATTAATTTAAGGTGCAGTGATGACCAATTTGTGCAGTGATGAATCGAAAATGTGCAGTGATGAATTGAATATTGTGCAGTGATGAATTTGTTCACTTATCGGTTGTAATAATACTTGAAATACTGCTGTTTTGGATGTTTTCAGAATAAAAACCAACGAATACTCCTTCGCGATTAATGAAAGTGAGCTTGCCAGCGGCGCACATTCAAATTTTGATTTGGTGGGTGTCGACCCCGGGGGGGGGGGTCACTTCAATAGGCGGATGACGGGGGTGTGCCATTTTGAATTGTAAAATCATACCCTAAAATTTATGAATTTTTCAAAAACCATACCCCAAAATTTACGTGTCATTCAAAATAGATACCCTAAAATTGTGGCCAAAATTCGAAGTTCTAACCAAGTATCTGAAATTAGATCAAATTCAATACCCTGAAGCGTTTTTCTTCCAAAATGATACCCTAAAATTTATGTTCATTTGTGATGTTACCAAAAATGACACCCTAAAATTTATTTTCAGCCTGAAAAAAGGTACCCCAAAAAATGGCACATCCCGTACTGGTACATATGGTAGTGACCCACCCGGGGTGTCGACATGCTTTGGACAGACTAAATTTTTTGGACCGACTGAACGCATATAAACTGTCGTACTCAGTAGGAATTTTGATGTCAGCAATGCAACGACGGTACCAAAATTGGGGGCTCTAGGGGTGAAGCCCCGAGGAAATTTGCTTGAGGACACGCCCTTTACTTTGGCTTAGAAGACCTCTTCCGATCCCGAGTTTGCCAGTTCCAAAATATAATTTTTGACTATTTTGTAACAGGTTTTCTCTCATAAATTATCATCCTAAGGAAAACTCAGTAATGATGATTTTACTGCCTATTCTGTGCATTACATTAGTTTTCTTTCCGTTCTCTTGAATGGAAAACAATGGTTTGATGAGCCGTTCTTGTCAGAACGTTGGCACAATCCTTTCTTTTATTCACATGTCACAAATTCAATTTCTTTGATTGGTTAAGATTTTGCCTCATATGGTGATCACGGATTTGGAGCTTCAAATATAGGCGTGATCTTCAGTATAACGACTTTTCCACACTGCGAAAACCGAGCAAAAACGACTGGTTTTAGCGTGTTTATCGTCTAAGAAGTCTTTCCTTCGTGATTTTTAGTGTCTGCAGTGTTAGCGCTTTTAATAGAAGCGTAAACCACCTTTGATCGATACTATTCGCAGCCCATATCTCTTGGGGGGCATTCTTTTGGGCTCTACTGAAGACGATATACTTTGGCATTTGAACTCTCTCACACTTTTAGAAAAGTAATTTCGACACAATCCCCTCAGAACCAATCGTGCAATTATCTTGCTTTTCTGTGACGCTATATAGCTTTTTGTTACTTTGATAAACATCAATTCAATATTTATATTCCAAGCAAGAATTTGAATTGACTTTTTCATGATACGAACTAATCATATTTTAACTTCGCCACAATGTTGAATTATGTAATTATAAGTTTATCGCGGTCATTTTTTAGCATAACTTTTCTTTTGTTTCAATTGTGAGCCACATTCCGTCTATATTTTCTGTCAGATAAGCAGTTAAACTTGATAGATTTCTTGGTTTGTGAGTTGTTTTGGTGTCTAGAATTGTACCCCTTAGGGAATTGCAATTAGATCAACATTCTGCGATGCCATGTTACATAAATTCCCAATTGAGCTTTTAATAAACGCAAATAGTCTTTCTCTCGTGATTTTTAGGCCCGATCAATAAGTCGTGCCGCGCCGTGCCGAATCGAGTGAATTTCAAATGATTTTGTCTGGTTCGGCGCGACGCGACTCTTATGAAACCAAACTGACACTTTTTCGACTGAGTCGAACCCGGTGCGACTTATAAAAACCAAATTTCAGTCACGCCGTGCCGCATGTGACCATACTCTTGAGAAGTTTTACGCATTATATTATGCTAATTTTTGCACTTATGACACAACTTTGCATGACACGAAATATGTTAGAGAAATTAAGCGATGTTTTATCAAGGGATTGATCACATGTCTTGAAATGGGTGGTAACAAACCATAGCCGATTTTGTCTATTTCCAAATACCGCATAACTATACCACCATTACCACCGGCACCCCAGTGCAAGATTGGAAACTTTGAGTATTTGTAACAGTATTGTACTTTTGGGACAATCTTTGCGCAAAAACACCTTTTGCTTTGTCTAAGAAAGTTTCTCACAATCCCATGATTCCTTGCTCCTAGCAATGTAGTCCTGGGCAATTCTGCGATACATCTAAGGAAATTGTTTAAAATTCCATCCTCTTCTTTGGTTCAGAACGACTCTCTCAATCAGGCTTTACTCGTAAATATTCTGGTTGTCGTCAGGGCGGACCTTTGCGCAAGATATTCAAAATCGGACCAATTTTTGATTCAAACAATCCCAGCTTTGTCTTTGACCGACTTTTCCTGATGAGGAAAATTTTAGACCAACTAAGAAAGTATGAGGGGGTGTCTCATCCCCGCACCCCCTAATATGCGCCCCTGAGCTTGACCACCCTTCCCCAACAGGAATTCCGCTCCTCTTAGTCAAAGCAACTTCAGTTCCTTTTAGTTTCTTCAAACAGAATTTTGGAAAAGTATACAATTTAGGCGTTGTTTTGTGGAAAAACTAGTAATTTTCCTAACCAGCTTGGAAGACAGCTAAACTTGAATAGATAGTTAGTGTTTTTGCAGCATTTTGAACCTGTCGTGTTCTGTTCAAGATGTTCATAAGTTAGTCACACCATGAAAAGAGGTGCAAAAGGCCCCAGTGTGTAGAAAGATTCAGTAGTGCTTGTTGTGTCCAATCTCTTTCTTCTTACTGCACTTCATAACTGGAAACGGGCTTTAAAAAAATTCAGGTCAGGTTTGTTGAATCATAACTTCTAAATTTGGGCTCTTGTTTAGAAAAACATTAAATAACTTTCGTAACCAGCGGCCCAATTATTTGCTCGTGCCTTCGGTGCGCTTCTATGTTCTCTTGCACTTTTGGTACTCCCTTTGCAAGTTGCCCCCTCCAAACTCTGGCTGATTCCCCTGGCAGAGAAAGTTTCTAGACGGATATCAGCGTCTAATATTCAATGATCTCTATTTCTCTATTTCTAGCTCATATTTCAACAAATCGGCTGCGTGACAAACTGTCTTGAAAAAAGGACCTCCTGGGCATTTTAGAGGTCATATTGACAAAAGTTTTTCAAGGGTGCATGCCCCTGGACCCCCAAAATTATTCACTACTGGCATTTACTAGCGGTTTTGCCACCCGGTGGACAAATAATTAATGGTGCTCAGCAATTGATGGACCAATACAGTCCGGTCATGAAAAAGTGTTACACTCCATACAGCCTCTGGTCACCAGAAACTTTGTCTAACCCATTGCCACACTCAAATACCTATACCATCAGATTATGACAAAAACGAAAAATCGAAAATTTTTCGTCTGAACAGTTACAGTAACCTTAAGCCGAAAAACTGCGATTCACGCTGTTTTGTGCAGTGATGAACAATCCTTAAATTAATGCCTGTAAAGAACGGTTTTTTAATTCGCAAAGAGCCGCTAATAAAGGATTTGCTTTGAGTTCTGGACAATTAGGTCTACATAAACATTATTCTCTTTGGTATTTCTTGAGATGGTAACAGGCTGTATGCCCAAAACACTTTTCAACTCATAACTAAAGATTGACAAGTTTCTTAACTTCGAATTGACCTCTCGTCGCTTCTATAGAGTGTCTTAATTTTCTGGGATGCCAGTCACTTACTTACAAGCAGGCTCTTACTTCCTTTGTTGAAAAAATGAATACATACACGTTTTTTATGCAAGAAACTGGTTTGTAAGAAACTGGTACTAGGATTGCGACAATTTAAGAAACTCTAGTACTATGCTTGAGAATTGGCAAGAAACTTTTAAAGCCAAATACAAGGATGTCATGGGAAATTATCGTTAAGCCTTTATTTTTTTAGTAATATTCATGATAAATTTGTGTTTTGATTCAAAGTGAACTCTCCTTCTTGCTAAAAAGTGTGCTGTTTGCCAAGAAACGAATACGTGGCAGTGGTAGAAACTTACATGCATCTAAAAAATAAGAAACACTCGAAGAAACTTAAGAACTAAAAACCTGAACTTTTCACTTGAAAGTAAGAAACTTTTAGCACTGTGGGCTTTTCCAAGTTTCCTATAAATGAGAAAACGTGTATCAGATCAGGCCTAACTGAAGGATATGCAAGAAATCATGCTGAAGCTAACATGAGTGGTATATCACTCCGTCGAAAATACCTACGAAATTTGAAAAGCAAGAGGGTGTATAGGGAATTGTTACCAATTCCTTGAAAAACAAAGCGTCTTTGCTAAGTAGCACCAGATTTAGGAGTGTTATGCCTCTCGAATTTGCCATTGTTGAGGATGCTTTTCCAAATCGAAAAACACCCTCAGCAGAGCTCAATTTACTTCCATTTCTTTTCTGAGCTCAACAATTAACATGAACTTGCACAATTCTTAATTAGTAAGGGAAAGACAACGAATTAATGATTCGCTTTTAATTTTTCTTTCAAGACCACTAAGGCAAGTCCCCAGTTTACTGCATTACAGTAATATTCGTGAACGACTTGGAGGAATGAAAGCCACAAATTGTAATAGGCCTGCAGCTTCTTATAATTGATTTATTATAAAGAAAATTACAACGGCCTAAAAACGCTAAATCAATGAAACAGTTCTAAATTCAATTGCAACTTCAAAAAGCCCTTTTATTTGGTGAAAAATTCATTCATTCAAAAGAAAACAGGCAACTCGTAATTTTAGTTTCAACTCGCACTTTTGAGTTTCCAACTCGCACTTTTGAGTTTCCAACTCGCACTTTTGAGTTTCCAACTCGCAACTTTCGTTCAACTCGCAACTCGCAACTCGCAAATTAAGTGCAACTCGCAACTCGTAACTCGCATAATAAATGCAACTCGCAACTCGCAAAATATGTGTAACTCACAACTCGCAACTGCAGCTCGCAACTTGCATTCTACCATATCACCATTTGTATCGCATTTGTAGACTCTTGGAAGCATGCACGTATTTTTCGTAAGATGACAAAGCTTTAAGTCAGTGCATGTATCTTTTTATAAGAAACAGCTCACAAGAAACAGTAGGTTCAATTTTTCGAAAGTTAAGAAGCAACCCTACCTGTATTTAAAATGCTAAGGAACTTTTATAATTTGCAGTTATAATTTTCCCAGCGCATCAAAAAATGTTTTGGCATTATACAGTTATAAGGTTATAGCAACTATTTGGACATTACTTTGAGTGCGAATTATGTTATTTACTTGTTTTGAGATCTTACTAAGTAATTTGGAAGCCCTCTTGACAAGGCTAAATTAACTCTACACTTCTGGCACTAGACATTGGTTAAAACTTTAACACGTTTGGTAGAAAAATTGCCCAAATTTTTAATAAATTGCCTGTCACTCTGGGATCTCCTGTGTCTTTGTAACACTTTATAACAATTTGAAAGCAATGTTTATGCATTCATGCCACCATCTAGATCATGCAAGTAATCCTGACCAAAAAGAACCAAATGAAAAATGAAAACATTCTCGAGTATTAAAGATTTTAATTATTCAGGGCCACTTGAGTGGCATGAAGCTCTTTTCAAGAAATTGAACTCTGAGATCATCAAAAATTAAAATGATATTCCTTGCCTGATCTAGATCATGGCATGAATGCATAAGATTTGCTTAGATTCTTACAATGACACAGGAGATCACAGAGACCTCCCAAACCCCTACGGAAGTTTTTGTACTCGGTGAGTACTCAGATAGTGAGAATTTTGATAATCTTTCGATACTGCCTTAAAGTTTTGCTGTCAAACAGAAATCTTGACATTTGTATAGTACTTTGCAGACTCGTGGAGGCATTCACGTATTTTCTGTTTGACAGCAAAAACAGTTTTTGCGTGTTTCTTATATTTTTAGTGCCAGAAGTGTAGAGTTAATTTAGCCTTGCCAAGAGGGTTCCCAAATTACTTAGTAAGATCTCAAAACAAGTAAATAACATAATTCACACTCAAAACAATGTCCAAATAGTTGCTATAACCTTATAACTGTATATTGCAAAAACATTTTTTAATTACATTAAAACTGCAAATTACAAAGGTTCCTCAGCTTTTTAAATTCAGGTAGGGTTGCTTCTTAACTTTCAAAAAACATGCACTGACTTAAAGCTTTGCCATCTTACGAAAAATACGTGCATGTTTCCATGAGTCTACAAGTGCGATATAAATGTCCAGCTTTGGTCGCTGCAGCTGTGTTGCTTGAATATAAAAGGGTGATTCTCTAATGGATGACCTTTGCTCCGATGCAAGTAGCCCAAAGATAGATATTTTTCTACAACATCCCCACAGAATGTGAAATTGATATGAAAGAGCTTTAAAAATAGTATTTCAAATGTTATTTTGTCGAAATGGACAATCTATTTTTTCACATTAAAAACAAAATGTACATTTCTTCCGTTTGTTGCTATTATATTCTTTCTTACGTACATCAGCATTTCATACTTATTTCATGCACCTGCTACACTGTACTGTACGGTAAGAGGAGAAGCGACAGCCATTTCTTTTGCGCTGCTGAAAGCAAGGACCGCCATTCATAAATTCATACGAGGTTATTGGCTGATGTAATTGTCGATTACCACTCATAATTTCGCAAAAATGACAGCAGAATAGGATAAAGGCATGAGGACAAGTGTTATCGAGGAGGACATCACCAAATCGTTCGTTCTGACCATGTTCGATATTGCAGTTCTTGCCATTCTGGAAAGTGTAGAGTAAATATATTTGTTAGTTATTCAAAGTACATTGGAATCGTATGTTATATGTCAATGGCTGGCATATATGTGGCTGAACATTGACCCTTTCGCGCCCCTTTTGTTGGGGGGCCTTTTTGACAATGTTGTTGGAAGAAGAAATGTGAACGATTTGTTGGAGAAACTTGCAGTAGAATGCGGTTCAAAAAGTGGAATTTTGCTATCAAAACCAGTTAAAGTGCGTTTATCATTTGTGCTGCTTCACGATTTTGATTAATTGTCCTTTTTTGCAAGATACAAATCGAAGTACCTTTTAATTCGCCTCTTATTTATAACGACGGTTTGGTTTTTTGGCCCGTACAGTACAACTTTTCCCGTTGTTCATTCTACCCTTAGCATTGAATCTTGAATATCTCGGGAGGTATTTATGTCAGTTTCAAACTGAAAAAAGATCCAGATAGTGCTCTAAATTTGGCATCTTTTGAAGAAGTTTTGAAGATACTTCAACACACAGAAGGAGACCTTCGAATCAAAATATTTAGTCTCCATGAGTATGCGTTTCAGTCATCAATTAGCTGTTTACTATGACAAACTACAGTGACAATGAGGTCGAATTCAAAGTTTTGGCATTTCTTCAAATTTTGAAATAATTCGTAGCGCCCTTGATTGACTATGCATTAGGGCATTGGGAATAGGTCTGTGAAGAAATTTTTTGAAAATATTCATTTCCCTTGTATCCTATGATCTTTTGGCGAAGGGTGGTAAATCGTCCAAAAAGGGCCTAAATTTGAGATTTCAAATTTCCCGGTTGGTTTTTGGCTCCATTTGATTGGTTTAGAGCGTGTCAGGTGTAAATTTTGTTAGCCAGTAAGGATTTAGTGCCTATCTTATTGTGAACACCTTTTGGCGAGAAATCGCGCAGAATTGCTCAGTAAACGCTAGGGTAGGGTGGGGTAATGTGAGTCTAAAATGAGCAAAATCTCAAAATGGATAGCTGGTAAAACGAGATTCATATGCAAAACATTTCAAAAGTTTCGTTTAATTGACATTCAGTGCTTCTTCTTTCTTGGGGAAAAATCTCAGCTCTGACAAAGGCAGTTAAATTTTTTTAAAAAATTTTCTCTTTTGGCAACTAAAATAGGCCCACTTTTTCCAACGAGCAGGAAAAGTGGGTCTATTTTCAAAACTTGTACAAAATCGGAATATGAAAGGCTAAATGATTAAAAAAATTAATGGACTTACATTTTCCAACTGTTCTCTATTCAATAAAATCACAGTCTTTGCCTTTTATCGCAAGCAATCCCGTTCCCGCAACGAAAATAAAACTACGGTCGTTAAAGATAAGGCTCAAATCCTTACTGGTTGTCAGAGCATGCGGAAATCATCCAATTTCATGCTTGTCAGCCAATGAGATCACTGCTTTCTAGCCCCTGGAGACAAAATCGGTCGTTTGAGGTAAATTTTCTAGTTCCCTCACTAAAACTGAAATGGATGCTAAAGTACTTCAGTTATTTGCAATTTTTTTTAATAAATCAGTTGTGGGGATGTCCGTCCAAAGTTGTTTACATGTTTAGACACACAGCGAGGTTGGCCCAGTGGTTAAGGCGCCGGACTCACAACCGCAAGGTCGTGGGTTCGAATCCCACCAGGGTCATACTTGCTGCGAAAGTGTGAGGAGAGCTGCTAACTCTCTGTAATTCCAGGCAAAGGCAAAAGGAATCACGAGGTGTGGTCACATCGAGAGGAAGGACCGGGGTCGCCCTGATGAGCCCCCCCTGCGCCAAGCGCAGAAACCCATACCTTGCGAGAATAGCAAGTGTATGTGCCTAAAAAGTGAAAGGTTATGTATAACCCGTGTCCCCTGCTGGAAACAAGTCATCTCGAGACTTTCGCAGGCTAGGCACGTTAAATACAAATACTCACTCACTCACTCACTCACTCACTCACTCACTCACTCACTCACTCACTCACTCACTCACTCACTCACTCACTCACTCACTCACTCACTCACTCACTCACTCACTCACTCACTCACTCACTCACTCAGCTTGTTTGGGGCCGAAGCTGCGTTAATTTTCCGGTCGAAGAATATTGACCTTCGTTGAAATATCTATAGAAATCGCTACAAATGAGATATACAGATAAGAATTTCAGCGATTATGCATACTGACCTGAGCAATAACCGAAACTCTTTCACTGCTATCATATCTCAAAATTGGAGGCAGTTTCTAACGATTTCTGGTAGAGACATCATTTGGGCCTAAGCTTGTCCTCGCTTAAAACTCATTCCATTGCACTTAAAAAGTAATGGTAAAATTCTTGAGCTAGATAATGCGCTTACCCATGACTCAGACACCAGTTTGACTTCGTTTGCCTTCTTCAATTTGCCAAATTTTTGTAAGAAACAACAAGTTGTGGGCGAATTGCAAAACTTTCCTCGGTCCATATTTTTCTCTACACAGATTCTCCGCTTCAAACAACAAACAGTGAACTTTGACATTGTATCATAAAAGTCTTGCAAAACGGAACATTCCTTTTGAATGATTCCATGCGCTTTAGCGAGGCACTCGTGAATTGTATTCACGCATTTCGTTCTTTTCGTTCTTATTTCAATCAATGCAAAACATAAAAAGAACGAAACATTGTTTTTGGTTCGCTAAAAAAGATACCCCGTTTTGCTCTTTTGTTTGTTTGCATTGACTGATTGAACCAAATGCGTGAAAAAAATTCACGAGTGCCTCGCTAAGGCGCATGGAATCGTTCTATAGGAATGTTCTGTGATGCAAGACTTTTATGATACAAACAGTTCACTGTTTGTTGTTTGAAGCGGAGAGACTGTGCAGATAAAAATATGGACCGAGGAAAGTTTTTGCAATTCACCCACAACTGGTCGTTTCTTATAAAAATTTGCTAATGTAAAAAAGGCAAACGAAGTCAAACTGGTGCCTGAGTCATGGGTAAGTGCATTATTCAGCTCTAGAATTTTACCATTACATTTTAAGTGCAATGGAATGAGTTCTAAGCGAGGACAAGCTTAGGCCCAAATGATATCTCTGCCAGAAATCATTAGAAATTGCCTCCAATTTTGAGATATGATAGCAGTAAAGGAGTTTGGGTTATTGCTGAGGTCAGTATGCATAATTGCTGAAATTCTTATCTGTATATCTCATTTGTAGCGATTTCTATAGATATTTCAACGAAGGTCAATATTCTTCGACAGGAAAATGAACGCAGCTTCGGCCCCAAACAAGCTATGTGCCTAAACATGTAAACAACTCTGGACGGACATCCCCACAACTGATTTATCAAAAAAAGTTGCGAATAACTGAAGTATTCTAGCATCCATTTCAGTTTTAGTGAGGGTACTAGAAAATTTACCTCAAACGACCGATTTTGTCTCCAGGGGCTAGAAAGCGGTGATCTCATTGGCGGACAAGCATGAAATTGGATGATTTCCGCATGCTCTGGCAACCAGTAAGGATTTGAGCCTTATCTTCGGTCGTTATGCTTTGATCCACCATCGTTGCGACTTGCAAGTCAGTGATCGAATTTGATAATAACAGTCAAATAAAGATGTTTGCAGTATGTTTACTCCAATTTAGTGGTTACAAGACAGCAACTGCGGTAATAGGAAACCCGTTTTCGCATTTTAGACAGAAAACAACGTGCAGGAACGCCGGAGAGGGGGGGCGCGGGGGGGCAAGCGCCCCTCCTGCCCTTTCCTAACGGGGGCAAGGGGGGCAAAAGTGCCCTTTCAATGAAAAACAATAAGTCACTTTGAAACTTGATAGAAAAGCCGCCATAGCTTCATTCCTTTATCAGAAACACAACAGTAACGAAAAATAAGTGGCAATTGCAACTTCAAAATAAGCAATATGCGAGTTTATGCCATTCGGAGTGAGAAATAGCGGAAAAATTTCATGAAAGAATATGATTAATGTTCGTTAAAACATTTTTAATAGCATTTTAAGCCAATCTGAAGGGCGTGGCCACAAAAATGTTCCCGGGGAGTACCCCCGGACCCCCCAATTTTTAGGCTCGCTTCGCTCGCCTTCGGTCTTGATTGCCCTTACGTTCCTAGTCGCCCCCCTTGCCCTACCACCGCTCCGGCGTCCCTGACAACGTGGCAAGATGAATATAAGTGCGAAAATTTTAAGGATTTAAGCAATTCAAGGCTTCATTGAATTTGAAATATGGCTGAATTCTCAGTAGGCCGACATTACCCCACCTGGTAAAAAAATAAAAATAAAAAGAACGATGGCGTCAATGACTTCGAAATAAACGTTATTTCATTTGTAAAAGACCAAATTCTCACCTCATGGTCATTAAATTGACCAGAAAAGCAAAACAACAGTGGCAGGAGAAGGTTTTCCTGGACTTTGAAATTCTTGCACAATAGGCCGTTCAATAAAGTTATTTTATAAAACGAGTGGAGATACATCTAAGACGAATGTTTTATGTAAAAAAGGAGGTTATTATGCAGACATTAAAAGAAAAATAGCCACCCTTTCTTCCCTTTAACGAGGAAGGATATTTCTAGCAAAAAGCCCAGTAGACCCACTTTACCCCGTAGACCCAGATTACCCCACCCTACCCTATTTTATCAATTGGGAGTGCAAACATGTCAATTCTACCCATTTGTGGCCAAAAACAGCAAATTTAAGATCCCAATCTGATTCTGGGACTGAATCTGATTTACAATCTGATTCTGATTCTGGGTCTGAATGGCATGCGGTTCTCAAATTTTGTAATTCGTTCAACCACAGACGCAGCATGACGCAGAGAACCTGCATTTCTAGAGACCAAATGGCGTTAAAATGCACAATATTGGTAATTGTTTCGTCTTTGCTTGGATCAGTATATGGAAAACTCCAACCAGCTCAGTGTCTCACTGGTGAATTTCATAAAGCAAATCCAGGACCGGAGACAAATGACTACAAGGCCTGTCTGGCCTACAAGGACAAAACGTGCTGTACTGCCGATTTTACGAAACAACTGGCGCGGTCGCCTGTTAAAATTGGCAATTTCTCTTGGAATACATGCAGCACACCACTAAGTACTAACTGTGAGGCATATATGAAAGAGGTGGAGTGCTTTTATCAATGCTCCCCAAATGTTGGTTACTTCAAGGGGGCATACAAGGGGTCATTCACTGGCGTGCCTATCTGTAGTACATTTTGCGATGCTTGGTTTGATGCTTGCAAGTCTGACCTAACTTGTGCCAAGAATTGGATAACAGACTTTGATCTAAATGCTGCTAAAGAGAACAAATGCAAACCAACTTCACCTTGTAAGAGTTTCTCCGATGTTTATGGAAATGCAGAGGGTCTTTGCCAAGAAATGTGGGGTGCTTCATTCAAGTATGTGAAGTCTAAAGTCGAGCATGATTGTATGCACTTGAATGCTTCAGATCCATTAGGCATCAGTGCGAATTTCAAGGTGGCAGAGAAGCTGAGCAAAGTCCGCTCTTCTGGAATCAGAACTGGATCTGGATACTCGTATTTGGCTGTATTGTTTTCTTTGTTAGGAGTGATTTTGTTGTAAATTAATCTTTCAGAATTAGCTCAAGCCAGCCATTCTAATGAGAAGATTTCTGAGCTAATTCTGAAAGATTAAAGGCTTGATGTCTCTTTGGTAATTGGTAGGTCATATTTAATGAGTAGGCTAATTAATTCATATCACTAGAAATAATTTTCATTAGTGAGTGCTGCATACTGGTCGTTGGCTTTGGGCTGTGTTAAAAATTGCTGTTGGTGGAGCGTGCATGAAGAATTTGAATCTATTACTCTACCAGGGGAGTCAGAATGAGGCCAACTCTGCATAAAAGGTTGGGTCTGGGGCATAGCCCCAGAAAATTCCTTGTTAACTACGCCCTTGAGACGGTGGGAAAATGAGGGGACGCTGTTTTGTTTTGTGAAGCTGAATCAAAACATTCTCCAACCAAACTTGAGGACAGGTACAAGGTATGCAGGTTGCAAAGGCCCCTTTGAAAATTGGAGAAAGGTTAGTTAGTAAACGGAACAAAAGGGACATATCAATTTTTGGACCACTATGACTTTGTCTATGTTAAAACCTGTACGAAAATACAAGGCCATGTAATAGCCATGTACAAGCCTTGCAGTTATGACCCTGTAACCTTGTTACAGCCTGGAATAGCCTTGCTGTAACCTTGTAAATGGCTTGCAAAATGCTATTAGCCTTGTAGAAGCCTTGTGTTAGACTGGTTGCAGCTTGGAATCTTACGGATAGCCTTGTAATGTTCTTCCAAGGTTAGTACAAGGTCATAACAAGGTCATAATCCCCTCTACAAGGCTAAAACTTGGCCTGTACAAGGCCAAGTTAAGGCTAAGTTTAGTCTTGTATTTTTGTACAGGAAGCTCTATTCAGTTAGAGCTTGATGCAGTGATTTGTTTTGTTATCAGAAAGAAAAACCCTGTTCTCATGCATAATGGCTGAAAGGAAGCTTGGCATAGAAAAAATATAATACATCGTATTGGCATTCTAAGATTAGCTCATGAGGTGAAGACTCAAAATATATTTGTAAACAAGTGGACGTTCTAGAATTGCAATATGGGATTGAACAAACTGCATTTTGGTATAGCTTCATTGTGCAGAGGCTGCTGGTTAGCGCAGAGTCTTTAAAGTTCAAATTTCCCTTCATTAGGCCAATATTTAGTACAATAGTGCTTCTAATTTAACTTAATTTTGTCAATAAGAGTTCTTTCATGTCCAGTCTAAATTTAGGAACAATGCCAATTCAAAAGCCACTAAGCCGCTGACCGCAGTGACTGTAAAAATTGTTGAAAACAGACAGACATACAAGCATCAAGAATCGATCATGCCTAGGGAAGCCACTGCGCAGAAATAGGTGGCTGCTTCGCAGCAATTATGGTTAATTCCAAGGGTGTGGCTCGAATATAATCAGAAAATTTAGAAAATAACAGATCTTAAAGACAATTCAGTTTTGATGAGAATGATGTGAAGATTTAGTTTGATGTTGTTTAGTGTAATAGAATCCTCATTCCTCAACAACCACTAGTCTAGGGTACGAAGTGCAACTAGCAACCACTAGTGTAGCCTCGTCTACCATAAAGAGCCATTGTCACCTAAGGTCTTTTACAGGCATGCTACACTTCCAGACAAGCTGAAAATCAAATTTGGCCCAAACAGATCAATTAAGAAATCTCCAGTACTGGGAAAATATGAGTTAACCCTATTTTGGTTGGGGGGGGGGCAAATTTGCACCCCCCCCCCTAGTAGACTTTTTGTTATAACTCTGTCAGGATAACAATTATGACCCTGAAACTTTCTGACTTTTTGCTAATACTTATTGTGCAATGACTGAAGAAGTTTCATAAAAATATTTTGACAAATGAGGGGGAGGGAGGGAGATAATTTTCCGGAACTGACTCTGTCAAAATCGCCATTTCTCAAATGTTAATTTTCGCGAAAAAAGTAGCAAAATTGCAAAATTTTGCAAAAATGTTTTGCAGGGTAGTGCTATTTGATGTATTCTATCATAATTGTCATGTTTGGATGGAAATTGTGCTCCAAATGAAATTTTATCGCATTTTTCCTGATTTTGACCGATTTTGCCACTTTTCTTGACCACACAAAGAAAAATACTGATGCAAGCAATAATGACGGCTAATTTTAGGTTAATTTTTATATTTTCGTAAAGTTCATGCCTGGGGCTATTAGTACATCAAATTTGGTTGCTCTATCTATTTCCAGTCAAGAGTTACGTAGGGGGGGGGGGGGGCTTTTTTGCCCCCCCCTACCAAAATAGGACGTGTCAGATAGCCCAACCACTATAGGGTTAAGAAACTATTTATTTTAATAAAGGAATCCTTAAAATATGTTTACTTTACTTTCAGTTATTTCCTGTATCATACTAATAAAAAAGGTACTTGAGAGTAATGTCTAAACATTGGAAAGGCTTTGAAATGTTCAGGAGGACACAGGCAGTGAACATCAGAGACGTAGGAACCGGGGGGCACTGGGGGCACGTGCCCCTCAAGATTTTGCAATAAACAAAGAAGTGCCCTTTTAGTTTCAGAAAGTGTCCCCTTAGCTCAATGAAAAAAGTGCCCTTGAAGTGGCGTGCCCCTCCAAGTTTGAGATGCTTCCTACGTTCCTGGTGAACATGAAGATCGTTAAAGAACCTAAGAAACTTGTAAAAACCTCTGAGTACTCAAAATTTGATAATTTTGAGAACATTTCAATGCTGGCCCAAACTCTTAGCTTCTTATAAAAAAATACGCCTGGATGCATAGTGCAGCAGTAGGTGACAGAACAGCCCAATTATTATTATTATCGATTTATTTAAAGTTGACTTTATAATTCAAATAGCTAAAATATAACAGCTAATTAAGGCCAACTAGAACTAAAAGAAAATATATTATAATTTACAAAGAAAAACAATACCCAGAAATGACAAGATTAATTAATCTAAAAACCCTAAATCTTTAAAAAAACTTTACGCAATCTGCAGGTGCATGAATCGCAATTCCACTGTTTTATTTTTCTTTTAAATTCTTGAATTGTGCTACAGTCTTTCAAAAAACTTGGAAGTGAGGACCATAAAAGGCAGCCTCTATACTGAATATTTTCTGTACCATATATTGTCGTCCTTACTTTCGGCAGTTGCAAATGATTTACATTACGCAGACTATAATAGCTGTCTCTTTCTGCAAAGATATCTTTCATAAAAGTTGGGTTGAGATCGTTATTTGTTTTGAAAATCTCTATCATAAGCAACTGCAGATTGCGTTTGTGCGTGGTTACAGAACTATTTACATTATTTACCATATCATTTCCACTATCTTTGCATACAATATCTTCGTGTTCCCTGTACTTGATGCAATAAAGATTTCGTTTTCTCAAATTCGCCTCCAAAGCAGAGAAGGGGGCAAATACGGTGAAATCAAAGGATCCACGGAATCCCCTTTCAGTTTTCTATGTACAAGGGAATGATCTTTAGACATATCACAATTGCCGGACCATTAGTACATTGGAGCTTTGTCTTACTCCGACTTTCTTTTAGAAGGAGAGGGCAGAGTTAGTACATTGGAGCTTTGCCTTACTCTGACTTTCTTTTGGAAAGGAGGAGAGGGCAGAGTTACATACCGGGTGTCCCAAAATGATGTATTATTGTTTGATTGCTTACATGTCCATAACCAGTGAACCGATTTTCAAAAGCTTTGTTTTATTTGATTGCCTAAAGGCTAAATTGTATGTTAAGATGTTGTTTGTGGTTTTACCACGGCGCTTTCATGTCAAAAAGAAGATTGATAAACCTGCTCAAATTCAAACCTTAGATGGCATGAGAAAGAAACGGCCTATTTTTCCAGTCAAAATGTTAGATGTGATGCAAAAGGCTGAACTGCTATTTGTATTCTCTGAACTCAGTATTAACTGAATCCGTATTCTCTGAACGACTTATATTATCTGAAAGACATATAAGTTCAGCCTTTTTCATCACATCTAAAGTATTGACTGGGAAAGTAGGCCGTTTCTTTTTCATGCCATACAAGGCTTGAATTTGAGCAGGTTTATCGATCTTCTTTTCAACATGAAGACATCGACCTAAACCACAACCAACATCCTCGAATACAATTTGGCCTTTCGGCAATCGGATTAGATAAAGTTTTTGAAAATCGGTTCATCGGTTATGGACATATAAGCAATTAAACGATAATATATCATTTTGGGACACCCGGTAGATCGATTTATTTTTCCACCAAAAATATCGCTGGCCCGAGAGGAGAGTATAGGGGAGTTTTAATAGGGGCTTTGAACGAGAAAGGGAGATCATCCTAAGCCCAGGGGGACACTCAGCACATACGCATACGGGAGGTCAGTTGGAGAAATTTTCAGGAAACTCAAAAAAATATCAGTTTGGCTTCATTACAACCCAAAAATATCAGCTCATTTCATACCCTGACATCTGTAAACGAGCATAAAAGATCCTGAAACAATGCAAATTGAGGCCAGGATTGCCTCGTGATCGATCAAATGGACTTAAGGAATAGACTTGGGGGCAAGTTTAGGCTTTTCCAGGAACTGAAAGAACAATTTACCTTGGCTCTGTTGTCGGTTTATGAGGTAATCGTAAATTAGTGTCAATGCTTCAGGAGATAAACCATAGGCATGCACTTTTGCAATTAGATATAATCAAATGTCTTGGAAATATCCATCAATGCAGCCACTGCCTTACCACCTTCATCAAGGCTAATTTTGATTTTTTAGCAGAGTCTTCGACAGTATATTGGGTCCTGCAACCTTTTCGAAATCCACAGAGAAAGGATATCAAAAAAGCGGACAGAAGGAAACTTTTTTGAAAACACTTCCCTAGTTATCTTAAAAATTTTAATACAAAATATACAAAGAATCAGAGAACATATGCAAGACTTTATCAATACAAAAGCTTACACCGCTATGAGATTATAAATACATTGCAGTAATTCAAAATAATTTTCAACATGATATGCATACAAACATTGACACTACTTTATCTTAAAGGGTCAAAATGTAAACAAAACGATGATTTTTGCAGTTTTTTGAAAGGTGATATCACACAGGATTTTTTGTATTTTTTTCAAAATGAAAGTTGCTGTTTGGGCATTAATCCTTGTACTTCACTAAGGAACAAACCAAACATTTATATCTATGATATCTTCTACAATTCCTCGGATATAAGTGGATTTTTAATGTTCACTTTTTTGTGGCTTCGGTGAAGCCACCAAACAAACTGCAGAGAACAATGGATGAACAATGGATAATCCCCGATACGTGCGAGTTTATGGATTTGTTTACTGTTTGACGACTGAGCCCCTTTAAGCAAACCTACCGGTGGGCCAATTAAAAATTCAGGGTTCCTCCCTAGGGCACCTCAAGCACTTATTTAAATAACCACGAAAGTATTTTGGATTTAAAAATGGCGGTGATCACTCGAAGCTTCTCGAACTCCAACAAAATCAAGGAAATAGAACAAAATACCAGCAAAACAGCACAGTTAACATTCTAATCTATTTGACAAACAGCATGGGGAATTCTAAAACATTCTTCAAGTGTCAGAATCGCAGATGAAGAAGCCAACCGTAATAACTAAATCAAGTGATGTAAAACGCTTTGAGTACCAATACCGTGTGCAATGAAACCTTTTTTATATCTCGCATTTTTATATCTTGGATAAGAAGAGTTCAGTTAGGTTCTATGATTTTGGTTGTAGAACTATCATTATATTGCAAAACACTGGATGCTCGTTATCATAAAAAACACAGTTGAGAGCGGAATTGGAATTTTTCAAGCATTATGAAATTTTGTTGACTTAACGGGGGCTCAGTTCCTTGGTTATTATTGGAAGTTTTCTGATTATCTTTCTTGTAAAACAAATTTGGTATCCTATGAAAATCTGATGTCTTCTGATTAGGAAACTGAAAGCAAAAAATGGAAAACGTTATTCCTAATGAAATAGTGAGCTCTAGAGTAGCCTCTGGTCGAGGTTATTTCTGTCAAGTTTAATTGAAAAAGTATAGGAGCAAAAACTGACCACAGTGCATTTGGTGACCGGCGACGGTCAAACCAGTCATTTTATGCAAGATCTAACTTCATATATTACTGTTTGCGAAGACCTGCAATTTCGAATGATGTATAGGAGGTTAGAAAATTCGTGAAGCAAACATTTTCTAAAATTCCCTCGGGACTAAGCCCCCCTTAAGTAAACAACATTTTACAATGCTTGCAAGAATCAAGTTCCGCTCGCTAAGCTCTTTCGAATGATATCTAGTTTGCATTATTTTGGAAAATAATCGTATTTCTATGGCTAAAACAGTTTTGTTCTACATAATTTTTGGTTGTACTTTAAAACAGATTATGCCATTCAGTACAATCTCTTTGAAGATGATAAAATAGTCAGTCCTCGTTACTTAATGGATAAAAAATGACACATTGAAAACAATACTTATCAGCCAAAAGACAATGTAAATCTTGGATAAAACGCAAAAACGTTGAGGTTTTTTACCTCGATTTCCACTCCAATGACAGTGCGAGTTTTTAAGAGATATCTATGACTATATCTATTTACAGCCATTTCAAATGTTCAAAACAACGAGGAGCATGTTTCATTTCAACCTGGGAATAGGCAACCCAGTAGGAAGTCTTCAGAGCAAGTTTATAGTCCCTAGGTACTTAAAGATATTCTCAGGAAAAATGAAACACGCTCCTCGTTGGTTTGAAGACCTGAGATGGCTTTAAATCGATCCCCTGTTTTTGACGACTTTTTGAGGATTTCAAGCCTGCCCTTTTCCTCAAAATCCTTAATTTGGGAACTTTACCGCGCCTAAGAAAATTGTGAAAAATACTCATAATGTAGGCTAGTCTTTTAGTGACAGAGCAACGTTTGAAATATTTCAATCGGCCACTTGTTTTTTGTCAGGCCCGTTGGGAAGCGGGGGGGGGGTGGCAGGGGCGCTCAAGCCCCCAATAATTTCTAAAACAATGGTGCTCCGTCACATGACTTAATTAGATGTATCGTTCTCTATTGTTTTAAGAACAATTGCCCCCCCCCCAATCCGAAGCTTCTTCCTACGGCCCTGCTTTTTTCCATAACAGATTGCGTTGGTTCACTTTTTTCTGGGTCACCCGGTAGAAATTATCAGTGCTTTTTGCAATGTGCTTCACAACCGGGAAACTTGAACCCTACCCAGATAGGTGCAGAGAGTATCCCTGAAGTGAATTATTCCTTACAGCTCCTTGAGAATCCGAAGAATAACCTAGTCTCTCTGCCCTTTGTTGCATTATAAAGCGTAGAAATGGTGGATCCGGGAAATGTGGGAAAGGGATCGGTCAGACAGACTTAAGGAATATACTTGGTGCCAGTCTTTTTAGAGCGGAAAACAATTATTGAACTGAGCAGGAGTTCTCCACCAATATAACGGTTCACGAATTATGAGAGTGTGAGGAGTATCAGGGACGTTGCGTCGTTTTTGTGTAATTTTGGAATCTTTTCTAGGGTCAAATCCTCGGGGGGGGGGGGGGTGACAGTTCTCTAAATCCAGAAAATTTTCTGAACAGTATACCCATAAATCTGGAAAATTTCTGAAAAGTATACTCATAAATACGGAAAAGCCGAAAATAGTTCACCCATGAATGAAGTTCTGCAAAATACTATACCCATAAATCCGGAAAATATCAAAAATCGTTGAAAACCATACCCATAAATCCGGAATCCATCATAAAAAAGGTACCCTAAAAATGGCACAACCCCCTACCATGGAAAACTTAAGTAACCCCCCCCCCCCCGGGTCAAATCTCCTATAATTTCGCATACTGGATCGCATACTGCATACTGGATTATTGGAACAGTAAAGCGACGAAAAGTGATTCAAATTCGCCCTAATTTTAATTTTGCAAAGCTTCTAGTACGCCTACTCACAAGATCTATTTTCCAAATATTTCTCCCATGAGAGCATAGCATACAATCTATTACAAAATCTGCCCTATTTCCAGATCTTCCAAACGAATTTGATTAAGTTCTTTCCTGATCTCTTGACAGTTCTCTAAATGCAGATTGCATTTCAGGGCATCTACCGGAGGGGGGGGGGGTGCATAACATAGTTCGTTGCCGGAAATGTGACGCTCATACGGTTGGGCTTTTGGCTTGATACTACAATTTTCTAATATGGGTCCCTGTTCGATACAAATTCCTATCTTTTGGTTGAAACATTTACCATTGTAGTTGCTATTTTCCCACAACAAACGCGATAACAAGGTTATTACGAACATGCGGAAGCTACTTGGAAGTAGGGTTTTATCAAAACTGGGTGGAAGACCCAGCCTGCACGACCACGAGTGAAAAGAAAAAAGAAATTGTGTAGCTCAACGGAATGCTTTTCAGGCTACCTATGCTTTATTGTGCATATGAAACTGTCATTTCAATCAATTAACTAGCCTGCGTACAGACTATACCCAAGGAAAAGGTATAGTCTCCGCAACACCGCTCACTTTTGTGTAGTGCGTGCTTCAGCATTTATTTCGCAATAGTGACAACAAAGAAAACGTATTGTTGTAGCAGCCAACAAAATCACTTTCCCGGGAAACGAGGAAGCAACCAGATTTGAGAACGGTCATCATGTGATTAAATCTCAGGTTTCACTTTGTTCTCCAGGCAAACTTCATTAGCAACACAATACTCTGGAATTTTAACTACCCTACTGCAGACAATAACCAGACACTAAGAAGAAAGGGCCATTCAAACTGCCATTGAAATGAAATGCTGACTCACACAATACACGATATTGAGCGGCGTTGCGCAGACTGTACCTTTTTCTTAGTTAGGTATTGTCTGCACGCAGGCTATCAATTAACACGATGATACCAGAATCTTTGCATGCCATCTCGATCTTGATACAATTGTTAGACAATTAGAAGAAGACAGCTCTGTGATAGTAAAATGGTTTTCTGACAGCTTTTTGAAGCTAAATAATGATAAATACCACCTGATGATATTTGGTGATAAAAGCACGGAAACAACTGTCACAATTGGAAATTCAAGAATTAAGGAAAGTGATTATGAAGAGCTGTTAGGTGTGACTTTTAATAAGAAATTAAGCTTCAAAAAACATGTTAAAGATTTGTATAAAAAGGCTAACCAAAAGCTTCACGCGCTGGCTCGCTTGTCTAATTACATTGATCCTATCAAATCAGAAATTTTAATGAATTCTTTCATCAGGGCAAAATTCAATTATTGTCCACTTGTGTGGATGTTTAATGATAGGGCAACTAATCAAAAAATAAATCGCATTCACGAAATAGCATTGCAAATGGTGTGCAAAGATAGTGCCTCAGAGCTAGAAAAGTTGAAGAAAAAATACGTTACCATTCATCAGCACAATTTGCAATGGACCTTTTCAAAGAGATCTGGGACGGTGCGCTACTTTTCTGGAAGATGGCGGATAATCTGCGAAGGGGGAAGGGGAATACCCTTCTCACTGCAGATGTTGAAATGCAGTTGAGATGAGCGAAGCAATACAAGAAAAGGCGAATTTAACAACAGTCTCTATGCGTCTAATGGACCAGAAGGGCCTACACAGGCTTGCAACTTGAAAATACTGAGTTACTATCACATTTAAGTGATCTTTAACATTGCTTACAAGATAACTTCGATTTTGGCGAATTTGGATTGTACGATCGTAATTTGCCAATGTTAGATCTTTTTATAAATGGAGCTTATTTATTGCCCTTTTAACCAAAGGAATGCGAAGGCATTTTTGGTACAAATGTATGGAGGCAAAGGTCTCCTATACCCCTTGAGCCTCGTAACAAAGGAGAGACTTTGCACTTTGGCGGGAAAATATTTCGTGATCAAATGTGTATTCGTCATTTCGCTCTTTGCTACTTGGGATCAAAGATAAAAAAACCTGGTTTGCGAGCGATCATTTTGTAAATGTTGGAAAGGAAACATGAACATTTCTTAATAGTACAATGTGGAAGAGATCCCAAGTCAAAGGCTTACTGAAGGTTATTGCATTACTTATGGTTTTGGTGACATATTGGCTGAGAGGCGCAATTTATATGCAGTTTATGCTTGACTTTTTCAATCGGAGCAAAAGTTTTACAAATAAATGGGAGCCCTGCAGCAACGTGCAAGTTAAGTTGCTTGGAGCAGGTAAGTGGCCTTATTTTACGAATATGTACAGAGAGGTACTTTTTTGAAACATCATAAGCCAAACCTTGTCAATAAACGCACTCACAGAAATTCAAAGATCGAAGAAACTGTTTATTCTTTAGTTAACTTGATTTAGAAAGGCTTGCCCTGGTAGTTTCAGCATTGGAAGAAGTATGGATCTTTGTTCGCTTCTTATAGCAGTTTTTGACATGCATTTGGCATGCACGATAGTTAGTATTCCTTCAATAAGCTCCACTCATTCATAAACAGAAATCCAAACCTTATCTAACCAAATCCGAGGCCTTCATCACCAATGACCATGAAGTCCAAACATCACTGAAATAAGTCAAGAAATAAACCTCTTCTCTTCGTAAAAAGTGCTAAACATTGCGTTAATGTGGTAGGCAAGTATTTGTTTTCATGTTTCTATTCTTTTATGAACCATACAATTAGAGTTAAATGCCATATTTCGTCCAAAACTTCTCCCACTGCAACTCTTGTTCAGCATCGCGGAGAAGATTCCCTCATATCCAGGGAGATATCCGCCATCTTCCAGAAAAGTAGCGCGCCGTCCCAGACCTTTGAAAAGGTCTATTGCTACTGATTGAAATATTCAAAACAAAAAACAATCTAAATCCAACATTTAAGAAAAACATTTTCACTGAAAGGAATATTCACTACAATTAGAAGTGAAAATCATTTGCAGTTGCCAAATATAAAGACAACAACATACGGAATAGAGAATATTCAGTAAAGAGGTCACCTTTTGTGGTCCTCATTGCCGAAGGAGATTAAAGATTCCAATACACTTTCTGAATTCAAGCTAAAATAAAACTATGGAATGGAAATACTTGCGTCTGAAGATTTTGCAAAGTATTCATTAAAGATTTAAGGTTTTTGTAGGTTTTAAAGCAGCAAATTATATCATAAACTAAGCTTTGACTTATTTGTTGGCATTTGATTTGATTTTAACTTCTTTAGGCACGGTAGCCACGTCAGTCAAAGGACTGATTTACAGTGGGCCGTGCAAATACATACAATAACTAAATTAAAAGAAAAGCATACAAAACTAAATAATCTTATTTACAAAACAATCTAATAAGCAAATTAAAAGTAATGCAAGCGTTAATTAGCTTATTAGCTATATATATTATTCTTGTTCGCCGACGTAAAGGAAATTGTTAATAATAATTCCCAACCGATTTCATAGTTTTTTGGCTTTGGGGTCAAATGCCATACTTACAGTGTTAATCAATCTGTACCTCTGCATAAGATTGCGAGCCCTTGTGTGCTCATTGCGGATCTCTTCAGAGTGATTTGCAGGGAACCACCCCTGTTCTCCACCAACCAAATCAGGGAGCGCCGAAGGCGCGGGAGGCGAAACGGCTAATGTTTTGAAAATTGATGTTCGATGCGCAGATCGAAAACGAGGTCGAGCGCTATCAAGGCAAAATGCCGGCGGGAAGATGGAAAGCTGTGGGGGAAAGCGAAAATGGTTAGGCAAGAGAATTCAACATTTCCTCCAAGGTTTGTTATTAACCCGTTGAAGTTGCTGGCCAGGGATCTTCAAATTGATGTTCAAAAAGACGCGTCTGGTATAGGTGAAACGAGATAAGCAGATGACACCATCTTCACTTTTGAAAGACAGCGAATTTGTTTCATCTTTCCAGCAAAGCTATCTTCATGCAAGAGATTCAGAAAAGGGCCTATTATTGGCTTTGAGCTTTTTTGCAGTTGGACTTGCACTCAAGAACCATACACAAACGACTGTGTTGCTCAGTGTGTAGGCTGCTGCTTTGGATGCTATGCAAGCCATCACGTAGCTTCTAATGAATTAATGGGGACACTATTATGGTGGGTGTTATGCTGGCAAGCTCTCTTTTAAATGCTAAACGGCGAAGTTCAATAACTGCAACTGGAAGAAATATGCATTCTTCCGACGTACAATACTGGAATGGAACCTCTTACCCATAACTGTAATCACAAGTCAAAGTATTGCCTGTTTTAGAAATAGAGTAAGCCATTAGTAGTGTCCACGTTCCCATCAATTTAGATAGATAGGGACTTTATTTTAGGAAACTCTGAAAAAAAGAACTCTTAAAAACTGTTTAATAATTCTGCATATTTCTTTTTTAGCTTTGACATCCAGGGTGGAAAGTATGTAATACGTGCAAACTCTTGTGCTCAGTTTGAAGCTTATGTGCACTTCCTCCTGCATATTGGGCAGCTTGAAGCAAGTAGATGATTTGCCCTAATCCAATACCGATCATAAGATCCCAAAATTTTGCAAAGTATTAGCTGACTTTCCACTGGCCTGTCACCCTGTCATAATCTTCTTTTTAGAAGGCAGGCAGTATCTGGTTGTAGATGCAAAATGATTAAAGCGAAATTCTAGTGCAGTAGATCAGGTTCAAATGCCATATGAGATACCAATGCCAGTTTTATGCATTTAACTTATTCCTGCCTGTGAAAATTGCAAATCAGTCAGCCAAAAATAGCAGATCAAGTTTTGACAATATGAATACACAGTAAGAGCAAGTTCAAAACTGGAAATTACTGCATGAGTGATGAGTTTCAATTTGCAACTATAATTTGAAACAAGCAAAGAGTGTTTTTAACTGTTTAGATTGCACGAAAGAAGTTTCCAAAAAATGTTTCAAGAAGTTTTTTGTCATTGCTTATTTATCCAAGAGTTTAGTTTCTTATGAGGGGTTTCTTATGAGGGATACTCCCATTGAGGCTAAACAGGGGGCTCCAGTCGGTTTTACCATCTGTCAAACCAACACATACTGCCAATTTGAAGATCCCTGGCCAGTTATAAGATTTCAACTCAATACAGTTCTCCACATGGCAATATGGTCATTGCAGCAATAATCATCAATGAATTTTTTTGCTTTTGTTCCATAAGTCTTTACAATAATGAATAACTATAAAAAACTGCAGAAAACTTTTATTAATAGATGCTACCAAATGACCCAATTTTAGGTCCATGAACTACCATTTTAGTGTAGTTCCTGCAAAAAGATACTACCGTTTAATGGTATTTTTCAAAAATTTTTCTTTGGCCCTCTTTTACCATGTTTCAACGCCTCTGTTAGGCCACAATGGGAGTACCCCTGTGTGAGTGCATGTGCCCTATTTTCGGCATTTGAGCACATTTTAAATAAAGTACATACTCTCAAGTACCAAATAAATGGAGGGGTGTGACTAATCAGGGGTTTGCTTTCATGATAATCAGGGGGTTGGAACAATTGGAGGGGGAGGTTTGAAAATAGTTATTTTATCAGTTAAACCATGTCTTTTTATACTTTGTATTAAACAGCTTGAAAATTGTGTTCACTATATAGGAAATTTTTTGATTTATTGTCATAAAGTCTGTCTTAAATTACTGCAGTTGTCACCTGAGATTTGCATTAATGCCAAATTGCTTTCCAAAGCATTTCTATTATTTGTTATTCGAATATTCATGGGCATTTGCAGGCAACATCTATTTTGAGACAGTTTATAGATTCTCTGTTTCTATACATTACATGCCTTGCACATATCGACATGTTTTACTGCCTAAGAATTCTCAATAAATCTAAAAAAAATTAATTTCTTCAAATTCTTTTTTGAAAAAAATTACAGTCATTCATAATCACTCAGGAATTTGATTCATAATGTGACCTGAGGTCTTGAAAATGCTTAAGGACTCTTGTCATGTATATGTGCACAAGGCCTGCATTGTAAAATGGAATTCACACTAATTTTTATTGGAAGAAGCAACCTATTAAAATAGACTGTAGCACCATCATCATTCAAGAACCATGAGGTTTTTGAAATGAAAATTGCATTGCCAGCCCAAATGATACCAATACAAGATTTGTATTTAAATATAATGATTTGGAGTTCTGGTAATTCTTCAGCCAATCTTGACAATCTAAGCAGGTGAACAGAGAAAGAAACATCCAATGTGCATGTTTTCAAACTGATTTGACATTGTAGCACACAAACAGTTAAGTTAAAATAAAATAAAGATATATGTTAAGGATTTCCTTTATCAAAATAAATATTTTTAATCATATTTGCTCAGTATTACTATTAGAATTTCTTCATTTTTGACAATCTGAGAGTCAAGTTTGTTTCATAAGCAGTTTCTTTTCAACAAAATATGTGCACACCACCAATTCTTGCAAGCATATCACAGGCAGCTGTAGACGGAAAGAAAAAATGCAATACTGATAAGATGCAATAAGAAAAGATGCAATATAATAACTGTGTAATGGCTGAGTTTCTAAGTTGCACTTTAAGTAACTGTCTGAGCTATACAGACCTCATTGATATGCAAGCACACAAACATAATATTGCCATGCATTAGTTGTTGCATGCTGGCATTTTTACTGGACTCAGATTGAATTAATTGCAGGCACAGTTTCCAACCACTTGCTCACAGAAACAGTTTATCCTTAAGAATGCCTGGGGCTATATAGACATGCCAAAAACTGTTCTGAAATATTCCGATTAGAAAAGTGAAAACAACTTTTACTTTGTTGTTATGTCAATTTGAGATCAGTAACAGATCCCGTTAGGTCAGACAAGGAAACTGGATCAGCAAAAGAAAAAAAAAATCATCCTCCTTGAAGCCAAAACAACCTGTTATTTTTTACTACTAATAAGGCCTAACTTGTAAATGGAGCATAGTCTCCCAGCTGTTAAAATAGGATGACATATCTTTCTTTGTTTTTGAACTTCTTTTTCTGAGCTCTTCCTTCCAGTCGACAAAATAATGGACAACAGCACTCATTTTACGTGCAGCTTCAACGTCTTTCAATGGGCAAGCTACCGGTCAAAGAAACACTCACTGGTCGAGATCCTATCGAATTGGAATCGAACATGAACGAATTTCACAATTTCAACCCCTCTCTCCATATCGAGCGATATCTCCAATATGTTATAATATGTTACTTAGCTTTTTACAGAACTACTTCCTTATTAGTTGCACTCACTGAAACTGGTGAAAGCGGCAACTTGGTTGATTTTTATTTTGAGAAAATTGGATGCCGCCGCGTTGAAGTTCTGATCACCCGATGGACTAGGCCCACTGCAACAGCAAACAAATGCACCCTTTTCGGGTAAAGTGTATTCTGATCGCGCTGATATTACATAAAAACAAGGATATGTCAATCAGGAAGAGTTATAACGTAAAAAACTGAACTTACCAAGTACCTTTCTCCAGATTTTGGCTCCCTTTCCAGTTCAGCTCTTGCAATTCAACTTGCTCGTTCAATTCGGAAAAATCTGAAACTCAAGTTCAGCCTCGATCGTATCCGCATCATACATCATTCGCACAAGTCACTGTGCGTTTCCCCTCCCGCGCCTTCGGCGCTCCCTGCTTGTAAATTACAAACATGCGGCCAAGTAGCTTAATCATAGCATTTCTTTTATACAAAGGAAGGGAAAATCCTTAATCATACGAATTTTCTAAGCGGACAGAATAGAAATTTACACAATAAAAGGTAAGAGCCAAAAAGCCGAAACTGTTCATTCACTTTAAAAGCGATATTTTCTCTCGTAAACAATAGATCCGCTCGGAAAATTCTATGGAGTGGAAAGAGAACATTTATGATAATAACCAACAGCCCACCACCATTTATGCGCATCCACCACATCTAAGATAATAACCCACCACCTTTTACGCGCATCCACCACTATTAAGATAATAACCCACCACCTTTTAAGCACATCCACCACATCTAAGATAATATTCCATCCCTGCTACGCGTATCCACCACATTTATGATAATAACCCACCACATTTAAGATAATAACCCGCCACCGTTTAGGCGCATCCACAACATTTAAGATAATATACCACCCCTACTAAGCGTATCCACAACATCTACGATAATATACCGCCGCTTTTACGCGCATCCACCACTATTACGCGTATAGGTTTGCTAACGTGTCTTTCAATTGTATCACCTCTGCGAAGGATTTGCTATGGATGGAATGAATACGTCAAAGAAACGGGAACTTGAACTTATTGTTATTCAAATCAGATTTTAAAGATTTTTGTTGAAAGGAACTGGTTTGTAAGAAAATTTTATTGCAAATAACATCGCCATCAAATGTTTTCTTTTGTCCAAAGCTCCCGTGGGGTTCTGACTCACGCTCTGATCAGATCGCAATTTCTCCTATGATTGACCAATCAGGTGCCGTCGTTGTGTTTTCTTCCGCGTTTCGGAGCAAAACTTAGGCCATTTTGGGCCGTTTCGACCACCATCCCCAAAAAACATTGCACGATCGGACAAATCGATTTTCGTCAAATTTCAATTGGAGAAAATTTTCCATGCTTTGGACCATAAGTGTTTTCAGTACGGCTTTGCGATCACTAAAAATAGCAGAATTATGGCATTTTTAAGCTCAGTGAAGTCATTCATCGGTTACAGATTCTATAATTAGCAAAAAGAAGAGTAGAAAACTGAAAACCTGAAGAAGAACTAGTGCATACACATACTAGACTTATGACGATGAGTCCCTTGTATCCCTGCGGTACCTTGCTCACAGGGACTCATAATGAAACAGTTAAAAACCTGACCCTATCTTCTGCATTCGATAGATCGAATCTTGATCGAACGACTGCTTCGGCTCTGTTCAACGGTCACTCCTCAGAAAGGAAATGCGTTAGAAACCACGGTAAGCAGACACTTAATCAACAAAACTTGGTATTCATCTGAAGAAGAAAGTTCACTTTACCTGGTGAGTGCAAAATGAGTCTTTTAATGCTGCAATTTCCATGTTTTTAAGACCAAAACATAGCAGAGAAATCTTCAAGTACCTGCTGCAGCAACTTCCTTCAAATTTAGTAAGCTGCGTCAATCGAATTGAAGGTTCGAAACTGATTGTTCTTTGCCAAATCTCGCAATCTGATTGGTATGCTAGGAATCCCAGCATATTAGGCCTAATAGGGTCAGGTTTTTCAGAGTAATATTATGAGTCTCTGTTGACTGAAGCGACATCTTGAAGTCAAAGAGCACAAGGAAACAAGAGACTCATCGTCATAAGTCTATACACATACCACATATGGTTTTAATAACAAACATTCACATTTTCTGGCGCGATCTACAGCCAGTTTCACCAGCAAACAACACAGTCAACAAAAATGGACGCAAGAACTTGAATTATCAGCTACATGCCATCGTCGAGTAACAACAACATCCGATTCCAATGAACAGAAATATGAATAAATCAACGGTAAATAACGAATATACGAACTTGCCATGCTGAAGATTATGGGAGGAGCTGTACCTCCAATCTGGCCCAGAAAGAACAATTTCGTGAAGTCTTTTTCGATAAACCGTGCCACCATTCCTTTATGCAACTGAGGCTATCGTTGCCAGGTGGAAACCGTTAATAGCATTACCAAAACGATGTACGAATTTATCGGTCACATCCCAACTTTTATTGCAAGTAAAATGTCTATTGTTTTATGGTCTAGCAGCTTTATGAAACAGAACTGAAATGCTAGGTTTAATGTTCTTACGAATACGAATAACAAGAAGAAATGTACATTTTATTTTCATAACGAGTAAAATAGATTGATCTTTTCGATATTCAAAATACTATTTATGGAAACTCCTCATGTCAATTTCACATTTTGTGCGGATGTCATAAAAATATTTTATCTTTTAGAAATCCTTCATTAGAAAATCACCCCTTCACGGTCACGCAACACAGTAGCATCAAAGTAGAGTTTGGCAATTTGCAAACTCATTGCCCATTCATGGAAAAGCAGCCCTACTGTATTTTTGTAAGATTGTACAACGTAGATCGAATAAAGAAAGAAATAAAGAAAGCTCCTCAAAATTCTCATTTTCTGAGTACAAAATGTTTCATAAGAGTTTCTTAAAAGTTCCGTCAAATTTCTATCGGTGGTGTAGGATCTCTGGGATCTCCTGTGCCTTCGATAGAATTATACAGCAAATTATGAAATCATGCCAAAGTGTAGATCACGTACGAAATCTCATGCAAGAAATTACCAAGTGAAAAGTGAAAATAATTTGTTCCAGTTTCCAAAATTTTACATTTACTTTAAGCCTGATTCTAACAGAAAAATTTCTTTAGTGTTCCCAAATTTTCAAAATTTCAACTGACAGTTTGTCGACGTTCATTCAGAACAACATTTTGAACCAATGAATTGCTAAAAAACGAAATCATCAACAAAAAATAGTACATTTATGCCCCGTAAATGTTTTTTAACACACAGGCGGAGGTGTAATTACCTTATCCTTCTGCGCACGCCATTTCCCGCGGTTTGTCATCGCCCTTCCCAGCATGCATCATAGTTGAGAGCACACACAATATTTCGTTTAGGCCATTCGTTCCTGATTTTTCTAGCCCAAGAGTTTCTACGATAATCAAGAGCCTTTGAAGACCAAGATTACGTTTCAAACTGTCCTGTATCGCCAGAAGAGAAACGGCTCCACTTGAAGATCATTTTTCTCGTTGCTCAGCCACGTTGGCTTGAAAGAGCAAGGCATTTTGTTGTGATCTCTGCAGGGCTTCTTAATGGCCTAAGGCTGAGGCTGTTTTCCGTCATTCATATGGTCGATCAAGAACAGCGAACATTCTCTCTCGGGTCCACTCATTTGCGGATTTCATATCAAATGTAACTGCAGTTTGAATCCCCGAAGAACGATGTTGACCAAACCGAACGAATCTCTGATGAGGTTGAGTTGAGCTTAAATAATGATTTCCAACAAACAAGATGTGGTTGCATTCTTCACTATGTATGGATGTGTATGACAGACAAAAAGCATCTTAAAAGAGGCGTTCCATGTGACTATAGTTTCCATGTGATGTTGGTCACATTGATTGTACACATTTCAAATGAAAGAAAACGGCATTCCCATTCAACGGCAATTCTCAAGATCAAAGACAGATGCCATATAGCTTAGGACAGTCATTCAGAATTCACGTTAATCTTCAACTACATAATCAACAACATCATGCAAATTTAAAGTCTGAATTGGAAATCTGAATCATGTAACCAGAGGAATTTCAGTCCTCAGATGCACGGCCAACAGGAATAAAAAATCAAGGATAGTTTGAAAGTCGATAAAACACTTTGCTGTTTGTATTACTGTTTGTTGGCATTCATCATTAATTCCACATCCATCACCACATCGTCATTAACAAACTGTATGTTTTGAATGATTGGATACAATTGGCAACATTGTTTGATGGCTGGAGAATGGCTAACAACTTGGCAACTTCCTCCAGAGCAAATATTTGTCAGTTGCGTGATGGAATTATCCAGGGCAATTCATTAAAAAAGTGGGGTATCAAATAAGAGGAACAAAACAAATTTGAATACAGAAAGGTAATGCATTGAATCTTTGTTAATAATAATAATAATAATAATAATAATAATAATAATAATAATAATAATAATAATAATAATAATAATAATAATAATAATAATAGTAATAATAATAATAATAGTAATAATAATAATAATAATAATATACCATATTTATACAGGATAGCCTTGTCAGTAATTGTCTTACTGCTATCACTAAGGGTCCTGTTAAAATTAAAGTTTGAAAATAAAGGGATAAAACTTACAAGAGGCAAGAGTAAAACTGTAAAAACCTTAATAACAATCATGTTCTGAATTTAAAAACAAAGTGTATCTATTTTTCTTTTAAAATTGACAAAGTATTTTTCATTTCTGACGTCACTTGATAGGTTGTTGTAAATCGACGTTCAATCGAAGATGGTTCAACTTTATCAGGAATAGTGAAACCACCATAAATTTCACCAAGTCTTAGATGTGGAATTCAGTCAGCTCTCATAACCCGTGCAATCTGAATAATTGTGTAATTTCCTAAGTGACAGTAGGAGCTGCTACAGAGAACTATCTCAGGAAGTTCTCATCTAACCTTGCAGCTCAACAATTTGCAGAGTGTTGTCTATACCAATCACAAAGTATGGCCACGCGTTCATCGAGTGACTATTGTCTGTTTACTGTCATGGCACCTTTTTACAATTATGTATTTTTCAAGTGACAATGTATAACAAAAGAAGAAAGACTATATGGATATTTGCCTTCTATATACACTGTTTTTTTATTTTTTCCTCAGGAGTTTATGACCATGTTACATTCACTTACCCAGTGTAGTATTAGCGAATAATAATAATAATACGATTCTAAATTATTCTGCACCCAAGCAAATGGCAAAACCTACTGCTTAGTTAATATATACAGAATGTTTGCTGGTTTTACAGTTACCGTTAATAAACGCCATGGTACAAACGGTGAATAAATTTATCACTGAGTATCAAAGATGAACAGAATGATACTTGATGTGGGCTTAAAAGCCAGGTTTATCAAAAGCAGACCAAAACGAAAGGTGAAATGGAAAGAAATCAGTGACTCAATTTTTTCACCCTGTGCCTCCAGATATAGTTCGCTCCAATAATATTAGAAATCGAGCACCAAGCTAACAGTTCCTTTACTTTTCCTTTTCCAAAGCCAATATTCCGCAATCGTTCATAAACGTCCTCTTTGATACAGCCAAGCGCACCAAAACACAGAACATGAAGAGAAGGGTTCCATCCATTTTCACGAAGAACGTCACACAGGTCCTGGTAGCGATCACACTTCGCTGGAAACGAGAATCCAAAGTAGAGATCAAAACAAACTGTAACTTCTGCTATGATGATATCTCGTGAAGTTTTATCAATAATAACAATGTCCGGTTTCCGATGTTGAAGCAAGGTCAGCTCTTCTCGATATTCTGGCAACAAAGTTTCTAGTAACTTGTTTGTATAAACTTTCTTGCTCGAACATAATATCAACTTTATTTCATCGAAAAGTTTTTCAACAATCCGATCGTGCCGGCGACTGTAGAAATTATGAAATTCCTTGCATCCATTAAACAAATGCGCAATACTTTCTGTGTGGCTAAAACAAAGCGGACAACACGGATCATTTGTCCTGTTCCAAATATAAGTTGTGAAATTTGTTGGGAGTAAACTTAAACGCGCTTTGATAGCAAAACGAACCAAATCATCGCTTATCTTCCAGTTGTAAAAGATAGAATGAGACGCTTTTACCTGAATGTCATTTAGTCCAAGAAAAGGACCTTGGATACTAAGTTCTTTGGCCTTCTGAAGATCTCTATCTATGGTAATGCGAAAAAGTATATTCTGAAGTTTAGGGGTTTCGTCCAGAGTTAAATCGTTGTAGGTTATTTCTGCTTTTCCGTTTCTGAAAATCACTTTAACGCCCAACTTACGAGCATATCGTAACATGTCTGGCCAGTCTGACTGGCACCCGAATCGCGTTCTCGTATTCAAAAAACCATTAGAATTCAAGTCATAGCCAAGAAAGTTATCGCTACTCTCTGACAGTAATACTCCCCTTTTGTCCATATCTAACCTCAAAGACTCACGAGCCATATTTCTGAACTGTGGCACATCATGATTCAGCATCTTGACTAGAAATGCCAGTCTTGTAGTCCGATAAACATCAGACACTCTTTTCACTCCAATACCACCATACTCCCGTGGTAAATAAATCACAAGATTGGTTGTAGTAGTGTATAATGCATACATTTCTCTGACAGTCTTAGTAACTGACCTGTCAATATTATCTAGTTGTTCTTCCGTTAAACTTGTACGAATAGTTTCGATCATGCGTCTCTAGAACATTACCCTGAACGGTAATGACTGGACTGACGTCATTTTTTCCTTTGTACCAATTATTACCAGATCGTCGTGCGTAGAGAACAGCACATTTCTCAGGTTTAACTTCGAGTCCTGACTGAATACTCACTTCTTCGCTGACATCGAACATATTTTGGATAAGCTTGGCGTCGTGATGGGTAGTGTTAATATCGTCTGCAAATGCCTGTACTGGTAACGGATTAACGATTTCGTCGTTCAAAATGTTCATTTCATCTAATGCTCTTCTATACATAGGCCGACACACAACATCAATCACCAGAATGAAAATGAGGGCACTGAGAGGGCACAACTGAGAGGATTCTTGAAGTTCCGCAGTTCCGCAGTTTTTTATTTTATTTTATTTTTTTATTTTTTCCTCAGGAGTTTATGACCATGTTACATTCACTTACCCAGTGTAGTATTAGCGAACAGATTCTTTGCCCTGGGTTTGTTTGTTAGCAACACAGCCATCAGCTCTTGGTGGTTAATTGATATAGGAATAATGTTAGAACAACAATAATACAGTAGCCATGAGGTGACAACCCAGGAATTCCAAATTTCTCATGTTTTAGTTGTTGCACAGCAATATTCTCAAAAGCTTACTTATCAATCTGTGACACAATATCAGTTCCGCAGCTGCACTAGAGCCCTACACAGGCTGTCTCATAATCTTGTCAAGTAGGACTCCATATATTCTTCCAGCACAATCACAAGGTGACAACAAACTTTCCCTATTTCAGTACCCCACCCATATTCCCTGGGCTTAATAATAATAATAATAATAATAATAATAATAATAATAATAATAATAATAATAATAATAATAATAATAATAATAAAATAATAATAATAATAATAATTAAATTAATAATTATATGGTAATTAATAATAATAATGGTAATTAATAATAATAATAATAATAATAATAATAATAATAATAATAATAATTTACAGTTAGGGTTAAAATGATTGATGGGGCTGATGATGTCTTTTCAAGGAACTTTTTTGGCAATACAGGCTGGGAACTTTTTTACCCAAGGGTTTGAATGAACGGGCTGCAGATGTAGAACTCGATATGTTTGCGTGTGGCGTGGCCTAATTCCTGCCATTGTATCTGATGTCTCTGAGGGGGTTTTGCTGGCGGTGCTCTATGGTCTTCCTATTTGGCTTCATGTTTTTTTGCATGTGGCGTTAAGGTGGAATCCCCTATCAAGCCATTCAGGATTCAGCAATTTGCGAATCATTGAAAGGCTAGATGGGAGAGTCGTGGGGTTGCCGGCTGGATCCCTTGGAGACTATTTTGACTGTGACTATTTTGATCCTCCAGGGTGAACATTTGCTAATGTGCCAACCATTTCATTTTCTTGTTTACGCTAAAAAAACAGTTTGGAACAAAACGTGATTTTCATTCCCACTTGGTTTTAATTTCGGGGGTAGTCATGTTTCCTGGAAATAGGGTTCTTTGTAGTAAAAATGTAATTTTACTTTATCATTAGTTTTACCTTGCCTTGTTTATCACGCAGTATAAATTCTCGGTTGTCCTTTAGAAAGTAGTGCTGACGAAGATTCTTAATCGAAACGTTCAAGATTTTAACAGTTGTGTTTTTATTCATTTTATTTCTGTTAATTTTTTATGGTGGTTTAGTTCAATTTAATAATAATAATAATAATAATAATAATAATAATAATAATAATAATAATAATACACCATATTTATACAGGATAGCCTTGTCAGTAATTGTCTTAATGCTATCACTCAGGGTCCTGTTAAAATTAAAGTTTGTAAAATAAAGGGATAAAACTTACAAGAGGCAAGAGTAAAAACTGTAAAAACCTTAATAACAATCATGTTCTGAATTAAAAAAAAAAATCGTCTTGCCATTGTGTCACTTTCATAACCTTGATTTTGATTCACTCTAGGACAATCACAGGAAGCGTGCTAGGTGAAACAGTAATAACAACATATCTTTGATTGACAACAAGTGCAATCCAACCCGCCCCTACCCCCCTTTTTCCCGCCTTTTCTTTTTTTTCATTTCAGGAATACTCTCAGCTGAGCTTATTTGTTAGTCTAATATAAGAAGATGATATAATATCCACAAAAACGCTTACAAGTATGAGTGCTTGTAAAACATCTATCTTACTGAAGGTGCTGAAGAGGACCCCCGAAAATAACTCATAATGAGCTCCAAGCCATTTGCCCTTTCTTTCATCTACCTCACCCTTCCTTTTGTTTTGCTTGCTGGAAGTTTTCAGAATAGTTCAAATGGTCGGGCTACATACACAGAGATACACACAGGAAAATAAATAAAATAAACAAATCAAGACATTGCAGGGCAGGAGATTAAAAAGTTTCACCTCGTTATGACTAAAACACAAAGGATGCTCCAATACTCACAACATTTGTATTACACCCCATCCCCTAATTAAGCAGTCCCACCACCCTCCTTGCTCTCCCTTTTTCTCTCGTTATCTGCAGATTCAACAGGCTCAGACCAAAGGAATTCATCCTGTGCATCAAAGGAATTCATCAGTAGTGGTCCAGGTGTACAGGAGAGTATAGCCTGCGTGCAGACTCGACTATCCTAAAGTGTAGAGTCTGCGCAACAAAGTCGACACGCTTGTCCAGCCTCATTTGGATGAACGTGATTGATCAATCAATTCACAAAGAAAGTTTGGTGAGCAGCTCGGATTTTGATTGGACAAAAAATGCCGCTAGCGGCTCTGCGGTGCTACAGCCTGTTTGCGCAATGCTGGATTGAAGAGCGCGTCAATATGCCACGATCACGAGGTAATCGTCCTTCATGGTCGACAAGTCTGCAAGCAAGTATTGCGTGAAAAAGCAATCATTTTCGCCACTGCATCAAACATTTCTTCGTATGTTCTTTGCTTCAAGCATATTTCGTTGAAGGATGGTCGCAAAGACTTTAATTTGCTCGATGGAAAAGGGAAATTTAACGTGAACGCCGCTTTGCAACAATCAATTGGAGATCGTCGACTGATCGTCGTCCGGCCTAGGCCCACGAAAGTTTTGGAGGATCAAGCATCCAACATTTACTAGCAGGCACTTTTACAGCGAAAAAATCAACTTTTGAAAAATGCAATAATAAGCCATCACATCAGGGCCTCCGAGGAAACCAGACAAGTGGGGCGGGGGAACTTGATACAAAAAAATTACCACAGCACACAACACAACATGACGATCTGCATTTCAGAACTGCGTAATTTGCAAAAAAGTGGGGGGGGGGGCATGGCCCTGGTTTTGCATTTGAAGACTGGTGATTCTCTTGCATTTTGGCACCAAATTTGATAAAATACCATCAGTAGAAGCATACTAGGCCTACATTTTCTTGGCTAAAAAATGAGTCACAACCACATTTGGTCCAAAAGGTTTTTTGATAGTATGCATCCTGCAACGTCCTGCATTGTACCAAGAGGCTGATTACATCCCTGTACTTGATTTTCTTTCATGAGCAATAATAATGTTCAATGTTCAATGTATGTTCAAACCTCTTGAAAATTGTATTCATTTGTGTCTATTGATTTTGAGAAAATGTTGAAAAAGCTCAAAATGCCACAAGCACAACATAAGAAACCTAACTACTTTCTTGAAGTGTACTGGGCTCTGCTCTATAACAAAACCATATTTGGTAATGTTCTGCTTGTGAAATTTGTGAAAAAGAGGTTTAAAAAGATTCATCATTGCAATCTCTCAAAGGACTGATCTTGCAACACTTGCACAATCTTGAAAGGAGCATGGCTTGAAGGAGCTTGAATTGAGTATATTAACCCAATTAGAGCTTGATCAAGCTTTGCAATAATCCTACACTAGAATTATTCTCAAACAGACAACAAATCAAGCTTGTTTGAGTTTGCCTTCAGTTCAAGCTTTAAAACAAAAACAGCAACAAAGATTTGTAGAAAGGAAAATCCAGCATCATTTGCTTGAACATGAGCTTGAATGGTGACTGTTTTCAGCATGATAACAATCTCAGTTTAGATTCTTGCCAGTCTCAAGAGAGTTCCAATTAAATTGCAGAGCATGTTTCCCTGAGCCAGTTGTGAGGGTGCATGCTCCAAGCTAGTGCAAGTGGTGCAAACTCTTACTTGAATCAAGCTCTGAAACATGTTCAAACCATACTCAAAACAAGTTGGTATCAGGCTTGAAGCATGCAACAAACACTCGATATTTTGCAAAATGATTGCCCAAGAATGATGCCTAAACAATATAGAGTGGAAAGATAGAACACAATTCAGAGAAAACATTCTGTCAATTCTAGTTCAGAAGACCTGAGCACTTACAGAAATGGAAAGTTTTGTATTCACTTGAATGGCACTGAATTGATTGCAAATTAAATTTAAAATATCTCTGTTGTTAGAAATCATGATGCAGAACCTGAAAATATGTTAAAGCAACTAATACTACAAGGGGTATTTAGTACAGTTTAATTTATTCCATTATTTTAGAATATCAGACATTTTACTTTACCACCAACATGCTAAGTGCCTGATCCTCTGTTCTGCCAACTGTGGGTGGGTATCGGAAAAACACTTAGTTTAAGAAACTTTTTAAATGTTGTATGAATGTGAATTGCTACACCCAAGTAAGAAACTGCCAATAAATTTTCAGTACTTAAATTCAATAAATTTAAGAAACATTCCATACTGGGACAAGTTATTGTTTGTTCAATAATATGCACGGATTGAGCTGCTGGAATTGCAATTAATCTATATTGTTTTGTCCTGAACTTATACTACAGCAGTTGCATAAAATTTCTTCATTCTCAAATAGCTGAAATCGATAAATGTAAAAGATTTGAACATCTTCATAAAAAGTTATCAAAAAGTTATCTTCTTTGATCCACTCTATTAAACTTCACTCTTCTCACTTTCCATATCATGATAGAGTTCTTGGCTACAGAACATTTGTTACTCTTCAATAAAACATGTGTAGAGACTGGGGCCAAATCAAAACATATTTGTTTCTGTAGATCTTGAAGCAGTTGCTGTGGTGACCACTGCAAGTTTCACTGAAGAATCCAGAAATGCCCTTATTTCCCAAACTTGTCCATACCATTTTCTGAAGGCTGGTTTCTGAGTAGCGCCAAGTCCCCTGTAAGAATGAAGATTGAAAATATGAGCCACAGTATCTGTACCAGCCTAGTTTTCCTGACATGCAGATATCTCTCCAAAGAGCTAATGAAGCTGAGCCTTAGAAACTCATTTAAAACTTTGGTAGCCAAAAGTGTCCTAAATTCAAGGAACTGCCTACCAGCCCAAGTCTTTTTAGTTTAAATATTTTAAAATATATGAAAATTCTTAGACAGCTGCTGCATTGTCTCTCCTCTACTTTAAAGGGTTAAAATCTACTATTTCACAGTTAGCTTTCAACAATGCATGAATTCGCTTCTATTTGAATATGAAAAACACACCACATGTTGGGGCTACAGAATTCAAAGCTATAAATTGGCTCCCCACAAAGAGTTGATCAATATACATGTGTAAACATAATGAAATTTTTCAAAGGAACGGCTCCAGCCTACTGGTGAAATATTCCACCTAATCGACCAAAACCGAGTGACAAAGTTTAAAATTAAACCTCCCATTTCGCAAAAGTTTGTGGACAGGGCAGAAGGAGTATGAAAATGAAATTCAAAGATAATATGATAATAGAAAATAAAATGTAAAGCATAATAATGTAAGTAAGAGTAGTACCTTCCTCATGAATGCCAACTTGCCCAGCAGGAGGTGATGTGGAAGAGAATGCTGAATATCCCTCCTTCTTTGATGTCATTTAAAAACCTCTGACTGGTCAGAATAAATTGTAGCAGCGTTGATACGAATGTCCTTGAGTTTCGTTACTTGATCAAGCATCAATGACTGGAGTGGTGAAATAACGAGTATGGAGTATGGAAGGCAAACAAAGCAAGGGACGGCCTGGCCTGGCCTGAAAAATCAGCGACTTCCCATAATCATATTCTGTACGTGCACTAAAGTAAAGGCTCTTCCCTTGAAAAAAGGGCCTTTTCTTGATCCTCAAATATGTTGGGAACCCGAAAATATAACTTAACGATTTCCAATTCTTCCTTAAACTTCTCAGCGCTCCAAACTAAATTTCTCACAGCAACACACTTCGCCATTTTGAACCACTTGAGCCAGCACCGCGCGGCGTGACAATTGATTGATAAATCACGTTCATCCAAACGAGGCTGGACAAGCGTTTCGACTTTGTTGCGCAGACTCTACACTTTAGGATAGTTGAGTCTGCACGCAGGCTAAAACCATACAAACATACAGAAGTAGTGTTGGTTAAAAAGTGCCGAAAAACAAAACAAATAAATGAATGATAATTAATAATACTTTGTTTTTCATTGCAGGCCAAACAGTCAACCTACTCTATGTAAAGCCTTGCAGGCAACACAAATGTTGACTTTATTACAGGAAAATGCTCAAAACAAAATGTCACAGAAATACAACAAAACAAAAAGTAGTATCACATAGAACAAACCAGCTATATCAGCTTTACCCATGCTATGCAGTCAAAGCTTATCAATACACCCCTATTGTCCCACTCTCATCCAATTTCTTACTGATTGCATGTAAGGTTCCTTGTCTTAAGGCCAATATTATCCTTAGAATGGCATATGCTCGCTCTTTCTCTCCTTTCAACATGTCTCCAGAGTTACATCATGCACACATAGTTCAAAACGAGGAACACCGGCAACTGCCTGTGTCAGATGGTTATACAACAACAACGAAATTCAACAAGAAATAAAGGGACTGTACAAGAACATACTGTATACATGATGTACCTATAAGTAATCGGGCGAAAGGAAAATATGCCAAGAGAAAAACATACAATTTATCTCCAGAATTGGGGCATATGTGGCAGCAGCGAACATCCCTGTCTGGCCGATAAAAGCCCTGGGGCATTGGTCCACTAACTGCTTGAGGGGTACATTAGAGCACCTAGAAATATATTATATAAAGTTCCTCACATCCGAGCAGAAAACCAGTCCCAGCATCCACGGGATGGTCCCCATACTAAGGGACCACCTGGGAAGTTAGCAATACAAATATGGTCAACTATAGTGGTAGGGTCTAGGGTGCACAAATTTGGCTGTACTTTGGCGGTTTGGGCCACACAATAGGTGGCCAGGTTAACTATACTTGTTTGCACCTTAAGATAGAGGGATTTAATATGCCCCCTTAACTAGCCTCCCTATATTAACCAGTTGTTTTAGTTATTGATCTCGGTAGTTTATTGTAGTTTTAAGACAACTATTACAAGGACGACTGCTACTACCTCTCGCTGACTGCGGAGGAGATGTTCTACCTTGCACTGCGGTGGAGGAGAACGACTGCTACTAACTCATGCCGACGGGGGAGGAGAAATACTACCTCGCACTGCGGTGGAGGAGAATTACTGCTACTAACTCTCGCCAACTGCGGAGGAGAAGTACTACCTCGCACTGCGGTGGAGGAGAATTACTGCTACTACCTCTTGCTGCGGCAGAGGAGAATACACCAAACTACTCGCACAAAATGTTAGTACTTACCAGTATGTCTTATGTTACATATTTTATGATATTTCAGATAAGACCCCTAGACCGCCACTGAATTGTCTTTTTTAGAATCGTTCTCCGGAGCCGCATGGGTTAATAGTGCATTTATGCCCCATAAATGTTTTTTAACACACAGGCGGAGGTGTAATTACCTTACCCTTCTGCGCACGCCATTTCCTGCGGTTTGTCATCGCCCTTCCAAACATGCATCATAATTGAGAGCACACGCAACATTTCGTTTAGGCCATTCGTTCCTGATTTTCCCAACCACCCTGCCCCCTTTCTTAGGATGCCTAGAAAATTTTCTCTGGGTCGTATCTGCCCCCCTTTGTATCGGTTTGGGCCACACAATAGGTGGCCAGGTTAATTATATTTGTTTGCATCTTAAGATAGAGGGGTTTAATATGCCCCCTTAACTAGCCTCCCTATAATAACCAGTTGGTTTAGTTATTGATCTCGGTAGTTTATTGTGGTTTTAAGACAACTATCACAAGGACGACTGCTACTACCTCTCGCCGACTGCGGAGGAGATGTTCTACCTTGCACTGCGGTGGAGGAGAACGACTGCTACTACCTCATGCCGACGGCGGAGGAGAAATACTACCTCGCTCTACGGTGGAGGAGAATTACTGCTACTACCTCTCGCCGACTGCGGAGGAGATGTTCTACCTCGCACTGCGGTAGAAGAGAACGACTGCTACTACCTCATGCCGACGGCGGAGGAGAAATACTACCTCGCACTGCGGTGGAGGAGAATTACTGCTACTACCTCTCGCCAACTGCGGAGGAGAAATACTACCTTGCACTGCGGTGGAGGAGAATTACTGCTACTACCTCTTGCTGCGGCAGAGGAGAATACATCAAACTACTCGCACAAAAGGTTAGTACTTACCAGTATGTCTTATGTTACATATTTTATGATATTTCAGTTACGACCCCTAGACCGCCACTGAATTGTCTCTTTTAGAATCGTTCTCCGGAGCCGCATGGGTGAATTATTACTTTTTAGTGATAGTTGAGTTGGTAATGCAACTTCTGGTTGATATCATTTTGCAACTCATGACTAACTTTAAAAAAGTTTCTTAAATTTGAAGTGACCTTTCATCGCTTCTAATAGAGTTTCTTACTTTATTGATGAGGCAACAACGGTTTCCTTCAAGTAGTTTGCAGAAAAATTGTGTGAAGTTGAATTGATAGAGGTCCGTTATCATAGGAAATATTTAAAGAAACTGAACTCTCAGGTCACATAGAATGTAAAATCTTGGATCATAAAACAAATCAATATCACTTTTCACTTGGTAATTTCTTACATGAGATTTCGTACGTGATCTACACTGTGGCATGATTTCATAATTTCATAATTTGCTGTACAATTCTATCGAAGGCACATGAGATTCCAGAGATCCTACACCACCGATAGAAATTTGAGGGAACTTTTAAGAAACTCTTACGAAACATTTTGTACTCAGAAAATGAGAATTTCGAGGAGCTTTCTTTATTTGATCTAAGTTGTACAATCTTACAAAAACTGCAGTAGGGTGTTTTTCCATGAATGGGCAATGAGTTTGCAAACTGCCCAACTTTACTTTGATGCTACTGTGTTGCTTGACCGTGAAGGGATGATTTTCTAATGAAGGACTTCTAAAAGATAAAATATTTTTTATGATGATATCCGCACAAAATATGAAATTGACATGAGGAGTTTCTATAAATAATATTTCAAATATCGAAAAGATCAATCTATTTTACTCGTTATGAAAATAAAATGTACATTTCTTCTTGTTATTCGTATTCGTAAGAACATTAAGCCCAGCATTTCAGTTCTGTTTCATAAAGCTGCTAGACCACAAGACAATAGACATTTTTCTTGCAATAAAAGTTGGGATGTGACCGATAAATTCGTACATCGTTTTGGTAATGCTATTAACGGTTTCCACCTGGCAACGATAGCCTCAGTTGCATAAAGGAATGGTGGCACGGTTTATCGAAAAAGACTTCACGAAATTGTTCTTTCTGGGCCAGATTGGACGTACAGCTCCTCCCAAAATATTCAACATGGCAAGTTCATATATTTATTATACACCGTTGATTTATTCATATTTCTTTTCATTGGAATGGGATCTTGTTGTTATTCGACGATAGCATGTAATCTTTCAAGTTCTCGCGCCCATTTTTGTTGACTGTGTTGTTTGCTGGTGAAACTGGCTGTAGATCGCAGCAGAAAATGTGAATGTTTGTTATTAAAACCAATCCGAGGTACGTGTATGCACTAGTTCTTCTTCAGGTTTTCAGTTCTCTACTCTTATTTTTGCTAATTATAGAATCTGTAACCGATGAATGACTTCACTGAGCTTAAAAATGCCATAATTCTGCTATTTTTAGTGATCGCAAAGCCATACTGAAAACACTTATGGACCAAAGCATTGAGAATCTTATCCAATTGAAATTTTGACGAAAATCGATTTGTCCGATCGTGCAATGATTTTTTGGGGATGGTGGTCGAAACGGCCCAAAATGGCCTAAGTTTTGCTGCGAAATGCGGAAGTAAGCACAACGACGGCACATGATTGGTCAATCATAGGAGAAAATGCGATCTGATCAGAGCGTGAGTCTGAGCCCCACGGGAGCTTTGGACAAAAGAAAACATTTGACGGCTATGCTATTGCAAATGGATTTTTGAATGCATCGTCAAGGAGGAAAGCTCATTGGTGATTTTGGAGCGCTTGGAAAATTGGAAGATGGGCTTTTTAAACTAGTTAACATGCAGCTATATTGTTGTTGGAGCCCAATCAAAAGTAAAAGACTTACCATCTGGTAGCTTTCTTAACACTTTGATGACATCACCTTCCCTTAAAGTCAGTTCATCAGGCTGATCCGGTTGGTATGCGTGGATTGCTCTTACTTGAGGACAGTCTATGACAAACAATATGGGTAAACTTTTACAAATTTAGACCCTGTTTACACGATGACGCTACCATGCCGGCATGGGTAGGAGTTATTCTGGATTAAACCAAGTCGATGGCCATACCGATACAGGTTTATCATTATTATTAGATTAATAAAAATGGCTACCGAAGATCCTTATGCAGTAATCATTTCAGGGGACTTCAACTGTCGCTCCTCCCAGTGGTGGGCGGATGACAATAAAAAAGAAGAAGGAAAATGCTTCGAGCCTTTAACGTCTGACCTTGGTATTCATCAGCTGATTAATGAGCCAAGCCATGTGATTGGTGAATCTAAGTCGTGATTAGATCTTATTTTCACAGACCAACCAAACATTTTCATCGAATCAGGTGTTCATCCATCACTCCATGAACAATGCCATCATCAAATTGTATATGGCAGATTGTCGATTAATAATCTTGCTCCACCCCCTTTTACTCGGAGACTCTGGCACTATGAAAGTGCCAATATTGATGCTATCAGAAGAAGCATCGAAATGTATCAATGGCGCGAATCTCTTCAATCCATCGAGTGCCCCAACCAACAAGTGAAGTTACTGACGGAAGTCGTCCTCAACGTGTGCTCTAATTTCATACCTAATGAAATTAAAACGATTAGACCGCGTCAAGCTCCGTGGGTGACTAAGTCGATCAAAGCATTTCTTCGGAAAGAGAATCGTGCCTACATATCTTTCGTTAGAAATGGCCGACCTGCAGATAAGTATCAAGAAATCCAAAATATGATCTCTCACAGTTCTAAAATTGTGGAAGATGCTAAGCAGAAATATTTCTCCAAGATCGGAATGACTCTTGCAAATCCTGCTACTGGTAGTAAAACCTACTGGTCTTTAATTAATAAGGTAATAAACAAAGTCAAAGTTCCTGAAATACCTCCCCTCCTAGAAAATGATATTTTCGGTCTTGATTTCTCATCTAAAGCACAGATATTTAATGATTACTTCATCCTGCAATGTTCGACTTTGGATACAGGAAGTGAAATTCCCGGAAATCCACCAGAATACGGCACTCAGCTCACAAACGTCTCTATAACGGAGGAAAAAATATTGAGAATAATTCGATCGCTGAATCCTAACAAAGCTCATGGATGGGATGATATTTCTGTGCGAATGATCAAAGTTTGTGATAGCGCACTAGTATTGCCGTTGAAATTAATATTCGAGAATTGCTTATCCAAGGGTATCTTTCCTGAAACCTGGAAGTGCGCAAATGTTGTTCCTGTGCACACAAAAAATGAAAAGAACTTGAAAGAAAATTATCGACCAATCTCCCTTCTTCCAATCTTTGGGAAAATTCTGGAGAAATTGGTATTCGACTCTTTGTATTCTCATTTGCTTGCAAAGAATTATTTGAACCCAAACCAGTCTGGTTTTCGTCCGGGAGACTCGACGATAAATCAGTTAGTTTCCATTACTCATTTTATCTTTTCTGCGTTTGACTGTAATCCAACTCTAGACGTTCGCTCTGTATACCTTGATATTTCTAAAGCGTTCGACCGGGTATGGCATAAAGGCCTTCTTTATAAGTTACAGAGATGTGGTGTTTCTGGAAATCTGCTTACCCTTCTCCGCAGTTTTCTTTCAAATCGTAAGCAGCGAACAGTTTTGAATGGCAAGTCTTCTAGTTGGGGAAATATTTCTGCAGGTGTTCCACAAGGCTCGATTTTGGGACCTTTGTTGTTCCTTATATATATCAATGATTTGTCTGAGGACCTGAAATGTACCGTAAAATTATTTGCTGATGATACTTCTCTTTTCACCACGGTAAAGGATCCTGTACTAGCAGCTGACGACATGAACCATGATCTGAATCGGATAAAATTATGGGCACATAGATGGAGAATGTCCTTCAACCCTGATCCCAGAAAGCAAGCTGTAGAGATAATTTTCTCAACGAAGAGAGTCAAAATTGATCATCTCGCGATATTTTTCAACAATATGCAAGTAATGAAAGTGGATGAGCATAAACATCTTGGTCTTACACTAGACTCAAGGCTTTCTTTTTTCAAGTCATAAAAACTCGGCTATTGCCAAATCGAGAAAAGCAATCGGAATGCTGAAGTTTCTTTCAAATTATCTTCCTAGGGAGACCTTGAATGTACTTTACAAACTTTATGTTAGACCCCACTTAGACTATGGTGATGTGATTTACCACATTCCATGCAAGGAGATCAGTCTCATTAGCCGTGGTAATATCCTGATGCAAAAACTCGAATCGGTGCAATATTCTGCAGCATTAGCAGTAACAGGTACATGGAGAGGGACCTCACGTGAAAAGCTGTATCAAGAGCTAGGATGGGAATCCCTGTACTCTAGAAGATGGAGCAGACGAATTTTTATGATCTACAAAATCATTAACAACCTGATGCCAGATTATACAAGAGATCCTATTCCACAACTAAATCAGCCTAATTATGCTTTTCGCAATCAACCTGTTGTTGGTCAAATTAGGGCAAGAACTGAAAAATATAAGTCAAGCTTTTTCCCAGACAGTTTGCATGAATGGAGTAAACTTGACCCTGAAATCAGAGAATCTTCTTCCATCAGTATATTCAAGAACAGATTGCTTTCGCTTATTAGACCACCTTCTAACCCTGTTTTCGGTATTTATGATCCACGAGGGCTTTCTTTATTAACTCAGCTTAGGGTAGGGTTGAGCAAACGGAATTTTCACAAATTCAGACATAATTTTAGTGACACAATCAACCCGATGTGTCCAATCAACGACGGTCCTGAGGATACGGAACACTACCTGTTGTTGTGCGCTTCTTTTGAAGAACAAAGGCGTGACTTCCTTGCTGGTGTCCTTCCGGTGCTGCACTCATTTGAAATTATTGACGTTCCAAATCCTGTCCTTTTACAGATTCTTTTGTACGGCGATAAAAAGTTGCCATTTGAAGTAAATAACTTCATCTTAAAATCAACCATCTTGTATATTTCAAGAACGGAACGCTTCGTATAATATTATTATTATTATTATTATTATTATCCATTTCTTTACCGTTGGATACATAAAAAATATAGCTAAAAGTAATCAGCTAATTGATTCCAACGTTAGTTAAAATTTTAAAATACAAATGTTACATCAGAAAGAAGGGGATAAAATATTTACAATTCATCGAAAGTATACAGTATAAAGGCAGAAAAGTGCATAAAAGCAGATATTCAAATATTATCATCATAAAAAGCCCAAGTTCGGAATAAAAACGCGGCATAATTTACATGGACAATTTTCTCCGTTCCAATTTTTTATTTTTGTTTTAAACTGACAAAGAGAATCTGAATTTAGTATAGTAGGTGGTAACGTTTGCCACAGCTGTGGACCTTTAAATCGGATGCTTTCTGTCCCGTTGTTGACAGATCTCACCCTAGGTTGGAAGAATTCGTTATTGTTACGCAAATTGTAATGACTTTCATTTTCGCAGAAAATTTCGTGCATGAATGAAGGGCTCAGGTTATTTTTTGTTTTGTACATCTCAGTAATAAGTAACTGCAAGTTCTTTGCATGAATCGTAACGGCACAGTCCTTCTCTAATAGCTCACTGTAAGTAGATTCAGTATCCTTATAAGTAATTCTCAGAGCCCTTTCCTGTATTTTGTTAATTTTTTGGCTGAGCTGCCTGCTGTGAAACATCCAGATTAAAGGACAGTATTGAAACTGACTGGTAATAAATGCCCTCATGAGAGTTCTTAGTTTGCTCTGATCCATGTAAGGGGATATGCGAGCAAGTGCATAAAGTTTATTGCTAGCCTTTTGACACAATTTGGAAACATGATTACCGAAGGAAATTTTGCTGTTCTTCAAGTCCATTGGACTTGAATCACAGTTCATTTGAAACTACTTTTGATAGAGTTTTAGATAAACATGCTCCTGTTAAGAAAAAATATGTCCGGGCAAATGATAAACCATTTATGACTCGTGCTCTGCGTAAAGCGACCATGCTACGTTCTAGATTACGTAATAAATTCATCGAAGATCGAACTGCTGAAAATTGGAACAAATTTCGCAAGCAACGAAACTCTTGTGTTAAGTTATTTCGGAAAGAAAAAAGAAATTATTACAATAACCTAGACATCTCACATGTCACTGATAATAAGAAATTCTGGAAAACTGTGAAACCTTTTTTCTCGGACAAATCACAATCTAAGAATAAAATAGTGTTGATTGAAGATGAGACCATCAGTTCCAACGATATTGAGGTAGCAGAAACTATGAACGAATTTTTCGTCACTGTGACGGATTCCCTTGGCATAAATGGAAACTCTAATTACGAAAATGCAACAGAAGGAATCACAGATCCTATTGATTCATGGTCCTCTTCATTGAATATCCATAAATCTTGTGCCCAACGGCCTAACCTACTTATTTGTAATTAGAAAGTATTGTAAAATGTAATCTGTATTATATTTATGTCCCCTTAAAAGTAAATGTTTTTTTTCTGCGTTTTAAACAAGAAAAAGTACTTTTTTGTTGTAATTTATAGAAGTCCAAGTCAAAATCAGAATGAATTTGATCATTTCACGATTAATTTTGTAGTTACGTTGTTATCACCGTGACTTCAACTGCCGCTCGACGCAATGGTGGGAACATGATATTGAGAATAACGAAGGAAAGCTGTTTGATTTCTGACCTTGGTCTTCATCAGCTGATTTCAGAACCAACGCACTTGATGGGAGATTCTAAATCCTGCATTGATTTAATTCTAACTGATCAGCCTTTTATAGAATCTGGTGTCCATCCATCTCTACACGAGCATTGTCATCATCAAATTGTTTATGGAAAATTATCTGTATTAGTAGTAGGGTATGGTATTTTGTAAGTAATGTTGAAAGTAATATGTATTGTAAGTTATTAAATGATGTATAAAAAAAAAAGTTACCTCCGTAAAAAAACCCTAGCAAATCCAGGGACATCTAGCAAAACTACTGGTCTTTAATCAATACTGTTCTAAATAAGGCAAAGATTCCTATAATACCACCCCTTTTAGAGAATGGGTTATTCATTACGTTTTACTGAAAAGGCACAGGTATTTAATGACTATTTCATCCTCCAATGCACCACCATCGACACTTGAGATTCCACAAGATATCCAAGGAATTTCAACCCTGATTGGGGATTTTGACATCTCGGAGGAAAAGATACTGAAAATCATAAGATCACTTAATCCTAACAAAGCACATGGCTGGGATGGTATTTCTATAAGAATGATAAAACTAAGCGATGCTTCATTAGTTACTCCTCTTAAAATAATATTCACGAACTTTGTATTTCCTGAAATATGGAAATGTGCAAATGTAGTCCCGGTTCATAAGAAAAACGAAAAAAATTTAAAGAGTAACTACCGTCCTATTTCTCTTCTACCAATTTTTGGGAAGATGCAATTTACTTAACCCCAATCAGTCAGGCTTTCGTCCCGGTGACTCTACAGTCAACCAATTGATTTCCATAACGCATTTTTTGAGGCATTTGACTCCCCCACTCGATATTCGTTCTGTGTACCTCGACATTTCGAAAGCATTTGACAGAGTGTGGCACGATGGTCTTATTCATAAACTGAAACGATGTGGTGTCTCTGGACAACTTCTCTCTCTTATCCAAAGTTTCCTTAAGGATCGAAAACAGCGAACTGTTCTGAATGGGCATTGTTCTAATTGGGGGGATATTTTAGCAGGAGTGCCCCAGGGTTCTATCTTAGGACCATTATTCTTTCTTGTGTATATAAATGATCTCACTGCAGATTTAAAATGTCATGTTAAACTTTTTGCCGATGATACGTCCTTGTTTACGGTTGCCCGAGAAGCTAACGAAGCTGCACAACACATGAACCATGACCTACAACTGATAAGCCAGTGGGCCCATGATTGGAGGATGTCTTTCAATCCCGATCCGCAAAAGCAAGCTGTTGAAGTACTATTTTCAAGGAAAAGAAATGAAATAGATCATCCAGTGATCCTCTTCAACAACATACCCGTAAAAAAAGTAGATGAACATAAACACCTAGGTATTATCTTGGACTCAAAACTTTCTTTCTCAGCTCATATTAAAGCTGCTATCTCTAAAACGAGAAAGGGCATTGGTTTGCTAAAGTATCTCTCCAAATATTTACCCAGGAATACCCTAAATGAATTGTATAAACTTTATGTACGACCCCACCTGGACTACGGGGATGTTATTTATCATATTCCAGCTAAAGTATGTGAATTCAGTCAAAACATCATTTTACCAAATTTAATGGAAAAATTAGAATCTGTCCAATATTCTGCTGCACTTGCTGTAACAGGAACATGGAGAGGATCATCACGAGAAAAACTGTATGCAGAGCTTGGCTGGGAGTCACTAAGTTCCCGTAGATGGAGTAGACGCCTTACTTTATTCTATAAGATCATAAATAACCTCACTCCATTGTATACAAAGGAGCCAATCCCACTTCTTCAACAGCCAAACTACTCTCTTCGCAACTATTGGGCGAATAAGGGCAAGAACAGAAAAATTTCTATCAAGTTTCTATCCCAATTGCATCTCTGAATGGAATAAACTTGATCCAGTAAAACAAAGCTTCTGTCAATGATTCGTCCCCGTGCAAAGTCTGTTTTCGGTATTCATGACCCAATTTAGGTTATCTTTTACACAAATTCAATCACAATTTTAGGGATACAGTGAATCCAATGTGCCCAACGAATGATGGCATTGAGGATACGGAGCACTTTTTGTTGCTTTGCCCTTCATTCGATATTCAACGGCAAGATGCTGGAGTTTCAGAATTGTTGCGTTTGTCCATCGACGCCCTTCCAAACAATGTTCTGGTTCATACTTATTGTATGGTAATAAAGAATTTTCTGACGAAGTGAATAAAAATATACTCGAACAGACTCTAAGTTTCATCCACAAAACAGGTCGGCTTGGATAACTTCAAACAATCGTTTTTACGCCACACAACCACTATGTACACTTTTCTCCGTATATTTTGTAAGTACATTTTATGTTAGGCACATCAAGGGTGAATGAAAATTCATCCACACAAAAGTGACAGTATTTCGGTTGATATTGCGAATCAGAAACCCAGAGCTGACAGCATATGCGCAATTTGTTGAACTCTGGAGGGGGATCAGTAGCGGTAGCAACTGCTGTCGTTGTTGTTCTCTCGTCCGGGGTTCCTATTGCTCAGCATCATACTACTATGCTAATCCAATGTGAAACGGATTCTAGTAATCAGTAATTTATCGTAAGCTTTTTGCAGTTGATTTAGTTACTATTTTTTGCATGTCTTTATGTTAATGTCCACCTGGTAGTCATTATCTTTTGCTCCTTGTGGTCACGTCCCTGTAGTGTTGTATAGTCTGTAAAGTAATTAGAAAGTATGGTAGGATGTAGATGTAGCATGTATTGTAACATTTTAAATGATTATAAAAAAAAAAAAAAAAAAAAAAAAAAAAAAAAATAAATCTTGTGCCCAACGGCCTAACCTACTTATTTGTAATTAGAAAGTATTGTAAAATGTAATCTGTATTATATTTATGTCCCCTTAAAAGTAAATGTTTTTTTTCTTTTTTGTAGTTACGTGTAGATTTAGCAATTATTTCTCTCTCTAGTAGTTACGTCAGTGGCATGTTCGTATTTCCTGTTTTATGTTGCCATGAGGTAGTCGTAGTTTTCGCTCCAATTGGTATTGTATTAGTAGTAGGGTATGGTATTTTGTAAGTAATGTTGAAAGTAATATGTATTGTAAGTTATTAAATGATGTATAAAAAAAAATGAAAAAATCAAAATAACTATTATCATAACATCATTTACAGTTGGTAAGAAAAAGACAGTTCTAGTTTGAACTTTTTTGCACTTTTTTTCCTTCTGTAAATTAGAATGATTTTGTATTTTAGATTTTCATTTTGAAATCATATATTGTAATTATTTTAATAGTAGGTATATTCCATAAATTGTAAGATTTTTGACGGAGGGCCTCTTGTAAATCAGCCTTTGCTGAAGGGGTACCCTCCTATAAATAAATGAAATGAAATGAAAAATGAAATGCATCCCAAGGATTTTACTATTAATCTTTGGCGAAATGATAAGAAGACAGATCATTGTAAAGTTGTTGAGGATATTTTGGCAAAATCGTTTTCGCACGGCAGCGATTTTTTAGAGTGGTTTGCAAATCTTGTTTCCGAGCAGCATAAAATTTCAGGAAAGCAAGAGATCAAAAGGTTTTCCAGCTTGAGTCTCTCAGTTCGTTTGTTCAATTTAGACAATTTTCCAATTTCGATGCCTTCCTGTCTCTGATTCCATTCTCCGTACGAGAAACGGCCTATTTCCGCGTTTTGTAATACCCCTTCGTCATCACTTAATAAAATCTCTTCCAAAAATTACTGCATCCAAGTCCTATTTCAAGGTAAAGCCTCTCAAGGGTCCAAGCTACTTGTCTCACCTGCCATTTCAAAGGAATTCAACTTTCCGCACAAATCGAAGTCTTCAAGAATTACAGAAAAGCATGAGTATCCTTGTCCCTTGAGGTAAGAATATTTCTAGGTACCTAGGGACTATGAAATTGCTCTGAAAACTTTTGACTGAGTTGCGTATTCCCAGGCTGAAATGAAACACGCTCCTCGCTGTTTTGAAGATCTGAAATGGCCGTAAATCGATCCTCTGTTTTTGACGACTTTTTAAGGAATTCGGGCATGCCGTTTTCCTCAAAATCCTTAATTCGGGAAATTTACCGTACCGAAAAAAATCCAAAAAATACTCATAACGTAGGCTGGTCTTTTAGAGACAGAACAACGCTAAAAGCAATTCAATCGGTCACTTTCTTCTTTTTCTATAACAGATTCAGTTGGGTCACTTTTTTTTGGGTCACCCGGTAGACCTATCTCATTAGTCTCCAATCTTAGCAAAATATTTGAAAAGGTTATGCAAAAACGCCTTAACAAGTTTTTTGAAATATGTAACACAGTGACATTTCGTTTCACAAACCGCTGACCATTCAAAATCACCAGTCTCACAGCTAGATTTCAAAGCGAGCCAGACACCTGGCCTAGATGGGTCGGGCATCGGCTTTTGCATTCCAGCGTGAGCTCATCCGTTCGCAGTTAAATGCACTATTTGATTTTGATGGAAGAAAGGTTGGTGAACATTGGGAGACATCAATCGACGAAATTTTCTGATTAAAAATCATTATTTGAAGACTTCTTGTGCCCATGAAAAAATGGCCTAAGTCATACGCAGATTCCTGTTGATGAAAGAGGATATTTCTCCAAAACTACACCGTGCCACATCAAGAACTTTACAGGAGTCCTTGCCAAGGATGTCAGGAACATGATCTATCAGGTGGGTTATTCACTGTTTTTGCGTTGCGACGTTATTCTAGGTTTGTTGGACACTACTCTAGCACCATGTTAGGTAAGTAGCAGAAGGAACCATTTCTTCCATATTTTGTTTGCATTGAAATACTCAAGCTGGAAGTCTAGCATTTTTTATGCTGATAAAACTACCTATGGACAATTGACATCCAGAAGCTCAAATTAGTGAGTGGTCGGAGAGGCAGGTAAAATGTTATTTATCCAACTGCAGTCTAAAATGGTTCTACGGTTGTCATCTGAAATTGCCAATTTTGAGGTGTTTACTTCTCCAAATCGGCACCTGCCACATCACCAAACTTCGCCAGTGCACTTGCAATGTCTTTAGTAACAGTGTGCCAGTGTCGGTATATGCACTGTTTTTTGCGTTAAACGTCAATATTTATGTTTTTGGGGGAAGATTTTGTTTACATCGACAATGATTTGGGCAAGGAAAAGCTTTGTCCTTAACAATCACATACGGGGCAAGGGCTGCATGTCATGTGTCATAAGAAGCCGATATTTCAGTACCTGATACATCGTGTACAAGGGGATTTTTGTACTTAATGTCATAAGATTTTACAATAAGATCCAACTATTTACGTCTTTTTAGGCAGAATGAAAGAAGTAACGAATCCTCAAATTAACAGTCAGAAATTTACCCTCATTCCTTTTTGATGCAAAAACATGTGCAAATTGTTTGATGCATTGCTGAGAGCATTGTGTCATTTTAGTTTTAATTCCATTTTATATGAAGGGGGTAAGGAATGCTGGAAAGAGGGCATAGGGGTGACTGCCCCTGCTGCCATCTAAGAAATGACCTGACTATGTTATTTTCTATTGTTTTTTGCTTTGTCCAACTAACCTTTGGCATCCCTGAATAGATATTAATGTGAAAAGGGTGACAATTGTTTGCCTAATGGCTTATTATTTTGTCTTGCAGATCCATGCACCTTCAACGCATAATAATAATAATAATAATAATAATAATAATAATAATAATAATAATAATAATAATAATAATAATAATAATAATATAAACTAAACCACTTTCAAAGTAAAACAGAAATTAAAATGATAAAAAACACAACTGTTTCAGGGCAGACGTTTCGATATAAAATCTTCTTCAGTGTATTTACAATCCTAGACAGCCAAGTATTTATACTAAAATTTACATAAAAATAGTTTCTATACCCTAGACAAATAAAAGAAAAGAATATTATTTTAGAATACTATCAACAAGATAAACATAAAAGAATGTTTTTATATTACATATAGACAAAGCCGCAAAAAAACAAGGCATGAATTTCTTTCCACAAAACTCCCCAATGACCTTACTCGAAGATGTTTTGCCCCTTTTGTGTTTTGACCCTGCAGTGTATAGCAAACTTGATAAGGATCCTTCGGACCATCTTCACGCTATTGTCAATCAGGCAGTTGGTAGGGTTAGAGAGCGAGGGGAAATTGACGACAAAACATTGGAATATTTGATGGTCAATAATCCCAAGCTTGGAAGATTTTACTTGCTGCCAAAGATCCACAAAAGGCTAAATAGTGTTCCTGGAAGGCCTGTCATTTCTAACTCTGGTTTTTACACAGAGAACGTTTCGGAATTTTTGGATTACCATTTACAACCCCTTGCAAAAAGTGTCCGTTCATACATTAAAGACACGAACCACTTTTTGCAAAAAATTGCGTCATTAGACGGGCTTCCAGAGGACGCTATTCTTTGTACCATTGATGTTGTTGGGCTTTACCCAAGTATACCGCATGACGAGGGATTGAAGGCTCTACGTGATATTTTAAACTCTAGAAATAATCAGTCTGTTTCTACGGAATCCCTTGTAGAGCTTGCAGAGGTAGTACTTAAGAATAACTTTTTTGAGTTTAATGGGGCGTTTTATCATCAGCTGAGGGGTACAGCAATAGGCACCAAATGTGCGCCATCATATGCGATTTTGTTCTTAGCAGACCTGGAGGAAAAACTTCTGAGTGGCTCCAGCTGCAAACCTTGGCTGTGGTGGCGGTACATTGACGACGCTTTCTTAATTTGGACCCATGGGGAAGAGAAACTTTCGGAATTTGTAGAATACCTCAACACTGCACACCATTCCATTAAATTTACAGCTGAATGGTCTAAGGAGAGCATCAACTTTCTCGACACTAAGGTCATCAGAGAAGGTAGTAAGTCAGAGAAGGTAGAACAACCTCAAATCAGCAACGCCAGTAGCACTCTCAAATGAGATCATTGAAACCTTGGATGATATCAAGAGTAACAACCCAGGTGCACAAGTCGTTTTTTCATCTATCTTTAAACGAAGTGATGAACTTCATCTAAATGCCAAGGTTATACAAACTAACAAGATTTTAAAGGACAAACTTTTGTTGCAAGGCTATGATCTTATAGATAATGACAATATATTATTCACTAACTTAGCGAAAGATGGGCTGCATATTAACCAAGGGGGCCTTAGAAAGTTTGCAGGTAATATTAGCAAATATATAAGGTTTTGTCAATAGGGTTTAACGGGATTAAATTCCAACACTAGAAAAAATGATAAATTTGCTCCAAAAGGTAGAAAGGGATTAAAATTAGCTACCTTAAACACTGTATCCTTAAAGAAGTATCTGTATGAGTTAGAGGTATTATGTAGAGACCATCAATTTGATATCCTTGGACTAAATGAAACTAGGGTAGATGAACATACCAAGGATTCAGAAATTCAAATTGATGGTTATGATATCTATCGTGATGATAGGAATACCAGCGGTGGAGGTGTGGCGGTCTATGTTAACAAGACTGTCCGTCATTTTCATAGGTCAGACATCAAAGACCCAAAATTAGAAATAGTTGGGGTTGAGATTACACCTCTGCACGCAAAAAACTTCATAGTCCTTTGTTGGTATAGACCCCCAACGTCGGATAATGACAAGGAAACATTTGAAGCCCTTACAAACTTGCTTTCAAAACTTGATGCAGAGGGGAAAGAAATTTATCTGATGGGGGATACCAATTGTGACTTTAAAAAGCCAAACGAAGGCCCTGCGAGACAGTTAAATTCAATTTACAGAGAGTTCCAGTTTGAGCAGCAAATAAAAGAGCCCACAAGAGTTGCTAGTGTTGTTAATGAGGATGGATCAACTCGAGTAACAAAAACATTGATCGATCACATAGCAACTAACCGCCCCAGTTATATTTTAAGTGCGGAGGTACTAAAAATCGGTATGACCGATCATTACCTTCCATTCATCCAACGAAAGATTAATGCTAAGAGGCTCTTGAATAAACGAACAAAATTTATAGAAACTCGAAGCTTAGCCAATTATCAAAAGGACCTCTTCTTAAGTGATCTAGCATCAATAGATTGGGACTTAGCTTTTGAAGCTGCCGCTGGTGACCCTAACATCATGGTGCGCTCTTTTCATGATCTTTTCGGCTCAATTCTTGAGGTGCATGCTCCATTAAAACGTAGGAAAGTTTCGAGTAACAACACCCCCTGGATTTCACCCTTAATCAAGAATTTGATGAGAGAGCGTGACCAGGCAAAGAAAAGAGCCGAAAAAGATCATAACGTATGGCCTAGGTATAAGAAACTGAGGAATAAGGTAACAAGTGAGCTACGAAACAGTGTGCAAGATTACTATCACAATTTAATCGAAGAAAACTCAGGTAATCCAAAAGCGATGTGGAAAACGATAAATAAAGTGTTAAACAAATGTAAAACTTCCGCTCCCTTAAATTCAGTCACACTGAACGGTCGAGAGTATGTTCGTCCAGATGAAATAGCTGAAGCCTTCAATGAGCATTTTGTGACCATTGGGCCTAAGCTTGCAAGCAAAATTGAGGCACCTACTGATGCCGACCCAATGGCTTACGTGCGAGATGTGGTGAAAGACAAATGTCTCCCGAAATTCTTGTTCAAACATGTTGAAGTATCTTATGTCAAGCAAGAGATAAACAAACTGAAGACCTCAAAATCGCCAGGTCCAGATAAAATACCTATTAAAATACTAAAAGACGCTGTGGAGATTGTAAGCGGGCCTTTGACAACAATCTTTAATAGATCCCTCGACACTGGCATTTTTCCAGACCTTTGGAAACTGGCAAGAGTGGCACCAATCTATAAGGCAGGTCAAAAATCAGAGCTAACAAATTACAGACCAATCTCTGTCGTTTCGATACTGTCAAGATTGCTGGAAAAGGTGGCCCATGATCAACTCTTTTCTCATATGAAAGATTGTGGTCTTCTTTCAGACAACCAATTCGCATTCCGTAAATTACATAACACGCAAACATCGATACTGAACATAACAGAGACTTGGTTCAGGAACATCAATGAGCAAAAAACGAATGTAAGCGTATTTTTAGATCTAAAAAAAGCCTTTGATACCGTCGACCATGATGTTCTGTTATCGAAGTTATCAGCCTATGGAGTCACTGATCTTGCACACGGTTGGTTCACTTCATACCTTGCCAGGAGAGAGCAGTATTGTTATGTAGAAGGTAAATCGTCAAACAAGCGTTTAGTACAGTGTGGAATACCACAGGGGTCGTGTTTGGGTCCCTTACTTTTCATCATTTATATGAATGATTTTGAAAAATGTTTGAAAAAATCTAAACCAAATATGTACGCGGATGACACGAGCATTTCTTATGCCTCCATGGAGATCAACGAGCTCTTTAATGACATAAAGGGCGAACTTGATCTTGTATCATCCTGGATGAGGCAAAACAAACTTAGCCTAAATGCTGAAAAAAGCGAATTTATGTTGATAGGGCATCCAAAACAATTGAACAGAGCCAAAGATTTCCCTGACCTCGAAGTAGAAGATCAAAAATTATGCAGAGTTCAAAAAACAAAATATCTAGGTGTCATAATAGACGAAAGCATGAATTGGGAAGAACAACTCAAAACCGTAAAGCGAAAGATAAAAAACGGTTTAGGGGCGATGTTTAAACTCAAAAACATCCTTTCCCAGAAACAATTGGCAACTGTTTATCGAGCATTAATTGAAAGCCATCTGAGATATTGCAGTGTCATTTGGGGATGTCTGTCAAACACAAAACTGGAATCCCTACAGAGGTTGCAAAACAGGGCACGCAGACTAATCGAATGCGCAAGGCACAAAGATGGCTGGGTATGTGATTGGCTCGATGTACGCAATCTAATAAAATATGACAGGCTAATTACTACATACAAAATTAACAATGGACTCTGCCCAGAGAACCTCAAAAATAAATTCACTCCTAGGTCGAATATTTCGAGATATAACACAAGAAAAATTGATGATTTCGAAATTCCTCGGCTTCGTCTTGAATACTGCAAAAAGTCTTTTGGATACCAGGGAGCAAGTACCTGGAACGAGATCCCGAAGCATATACGAGACTCTGCAACATTGAGCTCCTTTAAAGTAAGATTAAAGGAGTTCTTGAGGTAGAGCGACGCAAACACAACCCCTTGAAAGAGCAGCTTTATTTTTTTTGTTTAGATTAATATTCATATTTACTTTGAAGTGCTGATAGGGTATTGTGTCTAAATAAGAATAAAATGAAAATGAAATGAAATGAAGTTGGTTACAGATCTCTACACGAAACCGACTGATACGCATCAGCTCCTGCATCGTTCCTCTTGTCATCCTTACCACACCAAAAAGGGCATTCCATATGGTCAGGCCCTTCGCATTAGGCGCATTTGTTCTGAGGACTCATTTTTTAACGAACGGATGGGAAATTTAAAGTCATGGCTTATTGGGCGGGGGTATCAAGAAGGGGAAATCGACAGTCAACTAGACAAAGTTAGAAGCTTGGATAGAGAAAACCTGTTAAATAGAAATTCCAAGCAGAAGGATGACACGAGGATACCGTTGGTTCTAACTTACCATCCGGCACTTCAGGGGGTCAGCAATATTTTGCAAAATTGCGCAAATATTCTTCTTATCGATGACGAACATCGCAAACTATTTGCCGGAAAAATTTTCGTTTCATTCAGAAGGGCAAAAAACCTTAAAGATACTTTGGTTCGCGCTAAATTGCAAACTCAAGATCAGGAGCTGATGCCAAAGGGAACTTTTAAATGCAATGGTAGGAGATGTCTAATCTGCCCTATCATCAGAGAGGGCTCCAGTTTTTCTAATGCGAATGATTCGCGATCTTTTAAGAATTTTTCGGGGGCGTACGATTGCAATTCGATAAACGTAGTTTATATGTTGCAATGTACATGTTGTAACAAAAAGTATGTTGGCAGCACAAAAACAAAATTTCGTCAAAGATTTAATGTCTACAAATCATATTTTCGGACGTACAAGCAGAAACGCAATACTGGTGCTCTTGATACGGGAAAGGCAGTCCCACAGGCAAGTTTTTTCGCTCATTTTTACGAGGAAGGCCATCAGGGTGACTTCTCCGTCATTATTCGTATCATCGACGGAGCACAGGATGTGTACTCGCTTCGTAGGAAAGAGCTCTTTTGGCAATACAAATTGGGTTTGTTTGCACCAAATGGCCTAAACGAGAGGGCGGCTGATGTTGAGCTGGATATGTTTGCTTGTGGTACTGCCTAGTTCTCATACCATTGCATTTAAAACCTTGGGCAACACAATGGCAGGGATGTCGGCTTGTTGACTTCGTGTATAATTACACGTAGTGGTGGGGTGGAATTCCCTATCGAGCTATCCTGTATTTAGCAATTTAAGCAAATCTTTGGAGGGTCAATGGCCGATATCCCTTGCCTGTTGTCTCGGGTTGTAAAAGTTGTTGTCGCGAAGAGCTTTCAGTCCCTTGTCTATAAGATTTAGAGATCGTTTCTTTCTATTCAAATCCAAAAAAAAGGGGCAAAACATCTTCGAGTAAGGTCATTGGGGAGTTTTGTGGAAAGAAATTCATGCCTTGTTTTTTTGCGGCTTTGTCTATATGTAATATAAAAACATTCTTTTATGTTTATCTTGTTGATAGTATTCTAAAATAATATTCTTTTCTTTTATTTGTCTAGGGTATAGAAACTATTTTTATGTAAATTTTAGTATAAATACTTGGCTGTCTAGGATTGTAAATACACTGAAGAAGATTTTATATCGAAACGTCTGCCCTGAAACAGTTGTGTTTTTTATTAATAATAATAATAATAATAATTACTACTTGACCAAGATGCTAAGCAAAAAACTGCTCAAAAACTGGTGTGTTGCCGTATTCCCAGGAATGTATCTGCTAAAGTCCGTTTACTACTAATAACTACTGTCCCAGTGTCTTTTTCACTCTGTTCCTCCAGATATAGTTTCCTCCAATTAAACACGATATCGAACACCCTTTCATCATATTCTTTATATTTTCTTTACTTTGGGAGAATTTTCTCAATCCTTTCCATACATCACTTTTTACACACCCAAGCGAACCGAAACAAAGAATAACCAGCTGCATTGAGAATCCATTTCTCTCCAGATAATCACATAACTCCTTATATCTTGTAACTTTCTCTTGATAAGCATTTTCCAAATATAAATCATAACAAACAGTTATTTCCACTATTGTACACTGCCTCTGGATACGATCAAGAATGACAATGTCTGGTTTACGATGAACAATCTGCTTAATTCCTTCTTTAAATTCAGGGAATATGGTTTCTGCTAACAAGTTGGATGAAATTCTTGCCCGTGGCTTATTTTCCTTTATTACAGATATCGCTTTTTTTCGTCTATTCAACCAAAGTTGTGTCAACTTCTCTCTTGGGACCTTTACATCTTGATTGTTTGTTGACTGTTTTAATGAAAAGAAAGGTCTGATTGTATTTTTGATATAAAAAAGTTGATGTTCAAGATACTCAATTCCATTCAGTTCCTCCACGTTCAAATTTAGATTATCTCGGGGAAACGTATTGACAATCCGCGTGCAAAACTTTACGAAGGCTTCGCTCCACCTTTGTCCACCGGGCTTGGATCGAAGAAATTTACCATCTTTGTAAAAAACACCAACTAAAACTTTAATCAACCTGAACCATTGTTCAATGTCACCTTTACAATGAAAATCTCCATAGTTAACTTTTGTCGAGGCAATGTGTTTGCGAAAAAGAAATTCCCTCTCCTCGAATTGTTTCCATTCAATAGGAGCCAATTGTTTTCGGAACAAAGTAAAATCCTCGTCTTGTCGAAACTTGTGCATTGGGCCTAAGTAAACAATCTTACCAGAGCGAACAGCGGCTTTGTATAAGGCTTTTAACTTTCCAACCAAAGTCATCAGTAATCACCAGCAGCTACAGGAACACTCAACGACACATCCCTGGGAACTTGACTTGCATTTACGACGGCAACTACGACGGATTATTGATTCAAATCACCCTTCGGCAGGAGCCCCGAGGGGCACGTCTACCTCGTCGAATTTATCGAATAATAATAACAACTAACCTTTGGCATCCCTGAATAGGTATTAATGTTAAAAGGGTGACAATTGTTTGCCTAATGGCTTATTATTTTGTCTTGCAGATCCATGCACCTTCAACGCATAATAATAATAATAATAATAATAATAATAATAATAATAATAATAATAATAATAATAATAATAATAATAATAATAATAATAATAATAATAAGTTGATGTGAACATAAGAAACAAGGAACAGGAAAAGATCACAAAGTACCAAGATCTAGCCAGAGAAATCAGAAAGATTTGGAATGTGTCAACCAAGGTCATCCCAATTGTCATAGGTGCCCTTGGCACTGTAACAGGCAGACTTGAACAGTACCTGAAGGAAATAGGTGTAACAACAAGAATTGAGTTAATCCAGAAGTCAACCCTTCTAGGCACGGCGAGAATCATCAGACAGGTTCTTGATATCTAAGGACACTAGATGTGACCCGATATCTTGGACAGTAATTCCAAATGTTAATTCATTTGTGCGTAACATTCATAATAATAATAATAATAATAATAATAATAATAATAATAATAATAATAATAATAATAATAATAATAATAATAATAATGGCAACCAATTCTCCATTCCGGAGCAGTTACAAGCTACAAAACATGGGTATTGCACCAGTAACACAGGTTTTTTTGGGTGTTTTTCTTTTTCCTATTTATGATAAAAACATCTCAACCATTTTAAAAATCTTTCCGAGTTTTGTTGGGTCACTTTTCAGTAAATCATTTGTGTTCAAAGATCTTTCTTTAAAGTTTTGGCACTGAAATAAGTGTTCAATGGTTTCTTCTTGAGCTCCACACCTTCTGCATAAGGAATTTTCATGTTTTCCCTTATAGTTAGCTTTTAAGTCAGTCATGTTTAATTTCAAAGACAATAGGTTTGCTGCATGTTTATGATTAATGTATTATTTTTTCCCAAAGCAATTATTTTTTAGTAATCTAAATTTTGTTTTGTTACATTCCTTCATATCTCTTTGTATTATCGAAGTTATTCTATTTACTATCATATTTTTCCATTCTTTGCTTGTCAGCTTGCCTATTTGTTCCTCTGAGATATCTATGTTTAGTTCTTTTAAATCATTTTTTGTTTCTGAGTCCCAGCATTTATCTAGATTTAGACGTTTTTGCTCCTCATAAACCTTTTTCGTTAGTCGACTGTCTTTCATTTTTATCAACTTTCTAAGGTCTTTTCATTTTTATCCTGTAAGTAATTGGCACAAGACCACATTCATATGTTATACCTTCATATGGTGTTGTACTTGGAAAGGAATTAGTTTTTGTTACTGCATCTTTTTGTATTTTCTCTAGTATTTCTAATTGTTGTTTTGACACAATTGTCCATGTTTCACATCCATATAGTATTTTAGGAATTAGTACAGACTCAATAAGTTTTATACTGATCTCCATTTTTTGTTTTTTGAAAGTTGGTTTATCAACCAAACATTTTATTTCATTAATTATACCCTTTGCAGCTTTCTTTTTGTTTGAAATGTTATCATCTAATGTTCCTTTGTTATTTTTCATGTCTCCAAGATATTTGTAGCTTTCTACCTCCTTTACTGTGCAGTTGTTTAATTTCAGTTCATTTGATTGGTTACCTTGCATGGTACGCATGCAACATACAGTATACAGTGATATTTTGCTTGCATATCCTTGACCCATCCAACTCGGCTAGCTTTTATATGTAGATGGCATAGAGATGTAAAAATGGCACTGGACTATACAGCAGATGTTAACAGTTGCAATTAAGAGATTTCAGGACTGTAGGATGCATCTTGAACTTGGGGGGGGGGGGCACAGCACATCAAAGGAGTTTTTCATCAAGCTAAAGAGACACTTCCTAAAGTGAAAAGGCACTCTTTTGATTATTGCAAAATCTCAGGAACGGGTGGCATGTGCTCCCAGTGCCTCCTGGTTCCTACATCATTTTCATTTTCATTTTAAAATTATTTATGCACGGTAGCCCCGTCAGTCAGTATGACTGATTTTCAGGGGGCCGTGCCAAAAACTTTACAAATTAAAAAATCTGCTAAAATTAATAACGGGAAAAGGAAATTAATTACAATCATAAATAATTTATCTACAACTATTTACAATAAATTTACAACCGACCCTTTATCTTGTTCTTAAAAGAAGATAAAGAGGGAGCTTGCTTGGTCTCATTTGCATCACTGAGAGGTTTGAAAGAAAGAACATTTCATGAACATTTTTCGCCTCATTTGCAGCAGTCTACAGTATTATTGCAGGATATCTTTAGCTAGATAACTGTATTTTAATTCTGAGAGAGGTGTTTTCAAGTTGCTTTCACTGAATTTTTCTGATTTTATTTGTGTGTGTATCTGTGCAGAATAGTGGTTTTATTTTCAATCAAATTCTATTGGTAGAAAAAGATGTTTTGAAATACGTCAAGGGTCACCAGAAAAAAATTTTGACCAACATGAGCAAATTTGACAAAATTTAATGATTTTTTTGGACAGTAATGCTAGTATCCTCAAGAACGTACACCTAAAATTTCACGGGCAAGCAAAATCTGTCGAAAATAAAAAATGTATTTCAAAGCCAGTTTGTGAAGAGCGCATTCTTATTCTCATAAGAAACGAAGGCCCTCCCAAGAAATTAAGAAACTCTACTAGCAGCAGTGATCAAAGGCAATGTTGGAAGTTGAGACACCTTTCAAGTTTTGTTATTCGTGGAAAATCATTCTAACAAAATGCGTTAGATCGAATTGGATTAATTGACAGATTTCTGATTGCAAAACTAATCAAATAATTTCCAGCCTGTGTTCCAGACCCTCCAAAAAGAATTTCACGATTTTTCTCGAAAAGCACTGAAGGACTTGTGTAGTGAGTCTAGCACTGCCCTTACAAGTATGACCATTTGCCTTTGCCTTGCCTCGATGTATCAAGCTCGCAAAAAATACGACGCCTCTGCTTCAAACCGAGTGTGCGTGCGCATAAAAAACGAAAAAACCCCATGTTGAAATATGTGAAGTTCTATTTTGTATGCAGTTTGGGTTTTTGTATGAAGTGGACACTCTACAGATCATGTACTGATTTCCTTAACTGAAAGTATTAAGTCTACACTTGACAATAATAGATTTGGATGTGGTATATTCATTGACCTTCAAAAGGCATTTGATACTGTAAATCATGAGATACTGCTGAGTAAGTTAGAACACTATGGAATAAGACGCATAGCACTGAACTGGTTTCAATCTTACCTTAAGCCTGGTTTCCATATAATCGCAAGGAATCGCAATGAGTCGCAAGGAGTCGCAATGAGTCGCAGCGAGTTGCAAGGAGTTGCAATTTTTGTGACTCGAAAAAGTGGTTTCCATATAATCGCAAGGAGTCGCAGTGAGTGGCAAGGAGTTGCAATTTTTGTGACCTGAACTAAATGCAAATTGGCGCCAAACTTGACTTGAAAACTTCCAAGCAAAATCTAATAAATTTGTTGTAAAGGCAATCAAATTTATAGACTTCACTTAAGAATAAGACGGTTTCTTCGTTGAAAAGCGACATTTTCGTTAATTTTAATGTCATTCATTTTATTATTTAGGCATGGATGCTTCGTCAGTTAATCAGAACTGCTTTTCAGGGGGGCCGTGGCCATGTGTGGGTGCGTGTTGAAGTGAGATTTATCACAGAAACGAGTGTGATCTGATCGCAAAGAGTCGCAAAGAGTTGCAAGGAGTCGCAAGGAGTTGCAAAATTTGTGAACAGTGCTTTCCATCAATCGCAACGAATCGCAGCGAGTCGCAATGAGTCGCAGAGATAGAATTTTTTCTATCTCTGCGACTGCTTGCGACAGCGATCGCAAGGAGTCGCAAGGAGTCGCAAACAAATTTTTAACCGGTTTCCATATGATCGCAGAGAGTCGCAAGCAAACTTGGTCACTTTTATTGCGACTCGCTGCGACTCCTTGCGATTATATGGAAACCAGGCTTATCTCTGCGACTCATTGCGATTCGTTGCGATTAATGGAAACCACTGTTCACAAATTTTGCGACTCCTTGCGACTCCTTGCGACTCTTTGCGACTCTTTGCGATCAGATCACACTCGTTTCTGTGATAAATCTCACTTCAACACGCACCCACACATGGCCACGGCCCCCTGAAAAGCAGTTCTGATTAACTGACGAGGCATCTGTGTCTAAATAATAAAATGAATGTCATTAAAATGAACGAAAATGGCGCTTTTCAACGTAGAAACCGTCTTAATCTTACGTGAAGTCTATAAATTTGATTGCCTTCAAAACAAATTTATTAAATTTTGCTTGGAAGTTTTAAAGTCAAGTTTGGCGCCAATTTGCATTTAGTTCAGGTCACAAAAATTGCAACTCCTTGCGACTCACTGCGACTCCTTGCGATTATATGGAAACCATTCTTTCGAGGCACAAAAATTGCAACTCCTTGCGACTTGCTGCGACTCATTGCGACTCCTTGCGACTCCTTGCGACTCATTGCGACTCCTTGCGATTATATGGAAATCAGGCTTTAGTCACCGTAAACAATTTGTTTCAGTTAATAGAATCTCTTCCAATCTGTATGATATAACTTGTGGTGTTCCCCAGGGATCAGTACTTGGCCCCCTGCTGTTTCTCATCTACATAAATGACCTACCTAATTCATCCAAACTGCTGTCATTTTTCTGTTTGCTGATGACACAAATATTTATTTTGAAGGTGATGATCTCACAGGCCTCACCAAAACCATCAACAGAGAACTTAGTAAAGTAAAAAAAAAAAAAAAAAAATGGCTTGACTGTAATGAATTGGCACTCAACATTGACAAGACTAACTTTGTTCTTTTTCATTCTCCTTGGAAAAAATTACCTGACATCATCAATCTTAAATTTGGCAAAAAAAGTATCCAAAGGACCAAATATGTCAAGTTTCTAGGAGTACTTCTGAATGAACATCTCACCTGGAAATATCATATTAATGAACTCTCAAAAAAGATTTCCAGATCTTGTGGGATCTTCTTCAAAATTAGGCTATATGTTCCTTTATCAACACTAATCTGCCTCTACAACTCACTTTTTTCTTCCTTCCTCAACTATGGTATCACATCCTGGGATCTTACATATCAATCATATCTAAATCCACTTTTCCTTCTGCAGAAGAAAATCTTAAGGTGTATAAATTTTCAACCATTTTCAGCTCCATTAGCTCCTATTTTCCTTTCAATCAAGATACTGAAAGTTGATGACTTATTACATTTAAATATTCTAACCTTTGTTTATAAATCCATAAATAAGTTATCTCCAACTTGCTTTCACAACTACTTCACACGACACACCAAACTCATCCGCTCACAGAATTGGGACGCGTCAAGCAACTAGAGGTTACCTTTTCAAATCTTTTAAAAACACCGCTGTATATGGTTGCAAACAATTCAGTACTTTGGTTCCAAACTTTGGAATACTCTCCCATTATTCATACGTATTGCTAGTTCTGTTTCAGTCTTTCGTTCACAACTGAAGACACAATTCATAAATTCCTATTCATAACTCTTATTAGACTTAACTTCTCACTCCAGCCATCATTTCTAATGCACATCTGGCTCTGGTTATTGCTTTTATAAACAAATTTAGTTTCTTTTTTTTCATGGGGGGGGGGGCTCTCTCTCGATTAGTTAACCTATTTAGAGTGCTCCTCCTTTATCAATCAATCTTACATACACATGAAAAGTTTATTTTTTGTCGTAATAGTGCTTTCTCTTTAGTGTATTGTAAGTATTGTAATATTTTGTAAAGCAGCAGTTGTATTGTAATTAGGTTAAGTTTATCTGTATTCATAGTAGTGTATTCCATTTAGTTTTGTATGGTATCTTGTGAATTAGTAGTTGTATAGTAATTATGTAGAAATGTATGTAGGATTGATTGATAAATAAATGAAACTGAAACTGAAACTGCAACTGTGATGATTAGAAGTAAGACAGGAACAATTGCATGTAAGCATGTTAATGATCTCGCTTTCGATTATCTCTTACAATTATTTATGTGAAGTTTCGCTGGGAATGCTATGGGCCTATGAAAACTGTTGATCAAAACGAGAAATAAGGCAGACAGCGTTTCGAGGAGCGAGAATCTGCAAGGATTGAAAAATTCAACAACTTTTTACTGATCATAGAAAAATGCTGCTCAATCTAGATTCGGCTTCTGGAGACCTGGAGGATTACACGTAGGGAGATTAGTTTACCAAATATAAGCAATATTCAATAACGAGGGATCAGTTTTATGCAATAGAAATATAAAGGGTTGTATAACGTCACCGCAAGCATCTTCGGTTCCGACAATCGACGCTGGCATCGTAGCCTTTCCTTTTTCAAATCATTTTATTGTATAACTTAGCACCTTAATCCAACAGCAGCACAGACGAGACGAGAAAGGGAGGTAAGAAAAATTGCATTTTAGTCTCTTGCCCTATGCCTGGGATTGAAGGAACATTTTTGGCACTTTACCTACCCCATTCTTCATAAATTTTCTCTCCATCTTTATCGCAAACTGGTTTCGGCGGGGTTAAAGCGTCAAGCCATCGAATTTTTTCAGTCCTATAAAAGAATTACATCCTTGTAACCTGAAAGTATCGAAAAGACCTAGTTATAACATTGAAGTATTGAAAAAAAAGAAAAACTAAAAATGTAGTGTATTTTCTATGTATACTCTGAAAGCTGCACTTGTAGCGGGGATGGCTCAGTGGTAGCACGCTTGACTACCAATCTGAAGGTTGATAGTTTGAGTCCCCGCCCTGTCGAACCTGCTACAAAGTGCGAGGAGAGTCGCCAACTCTCTGTGATTCCAGGCTAAAGGAATCACGAGGTGTGGCCACATCGAGAGGAAGGACCAGGACGCTGCTTCAATAAGCTCAGCTTCTCAGCATCCTTAAATTTACCTTCGGATGCCAGGTACAAATATATACCGGGTGTCCCAAAAAAAACGCAACGGATTTGATTGGGACTAGCGACAAGAACTTAGGTCCAATCAATCCAAAATAATTTTTGATATAATCCTCGATAGCTAACTTGAAGATAGATACCTTGTTTGTTGATATTGGTGCATGGAGAGTTGGAATATCAATCTTGAAAGTCTAAATTTGCTTCCATCTCCAAACAAGAGGTTTCAGGTTTTGGCCTAACTGAAAACGTCTCGAGGAATCGCCTCAGTCATTGCATAGTGTTGTATTGTGAGCATGCTAAGGCACACATTTCAATTGAAATTTGAAAGCTAAAAATTGACAAACATAACAATGTAGAAGGGAAAATTCACAAAGGAAGATATTTGTTCAATCATAGTGCACCTGCAAAAGAGCCAAGCACGAATGAGCAATTTTAAGGATCATATCCATGGATAATTTTCCCTTGGGTATATTTGATTTCTTGTTTCGTAATAATTCGAAGAAAGATTAAACAAAATGCATTTCATTAAAGTCATGAAGATTGCAAGAACTAATTCATTTTTCACACCCAAGCAAACTATTTCGCGTATTACTTTCTTTTATGAGACAGATGCAATGTTAACTTTTCGAAACTTTTGAAGCATAAAAAAAGATGTCTTTTCAGGACAAAATTGATGAATTTGATTGAATTTCTATTCAAATATTTTCCTCAGCATGAGGCTTTATTCTCTTATTACACGATAATTCAGGAGATTCCCCAGAATAGCGCGTTTGCAGTTTAGGCCAAAACCCAAAAGCTCTGGTTTGGAGGTTCAGGCAAATTTCAACTTTGAAGATTAATATTCCCACTCTCCATGCACCAATATCAACAAACAGGGTATCTATCTTCAAGTTAGCTATCGAGGATTATATAAAGAATCATTATTGATTGATTGGACTAAAATTCTTGTCGCTAGTCCCGATCAAATCCGTTGCGTTTTTTTGGGACACCCGGTAAAAAGAAAAAAAGCTGCACACTTAAGATTTTACTTAGATAGTAGGCTTGAATTAGCTCTTATTTTATAGCTATTTTTATATGTAATGCCTACTTTAAATAAATTGATAATAATAATAATAATAACTTCGAGGGTGTCGTTATCATTTAAAGGTACGTCCAAATTATGCGCCAAGCCAAAGATTAGGCCGTCCAGACCGACTTGTGTTTTAGAAGAAAAATTACCAAGATAAACAAGGAGCCAGTCGTTACATTCAAGTTCAGCTTTCAGAAAGAGTTAATGAAAATATTTATTGTGATTTGCCCAGTCCTCAGGCATTTCCTTACATTCAAATCAATCTTGTTTCGAAAGCCAACCATTTAGGGCGCAGCCTCTACAGTTCTATTTGATATTTGATATTTGATTCTTTTAAGGAGGGTTGCCTTTCAGCCGGAGCTGTTTTACAAGGGGCCCTCCACTTAAAAACACTACTTACAATATAAAATTACAAAGGAATAGATTAAATACACTATCATTAAATACAATAAAAACCATAACTATAAAAACCTAATAACATTTTACAAAATCTAAGATAAAAGAAAAGAAACACTAACTTCTAAATAGACTGTTTAAAACTATTTAGGGAAGATGCCTGTTTGGTTTCAGCAGGAAGGTCATTCCATATTTTTGCTCCTCGATAAGAAAAACATTTTTGCCCATTACTTGACTTTTTCTTGGGTAGTCTTAAATCTGTCTCTGCATTACGCAGGACATACAAAGAGCTCTTTGAGTTTCGGGTGAAGAGGTCACAGAGGTATTGCGGAGCCAGTTCATGCAGGGACTTGAAGACCATTGTCTTAGATTCACCAGCTATAAGTTCTTCAATGGTCTTCCAACCCAGCCTGTCAATACGTGGTCTACTTGGGGTGTCAAAACTGCTATTGGTTATAATTCTAGCAGCTCGGTTTTGAAGTTTTTGCAACTGATTCAGCTCAGTCGATCCGGCACAACCCCAAACAGAGCAACAATATCGAAAGTGTGGCTCGACAATACCTGTGTTCTTTTTAGGGCTGCCTGGTTTTGAAACATAATGCACATAGAATTGCTGATCAACAAAGTAATTTTTCTAAGCCTAGGTATAAAGATAGGTAAAACAAAGGTGAAAAATGTCTTCCTTTGAATGGCCCAATTTTAGTCTGTGTTCATAAAATGCTCATGTTTTTGCAGGTTTTGGAAGGACTTATTCATATTCTCCAAATTTCAGTGAAAAAAATATCCCCAAGCGATTGATTGATGGGCAACGCCCAAATATTGGCCACACCCTTTTCCGCAACTTGAAAAATGTTTTGCTACATCAACAGTAAAATCTTGAAAACTATAAGAGATAAAGCTCTGAAATTTTCACTGGTTACTAAGGACATGTACCGTAGATCTATGAGGTAACCTATCAATACAGACATCAGTTGATGCTGAGCAGGGTAATCAAAGTTGCAAAAAATGTTCAACAAAAACTGTTTTTCTGCAAAATAAAAAGAGCAATATTTTCAAAAGAAGCATTTCTTTCATAGGGCTAAATACCGGGTGCGCCAAAATAAACTATGCACTTTTGGTAGGCCACGATAAATCGTACACTGGACCGATTTTGAAGATTTATGACTTAATCTTTAGCAGAAAGCCTGAATTAGATTCCAGGATTTTTGCAAATTTTTCTGTTTTCAGTTTTTAGAGCTACAAGCGAGTTTCTTAAAATTTTCGTTTTCGAAAACGCTGAAAACGATCAGAAAACGTTGATAGGTTACCTCAGGTTATAGGTTAAATGCACCCGGTATAGGTCATTTCACAGTTCTAACTTATGAGCTAACACAGTGAAAAATTGGAGAGGATACCTCTCATAGTTTTCAAAATATGATTGAAGCTGGGAACTCACAAAATAAGCGGTTTTGAGAAAATGAGCATTAAAGTTGAAGAACCCTAAAAATAATCAGTTTATAAGTAAATAGCAGCTAAAATGCTCCAGATTGATATTGGAGTCCCTCCCTGTCCTCTAATGTGTCTGTATAGCCCTTTCTCTTGTTCCTCAATGCTCTTCTCCTTGCTTTTGCTCTGTCAGTACTTTGGCGACGAGACTGATCGATCCTCTGCTTGTCAATTTTTCGGCAGACAGCTTCACAAAGCTTACGAGCTTCCAATCCAAGCTCCAGTATTATGCTCTTCATTGTCTTGATACCATCATTGAAATGCCCTATTGCTAAATAGGTGGCAAGTTCAACTGTTGGTAGGCTTGAGTGCTTGGTCTTTGGGGCTCGTTGCCATATGAGGGCATTGAATGATTCATTGCGGTTTTGTGTACCCCCATGAAGACAGGAAATAAGCAAATCATCTGCACTTAATGCCTCAAAAGTTGGCCTGATTTCCTTTGCAACTGCAGCAGGAACTGGATGGGCATGCTGATATTCCTGCAAGCCAGTTGCAACATCACACTGGAACCCACACCAGGAGCCACTGCCTTGCGGACAAAGCTCATGATGTGGGCTAGCATCTGTATACCTGGAGTGCTCCCAAATAGCCATGACTGCATCCTTCATGGAATCTTTACAATAGGTATTGCTTCTAATGGCTCTCCCATAATAAACCTGAATGCTATCGATTAATTTATCTGTGAGCCTGCCCTTCCCTCCAATAGACTTGCCATCCGACAACTTTGTGCTCCCAAAGCGTTTCTTCACCGATCGTAGTCTTGACCCCATTCTCTTCTAGATATGTCCAACACATTCCAGCTTTTGCACAGGGACATCACCATAAACTTTGTTTTGCACCAGATCATGATACGCCTTACTGTCCCCATCACCCAAGAACTCTGTGTACCTCAAGCCATGTTTATCAATAGATCTGCCGAAAATCTGCTTGGTACCAGCAGGATCCATTTTACCTGAAGATCCCTCAAAATTTACATAGCAATTGTGCTAATGATCCTCCCACCATTCATCAAATTATGGGGTGCCTGGCTTCAGTTTGTTGATACTGCAGGTCCGGCATTCTTTGGACATTACTTCGATGTCAATGACCTTTCCTGTCAGTACTGACATAACTGCCCCAACGCCAACTGAGGATGTAAATCCTCTTTTACGCCAAGTGCCATCCCCTGAGACACCTGCATTAGTAATGCCATCATCACAAGCTTCGTAGTGGGTCTTTGTGGCTTCTGCTGCTTTTGACATGCTATTCTCTGCAACAGTTTTAGCAGCTGCATGCGAATGCTTCACGGTATCTGTATATGCATTTGCATCCATTGGTTGGGGGCATGTCCATTACAGTTGCAAACCTCTTTAGGCCCTCATGGCCAACATCAATATTTCTTGCAGCTAAAATGATCCTTTTGTTGACTTCAAAAGAGTGTCCTGTTCGTCTTGACGTGTAGAATGTGGTTGCAAACTCACAATGCTCCCAAAACACCTTCATGGTTGAGGCAAACCTCATTTTTGATAATTCCAGTTCCTGCATTCTCAGTCCAGGTTCTTTGCAATCAGGGCAAAGCAGTAAACTGAAGACACTGGCCAGAACTGACTGATCCATAAGTCTATACCCTGTAGTTGTAGGCTCTGTTTCTGCATCTGATTCTGATGTGTCACTGTCTTCTTCATCAGCGATTCCAGAAAATGACGGAACACTCGTTGGATGCTGTTGGGTTTCGTCATTTGATATTGGGCCTAAATCTTCATCAGGACTTTCTTCGTCGAGAGACATCGCTGGAGTTTGTTCAGCTCCTGAATCTTGCTTCTTCGTGAACTTATTCCCAGTAAACCTTCTCTTTTTCCTTCTGATGCTTCTTACTTTCTGATGAGTCGGCATTTCGAATAAATTTGTTGCGTGATAACTTCGAGAGAATCCAGAGACACTGTTTTGAGTTCGGAAATGTTCCTTTGGCAGTTGCTAGGCATCAATAAGTCCATAGCAACTTAGCCTCGTTATCAGAAGAACTGGAGCACTGGACTGATGGAGCTTGGAGAAGACAGAAGCTATAGAAGGGAGTTTTTTGCAAGCAGCAACCAGTATTTTGAACTGGTTTCCATGGAAACAAAGATTTTATCTGAAATTGGGGGTAAAGAGGGAGCTTTTTAGGGGTGTAATCATTCTCAAGCCAACACAACTTTGATGTCATCTTGAAGTAGGTACATTCAGCATGAAAATTTGAAAAAATTACCTTTCTAGTTGGTCATAAATGCCAGAAAGAAACGCAAACTAATGGCAATAGGCAATGTTTACGATGTTGCTTAAAGATTATAGATCCGAAAAGGGGCTTTCACAACCTGTCATGTTATAGCCTGAAGTATCAAAAACAAAAATCTTAACATTTTGATAATACTACTTACTCATTTTCGGCAAAACAAACGTAGCGTGTCGTCTTTCCTTGGTGATTTTCAAGTAGTATGAGAGTAAACATGAACTTGCTCGACGGTACGCCAACTAATCCAGGTTTCAATGTGTCTCCAGTTGGTACATATTCATCATCAATGTGTATCATTCCTCTGGCGCAGTGGTCTACTACCTTGAAACTATTTTCACTGAAATAAGAATATATTTGTGATCTTTATATGATCTTTTAGCTCAAAAACTGCTTGAATAAACTTTAGGGGAAACCATGTCTTGTTCAAAAAAACTATCCATGCTTATGTACTGTGGTAGCTGCAATCGGAAGATAATTCCATCGTTGATTATTTCGTCATCAAAAGCCTCCCCTCAAATCTATGAGACCTTCTGCATACAGAAATTGCGACGAATAGGCATATAACTTCTTCTATCTCACTGTGAACGCAATTGAATGAACCAAATTGCTCAAAACAACTGATCTCATATGACGTCAAAATTGACAAATCCTTGCCTGCGGGATAGAGCGCAATGAAACCCGCCTTTTCTTGGAAATTGCTTTGGGACGGTGTTTGTGGGCAGATTACAAGAAAACGGCTTCGATTTTGAAAACTAATTTCCAAAATAAATTCAGCACCTTCAAATGCAACGAATCGGCTAAAGTCAAAGTTATACCGGAATTCTACTTTAAAACGTTAGTTCTGGGCAAAATAACTGTTCATCGACATCAGATTCGGAATCTACATGATCAATTTAGCTAAAATGACAAAAAAAATTTAGCTGAAATGATTCTAAAAAGTTCAATTACGACGGCATAGGATCGATGATGTCATACAACAAGATAGAAATATCAACGGAAATTCTAGGATTGTGACGTCATCAAAAAGGGTGACTTCCGTTCAAAATTTGAACATGCCCATGGCTGAAACTGATTCGGACAGGTCTGAAAACCCCAAGTCAGTGTTCAGAACTTGGACTAAATGGTTTCTTCATTTTTTTATAGCGACCTGTCTATACGAAACACAGTTTGTTGGCCTCACTGAGCTTACGATGCTGAGAAATGCGCACCTGAAAAATTTGCTTCAATAATCAACAAAAAGGAGGAGGGATGAAGTTAGTTACCTTTTCATTTTGGAGACCAATAACAGATCATTGAAGAGAAACAAGTAAATTCTGTAATATTTTCCACCACGAAGCAATGACTTAAAAGCACGGATTTTCTTTTCTCCTTCTAAGCAAGCAAGTTCACCTCGTCGAAGTAGCCATCTCGACGAAGAAACAATTGGTATTGGCTGAAAGAAAGTTTAAAATAGAGATGAAATTTTTTTTGGATGTAGATACGGATGAGGAATTGGAGGGGTGAGTGGCAGAGCGGCATATGCAGATGGCTGATGTGAGATGGCTTACCCCGGGGGGGGGGATACTTAGTATATTTGTCCGACGGGGACATGCCGGTTCTCAGGGTATCGTTTTCACAAATGTCTCTAGCACGGGGTATCGAAACAAGCAATGCTTATCTAAATAAGGCAATTTTTTTAGAGCAGGTTGTCTAAACACGACAAAAGGGGATATTTCGTTAGATCGGGTCGTTTTTCGGTCAAATTTTCATGTTTTTGAGTATACTTGTTCAATAATTTTGTCTAGAATCGGTTATCATTTGGAGCGAAAAATTCTGGAGCAGGGAAAAGAAAAAATTTTCGTGGGCACACCACCGTTCAAATTTAAGTCAATTACCCCCCCCCCCCGGGGCTGACTTCTCAGAGGCTTGAACACACAAGTCACTTCACCGCCCTTCGAAAGGGACGTTAAACGTGGGGTCCCATGCCTGGCTGCGGCATGCATAATGGGCCTAAATTAGCTTTAAGTAGCCAGAAATTCTGCCAGCCCACTTGAAATAAATTACTGAAAAAGGTGACTTTAGCAGGGAGCAAACTTTGTGAGGTGTTTTTGCTAATATTCATCTGTCAGAGATGTTCAAGGAATTTGACTCTAGAGATTTTTTCATTCTTTGCACAACGCACGTAAAACTAAGAAAACACATACCACCGGCGTGACTTCTCAAAGCCTCACTGAGGAAGATGAGGCTCAAATCCTTACTGGTTGTCAGAGCATGCGGAAATCATCCAATTTCATGCTTGTCAGCCAATGAGATCACCGCTTTCTAGCCCCTGGAGACAAAATCGGTCGTTTGAGGTAAATTTTCTAGTACCCTCACTAAAACTGAAATGGATGCTAAAATACTTCAGTTATTTGCAATTTTTTTTAATAAATCAGTTGTGGGGATGTCCGTCCAGAGTTGTTTACATGTTTAGGCACACAGCTCGTTTGGGGCCGGAGCTGCGTTCATTTTCCGGTCGAAGAATATTGACCTTCGTTGAAATATCTATAGAAATCGCCACAAATGAGATATACAGATAAGAATTTCAGCGATTACGCATACTGACCTGAGCAATAACCGAAACTCTTTCACTGCTATCATATCTTAGAATTGGAGGCAATTTCTAACGATTTCTGTTAGAGACATCATTTGGGCCTAAGCTTGTCCTCGCTTAAAACTCATTCCATTGCATTTAAAAAGTAATGGTAAAGTTCTTGAGCTAGATAATGCGCTTACCCATGACTCAGACACCAGTTTGACTTCGTTTGCCTTCTTTAATTTGCCAAATTTTTATAAGAAACAACCAGTTGTGGGCGAATTGCAAAAACTTTCCTCGGTCCATATTTTTCTCTACACAGATTCACCACTTCAAACAACAAACAGTGAACTTTGACATTGTATCATAAAAGTCTTGCATCACAGAACATTCCTTTTGAACGATTACATGCGCTTTAGCGAGGCACTCGTGAATTGTATTCACGCATTTCGTTCTTTTCGTTCTTATTTCAATCAATGCAAAACATAAAAAGAACAAAAACATTGTTTTGGGTTCGCTAAAAAAGATACCCGGTTTTGCACTTTTGTTTGTTTGCATTGACTGATTGAACCAAATAAGTGAAAACAATTCACAAGTGCCTCGCTAAGGCGCATGGAATCGTTCTATAGGAATGTTTTGTGATGCAAGACTTTTATGATACAAAGTTCACCGTTTGTTGTTTGAAGCGGATAGACTGTGCAGATAAAAATATGGACCGAGGAAAGTTTTGCAATTCACCCACAACTGGTCGTTTCTTATAAAAATTTGCTAATGTAAAAAAGGCAAACGAAGTCAAACTGGTGCCTGAGTCATGGGTAAGTGCATTATTCAGTTCTAGAATTTTACCATTACTTTTTAAGTGCAATGGAATGAGTTTTAAGCGAGGACAAGCTTAGGCCCAAATGATATCTCTACCAGAAATCATTAGAAATTGCCTCCAATTTTGAGATATGATAGCAGTAAAGGAGTTTGGGTTATTGCTGAGGTCAGTATGCATAATTGCTGAAATTCTTATCTTTATATCTCATTTGTAGCGATTTCTATAGATATTTCAACGAAGGACAATATTCTTCGACCGGAAAATGAACGCAGCTCCGGCCCCAAACAAGCTGTGTGCCTAAACATGTAAACAACTCTGGACGGACATCCCCACAACTGATTTATCAAAAAAGATTGCGAATAACTGAAGTATTCTAGCATCCATTTCAGTTTTAGTGAGGGTACTAGAAAATTTACCTCAAACGACCGATTTTGTCTCCAGGGGCTAGAAAGCGGTGATTTCATTGGCTGACAAGCATGAAATTGGATGATTTCCGCATGCTCTGACAACCAGTAAGGATTTGAGCCTTATCTTCACTGAGGTCCCGTCCACACGTGAACGGCGTTTCAGGTTACCCTAAACGCATACATTCGAAAACGCTTTTCAAAGTGGATAGTTCTGAAAACGCTGTTTTCCCGTTTACATGTGGACGGTCGTAAACGCATACTTTCGTAAACGATGACGTCATAGACATTGTCTTCATCCATTGTTTTGAAAACGCTGTTTTCGCGTTTACATGTGGACGGTCGTAAACGCATTTTCAAAATTTACCTGACTGAAATCGGCCACTCCGTTCTGAAATGGACGGTCGTAAACGCATACTTTCGTAAACGATGACGTCATAGACATTGTCTTCATCCATTGTTTTGAAAACGCTGTTTTCGCGTTTACATGTGGACGGTCGTAAACGCATTTTCAAAATTTACCTGCCTGAAATCGGCCACTCCGTTCTAAAATTGTCAGAGACCGAGGAAGTTTTGATCACAGAAGCAACAACAGCCAAGATATTAATTCCGTGGTCCGCATTTTACGCCTGTGGTGCTTATGAAAACGAGGCTATCAAGTTAGTCCGATTTCAGATGCTGTTTGGCAACAAGTCTCTGTATTAGCGACACATCAGTTCTAAGGAGCATACAGAGATTGTGTAGCCCGTCTAGTGATTTGTATGGAGTTGTAAGGAAGTGTGTGGAAGTAAGTGGTTTAACGTGATAAATATTGAAGAAAAACATGGAAAGATCTACTGAATTTACCGATGAGTATGTCCCTAATTTAAAAAAAAACTCTAGTCTGGGGATCGGTGCGACAGAATTGCAGATTCGAGAAGTTTTAGCGGAGGAAGAGGACGAATGTTTAACACGGCCTAACGTCAACATGGCATGGTCAACGTGAACCAAGATGGGCAAAGAGAACTAGAGAGAAAGGAAAGCTGTCGTTGGGGGATTCAGATGCTGTGTTCCTGACTGCTTTATCAAAAGAAGACAGAATCCAGAACTTTCATTTTACAATTTTCCCAACGGAAAGAGTGCAGAAAAGCAGGAACTACGAAACAAATGGTTGCACATGATTTCGCGAAAGGATTTCAAGGACCCAGGTTTTACTTTGACATTTTGGCATAATATATCTGTTCTTTGATAAATCATGAGCCTCCTCGATAACTATATAAAATAATAAAGATTTCTCAAAAATATAGAACTTGCATTTACGTTTCGCTTTCGCTTCATCATCTGTTCTTTGATTTATTTGTGGCCCTCTGTCTGCCCTTTCTCGTTTTTAGGTTTTGGCACAATAGTGGGAATATCATTCTTGCCTCCCAACGAAATAACTCGTTGGGAGGCAAAAAACAGAAATATGAAATTCGATTGCAGGAAATCTAGCCTAGCTTTTTCAATCAGACTTGGCAAAGTTGCAGATCAACTACCTAGCTATAGATGGAATGGAAAAAAATCGAACATTTTTCGAGTAGTTTTGGAGATAAGTCCACTTTTCTGAAATTAGCAAAAAGATTTGAACTAGGATTTGCGAAACCAGGGTTGACGGAAAAATTGCGATTTACACATCTTTCGATTGCCCAGATTATACAGAACAACATCCTTTTTACCGCTTTTCGATAGGCCGAAGAATATTGCAGAAATTAACTGTATTCTGAGGAGAGTGGTTTTGCGAAACGGCATATCGCTGTGCACTAGAGCGGAAAGCAGAGTTACCTTAAATTCGATAAAAAGGGCCTACTGGATCACAGTGCAATGATACAGAGAGGAATTCGCTTGAAGAGTTCAAGAGCCGTGTAGAGTACTGTCTTTGCAAAGTGATGCACGCGAGCGAACAAAGGCAGGAAACATGACTGTGTTCCCAAAGAGTGCAATTTAAGAAACTGTATTGTTCGTGTACAGGGCAGAGCAAGGATTGAAATCGCAATAAAACAATAGCAAAACCAGGATAACTTGATGATTTGAAAAAGAATTGAAAACGGCTTGACACTTTTCCTCCATGGGGTCAATTTTTGCACGGATATTCGGAAACAACCTTTTGTTGCTCGCCACTGATTGATTTCAACCGGCATCATCGAAAAGGAATCTTCTCGCTGGTCCTAAGGGGCAATGAGACATAATGAAACCACCATGGGTAAGTCCTAGGGGAAACGACGAAAAGTTAACTTGACAAAAGGAAAATAAACATTTGTGAAAGAAAACAGAAACAATGACAAACTTACTAGTACAACGGTAAATTTGGTAAACAAACAGGATGAACACAATAGAAAACGGCAGAATGTAAGGGGTTGCAGGCAGGCCATTTTAGCTGATACTTTGTTTTATTGAACTGTCCTTATCCAAGTCTTGTGAACTGCAAGTACTATTTTCATCCTTTCACAACCATAATCATGGGGACCTCAGAACATTTCAAAATCTCAAGAGGTTGGTTTGTTGTCAGTGTGATAATTTCAGGATCATCTGTTGAAATATTTTGCGGCTTTAGGAGCCCTCTTTTCTCCAACGCTTCTTTGAGGAAAAATGTAAGTTTCTTGTTTGACTAATCAACACTAAAGATATCAAAATAACATGGGCATTGAATCTTTAATAAACCCCAATACCAATCGCGCAAAATGCCAAGCCCCTCTCCCGAATGAGCCACCCAAAGAGAACCCCAGGCAACCCACCACCATCCCAAAGAGACGACACTCCCAGAATCACCACGACAAAGGGTTTTATTAAATAAGGTCTACTCATCAGAAGAGTCAACCAATTCTTCTCCCTTGTCATTTTCCTCAAAGTACAGGATCTGCTTGAAGTCTTCTTCATTTGAGAAGAAACGGAAGCCATCTGCTAACTTGAGGCATGGTCGACAATTTACGTCCGCAAAAGCAAAGCACTTGTTTCTCCCAGCATCTTCCAACAGGTCATTCGCAGTGTTGATCAAGTTCAGTCGGCTCCTAGTCAGGTCAAGGTGGATTTTGTACTTTCTTGATGTTTTCCTTGCACGGTAAACATGGGTTCTGAATCTCCAAGAGATGCAACGCACTATCATCTGACGTTGGGCTTTCCCTCTGTTATCACGCTTAACTTTGCCAATACGATGAGCACGATCAATGGCAACCTCAGGAACTTCAACTTTGATGTCATCAAAGACTTTTTGACTTTATCAAAGCAATCTTCACCTGACTCATTATACTCATTTTAATACCATCTATGCGAAGGCAGAGTCTCCTCTGATATTGCTCATTTTCCTCGTTCCTATCCTCGATCCGTTCAATGTACTTTTCCAGCATGACTACTCTGGCTTCAAGAATGGATATTCGGAGATCTTGTTGTGACACAGTTTTCTTGAGGCTCTCAATGCAGTCCTTCGTTGCTAAATTCTTCAAATGCTCCGTTGATTTTCGATCGAGAGCGTCCTCGAGGGAGCTCATGGAGAGACTTTTGTCTTGCTCATCCACTTCATCCTCGCTAGTCTCATGGCATAACTCCTCGTGCTCCTCTTCGTTGGAGGCGTGGCCTACTGAGCTCGCTCCCGTTCTGGTGTGTGGCATATTCCACTAGATTTAGCTTCAAAATTTCAAGGTTGTTATTTTGATTCAATTTACAACTCTTACATTACCAAGTTTGAAATCATTTCACAGCAACTATGGCGCTAGCCTCAAACATTTAAGAGCAGCGAAACGTGCGTGCGGCCGCCATGACACCTGCTTTGTTATTGATTTTCCAGTTGGACAGGTAGGATTTAAACCAAGAGAGTTCACGTTGCTGTACGCCGTAAAGCTCATTTGCAGAGAATGTTATGATCAACAGTGTCGAATGCCTTTTTAAGGTCAATGAACACCAGATTCACAAGCTTTCCAAGATCCATTCCATTATACCAGTCGTCAGTATTTTTAAGCAAGCATGTTACTGTTGAATGAAGGCGCAAAAAGCCGGATTGGCCAGATGAAAAGTGACCATTATCATTCATATACCGGTACAGCTGATTTGTTACTAATTTTCAAAGAGCCTTGAGATGACAGGCAAGACTGATATTGGTCGATAGTTAGACTTCTCAGCCTTGTCTCCATCTTTGAAAATCGGAGTATATCTAGCAACTTTCCATGAGTCGGGAAAACGACTTGTATCAATGGATGTATTGAACAAGACAGCAAGCGAGTTTTCAATAAATGGCAGCGCAGGCTTCAAAAAGTAGCTAGAGATGTTGTCAGTTCCAAAGCTCTTTGCTGTCTTAACCGTGGCAAATGCATCCCTGATCTCCTGCACGTCAATAGTCCTGAAATTGAATCTTGCCTTATGTTTTTTAACTTCATAGTCACCTGCAAGAAGGGGGTTTGGGGCTGGATCTATTTTGTCAGCAAGATCCTTACCTACTGAGCAAAAGAAACTGTTCATTGCATTAGAAATATCTTTTTCATGAACAGTTTCTGAACCAGATTCTTTAAGACTATCAATGTTGCTGGACTTTGATCTCTTATTGAGGAGTTCATTGATTGCCTTCCATGATTCTGTCATGTTAACCTGGCATGCAGAGATCTTATTAGTATAGAAGTGCTTCTTTAGTTGGATATTTAGGACATTGACCTTGTTACGGACCTGCCTATAAGAGTCCATAAGGAATTAGGACTTTCTTCTGGCTGCAGCCTTTTATAACTTATCCCTGGTCTGCATTGGTTTCTTCAGGTCCTTGCCTATCCAGGGGCAGTACTTCTCTACTGTCTCAGAAATTTTTCATCTTCCGAGTTTTGATCATTTTATGGCCTTTTTCCACTGCTCCATTAAATTTTCGAATGCAGTAGACCATATAATGGTCACTCAAGGAAACTTCATACACTCCAGATTGTACAATGTTTCTGGGACGTGTTGTAGCAATGTGGTCAATAATGGAAGAAGTAGTTAGTTGGTTCCTCAATAAGCTGTTTGAAGCTGAACAACTCATAGAGATCAAGCATGTGCTTTGAATTGTTTTCTATGGGCTGCTCAGCTTGGTTTGGAGTGAGAACACAATTAGTGTCCCCTAAGAGGATTATTTCTTTGCCCTCTTTGTTTAAAAAGAGATAACTTTTTCCAGCTTATTGAAAGATCCAACAGGGTCGCTGGGTGGACGGTACCAAGCGAGAACAAGAAAGGACTTGCTTTTTGGTGGATCAACCTCAATACAGATGAGTTCCAAGTCATCAGTAGGGATATCAAGACGACGTTTGTACTTGATAGAGTCTTTAATATAAATGGAAACACCACCACCATTGCATGTCCTTTCCAGACGTTCTTGCTGGTAACCGGCCACACTAGTGAGCTCTTTTGGGAATTCTGGATTGAGCTTAGACCCCGTTTACACGAGAGAAAACTGGATCGATCCAGAACGGGATCGATCCCAAACTGGTACGGATCGGCCTTGCGTTTACACGGGATCGCTTGGGATCGATCCGCTATCCGTGCTAGTTTGGGATCGATTGCCAGAGCGATCCAGTTTGGGATCGATCCCGTCAGAGCCTCGTGTAAACGGCTGGATCGATCCCAAACTGGCACGGATGCAAAACGAGGCAAGCCTAAAAAAGAAATCGAGGCGTTTTCATAATGACATATCTTTGTCACCCTGACAACAAATGGCGTGAAGTCTTTACGCATGCGCAAATCTTTATAAGGAGTCTGGGAATTAGTGACAAGCTGCCTGGATCGATCCCGTGTAAACGCAACAAAATTTGGGATCGATCCCGTGTAAACACCTGCAAAATTTTGGGATCGATCCCGAACTGGATCGATCCCGTTCTGGATCGATCCAGTTTTCTCTCGTGTAAACGGGGTCTTAGTCTCAATCAAGGCAAGGATATGGATCCCAAGGTCCCTGATTAAAAGCTGAACCTGATTAACAATCTCCGTTTCTGTATCATCCTTTATTCATACTGCATGTAAGGGAAAGGGGTTCCCACATTTCTGTGAAAATCCTCCAGGCATCTCGCGAACTTTTTCCGTAAACGCAGGCATACTTCAGCCTACAACGTTAGGCCAAAACTTAGCAGGCACAAGAACTAATATTTTGCCACATTTCTGTGAAAATCCTCCAGGCATCTCGCGAACTTTTTCTGTAAACGCAGGCATACTTCAGCCTACATCGTTAAGCCAAAATTTAGCAGGCACAAGAACTAAGATTTTCCCGCCAAAACTTTCCCGACGAAACATTCCTATAAAATTTCGCTCCCTTGGAGAGCTGAGCTGAACAGTGAAGGGGTATGAGAAGAGTGAAAAACGCACTTTGGTTCTTACAGCAAAAAGATCGAGTCCCCTTGTTAGAACATGTTTTGCAAAATGTCAGACAGGCTAGAGATACCCTGTTTCTATAAGCAATAAAAAGCCACTTGACCTTCACGAGTTGGAATAAAAACATAAATTTGAAAGTGTCAATTTCAAGGTCGTATGACTTGTAAAATGATCGTTTCGGGTTTGTTTTGATTTCCAAGTAATTTTCCTGCAAATTATTTGAACAAGTAATGGCGAGGGTATGGTCTGAAACCGTGCGATGTTTCGTTAGTTTCAACACCCTGTTACTCTTGATTTAGGCCGAATATCGGAAAAATGCACATTGGAAGTGTGCATCAAAATTCATATTTAAGAAATTCGTTGCTATTGTTTGAAAATATTCGAAAACCGCAAATCCGTGGAGCACAAAGATAGGTTTTAGCCCTTTTTCGGAAGTTTGTTTACAGCGGGCATCTTTGAAAACAGCGTGATCTGATTGGTCAATCCCCAAATCAAAACAAACTTCTTGGTCTATTGAAAACGAAATGTTGCCCTGTTCCACGGAACATGGAATAGACTTGGAGCAAGCTACCAAGAAGCAACAGCATATGCCATGTTTTAGGAACTGCAACAACAACATGAAAAGTGCACGGCCACAGGCTAGCAACTGCAACAACACCAACCACATAACAAAATCATGGTGGCTACGCAGTGCAACGGAATAAGGTTTAACATGAGTCATAGGTGTTTTGCAACAATTGAATTGCAAATGCTACATTTTCAGGCTGAAATTCCTGACAGCGATCTGAGATCACTGAAATATTTGACAACATTCCCGGATTTTCCAAGATTTTGCAAATATTCTCTAAGATTCTCAAAGATTCTTGATAATTTCGGGAGATTCAGAAGATTCAGGAGATTCTTAAAGATTCTTAAAGATTCCGAAGGATTCCTAAGGATTCTTGGGAGAGGTACACGAGATTCCTGAAGTGATTTGCCCCTCGGAAATAACAAAGATGAGTTCACAAGTATGTGTTCTTCGGTCAACCAACATTGCAATGGAGGGAGGGGCCATCAGCAGTAGAAGGTAGTAGTTTACTTGCAGGGAAGGCATCTTTTAACGCGCTGGGACAAAAGGAAATACAACAGTCAGTTTGAATAGAATCATTGAATAGAAAATAAGTTGAAACAAGCCAGACATAAATAAGTTGAAACAAGTCAGACATAATATGAAGTCTGAATTGCCAGGCAATGATACCTCCAGGTTCTATGCATTTTTCAGTGTTTACGTCGTTTGTGCAATCAACCAGCCATTTGCGTCAACACTCACAAATTACAGTGGAAACAATAGTAGTTTCCTGAATCTTACGACTCTGTTTACATTAAAAAGATAATACTACAATTCCTGGTGACAGTTCTATCGACAAAGATGAGCCAAAAAATTTCAGCGGGTTGCAATAACGGCCTTTGGAGTTATGCACCCCTAAAGTTTTCAACCCTTTCAAACAATCGCGGACAAAGCTCATGACAAACTTTGCTTTTTGGAGGAAATTTCGAGTTGAGATCTCCCCCTATTGCAATGTTGGAAGCTGATGGAAATAACATAATTCACCAGTGCATCAACCAACAATAGAGGGATGGGCCCATCAGCAGTGGAAGGTAGTACTTTACAAGCAGGGAAGGCATCTTTTAACAAGAGACTTATTTTTCCGGGATTGTAGATCTGGTACTGAATAAAAAGACATTGATAAGTTACAGCAGCAAACAAAATCGCCTTACCTTGACTTTGAAAGATAACATCTGTTGGATAAAATACATTTCTTCAATCCTCTCCATTTTGCGTGCTCCCTCATTACATTCTTTAACAACCTGTGCAAAGAATTTGCAAAATTAACAAACACCGTAAACCATGTCATATATGAGGGGTACTTCGGGGGGGGGTCCCAATACCGCAATACCGCACGAAAAAGACACCAAATACCGCAATACCGCACCAAAAAATAGCAAAATACCGCAAACGATAGGAAACTAAAAAAAACGATGTTAATACAGTATACCGGTCTGTAGCAGTTTGATTCCAACCTAAATCCACCTTCCTTCATCAAAATTTGTAGTTTGGTCTATCAGATCGTAGTTCGATGTTTTACAGACAAAATTGTGACGTGAGAACGACAGGAAAAGTTTCATGGATGTACTTTCAGTAGAACTGCATTGACGGCAGAAATTTATGAATTTTTTGAACATATCATTGTTTTAAATATCGATTCTGCTACATAAGGGTTGACTTTTTCGCGAATACCAGATAAAAAAGTTCACTCTGGCTCAGTGGCGTAACGGAGACACTCGGGGCCCGTAGGAGTTTGGTAAGATGGGGCCCTTACGTTGGAAGGGGGCTCGGGGTGGTGAGAAAATTTTTTGAAACCATGCCCTTTAAAACCTCAAGAAATCCACGTTAAGTTGAAAAGAAAGTTTTTACATTGGAAAAATCAACAGTAAATTTAGCACATTTATATGAATTGAGTTTCAAAAAAGCTAAGTAACTAGGTAACATAACAAATAAAAAAGCTAAGTAAAAAAGCTAAGTAACATAACAAATTGTTGGTCTTCGGTATGGAATTATATGATATCTGAATCTTTCTTAAAGAAATACGGCAATATTCAAAGGTTCGGACGGTACTGTTGTGCTGTTTGATGAACATTACTTTGAACACACAAAAATGTTACCAAATATATCCTCCATGGCAGGTCCTTTGGCTTGAAACCTATGTTTAAAGCTTCTGCGGATAGTAATACTGCAATAGGTGCAGTAAATTTAGTGCAGACTAAGTGTTCTCCCTTTATACCTGAAACTTATCCATGCGAATTTTGCGAATATGCACAATGGCTTTAAAAAGAATTTTAGTAAACAAAATACAAAGTCACAGTATGTTTTAGGTGCTCTTGCTAACAAGAATAAAGTTTCGAAACAAATTATAGGGAATGAACGAAAACGAACTGAAAATCCAGTATTGTATTAGCAGACTTTTAGCACAGTATGTTCAAAAACACACAATACGAAAGTTTGTTGGAGGCCCCTTTTGATCGGGGGCCCTTAGTTCTTGAACTAAGGTAGCCTAAACTGCGTTACGCCACTGCTCTGGCTGACGCTTTTTTGTACACATTTTCCAGATGTCGATGTAGGTTCAGATGGTTATCCAAATCTACATCAAGGTACTTGTATGATTTTGTCTCATGAATAGTTTGATTGTAGATTTTGATGTGCACGTTTGGCTGTTTGGACAATTCAGTTGTACCTTTTTTTTCAAGTTAATGAACAAGTTATTTTCATCAAGCCAGTTTGCAACTTTTTGCAGTTCACTGTTAAGTAAATGTTCTATTTCATTTGAGTTCTTTCCTGCACGATATAAAACAGTATCGTCGGCATATAATATAACGCCAGCATCAGTGAGCGGAATATGGATGTCTTGATTATCAGCCCAAAGAGAAGGGACCCCAGGATGGATCCTTGTGGGACACCACATGTAACGTTTTCTTCGCATGAGCTGGTGTTATCAAATATTTCTTTTTGTTTTCTATTAAAGAGATGATCACCCATTCATTGTAATTCCACATCATCTATACCATAACTTGGCAATTTTTCCAGCAAGGTTGCATGACGTACTGTGTCGAAGGCTTTACGGAGGTCAATATAGACAGCACCACTAAGTAGCCCTTTTTCAACGTTCTGTCTAAACTTTTCTGACAGTAAGGTAACTGCTTGTTGCGTAGATCTCCCTTGTCTAAACCCAAACTGATGTGGGCACAACAGGCCATTCGATTCAAGGTACTGGGACAATTGATTATAAATGATCAGATAACTTTTGATAGAGCAGGAATTACCGTGATCGGCGTATAGCTGTCCAACATTGTCGGATTGCCTGATTTGAAACCAGGGGTGTTTCATATATTCATGGCTACGGTAGATTTAAAGACCAACAGATTAATTCCTGGCCGGATCACTTAATTTTTCTAATCAATGTATCCCATTCATGAACAAATCATTTTACCGTGCTTGTCAGCTTATGTCTATTTACATGGCTGAATTGACGGCCTTACGTCATAATGCAAAGAACAATAACAGAAAATCTGTTTGTGGTAAACACGCAAGTTCTGATAGATCTCACATTTCCCAAATATTCCGAATACCAAATGGTGCAGTAGATTGGTATCGCTCATCATGGCCCGGGGGGGGGGGGGTATTTAGTATATTTGTCCGACGGGGATATGCCGTTTTTAAGGGTATCATTTTCACCAATTTTTTCTAGCACAAGGTATCAAAATGAGGTTATTTTAAAATGAGGTCATTAAAATGAGGTAATGAGGAAGTAGACTACGAAAATTGATATAGCCCTTGAAAACAGGAATTTCGCGCACAGTATCTGTCTAGTCAATGTCTGTAGCGTTCTTGTCGCATGTGTCTGTCTGTGTGTACTTTTGTTAGTTTTGCTTTTCTTCTCTTGTTGGAGGCACTAAATTCCTAACCCTTGATAGATTTCTCGCGCCTGGACCTCAGAAGGACCTCTCGGTTATTCACGTTGCTAGTCAAACCTTAAAGCACCAATCACAATAGCGAATTGTGTGCTCTCGAACTGTCTCTCTCTTACGACAATTATTGGAATAATTTGAATTTAATTGTGAGTGCCATACATAGTGGGAATTCGCTGATTATGAGTCCTTTCCCACTATGGATGGCACGTAATTAATTAGCCTTGTTGTTCTTGTTAATAGTTGTTTTTTTAATGAAAAAATAAAAAAAATATTTTGGTGATGGGTGGTAAATCATTCAAAAAGGGTCTAAATCTGAGATTTCAAATTCCCCGGTTGGTTTTCGGTTCCATTTGATTGGTTTAGAGCATGTCACGTGTTAATTTTGTTAGCCAGTTAGGATTTAGTGATTATCTCTTTCAAGTTTAGACTAGCATACGAGTCAAAGCTTTCAATAGGGCACAGGGAAACCCGCAAATCTTCCAACTTCACGCTTATAAGCCAATTATATCGTCGTATTCCGATCACATGACTGAAAATAAGGCTGTCGAGATAACTTTTCGAGTGCCTTCACGAAAATAAAAATGGATATTCGAGTAATAAAGATACAGAGTTGGTTTTCCACGAATCGATTCAAGAGGCCCCATTCCACATTTGTTTTTCTGCATTTGGTTAAAATCTCATCAGGGATCGGCGTTACATCGAATTTCATTCCTTCGAAAATTGGCCTATGTTCAAGAATTCTTCAGGAACGCTACAAATAAGATATAGCTTTCAAAATTCCACATGTTACGTAAATTTTGTCCAGGAATAACATGAAAATATTTGTTTGCGTGTTTTCGAAAATCCTAGACGAATTAAAGCAATTTGCTGCGAAGAAAGCTAATGGGCCTACCTTCACCCGCAGCAGAATCCCAGCAATGTGTTGTGTTCGAAGGTGTTGTGGCGCAGTGGTGTAATCCTCTGATTTTGCAGCCAGAATAGTCAGGCGGAGTGGGCTCGATACCCGGTAGGACCCCACCACTTGAGGGTCATGACAAGGGGTCGCAGGCTCGATTAGGTCTGCTCTATTTCTGCGATCCCAGCGCTTGGCGCTGAAAAACGCAACTTCACCTTCACCTTCACCATCAGCAATCTGCATTAAATCACTCTTTTTCGCAATAATAACCAGCGGATACATCAACGAATAACTTCACCACAAATCCAATTTCTTTCCACCATTTTATAATCGATCATTTCGATGAGACTTCACAGCCTCTGCAGCTCATTCAGTTCAGTTCATTTCATTTCATTTCATTTTAAATTCCACTACATACAAAGACTCTAAAATTAAACATACTTTACTACAATTTGAATAACTACATCAGACAATACATATAAAATTAAAGAAAGATACATGACACTGGAGGATTTGTATGAAGGGGAATTCTTAAGGAGGAACTCTCTCAGTAGCAAAGCTAATCGAGGAGAGAGCACCCCCTCTTCAGATAATATTTTTAGAAACTAAGGGTAAATTGTGAACTGTCTATAATACACTTTAATAATTCTTATCAAAAAAGTAGGTTTTGAGTTTTATACGAAAGACATTAACAGATGGTGACCTTTTCATATCTACAGGAATGTCATTCCAGCACTTTGCTCCATGGTAGCGTACTGATCTGAGACCGTATTGACTGGTGTTTTTCTGAGTTAGAAAAATATCATTCTTGCCAGCCTGTCTTGTACCATATTGATGAACAGATTCCAAAGATTTAAAGAAACTATGAAAGCAAATAGGAGAGATTTTATGAACAGATTCATATACAAAGCATAGCAATTTTAACTGAAAAAGATCATGTAGTTTTAGGATTTTTAAATCAGAAAAGATAGGAGCAGAGTGTGAAGTAAAGTGATCAAAAGAAATTGCCCTTATAACCCTTTTCTGTAACAAAAACACTGGGTTGATGTAAGTTTCATATGTAAGACCCCAAACTAAAATTCCATATTGCAGAAAGGGTGAAAATAAAGAATTATAAAGACAGATTAAAACATCAATGGGTAAAATATGTCTTACTTTGACGAACATACCACAAGTTCTAGCCAGTTTTTTAGAGAGTTCAGTCAGATGGTTTTTCCATGAAAGATTTTCATCCAAAAGAACTCCAAGAAATTTGACATAGCAAGTCTTTTTGACAGGAAGGTTTCCAATTTTGATATTGATAATATCAGAGGAAGAATGATGAGGAGACTTAAGAATAATAAAATTAGTCTTGTCAATATTCAATGACAATCGGTTAACATCAAGCCACATTTTAACGTTTTTCAATTCTTTGTTAACTGTTCTTTGAAGAAGAATGAGATTGTCAGCTTCATAGTAAATATTTGTGTCATCTGCAAATAGATAGAAGGCAAGTTTTGATGATGATTGAGGTAAATCATTTATGTAAATTAGGAAAAGGAGAGGACCAAGAACTGAAGCCTGTGGTACCCCACATGTAACATCGAGATAACTTGAGTTTGATCCATTTACAGATACATACTGTTTACTATTTGAGAGGTAAGATTTAAACCAATCTAAGACAGTTCCCCTAATCCCATAATGTTCAAGCTTTGTCAAAAGAATATCATGATTCACTGTGTCGAACGCCTTTTGTGAATCAATAAATATTCCACATCCAAATTTACTATTGTCTAATGAATTCTTGATTGCTTCTGTTAAACTAACCAGGGCATGGTTAATAGAATGACTAGCACGAAAACCAAATTGCAAAGTGTATAATATTTCATGCTTTTCCAGAAATTTATAGAGACGTTTATACATGACCTTTTCAGTGATGTCGCTAAAGACTGAAAGAAGAGAAATAGGCCTGTAATTGGAAGCTGTAAGTGGACAACCTTTCTTAAACAGAGGAATTACTTTGGCCAACTTCATCTTATCTGGGAATATCCCAGATTGAAATGATTCATTTATAATTTGAGAAAGTGGAGAAGATATCAGTGGAGAAAGGGTTTTTAGAATTTTCATAGGAATGCTATTTGGCCCTATGGATTTTCCAGTTTTGAGAAGCGAGATTATCTCAGATATTTTAAGAGGAACTGAAGGTGCTATAAAAAAGGAATTTCCTATTCTGTTACCCATGAAGTCCACAGGAGACGTATTGGATCTTGGAATATTCATGGTGATACTATAAGAAACATTTACAAAAAATTTATTAAAGATATTTGCAATAACCGCTGGATCTGATGTAATATTACCATTTGAGTCCTTAAGCTAACTTATAAAATCAACATTACTTGATTTTCTGACACTGATGACTGATTTAATTCCAGACCATAACTGCTTCATGTTGTTGCTATTTTTTTGAAAGTAGTTATAGAAATAGCTAGCTTTACTTTCTCTCAAGGAGTCTGGAACACGGTGTCTAAACTTTTCGTAAAGATCTCTCACAGACTGGTCATTAGTCTTTTTCATCTTACCAAGTAACCCATCTCTGATGCACATCATTTTTTGTATTTTGTCAATAATCCATGGTTTGTTTCTGAATTTAATGTCTTTCTTTGTGAACTTTTTCAAAGGAGCATGAGTTTTAACTAGGTTGTTAAGAATGGATAAGAATCTTCAAAAAGGCAAGATCAAGGTTTCCAAAATCATTAAGGAGATATTCTGGATTAAGTTTAGAAAAATCATGTTGGTAATTTGATACATTTTGATAGGATATGGCTGCATGTTTGACAATCAAAAATTGAGGGAAATGATCTGTTATATGAGTCAAAATGTTACCACTTATTGTTTCATTATCAGAAATGTTGGAAAAATATTGTCAATGAGAGTGGAAGAGTTTTCAGATACCCTAGATGGGTGAGTGATATATGGAAGAAATTGTTTAGAGAAAAGGAAATTAACATAATTAGTAGTGGGTGTGCGAGAGTTGTAATTCAGAAGATTGACATTAAAATCTCCAAGGATAAAAACTTGTTTATTTAACACAGCTGGATTGGACAGAATTTCTTGCAGATATTCACTGAAGCAATCAAGATCTGAGCTTAGATGACGATATGCACAACAGAACAGAAAATTTTTACCATTTCTGTTTTCAACTTCAACCCAGACTGTTTCAAAATTGGTACTATCTTTATTTAGATCAGGTCTAGGAGTTGGAGAAAGACCTGACTTCACATAGAGTGCAACACCGCCATTTTGACTATGCGACTGGTATGGAAAATAACAATAACCAGGAATTTCTACATTTGTTAAACCATCCATCAACTACCTTCGATTCAAAGTTTTCTTGTTGCAAGCACATGGAAAGCTTGCATAAAACAAAGGTTGTACAAGGCTCAGGTCTCCCATATGACACAGCAAATTGATACCTATGATAACAGATAGTACACCTTTGATAATAGATTGCAGTGGAAATTTCTTTACACAAATTATGCACTTTTAGAATGTGACAAAGAAATTTGCAATCTTTGAGAAATGTATTATTTTCTCATTATTTTGCTGCGATAGAATGCCTTCAGGAGTGTGCAATCTATTCTCAAAGATGCCATTTAGCTGTGTCATATGGGATACCTAAGTCTTGCAAAACCTTTCGTTTTATGCAAATCTTGCAAGACTTCCAAGGTGTTTGCAACAAGAAAACTTTGAACCATCCAACTACTGTCGATTCAAAGTTTTCTTGTTGTGGTGAAGTTATTCGTTGATGTATCCGCTGGTTATTATTTCGAAAAAGAGTGATTTAATGCCGATTGCTGAAGGCGAAGGTGAAGTTGCGTTTTACAGCGCCAAGCGCTGGGATCGCAGAAATAAAGCAGACCTAATCGAGTCCGCGACCCCTTGTCATGACGCTCAAGTGGTGGGGTCCTACCGGTTATCGAACTCATTCCGCCTGACTATTCTGGCTGCAAAGTCAGAGGATTAAACCACTGCGCCACAACACCTTCGAACACAACACATTGCTGGGATTCTGCTGCGGGTGAAGGTACAATCAGTTGCAAAATTGTTGAGCCATTGACAAAAAATAAGGTTTTTTGCCCCCCCCCCTCCCCCCGTCGCAATGTTTATTGGAAACAAACGCGACTTTTCTGTTGGCAACTAACGATTTACAACTTTTCCGACTGATTCCAACATTGCAAAGGGGGGACGGGGGGCACAGTGCCAAAAAACCATATTTTTTAGAATGGCTCAACAATTTTGCAACTGATTGTAGGCCCATTAGCTTTCTTCGCAGCAAATAGCTTTAATTCGTCTAGGATTTTCGAAAACACACAAACAATTATTTTCATGTTATTCCTGGACATAATCCACGTAACATGTGGAATTTTGAAAGCTATATGCCCTCATTATTGCCCTCATTAGCGATCATTATTTGGTATATGTGACCCGTAAGTTTCGGGGATCTATCAAAGCCAACCATAAAGCAATAACGTCTTGACAAGGACCTGTTTTTAATTGACCGTGCCGAAACTGACTGGTCTGCTATTGTACACAACAGCGAAGGTTTAGACAATGCAGTTCGTTTGTGGTGAAATCAATTGTCTTCCATCATCGAGAAGCATGCCCCCTTAAGAGAGCGTAGAGTCACTGAGCGTTTCAGTCCTTGGATCACCCCCGATCTGGAGCAGCTCTTCAGGACATGGGACAAATTGAAGGTTGCTGCAGTAAAGGCAAAATCTGAGCTACTTATGAGTGCCTACAGACAAATGCGATGCAAGGCCAATCATTTGAACTATAAAATGAGAAGAGAATATTTTTCAAATAAGATTCAGTCTTGTGCTGGGGACACTAAGGAAACATGGAAGACTATAAACCAGTTGGTGAATAAAAGGTCCAAAACTACAGAAATCTTGTCTACTAAAAATGGCGAGGATAAAATTACTAACCCCCAAGAAATTGCTGACACTATGAATAATTTTTTCTGCAATGTGGGGAAGAACCTTAGCGAAAATATACCTAACAAAGAAAACCCCCTTCTAGATGGTGATTATGGTGAAGGAAAGACTGATTCTACATTTTTTCTTTAAGCCTATTACCACTGAAGAGGTTATAAAAGCATGTTCCAAGATAAAAAAATCAAATGGTTCTGGCACTGATCGCATTGCTAGTCACTTTCTAAAAGTAGGTATTGAGATTTTGGCTCCTTCGCTTGCCCAACTCTTCACATTGTCTCTGTCCGTTGGCTGCTTCCCTGATAACTGGAAAACTGCTAACGTAGCTCCAATTTTTAAGCAAGGCTCAAAAGATGATAGGTCAAATCATAGACCTATATCGGTGCTACCCGTTGTCTTTCGTTTATTTGAGAAGCTTGTCTATAACCAGTTGTACGATTACCTTGACAAAAACAAGCTGATTTTCTCTGATCAGTCAGGTTTTCGGGCCCTTCATTCGGTTCTCAGAATGAAGAAATACTTCATCTCAGAGTACTGAGTTTATAATCTCACAAGAAATTGCTGATAATGTCGATGAAAGTGCCCAGGAAATTTTGAAGGGAATTAAGTTAAAAAACCAAAATGGCCTAAGTATTGGGTATCTCAACATTAATTCTATAAGAAATAAATTTGAATCTCTGGAACTTTTGATGTCATCAACCATTGACATTTTAGTAGTTGCAGAAACAAAATTAGACTGCTCCTTCAATACGAGCCAGTTTACCATGAAGGGTTTTCACAAACCGTATAGGTATGACCGAAACAAAAATGGTGGTGGCCTGTTGATTTATGTTAGAGAGGGGGTACCGGTGAAAGAGCTCAAAGCACACTCATTCCCTAATGACATTGAATGCGGTGTCATTGAGATCAATATTGAAAAGAAAAAATGGCTCATTTTTGGAATTCATCGCCCTCCAAAGCAGTGCGAAAAATACTTTTTGACAGAAATTGGGAAAGCATTAGATTATTACAGCACAGATTTTGAAAACTTTCTGATAATGGGTGACTTCAACTCAGAAGAAAAGTCCGAAAATATCAGCAATTTCTTGGATATATATAGCTTAAAAAATTTAATCAAACAACCAACTTGTTTTAAATCTGACAATCCTCGATCTATAGATCTTATGCTGACAACAGAGACTAAATCTTTTCGAAATTCAACTACAATAGAAACAGGATTGTCGGATTTCCATGCTATGATAATGACAGTATTGAAGAATGGTTATATAAAGAGGAGCCCTAAGATTGTAACATATAGGGACTATAGGAACTTTGATGTTCAGTCGTTTAGAAATGACCTAAAAGACAGTCTAGCGGCACACCAAAATAGCCAGTATGATTACAGTGAATTTGAAGCTACTGTCGAAACTGTTGTAAATAGGCACGCCCCTCTTAAGAAAAAGTATGTTAGGGCAAACGATGGTCCATTCATGACAAAAGCCTTACGAAAAGCTATTATGCTACGCACACAACTGCGAAATAAATATAACAAGAAAAGGACCGAGAGAAATTTTAATATTTTCAGAAAAAAGAGAAACAAATGTGTCAAATTACTTCGAAAAGCAAAATTCGATTATTATAAGAATTTGAACTTGAAGGATATTTCAGACAATCGGAAATTTTGGAAAACCGTGAAACCTCTATTTTCAGATAAGGTGCAAACGAATTCTAGCATTACCCTTAACGAGAATGGTAAGATACTCTCTAATGAACTTGAAATAGCCGAGATTTTCAATACGTACTTCATAAATATCACCGATTCTCTTGGAATTCCGCGAGGAGAGACCAGCCCGTCTCCTGTGCGAACTGAAGATCCTATCGATATTGCTACTAAAAAATACATTTCACATCCCAGTATCATCGCAATAAAGGAGAATATAAAATCCAGCGAAACATTTGACTTTAGGGAAGTTACTTTAAGTGAAATTGTTCTGCAGCTAACTAAGCTCGACCCCAAAAAATCAGCCCCCAAAGGGAGTATCCCAGGGAAAATATTAAAAGAAAATGCCGACATTTTTTCTGAAGTTTTACAATCAAATCTAAACAGCTGCATCGCTAAATTAGATTTCCCTAAAGAGCTTAAGGCTGGTGACGTCAGTGCTCTCTTTAAGACTGCTGATACATTAAGCAAGAAAAATTACAGACCCATTACTGTACTCCCTCCTATTTCTAAGGTATTTGAGAGAATTATGTATGAGCAAATGATGACTTTTGTCATAAGTTTCTTATCAAATTTTCTTTGCGGATTTAGAAAGGGGTATAATACACAGCACGCACTTCTAAACCTGATAGAAAAATGCAAAAAGATTTTGGACAAAAAAGGTTACACTGGCGCAATTTTGATGGATCTCTCAAAAGCGTTTGATTGCCTTGACCATGAACTCTTAATTGCAAAGCTTGATGCATATGGTTTCAGTAGAAATGCGCTGCATTTTATCCACAGCTATCTCACCAATAGAAAACAAAGGGTAAAAGTGAATGGAGCATTTAGTGAATGGCAAGAGACAAAACTAGGTGTCCCTCAATGGTCTGTCTTAGGGCCCCTCCTCTTTAATATCTATATTAATGATCTGTTTTATTTAATAAAGGACACAAACATTTGTAATTATGCCGATGATACGACTATCAATGTGTGTGATTACCAGCTTGAAAACATTCAGAATCGGTTAGAGCAGGATGCTTCGAAACTCTCTGGATGGTTCCATGATAACTACATGAAGTTAAATGATGACAAATGTCACTTGCTAGTATTTGGTGATAAAACTAAAGATCTTTCTGTGACAGTGGGAAATTCTTTGATCAAGGAGAGCACTGAAGAAAAACTCAGGTGTTACGTTAGATAAAAATCTTAGTTTCAAAACCCACCTAGATTCCCTCTGTAAAAAGGCTAGTCAGAAACTTCATGCACTGGCGCGGATATCAAAGTTTATGAGTATAGACAAAATAGTATTGATGATGAATACTTTTGTTATGTCACAGTTTAGCTATTGTCCTCTGATCTGGATGTTTCATGACAGACGTATAAATAATAAAGTAAATAAGATTCATGAACGAGCTCTACGAATCGCATACAAAGATAGTCGCTCTTGTTTTGAATCCCTCTTAGAGAGGAATAAATCTGTGTCTCTTCATCAGAAGAATCTGCAGTTTTTGTTGGTTGAAATTTTTAAAACGAAGGCAAATCTAAATCCAAACTTCATGAAAGATATTTTTGTTGAAAAAACGGAAAACTATAATTTAAGAAGTGGGAGTACTCTCCAGTTACCAAAAGCCAGAACAACAACATACGGAATAGAATCTATATCGTTTCTAGGACAACGGCTTTGGCATGCATTGCCTGAAAGTTTAAAGCAATCTGAAAATCTAGCAATATTCAAAAAGAAAATAAGGAACTGGAAAATAGACTGTAACTGTCGACTTTGTAAAATATATATTGCAGATTTGGGGTATTTATAGTTGATTTTCATAAATTTTGTATATATGGTATTATGTAAATAGGTAAATAGTTGGCTTTAATTAGCTGTAGTTAGCTACTTTTTCCTGCTGCCAACTGTAAATAAATCATTTATTATTATATATATATTATTCTCACGTCTCTGTTAAAGTGCACGAACGACTGGTACTTAAACATTGATAAAGGTAAATACACAGCTGTCGTTTACATATTCCTCAAGAAAGCTTTTGACACAATTGACCACGATATTCTATTAGGAAGCTTAACTTCTGTGGCTTGAAAGGAAAAAAATTTGGCCGGTTTCGCTCATATCTCACCAGTAGACGACAATGCTGTAAGGTGCATGGGCGAGTTTCCGCTACAGACAGTATAACTTGTGGTGTACCACAAGGTTCTCGTCTTGGACCACTTCTCTTTCTGGTCTATATTAACGATCTTCCTTGTTGTTTGAAAAATTCCTTTGCATCCATGTATGCAGATGACACAAGCATTTACTATGCCTCTGAATCTGTTTCGGAAATCAATCAAGCAGTTAATGCTGACTTAGAAGCTTTGAAAGGATGGCTTGAAGGGAATGAGTTGTCTTTAAACGTTGCAAAGACAGAAGCAATGATTATAGGGAGTAATGGTAAGCTGCGAAAAATTGACTCTGTTGATTCAACTAAACCATACCTTAAGATTGGTTCCGAGGATATCAAGTTGGTAAAGGAGGTCAAATACCTTGGTGTTCAGGTTGACCATCAACTTAAATGGACATCTCAATTGGCCCTAACAACTAATAACATCTCTAGAGGTATTAGTGTGCTTCGTTATGCCAAGCAGTACCTTCCTATCTCAACTGTCAAGACAATGTATAAGAGTTTAGTGGAGCCTTACTTTAGATATTGCTGTCCTGTCTGGGGAAATGCTGGGGTGACTGGCATGGAAAAATTGCAGAAACTTCAAAATCGGGCTGCAAAACTCGTCACCAACAGTCCATTTGATGCTACTGCTTTGCCAGTTATTCGGGCGCTTAAATGGCCCACTGTCAGGGAGCTTATTGATTTTGAAGCTCAGAAAATGGTCTTTAAAGCCCTTAATGGGGACGTCCCTTCTCATATGAAAGACATGTTCACGAGAGTCAAACTCTACCATTCGTTCTCTTAGAAACGCTGAAGTCAATCTCAGGTTGCCATTATCAAAATCGGCAGGGGGGCAGAAATGTTTCGCGTACCGAGGCGCCAAGCTTTGGAACAGTCTTGGCCCTGAGATAAGAAATACTTCAACCCTGAGATCGTTTAAAAAGAAGGTGCAACCATGAATTTCTCACCAATTCTTTTCTGTTTTCTTTCATTTGTTTATGACAAAATGTAATTAGTTTAGGTTTATGTTTAGGTTTAGGTTTTATAGCAAATTTCGTTTTTATTGTAAATTAGTAGTTAATTGTCAGTTTTTAGCATGGCCCCCTGTAAATCAATTATTATTATTGAGGGGCTACCATGGGTAAAAAAGATAAAATGAAATGTAATGAAAAGTGATATCTTATTTGTAGCGTATCTGAAGAATTCTTGAACATAGGCCAATTTTCCAAGGAATGAAATTCGATGTAACGCCGATCACTGATGAGATTTTAACCAAATGCAGAAAAACAAATGTGGAGTGGGGTCTCTTGAATCGATTCGTGGTAAAACCAGCTTTGTATCTTTATTACTCGAATATCCATTTCTATTTTCGTATGTGATCGGAATACGACGATATCATTGGCTTATAAGCGTGAAATTGGAAGATTTGCGGGTTTCCCTGTGCCCTATTGAAAGATTTGATTCTTGCGCTGTTAAGACTACAGTAGACAACATTGCTGTCCAACCAAAGAATAGAAGCTGGTGACTTTGCAACGTGCAAATCTCAAGGTAGGCACTCACTATCACTGGGAATAACAAACGTTCTTACAATACCTTGTGAATGGCACTCAATGCGCTATCAGTTTTCTGGAATTCTTCACTACCTGGTTCACAATGATGACAAATGGCCTGAAAATAAAAATTATCTTGATCATAACAACCAACTGAGATTTAAAAGAATTAAATGACGTTGCAAAGAGACACATGCTCCCCCAATATGAAACTGTTTGAGTTCACGGCAAGGCTTCTCTACACTGCGTGACTAGATTTTATGAATCTTAGAGGACTTCAATAGTTTGACTCGTCCTTTCCAAGGAAATCTGTAATTCTTCTGAGAGACTTTGAAACGTGGGCACAGTGATCCAGATCAGAGAAATTATGGAATAAATAGTAAAAATTAAGTTTCAGAAAGTTGTATTAAGGGCCAGGTGTCAACACAAAGCGCACCTTTTTGAAATCGAACCACTGGTTCCACCGAAATGATTCTTTGAAATTTGGGAAAAGACATGTTGTTGTTTATCATAGCACTGCTCATGATTGTCCGATTTCAGAAACTGTTTTCATTTGAAAGATAATAATCTCCTTGTAACTTGTTTTCAACAAAAACACACTAAAGAATAGGTAACCGGACACACACTAAATCTAGCAGTTTTTGAGAATTTCGTGACAAAATAGCCACTTAATAGTAAAAACAAATTCAAGTGATGCTACGTGTTCGCCATGAAGATGTAAAAATGTCTCAGGAACATTTCCTCCAGATCCAGATTCCAGATCGTTTTAGTTTTTTTTCCAACAAAATCTTTTGAAAAGTGTTACAAAAAGTCCACATCTACAAAAGCAACCAGTGTATGATGAAACCATGGTGACGAAGACGCCGGGGACAATGTACAACAACTACAACAACAAGTATCTACAGACCTGAGCGATTCGGCCTAAAAGCATAAATCAGGAGCTAGTACGAGTCGTGTGCCTGGAGAGAGAACAAAGATCATCACGAAGTTAAGTTTTATCATACTATTTGGGAGAATTTCTCGTTATGTTGTTCACTGTATACCATCAGCGAATTTAGGAGATTCAGTTCAATATTTTTTGCAGGAAGTTCCAAGTTTCATACGGTTTGCAAAACTTTCGTGTCCTCCTGCCTGCAGAACAAGATTCACTCTTATTCAGGATCACATTCGGATTCACAATCGGATTCAACAAATTTAGCAAACATTGGTCCCATTACCAAGGAAGGTGACAGGGTAAAATGTACCACAGTACCACAGGGGCAGTACCAGGTACCAAACCAGTACCAAGTACCATTAAGACCAGAGACCATTAGAGCAGGAAAACAGTACTGCTTTAGACAGAGAATTGCCCAAAATGCTGGGGAAAATTGGAGTGAGAAAATTGATAATTTCCGTTTTCCAAAGTCCCTAAAAATATTCTCAGTACTACACTAGTTCCCACCAGTACTTGATGGGGAGATGATATATGGTTTGTCAGAGGAAACTTCCCCCCCGTGGATAAGGTTATACTCATGCGCCCGTCAGAGTTCCACCCCAAAATGCTACTGTGCACGAGCCTTAGCCTACTGCACGGTGGCACGCATAAGTTTCCTCAGACAAAGCGCATCTCATCTCCCCAACAAGTACCCAATACCTAAGGTATCAGTACCAGTTACCGTTGGGGCCAGTACCCTGTACCATCAATGCCCCCTGTCACCATCCCTATACCCCCTGTTACAAAATATCAAAACCAAATCTAAAATACAAACATGCTAGACTATTGAACTAATGTTTTGTGCACTTTCCATCGCTCTTCTCCTGGGGGGCTTGCCACAAATTTTTGTATTTGACTGTCCTCATTTATACTCATGTTTTTATGACCTATGAATGCATTATGGTTCGTTCAATTCCTATCCTGACGATCCCCCCAGGATACCTCTGGGCATTTACTCAAAAAATATTCCCAGCCCCCGGGCATTTGACCATAAATTAATCTCCAGCCCCCAAGTATTTGAGTAGAATTTAACAAGGGAGCTTTTGCAGTAACTGGGAATATGGCATTTTCTCAGTGCCCGACCTGGTGGCCCCCGAGCATACACTACAGAAAATTTGCCCGGCCCCCTTGCATTTGTGCAAGAAATTTTTGTTGACTCCTAGGTGGTCAGGGTAGGAATTGAACGAGACATGTACAGCAAATATGAGTATGGACATACAGTGAAAATTTAAAAATTTGTTCCAGGGGGGATCTTTGGAAAGTTTACAAAACTTTAGTTGGATTAGTATTGGACATACTGTACAGTGAAAATTAAAAATTTGTTCCAAACAAGCCCCCTGGGGGGATCTTTGGAAAGCGCACAAAACTTTAGTTGGATAGTATAGCATGTTTGTGATAATGCCCGGGGGGGGGGGTACTTGACTAGGGAAGTGATGGAGGTGTGTGGAAAATCTCTCAACACACTGCACCCTGTCGCATAAAACATAAGATCCTTTTGGATGATTACAAAGTACGACCTGAGCTAAGCAAGCATAAGAAAACTGAATATTGATTTCTCCATAAGCCCAAATGATCATTGATGCTGCTACAGTCAGAGAGATGAGTGTTGCTGCTAAAGTCGCCTTCAATGGAAAATCGAGCGCCTTGTATAAGGACAAGAATCGTTTGAAAGCAATATTTTGATCTTTATGTCAAACGAGGATGATACGCAAAAAATCAAAAGTCATTACCCCCAGTTTGCTTAGTTCGTGCATGAAACTATTGGTGCATCTGTCTCAAATTAGATTTCATGTGAGATTTACGATAAAGCAAAATTGCTTATGCGGAACCCTGCAGAATGTTTCTATTCGCGGGCTTCTAATTTGAGGCAAGCAGTCACGAAGATGACCTCTGTGCAGAATCATATGCATGGAGATATTTTGGTTCAGTGTGACCACGTGCCTTCCCCCAGTCAATGCGCCATTGTTTGCTGTAATTCTGCACCTTTCCTCTCAACTTCACCTGCGACGTTTGCATCTGTAGCTGTGTAGGAGGGGGGTCCTTCTACCTTCGGTGATGCTGCGAATGCTAGCCTCTGTGCAGGCCGCCGGTTACATCATCCTCTAAACTTGACTTATTTGCATAATGAATAATATCAATAAGTGGCTATTGATGCGTTCGTTCTAGAAAACGATTGTTTCAACATAATTAAGCTGCTAATGAAGTCAAGAACGTGCCAATTCTGGGTAAATTTGTTGTTGTGCCAGGGTAAACATCGTGGTGATTTATCCATCTTATGGTGTCAAATCTGTCTAACATGAAATAAGCCGACGTCAAATGTTGCTATAGGATCTCGGGAAACTCCTGTCTTGTATGCGCTTTCTGTGCGCTTTCTTTATTTCAGTGCCAATTAGCAGAGATAAACCGTTAATCAATTGCTTTAACGAGCGTGACGGACTATCTTTCTTTCTTTCTTTCTTTCTTTCTTTCTTTCTTTCTTTCTTTCTTTCTTTCTTACTGACCTGGAGCCCCCTCTTAGATTACAAAGTACTTTGTAATCAAAAATGGGCCAAAAGTATACCCTGGCGCATAAAAAATGGGCTAAAAGTATAGACTGGCTACACAATCTCTGTATGCTCCGGCCATCAGCAACAACTACAACAGTGAAATTGAGGGACTAGTGTAGCTAGTCTACCAAAAGTATACCCTGTCACATAATAATTTAGCCTCTCAAATAGAGACTAGAATGCGATTTTTGCTTGTGATACCCTGTCGCATAATTTTCTTACCTAACCCTGTGGCATAATTTTTGTTAGCAAAGGACACCCTGTTGCACAATTTTTACCGCTAAAGGACACCCTCTTTAGTGGCACATCCCGTCAGGTCAAGTATGGGAGTACCCCCACACCCCCCCCCCCCGGTGATTATGAGTGGAATGTTTCCTTTATTTGCTGAATCTGATTGTGAATCTGAATATGATTCTGAATATGAATCTTGTTCTAGGGATAAAAGTTTTGCAAACCAAACCGTACGAAACTCCCTGCAAAAAATCTTGACCTGAATCTCTTGCATTCGCTGATGGCGCATAGTGAACAACATAACAACAAGAAATGCTCCCAAATAGTTTGATAAAATTTGCATCAAACTAAATTTCTCACAGCAACACACTTCGCCATTTTGGACCACTTGAGCCAGCACACCGCGGCGTGACAATTGATTGATAAATCACGTTCATCCAAACGAGGCTGGACAAGCGTTTCGACTTTGTTGCGCAGACTCTACACTTTAGGATAGTTGAGTCTGCACGCAGGCTAGCAGATACTTGTTGTTGTAGCTGTTGTACATTGTCCCCGACGTCTTCGTCCCCATGGTTTCATCATATATATTTTGCAAGTGCAAACGTTGCTATGTTTTCACCATGATGTGTGAGCTTCACACAATGATAACGAGAAATGTGGAACAGAATGACAATGTGATAATTTACGGAATGAGATTGGAACGCACAGAATGATAAAAAGAATTTACAGAATGATAATAGAAATAGCAAACTGATAATTAGAGTTTACAAAATGATAATAGAAATAACAAAATGATAATAGAAATAATAAAATGATGATATAGAGTTTACAGAATGATATTAACACTCCACAGAATGATAATAGTAACCACAGAAAATAAATAATTTTTTTGGTTTTGGCACTCCATAGAAATCCCCTCGCTCTATCAGTTCAAAAGAAAATTAAAAACGCATTTAAAGAGCTCAGTAAACCCTAACTAAAACACGACTCCCAGGAAGATCAAATCTGAGCCTGGATCCAATCCTAGCTAATACCAAATTTTAAACTTTTGTTTTCATTATTAATTTATAACAAACTTGTAACTTGTGTAGTTTAATTTTGTACTGATGAGATATCGTGTAAAAATATGAATTAATAAAAGAAATAAATAAATAAAAAAGTGTCATCAAATGCTTAACTGTCATAAAACTTATGTGTGTAGGTGTGGTTGTTTATGCAACGGAGGCCGATAAGTAAAATATAATTTTATGGATCTCATATCAATTAAATGAAAGCAAAAGGCATGTTTCTTATATTTAGATTGTTCCAAGTATGTGGAGAACATTGGCATACAGAAAAACAGCCAGACATCGCACACTAATTTTTTTTCTAACTCAGCTTGCAGATATGGATTTTTGGTAACACTTTTCAAAAAAGTTCTCGAAAAAACGATCCCTTTCGCAGAAATATTCCTAAGACAAACAAAGAGCAGATATGTTTCGAACAGTGCTTTTTGCGTCTCGCCAAAAACAGAATGGTGGGAGGGGTGAAGTCTCTGGGGGCTGCACGCAGTTGCGACGGAATCTATTGCGATCCAGGCCTCTAGAAACGATTTCCCCCCTAGCGATAGCGATCCCTGCAGTGTAAGGACCGTAAGTGTCGGATCACAACTCAAAATTAAACTGGTTCAGGTCGTTAAAACCGAAATAACGATAATATTTTAAACCCCCCGCCCCATCTAACCATCCAATGAAATGCTTGAATACGTCTCTCTCTAACACATTTTCGTTAGGACCATAGCCTGCTTATAACTCTCTGAATATGCTAAATTGTACTCTGACTTGCCACCGCCATAAAAAGTATTCCCTCAGGTCTCGAGTCTCTCGTGCCCTCATCTGAACATTCCTTCTCCAATCTGTTGTAGCTGCATGGTAGGGTCGTAAAGAATGTTCCTCCTGAATTTTATCAATTGGGGTGTTTTTTCAACCATTGGATCTCCTTTCTTTCAGCTTAAACTGTCTTAGCTTCAAGGAACTTTGAGGGATCAACAAAAATTTGGGTCACAGGCAGTGCACCTTGCCACAACCCAAAATATATCCTTGTTTCATGAAACTACCAATCTGCATGACTTCGCCAGAAATTTCTGCGGTTTTGTACTAAATATCTTCATTAAAAAAGATTGTTGATTAAATTTAAAGGCACTTTATGTAATAACTTGAATCTAATCATCACCACGCAAGTCTAAATTATGATGAGTTTCCTGTTGCTTTAATCTTCCTCCCATACACTCTTTTCTTTTTATAAGAATAATGTTTATAAGAATATTCAGGCTCAGAATCATCCAATTTTTAAGAATATTGTAAAAATATTGCCAGCCTCAGCTGGCATATTTGTGTCTCATTTTTCAGCAGTTGCCAGTTTTGTGATGTTAATAACAGAGAATCGCATGACTGACATAAATACTTTAAGAATATGTTCAGGCTCAAAACGAAGCTTTCCTAAGAATATCGAGGCTGGACAAAATTTAAAATATTCTTTTAAAAAAAAGAGTGTATTATTTATTTGATAGTTACTGTTTTGGTCTATTTCATAACAATATTTTAACAAAACTTAAATTCTCGAACCACACGTATTTTCTTGTAAGAAACTTTTTGCAAGAAAATATTTATTGTAGAAAGGAAATCGTTCCCATATGTTTACTTTATTTTCACTCGATACCTGTATCATATGTTGAAAGGTACTTAACATTGGAGAGGCATGAAAAAACTTTGTTTTGAAATATTCAGGATGGCATGGAACCTTGCAGAAACTTGAAAGAGGCGTAAGAAACTGATTGCTCAAAGTCTGATAATCTTGTGAAACCTTCAGCCCTGGCCCAACTTCTTGGTTTCATCATAGTCACAGGATAAGATAGTCTTGAAGCGAACAATGCGCTATTGTTTTCCGCGATTGTACGCGCTTTGAGGTTGAACGAGCAACATCAACAACCCGAGGGTGCACACTTCCAGCTCAACATGGCCGCTCACGTACACGATTCTCTGCCTGTAGAGGAACTTGATGATATCTTGTACTTGATCGAAGAAGGATTTTTGGAAGAAGATGAGGATTTGAATCATCAGATTGAAGGCATTGCCATGGAAGTCACCAGGGACGAAGAAAACGTTGCAGGTTTCGAATGCAGCGTCTGTGGAAAGGCCTGCAAGTCACGCCGCGGACTTAACAAGGCACTTCAACTTGAAACATCGTGTTGTTTCTTCTTCCTCTTTCGTTGCCGTATCTGCCTCAACTGCTGCACCAAAACCTTCTTCGTCTTCCTCTTCAGCCGATGAACTTAGTCGCCGAAAGCTTCATCCTCTCCAGCTTAAAACCATCGTCCTAAAATGCGCTGAAAAGATCTCTTCTGATGAATGTTTTCCCTCAAGTTTGCGAGAGAAATTTTTGAAGGAATTATTCACTTTCACAAACGATGATGCTGTTCAGTTATGGTCAAAGTTGAGAGGAGTTATAGATAGTTTCAAGGGTGATGCTGAAAAAATGTATTCTGGTTTCTTTTCTTTATTGGTGGTCAATGTCCTTCCATCAAAATTTGGGGAAACTTTTGTGACAAATACGTTGATGTCTGAAGTGGCAATTCTCTTGTTGAGTCATTTGTCTGGTGTTGAAAATTTGGATGGTACCAAGGAGCCTGAGTCTTTGTCAGTGAAGGAGGAGGAAAGTTTACAATATCTTGCTGGTTTTATTTTACATAAACTTTATTCCAAATTTCTTTATTCAACAAAAGGCAGAAGCACATATCAACAAATCATTTCTATTCTCCAAGCTTGTAAAGTTGAAAGTGATGACACCCAAACTCTTATCAATGCTCGTGACAGAGGAGGTTTATGGAGAGTGAACAAGTGAATTGAAAAAGTTTTCTTGCAATCAGAACTTTTATTTCGTGCAAGAACTGCTTCTTTTAAAACCAAATTGGTTTGCGAAGATTTAGTCGAAGAGATTTTGAAAGACTCATCTGTCCTTTCAAATTATAATAATATATGCCTAGGTGCCAACGTTAAAATAAGTAAAGAAGTTAGTATGGATCTCTTGGAGCACATGGTGACTATATATTTTAGAGTACGAACATTTTCATTTGCAAAGGATGTCAGGGAAAAACATAAAATTTCAAAAAAGCAGGCAAGGAAACGATCTCTCCGGACAGAAATCAAGTTCGTCTACAGACAAGGGTCATTGATTACACAAATAAATGCAATTTTGTGAAGTTGACCAGAATGTGCACATTGAACTCAAATTTTTATTCACAGCAAATATTCAGACAAGACGTGTTGTGGTGCAGTGGTGTAATCCTTTGACTTTGCAGCTAGGACATTCAGGCAGACAGCGTTTGAGCCCAGTATAAGCCCCAGTGACAAGGGGTCACAAACTCGATTGGGTCTTCTCTACTTCTGTGATCCTTGCGCTTGGTGCTGAAATCTGCAACTTCACATTTACAGATCCAAAAAAGGAGAAACAAGGAAAAATACTGTGCAATAGTTTTAAATAAGCCAATCAGAGAGCCCATTAAAGTTTAAATTTGGTCAATGGATAAGAAACAAAAAGTACAAAATCATTCAGTGGTAAAGGAGGAACAGCAGACTGTATCATGTTCCCATTGGACATAAACTTGAAAATCGTATTGGATAATTCCTGCTTTGAAATGTGCTAGGCTGAAGCTACTGTACCATGATAATATTAACAATGCAACTTTTATTACAGGAAATACAGCATGGAATCAGCGAATGGCTTTTAACACCCTTTTTGGTCATATGACCAACCATTTCAGAAAGCTTTTTTAGTGTTTGATGACAAAACAAATGCAAACTGTCCAAATACTTTGATCAATTGACTCAAAAAGGGTATGTTTAATGATCTGGAAAAGTTTCTAAATTTTGCTACTTATGGATGCAAATTACACAACTTGGCTAATGTTTATTTCGCACCCATTCCAAGTTATGTGATCAATCTTTTGGGAAGTTTTAGCATTATTCATTTTTTTAAAAGCACATGTACTGTAAGTTTCAGAGCACAAGATACAGTGTGGTGAAGAAATCAGAAGAAGTTTTATCAAGATATTGATCACTTGACTTGAATTTGGTGCAAACAAACCTTGGTTGAATATCTTTCTTGTCAATTACATAATATTTTATACAGTAGTTGGTATTGATAATCCAATGCTAAACACAGTAACAGGATATACTGAACTGTACTTGCCATTCACAATGTACAGTAATTTGTTTTGAGAGATAATGTACCAAATGTCCTTGTAAAATGCTATGTATACAGTAGTAACAATCACTCGAAGCCTACTAAAAATTAAACAGTTGCAAAATGAAAAAAATTACCCATTGATTCTTGACACAGCAAAGCCAAAAATGATGTGCACAGCATATGAGTCAAATCTTTCAATAGGGCACAGGGAAACCCGCACATCTTCCAATTTCACGCTTATAAGCCAATGATATCGTCGTATTCCGATCACATGACTGAAAATAAGGTTTCCGAGATAAATTTTCGAGTACCTTCACGAAAATAAAAATGGATATTCGAGTAATAAAGATACAGAGCTGGTTTTACCACGAATCGATTCGAGAGGCCCCACTCCACATTTGTTTTTCTGCATTTGGTTAAAATCTTATCAGGGATCGGCGTTACATCGAATTTTATTCCTTCGAAAATTGGCCTATGTTCAAGAATTCTTCAGGAACGCTACAAATAAGATATAGCTTTCAAAATTTCACATGTTACGTGAATTATGTCCAGGAATAACATGAAGGTATTTGTTTGTGTGATTTTCGAAAATCCTAGAGGAATTAAAGCTATTTGCTGCGAAGAAAGCTAATGGGCCTACCTTCACCCGCCGCAGAATCCCAGTAATCGGCATTAAATCACTCTTTTTCGCAATAATAACCAGCGGATACATTAACGAATAACTTCACCACAAATTCAATTTCTTTCCACCATTTTATCATCAATAATTTCGATAAAATGTAACAAGACTTTACAGCTTCTGCAGCAAACCGTCCAACTACCGTCGATTCATAGTTTTCTTGTTGCAAACACCAGGAAAGCCTGCATAAAACAAAAGGTTGTGCAAGGCTCAGATCTCCCATATGACACAGCAAAATGTTACCATTGATAATGGATTGTACACCTTTGAGAATAGATTGCAGGGGAAATTTCTTTACACAAATTATGTACTGTTCCGATGTGACAAAGAAATTTGCAATCTTTGAGAAATGTTTTATTTTCTCTTTATTTTGCAAGGATAGAAAGACTTTAGGAGTGTGCAATCTATTCTCAAAGGTATCATTTTGCTGTGTCATATGGGAGACCTAAGTCTTGCAAAACCTTTTGTTTTATGCAAGTCTTGCAAGACTTCCAACGTGTTTGCAACAAGAAAACTTTGAATCGACGGTAGTTTGGACGGTTTGCTGCAGAAGCTGTAAAGTCTTGTCACATTTTATCGAAATTATTGATTATTAAATGGCGGAAAGAAATTCGATTTGTGGTGAAGTTATTCGTTAATGTATCCGCTGGTTATTATTGCGAAAAAGAGTGATTTAATGCCGATTACTGGGATTCTGCGGCGGGTGAAGGTAGGCCCATTAGCTTTCTTCGCAGCAAATAGCTTTAATTCCTCTAGGATTTTCGAAAATCACACAAACAAATACCTTCATGTTATTCCTGGACATAATTCACGTAACATGTGAAATTCTGAAAGCTATATCTTATCTGTAGCGTTCCTGAAGAATTCTTGAACATAGGCCAATTTTCGAAGGAATGAAATTCGATGTAACGCCGATCCCTGACGAGATTTTAACCAAATGCAGAAAAACAAATGTGGAGTGGGGCCTCTCGAATCGATTCGTGGTAAAACCAGCTCTGTATCTTTATTACTCCAATATCCATTTTTATTTTCGTGAAGGTACTCGAAAATTTATCTCGAAAGCCTTATTTTCAGTCATGTGATCGGAATACGGCGATATCATTGGCTTATAAGCGTGACATTGGAAGATGTGCGGGTTTCCCTGTGCCCTATTGAAAGATTTGACTCATATGCTGATGTGCACACACTAACAAAAGCTAATTTGACATCAAATTCAACATTTTCTTTAAAAAAATTCAAAAGTTCTATTTGTTTTTTCAAAAAGCCAGAATGTCTGTTTTGATGAGCGTAGCTTTCTTACTTAATTTAGTTGTTGCCAAATGCAATCCAATAATCAAGAGTGTTTGAATAACAAAGGCCTATCTAACTGCTATTTTACAAATAAGATAAGAATTACTTCATGCATTATTTCATTCATGATTATGGTATTACATACAATACTGGATAACCTACAATATGGGCCTGCTGAACATTAACATCAAAGAATTATCAAGGAATTCTCAGGAATTTTCTTAATGCATGTGCAAATTCTTTTTGGTACGAAAAGCTGTAAGCTTTCACAGCTCACCAACATTCTGAATTTCCTAAGAATTCCTGTGAAAGAAAGCCATGCAAATATACATATTCCAAGGCCATACGAAGCATCTCAAACTTGGGGGCAGGACACTTCAAGTGCATGTTTTCATAAAGCCAAAAGGGACCCTTTGTTTTTTTTCCAAAATGTTGGGGGGGGGGCGGGCGTGTGGCTTTTATGTGTGGTCAAATTACAGTCAACACAAGCAGCGTACCATGTTAATTTGAAGACTATTTGAAAACATATTTTTATGATTGGATGACTGTTTGAATATTATTTTTTTATTTGCTTCCACTTTTGCTTTGGATACTTGCTTCCCTGGACACCGAAATGGATAAGAATTTTCAAGGATTTTGATATGCAAAGAAAACAAAATCTGATTCTATTCTATTTTTATTGATATTTAACATCCAACATCAGCAATCCAGAAGGGAGAAGAAAACATTTCTTCAACAGGCTTCCCATCTTCAATTCCTATGGCAGTTTACAAGAGCTTTCCTGAATGTCAGCAACTCATTTCAAAGCTAAAGCTTGGTGATTCTTGGCACATTGATTTGTCCGAGTCATTGGCAACCATTTCTTCCCACATCGATGAGTATTTGCTTCCTAAATTTGAAATCTTTGTGGACCCCTCTCTTCAATTTTCTTTGGGAGTTTTTGGTTGGATGCTAACTGAAGACCATGATTTGTATGGAAAATATGAGAGATCTCTTGCCAATGTTACCTTGTTCAGAGATGCTCTTCTTGGGAAGATGCAAAGATTGCAACACTCCATCTTTAAGTGCCTTTTGTGTTGGATCTATGAAATAAAATAAAACATAAATTATCATTAAGATACCTGGTTTTCCTCCATAGGCCTAAAAATCTGGTAAACATGATAAACCTGGCATGCAACATTCACCATATCTGAAAAGATTTAAATCAACTGCAATGAATATAACATATTTGTAAGTAAGCAATTAATGCCAAGATAATGAATCACTAACCATTTACCGTGTCTTGGGCACATACAGTATCAATGGAACGATGGGGCAAACGAAGGGAAAAGGCAGAGGAGTGGAGTTTGGCTTGGCTGGAATTTGCTGATTTAGGCCTAACCTAACAAGTCGTACTCCTACTGCGAATCCAAAATCACTGGGAAGATTACCAAGCAAATGTCAAAAGCTTTGAGCAGGTGCGGATGTAGAAAACATAAACATTACTTACAAATCCAAAGATGATCCTGGGAGAAATGACTTTTGCAAATATATATCTTGTTTGTGTCAATTTGTCGCTGGAGGTTCTGATCAATGATGCGATCTGTGGTCACAACGTTCAGCAATTCACTTCTCCACTTCTTGTTTGCGTCAGTATTTGGCAAAGGAATCTTGAAGATACTTAGCTCTTTATTTCTTCTTGATGTTGAGCAACCAAAGATCGAGCAATCTGCACCAGGCATAGCAAAAAACAGCGAAGATACGAGGAAGACAATCAAATAATACTGGAAACACACATTGAAAGTGCACAACGCGTCAAATGTGTGCACCTTCGGAGGTCCGGGCTCTAGCAAAATCGTTATCAAAGAGCTAGAACAATAGCGCATTGGTTTCATATACAAAATTTTTGCACTAATTTATCATTTTCCTTTCAGTGAATGAGACAGTAAATGATTAAAAGTTCAGGCACCACGTTATTTCTAAATAGATTTTGATTTGAGGTGGAATATAAAGTTGCAACAAGAAACAAGGAACAAGGAAAATATTTTACGAAGAATATAAAGCTGGAAAGCCTATAAAATTTACTTCGTGTGAATGCAGAGATTGTTGGTGCAAGTCGATGTTCATAGTAGGTTCGTCAGAACGGCAGAATAATTCTTTCATCGTTTCTGGTTTTTCTCGCTTTCCTTTTTTTTTTCTATCAAGATTAAAAACTACAATATTTATACTTACATTACACTGTACCACCCATAGTGAAGAAAGACATAAAGTCACCGGATCTTCACTATGGATGGTACTTACAATTCAAATTAATTTTCAATACACAAAACAAAGAACAAAAACGACAAAATTAAAGATACGTTACACAAAACAGACAACAAAACAACGAAGCTAAGGCAGATTACTGGTTAAAAAGGAAGATTTGAACTTTTAAAACTCGTAGGAAAACGAGAAAAAACAACTTTCAGTGTTTGTTCTGGTCATCTACCTCAGCAATGTGGGACGACAAAGGAAGGAAAGGAGAACACAACATAAAACTAATAGGGAACTGCTGTTGCTAATATGGCATCGCTAGATCAATCAAATCGGCCAGAATTTTTGAGAAATGAGATCGTCGCATCCAGTATTACTCTATTTTCAATAGTACCTAAGGATGGATTTCCAAACAAAAGTCGATCACAAAGAGTATCATCATCTATATTATTGATACTGGCGATATCTAGTCCTGTGACATCAGAGAGCTGGTCAAAGAGATCTCTACGAAGTACATCGTATAGGGGGCAATGCAGGAGAAAGTGCTTGTTATTTTCATTGTCTTTACCACAAAAACAAACTGGGCTGAGGCAGTCAAAAGCATGTTTGAAACGATGTTCGTTTAGAGCACTGAACTGGACACGGAGTTTTGTCAACAGCTTGACACCCGAAATGTCGCAAATTTTGTATGTAGAGTTTCTAATTGGTCTAACAATTGCAAGCAATTTATTTTTAAAGTGAAGCAGGGATTTAGAATTTCTTGTCTCATCGTCGAGTAAATTCCATTCGAATAATGTATTATGAAAATACGTGCTAGCAAAACGGGCCGTTCTGCTGACTCGTTGTTCAAAACAAAAGGGATTTCTAAGACTGTACTGCAATTGTCGCTCTTGGGGTAGTTCTCGCGATATAAGTATTCAGGTGATTTAGATTTGATGAGGGAGAAGAAATGACACAATCTACGATACCACCTTCTATCATACAATGTTTCCCAACCTAGCTCATTAAACAGTCTCTGCCTGTTTGTACCTCTCCATGTTCCAGTCACTGCTAGTGCAGCAAGATACTGCGTTCGTTCAAGCTTTTGTGTAAAGGCCAAGCGCATGTCAGGGTCAAATTTGTGGTAGATTATATCGCCGTAGTCGAGATGTGGTCTTACATGTAGCTTATATATCATATCAAGAACCTCTCTGGAAACATACCTGGAAAGATACTTTATCATCCCAATTCCTCTCCTTGCTTTAACAATAGCTTCATTAACATGACTTTGGAAATCCAATTTAGAATCAAGTATCATACCAAGATGCTTATGTTCAATTTTTGCAATTATATCACTGCTACCAAGCCTAAGGGTTGGGTGGGCAGGCTTATTCCGCTTGCAAGAAAACAAGACTTCTTCTGTTTTATCTGCATTAAACTTCATTTTCCATTGCCATGCCCAGGTACGAAGTTTTTCGAGATCACTGTTTAATTTCAATGCAGTTTCATTTTCGTTTTCAACAACCGAGAAGAGAGAAGTGTCATCAGCAAACAATTTAACTCCACCAGCTACATTTTCAGTGAGGTCATCGATATAGATAAGAAAGAATAAGGGACCAAGAACCGAGCCTTGCGGAACACCTGCAGATACTGCTGCCCATTCCGAACTTCTCCCATTTAATACCACGCGCTGTTTACGATCTTTTAGATAGTTCTTCACAAGATTAAGAAGATTCCCAGATATACCTTTACACTCTAGCTTGTATATCAATCCTTCATGCCAAACCCTATCAAAAGCCTTTGATAAGTCTAGAAATACTGCCCTAGTTTCCTTGCTTGGATTTGCTTCGAAAGCACAGTAGATCTGACGAGTTATTGATAGTAACTGGTTAATAGCAGAATCATTAGGCCGAAATCCTGATTGGTTAGGTGTGATGAGACCATGGTTGCAGAAATGCTCATACATTGAATCGAAAATTAATTTTTCAAATATTTTGCCAAATATTGGCAGAAGCGAGATAGGACGATAGTTTTCCTTACATTGCCTGCTATTCTTTTTGTGCACAGGTATTACATTAGCTTTTTTCCAAATGGAAGGGTAGACTCCTGTTTCCAAGCATTTCTCAAAAATTAAACACAACGGCTCCACAATTGAGGTGTCACACATTTTTATCATTGAAATCGATATGTCATCACAACCGTGTGCTTTTTTTGAGTCGAGAGCGTGGATAATTCGGAGAACTTTTTCCCGATCTATCACAAGACTCTGCAGTCGCGGAGCACTTCTCGGTAAGAAACTGGGAAGTGTACTACCAGTTGTAATCGCACAAAATTGCTTTACAAAGTAATCATTAAAGATATTAGCCTTAGTATCAATGTTTGTCACAAAAAGTCCATTTTCAAGAAGCGGTGGTATGTTTGAAAATTTTTTCTTTTGAATCATCCTATTTAGCACAGACCAGTATTCTTTAATTCCTATGCGAGGGTCAGACAATTTTTTTCCCAACTTCAAATAGTAACTATTCTTCGCATCGAAAATTTTCTTGGAATTTTCGGCCTGGATTTCCTTGACAGTCTTCCAGTCCTCTTGGTTTCTCCCCCGAATAACGTATTTTCTGAACACCCTGTGTTTGCGCTTGATGGCGGATTTTAACTCAGGGGTTATCCAAGGACCATCCTTATCATTGATTTTTATAATTTTGTTTGGTATGTGGAGGGAAAGAATTGTTAATAAAGTGTCTGTAAACTGTGCAGCCATTTCTCCTGGATTTAGACCACTTAGCAAATCTTGCCAATCAGTATTGTTAACACAGTTCCTTATCAAAGGTACATTTGCTTTAGAATAATCCCATATAGTTCTTTTGTAGGGAGGGGGAGAGGGGACCGATACATTGATTTTTCCGAAGACAATTTGATGTTCGCAGTGTGGATCTAATGAAGGGTGGACGCCATAGTCAACAAACATGTTAGGTTGATCGGTTACGATTAAGTCAATGCAAGACATGCCCTGTGTTCTAACATTAGTTGGCTCGTCAATCAATTGGTATACGTTATTTGTTTCCATTAGCTCATCCAGCGCAGTACCTTGGGGAGTATCTTCATCATCAGACCACCACTGGGATGACCTGCAGTTAAAATCTCCTGTTAAGATAATACAATGGGGGTTTTCATTCCTGAGATCACTGAAAAACCGTTGTAGATTGTTGATGAAAGTTTCAAATTGTTCACTATTTTGACTCGGGCTACGATAAAGGGTGGCAAGGATGATCTTTTTTCGTCTCAATGATATCTCAGTAACTATCATTTCTTGCAATAGTTCAAGGTCTGCCCGACGCTTGATTGGCAATTCATCCCGCTAGTATAGACAAACTCCTCCAATTTTTGTATTGCTAGGATGGTCACTTCGATAGATGTCTTTGCTAAACCCTTCAATAGAAATATCATCATTCTTAATGGTGCTATCAAGCATTTACTCAGAGACTGCTATAACATCATATTTATGGACGGCATCATATACCTCTATTAACTGTTTTTTAACACCATCTCTTGCACATAAGCTATTGAGATTCCAGTGAAAGAACTTCAAATCTTTTCGGGTAATAGGCCCTGGATTTTTGTGGATATCCCTAGATAACAACAATAAGAGATTGAAGGGATAGTTCCTACCAAAGCTACAACATTCAAGGGTACTGCCGATCAGGAAGGCATACATGATACCTTGCAATGTTTTCAAGACTTTCTTGCGATAGAGCCTGCTAGTTAAAAAGGTATTTGTTCTCGTTATTGCGAGATCCATTAATCGAGAGATCATGAGGTATAGCACTTTCAAAACAAATACATTTGCATGCGCAAGGACAAAAATGAAATCAAGGGATGCAGTATCCACAGGTGTGCCGCATGACCAAAACCATACAATGAAGATGCAGAAGGGCGCTGTTATGACTGAAGTCCAGATGAACAGGTACAAATAGGCGAGACATAATGAAATAGAAAGGGCCATCTCAACAATGGGAGTGTTGTAAGGGGCATTTCGTACAATACAACTCTTATAATTTGCTATTCCTGCACGCCATTCATTGACTCCTATGGGCATTTAAAAGGATGAAAGATATTTTGACCATTCTCATGAGGGCTCGTGCCAGTGGGAACAGTTGCGATTTTAGCAGCAGCAAGGGAAAACATACACAATACAAGTTAAATCTAAATAAGAACAATGAAAGAGTTAGAAAAACAACAAACACGATTGGATCACAAAGAATTCAATCATGGGGCTGTTTTGCTTTGTTGGAACAGTAGGGTCAATTATGTACGAAAATACATTTTAAAATTACAGGTTCAAAAACAATAAGATAAGCTTGTCCTCTCGTTTGCTTTTGGGGATTTGTAATCGAGGTACAAAAAAGAAAAACTGTCATGATCTGAACTATACCGAAAGTTTCACGTACGATGGATTGAATTCTTTGTTTGTCACATTTATAAGCTGTAAACATCAACGGCAGGAGACAAATAGTTCAACAACAACAGTAACACTATTTCGAAAACTGTGGCCCATCAAGATAAGGCTCAAATCCTTACTGGTTGCCAGAGCATGCGGAAATCATCCAATTTCATGCTTGTCAGCCAATGAGATCACCGCTTTCTAGCCCCTGGAGACAAAATCGGTCGTTTGAGGTAAATTTTCTAGTACCCTCACTAAAACTGAAATGGATGCTAAAATACTTCAGTTATTTGCAATTTTTTGTAATAAATCAGTTGTGGGGATGTCCGTCCAGAGTTGTTTACATGTTTAGGCACATAGCTTGTTTGGGGCCGGAGCTGCGTTCATTTTCCGGTCGAAGAATATTTACCTTCGTTGAAATATCTATAGAAATCGCTACAAATGAGATATACAGATAAGAATTCCAGCGATTATGCATACTGACCTGAGTAATAACCCAAACTCCTTCACTGCTATCATATCTCAAAACTGGAGGCAATTTCTAATGATTTCTGGCAGAGATATCATTTGGGCCTAAGCTTTTCCTCGCTTAAAACTCATTCCATTGCACTTAAAAAGTTATGGTAAAATTCGTGAGCTAAATAATGCACTTACCCATGACTCAGGCACCAGTTTGACTTCGTTTGCCTTTTTTACATTAGCAGATTTTTATAAGAAACGACCAGTTGTGGGCGAATTGCAAAAACTTTCTTTGGTCCATATTTTTCTCTGCACATCTCTCCACTTCAAACAACAAACAGTGAACTTTGTATCATAAAAATCTTGCATCACAAAACATTCCTATAGAACGAGTCCATGCGCTTTAGCGAGACACTCGTGAATTGTATTCACGCATTTGATTCAATCAGTCAATGCAAACAAACAAAAGAACAAAACCGGGTATCTTTCGTAGCGAACCCAAAATAATAGTTTGTTCTTTTTATGTTTTGCATTGATTGAAATAAGAACGAAAATAACGAAATGTGAGAATACAATTCACGAGTGTCTCGCTAAAGCGCATGGACTCGTTCTATAGGAATGTTTTGTGATGCAAGACTTTTATGATACAAAGTTCACTGTTTGTTGTTTGAAGCGGAGAGATGTGCAGAGAAAAATATGGACCAAAGAAAGTTTTTGCAATTCGCCCACAACTGGTCGTTTCTTATAAAAATTTGCTAATGTAAAAAAGGCAAACGAAGTCAAACTGGTGCCTGAGTCATGGGTCAGTGCATTATTTAGCTCACGAATTTTACCATAACTTTTTAAGTGCAATGGAATGAGTTTTAAGCGAGGACAAGCTTAGACCCAAATGATATCTCTGCCAGAAATCATTAGAAATTGCCTCCAGTTTTGAGATATGATAGCAGTGAAGGAGTTTGGGTTATTGCTCAGGTCAGTATGCATAATCGCTGAAATTCTTATCTGTATATCTCATTTGTAGCGATTTCTATAGATATTTCAACGAAGGTAAATATTCTTCGACCGGAAAATGAACGCAGCTCCGGCCCCAAACAAGCTATGTGCCTAAACATGTAAACAACTCTGGACGGACATCCCCACAACTGATTTATTACAAAAAATTGCAAATAACTGAAGTATTTTAGCATCCATTTCAGTTTTAGTGAGGGTACTAGAAAATTTACCTCAAACGACCGATTTTGTCTCCAGGGGCTAGAAAGCGGTGATCTCATTGGCTGACAAGCATGAAATTGGATGATTTCCGCATGCTCTGGCAACCAGTAAGGATTTGAGCCTTATCTTGTGGCCCATCTCAAAGCCCCTGTCGCACAATTTTGCGTCGCAAAAAAGGGTGGGTATTGGTTAACCATTTTTACCCGGTTATTCACCCAAGTTAATTTGATGGCTCAGTGTACAAGCCCAACACAACAGTGTATTCTATGACACGTTTTTCCCCTATAAGAAACTGGTCTATAAAAATAGCACCGAGACGGCCAAACAACCCAAGAAACTCTAGTACTACACGTTTCTTTCTATAAGAAACCCGGATCAGCACCCAGCACCTAAAGCTCCCCAATTTCGCACGAAAATTTCGGTGTTTTAGTAGTAAAAGTTTCTTAATTAGTTTCTCATTTTTGGACCTAAAATTGCGATATTGTTTAAATTTGAGGCTTCTTCTCGACCGGCCATCGCAGTACTAGTTTCCCACAAACCATTTTCCCATAAAAAAAACGCGTATGGGTGAGAAGTATTGAGAAACAAATTAAGCAACTGGGGTGCCAAATACGAAAATGTTCATGCTGCATCAGAAAACTCCCAGTACCATGGCCCGACCCAAGCTACCCACAAAAAGAACACGCAAGTGATATGAAATGGGTGAGTTTGTCCGTGAGTTGATCAAATATTTACACTCAATTTTTGCTCGAATACTGTTGTGCGACAAGAGCTTCAAGACAGACAAGGATCACTTACCAAGACGGGGATAAATTTTCAAAAGAAAAAAGAAATGTTATTATGTTAATCCATCATCATCCATGCTGTCTGCTAGGTCTGCTAGTTTCTCTTCTAATTTTCTAAGTGAGTTGAAAAATAAAAATGATCCGTCCTTGAGTTTCGCTACGGTATTGCAGTTTATGTCCGCAAAAACAAAATCAACACACTCCAAACCTTCAACCAACTCTGCAGCATCATTTAATAGACTCAGTCGTTTCTTCGTTAAATCCAATCTTACTCGAACTCCTCCTCCAGCTTTCTTGCGACCTCTATAAACTGCTGTACGCTCAGAGAATGACTTGAAACGTGCAATCACTTGTTGTGATTGCTTCCCATGTTTGTCCTCTGTGACTTTGCCAATCCGATGCGCTCTGTCGATGGCTTCTTTTCCAACTCCACAATCCATTTTCTCCATAATATCAGCAACTTTCTTAACGCAGTCTTCTTTTTTCCGTCTTTCGGTAATGCAATACCATGGAAACGTAAGCAAAAACGCCTACTGTACTGCTCGTTCTCCTCAATTCTAGCATCCAGTGCGCCAAGAACGGCAAGCTTACTCTCGAGGACATGCACACGTTCTTCTAGGGCATTTAATCTTCGATCTTGTACTTCGAATCTGTCTTCTAATTTGGTTGTTAATTTATCGATGATAGCATCGATATAATCTGAGTTTGGGAGATTTGCGACATCTTTCCTGATAGGTGCGAGAGCATTCTCGATCAAGTCTTTCAGCTGACGCGTGCTCGTCGAAATTGTTGGACTCGATGGTGTTGATTTAGGCCCGTCAGCATCTCCGGTGCTCGTCATAATGATTTAGTAATTAATGGCAAAAAGACCAACAAGTATGTTTTTTACAGGAGCTTGTGAAGGCGTGACCGCATCCGAGAGCTGCACGTGTGAAACTCGCTTTCCTCAGAGACAGTATAACAGCGCTTGTATTTTTGAGTGCCAAAACTCAGAAATATGCTTAGAAACTACTACAAGAAAGGAGGCTGGTGGTAGATCTTTACTTCATTACATTTATTCTCGACTTGAAAAGAAAATGCCCAAAATATCTCACAAAATATCTTACAGTTTACATCGAATCGTAGGCCTGACTTAGATTTACGAGCTGATGAAAACAAGTTTCTGAAAAGATGATACTTCAAAATTGGTGGTTCCTAGAAATATCAATGAAATGGTAGAAAATATATCTGTCAACAATATTTTGATGAAAAAATCGGCAATGCAAGGGCTTCTTTTGCTTTGTAAGAAATTTAACTCAGGTTCTGTAAAGATACTTATGGTCTAAACTTTTCATCTCGAAGGACGATATGTGATCTGAGCTGTCTGACCTCCCTGCATTTGTATGCGTTTAGACAACAGCCTGCAAATTTCTATCCTACTTCAGAGACAAATGAATTGCTTTCATTTTGAATTTCAGTTGATTTCCTCAATTGGTCGCAGAATTATGCGCCTAAATGTGGCATTTGGTCACAAGGGCCTAAGCATGATTCGGCGATTTTCGAAACTGCATCGGGTTTCTTTTTCTTCATACAAAAATATTTCGAGAAGGCAGATCAAAAGACTTAATGCTATTTCACAATCTCTGAAGTCTAAGGATTTTATCAATATGCACACAAAATATCTAGCATTTTTGCTCGTGCGTAGGAGAGAGGTTTTGTTGCGAAAATAAGCCTCGCCAAACCTGGCGAAATTCGAAGCTGCGTGGTGTCGAAATCTCGAAAATGTTCCCTTTTTCCCAGCATGCTTTTCTTTCCGTGAAAAGGCCTTTTTCCACAAAACTTCAGTTGAGAAACGCAGCTTCAAAATGAACTTCAATAAAATTAGTGTTGCGAATATCATATTCGGGACCACATCAGTAGATGCTATAAAAGAGGAAAATTTCGTTTAAACCATGTTCAGTTCATAAAGACCAAACCAGTATTATATGTTTTGATTATTAGTGAAGAAAATTTACAAATTCGGTGAATAAGTCATGTTAATAATAAAATATTTCGAGACAGCTTGTCCCATCCTCAGCTAGAAAAGTTTAACACATGTGGAAATTTATAATACAAGATTAAGCATAATTACGGTTGCAATCGTACGATAGCTAAATGAGGGGAACTATTGAAATACACAGTTGAAAGCCCAGGGAGACCTAAAAGGTATTGAGTAGTTTTGACAACATAATGCTGGACGATCCCTTAAGATCAGAAGGCTTTCGTGGATTGGCAGGTCAATGTTGTTAGTTGCCTTGTCCATAATTTCCAAATCGTCAAAAGACACTGCGTGACCCACGAAATTTACGTGGTATTTAAAGGGAGCGTTCACTGGTATATAGGCTTCTCTATAAATAGAACAAATATAACACTCAGATACAGCATTGTTTCCTTGACTATCAGTTGTTGGCAGCACGTCTGAGACATCGATTTAAAAAGGCTTTTTTTAGATTTCTCTTCTCTGGCAAATTCAAGCTTTTAACAATGCACACACCCCTTAATTGATGATGGGGCACCTGTCATGTTTATTCCTAAATCTTCTCCCAATGGACAATTAAATGCCGCGATGTTTTCCCGATATACGAAGCATTGCAACTTCGACACGTAATTTTCCATAAAACTGCTGAAAAGCATGAAGTGTAAAACTTACATCTACAAGCAGTGGTAATCTTGTTATTCGCTGCATCGGGAGCATTAAAAATGACTGCATTGAGAGCCCCTGTGATCTTGTCGAAGACTCCAATTTTCCAAGGAGATCGCAAAAGGCTTCATTTTCGTTCCTGTGGAAGACAATAGAGAACAAAGATAGGCAGTTTAATACACAAGTAAGATAGGTTTTCCTCAGTTCAACCAAATAGCATGTTTATATGCTCAACCCCGGAGGGGGGGGGGGGGTTTACTCCACTTGTGGCCTGACAGGGGGTCCAGTCAGGGTTAAAGAGGGCCAAAGTAGAAATTTTGAAAACTACCCTCAAATGGTAGTATCTTTTAACAGAAACCCGAAAATGGTAATTCGTGGAACCAAAATTGGGCATTTTGCAAGGATCTAGTAGTGAAAATTTTCTACAGTTTTTCAAAATTTTCTGTTGAAAAACTGATTGAACAAAGCAATAAAAATTTCAAAATTAATTGATAATTATTGCTGCAACAACCATATTGCTATGTGGAGGAGCCTACTGAGCGTAAATCTTATAACTTGCCAGGAATTTTGGAATACTCCAAATTGGTAGCATGAGTTTAACAAATAGGGTCATTTGGTAGCCATTTTGTAAGACCCTCAAACCGACTGGACCCCCCTGTTAGGCTATAATGGGAGTACCCCCCCCCCGGGTGCTCAACATGAACTGAATGGATTCTGAGCCACCTTCTTTAACTAGTCATTATAATCATCATCATACTAGCGGGTGACCCAAAAAAAGTGACCCAACGGAATCTGTTATAGAAAAAGAAGTAAGTGGCCGATTTAATTGCTTTGAGCGTTGTTCTGTCTCTAAAAGACCAGCCTACGTTATGAGTATGTTTTAGATTTTTTTTCGGTACGGCAAATTTCCCGAATTAAGGATTTTAAGGAAAACGGCATGCCCGAATTCCTTAAAAAGTCGTCAAAAACAGAAGATCGATTTACAGCCATTTCAGATCTTCAAAACAGCGAGGAGCGTGTTTCATTTCAGCCTGGGAATACGCAACTCAGTCGAAAGTTTTCAGAGCAAGTTTATAGTCTCTAGGTACCTAAAAGTGTTCTTGTCTCAAGAGACAAGAATACTCCTGCTTTTTCCATGAGTTTAGAAAGAAGAATTGTTTTCAGCTCCAAATGCTGAACTGGCCGTGATTATTTAAAAACGGCACGGGGTTAAAATAACAATTAGTAGAGAGCCCAGGAAAAAGTTAAAACGCGTGGTATATGAAATAAAATTACATTTCGAATCGATCTATGTTATCTGTCCTCGTTTGCCATGTTTTTCATTTTTGAAAATTTGCTGTCGAAGATTCCCTGAAAGAAATGACTCAGTTTTCAAATGAGCAAAGGACTTGGGTTTGTCTTGAGATGGCACGTGTTCGAAATGCAAATGAGGTGATTCGGCGATGGCGAATCAGATGGGATGCTACAAGACCACCATGTAAGAGCGCTATTTATAAGATGTATGACAAACTGAAGACTCATTCTACTTGTCGTAACAGGAACAAAGAGGGTAGTGGTCGACCTCGTACCGCCAGATCAGAAGAAAACCTGGTACGAGTGAAAGCAGCCCTTGATGAACACAGTAACAGGTCCTCAAGACGAAATGGACTTGGGCTTACCCGGTCTTCCTTTCTGCGAGTAGTAAAGGAAATCAAGTACCATCCTTACGTTTTAATCACACGGCAAAAATTGGAGCCTGGAGATCCTGAATTGCGTTTAGCATTTTGTCGTCGATTCATTGAAACTGTGCAACAGAATCAGGAATTTCTGGACAACCTTATAGTATCCGATGAGGCAATTTTTAGTTTGAATTCAGAAGTTATTACTAAAAACGTTGTAAAATACGCTGAACGTGGGCATGGTCATCCGCCAGATCATTTTGTTCAGTTCAAACAAGGAGCTGGTCAAATCATGGCTTGGGTTGGCTTCACGAGTACAGGTAAAATATTCGGGCCACACTTTGTTGAAGGTGGGCTAGACACAAGAGAATACATGCGCATAATCCGCTATCGTGTAATTCAGCAAGATGTTCGCGAACAGAACGTCAACCGACAGCAAACATGGTGGCATCAAGATGGGGCATCAGCACACACTAGCAACATCTCGATGCGCTACCTGCGTGGCCAGTTTCCAGGAAAGCTGATCAGTAGAAGGATTGATTGGCCTTGGTCCCCTCGCTCCCCTGATTTAACCCCATGCGACTTTTTTCTGTGGGGAGATGTAAAAAATAAGATTTGGTCTACAGACCAATATCAGCAGCCACGGAATATCGCAGAGTTACGCGCGGCAGTAACAAGAGAGATAACGAACATTCCAAATTACATGCTACGAAATGTGTTCAACGGAATGGTAAGAAGATCTGAGGCATGCATTGAAAAAGGTGGACATTGGCTCAATGATGAGTAAAGTAATGGATATTATTTAGTTGCGTTGAACCTAAAATCTGGCAAAAATCCAGTATTAAAAAATACATCACCTTCGTGTGGTAGCAAGTTGCTCTTAAGGCTAGACTTCACTTCATTTGAATCACTTTTTCAGAAATATTTTCATACAAAATGTCCCAAAAGATAGAACTTAAGTTTGGTAGACTTTGCAAAGCGTTCCTGACGGCGCAATTTTAAATTTGGCAACCCAGCACATTATCAATCATGAAAACTGCAACATGAAACTTCATTCAACGTTGCTAGATCACTATCCTTGGTCCAAGAACAGAAACTGTCACTTACACTGCATGCTCAGTGACCAGTGTCAGACGAAAATGTTCCGAAACTCTTCAGATAATTTGATTTAATCACAATCTTCATTTAGGAATTTATTCAGACAATGCTTAATTTCAAGCGTTAATTTATCGGGCCAGCCCGGAAATAGGAAATAAGAGCTAAAATCAGGGTAAGAGGAAAGTCAACCCCAAGGTGTCAATATTACGAGTTGCTGAATGTTTTCTAAGTCAAGACCAGTAAATTAGGGAAGTATTTGCTGTTTTAAGAGGGCGGGAAGTTTATTTTGGTAGTGGCTATATGATTTAGTCTGGATGCCACAATTTCGTGTCAAGAGATATTCATCTAGATTTTGATTTTGAAGGGCCCCGAGGGGGGGGGGGGTACTTGACCTAAATTTGTACGAGTGTTTGCCCACGACAACATTTTTGTCTACCGTGCTCCAATCTTTTTCCCTCAAAACGATACGCTATTCTAGAAAAAAACTGGAACGAAGTATACTCCAAAACACGAAAATTGGACTAAATAACAACCCAATCTAGCAGAAAGCCCCCTTTTTATGTTTTGACAACCGGCTCCCGAAAAATTGCCTTCTTTTGATACCCCGCTCTGGGAAAATAGATGAAAACAATATCCTGAAAAAATGTACATCCCAGTCGAAAAAATATACTTAAGTACCCCCTCCCCAAGCCTAAGGACCGGTTTTTATTAGGTCGTAGCAGTTGGATGAGTTGGAATCGTTTGAGTCGTTAGAAACAAACGACTTGAACACCCCGAAGACTCGATGTGAATGGCAAAAGCTCCTTCTTTGGGCTCGTCAGGGTAGTCGAAAAGAAATTGTTGACCGTTCAGTTCACAGTCTGACTTTTGGATGTATCGAGTCTCTCAGTTCGTTTGTTCAATTTAGACAATTTTCCAATTTCGATGCCTTCCTGTCTCTGATTCCATTCTCCGTACGAGAAACGGCCTATTTCCGCGTTTTGTAATACCCCTTCGTCATCACTTAATAAAATCTCTTCCAAAAATTACTGCATCCAAGTCCTATTTCAAGGTAAAGCCTCTCAAGGGTCCAAGCCACTTGTCTCACCTGCCATTTCAAAGGAATTCAACTTTCCGCACAAATCGAAGTATTCAAGAATTACAGAAAAGCATGAGTATCCTTGTCCCTTGAGGTAAGAATATTTCTAGGTACCTAGGGACTATGAAATTGCTCTGAAAACTTTCGACTGAGTTGCGTATTCCCAGGCTGAAATGAAAAACGCTCCTCGCTGTTTTGAAGATCTGGAATGGCTGTAAATCGATCCTCTGTTTTTGACGACTTTTTAAGGAATTCGGGCATGCCGTTTTCCTCAAAATCCTTAATTCGGGTAATTTACCGTACCGAAAAAAAATCCAAAAAATACAACGCTCAAAGCAATTCAATCGGCCACTTACTTCTTTTTCTATAACAGATTCCGTTGGGTCACTTTTTTTGGGTCACCCGGTATATATTGTACACGATGCTCCTTATATTACATATAAACACACAGAACAATACAATTTATATACCAGGTGCGCCAGAAGACCATCCACTGTTAAAAGGTCTATAAGCTATGAGTGAGTTTCTCAAAATTATCGGTCTCAAAAGCACTGCAAATTCTCATAACAGTCAATCAAATTCTCCAAATTGGACATGAGTGGACTAAGGGCAGATCTTTTCGCGGTGAATTGGTGAGTAAGAAATGAATTTGGTTATGAGCTAATGAACAAGCGTTCGTTGAACGACCGCCTTATTGTGATCCAGCCATGTGGTACTTGCCACAAAAATGTGCGTGAATCTCAACCATCTATTCTTCGTAATAACTGCAATTTTTATGTTCATATCACTTGCAGTCAAGTTTCTCTTTCTGATTACAAAATCCTTGCTGATGAGCCTGATGAAGTTCCATGGTTTTGTAAAAAGTGTACTATTGCAGATCGTGAATCAATTTTCCCTTTCGGCTCAGTTGAAAATGAAACACTATCAGATTTGTTTGATCTTGATAAACCTTCTGTCGTTGATTCATTACCGTCATTTGAAATCACCTCCCATCTTACCAACTTGCCTAACCTACAAGACTATGATATTGATGAACAATTGCCTTCTAATATTGATTCTAATTATGTATCAATTCAAGATTTATCTCCTTCTAATACTAATCAAACTGATCTTTCTTTCTTACACATGAATATAAGAAGTATTTCTTGCCATTTTGATGAACTTCAGACATTGTTGGTTAACCTTAAGGTTCCTTTTGATGTTGTTGCTGTTTCTGAAACTTGGGATTCTTTTAAAAGACCCTTAAAAATCAATGTCGAAATTCCCGGATATACATTTTTTTCCACAAAATCTCAAAGTCAGAATGGTGGTGTAGGTCTTTTTATCAAATCTAGCTTAGCTCCTATTCCAAGGTCTGCTTTAGCAAGTGACAGTGATGCTTATGAGACAGTTTGGACAGAAGTTGAAAATCCTAAAGATAAAAACAGTTTGATCTGCTGTGCTTATCGTCATCCAAACTCTGACCCTGAAACCTTTAATGAGTATATACAAAATGTTTTAGCTAATCCTACTATCACTAACAAGAACGTTTTCATTTTAGGTGACTTCAACTTAAACTTACTAAACTATGATTCTCATACACCTACTAAAAATTTTGTTAGTCTTTTTCTTTCTCATCATTTTCTTCCCTTTGTAGTTCATCCAACTCGAGTATCTGATCATTCTTCCACCATTATTGATAATATTTTTTCTAATAATTGTAATCTAGAAACTAAGATTGGTAACATCTTAACGCATATTGCAGACCACTTTCCACTGTTTTTGATTGTTAAGAAAGCAGGAATCTCAAACAGAACCTTATCTTTTCACCAAAATGATTATTCCAAACTTGATCAGGAAAGTTTTCTTGAAGATTTTAATAACCTTAACTTTGAGTACCTTTTCCTTGTAGTTTAGTTAGCCGTTAGTATAGTAAATTATAAATTGTATGAAGTGAATTTAAAATATATGAAACTGAACTGAACTGATTTTGAGAAAGATGAAAGCTGGATATAGTTTGGGACAGAACCAGCCAAAATTAAGTCACCTCCTATATATGGATGACGTAAAGTTTTTTCTTTCTTTTTTAGTCAAGTTATTTTAATTCGAAATACAAAAAGCTAGCTTCTTAAATACCGGGTGAGTCAGAAAAAAGGATCCCCGATTGGAAGGCTACTGCTCCATGAAAATCACAGCAATGATATTGAAAAATGTCTTATTCTATTACCAATATGTTCAATTAGGTTCAGTAATTTACCCGGCCTTAATCGGCCATTCCTTCCCGTGGATATTGGTGATTTTCTGCAGAGAGCCCCTTCAAAAAACCTGCAAAAACGAATGAAAACAATGAGCACATTTTCCTTCCTAAAATTGATGACACTCACATAAATTCATGTATTTTGTCCTCTTGGGAGAATGGAATCCACCTGGATAAGTCATCGATACCAGGGGGAGGACTTGTTCATCCTCCCAAGAGGATAGCACGTGATTAAGCGTTCACAAGTCATTGCTGTAAGGCATTGTAAGGCAGAAATGTTAGGAAAATCTGTTCATGATTTTAGGCACATTTTGAAGGTTTTTTGAAGAGGCTTTCTGGAGAAAATCCCTCATAATTTCAGAATGGAGTAGCCGATTTCAGTCAGGTAAATTTTATAGTAGATTTGAACATCTCTACCATAAAACTATATATTTGCCGATATCATTGTTTTGATATCCAGGGAGCCGTGACCTTTCAAACGGGGATTCTTTTTTCTGACTCACCCGGTATAAAATAAAAGAAACTAATCAAATTCGAATATTTACAGTAAACTAAATTATAAGCGAAATTAAACAAAGGTACATACATATCTACAGTTATCCCTTAGGTATCAAACAGACAGAACCCACCCTAAGACCTCTAAGGCATATTGTACTGGCATACGTTGCATGTACATTGTATTCCACTCCATTGTTTCATGATTTGTTTGAAAGTTTTGAGATTTTGAGTTGATTTTGTCTCATTAAAGAGGCTATTCCATACCTGTGGCCCTAAAGACCTGAGACTATTAGAGCCAAAGGTTACTTGATTTGGTCTATAATGTTGCAGATCGTCTGGATTTTTCGTTGAACGATTCATGTTCATAGAGGATTTAAACTGAAATAAATGTTCCATGAAGGAAGGATTTAATTTCTTCATTGTCTTGTAGATTTCGACACAGAAGCTACGTAAGCGAGAAACATGCATAAAACATCTACCAGACCTTTGTAGTAGTTCTTGATATGAACTGTTTTGATCAACATATTGAAATCGTAAAGCACGTTCTTGTATTCGTTCGACTTTATGCAGTGACTTAGCAGAGGAAAAATGCCATACAAGTGGACAATAGTTGAAATTTGAATACACAAAACTCTGAACTAGAAGTTTCCTTGTTTCGAAACCAATAAATTGTTTTAGCCTTTTTAAAACATTCAGCTGATTCGCAGCTTTTTTGCATAGATCGGAAATGTGAGGGTCAAAGTTCAACTTGTAATCAAGTTTGACACCAAGCAATTTGACAGTGGATTCTGTTTTTATGTTTTGACCCTTAATTCTAATGTTGATACCAGTAGTGTCAGATCGGCCCTTCTTTACAATTATGGCATGAAATTTATCTGGATTCGCAATCATTTCATTGTATGCCAGCCAATCCGAAGCAACATTGGACTGTTCTTCCAAAACTTTCACTAGATCAGGTATATTCTTTGAAAAAAGCCCAGGGTATTGTCATCAGCATAGTTGTAAACAGTTGCTTGTCTTATAAATAGAAAAAGGTCATTTATGTAAAAGTTGAAAAGAATTGGGCCTAGAACAGAGCCTTGAGGAACATCTGACAGAATGGTCTGAAATGAACTATAGGTGTTGTTAATTCTAACACACTGCTCACGTCGTTTGAGGTAAGAATAGATATAAACTAAAGAATTTTCATCAAACCCATATGCAGAAAGTTTAGCTATCAGTAGATCGTGGGGAATGCAGTCAAATGCTTTTGAGAGATCCATTAGGACTGCGCCTACAACGTGATCTGTATCAAACTTAGATTGCCAGTCTTCGACTAGTGGAATTAGTACATTTAGATTGCCAGTCTTCGACTAGTGGAATTAGTACATATGATTTCCTATAAGCAGCGATAAAAACACACGCCCGACAACACCAAGCCTAAATTCTGACGTCACTTCCGGCCTCTCTTGCAAGAAAGCTGTGGCGTGAAAGTAAAAATGGCGTCAGCAGGCGTCCCAAGTGTCCCAAAGCAAAATATCGAGATATAACGCAATAGCTGTATCTTCGCTCTTTCAAGTTCTTTGAGCATTTTGGACTCAGAGCTTCTTGGTTTTTCATATTTTTCAAAGGCCGTGGACAACTCTGTTTACAAACTCGGGATTCAGCACAGCAGGTAAGCAGACTTTATCATAAATTTAAAGTTTTTCCTTTGTTTCATGGAAATTTTGTTGAAAGTTTTGGATTCCTCGATGTCGTTTTGTCCTATTTTGCCACCTTTTGCCAAATTGTTGACGAAATAAACTTGTCTTTTTCTCGTCTTGAACTTCGGCTTGCAGTTTCAAGAAGATGAACTTTTGTTGGCCTAAATTTCACCAAAATTTTTTCAAACTCCAATATTTTCTAAACTAAGACAGGAATTCTCATTTTGGAGATATAACGCAATAGCTGTAAGCATCTAGTTTGTAGGAATGTTGCCTGTTTTGCTGTAGCCTTTGCCGGTTTCCCACAATTTTCAAAAGGCAATTTTTCCTCGAGAGCCATGACCATCTAATCTTCGTTAACTTTACGTGCTTCCTTTCACAAACTTGTCTGCTTTTTAGTCAGAAAACAAACGTTAACATTGGTTGAATGTATCACTTTCGAACTTAATCTGATGTTTTCAGAAATGAAAGTATTTTAGAGTACTTGCTAGCTGTTTTGGCCACCAGAGCAATGAGAATAATAACAAAACTTTGACTCCGCTCTCAGAGAACTTTATGTAGGGTTTGGCCTAACTGTAAACAAACATAAAGTTGCGTTGTTGCTTATTTTCTTCAAGACTAATGGGGAAGCTCTGACCTAGAAATAGGAGATTTGCTTACTAAAACAATGTTATCAAGGCTACCTTGTACAAAAAATTATCAGCTTTGATTATTTTGCCTATAAATACGATAGTTTACTGCAATTATTTGCCCTTAAATCTCTTTTCTTTTTCTTGAGCAGGGTATTGCTGCTCTGATTTAAGTTTGCAAAGACATCTCCTATTTTGGTTTGCTGCTCTTTTTTGTACATGCAATTCTCTATGAGACAGAGGGAAATTTGCTATGCAGCAAACGTTTTTAGTAGGAGGAAATAATATTGTCTCTGTTTTACTTTAGGACCCAAACAGAACAAGATTATCCTTTACCAATCAAGCCCAACCTGGAAGTAGCATTTGACAACAAGCACAAAAGACTGCAATTCTTGCTTTTTCAATGCCTGAGGACTTATGCAAAACTGATGGAACAAGACTGTTGCAAACAAAGCATTCAATGAAAAACAATATTATGATATATCAAAAATTTGAGTAATCCAATAATTGATACTCTGATGATTTTACTCTGATGATAGGAAGATGGTAAGATAATAGCAATTGAATCATCACAAAATTGAAATTTTAATGCTTCCAATTCTGAAACAGTCTGAAACTTATTCTGAATTTTATCTGCAAAGACGAAGACAAAGCTAGCCCGTTTCACTCTGTAGGTGAAATGCCATGCTTATTCAAGAGTTTCTGAAAATTACCAAAAAGCAGTTATTGCCGTTGTCCATATTCAGCAATAGTCATTGCAATTTCAATAGACAGCATCCTTCCCTATCTTCCTTGTCTGTGAGTTTTTAGAGCCAACAAGAGAAGATTTCCAGACTGCATTGAGTTGCTCCATCATTGAGAGGAACTTGCCCAGTACAAATAACATATTTTCTATAATTTGCTATCCATTTGTCCATCAAAGACATCTGCCATCATAAACAAAACGATTTTAGTTTTTGATCCATAAATATCCGAATTCTTTCGTTGGAAGCTGCTTCCTCTTGTCTCTTTCTTTCTGGCGGGTTGGAGACTTACTTGAAAACATGAAAGCATCTCTTGTCCTTCACCGGCAGTAAAATGATCGCTAGTGCTCTGCATATTGGTTTATTGCTTCGTTTCCTATCAGAGTTAAAAAGTTTTCTTGAAAGCAAGCAGCAAGCAGACCACGCCGCTTCAAAACAATTTCTACGATCTACGGCATTTTCTAAATGTCATGATTTTCAAGGCGCTGCCTACGTCACCAAAAACAATGAATTCGAAAAATTTGCCCAAATACGGATGAAAATCTCTTAAAATAAGACCAACACTCCTGTCAAATTGCGTGGAGTTTACCGGGAAGTTTAAATCAAAACGATTTTAGTTTTAAACATTTCTTAGATAAATTCACTACCTTTTTTAAGATTAAATTAACGCGGAAAAATCACACCGCATCACTGCAAGAAACGTTCAAAGTCGACGAAAATATTCACTTCCGGTCATTTTCCTATACATTTGTATAGGGGCATCAAATCGAGGCTGAACTCCTCGAGAAAGGTGTTGTCGGGCTTGAAAACAGAGAGAGCCTTATCAAGATGCAACTGTTTCATAATTACTTTCTCAAAACTTTTAGAGAAAGCGCTTAGCACGCTCACAGGCCGAAAGTTTTTCTCCTTCGTTTGATCTACCTCTCCCTTATCAAGTGGACAAACTGCTGCGCGTTTTTCGTTTTCCGACCTACTTTCTCGAATTGAGGTGTTGATTGCATTAGTTAAAGGTAACGCTAAGTCGTTGCCCGCTAAAGACAAAAGCCTAGGAGGGATTTGGTCTTCTCCAGTTGATTTCCTGCAATCAATAGCCCTTAGAAATTGCCAAACATCATGTATTCCAACTTCTTGGAACAAAAAAGGTTAAAAAAACTCATGTGAATGTTGTTTGATCGCTACTATGCTTGGATGGTCTTTATATTTTTCTATAACTTCCTGAACAATTTCTCGATCATCATCACTACCGATTGTGTCTGCTAAACTAGTCGGTTTCCTACCACTAGTTTTTTCTACGATATTTACATAGTGATTGTTAAATATTTCTGAAAGTTCCAATTCATCCGAGACAATTTTCTCGTCCGTTACAAGCATTATGTCGTTTTTAGCTAACCCACCTTTGTTGGACAGGAAAGGTTTTACAAGATTCCAAAATTCTTTATTTGACATATGGCCATTTTCCGTGGCCTTCTTGAAGTGAGTTTTGATCGCCTTTTTCCTCAAAGAAACACAACTATTTCATTGCTTCTTAAACTTCAGCTCGTTTTCCTTACTGGGATTCTTGTTAAATTTCTTCTTCAGATTTGATCGAACATAAATTGCTTTATTTAGCTTACGATTCATGAATGGGGCACTATTTCCTCTTTTAATTCTAGTTTTAAGGGGAGCATGTTTATCAATCACTTTTCGAAAACGCTGTGTGAGGTTATCATATAACTGATTAGCAGCATCAAATCTACTTCCAAATCTAAGCTACGAACGTCAGCTAAGAAACTATCTGCATTAAAATTCTTATAAGACCGGTACTTCACTATTTTTGGTTTAAGGCGGGAAATGTGTCTCTTCCTAGCAGTCGTTACAAAAGAATGACAATCACTAAGACCAGTTTCAAACACTGAGGTAGCTTGAAAGGACCTAGGGCGATTAGTTAGAATGACGTCTATCGATGAACTATGGCTGCCAGTAAAGCAAGTTTTACTAGATACTAGATTTGTCAGCCTAAAAATGTCACAGAAAGAACTCAACTTACCAAATCCAGGATGTTGGTGATCATGGGTGTCAACGTTGATGTCACCCATTATAACTACATTGTCAAATTTATCCAAAACAGAATTAAGGGAGGTCGAGAGTTCTCTAAAAAATGTATCAATATTTGAATCTGGTGGCCGATACATACTAAAAATGACCCACTCTTTCTTGTTTATGAGAAATTCAATACATATGAGCTCAAGAGAGGACCTTTCATAAACAGGAAGTCTATTGCAAATAACCCCTTCCCTGACAAACTGCATTAACCCCCCACCAAATTTTGTCCTGTCACGACGCATGGGTTTCTTGTAATGGGGAATGAGAAATACATCCGTGTTAAAAGTTTCACAAAGTTTCGTTTCTTCCATGACAAAAATGTCAGGAAGACATCGTTCAATTATCACTCGTAAGTCGTTGATTTTGTACCGAATACTATTTATATTCAAGAAACCGATTATGGGATTATTTGGATATCTGGTCCTTAGTTCGAAAAATTTGTCAACATCACAGGAGATATCAGATTCCTCGAGACTGGTCTTGCAGGATTCAGGGTGTTCAGGGTCTACAAGAATTAAATCTTACAACTCGTTTGATGAAGACATTTCCGGAGCAAATGAGGTGCTCATCGTAGAAACATGCGATGCTACGTTACCTGAGGATGTACTAGAGAATCTAGATATGTCATTCAGTCATGTAGAGCTAACGAAATTTGCAAAATTACCCGATAAAACATTTGTCTCGTATAAATTCAAATGTAGTCCCCACTTGTCTAAGTGTCCAGCTTTGATGTTATCTTGTGAGATGAAATCGATATCATAATCCTTTAATCCAACTTCAACCAAGTAATTCACTCTTTTTCTCTTGTGTTCTATCTCCAAGTCTGCTCTAAATACGATTCCCGATACGGCAACATTGGCTACCATTTTCTTCACTTCGACAGCAAGTGCTATGATCTTATTCGCAAGGTTTTCAGCATTATCATTTCTTAGATTGTTAGTTCCACAATGAAGAATCAAAGTATCCGGCCTTGAGCTGAGGGTTGGCTCCACATAATACCTCCTATCTTCAATTCTTGCCCCTCTAAAAGTTTTCAGACGGACATCGTGACTATGGATAGCTTGATTTATTGCCTTTCTGTTTACAGATCTGATCATTGAGTCCCCCACAATGCAGAGTGAAGGCTTTCGGTATTTCTCTCTTGTTGTTGTCGATGAATCTCGATATGAATTTTCGCCTATAGGTTGTTGCCATTCTGAGCCTTGATATTTCCTTATTCTTTCCCCTTGTTCATGAGAGGAACTGTCCGAAACATTTTCTTGTCTCGTTCTAATGGAAGAAACTTTGTTATGATAGGCATAATCACTTTCTGTTGACTGGTCCTTCCTTCGATTCCGATTTTCCTGCTCTTCAAACAAGCCACCTTTGGGTTGTCTCGCAAGATCAGTTCTTTTCTTTACAATTTCCGCATATTCCAACTCCCCAGGCGCAACAATTCGATCACTCTTCACATTTTCTAGGTCTCTTGTGACTGCGTCACAATCCTCCAAAACACCAAAATAATTTCTCGTAGTGATTTGATTTGAAAGTAAAAGGCCAGGCTTTTGAGGTTTCTCTTGGGATTTGCCATTGGCTAGTATTGATCTTATGAATGGAAGAGCTGTTCTGCTCTTGGGCATCAACTGTATTCAAATTTTGTTGCCTATTCAACTGCTCTGATTCTTCTGCACACTTCTGCGTATATTCGGTGTATCTTTGGAATTGCCCTCTGCCAGTAGCTATGCCCCTAGCGTACCCTGCTCTTTCATTTCGGGTTGAATTTTGTGCAGCACGGGATGGTTCCATAATTTCAGTTCTGCTTTTGCCTACATTTCTCTCCCCTTGAGGAGGGGTACTTCGGGGGGTCCCAATACCGCAATACCGCACGAAAAAGACACCAAATACCGCAATACCGCACCAAAAAATAGCAAATACCGCAAACGATAGGAAACTAAAAAAAACGATGTTAATACAGTATACCGGTCTGTAGCAGTTTGATTCCGACCTAAATCCACCTTCCTTCATCAAAATTTGTAGTTTGGTCTATCAGATCGTAGTTCGATGTTTTACAGACAAAATCGTGACGTGAGAACGACAGGAAAAGTTTCATTGATGTGCTTTCAGTAAAACTGCATTGACGGCAGAAATTATCAATTTTTTGAACATATCATTGTTTTGAATATCGATTCTGCTACATAAGGGTTGACTTTTTCGCGAATACCAGATAAAAAAGTTCACTCTGGCTCAGTGGCGTAACGGAGACACTCGGGGCCCGTAGGAGTTTGGTAAGATGGGGCCCTTATGTTGGAAGGGGGCTCGGGGTGGTGAGAAAATTTTTTGAAACCATGCCCTTTAAAACCTCAAGAAATCCAGTTAAAAAGAAAGTTTTTATATTGGAAAAATCAACAGTAAATTTAGCACATTTATATGAATTGAGTTTCAAAAAAGCTAAGTAACTAGGTAACATAACAAATAAAAAAGCTAAGTAAAAAAGCTAAGTAACATAACAAATTGTTGGTCTTCGGTATGGAATTATATGATATCTGAATCTTTCTTAAAGAAATACGGCAATATTCAAAGGTTCGGACGGTACTGTTGTGCTGTTTGATGAACATTACTTTGAACACACAAAAATGTTACCAAATATATCCTCCATGGCAGGTCCTTTGGCTTGAAACCTATGTTTAAAGCTTCTGCGGATAGTAATACTGCAATAGGTGCAGTAAATTTAGTGCAGACTAAGTGTTCTCCCTTTATACCTGAAACTTATCCATGCGAATTTTGCGAATATACACAATGGCTTTAAAAAGAATTTTAGTAAACATAATGCAAAGTCACAGTATGTTTTAGGTGCTCTTGCTAACAAGAATAAAGTTTCGAGACAAATTATAGGGAATGAACGAAAACGAACTGAAAATCCAGTATTGTATTAGCAGACTTTTAGCACAGTATGTTCAAAAACACACAATACGAAAGTTTGTTGGAGGCCCCTTTTGATCGGGGGCCCTTAGTTCTTGAACTAAGGTAGCCTAAACTGCGTTACGCCACTGCTCTGGCTGACGCTTTTTTGTACACATTTTCCAGATGTCGATGTAGGTTCAGATGGTTATCCAAATCTACATCAAGGTACTTGTATGATTTTGTCTCATGAATAGTTTGATTGTAGATTTTGATGTGCACGTTTGGCTGTTTGGACAATTCAGTTGTACCTTTTTTTTCAAGTTAATGAACAAGTTATTTTCATCAAGCCAGTTTGCAACTTTTTGCAGTTCACTGTTAAGTAAATGTTCTATTTCATTTGAGTTCTTTCCTGCACGATATAAAACAGTATCGTCGGCATATAATATAACGCCAGCATCAGTGAGCGGAATATGGATGTCTTGATTATCAGCCCAAAGAGAAGGGACCCCAGGATGGATCCTTGTGGGACACCACATGTAACGTTTTCTTCGCATGAGCTGGTGTTATCAAATATTTCTTTTTGTTTTCTATTAAAGAGATGATCACCCATTCATTGTAATTCCACATCATCTATACCATAACTTGGCAATTTTTCCAGCAAGGTTGCATGACGTACTGTGTCGAAGGCTTTACGGAGGTCAATATAGACAGCACCACTAAGTAGCCCTTTTTCAACGTTCTGTCTAAACTTTTCTGACAGTAAGGTAACTGCTTGTTGCGTAGATCTCCCTTGTCTAAACCCAAACTGATGTGGGCACAACAGGCCATTCGATTCAAGGTACTGGGACAATTGATTATAAATGATCAGATAACTTTTGATAGAGCAGGAATTACCGTGATCGGCGTATAGTTGTCCAACATTGTCGGATTGCCTGATTTGAAACCAGGGGTGTTTTTCCCACATCTGAAATTTTGATTCGTACAAATATTTTGATTCTTTTTCTTCAGATAAAAATGTTGCGTGCTCTCCTCCGCAGGTACCTTTTCAAGATTGAGCAGGCACAAGAAGAGAGAGAGATAAGGGACCTCACTCTCCTTCATTTTTCTTTACTCTATCAATTCGTCTCGAAGATGTTTGTTCTTCAACAGGAAAATGGCATTACATGAAGTTTGGATGTTAATTTTCGTACAATACCGCATACCGCGCTGTGAAAGCTCGATACCGCAATACCGCAAGTTGTTTCCGTCATTACCGCAATACCGCACAAAATTTACCCACGATACCGCAATACCGCAAACCCCGAAGTACCCCTCCTTGAGAAATATTTAAGTCGAATTTCGCTGTGTTTGATTTGTTTGTATCTTCTCTTTTCAATTTTTCAATTTCCATTTTTAAAACTTTATTTTCATCTTCTAAGGATTTGCTTTCCCTTTCGAGTATACTGACTCTTTGTTTCTCTTTATTTTGATTAAAAACAATCTGATCAATCCTTTTCTCTATCGCTCCAATACGCCTAAGGATATCTCCTTCCGTTGAAGTTCCCCTTGTTTCAAATATTTTCCCAAAGTCTAAAAATTTTACACGATGAAGTTCTTCTTTTTTTGAACTTTCTAAATTTTCAAACTCACTTTCATCAGATATTTCATCATCAGATATTTTGGAGTTACTTTCCTCTGAATATTCACTTACATTTTCATCTTGATCATCGTTCTCCTTATTCCCCTCGTTCTCTTCTTTTTCCTCGGTGTGTAAACTATAGTGCAGCGATGCAACTTCAATCAACTCAGCTCGAAATTTTTTCAGTTTCTCTTCATCCTGAGATTCTTCGATGATTTCTTCCTTATTCGCTGTTTCTTTCTCAACTATTCGCAAAGATTCTTTTCCTCTGGGATATGTTTTCCGAACTTTTTCGTTGTAAAGCATGTAATTCAAGGACATCATAATTGCTTTCTCAACTAGGCCATGAGCTTTGCTTAGGCCCTTGCACACCACGTTGGAGTCTGCTCGATGGTTATGTTCCGGATTTTACTTATTCTATCTAAAATCAGTTCTTCTAATTCTTCTCTTCCCATAATTATTCCACTTTCTGACATAACTTGTTCTTGCTGTTCTTGTTGTTCTTAAATGCGGTCTGAATCCACCATTCATGAAGGATATTTTCATGCAACGAAATATTAGGTACTGCCTAAGGCATGGTAATGACGCTCAACTGCCAAAAGTACGAACTACGGCCTTTGGAGTTGAGCCCATTACTTACCTTGGAAATAAACTGTGGCAGCATTTACCGCAAGAACTAAAACAATTAAACAGCCTTCCTATGTTCAAAAAACGAATTAGATGTTGGAATGGTGGAACATGCAACTGTAGGCTTTGCAAAGTATATATCCCACAAGTTGGGTTTCTAACATGATAGATTTTAACTCTGATTTGTCCTGTAATATATATTAATTTTAGTTTTATTGTAAATTATGTATATTGTAAATAGTAGGCCTTAATTAGCTGCAATTTAGCTATTCATTTTTTAGCCTACTTTAAATAGATATTTAATAATAATAATAATAATTCATCAGGCCAAATATCCGCAAACGAATCGGCGATAGCAGCAGCGGCCATTTTCACGTCCAATCACTGTGAAACCCTGTGGAGTTATTCGGGCAGAGTGAAAGAGACATAGAATCACTTGTAAATATAGTTCATAGATTTGTGATATAGGCATGCAATTCGGTATAGAAAAGTGTGATGTCATTATCATGAAGCGTGGAAAGATGGTCACCTGTGATGAAATTGTACTAGCCGATGGATAGAAGTTGAAAAGCGTCAACGAAGAAGGGAACAAGTACTTGGGTATAGTAGAACTAGATTTGATAAAGGAGAAGGACATGAAAGAGAGATTCACGAAGGAATACAAGCGAATGATTAAACTAATATTGAAGTCAAACTTGAACAGCAGGAATGCCATTTCAGCAATGAATGTTTGGGCAGTAGCTGTGATGAGATATGGTGCTTGGTTGGTGAAGTGGACGAAAGAGGAACTTGAGAGACTAGACAGGCAGACGGACACGGAAAATTATGACAATGAATGGAGTGTTGCATCCAAAAAGTGACGTCTATAGATTGTATGTTGCAAGACAGAGAGGTAGAAGGGGATTGCAAAGTGCATTAGAAACCATTCGGTCAGAGGAAAATAACCTCAAATGTTACGTTAAAAGTAGCCAAGAGCAATTATGAAAAGTGGTACATAATCAACAGGAAATGAGCAGTGACAACATTAAGCCATCAGAGTATAAAGATCAAATAAGAAGAGAAAGAGAAGTCAAATGGCATGAAAAAGTAATATATGGTCAGTTTTTCAGAGATACGGATGGGATAGTAGACAGGAAGAAATCATGGTTGTGGCTAAAAATGGAGAAGGGACAGAAGCATTGATTATGGCGGCACAAAAACAAGCAATACGTACGAATTATATCAAACATCATATCGACAAATCAAGAGATTCGCCGACTTGCAGAATGTGTGGTGAGAAGAGGGAAACAGTTAACCATATTACATGTGAATGTAGCAAATTAGCCCAGCAGGAATATAAGCGACGCCACGACAATGTAGCACGGGTAGTTTACTGGGAGATTTGCAAGAAGTATGACCTACCCAGGGCTGAACAGTGGTACAATCATAAGCTAGAAGGTGTTACTGAAAATGAAAGCATTAAGGTACTGTGGGACTTCAACATAAACACAGATTACGAAATCGAGCATAGGAGACCAGACATTGTCGTCGTGGTCAAATCAGAAAAAGAGTGCTTGATCATCGACATAGCCGTGCCATGAGATGCAAGGATAAAACAGAAGGAACAAGAGAAAATCGAGAAATATCAAGACCTGGAAAGAGAAATTGCAAGGTTATGGTACCTTCGAAAAGTAAGCGTCGTACCAGTGGTAGTTGTTGCATTGGGATGTGTAACAAAAGACGCAGAGCAGTACCTAGAGAGGATAGGGATAAAGATCTGGACTGAAGTGATACAGAAAACAGCGTAGTTAGGAAGTTCAAGAACATTGAGAAAGGTTCTCGAAACCAGAGGCTAGTTGTTCTAGCTTGCTTTCGGGAAGAAGTTACCAGGAACTTTTTCCTGAGAAAAAGATAACATAACAATGATAATAATAATAATAACAATTCTAATGATACTAGTTTTTGACTTTGTGTTGTTTACACATGGTCGTGGGGTGGAATCCTCTATCAGTGGCTAAAATAATTCTTAGCCTTTTTGCAAATCCTTGGAGGGTCATTGGGAATGGATGTTTTTCTCGGTGGTTCTTGGCTCCAACAACATGAGAGTAGGGCTTCCAGTCCCAGGGGTATCGATTGAATACGGAAAAGGAAGGGAAGGGGGAATTGAAAATCGAAAGGTTTTCCACTTTAGAGACGGTGTTTTTGTATTTTTTGATAACTTAGTCGTATTGTAAAATGTCGTTTCCTTTTGATTTTAATTCGTTTCTCTCCATTGTTATTTAAAGTAAAAAAGTATTCGTAAATCTTATTGTAATGTAAATTAGATATGTTAGGTTTTATATTGCTCGGCTGTCCCAGGTTTAGTAACGGACGAAGACTCTATAATCGAAACGTTTTTATCAAACAGCTGCGTTTTTCTGTTCTATTTTCTGTTTATTCAGCATGTGGTTTTAGTTTATTTATATATATATATAAATTTGTTGTATATATTTTGAGAAAGTTGATAAATTAGAAGTTCTGTTTGTTGTTACTTGGTTGTTACTTCTTGTTTTGATAAAAATTCTTCAAGGTGTTCAGTAAAAGCAGCATATATTGTTTCAACTCTAAAATTTCTGCCATCAAAATTGAGGGAATGATGTAGCTGTAATAAAAAAACATATATCCTTTTTGTCTAAAGGGGCGTTTCCGGCAATCAGATGGGTGTGGCCCGGAAACATTTTTTTGGTGGCGAGCCCCCGGACCCCCAATTCTTTGCTCTTGTATTAGAAACTTATTTTACCTCCCAGCCGCCCCTGTGATAAAGCATTATAAATCTACCTTACACTGTAAAACTAGAATTTAAATTCTAAAATACATCAGCTGGGACATCGTTCTGCTTACATGGCAGAATAGTGGCACCCTTGGAAAAAATTACAATTCCTTGTTTTGCAGTTCCAACAGAACAGAAGCAGAATACATACAGAGCTGCATGCGTTCATTGGTGAACGTAACAACTATTCTGAAAGTATCACAGTCTAAAAAGTTGAATTTCCGTTGCGTTAGGGGTAAAGTAGACGGCCGTTTCTTATCTCCTTTGCTACCTTTAGATACTCGTTTCTACGAAAATGTTTATCGAGTCTATTTTGATATGATGCTACTATCAATTAAAACAAGAGCATTAGAAGATATAGAAAAACATATCACTTACACGAGTGTCATTAGTGTCCTCTCTTGGTAAACTTGATTTGAGCAGTATTTCACATAACACTCAAAATATGTTGTAGCCTACGGAGAAAAAGAATGCGTTTACATTTCAATAGAGCTCTACAAACTATGATTTATCAACATAATAACTGATCAAAGATACTTGTTTAGATCCAACATAAGAATTGACAACGAAAAGGTATTCGAGGTGAAAGACAATATTATAATATGCATCATATTAAACCCATAAACGCAACAAAAACACCGAAATCAGTAGAAAGAAGACTGTTAACTCCTGTAAAAGATACAATAACCAAAATAAACCTGTAACAAGGGAAAAACTGTTAAATCCTATATAAGACAAAACCGAATTAATATTAAAACATGAAAGGAAAGAAATAAGTTAGTAACTCACTAGCAACTGCTGAAAAGATCTTGAATCTTATGCACAGGGTTTTGGTTATGTATGAATGTATGTATGTATTATGAATATTTTAAAAGGATATGTACATTTCAGCTTAATAAAAAACTGCTATCAACATGTGTCCTTTCAAATCTAAATAAAGAGAACATAAAGACATTAAATGAACAAGTAAATAAGTAGAGATACACTAACAATTCAATCCAAGCCTATAAAATGTCATGCGATGTAAAATTTACTTAAAAAATGAATTTACTTTGTTCTCAAAATCATCTGCACTTTCTCTTATATCTTTAGGGAGTGAGTTGTATAATCTTGCACCCATAAAGGAAAAGCCATCCTTAGCAAACTCTAGTTTAACTTTGGGAACGTGTAAAAGAATATTGCCGTTCCTTGTCCTCACTTTGTGTTCGTTGATCATGAAATAATCCTGAAAGTTTGTACATACATTTCCATTTAGACACTTTCTCACCAGTAAAATAGCATGCTTATCGATTTCGTGCTTTAAGTCGACTGTCTTTGATTTCAACATAGAGGAGGCTCGTGCCTCTATCGATTTCAATTTCTTAAGCTGGGTCCTTGTCAGGTTCAACTGAACGATGCAGTTGTATACAAGGGCTGGAATGATGGCGCTCGTGTAGACGGCGTTTGCCGCTTTAAAGGTCATTAACGGCTTCAACTTGCGCAAGAGGCCAAGTTTAGATGACGCTTTCTTGTACTTCTGGTCAAAATTTGCAGCGAGGTTGAGGTGTTGATCCAGAATGGTACCAAGATATTTATATGACTGAGTAGAATTGATATTTGTACCATTGCAAAACAGGTTTAGATCTCTCGAATCGGGTGCAACAGTTGCTATACGTTTTGAAGTGCCAAGCAACATGCACTCTGTCTGATCCTTCTTTAGATTGGTGATGAGATCGTTACAAGAAAGGTACGTAGATATCTAAGCGAGGTCTTCGTTTAAGTTCGCTTCCATTTCATCAATGGACTTTGATGACAGGTAGATCACTGTGTCATCTGCACACTGAACGACATTACTGTGATGGAGGCAGTCTTTGTTCCCCGTGTTATTTAGACTTGGAAACTTGTATGTTGAAAAATCTGTTCAGGCAGAATGGTTACCCTGACCATGTTGTTAATGGGTGTGTTGAAAGGAAACTCTCTACTTGGTCATCGGACAAGGTTTTTGGTCCGAAGAAGTGTCCGGTTTACATTAGATTACCATATATCGGTGATTCATCTTACAGGTTTGAAGGAGAAATTCGAAAAGCTGATATGTTTTTTTTTCCTTTTTATATCAATCTCTAAGAAAAAACTACAATACAAGAATATGAGGCCAATCATAGCAGGAAAAGACACATGGTCATCTAGTCCCCGCTATGAATGACTCTTACAACAAATATAAACAATAATCTAATTCAACTAACAAAAAACCCAATAGCACACCACACCACTCTACACCAAAAGACACTACACTATACAACGAGAAGACACTCCAGGTACAACGAGAAACCATGTAAAGCAGAGCGGCTCCTAGACTGAGGACATTCGTCTAAGTTTTGCTACATTGAATTTAAATTGATATTTACTGTCCTGTTATAGTCATTCAAATTATAGTCATTCCAAAAAAGGAGGCAGCCCCACTCTACATAGCCCCAAGTTGCACTTCACACAACGATACAACACAACAATCTCTCACATTACACTCCAGACGAAAAGGGATTGCTGCTAATGTTGGTATTTAGTCCAACCGCATAGACCCCTCAATTAATGACATGGTTGCTTCAAGGATTATTCTATTGTTGATTAAAGTGAACTGAGGGCTGCCGTAGAGAAGCAACTTAGACAATGCTTTTGAGTCCATATTTGTAAGATCGAGACCGGGGACTTCAGAAAGCTGACCAAGGAGATCACGACGCATCACACGAAACCGATGGCAGTGCAGGAGGAAATGTGCATTATCTTCGTTGCCCATACCACATACCACACAAGCACAGTGGGCTTTCGTCAAACGCTTGATACCTACGATGTCGCGAATACCATACATAGTTATTTTCAAAGGTCGTATTGTCGATAGTAGCTTCCTCTTAAACACAGCAAGAGAGCTGGAATTTTTTATATCCTCAGTCAGTAGATTCCATTCAAACAGTGTGTTATGAAATTACGTGTTTGTAAACCGAGCCGTTCTTCCAACATTTTGGTCATAATCCTGAGAGTTTCGAAGATTGTAAGGTATCCGGCGCTCACATGGAATTTTAGCAAACAAATAATCTGGAGAACGCGTCAATCTTAAATTATAAAATGGCACAGTCTTCTATACCGTCGCCTGCTATAGAGATCTTCCCAACCCAATTCATCGTATAAACGTTGCCTACTAGTACCTCTCCAAGTTCCAGTAACTGCTAGAGCCGCAGAGTACTGAGTCCGTTCAATTTTTTAGTTAAATCTAATTTCATATCAGGATCGTACTTGTGATAGATTATGTCACCATAGTCAAGATTAGGCCTTACATAAAGCTTGTAGACTTGATCAAGTACCTCCCTCGAGACATATCTAGAGATGTGACGAATGATACCAATACCACGCCTCGCTTTTATAATAGACTCTTTTATATGACTGTGGAAGTTTAGCTTTGAATCAAGAATAACTCCAAGGTGCTTATGCTCAGGCACATTTACTATCACATCATTTCCCAATTTCAATGAAGGATATTGTGGTCGTAGCCTTTGGTCGAAAAATAACCTCTTCCGTTTTTTCAGCATTAAACTGCATCTTCCATTGCCACGCCCATAATCGTGCCTTTTCTAAGTCCCTATTCAGCACCCCTGCAGTCACAGCTTCATTTGTTACAGTAGAAAAAAGGGATTTATAGTCAGCATCTTCACATCGCAATTTCAATTATCAACTAAGTAATTAATATAGACCAAAACACAGAGGACCCAAGACAGAACCTTGTGAAACACACTTTTTCATTTTCACTTTAAAATTGTTTATGCACGGTAGCCCCGTCAGTCAGTATGACACCAGCAGGGATAGCACTCCATGCGAGCTTTTGCCATTCAGTACAACGCGCTGCTTGCGATCAAATAGGAAGTTTTGAATGAGGGCGAGGAGATCACCAGTTTCCAATACATTCCATTTTATACAATAAACCATCATGCCAAACTCTGTCATATGCCTTCGAAAGATCTAAGTAGACTGCCCGAGTCTCCTTGCTTGGAGTTTCCCCAAAAGCACTATAGATCTTATGGGTTATTAATAACAACTGATTAACCGTTGAATCCCCAGGGCAAAAGCCTGATTGATTTACAGTTAAGAGACCATTTTCAAAAAGAAGAATAGATATTGTGCCAAATATTAATTTCTCGAATATCTTTCCAAATATCGGCAAGAGTGAGATTGGTCTATAGTTCTTCTTGCTTTGCCTGCTTCCCTTTTTATGGATTGGAATCACGTTTGCCTTCTTCCAAATAGAGGGATATTTACCAGTAGCTAGACATTTTTCAAAAATTAGACACATTGGTTAAACAATTAAATGATCACAGATTTTTATCCTTGAGATAGAGATCTCGTATCATTGAGATAGAGATCTCGGAGAGCTGATTTGTTACAGTACCGTTGATTCTAGGGTCATTTTCGGGTCTCTTCGTATGTTGCCTCAAGTCCAAAAGGATACGTGCCATTAACGTGAGTAATGTTGTGTATCAATTTACATACGAGTGCGATGCTCGCTACGCAGGTAGGACATCCCAACTTGTTGGCAGGATAAGACGACATGTGCCCCTAGCAATAAGGAAAGGCGCAACGGTCGGTATCAACCAAAACGAAAATGTAAAGCTGGTCCGGCTAAACAAGAAAGTGATTCTGCCACTGGTACTCACTTACTGAGCAGTAATGACTGTGGTAACAGCTATAGCGAGAATTGTTTCCGAATTTTGGGAAGTGCAAGGTCTGCCTTCCACCTCAAGGTTCTAGAAGCGGTGTTTACTAAACTTCAGGATCCCTCCCTCTGCCGACAGAAGGAGTTTGTTTTCACGTTGCAATTGTTCTAATTTGCGCCAAAGGCTTAGATCTTTGGCGGTTGTCTATTGAGTTTAGCCAACAAGTGGCTTAGGTGCTATTGACATGTGATTTTCGGCTTGTTTGTTCGTCTCCTATAAAAGAGGCCTGTTTTCTTGGTAATTTGTTCTTCGCACGAACCAAACTGATGAGAGTGCGACGAAACTAGTTTTGGTGATTTCACGTTGATCTTTTCAGCAGTTACTGGTGAGTTACTAACTTATTTCTTTTCTTTCAGGTTTTAAGATTGATTCGGCTTTGTCTCACAGAATTTAACAGTTTTACTCTTGCTACAGGTTTATTTTAGTTATTGTTTCTTTTACAGGATTTAACAGTCTTCTTTCTTCTGATTTCGGTCTTTTCGTTGCGTTTATGGGATTAATATGATGAGTTCGTTATTTAAGGCTATTTTAAAATCTGTACCACGAATCATTTGTTTAAAAATAATATTCTTTGTTATGACAGGTCAGCTGCATTAGGGTGAATTTCGATATCTATAGAACTCATTCAGCTTAAAATATCCGCATGTCAATGTTGATATGGTTTTGGGTAAAACTGTGTCGAATTTAAGTATTTGACTCGTAAAGTTGTATGCTGAATCAGCAAAATATGAGGAAAAAGATTGAAAAGCCATCATATATATCCTTGTCTCTATAAGCACTCTCTCTTTTAAGCCCCCCCCCCTCTGGACTGTACTAAACTAAATAGCCCCACCTCCCGCGCGGCTTAATAGAGCCTTTACGGTAATCTGGCTCCAACTGTGCCGGGTGACCCAGAAAAAAGTGACACAACGAAATCTTTTATGGAAAAAATGTATGTGGCAAATTTTCAAAGTTCTTCTGTCGCTAAAAGACTAGCCTTATGAGCATTTTTCGCAATTTTTTTGCGCACAGGGAAGTTCCCGAATTAAGAATTTTGAGGAAAAGGGCAAGCTTGAAATTCTCAAAAAGTCGTCAAAAACGGGGATCAATTTGAAGCCATTTCAGATCTTCAAAACAACGAGGAGCGTGTTTCATTCAGCCTGAGAATATATTCAAGTACCTAGGGACTATGAACTTGCCCTGAAGACTTACGACTGGGTTAACTATTCCCATGTTGCAATGAAACACGCTCCGCATTGTTTTGAAGATTTGAAATGGCTGTAAATCGATACCCTGTTTTTGACGACTTATTGAGGATTTCAGGCATGCCCTTTTCCTCAAAATCCTTAATTTTGGAAATTTACCGGGCCGTAAGAATTTGCGAAAAATACTCATAGCATAGGCTAGTCTTTTAGCGACAGAAAAACGTTTGAAGCATTTCAATCGGCCACTTACTTAATTTTCTGTAACAGATTGCGTTGGGTCACTTTTTTCTGGGTCACCCGGTACAAATCCACAATCTTAGACAAAAGTCGTCGGGACAGATGAGTTTTGTGAACTAAAATACCGTTCTTTCCTGCAAATTATTACCTTTCATATTTCATATATTTTCCATAATTCATGCTTTTAAGGAGGGTTGCCCTTCAGCAGAAGCTTTTTTTCAAGGAGCCCTCCAATAAAAACCTAATTACAATATACGGTTAAAATACCAAATCACTATCAAACCATAACTTTAAAAGCCCATCTATAATTATACCATATTTACAATAGAAAGAGAAATTAACCCTTTATTGATTTTTAAAACCATTCAGGGAGGATGCCGTCTAAGATTCAGCTGGGAGGCTATTCCATAGTTTAGTTCCCCGGAAAGAAAAGCATTTTTGCCCATTTGTTGACTTTTTCTTTGGCAACCTTAAATCAGTTTCAGTGTTCCTGAGACTGCGGGAGGAACTTGTTGAGTTTTTGATAAAAAGGTTACACAGGTATTGTGGAGTCAAATCACTGAGCGACTTGAAGACCATCGTTTTAGACTCAACGTCAATAAGTTCTTCGATGGTCTTCCAGCCCAACTCCTCAATAAGTTGTCTGCTTGGAGTATCAAAGCTGCTATTTGTTATGATTCTAGCAGCACAATTTTGAAGCTTTTGCAACTGGTTTATATCTGTAGAAGCAGCACAACCCCAAACAGAACAAAAATATCGAAAATGGGGCTCAACAATGCCTGTGTAAAGAGTTTCCAAGCCTCCTTAGGTAGAAAAGATTTTCCACGTCTTAAAAAGCCGATTGCCCTGGAGACTTTGGTAGAAACTGCCTTAATTTTCTCCTTCCAGTCCAAAGAGCAATCGATTTGTATTTTCACTGCTAAAAACCCCCGTCCCCCATTGCTATGTTGATTTGATTGAAGAACATATAGCTGTGAATTCATCTGCAACATTTTCATCATATTCCAACATAGCATTGGGGGGGGGGGGGGGTCCTTAACTCGACTTGCTTCCTGAAAGCAAAGTGTCTCAACACTTTTGTCTAAACTTCGACTTAGCGACCATTGTCTTGCAATTGACACGGGCCGTAGGCTAGAGAAGATCGGGTCTGCCACATTTGTAATGAGGAACTAACTGAAGATGAAAACACTTTCTACTTAAATGTGAACACTATTCTGTGGTTAGAGATGCATTTCTCAATCAAGTTTTGATAGCTATCCAAGTACGAAACAATTTACCGCTGATGATTTGCTCCAATTCATGTTCTTATGTGAGGGTCAAGAAACAATCGACAATCTGCTCAAATTTATTGGACAAATCACTGATATCCGAGAAAAATCAGTACACTTTTTAAATATCCTCAAAGTTAAGATTCCCATGATACCACCTCTTCTAGAAAATGGGATGTTTGTAACGGATTTTACTGAAAAGCCACAGATCTTTAATAACTATTTCATACTCCAATGCAAGACCATTGACACAGGTAGCGAAATTCCACAAGATATTCTAGTAACTACGACTCTTGATAAGTGGTTTTTTCATCTCCGAGGAGAAGACACTAAATATCATAAGAACCCCTTAATCCCAATAAAGCACATCGTTGGGATGAAATATCTGTGAGGATGATAAAATTGAGCGATGTTGCATTGGTTCTGCCACTCAAGATAATTTTCGTAAATTGTTTGAGGCGTGGTTTATTTCCCGAAATATGGAAATGTGCAAATGTAGTGCCGGTTCATAAGAAAAATGAGAAAAATGTGCAGGGGAATTACCGTCCTATTTCTCTTTTACCAATTTTTGGGAAAATGCTTGAACAACTCACATATGATTCTCTTTACTCACATCTTGTATCACATGAACTACTCAACCCAAATCAATCAGGTTTTCGCAAGGGAGACTCAACAATCAACCAGTTACTCTCAGTAACACATACGATATTGAAAGCTTTCGACTGTAATCCTCCTCTTGATGTTCGCTCAGTGTATCTAGACATTTCTAAGGCATTTGATAGGGTATCGCACGACGGTCTAATTTATAAACTAAAACGATGTGGTGTCTCAGGAAAACTTCTTTCTTTAATCCAAAGTTTTCTCAAGGATCGAAAGCAGAGGACTGTATTGAATGGACAGAGTTCAAATTGGGGATATATTTCGGCAGGGGTTCCCCAGGGCTCAATTCTAGGACCTTTGTTTTTCCTTGTGTACATAAATGATCTAGCTGTAGGCTTGAAGTGCAATGTTAAATTATTTGCTGATGATACATCATTGTTCACAGTGGCAGAAGATTCAAATACAGCAGCCAGTGATATGAACCATGACTTGGACTTGATAAGTCAGTGGGCACACGCTTAGAGAATGTCATTTAAGGTAACTCTGCTTTCCGCTCTAGTGCACAGCGAGATGCCGTTTCGCAAAACCACTCTCCTCAGAAAACAGTTAATTTCTCCAATATTATTCGGCCTATGGAAAAGCGGTAAAAAGGATGTTGTTCTGTATAATCTGGGCAATCGAGAGATGTATAAATCGCAATGTTTCCGTCAACCCTGGTTTCGCAAATCCAAGTTCAAATCTTTTTGCTGATTTCAGAAAAGTGGATTTATCACCAAAACTTCTCGAAAAATGTTCGATTTTTTTCGTTCCATCTTTAGCTAGGTTGTTGATCTACAACTTTGCCAAGTCTGATTGAAAAAGCTAGGCTAGATATCCTGCAATCGAATTTCGTATTTCTGTTTACTTTTCGACTGCGAAATGGAGAAACCTTGGTCAACAGATTACCATGCTATGAAGCACGCTTGCAAAAGCTCAGGTTTGAAATAACTTTCAGAAGTTTCTCCATTGGCAAACAAATGAACGTCATCTTTTGGGAATACCATACGCAGTTCTCAAAAGACATCCTTAGTGCGCTTGCAAAAGTATCATTTGCATCTATTGATTGAAAATTACTGATTTTTACCAGCAATTTCACGAAACCATGCTTTGGGTGTCTTTCGAGACTTTCGTAAGCATTCACAGATTATCAATTTCTTTTAGAGTCCACAATGAGCATAGTTCTTAGGTCAAGAACTAATTTTTTTGCAAAAAAATTCTACTGGCGTTCAAATCGTTCTGCATGGTCTAAACTGTTGACCAACGCTTTTCTCTTTCAATGTCGAAAAGTAAACAGAAATGTAAAATTCGATTGCCAGAAATCTAGCCTAGCTTTTTCAATCAGACTTGGCAAAGTTGTAGATCAACTACCTAGCTAAAGATGGAACGAAAAAATATCGAAACTTTTTGAGTAGTTTTGGAGGTAAATCCACTTTCCTGAAATTAGCAAAAAGATCTGAACTAGGATTTGCAAAACCAGGGTTGACGGAAACATTGCGATTTATACATCTTTCGATTGCGCAGATTATACAGAACAACACCGTTTTTACCGCTTTTCGATAGACCGAATAATATTGGAGAAATTAACTGTTTTCTGAGGAGAGTGGTTTTGCGAAACGGCATCTCGCTGTGCACTAGAGCGGAAAGCAGAGTTACCTTAATCCTGACCCGCTAAAACAAGCTGTTGAATTGAAATTTTCAAAGAAGAAAATTGAAATTGATCATCCTGTGAACCTTTTTAACGACATACCTGTTAAAAAAGTAAATGAACATAAACATTTGGGAATTATCCTGGACTCAAACCTATCTTTCTCAGCTCATATCAAATCAGCTATCTCTAAAACAAGAAAGGGCATTGGTTTGCTGAGATATCTCCCGAATATCTGCCCAGGCATACCCTAAATGAATTATATAAGCTCTATGTTCGACCCCACCTGGATTATGCCCAGGAATACCCTAAACGAATTATATAAGCTCTATGTTCGACCCCACCTGGATTATGGTGATGTTATTTACGATATTCCTGCTAAAGTGTGTGAATTCAGTTAAAACATCCTTTTACCAAATTTAATGGAAAAGCTAGAGTCTGTTCAGTATTCTGCTGCTTTGGCGGTAACCGGAACATGGAGGGGAACATCTCGTGAGAAGCTGTACACAGAGCTTGGTTGGGAGTCACTGAGTTCCAGAAGATGGAGTAGACGCCTAGAATTGTTAGACGCACACAACAACGACCCAAAAACTATCTGTAACGACTCAACCAAGCGATTCACTCGAAAGAAAACACACGACTTTTTCCAGAACCAAATCCTTCAAAATCAAGACTCTTCTACATCAAAACTCGAATACTTTCATCTCTCAGTCATTTAGCGTCCTTCCTCGTGTCTTTCTCTTCTTCTCTCCCTCGTCTCTCTCGTCCGGGGGTCAAACTCCCCATTTGTGCAGAAAGTCTTTTGGGGGCCTCCGCAGAGGGCCTCACATAGACGCCTTACCTGGTTATACAAGTTTGTAAATAATCTTAGTCCTGAGTATACAGTAGATCCAATTCCCCTTCTTCGTCAGTCGCAGTACCGTCTTCGCAATCAGGATGTCATTGGGCGATGAAAGGCAAGGACAGAAAAATGCAAGTCTTCCTTTTGTCCTAATTGTTTATCTAAATGGAATAAGCTTGAGCCTGAATTGAGACTTGCACCTTCTATTGCTGTTTTTAAGAAAAAGCTCTTTTCAATAATTCGCCCCCCCCTGCAAAATCTGTCTTTGGAATTCACGACCCAAAGGGATTATCATATCTTACTCAACTTAGGGTTGGTCTCAGCAAGTTAAGTTTCCACAAATTCGAGCATAATTTTAGGGATACCATAAACCCGATGTGCCCAACAAGCGATGGCATTCAGGACGTGGAGCACTTTTTTGTTGCCCTTCCATTTTTTAATGCACAACGACGAGATCTTTGCACTGGAATTGTTGAATTATTACGACCATCTGTACAAATCACCAATCTTTCAAATGATGCTTTGGCGCAGCTTTTATTATATGGTGATCAAGACCTTTCTTATGACTTGAACAGAAATATTCTCGAACTAACTTTACATTACATTCACAAAATTGGTCGGTTTGACTTAGATGTTTCAAACCTTATTCATGCACAAAGCAGCCACCAAGTCTCTTCACGTAAATGTTTCCTTTTGTTTGTAAATTCTGTTTCACATCAGATGACAAGCATTTGATTTACTTTAAATAACTAGAACGAGTTGTGCTCACATTGATCGCAACCCTGACCTGACATCTGATGTGAGACGGAATCTAGTATAGTATCCAGTAGTTTTTAAATCGTTCGTAGTGTACCGGGTGTCCCCAAAAAAAGTTTCGGGGTTTGATTGAACGCAGACAAAAAAGTTCGTTATCTGGCAATTTCTATTCATTCTAGGTACATGCTGGACATTTCAACTTACAGTTTGGCATATCGTAGGAAGAAATCAGTAATCTGAAGATGGATTTATTAGTCCTAACATCGCATCTTCATGTTGAAGGCAAAACCAGAGAGATTAGTACGCCTTTCTGCACCATCGTGGTGGAGGGGGAATCTCCGGATGAGCAACACAAAAACTGGGTTGATACTTTGTTTCATTGCCTTGACGACGTGCAAGAGTTCCGCTTATTGAGCATATTTGAAGTAAAGGTCTGAAAATCGAATCTAATAGGTCTCAGGGGGGAAATACTACGTTCATACCTTGCCACTAAATTCGGACTGGACGAACACACAAAAATGCATTATTGCATAATATGGTCGAAAAAGCAATTGAAACTATTCTTCAGTTAAGATAAGACAGTCTAATCTACTCCGTGCCGTGAAACCGTGAAACAGTAAAATTCCCTTTTGAAATTCCCAGTTGGCACAAGGCAACAATAACAGCAGCAAACAGTTGTCACAAGACCTATATTTTTCTATTCTTCACACCTTAGGCTAATTCACACAATAAAAATGATTTAAATCTAAATTCCGTTCAATTACAAAGCAACGCTTTCTCTTGTGAATAAAATTTCTGCACGCTCGGGACGTCAAGGTAATGAACGAATTGTCAACTCAATTTTTGTGTTGCTCGTCGAGGGAGTCCCCACCATCACGAAGCAGGAAGGCGTAATAATCTCTCTGGCTTTGCCTTGAACATGAAAATGAAATGTTAGAGCTCATAACTCCATTTTCCGATTACTAATTTCTTCCTACGATATGCCAAACTGTAAGTTGAGATACCTAGCACGTAGCTGGAATGAATAGAAATTGCCAGATTAAAAAGATTTTTCTTTGTGCTCAATCAAACATCGGAACTTTTTTTGGGACACCCGGTAGTTGTATTTAGTTCAAAGTTGCGTGTCTTTTCATATTGGCCATGGGGTAGTCATTGTCTTTCGCTCCCCATGGTATCGTCCCAGTAGTGTTGTATAGTAGAATGTAAGGTTTATTGTAAGATTTTAATACAAAAAAAAAGAACAAATATCCCCAAGTCTCTATAGAACTTAGATATGTATAAAATTCATGTTGCTGTCTTTTTAGGCGTAGTAAGTTAGTTACTACTTTTTTTAATTTTCTTTCTCTTTTGTTTTGTTTTATTTTTTATCTGAGCTATCTTTTGTTCTGTTATATTGCAGCCGTATAGTGTAAAATGTATTGTGCTAAATGAAAAAGAAAGAACAAAGAGTTTTAGAGTCGATCAAACCGGGGGGGGGGGGGGGTTGTAGGGACGCCAATCTAAACACTGACATAAATACCTAAACTTATCTCAAAATATATATCAGAATTCCACCCAAAGGCTAAAGCAAGAATCGCAAAAAATATCTACAAACATGCAAAGACACCAATATTTTCGGAGTAGTCGGTGATACTTTTTACATATTTTGGAATGACTGACAGTGACACCTGGTACTTACGTATTCAACTACGATGTCGCTAATTGAAGATATGATGAAATTCTCTTCTTGTTTGCCCCGCAAACTGTGAAGAAACCTGCAACAGGACATAATATCTTTCTTAACATTGAAAAGACATCATATTTGAATTGAATGCACTCAGCGGTATGAAGTCTGTTCTTGCGTTCAATATTACAGGCAATCTGAGAGATGAAATGGATTTGAATCGACAGGAAGTTTTAGGGTAGGGTGGGGTAATGTGGGTCTACAATGAGCAAATTTTTTAAATTGGATAGCTGGTAAAACGAAAATAAGATACAAACACTTTCAAAATGTTCGTTTAATTGACATTCAGTGCTTTTTGCTTCCTGCCAAAAAATCTCAGCTCTGAGATAAAGGCAGTTAAAGGCACATTGTCGTGGCACTGATTAGATGAATAAGACAATATGAAAGAATAGAATTAGGCAAGCTTCAGTAATTACGCTGTACACTGAAATTCATGAAGGTGATAACGATCTGACTCCCTTTATTCTCGAAACAAAGTATGGCACAAGAGCATGAAGACTTGATAATTATTCAGAGGCCAGGTTGTTTGTTAGTTCTTTCGACATTACTACTGACCAATCACAGCCTCAACAGTGTGCCTTTAAATGATACAAGGCTGATAAAGGCAGTTGAAAACATTTTTTCTTTGAGCAACTAAAAAAGTCCTACTTTTCCCGAAGAGCGGGAAAATGGGTCTATCTTTAAAACTTGTACAATATTTGAATATGAAAGGGTAAATGATCGAAAAACTTAATGGAATTATACTTCCCAACAATTCATAAATGATCTGACTCCTGATTATACTAAGGATCCAATACCACTACTTCAGCAGTCGCAATATTCTTTTTGCAACCAGAATGTGATCAGGCGAAAATGGGCAAGGACAGAACAATTCCAATTTCGCTTCTATCCTAATTGCTTATCTGAATGGAATAAACTTTATCCCGAGCTTAAACTTGCACCCTCAGTTGCTGTTTTTAAGAAAAAAATACTTGCAACAATCCGCCCCCTGCATAATCCGTCTTTGGTATTCATAACCCAATAGGCCTAGAGCCCCATCGCCCTGTTCCGATCACTGAAAAAGAAACCTTGAGTTACTTGGCCTAAGTAAATTTTATCGGAAAAGTTAATGCTAATGAATTATTCCTTATTTCATAGTTTAAAATATAGAAACCAGTTATTGTAAATTTAGCAACCGTCTTCTGTAAAATCGTTGTCGGAAAACACAGCGATAAAATCGCGATATCTCATTCCATCGCCCTGTTCCGATCACGCAAGCTCACGCATGAATTTCGGACGGTACCACTGCAGAGGGCTCGGGAAAGCGCAGTTCCCAATTGAAATGGATGCCATACACATAACAAAAGATATCTATCTCATGTTATCGTTTGATAAGTAACATTTTGCCTTTTTATTCGTTTAATGACACCATAAGCAATTTACAATTGAAATTTACAGTCTATTACAAGATAAATGGCAACACTATAGCATAGTCCCCTTCCCGTACTTCAATGCCCCCTGGCACCTGGCATTAATTCAAACCCTACCTTACGCGCATCCAAAGTCAACGAAACCCCCTGGTGAGGTTTCTTTGTTTATTTCACTTTCCACCCCGTCTCTTCATTGAGAGAGAATCCCAGAATTCGAAGCCGAACCTCATGATCGGAAGAGGGCGATCTGTAGCCTATCTGACTGCAGTTAGAACTTTACCCCCGGCTGGGAAGCAGAAGATATTATCATCGAAATTTTCTTTTAAATATTCGCTTAGAGAGTTGGAGTAAAGTTTGAAATGCTTTGACTGCGGTTCTAGTAAACAGTAGCAGAGAAACAAGAGAAAAGTTAATTGCTGCAAGGAAACACGAAGTGAAAAATGGCGACTACTTGCGATTCCATGACAGGTAGGCCTCTTTCATCTCCCCATATCGCTGGATTCACACGCCAGAAAAAAGTAAACCACGTCTCATCTTGAAGCTCATGGTGTCAGCAAAGTATTTTTTCGCGCGCTTTTTTAATTATAGGACTCATTCCTCTTGTAAACAAACATCCCGAGATTGTACACCAAAGCGCTTACAGGAGCCAGTGATCGGAACAGGGCGATAGGGCTCTATCCCACATTACTCAACTTAGGGTCAATCTCAGTAAATCGAACTTGCATAAATTCAAACCCAATGTCAGGGATACCAAGGCTATACCAAAGTTTCTGTTGGTCTCTCCTAAAGGTGAATTTCCAGTCAGTGGAATTTTCCGAGCGGGCGGAATTTTAGACAATAAAAGGTCGCTCAGCCGTAACTTTCTATTCAATTCCAGGGCGACATTATTTCACGCAGACAAAGGACATTCCGCCCGCTCGGAAAATTCTACTGACTGGAAATCAGCCTTAAGGGAGAAACCGGCTTAATCGAAAGATATGGCGACACTACTGCTTGAATCAAAATTGAAAATTGACAGATTTTGGTATAGTCTTTAGTAACATAGATACATCTACTATACACATATTATTTTATAAGAAGTTAATGATTAATAGAGAAGGATGAGACAGAAGATTAATTTACCTAGGTTTGTAATTGCTGGTGCTACAAGAAACGCTCTGATGTATGAATGAATTTTAGCGTTGATTCCAAAATTTCTTTATTTTGGTTATGAGAAAATCTTTTATCACCATACAACATTATTTGCAAAAGGGTTTGATTTGGCAGGTTTAAGATGTTGTGTAGTTGCAATACTTCGTTAACCGCGCCTAGGAGATCACGCCTTTGATCATCATATGCATGGAATTGCAGCAAGAAGTGTTCAGTATCCTCAATTCCATCATTAACTAGACACATTGGGTCAACTGTGTCTCGAAAGTTATGATTGAATTTGTGACAACTTAGCTTACTGAGGCATACGCGTAGCTGGGTGAGGATGGCAACACCTTTTGGATCATAAATTCCATAAACAGGTTTCTGGGTAGGGCGGATAAGAGAAGAGAGTCTGTTTTTGAATGAGCTTACTGTAGGTGATTCCCTGATCTCAGAAGCAAGACTGTTCCATTCTTTCAAACAATTGGGATAGAAGCTTGACTCAAAGCGCTCTGTTCTTGCATTTATTCGCCCAACAACAGCCTGATTTCTAAGAGCATAATATGATTTCTAAAAGCATAATTCAGTATCCTCAATGCCCTACAAATGATGGCATTGAGGATACTGAACACTTCTTGTTGCTCTGCCCTTTGTTTGATGTGCAACAATGAGACCTTCTCGCTAGAGTTTTGGCAATATCACGACCAATCGGACACAGCAATTTTTCAAATCAGGTACTGATGCAATATTCATTGTATGGCAATAAAGACCTGTCTATTGATCTCAACAGAAAAATTCTTCAGTTGACTCTAGATTAAAGCCACAAAACCGGTCGGTTTGATTGAGATCATTTTAAACTTTGTTACAACCCAAGAAACCATCAAGTCCCCCCACCTTTACATATTTCTATTTTTTTATTTCTTTACTTGTTATTCCTTTTTTTTTCTCTTTTGAAAAAGTTACGTGCAGTCAACATTATATCTATAAACCTAAATCAAATAAAGGATTGCGGTAAAGATAGTGGTATAAGTTTTTCACGAAAGCGCCTGCTCTTTGCATTAAGTCCACCCATCAAATTGATTTAATTCGGTGGGGCGCAGGGAATCATTGCGTAACTCCTTTCCCGCAGTCATTATGTCGCAAACGTCTATTGTTGTTAACTTGTTAATTTCAAGTATTCTTTTTCTTGTTTTTCTTTTTGCGCAGTGTCATTTAGTGTTTATTGTTTTTGTTATCTGGAGACCATGGGGTAGTCACGCCATTTTGCTCCTCATGTTATCGTCCCTGTAGTGTTGTATAGTTGTATTGTATCAATATGTAGAGTAAGTAGCAACATGGATTGTAAGAATATTATCTGGATATAAAAAAGAAAATGACTATAATTAATTATCAATTATTAGTTGGCTAAAAAATCATAGCTATAATTGCTACTTAAGGCCAACTTTTTACATACAATACGAATAAAAATACATACAATGTTTAAGGAAAATGTAATTCACAATTAAAAACCTAAACCAGGGTAAAATATTTTACATCATCTGCAGTTGCAAGCTTGGCGTTTATGGGATTTAATAGGTCTTGTGAATATCTGAAAGAAGTCTGAATTGTTCAGTTCTGGTGGTAGTGTCACCCATACTTTTTCCCGATAAAACTGACCGTGTCTATTCCAAGGTAAGATGTTTTCGCCTTCGGTAGCTGTAGTTAATCAGAGCACCTTAAATTGAAAGGCATTCTTTTCCCAAAAAAATGTGCTTAAAGCGTAAAGTGCTAAACTTTTCGGGCTCAGCCCTTCATCAGTAGACCACTGTCAATGAAGGATTAAGCCCAAAACGTTCAGCACTTTAAGATCTAGGCTATTCATTCATTTAAAGATATTTTGTGTATTTGTCATATTTTGCTGACCTACAGGGTGTCCCAAAAAAAGTGTCTGACTTTTAAATTTGAATAAATCAGAAAATACTTAATATATACGAACCGCTCTGGTATTATTTGAGAGCTGAGACATGTAATTTTCTTTTGAGCCTATTGCAGTTCAAATTGGACAAAAATCAAGAAACCAGGGGTTCTCAAAGTTATAGCCAATTTTTTGCATGTTTTCCTCACCTTTGCTCTACTATTGTCTACATTTACAGTGATATCATCAGAGTGTGACTAACTAAACCAATGCAAACCTTTATATACGTATGGCTAAGTAAAAGGATACATGATCAAGATGAATAAGGTCAATTCAAAAGAGCATGTCCAGATCTGAATAGTTGGTCTTCATATGTGGTCAACAGCTGTGGGTTCTTTAATTCCATAAAAGCGTACACTTTAAAGAATGGTTCTTTTAGGTTAGTATTTTGATTTCCACATTCAAAAACCATTCTTTAAAGTGTACGCTTTTATGGAATTAAAGAACCCACAGCTGTTGACCACATATGAAGACCAACTATTCAGATCTGGACATGCTCTTTTGAATTGACCTTATTCATCTTGATCATGTATCCTTTTACTTAGCCATACGTATATAAAGGTTTGCATTGGTTTAGTTAGTCACACTCTGATGATAACATAAGTTTGAAAGGCCTCAGTGTGCCAATTATTTAGACTCGTTTCGTTCGTTGCATCTGCCATTTTAATACCATATTTTATCGTACCACCTTTACCAAATATATATATATATATTTTACAGTGATATATACTGTTCGAAAACAAAACTAGCCCTCTTCTTAGTGGAAAAGAAAGTTTCAAGTGGTCTGAACATTGTGAGATCTGGGAACAAGTCTTATGACAACTAGTTTCCAGGCCCCGGGACCGGGAGGCATGGTAAGTAAACAAGATGGTGGACTTTAGCAGTGCAGCACCGTAGTGATATCAATCGTAGTTTATCATCTTAGGGATCTTACAATGGCGCTGCGAGCAGGGTCGAGTTAGGCCTAACAACTGATTCAAGATGTAAACAACATTGACAAACCTGAGGTCAATATGTGGAGAGTTCAAAACGGATGAGTATGGATCCAGTAATACCGACAGAAAATGGAAGGCCTACATTGAGAATTTTGAGAGCTGTCTTGAGTTTGAAGATGTAACTGATGCAAAGAAAAAGAGGTCAGCTCTGCTGGCAATTGGGGGTTCAGAACTCCGGGAAATCTTGAAGTTTGTTTAACAACTCTCGTATGAATCTCCATGGCGAACTCTCAGAATTTCTGAACCTAGATATTGCCAACCTTGAGGATGATATCTTTTGTTCACTGCTATTGTATGGAAGTGTTGAATTTTCGTATATCATCAACAGAATGATTCTTGAAGCTACAATAAAGTACATTAAATCGTCCAAGCGTTTTGATCTGGTAGATTACGAAACTTAGCATCCTCCGGAAACAAAGAATTCGTACTTTACATGTTAGTGACTGTATCTGTATGAGTACTATGTGTGAATGTATCTGTGTGTACTAGTATCTGTGAATGTATCTGCGTGTGTGTTCGTATTAGTCAAATTAACCTTATATATTTGAAAATGTAAGTGTCATCCATAGTGGGAACTCGCTGACAATATGTCCTTTCCCGCTATGGATGGCACGTAGTTTATAAATCTTGTTGTTTGTTTCTTTTAATTGTTTTCATTGAATAAAGAAAAAAAAAAAAAAAAAAATCTTGAAGACATTGGAGGAAGACACTCCAAACACATATGCAACAGCAAAGGCTGCTCTTGATGCGTATTTTAAGGAAAAAAAGAATTTAACAGCAGAGCGGTACAGATTTTTCTGTATGAAACCTGAAAGCTCAACAGAGACTCATGTTCACTGGATAACAAGACTGAAAACAGCAGGGAATGATTGTGAGTTCGACAAAATGGATTTGAAGGAAGCCATTAAATTAGCAGTAACAATGCACACTAGTTCCAGCAAGCTACAAGCTGAGGTTATAGCACAGGAAATGTCATATGAAAAGATGGTAGAACAAGCTAGGGCCATAGAATTGACAAAAAAAGAAGTGGAATATATGAAACAAACAGAAGAAGCATTCAAAATGGTTTCCAGCAGTTGAAATTCTACACTCTACCAAAGCCCAAGTGTAATATCGGCACTAGATCGTATCATGTCAAATTTTGGAATTCCAGACACATTTGGTAGTGACAATGGGCCACCTTATAACTCTGACGACATGGACAAGTTTGCAGCATATATGGGTTATTCCCATGACAAAAAAACGCCCTATGCTCCATGGGCCAATGGTATGGCAGAGACATTCATGAGATCCTTAAAGAAACTCATGCAGACCTGTAAGATAGAACAATCAAACTGGAGGCAGCAACTGCAGCGATTTCTTAGGGCATACCGAGCGGCACCGCACAAAAGTACTGGATTTGCCCCTTCTACAATAATGTTCAATGGCAGACGATACAAAACAAGACTTCCTACAAAGAAGATTCACGAGAATGTGTTCAAAAAAGAAATGAAAGAAGCAGACAACAAATCAAAACAGAGAATGAAAAGGTATGCAGATCACAAGAGCTATGTTAAAAAGAGTGATATAAAAGTAGGGGATTGGGTGCTAGTAAAGCAGCTAAAGAAAAACAAACTCACTCCAGCGTACAATCCAGAGCCATATGAAGTTGTTCGAAGAAACGGTAGTCAAATAATAGCCAATAGGTATGACAAGGTTATAAAGAGACATGTAAATCATTTCAAGAAAGTTCACAGAAATCTCACAGGGGCCACGCCGCCAAGGTTCCAAAGGACGATGGAGGAGGACTTCTTTGAGCCACTCTTTCGAGAAGATGAAACAGTAACAGATGTCGGATCAGGGGGAGAAGATAGAACGGACAGAGAAGGGAATCAGGAAGGAGCAGAGGTACCGGGTGACGCAGCAGAAACAGAAGCAGACAGAACATTAGAACAAACTCAAACTGAAACAAGAGTAGCGCGTCCACAGAGAATTCGAAGGAAACCAGCAAGGTACAGGGATGAGAACTTTGAGTAAAAAGAAGAAACCTGCGGAAGGAACTTTTTGAGTTAAAACAGTTATATATTGGACAGCATGCCATGATTTAAAAAAATATATATATATTGGACAACATGCCATGATTTGAGTTTAAGACTCTTAAGAGACTCTGTGGAGTATAAAAGTTGGTTAGAACATTTAATTGAACAAACTATGGACAGTTCAGAAATATTGTTTTTGGGAGGAATGTGGGATCTGGGAACAAGTCTTATGACAACTAGTTTCCAGGCCCCGGGACCGGGAGGCATGGTAAGTAAACAAGATGGTGGACTTTAGCAGTGCAGCACCATAGTGATATCAATCGTAGTTTATCATCTTAGGGATCTTACAAACATGAGATACTCAAATTACCAGAAATCTAATTGCTACCACTGGTAGAGAGGTATGTTACCCCAGATAACGCAGCGATGCATAAAGTCAAAAATGGACCTTGAAGCACAGAGTTGGACACAGGGTTGGAGAAAAAAAGATTATTGCCTTGTTTCGAAAGAATGATTGAACAAATTAGCAAATGCCATCAAAAAACTGCTTAACGGTCTGAGATGCATTCAATTTCAAAGCGGAAAATTTGCATAACGGACCAAAACGTGACAAAGTTCACATGTGCATTGCAAATGGGCCAGAAAAACTGTGTTCTTCATAGCTAAGTTTCAGGTATCCCCCATCCGTCTTGCAACTTGTAAGATAAGGAAATTTTGCAATTTAATGAATTGCATTTTCAATTTTCTAAAAGCACTTAAATTTTTGTTTCTAAACTATCTAGACACTTCTTTCAGAAAAAAGTAGAGTAAAGAGTGAAAAACACTTAAAATTTGCGTGAATTTTAAGGAACCCCCTGGTTTCCTAAAGATTCTCAAATTGAAACAGCAATAGATTCAACAGAACATTACATGTTTCAACTTTCAAAAAATGTCCAAATGGTTCATATACATTAAATAGCCTCGGACATATTCAAATTTAAAAGTCGGACATTTTTTTTGGACACCCTGTATATAAAACGCAACAAGAACAATAACTACTGAACGATTTCATACAAGATTCCAAACATTTCACAAATTATTTCACAATTGCCTGTCGATAATCAACTGACCATCTCTCTAGTATTTGTTGTTAAGTAGGCTTCTAACTTTTAGAATTTTATTGCAGAAATGTAGCCAAGCTTTTGCATCCACAGTTAGCATTTGTCTCGTCGAGCACATATAGTGTCAGTGCAGTGAAAAAAGTTTGACTGAAATCTTCAGATTAGCGGAGTGGATAATGAAGTTCTGCTGAAATCATAATACTTTTTAAAATGAGCTTTCTCCATATCTTAGAAAGTAAACACTTGCGCTTAATGCATCTTTCGGTTGCCAACATTATCCTTGATGTCATACTTTTTACACAATTTCGGTACACCGATTAGTTTGGAAGGAAGATGTCTGAAAAGTGGTTTTCTGTGCTCAGTAGCAAGAAAAGCAAAGTTGCCTTGAAAACCAAAACGTAATCGAAATCAGAACAGTATCAGATAAGGCTAATCAATCTTTTTACATACTTTTCACTTGTACTTTTGATCATGGATAATCCTCCAAACAGAAATCGATACTGTTGTTTATCTATGATTGACTCCTCCGGAGGAACATCTGGCTTTACTGAAAATTCACTCATGAAATGACTCACAAGTATGTTCAAGCTCTTCAAGTACGATGCCTCTGATGTTATCACTTCGAACATGGCCTGGAATGGAAATATTCTAAGAGCAAAAGACTTTTCATCAGTACATGTTTCAAATCTACAGTGTAAGAAAGTACAGCTCAAGCATCAAAGTGCAGGAAATCCATTTTCATTAATTTACATGTTGACTCACAACTCAGAATTTCAGAAATTTAACAACGAAAGAAAATTTGCACATGTGTCACGGGATTTAAAACTTTCTTTAGCAAAGACAATAATGTAAAACTGCCCAACGACAACAGAAAATTAATAAGATCAAGGCATTTCCAGCAGGACGCCCCACTGTACGAGAGCATTCTAAGGAGACCAAAGTCGTCGTTTTTTGTCATGTATAAATTTGCTCCTAGTGGTAAATTGTCAACTATCAAACATTTTCAATTTTTTTGCATAACTTAAATATATTTTCCTTGTCACAAGTCAACCGTCCACTAAAATCATTTCAGATACTGTCTTCAATAGAAACAAACTATTTTCACACTGCCTTGCCTTCATTGCTGTCCCACTAGCGACCTATCAATTCGCAAAAAAAAAATTCCATCTCGTATCATTCATATATTTTTTCTAAAACTATCAATTGATTTTTAAATATCATTAAGTCCTACGATGCATGATTTCACATTCGTGTTAAGCTCTTCAATCAAGTGGTAGGTAGCCCTAAAGTTAGTCCTTGTGCTTCAAATTTTCCTTCAACCACTGAGGCTCTTTAAACAGACAATGTATAAAAAAACTTGCTACCATATAGACGTGATTACAAAGGCATCTGGTGTACCTGAATATGATTACAGCGTTCTTAGCGGAGATGCAGCAATTTTTTTTATTTTTTTTTATCAATTCTCGGTACATTGTGTCAAATAAGGGATTCCCCGTACATGAATAAAACTCCCATAAAGGCATGCCCTTAGTTGTGATTCGATTTGGAAAGATCTTAGGTCTTAGGTCTTAGATCTAAACTGGCTTTCAACATCTTAGGTTAAAAGGGTTAAATGCACGTATATCAGCCTTTATACGAATAAGGTAGTTAAAATTGAATACAAGTTAGATCGACTGAAACAATATAAAATTCAACGATATTACAAGGTAATATTAATAATTCTCTCCGCTAGCCCCTAACTAACTAACTATTCTTCCAATCCCTAAGGTACTAGTATAATAGATGTTTCTACCATTCTTAGAGACAAAGTACTAAAAAACGGATACTTGAAAGAACTTACCTCCTGCCTTTTTTTTTCACGTGGTTCAAGGTCCGTCAAGACTCCACTGTTGCGAACTGAAGGTAACTGACACCACAGAACACGTTGACCAGATTCAATACCCCCAGTGCTGTATTCACTAAATACATCGTCCTCTTCGTACCCTTTCTCACTTTTTTTCCGCATTTCCGACAATACATCAGCTGCATAAACTTGATACAGTGGTTCTGAAAATGAAAATACCTATTTGTGGTTATGCTATCTTAGGATATACCCAAATGACTTTTTTATGTTCCTGGAGGAAGGGAATCAACATTTGTAACTATGCCTACGACACAACTTTTTATGCGTGTGGTCCTAACATAGAAAATTTCCTCATGCATTTAAAGAATGATGCCCTTAAAATAATTGAATGGCTTCCAAACAACTTGATGAAACTAAATGAAGACACACTCCACTTGGTGATTTTCCGTGCAAAAGGAAATACTGGCATATCAATCAAAATAGGTGAGGCCTGTGTGAAAGAAAGTACAGAGGAAAATCTTCTCGGCATAAAGTTCGTAAATCACTTCTTTCAAACAAAATATCAAGGCTCTTTTTAAAAGGGCTGGCCAAAAACTCCATGTATGTATGTATGTATGTATGTAAAATTTCGCCATCAAAATAAAAATGAAAAATACAAGTTTGAAAAAATTACAGGCAAAAGTTACATATCTAATTTAAAATCTAATTTAATAAAAACACCCCATGGTTAAATATGGCAGGGATAGCATTAAAAGGTCAATGCGACCTTGTTTCCATAATGGTCCCTCCAGGAGTGCCCTTTGAAATTAAGAGAAAGGAAAATTAGCGAGATAAACAGAGAAAGTTTTCATGAAAAACAGAAATTCATCTAGACCGGAAATAAAGCCTTTCTTAAGGATGATAAGTAAGCATGTCTGTAGGCTGGTTTTAGATTTCTAATAATATATGTAGGGACTATCATCAAGACTTTGGAGATTTTTAAAGAATTGATCTTTGATTTTATGTTTGAAACTGTTGTTGTTTGTTGCAGATTTTAGTTATGAGGGTAAACTGGTCCATATTCTAGGTCCTAAATATGAGAGACCATTTTGTCCTGTGTTGCTTTTTCGGAAAGGTTGAATTAGTTTGTTTTTAAATCTTCAAGTTACTCGGCTCTGGCCAACTGGTAAGAACATCTCTGACATATATGATGGGGCTGCATTATCAAAAAAAATGAAAACCTTTGCAGCAGTGCATTGCTCAAACCTTTCTTTAGTGGGGAGCCAGTTTACAGTTTTGAATTCTTTTACTCCTATATGTGCTCTGTTACTCAGATTCAAGCAGAATCTGATACATTTATTTTGAGCCGTCTGAATTTTTTTAGTTAATCTTTTATTCAACATTGAAAGCCAAGCGCTGCATGCAAAGTCAAAGTGGGGTTGAATTAGTGCATTTGCCAGTAATCTTCGAAGGGAAAGGTCAAGAAAATTTTGCTTTCTGTAAAGGAATCTGAGCCTGCCATTGATTTTACCAAGGGTCCTGGTTGCCATTGACTCGCCAGACAGGCCCCCATCAAGGACACAGCCAAGGTATGTGACTGACGTGTGTTGTTTGATCTTAATGTCACCTCTTCTAATGTCTAGTTTTTTACTGCCGGTTCGTTTATTTTTCCTACCAAAAAGTATCGATTTTGTTTTATCCTCCCCAAAATGTATGCTTAGTTTGTTGTCAACAAACCAATCGCAGAGGGAATTAAAATTTCTGTTCAGTTGTTTTTCAATTTCGTTGACGTCATTGTCTCCTAATACAAGACAGGAATCATCTGCATACAAAAGTAAATCACAGTCCACTGCTTGTGGCATGTCATTTACATATAAGAGAAAGATGAGTGGGCCCAAAATAGAGCCTTGTGGAACACCACACTATAATTCTCCGGGCGACGAAGAATCTTTGCCTATGTTTACATAGAAAGTTCGTTTTGTTAGGTATGATCGAAACCAGAATATGACTGAGTCAGCAAAGCCAAGATATTTCATTTTTTCTAGGAAAATCTCATGGTCGATTGTGTCAAACGCTTTTTGGAGATCGATCAATATCATGCCCGTAGACATACTATTTTCCAATCCCTGTATGATTTCGTCGCTTAGATATGATAAGCATGTGTCCGTTGAGTGGAATGGACGAAAGCCAGACTGGTACCGATGAAGAATTTTGTTTTTATCTAGGTACTCTTGTATCTGCTCATGGACAATTTTTTCAATTACTTTAGAGATCTGCGGCAAAAGTGAGATAGGTCGATAATTTTTTGGATCATCTTTGCTTCCCTTTTTAAAAAGAGGTTTCATTTTGGCTTGTTTACAATCATCGGGAAAGCGTGCCAAAGAAATTGAAAGATTGCATAGCTCCGTCAATGGTGTAGCTAAAATTGGTGCACCATCTTTAAGGAATTTTCCTTCAAGATTATCAGGTCCTGCAGCTTTTGAAGGATTTATTCCCTCTAAAAGTTTGAGGACGTTATCACGTTTTGCATGGTGAAGTGTAAAATTGTCAGTTTTGAGATTAAGGTTCTTGTAGTATTCTTTGACACTTTCTATGCCGAATTTACAGGGCGGATTTGGTAGCTTCTTTACAAGCTCTGAAGCCAAATTTGAAAAGAAGTTCTTAAAATGTTGGAATTAATCTTATCATCGAAACAATGTTGTCCATCTTTCTTCAGGCAGATCTTTGAAGCTTTATCTTGCTTGGATGGAAGTCCAAGTGATTTTAGGCTCTTCCATAATTCTTTTGGCTTGCCAATATTTTCATTTAGTTTGCCAACTACATAATTTTTCTTTTTCTTTTTTATCAGAGATAAAACATTGTTTCGGGCTTTTCTAAAATTAGCATGATCAGTGTGACTTTTAGTCCTTTTAAAGCAGCTTGTCACGAATCCTGATCCCTTCAAGGACTTCCTCATCCATCCATTCTTGAGTGTTGTTTCTCACACGAATCTCTTTCAATGGAGCAATCTCATCAATAACCGAAATAATCAATTCTAATACTGTTTTATAATCGAAAGTTACAATTGATGGCTATGAACTAAAAAGATCCGACAGAAATCGGCAAGGTGGGGGTGTTGCTTGCTACATCAGAAAAGATTTATCTTCCAACTTAAGAGAAGGTTTTGCACCAGACCTAGAAAACATATTTTTTGATCTACTTTTGCCAAAATCCAAACCAATCCTAGTTGGCATCCTTTACAGACCGCCTGACTCAAGTGGTTTTCTAAAAAAGCTTGATGCTGCTATCTCAAAAACAAAAAATTTTGACAATCAAGAAGTTTTTATCCTGGGTGACTTGAATATCAACCTGACTGGCAGTAGAGGGAATAATTCTAATGGGATCAAGCGCTACAAAGAATTCTGCTCCCTCCACGGACTTGAACAACTAATCCAAGAACCAACACGCATAACTGAAAAATCTGAAACCCTATTAGATCATATAATTTCAAATTCGGCTCAAAAAGTTTCCCAACATGGTGTTCTCAACTTGGGCTTATCTGACCACCAAATGATCTATTGTACAAAGAAAAGTACCAGAGCCAAGAATTTTGATCATAAATACATCAAAATCCGCTCAATGAAAAATTACAGTAAAGAACTTCTTTTGAAAAAACTCAAATTGATTAAATTCCCAAAATATTTTGAAAAAGTTTCGAAAATAAGCATAGTTAAAATATCGACTATCAATGTGAAAAATATGCCTACGAAACTCCGGGGAAGAAGCGGGTTTTCTCAAGGGAACAGGGGAATATGTGGAAATTTAGCAGGGAACAGGGGAACATATACCCCCCTAAACGACCCTCTTCACTGTCATTCGTAAATATCTTTTCATTCTCAACAAGTGTGATACTCGGAGAGGTTTGTACCTTGTCAGTGAAAAGTGGTTTCACAGTTCTCCAAAACTTTTTATTGTAAATGACAGAGTTCACATCAAGGTTTCTATAATAAGATGTTTTTGCCTGACGCAAAATTTTCACACACTTGTTTCCCTGTTTTCTAAAAGCGTTCCAATTTTCTGGGGTGTTATACCTGTTCAATCTATTACGAAACTGTGTACGGAGCATAATTGCCTTTCTCGAAGTTTTAGTCATGAAAGGTGCATCGTTTGCAAGTAAATATTTTTGTTTCAAAGGTACATGGTTATTCAGCACTTCTTCGGCTACAGAAGTGAAATTTTCAAATACTGAGCATTCTCCGTTGTTCTTAGCTAAGTTGCTTTTAAGGTCATCACGAAACTTTACAGGATCAAACTTGCTGTAGTCTCGGTATGTGACAATTCTTGGACCATTTTTAACAAAACCACCCTTCAACACTGTTAGTATCATTAAATGAAAATCTCACAATCCCACCTCTATTGTCGTAGTATTTTGAAAACAAGAGGTTTTATTCTTTAGGAACATATCAATCGAAGAAGGATTATCAGCAGATTTATAACACGTAGGACTTTTTATTAAGTTTCTCAATCCATAGACATCCATGAAATTGCCAAATTCACAATTCGTTGCTTCCGAATTTAAATCTCCAACAATGACAAAGTTTTCGTATCGAGGAGAAAGTTGATCCAGCACTTTTCCCATCTCTTCAAAGAAATGCTTTTCACATTGAGAAGGAGGACGGTAGGCACTGATCAGTGCCCATTTTTTTTTTGCCCACATTAATTTCAGTTAGTAAACATTCAATTGAATTGGCAACATTTACCTGTTTTATTTATTTCGCTGGAACTTTATCTCTGATATACACCAGGATCCCTCCACCATTTGAATTTCTATCATAACGGAAAGGCTGTTTAAAACCATCAATTAAGGACTGACTTGTGGGGAAGGATTCTTCTAATTTAGTTTCCGAAATTACCAAGATATCAACATTTTTAGCAGCCAGAAATTTAAGATCCTCTATTTTATTTCGGATTGAGTTTATATTCAGATGTGCCACAATTAGGCCTCTTTTATTCTTATGCCTAATAGTTGATAGTTTGGAAGAAGGATTCATTTCTTCAGTATCGGGATTAACAATTTCATTGGAATCTTGATTTTCTAAAATAGAAGAAATGTACTTAGCTTTGTGTCTATTATATCAAGTCCAATCATCACATCAATGCGCTTTAAGATATATTGTGAAGTTATTGGCAAGAAGGACCGTGCCCATCCTGTTCAGGTATAATGAACTTCCATTCAGATTTTTTGTTTTTTCGATGTCTTCGTGCTCAATGAAATCTAGATCGTTTGTTTCGCACAGGGTCTTTACTTCTTCATTCACAGCTTTAGCTTTCTCATTTAAAGTTGAGTCGTCACCTCGACATATGATAGCTGACACAACAATTTCTTTTTCTCCGTTTCTTAAATCGACTGCCAAGTCATGAATTTATCAAGGGAACAAAGGACTAAAAGTGTTTGGCTTTCAAATCGCAAGTACTGCACGCTTTGAAAAAGAGTGCAAGCAGTCATAAAGTTTCTTATTAGTATATAAAGAGTAAGAATAGCAGGTGTGGTGACACGTCGATAGCAAGTTCTCAAACGTGGTATTGAGCAATTGAGCAATGACTTCTGAGCGAGATAATTTAGGCCAACTCCAGAGCCAAGATGAAGGGCTTATCGAAACTTCACACGCTGGAGAAAGTCAAACCACAGAGAGCACGAATCTTTCAAATGCAGAGTCCATGAGTCTAATGTGCAACTATTTTGACAAGAAATTCTTATCACTAAAAAGAGAGCCTTCAACGGACGCTGCAGAAATCGCCCACAGGAAGTTGAAAGTTGAAGAGAATCGCGAATTCAAATACAATTCCAATAAAATGTAGTATGAATTCAACCAATCCATTTGTGACAAAGCTGATAGAGCTCTCAAATTGCTGGAGGACCGGTCAATAAAAAAGGCCAAGAAGAAAATTGAACAATTAAAAGAGGAGCTCGAAAAGAGAAACAAAAATGATCCGGATTGCAGACAAGTCGCCAGCGGGATGGGCAACAGTCGACGAATACATGCCAGATGATCTTGCCAGCGATAGTGTAGACGAGAAGCGACTGCGAGAAGCCAAAAAAAGAGCCTTGGCAAAGACGAAAACAAACAGAAACCAGTATTCCACAGGCAGAAAACTCCCAGCAAGTGCCACTTTTTCCAGACCTCCGCCATTTCAGCCCTTTCAAAGTGTCCAGCACTTCCCAAATACTCAGCCCTTTCCTGCCCAAATCCCAACGAGGCCAGCTTTCTCAAAGCAAAGCCCCCAATTTGGAAGGTTGCCAAAGCCAACCGACATTTGCCTTTCGTGTGGAGCAGCGGGTCACTGGCGCAGAAACTGCCCAAATGCAACCACCCCTCAGACCTTTGGTTGCAGCCAAGACAGCCTGCCTAAACCCATATAAGTTAAATTATACATTTATTCCTCTTTTTCGAGTTGTTTTGTAAGTAACCGTGAGATAAACTCAGAACATGCATCTGATAGTGCCCTAGATAATTGTGTTAAACGAAATTTAAAGCGTAGTATTCAATTTTTGGAGATCTATTAATGCAAATGAAAAAGTTTGCAATATTATTGAAAATGGTTACAAAATTCCTTACAAAATTCGATTTATGTTTTCAAAATCAAATAACGTTAAAACCAGTTTGGGTACCTAGGACCCAAAACAAAGAAGCAGACCAAATCTCCAGATTAATTGATATTAGTGATTGGGAAATAACATCCAAATTTTTTAATTATTTGAATTCACTCCGGGGGCCTTCGACAGTAGACAGATTCGCCAACTCTCAAAACAAGAAACTTCAGAGATTTAATTCAAAATATTCCTGCCCAGGCACCGAAGCAGTTGATGCACTCTCCCAGAAATGGGAAGGTGAAAATAATCTACTGATACCCCCTATCAACTTAATTCCAGCGGTGATTCAATACATAAGGGGGCATAAGGTTACAGGTGTTTTAGTTGTGCCCTTTTGGGAGTCAGCGACATTTTGGCCTTTGATATGCAAACAAAAGGTCAGTTTTATTATTTTGTCAAGGATTTCTCGATTTTTGACGATTTAGACTCCTTCATTGTACCTGGTCATTGCCCATTAAATTTGGTGGGTTTTAACAATTTTCGAGGAGCTCTGATAGCTATGCAGATTATTTCATGAAGAAAAGAAAAGGAAGCTTCAGAAGCTAGGTACGCTGCAAGGCAGGCGCTTGCGCAGGCGGGTAGGCGCTTGGGGTACCATATATAATCACAATACAGGATGGCTAAGTGATACCAATAAAATCTTGAACTTACATGCAACTGAATTATGCAGTACACAGATCGTTATGTTCCTGTGAATATGCAATGCCAGGCGCTTGAGGTAGAGTTAGAGCAAGTGTAGAGCACAGTTTATTTTTCAATATTTTAATTTTTGTTTTTCCTCTCTCCCCCCTACGACTAGCATTAATTGAAGAAACGATGCAAGAACAGGTAACAAACGACACACTAAAAGAGCTATGAACTAAACTCCCAGCCATTATTGGTCACTCTAGATCGGATAACACTAAAAAGAGAAATAAAGTTGGATTTAATAACTGGTTTAAATGGACCACAAAGTTTAATGAAGTGTCTGCTTTCCAGCGACTTCTTCGTACTTTGCGTTATTTATGGTAAATTTGATCCAAGAAAATTGTTCGCTGTCTGTTATTGAGAGCTCTTTCTATGCAGTAAAATGGTATCATAAGAGCGCTGGTCTTGAAGACCCAACAGAATCTTTTTTGTGTATTAACATTCTGGAAGCGGCGCAACGCGTGTGTAAGAAGCCTGCACAGAGAAAAAAACCAATTACCACTGAATCTATCCAAAAAGTATATATGTTGATCGGTAGAGATAAAGCAAATTTGTTGAATTTACGAAATTATCTCATTATTTTGCTTGGTTTTGCTGGATTTTTACGTTTTAACGAGATTGCAAATATTAGAAGAAGCAACGTAGAATTCTCTACAACATTCATGAAAATTTTCTTAAGCAAAAGTAAGACAGATGTGTACAGGGATGGTAAATGGTCCTATATTGCAAAATCAAATTCAAATTTATGTCCAGTATCTATCCTTCGATCTTATTTGCAGAGAACGAATATACCAGATGACTCAGACGAATTTTTATTCCGATCAATGACATACTTCAAGAAATCAAACCAATACAAATTGAGAAACACGGACCAGCCAGCGTCATACACAACGATTAGAGAGAGTGCACTTAAGGTGCTGGAGAGAATTGGGTTGAATCGAAAAGAATTTGGCTTGCACAGTCTAAGATCAGGTGGGGCATCAGCAGCAGCAAACAATGGCGTGAAAGATAGACTTTTCAAAAGGCATGGTCGATGGAAGACCAAAAACATCAAAGACACTTATGTAAAAGATGATATTGATCAGCTCCTTTCTGTATCTTTAAGCCTTGGACTTAAAATTTAGAGTAAATTGTGTTGATTGTTGTGTTTCTTAAGTTTCCACATAATCCTGAATGATTCTGCCCTCTCTTTACGAGCACAAAACTTGCTAGACTGACGCATACTACAACAGGGGAATAAGAGGCTCATACTGTTTCTTATTCGCCTCTCTTGTCTTGTATAAGTAACTTTAGATCTTTGTATCAGTAATAAATAAAATTATTTTCGATTGAATTATATGAATTAGAAAATAAGCTAGAGATACACTGTTTCTATAAGCCATAAAAAGCCACTTGACCTTTGTGGGCTCCTTCACAAATTGGGATTAAAAATTAAATTTGAAAGTGTCAATTTCAAGGTCGTATGACTTGTAAAATAATCTTTTCGGGCTTGTTTTGATTTCCAAGTAATTTTCCTGCAAATTATTTGAACAAGTAATGGCGAGGGTATGGTCTGAAACCGTGCGATTTTTTCGTTAGTTTCAACACCCTGTTACTCTTGATTTAGGCCGAATATCGGGAAAATGCACATTGGAAGTGTGCATCAGAATTCATATTTAAGAAATTCGTTGTTATTGTTTGAAAATATTCGAAAACCGCAAATCCGTGGAACAAAAACAAAGATAGGTTTTAGCCCTTTTTCAGAGGTTTGCTTGTTTACAGCGGGCCGCCATCTTTGAAAATAGCGTGATCTGATTGGTCAATCCCCAAATCAAAACAAACTTATTGGTCTATTGAAAACGAAATGTTGCCCTGTTGGGGACTCGAACCACCAACCTTCAGATTGGTAGTCAAGCGTGCTGCCACTGAGCCATCCCCGCTACAACACTTGAATGCCAATTACGATGGCAGGCTAGCGCGGCAAGCCTAGTATTTGTATATCTTATGGCATCTGGTATGAATTTATGACATCTCTACAACAGGGAGAAAGAGAGGGAACCAACTGATAAATTGTAATCAAACAGTTGTCATGCACTGAAGGTGCTCCCAAAAGGCAAAAGTAGTCAGCACTGAGAGATTGACAACAAAAAATGCAAAGACCAAAGTGATTCCTTGTCTTTAACTTGTCTTTATCTTTAGGCCTGTTCCCTGACAGTTGGAAGATAGCAAGGGCTGCACCAAAGAATAGTCCTGCCGATGAAAACTCTGATTATCACCCAATTTCTGTCCTAACGGTTGTCTCTCGCTTTTTTGAGAAACTAGCTCATGACCAGATGTACCATTACCTTGATTCCAACAAACTTGTTTTGGAAAACTATCTGCTTACAGACGGTTGCATTCTGTTCTGTCATGTTTGCTTAAATGCACTAATGATTGGTACTTGAATTTAGAGGGTGGTAAATATACAGCAGTAACCTTTGTAGATCTCAAAAAGGCTTTCGACACCGTAAATCATGAAATATTATCACAAAAAGTAGAGCTGTATGGTATTCATAATAAGGAACTGAAATGGTTCTGCTCTCATTTAGCTAATAGAAAACAGTGTTTGCATTACCCTTGAGATGATATTGTGCTATTGTTATAATTGTTTGGAATAACCCCAATTGACTAACCCCAAGGGAACTCGTAGTCATGCATTGTAAAGTTGTTTACGACTGTTTCTTGATAGTTCTAAGTTGAGTGTTTTGGAAAGTAGACGCGTTGTTTTTTATGTCTCGTTTGGCTAGGCCAAGTTTAGGAAAACATAACATTTTGGCGCAGTCGACAATAGTTTTTTTTCAAAGATGTCGGATGATGACAGTCTTGGACAAGCTTCTCACCCAAGGAGGGGGCAGTACATCGGAATTCCGGGGGAATTCGACGAAAGAGAAGACTTTGATAGCTACGTTGCGCGTGTAAAACTTTTTTGGAGAGTAAACCAAGTCGCCGAAGAGGAGAAAACCGATCAATTCTTGCTTTTCGTTGGACGTGACGCTTTCGAAAAGTTGGCAACGCTCTGTTCGCCAGAGGAACCAGAAGAGAAGTCATTAGAAGAACTCCTAAACCTTTTGAGGAAATATTATTAACCGAAACCTTCGATTATGGCCGAACGTTACAAGTTTTATAACAGGAAGCAGATTCCAAATGAGTCAGTAGCTGAATATGAAGCAGAACTGAGAAGATTAGCAAAAACATGCGAATTTACAGCCTCTCAAGAACCAGCTTTGACACCATTACTACAGTCACTGAGGGATCAATTTGTTTTTGGTTTGAATAACGAAGCGTGGCAACGTCGATTATTGCAAGAAGCTGGGGTTTTGACCTTTACGAGAGCGGTCGAAATAACGAAAGCTGCCGAAGCTGCACAGAAGGACGCTCATCAGTTCAACACTTTTCCTGCGAGAGGATCTAGTGATGTTCATGCTGTAAAGTCGAGAAATAAGGAAACCAAAAATCGAAGGGAAGAAGTTTCTAAAGGAAGACAAAATTTTTCCAGTGAAGCGAAATCAGTGAAATGCTATAATTGCGGTAAAGAGGGACACTATGCAAGAGACTGCAGGGCCCCTCGAAAAGCCCCTCGTGTCCCTCGTAAGTTCTCGCAGAACCAAGTCAAGCATAATTCTGAAGAAACCTTGGATTTTGAAACATTGTCTGTTGATTCAAAGGAAACAAATTATGTTGCAGAAAATTTGAAACCATGTCCAAAAGTTGAAGCTATTATCAACGGACATCCAGTCACTTTGGAAGTTGACACTGGCTCTGTCGTTACGCTTATCGACGAGGTTACATGGCGCAACTTACTTGATGCCCCAATATTAAGACCCTCATCTTTGGAACTAAAGAGTTATTCCCATGGAAAGGTTCCATTATTGGGAGAGTTCAATGCAACCGTCGAAATTAACGGACAACGGACAGAATTTTGTGCAAGAGTGGTCAAAGAAAATGCCCAAAATCTCTTGGGAAGAGATTTATTGTGTCAAGTTCACCTGGACTGGCAATCGATTTTTGCTGTTTTTATTCCAAAGGAAAAGAAATTGAAAGCTGTATTGGATGAATACGATGAAATTTTTGTGGAAGAATCAGGATTATGCAAGGGTGTTAAAGCAAGAATCAACATGAAAAGTGATGCAACCCCAACATTTCGTAAAGCACGCCCATTACCATATGCTATGAAGAAGAAGGTTGAGAACGAGCTTAATCGTTTGGAGCAGAGGGGAATCATTACACAAGTGCAATATTCAGACTGGGCAGCTCCTGTTGTTCCAGTTCTGAAGCGTGATGGATCAGTACGACTGTGTGGCGACTTTTCAGTAACGATTAATCCTAAGATGGAAGTTAATCAGTATCCTCTGCCTCAACCAAATGAAATGTTTACGAATCTGAATGGTGGTGTGTTGTTTAGCAAGCTGGATTTTTCTGAAGCATATTTGCAAATAGAGCTGGATAAAGAATCTCAGAAATTAGTGGTATTAATACACACAAAGGATTGTCCCAGTATTCTAGATTACCTTTTGGAATCAGCTCTGCTCCGGCAATCTTTCAGCAAGTTATGGATCAGATATTCCAAGGATTGAATGGAGTACAGTGTTATCTAGATGACATTATTGTCACAGGGAAAACGGAAGAGGAACACATGCAAAATTTACAAGCTGTTCTTCAAAGAATAAAAGAAATATGGTTTGAGATTAAGTAAAGATAAATGCAGTTTTCTTCAAGAGTCAGTTGAATATCTTGGTCATGTTATTTCACGTCAAGGTATACATCCATCTCCAAAGAAGATAGAAGTAATACAGAAGATTGCTGAGCCGACATGCACTGAGCTGAAGAGTTTCTAAGGAATGGTGGTTTATTTTGCCAAATGTTTGCCTCAGTTATCTGAGCGTGATATTGCCTCATTTATCTTTAGTCGATGCCGAGAAATTGTCGAGCAGACAAAGAAACTCAAGCTATACGTGTTGGTTTTAAAATGTATCAAAAATAAGTTCCAAGAGTAATCACTTTGTAACTTGGGAAAAATCTACACTAATAATCGAGCAAAGAATCCACATGATGTAATTGATAATTTCAAAAGCAGAAGACTTGAAAACTACGAGAGAAAACTCTGGATTTGTAGCATTGCGACAAAAACCAAGAGGGTATAGCATACCCCTGTATAGCATTGAACGTTGCCCATTAGAGCCCACAAAGAAAGCCCATTGAATTCTTCTCATCCAAATCACATGAATAAGAATGCTAAAATTAGGGTACAAAACCTTTGCTCGACGATCAAATTGCCATAACGGGAATACAAGCGTTAAATCAATGACACAAAAAATTCGCGATATACTTCAAAACAACGAGAATTTCGCCCCAATCTATCATAAACTGACCCCTTGGTAGTACATCAATACTAACATGGGCTAAAGGACGGGGTATAATTTTGACTTCGCCTTGAGCTGTTGTCGTTGCTCTCCGTTTGCGGCTGCTAGGTTGTAAATAAACAAAGATGGCGGGCTCGGAAATCAACACAAAACCAGCACGTAGATATCTAATTTTTATGATGTCATGCCCTATTTTGCCGGCAGTACTGATACGATTTTCCGATAGCCAATAAAGTTTCGATCGATACAAATAGTTTCCTGAAAAAGCTGCAGCTAGAATTTTGAAAATTCCATGGAAATTCATTCTTCGTCTTTTGTGACAATCACCACGTTTTTGGAGCCTTTGGAGCCTTTAATCAAAATGTTTGATTAACTTCAGCCCTCGTCCAAGTAATCTTCAACTTCCAACCTGTGCATTTGGCCAATTACCGAAGACAATAGGCCAATTCCCAAGGGTTGAGAATCTTCGAAAATCTATTGTTTGTCTTTCCTGACAGCTTTCCAGATTCAAAGATTCCAAATAAATGCAGGGGCGCAAGGTGCCGTTGGTCAGCGGCAAAAACATAATTCAGTCTTGCTAGGCGTGAGGACATGCGTGCGGGAGAGCGTTACAAACGAAAATCTGCGTAACAAAACCCTTCATTCCTTATGTATATAGCTATAGATGTCACATTCAGGAAATTCACATTATTTATTATTTTTTCTTTTGCAACCACCTCTAAGGGGACCATTATGGAAATAAGGTCAATATGACCGTTAATGCTATCTCTGCGACTACAATTAGGGGTGTTTTTAACGTATTTATTTAATGAGCATTGTCATCGTACTTTATCTATTCTTTAGCATTTTAAAACTTGCAAATTCTATTTATTTCTTGCAAATTTTTTATTTTACCTGGCAAATATTAACATATATACATACATTGAACATATTGTTTCCCTAAGAAATTGGTTTCCATTGTTCCTTAACTCGGTGGCATTTAATAAACTTTGTGACATAAACCAAGAAGGATCACTCAATGGATCCATTCCTACTTCCACAGTCATCCTTGAACTGATCAGAAACGGATCAGCATTAGAAAGCAATTGGGAATATTAGCTTTTCTCTTACCATCACTGAGGTCTTCATATTCATCTTCTGGTTGATGTGGCTCTGCATTCCATCTATGATCTGTAAAATATGTTTACAGCGAAATCATAATCAAACTGCGATTTTCACCGAAATTATAAGTCACAGCAACAAGGACAGATAATGTTACAATAGAAGTCGCTATTTTTCATTGAAACCTAGATACAAAGCAATCTGTGATTGCAGACAAAGGGAATTCCATGCTCGGTTGGATATAACATAATACATAATACATAAGACATAAACAGAAACAACGCACCCCGCAAAAATTTCCTGGAAACCCGAGTCGCTAGTTTGGTCGGTGTGCATTTCAGAAATGGTTTTAAAGAGCAAATATTAGCACATATCGAAAGAAGAAGGAAATATCTAAACTTCTGCCTCGGGCATTTTATTTTTATCGTACAGAAGCTGAGCAGTAAGTGTTTTAATTACACCTAAAAAGTACGAGAATTGAATCCCCTCCCAATTGGCTTCTGCACAAAATATATAAAATGCCCGAGGCAGAAGTTTAGATATATCCTTCTTCTTTCGATATGGGCTAATATTTGCACTTGAAATCCATTTCTGAAATGCACAACGCGCTAGCGACCCGACTTTCAGGGCAATTTTTGCGGCTTGCTTTGCTTTTGTTTATGTCTTGACCAACCGATCATGGAATTCCCTTTGTGTGCAATCGCAAATTGCTTTGTATCTAGGTGCCAATGAAAAGTAGCGAGTTCTATTGTAACATTATCTGTCCTTGTTAGTCACAGCAGAACAGTACTTCAGTTCATATAAGCATCAGTGTTAGTGAGATTGACTCAATAAATACTAAGATCGACCCCTCAAAGAGTGCATCAACATCCTAGATTTATGACTGGTGCGTTGGTTTGGCTTAAATATTTGTTAAATCAAAGTCGCCTATGTATTCGCTCAAACTACTGCAATGTATGTATGTATGTATGTATGTATCTACAGGGTGTCCAAGAAAAAACATTTGCGCCGTTTGAATGGCTACTGTGCAAGAGCCATAAATCTAACTTTCCTGTTTTTCAGATTTGTGAATAGAAGAGATTTCAACTTTTAGTTTGGCACCGAGTTTGTCTAAATCTTTTTTTTTATATATCATTCATTTAAAAAGTTTACAATAAATTCTACAATCTACAATACTTATCTAATTACTATACAACACTACGGGAACGATACCAGGGGAGCCAAAAACAATGACTACCCCATGGCCAAAAACATAAAGACATATAACGCTAACCTACATGCAACTAACCGTACACTACGAACGATTAGAAAACGAATGGATAAAGGATAATATACTAGATTCTGTCTGATATTAGATGTCGTGTCAAGGATGGGAAGAACTTAAAAAGTTCACGAGCGCGGCTCGTTTGAAGTTAAGATGCATAAGATGCAGGCCCGTAGGAAGCGGGGGGGGGGCAGGTGGGGCTTGAGCCCCCCCCCCCAATAATTTTGAAAGCAATGATGCTACGTCACACAAATTGATTACATCTAATATCAAACAGAATTTACAAGGAAAACAAAGAAAATTCACGTAAAGGGACTTGGTGGTTGCTAAGAACATAGCTGAAGTTTCAAAGGATCTCAAACAAACCGACCAGTTTCGTGGATGAAACGTAAAGTCAATTCGAGTATATCTTTGTTCAAGTCATCAGAAAGGTCTTGATCACCATATAGTAAAAGCTGCGTCAAAGCATCATTTAAAAGGCTAGCGATTTGTACATATGGTTGCAATAATTCTACAATTCCAGCGAGAAGATCTCTTCGTTGAACATCAAAAGAAAGGCAGAGCAACAAAAAATGCTCCGTATCCTCGATGCCATCGTTTGTTGGACACATTGGGTTTATGGTATCCCGGAAATTATGCTTGAACTTGTGAAAATTTAACTTACTGAGACCAACCCTAAGTTGAGTAAGATAGGATAATACTATTGGAACGTGTATTCTAAAAACAGATTTTGCAGGGGGTCGGACTATTGATAAGATATTCTTCTTGAAAACAGCAACTGAGGGTGCAAGTCTCAATTCAGGCTCGAGCTTGTTCCATTCCGATAGGCAGTTGGGATAAAAACTAGACTTACATTTTTCTGTCCGTGCCTTTAATCGCCCAATGACATCCTGGTCGCGAAGACATTACTGCGACTGATGAAGAGGAGGAATTGGATCTACTGTATACTCAGGGCTAAGATTATTTACAAACTTGTAGAACAAGGTAAGGCGTCTACTCCATCGTCGGGAACTTAATGACTCCCAGCCAAGCTCCTTGTACAGCTTCTTGCGAGATGTTCCCCTCCATGTTCCTGTTACAGCCAAAGCAGCAGAATACTGAAACTGAACAGACTCTAGCTTTTCTATGGCATTTGGTAAAATGATACTTTGACTGAATTCACATGCTTTGGCAGGAATATGGTAAATGACATCACCATAGTCAAGGTGTGGTCGAACGCAGAGCTTGTATACTTCGTTAAGGGTATGCCTGGGAAGATATTTGGAAAGATATTTCAGCAAACCAATGCCCTTTCTTGTCTTAGAGATAGCTGATTTAATATGAGCTGAAAAAGATAGTTTTGAGTCAAGGATAATTCCTAAATGCTTATGTTAATTTACCTTTTTCACAGGTATGTCATTAAAAAGGATTACTGGATGTTCAATTTCAATTTTCTTTTTTGAAAATTTTAATTCAACAGCTTGTTTTAACGGATCAGAATTAAGTAACATTCTCCAAGCGTGAGCCCACTGACCAAGTCCAAGTCATGGTTCATATCACTGGCTGCTGTATTTGAATCTTCTGCCACTGTGAACAATGATGTATCATCAGCAAATAGTTTAACATTGCACTTCAAGCCTACAGCTAGATCATTTATGTACACAAGGACAAACAAAGGTCCTAGAATTGAGCCCTGGGGAACCCCTGCCGAAATATCTCCCCAATCAGAACTCTGTCCATTCAGTACAGTCCTCTTCTTTCGATCCTTGAGGAAACTTTGGATTAAAGAAAGAAGTTGTCCCGAGACACCACATCGTTTTAATTTATAAATTAGACCGTCGTGCCACACCCTATCGAATGCTTTAGAGATGTCCAGATACACAGGACGAACATCTAGAGGAGGGTTACAGTCAAACGCTTTAAATATTGTATGTGTTATTGAGAGTAACTGATCGATTGTTGAATCCCCTGGACGAAATCCTGATTGATTTTGGTTAAAGAGTTCATTTGATACAAGATGTGAATAAAGAGAATCGTATGTGAGTTTTTCAAGTATTTTCCCAAAAATTGGTAAAAGAGAAATAGAACGGTAATTCCCTTTCACACTTTTCTCATTTTTCTTATGAACCGGCACTACATTTGCACATTTCCATATTTCGGGAAATAAACCACGCCTCAAACAATTTACGAAAATTATCTTGAGTGGGAGAACCAATGCAACATCGCTCAATTTTATCATCCTCACAGATATTTCGTCCCAGCCATGTGCTTTATTGGGATTAAGCGATCTAATGATATTAAGAATCTTTTCCTCAGAGATGACGATATCACTTATTGGAGTCGCATTCATCGGAGTATCTTGGGGAATTTCACTACCTGTGTCAATGGTCGTGCATTGAAGAATGAAATAGTCATCAAATATCTCTGCCTTTTCGGTAAATCCGTTACAAACAGCCCGTTTTCTAGAAGAGTTGGTATCATAGGAATCTTAACTTTGCTTAGAACAGTGTTTATTAAATTCCAGTAGGTTTTTCTATTGGTCCCAGGATCAGCCAAAGATTTTCCAGTTTTACGGAAGTAATTTTGCTTAGCTTCCTCAATCATTTTGGCACCTTCAGATATCATCTTTTGTATACCTTCAAGCTTGTCGTTAGGCCTACCATTCCTCACGAAGCTTTTATATGCACGATTTTTTTTCCTGAGAAAATTCTTAACGGCTTCCGTTATTCACGGTGCTTGGCGAGGTCTAATTGTTTTAACTGTATTGGGGATAAAATCAGAGTAAATGTTCAAAAGGACTTCATTGAGTAGTTTAACCTGTTCATTAGGGCATGTCATGTTATCAAAATGTTCGTTTCAAGCAAACATTTCGATGCTTTTTCTAATAGCTACAAATTCTGCCTTATCGTAGTACCAAATCTTGTGGGTGTACGGAGGTAGTGGTATGTTTGAGACGGACAATTTTCCGTAAACAATTTGATGGTGGCATTGCTCGTGTAGTAACGGATGAAAACCAGACTCAATAATGAGGTTAGGTTGATCAGTAAATATCAAATCAATACAGGATTTGGAATCACCTATCAAATGGGTTGGTTCTGATATCAACTGATGAAGACCATTGTCAGACGCTAGTGGCTCAAACAGTTTTCCCTCGTTATTTTCGATATCATTTTCCCATCACTGATTCGACCTATAGTTAAAATCACCAGTAATGATAACGCAGAAAGGATTTTCAGCGTGCATTTTGGATAACATCAACTCAAAGTTCACTGTGAAATTATCAAAATCCTCCGAGCCCTGACTTGGACTTCTACAAATTACGGCGAAGAAGTACTTTTTCCTGTTTAATTGAATTTCGTACAAAATACATTCAGGAAGGGTCACTAAATCAGAACAGTTTTTTGAAGCAAGGGAATCTTTGATGTATAACCCAACGCCCCCCCCCCCCCTTCACATTTTGAGGATGGTTATCTTTAACAAACGTATAACCACCTAGTGCAAGTCTATCTTCATCAACGGTGCTGTCAAGGTGAGTTTCTACAATGCCAATGATGTCATAATTGCACACCGAGTTGTAAGCTTCTATGAGGGAGACTCGTAAGAAATCATACGCAGTAATACTATTTAGATTCCAAGTAGAAAAATCTAATGTTTCAGGGCCCGGATTCATTTCTACATCACCACTCAGCAAAATCGTCCTGAAGACCAACCATTGCGTATGAAGTGTGTTGCACGTGGTGCACCCGATGTAGAAATATGCGTACAAGAAAGGAAATTGCCTAACAGCTGCTTGCTTATACCGAAGTAGACCAATGATACAGAGAGGGATGCGCTTGAAGAGTTCAAGAGTCGTGTAGAGTACTGTCTTCGCAGAGTGATGCACGCGAGCGAACAAAGGCAGGAAACATGACTGTGTTCCCAAAGAGTGCAATTTAAGAAACTGTATTGTTAGTGTACAGGGCAGAGCAAGGATTGAAATTGCAATAAAACAATAGCAAAAACAGAATAACTTGAGGATTTGAAAAAGAATTGAAAACGGCTTGACGCTTTTCCTCCGTGCGGACAATTTTTGCACGGATATTCGGAAACAACCTATTGTTGCTCGCCACTGATTGATTTCAACATCAATCAGTAAAGGAATCTTCTCGCTGGTCCTAAGGGGCAATGAGGCATAATAAAAACACTATGGGTAAGTCCTAGGGGAAACGACGAAAAGTTAACTTGACAAAAGGAAAATAAACATTTGTGAAAGAAAACAGAAACAATGACAAACTTACTAGTACAACGGTAAATTTGGTAAACAAACAGGATGAACACAACAGAAAAGGCAGAATGTAAGGGGTTGCAGGCAGGCCATTTTAGCTGATACTTTGTTTTATTGAACTGTCCTTATCCAAGTCTTGTGAACTGCAAGTACTATTTTCATCCTTTCACAACCATAATCATGGGGACCTCTTCAGAGCATTTCAAAATCTCAAGAGGTTGGTTTGTTGTCAGGGTGACAATTTCAGGATCATCTGTTGAAATATTTTGCGGCTTTAGGAGCCCTCTTTTCTCCTACGTTTCTTTGAGGAAAAATGTAAGTTTCTTGTTTGACTAATCAACACCACACATATAAAAAATAACATGGGCATTGAATCTTTAATAAACCCCAAGACCAATCGCGCAAAATGCCAAGCCCCTCTCCCGAATGAGCCACCCGACGAGAACCCCAGGCAACCCACCACCATCCCAAAGAGACTACACTCCCAGAATCACCACGATCCCCAGAAACACAGCACCTTGATCAATTTATATTTGAGCTTCAAAAATCAACAAAAATATTAGTGAAGTGCTGCAATTCCGAAAAAGCGATGACTCCAAAAGCACATCCCCAGGGACCATAGCAAACCACCAAAAGTCCCCCCAAGCCACCCACCAAGAAGAAAAGGGCAAGAACATCCCACACAACAAGCCCCAGAGCAAAAAAGGTCCAAAGCCCATGTTTGGCAAATACTTCAAGCAACTAAGGTGTTTTGACCTAACATCTTCCTTACTGATAAAAATGTGTGGGATACAGAGGGTTCTGCTTGTGATAACATTTCCCATGTTTCACTTTTGCAGCTGTATCGTGAGAAGATTGGTTTCACTTTTGAGCATAGAAAATGTACAGTAGAAACCCGCATAAAAGAACCTGTTTTTATAAGAACCTAGAGGATGAAATTCAATCTTTAAAACCCCCTAAATAAGAACCCCTAATAGGCTGAAACTGGGAAAGGTTCTTATATAATAGCGTTAATGTAAATCATTAAAATGACAAGAATTTTTAGAATTCTTCACATCATGATCAGACTTCTTCATTGGTACAAAAGATTTGTTCTCAAGAATTCTTGGGCTGGAAAACTGTGTTAATGTGTGCAAGGCCTGCTCGTATATAAGAACCTTTTTAAGAACCTTACAGGCTGGAATTTAGAATAGCAGCCATTTAATTAAGAACCAATTCAGGCTGCCCAGAAAAAACCAAGGTTCTTTTATGCGGGTTTCTACTGTATTTCAACACAACGAGTTTGCAATAAATGACCCAAGCAACAAACAAACAGCAACAGAACAAATACTATAACGCCGAACAAGGAACAAAACCAGTACCATAACGCAAGAAGGGTTCTATTAAATAAGGTCTACTCATCAGAAGAGTCAACCAATTCTTCTCCCTTGTCATTTTCCTCAAAGTACAGGATCTGCTTGAGGTCTTCTTCATTTGAGAAGAAACGGAAGCCATCTTCTAACTTGAGGCATGGTCGACAATTTACGTCCGCAAAAGCAAAGCACTTGTTTCTCCCAGCATCTTCCAACAGGTCAATCGCAGTGTTGATCAAGTTCAGTCGGCTTCTAGTCAGGTCAAGGTGGATTTTGTACTTTCTTGATGTTTTTCTTGCACGGTAAACATGGGTTCTGAATCTCCAAGAGGTGAAACGCACTATCTTGGTTTTTAGTAAGGTAAACCCAGTCTTGGTAAACCCAGACGCTGGGTTTTCCCCCTGTCATCACGCTCGACTTTGCCAATACGATGAGGACGATCAATTGCAACCTCAGGAACTTCAACTTTGATGTCATCAAAGACTTTTTTGACTTTATCAAAGCAATCTTCACCTGACTCATGTAAATCTGACAAGTGGTTCCTGATTTATTGAGAAAGAAAGTCACCATCACTCGTTGCCTCAAAAACAGAGGATTTTATCTCCGTACTTAACCTTATAACTTGAATCTCAATATTAAATGAACTTAAACTTTATAGTTCTGCCACGAAACGCGTTTGGGAGTAATTAAAGACCATATAACTCAAGAAGATTGACCAAGCAGCTTTTGCTGAACGCAGTATTATTGATTTAAACAACTTAATCACTTTTGAGAAACAAAATATCTGATGAACGCATGCCATGGCCTGAAGCACTTGTGTTGCACATTGCCATTCCTAGCACCCTAGATTTGTCCAATATTTTTGGTTGTCACAAAGTTCAATGTATGACTATCTGTCTCACTTATGACAATCAGAAAATAGGGCTATGTATGTTTTTTTCTATGAATTTCGTTGATTTTAACGCAATGGAGAATAATGAATCCTCTGGTTTAGAGGCAGCCAGTAATTTTGGCTTGTTTGCTCCATAAATCAACAACTAGTGATCAGATTTACCCAAACTCGGCTCTAATTTGAAGTCTCTACTGTCAATAAACTTAAAAACAGACAAATTGGATTTATGGCTGCTCCGCAGAAGCCACTCAAACAGCACACATGTTTTTTGGGACACCCTGTATGTATTTGCCATTAAAAAAAGTAAAATTTACAATGTTTTAGAACTAAAAGTAGATACATTGCAATTTTATAAAAAATCAAATAATAAATAAAATAATAAATACCGGTAAAAACACCCCGGGAAAGAAAGAAAAATAAAAGATAATATGAATGAAAATATAAATACTTCCAAGTGCTTCTTCATGAAATATAGTAGTTTAGTAGGGCCGAGTGTAAGAGAGGATATCAGATGTCAAAGTACACATATATGTCATGATCCTCAACCTCGAACCCAGGGTAGCATAGCTCTCATTCGGATTAACCGCTGACCAAGAGGCCTGCATAAAGTTTGAGCTTCGTATGCATGAACGCACGAGGGCTACTTTTTGCATTTTCTTGATTTGCGCCTTCACCGATTGGTTTTCAAACATTTCACCGGCAAGAAAAGGATGCCAATGAAGATTTAATGACAGCTAAACAATTTCGAGATCAAGATTAAACACTTAGGAGCGACACTACTGCAAGTACGTTCTTTATATCAACTTTCAAACAATGTTTTGATATATTTACTCAGCATCAATGAGACATGGCTTCCAGGTCTTTCAAGTGAAAAAGTGCGATCAGTCTGAAAAAAATTTATTTTTGAAGGGGATCATCTGGCTCATACAGAAAGAACTTTTTACAGTAAACAGACAATAAATCGCAAAGTGCAACTGCGAAAACCACTTTTCAAAAACTCTGGTTTTTGAAATGTGGTGATATTTTAAAAACTTTGAAAGAAAGGCATGAGGCGGGAAATGGCTTCGAAGAGAAACATAACAATCTGTCTGAAAAAATATACTTTTGAAGGGGATCGTCTCGCTCATACTGAAAGAACTTTTTACAGTAAATAGACAATAAATCGCACAATGCAACTGCGAAAACCACTTTTCAAAAACTCTGGTTTTTGAAATGTGGCGATATTTTAAAAACTTTGAAAGAAAGGCATGAGGCGGGAAATGGCTTCGAAGAGAAACATAGCAATCTGTCTGAAAAAATATACTTTTGAAGGGGATCGTCTCGCTCATACTGAAAGAACTTTTTACAGTAAATAGACAATAAATTGCACATTGCAACTGCAAAAACAACTTTTCAAAAACTCTGGTTTTTGAAATGTGATGATATTTTAAAAACTTTGAAAGAAAGGCATGAGGCGGGAAATGGCTTCGAAGAGAAACATAACAATCTGTCTGAAAAAATATACTTTTGAAGGGGATCGTCTCGCTCATACTGAAAGAACTTTTTACAGTAAATAGACAATAAATCGCACAATGCAACTGCGAAAACCACTTTTCCAAAACTCTGGTTTTTGAAATGTGATGATATTTTAAAAACTTTGAAAGAAAGGCATGAGGCGGGAAATGGCTTCGAAGAGAAACATAACAATCTGTCTGAAAAATGTACTTTTGAAGGAGATCGTCCCGCTCATACTGAAAGAACTTTTTACAGTAAATAGACAACAAATCGCACAATGCAACTGCGAAAACCACTTTTCAAAAACTCTGGTTTTTGAAATGTGGCGATATTTTAAAAACTTTGATAGAAAGGCATGAGGCGGGAAATGAATGGCTTCGAAGAGAAACATAACAATCTGTCTGAAAAAATATACTTTTGAAGGGGATCGTCTCGCTCATACTGAAAGAACTTTTTACAGTAAATAGACAATAAATCGCACAATGCAACTGCGAAAACCACTTTTCCAAAACTCTGGTTTTTGAAATGTGATGATATTTTAAAAACTTTGAAAGAAAGGCATGAGGCGGGAAATGAATGGCTTCGAAGAGAAACATAACAATCTGTGTGGAAAAATATATTTTTGAAGGGGATCGTCTCGCTCATACTGAAAGAACTTTTTACAGTAAATAGACGAACAATTGCACAATGCAACTGCGAAAACCGCTTTTCAAAAACTCTGGTTATTGAAATGTGGCGATATTTGAAAAATTTTGATAGGATTGGCATGGAGCCGATAATGATTTCGAAGGTAAACACTTGAAGACCAGAACAATCGGTCTGGAAAAAGTTGTTTTTGAAGAAAATCGCCTGGCTCATACTTGACGAATTTTTTACAGTAAATAGACAACGAATTGCATAATGTAACTGCGAAATCCGTTTTTCGAAAACTCTGGTTTTAGAAATGTGGCGATATTTGAAAACTTTGATAGGATTGGCATGGAGCCGATAATGATTTCGAAGGTAAACACTTGAAGACCAGAACAATCGGTCTAGAAAAAGTTGGTTTTGAAGAAAATCGCCTGGCTCATACTTGACGAATTTTTTACAATAAATAGACAACGAATTGCATAATGTAACTGCGAAATCCGTTTTTCGAAAACTCTGGTTTTAGAAATGTGGCGATATTTGAAAACTTTGATAGGATTGGCATGGAGCCGATAATGATTTCGAAGGTAAACACTTGAAGACCAGAACAATCGGTCTAGAAAAAGTTGGTTTTGAAGAAAATCGCCTGGCTCATACTTGACGAATTTTTTACAGTAAATAGACAACGAATTGCATAATGTAACTGCGAAATCCGTTTTTCGAAAACTCTGGTTTTAGAAATGTGACGATATTTTGAAAACTTCACGAGGAGAGGCATTGAGAGGAAAATTAGTTCGAACGGAAACATTGCAAGGCCTCAACAATCGGTCTGGAAAAAGTTGTTTTGAAGAAAATCGCCTGGCTCATACTTGACGAATTTTTTACAGTAAATAGACAACGAATTGCATAATGTAACTGCGTAAACTGTTTTTCAAAAACTTTGGTTTTAGAAATGTGACGATATTTTCAAAACTTCACGAGAAGAGGCATTGAGAGGAAAATTAGTTCGAACGGAAACATTGCAAGGCCTCAATAATCGGTCTGGAAAAAGTTGTTTTTGAAGAAAATCGCCTGGCTCATACTTAACGAATTTTTTACAGTAAATAGACAACGAATTGCATAATGTAACTGCGAAAACCGTTTTTCGAAATGGTTTTAGAAATGTGGCAATATTTTGAAAACTTGACGAGAAGAGGCATTGAGAGGAAAATGGCTTCGATGAAAAACATTGGAAGGGCAGAACAATCGGTCTAGAAAAAGTTGGTTTTGAAGAAAATCGCCTGGCTCATACTTGACGAATTTTTTACAGTAAATAGACAACGAATTGCAGAATGCAACTATGAAAGCACTTTTCCAAAACTCTGGTTTTAGAAATGTGGCGATATTTGAAAAAATATTGATAGAATAGGCATGGATAGGAAAATGATTTCGAAGGGAAACATTGGAAGGCTAGAACAATCGACCTAGAAAAAGTTATTTTGAAGAGGATCCTAGGCTCATACTGAGCAGCAAATAGACAACAAATTGTAAAAGGCAACTGTTAAAACCACCTTTCAATAACTCTGGTTTTAGAAGTGTGGCAAAGTTAAAAGTGCGACTGTGGCTTTCGAATTTTTCTCTTCTGTATTATTCACAATTGCACCAAAATTTTACCGAAATTGTTTAACTTCACCACATTTCGAAAACCAGAGTTTTTGAAAAGCCGTTTTCGCAGTTGCATTATGCAATTCGTGGTTTATTTACTGTCAAAAATTCGTTAAGTATGAGCGGGGCAATCCTCTTCAAAAATAACCTTTTCCATGTCTATTGTTCTGGGCTATAAATGTTTCCCTTCGAAATCATTATCGGCTACATGCCAATCCTATCAAGTTTTTTAAAATATCGCCACTTTTTTAAAACCAGAGTTTTCGAAAAACGGATTTCGCAGTTACATTATGCAATTCGTTGTCTATTTACTGTAAAAAATTCGTTAAGTATGAGCGGGGCGATTTTCTTCAAAAACAACTTTTTCCAGACCGATTGTCAAGGCCTTCCAATGTTTTTCTTCGAAGCCATTTTCCGCTCCATGCCTCTTCTAATGACGTTTTTGAAATATTGCTACATTTCTAAAACCAGAATTTTTGAAAAGCCGTTTTCGCAGTTACATTATGAAATTCGTTGTTTATTTACTGTAAAAAATTCGTTAAGTATGAGCGGGGCAATCCTCTTCAAAAATAACCTTTTCCAAGTCTATTGTTCTGGGCTATCAATGTTTCCCTTCGAAATCATTATCGGCTACATGCCAATCCTATAAAGTTTTTTAAAATATCACCACTATTTTAAAACCAGACTTTTTGAAAAGTGGTTTTCGCAGTTACATAGTGCAATTCGTTGTCTATTTACTGTACAAAATTCGTTAAGTATGAGCGGGGCGATTTTCTTCAAAAACAACTTTTTCCAGACCAATTGTCAAGGCCTTCAAGTGTTTTCCTTCGAAATCATTATCGGCTCCACGCCAATCCTATCAAGGTTTTTAAAATATCGCCACGATTCTCAAGTCAAATATTTGTTGACAGTTACAGTATTGACAATCTTAACAGAAGTTTTCTTAGATTTAAAACAAAATGAGCACCGAAAGTTTCTGAGCAATTTCTTAATGAGTTACTAAAGAATCTCAATGTCTTATCGGTGGGGATCTCCTGAATCTTATTAAACATTTCGTTTCAAATTCCTACACAAAAAGGGGCAAACTTGAGATGTTTGGGAGGGGGAAACTGCCCCTCACTTCTCGCCAAAAAGGTGGAATATGTAGTAGCAAATACGATTGATTCCTTGGCAATTTCAGGCCTGAGTTGGAAACTTTACTATTCTCTCTTCCCAGCGATTTGAAAACTGAATCTCCTTCACCCTACTCTAGTTTCTTGATTGTTTTGGTTAGTCTAAGAGTTGAGAGTTTTCTAAAACTTCCTATGAAAAATGTGTGCAGTATTGGAATGATCTGCAATGACTAAAGAGGTCTTTTTATGAAGGATCTGTGAAACCTTTTAGCAACATGCATTTTGATCACCAAGCTAGGGATATTTGTATGACTGTATCAGCCGCCCTCAGACGGAGGCGGAGCTCTTGAATGACAACAAAATCTGTTGTAGATTAGATGATAGGGAATGTCGAGAAGATTGACATGTTTCTCAAAGTTGGATTGTATCCATGTTGAAGTGTTTTTTGAAACAATCATCGACGAAGACTTAGAATTGTTCGCGTACATAAACAGAACTTTATAGCCATTGTTTTGGTCCAAAAGCACTGTCGTCTGTGTTTCATCGGGCCGTGCCGTGCACTGCAATGGCTTCACCCAAAAGTACCTGCTAAACTCGCTTTTATTCCAGCAAAAGACAGCGTCGTATCAGAAGCTCAACAGAGGGAATAAATTCTAACAAAGTTTTTAGCAGTAGCTTAGTGAGCCTTTTTCTTTTCTTACCGATAATGACGCATGTCCCTAATTAATTACTGCCCCTTGCCTTCCCCCAATTGGCCTACCTTAGTTAAGTCTTACAAAAATTTGAAGTTCCCGGTGGACGAGCAGCGTAAATCTTCTCTTGCTTGCGGCACAATATGTTGCAAAGTTTGGATGCAAATATCAGAAGACTCCTCCGTGCGAGTCGGGCATATTTTCAACACATTTATCCATAAATGCAGCAACCGGCAGTACAACGCTATTGGCGTTTTCACTCTCCTTTCTGATACAAACCTTTGCTTAGGCCAAAAGACGCACAGCGAAGATGGTGGTTACGTGATTGCCCACCGACATCCCTTAAGATCTTTGCGCATGCTCATGCGAATGAGAGCTATGCTACCCAGGGTAACAATGGGCGGCCAGTTGTTACCCTGGTGCCTACGAGGCTCTTTCTTCATTTTCATTGGCTAATGCTAAAACAATGAGCTTTTTGCATATATTAACTCCGGCCGTATAGCGGACTTATTACATCATTACACTTGTTACTACAGTAACATTACAGACTTACTACTCCAGGAAACTCGAAGGGAACCAGAAATAAAGCAATTGTGATAAGTCTATACGGGAGGTTTGTTTTCCTACTTCAGTGAATGGGCCTAACGATGCAAACAATAAGGAAAATTCTTGCCTTAGCAAATAGAGAATCTAAAAAGAACAACATAGAACAGGTTGTAACATTTGTAAAGTGGTTACTTTCCTCTAGAGGCCTCTGTTGCAAACGAAAAGGTGCAAATGGAATGAAAATATCTCTCTTCACAGTGACATCCCTGTAACATCCTACACCTAGAGGTACTGTGTTTCCTGGAATATCTGCTCTTTGTACGTTAGGTACATACGTCTTTCTATTCGATATGATAGGTACACAAAGCCGGGATTTTGGAAATGTCAAGAAACTCAACTCTTGATGAGCATCTTATTTTTTTATAAGAAACGTGCCAACAGTTCTATCAATCATGCTAATTGTTCTACTTTCCTTTTAAGAGCACGCCGTACACCTGATATAAAGCTAGGCGACTCGAATTTTAAATTGTGAAATTATAGAAACTCGTAAGAAACTCACAAGTGATGCTCTGGATGCTTCAGCTCAGTTGCCTTCTTTTAACAACAATGTGTGTGCTAGAAAATTGTGGTTGACAAAGTTTGGTTCACTGGGTGAACCAAAAAAGTCACTGTTTCAAACAGATTTCTCATTGCTAGATGGAGTGGAATAAATTGAACTTTTGCGACCTTTCTTAAATTTTACTGAGTACTGAAAATAAACAGGTGAATTAACAAAAAATTAACAGAATGTCGCAAGGCTAAGACTTTCAGAAGAATGGTTGGATTTGGATTTGAATTTAGGAATCATTTTCTGCTGTAAATCCTGTCAAAATTACAAACGTTACTTTAAGTACCTATAACAACACCAAATAGCAACATCTTCAACCAAGTAATCAAGTCCAAACTCGCTGTACAAAACCTTTCAAGTTCCTCTAAAGATGTGCGTTAAACAGCGTAAGAGGTTGTGAAAAGTATATGACGGAATGGCAAGATTGAAAGCTTTTCTAACATCATCACATTTTTTGTATGTCCACAATTGAGGTTTTATCGTTGGGTTTACTATGATGAAATCTGAAGGCTACATACTTACTTTGATACTATCTTTTCTCGTTGAAACAGTGAATTTCCATGCATCAAAATTTCCATACTGGAGTTTACTTTCTAACAGTAATAATGGTCATGCCAACTACTTGCGAACAATATTTTTGCACTCTCATAAGTTCAGATTAAGTGTTATAATATCGTTTTTAATATCTTCTCATTCCTGCTTCATTATGTTTTCAAACTTTCCAATAGCTGATCTTGAAGAGCAACACTTCGAGCGAAAGCTCATGCATCGTCAAAATGCGTTGCGAATACAGGGTGTCCCAAAAAAATTGTGCCCCGTTTGTCTGAAGATTGTGACAAAACGGCAAAAGATTTTCGCCAAACTTCTGCATGGTGGTGCTCTTCAGATGTTCAATTAAAGTTTGCCACCATCCCCATGAAAATCCGTTGAAAAATGATGGAGCTATGACCTTCAGGAGACCAAATTTGCCCGATCACTGAAACCAGCGGTCGGCCATTTTGTCTTCCTATTTTGCAGCGATAAATAGCTTCATGGATTGAACATAAGATCCTTTTGGATGATTACAAAGTCTGTCCTGAGCTAAACAAGCATAAGAATATCTGAATGTTGATTTCTTCATAACCCCAAATGACCGTAGATGCTGTTTTTAGCTACAGTCAGAGAGATGAGTGTTGCTGCTAAAGTCGCCTTCAATGGAAAATCGAGCGCCTTGTATAAGGACAAGAATCGCCTCAAAGGCAATATTTTGGTCTTTATGTCAAACGAGAATGATACGCAAAAATCAAAAGTCATTACCCCTAGTTTGCTTAGTTCGTGCACGAAACTATTGGTGCATCTGTGTCAAATGAGATGTCATGTGAGATTTACGATAACGCAAAAATACTTATGCAGAACCCTACAGAACGTTTCAATTGTTGCTATTCGCGGGCATCTAATTTGAGACAAGCAGTCACGAAGATAACCTCTGTGCAGAATGATATGCATGAAGATGTTTTGGTTCAGTGTGATCTCGTGCCTTCCCCCAGTCAATGGCGCCATAGACCTTTTAGCTATTCAGGAAAGAATCAGAATCGAACAAACTTTTGCTACACTTTGTAGAATTTTCGAATGTGCACAATAGTGAAAGAAGCTCTAACGCCACTCGATCGAATGTAACGTATAAAAATGTATAAAAATAACGTTCGATCCAGGCTCCTTTTAGAATAGCTAAAAGGTCTATTGTTTGCTGGGATTCTGTACCTTTCTGTAGCTGTGTAGGAGGGGGATCCTTCTATCTTCGGTGATGCTGCGAATGCTAGCCTCTGTGCAGGCCACCAGTTACATCATCCTCTAAAGTTGACTTATTTGCATAATGAGTACTATCAATAAGTGGCTAATGATTCGTTCGTTCTAGAAAACGATTGTTTTGACATAATTAAGCTGCTAATGAAGTCAAGAACGTGCCAATTCTGGGTAAATTTGTTGCTGTGCCAGGGTAAACATCATGGTAATTTATCCATCTTATGGTGTCAAATCTGTCTAACATGAAATAAGCCGACGTCAAATGTTGCTATAGGATCGCGGGAAACTTCTGTCTTGAGTGCGCTTTATGTGCGCTTTCTTTATTTCAGTGCCAATTAGCAGAGATAAAACGTTAATCAATCGCTTTAACGAGCGTGACGGAAGTGGGTTACTTACTTTCTTTCTTTCTTTCTTACTTTCTTTCTTTCTGACTGACTGACTGACATCGAAGCCCCTTCTTAGATTACAAAGTGGACTTTGTAATCAAAAATGAATCAGCAGCCCCCAATGTCATAGCTCTCGTGAAAATTCCGATAATCCTTGGAAACCACTATTTCTGACCTCACAGAAATTATTTCTTACCTCACGTGAAGATACTTATCACTGCAAAATAGTAAGACAAAATCGCCGACCGCTGGTTTCAGTCACCATGCAAATTTGATCTTCTGAAGGTCATAGCTCCATCATTTTTTAACGGATTTTTACGGGGATGGTGGCAAACTTTAATTGAACATCTGAAGAGCACCATCATGCAAATGTTTGGCGAGAATCTTTTGCCGTTTTGTCGCAATCTTCAGACAAACGGGGCACAATTTTTTTGGGACACCCTGTAGATGGCTGAGTGTTTCTCATCGACATTTAAATTCTGACAATCAATGTTCAAATTTGTTCAGGTCAATGACTGAAATTGATTTCAAATGAGACGCGTCATGGTCGTACAACGGAAAGAGACCATTCTAGTGCCAGACACCGATTTTTCACATTCAATAATAAAAGAGCAACACCTCAGGCAGGCAAAGATTGCGAGAATAATTGAGGACCTTCCTCAAGTGTTCAAGCTCATTTCATTTAGCTATCTATGCCTATGCCTATTATGTAAGATCTCAAGAGAAACAAGGAGAACATAAATAAGTGCTGCAAAGCTTGTTTGTTATGGCTTCTTAGGCGTCGCAAAAAATTATACGAAGACTTTGCACCATCATTTTCGTTGCGAGGCCTGTTGAAGATTTTAAAGTTATAAACAGAACACCTAAAAAATCAGAACTGATATGTTAAATGGAGTGCTGTAATGCTTGCTAATTTTGCTGATTTCCCAACAACATGGATGAAATACCAGAATATCATATCCAACAGATAACTGAAAATATTGAAAACATTGTTGGAGGAGCCACGTAGTCAACTGACAAGGAGACAAGGCCAAGAATGAGACAATACAAAACTCTCTTGACTTGTGTAAAATTACGGGACGAACTAAACTTACCGGCTAGCAGCGACATCTTTTGTTTTCTCGCTTCAGTACAGTAAACATTGTCAACTTGCAGTTCACTTTTATTGAATCTTTGCTACAACAAGACACAATTTTGCTTGCATCGCGCCATCAAATTGCAAGCGCGGGAAACAGTTGACCTCCACACCTTTGAGTTTTGCTGTGTGAATATGACGCCATTGCTGAACAGAGTGCTTGCATAATTTTTTGACATAAATTAGAATACATTCACCACAAAACAGCAGGTAGGAACCATGGGTATTATTTGTGCTGAAGAAGAGAGGCTGAAGACAATGATAGCCCTGGAATCGAGGTTGCATGATCCTCTCTTTGCATATTTTCGAAATCAATTTCTTTTGATCTTGTGTTTAAACGCGTTAATATTCTTGGTGGATTTTAAGTCAGATGCTAGATTGTTCCATATTTTTGGTCCTAGGTAAGATCAAAATTGTTGGCCTGTGCTACTTTTACAAATGGAACTTTTAGTCTAAACTTAGACTTTTGTGTTACTCGACTCTGGTCGACTGGATGGAACATGTCGTTAGCATAAGCTGGAGCAGTTCCTTTGAAAAATTTCATTATATTTACACAGATATTTTGATTTACTCTGTGATTTATGGGGAGCCAGTTTTAAACAGCTTTGACTTCTGTAGCCCCAACGTGTGCTGCTTTTCAAATTCAGATAAACGCGGATGCATTTGTTTTGTGCCACTTGATTATTTCTGGACAGCCTCTTACTCAACATTGGTTACCATGAGGTGCATGCATAATAAAAATGACGTTGAATAAGAGCATTCAAAAGCAACTTGTTAAGGGAGGTATCCAGGAAGTTTTGTTTTCTGTACAGAAATTTAAGCATGTCATTTATTTTTCCAAGCATTTTAGTTGCCTAAAGTCAAAACTAAAATTAAACAGTTCAAGCTATTTAGGACGGTGAGAATTATCAATGGTAGTTTTTAATCGGTCTCTTGCTTTGTAGAATGTGTTTTTGTGTGATTTTAGTTGTGCTCACAAAACAGATTTCATGGATGACTGGGGAATTTCAAATAGGGAATTTCAAACGAACAATGATGATAGGCGTAGAAACTGAATGACTTTTCAGACGAAAATTTAACTTCTGATGTCAATAAATTAGGGCACCGCTTATAGTTATAGTTCCAGTTATAGTTATTTGTTAAAGTCCTCAACTATAGTATAATACAATATTCTAGGGACTGTACAAATGTACAACTGTACAGTTGTTGGCGGGTCCTTATGTGATCTTTTCAACAAATCATTGTTTGCGGGAAAATTTCCGGAGGGCTGGAAGATAGCGCGTATTGTACCCATCTTGAAAAGTGGATGACAGGTCGAACTATAGGCCAATATCAGTTCTTCCTTTCATATCTCGGCTGTTTGGGAAGATAGTTTTCAATAAGTTTTATGAATATCTGGACGCAAATAAATCACTATATGAGCATCAGTCTGGTTTTCCACTCTTGCATTCGGTTGCCACAGCCCTTATGGCAAGCACCAACGATTGGTACGTGAATATAGATAAAGGAAAATACACTGGTCTAATTTTCATTGACTTGAAGAAGGCTTTCGATACGGTTGATCATGAAATCCTACTAAAAAAACTAAAAATGTATGGAGTGACTGGCCTGGAACATGACTGGTTCATATCATACTTGGAGGGGAGAGGAAGCCTGGAGGGGAGAGGAATGTAATTGTAGAATATGCAGACCTTTCGTGGCACAGGTTGGGTTCTTGAGCTGATATTAAATTTTCTGCTCTGTATTTACCGAGAAAAAAAAAGAAGAAAACATTGTAAATATTACAAGCATTGTAAAAATCTGTAAAATTTATCTGTATTTAATCATTCGGAAGTGTATTTATTTTTGTATTTTTTCTTACAAATTTTACTTTCTTAGATAGTAGGCTTGAATTAGCTCTTAGTTATAGCTATTGTATCTATATGTATCCGGAATAGGGTTCACTCGTGTTCTTAAGGGGCCAAAGAAACAATCAGTTTCTAATCTAATGGGAATGCCTGGATCACGGTGATCTTTGCTAGATCGATAATTGAAGTTCAAAAACCTATAAAAAGTAACCGAGAACGCTTAGCTGTGTCAGTCAGCCAGCGACATGCCTAACGTAAGGGTGGTCAGAAGACCGAATCCAAAAGCTACGCGCTGGATATTTTCAGTGAATAACCACGGTGACTTAGATATTGAGTTGCTCAACACAATCTGGGAACAGCTAAAGCATCCACTACGGTATCTGTGCTATGGAAGAGATGAGACGGAGATAAAAGGATATTTGGAATTTAAAAAAGGCACACAAGTGTACTTATCCCAAATGAAGAGTCTTTTTGGTGATGCTGCGGAAAGGACAGCGTTCCAGCAGGCAAAAGGGTCAAAACAACAATTGGTAAGGCAATGCAGTGCAATAGGTACTTTGCAAGAAATGAAGGAACAAACGGAGCGCATCACACTGGAGGAGATGGCAGAAGAGCTAAAAGTGAATGGAGAGGGCGATACTTCGAGAAAGTATGGCGATGAATTTTGGTCGAACTACTCTGCCATAAAGAATACAGCGTCAAGGATGAAAAACATCGAAGCTGAAGAGACAATCAGAGAGAAAATGAAATGTATGGAGCTGCGCCCTTGGCAGAAATGGGTGGTGTCGATGATGGAGTTCCAGGGCGACCGGAGAGTGCTGTTTGTGGTCGATGAGGCGGGTGGCCTTGGAAAGACATGGCTAACCAAGTGGTACCACGTGAATTTGGAAGCGGCAGTATATACAACGACAAAACGAGGAGATGTTGCTTATGCATACAATGGGGAAAGTGGCGTAATTTTCGACCTGAGTCGATCACAGCTGGAGAAGATCAATTTCGATACGATAGAATCCCTCAAGAATGGAATGATCTTTTCCACCAAGTATGAGTCACGACTGAAGCTATACCAGCCGCCAAGAGTTGTTGTCTTCATGAACAAAAGACCTGAGCTGTACAAGAATTTGTCAACGGACCGGCTTGAAATGTTGTGGTTTAAAAAAGAAGACGGAGGCGAGAAAACGATGGTAATAAGGGCGTGGAACGAACGGTGCCATCAACCAGAAGATTCATTGAAATTTGTTCCCCTCGAGAAGATGGAGGATCTGATGTCCCAAAGGGTGAAAAAGAAATTCTATGATTTCTTCAACAATCAAGACGACGAAGTTGGAAGCATCGTAGAGGCACGAAAATCACAAGAACCAGAATCATTACACGACAGCCAATGCCTATGCGAGGACTGTGTATTTGAGAACAGGTTTGCACAAAATAAAGAGACATCAATAGTTCAATTATCTGAAAAAAGCATCTCATTGTAATGAAATAGTTGATTCTTGTCTTGTTTCTTGTGTTGTGTCTTCAGCCTTCACCCTCTTCAGCCTACACCCTGACGTTGTAACATAATGATGCAATCTCGATTACTTAGTGCAAGGGATCTAATGCACACAATTGTTCAGGAAAATATCTCATTTTCATGCATCTTATTTTCTCATAAGGTTTTAATTGTAAAAATCAGATACATAGAATAAGATACATGACGTAATTACAGGGATCTAATGCACACAATTGTTCAGGGAAATATCTCATTTTCATGCATCTTATTTTCTCATAAGGTTTTAATTATAAAAATCAGATATATAGAATAAGATACATGACGTAATTACAGGGATCTAATGCACACAATTGTTCAGGAAAATATCTCATTTTCATGCATCTTATTTTCTCATAAGGTTTTAATTGTAAAAATCAGATACATAGAATAAGATACATGACGCAATTACAGGGATCTAATGCACACAATTGTTCAGGAAAATATCTCATTTTCATGCATCTTATTTTCTCATAAGGTTTTAATTGTAAAAATCAGATACATAGAATAAGATACATGACGTAATTACAGGGATCTAATGCACACAATTGTTCAGGGGAATATCTCGTTTTCATGCATCTTATTTTCTGACAAGGTCTCGATTGTGAAAATCAGATACACAAAATAGATACATGACGTAATTACAGGGGACCAAGGAACATTTGTAAATATGATGTAATCTTGAATACTTAGTCGCAGGGGTCTAATACATATACAAGTCTTCAGAGGAACATCTGATTTCCATGTATTTTGTTTATCAACAAAGGTCTTTTTTAAGAAAATCAGACACACAAAACAAGATATCTGAAGTTATTAAACGGTCTGCGTTGCAACTTACAAACATACTTTAGTTCCCTGTAATTACGTCATGTATCTTATTTCTTATGTCTGATTTTCACAATCAAAACTTTGTAAGAAAATAAGATACATTATTATCAGATATTTTCTTATAATTTTACGTCATGTAATAGTTATTTCAGTTGAATTGTAATTAGGTTAGAGGCCTCCTTGGCCTAGATGCCTTATTATTAATAAAAATAATTACGTCATATATCTTACTTTTTGTATCTGATTTTCACAATCAAGACCTTATGAAAAAGCAAGATACAGGAAAATTAGATATTCTCCTGGAAAATTGTATGCAATAGGTCCCTGTGACTAAGTATTGAATATTACATCATTGTGTTACAAAGACACATTGTTCCCCTGTAATTACGTCATGTATCTTATTCCTTGTGTCTGATTTTCAAAATCAAAACCTTATGAGAAAATAAGATGCATGAAAATGAGATATTTCCCTGAAGAATTGTATGCATTAGATCCCTGTGAGTAAGTAATCGAGATTACATCATTGTGTTACAAATACACATTGTTCCCCTGTAATTACGTCATGTATCTTATTCTATGTATCTCATTTTCAAAATCAAAACCTTATGAGAAAATAAGATGCATGAAAATGAGATATTTCCCTGAACAATTGTATGCATTAGATCGCTGTGAGTAAGTAATCGAGATTACATCATTGTGTTACAAATACACATTGTTCCCCTGTAATTACGCCATGTATCTTATTCTATGTATCTGATTTTCAAAATCAAAACCTTATGAGAAAATAAGATGCATGAAAATGAGATATTCCCATGAAGAATTGTATGCATTAGATCCCTGTGAGTAAGTAATCGAGATTACATCATCCTGTTACAAATATACATTGTTCCCCTGTAATTACGTCATGTATCTTATTAGATGTATCTGATTTTCAAAATCAAAACCTTATGAGAAAATAAGATGCATGAAAATGAGATATTTCCCTGAAGAATTGTATGCATTAGATCCCTGTATTTACGTCATGTATCTTATTCTATGTATCTGATTTTCAAAATCAAAACCTTATGAGAAAATAAGATGCATGAAAATGAGATATTCCCATGAAGAATTGTATGCATTAGATCCCTGTGAGTAAGTAATCGAGATTACATCATCCTGTTACAAATATACATTGTTCCCCTGTAATTACGTCATGTATCTTATTAGATGTATCTGATTTTCAAAATCAAAACCTTATGAGAAAATAAGATGCATGAAAATGAGATATTTCCCTGAAGAATTGTATGCATTAGATCCCTGTATTTACGTCATGTATCTTATTCTATGTATCTGATTTTCAAAATCAAAACCTTATGAGAAAATAAGATGCATGAAAATGAGATATTTCCCTGAACAATTGTATGCATTAGATCCCTGTGAGTAAGTAATCGAGATTACATCATTGTGTTACAAATACACATTGTTCCCCTGTAATTACGTCATGTATCTTATTCTATGTATCTGATTTTCAAAATCAAAACCTTATGAGAAAATAAGATGCATGAAAATGAGATATTTCCTTGAACAATTGTATGCATTAGATCGCTGTATTTACGTCATGTATCTTATTCTATGTATCTGATTTTCAAAATCAAAACCTTATGAGAAAATAAGATGCATGAAAATGAGATATTTCCCTGAACAATTGTATGCATTAGATCGCTGTGAGTAAGTAATCGAGTTTACATCATTGTGTTACAAATACACATTGTTCCCCTGTAATTACGTCATGTATCTTATTCTATGTATCTGATTTTCAAAATCAAAACCTTATGAGAAAATAAGATGCATGAAAATGAGATATTCCCATGAAGAATTGTATGCATTAGATCCCTGTGAGTAAGTAATCGAGATTACATCATCTTGTTACAAATATACATTGTTCCCCTGTAATTACGTCATGTATCTTATTAGATGTATCTGATTTTCAAAATCAAAACCTTATGAGAAAATAAGATGCATGAAAATGAGATATTTCCCTGAAGAATTGTATGCATTAGATCCCTGTATTTACGTCATGTATCTTATTCTATGTATCTGATTTTCAAAATCAAAACCTTATGAGAAAATAAGATGCATGAAAATGAGATATTTCCCTGAACAATTGTGTGCATTAGATCCCTGTAATTACGTCATGTATATCTTATTCTATGTATCTGATTTTCAAAATCAAAACCTTATGAGAAAATAAGATGAATGAAAATGAGATATTTCCCTGAAGAATTGTATGCATTAGATCCCTGTGAGTAAGTAATCGAGATTACATCATTATGTTACAAATACATAATATTTTCTCATAATTCAATATTAGATGCTCTTTCGTTGAATTAAAGTGTTCAAGTTAAATTTATGTTTTTCTTTCAGCAAGTCCTGAGTCTTAATTCATAATCAGTCCTTCTCTGTGAAAGCAGTTTCTCTTACTTTCTTGATAATATTTCTGCACGCTTTTTGAGAGAATCTGCTGTCCTCTTTTTGTTGAATTTGAATCGTGGATCTCGCAGCATGGCTGTCCATTTCCCAAATCCATAAATCTTTAGGCATTTTTTCAAAAAAAGGTCTTCCTCAGCAGTGAAGGGCACTCTTTGGCCAACAATTGGCTTTGCTTTCATTTTACTTGCTTTTCGCACTGGTGGTTGAAAACTCGTAATGCTCTCCTGTGAAGAACTTGTAGGTGTACCCGTGTCCTTGCATTCATTCATTTGTTCCGATGAAGTTTCGCCTTCAAGTGATGTCAAACCCTCGGAATCGGAATGGTCGTCACAGTCGAAAATAACTTTCCGCACTTCTTTGTTTACTTCGCTGTTCTGTAATTTTTTCATTGCCGACTTTGCAGTGGATGCTATTTCACGAGAACTTCTTTTCTGATAATAAGTCCTCGCTACTTGCGAACTATGTTTCTGATCACGAGTGACAGCATCTTGCTCTTCCGATGACAGTTTACGACAACTTTCGGTCTCCACAATTTGGCGATATCTTGTCGGATGAACGTACTTTCCAATTGCTTTAAATACAAGCTCCGACATCAGGTTGCTAAAGTTTTGAAACTGTGTTCCACTTCTCGTTACGAGAACATAGTCGCATTGTGGGTTCAACAGTGGTCGTACATATTCAATGTATTCGTCAACTATTCGTGTGCTCGTTTCGTCAAAGATTAGAGAGTCAAAGCTGTACTGATTGGCAGTCTTGAATTCGGTTTGATCCACGAATCCATCATTTTCTTTTGACTTTTCAAACATCGACAACGACAAATACTGGTAAGTCATCGGTCTTGACCCCTTCACCCTTGTAAACAAGTAGACAGCTACAAAACGAGTGGCGAAAGTAAGATCGGCAGCCGTTACTGAGGTTAATGGGTAGTCTTTACATCTCGTTAGTACGTCCTTGTAACGCGAAAGATGAAATGGTATCACTTTCTCCATCTCTTCCATTGTCGCCCATTGATTCGTTGCTCGTAGAACTTCAATCGAGAGGTTCTTAGTCCATTCGGTGATTTTACGCCTTGCAAGTGCTCTCTTCCCTCTGTTGATATACACCTCCGAGGTTGCTAAATTCCCGAGAACTGTGCTTGATAGTCCAGCCGACTTGCGAAAATCAATCAAGTCTGTTATCGACTGAAGGTATCCAAACTGGGCTGAACTGCCGAGACCCCATTCCTTTCCAATGTGCTCTATGAAATTGCAAACGAGTCCTGCCGAACCAATACAATAGTCTACATGTTCTTCGGTCAACTGCTCGTCATCATCTTCGCTGCAAAATTTCAAAAACTTCATTACCCGAGTTCCATTTTGTGCGGCTTGAGTTTCTGACATTCCCCCTCCACATATTGCACACAGCCAATCGATGTACTTTTTGCCAAAACCCTCTTTGATAGAATAACATGGTCTTTTTGTGGTATCAGCACGCTTTCTGACACTTCCATTGCACTTTTGTCCATCATTGGTGCTTTGTTGTCGTATGGAATGCTCGATCACCCTTTCACTTGGCTTTATGTCAAAATAGTAGTACCATCTATGCTTTGTGTCAATGTGCTTCCTGCAACCCCTTTTGCTGAAAAACTGTCTATTCTCACAGAAATTAACTGGACAAATAAAGATCTTGTCTTTGCTTTCTCGCAATATTATCGTTCTTCGCTGTTGTCTCGCACCCTCAACCTTTGACCAGTCCATGTTCACTAGCTCGCTTGCAATAACATTTATTTTATACCAACAATAACAAGGGCATACCAGCAAGCACGCATTTTACTATTCCAAAAGAAAAGATTAACATTTTCCGCAAAACGTTTCTTCACCAGGGAAAAGGAAATAAAAAGCCTTTTCATATTGATCTTATTTGCTCTCCCTTCAAAGATTTCTAAACAACAAACAGCAAGTTACACTGTCTCAGAGGATTCAAAAAAGCACTGTCTCAGTCTCCACTACAATTCTGGGGGAATTTAATGGAGACAGGGACTCCAGAATGACTCCTTGTCTAGATCATTCTCAAGGGGACTGATTGGATCATTCTCGAGGGAACTATGAGATGTCTAGGTCCTTGTTCGTCATTGTGATCCCGGCAGACATCCTGTGAGGCCGGCAAGGAACAGTGATCTCGTAGTTATGTCAGCCCTAGTTACCTATGGGATGATTGCCTTGTTCTCCTTACACTATTTGGGTCATTAACGACATCTGAGTTCAATGGGGTTAAGGTCCAACTTTTTGTTCCTTCTCTATTGAGAATTGGGGGCAGCTCCTTGGATATGCAAGGTACAATAGGATTATATAAATCAGATTGATCAGCACGTATAAATAACCAAAGTATATGTATATTTTAAACTTTTACTCATAAAACCAATGCATGGACATTACTTAAATTCAATGAACAGTATAATGAGATAGAGAGATATATATGTATATATACATATTGGCAATAAAGAAACAATAAAATGGATACTATAAGTGCGGATGAAGAACGAGCGAGAAATAGACAAAAAATTGATGTTTTTAGCACACTAGTGAGAAATAGACAAAAAATTGATGTTTTTAGCGCACTAGTGTGCTAAAAAACATCAACTAGTGTGCTAAAAAACATCAATTTTTTGTCTATTTCTCGCTCGTTCTTCTTCCGCACTTATAGTATCCATTGTATATATACATATGTAGGCCTACTTTAAATAAATTGATAATAATAATAATAATAATAATAATAATAATAATAATAATAATAATAATAATACTGTTTACGGTACTTGGATAACCGTAAACAATTCTGCAGGGTAGATGGCACTTCCTCTCATGTAAAGGGAATAAATTGTGGAGTTCCTCGAGGCTCTTGTCTTGGTCCTCTCTTATTTCTGATTTACATCAATGATTTGCCTTTTTCCCTGCAGAAATCTCATGTCAGCATGCATGCTGATTATACGGCCATTTCCCTCTCTTCAAAAAGCATTGATGACCTACAAAATGACCTAAACTCAGATCTTTTGAAGCTACAGGATTGGTTGCATGCAAACAAACTTTCTCTGAACGTTGTGAAAACGCAGGCACTTATCATAAGCTCTGGTCCAAACATCTGTAAGATCGAAAGCCAGCCTGATGCTCGACCATCTTTTTCAATAGCTGATCAGGACATTGAAATTATTACTAATACAAGATACCTAGGTGTTCAGATAGACAGTCAACTTAATTGGGACAAACCAGGGAGCACCGTAGGCGCGGGAGGCGAAACGGCCAGTTAGCTTTATGTAAGCATGTGTGAAGCACATGCAAACGAGGGTGCGCTCCGAATGTCAAAAGGCTTCAAACTTTTTTACGCAAGAAAATTTTGCCTCTGCAGAGAAGAACGAGCAATGTCTTCAAATAAAATGATTGTGAGTATACGATTTCTCTTTAAACCTGTAGTTCATTGCATTCACTATCGGCATCGTCCATTTTTTTGAAGCTCCAAATTTTGAAACTTCCATTTTTTTATATTTCCCTGAAGCGCTTCGGGCCTAGGATAGGCCACTGCCGCAGCTTCTTTGTGGGGGCTTTTAATTTATTCAGAGAAAAAAAATAAAAAAAAATCCAATTTGTTGATTAATCGATAGATTGAACAGCTGGGAAGCAACCTGAAAACTATTTTGTTAGATATTGTCTAACTATTGAGATATTGATTTGTTAGATACTGAGATAGATATTGTTAGATATTCAGTTGGTGGAAATTCTAGTTAGGTCGGGTCGCTATTGTTGTTTGAGCCTGTGAGGGCGGTGGTTGGAATCGGCCATGAGATGGCACTGGATTAGGCCGCCGTATCTGCTCTCCTCTCCAGTCTCCGATGCTTTGATGTAATTCAACAGGTAACATCATTTTATGTTGGAGGCAAGTACCTCTCATCTCATACTTTTCCTCTCATCATGTAATCAATGTTGTGGAGAAGATGGGACTAATTCTCTCTATTTTGCTGTAGGAGAAAAGATCCACTCGCTGATTAAGGATGATGACAGGATGACAATGTCTCTAGCAGATGGTGTGTTGATGTGATAACAGCAAAGTGGTCAGTCTAGTTGTGAGCACCAGCCACATTTTTAATGGAAGAATTACCAAGACAGATAAATTCCACATGGACAACCTTTGAACATTAAACATTAATTACAAATTTGTTTGTTATTTGGCATCAAAGTACATGATATAGTCATCAATGATAACAATTAATTTGGTTTCATGACATTTGAGCCACTTTTGAGCCTATCAATAAATTGTGGTCATTTATTTCAAACTCCTTTGAACCCACACTCTTTGAAACTTTGCTCTACTAAAGTTCAGTGTACAGTTCTTTTTAACTTGCGGCCCAACTCGTGGTAAAATTTCTGGCAGTGTAGCTCAATTTTCTCAGGTAGCCCCCCCCCCCAAAAAAAATTAGAAAAATTATCGAAAATGAGCCCCAATCGGGCAAAAAAATGCCCTCAGTCGGGCAAAAATCATGCTAAACAATTGACTTTGTGTTGGGCAGCCCCCTAGATTTTTTCTTCCCGTGCGCTTATGCAAGATTGAATATAAAGATATATGGTAATTCAAAAAGGACTGCTTACTAATCTTTTTGAGCTCTGAGAAGTACAAGAGAAAACCAATCAAAAACGAAGACGATTATTGTTGTTGGTATCATTTAGGTCAGTAAAAATGCACTTTTTGTTCACAAGAGATGATCTCATAACGAAAAGGTGAAAAAGTTTCTTAACCTGGATTGACCTCTAATTACTTCCAAGCAGAGTTTCTTAATTTCTGGAAGAGGCTGTACAGTTTCTTACAACAGCTTTTTTTGTAAAAAATGAGCATCTGTTAAAAAAATAATTGCAGTACAAGTATCACATCTCCCAAGCATTTATCTGCATTTAGAAAATTGTTTATAATTTGTTGAGAATTGTGATATCAAAAGGGCTGTTCTTTATGTAAATTTGTATTATCAACTTGCCAATCACAGTGAGAGGCAGAGTTACAGTACATACTAGGTGTAGCTTCACAGCAGAAACCAACTACAGAGGGAACGAACGAATCCAGCAGGAACCCAGCAGACACAAAAGCAAAACACAATGCTGGCATTCACTAACTCAATGATTCAATGATTGTTCGCTAAAATTAACAGAAACGAAAATAAGTTAAACAAATCAAAATACTGTGAATAATCTATCAGCAACAAATAATCTAAATCCTAAACAGAATTCATATCAAAACAAATGCAAGAGATAAGGCCTACGAATCTTACACGTGAAAGGCACAAAGAACAACTTCAAAAAACCTAAGAAAATGCAAGATAAACAATTACAGAATAAACTCTAAATAAACGAATAAAGTAAACAGATAAATACAATTAATAAATGAAACTTACTATCTATTTGTCCTCGTAGCTATAAGGCTGTTGCAGTATGTATGTGGGCCTACGGGCCTAACAAAGCTTCGATAACTCGGCCATGAGCAGCTTTTCTTCGTCTTCTTCTTTGACTTGGAGCTCTGATGATCTGATCTGAATTGTGCTGCCCCAAGATGCATGCCTAATGCTCTTATAGCTACGAGTCCCAAGGGTACACAAAACACACAAAGTTACTCAAGAAGGTCAAAGTTCAAGAGTCAAATTGTCATATCGTTCTTCAGAGTCCAAAGTCCAAATTCTAACAACAACAACAACAGAAACACTTAACAAACATAAACATATTCAACATACCCGCCCCCAAACAGGCGATTTATAGGAGACTGTTTTTTAATAACTTTCTATGTTGAATCTTCTTCCACAGCTGCTTCCAACAAACATAACTTTGTTACGGGTCTTCGATATTCAGAATTCATCGTCTTCACTTTTGCTGACCGGACAAGGCCATCTCTACCTGGGTACACTTCTACCACTCTCCCCAAAGGCCACTGATTCCTGTGTTGCGTTTGTTCGTTAACGAGTACCAAGTCATTCTCCTTTAGGTTACGCTCGATTGAATGCCACTTCTGCCTGATTTGAAGAGTTGGGAGGTACTCTTTGGTCCACCTTTTCCAGAATATGTCAGCCATATATTGAACCTGCTTCCATCTTCTCTTGCTGTACGAATCTTTGCTCTTGAAAACACCAGGTGGGAAACTTTGGCCAGATCTGAGAAGCAACAGATGATTTGGTGTTATTGCATTCAAATCTTGAGGATCGTCTGACACCTTGGTGAGCGGTCTTGCGTTGAGAATTGCTTCAATTTCACACAAAAGGGTTTGCAAACCTTCATCATCAATCGTTTGATTTCTCAAAATTGCATTCAGAACTCGTCTTACAGATCTTATCGCACGCTCCCATGCGCCACCCATATGTGAAGCTGTCGGAGGGTTGAATATCCATTTGATGTCTCTTTGCAAAAGAAATTCATGCACTTGATCCTGATTCCATTGCTGTATTGCAGTTCGGAGTTCTCTTTCGCCACTTCTAAAATTTGAGCCATTGTCACATCTTATTTCATCTGGATTTCCACGTCTTGAAATGAATCTTCTTAGGGCATTTATAAAAGAATCTGTATCCATACTGTGAAGAATGTCCAGATGAATTGCTCTAATTGTTAGACAAGTAAATATGATGCCATACCTCTTTACAATACATCTTCCTCTCTTGACAAAGAAGGGACCAAAACAGTCGATTCCAACGAAGGAAAATGGTGGTTTGTCTGCTGTCACTCTATCATCGGGCAAATCTGCCATTTTTTGCTTTCCAGGCTTTCCACATCGACGCTTGCAATCGAAACAACTTCTGATAATTCGGCGAACTGACGGCCTTGCCTGTAAAATCCAAAACCTTTCTCGAATGCGTGCCAGAACGTACTCCTGTCCAAAATGTGCAGATCGCTTGTGAAAATATCGAATTATGAGGTCACTTACATGATGCTGCTTGGGAAGAATAATCTGATGCTTTGCTTCAAGACTGTTGTATGGAGCATTGTTGAGTCGGCCACCAACACTAATCACGCCGTTTATGATGACTGGATCTAATCTGCATAGAGAGCTTGACTTTCTTATTGATTTCTGAGGTGATTGTAGTAGCTTCAACTCTTCACCAAAACATTCGTTTTGTACACATCTTACAATTGCACGTTCAGCTTCATGCATCTCTTCTGTTGTCAATCTGCCACTCTTGACTTCTTGCTCCTCGTTGCTACTTCTGATGTTTCTTAGCAACCAACTTCTATATCTCAACAACCAAGCAACAGATTTCTTTAGAACGGTCCAATCTGAGAACTTTGAAAATATTTGATTCGTCATACCATTTGATGAGTTGATTTGTACTGAATGTGTTTGCACAATCTTCTTGACTTCGACATCATCTTCGGACAAATCTTCAATGAACACACTTTTGGGCCATTCATGCTCCTCTTTCCGCAGAAATTCTGGGCCATGTAACCATCTATCACTGTTTATCAAGCTGTCTGCACTAAGTCCCCTAGATGTATCATCTGCTGCATTTGAACTTGTATCAACATATCGCCATTGAGATGGACTGGATTCATCGTGTATCACTGCGATTCTGTTCCCAACATATGTATGATATCTCCTGCTTTCATTCCTTATGTAACGTAGTACAGCAGTGCTATCTGTCCAAAAGACTGACTCACCAAGTTTCATGTCCAATTCTCTCTTCAGCACGGAATCCAACTTCACAGCAAGAGTCGCAGCAGCAAGCTCCAGTCTTGGGATTGTCACTCGTTTAAGGGGGGTTAGTCTCGACTTTGCAAGAACGAATGAGCATGACACGTCGCCATTGTTGTTGACTGATCGTAGGTAGGTTACAGCACCATATCCCATTTCGGATGCGTCGCTAAAATGATGCAGCTGGTTTGTTACTGCACTGCCAATTCCTGTTTCCGTATAGCATCTTTTGACTTCAATTTGCTCCAATTTTGAAAGATCATCCAACCAGTTTTCCCATTCCTTGAGATTTAGACCAGTTACTTGCTCATCCCATCCTACGTTGTCCTTGCACAATCGCTGGAGGATAATCTTGGCTTTCAAAATGTATGGTGAAATGAATCCAAGCGGATCATAAACAGATGAAATTGTACTCAAAATTCCTCTTCTGGTTGATGGTTTATCTTTCACACTGATATTGAAGGTGAATCTGTCAGTTTCCTCATCCCATTGCAATCCAAGAGCTCTTTCAGTCGGGAGTTTATCGTCTTCAAGATCAACATTCTTCAGCTCCTTCGACCTTTCCTTGTCTGGTATTGCATCTAAAACATATCGAGAATTGCTTACCCATTTGGTCAGATGGAAGCCGCCTCGAGCCAACAAATCAGCGAGTTGTTTCTGCATTTTGATTGCTTCGTCTGCATCCTTCACAGCTTTCAGAAGATCGTCCACATAGAAGTTTCGTCGCACGGCATGAATCACTTCATCGTCAAACAAACTGGCATTGTCTTCTGCAACTCTTCGCAAGGCAAATGTTGCACAGCTCGGAGACCATATACCTCCAAATAGGTGCACCATCATCTGATATTCAACAGGAGCCAGTGTTAAATCACCATGTGGGTACCATAAAAATCTCAAGGCATTTACATCTTCAGCAGTCACACGCACCTGGTGGAACATTGCTTCAACATCTGCCATTAGGGCTATGGGCTCGCTTCTAAATCGGCATAATACACCAATGAGCAAATTTGTTAAGTCAGGGCCTTGAAGAACCTTTTCATTGAGGGAGACATTCTTGTACTTTGCAGCACAGTCAAACACAATCCTGACCTTGTCTGGCTTCTTCGGGTGTGTCACGCTATGATGTGGCAGGTACCATAATTTGCCATTCTCCATTTCAATTTCTTCTTCTGGAACCTGTCTTGCGTAGCCTTTTTCTAGCAAGTCGTCCATGAATGTGCTATATCGTTGTCTTAAGTTTGAATCCTTTTGCAGCCGGCATTTCAAGTATTCAAGCCTTTTCTGTGCCATGTGTCGGTTGTTCGGTAAATCAGGTGGGTTGCACTTCCACGGAATTGAAACGTGATAATGACCTTGTTGTAGCTGTATGGAATCTTGAAACACAGCAAGTGCTCTACCGTCTTCTACTGACATCGTTTTCTGGCTATCAACACTTGACTCTTCAAATTCGTGGTTGAAGTACTTCTTCAATTGATCATAGAGTTGGTCATCAGATGAAACAGGATTGGAAAAGAAGCAATGGTTACCTTGATTAAAGGAAACACCAATGGGGCCATTAAGGGTCCAGCCAAACATTGTCTTTACAGCATATGGACCACCATTTTCACCTTTTCGCACCTCTTCCGGTTGCAAGGCCTTCGGTACATCCACGCCGATCAACAGACTGACTTCACCGTCATGGATTGTGTCTGGTAGCATGATTCCATCCAAATGTGGCCTTCTTCTCACATCCTCTTGACGGGCCAAAGCTGATGTTGAGATGTTCATCGTCTTTGTAGAAAACACATTGGGCATTTGAAGATGCATCGTCTCTTCTAGGTCCATTACTTCTAAGCTGACAACTGACGTCTGACAATTTGTGTTAACACCACTAATTGTAGCAACTGACATTTGACATTTTCTTCCAATCACACCAAGTTTGTCCAGGAAGGCTTCACTACAAAAAGAGGCAGTAGATCCACTGTCGAGAAGAGCGTAAGTTTTAAATACCTTGTCACTTCCTGTCCCTTTCACCTTCAGCGGCACTATTGGCAATCCATTGTTGACTCCTCCTCGATCGTCACATCTTGTTACTCCAACAAACTTTTCATTGTGCTGAGTCGAATCAGTTTGCATATGCTTCCTCCACTCTTCCTTGCGTCTCTTCTCATGGGCCACCACAGAGTTATGTATTGCTGTGAGGTGTTTGCGACGGAGATCACAATCTGTAACTGTACAAGCCTTCCTTTGTTTGCATCCAGGGGAGAAATGAAAAGAAGATAGACAATTGTCGCAGAGCTTCTTTGAACGAATGAAATTAAACTTTTCCTCACCAGTTTTCTTCTTGAATTCTTCGCAGTTTGTCAACTTGTGATTCTTTTCGCAGAAGTAACATTTCACGTCTGTTGAAGTGAGATTTGACTTTCCATCATTGGTCTGGATACTGAAATTCAAGTTTCGCTGCGTACTCACTGTATTTGGTCTTCTGATCCTGTCATTTCGTGACAACTGTTCTCTGTTCACATTGTCCATGATAGCGCCAAACACAGGGTCGTTCTTCTCTTTGGATATCATCCTGATCAAACGCCGCACGTCTTCGACAGTGGGTTCCCTTTGGCGTGATCTGATTTCCTGCACGCGAGACTGCCAACGAGACTTCACAAAACTTGGGCATCGCTCTAGGATCTTCACCAGTCGGTCTTCGTTGTTCAGTTGTGTCATTCTGCCAGCAGCCTTCAACGTCATCTCACAATTCTCGAGGTCATCGGCCAATTCTTGCAAACCTTCTCTGTCACCAGGCTTTATCACAGGGCCACAAGAGACTTTCCTCAACCATGAGTTTGATACAGTGTATGCATCACCAAAACGTTCAGCCAAGATTTGTTTAGCCTTCATGTATCCTTCCTCAGGCTCGAGTAGAATGCATCCTTCTATTGCCCTTCTTGCCTTGCCTGTACAAAACTGTACCAGAAGTTGCAAACGTCTACTGAAATCACAAGTGTCTTTTTCAACATTATTCTCAAAGGAGCGAATGAAAAGAAAATACTTTAATGGGTTACCATCAAACACACTCAATTCTGACTTTGGCAGTAGTGCAGCAATTGTCAATTTCTTCATTGTATCGAGGTACTCTTCGCCATTTGCTGTCGCATTGGTATGTGGTTCATCAGCAGGGTTTCGTTGTGGGAGGAACTTCCAAGGGTCAGCAAAGGGTGCAGGATGGGGCTTGGGGTTGTATGTTCCATCAGCAGGGTTTCGTTGTGGGGGGAGCTTCCAAGGGTGAGCAAAGGGTGCAGGATGGGGCTTGGGGGGCATGTTTCATCAGCAGGGTTACGCTGTGGGGGGAGCTTCCAAGGGTCAGCAAAGGGTGCAGGATAGGGCTTGGGGGTGCATGTTTCATCAGCAGGGTTACGCTGTGGGGGAAGCTTCCAAGGGGGAGCAAAGGAATTCAAAGGACGTTGCTGTCGGGAGGGATTAATAAATTCTGAAGATGACTGAATTAATTGCTCACCATCGGTAATTGTTGGCTTCTTTCGTGTCTGTGGACTGCATACGCTCCAACTGTTGTCTACACGCCGACTTGATGCAAATGGCACCGGTGGCCGGTGTGAATCATTCACTCTTCTTTCATCCTCGGTCCTGTGGTGCATTCTGGAATGTGTTGTCTTCTGCTGAAATGTAGTCTCAAAGGTTGACTTTCTCAGTGGTGCATTACACATATCACCTCGTGATCCTGTTGTCATGGCAAATTCAGCGCAGACTCTTTCTTCAGCTTCAAGCTTTGCAAGTTTGGTGTCCAGTGTCAGCTTCTTCCTCCTTTGACTCAATCGCAACTCTTCATGGGCAATATCCTGACACTCCTCTAGCATTGATGCCTCTGCAAGCAAGGATGCTTTTGTTGTAGCATTCTTCAACATCATGTCCTGAAGTGCAGATCTCCCAGACTTCTTCGAGTTCCTGGAGCTCCTTGAAGAAACAAGAGAGTTGGAAGGGCGTGATTTAGTTTCGCTTACCGAATCTTCAGGTCCAATATCATCCTCCTGCAGCGGTGATTTTGTTTCAAGGGAATGAATCAACAGAGACACTCTTTCTTTGATATCGAGAAATCTTGTCTCAGCTTCGTGCATGTATGCAAGGCATTCTTCATTGTCGACTTCATCGGCGATCACAGCCTGATACCTTTCACATGCCAATTTAAAATCGTGGAATCGATCAATGAGCCTGTCTTCTGCAGCTTTCACATCATCAAGGGTTTGACCAACAACGAGAACATCCGCCACACGGTTCACGGCTTTGGTTAATTCTCGCTTTGCATTCGCTCTGACATGCTTCAAACGTCGGATATGCTCCATATCAATATCATCATTTCCACACAACATAATTCTTAATTGATCTATCTTGATTATCTGACAAGATACGAACTGATGTAGCTTCACAGCAGAAACCAACTACAGAGGGAACGAACGAATCCAACAGGAACCCAGCAGACACAAAAGCAAAACACAATGCTGGCATTCACTAACTCAATGATTCAATGATTGTTCGCTAAAATTAACAGAAACGAAAATAAGTTAAACAAATCAAAATACTGTGAATAATATATCAGCAACAAATAATCTAAATCCTAAACAGAATTCATATCAAAACAAATGCAAGAGATAAGGCCTACGAATCTTACACGTGAAAGGCACAAAGAACAACTTCAAAAAACCTAAGAAAATGCAAGATAAACAATTACAGAATAAACTCTAAATAAACGAATAAAGTAAACAGATAAATACAATTAATAAATGAAACTTACTATCTATTTGTCCTCGTAGCTATAAGGCTGTTGCAGTATGTATGTGGGCCTACGGGCCTAACAAAGCTTCGATAACTCGGCCATGAGCAGCTTTTCTTCGTCTTCTTCTTTGACTTGGAGCTCTGATGATCTGATCTGAATTGTGCTGCCCCAAGATGCATGCCTAACGCTCTTATAGCTACGAGTCCCAAGGGTACACAAAACACACAAAGTTACTCAAGAAGGTCAAAGTTCAAGAGTCAAATTGTCATATCGTTCTTCAGAGTCCAAAGTCCAAATTCTAACAACAACAACAACAGAAACACTTAACAAACATAAACATATTCAACACTAGGCAGCCATCATTTAATTCCTCCCAAACCTCCCTCCCTATTGCAGAGCTATTGTGGGGTCATTCAAATTTTTCTTGATCGAATTGAGTGATGTCTCCACCTATTGGGGTCATATTTTTAGGATGCATAACTGGGTGCATATCATACTTTACCAGTATCATAGAAAGCTTAGGTTTTTAAATTTACTCCTTTTGAAAAACACAATTTGCAAATAGTTGTTTATCAACAAATTAGAGCTTAGAAAAGCAATGTCAAGTTATAAATTGCGAACAAATGTGTGTTACACAGTACAGGCCATGTGTATATATTAAAGGTAATTGTGTTCATGAACAAGGAGTTGGGCAAGAATGAAAAGCAAGAAGTTGCTGAAATTGTACAGGGAATTGTAAATCATGTACATATTCATAAACTAAGGAATTAGAGAATGTGGGTGTTTCTAAACTGTGACTGTGTAATTCAGTTATCATAAAAATCTCATCGGTGAATACTATGAAGATTTTGAACTGCATAACTTCCTAAGAACCTCTGTTACATGAAGATTATAGTATAACGTACTTTCTTGGAATTCCAAAACAGCTGCTACCAGGGGTAAATACACCACAATGATGACAACAGCTACACTCATATTTTTGTATCAAAAACAGATCAGAAGTATCAGTTTAGGCTCAATCTTTTAAACGTAAGTAACCATGCTACCTGGATTGAAGAAGCTAAAGAAACATTTTAATTTAGAGCCTTCATTTTCCCAGGTCACTCAAAATGTTTTTACAGTAAACAGCAACTGATTTGGCATTGTTCTGAATGTGAATTAAGAGAATGAAACTTTTTAGAGACGTTTTAACAAGTAATTTGATTGATTTGATCTGGGAGCTTTTAAATGGAATGTGCAATACCCCTTTGTAGTAAGCTTCTCTATAAATAGAACGAAGCAACGATTCCTACACAACAATATTTGTTTGGTTATCAACTGCTCACAGCACATGTGGGACATCAATTCGAGTAAGGCTATTCTTAGATTTGTTGCTCTTTGCAAATGCAAGCTCATAACCTTGCACAAACCCTACAAAGATACATTCTGGCATTAAAAATAAACAAGAAATTAATGAGAAGCTCTTGGTAGCAAGTGTCCTAAAATGTAAGAAACTACCCACCAGCCCTGGAATTTAGCTTCTTAAAAAACAAAGTGTAGATCACGGTATTCTTCCGTTACTTGCTCGATCCTACTGTTCTATTTTTCTATAATCTTCGTTTCTACTAAGTTCCTTTACTACTGACGAAGGGCACGGCCCGATACGTTTAGTTTCGTTTTTCTATGGCATTAGAAGTAATATTTTTGATGAGTAATCAGTTATTTTTGGTTTTTTTAAATCAATGGAAGTGGTTTGAAGGGATGATTAACTTGAATTTGAAACAAGAAAAAAAAAGACTGCTGACGAAGGGCACGGCCCGATACGTTTAGTTTCGTTTTTCTATGGCATTAGAAGTAATATTTTTGATGAGTAATCAGTTATTTTTGGTTTTTTTAAATCAATGGAACTGGTTTGAAGGGATAATTAACTTGAATTTGAAACAAGAAAAAAAAGACTGCTGACGAAGGGCACGGCCCGATACGTTTAGTTTCGTTTTTCTATGGCATTAGAAGTAATATTTTTGATGAGTAATCAGTTATTTTTGGCTTTTGTAAATCAATGGAACTGGTTTGAAGGGATAATTAACTTGAATTTGAAACAAGAAAATAAAAGACTGCTGACGAAGGGCACGGCCCAATACGTTTAGTTTCATTTTTCTATGGCGTTAGAAGTATTATTTTTGATGAGTAATCAGTTATTTTTGCAAGATCACGGTATGTTTGTCATGGAAATCTTGTGAAATGGTGCTATCATTTGGTGTTTTATTAGGAGGAGAGACAAGTCGAAAATATTGCTATTTAAACTTTTATGGCTCAGATGACATCGCAAGGAAATTTTTCATGGGACTGGAGACTTCTGCTTATCTACAATATGTATGTATTTCTGATAAAAAAACTGCCCATGAGAAACTCAACTCAGATCACCAAAAAATTAAGAAACTCCAGTCTTGGGAAAATATAACTTAAGAAACTATTTATTTGACACAAGTTTCTTTAATTTCACTTGTTTCCTGTATCATATTACTCACAGGGTACTTAGTGATGCCAAACACTAGAAATGTTTGAAAAGAGCCTATTTTTAAATGTTCACGAGGGAACAGGTAATAAACATGAAGGTTGTCAAATGGAACCTCTAAGAAACTCGTAAGAAACTCTGATTATTGAAAATCTTATAATTTTGAGAGACTTTCAGGACCCGACAAAATTCTTAATTTCTTATAAAAAAAATATGTGTACACATTTTTTTATAACAAACTAAGAATTTGGGCCACTGAAACTGAAACTTTCTCAAAATCATCATCAGATTTTGCGTACGCAAAGTTTCTCAAGCAATCTTCATGTTCACTACATGTGCCCTTGTGAATGTTTCAAAACAAGGCTTTTTTTTATTCAATACAAAATTTTTACAAACAAACTACTTAAAGCACTACGTACGAGCTACTTTACTACACTACAAGGACGATACCACGGAGTGCAAGAGACCATGACAACTCCGCAGTCATTAACATAGAGAACGTGTAACTAAACTAAAATTAAATGTAAAGCTACGAAAAGTACACATGAACAATTTCTACTGATAAATACTAAGGTTTGTTTCACATTGTATGTCGAGCTAACTTTTGGGCGATCAGGTTTTATTCACAAGAATGGGTGAACTGGAGATTCAATTTTCGAATTAGAATGGATTTGTGCCCAATGAGTCTAACATACAATGTGAAACAAACTTGCAGCAAAAAGAAAGAGAAGCAAAGGGACTTGGGGACTATGAAATGTAAATAAACGCTGTTAATTTCCTTAGTTCAATCGACCAGTTTGGTGAATGAACTTTAGGGTCAGTTCAAGTACATGTTTATTAACGTCGCTAGAAAGGTCTTTATCACCATACAATAAAAGTTGTATCAGAGCCCTGTTTCAAAGACTGTTGATTTGAACAAATGGTCGCAATACTACCGAAATTCCAGCGAGAAGATCTCGTCAATGGATGTCAAATGAAGGCTTTTGAAGCCCTTCCAATAAATATGCATTGCTCACGAATAAAATGATACAGAAAAGAAGTGGAATTAAGTAAACTAATGCTGAGGATTTGCATTATCAAAATAAATAGTTTCTTAAACTATATTATGCCAGTACTGGAGTTTCTTAATCTGTTGGCAATCTGGCAGTTGAGTTTCTTATGAAGAAAGATGTGTATACTTCATCCGGACAACTATACATTATGACAAAAAATACTTCCAAATATGACAATGAAAACAACAACTTTTTATGAAGCCCACTTCAACTTCTTCAATTAGATTTCCTAAAAGTAATGTTCTTTGCCAGTTTTTGCTGTATTTAGCCTATACGTTTTGACATTTCATGTGTGTCTAATTTCCAAGTCAGGTACTAACAGAACATACCCACTCCATTTCCCCTCCACCAGCAAGCCGCAAGTCAATTGTGCACAATAGTAAAATGCAATTCTTTCCTGAAAAATTTGTTTTAAGGATTCAAGTAATGGGTCTCTTCTGAATGCTTACACTCTGTTAATGCCTCTGAAGCATATGTCTTCTTCGAACGGTTTGACTAGCAATAAGTGGCATCATGCAAACTAGATATCTGGGCTTTTCTTTTTTGAGTGAAGTGAATATTTCTTGGTTTCCTATTTCACTCAGGAGAATACCAAATGTCTCTTGCCCTCTTCCATAACTTCTTTTCAGACACTAAGATCAAATGTTTCAACCTGTTGATCATTTTACTGTGCGAAATAATCGATAGCGCAAGGCCCGCAATGAGGTAGGTGATGTTCCAAGAATATGTTCCAAGTTTGTTAATAAAAAACGCCTTGCATACGGTCGGTAATGCTAGTAATTGAACAGGAAATTACATTGTTCAGCTCATATCAAGTTACAGTATTCCATAAAAGCATGTTTTTCCATGTCGGGCAGCTGCACATCTGCAAAATTTTTGAACGAAGTGATTACAATCAACTACACTGCAACATCGTATTGCCGCCATTTCTTCAAAATCGCAGCTCGCAGCAAGTACATTTCCTTGCCTCGTTTTCCAATTCTGCATCACACATTCATCTTCGGACAATAGGTCGTTTCGCCTCCTGCGCCTACAGCGCTCCCTGGGACAAACATATTGATACTATCAAGACCAAGGTAAATCGAGCCCTTGGCCTTATTAAGTATTCTAAGAAATATCTTCCATCTCACGTACTCAACAAAATTTTTAGAGGAATTGTTGAGCCCCATTTGAGTTACTGTTGTTCCGTTTGGGGCTGCTGTAGTGAATCAAAAATTGACGCCTTGCAAAAGATCCAAAATAGAGCTGCAAGAATTGTAACGAGCAGCCCATACGATGCTTCTGCTGCTCCAATAATTGAGAATCTTGGCTGGTCAAATAGCAGTAATCTTGTAAGAAAAGAAATAGCCATGCTAACTTACAAATCTTTGAATTCGCTTGCCCCAGACTACTTGAACAAATTATTCATAAAAATGTTCGGACGGTAGAGAGTGGTTTCTGCGCTCATCGGAAACTGATCTTAAGATACCGCTCCTAAAAACTATCAATGGCCAAAATGCTTTTTCTTATCGCGGTGCCAAACTGTGGGACAATCTAGCAAGAGAGACAAAATTGGCACCCTCCCTGAAAACCTTCAAAGAACAACTATAGACGGGGACAATTTTTATTTTATAAATAGACTTAGTTTCGTATAACATTGTAAATTAGGCATATAGATTTCTTTTGTTCTTAGGATTTTCGTTGTAGTTTTAGTGCTTAGGATTTTCATTTAAACAGGTCAGGTCGAAAAACATATTTATATATGAAACCTATTTAAACCTGTATAAATATTGTAAAATGAAAAATTAAATTAAATGGTTTGTACAATCTTGCTATCTCAATTGCATTTTCCGACGATCTGTAGGCCAATGACTCGGCATTTTTTTCTGGTTGTGAAGCCCCTGGAGAGGTTTGGATCTTTAGGAGAAATGATGGAAAGTGACTGGCAAAGTCGCTCTTAGCCAATGTATTGGCTTTTTGAAAAATTTCCGAGACAAACTATCAACGCATTGTCAAGATTTTCATTTTGAGGTCAGGCAACTTCAAAGTTTCTGCTAAGCCCGATGGCTTCTTTTTCAAAAACCATATACTTCAGATTTCTGAATCTGAGAGAACTTGACAGCCCCTCGATAATTGCATTACGGAGTGGCGTATCAGATTGGTCGCGAAGATTTTTGGAAATCCAAAGTTGGCCGCTCAGTGGCCAGTAGGACGTCATTTTCTAATTGTGGTACCCTACTTGTGCTATTTCAACAGACTCATTTATCTTAATATCAACCTATAAAAGGGGCGTTGGTTACATCTACAGCCAAAGTTAAGGGCGTGGTCCAAGAAAATTGTTCTCTGTCCCAAACCCCGTTGTGTTTCGCCCCCCCCCCCCCAAATAAAATATCCTGGAGGCGCCACTGTATGTCAACAATCATTACAGATACAAAAAGATGTGTCCATTTGCTTCATAGACTATACCAAAGCATTTGATCGTGTAAAACACAAACAAATGATCGAATGTCTGCAGGAGATAGGTATAGATGATAAAGATTTGCAGATAATAACTAAATAATATTGGGAACAGACAGCAGTAGTAAGAACAGAGAATGGAGCTACTTCAGAATTCAAAATAAAGAAAGGAGTACGGCAGGGCTGCATTTTGTCACCAAGCCTATTCAATTTATATAATGAGAAGATATTGAAAGAAGTAGAAAACACGAGGGGAGTTGTTGTAGGCGGAGTAAACATCTACAATTTAAAGGACAAGTCTGGGGGCTTTGATGAAATGCAAGATAATACTGCTATCAATGATGTATGATATTTTGTTCCACTATTTTTCACATTCCTCCTTGTGAAATTGCATATTCAAACAAGGGCGCCTACCTTGTAGGAAGTGTGTTTATTCACGGTACTTTACGCGGTGTCCTATGACCCAGTCCTGTTAATCTTTGTATATCATAATAACTGAGGGGTATGCAACTTCTGCAGATAAACCAATCAGCGAGCAGGATCTCAAGAGAAGATTATCACAAGCGCGTTCTATCCGTTGTGGCTTCGGTCAAGCAAAATTGTTTACATAAGCCTTTGTTCAACCAGATGTGAAAAGTGACACCGTGTGCAAACTAGGGGGTCGCGTGAAAAAGTCAATCCTCAAGATTATTGGAGGACGAGCGTAGTACCTGAGAATAACAATCAAGACACGTTTTTATAAGCAACGGCTTTCAAGAAAGTTTACCTGCACCTCCAGAAAATCAAGAAACCATGATAAATAGAAGAGGTCAAGTTCCAAGTTAATAAATACTTTTCAAATGCATTCTTCATTCAAATTCTACAGTTTCCTTTCATGCACAAGGCAAATCCTTAACCTAATTGAGAATTTAAACTTATTAAACGCTTGCATGCTATTGAACCAATTCTTACTTTATGTTATGCTACTTTGAATGAAGAAAAGTACTTGCAAAATCAATATTTCGACAACAAAACGGTTAATTTAAACAACTTTTCTTACCTCAGTTTGGACTTGCCCCAAGTCACTTCCGCGAAAACAAAACCAAAATATATACCTCTGCCCCAAGTCTCTTCCGCAAAAATAAAACCAAAATATATCCCAAGTCAAGTCAGACGACCACAGACACTGCGTGACAATAAGCGAACAACCAGCTGAAAAATTTCTTAGCAGTGCCAACCCCCAGCTGAATTTACCGAAAGTTTTGTTTACTGGCCATAGCAACGGGCTCTGACCACAGCAACGTGTAACGCGCTTGTGAGAAAAGTGAACAATGGAGTTAGGAAAAGTTGCATACCCCTAAATTTTTCTTGTTACTGGGATTTTCAAATTCTAACGTCTGTTAGAATTGACCAATCAAAAGTCACGCTGTCTGATTCCCTGTGGCCAGATCGTATAACAGTTGATATCGTGTTTCATAACACCGGAATTTGAAACCACAAACTTATTCATACGTCATCTTGACCTTGAGGACTTGAGAGGACTAACTCTGCGTACTGCTGGGTCACGGTACGGTTTTAGGACACTCTCTGTACTGGGTCACAGGACACCCATTACTCTACAGTACTGGGAATAAACACACTTCCTACAAGGTAGGCGCCCTTGATTCAAATAAGCAATTTGAGCGCAGTGAAACCATATCCCACAAACGAAAACGAGGCTGTGCGATTGGTTTTTTTGCCTCTTAATCGCTGCTAGCCTCTTTATCGTGTACTCATACATTGAAAATGGCAGAAGAACACGATAAAGAGGCTTGCTACGATAAAGAGGCGAAAAAACAATTACATAGTCTCGTTTTCGTTTGCGCGATATGACGTCACTTCGCTCAAATTGCTTATTTGAATATGTAATTTCACAAGGAGAATGTGAAAAATAGTGGAAAAAAGTATCATACATCATTCATAGCAGTATTATCTTGCATTTCATCATCAATCATACCAGCCCCCAGACTTGTCCTTTAACCCTAATCCATATGGGCTTTTCTCGAGCTACCATTTATGGGCGGCAGGGGTGCTTTCCACCCCCCCCCCCCCCCCCCCCCCCCCCCCCAGGGACTGTCTGGAAAAGGAGTAGGTTTCAATGGTACTGTTGACTCTGAAAACTGCCTTAAACTCATCCGAATTCAATATAACTTGGCACAGTTATAGAACAGGTAATTTTTAGCTCGTAGCGTTATTTGGGTGTGGCTGCCACACCTTGTGACGTCACAGTGAAGTCACGAAGCTAAAAATCTGTGAAAATCAGGCTTCCAAGTTGAATTCAAGTTTAATGAAGATTTTGCATGAACTTTATGCAGTTTTTGGTTCAGTTTGTCAACATATTTGGTGAAAAATATTATTTTATTGAAAATAACGATTTTGGAGTGATATTTTGGGAGAAATTAGCCGATTCTTATGACCTCATTTGTGCGATTAATTTATTATATGTAAAACGAGACCAAAAGAACCTGCAAAATGGTGATTATCTATAAAAATGCATCATTAGAGTGTTTTTCATTGAAAAAGTTCGAAAAAACTTGAAAAAATTGCTAATTAGTCCAAAATGGCGGCCAAAATGACGTCATTATCAAAAAATGCTGACATCATCAAATTCCAGAAATTCCGGTATCAAATTGAAGCCCTTTATTTGCTGATTCATTTGCTGTATAATACTTCATAATTCAATCAAATAATAGACCTTTTCGACCATACCAGAAAGGGATTGGGGAGAGCCGCCAATTCTGGTAATACATCTGGGGGATGATTTTTAAGGTCGCCAATATGGAGTTATTACAATCGTTCTACTTGTCGCTTTAGACATTTCAGTTTCAGTCTCATTTGAATAAGCGATACCTGAACTCATTGTAGTAAGTCGAGACCACCCATGGAGAAATTCATAGTTGAGGGTTATAGGGGGGGGGGGGCTTATTCATAGAGCCTAATGGGCTTTTTAGGTCTTTTTCCCCGTATTTTGCTGAATGAACATTCAATTTTGTGAGTCAAGTTCTGAGGTTCAACGCAGTTTTAATCTGTAACCATACACTTATTTTTTTATAAGAAACTGCCCATAAGAAACTCAACTCTCAAATCGCCAACAAATTAAGAAACTCCAGTACTGGGAAAATATAAGTTAAGAAACGATTTATATTGATAAAGGAAATCCTTGAAATATGTTTTATTCATTTTCACTTGTTTCCCGTATCATATTACTCGTAAGGTACTTGAGTAATGTCCTGTATTGTCTAAACATTGAACAGTCTTAAAAACCCTTGTTTTGAACTGTTCATGAGGGCACAGGTAGTGGACACGAAGATCCAGATGGAACCTCTAAGAAACTCGTAAGAAACTTTGAGTGCTAATGATTTGATGATTCTAAGAAAATTTCAGTACTGGTCCAAATTCTTAGTTTCTAAAAAAAAGATACGTGTATGAACATTGATAACCAAACTTGTTTTGGGAAAATCTTTGACTTTGATAACGACTTACATTGGATATGAAATATTTAGCTGAACAGGAAAGTCAATAGTCTTTGCAAAAATTAACTTTGCTTGTTGCCCTCTCTCTTCATTTCCTCCTTTCCTTAGCTGGGACCAGTCAACAGTTTTCAGAGTAAGTTCTGCATGTGTCGTGTGTAATGCCCTCCTTGCTGGACTCATAAAATGTTTATGATTTTGGACTCAAAAAGGTTCTCATAGATGTATAAGAACTTATCATGAAATTCAATTTTAGAAAAATTAAAAACTGCAAGGAGCTTCTACTGAAAAATTATGCCAAGCATATTAGGAAACCCTGTAATAGGCTTAAATACTGCAAAATTCCCAAGCCGACTTTCTTGCTACAATTGGATGTGTGTCTATTATGTGTTCTTGATCTCATCTGTGGCAGTTCTCTTCAGGCTTTCCTTAGTTTTTGTGAAGGGTGGCTAACATTGCTAAGGGTATAAATTCTGCAGCAAACTTGGAAAGAAATAACGAATAGAAAACAAACAGGAAACCTTATTTAATTGACGCGTGCCATATCTTCGCCTTCCTTGAAGCCGAAGTGATACCCAGTCGGTTAGGAGATGGCCTAAAATATGAACTGTTGACCTTCCACAGCTAAAACCAGGAAAATGTTCACAAAGATGGCATTAAACACAGCTAAACTACAAAGAACATTGACTTACCTGTCAACACAAGTCTTAATGAAACAAATTCCCACTTTTTTGGGTAAATCCATCAGTTTGAAAGTTTCTTTGCCGGAGGAGTGATCTGCACGTTGTTGCGATTTCCCAGTTATTGTTACAGCGCGACTTTAAAAATCATCTTCGAGACCTACTACCAGAATTGGCCACTCTCCCCAATCCTTTTCTGGTATGGTCGAAAAGGTCTATTCCATTGAAATCATTGAAAACAATGATTTTGCTGCTACCTCCTTCCAAATATGGGCATGTCACGTGACCTGTGAGTCCTATTGTTCAAAAATTTTTCCACCAAAATGTGGCTAATAGATAATTAGTAAAAGTCAGGGAGGCTGGGGGCATAGCAAATGCCGTTTAAAAACGCGGCAAATAAAACCTTGAGAGGGGTGGAATCCACCCCCCCCCCATGTGGATTAGGGTTAAGATATGCAGATGATACAAATCTAATGGCTGAATCTGCCACAGACCTACAGGAATTGACAGATGCAGCCAATGAACAAGGAAAGCCCTGTGGAATGGAAATGAAAGCTGAAAAAACGAAATCAATGGTAGCGACTATAATTAATCCTGTACCAAGAGCCAATATATCATTCTAAAGGGAGCAAATATTAAGCAAACGGCAAATATGGTATATTTAGGGCATATGGTGACAGAAGATAGAAAGAATGAGACTGAAATTAAAGAAGGCTAAAAATGCATTTCGCAATATTTCAAAGATCCTAACATCAAGGAGTATAAACATTAAAACAAAAAAGCGGCTAGTTAAATGTTATATCTGGTCAACTCTACTGTATGGTGCAGAAACATGGACCTTAAAACCAGCAGTGACGAAAAAATACTTGATAGTGCTAGCTTGTTAAAAAGCATGCATTGTGACATATTGCCTTGCCAATATGGCAGATATGATGAAATATTGCCTCTGTCAATAGTTTTTGGTCATTTAAGCAGAATAATGCCATTTAACTCTGAAAAGGTGAAAAACTAGTCTTTGTGAAAACGATAACTACCTGGTGTCCCAAAAAAAACGCAAAAGATTTGATTGGGGTTGGCGACAAGAATTTAGGTCAAGTCAATCCACAATAATTTTTTTCTATAATCCTCGATAGCTAACTTGAAGATAAATACCTTGTTTGATGATACTGGTGCACGGAGAGTTGGAATATAAATCTTGAAAGTTCAAATTTGCCTGAACCTCCAAAAACCAGAGCTTTAGCCTAAACTGCAAACGCGCTATTTTGGGGAATCTCCTGAATTACCGTGAAATAAGAGAATAAAGTCTCATGCTGAGGAAAATATTTGAATAGAAGTTCAATCAAATTCATCAATTTTGTCCTGAAAAGACATCCATCCTTCAAAAGTTTCGAAAATTTAGCATTGCATCTGTCTCATAAAAGAAGCAATCCGCAAAAATAGTTTACTTGGGTGTGAAAATGAATTAGTTCTTGCAATCTTCATGACTTTAATGAAATGCATTTTGCATAATCTTTCTTCAAATTATTACGAAACAAGAAATCAAATATACCCAAGGGAAAAATATCCATGGATATGATCCTTAAAACTGCTCATTCGAGCTTGGCTCTTTTGCAGGTGCACCATGATTGAAGAAATATATTCCTTAGTGAATTTTCCCTTCGGCATTGTTATGTTCGTAAATTTTTAGATTTCAAATTTCAATTGAAATGTGTGCCTAAACATGTGTGCCTTAGCATGCTCACACTACTACACTTTGCATTTGACTGAGGAGATTCCTCAAGCGCGTTTTCAGTTAGGCCAAAACCTGAAACCTCTGGTTTGGAGATGGAAGCAAATTTGGACTTTCAAGATCGATATTCCGACACTCCATGCACCAATATAAGGTATCTATCTAAGGTATCTAAGGTAATATAAGGTATCTATCAAACAAGGTATCTATCTTCAAGTTAGCTATCGAGCATCATATCAACAATTATTTTGGATTGATTGGACCTAAATTCTTGTCGCTAGTCCCAATCAAATCTGTTGCATTTTTTTGGGACATCCGGTAGTTGAAAGTACAGTCTACTGAGCCCTTTTGCAAAAGTGTTGCCAATAGTATAACTTGATTCTGCAATAAGCTTTACAAGAATTCTTGGTTTTAATGTTGAAGAAGCGTTTCGTGATTCAGTTTTAATTTTTCTAACGTTTGGTAATCATTATGAATACGCAAAATTCGCGCATCCCAAGATAAAAATTTCAATCAACTTTTCACTACATACTCTGCAAGTTTTAATCTGTCAAACAAAGCAAATATCGTGAAAATCGAGTGAGTGCAAGCCATCAAATTTGAATTTGAAAGTTGGCGCTTTTATGACCTTTCCTTGTTACGAAAGAAGCCTGAAGTACACTTTTTAGGCCTGACTTGAAACAATGTTTGCTCAGCACTAAATTGTACGACTTGAAAAATGTTGGGGTTCTGACATACCTCAGCCTATAGTTAACGATAGAAAAATCAGTTTTGTACAATTCGGATACTTTCGTTAATTACGTGCCCTGTATCACTGTGCTACCATCAAGACCCACCACCAAGACCTACCATTAAGAATCTGTTGCTTTCCTATGCTTTTGAGAATATTCTGAATATACAACTACAAATAAAAGCTAGGTGACCAAAACAAAGAAAAACTTTTCCCTTGGCTAGTAGTTCGATACCCCCAGCTCTCTGTCCAAGGAGATACATAAAGGTTACCCAGATACAAATCAAGAATCAGAAGCATCTTTAAACTCGTGGAATACGCTATAAGGTGCCGTGAGTTCATGAGGAAATGAGGAAACTTTTATGTGAAATTAAACAACTTGTAGCACAAGTGCCGATACAAGTTTGTGAAATACAAAAATAAAATGCACACTACTTACTTGGCATAGTTGACAAAGCTTCGGCAGGCTGAAAAGAGAGAGAGAAAGAGAGTGCAATGTCAGCTAGTAGTATCTATAAGCAATAAGGGGGATTCGCTAGTATACCGGTATGCAATTTCCACAGTTGATCGTCGATCAAAAGACAAATGTCGGCTTTTTGTGCGCGTTAGGCCGTAATTGAGGCACCAAAGAGGAAGCGAAAACGACATGAAGAAGATGACAAACGGTAGACATACTTCAAAATTAGTTATTCAGACATTAGCTGTACATGTGGGAATTTTTGACATTTGGGAATTTTTTGTAAAAAAAGGATTCCCTATAACCTTCGTACCAAGGAACTATGCAAGCTCCCTTCGGTGAGTTCTCAGCGCTGTAATCCCTCTCTCGACGTACGTTCTGTGTATCTTGATATTTCAAAAGCGTTCGATAGGGTATGGCATGAAGGTCTCGTTTATAAACTAAAGCGAAGTGGTGTTTCAGGACAATTTCTTTCTCTTATTCAAAGTTTCCTCAAAGATCGGAAACAGCGAACTGTTTTGAACGGACAGAGCTCAAATTGGGGAGATGTTTCAGCAGGTGTACCCCAGGGCTCTATTCTGGGCCCCCTGTTTTTTCTTTTTTATATAAATGACCTTACTACAGGTTTGAAGTGCAAAGTTAAACTTTTTGCTGATGATACGTCACTCTTTACGATAGTGCAGGACTCTACTACAGCTGCCAACGACATGAATCATGATTTGGAGTTGACAAAACAATGGGCAAATGATTGGAGAATGTCATTTAATCCTGACCCGCAAAAGCAAGCAGTTGAATTAATATTTTCAGGGAACAGATTTGAAATTGATCATCCTGTGGTCTCGTTTAATGATATTCCAGTGAAAAAAGTAAACGAACATGAACATCTTGGAATTATCCTAGATTCAAAAAGCTTTCTTTTTCTGCTCACATCAAATTAGCTATTTCTAAAACAAGAAAGGGTATTGGCCTGCTGAAATATCTCTCCAAATATCTTCCCAGGCATACTTTAAGCCAATAATTATGTACCAATGGATGACCCAGTCTTAAATGCAATTAACAAATATGCGAAACACCCAAGCATATTAGAAATCAAAGAAAAATTTGCATCATGGGAAACTATTGAGTTTTCAAAAGTAGATCCTACGCTTGTTTTTAGTGAGATAATGCATCTTGATAAGACAAAAAAGACAAGTGGTCATATTCCAGTAGACATGCTAAAACTCTCTGCAAATCATTGCTATAAAGAAGTCACTTTCCATATCAACAATGCAATCAGTGACAGCAGCTTTCCAAGTGATCTTAAAGTAGCAGATGTTTCGCCTATCTTCAAAAATGATGATTCTGCTATCAAAAAGAATTTTCGCCCCATTAGTGTGTTACCATGTCTCTCAAAGATATTCGAGAGAGTGCTAAACACTCAAATGGTACGATTTATGAATGAAAGGCTCTCAGATCTGCTATGTGGCTTCAGAGAAAAATATAGCACGCAACATGCCCTTATTAGACTCATCGAATCTTGTTGAAATTGTCTTGATAATAAGGGGGTCATGGGAATGATTCTTATGGATTTGTCCAAAGCATACGAATGTTTATCTCATGACTTACTCATAGCAAAACTTGCAGCTTATGGATTTGGAAATAATAGTCTACATTTGATCTGTAGCTACTTATCTGGTAGAAAACAGAAATCTTTAGAAATTAACCTAACGCACACCCTTGAATGGTTTGATTCTAATCGTATGGTAGCGAACCCCGGAAAATTCCAGGTAATGTTTCTAGGTCTGAATACAAACCAGAAGTTATGTATTGAAATTGATAATTTGGTCATCAAGCCAACAGATTCCGTAAAGCTTCTTGAAATTACAATAGACTCCAAACTAAAATTCTCTGACCATGTGAAATCAATCTGCACTAAGGCCAGCAAAAAGGTTGGAGCATTCTCGAGAGTTGTTAAATACCTCGATGGACAAAAAGCAAAGCTATTATACAATGCATTCATAATGTCAACTTTTAACTACTGTCCCGTTATTTGGATGTTCTGTGGGAAAAGATCAAACAAGGAAGTAAATAGGGTTCATAAACGTGCCTTGAGGATACTCCTTAATGATTATGACGCTTCCTTTGAGGAACTTCTCGAGAGAGTAAATGAAAAATCAATCCACGTAAAAAATCTCCAGAACCTTTTGATTGAGGTTTACAAGTCCCTCGACTGCCAAAATCCTATTTTTATGTGGGATATGTTCAAAAGGAGAGAAATGACATATGATCTCCGAGTAAAGGATCTCTTACAAGTACGTAACACGAAAACAACCTCCAATGGAATTAACTCCATAATATTCAGGGGGAGCATTCTGTGGAACTCCATACCTGATGTAATAAAGAACAACCAAAACATAGCCTCATTCAAAGAAATTATCAAAACGTGGAACGGGGACAAATGCAATTGTACCATATGTAAATAATTTGTTAGATTTAGTTTTGTAGTTAAATAGTTGGTTTTAATTAGTTACTCTTCCCTTTAGAGAAAACTATTTGTATTATTAACCAACTTTAAAGAAAAGCATTATTATTATTATTATTATTATTATTATTATTATTATTATTGTTATTAAATGAACTATATAAGCTCTATGTGCGACCTCACCTGGACTATGGGGATGTTATATACCATATCCCGGCTAAAATATGCGAATTTAGTCAGAATGCCTTTCTCCCGAATTTAATGGAAAAGATAGAGTCTGTTTAGTATTCTGCTGCTCTAGCTATAACTGGTGCATGGAGAGGAACTTTGCGACAAAAGCTGTATGCAGAGCTTGGCTGGGAATCACTAAGTTCCCGTAGGTGGAGCAGACGTCTTACTTTGTTCTACAAGATTGTAAATAATCTAGCCCCTGATTATACAATGGATCCAATCCCTCAACTTCATCAGTCACATTACTCTCTTCACAAACAGGATGTCGTAGGGCGAATAATGGCAAGGACGGAAAAATTCAAATCTAGCTTTTATTCTCACTGTCTATGTGAATGGAACGATATTGAACAAGAATTTAGACTTGCACCATCTGTCGCTATTTTTAAGAAGAAATTTTTGTCAATTATCCACCCTCCTGCAAATCCTGTCTTCGGAATTTATGACCCAATAAGCTTATATTTTCTTATTCAACTTAGAGTTGGTTTAAACAAATTAAACTTCCACAAATTCAAACACAGTTTTAGGAATACTGTAAACCCTATGTGCCCTTCGAATGATGGCATTGAAGATGCGGAACACTTCTTGTTGCTTTGCCCTTCTTTTGATGCTCAACGACGAGATCTTCTCGCTGAAGTCTTTGATGTATTACAACCGTTTGGACATAGTAATTTTTCAAATAGGGTCCTAACTCAGCTTGTACTGTATGGCGATGAAAAGTTCTCTTACGACCTCAATAGAACTATTCTCAACTTGACTATACAGTTTATCCGCGAAACTGGACGGTTTGAGTAAGGTCGCTTCTAACGAAAGATGTACACCACGTAACCAATAAGTCCCCGTCTGTTTCTTTTTTGTCTCTTTACGTTTGTAAGTCTGTTTTTCATACTTAAAGAAACGTCAAGATAAGTTTTCTCCACGAGTTACCTTTCCTTGCCATCACTTAGATCTGACGTCTAATATGCAGCAGACTTGGGTATCAATCGTTCTTATTATCCGTATGTGTTGTTTTAGTAGTGTTCTTTAAGTTTAAGTAGTTTTTCTTTCCTTTATCTATGTTAATTCCCTTGGGGGGTAGACACAGCCTTTTGCTCCCCGGGGGTATTTTGTCCCAGTAGTATTGTAAAGTAATTCTTCTAAGTAGTGTAGACCGTAATATGTATTGTAAAAATGTTATTGATTTATAAAAAAAACTTTCCAAGAGAACCTTACTTTTCCTAGCTGTACTATCATAACTTGCAGCAGATCAGATTCTCCTCCCACAACAGCCAATCTTATGCAAGATGAATTGTTAGTTTGATGCCCCCAAATTTTACTGTTCCTTCTGCTTTAAAAAGGTATTCATGTGAGGTGGCACTTGAGTTTCAGTCAATGATCTTTTCTTTGAGGACTAAGCAAGTCTGACAACTATTCAACAGAAATAATTGCATGAAACCTTAAAACAATGCCTGCCAAATCTATCATAAACAAATTGTTTACTTGTGGAATGTCAGATTTGAAACAAAAACATTTTTGACAACAATCCTTCGCCTAAAATTTAGAAAAATAACAATTTTCCTTAAATGTATACGTGTATTTTATATCTCTACGCCAATGGGCGTTTCCAAGATTTTTTTAAAAAGTGGGCGTTCTCAGGTAGGAAAAAGGGCGTGGCCCCAAAAAGCAAGAAAGTCAAAATCATTGGCTGCCTCAAAACAAAAGGTTACATTATTCTCCATCATGTTCAAATCAAAGTCGTTGATTGAAAAAACATACTTAGCTTGGTTTCCTAATTTCTACAAGCACAAAACATAGTCTCATGAAATGAATTTTGTGATGACCAAGAAAATAAGAACACGCTTATGATTAAAAACCCGCTTATGCTGAAGGGCAATCCTCTTTAAAGAATTAAAATATGAAAATATGAATACAAAATATATTCATTTTAACCGTACAACTTTCGATCTTTACGATCTTACTTAATTTTGAAAAGCATCTTTCGCTATTCCCATGCGTCTATGGATTTCTGCGTCATACTTTCCGTCCTCAGTCAACATTTTATCATTTTCATTTTAAATTATTCAAACACAAAATCCCTTCAGCTTACAAACTCAATAAAAGAATAAATACTCTAGTTACATTAATACATCATATACAGAGTCAAGCTAAAGTTACATACAGTTTCCTATCAACATAGCAGCTGCTCTCCAAGAGAGTCGTGTTTTCGTTCGATTTCAGCTCTTAAAATGATTTTTCATTTCATTTGTCATTATTTTTACACGGTAGCCCCTTCAATCGAGAGGATTGCTTTACAGGAGGCCGTGCCAAACTTCACAATATTACAAAATTACTTTAAAATTACCAATGCTTACAATCTAAAAAGATTTGGGTTGGTGTCAGCAAGTTGAATTTCCAGAAATTCAAGCATAATTTTAGGGATACCATAAACCCAATGTGCGCAATAAACGATATCATTGAGGATACGGAGCACTATTTGTTGCTCTGCCCTTCGTTTGATGTTCAACGGCAAAATCTTCTCGCTGGAATTGTTGTATTACTACGACCATATGTGCAAATCATCGATCTTCCAAATGATGCTCTGACGCAACTTTTAATATATGGTTATCAAGACTTTTCTAATGACTTGAACAGAAGTATTGTCCTTCGCTCCCCCTAGCATCGTCCCTGTAGTGTTGTACAGTATCGGCAAGTTGTACAGTAATATTTTACATGTCTAACGCTGTCAATTTCAGCGCCATTAATAACAAATGATGGGGTCTCTATTTTATTGTCAGTAAACTTTTGTAGGTTTGGTCGAGAACCTACAACGATCACCTGTGTCTTTATAACAATTAATGACAGTTTCTTTCCCTGTAACCATTCCTTTAGCCGATCGAGATCACTATTGAGTGTATCATTCAAATCGTTGATATTTTTCGCAGAATGTGAAATACTTGTATCATCAGCATACATAGTCACATTGCATTTACGGAGAGACATTGGGAGATCGTTAATATAAGTTAGGAAAAGGAGTGGACTAAGACATGAACCCTGTGGCATTCTACAATCAACCTTCCGTAAACTTGAGGATGTGCCATTAACCTTGCCAAATTGATGTTGGTTTTGCAGAAAGGACTTGAAGCATGAATGCTGATGACCATCTATGGCATACCTTTTTAGTTTCACAAGTAAACTTTGATGATCACCGGTATCAAAAGATTTTTGTAGATCAATAAATACAATTGCAGTGTCTTTCCCGTTATCCATATTTACATACCAATCGTCAGTGCTATTTAACAAACAAGTAACCATGGAGTGTAAAGACCTAAAGCCAGACTGGTGTAAGAAAAGGAGCTTGTTTCTATCCAAGTATTGGTAAACCTGGTTATAAACCAGCTTTTCGAATATTGTAGACAAAAAAGGGACAACCGATATTGGTCTGTAGTTAGGGCGATCATATTTTTGGCCACCTTTCAATATAGGGGCAAATCTATTTTTTATATATATCACAAATAAAAACAACTAAATCCAACGAAATATAAATATTCTGTGGCTGCCATAGCTGGAAAGGTCATGATGTCATCGATTTCCAACTACGGCAGCCACTTACATCAATGGAAAAATATGCATCAAATTTTAAGAAAAGAACAAGAACAACACGGGCATCTCAGAAAGAAGAACTCCCTCCACTTTACAGCAGTTGCTCGACTCTCAAACAAGCACAGATAGATGAAACACCTAAAGCTACCGCGAGGATTATGTAGTATAACATATCTGCTATTCGTGATACAAATAGGAGTACTTCTTTGCAAGACACCCGCTACAAATACTACAAATAAATGAAAATGTTTCTGCTGTTTTATGCCTAAATTTAATTTGAAAACCTTTTCGTATTATTGATAAAAGAAATTGTTGCTTCAAGGATTATTCGATTGAAAATGACATTATACTGCGAGTCCCCGAACAGAAGCAAATCACACAAAGGCTTAACATCTAAATTCACATTTAAACCAGGAACTTCAGAGAGCTGATCAATGAGGTCCTGCCGCATCGAGTCAAACAGGGGGCAATGCAGGAGAAAGTGCTCATTGTCTTCCCTGTCGGTACCACAAGCACAAAATGGAGTAAGACTATCAAAGTTGTGTCTAAATTTGTGTTCATTCAGTGCACTAAACTTCAAACGCAACTTTGTGAGTAATCTCACGCCTTCAACATCAGAAATATTGTTGACAGAATTTCGCTCAGGTCTTATGATTTTTAACAATTTGCTCTTGAACTGAGAAAGGGACATTCAATTTTTGATCTCTTTCCCAAGCATATTCCACTCAAACAAGGTATTATGAAAGTAAGTATTAGAAAAACGATTGGTTCTAGCAACATCTACTTCATAATCCCGAGAGTGTCTAAGACTGTAGTTGACTTGACGTTCAGGAGGGATTTCATCAAAAAGGTAGCCTGGTGATCGTGATTTCATTAAGTTAAAGAAATGACACAGCCTCCTGTACCATCTTCTGGCATACAGACTCTCCAATCCTAATTCTTCATAAAGTCTTTGCCTATTTGTACCTCTCCAAGCACCAGCAACAGCTAAGGCTGCAGAGTATTGTCTGTTCAAGCCTTTGCGTAAATGTTAAGCGCATGTCTGGGTCATATTTGTGGTAAATGATGTCTCCATAGTCTGAGTGTGGTCTTACGTATAACTTGTAGATTTGGTCTAACACATCCCTAGACACATACTTGAACAGAAATTCTAACATCCCTATGCCCCTTCTAGCCTTGCCAATAGCCTCTTTGATATGACTTCATGAGCGATAGGACACCAAGTGTGTGCCACCTTAACGTTATTTTGGTAGCGAGCCACCTTAATCAGTTGTTTTTAGTGTTTTTGCCTATTTTTACTTGGTAGTGAGCCACCTTATCGCGGTTTCGCCATTTTGAAATTTTTGGTAGTGAGCCACCTTAAGTGCAGATCCACCTTAACCGTAAAGCCCTGAGAGGGAAAAACTTATGGGCAGGTTATCACTGGCTTTCGCTTTGTTCAGCCGTGGTCACATCCATCCAACATTGGGCATACCTTATACGGAATTCCGCCCGGGCGATTCTGCTCTGCTCTGATTGGTCAATGAAAGTCGAGTTTTCAAAATCGGAGGTCGCGCCAAAACTCTTGGTCAGAATGAACAGCAACAACGGGAATATTTTATTGCAATCAGAACGAGCAAAAAAGAAATGGAGTGAAGTGTCTGCTTCGTTTGGCCAAGCTACCGGCGCTTCCTGCGTTGGCCATATTTGAGCGAGCAAATCAAAGATCATGCTGTTCACAAGAAAGTTCTCCATGCTTCAAAGCTGTCATTCCAGGATCGTCCTCCCCACACAAGGTAACCCTTCATTTTCGTTTTGTTTATCAGAAATTCGCAGCTGGGGCCTGCCTGTTTATATCGAGGAGAATACCACCTTTCAGCCTGTGAGCTGAGAGATGAGATCCCACCCTTCTCTATGATCCCTTTTAACAAATACGTAGGCCTAGTGCAGGTCACAAAATCAATTGAACAATCGTCATTTTAAGTATAATCTCCTAAACATTATGTGGCCATTCTCTATTTGTTGCGTCGTAGCTGCAGGAGATGGGAGTTGGATGAGAATCTCGAACACAAATTTTGCTCCTCAACGTAGAATTGTAGGGCCTTGCTTCGAACTTATAATCTTCCAAAATCACCTTTTCTGGCTTTTTAGTTCCCCCTCTCAAATCAATAGAATCACTAAGTGTTGGGATGAGTGGGGGTGAGGGTTGAGGCTTTTAATTCAATCAAGGGCTTCTCCCATAGCTGTTGTCAATAACAGTTGTTGTCTCTAAGCCAAACTGTGAACTTTTAATACTGACTGCGCTCCCAAATCCCCCTTTGTGTTCCCTACCCTAAATCCAGACAAAAAATTGATTATATTGTAGCAGAGTCTATCTTTCTCCACAGCCCCAAAGTGTCAAAGTTTCCTCTCCATATCTGAACTGGCAAGAGGGAGAGATTTGTACAGCAAAGGATCCCAATCCCAGTCAGATACGAAAAAGAAATCTGCATAGTGCTCAAGAAAGTCTACATCTCTGAGTGCACTGGTAAATCAAACTCAATACAGCAGAGAGGGAGAGAACAAAATCATATGGTTGGCTCTCAGGCTTTAATGACAGTGTGAAGTAACTTCTTCAGAATCACATAGATAACTTTTTGATGAAGATATGATGGGATCGCATAGATACTTTGATGATGAAGAATCAGTTAGTTTTGTACAAATTGCAGAACTTGTGCTCAACTGTAGACTACAGTAGATTAATTGCAGGTTACATTGACAGAAGTACCCTAATGCTGCCAGCAATATAGAAGCAAAAATGTTTGTAACATATCTATAAGTATGTAAGGTATTTGTGTAAGCTTGTAGGAATTAGAAAGTAACTTCCAGTGATAATGTCACATAAGCAATCCTTGGAACTAAAGCCAGAGAAAATGATTACCTCAAAGCTGCTGGATTTTAAAGAAAATTAGAACTGGACACATTTAACAATGTGTGTAAAGTTTAAAATCAGGGCATTTCAGACCAATAATGCCTCTAGAAATGTCTGGGAGCAATTGTCCCCCATTAAAATTTTGAATTAAGGGCCAGTAAAACATCTACTGTTTCCTCTTTTGCATTGTATTTCGGAAAAATTTCAATCATGGTATTGTAGAAATTGATTTTTTCTTGAGGTGGTAAATTGACATTCTTGAACGATGATAAAACTTATACAATGGAAGCAAGCTATTCTCTTAGCATTGGAAATCTGTTTTATAACTGCACTTTTCGTCAGTGGCAGACAAAAAATAGCGAGGAGGTAAAAGTAAAAAGTATTCAGACTGGGGGTATAACCAGACCTACAATTACATTTTTTGTGAAATTTTTTAAAGTGGGGGGCATTAACCCTCCCAAACCAAACTCCCTGCCACTGGCCATGCCACTGAAGAATCCCCCCCCATTCTGGAATAAAAGTGGTTGATGGAAAATTTCCCCATGATAAATATGGATGTCTGGAATGAAAAGGATGAGTAAAAAGTTCTTGTAATCTCATGACATGCACAAGTTGTTTTATTTAAGCAATATTATGCAATTGAAACACAAAATTCAAACCAGTCAAATCAAATAATGCAACAAAATTTCACAATATCAACCTCTTTTTTATCATGAAACCGAAGGTGTGATTTAATCGCTATTGAAGTTAAACCAAAGAAATTATCAAGGATAATGCTAGGATTAAGAACTATTTGGTTTCTTCTGCTAACGACTTTTGCACTATTGTCAGCAAAAACTTAGGATGGACTCCGTGCTTGTAAGCTTGAAACTAATAAAAAAGGGAGGGATGTATCTTTCTGAAATTGAAACATTTCAAAATTTGTTCCATGCACTACACAGCATAGAACGTACCCAAAGCCAAATCACAAGAAAAGACAGCAGTATCACAATTCAACTATAGTTTCAAAATCCATTATTGTTTTTTCATGAATTATCATGAAGTATGCATACCCTTTGCACATTGATTTGTTCTTTCTCAAATCTAATTAACCACATTATTCAGCCAAATACAAAGCCCCAAACAACAGAGCAATTACTGTTATTGTTTGCCAAAGCATATGAGATTTGCTTGCCAAACAAATTTTGCCCTTTCACCATTTCACACACAAAATTGCTTCATCATATGAAGTAAGCAGGTTTCAAGAGCAATGATTTTGATAAAAGTTAAACAATTTTCTGTTTGCCACAAGAGAAATGTTTGTCAAACAATGTTTTGTGACATGGCCAAAGAGCCAAACCTTTGCTTGGAGTGAATCTCATATGTTTGGGAAACAACATTTGCTTGTTTCGCCAGGACTTCACAGTATAGATGAATTTAATTTACCACCACCTTGTTCATATTCTAACAAGGTACAAGTGATTATTTATTGTGGAGGGTGGGGATGGAAAACATCTGGGAATGGCTATCAAAATGATGCCTACTCAAAAAAAAGAGGGACAAAGAATAATGCACATTTTAAGGATGGAATATTCATGAAGATAGTGCAAGATAAATCCTGTAAATTTCTAAAAAGATCGTTCTTCAGCCAGTTTGCAGAGTATGGCAGTTCTTGACAAGATCTTGCGCGTGCAGACCAAGGAGGCAGTGGTGTGCTCATGTGCAAGGTCTTTGATTCCTATGTTTTCAAAGTACCGGGTGACCCAGAAAAAAGTGACCCAACGCAATCTGTTACAGAAAATTAAGTAAGTGGCCGATTGAGATGCTTCAAACGTTGTTCTGTCGCTAAAAGACTAGTCTATGCCATGAGCATTTTTCGCAATTTTTCGGCACGGTGAATTTCCAAAATTAAGGATTTCGAGGAAAAGAGCATGCCTGAAATCCTCAAAAAGTCGTCAAAAAACAGGGCATCGATTTACAGCCATTTCAAATCTTCAAAACAACGAGGAGCGTGTTTCATTTCAAACTGGGAATAGGTAACACTGTCGGAAGTCTTCAGAGCAAGTTTATAGTCCCTAGGTACTTGAAAATATTCTCAGGCAGAATGAAACACGCTCATCGTTGTTTTGAAGATCTGAAATGGCTTCAAATCAATCCCTTGTTTTTGACGACTTTTTGAGAATTTCAAGTCTGCCCTTTTCCTCAAAATCCTTAATTCGGAAACCTTCCCGTGCCCAAAAAAATTGCGAAAAATACTCATAATGTAGGCTGGTCTTTTAGCGACAAAACAACCTTTGAAATATTTCAATCTGCCACTTACTTTTTTTTCTATAACAGATTGTGTTGGGTCACTTTTTTCTGGGTCACCCGGTATAATGAACAAAAGATCTCATTCAAAATCAGCCTGCACACAAAATTTTCAAAAAAATCTTATGGATGCAGCTGCCACACTATGCCGACTGGCTCTTCAGACAGTAAGTTCACTTCTAGCCCTGCTTCACCTTGAAGTAATTCTTAGATGCAACTGCTTGTTTTTTCTCATCACATTTAAAATATAGGTACTTTTCTTCTTTCATGTGCTTCAGCTGTGAAGATGTAAATCTTCATGCAAATGAAATCACAAGAGTATTGAAGATACTTTTACCATACATACATGAACTTTAGTAGGGGGGGGGGGGGGGGCTGATCATAATTTACTGTGACATTGGAAAGGCCACCGGAAAATCAGCGTGACAAGAATTCCAAAAAATGTGGCACTCGCAGTTTCGGACACTGTGCCTATAACCTATACTGATCCTAACTACACCCCACTAGAACCCTACCAAAACCCTATAGGTGTGCGATGCTGCATTAGCCCCTAAAATGGCTGTACAGTAAATGTCTTCCACCCCCTTCCCACCATCAAGAATAAATTCTGTCCCTAAATGCAGTCAAATCTGGTTTGTGAAGGACCTAATCTAAAATAGTGTCCTTGGTGTCTTTTTAAACAGAGTTCAGCTCAGAACTGTCCTCCTCAATTTTGAATGATACTCTTCTTTATTTGAGAAACAGATTTTGAATCATTTATATTGTATGGGCCTTCTTGCTTGGTTGGGTTCAGGTACTAATAAGGGTAGTGATGTGCAGATTCTTTGCCAGTGTTTATTATTTCAATCTCTTTCCAAAAATCAAACCCGAATCAAATCTGTCTGTCAAAGCAGACTTGCCATTTCAATCTTTCTTAATCACGTCTTTTTTAAATGTTCATTCTTTGCAAAGCACAGAATGATAGTTTTATCGAGTTATAGGTAGCGAGACGACACGACGGCGTACATAACAGAATCTTGCCAATTTGCAACTCCAATTTAAATTCCATGTCTTGTCTGATCCATGGTCTCTCAGTTTGAATGCTGTCACCACCAATGTAGCACCTACTAGATGCTTTATGTACTGCCATAAACTTCCCAAATCAAAGCTAGGCTCGTTAGGAAAGGACACTGCTGTCCATATTGACCATTGACAATTTTGGCGTTTCGTGTTCGGCCTAAAATCTGAACGGCCTCTGCTTGTAGTGTAAAGTTCCACAATTCCTCCGCTTCCACATGATCTTTGCGTGAAAATAAACGAAAAATAGGCCAGGAGGTGACTTTCATAATGATGAATTGATTAGGCTGCACATTCTGTGCATGTAACATCGTTGAAGTTCTGCTCTGATCCCCCAAAGATTCACCAACAAGGCCATTTCGATTTGCAAAAAGAATGTTGTAAGATGAACCCCCTGATTATTTGACAGTTTCTGCTGGCTCCCCGCTGTCACGTCTTTTGTTAAGCTCTTCGCCTGCGCAGTAGAAATGTTGGATGGATGTGACCACGGCTGAACAAAGCGAAAGCCAGTGATAACCTGCCCATAAGTTTTTCCCTCTCAGGGCTTTACGGTTAAGGTGGATCTGCACTTAAGGTGGCTCACTACCAAAAATTTCAAAATGGCGAAACCGCGATAAGGTGGCTCACTACCAAGTAAAAATAGGCAAAAACACTAAAAACAACTGATTAAGGTGGCTCGCTACCAAAATAACGTTAAGGTGGCACACACTTGGTGTCCTATCGCTCATGGTATGCAACCTTCCATGAATCGGGAAAGCTCCAAGTTGCTAGAGATAGATTGAAATGCCGTAAATTTTAAAGATTTATAAGGGATTTAACCCTATATCGTTCTTTACACCCCGAGTCATTTTTCACAGTCAAATCCCTTGTAGGTTTTCAATCTTTACATCGCCATAAAACTAAAGGCATTGAGTCATGGTAAATGGCGATTCTCCGCTGGGGTCTGTCTGCTTTCATGTGATCAGTCTGTTTTCATGTGATCAGACATCAACTTAACAAATGCGAGGCTACATTGGCTAGGCTTAGCCAATTGCGATGTTACAATATCATGTGTGCAGTTTGAATAACAGCCAATCAGATTGGCGTAAGCTATCATCATGAAACAGCAATTGTTTGCAATTTGGGCATACGCAGTCTACTTACCATGACTCAATGCCTTCAAAATTACGACGACCAGCAAAGTGAAACTTGTAGACAGAATAAAGTTTGAGTACTAAATCCGAATTTGGCTTTCAAAATTACATATAATATGAAAGAATGTTGAATATTCTCAAAAACGAGATTATTAATTGCAGTGGTTTATTGACAGCTGATGCTTTACTTTTGCTTTCCTCAACTACGTTTTCTGACAGTTCTTTCGATTTTCCTTCTGAATCTGTCATCAACACGGTATCATCTAAGTAACGCATGTTATTATGTCATGATATCTATTAGTTCGCTTAAAGCTATTTCGCGTTACAAGTTAAATAAATCAGGGGAGAAAACGCACCCTTTTCGCACTCCTCTCTTTGTTTTCGTTTATTCGCTTTGCTCCTTGTCTATTCGCATTCAAGATGTTTGTTCCCAACAAAGATTGCGAAGTTTTTGCATAACTTTACCTTGCATATCAAGCTCATAGACTTCAAAAAGGACAATTTCTGAGTGATTAGTTATTAAGCACTTCCCCAAGGAAATCTCAGAATGGCACATTTGTTTTCCGATACATCATATATTTCTTTAAAAAATGTTTGTACTTACATCTTGGTATAAACTGTCCATATCCATTTCTTGCAATGACAAATATGCATCTGGATTAAGTACAGGTTGACTCACACGCCTTAGAGACACATGTCTAGGACGACTCCACAGGTCTTCCATTGGGTCCTCGTAATCATGGCTAATGTCCTCATCGCTTGAATCTTGGTCACTTCCTTCCCCTGCAGGCGGTGGTGGAAGGCTCTTTCGTGGTGCAACAGGTACAGCTGGAGAACAAGGCTTCTCTGCTAGAGTCCGTACCGTCTCAGGGTCGCAATACGCATCTGAATCTGAATCTGATTCAACTGTAATAATGATTTAGAAATTTTATTTAGAATTTTTAGACATGAAGGTGAAGGTGAAGGTGAAGTTGCGTTTTTCAGCGCCAAGCGCTGGGATCGCAGAAATAGAGCAGACCTAATCGAGTCCGCGACCCCTTGTCATGACGCTCGCTCAAGTGGTGGAGTCCTACCGGGTATCGAACCCACGCCACCTGACTGTTCTGGCTGCAAAGTCAGAGGATTGCACCACTGGACCACAACACCATAATATAAAGAAATTTAAAGGGCGCTCTTGAACTTCAATGCTTTGCGGCCTTCAGTCATTATCAATATAAATAATTGCAATGTTCTTTGCTGCGTAATGGTTGGTGGGCAAAGTGGTATGCTTCTGCCCCTTTCACGCAACCAAGCCGATTTTGAAACCTTTTTGTGGTCATTTTTTCTCTAATGCCATGTTATGAGAGATGGAAACCGTTGATATCATCGTTTAAAAGAAACCGCACAGGTCCATCAAAAAAATATACGACTACGATACCATGGCGGTTGAACAAGTTTATAAACCGTTGCAATGTGTTCGTTTGATATTCCCAGTCACTAAAAATTCTCACTGGATATTCTCAGATACTGTATCCCTTCAACTGCAAGCAGCCATATTAGTTTCTAAACATCAGAAACTCAAGAACACAGAGTATCAAGGGTGAACTGTTCGCGCAAAAGCATGAAGTTTTACTAGGGCCTTTTAACCTTATCAAGGGTAGGGTATTTGATACTCTAGGAAGACAAGAGGGCTGATTCAGACCACACCCCTCTACCGTTTTCTGTTCTAGGCAACCTAAAGCCTTGAAACTTGAAATGTGTATAGTACCGGGTGACCCAGAAAAAAGTGACCCAACTCAATCTGCTTTGGAAAAAGTACGTGGCTGATGGAAATGCTTCAACCGTTGTTCTGTCGCTAAAATACTAGCCTACAATCTTGGCCAAAAGAAGCTGGGACATAGGCAAATTTCAGTGCCTTCGTGATGTTTCCTAAAATATATAGTACGCAGTGTTTATTGACTTTAAACGCGTGAACGCTATATTCTTTGTGTAATTGAATATTTTATTTTCCTGATTCGTGATCCTCACCCCCTTTACCATCCTCTGTTTATGGTGGATTAATATCAAATTCAAATAAATTTACAACAACAGCAATGAAAGATGATTGCACGGCCTACTGTAAATCAGTCCTTTGACTGACGTGGCCACCGTGCCTAAAGGAATTAAAATCAAATCAAATCAAATCAAATTGGAATCATGTTGGAATAGCAATCGAGATGAGGTGGTTACCTGTTTATAGCGGTATGTTGGCAATCGTGTGAGTTTAGATGTTGCCTTGCAACTGTTTTTTCACTTCTCGCAGTACAATAAAACTAAGAAATCTAACTCAGTTTACTTTGTACATAAACACTGAAAGCAAATTTTATCTAAGAAGCTAAGACGAGCTGGCCGAGCAAAACAAGAAATGCCAGCATGGGGTGTTCTCTCATCTTCGGTAGGGGTCCAGGAGGGTACATTCTTTTTCTGATATTTGGGGGTTGGGGGAACACATGTGTTCTGTGGTGGAGATTTAAACATTTTTCTCTAACCCCCAACTATTTCGGTTGCTGTGGGAGTGCACATTTGGCCAGTGCATTTGAAATCCCAAACTTTGGCCCCGGTGATGAGAGAACACTGCCATTGGTATCTGGCAACTGGCAAATTTTATATTTGTGATTGTTCATATCTGAGGGGCCACATTATTTTTGTCTGAAGCAAGAATTAAATAGGGATAAGAAGGAAATTTTATATCCCAGTTAATTCGCGGAAGATGCTGCGAGCGTTTGCTTACAAAGGTGTCCCACAGCCTTGACTAAGATTCATTTTGTTTGTGACATGGATAACTACACGAATCACTCAATTATCAGCAGATTGTTTTATTCACTTTTCTAATAATTTAGCACGCTGCATGCATTGCGTCTCGTTGTTTTTTGCAAACGAAAACTGTTTTCAGCAATCAGTCTTTGTGCTCGGTGATTCGTAAATTTGTTCGTTGTTATATGCGTAAAAACACGTATCACTCAATTCCCAGAAGATTGATTATTCGCTTTTTGATTTATTTGGAACAATGCTTGCCTCGCATTTGGCTGGTTTTCAAAAGAATACTTTTACTAGAAGCGTGAAAAAAGGTTGACCAACAAAGCAGTAAATCTTTCGCAGTATGCCTTTCATAGACAATAGATTTGGAAATCTTTCAATTTGGTTTTCGCATTCAGTTTAAAGCCAAAATTGTGTCAAGTTGCCTTCGCATTTGGACATAGAAGGCAACGCAGAAAGGCGTGGTAAAGATCTGGCATTTCGTAATTTCGTAAGGTTTGCGATTTCTTTCACCCGCCCACCCACAACCTAAAATCGTACCATGCTCCTTTATTTCATGACAGGGATGTCTGTCTTTGCCATGGACATTGAGTGCACTGGTTTGTGGAGAAAAAATTTAAACATTTTTCTCTAACCCCCAACTATTTCGGTTGCTGTGGGAGTGCATCTTTGGCCAGTGCATTTGAAATCCCAAACTTTGGCCCCGGTGATGAGAGAACACTGCCATTGGTATCTGGCAACTGGCAAATTTTATATTTGTGATTGTTCATATCTGAGGGGCCACATTATTTTTGTCTGAAGCAAGAATTAACGAGAAGAAAATATACGTTTAGAGCCTCCTAATCCCCCTCCCCCCTACTTCAATGTTGAGGAGGTCAAAAGGCATTTGATTCAAGCAACTTTGAAACGGGGGAGCGGGGGGAGCGGGGTCACGTAATAAAAGACCGAGGTAGTGCAATTTTATGATTTGTCCCAAGTATTTTGGCCAAGATTGTCTGAAAAATTGCTGTTACTACCTATCATATATGTTTCTATGAATCCAAATATCCTTGTATGAGACAAGCTCTTTTACTATGAATGGATAGCCACTAACTGTGGGCTTCACTCTAGAGTACTTCAGATGTTAATGTTTTCATTGTTACTGGTTCATCCATCAGAACTATGACAGCATCAAAATATGCAAAATTTCCCATTACGTTCAGCGAAACTTCTCTTGTGCACGAAACCTGCCAATGATTTTCGTTTGAAAACATCACAGTTATCAAAGAGAACTGTAAAACAAAGTTCCTTTTGAATCAGTGCAAATTCTGCGCCTCCGCAGTGTAGTTGTCCTATTTTCAAATATCATTCATTTTCAATGAGACTAAATTCGCTCCACCAAACTTGCATTCACCTTGGACGGCATTGAATGGTCTATTGTGCCCGATGAATTGTCGTCCAGAACTTTTTGTCGAAGAAGAATATACTTGTTGCGTGGCAGCAGGGCGGATTTGCACTGTCTGGAACTTTAAGAAGTGGATCAAATTTGTCAACGCTTCCCCCTAACTTAAACATTAATAACTTCGGCAACCATTGCCCTATTCTAACAAATTTTGTCTCATTCTAATGAAGAAAATGAGCTTTATTAGCCTATAGTGAGTATTTGCATCGATATTTTCGTGAAATATGATTTCTGACGGTTCACCATAGAGTTCATAAGAAACTTAGCCGGAATTGTTTATATTAAGTTTTTTAATTTTGGAGCGCCGTGAGATTTCCTCCTTCCAGGCAATTTTTACTTGGTTTTGTAGCATGAATAGGAAGACTTTGATGTTCAAATGTAGAATCAAACGAATCTACCAAAAAAGCGTGACTTATCCCAAAATTATGGGGCATTTTTCTTTGGAGCGCCGTTGGGAGCACCGAAGAATTCACAAGAAACCGGACCTCAAAAAATGACCCCGAAAGCTTTTCTGCAATATAAGTCATTTTCAAAGAGCAGCGGAGTACACAATCTTACGACAGCGGAAGAAAGCTCAGAATCCTAATTTATGTCACCTTTTATAAGGGAATCTTCATGTGAGTGAAAATTGCAGCAATTTTGCCACGCCCATTTTTAAGAAAGTGCTCAGCGAATTTAGCGAACAACGCCTTTTTCGACATACATAGCTGATAACTCACTTCTTGTGTTGGGGATGACGGCGTTAAAATTTCACACAAAGATCTCTCCATGGTTTCTCAAGCTATGAGTTATTATTTGTTAACAATCATTTTCAGACAATCTTGGCCAAAAGAAGCCGAGACATAGGCAAACTTCAGTGTCTTCGTGATGTTTCCTAAAATATCGCGGAGTACCGGGTGTCTCAGAAAAAAGTACCCCCTTTTGACTGAAAATAGGAACCAAGCAAAAAGATATCATTGCTCCCCGACTTCACAGCTAAATTTATCAATGTTCAACTTAGATGCACGTACCTTGCATTTAGAAATCGTCCACCAAACACCGGAGATACAGGTTCGCAAAGTCAAAATTTACGGTGCACCCAAAACCAGAGGTTTTGAAAAAGGGCCTAGTCATGATTTGTATCATGGACATTTTCCAAAGTACCTGTAGACTTTAAGTTTCCGTGTTTTGCTTTTGAAAAGAATAAAAGATGCATGGACATGGCGCTGATTAAAAAAATATAGTAAAAATGTGGTAAGAGTGATAAAGTCGTGCCACATCTCCAAAATAAGCGTGCATGTGCTCCTTTCCTCTTCTTTAATACAAAACACTTGGGATCGAATGCAATGCAAGGAATGTTTCCTCAAAAGAAAAGTCACTTCAAGAACAATTGAAGTAATTCAAGGTATAAATCTTTTCAAAAATAAAAAATAAAGGTCAAAGTCGAAAATTCGTTTGCAAAATGCCTGTTTGTTGTCAAATTATGGCTAGGCCATTTCTCAAAACCTCTGGTTTCAGGTGCACTCCAAATTTTGACCTTGAGAACTCATATCTCCGGTGTTTGGTGGTCGATTTCCAAATGCAAGGTATGTGCATTTAAGTTGAAGACCAACAAATGTAGCCATGAATTCAAAAAGTCCCGAAATATTATCGTTTTGTTGCCTTGTTGAGTCAAAAGGGGGTACTTTTTTTGAGACACCCGGTATTCTTTTCAATTTCTATCAGCACAGCAAATGTCCCAAATTAAAGATTTTGAGAAAACTGGCAAGCTTGAAATCCACAAAAATTCGTCAAAAACAGGGGATCAAGTAGAAGACCCCTTTTTAGACCCAAAAAATACAAAATTTCTTATTATGGATTTTGATTGCATAATCATTGGTCTATTATATGCAACTGACAGCAAAGCTGTTTAGTTGGTGCAAAACTGAAAAAATTGAGAAAATGTAGTGCTTGGTAGTATTTCTATACATAGCAATGCCCTTAGCAACGATAAAAACATTGAAACACGCGCTACCAAGGCCCCTTCCGCCCCTGGCATAGGGTCAATTTGCTTTTAAAGTTGATTTACCTGTGAGTTGCCTCGTTTTGAGACCTACTACCGCTAAATGAGGCTTAAAAGACATCCAAAACTCAAAAAAATTTCTGAAGTACGAGACAAGAAAAGTAAGACATACGAAATGCAATTTTGAGAAACTGATGTTGTTCAGGAAAGAGAACGAACGACTTTATCAAGAAACCAGCCTTGATGATCCCAATGCTGCAAGTAAAAGGGGGGTTTCAACCAGGAAGATCGTTAAGAAACCAGCTGAAGACATGTGACAAGTTAGGCCCATTTATCAGGCTTGGCCCAAGTGTCATGATGTCAGGCCTAACCCCCAAGAAAAACCACAGTTCACAAGAGAAGGGCAGAGGCTTTGATCAAGACACAAATCAATGCATTTACCCAAGGTATAAGGTCTAGCCCTAGGTAATCATGGAAGCTCATTCATTGCCTGAATCAAATATTTATAGTAGGCCTTACAAGGGAAAGAGGATTTTTACAGAGTTCCAATCTTGATTATCATATGGCAATCTTTATCAATATGGAAATATTTTCAAGATGCTTGCTTGTTTAGATGCTGAAACAGGGTTGAATTTCAGTTAATAGATCCCAAAGGGACATAAGCATTACAACATGCTTTGATTGTGAATTGGTTCATAAATCTTGCATATATGCCCAGTAAAAATTTGTTTTTGGTTGCTGATGTATGCGCAAAATCTCGAAATAAAGAATGTCATAGCTACTGGTCAGATGGTTCTACAGCTTGTGCAAGTTGAAATCAAGCAAGGAAAGGGGCCAGATCTTATAAAGCAGATCTTACATTTAGCAAGGAATCTTTGCCAATCTCTCAGATCAAAGAAATGCGGAGATATGTTATCTTCTCCGTACATCAAAGACTATGCGTAAGGCTCCAACGCAAGACACAAAGTATAAATGAAGCATTTCATGAGATGATTTGAGACAGGTGATTCAAAGCTGAATACGTTGGGGGAGGGGGTATTTAAAAGACCTATTTGATCTAGGAGTATCTGATGTATTTATGGCCATCAGCATGTACAATACAGGCCTTGCGGACATTAACATGGTCAGACATTTGCAAAATTCGGATCAAAAAGATATCTATTGTGAAGAGAAAGATAATTATAAAGTGAAAAGTCTTGTGAGAAGACAGCTAAGAGGCAAAACAAAGTTTCAAAATGAGAAGAAACAAGAAAAGAGGGATTAATGTGTTGTGGATAGGAAAGATTTCACTTGGTTTTTGTAACATCAAACTTTAACTTGATTTTTCTCAAAACAAGATTTTTCGCCCAGGTTTGCGTTTTGTGTCCAATACAACTTTTGTTAGAATAAAGATGTCTCAACCAAATTTTCATGTTATATTCCTCATAATGTGTGCTATGCAATAAACCCTTAAAAAATTCCAGATGTCATAAGAAAAAGGATTTTTCTTTGTGTCAAATTTTTGACATAAAGCGCAAATTTGCATGGTGTTTAATTTTTCGAAATATTAAAGAAATTTCCAATACCTTGCTCAAGCTTTTAGGTAAGTTGCAGAGGACCATGTAGTGGTAACATATGCTGAAAATCTCATCTTTATACATTGTAGCAATGTGCAGATATTTTGGACACAATTGCATGCACTTTTTGCTATTATTCCGCCCCTATTGTTGCTATGGTAACTAATTTCTAAAAATAGAACTTGTTTTTTTCCATATATCCTTCTTTGTATCCATCCAACATAAGATCTTGTCAAAATTCTTTAAAATAAAGAATTTTTACCAAAAAGGGGTCTTCTACCTAAAGCCATTTCAGATCTTCAAAACAATGAAGACGGTGTTTTTATGTATACATTCAGCAGATAAAAATTTACAATGCAATGTTATACTCTCTAAATTACAACTATACGACACTACAGGGACGATACCAAGACGAGCGAAGTGGCACAACTACCCAGGGGCATAACATGAAACAAAAAAAGAGGACAATACTAGAACAGTGTGTAAAGAAAGCAAACAAGGGGACAAAGAACAGAACGAACAGCATATCAACATCAAATTAAGCTACAAGTCAGATAGTTTGCAACGAAATAATTGTAAATTAAATGAAGAGTCTAAACTTTAGACCCAGATCTCATGGCTACCAAAATTTCTTACTTGGTTGCAAGCTACCCCAAACTACCATCTAATCTAAATGAAAGGGGCCCATTAGCTATGTACGAAGAACGCTGGTACGTGACAAAGTTTAAAACAGCTTAGGGGAAAAGCTTCCAAATAACCATTGCAATTAATCACATGGTTTGTTTGCGTGGCCCAGCGCTAGCGAAATGCTTTTTTTGCTGAAGTTGTGCGACGGTGTGGAGGTGCAGCAATAAGTGGTTCCTTTATTACTGCGTTACAGCACCTCACATACTTCCCCCTTACATGTACACGTTTTACTTCGTACATAAAGATGGGAGCAATGACCTTCTTCAAAGTCGCAGCAATTCCGATACTTTTAATGTTTGATATTTTTATTTTTACTGAGGGAGGGTAGCCCTTCAGCACACAAGAGCTACTTTTGAATGGGGTCTTCATTTTCATTTTCATTTCATTTCATTTAAGGAGGGTTGCCCTTCAGCAAACGCTGATTTTCAAGGGGCCCTCAACTAAAAAAGGTTTAATTACAATATACAATAAATTTTACCAACACTATAAAAACCATAAAGCTAAAAACCTATTTACAATAATTATACGATATTTACAATGAAAGAAAAGTTAAACCTTAATAGAACTTTTAAAACTACTAAGGGAGGATGCCTTCTTTGACTCAGCTGGAAGGCTATTCCACAGCTTAGCTCCCCGGAAAGAAAAACATTTCTGCCCAATTGCTGATTTTTTCTTTGGTAACCTCAAGTCAGTCTCTGTATTGCGCAGATTACGGGAGGAGCATTGTGAGTTTTTGGTTAAGAAGATACACAGGTATCGTGGAGCCAACTCATCCAGAGATTTGAAGACCATAATCGTAGACTCATTACCAATGAGTTCTCCAATGGTCTTTAAACCCAACCCCTCGAAAAGAGGTCTGCTTGGGGTATCAAAGCTGCTATTCGTTATGATTCTAACAGCACGATTTTGAAGCTTTTGTAACTGGTTAATTTCTTTAGAACCAGCACAGCCCCAAACAGAACAGCAGTATCGAAGGTGGGGCTCAACAATGCCTGTGTAGAGAGTCTTCAGACTTTCTTTAGATATGAAAGTCTAGTCTAGGGAGCTGTCAATTTGTACTCCTAGGTATTTTGTTTTTCGAACTACATCCAGCTTGTTATTACGAATGTTCAATTCCAAGACCTCATTTCATCTTTAAGAATTTTATGTTTCTGCTTGGTAGAAATGAGCATGGAATTTTTTTTCAACATTCAAGGAAGGTTTGTTGCCTTGTAGCCAAGTAGTCAGTTGCTTAAGATCACCGTTAATAGCCTCGTTCAACTGAGTAATATCACTTGATTGAAGGCACAGACTCGTATCATCAGCATACATGGACACAATGGAAGCTTGAGCAGTTTGCGGGAGATCATTAGTATAAACGAGGAAGAGAAGGGGACCTTGGCATGAGCCTTGTGGAACACCAACTTCTATATCTACAATGTTAGAGTCAACACAGTTAACCCTACAAAATTTCTTCCGGTTGGATAGGTATGACCGAAACCAAGAGAGTTCTCGCTGCTGAATGCCATAAAGTTCAAGCTTTTTACAGAGAATATCGTGATCAACAGTATAAAATGCCTTTTCAGGTCAATAAACACTAATTCCACAAGCTTTCCAAGATCCAACCCGTTGTACCAGTCATCGGACATTTTAAGCAAACAGGTTAGTGTAAGCAAACACGTTGGTGTAAAAAACCAGATTGGCCAGAAGAAAAATAACAATTTTCTTCCATATAGTGATATAGTTGCTCAAAGACCAGTTTTTCAAAGAGCCTTGAGATGACAGGTAAGATCGATATTGGACGATAGTTAGACTTTTCAGTCCTGTCTCCATCTTTGAAAATAGGAGTTACTCTAGCTATTTTCCATGAGTCTGGAAACTGGCTGGTTTCAATGTATGTGTTAAACAAGACAGCCAGGGAGCCTTCAATAAAGGCAAAGCAAGTTTCATAAAGTAGCTAGAGATATTGTCAATCCCAAAGCTCTTTGCTGTTTTGACTTTGGCAAATGCATCCCTGGTCTCTTTCAGCTCAATAGATTTGAAGTTGAATACAGCCTTTCTTTTTTTTACTCTAAGTCACCTGATTAAAGGGGACTAGGGGTAGGATCAATTATGTTTTCAAGTTCCTTACCAATAGAGCAAAAGAAATTAGTCATGACATTGGAAATATCTTGTTTATGAACAGTTTCAGTGCCAGACTCCTTGAGACAATCGATGTTACTGGATCTCTTATTTTGCAGTTCATTGATTGCCTTCCATGATTCTTTCATGTTTCCTTTACATGCAGAAATCCTATTGGTATAATACTGCTTCTTCAACTGAATATTTAGGGTAGTGACCTTATTACGAAGCTGCCTATAAGATTCCATTAGAAGTGGAGACTTACTTTTTACTGCTGCTTTTTTAGCTTGTCTCTCGTTAGCTTGTCTCCAGTTTCCAGATTCATGGAAAATAGCTGGAGAAAATAGCTTTAGATTCCATTAGAAGTGGAGATTTACTTTTTACAGCTGCTTTTTTTTAGCTTGTCTCTAGTGCGAATTAAATCTCTGAGGTCCCTTTCAATCCAGGGGCAGTACTTTCAGAAACACGCATTTTGACTATTGGAGCATGTTTCTCTATGATCATAGAGAACAAATTGACAAGCACATTGATTGACAAGCACATTGATATCATCAGTTCCACTAACCATTTGCTCCCAGCATATGCCAGAAACATCAGCAAGGAATGCTTCCTCATTGAAGTTCTTCATTTTCCGGGTTTTGCTCATTTTATGGTCTTTTTCTACAGCTCCATTAAACTTACAGATGCAGTAAACCATATAATGATCACTCATGGAAACTTCATGCACTCCTGATTTCAAGATGTTTCTGGCACATGTCGTAGCCACATGGTCAATGATGGAAGAGGTATTTAAAGTGACCCTTGTTGGTTCCTCAATAAGCTGTTTGAAGGTGAACAACTCGTAGAGATCAAGCATGTGCTTTGAATCATTGTCTACGGGTTTTTCATCTTTTTTGGTACTGAGATCACAGTTTGTGTCTCCTAAGAGGATTATTTCTTTATCCTCTTTGTCCAGGAAAGAAAGAACCTTTTCCAGCTTAGTGAAAGTCCCAACAGGGTCACTTGGTGGTTTGTACCTGTATTTAATAGAATCCCTAATATAAATAGAGACACCACCCCCATGGCATGTTCTGTCAAGACGCTCTTGCTGTTAGCCAGAAACCTTGGTTAACTCTTTTGGATATTCGGGATCTAACTTCGTCTCGTTAAGGGCAAGAATATGAATCCCAAGATCTTTAATCAATAATTTAAGCTCATCAAGGTGACTACGGAGACCATTGACATTCAGAGATGCAATTGCCATGCCCTTCTTGTATCCAAGATGCTGATGACACCAGCCAGAACCCACACCCGTGTTGCTCTTTGCATCCTTCATATTATATATGTCAGCATTAGATCGACAATTGAGTCAGAAATTTAAAGCGCGCAGTAGGTTGTTCTCGAAAATAGTATCGCCCACCTTATTGAGGTGGACCTGGCTAGAGTTTAGATGCTTTGTTGGATCGATATTGGTGTGTTCTAAAAACGCATAGCTATTTTGAGTACATAAATCTGCAAGAATGAAATTAGCTCTTTGTCGTTTCCTTTCGAATCTGTCTCCACGAGGTAGTAAGCCAGATAACTTCAGGGGGAGGTCGTTTGTGCCAGCATGAAGGACGTCGCTTGTTCTCAATAGAAGATGAAGTGACCGCCTTTGAATTGCTGGTAACTTTTTGTGTGTTTGTTGCCTTGCTGGTTTACTCGAGTTGTCTCCATTGGGAAAAGAGAGTGTCTGTTTCTTTCAGCGTTGCAATTCTCTGTTTCTGCTTTGACGATTTCTTTGCCACGGGGCAAGAAAACAATGGAAACTTTTACTTGTTATCGGTGTGAACAGTGATGTACTTCTCTTGAACAGCCTTTCTTCAACGAACTCCTCATACTGTTTCTTCCCAACACTGACGATATTCTTCATGGTATCCGCTACTCCAGCATCCACAATGTCCCGTGAATCTAAGAGACAAGGAGGTCTGCACTTGTTTCCAAAAAGGGATTTCCCATCTCTGTGGATTGTCTCCGCTAGTTTTAGGACGCTCTTCTTGAATTCTTTTTGAACTCCCTTGGTTTCATCATGGTGCAAAATGCTTGAATTTGTGCGCCTTTGCCCTTGATTGCCATTATCTTCAACTGTCTCAAACTCCTTGACAGCTCGTACTATTTCTGGGCCGGATACCATCAATCTTAAAAGCTCAGATGAGTTTTCCATCAACCCAATAGCGCCTCCGTCTCCCTTGACACATTTGCTATGCTGCTCGTGAGCATGGTCGATCGCAATTGATGAATATCGATGATTGGTCTTGTGTACTACGAAGTTCCGTCTTGAAATTCTTTCAAGACAGATGGATGTTCATCTCTTAAAGAAACCATATCTCTGACGTGGACGGATAACCAGCGTGAATAATTTGGATGATTCAGGGCAAAGAACCATGGCATCAGTGATATCAAAGCTGATTTGTATAACTCAAAGTTCCTTTCTCATAGAGATCTCGCAAAGATCATGATTAGCAATTCAAAGTCCAATGTAATTGACCAGTATTGGAACTGTGGACTTTCCCTTTGTCGTTTGAACAGCCAAGCTTCGAATGACATTTTCTCTCTGGGTTCCTCCCCCTCATTACAATTTGAATTATACGCTTTAAGCATCAGCAATTTGAAAGCACTGATGGGCGCGTCTTGTCTTCGACACATGGCTTGCTTTCAAGAACGAATCTGCTGTGAACGAAGCTGCTGTGTTTAGGATAACTAAAAGTATCTAGAGGCCTCTAGAGGAGCACGTCATCATAAAGTACCAACACAGAATATGGAAAATCCCTCAAATCAAAATTTATACGCTGCAATTTTGAGAAGCCATTTTGAAAGGCAGCCATTTTGACAAGCAGCCATTTTGACAAGCAGCCATTTTGACAAGCAGCCATTTTCAAAGACAGTCCCTTTAAAGCGTATTCGCAAAATTTACAAGAAATGTAATGTAAAAGCTTTTCACAGAATAAACATGATCTTTCAACTTTTCAAGTACATTTCCATGCAAAAATCACGTTTGTATAGCCGCCATTTTGAAATGGCGCCATTATGGAAAAAACATGGAATTTGCGATGGGCCTCTAGCTTATATTTTTGGGCACAAAAAATACTACATTTGTGCCAAATTTGGTGCTTTTACCACAAATCCCACACTTTCCCTGAAAACTGCTTAAAATCTGCTGGACTTTTAAGACCAGCCCTTGATTTCTAGTTTGAAGTAACAAATCACATAGATGTTCGAAGTAATGTTAAAAAATTATTCTAATATTCGAATCATCGAATATCAGAGGCCCTTACCTTATTAAGGGCAGAAAGTTGTTCGCGCTTTTCCAAAGGTGGTCTTAAACTTATGGCCATAGACAAATTTACAGCTATGATCTTCATTGACCTTAAGAAGGCGTTTGATACCGTTGATCATGGTATATTCTTCTCGATAAGTTGAAATTCTATGGTATCAATGGCTTGGAACGTGATTGGTTCCGGTCGTATTTGAATAACAGAAAGCAGTTTTGCAAAGTAAATGGCGTCTCTTCTGACACCAAAGATATTGATATCGGAGTGCCGCAAGGGTCCTGTTTGGGACCACTTCTTTTTCTGCTTCATATAAATGATCTTCCCTTTGCACTGAAAAAGGCCGAAGCAAACATGTATGCTGATGATACCATGATTTCCTATTCCTCCAAAAACTTGGAAGAAATGCACATGGTGTTAAACGCCGAACTTGTTGATATCGAGAAATGGCTTCAAGGTCATAAGCTATCCTTGAACGTCGTCAAAACACAGGACATGATAGTTGGGTCAATGCAAAAAGTAAATAAAATGGCAGTGCAGTCTGCTTTGTTACCTGTGTTTAACGTTGGTGGCACTGATATTGATTTAGTGAGCAAAGTAAAATACCTTTGTCTCCAAATAGACAACAGTCTAACGTGGAGGTGGCAAATTGAGAGTATAAAAGGGAAAGTTTCTCGAGCAAAATTGGCCTTTTGAAATACTGTAAAAACTTCGTATCTATGGAGACATTGAAGGACATTTATCGTAGTATTGTAGAACCACATCTAAACTATTGCTGCTCCGTTTGGGGCTGTAGTGGTATTGCTAGAAAAGAGTCTCTACAAAAACTGCAAAACAGGGCTGCCCGAATCGTTACGGGTAGTCCTTATGATGCACCATCTGTGCCGTTACGCAAAGAACTAGGCTGGTTGTCCATCAAAGAAATGATTTTGAAAGAAATATCTACTATGATGTACAAATCTTTAAACGATCTAGCACCACAGTACATCAGTGATCTTTTCGTAAGACTATCAGATTTCCACACTCGTGAGCTAAGAAACACTAAAAATGATCTTGCAGTACCGTCAATGAGAACAGTAAGTGGCCAAAAGGCATTCTCTTACCGTGGTACAAAAGTGTGGAACATGCTGAACGACAATATCAAAGAGGCTCCGTCGGCCTACTCTTTTAAATCAAGGTTGAGACAGTTGGGGTACGAAAATCTTTAATTTTGTACAGATATTTTTTGTATTCAGGTGTAAAGTTTTATCTAATTTGCTTATATGTATTATATTAGGAACTTTACTTTTGACAGGGCCAAATTGTAAAACGATATTTATTGAATTTTGTACCCTGTATAAAAATGCTTAAAATATGAAATATAAATATATGAAATAGCTGTGGACTGAAAGCTCTCCACTACCATTTTCCCTAAAGAAATATTCTGCGTAGAGTTTTAATATTTTGCAAACAAATTATAAAAATGAATTTTGCATAAATTGGTGTAAAATCCAGCTGAGTAGCACAATTTTTTGGGTTACACCCTTTGTCGGCACAACCACTATAGTTTCCGAGAATTTTGGTAGATTTAATTGGGACGTCGTAGCAAAATGGCACAAAAAATTCAAAAAACAACATCTAAATTCGGAATCTACATGAAAAGTTGATTTAAATGAACGCAGCATAGGTTCCAAATCTTTAAAAAGGCTGGTGTAAAATTTAGTGACCTATTTCTTTGAACTGAATGATTTTAAAGAAACTTTAGCTAATTCTCTATAATTCTACCGTTGGAATTTTCTGAAATCTTCAATATTTTGAGAATTGGAGTGTTTTTCTTCTTTTTCAAGAATTCAAGAAAAATTTTCAGAAAAACTGAAAACCGTCGTAATATCTAGACTGTTTGACGTAACATAAAATAATTTCGAAGAAAACCATAGTTTATGGATGCCTACAATATGGTATCAAGCAAAAGTCTGTCACTCATCTGGTTTATGATTTAGAAATTTGATGATTTCACATCCTCAAATGAGCTGAAATGTAAGATACACTGTAATTTCCAAAAATATTCAAAATTTCTGAAAAGTCCAGCGGTAGAATTATAGATAAGTATCTAAAGTTTCTTTCAAGCCATTCAATCAGAAGAAATAGGTCATTGAATTTTACACCCACCTTTTTACGCCGAGATAAAGATTTGGAACCTATGCTAATGAACGCCAAGAAAGTAAAATAGGTAGCGCTGTAGGGTTCGATCTCGTCACACCAAGAAACATTGTTGACAAACATGTGGTCTTAAATTTTTGGCCACGACTGTAAAAGAGGAGTAAAAATGTGAACAAAAACTAACCGAATGTTCTTTCAACGTGTTTCTTGTCTTGGATAGAATCAGTAAAGTCTCTCACTGCTTCCTGGTCCGGGGTCTCGTAATCATCTGTGTTGTCAGTATTAACATTTGCAATGAATTCATTGACCGAAGCTGCATCCGGAGTTTCATAATCACCATGATTATTCTGCAGACCAATCATTAATCCTCTAACGGAACCTGCATCTGGCGTTTCATAAGACGAGTCTTGCGTTGTTGGCTTGAAGCTCGGTGTTCTTGCTTGGAAGAGTTCTGGTTCCGCAGCGTACGAGTACAGAGCTTGATCTAGAAAAGAAGCAGGGAAAACAAAACAATAAGATTAACATTGTGAATTGCGAGTTTGCATAATACAGAAAAGATCCTTGCTGAATTTCTGCTGCTAACAAATGGTTTTGAAACATGATGTTTGACTTCTTAAAGGTTGAACATTTCAGTCACTGGAGCATTTCTGGATGTTTTTGCTATAACTCAGCGAGGCGTCAACTTAGTTCACACTCTTGACTGTGGATTAATTTTTCATAATATTCAACAGGCATTTCTTAATGAACCATCGTCATCCAGGGTCCTTTGCGGGTACGCTATAATCTCGCACTGTCTGAAATATAGTGCCCCAGGGGGAATTCTTCAGATATTTCACAAAAGAAGGCCACCACAGGTTTCAAAATGATATCAGTGTTAAGATAATTGAAAGGCTAACGGGGTCAAATAGGATGCGGGAAACCTTCTGGCAATATCGGATGGATTACTTTGCCCCTAAGAGATTAAACAATAGGCAGGTTGATACAGAGAATTGATTTTCTATAAATTTTGGTTGTTCCGTTGTTCTGATTTTGCCCTTGGCTTTTCGTTAAGGACACACGCTGTTTTAGGAATCTCCTTCTGGCCATCTCCTTCTGCCAATTAGCTTTTATTTTCATATATCAACGTAGCGCGAGCCTATAAATATGAGGCACCAGTATATCTGAGGTTTGCCTGTAAATATGAGGTGTCGTGGGACTACTCAAACACCTTGGTTATTTTTTAAGAAGCTATTCACATTAAACAATGTGGCAAAGATACTACCTATTGTACTAGACATAGGGAAGACATATTACTCTTTAGTGGTCACAGGTGCTGACCGCCGTTTGTCAGGGGGTGAGGTAGCTAACAGATTTCCGCCATTAATTTGTCTTACCATGATTATTGTTTTTACGAATTTAACCATGTTAGTACTACAAGTTCCTTATCTTCTTTTCTTATATTTCAGAAGCAAGAATAAACTAATTTATCGATCTCTCAACCTATTTTGCTTCAAAAAAAGTTCTCAAGTTCTCATATTCTCAAATTTTACACTATATTGCTGAGCCTATCCTGGTTTGATCATTACATTAGCCTATCAGGACCTATCATTATGGACTGGTAAATCAAGTGTCGAATATCTATCAAAACAGAATCAACATCCACAACTTGATATTGTAAGTGCTCTAAAATCTTATAGGAGGGGTGGGGAACGAGCTATCGACGTGTGACCTTCAGACTCCTGCACAGTGATCCGGAACAAAAGAAAGTTTGGAATAAATACCAAAACATGAAGTTTCAAAATTCAAATTCATTTCATGCCCATATCATGAAGCACACTCTGAAGGTTTATGAAACACAAACATTTTTAAAATTGGATAACGGATAGCCAAGAAAATGATTTTTGAAGTTGGGCCTATAATGTTTCTGGGTTGCTGTGTTTGGGTTGAGGTGCCTTAGACCGCGATTACGAATAAGAACACATGGCTAAACAAGAACTGAACTGTAACGCTAAACCCTAAAACTAGAACTGCACTTACTTGATATCAACTGGTAACTATCTTATTTAAATCACGTGCTTAGATCTTAAATGTCATTGATGCTAGGACATCATATCTCTCCCTTACTTTGAATAAATGTTCATTACATTTTAAATCATTGTATAGAAAGTATCTTTAGCGATAATTTAAGAATTATAAATGTTTTGTCCGTATCTCTGAACTGACTGTCTGTTTCGAACAGGATAACGAGCATTGTTCTCTCTTTCATCTGGCAAACCATTATCAATATCATGATCCAAATAGTCTGTCTCTGTTTCACTGTTCCCCTCATCGTCAACTTTTCCCGCGAATTTCTTGAAAAACGAGATGTTTCGAGTTATAAAATGTCCATTTCTCAAGACTGTGATTCGACTTCCTCTTCGCGTAACTACTTTGTAAGGTTTTGGGTTATATCGTGTTGACAGTTTGTTTTCTTTTGTTTGACGAACAAGAACGGTATCCCCAACGACGATTTCTGAATTCTTTGCTCGAGATTTCTCATCTGCGCGATCTTTCATTTTGGCTTTTGCGATCGAATCTTTCTCTTTTAGCTCTTGATGAAAGTTACTCTTGTTTTCTTTTACCGGATGTGGCAGTTTCGTGCGGATATTGCGATTAAATAACAATGTTGCAGGCGAATGTCCGGTAGTAGAATGAGGAGTTGCTCTATAATTCAAGAGGAACTTGAAAATAGCACGTTTCCAATCTTTTCCTTCTAGATTTGCTGTGCGAATAGCTTTTTCAAGTGGCTGCATGAATCGTTCCACTTCCGCATTGCCTTGCGGCCATAAAGGTGAACTAGGCTTATGTGTCGCTCCCAATTCTTTCATAAACTGATAAAATTCGTGACCAGGAAAAGGAGGTCCATTGTCACTTTTCACGAATTGTGGCAATCCATGGGTGGCGAAGATTCGTTCTAACTTTGGTATGGTTACTTTCGATGAAGTTGAGCTTACGATTTCTACTTCTGGAAAACGGCTATAGGCATCAATTACCACGAGCAGATATTCACCTCCGGGAAATGGTCCACAGAAGTCTATATTAACGGTATGCCAAACTTCGGGAGGCAAATCTGTCATTTTCAAAGGTTCTGGTTGACTCTTTGAACTTGTAGCTTGACACGAAATGCATGTATCGATATTTTGTTGAACAAGATTGTCAATGCCAGGAAACCATACTTTTTCCCTCAATAATCTCTTTGTTTTGACTAGGCCCTGGTGACCCTCGTGTGAGATTTCGATGGCTTTTTGTCGTAAAATGGTTGGCAAAACAATACGTGATCCTCGTAAAATTATTCCACTGTCCTCAGCAATGGAGAGTTCATCTCTGATTTTGCTGAACGCTTGTAATTCAGCCTTCAAAATTTCTGGATCGAGATTGGGCTTGTTGATAAAATTCCACTGATTTGTTTGTAGTAAATGTGTAAGATGCTGCAGAGTTTTATCGGATTTTGTTGCATCTTGGATTTCAGACAGTGTCATTGCTTTCGGTACGGCATGACTCACGATAAAATTCAAATACTTTGCTGAAAGGGCTGCAAATTCATCTGTATTCACATTCGTAGAAGTAGGATGATGGCGAGATAAAAAGTCTGACGGATTGTCTAGTCCTTTGATATACTGTATATCAAAATCATAATCTTGCAGTCGGAGGTTCCATCTTTCGATTCTTGCCGGAGGTTTGGACATAGGGTTGTTTAGAATCATCTCAACTGGCTTACAATCGGTTATAAGTGTAAAATGTCCACCATAAAGGTACAGATTCAATCGTTCGATAGCCCAAACAATGGCTAGTGCTTCTCGTTCAGTTTGGGAGTATTTCTTTTCCACGTCCGTGAGTGAACGACTGACATAAGCGACAATCTTTCTGTCATCTTGATCAGCAGATTTCTGAGATAAAATAGCGGACAATCCGGTTGGTGATGCATCTGTCACAAGCTCTGTTTCTTTGTTTTGATCGAAATAGGCCATAACTGTGCTGCTTGCGAGTGCAGATTTGACAGCTTGAAATGATTTTGCATGCTGCGATGTCCACCGGAAAGTTGCGTGTTTCTTTGTTAAATCTCTCAGCGACTGTGTAAGATCACTGAAATTACGAATGAATTTTGAACAGTATGTCGCAAATCCAAGAAAACATCTGACATCCTTTGCTGTAGTGGGCGGAGGAGCGTTGTGGATCGCCTCGACTTTGACTGGGTCTGGTGATATTCCTTCGCTTGAGAATACAAAACCGAAAAATGTAAGCTTGTCTTGATTGAACTTGCATTTGTCCCTATTGAGAGTGAGTCCTCTTTCTGAAAAGCGTTGAAAAACTGCTCTGAGGGTGCTGTCATGTTCGGCTTGCGTTTTTCCAAAAACTATCACGTCGTCGCTCATGTTGATAACATTTGGGATGTCTCGAATCTGGTCATGAATGGCTTGTTGAAAGATTTCACTGGCTGAGTTTGTGCCAAAATTGAGTTTCCTGTAGCGTCGTAGACCTTTGTGTGTTGCAGTGTGCTAAATCTTCTCGTTTTTTTGCATCCGAATCTCTTTACAATTTATGTGTGTTGCAAATGTCGTGATATAACGGCTTTCTTCAGCAAGTGTTAATTGATGATATCCAGCTCGGAGATCAAGTTTCGAAAAAACCTTTGCTCCATTCATTGCATGGATTAACTCATCAACTGTTGGTGTCGGATGACGTTCCCTTTGTATTGCTTTGTTAGCCATTCGCATGTCCACGCAGAGGCGTACGTCACCATCCTTTTTAGGTATGACAACTAGAGGCGAAACGAATGGAGTTGGACCTTGTACTTTCTCAATGATACCCTGCTGTTCCAATCGTTCAAGTGCTGCTGAAACTTTCTTTCGCATGTGAAATGGAATACGTCTTGCTGGTTGAGCAACAGGAGACACGCCTTGGTCAATATGTAATTTGACCTCGAAATCTTTGAGTTCTCCAATTCCTTCAAATATGTTTGCGAACTCGTCAATCAATTGTTCGTGTGTTGGTTTCGGCTGTTCTTCCACTTTGTGAACTTTGACTTGAATGAGGCCTAAGGTAGTAGCTGACTGATAGCTGAGTAAACAACCGTAATGTCCTTGTACAACATGAACTTCAGAAACGGTGATTTTGTGGCTTGATTCTAGCGTAGCTTCAAATTTCCCCAAAACTGGTAATTGTGTGGGAGAACCATATGCAAAAACTCGAGTGTTGGAACGATGCAGCGGTATTTTCGCAACTTTTTGCATCTCGTTGTATGTCGATTCATCAATGATGTCGATCGATGCGCCGGTATCAACCATCATAGTTACGGGTACATCGTTCATCTTGATTTTGGCATGTGGAGCTTTTTTTTCTTCGGTTTTGGGCTTTAATGTAAACAAATACTCATCTTCGCTACTGCTTTGATCGGCCTGACTGACAGTACGAACTGCTTGGTGTGTTTTTGGTGCTGCTTCCTGCTTGGGTTTACTTCGACAAACAGCGGCAAAATGGTTGTCTTTTCCACACTTTGAACATACTTTTCCTTTTGCGGGGCATTGGTTGCTTTTGTGCGGCCATTGTCTACCACAGTTTCCGCAAGTGTTCGATTTTGGATATGTGGAAGGGTTGCGTTGTTGCTTGTTTGGCTGGCCTAGTCGAGATTTTCGACGAACGGAGATCTTGTTGGTGGTTTCTTCGGTGATTCCCATTGAAGCAAATGTTTTCTCGATTCCCGTCGCTTGAACCTCACTTGCTTCTAGCGCACGAGCTTTGGCAAGTAAGTTTGCGAGAGCTACATCTGTCTCTAGGAACGCAAATCTTCTGAGTCGTTTCGATGTGCAATGTTGAATGATTGCGGACTTGACTTCGATGTCTTTATCAGCAAAACTACATGTCTGTGCGAGTTTGCGTAAACGAGTAGCGAACTGATCTACTGTTTCATTCGGCAATTGGACTGCAGTTCGGAACTTAAAAATTTCGTAGTCCACATTTTTCTTCGGTGTGAAATACTCATCAAGTTTTTCCATGGCCTTTTTGTAATTATTGCTTTCGCCAGTGTCGGCTAACGTATCGAAAATTTCTTGAGTAGCTTGTCCTGCCTGATATAGAAGAAGTGCTCTCTTCTGTGTTGCATCAGTGACGCCAAGGGCTGCGATGTACGTTTCAAAACGTCGCTTCCACGCCTTCCATCTTGAGCCTAGAGATGTGGGATCAGACACGGGATCGAACGGTGCAAGTGAAGACAGTTCGATTCTGCTTTGAGCCATGATTCTTGTGAATTTACTTCGTCGCCATTTATAATGTTTCTGGGTTGCTGTGTTTGGGTTGAGGTGCCTTAGACCGCGATTACGAGTAAGAACACATGGCTAAACAAGAACTGAACTGTAACGCTAAACCCTAAAACTAGAACTGCACTTACTTGATATCAACTGGTAACTATCTTATTTAAATCACGTGCTTAGATCTTAAATGTCATTGATGCTAGGACATCATAGGGCCTAATCCATTGATTTGTTTGCAAAAGTACTTCCGGAATATCGCTGCCTGGACTGAATTTTCAAAGCCATAATTCTCTGCTCAGAAAGGTCTGACAATTTTCGTTTTGATCTTATTTCAATCCTCTAGTCATGTACTTTCAAGTAATTGCAGCAATGATTGGAAATATTTAAATTTTAGTTCATTTTTATGTGATTCATAATGGCGGAAATTTGCAAAATTCAAATCTTTAGAAATTATTTAAAAAATTCAACAATTGAAATGTAAAGATTGGGGCAAAATGTATTTACCAAAAAAATTACAAAATTAAAGCCACTATTCGTGCAAGTTTCTATCAAAGGGTTTGTTCTAAATCGTGTTCAAAAAAGAATTATGGTCATTCTTATTTTTGTGGTGCAACGGAGATTTTTGAGATTGTTTCAATGTAAAATCTCCCTACCTCCCATAAGATGTTTTCTGCAATAAAAATAAATCAAGGCCTGCTAAAGCTTTCAAAACTGTTTTAACTCCATCTCTTTGACAGAGAGTCATAAATTTAACCCTCAGAAAGCTTTGTGTTTCATTAATCGACATGAAATCACTGTTTTCAAGCATTTTTATTTGTATTTCTTCCACTCCCTGGATCACTGTGTCCTGCTCAGACTATTTATCTGATCACTGGCACGCTTGTATACAAGGCTCTATTGTAACCTATTTAAAACTCTATTTTTTCCCTCTCTTTGGGATCAAATAAATTCAGTTGAAAGACAGACCAAAACATGAATGGGTAAAAAGTGTCTCACTTCGAAAACATACCACATGTTCTAGCAAATTTCTTAGAAAGTTCAGTCAAGTGACACTTTAAATGAAAGAATTATTAATAATAAATAATAATCGTACACTGGATCGATTTTGAAAATGTATGACTTAAGTTTTCCTGTTTTTAATTTTTAGAGCTAGAAGCGAGTTTCTAAAAATTTTCGTTTTCGAAAACACTGAAAACGATCCAAAAACGGAGATCAAGTTTTCTAAAGAATGGACATGAATGGACAAAGAGACAACTTGTTCGTGGTGATTTGGGATTGAGAAATCGATCAATTGTAATCTGCTTTACGAGAGTTGGTTCTAACTTGGGAGAAATGTAACATTATTTCCAATGATATAAAGAAATGAAGAGGGCCGGGCACTGAAAAAATGCCATGTTCCCAGTTACTGTATAAGAAAAAGCTGCTGTTTTTGTCAAATGCCACTCAAATGCCCAGGGGGCCGGGGAGAAATTGACTTTCAAATGCCCAGGGGCTGGGAACATTTTTTGAGAAAATGCCCCGGGGGGATTTCCAAGGGACGGATGGTCAGGGCAGGAATTGCACGAGACATAATACCAAACTTGGTCATCTTCAGCGTCTGCAGAATATAGCCTGCACGCTTATAGAGAATTCCAGATTGAAAGATGGCTGCAGCTCGAAAGGAAGATTTTGAAAAAGGTTGCAGCTATCTAACTATCCGTTAAGAAATTCGTTAGATATCGACGTGCAAAGGCAAAATTTGGAATTTTTAAAGAGGAGTTTCCATTATTCAGGAGCTAAATGAAATTCCATTGAACATCAAAACTAGCTTTCAAAGAGAAATTGAAGGATTTCTTGTTAAGTCAGCAATGATTCCCAAAGCACGATCACTAGAAGAACAGCTGCTGAAAGATGATTCCGATCTAGTCTCTACACCTTTGCAAGTCATATTTAATAACTCAGCAGAACAACTTCCTTTCCTCATGAACTGAAGTTAGCCGATGTATCTTCTCTTTTAAAAAAGAGGTCAAAACTTTCAAGGGTAACTACAGACCTATTAGTGTTCTCTCAACAGTGTCAAAGGTGTGTGAAAGGCTTGTAGCTGCTCAGATTTCTACACACATGTCTTCGTATTTATCATGGCTGCTTTGTGATTTTCGCAAGGGCTACAATGCTCAACATGCATTGATGCGGGCAAGTGAAAAATTGAAAACTTGCCTGGACAACGGTCGGAAAATAGGAGCTATCTTTAAAGACTTTCAAAGGCTTTCAACTGTATTCCACGTGACTTACTGATTGCTAAGCTACATGCCTACGGTCTTAGCCGTAAAGGTTTATGGTTTGTTTACAGCTTTTTGGAAAATCGGCAACAACGAGTAAAAATCAATGGATCTTTCAGCACCTATAAACGTCTAAGGTTTGGTGTTCCTCAAGGCTCCGTCCTTGGATCTCTATTTTTCGATATCTAATTCAATGATCTTCTGTTATCGATTCAAGAAACAGATATATGTAACTATGCGGATGATACAACCATCTATACATGCGATATGCGTCTCGAGAATGTAATCTCTAGGCTAGAAAATGATTCCAAAATCATAATCGAGTGGTTTCGAAACAATTACATGAAACTGAATGAAGACAAATGCCATTTTATGATATTTGGTGAAAGAACAAATTAAGAGGTCAGCATAAATATAGGCAACTGAGGCGTTACTAATTCAAAGGAGGAGAAGTTGTTAGGATTTTTAATTGACACTAAACCTTAGCTTTGAAAAGCATATATGAAATATGTGTCAAAAGGCTGGTAACAAACTATTTGCTTTGTCACGGATGTCTGCATATCTAGGCACTGATAAATTGAGACTTTTGATGAGAGATTTTTGACTAGCCAATTCCAATACTGTCCATTGGTTTGCATGTTTCATAGCGGAAAGATGAATAACAAAATCAATAGACTGCATGAGAGAGCCCTGGGGATAGCATATAAAGACTATAGTTCTAGTTTCGCAACTTTGCTGGAAAAAGATAGATCTGTGACAATATCTGAGACAAATATGCAGTTGCTAATGACTGAAATGTTCAAAACAATAAATAATCTAAACCCCATATTTATGAATGAGATCCTTCTTCAAAGAAGTGCTGCCTATAATTTGAGACATGAAAATACATTCATGGTTCCAAAGGTACGTACTGTTAATCATGGTACTGAAACGGTCCAATATAGAGAGTAGCGTATTTGGCAATCCCTTCCACAGGAAATCAAAGATGCAAATTCTGTGCAACGCTTCAAGAATAAAATAGAATTTTGGAAAAATGTAGATTGTGACGGCAGCCTTCGCAAACAATACATACCTCGGCTCGGCTCGGCTCGGCTCGGCTCGGCTCGGCTCGGCTCGGCTCGGCTCGGCTCGGCTCGGCTCGGCTCGGCTCGGCTCGGCTCGGCTCGGCTCGGCTCGGCTCAGATCGGCTTTTTATAGTTTTATAGATCTTATTTGTAGATCTTAAATATAGATTTCATGAATTTTGTAATATTATTGACTATTTACTTATATACATTTTTCTGTATCATTGTAATTATTTTGTTGGCTTGAATTAGCATTTTTTATATTTAGCTATGTAAGTTGCCAATTTAAAATAAAATAATAATAATAATAACAGCATTCTGTAGATTTGTCTTTTAACTTTAGTATTATAGTATTTAGGGTATTATGGTTTTGTTGTTGTTTTTAGCAGCTGATAGGGTTTTTGTGCATAAATATTATGAATTGAAAATTGAAATTGTGAAACAGATCCCAGTATTTATCAGTAATTAATCGTATTTGTAGCTTTTTGTATTGTTAACTTAGTTTTCATCTATTTGCATGTCTTTATGTTAATGGCCATGGGGATAGTCATTGTCTTTTGCTACCTGTTGTACCTTCCCTGTGGTGTTGTACCGGGTGAATCAGAAAAACTGTGGGATGTTTGACGGACTGTGACAATTTTTTTCTTGCAGCCAAAGGTCTAACTTAGATCATAAGCCATTTCTTCGTAAGACGTTGTATGGGAGTCTTGCAAAGTGATGGAATCTTTAAGAAAGCTTGCCAAAGCTGCAGGTACACGCGGTATTCCAAGGGAAGAATGAAATAGTTTTGTCAGTTTTGTCAGTTTTGTCATACAGCGCGTTGATCTTGTTGAAAGAATCTCTTTTTAACGCAGAGCAGCATGTCTCTCAAACATATTCTCTGCACAGGACATGTCATGACAAGGCATCCCAGGGGAGAAAACATTATTCCCGAACTGTTTCATTCTCCTCTGATAAAACCACATGTACCTGTAACTTCTGCAAGGCTAAAATGCTGAAGGGTCTTAGTTAAAGGCTTCATCAGATTGCAAGACTCACATATAAAGTCTTACGAAGAAAGTCTTTTTTTAATAATGCATTACATGACCGATCTCCATGAGGAAAAGTTTATGATCTAAGTTAGATTTATTGCTGCACGGAATAATTTAGTTCACAACTATCGGATGGCTAAACGCGACGTCACAGTCCGCCAAACATCACACGTTTTTTCTGACTCACCCAGTATAGTCATATAGTAATTAGAAAGCATAGTATGATGTAGATGTAACATGTATTGCAATATTTCACATGAATATTAAAGAAAAAGATTCCCCAACAGAGCCATTGCTTTCAGACATACAAAATAAGTTCAATACCTTACCTTCTGCAGTGTGCACAGCATTTCTCGATGGCAAAGGTGGTGCTTTAGCGTTTTTCTTAGAATCCCTTTGGTTCTGAATGGGTAACGGCGGTGGTCTTCTGGAAGTATTGATCCTTGAAAGGATTTTTCGATCTCTATCGTTGAGTTGGGAAGATTTTATGGATTCTAAACGAATTGATGATAGCTATTACAAAGCAGAAAAAAGCTTCCTTCCCTGATGACCTAGAAATAACGGCGTTTTCTCAAATGTACGATAATGAATTTCGCACCAATTTCTGAAATTTTCCTACCGGGCCACCCAAAAAAACCGAAACCTGCCAAATCACCAAAACTTGATCAGGATACCGATCTACATTCTTTGTATCTATCTTTCAAGGATCAACCAGATTTGATAGCTCATCTTTAGCTCAATTTATCCTATTGGGAGAGAAACGACGAAGTCATATCATTAAAAATTACATTTTCAGCAATTATACTTTATAACATATCGCACTTCAAAGATCTTACAATTTAACATCACATTTTCTGTCATTCATGATGTAAACCTGTCTCCACGACCAAGGCAACCAAATTAAATGGTGGTGCGAGATACAATTCTAAATTGATTATCATTTCTTGTGATATTGGAGTATGCTTAAAACAGAGACGCAAAAACACTACACACCCACACACCAGGTTTGGAAGAAGTTTTGAGCAAAAGTTGAGGAAGATTATTTGAAAAGATAAGAATATTGGGAAGTTGAATTTGCAAGGCTGGGAGAGTCATTCTAAGCCAATGTAAAGGTTGATTTTCCGAAAATTTTCTAACTGACGTTAATTTATAGAAGAAAAGTCACAAAATTGTAATAATTTCCATTTTCGCATTAGGAAACATTGGATGGAGAGAGGCATTCTGAGCCAACCTAAGGATTATTTACTCAAAATTTTTCTGAAGATGGTGGTGGTTCATATAAAAATTATTACACAATTTTCAAAGTTGCAACTCTAGCACTGGCAAAAATGAGATCAGAAGAGCTGTTCTGGGCCAAATAAAGGACGTGTCCTCAAAATGTCTCAGGAAGAAAGACCCCCTCGTGTCAATGTCCCTGGTTAATTTACCCTGGCTAGGCCACAGTGGCTACTGCACAATTCACAATTCACTGACATTCTTGAAAAATCATCCAAAATTGTTGTGGTTAAAGCTTTAACTGGGTGTGCAAACCACCTTTTAAAGTTCTTTCCAGACTGCAGGCAAACGTCTATAAGACATGCAACGGTCCTGATATATTATGGAAAGATCAATCAATACCTGTCTTTATGTATTAAGGCTCTTTTCCCTTTTTTCGCAAAACTTGGAAATGAGGAAGGTCGGACCTTAAAAATCCAGGTTTGGAGGAAGGTCAAATACTTTTTGCAAATCTGGCTTAAAATGTAAAAGCACGAGCTCCCTTCCATTGAAAGATATTCAATTCAGTATTCAGTATTTCTAAATCCATTTTCTCCTTGACAATAATACAAATACAGTTGTTCATAATCGGTAATCAGATCTACAGCTCCGTTCACAATAGACCTTTTCACGGAAAGAAAAGCATGCTGGGAAAATGGGGGAGATTTCGAGATTTCGACACCACGCAGCTTCGAATTTCGCCAGGTTTTGCGAGGCTTATTTTCGCAACAAAACCTCTCTCCTAAGCACGAACAAAAATGTTAGATATCTTTTGTGCATATCGATAGAATCCTTAGACTTCAGAGATTACGAAATAGCAATATGTTTTTGAATCTGCTTCCTCTAAATTTTTTTACATGACGAGAAAGAAACCCGAGGCAGTTTTGAAAATCGCAGAATCATGCTTAGGCCCTTGCGACCCGACGCCACATCTGGGCGCATAATTCTGCAATCCATTCAGGAAATTAAGTGAAATTTAAAATGAAAGCACCTCATTTGTCTTTGAAGTCGGATATAAATTTGCAGACTGTTGCCTAAACGCACACGAATGCAGGGAGGTCAGACAGCCCAGATCGCATGTCGTCCTTCCCATTGAAAAGTTTCTACTAAAGAACCGTCCAGAAACCGAGTTCAATTTTCCTACAAAGCAAAACGAAACCCTTTGATTGCCGATTTTTGCATCCAAATATTGTTGACAGATATATTTTCTACCATTTCATTGATATTTCTAGTAACCACCAATTTTGAAGTATCATCTTTTCAGAAACTTATTTTAGCTCGTAAATCCAAGTCAGGCCTAGGCCTATGGCTGTTCCTAGACTAAACAATGAAAACTGTAAGCGTCTATACAAGATATTTTGTGAAATCATTTGGGCATTTTCATCTGCTGTTTGAGCTAAACGAAAAGATTTAATATAATGTTTAGGGTTAACGTTCATTGGGCTGCATGCTCTTTAGAAGAGAAAAAAGCAATTCTTGAATTCATTTTGATGTACTTTTGGCTCGCTATTTGTGATCGTCTTGATATATTTTAGCACTGATCCTTTGTTTCAATGTAGCAACTAAAAGTTGACATGATTGAATTTCTACCGTTCTACGAGTCGAATATAAATGAAGAGAATTAAAGATCTACGAACCTCGAGCAACCTTCTTTCTTGTAGTAGTTTCTAAGCATATTTATGAGTTCTGGCACTCGAACATCATCAAAATGTTGTTTACTGTCTCTGAGGAAAGCGAGACAAATCAGAAACGATGACAGAAGTATTCTGCCCGTTTTGATGAACAGTGACTTGCAGCAACAATCTATACTTCCACACAAAATAAATTTGAAGTTATTCCAGCTTTACATTCTTCGTAAAATATTTTTTTGGCTTCTTGTTGCAACTGTAAATCCCACCTCAAATCAAACTCGATTTAGAAAAAACGTGTAACAGAACTTTGGTCATGTGACAACTGCACTCCTTCCTGAACTTTTAGTCATTCACTGATTAAACAAAAATGGTTTTGATGAGAAAGCTTCTTTTTGAACATTAAACACTATCTCTATTAACTGCTTTTTTTTTAAATTAATGATATTTTTATAGAATATCATTGTAATATTGACCAAAATTGTAGCAGAAGTATGGAAGTATAAGTTATAAATATTTTTAGATGTCGCTTAAAAGAGAAAGAAAAGTGTCTCAGCTCTTCTTTGATTGGGGTGTTTCTTGGGGGGGGGGGGGGGTGAAAAGCTGTCTGAAGCATACTGCAAGTACAATCCATGGAAATCCCCACAATGATGCGATGCCGGCCGAGCGTTGGGCTGCAAACCAAACAATATCCACCTAGCAATAACGATCCTTGCAGTGTAAGTGTCGGATCACAACTCAAAATGAAACTGGTTCAGGATAACAGAGATCACGATGTAAGAAATAGTTACTTTTCTTCGTGTCATCCAATAAATATTTTTAATCCCCCTCCCACCATACAGTCTTTTTATAAGAATACTGTAAATTTTGTCCAGCCTCAATACTGTTAAGACTTTTTCGTTTTGAACCTGAATATATTCTTAGAATATTCATATCAGTCATGCGATTCTCTGTTATGAACATCGCAAAACAGGCAACTGCTGAAAATGGGACACAAATATGCGAGTTGAGGCTGACATATTCTTATAATATTGTGAAAAATTTGATGATTCTGGAAGAAACTAAGAATTTGGGCCAGTAAAATTATCAGATTCATATTTACTTCCTGTGCCATCCTTAATATTTCAAAACAAATCTTTTTGGAAGCCTTTCCACTTTTAGACATTACGTACCTTTCAAGTTCTATGATACAGGAAACAAGTGAAACTAAAGTAAACATATGCGAAGGATTTCCTTTACTAAAAAGTACTTTCTCGAGATATCTTTTGAGAATTTAATTCTCGTTAAATAAAACATTATTATGAAATTGACAAAAATAGTAACAATAAAATAGATAATTTGAGAGGAAGATTAAAGCACTCTATTCTGTGATTAAAGCAGCAGGAAATTCATCATAATTTGGACTCGTGCGGTGATAAGTAGATGCAAGTTATACGCTTTTTGAATTATTTTTAGTACAAGAACCCTACAAAGACTGCAGACCCTTCTCGTTAAGTCCTTCTAATTCATGCAGATTAGCAGGTTCGTGAAACAGGAATATATTTTGAGGTGTGGCAACCTTCAAGGTCCTTGAACCTACCGTGAAAGCTCCATTAAGCCCCATCTCTTTTAAGCCCCCCTCTCTAATAAGCCCCTCTCTTCTGAGCCAAATTTTTCTTATAAGCCCCCTTCTCTATTAAGCCCCCTCTATAAAAATAAATGTACTATTAATTAACATTTTCCTTTCATTGAATGAAATAGTGAATAACTAAAAGTTCAGGAAGGAGTGCAGTTGTCACATGACCTAAGCACTGTTACACGTTATTTCTAAATCGATTTTGATTTGAGGTGGAATTTACAGTTGCAACAAGAAGCCAAAAAAATATTTTACGAAGAACATAAAGCTGGAATAACTTCAAATTTATTTTGTGTGGAAGTATAGATTGTTGCTGCAAGTCACTGTTCATCAAAACGGGCAGAATACTTCTGTCATCGTTTCTGATTTGTCTCGCTTTCCTCAGAGACAGTAAACAACATTTTGATGATGTTCGAGTGCCAGAACTCATAAATATGCTTAGAAACTACTACAAGAAAGAAGGTTGCTCGAGGTTCGTAGATCTTTAATTCTCTTCATTTATATTCGACTCGTAGAACGGTAGAAATTCAATCATGTCAACTTTTAGTTGCTACATTGAAACAAAGGATCAGTGCTAAAATATATCAAGACGATCACAAATAGCGAGCCAAAAGTACATCAAAATGAATTCAAGAATTGCTTTTTTCTCTTCTAAAGAGCATGCAGCCCAATGAACGTTAACCCTAAACATTATATTAAATCTTTTCGTTTAGCTCAAACAGCAGATGAAAATGCCCAAATGATCTCACAAAATATCTTGTATAGACGCTTACAGTTTTCATTGTTTAGTCTAGGAACAGCCATAGGCCTAGGCCTGACTTGGATTTACGAGCTAAAATAAGTTTCTGAAAAGATGATACTTCAAAATTGGTGGTTACTAGAAATATCAATGAAATGGTAGAAAATATATCTGTCAACAATATTTGGATGCAAAAATCGGCAATCAAAGGGTTTCGTTTTGCTTTGTAGGAAAATTGAACTCGGTTTCTGGACGGTTCTTTAGTAGAAACTTTTCAATGGGAAGGACGACATGCGATCTGGGCTGTCTGACCTCCCTGCATTCGTGTGCGTTTAGGCAACAGTCTGCAAATTTATATCCGACTTCAGAGACAAATGAAGTGCTTTCATTTTAAATTTCACTTAATTTCCTGAATGGATTGCAGAATTATGCGCCCAGATGTGGCGTCGGGTCGCAAGGGCCTAAGCATGATTCTGCGATTTTCAAAACTGCCTCGGGTTTCTTTCTCGTCATGTAAAAAAATTTAGAGGAAGCAGATTCAAAAACATATTGCTATTTCGTAATCTCTGAAGTCTAAGGATTTTATCGATATGCACAAAAGATATCTAACATTTGTGTTCGTGCTTAGGAGAGAGGTTTTGTTGCGAAAATAAGCCTCGCAAAACCTGGCGAAATTCGAAGCTGCGTGGTGTCGAAATCTCGAAATCTCCCCCATTTTCCCAGCATGCTTTTCTTTCCGTGAAAAGGTCTATTACGTTGGTCAAGCAATTACGTCGGTCAAACAGGGCAGAGCTGCAAAAAGAATTGGAGCATGGGAAATACGTTTTCAGAAATTTTCAGCCTTAGCAGAAACTTTTTCAGCAAAAAATTTCCAAACAAGAAGGGCAGATTTTGTAACAATAGGATCTTTGGTTTGTTTACATATGACACCATCTTGGTTGACCAGTCGAGCTTTATGTTTATGGCGTCATCTGATGATAATGGCGGAAGGAGGGGTTTGCTGTGGAGAAAACCACACCCTCGCTTTTTTCTCGCGATGAAAATATACTTTCGCAAAAAGTCAAACTTTTTTGCACACGTACAAAACGAGAAATTTCACAAATTTTTTTATTGGCACTAAGCTCTGCATCTTCTGCTCTTCGCGCGATCGTTTGCTCTAGACATCTCCTTTTGTACGTCTTCCACGCCCCTCCAACGGCTATGCCCAGACCCAACAAATGACACCATTCGATCAAAACAACAGTTAACAGTTAACAGTTAAGTAAAACAAACAACTTTAATTTGTGCTGCCATCAGATGAAAGAACATTTCAGAAAACGGTTTTAAAATGTTTGAAAATCATATTTCAACATCAACTTTCCGAATCGGTAGACATGCAGCCCCCCCCCCCCACCCCTGCAACCACCAATCATTTTAGGGCGATAGGGCGAGACGAGCCGGGGACGAGAGAGTTCATGTTCTGAATACCTGTAAATTATAGACCAAAAATCTTTGAAAATGGTAAAATACCAACCTTCCATAAAACGTACGTTATATGCAAAATATTAATCCTCCAAAAGTGGGTGTCTTCCTACTCTAATCATCATGTATCGTCATGAATTGTCACGAATCGTCATGGCAAGATAAGTTAGTTGGGCATGGAGGACTTCTTCTCAGGTCCGATATCTCTTCTGCTTGGACAGTATCCAGTGTTGAAAGTTTGCAAAATATGATTGAAAAATTGTTGCCGTAGATTTTAAGCAATTAATTACAGAATTCACACTCAGAAATATACTAAAGTAAACTTCGTCACTATCAAAATCCAGAAATGATGCTCCTTCCGGAAGTTGGAGTCAAAACAAATCTTTAAATGGAAACATTTTGAGTGTGCGGTTTACTGAATATGCAACCTGCATGTCAAATGACGAATAGCCGAAGAGTGGCAGAACCCAATGCAATGGTTTCAATGTCAAAACTGTTCACACGCATTTTTATAGACAATCAAATCTCTTTTCAGATCGCCAAAAAATTAAGAAGTTCCAGTACTGGGAAACTATAAAGTTGAGAAACCATTCATTCTTAGAAGTACTAAAGGAAATCTTGATCATAACTATACTATTGCTCACTTCTTTCCGGTATCATATTACTCGGAAGGTACTTGAGCAATGTCTAAACATGTTCACGATGGCAAAAGTAGTGACCTTGAAGTTTGTTATGAAACCTTTAGAAACGCGTAAGAAATAATCTTGAGAAACTTTCAGTAGGCTACTGCCCAAATTCTTAGTTTCTTATAAAAAAGTACGTTTATGTTACTATGGAAATAAAAATTGCAAGCAAATTACTAAAGTTTCTTAGCTTTTTTAATTCAGGTAGGGTAGTTTCTTAAGTTTTAAAGAATTGAGCATACTACTTGTTAGCTGTTCCTTACAAAATTCAGTGTAGTAATAATGATAATAATAATAAATTCGTGTTTGCCCTAGTGTCCGAGCTGACAGCTCAGTTAACATAATACTTATGTTTACTAGGCATACGTTATCCACTACATTCATAATCAGTTCATACGGTGTAAGACACAAGATTTAGAAGTCATTCAGTATGAATATTGTAATATAGAACTTTAGTGTATCTGATCATAACACGGACCGAAAAAAAAAATTCAACTGAATAACTTCTTCACCCTGTGTCTCCATATATAGTTGGCCATTATTAAATTTGATACTGAGCACCACTGTAATGTGTTCTTTACAATTAACTTATCTACTGTCAATGATCTCATAACAGTCCAAACATCCTTTTTGATACAACCAAGTGAGCCAAAGCAAAGCACTTTCAGATCTACATCCCAACCTAACAACTGTAGTAGACTGCACAGCGGCTGATACCGTTCCTGTTTGGTGTTTAGTGCTTGTTCAAAATACAGATCGTAGCAGACAGTCACCTCTAAGATAATGCATTTACGTGACTGATTGTCAATGACAAGGATATCAGGTTTACGATGCGTAATCCTCCGTAGTTCATCACCATAGTCTGTCATTATTGATTCTGCAAGTTTGTTTGCATGAAACTGGAAACCACTTAAACTTCCTGAGATCACCTCAAATATTTTGTCAGCAATGCGATTGTGACGTCTACTATAAAAGTTGTGAAACTCTCTACAGCCATTCATCAGATGTGCGACACTTTCCGTATGCTGATGGCAAAAGGGGCAAGAAGGGTCATTATGACGATTCCATATATGCTTTGTGAAGTTTGTTGGAAGTAGACTCAAACGTGCTTTTATTGCAAACTTCACGAGTAAATCACTTACTTTCCAGTTGTAAAAGATTGAATGGGAGGATTTCAACTGAACATCAATCATACAGAGAAAGGGGCCTTGAATTGACAATCGATTTGCTTTTTGCACATCTCGATTAACTGTCTGTTTGAATAGCAACTTTTGGAGTGGAGCACCTTCATCAAAAAATTCACCATTAATAATCACTCCAGCCTTCCCTTGCCTGAACTCAATGGAAACGTCTAGCTTTCTAACATATCTGAGAAGATCTGGCCAATCTGATTGACACCCAAAATTGGTACGATTATTTAGATACCCGTCTTCACTAATCTCAAACCCAAGAAAATTCATATCATTATCTGTTGCAGCAACTTTCCGTTTTTTCATATCTAAATCAAGAGATTGACGTGCAATGTTCTTGAACTGTAACTGGGGATGATTCAACATCTTAATGAGAAATGCAACCCTTGTTGACCTATACACATCTGACACACGTTTAACTCCAATCCCTCCGTGCTCACGTGGTAAGAAGATTATGAGTTGTGTTGTTGTTTCATACAAATCATACATATTTCGAACTGCCTTCACCAAGGACTTATCCATGAGCTCCAACTGCTCCTCTGTAAACCTCGTATTGTAAAAATGGTGGAGAATCTTCGCGAGAGCCATGTTATTTAATAATAATAATATAATATAATATAATATAATATAATATAATATAATAATAATAATAATAATAATAATAATAATAATAATAATAATAATAATAATAATAATATAAAAACAAAAACTGTTGGATGTCGCAATCACGTTTCGATATAAAATCTTCTTCAGTATCTAATAATAATAATAATAATAATAATAATAATAATAATAATAATAATAATAATAATAATAATAATAATAATAATGACAATAATAATAATCAAGAGTGAATGGAAAGAATATAATCATTGCAATAAATACATGGGCTGTGTCATTGCTGAGGTATGGAGCTGGTTTGATAAATTGGACGAAGAAAGAACTACAACAACTGGATAGAAAAACGAGCAAGAAACTGACCATGTATCCCGGCGGGGCCACTTCAGTTTGTCAGGTGTAAGCACCCGTATCTTCATCTTTGGGATATTACTCCTTTCTCTGATTTGTGCATACAATTTTATACCCCTTTTCTCTGACATTTTTTCTTAAATGATACCCTTTTTTGTGAAAACACTGATTTTCTGTATCGGAACAATTAGTATTATTCAATTATATTCAATTAGTATTATACAATTAGTCTGCACACGAGCACGCCACTGCTTGTGGATCTGCACACCCAAGATCTTGTTTAGGTCTGTCATACACTACATACTCTGTCTGCAGATTGGGCCTACTACACTAGGCCTAGACTACGCCTATTTATAAAGGACCAAACCCTTATAATATAGGCCAGCCTATAATACGAAAGTAGGCCAGTTACCATGTAAAGAATTTCTACTCTCTTCCTATTATATATGTAATTATGTAAAAACATACCTCATTTTCGTTGTCTATCTGTAAGTGTAAGTGTAAGAACAAGATCTGCTGAAGGACAATTCACTTTCCCGCCATTTTCTAATTTGAGGTGGCTGGCAATCGAATTCAATTCAATTTAAATGTAAAAAGTGTTGTTGTTTCTGCTGTTCCTGCTTGAAAACATAGAATTGGACTTGCTTTACACAGACACAAGAAGAGTCAGCAAAATAAAAGGTGGCTGGTCTTGTGGCTTCTGCATGACAAGTGTCATAACTATGCATCATTTTTATATCTATTCATTAAGATCCATTAGGCCAGGAGGCCAGCAAAGACATCAGAGGTATATAAACAGTAGTCACGGGAAGGAGGTCCGAAATTGTATTTTTAGGCCTAAAATAAAAATGATACCAAATGAATAGTTAGTTACAAGAGAAAATATATTTAGGTTGCTCTTATGCTGTTTTATGACAGTGTGTGCAATAAAAACAATGTGGAGACGAAAGTCACGGGAAGAACCAAAGCAAAAACATTTATTTTAAACAATAATTACCATTTATGATGCAACCACCATAATACTACCACCATTGAAATACAGTACACAATGGGATACAGAATGTGATGGCTTTTAGCAGGATCTTGCTGGGTATGCCAAATTGCAGTTCCTGTGGTGTTGAGGTGCAAATGTTTAGTGCTTTCTTTTGAAATCCAGTTGTGCTATGACGATCCATATTGTGTGCTATATGGTCCACAAATGCTACTTTGCATTTTGTTTGGTCACATGAAAAAGTATCCCTTTGAATACTTTTTTTGATGAAAAAATTGATGAAAGCAAGGCAGCAAATTTGCCCACCCACATTTTAAGAAAGGACTTATATGACACACAATCTGTATGGAAATTGATGATTAAAGTTACAAAATTTGATCTTCACCATTCATTTCCAGTCAGGTGTTAATTTTGACCCTTTTCCTAGAATTTTTCTGATTTCTTTACAAACACCCCTTTTTTCAATTTTCACTGTCCTCGTTTTTGAACATGAAAGAAACCCTTTTCAGTGATTTTAAAGACACGGCTGCTTATACCTAACAAACTGAAGTGGCCCCGCCGGGCCATGTATGGAGCGTTCCACCCTAAAAGCAACGTGAATAGACTGTATTTAAATTTAACAAGGCAGGAAGGAGGGAGGGGGTTGATTGGAACTGAAGAGACTGCACGAAAAGAGGAGAACAGTCTTGGCTGGTATGTCATGAACAATGACCACGAAATAATGAGATCGGTTGAAAAAGAAGGAATATTGAGATCAAATGAAATCAAAGACCCAAGAGTATGGAAACGACAGAACAAAGAAATGTTCTGTGGCTAAAAGACTAGCCTATGCTATGAGTATTTTTGGCAATTTTTTTCTGCACGGTAAATTTTGAGATTTAAGGATGTCCAGGAAAAGGGCATGCCTGAAATCCTCAAAAAGTCGTCAAAAACAGGGGATCGATTTACAGCCATTTCAAATCTTCAAAACAACAAGGAGTGTGTTTCATTTCAACCTGGGAATAGGTAACCCAGTCAGAAGTCTTCAGAGCAAGTTTATAGTCCCTAGGTACTTGAAAATATTCTCAGGCAGAATGAAACACGCTCCTCGTTGTTTTGAAGATCTGAAATGGCTTCAAATCGATCCCCTGTTTTTGACGACTTTTTGAGAATTTCAAGCTTGCCCTTTTCCTCAAAATTCTTAATTTTGCAACTTTCCCGCGCCCACAAAATTGCAAAAAATACTCATAATGTAGGCTGGTCTTTTAGCGACAGAACAACGTTTGAAATATTTCAATCTGCCACTTACGTTTTTTTCTATAACATATTGCGTTGGGTCACTTTTTTCTGGGTCACCCGGTATAAAAATAGTTTTTTCGCGAGAACAATCAAGGATTCCTTCAAGTTAGACCTTTGTAATTAGTAACTAATTATGTATTTTAGAAGCTTTTGAAATTAGGACTATTAGGTTTTTATTTCAATTTTACTTTTGGGTCAATGACCCCTTTGCAGCAATGCCAATTGGTTTTGAAAGTATTTATGTAGATGTAGATGTAGATTCAGAATTGGAAGCATCAAAATTTCAATTTTTGTGATGACTCAATTGCTATTATCTTAACATCTTCCTACAATCAGAGCAAAATCATCTGTATCAATTATTGGATTACTCAAAGTTTTTGATATATTATAACATTGTTTGTCATTGAATGCTTTATTTGCAACAGTCATGTTCCATCAAATTTGCATCAGTCTTCAGGCATGGAAAAAGCAAGAATTGCAGTCTTTTGTCGTTGTTGTCAAATGCTGCTTCAAGGTTGGCTTTTGATTGATAAAAGATAATCTTGTTCTTTTTGGGTCCTAAAATGAAACAGAAACAACATTAACAATCCTCCTACTAAAAAACGTCTCCTGCATAGTAAATCTCGCTCTGCCTCATAGAGAATTGAATGTGCAAAAAAGAGCAGCAAACCAAAATGGGAGATGTCTTTGCAAACTTAAATCAGAGCAGTGATACCCTGCTCAAGAAAAATAAACCAGATATAAGGGCAAATAATTGCAGTAAGCTTTTGTGTTTATAGGTAAGATGATCAAAGCTGATTATTTTTTGTACAAGGTAGCCTTGATAACATTGTTTTAGTAAGAAAATCTCCTATTTCTAGGTCAGCGCTTCCCCATTAGTCCCGACGAAAATAAGCAAAAATGCAACTTTATGTCTGTTTACATTTAGGCCAAACCCGACGAAAAGTTCTCTGCTGAGAGCGAAGTCAAAGTTGTTATTATTCTCATGGCTTTGGTGGCCAAAACGGCTAGCAAGTACTCCAAAATACTTTCATTTCTGAAAACATCAGATTAAGTTCGAAAGTGATACATTCAACCAGGGTTAACGTTTGTCTTCTGACTAAAAAGCAGACAAGTTTGTAAAAGGAAGCACGTAAAGTTAACGAAGATGGTCATGGCTCTTCGAGTCTCGAGTAACAATTGCCTTTGAAAATTGTGGGAAACCGGCAAAGGCTACAGCAAAACAGGCAACATTTCTAGAAACTAGATGCTTACAGCTATTGTGTTGTATCTCCAAAGTGAGAATTCTTGTCACTGTTTAGAAAATATTGGAGTTTGAAAAAATTTCGGTTAAATTTAGGCCAACAAAACTTCATTTTCTTGAAACTGCAAGCCGAAGTTCAAGACGAGAAAAATATAAGTTTATTTGGTCAACAATTGGCGAAAGGTGGCGAAATAGGATAAAACAGCATCGAGGAATCCAAAACTTTGAACAAAATTTCAATGAAAAGTAAGGACAAACGTTAAATTTATGAAAAAGTCTGCTTACCTCCTGTGCTGAATTCTGAGTTTGTAAACAGAGTTGTCCACGGCCTTTGACAAACATGAAAAACCATAAAACTTTGAGTCCAAAATGCCCAAAGAACTTGAAAGAGCGAAGATACAGCTATTGCGTCATATCTCGATATTTTGCTTTGGGACACTTGGGACACTTGGGAAGCCTGCTGACGCCATTTATCACAAAATTTTACATTCGCGCCACAGCTTTCTTGCAAGAGAGGCCGGAAGTGACGTCAGGATTCAGGCTTGGTGTTGTCGGGCGTCGTGGTAGTGTTACTTCACATCGAACTCTCGTATTCGTACAATTACGCAGTACAGAAGTCAACAAAGGAAACACAATGCAGCCGTAGAGAAGTGCAACAGATAAGACACAAAGGTATATTACCATTGTCAATTTTGAAGTTTTTAACTTGTTATCGTTCAATCAACCGCCTGGGCTTCCTGTGCTTGAATTGCCTTATTCATTGCCATCTTTGCGATATCCATGACAAAATACTAATTGAGGAACTGCTTGCACGCTACGAGCCTCGTTCAATCAATCAATCTTTCCTCTGATCAACGCCTGGGACGTTGGAGCAAGAGAAGAGAAGACACGACAATGTATCGATAGAGAAAGTATCCACTTAAATAGGTGGCTTGCTTAATTTTTATCTGATTGTATGTATTTTAAGATGACAGTAATTTCGCGCCTTTTTGCTGGACCTCAAAGAATTAAAGAATGTTCTACTCACTCATTGCTACGACTTACTTGGTCAACTCCAGATCTCTGTCAATAATTCTTCTATCCTGCCTGGGCACTCATCGTCGTCAAAGAATTAAATTTCTGAGGTTCTTCCCTCGACTCTAGCTTTTCCACCGATTCAGAAGACTGACGTTGACAATTGATTTTATGACATTTTAAAACTCCTTCTTAAAATATTTCTTTCATCTGGTTGCAGCGCAATTGAGGTCACATCGTTGTCTTTTATCGAGAAGTGTGATTTGTTGGGTTCGGGCATAGCCGTCTGAGGGGCGTGGAAGACGTGCAAAAAGGAATGTCTTGAGCGAATGATCGCGCGAAGAGAAGAAGACGCAAAGCTTAGTGCCAATGAAAGACTATGTGAAATTTCTCGTTCGATACATGTGCAAAAAAGTTTGAGTTTTTGCGAAAGTATATTTTCGTCGCGAGGAAAAAACGAGGGTGTAGTTTTCTCCACAGCAAACCCCTTCTTCCGCCATTATCCTTAGATGACGCCATAGAAATAGAGCTCTCTGATTGGCTAGTCAACCAAGATGGCGTCATATGTAAACAAACCAAAGATCCCATTGTTACAAAATCTGCCCTTGTCGTTCCAAATAAGGGCAAAAGTTTCTTGCAATTACTTCCAAAAGAGAAAAGTTAGTTGACTTCTTCATCGTTGATCATTTTTTCATACCTACTATTCAGGGAAATGTTGTTTGAGTGGTAGAAAACTGCCATTTTTGACCATCTAAACTAAAATTTGATATGTGAAATCGTAATTTCCTTTTTAAGTGTCAGTGGGGTCAGCGTTTAAACGAGAAACCATTAAATTTCTATGTCATTTTCTCCATGATTCTATGACGCTTTGTTCTTGAGCTATCAACGGTCAAGGGTAGAAGTAGTTGTTGAGCCATTGAATCCTTGCATCAAATAAGCTAAAATGTCTTTGAGCAATAAAGGAATCTTAACTAGGTATGCTATCTGCGAAACATTGCAGACTGACTGAAGACTGTATTGTTGGTGGTGTTGCTTTGTGAGATGTTAAAATGAGCACTACCACTAAGTGAGCACAATAGTCCTTGAAAAGAAAAATTATCAGACCTCTTCCTGGCTCCATCTAAATTACTCATTAATATTATCAACAGCAAATCATTGCAAGGACTATCTTCGAGCTTCAGAAAAACTTGGGATCTCATTTGATAAGCGCAAGAGAACTGCAGGAGCAGAGTACTTCGATCAAAACAAGGATTCCTAATCTATAGAAAAAGTAGAAGAAATACTTAAATGACAGAAATTATTAATATCTCCATGAAAAGAGTGTTTTACGAAGCTAGTTACGGTGGGCATGGATCTTAAGAATGGATTTTGAGAGTAGATCTGAACAATGAGCATTTCTACAGCAGGGATCTTCACGCTTTGCTCAAAACACAGGGAGTGCATGATAACTGATATCTCATTTTCTAATCTAATCGATTTTAAAGTTTCATTTTTACCTGACAGTTTAATTTCTACTTGTAACTGTTAGAAACCTTTGAAGGACACCTCTGAAGCTCTCTACAGATTTTCAAATAGAGATACGAGCTATTTGAAACACTTGAAGACGTTTAAGCTCTTTGGCTACTCTAAATTTGGTATGCTAGTGGGTTTCCTAATTTCTAAAAGGAGCATGAAAATTTTTGTAACACATCTAACTGGCATTAAAAAGTTTGAGGACATTGGCACCGGATGTCCCAAAAAAATGTATACAGATTTGGTTGACTCCAGCGATGCGAATTCAGCTTTAATCAATGGCAAATCACTCTCAAAATGTTCCTCGATAGTTAACTTGAACATAGATACCTTCTCGTTTGTTGGTATTGGTGTTTTGAGAGCAGAAATATCAATCTTGAAAGCTAAAATTTGCGTCCACTTACAAACCATAGCTTTGGCCTTTTGGCCTAAGCAAACTCCTGAACCACATCGAAATTAAGAACTGAAGTTAATGAAAAATTAAGAAACTTCCCAATGGGTGACTGGGGGTGACTTCTGGAAACAGAATAACATAAGATCTAATATTGTTCAAATTTTATCAAGGCTCTCGTTGATTTATACTCTGTGCCTTAAGAAATTGCTTAGGCCAAAAGGCTAAAGCTCTGGTTTGCAGGAAGAGGCAAATTTGAGCTTTTAAGATTGATTTTTCTGCTCTCAAAGCACCAATACAAACAAACGAGATATCTATGTTCAAGTTCACTATCGAGGGACAGTTTGAGAGTTATTGGCCATAGGTTTAGGACACCCGATAGGTTTCCTGTTTTATGGACTATTTGCTCTTGAGCTACTCCCCCTTTATCACTTGGAAAAATGAGAAACAATTGATAAAACCGTTGTAGGCACAGGAAAGCTGCAAACCTGTTGTCAGTTTGCGTTACTTTCAAAATTATCCTAGAATCTTCACTCCTGGTCTTGTCAATTAATATGCCCCCAGACTGCTCATTTCTAGCTAAAAAATTGGATGGGTGGATGGGTGGATGGGTGGGTGGATGGGCGGACGGGCGGACGGATGGACGGACGGACGGACGGACGGATGGACGGATGGACGGATGGATGGATGGATGGATGGATGGATGGATTATCCCAACTTCAATTCCAACACCCTTCGTTTCTGGTCACTTTTATAAATATATATGTGAGAACTTACCCGTAGGACTGCTAGGCCCAGGATCTTCATATTCATTATCATAACTAAATTCTCCTTCCTGGCCAGGACTGTCTGGTTCTTCATAAACTTTATCAACTGTTTCATAGCTATGTTGTATCATATTATCTCTCTTTCTCTTAGCATTTGATATTTCAGTCTTTTCAGCAATTCCATCTTCTGAAAAAGAATGCTGGGTAATTTCATCAACTTTTGATTTTGGTCCAAGTGGTAGAGGTATAGATGATGGTATTGAAACTGTTCTATTCTCACTCTCTTCTCTTGAATTCCTCCTATCTTTATCAACAGTGGAATTTCCAGATGAAACTGCAACAACTAATGGTTTCTTTGGATAACCTGGTTTTTTCATTTTGCCAGAAAGAGCTGACTTTGTATGGCAGTTATCATTTATATCCTTGGATTCTCCTTCTTTTATAACCAATGAAGAAGGTTTATTTGGTAATGGTGGCTTAGTGAGCTCTTGACTTGAAGTACGAGAAACATTTTCTTTGGTCTCACTTGAATATTTTCTTTCTTTGTTTACAACCTTCTTAGATTTTTGAGAATCGATATTTTCAAATTCTTTGCGTTCCAATTGTGGGGATGGTTTGAGTGACGGCTTGGGTGAAGGCCTGGGGGACTTTTGTCCTCGATGTGTATCAGTTTGGCCTTTTGTTGGCTTTTCATCCAAGTTCAAATCATGCCCCTTGTGTCTTACCGCCGTTGGTGAATCCTTTCTTGGTGGAGAACTCCTTGGAGAAGCACTCTGTGGTGATGCTTGCCTTGGTGCGGCCCTTCTTGAAGAAACAATTTTTTCGGCAAATTTAGTGGAATCACTGGGTAAAAATTGGGTGCCAATATGGCCCCCAGATGGCTGAGACTTCAGCTCTGGCTTTGGACTGCCCCTTGGGCTTATTCCTCGCTTTGGTTTTGGAGGAGCCTCACTGTCTACATTGTTTTGAAACATGCGAATTCTTGAAGCCACTGAAAGGCCATTTGCATCCATAGTTGAATCTGCCATATCTTTAAATGATCAATCAAGCCATTATAATATCAGCAGTCTTCTTGTTAATCTTTACATCAGAAAAAAGAAGAGAAAAAAATCATGAATTCGTTGCCTGCTAAAGCTGCATTTTCAGAAATGAGTTGCACAGGGGGACTATTTGCATCCAGTGATAATTCCTGGTGAGCTATACCTATTTCAAGGCCAACGCAAAAAACTTCCTAACCGTTTGGTAATGGTCAAAGCCTACTCTCCTCAGCGAGGTTTCTTCGTTTTTCTTTACTAGCTCCCTAGTTGCGTGGTCCATAAACCTCGGCGGAGGAGAGTAGTCAGAGCCTACACAGTACTGGTATTGCATAGCTTAATTTTATTTTTTTGCTAAAGAATTCTACAAATAGGGAATCTATTCCCCAGGGAAGAATTCTACAAAATTGTTAAAAGTTTTGTTTTTAAGACTATTCAAATGCTTTTATTTTGCCCATAAAATAGGTATATATTCAATTTGGACTTTGTATTTATTCCTCTACGCAACTGAATTACTACCTTATGACTTTCCACTTTGTGGAAAGATATGATTGCATGAGCTGATGATCCTGAGCGACCAGGAGTGGTCTGGCCCGGGTCACAGTGATCCAGAATGGCAAAATAATGTAATAAATGCCAAAAAATGAAAGTTCTCAAAATCAATCATCCTGTAGTTCATTTGAAAGATCAATGATTGGCAATCAAAATAAAAGAAGAAGTATCAAAATCGGACCTATGAGAGCAAAGATACAATCTTTTTCAAGTTTCAAGAAATCCCAACTTTACACATTTGAATTCGAAAAGACAATGAACATTCGATTTAGGCTAACTTCAAAATTCAATATCTTTTGCATCGTATACATCTAAGCATTATGTGTCATGTCGTCGAGAACGAGTGGAAAAATATTCACAAATTTTGAGAATAACTACAAGTACTATATTTGAGGATAAAAACTGATATTTAATCAAATCATAAAGGATTCCTGGCTCAAAACAACAGAGAAAATGCAATTTTGCATGGGTGGGAGCTATCGTATGCATTTTTATTGCCATAGGATTGAAAATCTTAGTATCTGTTTGAGAATCTGTCTTATAACTCTTGAGAGAAGTGAAACGCCCGTGAGTATTGTTCTGTGTGAGGAGAGTTCTAACGATTTGATCAAATGTTTTAGGCCCTTTTTCAGTAATTTAGCAACCATGAAATTTTTGTAAAGTTGAATTTTCCCACATTTGCAGTGCTCCTAAGTAGACGAGTAAAATCACAAAAATAGCCTACGGGAAGAAAAAATCTAGGGGGGGCTGCCCGACAAAAAGCCCATTGTTCGCCAGTACATTTTTGCCCGACTGAGGGTAGACATTTGCCCGATTGGGGCTGATTTTTGATAATTTTTCCAAGGTTCCCGGCCCCCGGTCTCGTACGCTTATGGCTCTAAAATAATGTCGTCGAGTGGAACGAATGCAAAAATGCTGACTACCAACCAAGAAGAAGCTGAGACTTACTTTTGCATTGCCTTCATGCTTTGGAGAAGAAGCCAAAGGAAACCATCAAGCCCGGGGGTATATTTTTCAGTACGGGGACGTGCCGCCGAACAGGGTATCATTTTCAGGATTCCTACTCCGGGACAGGGTATCACTTTTGTATGGTCGGCTCCATGACAGGGTCCATATTTTGTATAATTGACTACGTATCGTCGTTGTAAGCCATTTGCACTCCGCGAATATGATTTAAATCGTTTGGATGGCAACATTTCCGCTTTTTCTGATAGATTTCTATCAAATTTCTATCAAATTCCCAGGGCAGGCTACAATTTTGTATGAAGAAATCCAAGAATAGGGTATTGTTTTTAAAGTATTACTCCGGGACAGGGTATCATTTTCGGGAATTTTACTCCGGGACAGGGTGCCTTTTCAGATTTTCCAGCGGCACGTCCCCGTATTTTCGTAAATCAAGTAGCCCCCCGGGCCATCAAGTCACAATCATCTGATATACACATCTTGGTGGTGATAGTTTCATCAAAAGTTCAAAGAAAGACAAATGTATCCTTGGCTTTTGGAACCAGTGATAGCATGGACGGGAAAGAATATTTGAAATCAAGTGGGCTGATAGTGCATTCCTTGAAGATATTAAAGAATTGCTGGTAGAGTGGAGGATGACGTTTCCTTTGATGAATGCGACCAAAATGGCGACGATAGTGACACGGAGTATCAGGGATACTTTCTTTTAAATCATTACGTAGTATTTGGTTTGTTGACCATGGTGCAAGTAGTTGCAAGCAAAACATAGAAATGATGCTAGACATATTTTCCTCTTTTCATAACACGTTTGGCCATTTATTGATAGTTACCATATAAGGAAAAGGGTGGTTTCATGTCACGTGGCCATTTTTTTGAGAAGCTACTAATTATCCTTCAGCATCTAATTTCTTTATATAGCGGTTTTTACCTTAATTTGGTCCGATCTAAGCCAGCCAGTGCGTCATTTAAGAGGAAAACTGTGTTTCTCCTCTGCAGAGGTGCTTGCTCAGAATGGTCAAACTTTAACCCCCGATTTAACCCCCTAAACCCCAACAGATCGCTGATCACCATCACGTTCCAAGATGCCTAGGGTCATAGGTACCTCAAAATGCCCATCTAAATTTCTCCGCTTAGAAGTGACCCGTACCTCATTCGTAGCCTGGTCTATAAATTAATAGAGGAAAAATGATATAACCTTCAAGAAAACCATAGTTTATAAAGGTCTACAAAATGGTGGCAAGCAGAAATCTGTGGTCTTTCGAGTTTAGGATTTAGAAATTTGATGACGTCATAGCCTCAAATTTAACAAATGCCGCCATTTTAAATCCCACCAAGACACAAATAAATCCCAACGACAGACCCACAGCAAAAATCCCCAAGCTCCCCCCAAGCCACCTACCCCAAGGAAAACTATACCAAAATTCCACACCAACCTTCCCAAAGATTGGAGCCCTATGTTAATAACAATACGTTTCAGAGCACTGACACGTGACAGCTCATACAGGTTGGTGACTAAATAGCTGTGCCGAATCTATAAATACAATACATAGAGTCTGAGGGGCGCATCGCTCTGTACAAAATCTCGTACACCTTAGGAAGCATCCGTATGTTTTTGAAGAACAATTCCGTAAGAAGTCCCTAAAATCCTATTGTTTTCAAAATCTCGTACACCTTTTTGAAAGAGTGACGCACCCCTCATTGGAGTCAATATTCTCCACCATATCAGTTGAGAAGATTCGCAGCCTTCGCAGACTCTGGAAATGTCCTGGGTACCTTGTCAAATTTTGTTTGGCAGCTCTCTGCTGATACAGTCATCAGTGATGTGTTGTTGGTCACAAATATGGTCCTGACATGTTGTCATGAAGTCGGGATTACATCACATTTTTCTTCCAATGCTTCTGTGTTAGTGGTGATAGCAAACAAATTTCCAACCCTGAAAGGAAAATCTACAAGGGGAGTACGTCTCGCATTCTACGTCATTTGTTGGGAAAATTAAACAAAATTAAATAAATACAAAATTGTTTCACAATCTTCATTTCATGAGATTGTTCAGGAATCCTTATAGAGAAGTGCGGCTTCCCAGCATTCTCTTATTGTAATTATATAAGACTACCATCTTCTGTTCTACCGTTTGCTCGGCACCACGGCGACATTGTAAAGAGTTGACCAGAAATTGCAGGGGGTTTGGTTTTTCTTTTACTTGTCTTTTGATTAATTTTTTAGACATTTCTATTTATTCCCATTGTTAAATCAACTGTAAATCAAGTTTTTTAATTTGAAATATCTTTGCACGGCCCCCTGCAAAGCAGTCTTTGCAGGCTGACTGTAAATCAAGTTTTTTAATTTGAAATATCTTTGCACGGCCCCCTGCAAAGCAGTCTTTGCAGGCTGACGGGGCTACCGTGGTTAAACAATGAAAAAGAAATGAACTGACAAATTCTTATGCTTTCAAGAAATTCCACGGAAAGACCCTAAACATCCTATCGTTTTTTAAATCTTGTATGCATTTTCGGAAGAACGTACCCTTCAATCTTACCCATTGATCAATGTTTAGAATTGGTCAAAGAAATACGACGATACGTCGAGAACCTGAAATGTAATTAAAACATGAGCTCGCAGAAATACTTAACTTTCAACCATGCCATGTCATGCATGTCCTGAAAGAATTCCTGTCTTCCTCAAGTCCAACCATACCAGAAAGAAGTAGTGATCTTCGATATTAGTGGAGTTGTTCCATCAGCTGTCTGCCATCCAATCACTGCTTTAAACCAACTTCGTTTCAACAAATTCTGCATCTACGCACAGTCGATGTACTATAGGGGCTGACATCAGCTTCTCGGCCAAGCTAAGCACACACTGAACTGTCCTTCTGTTGAGAAAATTCAAGCTCTTTTCCGATCGATGGGTGTGTATGGAACACCACCCGGGGCATGCTGCTTCATCGACTTCGTTGTTTTGAAGGCCCATGTGACTGGTAAAAATGTGTCATTGCTGCGCGAATACAACTTTTAGACCTTGTTTAAAGGCATTGAGTTCGCATAAATAGCGCGCTCATGACCAATATCAACTTCTTTTCAATCATAAACAAAAGTTCTGATTTAATCGCTATCGAAATTAAACCAAAGAAATTCCCGAGGATAATGCAAGGATTAAGAAGCCTTTAGTCTCCACTACTAATGACTTTAGCACTATTGTGCGATTACAAAGGGCCGTCAGCGGGTTGTCAGCAAAAATTCAGGACAGCGTTAACGCTCAGTTATTTATATGGACTCAATTCCTTTAAGTTGTCCATAGTGAATTAATTGTGCTATTAGGTTGCTCCTCGTTGCTCTAGTATGCTTGTACTGGAATTTTTTTGCTGTTCCGCCCGTTGTAATGCTCGGGGCGGTGCTGGCTCTGTTTCCCGCCCGGGCGCTTCTCCTTTCTGGCGGCCTTTTTCTGGCCTATTGAACTCGAAAGGGGAGATTTTTCGTCTGCTTTTTCTCTTAAAAACCACGCTCGTGTTTGGCACATTGTTTACTGGAAGGCGTGTTGTGATTGGATAACTTTCCCTATCTTTAAGTGTGATTGGATAAGGCTATTTCTCAGACACAGCATGGTTTCTTAGCAAGATAAAATCTCTTCTTAGGCAATCTTTAATTGGCTTTTTGTGCAACTTTGATTAGTGGGGTATTTATTTGTTTTTCTCAATCCTATGTGCGTGGGAAAAACAGGGTATATTGAATTTGGCAGACTGCACTGTCAGTTCTTTCCATCATTGCATGAAGGAAAATTATAAGCATCACTCGCCGAATTAACTGTATTCATGTTACACATGAATATTATATAATCGATAGGCTAACGGGGGGAAATAGGATGCGGGAAAGCTTCTGGCAGTATCCGCTGGATTGCTTTGCCCCTAAGGGATTAAACACTAGACACGTTGATACATAGATTTGATTTTTGTTTACATTTCGGTTGTTCGGTTGTTTTAATTTTTGCGCTCAGCTTTTAATTAGGGACACACGCTTTCTTTTTAGGGATCTCTTTTCTGCCAATCCGCTCTTGGATCTTCTATTGCTTGTTTTGTTATTACACACGTTTTTTAAGCTCCCGCGAGACAAACACCGCCGCCGACTTTAGCGGCTCTATACTCTGCGTTTTCTTTGATCCTCCCCTTGCCGCTTCTGGTAACATCCCTATTTTAACACCTTTTGCGATTTATTGTATTTAGCAGGATCCCGCTTGGGCTATTGTTTTTGTATTGTTTTTGAATTTCGAGATCGATATGTCTGCTCTGTCTGATTTTGAAAAGTCATTACTGATATACAGGGCCTTTTTTAACATTAAAACTGGGGGGGCAAATGCCCCCCGATCCCTAGACTTTGCCCCCCCAGTGTCGAAATTTTTGACCCCAGAAAATTATCACTTATTTAGAGTAAGTGATTTTCAGAAAGTAAGCTATTGCCGCCACCACTGCATAGGCAACCTGCAAAAGCCATGTGTAAATGAATGGAATACGATAACAGGACTGATTACCACCAGAGACAGGATGTTTCAGCCAAAGTCAAGATTGTTTTTTCAAAAATGTTACTCACGCATAGGATAAATGTCACAAAACTCTCAAAGTTTCCTTTTCGCTAATGGAAAGCAGGATATTGGGAGAGCCGTTCTAAGCCAAAGTAAAGGGTGTGGCCCTGAAAATTTTCCTGGGGGCTTTGCCCCCAGACCCCCTCATTTCACCTAACTTAAAATTTCTAGCCACGCCGCTGCTCACGAGAATGTGCGATGAGTTTTGTAAATCAAGTATGTCAAATATCAAATTAGTCTTACACAACACTCTTGACAAAGTATTCTTGTCCTATTGTAGTTTGATTTTAGCTAGTCCGTTTGATATATATTTGGATTCGTAAATTTCCTATTTTTTAGCTTGCTTTTCTAGCCAATCAGACTAAGTAACATATCCCCTTTTTAAAATTTGCCTCCCCACTTAAAACCCCTTAAAAAAGGCTCTGCTGATGAAGAAGGCAGTGTGTCCATATATCAATAAATTGCATGCACGAACAGTGGAAACTGCTGACACGATGCTGACATGCATGTAACTGTTCGAGAATTTGATTGGTTTAGGGCAGGCTGTTTTAAACTGATCACATGAAAAAAAGAGCCTCGTTGTCGAAAGGAAAGGAAATCTATTCTGTCTGATAACAATCACACAAAAGAAGAAAACAAGGACCATTGAAAATTCTAGAACATCATTTCAAAAGGTGAGATTGCTAAGTCCCTGCTGACGAATTCAAAAGAACTTGTCAAAACATGCCTTTATGTTCATTAATCTGTCTGATAACAATCACACAAAAGAAGAAAACAAGGACCTTTGAAAATTCTAGAACACTATTTCAAAAGGCGAGATTGCTGAATCCCTGCTGACGAATTCAAAAGAACTTGAAACAATCGTTTGACTAAAGCCCCGTTAAAACGCTCTCAACATTGCACTGAACATCGCTCTACATTTGTAGAGGACAAATGTTGAGAGCATTTTAACACCCTGTTCAGTGATGTTCAGTGATGTTGTGCGGTGTTCACGGCGCAAGCGCACTAGGCATTACTTCTCGCGCCAAAGAAAGAAAGAAACAAATAAACTTCCAGAACATATTGAGAGCGTGGTCGAAAAGTGACGAGGGGGAAGTTTAATTTCATTTCAAAAATCGCTAAATCGCTACGGAAAACATGGATTCAGCTGGCCGTGAGAGCGAATCAGAAGATATCATGAATTTCAAGCAGCAAGATGGAGAGCAATCTGAAGAAGAAGAGCAGGACCGCGGACAGGACGATCATGCTTCAGTTCATATTCTATTATCGATATTCTGTGGCCATTTTGAACACAAACTAACACAAACTAGTATTGGCGCCAAAACGATGTACCCAAATAGAGGTTTGCCTCGTCTTGGGTCTCCGAAAGTGAGAAGTTACGTCGCTCAACAAATGTTCAGTCAAATTGAGAGCGTTTTAACACCCCCACTGAACACCACTCAACATCGCTGAACATCACTCTACAAATGTACAGCGATGTTCAGTGCAATGTTGAGAGCGTTTTAACGGGGCTTAACAAACAACGCTTTGCAAGAGAAGACTTTGCAAGAAACAACGCTCACTTGAAAAAACGACGAAAGATCGCACGTTTTCGAGATACCCCCCTCGAAGTCGTCTACTTACATGGACACAGTGCCTTTAAAGAATGTGCTTTTTCTGAGTTTATATATCTATTTTATTACGCATTGACAAGGAACTTATGAATATATATATATAGGCATATAACAGGCGAATGAGATTAAGATGGCATTTTAGAAATAATGAGGACGAATATGTACCGGACAAGGATAGCAATTTTAAACTTAAATCTACATGGCAACCCCCCCATGGATGACCCAGTTCTGGAAAACTATCTTTCGCTGCTGGAGAAGGAGGTGATGTCTGTCTCGCCGGAGGGTAAGAATTTTAGTAATCTTTCTTCTTCTGAACAACTTTCTTTGAAAAATCTTAAATGTGATAGGAACATAGTCATCAAGGAAGCGCACAAGGGTGCAGCAGTTGTAGTTTGGGATAGGGGGGATTACATAAGTGAGGCTAACCGACAACTAGATGATAGGCAGGTTTATGAAGAGATAGAGGTGGACCCCACGGTAGATTTGGGTAAGACAATAAATTCTAGGTTGAAAGAGCTGAGGGAGGAAGACCCGGGATTAGAGGAAGTGACTGATTATTTGCAAGTTAAAGATTCTAAGCTAGGTAGATTTTATTTGTTGCCTAAGATCCACAAGGGTCTTAGCAATGTTAAGGGAAGACCCGTCATTTCCAATTGTGGTACAATAACAGAGCATATTTTAGGTTTAGATGCCATCAGGGAGGCGCTGGATAGAAGGGAAAACCCGGGCGTGGCTACTGATACCATAGTTGGGTTGGCGTCCTTGGTCTTGGAGAATAATTATTTTGAATTTAATGATAGGATTTACAGGCAGAAATTGGGCACGGCTATAGGCACGAAGTTCGCTCCGGCATATGCCAATCTCTTCATGACCCGGTTGGAAGAGAGGTTGTTGGAGGCTTCAACTGACAAGCCGCTCATCTGGATGACATTCATTGATGATGTTTTCATTATCTGGATGCACGGGGAGGAAAAGCTGAAGTCTTTCATCAATCATCTCAACAGTAGCCACGAAACCATTAAGTTTACTAGCGAGCAATCACGGGATAGTGTTAGTTTTTTAGATGTTCAGGTTAGCGTGGGGGAGGGGGGAGTCCTTTCGACAGACTTGTTTTGCAAGCCAACTGATACACATCAGTACTTGCATAAGAAGTCTTGTCACCCCTGGCACACGAAGAAGGCGATCCCCTATGGTCAGGCTCTTAGGTTTCGTAGGATATGCTCGGAAGATCGCCAATTTCAGGAGAGGGTAGGAGAGTTAGCTGGATGGCTTAAGGACAGGGGCTACGAAGAGTCTTTAGTTAACGAACAAATAGATAGGGTACGTAGGTTGGATAGGGCAACTCTTCTAGCAAATGCGGGAAATAGGACCAATAACCAAGTTCCACTTGTTGCCACATACCATCCAGCACTCAATAGTTTGGGGAAGGTTGCCAGGAGACTTCATTCTATGGTCACAAACTCGGAGGAGCATAGGGCGGTGTTTCCTGAGCCACCTTTAATAGCATTTAGGAGATGTAAGAACCTTAAAGATATACTTGTTAGGGCTAGGCTCAGTGAGGGGGATGGGGGGACTGATAAGAAGGGATGTTCTCGTTGTGGTGAATCTCGTTGTCAAGTGTGTAATGTCATGAGTAATAGTGAACATTTTCATTCAAACATTGATAGCCGGGAATATAGGATAAACTATATACCCTGTACTCCCAGGAGAAAACAAGAATGTGCCTGAACAAAACAAGCAGATGAAACAGGTGCTGTCAATGCCGCTTTAAAAAGCAATCATTGACAGCTTCTATTTCTTTTTTGGTTTTATTTGAATTCTCATCAAAATTTTGTAGTTTAAAAACTTTAATGTCATTGCTAACATCAAAATACCCATGTCTTGCGTGGCATATTTATTTGAACTTAGAACACTTTTCAGCAGATGGATTGACTGAGCCATCAAGGGGCCATGAAGAATGCTAAGGGGTTGGGCCCACGAAGAAGGCTTTATTCCATCATTTGCAAATTTCAATTTTTGTACATCTTTCATTGTGAAACTCTGATCAAAACACTAGAAAAACAGCAATTACTCCTGCAATTGAATGGTGAATAGTGAGCATAAGAAGTACCGGGTGTCCCAAAAAAAAGGTAACAGATTTGATGGGGACTAGCGATAAGAGTATAAGTTGAATCGATCCCAAATAACTTTTGAAGTACTCTTCGATAGTTAACTTGAAGATTAATACCTCGTTTGTTGATATTGGCGCATCAAGAGTTGGAATATTAATCTTGAAAGTCCAAATTTGCCTCCTACCCCAAACCAGAGCTTTTGGGTTTTGGCCTAAACTGCTAACGCGCTGGTTAGGGGAATCTCCTCAGTCGAAGACATTTTTGGACAAGGATCGGTCCTTTGGGTACCCGTTTGAAAAGAACCTAAAAAACTGAAAACAAGCAAATTAATTAATGAATATAGTCACCAAGGAATATTTTTCTCCAGTCAAAATGCAATTACAAAAGTACACCAAGCCAAGCACGAATGAGTTTTTATATTCCCCTGGGGATATACGATTGCTTCTTTCGTAATAATTTTGTGAGAGATAATGCAAAAAAATTTCATTCAAGCAATGAAGATTGCAAGATATTCTATGTGTTAAAGCCTACGGGACTTATTTCGCTGATAAATAACTTTTCTCAGGAAGTTGTAATTTAAAGTTTTTGTAGAATCAAGAAAGGGGTCTCTTCGGGGCTAAATTCTTGAATCTGATTGTAAAGTTCAGAGTCAGATTTCCACTAAAATGTGTTCCTAAGCATGAGGTTTCTTGTTTGTACTTAGCTATGATTGAGGAGATTCCACAGCACAGCGAATTAACAGCTTAGGCCAAACCACAAAAGCTCTGGTTTGGAGTAGGAGGCAAATTTGGACTTTCAAGATAAATATTCCAACTCTTGATGCACCAATATCAACAAATAAGGTATCAATCTTCAAGTTAACTATCTAAGAGTACTTCAAAACTTATCAGGGGTTGATTCAACTTGAATTCTTATCGCTAGCCCCAATCAAATATGTTACCTTTTTTTTGGGACACCCGGTATAAAGAGAATGCAAGCGAAGCAAGCGGAATTTTTTTAAGAAGCACACATTGACTTTCATGGCATTTTTGAAAAGAGGGGCACTGGTGATAAAGATTAATAAGAATGGTTTTAATTAATGCTGGATGCATCATATCTGTAAAAAGTGTAGAAATTGTGATGAAGTAGACAAGTGGCAGCATGTTCCCAAATACGAAGAGTGCAAATGCACATAGGAGTGGGAGCAAAGCGGCAGACATTTCTGAGAAGCAAATAATTTGATTTATATTCTTTCCCAAATAGATACACAGTTAGAGGGGGCCTAAAGTTGGGTTCATTAATTTTAATAAAGCTGCAATATGACATGATTACAAGCATGTCAGTAGTAAGATGTTATACGAGACACACTATGATAGATGTTTGAAATTGAGAGCGAAACGAGCAGAAAGTTTTTGGTATCCTTGTTGACTTAAAATAATGGGAAGATGTCATTTATTAGTTAAAGGATGGACTTCCTAGGATTTCCTTTTCCCTTTCCAACATTCACAAACAGTGCTGCTACAACTGTTGGAAGAAAATAGAACTTAGGATTTGGACAAATCATGAAGACCACCTTTTGGCAATGATTGGGGGGGGGCGGTCGCCCCCCATTGCCCCCTGGCTATTTTACTGGTACCACCATAGCACATTGACTTATCGGGGAGATGGGAAGATTGACAACAAAATGTCAAGCGTACCATATCAAGGCATAAAACCATCAGCTATGCCAAAATTCAGTTGCAGTTGGCCATGAAAACGACAAAGGGCGACAAAGATCAGATTCAAAGAAGATGTAATCAACTGGAACCAGAACAAAACCATGCCAATTTCTGGTTAACCTGAGAAGCTTCGCACACAAGAGCGATTTAATGGTGTGAAACTTGAACTTAGAGATTCTGATAGAAAGACATTTTGATCCAATTTTTGTTTGCATTCCTGAGCTGAGCCCAAAATGAGTGTGACAGGCCATCATGACATGCCATCATCCTATTTCCCCCCGTTAGCCTATTGATTATCTTTATACTAATATCCTTCAGAAACCCGTGGTGGCCTTCTCCAGTAAAATGCCTGAAGAATTCCGCCTGGGGTACTGAGGCCCCCGAATTAAACTTATGACTGCACGCCTTGTAATTGTTAAACCTAAGCCTAAAAGGCGTGCTGGTGCTACCAACATATTGTACACCACAAACAGTACATTCCAACAAATACACAACATTTGACGAGTCACAATTAAACATCCCAGAAAAATTGTTCGAAATTTGAATAAAGTTTTAAAAGTAACCATAAAATGTACAAGCTCCTGGTTAGATAACCCTGTTCCTAAGATTTTGAATTAATTGTTGACGCCAGAATCTTACGAGTCTGTTAAGAATTCACGGAGTTACAACCTTTTCAAGTTCAAATTTGTACGAAAGCTGAAACCAGACTCCCCGAGGGGGGGGGTTACTATGTACATTTATCCGATGGGGATGTGCCATTTTTAAAGTAAATCAACGGGGTTAAAAAGCAACTTAGCTAGGGGGACTGGGTCCATCTAAATATAACCAAGATAACCTATTGTATTTGATGTTCTTGATCGATGAAAACAAAAGGAAGATTAGTGGCGCCTGCCGTTCTTTTGTGCTATATTTAGATTATGTCGCTATATCTCCGTTCATTTACTTTAAGGTTACTGTAACTGTTCAGACGACAAATTTTCGATTTTTCGTGTTTGTCATAATCTGATGGTATAAGTATTTGAGGACTGTTTAAACGAACTCACTTCCAGAAATAGTCACAATTACTTGGAAATTTGAGCATTTTAAAAGGAGCAATCCTGTTTCTCAAAAATTGCGGGAATATACATAAGCGGATTAAAGTAAACTCACTTGACCTTGCAGCTATGTTCATGACATCCCGTGCTGCTGTGTTATTGACATAATGCTTTACCAATACCGCGCTTAAGCCTAATTGCTTGACCTTTCATGCATAATCGTATTTCCCGCAATTTTTGCTTCATTTTGATAAAAGCCTGATTTCTCGAAACAGGATTCCCGAGTACTGGTGGGTAATAAAAAATCTTTGTGTACCCAACAGGCCAATCGAATCGCTTGAAACTTGGCACACAGAGTCACAATGCATGATTTGGAGCGAAAAATTCTGGAGTAAGGCGAAAAAAATCTTTTTTGTGGGCAAACCCCCACACAAATTTAGGTCAAGTACCCTAATGTGCTAAATTTACTGTTGATTTTTCCTTATAAAAACTTTCTTTTCAATATAACGTGGATTTTTCGAGGTTTTAAAAGGCATGGTTTTAAAAATGTACCCACCACCCTGAACTTGTTGGGGATACGAACAGGCTAAGTTGAGAGCCTCAAGGAATCCCCCAAAAAGGGCTCCAGATCGCATGCGTAGTAGCCATTTACTTCACTTATGTAACATGCAAATTAGCTTGACCGTTGAGAACAAGGGAAGAAACAAAAGCAGTGACGCGCATGACAACGTGAGCCCCAACGTGGATTCGCTCTCAACAAAGCTGAAACACAATGTATCAAAACAATAGGGTCAGCACTTCATCTCCCCAACAAGAACCCCTTCCAACATAAGGGCCCCATCTTACCAAACTCCTACGGGTCCCAAGTGTCTCCGTTACGCAACTGCATACCCCTAGTGACACCCCCGCCAGTATGGAAAGTAGGGCAATTTTCGCCGAGACCTTGGGTGTGCAAGAAGGGTTCTCTATTGTTTATCTATTGTCTGCTTTGAATACCGGTATTGTTTTTCTTGGGTATGCAAGTGCCACACTTTCCACAGGGGCCACCTTGAAGGGCCTATCTTGGACTTGGGAGCAATCCTCAAATTTCATAACAGAATTAGCCAACTTCAGTCAGGTAAATTCTATAATCTATTTGAACATTTCCAGCGTTGTCAAATGTTCCACATCAACTTTGTGCTCAAAATCAGGTAAATCACACAAACTGACAAACCCAGCTTTAGTCAGAGTAGTGAAAATTTTTCACATTGTTGTATGTACATATAAGATTTCCCCCTCATTCCATCCTTGCCAGATTCTATATTCAAACATGACATCTTAATGTTAGAGCTAAATTTCTTTAACAAGACGAGTTGGTTGACAACTAAACTACAATCACTTACAAAATTGTTGAGCCACCCTCAGATTTTCAGTTTTTTGCCTCTGCTTTCCCCCCTCCCCCCTAGTCAATGTTGAAAAACCACTAAAAAGTTGCCAAACCACGTCTGTCAGCATGACCAAGTACTTTTTTCCAAACAACATTGACATGGGGGAACGGGGGGCCAAAAAACTCATTTTTTTCAGGGTGGCTCAACAATTTTGTAAGTGATTGTAGGCTAGTAACTTGGTTACTAACAGTTGCCTCCTTCCATGTAAATGAAAACAAAACAAAATTCCAACGAGTTTTTGGTCGCAACAAGAAATCGAAAGATCGCATGTGAAACAGTAAGGATTCGAAATCAAAGCACAGTTTGTAAATGTGTATTTATTTGATTTTGCTCGGGCCTTCATTTACTCAACTTCTTTTGCCACACAACAAAACAACCGGGTCCAGTAGACTGTTGGAAGATTTTCGCTCGTGAACTTCAAGCATTCCCTGGCCTAAAGCCTTTGCCTAAGCTAAAGCCTTGCTTCTTAAAACAAAATAGGCCATGAAAACATTAAAATAACAAAGTCAGATTATTAACTTACCAAACAGCGATAATTTGACATGGGTTTGCAGCTCTGAACGTTGACTCTTTATGAACAATCGCAAAAGAATGCTTCTCAAACTCCACCACCCATCCAACAAGAAACAAGAAGGCTTTTATGATTACAGCGCTAAAAATATTATTGGCCTTTGTCACCTTGAGTAATCACGGTGTGAGCAGAAAATCAACTTCAAAGCACTGTTGTTCCCTTTCTCAATCACTTTTATGGCTAATCCAAGTCACTTATCTTCCATGTTTTACTCTTTCACAAACGATTCTTGGTAGCTGCTTGCTACGATTTTGATTTGGCCTTGGAGGAAGTGCATGCATAAGTCAAGGAGTCTGGGTCCAGAAAAGAGACAGGGGTATTTTGACTGACTACAAGTTCGTAGTTGATAGATTGATTGACGCTTTTAACCACGACTCAGTTCCAGTGGGCTATCAGCAATCACCGACCTCGACCCCTCGGCCCCGGCCCTATGCGCTAGGCCCCGGCCCCAGAATTTTTGTGATACAAAGTACAAATGTCTATCGCAGGCTTTTTGTTAGGCCAAGTTATAGTGGCAAACAAATGCTCAAATGAAAGGGTGATAATTGTTGAAGAGAAACAACGAATAGAATCAAAGATATGTTTACTTGCCTTGCGTAAAACAACCTTGTTTTGGCGCACATTTTTCTCGGCAGCACAATATTCTATCGTTTTCAGGAATTCTATTCTTGACAAAGGTAATTATCATCACATTGCCCAAAAGACGGAATCTTATTTGAAGAATGATTTTGCATCCTTGTGCTCCAAGTGTAAATGATAATTGTTGCACCATAAGGATGGTACACATTTCGAATCTTTGCAAAAAAGCTGCCACGCAATTGAATGTTCTTAAAAGATTAAAGACTTTTATTTGCTTTAAAGAGAAAAAGATTCTTGTTCAGAGTTTTGTATATTCTAATTTCAATTACTGTCCCTTGGTATGGTATTTTTCATCTTCCAGATCATTACAGAAAATTGAACAGTTACAAGAACGCGCTTTAAGATTTCTCTATAATGATCATACCAGTTCGTACAACGAGTTGCTTCTCAAGTCAGACAAATGCACGATGCTTATTGCTCGTCAAAGAACCCTTGGCATTGAAATATTCAAAACAGTGAAACAGTTAAACCCACCTTTTATGCAGAACATATTTCAATTACGGTCTTCAAATTATTCATTAAGAAATCCAAATAACTTAGCCCATGTTAGGCCTAATCAAACAATATTTGGGTCCAACAGTTTAATGTCTATTGGGCCACAGATTTGGAATGGCCTACCAAACGAGCTGGAATCTGCAGAAAACTTGAAAAGTTTTAAGAGTCTAATAAAACAATGGGACGGACCGACCTGCAAATGTAGTGCCTGTCAGTGCCTGCCTGTCAGTGCAATTTAACGCTTTAATTTAGTTTTGCCAGTGCAATCAAAATTTATAAAAATATTTAATTTGTTTTCCGCGTACCTATTCGATTTTGATTAGTTAACTTTGTATATATGTATATTTATGAAATGGATACTGTGGGTGAGGATGAAGAGCGAGCGAGAAATGGACGGAGCTTTGATGTTTTTTGGCGCACTGGGGCCTTTCGGGTCATTGCTGTCGTCGGGGTGTGACTGACAAACTGAATTGAAATTCTTTCGGTCTGTCGGTCGCACTCTGATGGTGGTAGTGACTTGAGGGGCCTTGGTGTGCTGGGGGGAGTTTTTGTCTGCTTCTCGTTCGTTCTTCGTCCGCACTTATAGTATCCATTTTATTGTTTCTTTATTGCCAATATGTATATTTATGTGTATATATTGTTAGCTACAATGTTAAATCGAATCAAAATAAATTTACAACAACGTAGCTACTTGTTTACCATAAATACACAAAATATCTTAAAATGAATATGGGTGAAGAAACTACGATATGAATGAGAAGCGTTTGTTAAGTACATTCGGTATTAAGGTTCCCAATTCGAAAATTAATCTCATTTCCAAAGTCTTTCGTTTTCTATTGTCTTGGTCCGCGAATAAAAGTCCTAGAACGACCATATCCCCTGTCGAATGTCCCTCCGAATTAAAGTGTCTTGAAACATTTGTATCGGCATGCTCAATCTTTTGTTCTTTCTCGTGGGTTTTATTCTCTACATTGCGCAAATGTTCACCAAAAAAGATTATTAAGCTGATGACATGTTTCTCAAATATATAAAACTTGACATCTAGTGCATCGTATGCAATGAATAAGGGATGACGAGGAGCAGGTGAAAGATTGGCATGTATGTATGAATGTATGTATCATTTTGCCACAATAATTACAATTCTTTACAAGTTATAGAATATTTTTTTTTTTTTTTTTTTTTTTTTTAATTCATTTAAAAATTACAATATAGGTTTACAGGCTACACTACTTTACAAAATTACTATACAACTATACAATACTACTGGAACGATACCCCGAGGAGCAAAAGGCTATGACTACCCCGAAGCCATTTTGACATAGATATTAAAACTAAAGATTAAAACTAAAGTCTAAAACTAAAGCTAAAGTCTGTCTCAAATTACATGCAACGGGAAATGTCTGCGATCGAAACAAAATTTAAGTGTTCGGATGGGTAATTAGACATCGTCGCAGATATTGCGTGGCATCTAATTCGAGACAGACGTTTAATATACAACGAAATAGAATATAAAATAGATACAATACAATAAATAATGTTAAAAACGTAAAGGAAAAACACCCCTAATTACAGTGGCAGGGATAGCATTAAAAGGTCAAGATTACCTTAATTCCATAATGGTCCCCTCAGAGGTGCTGGTACAACGAAAAACGAAAGAAAAAAATATATACTAAACTGTAGTTTGTTTTCGGTATAAAGCATGGTTTATAAGACCATACCATGATCGGGAGAGATGATGACAAGTCTTAAAAGAAGACATATATGTCATCTTCCTCTTTTTGTATGCTTTGAAAAAATCCTCTTTGATCTTATGTTTGAATGTGTCGATATTGTTTGTTGATTTAATCTCTGATGAAAGACTATTCCATGTTTTGGGCCCTAGATAAGATAGACATTTTTGCCCAGCAGTAGTTTTGCGAAATGGAATATCCAATTTGAACTTGGACCTTCGTGTTGTTCGGCCCTGGTTGACTGGACGGAATATCTCAGCACTGTGTGCTGGGGCAGTTTCTCTGAAAAACTTCATTATGTTGACACAGACACATTGATCCATCCTGTTCTTTGTAGGGAGCCAATCTATAGACTTGAATTCTGTGACCCCAATATGTGCTGTGTTTTTTAAATCGAGGTAAAAACGAATGCATTTGTTTTGTGCCGTCTGAATTTTTTTGGACAGCCTCTTATTCAACCCTGGATACCAAGAAGTGCATGCATAATCAAAATGAGGTTGAATAAGAGCATTTAAAAGCAACCTGCGAAGGGATTTATCCATGAAGTTTTGTTTCCTGTATAGGAATTTTAGCTTGTCATTTATTTTTCCAAGCATCTTAGTAGCCATCGACTCCCCAGAGAGATTTTCATCTAGGACACATCCCAGATATGTGACTGTTGAATGTTGTTTAATCCTTATGTCACCTCTCCTAATGTCCAACTTTTCAAGTTCTTGCTTTTCTCTTTTGTCCAAAGAGAATGGATTTGGTTTTGTCCTCTCCAAAGTGAATGCTTAGTTTGTTTTCTACAAACCAATCACAGAGGGAATTTAAATTTCTATTTAAATTGCTCTCTATTAAATTGCTCTCTATTTGCTCTCTATTAGGCGAACCGAAAATTTTCCTGATGTGGTAGAAATCTTGGTATATCACCACTAACATGATCGCAAGTTCTGCAGTTAGAGCAGCCACAGGCAGCTGTACCAGGGCGGTCATTGTCGTCGTGCAGTTTTGATCTGACAAGGGTATCTCTCAGATTGGAATCACGTCTGTAAGCCATAAGTGGTGGGGCTGAGAAGATGTCACGTGTTTTTGCGTTGGAAGAGAGGATACTTGTAAATGATGTTCTTGATAGGGATTGACAGAGGGTAGTATGTAAGTGTGAAGGGGATTCTCTCTGAGGCTTGGTTGGTCCTGCGATTTTTCATAGCTTCATGTCTACATTTGTTTGTTTGTTTATCTCATTTGTGTACAATCATTGCAGTCCTGAAAATGCCTTTAATATATTTTTATGCAAAACAGTTCTTGGGAATAGCGTTTTAAGAAAGGCTGCAGTTTCTAAAAATTTGGTCATCTTTATGTTATTTTCCTCACTGCGAGTTGCCTTCGGCGTGTTGCTAAAATTTAAATTTGGGAAACGCCATCCCAGTTGCCCAAGACTATGCTCAAGCAAGAAAAGTTTCTAGAGAAATGATAGTCTCAGACCTGTTGTGGTGGACCAAGAGGAACTTTGAGCTACGACAAAGATCAATTTCTGAGATAAATGGCCTTTCACAAATTAAAAGATTTTAGCAACACGTCGAAGGCAACTCGCAGTGAGGAAGATAACATAAAGATAGCCCAATTTTTAAAAACTGCAGCCTTTCTTAAAACGCTATTCGCAAGAACTGGTTTGCATAAAATATGTTAAAGGCATTTTCAAGACTGCAGTGATTGCAAACAAATAGCTACCACCCTCATGGTGCAACAATTATCATTTGCACTTGGAGCACAAGGATGCAAAATCAGTGGTGAGGGATATGACACACCAACCTCGTCCCCAGGGCCTTTTGTCATATTGGGATGGAGACGAAAAGGCCCTGGGATCGGCTGGTCACATGACCATCACAACACCCTCTCTCAGTGGGTGTCATAAATTATAGAAATCATAATGTATGCAGCAGTTTACGTCAGGTTATGGCTGCCGCGTACGCGTTGCAGTTGCAGTGGAGTTGAGCGAAGAAGACCAAACAGCTGAGGGCTCAGGTTTCTGTCACTTTTTCAAAGATTTGCGACTGGTTTTCATCGAATTATCAAAGTATTTCACAAAACAAAAGCTGGTGAAGTGTTTTTATGGCTCCGATGTGCTAGTTGCTCCGGGATATTCTCCCATCGAAGTCTACAAGCAACATTGTGCTGTCGAAAAACAGATATTCTGCAAGTTGTTGTTGTATTTGTTACTGAAACTTCTTTCAATTTGACTAGATATATTTTTCAGTCGATTTTTTGGTGTGGGTACACCGTGGTACACTTCACATAGTCTACAAAACGAATGTCATTTATAAATAATCTAGGCCTATCACTTGTAAACTTTGCTAGGAGTGACTTTACATTCACGGACTGCATGAACAAAATCCAAGAAAAGTACCAATCAAAACCAGCTTCAAATTTTAGAATGTGTACGATTATTTCTGAGGTTATTCAGTTCCGCCTAGTTTCGCTTTCTCGAAGGTATTATTATTGTTCAGCTTGTTATTCTGAACTGGGATAGGCAGTCTTTCCCTTATTGTTCTAATCTTAGTTACTCCTTAGTTACGTGGCCATGAAATTCATGCATCAGCAAGCCTCCATGGCCCTGATTTCTCGGAATAAAGCAAATTTGTGCAAACTTCTGGAATAAACAATCGAGATCTTTATCGAGTTTATTTCCATTCATCAAATGGGACACAAAGAATGACAACAACAAGAAAGTGGTTACAGAGAACATAATTTATGTGAAAAGCAATAGCCAATCAGATTGCTTATGTGACCAGCCGATCCCAGGCCTTTTCGTCTCCGTCCCATTATGACAAAAGGCCCTGGGGACGAGGCTGATGACACACTTGCTTCAAATAAGATTCCGCCTTTTGGGCAATGTGATGATAAATACCTTTGTCAATAATAGAATTCCTGAAAACGACAGAATATTGTGCTGCCGAGAAAAATGTGCGCCAAAACAAGGTTGCAAAACTGCGGCCCGGGGATTTTACGCAAGGCAAGTAGACATTGCATCCTATTCGTTGTTTCTATTCGACAATTATCACCCTTCATTTGAGCATTTGTTTGTCACTATAGCTTGGCCTAACAAAAAGGCTGGGTTAAAAATTTTTACTTTGTATCATAAAAATTATGGGGCCGGGGCCAAGTGCCATAGGGCCGAGGGCAAGGGCCGGGGTCAGTGATTGCTAATAGCCTTTCCAGAGAAACTAGCCAGTCGGGCTGGGCTACCCGGTGATTGCCCAGTGGGCCTTCTCGGAAATATCCAAAACAGTATTTTTTAGTTTGCATCTTACTACGGCAAGGACGGGAGCCCTCTTTTTACTAATCACTACACTGTGGCTCTCTTGCTGTCAGTGGCTTCGTCAGTTGTCAAATCGGCTTCTAAATACGGCAAATTCCGAGCAGAAGCGCCAGGAGGGGGCAAGGGGCAGTTACCCCCCTCAAATGTTCTCCAGGATCACTTTTCAAATTTCTCTAATTCCGGTGTAAAATCATTGGAGGGAGGGGGGGGGGGGGGGAATAAGGCTAACTGGGAGATTCTTTCCAAGCCAAAATGTATAGGTTGGATTTTTGAAAAATTTCTGAGAAAAATTGTGTTGATGTTGCCTCAAACTAAAACAACTACTTTTTATGGCCACGATAGTTTATCTTTTCATGGTAGACCGTTATAGAATTCCATGCCTAATGATACAAAAATTGCCGCCTCCTTCTGTTCCTTAAAGTCATGCATAAAAATGGAATGGAGAGAATTGCCGTTGCAAAATATATAATAGGGTATTTAACGCTACTTTTCATTAACTGTAATTTAGTTTGTTTTTGTAATCTTTGGTCTTAATAATAATAATATCAAAAATAGTAAATAATCCCATTTTTACCAGTACCCCATTGAAAACTTTCATAATATAATTTGGTAACTGTTTTTCATGAATCACTAGAGTAGCGTCGCCCATTATGGCCGGCTAGCAAGAGAAATTAAATTTCAGGGGACTGACGACTAGTAATAGAATTGCAATTGCGCGAAAAATCTTCGCTGACATCTGTTTTATCATGATTTGACCTTCACCTTTAACCTTTGACCTTGATTTGACCTGATTATGCCCTTAAGATAACTGAATGGTTTCCAAACAATGGTATGAAGTTAAATGAAGACAAATGTCATTTAATGATTTTTGGTGCAAAAGGGAGCAATGAAACAACAATTGAAATAGGCGAGGCCTGTGTGAAAGAAAGTTCAGAGGAAAATCTTCTCGGTATAACCTTTGATCAATCACTTTCTTTCAAGCAGCACATCAAGACTGTTTGCAAAAAGGCCAGCCAAAAACTCCACGCTATTCCTCGAATATCACAATACATGGACACTGAAAAACTGCAGTAGTTAATGAGGGCGTTCGTTTTGTCCCATTTCAGCTACTGTCCACTTGTCTGGATGTTCTGTGATAGAGCTTTGAATTATAGAATAAATCATATTCAAGAAAGGGCATTACGCATTGCATATAAAGACTACGAGAATGATTTCGGTTTTCTCCTGAAGCAATCTAAATCGGTGCCAATCCATGTAAGAAACCTACAGTTGCTCATGACTGAAATTTATAAAACAAAAGGCGGTCTGAATCCACCATTTATGAAGGAAATTTTCATGCAACGCAATACTAGGTACTGCCTAAGGCAAGGTGATGACGCTCAACTGCCAAAAGTACGAACTGCGTCCTTTAGAGTTGAGTCTATTACTTACCTTGAAAATAAACTGTGGCAGCTTTTACCACAAGAAATAAAACAATCAAACAGCCTTCCTATTTTCAAAAAACGAATTAGATGCTGGAATGGTGGAAAATGCAACTGTAGGCTTTGCAAAGTACATATCCCGCAAGTTGGGTTTCTAACATGATAGATTTTAACCCTGATTTGCCTGTGATATATGTTAAGAGTTTTATTGTAAATCATATATATTGTAAATAGTAGGCCTTAAGTAGCTGTAATTTAGCTGTTTCATTTTTATTTTAGCCTACTTTAAATAGATATTTGATAATAGATACTTCATTTGCTTGCAACCCGACGAGATGGTTTGAGCATATCTCTAATTGATTCTTTCAAGTATTGCAAATTTCATGATTCTATTTACATTCCTTCCTTCTTTTTCGTTCGCTCGGCACCCTGCGGTTTGAAATTCTAATTAAGTAAAAATAAAAACAAACAAATGAATGGATGGATAAAACTGAGAGCGTCCTAAGCCATAATGTATCTCAATGGAATGGTCTCATAGTGGTCACAGGAGACATGAATATTGACTTAATGAAAGGGCAAGTGTCACTACAAAGGCAATATACCGGAATGTTGAAGGCATTAAACCTACATCAGTATGTTTCAAAGCCAACTCGAACGACTAAAAACTCGAGCACTCTAATTGACCATATAATATCGAATAACCCCCCAAGGGTCACTTTCACAGATGTACTTCCATGCAGCCACATCAGCGACCACAATGCCCCATACGCCTGCATCAATATAAGAGTGAACAGATATGAGCCACAATTCAAATATATAAGAAAAGAAAAGAAGTTTTCTATAACATCATACATAAGTGATTTCTCCTGCTTGCCGTTCAGCCTTATACATGCGTACTACAGATGAAACAAATGATATGGTAGAATATTTAAACAGATTAGTCAAAGAATGTATAGACAGGCATGCACCTTTAAAAAGAACCAATGTAACGCGTCCTCCAGCCCCTTGGTTGAAAGGTATGAATATTCTATCTCTTCAACAACAAAGAGATGAACTTAGGCATAGAGCACACGGAACAAAAACAAATGAAGACTGGGAAGCTTTCCGAAAAGTCAGGAATCAACTTAAAACAACAATTAAGGAGACAAAACGCAAGTTCTTAAAATCAGCTTTGTCTTCGAAACGATCAAAAGAAGTCTGGAAAACTATTCATAGGGTGTTGAATCCTAGCCCACAACCAATAAAGGCGGATGTCAACGAACTCAATAACCATTTCAATAGTACAGCACAGAGAACACTAGAATGTTCACCAGTTAACATCGAAAATCTTTTCAAGCTCGTCGAGAAATTACCATGCCAAGACAATTGTTTTGTTTTAGGCTCTGTCAGCTATAAAGAAATCTTAGCTGAACTGAAATCTCTACGAAGCGATTGCTCAACAAGACCAGATCAAATCCCTGCTAAATTTATCAGACCAGTTGCAGAATATCTTGCTTCCCCAATATGTCATATTATCAACTCCTGCATCGCGAAGTCAACTTTCCCGCCACAATGGAAGACAGCTCGCATTTCTCCAATTCCTAAAATTAATGATCCTAAAAGCAGTGACGACTACAGGCCAGTTTCCATCTTACCGGTTTTGTCAAAAAATATTTGAACGAGTGGTTATGAAACAAATCGTGAGCTTTATCGATAAGGAACAGCTTATTTATGAAAGAATATGTGTTTACAGAAAAGGTCATTCCACAGTTACAGCACTACTTGGAATAAAAGACATGATAATGACAAGCGATGGGGAGGAGTGAGGTTACCTTAATGGTTCTTGCAGACTTCTCAAAAGCATTCGATACCATCGATTATAAGACATTGATACACAAGATGCATGCACTTCGATTCTCCAACTGTTTTCTAAAGTGGTTACTAAGCTACTTGGACAATCGTTACCAGTTTGTTCAGGTAGATGATAGAGCATCAGAACTGAAATTAACGAGTTTTGGAGTGCCACAAGGATCAATTTTAGGCCCTATCTTGTTCAACTTGTATGTTACTGACCTCCAAGACAAAATCCAGCTACCCTGCTTTCAATACGCTGACGATACAACTATACTTGTGCATGGAAGACCAAACGATCTATCAACTCTTGAAACTGCCTTGAATGAGGACCTTGAAAAGTTAATTTTTTGGTCTTCATCCACAAATCTTGCTCTAAACCCAAAGAAGACAACGGTTATGGTTATGAGTACGAAGCAACTTTCATAGCATCACAGTCTTCAAGATTACAATCCATTTCTATAGATTGGGGAAAAAGTCTTGAACCAGAGCATTGTAGTAAATTGCTTGGTATAACCTTGAACGAGCATCTGTCATGGGACGACCATATATAGCCAAAGTAACATCTTCATACTTCTACACCATGTCCATACTACGAAAATTCAAAAATCTTATGCCATTCAAATTAAGGAGACAAGTTGCTGAGCTCCTCGTTTTATCAAAGATGGACTATGCAGACGCTATTTTTCGACCTCTTCCGTTACGACTCCTAAGACGATTGCAAAAGGTTCAAAATGCTGCTGCAAGTTTTGTATTAGGCCGCTACGCCAAAGAGAAAGACGTGGTGACACTTGGTTGGCTGCCAATGAAAGAACGTAGAGACTGGCATCTGATGAAGCTTTCAATTAAGTACGTTTACAATCAACAAAAGCCCAAATATATTGACATATCGCTGAAAAATACCAGAAACTTAAGATCTAGTTCTGTGCCGCTTATCGCATCGTCACAGGCTTCCAACACTTTCAGGAACGATGCGGCAGAACTCTTTAATAAACTGCCCGCAGAAATTAGAAAAGCTAAGACTGCAACGGAATATTCAACACAAACGCGCAATAACTTATACATAGAAGCAAAGAGAAGACTTTTAGCTCAACAATAGAATGGATTGAATTTTTATTACTTTCTTAAAATTAGCGTTCACATTGTGAATATTTTAATTAGTTTTTTCTTTTAAATACATGTAAAGTAGTCTGTAGCGACCAGGTGAAGAGCCACTCTGTGGAGATACTGGTCATGATTTCATTATTATTATTATTATTATTATTAAGGGGGGCCTCGGGGGGATTTTATCACGATTTTATGTAAATGTTATTTTGTCCTATAAATACTTGGCTGTCCTGTGGTTGTAAACAACTGACGAAGATTTCATAATCGAAACGTTTTGCTTTTAACAGTTTTGTTTTCCATATTATGATGATTATTATCATTATTATCATTATTATTATCATTATTATTATTATTATTATTATTATTATTATTGTTATTAAATATGCTTTGATTTTTCTTTACTCACTTATCTTTACGTACAACTATTTTTGGTTGGTAAAACAATTCAAAGTAACCACCATCAAGAGATAGATGAGTCATTTGCTTGACGTTGGTAAGAACTTTATCTGCACCAATAGTTTAAAATCTAGTCTCCGTTATGTAGGCCAATTTGACCATATAAAACAGTTTTTGCATTAAGTAAAGGACCTCTTCTTCATAGATTATATGCTTAATTCAATAGTGAATTTAGATTAGTATATCTATTGTTGCACTTAGCGTTAAATAAAACGAATTCTAGATCTAAAAGTGTTTTTTAACTTTTTAACCAACTTTTCTTTGAGGGTTGGTAAGAGTTCTGCTTAGTTTTTGTTGGATCTTTATTAGCACCAACGGCACGTTTTTGCTTTCCTTTAATCAACTTTTATTCGATGTTAACTATCGTTTCTGCAAGGTTCTGACCATATTTTGATTGCTCCTGTGTTTGAAACTTTTCAATTTGTAAACCTAAGTAGTTTAAGGATTGTTGCGCTTATGTTTACTTAGAACTATTTTTAGCTTGTAAAGCAATACAAAGTAACCAGCTTTAAGACCTAGATGAGTCTTTTGCTTGAGGTTAGTAACAACTTTTTCTGCACCAATCGTTTAAAATTTAGTATCCGTTATGTAAGCCAATTTGACCATATAAATTCGTTTTTGCATTAAGTAAAGGACCTCTTCTTCATAGATTTTATGTTTACAACAATTCCAAAAGTGAACTTATATAAGTATATCTATTGTTGCGCTTTGCATTAAACAAAACAATTTTTCGATCCAAATGTTTCTTTAAATGTTTAACTAAATTTCTTTGAGGCTTAAAAAGGGTTCTACTTTGTTTTCACCGGATCTTTGTTAGCACCAACGGGACTTTTTTGCTTTCCCTTAACCAACTCTTATTCAATGTTAACTATTGTTTCTGCAAAGTTCTGACCATATTTTGATTGCTCCTGTGTTTGAAACTTTTCAACTAGTAAACCTAACTAGTTGAAGGATTTTACAGCGTGTATTTAAATGGAACTATTTTTAGCTTGTAAAGCAATACAAAGTAACCAGTTTTAAGACCTAGATGAGTCTTTTGCTTGAGGTTAGTAACAACTTTTTCTGCACCAATCGTTTAAAATTTAGTTTCCGTTATGTGAGCCAATTTCACCTTATCAATTCGTTTTTGCATTAAGTAAAGGACCTCTTTTTCATAGATTTTATGTTTACAACAATTCCAACAGTGAATATATAAAAGTCTATCTATTGTTGCGCTTTGCATTAAATAAAACAATTTCTAGATCTAAATGTATTTTTAAATGTTTAACTAGCTTTCTTTGAGGGTTAAAAAGGGTTCTACTTTGTTTTCACTGGATCTTTATTACCACCAACGGGACTTTTTTGCTTTCCCTTAATCAACTTTTATTCGATGTTAACTATTGTTTCTACAAAGTTCTGACCATACTTTGATCGCTCCTGTTTTTTGAAACTTTTCAACTAGTGTGCTTATCTTTACTTGGAACTATTTTTAGTTTGTAAAACCAATGCAAAGTAACCAGCTTTGCAACATACTGTAGAACAACATGCAACATGCAAAATACAGCATACTATTATATATTCACTGTTGGAATTGTTGTAATCAAAAATTCTATGAAGAATTGGTCCTTTACTTAACGCAAAAACTGTTTTAAAAGGTCAATTATATACTATGGAGGAGGCGGACGCAAAGAAACAGACAAATTTTGGCACACTGAGGCCTTTCGAACCTACGTTCTCATCAGAGTGTGACTTTTACGATTTAAAGTTAGAGTAAATTTTTCTGATTTATACAAGGCATGTAACTAGGTGACAGATGATTTACGTCATCATTGGCGTCATTGTTTGTTAACGGGAGTTCACTAAATTAATTTAATTCATAAGGGCATGACCGTGTTTGAATAATCTGTCTTCGTAGTCTAATAAAAGGTTTGAATCACTCAATTTCATGAAGGCATATACTTTGAAAAAAGTGTTTGTTTTTCCGCAGGCGAACACGTCTCTGGGAAAATTACAACTCGACACTCCGCTTCTTGACTCCGAGATATGGTTGTTCATTCTCTGTCTTAAGTTCGTTGTCTGTCCAATATAGTTCATACTACCATGACAAAGGTTGCATGAAAGGAAATAAATAACGTTCTTGCTATTGCAGGTGATGTGCGATTTTATATTCCAAGTGCTGCCATTTGCTGTTTAAAGTTTGTGACAGGCTGTAGATACAGTTTGCATAATTTGCAACGAGTTTTGTGGCATAATTTGATTCCAGGATCTTGTATTTCGAACTGCATAGGTTCTGGATTAAATGTGAATTTGGCTTTCGTCAATATTGAAGTAAGATTTGGGGGCTGTTTTAAGGCTAAAACCGGTTTGGTATCTTTAAACTTTCTTTTTGTTTCTGGGTCGTTAATGGTATTGAATAAGTTTGAAATCGTTTTCATAATGTGTCCATAGTTCAAGCTTGGATAATAGGTTGTTACGAGTGGAATAACATTTTTTTCGGGATTAGGTGCCGGGCCTTGCAATTTTGCTCTGTGGAATGCTTGATCTATCAGACCACTTGGATAATTGCATTTTAAAAGCCAATTTTTTAATTCTTTCAAGCGAAATGTTATTCTCTCTTCTTTTGAGACGAAAACTACTACTCTCTTTGCCAGATTAAAGGGTATTGTGTGTTTAATGTGTGTAGGGTGAGCACTATGAAAGTTAAGATAGTCGTGTGGGTTGGTATCCTTGTAGTAAATGTCTGTGTGAATTTCTTTGCCATTTGTTACAATGATTTCGATATCGAGGAAGTTTAACGACTCTTCATGGTCGGATATTAATGTTCTTTTTTCCATTGTGAAATTTATAGCGGGATGTAGTTCGTTCAAAGCGTTCTTAAAAATTTCGGAATCAATGTTTTCTGGCAAAACTATGAATCCGTCGTCCATGTATCGAAGGTAATGATCTTTTATGTAATCGCACGAATGATTATTAAAGTATTTCTTTAACACGATGGGGAATAAAAGTGTTTCTTCAAGGTATCCCATAGTTAAACAGGCAAAGGGTGGCGCAAATTTTGTTCCCATTGCAGTTCCCGAGACTTGCTGAAACATTTTGTTGTCAAATAAAAAGTTGTTGTTCTCTAGTACAAATTTAACAGCTTCGAGGATAAAGGATTTTGAAAAACGTTCTGGTATAAGATCCGATCTGGCTTCTATCCAGTATCCAGTAATCGATGGCAGTTAATCCAAGCTCATGAGGAATACTGGTGTATAAGCTAACGACGTCATAAGAGTACGGTTTACTGTACGTTTCAAATTCTGTTGGAATTTTTCTGAGGAAATCCCAGTCGTCTTTGACGTAAGTCGACAATGTAGGTACAATTGGTTTCAAAAGAGTGTCTAGAAACTCGCTGAGTCTCTGGGTGGGTGATGCAGGGCCTGCGACGATCGGTCTCCCTTTTAGATCTTCCGGTGCTGACATTTTGATATATTCCGCATTAGATTTCGATATTGTGTTTATTATTTCATTACATTTGTGAATCTTTGGGAGCACGTAAAAATTACTGCTTTTCCATTCGAAATTGGTTATGAATTCGTGTTCTTTTGTTGTTAAAACATCCTTATGTTTATTAACTAGAGTTTTCAGATTTTTCATGACCACGTTGTCTTGGTCTGGTGTCACTTCTTTATAATCGTTTCCATTTAGGTGACCCTGTAGTACTAGTTTTTCCCTGTAAAACTGTTTATCCATGGTGACGAAATTGCCCCCTTTGTCGGCTCTTTTGATGATTATATCGTTTCTGCTGGTTATTTCTTGTGGGGCGCTTCTTTCTTCTTGTGTTAGATTGTCTTTGACGAATGTTCTTGTTGGTTTTAAAAGTTGCATGAAATTGCAAATCGAATTGATTTCTGGATTGTTAGTGAAAATAGGTCTGTTTGATTTGTTACGATTTATTGAAATATCTTCATTTTCTTTGTCTGCAAAAACTTTATAACAGCCCCCAAATCTTACTTCAATATTGAAGAAAGCCAAATTCATATTTAATCCAGAACCTATGCAGTTCGAAATACAAGATCCTGGAATCAAATTATGCCACAGAACTCGTTGCAAATTATGCAAACTGTATCTACAGCCTGTCACAAACTTTAAAACAGCAAATGGCAGCACTTGGAATACAAAATCGCACATCACCTGCAATAGCAAGAACGTTATTTATTTCCTTTCATGCAACCTTTGTCATGGTAGTATGAACTATATTGGACAGACAACGAACTTAAGACAGAGAATGAACAACCATATCTCGGAGTCAAGAAGCGGAGTGTCGAGTTGTAATTTTCCCAGAGACGTGTTCGCCTGCGGAAAAACAAACAATAACATGAAAGAACCTTTTTTCAAAGTATATGCCTTCATGAAATTGAGTGATTCAAACCTTTTATTAGACTACGAAGACAGATTATTCAAACACGGTCATGCCCTTATGAATTAAATTAATTTAGTGAACTCCCGTTAACAAACAATGACGCCAATGATGACGTAAATCATCTGTCACCTAGTTACATGCCTTGTATAAATCAGAAAAATTTACTCTAACTTTAAATCGTAAAAGTCACACTCTGATGAGAACGTAGGTTCGAAAGGCCTCAGTGTGCCAAAATTTGTCTGTTTCTTTGCGTCCGCCTCCTCCATAGTATATAATTTTTAGTAACCAAATTTAGTATCAAGTTTTTCGTAAAGGATGGCAAACGGCTCAGACAACCAAGAAGATAAGTTAGAGTTTCTTAATCAAAATCAGATCAAGGCAATAAAGGACATCGTTCTGAAAAGTATCTTGGAAATCCTTCCAACGATCATCAACGACATCACCCCAGCCATCACTGAATCAGCTGAAAAAATCATCAAAGACAAGATCAAGACCAAGGAAACACTTACCAGCTTTGAAACCACTTCAGCAAGACAAGAAAGCTTTCATGCACAAAATCAAACCCGCGATTTTGAGTTTTTCAACCAGAAATTCTTAAACAATAAGTTAAAGGTCCGAAACGACTATTTTTACAAAGAAACTCGTAGTACGAAGTTGGCACAGCTGTATGAGGAATGCCTAAGCGAGCAGCCTCCCTATGTACCAAAAGAATTTCGAGAAGAAAAAGCTCACACAATGTTCGAAAGAGAAAAAGAAATATATGCAGACCTCTCCCAACAAAAATTGAAAGCTGAAATCGAGGTATTAAATGTTCGAGCACGCATGAACAAGGAAAAAGTTGATGAAATTGACTGCACAGTCGATGATTACTTCGTCGCTCACGAGGAAAATCAACAAGTTGTCGAGAATTTGAGAGAAAACTTCAAGGCCAAAGCAAATTTTGACGAAGACAAAGTCAATAAGAAATGGTCAAAGAAAATAAATGACGAAAGACAACTCATCCAGAAAGATAAACAGGCACGCAACAAAGCCACAACCAAACCGCACACTGCAGCTGCAACACCAAACAACACCGAATCTGCAATCCCCAAACCAGATCCCCCAAGAAGACCACAAAAAGAGAACAATCACAGAAATGCAACATACATCCCACTCCAACAAAGCCAAACATTCCGAGGTAGCTACGATTACCAAACGCCAAAAAACTACCACAGCCAGAGACTCCCGCGCCCACCTCCGCTTTTTCCGCTAAACTCCTCAACCTATCATCCTTCTCCCTGGCACAAAGACACATTTCCCTATTAACAAGAGGACCAAAATTCACTCCGATATCGACACCAAAGAACACTTTTCAAAGCGACATTAAAGATTTTTCTCGTAAAGTAAAAATACGAGAAGTTTTTGCAGACAAAGAAAATGAAGATATTTCAATACATCGTAACAAATCAAACAGACCTATTTTCACTAACAATCCAGAAATCAATTCGCTTTGCAATTTCATGCAACTTTTAGAACCAACAAGAACATTCGTCAAAGACAATCTAACACAAGAAGAAAGAAGCGCCCTACAAGAAATAACCAGCAGAAACGATATAATCATCAAAAGAGCCGACAAAGGGGGCAATTTCGTCATCATGGATAAAGACTTTTACAGGGAAAAGCTAGTACTACAGGGTCACCTAAATGGAAACGATTATAAAGAAGTGACACCAGACCAAGACAACGTGGTCATGAAAAATCTGAAAACTCTAGTTAATAAACATAAGGACGTTTTAACAACAAAAGAACACGAATTCATAACCAATTTCGAATGGAAAAGCAGTAATTTTTACGTGCTCCCAAAGATTCACAAATGTAATGAAATAATAAACACAATATCGAAATCTAATGCGGAATATATCAAAATGTCAGCACCGGAAGATCTAAAAGGGAGACCGATCGTCGCAGGCCCTGCATCACCCACCCAGAGACTCAGCGAGTTTCTAGACACTCTTTTGAAACCAATTGTACCTACATTGTCGACTTACGTCAAAGACGACTGGGATTTCCTCAGAAAAATTCCAACAGAATTTGAAACGTACAGTAAACCGTACTCTTATGACGTCGTTAGCTTATACACCAGTATTCCTCATGAGCTTGGATTAACTGCCATCGATTACTGGATAGAAGCCAGATCGGATCTTATACCAGAACGTTTTTCAAAATCCTTTATCCTCGAAGCTGTTAAATTTGTACTAGAGAACAACAACTTTTTATTTGACAACAAAATGTTTCAGCAAGTCTCGGGAACTGCAATGGGAACAAAATTTGCGCCACCCTTTGCCTGTTTAACTATGGGATACCTTGAAGAAACACTTTTATTTCCCATCGTTTTAAAGAAATACTTTAATAATCATTCGTGCGATTACATAAAAGATCATTACCTTCGATACATGGACGACGGATTCATAGTTTTGCCAGAAAACATTGATTCCGAAATTTTTAAGAACGCTTTGAACGAACTACATCCCGCTATAAATTTCACAATGGAAAAAGGAACATTAATATCCGACCATGAAGAGTCGTTAAACTTCCTCGATATCGAAATCATTGTAACAAATGGCAAAGAAATTTACACAGACATTTACTACAAGGATACCAACCCACACGACTATCTTAACTTTCATAGTGCTCACCCTACACACATTAAACACACAATACCCTTTAATCTGGCAAAGAGAGTAATAGTTTTCGTCTCAAAAGAAGAGAGAATAACATTTCGCTTGAAAGAATTAAAAAATTGGCTTTTAAAATGCAATTATCCAAGTGGTCTGATAGATCAAGCATTCCACAGAGCAAAATTGCAAGGCCCGGCACCTAATCCCGAAAAAAATGTTATTCCACTCGTAACAACCTATTATCCAAGCTTGAACTATGGACACATTATGAAAACGATTTCAAACTTATTCAATACCATTAACGACCCAGAAACAAAAAGAAAGTTTAAAGATACCAAACCGGTTTTAGCCTTAAAACAGCCCCCAAATCTTACTTCAATATTGACGAAAGCCAAATTCATATTTAATCCAGAACCTATGCAGTTCGAAATACAAGATCCTGGAATCAAATTATGCCACAAAACTCGTTGCAAATTATGCAAACTGTATCTACAGCCTGTCACAAACTTTAAAACAGCAAATGGCAGCACTTGGAATATAAAATCGCACATCACCTGCAATAGCAAGAACGTTATTTATTTCCTTTCATGCAACCTTTGTCATGGTAGTATGAACTATATTGGACAGACAACGAACTTAAGACAGAGAATGAACAACCATATCTCGGAGTCAAGAAGCGGAGTGTCGAGTTGTAATTTTCCCAGACACGTGTTCGCCTGCGGAAAAACAAACAATAACATGAAAGAACCTTTTTTCAAAGTATATGCCTTCATGAAATTGAGTGATTCAAACCTTTTATTAGACTACGAAGACAGATTATTCAAACACGGTCATGCCCTTATGAATTAAATTAATTTAGTGAACTCCCGTTAACAAACAATGACGCCAATGATGACGTAAATCATCTGTCACCTAGTTACATGCCTTGTATAAATCAGAAAAATTTACTCTAACTTTAAATCGTAAAAGTCACACTCTGATGAGAACGTAGGTTCGAAAGGCCTCAGTGTGCCAAAATTTGTCTGTTTCTTTGCGTCCGCCTCCTCCATAGTATATAATTTCTAGTAACCAAATTTAGTATCAAGTTTTTTTAAAAGGTCAAATTGGCTTACATAACGGAAACTAAATTTTAAACTATTGGTCCAGATAAAGTTGTTACTAACCTGAAGCAAAGGACTCATCTAGGTCTTGAAGCTGGTTACTTTGTATTGTGTTTATAAGCTAAAAATAGTTCTAAGTAAAGATAAGCACAACAATCCTTAAACTACTTAGGTTTACTAGTTGAAAAGTATCAAACACAGGAGCAATCAACAAATGGTCAGAACTTTGCAGAAACAAAAGTTAGCATCGAATAAAAGTTGATTAAGGGAAAGAAAAACAGGGCCTTTGTTGCTAATAAAGATCCAACAAAACCAAAGTAGAACTCTTTTTAACCCTCAAAAAACGTAAGTTAAACAATTATCAACACATTTAGATCTAAAAATTGTTTTTTGTTGAATGCTAAGCTCAACAATAGATAGATATATACAGGGTGTCTCAGAAAAAAGTACCCCCTTTTGAATGGAAATAAGTTCACTGTTGGAATTGTTGTAAACATAAAAGCTATGAAAGAAGATGTCCCTATTCTTAACACAAAACTGTTAAATTGGCTTACATAACGGAAACAATACTTTAAGCTATTGGTGCAGATAAAGTTGTTACTAACGTCAAGCAAAAAACTCATCTAAGTCTTTAAGCTGGTTACTTTGAATTGTTTTACCAACCAAAAATATGGTTTAAGTAAGGATAAGCGCAACAATCCTTAAACTACTTAGGTTTGCTAGTTGAAAAGTATCAAACACAGGAGCAATCAAAAAATGGTCAGAACTTTGCAGAAACAAAAGTTAGCATCGAATAAAAGTTGATTAAGGGAAAGAAATAAAGGGCCTTTGTTGCTAATAAAGATCTAACAAAACCAAAGTAGAACTCTTTTTAACCCTCAAAAAACGTAAGTTAAACAATTATCAACACATTTAGATCTAAAAATTGTTTTTTTGTTGAATGCTAAGCTCAACAATAGATAGATATATACAGGGTGTCTCAGAAAAAAAGTACCCCCTTTTGAATGGAAATAGGAACCAAGCAATAACATATCATTGCTCCCCGTCTTTACAGCTAAATGTATAAATGTTCAACTTAGATGCACGTACCTTGCATTTAGAAACAGGTTCGCAAAGTCAGAATTTACAGTGCACCCAAAACCAGAGGTTTTGAAAAAGAGCCTAGCTATGATTTGGATTGTGGACATTTTCCAAAGTACCTGTAGACTTTAAGTTTCTGTGTTTTGCTTTTGAAAAGAATAAAAGATGCATGGGCATGGCGCTGATTAAACAAGTATAGTAAAAACGTGGTAAGAATGATAAAGTCGTGCCACATCTCCAAAATAAGCGTGCATGTGCTCCTTTTCCTCTTCTTTAAAACAAAACACTTGGGATTGAATGCAATGCAAGGACCGTTTCCTCAAAAGAAAAGTCACCTCAAGAACAATTGAAGTAATTCAAGGTATAACTCTTTTCAAAAATTAAAAGAGAAGGTCAAGGTCGAAAATTCATTTGCAAAATGCCTGTTTTTATTGCTAAATTATGGCTAGGCCATTTCTCAAAACCTCTGGTTTCAGGTGCACTCCAAATTTTGACCTTGCGAACTCATATCACCTGTGTTTGGTGGTCGATTTCCAAATACAAGGTATGTGCATTTGAGTTGAAAACCACAAATGTAGCCATGAATTCAAAAAGTCCCGAAATGTTATCGTTTTGTAGCCTTGTTGAGTCAAAAGGGGGTACTTTTTTGAGACACCCGGTATATATCCATTCTTGCGCTTTGCATTAAATAAAACAATTTTTAGATCTTAATGTATTTCTATATGTTTAACTAACTTTCTTTGAGGATTAGAAAATATTCTGCTTTGTTTTCGCTGGATCATTATAAGCACCAACGGGACTTTCTTGCTTTGCCTTAATCAACTTTTATTCGATGTTAACTATTGTTTCTGCAAAGTTCTGACCATGCTTTGATTGCTCCTGTGTTTGAAACTTTTCAACTAGTAAACCTAAGTAGTTTAAAGATTTTTGCGCTTATCTTTACTTATAACTATTGTTGATTGGTAAAACAATTCAAAGTAACCAGCTTAAAGACTTAGATGAATCTTTTGCTTAACGTTAGTAAAAACCTTATCTGCACCAATAGTTTAAAATTTAGTTTCCGTTATGTAAGCCAATTTGACCTTATAAACCGTTTTGCGTTAAATAAAGGACCGTTTCTTCATAGATTTTATGTTTACAACAATTGCAATAGTGAACTTAGAATATTATATCTATTGTTGCACTTTGTCTTAAAGAAAGAAATTTCTAGATCTAAATGTATTTTTGAATGTTTAACTAACTTTCATTGAGGGTTAGAAAGGGTTCTGCTTTGTTTTCGCTGGATCATTATAAGCACCAACGGGACATTCTTGCTTTGCCTTAATCAACTTTTATTCGATGTTAACTATTGTTTCTGCAATGTTCTTTCCATATTTTGATTGCTCCTGTGTTTGAAACTTTTCAACTAGTAAACCTAAGTAGTTTAAGGATTGTTGCGCTTATCTTTACTTAGAACTATTTTTAGCTTATAAACACAATACAAAGTAACCAGCTTCAAGACTTAGATTGGTCTTTTGCTGCAGGTTAGTAACAACTTTTTCTGCACCAATAGTTTAAAATTCAGTTTTCGTTATGTAAGCCACTTTGACCTTATAAAACCGTTTTTGCGTTAAGTAAAGGACCTCTTCTTTATAGATTTTATGTTTACAACAATTTCCGACAGTGAATATATAATAGTGTGTTGTATGATGCATGTTGTTATATGTTGTATGTTGTATGTTGTATGTTGTATGTTGTATGTTGTATGTTGTATGTTGTATGTTGTATGTTGTATGTTGTATGTTGTATGTTGTATGTTGCACTTTGCACTTTGCATTAAACAAAACAATTTTTAGATCTAAATGTATTTCTAAATGTTTAACTAACTTTCTTTGAGGGTTAGAAAGGGTTCTGCTTTGTTTTCGCTGGATCATTATAAGCACCAACGGGACTTTCTTGCTTTGCCTTAATCAACTTTTATTCGATGTTAACTATTGTTTCTGCAAAGTTCTGTCCATATTTTGATTGCTCCTGTGTCTTTCAACTTTTCAACTAGTAAATCTAAGTAGTTTAAGGATTCTTGCGATTATCTTTACTTATAACTATTTTTAGCTTTTAAAATAATACAAAGTGACTAGCTTCAAGACTTAGATTGGTCTGTTGCGGGAGGTCAGTAACAACTTTTTCTGCACCAATAGTTTAAGATTTAGTTTCCGTTTTGTAAGCCAATTTGACCTTTTAAAACAGTTTTGTATTAAGTAAAGGACATTTTCTTCATAGATTTAATGTTTACAACAATTCCAATAGTGAATATACAATAGTATATCTATTGTTGCGCTTAGCATTAAACAAAACAATTTTTAGATCTAAATGTATTTTTAAATGTTTAACTAACTTTCTTTAAGGGTTACAAAAGGGTTCTGCTTTTTTTTTCGCTGGATCATTCTTAGCGGCCAAAGGGAATTTTTTCCTTTCCTTTAATCAACTTTTATTCGATGTTAACTGTTGTTCCTGAAAAGTTCCGCCCATATTTTGATTGCTCCTGTGCTTGAATAATTTGAACTAGTGAACCTAAGTAGTTTCAAGATTATTGCACTTATCGTTACTTACTATTTTTGTTTTGTAATGCAATTCAAAGTAGCCAGATTCAAGACTTTTTCTTGACGTTAGTAACAGCTTTATCTGCACCAATAGTTTAAAGTTTAGTTTCCGTTTTGTAAGCCAATTTGACCTTTTAAAACAGTTTTGTATTAAGTAAAGGACCTTCATAGATTTTATGTTTACAACAATTCCAATAGTGAATATACAATGGTATATCTATTGTTGCTCTTAGCATTAAACAAAACAATTTCAAGATCTAAATGTATTATTAAATGTTTAACTAACTTTCTTTAAGGGTTACAAAAGGGTACTGCTTTGTTTTCGCTGGATCATTCTTAGCACCAAAGGGACCGTTTTGCGTTTCCTTAATCAACTTTCATTCGATGTTAACTATTGTTTCTGCAAAGTTCTGACCGTATTTTGATGGCTCCTGTGTTTGAAACCTTTCAACTGGTAAACCTAAGTACTTTAAGGATTGTCGCGCCTATCTTTACATAGAACTATTTTTAGCTTGTAAAAACAATACAAAGTAACCAGCTTCAAGACTTAGATTAGTCTTTTGTTTGAGGGTTGTAACAACTTTTTCTGCCTCAATAGTTTAAAGTTTAGTTTTCGTTATGTAAGCCAATTTGACCTCATAAAACCGTTTTTCGTTAAGTAAAGGACCTTTTCTTCATAGATTTGATGTTTAATCCAATTACAAAATGAGCTTAGAATAGTATATCTAATGTTGTGCTTAGAATTAAACAAAACAAATTTGAGATCTAAATGTATTCTTAAATGTTTAACTAACTTTCTTTGAAGGTTAAAAAGGGTTCTGCTTTGTTTTCGCTGGATCGTTATTAGCTACAACGTGACTTTTTCGCTTTCCTGTAATCAACTTTTATTCGATGTTAAAGAGCCACTGCTGACATAGGTGCTTTGCGCGCCTAGAAAATCGAAAGGAGGTAAATAGCAATGGCGACGAATATTTGTGCCGAATATCAAATGCACTGAACTGAATAATGTTTTACTTGCGCTTATTATTGTTTATTGATTTGTATTTACTTCATTGCTAAAACACAAGCGGATTAACGCGTATTAACCACAATTGTATAGGCCCTTTCTTCACTTTTAGCGTCTGTTTATTATGTTAATTTGAAATACAGTCCTCTGGAGGGCAAAATGATCTCATCATATTCTAACGTAATCTAAACTTCGTATTTGAACCGTTCGATATGGCAAACTAAACCGTACAACAACAAGAACGACAGGAAATAATCCACATATTTACGGATCACCCATCATGACCGTCCAGGAAGAAAGTGATGAAGATAATGATGGAGGAGGCAACAGTGGAATTGAGGTAGGCTTCTTTCCACATCCGCAATAATGTTGACATGCTAGGCCAAAAAACACTTTTAGACACCCAGAAAGTCGAAGAAGCAATGCATTGTGGGATTCGCACAGGCGCAAAGCACTTATGTCAGCAGTGGCTCTTTAACTGTTGTTTCTGAAAAGTTCCGATCATAGTTTGATTGCTCATATGCTTGAAATTTTTGAACTAGTGAACCTAAATAGTTTCAAGATTATTGCGCTTATCGTTACTTGCCATTTTTGTTTTGTAATACAATTCAAAGTAGCCAGCTTCAAGACTTTTTCTTGACGTTAGTAACAGCTTTATCTGCACCAATAGTTTAAAGTTTTGTTTCCGTTTTGTAAGCCAATTTGACCTTTTAAAACAGTTTTGTATTAAGTAAAGGACCTTCATAGATTTTATGTTTACAACAATTCCAATAGTGAATATACAATGGTATATCTATTGTTGCTTTTAGCATTAAACAAAACAATTTCAAGATCTAAATGTATTATTAAATGTTTAACTAACTTTTTTTAAGGGTTACAAAAGGGTATTGCTTTGTTTTCGCTGGATCATTCTTAGCACCAAAGGGACCGTTTTGCTTTTCCTGTAATCAACTTTTATTCGATGTTAACTGTTGTTTCTGAAAAGTTCCGCCCATATTTTGATTGCTCCTGTGCTTGAATAATTTGAACTAGTGAACCTAAGTAGTTTCAAGATTATTGCACTTATCGTTACTTACTATTTTTGTTTTGTAATGCAATTCAAAGTAGCCAGATTCAAGACTTTTTCTTGACGTTAGTAACAGCTTTATCTGCACCAATAGTTTAAAGTTTAGTTTCCGTTTTGTAAGCCAATTTGACCTTTTAAAACAGTTTTGTATTAAGTAAAGGACCTTCATAGATTTTATGTTTACAACATTTCCAATAGTGAATATACAATGGTGTATCTATTGTTGCTCTTAGCATTAAACAAAACAATTTCAAGATCTAAATGTATTATTAAATGTTTAACTAACTTTCTTTAAGGGTTACAAAAGGGTACTGCTTTGTTTTCGCTGGATCATTCTTAGCACCAAAGGGACCGTTTTGCTTTTCCTTAATCAACTTTCATTCGATGTTAACTATTGTTTCTGCAAAGTTCTGACCGTATTTTGATGGCTCCTGTGTTTGAAACCTTTCAACTGGTAAACCTAAGTACTTTAAGGATTGTCGCGCCTATCTTTACATAGAACTATTTTTAGCTGGTGAAGCAATACAAAGTAACCAGCTTCAAGACTTAGATGAGTCTTTTGTTTGAGGTTTGTAACAAATTTTGCTGCATCAATAGTTTAAAGTTTAGTTTCCGTTATGTAAGCGAATTTGACCTCATAAAAGCGTTTTTCGTTAAGTAAAGGACCTTTTATCCATAGATTAGATATCTAATCCAATTACAATAGTGAACTTAGAAAAGTATATCTATTGTTGCACTTAGCCTTAAAGCAAGAAATTTCTAGATCTAAATTTAGTTTTAAATGTTTAACTAACTTTCTTTGAGGGTTACAAATGGTTCTGCTTTGTTTTTGCTGGACCTTTATTAGCTCCAACGTGACTTTTTTGCTTTCCTTTGACCAACATTTATTCTATGTTAACTACTGTTTCCGAAAAGTTCCGACCATATTTTGATTGTTCCTGTGCTAGAAACTTTTCAACTAGTAAACCTAAGTAGTTTAAGGATTGTTGCGCCTATCTTTACTTATAACTATTTTTAGCTTGTAAAAAAATACAAAACAATACAAACAATACTGGCGCACATTTTTTTAGCAATCTTGACCAAAAGAGAAGAATCAGTATCATAGTATGATAATATCAGAAGCAGTATCATATCATCCTATGGTAGCAAAATAATAAATTCTACCTGTAGTCATTGAAAGTATTCTTAATATTTGAATCAAGAAGAAACAATTTCATTCAATTTAAGTATATCCAGTCTCATCACTACAGCACTGTGCATTTGATAGCAATCTTGAATAAACGGCAGGAAGAATCTAGCAGCTCCTTCTTTCGGTAGCAATGTTATGAATTCTGAAGGTTGGCAGAGTCTAGCTAGCTTCATCAGTGTGCCTATGATGAAAAAAATTTGATCGTAACGTCTGCCCTGCTAAGAGTACCGGGTGACCCAAAAAAAAGTGACCAACGCAATCTATTATAGAAAGAAAAGTAACTGGCTGATTGAAATACTCCAAACGTTGTTATGTCGCTAAAGGACAAGCCTACATTAAGGCGAATTTCCAGTCAGTGGAATTTCCCGAGCGGGCGCAATTTTAGACAATAAAAGGTCGCTCAGCCATAACTTTCTATTCAATTCCAGGGTGACATTATTTCACACAGACAAAGGAAATTCCGCCCGCTCGGAAAATTCCACTGACTGGAAATCAGCCTTTATGAGTATTTTTCGCAATTTTTTTCGACATGGTAAATTTCCCGAATTAAGGATTTTGAGAAAAAGGACAGGCTTGAAATCTTCAAAAAGTCGTCCAAAAAAGGGGATCGATTTGTAGGCTTTTCAGATCTTCAAAGTAACGAGGAGCGTGTTTCATTTCAGCCTGAGAATAGGCAACTGAATCGGATGTCGTCAGAGCAAGTTTGTAGTCCCTAGATACCTAAATATTCTTGTCTCAAGGGACAAGGATACTCCTGCTTTTCTGTAAGGAGTTCTTGAACATTTCGACTTGCGTGGAAATTGAATTCCTTTGAAATTCCACAAGTTTACAAAGAATATTTTATGCTCAGCTCCAAATGTTTAGGTACCTAGGGACCATAAACTTGATCTGGAAACTTTTAACTGAGTTGCCTATTCCCAGGTTGAAATGAAACACCTTCTTCATTGTTTTGAAGATCTGAAATGGTTTTTAATCGATCCCCTGTTTTTGATGACATTTCGTGGATTTCAAGCTTGCCCGTTTTCCCAAAATCTTTGATTTGGGAAATTAATATTGCCGAAAAAAATTTCAAAAAATACTCATAATGTAGGCCAGTCTTTTAGCGACAGAACAACGTTTGAAGTATTTCAAATAGCCGCGTACTAATTTTTCTTAAGCAGATTGCGTTGGGTCACTTTTTTCTGGGTCACCCGGTAGACCGTAGGCTGATGCTATAGTCTGTATCCTAATGTCGGCAAAGAGGTCCCGTGCAATTTTTGTGTTAAAATTGATTTTTCGAAGGATTCATATGTAACTTTTGATGCTGAATCCCAAAATCAATGTTCCCAAACCAAAAAATGCCAGGAAAAATCATTTTTTGGCATACGTAGATGCATTTCATGCCATATTGGTATTAAAATCATAAAATCTATTGTGTTTACTTTAAGATGTAATTCTTAGAGCGTAAATACTATATTTGAGGTGCTGAATCCAAAAACAATGTTCCAGAGAGAAAACATTCCAGGAAGCATCAATTCCGGCATGCATCGATGCCTTTGGATGCTATTATGGTGTAAATGTCACAAAATTCATTACGTTTATCAAAAGATACAGCTTTACGAGCGTAAATGCAATATTTGAGGTGCTGAATCCGAAAATCGATGTTCCAGAGACAAAAATTTCCAAGAAGCATCAATTTCCGGTGTCAGAAACATGACTTTATTTTGAACGTTAGACTTTTATCCGGGACTATAGACCACACGATAGACTATAGACCATTATCCGGGACGATATACCTTAATCCGGGACTTTAGACTTCTATGTTTTTTATTGTAATGCTAATGAGTAAATACCGCGTGAGGAGGAGGAGTTGAAGTTGTACATGGCGAGAAGAGAAAAAGCAAAAAGTGAGAAGTTTCGAGAGATTTTCGTGATGTTATGATTCAGATTTTGTCGGTTTTAAATGCGAGTTATTTTTGTTTTCGTGCTTCTACGATAGTTCGCGAAACCGGTATGCATCGATGCCTTTGATTCTACAATTGTGTCAAATCATAAAACCTATCACTTTTCTTTTAACATACAGGTTGCACAGCGAAAGTACTATATTTGAGGTGCTGAATCCGAAAATCGATGTTGCAGAGCAAAAAATTCCAGGAAGCATCAATTTCACACATGTATCGATGCCTTTGATGCTATGATGGTGTAAATATAACAAAATGTTCTACGTTCATTAAAAGATGCATCTTTTAGAGCGTAAATGCTATAATTGAGGTGCTGCATCTGAAAATCGATATTCCAGAGCCAAAAAATTCCAGGAAGCATCAAATTCCGGCATGCATCGATGACTTTGATGCCATAATAGGATCAAATTCACAAAATATTTTATGTTTACTTTAAAATTTCAGTCTTTACAGCAAATGTATTATGTTTGAGAAGCTGAAACAAAAATTCATCATTTCAGGTGGAAAATTTTCTAGAAAATGCAAATAGCTGGGTTTTTGCTTTTGCCATTGCTAGCGTCATACCTGTTTCTCAAAAAGCAACCGTTTGCACTAATTGCTACCGGGTGTCGCAAAAAAAATTGCACGGATTTGGTTGATTTCAGCGCTGTGAAGTTAGCTTTAATCAATGGCTAATCACTCTAAAGATGTTCCTCGATAGTTAACTTGAACATAGATACCTTGTTTGTTGGTATTAGTGCTTTGAGAGCAGACATCTTAATCTTGAAAGCTCAAATTTGCCTCTTCCTGCAAACCAGAGCTTTAGCTTATTGGCCAAAGCAAATTCTTAAGGCACAGCGTTATTATTCAATGATAGCCTTGATAAAATTTGAAAAATATTAGATCTTGTGTTGTGTTATTCTGTTTTCCAGAAGTCACCCTCTAGTCACCCATTGGGGGGCTTCATTAATTTCAATTCTTAATTTCGATATGCTTCAAGAATTTGCTGAGGTCAAAAGGCCAAAGCTTTGGTTTGCAAGTGGACGCAAATTTGAGCATTCAAGATTGATATTTCTGCTCTCAAAGCACCAATACCAACTACCGAGGTATCAATATTCAAGTTAACTATCAAGGAACGTTTTGAGAGTGATAGGCCATTGATTAAAGAGAATCAGCGGAGATAAAAGCCCCGCGCGGAAGGAGTCTAGGTATTCTATTATTAGCCTATTGAATTTGATGGGTTCGAGATGTAAGTAGATATTGTTTAGCAAGCAGAACAATAACGCGCATGGGAGTTTCCTTTGTCCTATTTATAGATTTTATCAACTTGTTGAAGGATGCCTCTCCTTAGCTCCGTTCATTCACTTTAAAGCTAAGCAAAGACCAGAAATGTTTCGACCGCTGTGCAAAGTGCTTTTGCGTCTGCACAAGCCGCCAAAAACAGAAAGGTGGGAGAGGGGTGATTTTCTGGGGACTGCACGCAGTTGCGAAGGAATCTATTGTGATCCAGGCCTCTTGAGACGCGGCTTGAGTTTGAGAACACGCCGAATGTGTCGAGAAGGGGATCAAATATGGCTGAAAAAATCATCGACCTTGGAAAGCTTCGATAAAGGTGGATTTTTTGCCTTTCTTATCCTTGGGCTGAAGGCGATATTTTGCAAGAAAAAATCAAGGAAGAGAAAAGGATTTTGTGGAAAAACTGGTCCCTGCCGCAAGATGAACGTTTGTGGACATTATCTGCAGGATGTGAGCATCATTTTGAAACAGGTCAGTATTCTTGCAAAATTGGCTAAGTGTTTCATTTTTTGCCATAAAGTTAGGGCTGCTTTCGATGACGAAAAATATCTCATGTTTGTTTACATGTAAACAGGCAGCTTCTAGGAAGGTCTAAACAATGACTATGCCATGGAAATTTTTATCCCAGCTTCGTTAGGATGTATAATTTCATGAATCGTACTCCGATCATTCATCCTGTCGTTGTTTGTCCACAAAAATATTTAATTTCTTGCAGCAGGTCATTTTCTGACGGGAGAGAAGGACATTTTAGTAGCCCCAGAAAACAGAAATTTGCGCAAAATCTAGTCCCTGCCGCAAAACGAGACTATCATCACTGTGTTGGCGAGATGTTCAGCTTCAAATTTCTCAAACCCGATCTTGTCGAAAAATTGGCTAACATTGTTAATTTTCGTGTTTTAGTTTGTAAACAGCATTTGAACAACCACGGCATCCATGCCTAGGCCATTCTATTGTCTTAGCATTCTTGCTGTTGTTGTCAGTGGATGGCCTTTTGTTTTTCAGTCCTGCCTTTTTGTATTCAGAGTCTCCTCGTGCTCTGATGCTCTATTACCTTGTTTCATCATGTTTTTACAAGAACTATTTGCCTCTTCAATGCATAATAACAATATAATTTTGGTTGTCATTTTATGACTTACTTGTTAAGCGCTTTAAGTGCATATTTTGATATCAAAATACCAGAATTTATTTGTGATTGATTGACCTACGAATGGCAAGTTTGGTTGCTGCTTAGCAAGAAAGCATATTCAGTTGTTTTACAAAGTTTAGCAATAATTCCACGATGATGTTTCAGTTATTACTGTACGTCCATCACTCTATTCTCATTCTCTGATTTTTGCAATTTGGCACTTGGTGGAAAGAACGGTTTGACCAAAAATCTCTAATTTCTCCCTTGTTTTTTTTTTCAGATACTTTACACCCTTTACATCAAATCACGTATTCCTTCAAATGTGTTTGGTCTGGATACAGCTCCTGCAAGATGCAAATTTTGGCTGGACCTTACAAGATTTTCAACGCATTCCCACAGAAGATTGGACACTGTTTGAATAGGGTGGATTCTACCAAATCCTGAGGCATTGCCATATCTCCATTTAGGCTTGCGTAAATATTGCTAAGTATGTAAAAAAATCTAAGGAATTTCAGATTGATTCTTTCCTGCTCCTAATATTTGAATGATTCTGAATAAGTCAGTGATGTGAAGTCTGTAAAATCTTTAGGCATTTTTCTGTGACTACACTGATAGTTGTTGTGTCTTCTTGTTTGAATTCCTCAACTGACCATGAAATAGTGGGATCTTTAAAATTTAAAATTTTGTTGAAACTGTATTTTACCATTAGATGCAAAGGTCCAGAATAGACAATTATGCTCAAGATGGAGGGGAGGAGGGGAGGAACTTTTTACCAAGATGCATTTATTGTAAATTATGCTCATCAAATCTATGTGCTTCATGAAAAAGGCAGATGAGTTTGAAGCAGAGGCGTAGGAGCCATAGGGGCACTGGGAGCGCATGCCCCCCAACATTTTGCAATTATGATAGCAAAGTGTCCTTTTGTTTCAGAGGTGTTTGTCCTTGAAGTGTCAAGCCCCCCCCCCCCCCTGCTCCCTAACTGCTTCCTACGTCTCTGGTTTGAAGGAGTACTGTATTGCAGCGTATTGGCTCCTAAAAACAATGGTATCCTATTGTTGTAGAAACAGGCACAATGTTGTGCCTCACAAGAAAATTGTGACTTCTACAACAAAAGGGTGTCATTGCTTTTAGGAGCCATTCAGCTGGGTGACATACTTTTGATACCAACTAATTGTAACATTTTAAGTCTAAATCATTTGCTGGGATTTAAGGGGTGGGATTGTCCTCCCTCCCCCTTCAAGATGAGAATTCTGCTTGGTGCTCAAATTTTGGCAAGAAATACACTTAGAACTGTGTTAGTAACCTCTTTTGATCTGCTTCAGGCAAAATGAAAGGAAATATGCAATACAATGATCATTTAGAAGAAAAACCTACTTATATTTGTTAAATAGAGTAAAAATTTTCATGCTGGATTGCAACGCTGTCATGTCATTCAATGTTGTGGCTCTTCGAGTTTGGTCTGTATCATCCATCACACTGGCCTAGATGTTTCTGGTCGAGTTTGAAAGGGGCCTAGGATTGAAACTAAAACTGATTGATATCAATCTTTTGCTGGAAATTGTGAAATAAGCTACAAATAATCACTTCAGTAAGTTCTTCATTTCGATCGTCCGCTGCTGCCTATGGCATCAGCTGATTTAATTTCTGCTTTCCATCGTTGTGATTATCACGTGATCAGTTCGCCTCGTATTCAGGAGCCATGCATGACGATTCTGCGCGCGCATAAGAAACATTTCTGGTCTTTGCTGACTCTGATGAAGATATCGAGGAACAAGAGCAGCAATAAACTCAAAGTAATCGATTGAGGCTTTATTTTGATTGTAAAAATCTATTTTGATTCTTTAAGCTACATCTTCCTCATCAAAATGTACTGCAACAAGGAAGCTGGTTAAGGTAACTCTGCTTTCCGCTCTAGTGCACAGCGAAATGCTGTTTCGCAAAACCACTCTCCTCAGAAAACAGTCAATTTCTCCAATATTATTCGGCCTATCAAGAAGCGGTAAAAAGGATGTTGTTCTGCATAATCTGGGCAATCGAAAGATGTATAAATCGCAATGTTTCCGTTAACCCTGGTTTCGCAAATCCTAGTTCAAATCTTTTTGCTAATTTCAGAAAAGTGGATTTATCTCCAAAACTACTCGAAAAATGTTCGATTTTTTTTCGTTCCATCTTTAGCTAGGTTGTTGATCTACAACTTTGCCAAGTCTGATTGAAAAAGCTAGGCTAGATTTCCTGCAATCGAATTTCGTATTTCTGTTTACTTTTCGACAGCGAAATGGAGAAACCTTGGTCAACAGATTACCATGCTATAAAGCACGCTTGCAAAAGCTCAGGCTTGAAATAACTTTCAGAAGTTTTCCATTGGCAAACAAATGAACGTCATCTTTTGGGAATACCATACGCAGGTCTCAAAAGACGTCCTTAGTGCGCTTGTAAAAGTATCATTTGCATCTATTGATTAAAAATTACTTATTTTTACCAGCAACTTCACGAGACCATGCTTTGGGTGTCTTTCGAGACTTTCGTAAGCATTCACAGATTATCAATTTAGAGTCCACAATGATTATTGATCTTAGATCAAGAACTAATTTTTTTGCGAAAACATTCTACGGGCGGGCGTTCAAATCGTTCTGCATGGGCTAAACTGTTGACCAACGCTTTTCCCCTTCGATGTCGAAAAGTAAACAGAAATGTAACATTCGATTGCAGGAAATCTAGCCAAGCTTTTTCAATCAGACTTGGCAAAGTTGTAGATCAACTACTTAGCTAAAGATGGAGCGAAAAAAAATCGAAACTTTTTCGAGTAGTTTTGGAGGTAAATCCACTCTTCTGAAATCAGCAAAAAGATTTGAGCAAGGATTTGCAACGCCAAGGTTGACGGAAACATTGCGATTTATACATCTTTCGATTGCCCAGATTATACAGAACAACATCCTTTTTACCGCTTTTCGATAGACCGAATAATATTGGAGAAATTAACTGTTTTCTGAGGAGAGTGGTTTTGCGAAACGGCATCTCGCTGTGCACTAGAGCGGAAAGCAGAGTTACCTTAAATTGGGCTATTCAAGCATCAAAAGCATCGATGCATGCCGGAAATTGATGCTTCCTGGAATGTTCCGGCGCATTCGCAGTTCCATGGATACGTCAACGGCCGTTGTAATCTGCAACGCAATGATCGTGCCCCTATTCACGTATTGTGGATTAGTTGGGCTTGGATAGCCAAATTCAAAATTAAGGCGATTGCAGAGTATCGAGAAACGAAGTATAAACATTATAGAATCAAAATGTCCCCCAAACGCAGATTTGAGAATTCCCAGCATAGAGAATCAAATGAAGAAGAGTGTATGCAAGTTTGTTTTTGACTGCCTACAGAAGAATGTATGTGAACCGTTTAAGGATTATTTTGAGAGAACAAACCACGAAAAGTATACAAGGAGTAATAACCATATTGTTAAACTACCACACATGAAAACAAAAACTGGACAAAAGTGTGTCGCTTTTGCTGGTGGGAGGATTTATAATGAATTGCCACTCGATGCAAGGAAGATTGATTCCAGAAATGTTTTCACTTCATTTTTAAAAGAACATTTCGCGTGAAGAAACTATTGTTACTTGTCTTTCCTTTTATAAAACAAACACGTAATGTAGCTATAAGTTCTTTTCCTTTTATGACAGGACCCTTAAGATAACAGCATAATCATTTTGCTGATAGGTTATCCTGTATAAATATTCGTATTATTATTATTATTATTATTATTATTATTATTATTATTATTATTATTATTATTATTATTATTATAAACTAAACCACTTTCAAAGTAAAACAGAAATTAAAATGATAAAAAAAACAACTGTTTCAGGGCAGACGTTTCGATATAAAATCTTCTTCAGTGTATTTACAATCCTAGACAGCCAAGTATTTATACTAAAATTTACATAAAAATAGTTTCTATACCCTAGACAAATAAAGAAAAGAAAAGAATATTATTTTAGAATACTATCAACAAGATAAACATAAAAGAATGTTTTTATATTACATATAGACAAAGCCGCAAAAAAACAAGGCATGAATTTCTTTCTAAAAACTCCCCAATGACCTTACTCGAAGATGTTTTCCCCCTTTTTTGGATTTGAATAGAAAGAAACGATCTCTAAATCTTATAGACAAGGGACTGAAAGCTCTTCGCGACAACAACTTTTACAACCCGAGACAACAGGCAAGGGATATCGGCCATTGACCCTCCAAAGATTTGCTTAAATTGCTAAATCCAGGATAGCTCGATAGGGAATTCCACCCCACCACTACGTGTAATTATACACGAAGTCAACAAGCCGACATCCCTGCCATTGTGTTGCCCAAGGTTTTAAATGCAATGGTATGAGAACTAGGCAGTACCACAAGCAAACATATCCAGCTCAACTCAGCCGCCCTCTCGTTTAGGCCATTTGGTGCAAACAAACCCAATTTGTATTGCCAAAAGAGCTCTTTCCTACGAAGCGAGTACACATCCTGTGCTCCGTCGATGATACGAATAATGACGGAGAAGTCACCCTGATGGCCTTCCTCGAAAAAATGAGCGAAAAAACTTGCCTGTGGGACTGCCTTTCCCGTATCAAGAGCACCAGTATTGCGTTTCTGCTTGTACGTCCGAAAATATGATTTGTAGACATTAAATCTTTGACGAAATTTAGTTTTTGTGCTGCCAACATACTTTTTGTTACAACATGTACATTGCAACATATAAACTACGTTTATCGAATTGCAATCGTACGCCCCCGAAAAATTCTTAAAAGATCGCGAATCATTCGCATTAGAAAAACTGGAGCCCTCTTTGATGATAGGGCAGATTAGACATCTCCTACCATTGCATTTAAAAGTTCCCTTTGGCATCAGCTCCTGATCTTGAGTTTGCAATTTAGCGCGAACCAAAGTATCTTTAAGGTTTTTTGCCCTTCTGAATGAAACGAAAATTTTTCCGGCAAATAGTTTGCGATGTTCGTCATCGATAAGAAGAATATTTGCGCAATTTTGCAAAATATTGCTGACCCCCTGAAGTGCCGGATGGTAAGATAGAACCAACGGTATCCTCGTGTCATCCTTCTGCTTGGAATTTCTATTTAACAGGTTTTCTCTATCCAAGCTTCTAACTTTGTCTAGTTGACTGTCGATTTCCCCTTCTTGATACCCCCGCCCAATAAGCCATGACTTTAAATTTCCCATCCGTTCGTTAAAAAATGAGTCCTCAGAACAAATGCGCCTAATGCGAAGGGCCTGACCATATGGAATGCCCTTTTTGGTGTGGTAAGGATGACAAGAGGAACGATGCAGGAGCGGATGCGTATCAGTCGGTTTCGTGTAGAGATCTGTAACCAACTTACTACCTTCTCTGATGACCTCAGTGTCAAGAAAGTTGATGCTCTCCTTAGACCATTCAGCTGTAAATTTAATGGAATGGTGTGCAGTGTTAGGGTATTCTACAAATTCCGAAAGTTTCTCTTCCCCATGGGTCCAAATTAAGAAAACGTCGTCAATGTACCGCCACCACAGCCAAGGTTTGCAGCTGGAGCCACTCAGAAGTTTTTCCTCCAGGTCTGCTAAGAACAAAATCGCATATGATGGCGCACATTTGGTGCCTATTGCTGTACCCCTCAGCTGATGATAAAACGCCCCATTAAACTCAAAAAAGTTATTCTTAAGTACTACCTCTGCAAGGGATTCCGTAGAAACAGACTGATTATTTCTAGAGTTTAAAATATCACGTAGAGCCTTCAATCCCTCGTCATGCGGTATACTTGGGTAAAGCCCAACAACATCAATGGTACAAAGAATTATCACTATTATGTTTTGGCTCTGGAACATTGCTTTTCGGATTCAGCACCTCAAATATAGCATTTACGCTCTCTAAACTACCTTCTAAGGTAAACATAGAAGATTTCTATAATTTCAATACTATTATATGGCATCAACAGCATTGAAAAATGCCGGAAATTGATGCTTCCTGGAATTTTTTGGCTCTGGAACATTGTTTTTCGGATTCAGCACCTCAAATATAGCATTTACGCTCTCTAAATTACGTTATAAGGTAGACAAAGAAGATTTTTATAATATTAATACTATTATATGGCATCAAAAGCATCGAAACATGCCGGAAATTGATGCTTCCTGGATTTTTTTTGGCTCTGGAACATTGTTTTTCGGATTCAGCCCCTCAAATAAAGCATTTACGCTCTCTAAATTACGTTATAAGGTAGACATAGAAGATTTTTATAATTTTAATACTATTATATGGCATCAAAGGCATCGAAACATGCCGGAAATTGATGCTTCCTGGATTTTTTTGGCTCTGGAACATTGTTTTTCGGATTCAGCCCCTCAAATAAAGCATTTACGCTCTCTAAATTACGTTATAAGGTAGACATAGAAGATTTTTATAATTTCAATACTATTATATGGCATCAAAGGCATCGAAACATGCCGGAAATTGATGCTTCCTGGATTTTTTTGGCTCTGGAACATTGTTTTTCGGATTCAGCCCCTCAAATAAAGCATTTACGCTCTCTAAATTACGTTATAAGGTAGACATAGAAGATTTTTATAATTTTAATACTATTATATGGCATCAAAGGCATCGAAACATGCCGGAAATTGATGCTTCCTGGATTTTTTTGGCTCTGGAACATTGTTTTTCGGATTCCGCACCTCAAATATAGCATTTACGCTCTCAAAATTACGTTATAAGGTAGACATAGAAGATTTTTATAATTTCAATACTATTATATGGCATCAAAGGCATCTAAACATGCCGGAAATTGATGCTTCCTGGATTTGTTTGGCTCTGGAACATTGTTTTTCGGATTCCGCACCTCAAATATAGCATTTACGCTCTCTAAATTACGTTATAAGGTAGCCATAGAAGATTTTTATAATTTTAATACTATTATATGGCATCAAAAGCATCGAAAAATGCCGGAAATTGATGCTTCCTGGAATTTTTTGGCTCTGGAACATTGTTTTTCGGATTCAGCACCTCAAATATAGCATTTACGTTCTCTAAATTACGTTATAAGGTAGACATAGAAGATTTTTATAATTTTAAATAATATTCATGCCTAACATGATATAATATTCATTTAAATAATATTCATGCCTAATTCGGCGAGTGGGCTAATTTGTGTTATTGAGATGAGTCTGGAAAGAGCTGAAAGTACAGTGGGCCAAGTTCAATATCCCCTATTTTTCCCACGCACATAAGAATTAAAATTTTGTACAAGCATAGTTATGTCGAAAGAGTAGATTTGCAGAGAGGAGAAAACAAATAAATACCCCTGTAAATAATGCAGGACCGCGGGACGGTCCGGTAGTTTATAGTTATTCTTAATTAGCTATTTCAGCACTAAAGTGAAACTTTCGTAGGGTTAATTTTACCACCGCAGTTTTATCCGATATCTCCCGCTAAGGAGTTTTTACGTGGACTGTAGCGCGGATCAGTGTCTAAAGAAAAAGCAAAATATCATCTCGCCTTTGGTCGCCTATGAGATTTCGGGAAAGCCTGATGTAGGTCACGACGAGTAAAACATCGGCTCACATCACACATTAGTGTAATAGAAGGGAATAGAGGATTAAAGTAATTAGGTGGGCGGCCGTTGCCAGCTTTGCTGGAGTGTTGCGGGGCCCCCTCTAATCAGTAAAAAACACCCTCTTGGGTAAAACACTTAGCAGCTCAGGAAGAGAAATTCGTTACCAAAGAGATCTCGTAATAGGGATCTCGATTGTCTAAACAAATGGTTGCAGGGTAGCAAACTGTCGTTAAATGTTGTAAAGACGCAAGCGATGGTTATAGGTTCCCAACCAAACCTGAAGAAGATTGCTGAAAAGAAAGTAGATTCTCCAACTTTTTCTATTGGAGGCTCTGACATAAATCTAGTTAACAATGTGAAATATTTAGGTGTTCAACTTGACAGTAATCTTGACTGGAATCAGCACATGAAAGTCTTATGTGGCAAAGTATCTCGTGCTTTAGGTTTTCTCAAGTATGCTAAGAAATTCGTACCGAAACCTACTCTGATACAAATGTACCGAGGCATTGTCGAGCCACACTTTCGCTACTGTTGCTCTGTATGGGGAAGCTGTGGCGAAGCTAGATTGCAAGCTCTGCAAAAATTGCAAAATCGAGCTGCAAGGATTGTCTCAAATAGCAGTTATGATACATCTGCGACCCTTTTGATTAAGAACCTTAAATGGCTTACTGTCAGTGATATGATTAAAAGTGAAACAGCTACGGTTACGTATAAAGCAATAACTGGCCTTGCACCTAGCTATCTTTCTGATTTGTTCACAAAAAATTCTGACCGAAATATTGATATTAGCTTGCGAAATGCAGCCACTGATCTCTATATCCCAAGGATGACAACCTGCAAAGGACAAAAAGCGATATCTTTTCGTGGCGCTAGAACTTGGAATCAGCTTCCGTTGGATATAAAACAAGCAAATTCGCTTAATTCGTTTAAATGCCAACTAAAAAACCATCTGCAGCCTTCTGCTTGACCATTTGATTGTGATTTTTCGTTCCATTCACCAGTTTTGATTTTACTCTTTTTAATTTTTTATCATAAGTATTCTAGTTAGATTTTTTAGATTTTATCACTTGTAATTAGGTTATTTTAGTAAAGTATTGTTAATTTTGTAAGCTTTTTAACACGGCCCCCTGTAAAGCAGTCGTTGATTGATGGGGCCACCGTGTATAAATAATTAAAAATGAAATGAAATGAATGAGAGCGACAAGCACTTTCTCCTCATGAACGTGTGACCGCGCTATGTCAAGATCCCCCATCAGAGTAAGCTTAAAAACACGCGTCACATGGATCCTGGATTAACCAATCACTGGATGCAAAAATTTTATAACAGATTCAAACCGACAGAAACAAAGGTTTCCACTTTTCTCATCAGAGTTAACCTAAACCAATCACAGGACAGGAAAATTTGTAACACATAAATCTATAAATTGGCAATACGCCTCCTTCGCCCATTCATCTCAAATTTTAAGTCAGAAAACGGATGAAAATCTTTCAGAAGAAAAAATCCTTTCGAGTGTTACCAGGCAGGAAAAATGCCGCCCGAAAGGAGAAGCGCTAGGGCAGGAACCAGAGCCAGCACCGCCTCTAGCAGTACAGCGGGCGGAACAGCAAATGCCTCGAGCAGTGCAGCAAATGCAAGTAATTCCAGTTCAGCAGGAGAAGCAGCGACAGCTCCCTCGAATAATGGCGCTCTTACAAGCGAACAGTTAGCACGGGTATCTACAGTGGTACAGGAAGCAATCATGGCAGCATTTCGCCAGCCACCCGCAGTAAGTAGGACGGAACAACACCCCCCAACTGCCGTTCAAGGCCCATCAAATCCACCAGCCGCAGCTACAATCACAATTCCAGCACTGGGTGAGCAAATGGAGAATTTTTGTTCCACTAGCCAAGCTTCCTTGCCTTTTCACGTGACCCCTCAAGCCGTGCAGTTTCCTCAACAAGCAAGTTTCACACTTGATGAAGGCTTTGCCGATATACCTCAACAAATGGTTGACAGCATACAGAAGGGTGAGTTTTTTGAACTAAATCAGTTACTCCCAGAAAACTTGTACAAGCTTGCATTTACACCGATTCAAACTGAGAACCTTTCTGTGGCGATCGGTGAGAATAATGAACTGAAACTTGTCCCCAATAAGCAAAAGAAAATGATCACCACAGTTGAAGAGTGGACAACAGCATTTCATACATATACGAAAGTTTTAATCGATAGATATCCTGCAAGAGCCCCTGAACTTTTGAATTATATGGATATTATCAGGCAAGCCGCTCTCTATCAGAGGTCAAATGCGTGGCTAATCTACGATATTAAGTTTCGTCACAAAGCTGCAAAAATTAAATCTTTGTCATGGTCTGTCATTGACCCACAACTCTGGTTAAGAACCTTCACCGGAAATCAAGCCCAAATGGAGTTAGATGCAACTCTTTTTAGCAAAGAACCCTCGGGAAATTCAAGAGTCGGTGCAGAGAGGGACGGAACCTGCAACAACTACAATAAAGGCATGCCGTGTAGAAGATCCCCCTGCCCGTTTGCCCACAGATGCAACCGACCAGGCTGTAATGCCCCCTACCCTGGCAACCTCTGTCCAAAACAACCAGCCACGGGAAAACCCTATGAAACCCCAGGTAGAAACGGACAGGCAGGCTCCACCAACGATTACGCACGCCATAAGTAAGGAAACCAAGGATAAGCCCAAAATTGTATCGCCTATTAATGTTGAGAGGTTAGAATTTGAATTACAAGCTCACCGAAACCAAGCATTTGTAAATAAGCTGTGTACAGAGTTGAGGGAGGGCGCTAGAATTGGATACGAGGGTGCTCGGACACCACGAATATCTCGGAATCTCCCAACGGCCCTCGCTAACCCAGAAAAAATTAGCAGGAATCTGGAAAAAGAGATTTCTGCTGGAAGAGTAGAGGGACCATTTTCATCGCCACCTTTTCCTAATTTCCAGGTCTCACCCCTCGGAATTATCCCGAAAAAGAATTCAGACAAGTTTAGGACCATTTTCCATCTCTCGTATCCTAAGACTGGCCATTCCATTAACTCTGGTATTGATAAAGAGCCGTTCTCTCTTAATTATATCACAACTGACAATGCAATTGAAGCGATCCAAGCCTTTGGACAAGGGACAAAAATGGCAAAAACCGATATTGAGTCCGCTTTTCGACTGTATCCCGTGCATCCTGAGGATTGGGAATTGTTAGGTATGAAATGGGAAGGCAAGTATTTCTTCGAGAAGTCTATTCCTTTTGGCCTAAGATCCGGTCCGTTCATTTTTAACCAACTCGCTGAGGCGACTGAGTGGATCTTACGGTACAATTGTGGTATCTCTTATGTGGTTCACTTTCTTGACGATTTCCTGATAATGGAACCACCTTTTGTAGGCTCATCCACCATTTTCTCATGTGACATCAGTTTATCAAGCATGCTAAACACATTTAAGGCTCTTGGCGTGCCACTGTCTAAGGAGAAAACACAAGGTCCAACAACTAGGATTGAGTTTTTAGGTATCATATTGGATTCCGAAAGAATGGAAGCTTGCCTGCCCAACGATAAGGTTACCCGCCTTAAAACAGAATTAGAGAGGTGGTCTAATAAATCATCTGCTACATTACAGGAAATCCAGTCCCTTATTGGATCCCTAAACTTTGCCTGTAAGGTTATTCCCCCAGGTAGGCCATTTCTTCAACGCATAATACACTTAACTATAGGCGTAACTAAGCCCCATCACCATATCTCGTTGAATAAAGGGTTTTTTGAAGACATCAACACCTGGCGTTCTTTTTTGGACGGTTGGAATGGCAAAAAATTCTTCCTAAATTCCACCTGGGACACCTCCCTATCCCTGTATCTGTATACCGATGCCTCTGGGTCTATTGGTTATGGTGGTATTCATGGGAACCAATGGTTTCAAGGAAAATGGCCTCCTCGTCAAAGCCTTGGAGCTCCAAATATTAGCATAAACTGGCAAGAACTCTTTGCTATAATTGTAGCATGCAGCATTTGGAGCAAATCATGGTCACAAAAAAGAGTTCTGTTTTATTGTGATAATGAATCAGTAGTTAGCATCATAAATACAAAGCGTTCTAGATGCAGTAAGATTATGGAATTAGTTAGAATTCTTACGCTTTTAACGCTAAAGGATAATTTTTACTTTAAAGCTAAACATATTTCTGGTAGTAGAAATGAAGTTGCTGATGCCTTATCTCGCTTTCAGGTAACCCGGTTCCGTCAGCTTGCACCATGGGCAGATGGCAAGCCACAACGAGTTCCGAAGAACCTTTCGCTTCTCTAGTTCCAAATTTGCAATATTTTGCATCCAATTCTTTAGCTGAAAATACAAAGCGAGCATATGCAACTGGGATAAATCAATACAAAAAATTCTTTTATGGCTTTAAACTGCAGAAACATCGACGACTCCTCCCAAGCAATGAAGTTACACTATGCTACTTTGCGGTATTTATGGCAAAAAGCGTTAAACATGACACAATCAAATCTTATCTTGCTGCGATTAAGCATTTTCATTTGGTGAACGGCTTCAATCTAAAACTCGAAAATTTCTTACAGTTGCAATTTATTCTTCGTGGGATAAAGAGAAGTCAAAACCCAGAACAGAGAACAAGGTTACCAATTTTAAAGTGTCATTTACCAGTGTTTCAAGAGTGTCTGCTTAAATCCTTGCCAAGGAAGGAAGATAACCTTATGCTGTGGGCTGCCATCTGCCTTGCATTTTTTGGCTTTCTACGAATAAGTGAATTTACCTGCAGTGAGAAATTTCATCCTGCTTTACATCTAAGCAGATCTGACATCACATTTAGTCCATCTTTTGAAGAGCCCATCTCAATGTCGGTTATAATTAAAGGCTCAAAAACTGACCCGTTTAGGAAAGGTGTGTCCCTCATCATTGGGAGAAGCTACAGTCCTATCTGTGCTGTTTCCGCTGTAAAAGATTACCTAGAAGCTACAACGTACAGAAACGGTCCACTTTTTCAATATTCTGATGGTCGATATCTAACCAAGGGTTTGTTTACAACAGCTATCCTCCAGTTTCTCACAACAGCAGGATATAAACCCCAGCATTACGCAGGTCACAGCTTTCGAATTGGCGCTGCCACATCAGCTGCCTCAGCAAAACTCCCTCCGTGGCTGATCAAAGATTTAGGACGATGGACATCCGATTGTTATGAACGGTACATTAGAACTCCGTCCAATGTATTTATTTAAGCTTCAAAAATTTTGTTAGGCTAGTCTTTAGTAACGTTCTTCGCCAACTTTTCTTGTCTGGGGATTGCAGAGGCGCAATTGTGGGAGTCAATTGTCCCTAACAGGCCAATTTTGTCATAGACCACGAAAAGTTGAAAGCTTGTTTTTCTCAAGCATGCAAAAACCTATTCTATTGGCCTAAATACCCATACAATGAGATACAGGTAAATCCGTTAGATTGACCATGATTATCTATCTAATTTGATTTGCCAGGCACATCCCAGAATGGTACGGACTTACCAGTATGGGACCCGCCCTTCTCTGGCACATCCCAAGCAGGGACCCGCCTTTGACGTATCATTTCACTCTTAGGCACATCCTCGGACGGACCACCGGCCAAATATCCGTCCAGGACCCGCCTTCTAAATTCTACTGACACTGCAGAAAATTAAATAATATTCATGCCTAACATGAATACAGTTAATTCGGCGAGTGGGCTAATTTGTGTTATTGAGATGAGTCTGGAAAGAGCTGAAAGTACAGTGGGCCAAATTCAATATCCCCTATTTTTCCCACGCACATAAGAATTAAAATTTTGTACAAGCATAGTTATGTCGAAAGAGTAGATTTGCAGAGAGGAGAAAACAAATAAATACCCCTGTAAATAATGCAGGACCGCGGGACGGTCCGGTAGTTTATAGTTATTCTTAATTAGCTATTTCAGCACTAAAGTGAAACTTTCGTAGGGTTAATTTTACCACCGCAGTTTTATCCGATATCTCCCGCTAAGGAGTTTTTACGTGGACTGTAGCGCGGATCAGTGTCTAAAGAAAAAGCAAAATATCATCTCGCCTTTGGTCGCCTATGAGATTTCGGGAAAGCCTGATGTAGGTCACGACGAGTAAAACATCGGCTCACATCACACATTAGTGTAATAGAAGGGAATAGAGGATTAAAGTAATTAGGTGGGCGGCCGTTGCCAGCTTTGCTGGAGTGTTGCGGGGCCCCCTCTAATCAGTAAAAAACACCCTCTTGGGTAAAACACTTAGCAGCTCAGGAAGAGAAATTCGTTACCAAAGAGAGCGGCAAGCACTTTCTCCTCATGAACGTGTGACCGCGCTATGTCAAGATCCCCCATCAGAGTAAGCTTAAAAACACGCGTCACATGGATCCTGGATTAACCAATCACTGGATGCAAAAATTTTATAACAGATTCAAACCGACAGAAACAAAGGTTTCCACTTTTCTCATCAGAGTTAACCTAAACCAATCACAGGACAGCAAAATTTGTAACACATAAATCTATAAATTGGCAATACGCCTCCTTCGCCCATTCATCTCAAATTTTAAGTCAGAAAACGGATGAAAATCTTTCAGAAGAAAAAATCCCCACCCGCCCTTCCCTTTTTAAAATACAGCAATCAATTCAGGTAGGATGTACCCATGATGTGCTTGACCTTAGTACGAAATGCAAGTCTAATATTTCAAAGGTTTGAAGAAGCAAAGAAAATCGTTATTTATTTCAAATTGAAGTTCAACTGCGGCGGTTATCCAACCATTGCAGCTGGAAGGATTTTAATAACCTTCTCCATCGGCTCCACATTTAAATTCAAAAGGCCTGCTCGATAGACCTCAACAAATATATGATACTACCCCGAGAGGGAAAGTAGTAGGTCGCAGGGATTACCCGACGGGGAAAGTACCTGCTTGTGGCTTATGATTACCCTCAGAGAACGAGGCGTTGGGATTACCTCAAAAGGGAAAGTAGTAGACTGTCTGTGATTACATTGTGAAGTAGCAGACCATAGTTTATGATTACCCAGGCGAGGAAAGTACCAACTTTCGAAAAAGGTGCGTCGAGCAAGGTCTCTCTGACTGCCGCAGTTGCACTTCCTAACCCTCACTTAAACTAATCTATTTTTCCTTTTCAGATGACCGTAGAAACGTAATAGTTAGATTGTAGAAGTATCATAATCTCTTCACCTAGTTGTTGATATCTATAGTTCTGTTTATGTTTTAAAAACTCGATTTCTTTGCTTCACTCCCCTTCACTTTACTAACAGACGAGGATGGAAAAATTAACTACAACTTATGGTATTGGATGGGACAATGAACCTTATTACATAGATTCTTTCGATTTTTCTGTTTACATGTATAATGCTAGCTATTTGAAGTAACGTACTTATTTGATCACAGCTTACTAGATTCACTAGGTTCCGCAAAGAGACCATCGAGGGAGTCAATTGTCCCTAACAGGCCAATTTTGTCATAGACCACGAAAAGTTGAAAGCTTGTTTTTCTCAAGCATGCAAAAACCTATTCTATTGGCCTAAATACCCATACAATGAGATACAGGTAAATCCGTTAGATTGACCATGATTATCTATCTAATTTGATTTGCCAGGCACATCCCAGAATGGTACGGACTTACCAGTATGGGACCCGCCCTTCTCTGGCACATCCCAAGCAGGGACCCGCCTTTGACGTATCATTTCACTCTTAGGCACATCCTCGGACGGACCACCGGCCAAATATCCGTCCAGGACCCGCCTTCTAAATTCTACTGACACTGCAGAATGATTTGGCTTTTGTTCTGCAGTGCTGGTTACACCCCATGGGACGGTTGTCCTCCCTCTTTGCGTCTCCAATACCCCATTTCAAGCTTTAATAGTTAGAATTAGCTTAGTAATCGCATTTAAGTTAGATTTAGGCTAAAATTGATTAATTACATAACAGCTGGAAAAGTTTCTCTCTCTGGTCAGTTCTAGCAGAATAAAGAAAAATTCCGGCAAGGAATCCGCGCAAATCGTACGGGAGGGCAGGGGCATTTCACTCATTCAAGATATCGGTAAAACAAAAGGAGCTTACAGATGTTTGATAAAAAATGTTCTTGTAACAAAAGGATTTTGTCAAAGGTATACGATATTTTGTAGGGGTGTAGTGCCCCCCAGCCCGGGCATTGAGTACACGAGATAGAATTAATACTATTATATGGCATCAAAGGCATCGAAACATGCCGGAAATTGATGCTTCCTGGAATTTTTTGGCTCTGGAACATTGTTTTTCGGATTCCGCACCTCAAATATAGCATTTACGCTCTCTAAATTACGTTATAAGGTAGACACAGAAGATTTTTATAATTTCAATACTATTATATGGCATCAAAGGCATCGAAACATGCCGGAAATTGATGCTTCCTGGAATTTTTTGGCTCTTGAACATTGTTTTTCGGATTCCGCACCTCAAATATAGCATGAGTAGATTTTATGTAGTTGTTCTTTTTGTTCATGTCATTTATTTTCTTGTCTTATATTTTGACTAGTTTCTTCTTTTTTTATATTATATATCTATATGTTAATGGCCTCAGGGTAGACATTGCTTTTTTGCTCCTTGGGGTATCGTTGTAGTAGTATTGTAGGGTAATTATGTAAGTAGTGTAGGGTAGCTCATATTGTAAAGTAGTTCTGTAAGTAGTGTAGTGTAGCTCGTAAATATATTGTAACTTTTTATTGGAATATATATAAAAAAAAAAAAAAAAAAAAAAAATATAGCATTTACGCTCTCTAAATTACGTTATAAGGTAGCCATAGAAGACTTTTATAATTTTAATACTATTATATGGCATCAAAGGCATCGAAACATGCCGGAAATTGATGCTTCCTGGAATTTTTTGCCTCTGGAACATTGTTTTTCGGATTCAGCACCTCAAATATAGCATTTACGCTCTCTAAATTACGTTATAAGGTAAACATAGAAGATTTTTATAATTTTAATACTATTATATGGCATCAAAGGCATCGAAACATGCCGGAAATTGATGCTTCCTGGAATTTTTTGGCTCTGGAACATTGTTTTTCGGATTCCGCACCTCAAATATAGCATTTACGCTCTCTAAATTACGTTATAAGGTAGACATAGAAGATTTTTATAATTTCAATACTATTATATGGCATCAAAGGCATCGAAACATGCCGGAAATTGATGCTTCCTGGAATTTTTTGGCTCTGGAACATTGTTTTTCGGATTCCGCACCTCAAATATAGCATTTACGCTCTCTAAATTACGTTATAAGGTAGCCATAGAAGATTTTTATAATTTTAATACTATTATATGGCATCAAAAGCATCGAAAAATGCCGGAAATTGATGCTTCCTGGAATTTTTTGGCTCTGGAACATTGTTTTTCGGATTCAGCACCTCAAATATAGCACTTACGTTCTCTAAATTACGTTATAAGGTAGACATAGAAGATTTTTATAATTTTAATACTATTATATGGCATCAAAGGCATCGAAACATGTCGGAAATTGATGCTTCCTGGAATTTCTTTGGCTGTGGACCATTTTATTCGGATTCACCACCTCAAATATTCACGCTCTGAAAACTACATTACAAATTCAAAATAAAATATTTTCATGATTTTGACACAATAATGTCACCGATGGCATCAATGCATGCCGGAAATCGATGCCTCCAGGAATTTTTTTGGCTTTACAACATTTTTTTCGGGATTCAGCAGCTCAAATATAGTATGTACACTCTAAAATTGCATCTTAAAGTAAATATAATACACAGGGTGTCCCAAAAAACATGTGTGCCGTTTGAATGGCTACTATGGAGGAGCCATAAATCTAACTTTCCTGTTTTTCAGATTTGCGAATAGAAGGGATTTCAAATTAGAGTTTGGCACCAAGTTTGTGTAAATCTGACAAGTGGTTGCTGATTTATTGAGAAAGAAAGTCACAATCACTCGTTGCTTCCAAACCAGTGGATTTTATCTCCGTACTTAGCCTTATAACTTGAAATTTAATGTTAAATGAACTTAAAATTTAATGTTATGCCAGGAAACGCATTTGGGAGTAATTAATTACCATATAACTCAAGAATATTGACCAAGCAGACTGCTGAACGCAATAGTGTTGATTTAAAACGACTCAATCACTTTCGAGAAGCAAAATATCTGATGGGCGCATGCCAGGGCCTGAAGCACTTGCGTTGCACATTGCCAATTCTAGCAACCCTAGATTTGTCCAATATTTTTGGTTGTCACAGAATTCAATGTATGACTATCTGTCTCACTTATGACCATCATCAGAAAACAGAGCTAGCTAGTTTTTTGCAATCAATTTCGTTGATTTTAACGCAATGGAGAATAATGAATCCTCTGGTTTTCAGGCAACCAACAATTTTGGCTTTCTTGCTCCATAAATCAGCGACTAACGATTAGATTTACTCAAACTTGGTGTCAAACTTTAATTTGAAGTCTCTCCTGTCAAGAACCTTAAAAACAGAAAAATTGGATTTATGGCTGCTCTGCAGAAGCCACTCAAACAGCGCACATGTTTTTTGGGACACCCTGTATTTTATGATTTTAATACCACTGTGGCATCAAATGCATTTACGCATGCCAAAAAATGATGTTTCCTGGCATTTTTGGGCTTGGGAACATTGATTTTCGGATTCAGCATCAAAAGTAACACAGGAAACCGTTGAAAAATCAATTTTAACACGAAAATTGTGCGACGTTTTCAACAAATACTGTATCGTGTGTGCTGAACAGTTCTTTGCTTCTTTAAGAGCCCTTTGACATCAAAAGTTGTCTGAATACGTTCAGAAAACTTCTCAGCTTTCAGTTGGGCATCAGGGGGACAAAGAAACTTTTGGCACAACTGGAATGTTTCATCAAGCTGCAAACAACGTTTTAAAACAAAATTTGTTTGTTTACAATTAGGCCTATCAGTTTATGCAGTCATAATTCTTTAAATGTAGACGAAGATATTGGTGACCCGAAGAAGTGACACTTTAGAAAGATCATTAAAATTTGATTATATTTTTGTCTCTTGCCATAATGATATGGAGCTCTACCACTATGCCTACTTTACTCTGTTGGAGTTTGTTTAGGTCACCTTTCCATGTAGATTCCAAATTTTGATTTTGTTCTCTAAATTCCTGCGCTAATTTGTTATGACATCGCAATGAAATCTACAGAAATTCTCGGAAATTGTAGAATGGTTCTGCTGACCAGGGGTGTGACCCAAACATTTTTGTTACTCAGCTGGATTCTACATTAATCTATTCTCCTTGTTTGCGACTTAGAAACTTGATAAATTCACCGTCTTCAAATGAGTTTATGTTTAAAATACGCTGTAATTTCGAAAAACCCAACGCTAGAATAATACCAGGTGTCCAAAAAAAAAGTACTCCCGTTTGAAAAATCACCAGAATTTGATTACACAACCGATCCTAATTTCCTTTTTTTGTCAAGTAGATCAAGAACCAAATTATTTTCCCAGATAAACCAAATTTTTTAATTGGTTTAAAAAGTAGCAAATTTAGCTCTTTTTGGAGTTGCCTGGTTTTGAATCATACTGCAAAAAATCACTGATGATGCCAGATCAATTTTTTGTGCATGTAAAGCTTCTAGTTTGGTCATAAATGACAGAAAGAAATGCGCACTATCATTAGAGACTTAAATGATGTTATAAAATCTGAAAACTTTGACTCTTAGACACAATTGAGTATTTTGCTTTAAAACTATAACTCAAAATAAGGTTTTCCAGCCTGTAATTTTTCTACCTTGTTGTATCAAAAGCAAAAATTTTATAATCTAGAAATATTTTGGGTCTTTGGCAAAACAAGTGAAAAAGACAATTTTATCAGAGGGTTGATGATTGATTTTTGGTGATTTTTTAAACCGGAGTACTTTTTTTGGGACACCCGGTAGATAATAAGACTTTTTACTCCACCAAGTAATACTCCACCAAGACTTTTTTGGGGCATGGGCCAGTTTTTCTGCAAAAGAATTTTTTCTGATACGATTTTTTGTGTCAAATTCCCGTCATTTCTTGGATTTTTCCTTGACGTAAAATGCATCTTCTCGGACAAATCTCGGCGCTTGCTGTCGTTCCGGGCCTGCCTTGTCGCTCCAAATGTTTTCATGACAATCAATGGCAGTCGCCCACGAGACTTAACTTATTTATTCTCATCCACTCCGAGAGGTTGAGCAATTCCTGTTGCGCCTCTAAGACCAGTTTCTCAAAATCATCCGATGCGACCGTTACATTTGTATCATCGGCATAGATACTTGCTTGGGAAAAATTCAAACACTTCTCGAAGTCGTTCAGATATATGATAAACATGAGAGGACCTAAGCAGAAACCTTGAGGTATGGCACATGTTACCTCACTTGTCATTGATCTCTGTCCGTTTATAGAACAAAATTGCTTCCTATGATCTAAATAGGACTGAAACCAGTTCCCAGCGGTGCCCCTTATACCCTTGTTTTACTTACTGGCTCGACTTATTTATTCTCATATAACTTGAGAAACCATTCATTCTAATAAAGGAAATCCACTCCGAGAGGTTGAGCAATTCCTGTTGCGCCTCTAAGACCAGTTTTTCTCAAATATCATCCGATGCGACCGTTACATTTGTATCATCGGCATAGATACTTGCTTGGGAAAAATTCAAACACTTCTCGAAGTCGTTCAGATATATGATAAACATGAGAGGACCTAAGCAGAAACCTTGAGGTTTATGGCACAATCACTTGTCATTGATCTCTGTCCGTTTATAGAACAAAATTGCTTCCTATGATCTAAATAGGACTGAAACCAGTTCCCAGCGGTGCCCCTTATACCGTATCTGCACAATTTTTCGACCACTAGTTTGTGATCGACCCTATCAAATGCTTTCTTAAGGTCAAGAAATATGGTAGGGTTCAATTTTTTACTATCAATATTTTCATACCAAATATCGGTACTGCATATCAAGGATGTTATTGTGGAGTATAGTTTACGAAAAGCTGACTGATTCTTGGCGATTACATTATTTTCAAGAAAGAAATCAAACATCTGATCGTGTACTATCCGCTCCAGGATCCTAGAAAAAATTTAAATAATCGAAATGGGCCTATAATTGTTTACATTTTTTTTGGCACCTGATTTAAATATAGGAGTTACTCTTGCAAGTTCCAAATGTCTGGGAACATACCGTTTTCTAATGATGAATTGAATATCATCGACAAAGGCTTTGACACAAGGTCTCCCACATCTTTGACAATGGTTGTGGGTACTTTATGATTTATGAGAATATCTAAATTCACTACTGAAAATTTCAAAATCATGAAACAGTGATAAGGTGGCTCGCTACCAAGTAAAATAAGCTCAAACACAAAAAACAATAACTTAAGGTGGCTCTCTACTGATATAAATTTCACACTGATACACACTTGGTGTCCTATGGGTCATGGTGTGAGACAGAGAAGCGACCAAATAATGGCAGGAAATGCCATATTTTGAGCGAGAATATTATCATAAATCTAAATCTTGCAATACGACGTGAAAGCAAAGTTTGCGTTGTAAATGGTATAAAAGCACAAATTTCCACAAATTCAAGGTGATTTAAAGAATTAGCAATAAGTTAAAAATTAAGATGGTAGATGGCAAAACTGTGCGTAAAGATATTTCATGATTGGGAATGCAATAAAATTTGGATAATCTCTCAAAAAGTTTGACTTTGTGTGTTGGGTCACCCGGTACTCCCAATACAAGAATATTATATCATGTTGTAAAATGAGATGTGGCGCTCAATGAAAACTAAGCTGAAACTGGTTTCATTTTCATTTTCAATCATTTAGGGAGGGTGACCCTTCAACAAAGGTTGATAAAATACAATAACTACAATAATACAATAATTAATACTTAATAGAAAATAAAAAGAAGCTAATATGTTTATCAAAATACAATATTTACAATATATTCAGTATAGAAAAGAAAAGTAAGGCAGGGAACTTTATTAGACGACCCAGGAATCCACCCCACCACCAACCCCAAGCCCGACCCCCACCAAATCGACCTAAGACACCCAGTACATGGAATAGTCTCTCTAATGAGACAAAATCAACTGAAAATCTCAAAACTTTCCAACAAATCATGAAACAATGGAATGGAATACAATGTACATGCAACGTATGCCAGTACAATATGCATTAGAGGTCTTAGGGTGGGTTCTGTCTGTTTGATACCTAGGGGATAACTGTAGATATGTATGTACCTTTGTTTAATTTAGCTTATAATTTAGTTTACTGTAAATATTCGAATTTGATTAGTTTCTTTTATTTTATATTTAAGAAGCTAGCTTCCCGGTTATGGAAATGATAAAATGCGAGACAGCTACTATTATATACAAAGCATTGTCAAACCCGGCTATCTTTCAAACCTTTCAAGAAAAACTCTGCGCGTGATATCAGTATGAATTTGCGGAATGCCATTGCCGATGTCCTTGTTCCAAGGATGAAAACTTGCAATGGGCAGAAAGCGATATCTTTCCGGGGTGCAAAGACTTGGAATGAATTGCCTTTGGATGTCAAACAAGCGCCGTGTCTTAGCATTTTTAAAAGTAGGCTGAAAAGTAATTTGCCTCTCTCAGGCTAACTCCATTATTTTTCATTTATTTTTTTATTTTAGATTGTAAATATAGGTCATTTGTTAGTAATTTTTAGTAATATTGTAAAGTTTGACACGGCCCCCTGTAAAGCAATCCTCTCGATTGACGGGGCTACCGTGTAAAAATAATGAAAAATGAAAAAAATGAAAGCTTTTTGCATTTCGAATCAAAATAACTTGACAACAACAACAACAAAGTACAGACACGGCGACATCCCCATCTCCCACCACACAAGCCATCAAGCGCGCCCAGAATCCCAATGGCCGACCCAGCAGAAATCAAGCCCAAAACCAAAGGCCAGGCAGACCCCAGATAATCCGAGAAACCCCACTGCCAATATTCAAATGCTTTTCTTGAATTTGTAAAGGGAGGGTGCCAGTTTAGCCTCGGTAGAGAGGCTGTTCCATAACTTAGCACCTCGGAAGGAAAAGGCTTTTTGTCCTTGCGCTGTGTTTTTCTTAGGCAACCTAACATCAGTATTTGTGTTGCAGAGGTTGCGGGAAGAACATACACTATTTTTATTGAAAAGGTCACAAAGGTATTTTGGGGCAAGATTCTGCAGAGACTTGAAAGTTACAATCTTTGAGTGTGTGTTAATCAACTGCTGTATGGTTTTCTACTCCAAACTTTCAAACATAGGCTTGATAGCAGCACCAAATCTACTATTTGTAACAATCCTAGCTGCCCTGTTCTGGAGCTTCTGCAGATGCTGAATTTCTGCAGCATTACAGCAACCCCACACTGAGCAGCAATAATGAAAATGGGGTTCTACAATGCTAGTATAAAGAGTCTTCACAGTTGTAATTGGGAGGTACGGTTTTGAATATTTCAAAAACCCAACAGCACGAGAGACTTTAGCAGAAACTGCTCTGATGTGTTTTTTCCAATTAAGATTGTCATCTATTTGAACACCTAAGTACTTTGCCTTGTTGCGTATCTCAATTTCCTTTTCTCTTATTTTGGATCAAATCTTATGTTTGAATGTGTAAGAGATTTGTGTTTTTGTTGAGAGGCAATTAGCATTGAATATGTTTTAGCTACATTCAAGGATAACTTGTTGCCCGTAAGCCATTCTTCTAGCTTTTTTAAATCTTCATTAATTTCCTTGTTTAGCTGAGGAATGTCCTTGGAACAGAGGTAAATACTGGTATCATCAGCATACATGGATGTTTTTGAGTTCTTAATTGCTAGAGAAAGGTCATTGATGTAGACTAAGAAAAGCAGAGGGCCAAGACAAGAACCTTGAGGGACTCCAATCTCAATTTCCTCAATTTTTGAATCTGCACCATTTACTCGTGCAAACTGTTTCCTACTAGACAGGTAAGATTTGAACCATGCAAGTTCTCTGTCTTGAACCCCATAAAGATAAAGTTTTTTGCAGAGAATTTCATGATCAACAGTATCAAATGCTTTTTTCAGATCAATGAAAATCAATCCAGTCATCTGTCCTGTGTCTAACCCATTGTACCAGTCATCTGTACATTTAAGCAAAGATGTAACAGTTGAATGGAGGGCTCTGAAACCAGACTGGTCTGGTGACAGAAATCCATTTTCATCTAGATACTGGTACAACTGGTCAAAAACAAGCTTTTCAAAAAGTCTTGCTATGACTGGTAGCACAGAAATTGGACGATAGTTTGACCTTTCACACTTCTCACCCTCTTTAAAGATTGGTGTTACCCTAGCAATTTTCCATGAGTCAGGAAATGTACTTGTCTCAATAGAAATATGAAAAAGGTGGGCAAGAGACTTTGAGATAAAGGGTAGTGCTAGCTTGAGGAAATAGCTTGAGATATTGTCATGGCCAAAACTTTTCGCCGTCTTGATCTTTCCAATTGCATCTCCTATTTTCTGCTCACTAATTGCTCCAAATTTAAAGGTTTTACCCTCTTTGTTGATTTGGTATTCCCCTGAAAGGAATGGATTTGGCTTTTCTTTTATATTTTTGGCCAAGTCCTTGCCTATAGAGCAGAAGAATTTGCTCAGTCTCCACAATCTCTTGTTTATCAACAATATTATTGTCATTACCGCCTTTCAAACTATCAATATTGGTTGTTTTTGAACGCTTGTTAAGGAGCTGGTTCAAAGTTTTCCAGGACTTTTTCATGTTACCCTGTTGCATTGTTATTTTTTCAGAAAAGTACTGCCTTTTCAGTGTCAGGTTAAGATTGTTAACTCTGTTTCTAACTTGTTTGTAACAGGCCATCAAAATCTGTGAATTGTATTTCACAGCAGCTTTTTTCAGCCTTTCCCTTGTCCGAATCAAACCATTTAAGTTAGCATTGACCCATGGGCAGTACCTCTCTGAAACTCTTACTTGCCTAAGAGGAGCATGCTTCTCAATGATGGAAGAGAAAAGCGATGACCAGTTGTTAACAAGTACATTTATGTCATCAGAATGACCAAGTAGTTGCTCCCAATCTATGCTAGCAACATCACTTAAAAAAGCTTCTTCGGAAAAGTTTTTCATGATTCTTGTCCTAATATTTTTGTGATCTTTTTTCAAATTGCCATTGAATTTACGAACGCAATAGACCATATAATGGTCACTCATTGTAACTTTGTACACTCCAGATGTTAGAACGTTTCTAGGTGATGTAGTTGCAATGTGGTCAATAATAGTTGATGTATCAAGAGTGACCCTGGTTGGCTCCCTAATAAGCTGCTCCAGACCAAACAGGTCATAGAGGTCACATATATGTTTTTAATTGTTATCTCTTAATTGTCCATCAGAACCATCAGAGAGATCACAATTGGTATCACCTAGAAGAATTATTTCTTTTCCTTCCTTATCCAAATAGGCAAGGTTTGCCTCAAGCTTCTTGAAGGAGTCAACAGGATCATTCGGGGGTCGATACCAAGCAACTAAGAGATAAGACTTACTCTTTGGTGGCTCAATTTCTACACAAATAAGTTCAAGATCCTTAACAGGCAGATCATCTCGCCTTGTATAGTTTAGAGAATCTTTTATATACAAGGCTACCCCTCCACCACTGGCATTTCTGTCCAGTCTTGTTTGCTGCTAACCCTCTATTTTTGTGAGCTCCTTGGGGTGGTCAGGTGGCAGTTTTGTCTCATTTAGAGCAAGAATGTGAATCCCATTATCATAAATTAAAGATTGCACTTCGTCTAAATGACTGCGCAGACCATTTACATCGAGAGATGCAATTGTAAGACCTTTTTTGTACCCAAGATGCTGATGACCGCAGTCTTTACCACTGCTACTACTATTTTGTGATACATAATAGTTGCAACTGACATCATCCTCCCTAGGATTAATAAAATTTTCATCAAAGATGATTCAACTTACCTAATAGGTTCATAGCAAACCTTGCAATACCTCTAGTATTGAGGTGCAGTCCTTTTCTTCCCAGGAGATCTTTTGTAATGTTGTTGTTATTAAGCAAGTCCATCCCAGGTTTCTTCTTCATTCGGGTCCTGCCCTTCGAATCAATTATCAAGTATGTGTAATTATTTTAAAGTCAATCAAGATGATTCTCTTCCTGGGGCATGTGAAGCAAAAAAAATAAAAAATACGATACAAACTTACCTTTAAGCGCTTCTAAATATGTTTCTTTATTCCATCGCTCATACAACTCATTTCGTATTGTCTTTAGCAAGCAGTCCAGCAGAATTTTCCACTGGAAAAAAGTATTTCATACTTAACGCTTGGCTAAAAACGATTTTATCAGAATCTTTTAAATGGAGCATGATGATGCACATAGATACAACAGTCAACAATAACAGTTTGAAGTACCAAATAGAATGGTTCTGGGTTCCTATTATATTACTAGGATATTTCACACACAAATATCGTGGTGCCATTGAACAGTTTTCATTGAAAGCTGATCGTAAATCTTCTAGAGTGTAGTGATTGAATTTGCCGATTCAAAGACAGCAACGTGTCAAAATAAAGCGATGTTGGTAGAAGATACTACTAAATTGTTGGTCAAAGAATTATCCGTACTTAACAAATTTGTTTGCTACTAGTTTTCCTATCTGTGTGTAAGGTTTGACAAATGTTCTTAAAGGAAATTAACTGAAAGGCACCAAACACCACCGGTGCATTTGCAAAAAGTGGTCGATCCGTGTGATCACTTTGACTTCAACCTTTGAGCTTTGGGCTGCATAGTTGCATAGTTGAAGTGAAGCACTGGGAAGTGGCTGCGCATTGACCCGAAGAATCAGAAATTGTGGATTATATTCTGTCTCAAATTAGATACCAAGTGAAGATGCCCTCGAAACTGTTGAAGTGTTTCATAAGTTCTGCGCAATGCCAAATCTCACATGATATCTAAATTGAGAGATACTTTCTGCATGTATCTTTTTCAACCTTGCCTCCACAAGGAAACTGCAGACTTACGCAGAGAATGTTTGTGAATTGAGTTAAGTTTTTAAAATCTCTGAAAGTTCAGCTTTTGCGAATGGGGACCCAATAGTCCCCTGTGTTCGCCTCTTATGGTAACTTCAAATAGAAATGTCTTTCAGATTGTGCGCTTAAATTGGACATCTTTTGGAGGAGTGTGTGAGTGCTTTTGTGCCTCAGAAAATCCATTGAAAAAATGACAAGTGACCTTTTCAGTGAAAGAAAGTGTGAATTGGGGGCATCGTTTACCTTTTATCTTGCGATAAACCTTCATCTCCTCGATATGTTTGACAGTTCATCGAACTGTCAGAAAAGATTTCCAAAAGTATATTCGTCCCTCCAATACATTTCTATAGTTGTGAATGCTATCGGTCAGAATTTCATCGTTAAAGATTCAGTGTTTTCAGCCCTAATCATATAAGTGAAGACGCCATAATTCGTCGAAACCTTGAAATTCCAAGAACAGGTATACCAAAACATGAGTGGAATTAAGAAAAAAGCGACTATTGGCCTTGTTGCATTTTATGAAGGCGTGTAAAATTGTTCGTTTTCATTTATCTTTCTCGCTTGCGATCAAGACTTGCCCGGATCTACACCGTCTAATTGGGTTTCTCAAAATTAGGCTCGCAAATATCAGCAAAGCACATGATCATTATCTTGTTATTTTCTCTTATGTGATTTGCTGTGCTGGTTCCACTATGCTTGGCCTCTTCTTAGTAGGCACTAAAACGAGTCGCTTAAGAAACGGCAGTTATAATTGTCGATTCCCCAGCTCCAAGAAACCTTTTTTAAGCAGTTGGCCATTGTGCGAAGCCAAGTTCAGCACGAGCCCGGTAACATCTCTGTATCACCTTTCTGTATTCTTCATTATTGGTTCCAAGGCTGCACCCACCAATTTATCTGTCTGCCTGAACACTACTTAACAAAGATGTTGACAAAATTTCAAAAGTCGTAGAAAGTACAATTTAGGGGTTTTTTATGCCATGTCAAAATAGCACATTTTCTCAACTATTGACTGATGCCAAATTTGTTGAAGTTAAACATAGAAGATTAAAGTGGGACGCGATTAAATGCCAAGTAACATCTAATTTGAAACGACATACTTAAATGTGATCAATGAACACCAGCATGTTCGACATGCGTTGGTTGCAGATAACTTGATGTCTTATGCTGATTCGATTTCTTTCATTAAAAAGAAGATTTTGGACGAAGCATGGGCAAAATGCTTCAAAAACTGTTGCTGCTTTGGTCAAACCCAATTATTGCAGGGTTTGTAGCCTTGAGTTTTGCAACATTCTTCGTAGAAAATACGATTCAATTCCATTATCTGGGCCATGTCAAAGTTAATTTGCATACCTGATTTCTTCTGCTTTGAAAGACATCCTTGCCATATTGCAAAATAATAGATGGATAATTCTGAACCAGGAATTCAACGGCCTAGGAAAAGAGGAAATAATTTAGCTCGAAAGCTGAATCTAAACAAAAACTTGAACGTGGAAATAATAGAAAAGTTTAAATAGTAATGCTTACCTTGATCTTACCTTGGTAAGCATTTATAATTTGCATAACAAAGGATGCAGAGCGTCTACCTGTCTACCTGTGACCTTTGCTTTACATGAAACTTATTTCATACAGTTAATGAATTGTTTGGCAGCAGTTTTCCGCTCATTTGATACCAATTGAAAGGGATCAAATTCTATGTCGAACTCGGTCAATCAAGCTGGCAATCGGACGTGTTTTCTTGTTGCGGATAGCTCAAACGAAATACGCACTGCCAGCTCGAGGCATCTTGCAAGCATATAATCTCGCTTTTTTTCTTTAGTAAACTATATTCTCTTTGTAAACTTTATCTTAATATATCTTAATAAATGGAGTGAAGAACCATTTATGATCAACAACAAAAAATGGTGAGCAAATGAGAGAAGCGCTCAAGCAAAGAGATAGCCATACATATGAGCAAGATCAATGCAGGAATAAGGAAAATGTTCGATGAAAGTTTAGAAAAGGTAACCGATCAACTCACTGGTATAGAATTCAAACTAGACAGTCTTAAAAAAACCACATACAAATAACCAATGACTACAAGAACGTGAAAAACAGCGGACAATAAAAAAGCAAATGCGAAATTGACCAAAGACAGCAAGGCCCTGAATGAAAAACTCAAGCTGGCAGAACAACGAGCAATGAAAAGCGCGCAGAAAGTTGGCGACTGAGAGCAATATGGCCGCAAATGTATGGTGGAACTGTCTGGATTACCGCGAGCTACAGACGAAGACGTAGAAAACCTCTTCGTCTCCATGACGGAAAAAATTTGTGTGACCCCGACTCCCAATGACCTTAAAGCATGCCACAGAAACTCAACAAAATCTGATGCCCCGATCATTGTAGAATCCAGCAGAAGTTCTCACAGCAAAGAAAAAGCCTCAGGACTTTAAGATACAGGATTTCGGTTTCCATGCACCCGCAAACAATGAAGGAGGTAAGGTTTTCTTGAACGAAAGTCTTACTCATCAACGCAAGATGCTCCTCCTTGATCCTCCTTGAAGCTGATGAAGAAGGACTTTCATTTCAAGTATGTTTGGACAAACAAGGGAAGAGTTTTCGTTCGTAAGGATGATAGCACTGCTGCCAAACACATCGTAAAGATCGAATACCTCAAGAAACTCAACGAGTAGTTTTTTTTCTGAGAAGCTAGACAGTCGAAAATGCCTAAATACAGCAGTAAGACACCAAATCGATTTGTAGCGACAATTGTAATTCTTGGTTCCATGTAAACTGTTCACGTCAAAAACAACGAGATTTTGAGTTTTTCACAGAAAACCCTAATGATATCTGGTATTGTTCTATTTGCCTAAAAGATATTTTACGCTTCCAGTCACTATCGGATAACGCTTTCAAAACTATGCGAACATTCGTTAATGCAGTTCAGTTCAGTTTTCATTTTAAAATTCACTCAACATACAATTTTCAATACAAAATACATTAAATACAATAATACAGATAATAACAAACGATACAAGCACCTAGAATTAAACTAAGGAAGAGAACATATGAAAACTGTATGTGAGGAATTCCTTAAAGGAGGAGCTCTCTCAGTAGATAGACTAATCGAGGAGAGAGCACCCGCTATTAAAAAGAAAAATCCGTATGCAATTCGCTCGCAAGAACATCTATCGTAATCCAAAAAGCAAATAGTCTCAACAGAAGCAATTATAATAAAATTTGCTCTGTTCACTGATAATCTGAAAGAGCCTAATGTATATAGCATCTTGTGAACGCATCAGAAGTCTTTGATCTCGATGAATCAAAGAGAGCAGACTCGCAAAATATTCCTGTAAGATTAATTAAACTGATCAAGAATTTCATAACTGAACCGCTTACGTATTTAATACATCTCTCATTTAGTTCTGGTTATTATCCAAAGTTACGCAAATGCTGTAAAGTAATTCCAGTCTTCAAAGCAAACTCTCAAGGCCAAGTCAATAATTATCGTCCTATATCTCTCCTGCTGATTCTAAACAAAATTTGTGAACAAATATGCCTGATAAGTTTTATTAAAAAGAACAACATTTTACATCCGCATCAATTTCGATTCCAAAAAAAAAATCTACTTCCCTCGCCATTCTAGATATTTGCAATAAATTCGTTGAATCAATAGAAAACAAACATTTTTCCTGTTGCATATTCCTTGACCTTGCAAAGCTTTTGATACAGTAGACCATGAAATCTTGATTACGAAGCTTCAGTACTCGTATTAAGGTATCAGAGGGATTGCTTTAGAATAGTTTCGTTCTTATCTACAGGATAGAACGCAACATGTATATGTAGGTGGACAACTTTCTAATTCCCTCAGTATAAAATATGGAGTACCACAAGGAAGTGTGTTAGGTCCGTTACTATTTCTGCATTACATTAATGACATCCCCGAAGCATCAAAAGTAAGAAAATTCTTATTAAAGCTACTAGATACTAGATAGCTACGATTAGAAATTTATTTCTCCTATCAATCTTCCATACGAAACACCTGAAATCAACTAAACTGCAACACTTTTATTTTTATTTGATTTTCTGTTTTTTCCTTTTAGTTTTTTTAGATTTTTCGTTAGTGTTAGTGTTAAAAAAACATGTATTCGTCTCAATTTCAATATCGCTGTTTTATTGGTAGAAATTATAACAAATAATTTGGTAAATTTTTCGACAAATGGAAAAATGGAAAAAGAGTGACAAGAGCGAGATTTGAACTCGCGAGCTTCTGCATTCTAGACTGAGCTATCTCGGCCACACTTATACAGCAAGTGTGCTTCAGTGATATCCAGATCAGTGTGATGACGTAACCTGTATAATGTCTAGCCCACGTGACTCAGTGTCACAAACGCAGACCGACTCTATGCCCTCGACGCAATCCTGACAGAATTAAGTGTGACGTTAAGGAGACGTAATTCTGTCAGGGTTGGGTCGAGATTATACAGCCGGTCTGCGTTTGGGACATTGAGTCGCGTGGGCTAGACATTATAAAGGTTACGTCACCACACTGATCTGGATATCAATGAAGCACACTTGCTGTATCAGTGTGACTGAGATAGCTCAGTCGGTAGAGCAACTGCCTAGAATGCAGAAGGTCGCGAGTTCAAATCTCGCTCTCGCCCCTCTTTTTCCATTTTTCCATTTGTCGAAAAATTTACCAAATTCAATATCGCTGAATGTTAGCTTGACAGAGGCAACGGGCACCTAGCCCGAAAGCTCATTAGAGTTCTTTCTAGGTGTCCTTAGCTACATACCTATTATCAAATCGGTAGAAAGTATTTTTTAAATTAAAGTCTTAAGGTTTTTCTATATCTATTTGCGTATGTTTTTAGCTGCCGTAGATATATTGCTTGTTAATAAATAGCTTGAATTCTTGATGAAATGAAAATAGCATTTTATGCAAAGCTGTCAATCATGAACACCTACTTTCTTGAATTTGTTGGCATCAGACAGCAGTATTACAATTTAGTAAAGTTTAAAAAATCCTGTCGTTGCCACCAAGCTCAAGGAATCTGATAGTGATATGTTAGTGGTCCAAAATTTGTTACACTTTTACAAGATGGCCGTTCGAAGAAACTTGAGGCTGCACATGTTGACATTAAAATCGCTTGTTTGTGCACATTTGTTTGCAAAGCAGAAAAACAAAGAAAAAGACATGTTGATAACATAAGGCAGGTAATTAAATTTTCATTCTGCAGCTATTTATCCTGCTGCTTGTGGTGATACCAAAATGTAAACAAAGGCGATTTAAATGTCTCATCCTTGTCTGAGAAAGAAAAACAAATAAAGCTGTGCTCTGCAATGATGGTTGAAATGTATTCACAATAGTTACCTATCAATGGGCCCATAAAAAACTCTCGTTTCCTGAATGCCAGGTACTGCCATAGTGGCCACATTATTCTATTTCATTTGTAATCTTGATCGCACACCGGTTGATCGCATTTGATTCGCTTCCTACAGATTCACTCGTATCGGAAAGCAGGATGGATGGAAATATACATATTTAGCCACAGGCAAACCACCCTAATTTTAAGTTTAGAAGCCACTCCTAGATCAACCCGTTGCACTCAGTGACAAAAAAGCGAAACAGCAAAGAAGACTGAACAAATTGTATATGGCTGAAGAATGAAAAAAGTCAAGTCTTTTTGGACTACATAGTTTGAAAGAAACTTCACGTACTTTACTGAAATTAAAAAAAGGTGCACCTTTTCACATCTTGAGCAATGACCATCTTCACATTTCGCTGAGATTGTGAAGTCATTGGTAGGGTGTCGGCGGTGGTAATCGGACGGCGGTGGTAATCGGACACTTGCGAAAATATCTCGAAAACCAACAGAAAAGTACGTTACAAATGAAATCTATCAAAGAGGGTATTTCTTGGCCCTGAAAGCTAACATTATACCGGATGTCCCAAAAAAAAGTACTCCTGTTTCAAAAGCACCAAAAATAGATCATCAAACCATTGATAAAATTTTCTTTTTGACTTGTTTTTCAAAGACCCAAAAATATTCATAGATGATAAAATTTTTGCTTTTGATACAGCAAGGTAGAACAATTATACGTTGAAAAACCTCATTTTGAGCTATAGTTTTTAAGCAAAATACTCAATCTTGCCTAAGAGTCAAAATTTTCAGTTTTTTATCATCATTGAGGTCTGCCATGATTTTGCGCATTTCTTTCTGTCATTTATGACCAAACTAGATGCATTACACGCACAAAGAAATTGATCTGGCAATCATCAGTGCTTTTTGCACTATGGTTCAAAACCAGGTAGGTAGCCCAAAAAGGAGCTAAATTTGCTACTTTTTAAACCAATTAGACCAATTACAAGATCAGCTATAAATTGGAAAATAATTTGGTTTTTGATTTACTTGGCAAAAAAAGAAAATTGAAGATCGGCGGTGAAATCAATTTTTGGTGATTTTTCCAACGGGAGTACTTTTTTTTGGGACATCCGGTAGATACTAAACAACTTTATCAAAAGCCTTCACGAATGTAAAACACGCTAAAGAAGTTGTTTTCGTTGTGCTTGGCAGTGTAGAAGTTGTCGTTGCGAATATCACACCCCAGAATGAAAACTCTGAATCCGTTCCACAAAGGAGCAAAAATCTTAAACAATCACTTAAATTGGATGTCTAGCATTTAAGTAACTCAAAGCATTGTGCAAAAGACTTAAAACAGTTCCACTGAAGGGAGGACAGCGGATGCCATATCGAATTGTCTTAAACGTTCATGGCTGTGGTTTTCGGAAACGAAGTGAATCAGTTGTTTGGGAGCATGAATAAAGGTCGGATTTGAAATGTGATTGAATTTTGACATTTCATTCATAAACATCTATACATACATCAATCAAAAATAGTAATGAGATCAAAAAACATTTTTCTAACGCATCTCTTAGCTTTTAGATTGTTTTGTGTGTACCGAGAGCTCTCCAGAATGTCATTACGAGAACCGACATTCGAACCATTGTTTTCGCATTCAAGAACAGAATAAAAGACAAGAAAATTGAAGCAAAAGAGTTTATAGACGGAATAATTGCCAAGTATAAACAGAAAAATAATTTCCTTGGCACATTCTGCATTGTGATCCCATTAACCAAAAACCACCACCACTGTCTCAAAACAATCGTTGTCAAAGAAAAGCAGGCAAAGTAAAAAAACAAAGCACTTCGGGAAGATATGTCCAAATACCTGTCCATTCACCTGGTACTTTTGGTTTTTGTTTCTAATTAAAGTTTCTTAAGAAAATATTTAGTTTTCCCTAAGCGTCCGATTACCACCGCCGGCACCCTACGGTATTTGGCTGTGGAGTGGCGGTTTTCTGGCCGGGGTATTTCTGATCTGCGGTCTTTGGAAATTCTTCAGAAACCTGACGATTAGCGACTACCTGTTTATGATTAGATTTGGTTTAACCCTGTTGTTGGGCTATCTGACACGTCCTATTTTGGTTGGGGGGGGGGGGCAAAAAAGCCCCCTACTTAACTCTTGACTGGAAAAAGAGAGAGCAACCACAATAGCCCCAGTCATGTACTTTATGAGGATATGAAAATGGACGTAAAATCAGTCGTCATTATTGCTTGCGTCAGCATTTTTCATTGTGTGGTCAAGAAAAGTGGCGAAGTCAGGAAAAATCAGGAAAAATCAGGAAAAATGCGATAGTATTTAACTTGGAGCACAATTTCCATCCAAACATGAAAATTATGATAGATTACATCAAATACCCTGCAAAATATCTTTGCAAAATATTGCAATTTTGCTACTTTTTTCATGAATAATATTTGAGAATTGGCGATTTTGACAGAGCTAAGTCCGGAAAATTGTCTCCCTCCCCCTCATTTGTCAAAATACTTTTATGGAACTTCTTGAGTCATTGTATAATGAGTAGCAGCAAAAAGTCAGAAAGTTCCTGGGCCGAAATTTTTCTCATGGCAGAGTTTAGTAGTTTACGAAACATTTACGCCTGCGTAAATGTGTTTTAACGACAAGGTGACGCACAAATACTTCCTATTGGTTCCCAGTCCTTCAGCAACTTTAAGGCGTGCACAACATAAGTACGAACAAGAAATAGAATTATCATTACCTTGCAAAATTCTCAAATGGGTTGGATTTTTTAAACGATTTGTCGAATCCGACAAGTAATACTCCGTGGTATCGCGATGAAGTGTATGGAACGATTCTATGTGGATTTGGTTATGGTTGGAGCATCTATCATTACATCACGTTGAGAGCCTAAATAATGCCAACACAGTAGAAGAAGACGAGATGAAGATTCGTAAGACTCTGAGTTCTTTAGCAAAATGGTCAGTGTGCACTGTCCGTTACCAGTTTAACTACAAGAAAAGAACAGCTCTGAAGGCAGGTCATGTATTACAAATCTCAAAGCAATCTTCCGGTGATCCTGATGTGCAAACCAATCCAGAGTTGTCAAGTGCTGAAATGAATATGCATCTCACTATAATTTAGTGTGATCCCTCTGTGGCTAACTGGTAAGAATACCCTAACATATATTGGATGGGGCTGAATATTCCAAAATTTTGAAAAGCGTTTGCAGCAGATTGTTCAAACTTCCCTTCAGTGGGGAGCGAATTTATATATATCGCTAAGATCTTTGATTCCAATAATGTGATGTGTGCTCAAGATAGGCACTAAATCCTTACTGGCTAACAAAATTGACACGTGACACGCTCTAAACCAATCAAATGGAGCCAGAAACCAACCGGGAAATTTGAAATCTCAAATTTAGGCCCTTTTTGGACGATTTACCACCCTTCGCCAAAATATCATAGGATACAAGGGGAATGAATATTTTCAAAAAATTTCTCCACCGACCTATTCCCAATGCCCTAATGCATAGTCAATCAAGGGCGCTACGAATTATTTCAAAATCTGAAGAAATGCCAAAACTTTGAATTCGACCTCATTGTCACTGTAATTTGTCATAGTAAACAGCTGATTGATGACTAAAACGCATACTCATCGAGACTAAATATTTTGATTCGAATGTATCCTTCTGTGTGTTGAAGTATCTTCAAAACTTCTTCAAAAGGTGCCAAATTTAGAGCACTATCTGGATCTTTTTTCAGTTTGAAACTGACATAAATACCTCCGGAGATATTCAAGATTCAATGCTGAGGGTAGATTGAACAACGGGAAAAGTTGTACTGTACGGGCCTAAAAAACCAAACCGTCGTTATAAATAAGAGGCGAATTAAAAGGTACTTACATTTGTATCTTGAAAAAAGGACAATTAATCAAGTCGTGAAGCAGCCCAAATGAAAAACGTACTTTAACTGGTTTTGGTATCAAAATTCCACTTATCGAACCGCATTCTACTGCCAGTTTCTCCAACAAATCGTTCACATTTCTTCTTCCAACAACATTGTCAACAAGGTCCCCCAACAAAAGGAGCGCGAAAACGTCAATGTTCAGCCACATATATGCCAGCCATCGACAAATAACATACGATTCCAATGAACTTTGAACAAATAACAAATATATTTACTCTCCACTTTCCAGAATGGCAAGAACTGCAATATCGAACGTGGTCAGAACGAACGATTTGGTGATGTCCTCCTCGATACCACTTGTCCTTATATCTTTATCCTATTCTGCTGTCATTTTTGCGAGATTATGAGTGGTAATCGACAATTACATCAGCCAAAAACCTCTTATAAATTTATGAATGGCGGTCCTTGCTTTCAGCAGCCCAAAATAAATGGCTGTCGTTTCTCCTCTTACCGTACAGTACAGTGTAGCAGGTACATGAAATAAGTATGAACTGTTGATGTACGTAAGAAAGAATATAATAGCAACAAACGGAAGAAATGTACATTTTGTTTTTAATGTGAAATAATAGATTGACCATTTCGACAAAATAACATTTGAAATACTATTTTTAAAGCTCTTTCATATCAATTTCACATTCTGTGGGGATGTTGTAGAAAAATATCTATCTTTGGGCTACTTGCATCGGAGCAAAGGTCATCCATTAGAAAATCACCCTTTTATGGTCAAGCAACACAGCAGCAGCGACCAAAGCTGGACATTTATATCGCACGTTTAGACTCATGGAAACATGCACGTAGTTTTCGAAAGATGGCAAAGTTTTAAGTCAGTGCATGTTTTTCGAAAGTTAAGAAGCAACCCTACCAGAATTTAAAAAGCTGAGGAACCTTTGTAATTTGCAGTTTTAATTATCCCAGCGCATTAAAAAATGTTTTTGCAATATACAGTTATAAGGTTATAGCAACTATTTGGACATTATTTTGAGTGTGAATTATGTTATTTACTTGTTTTGAGATCTTACTAAGTAATTTGGGAGCCCTCTTGACAAGGCTAAAATTTTTAGCTCTACTCTTCTGGCACTAAAAATATAAGAAACACGCAAAAAACTGTTTTTGCTGTCAAACAGAAAATACGTGAATGCTTCCACGAGTCTGCAAATTACTATACCGGGTGCGCCAAAATAAACTATGCACGTTTGGCAGGCCACAATAAATCGTACACTCTACCGATTTTGAGTATTTATGACTTAATCTTTAGCAGAAAGCCTGAATTAGATACTGGGATTTTTTGCAATTTTTTTTATTTTCAGTTTTTAGAGCTAGAAGCGAGTTTCCTAAAATTCTAGTTTTCGAAAACACTGAAAACGATAAAAAAACAGCGATCAAGTTTTCTAAATAATCGAAATGAATTAGCAAAGAGAGAGAGCTTGTTCGTGGCGATTTGCGATTCAGAAATCGATCAATTGTAATCTGCTATACGAGAGTTCGTACTAAACCCCAAATCCCCCTGAAAACGTTTTCTCTTTGTTCATTCATGTTGAATATGTAAAAATTTGATCGACGTTTTTCGATCGTTTTCAATGTTTTCGAAAATGAACATTTTAAGAAACTCGCTTCTTGCACTAAACACTGAAAACGGACAAATTTGCAAAAAGTCTTAGAATCTGATTCAGGCTTTGTGCTAAAGAGTAAGTCGTGAATCTTCAAAACCGGTCCAGTGTACGATTTATTGTGGCCTGCCAAACGTGCATAGTTTATTTTGGCGCACCCGGTACAAATGTCAAGATTTCTGTTTGACAGCAAAACTTTAAGTCAGTATTGAAAGTTCCTCAAAATTCTCACTATCTGAGTACTCACCGAGTACAAAAACTTCCGTAGGGGTTTGGGAGGTCTCTGTGATCTCCTGTGTCATTGTAAGAATCTAAGCAAATCTTATGCATTCATGCCATGATCTAGATCAGGCAAGGAATATCATTTTAATTTTTGATGATCTCAGAGTTCAATTTCTTGAAACGAGCTTCATGCCACTCAAGTGGCCCTGAATAATTAAAATCTTTAATACTCGAGAATGTTTTCGTTTTTCATTTAGTTCTTTTTGGTCAGGATTACTTGCATGATCTAGATGGTGGCATGAATGCATAAACATAGCTTTGAAATTGTTATAAAGTGTTACAAAGACACAGGAGATCCCAGAGTGGCAGGCAATTTCTTAAATCTTTGGGCAATTTTTCTACCAAAAGTTTTAAAGTTTTAACCAAAAGATGTCTAGTGCCAGAAGTGTAGAGTTAATTTAGCCTTGTCAAGACGGCTTCCAAATTACCTAGTAAGATCTCAAGACAAGTAAATAACATAATTCGCACTCAAAGTAATGTCCAAATAGTTGTTATAACCTTATAACTGTATAGTGCCAAAACATTTTTTGATGCGCTGGGAAAATTATAACTGCAAATTATAAAAGTTCCTTAGCTTTTTAAATTCTGGTAGGGTTGCTTCTTAACTTTCGAAAAATTGAACCTACTGTTTCTTGTGAGCTGTTTCTTATAAAAAGATACATGCACTGACTTAAAGCTTTGCCATCTTACGAAAAATACGTGCATGTTTCCATGAGTCTAAACGTGCGATATAAATGTCCAGCTTTGGTCGCTGCTGCTGTGTTGCTTGACCATAAAAGGGTGATTTTCTAATGGATGACCTTTGCTCCGATGCAAGTAGCCCAAAGATAGATATTTTTCTACAACATCCCCACAGAATGTGAAATTGATATGAAAGAGCTTTAAAAATAGTATTTCAAATGTTATTTTGTCGAAATGGTCAATCTATTTTTTCACATTAAAAACAAAATGTACATTTCTTCCGTTTGTTGCTATTATATTCTTTCTTACGTACATCAACAGTTCATACTTATTTCATGTACCTGCTACACTGTACTGTACGGTAAGAGGAGAAACGACAGCCATTTATTTTGGGCTGCTGAAAGCAAGGACCGCCATTCATAAATTTATACGAGGTTTTTGGCTGATGTAATTGTCGATTACCACTCATAATCTCGCAAAAATGACAGCAGAATAGGATAAAGATATAAGGACAAGTGGTATCGAGGAGGACATCACCAAATCGTTCGTTCTGACCACGTTCGATATTGCAGTTCTTGCCATTCTGGAAAGTGGAGAGTAAATATATTTGTTATTTGTTCAAAGTTCATTGGAATCGTATGTTATTTGTCGATGGTTGGCATATATGTGGCTGAACATTGACGTTTTCGCGCTCCTTTTGTTGGGGGACCTTGTTGACAATGTTGTTGGAAGAAGAAATGTGAACGATTTGTTGGAGAAACTGGCAGTAGAATGCGGTTCGATAAGTGGAATTTTGATACCAAAACCAGTTAAAGTACGTTTTTCATTTGGGCTGCTTCACGACTTGATTAATTGTCCTTTTTTCAAGATACAAATGTAAGTACCTTTTAATTCGCCTCTTATTTATAACGACGGTTTGGTTTTTTAGGCCCGTACAGTACAACTTTTCCCGTTGTTCAATCTACCCTCAGCATTGAATCTTGAATATCTCCGGAGGTATTTATGTCAGTTTCAAACTGAAAAAAGATCCAGAGAGTGCTCTAAATTTGGCACCTTTTGAAGAAGTTTTGAAGATACTTCAACACACAGAAGGATACATTCGAATCAAAATATTTAGTCTCGATGAGTATGCGTTTCAGTCATCAATCAGCTGTTTACTATGACAAATTACAGTGACAATGAGGTCGAATTCAAAGTTTTGGCATTTCTTCAGATTTTGAAATAATTTGTAGCGCCCTTGATTGACTATGCATTAGGGCATTGGGAATAGGTCTGTGGAGAAATTTTTTGAAAATATTCATTTCCCTTGTATCCTATGATATTTTGGCGAAGGGTGGTAAATCATCCGAAAAGGGCCTAAATTTGAGATTTCAAATTTCCCGGTTGGTTTCTGGCTCCATTTGATTGGTTTAGAGCGTGTCACGTGTCAATTTTGTTAGCCAGTAAGGATTTAGTGCCTATCTTTGTGTGCTCTATTTAGATTCAAACAGAGCCTGTAACATTTGAGCTGGTTGATGGAAACCAAGCGTTTACTGCATTCAGAGTCAAAATGGGGCTAGATTCGAGCTTTGCTAGTTAGTATTCTGAGAAGTCTGGAAAAGTTTGCTTCTGATAGAGGAACCTCAGCCTGCCATTGACTGTATCCAGGTCCTGGTAGTAGCGTTTAATTCACCAGGGATGTTTCATCAAGACAACAGCCTAGATATATCTCTTTGGTGCATTTTTTAAGTTTATTGTCACCTCTTCTGATGTCCAGTGTTTATGGCCGACTCCTTTATTTGCCCTGCCAAAAAGTATATAATTCGTTTTGACCTCTCCAAAGTGAATGCACAATTTCGTTATCAACAAACCAATCACAAAGGGAATGAAGAAATTTTGATTTCTCTTGCTGTCCTATTTCATGGTCCTTGTTATCACTGTATAGAAGACAACTCATCTGCATCTAGTGGTGAAACATGCGAAAAGTCTGTTATCTGCAAAATGTCCTGAAAGATAAACTTGTAATAGGTGTATTTATGCAATAAATCCGGTTAACGACAAGGACAGTGTGCCTCCTTAAGTGGTTCCCAGTCCCGTAATCCTCCTCGTTGAAGTATCATGGTAGCAGAAATACGAAAATTTCAACCTGCGTTACCATCTGAAATATATCACTTGGATCCTGCATCATCATCGGAATTTACAAGTTGAAAGAGGACAGAATGATGTCGATGCTCTGTTAGATTGCAAAGTTACACCAGTATCTCTCGCTTTTCATAACAAAATGGCGATTTATACTTTGGCTTTTAGGCCTGCATATGAATATAGGCCAGTTTAGTGCAATAATGTCCAGAAGTTCTCTTAAAGATTGGTTGTGTGTCAATGTTTCAGCCACGGATGAGGATCGCAACAATTCTTCATGGGAAATTTATAAACTAAAGACTGAAGTCAGTTTACGTCATTTTGAGAATTATCGATTTTGTTGCTTGCTGCCAGTTGGTTTGAATCCAGTAGTGACAGTGGCCGAATTATTATTCAGTTATTGAAGTGAATCACAAACTGAATTGAAGTTCTTGATCCAAGCACAAGCCGAGCCCTCCTTCTTAGAGTCTAACATTCCTCCATTCCTACTGAGAAAGGAAAAGAACAAGAAGTTGTATTTACAACAACAGTGTATTTGAAAGTACTAGTGGCAGTCCTTCCTGCGCATATACAGTGAATGGTAACATTTCAACTGAAGTCTTGCCTGAGGCTATCTCACCACCTGGTCCCAAACAACAAAGTGGAATTAGGTGCCCTGTAGAGCTATAATATAATTGGATTGAACCAAAATGATCCTCAAAGATGGGATCACACATCAAAGAAAATCCATCACAAAATAAAGGTATCTTAATCTGATCTAGCAGGCAGTTTTTCTCACTGTGGTCTAATCCAACCACCCTCACCCTATAATCCTTTTTCTTCATTTGAACAGGTAATTTTTGGTATTATCACTCTCATACCCAGCTAGATATCTACATTTGGTGGCACATTATCCACACCATACACAAGAGAAAGAAACTCAATAATCTGAACTGATCTTTGACCTTTGACACAATCAACCCTCTGTTGTGGGTCTTATATAAACATAGAAAAACCTATTCACTCCAATTTTATCACTTCGTTGAAACCGCAAACCTATCAATAATATCAGCTCATAATACTGCAACAAGCCAGAGTTATTTTATTTATTGATGAGCCTTTCATATGCTGCAATTATATTGACAGCAACTTTGATAAATGTGCAAATGATTGGTAGTAAAAAGTAAAAAATTCCCTCCATTAACGGACTTCCTGTCGGCATGGAACCAATTTCCCTTATGTAGCTGACCAAGCACCCCTGCCCTCCAGTAGCAATACATGTTACAGTTTTGCCTTTGCAGGTTAGGCCTTTCATGAAGTTTTGCTGACAAACAACCAATTCTATCTCCTTGCTTAGCATTATATTTCTGTAAACAGGTTATCCATTTATAGTAAAGCCGAAGCAGCCACCAGGTTGCTATTTCCTTCTAGACCAAAGTCATCAGCCTTTGTTACAAATTTATTTATTTGCCAGAGGTATAAAGGTTCTTTTAACGTTTTAAGCAGACATTGGTTGATACTTGGTCCGCTATAACTAACAAACATGCCAGAATTAAGGAGTTTGTTTCAGAAAACTGTACTAATAACCGTAAAGTGAGAGTCTTCATCAGATGTAAGTCATATTCTTGGTACAGATAATGGTATAGCAGATACATTGCCTCAGTCACAGTCAACATGTACCCCTGCCTCTACACGAGGGAGTACTTTAATACCCAGGCTGGTTACAATGCAGCAAGTTCTTATCTATTAATTCGCTGAAGAATGTTAAACTCTATTTAACATTCATAGCTAAATCGCTTAGCTTAGCTACCATTCATACATGTCTAGTTGCAATGTACCCTTGGCCAATCAATGGGCTAATGGAGCAGCAAATGAGATACATGTCTGGCTCGCAAAGTACTTGGACGGTATCAGCCACTGATTTCACTCCAGTGGCAACAATTGATAATGTCCATCTAATTGATAATGCCCAAGTTGAAGGGTGTTAAAGTCTGATTTTAGTTCTCTACAGGGGGCTTGGTGTTTGGGCGTATGTTGGCGGTAGGGCCATGTCGGCTATTGCTCCCATGGCCATGTCCTTTCCCACTGCCTCTATCTTTGCCTGGGTTCCCTTTGTAACCTCCTTCTATTCCCTCTGGGGGCCCCAGTTCCCCTACATGCAATATACATACAATATAAAGATGTATATTCACTAGAAAAGGTATAATAGTATAATAGTATTATGCTATAATAGAATTCCCTGACATATCATCATCATCATCATCAATAATTTATTTAATGTAGGCTAAGTAAAATAAAAAGAATAGCTAAATTACAGCTAATTTAGGCCTACTTTACAAAAATTTACAAAATTTACAAATTAATTCCTAAAGCTAATCAATAAAAACATTTAGTGGATTATATACAAGATAAAAGCATGCCTTCCCTACGAGGTACGGAGCTACGCCCACCTTCCAGAGAGACGGCGGACATACCGCGCGAGGGAACCCCCACACGCATATCCTAAGCTGCGGTCGCCGCTAGGGAGCAATTCCCCAGTTCAACCGCAGCCCAGTGCCTGCATCGTGAAGGGGACCTCACATCCCGCACAGCACATCCCCCATCCCACCGGGAAGCAGTGCACCGCCCCCATCCTCGCGAGAAGGCCCAAGAAATGTTTATCATGTTAGAAACCCAACTCTTGGAATGTATGTTTTGCAGAGCCTACAGTTGCATTTTTCGCCATTCCAACATCTAATTCGTTTTTTGAAAATAGGAAGGGTGATTGATCGTTTTATTTCGTGCGGTAAAAACTGCCAAAGTTTATTTCCAAGGTAGGCTATGGTCTCAACTCCAAAGGACGTGGTTCGCACCTTTGGAATTTGAGCGTCATTGCCATGCCTTAGGTTGCAGCTAATACCTCTCTCCATAAAAATATCTTTCATGAAAGGTGGATTTAGATCAGACTTTGTTTTAAAAATTTCCGTCATAAGCAACTGTAGGTTTCTTACATGGATGGGCACCGAATTGCTCTGTTCCAGGAGAGAACCAAAATCACTTCCGTGATCCTTGTACGCAATGCGCAGTGCCCTTTCGTGAACATGATTTATTCTATGGTTTAAAGTTCTGTCATAAAACATCCAAACAAGTGGACAGTAGCTAAAGTGCGATAACACAAATGCTCTCATTAGCTGCTGCAATTTGTCAGTGTCCATGTAGCAGGATATACGGGCAAGAGCATGGAGTTTCTGGCCGGCCTTTCTACATAGGGTCTTCACATGTCCTTTGAAAGATAGTGATCGATCAAAGGTTATACCGAGAAGAGTTTCCTGTCTACTTTCTTTCACACAGGCCTCGCCTATTTTGATGGTTATTTCATTATCTCCCTTCGCACCAAAAATCATTAAATGGCATTTGTCTTCATTTAGCTTCATACAATTGTTTGGAAACCACTCAGTTATTTTAAGGGCATCATGTTCTAAATGCGCAATGACAGTTTCAATCCTAGGACCCCATACGACCCCATATTCACCAAGCCTACTGTGTCATCTCTGTTGTATCACCTCATTGTACACAAGTTGGTCACAATGGACGATGGCCGTTAACTGTCTTTTTGTTTACCACCAAAGAAGCAGAATAAGAATAACCAGGCTGGATCAGGCAACTGGGAATGGGAGGCAAATTGGCATAACCATATCATGTCAATCCAAGGAAACTAATTTTCAAGACCAGAAGAAAAGTGTCAAAGCAAAATCACAAGACAAACATTCACTGCTCAATGACATATTATCTGGCCACCATACAAGAATGGTGGCAGATTAGTAGTAACAATTCAACCTGTGAAAACAACAAAGTCCCATCTAATCAACCATTTCACCTTGAAAGTCCAGAGTCGAAACTGTTAATTTCAAACATGGCTCTGCAAATAACTGTCATTCAAAGTCAAGCATTCTTCAGAACAATGAACCCTATTTGTAGCATACAATTAATAAATCAAAAGGAATTGTAATTCCTTATTTGCTTGTTATGAAATATAATTAGCCAATACGACCCAATTACTGGCATCCAATGCCTCGTTATTCACACATCCTCTATTCTAGTTAGGTTTATCATATCACTGGAACCGCTGGCGTTAATTAAGTTTATTAGGGGGGGGGCATTGCCCCCCAAACCAAAATAGGGTTAAGTAAGCCCTTTGTGAACCATGCCATCAAGGCAGCTATCACTAAAACACGTAGGGGTATTGGTGTGCTGAAATAACTTTCCATCATACACTGATTTCCCCAGACATACACCGAATAAAATATATAAGTTGTACGTATGACTGCATCTAGACTACGGGGATGTTATTTATCAAATTCCTGCAAAAGTATGTGAATTTAATGGCAATACAACTTTGCCAAATGTCATGGAGAAGTTAGAGTCAATTCATTATTCTGCTGCTCTTGCTGTTTCAGGAACATTATTATTATTATTATTATCATTATTAGATAATAACAACTGAAGAAGATTTTATATCGAAACGTCTGCCCTGAAACAGTTGTGTTTTTATCATTTTATTTCTGTTTTACTTTGAAAGTGGTTTAGTTTATATTATTATTATTATTATTGAATATCTATTTAAAGTACGGTAGGCTAAAATAAAACGAATAGCAAAATTACAGCTAATTAAGGCCTACTATTTACAATATATATAATTTACAATAAACTATTAACATATATCACAGGCAAATCAGGGTTAAAATCTATCATGTTAGATACCCAACGTGCGGGATATATACTTTGCAAAGCCTACAGTTGCATTTTCCACCATTCCAGCATCTAATTCATTTTTTGAAAATAGGAAGGCTGTTTGATTGTTTTATTTCTTGCGGTAAAAGCTGCCACAGTTTATTTCCAAGGTAAGTAATGGACTCAACTCCAAAGGACGTAGTTCGTACTTTTGGCAGTTGAGCGTCATCACCATGCCTTAGGCAGTACCTAGTATTGCGTTGCATGAAAATACCCTTCATAAATGGTGGATTCAGACCGCCTTTTGTTTTATAAATTTCAGTCATGAACAACTGTAGGTTTCTTACATGGATTGGCACCGATTTAGATTGCTCCAGGAGAGAACCGAAATCATTCTCGTAGTCTTTATATGCAATGCGTAATGCCCTTTCTTCAATATGATTTATTCTATGATTCAAAGCTCTATCATAGAACATCCAAACAAGTGGACAGTAGCTGAAATGGGACAAAACGAACGACCTCATTAACTGCTGCAGTTTTTCAGTGTCCATGAACCGTGATATTCGAGCAAGAGCGTGGAGTTTTTGGCTGGCCTTTTTGCAAACAGTCTTGACGTGTTGTTTGAAAGAAAGTGGTTGATCAAAGGTTATACCGAGAAGATTTTCCTCTGAACTTTCTTTCACACAGGCCTCGCCTATTTTAATTGTTGTTTCATTATTCCCTTTTGCACCAAAAATCATTATATGGCATTTGTCTTCATTTAGCTTCATACCATTGTTTGGAAACCATTCAGTTATCTTAAGGGCATCATTCTCTAAATGCATAATGACACTTTCGATGTTAGGACCACACGCATAAATAGTTATATCGTCCGCATAATTACAGATTTCGGTCTCCTCCAGGAACATAAAAAGGTCATTCAGGTATATGTTAAACAAAAGGGGTCCCAAAACCGAGCCTTGCGGTACTCCCAGGACGGTTTCTGTCCATGTGCTGAACGAACCATTGACCTTTACCCTCTACTTCCTGTCGGTGAGATAGCTATGGATAAACAGCAAGGCAGATCTACTGAAGCCATATGCATTCAGTTTTGCTATCAATAGATCATGATTTAGACAATCAAAAGCTTTCGAAAGGTCTGTCAAGACAGCCCCTGCGACGCCCCCGCTGTCCATTGTCTTCTTGCAGGCTTCCACTAAACGTAGAAGTGCATGCTGTGTACCATAGCCCTCCCGAAGCCCACAAAGGAGTGAGGACAGGAAACTTTGGACGAAAGGTAGCATTTGATCTTGCACCAATCTTTCATAAATTTTTGATACCGATGGTAAAACTGTAATCGGTCGATAGTTCTTTTTCGTAAAGGCATCCTTCTTTTTGAAGAGCGAGCTTATATCTCCAGCTTTCAATTCTTTGGGAAAAGTACCCTTGGATAAACCAGAGTTGAACAGATATTGTATGGCAACAGAAAATACGTCAGAATTTTCCTTTAGAATTTTTGCAGGTATGCAGTCAACTGGAGACGCTTTTCTCGGATTAAGTTGTATGATCTTTATAGCAACCTCTACGGTGGTGACCTTTCTGAATTCAAATTTGTCTGAAAATTCACAATATTTTTAATTTTGCAAATACTTGGATGAGCTTCGTATTGCCGTATTGCCAAAGCTGAAAAAGATTTGTGATGAAGTCGTTGACCAGCCTTCCTTTTCTATAAATGGCACACAGATAGAGCCTGTGGAGAGGACTAAATACCTTGGTGTCCAGTTGGACAGTCATCTTGTCTGGGATGAGCATATAAAGTGTATGAGAACTAAAGTATCTCGAGCCTTAGGTTTTCTTAAGTATGCAAAGAAACTTCTCCCTGAGGAAACGCTCAGTAAGATGTACAGAGGAATTGTTGAACCCCATTTCAGGTATTGTTGCTCAGTTTGGGGACGCTGTGGTAAAACCCAAATTGACACTCTCCAAAAATTACAAAATCGAGCTGCCAGAATTGTTACAAATAGCAGCTATGATGTTTCAGCAGCTGGTCTGACCAAAAGGCTGAAATGGCCAACTATCTTAGACATTATTCAAAGTGAAACAGCGACTATAATGTACAAGGCAACAAATAGTCTTGTGCCCGAATATCTGTCTGAGTTATTTGTAAAAAATTCAGCTCTCAACACAATGAGACTAAGAAATACCAAAGCTGACTTGCGTGTTCTTTTCTTGAAAACGTCAAATGGGCAGAAGTCCATTTCATTTCGAGGGCCTAAGGTTTGGAACCAATTAGGTTCAGATGTCAAACATGCACCCTCCCTTTCAACTTTCAAAAAGAGGCTAAAAAAGAAATTGTAGAGGGTTTTTGGTTTTTCTTTTTACTTTTCTTTTGATAAATTTAGGAACATTTCTATTTGTATTTATTATTTATTTATATTATATTAATTGTAAATAAGGCTTAACTGTACATAAGATTTAAAATTTTTTTTAATAGTATTTTGCACGGCCCCCTGTAAAGCAGTCTCTGCAGACTGACGGGGCTACCGTGGTTAAAAAAGTAAAAATGAAAATTAAAATGAAAAAATGAATGTATTTCTTAACAGATTTGTCAATTGGATCTAGTATATCACTTGTTGGTAGCAAAAGTGAGTCATTTACAGAGATCCCTAAACTATCTGTGATATTTGCGAAATACTGGTTGAAAATCTCTGCAATTTGAGAGTCTTGATTTACCATTTTTCCGTCTTCGATCAAAGCGATCGAAGAATTCACTTGAACTTTGTCTGAAAACAGTGGCTTTACAGACTTCCAAAACTTACAATTATCCGTAAGCTTACCAAGGTCGATGTCCCTATAGTAGTCAAATTTGGCCCTACGTTGTGATTTCATGCATTCGTTCCTCTGCTTTTTGAAAGCCTTGAGATTTTCCTCAGTGCTATCTTTGTGATACTTATTACGCAGCCTAGTTCTATGCATGTTTTCTTTACGCAAGGCTTTAGTCATAAAGGCCCATCGTTTGCGCGAATGTATTTCTTCTTAACGGGTGCGTGTTCATTCAGCACGGCCATGACAACAGCTTTAAAAGCACAATAGTCCTCATTCCCATCCAACTCAGATGACAACATATGAATGAGATGAGTTCTAAAGTCCACAGTGCCAAATCGGCTGTAGTCCCTATAGGAGATTATCTTAGGCCCCCTTTTGACATATCCACCTTTTAAAACGGTGACAATCATAGCATGGAAGTCGGACTGTCCCGTTTCCCCAGGGGGGGCACTCAGTACATGCACATACGGGGAGGTAAGTCCGATATTTTTGGGTCAGAATATTGCCGAAAGTGATATTTTTGGGTCCAAATAAACTGAAATTATGTTTTTGATAATTTTGGGCATCAAATATTGTCAAAATGATATTTCTGGGTTCCTCACAGGCAATCCTGGCCTCAATTTGCATTGTTTCAGGATCTTTTATGTTCGTTTACAGATGTTAAGGTATGAAATGAGCTGATATTTTTGGGTTGTAATGAAGCTAAACTGATATTTTTGGGGTTCCTGAAAATTTCTCGGACTGACCCCCCCCCCCGTATGCGTATGTGCTGAGTGCCCCCCCTGGGCCCGTTTCTACTGTAGCTGTAGCCTGAAAACTCGACTTCGTATTTAAAATTAAGTCAATACATCGTGGACTGTCGGACTTGAAACAAGTTGGGTTTCTAACAATACTAGTTAAATCGTAACTGTCGACGCAATCACTGATGACGTCTTCGCCTATTTCACAGTTAAAATCCCCTATCAGAATGAGATTTTCGTAATTCCTACAGTAGTGATCGAGCACTTTACTGATTTCGTCAAAGAAATACTGTTTCGTTTGAGAAAGGGGACGAAAAATGGCAACGAGGAGCCATTTTTATTTTTCAGATTTATCTCTATCATTCCACATTCAATATCGCTAGGAGCTTTGTACTGTGTGAGCTCCTTGAATGGTGCACGTTCTCTCACATAAATTAACAAACCACCCCCATTTTGATTTCGATCATGTCTAAATGGCTTCATAAATCCCTCAATCGTGAACTGGCTTGTTGGAAAAGTATTGTCGATCTTAGTCTCGGCTATCACCAAGATATCAATAGTTTTTGATATCATCGGTCTAAGAAAGTCGAATTTATTCCTAATTGAATTGATATTTAGATATGCTATGAGAAGACCGTTACGATTTTTCAGTCGAATAGTTTTCAATTCTGTGTTCGCATCGTCCTCCCTAGAGACCGATTCGCCATCAGTGCTCTCGTCGACATTCATGGCAGTTAATGCATCATTCTCATTTTCCAGCCCAGTACAGGCGCTAGACCTGGAGGACGAGAGAGGGTCACCGCCACAGTAAACTGTGGCCGTGTCAACCTCGATCTCGCCCTCTGTTACAGCACATGAACCAGACCCGGAAGACGAAAGGGGGACACGGCCACAGGAAACTGCGGCCGTGGCACCCTCCTTAGGTTCAGAAATATTTTTGGCAATTTCTAAAGAAAGTCAATTTCTAGATGCTCTAAATAGATTGTTAGCAAATATATCGTCACCTTCTCTGTTGAGATGTAATTTGCTGCTGTTGAGATGTTTGGCAGGGTTTATGTTCGAATGATCAATCAGAGTGATGCCTTCTTCCTGGCACATGTCTTTAAGGAGGTAGTTTACACGTACTCTCTTAGGCTCAAGATAATCAAAACGAGCAATCAAACCTGATATGATAACTTTTACTCCACTGTTTCTCATTTCCTTTGCAAGGGAAACTATTTCTTCGGAGATTTGCAATTCCGATTTTTTTCGATCAGAGAGGTCCTTTGTTCCAACATGGAGAATAACTTGGCTCGGTCTGTTTGTGAGGTTTTATTTTGTATGCAGTTTGGATTTCGCACAGGCCACTCAACTGATCATGCCCTTATCAGTTTAACTGAAACCATAAAATCCTCACTGGACAAAAATAGATTTGGCTGTGGAATATTTGTGGATCCTCAAAAAGCTTTTGATACTGTTAATCATGATATACTTCTGAAAAAGTTGGAACATTATGGTATCAGAGGCACTGCTCTAAATTGGTTCCAATCTTATCTTAGCAATCGCAAGCAGTTTGTCTCAATAAATGGACACTCTTCTTCTCTTTGTAACATATCATGTGGTGTCCCACAAGGATCCGTTCTTGGTCCATTATTATTTCTTATCTACATTAATGACCTACCAAATTCATCAAAATTACTATCTTTTTTCCTCTTTGCTGATGACACTAACATATTCTGTGAGTCTGATGACCTTGACCTACTTACAAAGAAGGTCAACAGAGAACTTAAGAAAGTTAAGCTATGGCTTGACTCAAACAAGCTAGCACTTAACATAGAGAAGACAAATTTTGTATTATTTGACTCTCCCAAAGAGAAATTGACAAATTTCATCAATCTCAAAATTGGTAAACAGAATATTCAAAGCAACACGTATGTAAAGTTTCTAGGAGTTCTCATGGATGAACATCTGTCCTGGAAATATCACACAACTGAACTATGCAAAAAACTTTCTAGAACCGCTGGTATTTTCTTTAAAGTACGCCACTTTGTTCCCTTGGATACTCTTATATCACTCTATAACTCCCTGGTCTCTTCTTTCCTCAGCTATGGCATTTCAGTCTGGGGTTTGACTTACGAATCCAACCTGAACCCACTCTTCCGACTCCAGAAGAAAATTCTCAGGAGCATCAAATTTGAGCCCTTCTCTTCTCCTAGCTCACCAATTTTCCTATCATTGAAAATTTTTAAACTTGAGGATGTTCTGCACCTAAATGTATTAACCTTTGTCTATAAAGCTATCAATAAGGTATCTCCGTCTTGCTTTCATGACTACTTTCAGCCAAATGCAGCTGTTCATAGGATTGGGACTCGTCAGGCTACCAGAGGTGACCTATTCAAATCTCTTAAAAATACCACTTTGTACGGTCTACAAACAGTACAGAATTTTGGTTCAAAACTCTGGAACACTCTTCCACTATTCATTCGCGTTGCTAGCTCTACTGCCATTTTTCATTCAAAATTGAAAACTTATTTCCTAGATTCATACTCTCAAAATTAACTAGTTATGTGAACCAAACTTGACAAACCCCATCATAGGCTCATCTGGTTATTATTGGTATATTATCTGGTATCTTTGTTTTTAATGTAAATTTCTTTTTTTTTTTTTAGTTTTTGCTTTATGTGGGGGGGCTCTCTCTCGATTAGTTTACCTATTTAGAGAGCTCCTCCTTAATCGATCAATTTTAAATACAATCATGTAAAGTATATATTTTTTCTTAATTTATTCTAGTAATGTTTGTGATTTTGGTTCTTAGTGTTGTGATGTGTTTAGTTGTAGAGTATTTCGTATTGAATTGTATTTAAAATTGATTGATAAATGAATGAAACTGAAACTGAAACTGAAACTGGTCGTCGTTCAAGGGATGGCTGACAATAACTCCGCATGTCTTTGATCGTAGATCCACTGAATGCAAGCACATATATATTTTCATTCTTTTCACAAAGCTGTTTTAATTTCCATCCAGCAACATTTTTCAATAAGGAATCTCCTAAAATGGCTGTTGTGTGGATTTTTGACTGCTTGTTTGGACTTGCTGTGCGGCTGTTTGGCGGCTTGTCTGATGTGCTATGTGATTCCTCACTGCTCTTTTCATTCGATGTTTCCCCCGTTGCTTTGCAATTTGCTGTAATGCTTTCGGTGGCTGCATGCCTTGTGCTGGTATTAGTAGGTATCTCTTGAATCGTTGTTTTTGAAGTGGGGACGGGTTTGGGAGCTTGAGAGGCTATTGTTTGCACGGCCTTTGTATCACTTTTTTGTCAACTTCATTGTTTGAGATTTCTTTCGATCTTTTCTTCTTTTTCCTCTTTCCCTTTGTCTTCTTTGTCGCCCTATTGTCATTGTCAACAATCTTGATGCTTTCATACGCAATAGGTGATTTCAAAGGGGTATTCTGTTTGTTTACAATTGACGTAGGCTCCTTTGTTTTTTCTGGGTTATTTACCTTGCAATCGGTGGCGACTTTTTGGCCTAATTTCAATTTTAGCGAAAAATTTTCCTCTAGCAGAGCAAGGTTTGTATCCCGTTCAGTTTGAAGCAGACTTTGCAGCTCGACGACGGATTTCGCGAGTCGCTCAAAGCTCATATAGATATCTGCGGGTGGAGATGGCATGGATCTTTCAGGTGGTGGTGTTTTATCCAGAGTGTTGGCGGCTGCTGAAAATAGTGGTCTTCGAGGTGGTGTTGAAACTCTATCAAGAAACTAAAAAAATGAATCATCGAAGCAAGACTCTTTGACATTCTGTTCTCCATATATGGCAGCATTTGGCTCGTCTTCTGCATCCAACTGAGTGTCTACTGAAACTGACATCACTGCCGTTGCTGCATACCTGTCCTCATCAGACTTCGGTTTCAGTAGGGGGGCGAGGGGCGTATCACTCTCTAAAGATCTCGTACACCCTTAGAAAAAATCCTTTTGTTTTCAAGAAAAATCTGTAAAAAATCCCTGAAAATCCTTTTGTTTTAAAAGATCTCGTACGCTTTTTCGGAAGAGTGATATACCCCTCGTGATCGATCACCTTCAGGAGCCTCGAGGCAAGCTCATCTTTCTTTCCCAATATGGATAGATTTCGCTTGGAGAGTTCGGCTTTTAATTCACCAACCTTTAGTTTCTTTATTGTAGCGGCATTTAACTCACTCATACTTATTTTGATGCAATATTCATAGGAAAACGAGTCGAAAAATTAACCATCTACCGTAACGTGCGTCCTTGATACAATATCATGGAAGGGTACGTCGAGAGAAAAGCTTAATGCAGAGCTTGGCTGGGAATCGCTAAGTTCCCGTCGGTGGAGCAGACGCCTTACTCTATTCTACAAGTATATAAATAATCTAGCTCCTGAATATACTGCAGATCAAATCCCACCACAACGGCAGTCACGATACTCTCTTCGCAAGCAAGATGTTATTGGGTGAATAAGGGCAAGGACAGAAAAATTCCAATCTAGCTTCTATCCTCACTGCCTTTCAGAATGGAACATGCTGGATCCAGAAATTAGACTTGCATTTAAGACAAAGCTGCTATCCAAAATTCGCCCTCTGCCAAAATCAGTCTTCAGGATAGACCCAACAGGTCTATTACACAGCTTCGGGTTGGTCTCAGTAAATTGAACTTTCACAGATTCAAGCACAATTTCAGAGATACCATAAAACCCAATGTGCCCAACCAATGATGGCACTGAGGACGCGGAACACTTTTTGTTGCTGTGCGGAGGTGCTTTATTAGCAGTGTACACGTACGTTATAATATCTGCGAATAGTTCCTGCTTTATGAAGCTGTGCTGGCCAAATTTGTTTGAGGATCACGGGAGTAACTTCACTGAACGATCTGATGGTCGATTTACACCTTGATACGACATCTCTCGGAAAGATGACTGTGTGGGGAATTCTCTCGCAGGGCCTATTTTCATCGGAAAACAGGGCAGCAAATCGAAGACGCAAACTAATGACCGGGCACAGCTGTAATATCAATAAATACCTGACAACCATGATCATCCTTTTGAGTGGTGACATTTCTCTGAATCCAGGGCCAAATCAAAATACTGGCAGCATCAAAGATTTGCAAGATTTGAGACATGGCAGGGGCCTCAAAGTTCTCCATCAAAACATTTGTGGTCTTTCTGCCCACACAGTAAGCTTAGAGGAGTTGCTAAGTCGCCAAGGCTGTGAGCAAGCTCAAATCATCGGCATCAGTGAAACACATTTAATAAACATATTCTTGATGGTGAAATTGAAATGGAAGGTTTTAATACGCAAAGGAAAGATCGCCCCAGTGGTAAAGGAGGAGGAATCGTTGTTTACGTCACAGAGACACTAACATCCCACAGGAGATTCGATTTGGAAACAGATGGCATTGAATGTATCTGGATGGAAGTTCTATTCAACAAGTCAAAGCCTTTGCTCGTGGGACATGTATATCGGCCTCCAGATGTCTCAGACTATCTCCCAGAGGGCTTCGATGAAAAGTTTGAGACAATTTTAGAAAGGATCAGTTGCGAGAGAAAAGAAGCCTTATTGTTGGACGACTTTAACTGCGATTATAAAAAAGAACGAAACAACAGGCCTTTGAAATCAATAATTTCACGTTCTGGTTTCTCCCAAAAGGTGACGTCTCCTAAGAGAATACTTTTTTTTTTATCCATATAAAATTCTTACAATACATGTTTACCTACTCTACATATTAATACTATACAACTGCACAAAACTACAGGGACAATAACGTGAGGAGCAAAATGGCATGGCTACCCCATGTTCTTACATATAACAAAAAACAATGAACACTACTAGGACAACGCACAATACTGAGGAGATACTGAGCACACTACTGAGCACACTACTGATGCACAATACTGAGCACAATACCAACGAGAATACTGAGGAGACTGCAAGTCTGATTGATCTTGTTTTGACCAATATGCCACACAACATAACGAAGACTATTGCCTTTGAATCTGGTTGTAGCGATCATTGTATAATTGGAACCGTGCGAAAATTGAATAGTTTACGATTCAAGCCTCGTGTGATAAGCTGCAGAAACTACAAGCACTACAATAGTGCACAATTTAATAACGACCTGAAGGATGCTCCCTGGGGATTGCATTGCCCTTGGTGGACAACAGAAATAACGGATCTGATAAAGACAAGGGATTACCCCAGGGGGTCTACCTTGGAGAAAAACAACGGGGATGTGCCTGCCAAAAGAAAATTGTTTGACCCTGTCCTGGAAAAAATGTTTGAAAACATAGTACCTGTCCTGGACAATACAAATATCTTTTGTAAGTTATCTTAATTTTGCACGTCAAATCTGACATGTCCTGGGACAAATGCTTTAATGAACATACCTGTGCCGGAATAAATACACAAAAGGTATAATCCTGTCCTGGAATTTTCAACCGAAAACGAGACCCTATTGGCAGGCACATCCCCGGGTGCTCAATGTATTAAGTAGACCCCCCGGGGGGATTACCATCTGAAGAGAGCTAAAAGAAGCGGCAGTAATCATGATTGGTCTATGTACAGGCAATACCGAAATAAAGTCAATTCTAGTGTAAGAAAAAGTAAAGCCTCCTATAATAGGACAATGATGGAAGAAAATGCCCACAACCCTAAGCAGTTCTGGAAAATGGTGAAGAAGCTATACCCAACAAGCGACAAATCTCTATCGCATTCAACTGCGTTTGATATCTGTGGAGAGCTCACAACTGACAAAAATACCATTGCAAATTCCTTCTGTCGCCATTTTACTACATGTGCTGAGAAGCTTTGTAGTAATCTACCATCCATTTTCAAATGGCGAAATGAAAGTGACAAAATCAGGCTAGCACCCATTTTCAGTTTCATCTTATCACAAAGCAAAAGGTGCTTAGGCACCTTCTCAATCTGAAATCAACAAAAGCACCAGGCCATGATAACCTGCCCCCCCCCCAAAATGCTGAAAGATGCTGCTCTGACTTTAGCTGAGCCACTAACGTATATCATAAGTAGATCATTGACAGATTCAACGGTACCAGGTAAATTAAAGACTGCCAAAGTTCTACCCCTTTTCAAGTCCGGGCCTAAAACATCGATGGATAACTATCGACCAATCTCAATATTACCAGTAATTTCAAAGATATTAGAAAGGGTAGTCTACGATCAACTATCCGGCTACTTAGAAAGTAATGACCATAACATCATCACAGTTTGGTTTCAGAAGGAGATATAACACAGAGCTCGCAGTAACACTTTTCACAGATAGGATTCGTCTTGCTATGGATCAAGGCAAATTGACAGGTGCTGTTTTTATAGATCTACAGAAAGCATGTGACACAGTAGAACACTCAGTGCCTCTGTCAAAGCTACCTTTCTATGGTGTAACAGGAAATGAGCTAATGTGGATTGAAAACTATCTTTCCGGACGCTTTTAGTATGTCCATTACGATAATGTAAAATCAGAGCTCCAACTGGTAAAATTTGGAGTACCTCAGGGATCGATTCTTGGTCCACTGCTGTTTTTGATTCAGATAAATGATCTCATAAAGAAGGTTGATGGTTGTAGTGTTCAGATGTATGCTGATGACACTGTGATATACACAACTCATCGAGACATCAAAGTCATTGAAGACACCCTATCAGCTAATATGACTGTCATTAAAGATTGGCTTGACAAAAATAGATTAATCATTAACCTAAAGAAAGGAAAGACAGAAAGTATGCTATTCGGGACTGCTAAGCGACTCTGCTCCCATGGTGATTTGAAAGTAACATTGCAAGGTCACCTGATAAACTTTACATCTAAATATAAATATCTTGGAATGCACCTGGACCCTTCGCTGAGCATGAGTGACCATTTACATAAGGTGATTAAAAAGGCTACGGCTCGAATCAAGCTTCTAGCATGAATGAGAAAATCAAGGTCAATGTTAGCTGCAAAATCGGTGTACAGTGCACATGCAGTGCCAACAATACTATAATGTTCAACACCAGTGCTTAAGATTTCGGATACAATGACGCAGAAGTTTGAAAAGCTCCAGGAAAAGGCACAAAAGATTATTTACTATCAAGCAAATCAAAATAGAGAGAACAGATTCTGCAGTATCCTCAACCAAAAGAAATTGAAAGCTGCATGTCTAATCTTCAAATGCCTACAAGGGACAAGTATCCCGGCGTTTTCATCATACGCGGAGCAAATAAGTCACAACCATGAGACAATAAATAATGACGCGTCTCTTCGTCTGCCACTACTGAGAACTGAAGCTGCAAGAAAATCGTTTTGGTTTCAAGGACCTCGCTGTTACAACGAACTTCCCTTGGAGATTCGTTCCTTGAACTCTATTGTTCTATTTAGATCAAGACTGAAGGAGTACTATGATTAAAACTGATTCCCTGTAAATAAGACATTCTTGTGGAAACGATTTCTTGTAAATATTCTTGTAAACACCTTGACCAGTTTTATATTGTATTAGGATTACTACTATTATTTTTTATTACATTTCAATTTAACAGGGCCCTTGCTTATAACAATATTTTCTAGTATTGATAAGGTATTTACCCTGTATAAACATGTATATTATTATCCTTAGTATTAGCAAGTATTACGAAGAGACCTTCACCCTTTATTACGACCACATGGACATATCAATCTTTCAAATAATATTCTGCTAAAAATTTTATTGTATGGTGATAACGATCTTCCAGATGATCTCAATAAAAATATACTTCTTTTAACTCTATGTTTTATCAATAAAACTGGCCAATTTGATTAGCAATCGAATCTCAACCAAGGAAACATGCAATTATAATTTATCTGCCTTGTATAAAGCATGGAGCAATGCAGGCACCTTTATTTTGAACGAAATTTTTATTCGATACCATTAAATTAATTTTTTATTCGATGTGAGCTACGTCTTCGGAGGAACAAGCGAACGAGAGGAAATATACCCGGGTAAGCAATGAAGGGCTTTTTCTTAACATCGCTTTTGTAAGGTGCGCGAAACAAGTGGTGGTGGATCAGTAGCAATAGGAATGAAACAATGGGTTCTCTTTCTTTTCACTCCTCCGGAGAGGTAGCTCGCTAAGCTCGCAGTTAAGGTAGTAGCCTCGAAAATAAATGAAGGTAGAGTATCGAATAAACATTTCATTAAAAATAAAGGTGTCCGCAATATTGTCCATGATATTGTTAAAACTTTAATTCAATTTGATGCCTTTTCGTTAAAATTAGACTTACTTTCAAAGTTTGACCACAAGCTGGATAGCAAAGCAGTTTGATCGAGTCTTCACCATTGAATTGCTTATCTTCCATGAATTCTAATAACTTCTCACTTGTTGATGATGTGCAGAGAGGAGAGCAAAGTAGCGACTGAAAAGATACGAATGACAGATTATCTACGAGAAACTGCTTTGTGTTGTTCAGAAGGTTCAATAGAATTCCACATAAACCTTTTTCTTCGCTCTTCTAATTTAACATTTGAAAGCAACAACTTTGCGAAAATTCCCGGTTGTCCCAAAATGATGTATTATTGTTTGATTGCTTAAATGTCCATAACCAATGAACCGATTTTCAAAAACTTTGTTTTAATTGATTCCCTAAAGGCTAAATTGTATTTTAAGATGTTGGTTGTGGTTTTACAACTGCGTTTTCATGTCGAAAAGAAGATCGATAAACCTGCTCAAATTCAAGCCTTATATGGCATGAGAAAGAAACGGCCGATTTCCAGTCAACATTTTAGATGTGATACAAAAGGCTGAACTCCTATTCACGAACTAGGTATTAACTGAATTCGTATTCTCTTAACGACATATACTCTCTGAACGACACATAAGTTAAAATTTTTGCATTACATTTAAAATATTGACTGGGAAAGTAGGCCGTTTCTTTCTCATGCCATATTAGGCTTGAATTTGAGCAGGTTTATCGACCTTCTTTTCAACATGAAGACATCGGCTTAAACCACAACCAACATCCTCGGATACAATTTAGCCTTTCGGCAATCGGATAAAATAAAGTTTTTGAAAATCGGTTCATCGGTTATGGACATATAAGCAATCAAACGATAATACATCATTTTGGGACACCCTGTATATTGCTCAATTTTAGCATGAAACTTTCAAACGGAAAGCGTACATGTAGTTTTAGAAGGATGGAGTTACAGCAACAGCAAGTGCAATGTTGTTTGATGTCCTTGGCTTCCAGACTCGTTGTGGATGATTTTTCACTGCTGCCAGATGAATTTTCTGGAGTTGCCTGAAGACATCTCGCAGCTTGGTGTTGTTTTCGTAACAGACAATCTTGTGGAAGTGGAGCTTCTCCTGCAACAGAGATTGATGAAGATTAAAACATTCTTTCCTGCTAAAGAAGAGCAGTCATATTTCAATTTGAATAGACAGCTTGGCATTACAGCTAAATGGTGATGAAACATGTTGCTTACCACGCTTGGTTTAAAGAAGGAAGTCGCAATCAAGCTCATGATAGTTCTTTATATGCGTATAAAGAATATAAAGAAGATCCAAGGACATCCAAATTTCTGAAGAGATCCAAAGATTCCAATTTCAGAAAGCACATCAGATGCCTTCCCAAGGAGATCCAAAGATTCCTATTTCAGTCAGACCATCAGATGCCTTTCAAAGGAGATCCAAAGATTCCTATTTCAGACACCAAAGAGATCCAAAGATTCCTATTTCAGACAGAGCATCAGATTCCTTTCAAAGGAGATCCATTCCAAAAACTTGCTTAGATTCGTTTTCTTGTTTTGAGATAATTTTTCTTAATTTAAGAAAAAATACCTGTTTTAAGATTTCTTTTCTTGATAAGATAAAGTATGATTTCAACCAAGTGCACGCTTTTCTACTTTCAAGAAATATTTTCTTGATTTGAGGAGGGATACTTGTTTTAAGAATTTTTTTTCTTACCAAGTTAAATGAGATCTTATCGCAGAGCAAGTTTTCTAGTTTTAAGATTTTTTTCAGATTCTAAGCTATCTTGTTTTAAGAATATTTGATACTGGATGGAAGATATTTTCTTGATTTGAGGAAGGACACTTGTTTTAAGAATTTTTTTCTTACCAAGTTAGATGAGATCTTATTGCTTTCTAGTTTTAAGATTTTGTCAGATTCTAAGCTGTCTTGTTTTAAGATTATTTGATACTGGATGAAAAATATTTTCTTGACTTGAGGAGGAATACTTGTTTTAAGAATTTTTTTCTTACCAAGTTATATGGGATCTTATCGCAGAGCAAATTTTCTAGTTTTAAGATTTTTCCAGATTCTAAGGTGCCTTTTTTAAGATTATTTGATACTGGATAAAAATTATTTTCTTGATTTGAGGAAGGACATTTCTTCTAAGAATTGTTTTCTTACCAAGTTAAAATCTTATCAAAAAGCAATTTTTCTGGTTTTCAGATCTTTTAGACTCGAAGCTTTCTTGTTTCAAGAACATTTGATACCGAAGAAGTACCTTCTAGATCTAGGAAAATCGTTGCTGACCTCCTTCTAAGCATGATAAATATGATCTCACCAATAATCATTGATCACCACTCTTGTAGATCAAAATGGAGGTTTGCAAAATTATGCCAACTATTCTTGCCACTCTTCCTCCACACTCTCGCCAATGCGTTGTCCCGAAAGACAGTTTCCTTTCCGTCTGGTTTTAATAGATTTACAGTCCGACACACACTAATTTTTTTATAAGGAACTAAGGTCCGCATGGGGGGGGGTTGCGGGGCTGCTGTTTCTTAAATTTTTGGGCAATTTGGCTACCAAAAGTTTCTTACGTGTTTTTTATATTTTTATTGCTGGAAGTGTAGAGTTAATTTTGTTTTGTCTAAAGGGCTCCCAGATTACTCAGTAAAATCTAAAAACAAGTAATTTGCACTCAAAATACTCCAATAAATATAGAAATAAAAAGTTGCTATAACTGTACATTGTCAAAACATTGTGAGTGCGATAGGAAAGTTAAAACTAAAAAATAGAGCCTACCATTTCTTGCAAGCGGTTTCTTATGGAAAAGAATACTTGTATTTTAAACATACTAGACCGATGCGGACCGACATTCAAAAGTTTTAGAGAAAGGAATTTCCAAGTGTCACTTGATAACGACGATACCTGTGTTAAAAGGGTATTCAATAAACTAATACTGCGAGTAATACTGTTCCTCAAAACTAGTAGAAACATTCTCTCCTTCACCAGCCAAGAAATTTTTTTCCACGTCATCAAATAATCTTAGAACAAGAAAGGTCCTACAAAAAGTCTTAAAACCAGAAAACTTGTTTGTCAGCAGGAGAGACCTCAGAAAGAGATATGCAGGGGCGGATTTAGCGTGAGTTCCATGAGTTCGAGAACTTTGTCAATTATGATAATTATGAAAATGAAATCTGTGATGAAAAGAATAATAAAAAATTCAGTATCTTTTCGATCGCGCTGCCATGTAATTCTGTGTGAAAAAGATTTGTTGTCAGGCTCCAAGTTTCACAAATTTCAGCAAAATGCATACTGCCTGAAGGACCCTCAGACCACTGCACAGGCCCTTATAAACAATAGCTCCAGGCTGAGATATCTCTATGTTTTGCTGTTTGCTTTAAATGTTTGGAGTTGAGACCATAGTATTGTTTAGAATGTGTGGAACTGAGACTTCTTTTGTTCCCATCGCCGGGAACTGAGACCTCATCGTGGTTCGATGTTTGCAACTGAGACCCAAGTGTCTGTTTGAGACTGAGGCTGAAAAAAATTCTGCTCAAAAGATCACAAACAGACCTTATTCTAAGAAACAAATCCTTCCTTAACTGCGATTGTCAAGAATATTGTGCTCTATTTACCCTAGGAATATTATGCTCTATCTATTGCACAATACCACCTTGAGAAAATGCATTAAAACTTTGGAAACAATAACGGCTTTGCCATGATTGATATTCCTTATATCTTCTCAACCAATACTTAAAGCAAAGAGCACAATGAAATTCATGTCAAGAAACAAACCCGTCCAAAACTGCGATTGTCCAGGCGATTTCCCTCCATTGTCAAAAGCGTGTTAACATTCGCCTAAAATACTAGCGACATTCACACATTATCAGACTTACATTATCACCCTGGGAACATTATCACCCTGTGCAACAATGAAAGAAAATGTTTGAAATTCAAATTCGTTGTTGTGTTGAGTTCGTTGAGTGTGAGTTGGAATCGAAAGTAAACTATGAAGGAGAAAGGAGGCCACGAAAAGACCTTGAGCATGGAAGCCAATTGCAAGAATATGTTCCGTCTGAATTCAGAAGAAAGATATGTATTTCATTACTTTACTACTTTGCTATTTTATAAATTTGCTGGAGCAGCTTATTGGAAGCTGGGCCTAAGATTCTTTAGAGTTGCTTTCACCGCCAATTTAACGAAAATGAATTCCATCTATTTCCAGTTAAGGTAACTCTGCTTTCCGCTCTAGTGCACAGCGAGATGCCGTTTCGCAAAACCACTCCCCTCAGAAAACAGTTAATTTCTCCAATATTATTCGGTCTATCGAAAAGCGGTAAAAAGGATGTTGTTCTGTATAATCTGGGCAATCGAAAGATGTATAAATCGCAATGTTTCCGTTAACCCTGGCTTCGCAAATCCTTGCTCAAATCTTTTTGCTGATTTCAGAAAAGTGGATTTACCTCCAAAACTACTCGAAAAAGTTTCGATTTTTTTCGCTCCATCATCAGGTAAGTAGTTGATCTACAACTTTGCCAAGTCTGATTGAAAAAGCTAGGCTAGATTTCCTGCAATCGAATTTTGCAACCGTTCTTCGAAACTTCGCAAATGGCAGAAAATGTTTTGTTCATTTCTACACTGGGATTGAAGATTGGCATTGTAGAGACAGAACATTCAAGCTAGGTAGGTGTATTGATTCGAACTATGATTAATGGGCATTTACACAAAATTTTATTATGAATTGCAGTTATTGTCAGTTATCGATTAGCTTTAATCGGCCGTTTTTGTTGGAAGTTACTGTGGGCCTAAGTACCGTAGTTCGACCAATATTTATCACATTTGTTGTTCGTTTTGTGACAGACGGGGAAGGGACTTAGCAATGTTTTGCTTTGATTTATACTTCGAAAGGCTTTGGCTGCTAAAAAACATCTAAGTCCCGCTAAGTCCCAACATCTTAAGTTTTATTTCACCTGAAAACAAGATGCGGTTTTCGTCAAATTTGTCCGAAGAAAATATACGTGCCCCACAACAATGCTGAACAATATTCTCGTCTGCTTTCACTGCTTCTCCTGGTAGTATGAAATGCTATAAAGCTTTTGGGTGGATTTATTTTGTTTCAAAATCGGCGAATTGACATCTCGTAAAGCGTCCATTATTTTAGGCCAGCATAACAAGGACAGATAATGTTACAATAGAACTTGCTACTTTTCATTGACACCAAGATACACAGCAATTTGTGATTGCAGACAAAGGGAATTCCATGCTCGGTTGGTCAAGACATAAACAAAAACAAAGCAAACCGCAAAAGGTGCCCTGAAACCCGGGTCGCTAGCTTGGTCGTTGTGCATTCCGGAAATGGTTTTTTTAAGAGCAAATATTAGCACATATGGAAAGAAGAAGGATATATCTAAACTTCTACTTTGGGCATTTTACTTATTTCGTGCAGAAGCCAATTGGGAGGGGATTCAATTCTCGTACTTTTCTGGTGTAATTAAAACGCTCACTGCTGAGCTTCTGTACGGAAAAAATAAAATGCCCGAGGCAGAAGTTTAGATATATCCTTCTTCTTTCGATATATGCCAATATTTGCTCTTTAAAACCATTTCTGGAATGCACAACGACCGAGTTAGCGACCCGGGTTTCAGGGCAATTTTTGCGGCTTGCTTTGTTTTTGTTTATGTCTTGACCAACCGAGCATGGAATTCCCTTTGTCTGCAATCACAAATTGCTTTGTACTTTGTATCTAGGTGTCAATGAAAAGTAGCGAGTTCTATTGTAACATTATCTGTCCTTGTTGGCCAGCATCACAGCTTTGTCCTTTCGCGCTCGTGCAAAACTTCCGACTGATCAAATTCCATGCGCATTTCCAATAATATGAATGGTACGCAAAGCATTGTGGGATACTATTCCAACCCCCCCCCCCTGCTATTTATTGTTCCCTTACAAGAATGTCCCGAGAATAAGAAGACCGGTAAAGTTTTTTATGAAGATGATCTACCCGCGTAGGCGTAGTAATTATGCATTTACAGATGCAATGAATGTACGCGCCAGAATTTGTGTTCAATAGCCAGAATATCGTAAAAGTTGGGCAATAGCTTACGAAGAAAGAAAGGAGAAGTATCTAAATTTCGGGGATTTATCCTGGTTCCATGGATATATCTGTATATTGTATTATTATATATTGTATACAGTATATATTGTACTGTATATTGGGGACTATTTCCGGTGATTCATCTGGATCCAAGATAAAGTTGCAGTTAAAATAGACTAAAGATAATTTAATCTAATTCTCGTTTTAAGACAGAAATTCTGGGAACAGGAACTTGAATTTATATGGCAATATGACTTATCTTATATATACCGGTTGTCCCAAAAAACGCAACAGATTCAAAAAATTCTGACGGAAGTTGTTTCAAATTAATAATCAAACAGTTATTTTTATCCAAATCTGCAATGATTAGATTAAATTTTGATATATTTTTCAGAATTCTTGGTGACTTGATTGAAGAGTTAAAAACAAAAAAACTTCAAATTTGCTGTCAGGGCAAAACCAGAGCAATCAGCATTAGTGCAAAGTATACTGTAAAGTTAAAGAATGGCAATATCTGAAACTTTACATTATTAAATCAACAAGCACAAAACTTCATTAATAAACTGCATCAAATACATCTCTTACAGATTCATGAGTTATCCATTCTTGAGGGAGCTTTCAGTGTTCATTTATAATTGAAAGTATAAATCTAATAATGGCCTAGTCATTTAGAAAAAAGCAAGCAACCATCATGGACACTTAGGAAGCATGGCAGTGTTTTGACAGAAATCTTTATGAAACGGTCTGTTTAAAGTTTAAATAAATCGTGTGTTTGCGTGTTTGTCAGCAATTCTTTGCAATTGCAGGGATTGTCATGTTTTACAATTTGACATCATGATTCATTATTGTTAATGCAGCAGCTCTGGTTTTGATCTGGGGGCAATTTTGAAGTTTGCTGATTTTTAACTCTACAACCAAGTCACCAAAAATACTGAAAAATATATCAAAATTTAATCTAATTATTGCAGATTTGAAGAAAAATAATTGTTGAATAATGAGTATGAAACAGTTTGAAGTAGAATTTTTCATATCTGTTGCATTTTTTTTGGGACACCCGGTACAAACATGTACTGGCTCCCAAAAGGATATTTCTTATTTTTTCAGAAAATGTTACTTTGCTTTAAAAAAAACAAGTTAATTTGAGGAAATCATTATTAAAGAATTATTCTTGTTTCAAGATAATAATCTTGTGTTTCAAGATAAGAACAGATACATCAACATGAATTCTTGCTAAGAAAAATGTTCTTTTTTCAAGAAAAATTATCCTGTTTCAAGAGAGTGATCTTGGTTTAAGAAAACATTCTTCCGAGCTCATTCCTGTTTTAAGAAAATGTATCTTGAAATAAGAAAAAATCTTGGCGAGAAAACGTATTTTCTTAACCTAAGAAAAGAACTCACGAAAAGTTGCTCTTGTTTCAAGAAAGTAAGTCTTGAAATAAGAAATAAAATCTTAACAAGAATTCTTATCAAGAAATATTTTCTTGCTCCTGGGACAAGATAATTTTTCTTGGTTTTTTCAAGAAAAATTATCTTGTTTCAAGAGAAATAAGCTTGATTCAAGAAAATCTTCCGCCGACCTGATTCCTGTTTTAAGAAAATATATCTTGAAACAAGAAAATAGATCTTGGTGAGAAAACATATTTTCTTGATTTAAGAAAAGAACAGGTGAACAGTTGTTCTCGTTTCAAGAAAAATAAATCTTGAAACAAGAAATAAAATCTTGACAAGAATTCTTCTCAAGATATATTTTCTAGCTCCTGGGACAAGATAATTTTGCTCAAAATGAGAAAAAGTATCTTGTTTTAAGTTTTTTTTTCTTGAATAGGGATTTTTGCAGTGCAAACATTCCTCTTTCAAACAGAGCATCAGATGCCTTTCCAAGGAGATCCAAAGATTCCAATTTCAGAAAGAAATACCAGATGCCTTTCCAAGGAGATCCAAAGATTCCTATTTCAGACAGAACATTTTATGCCTTTCCAAGGAGATCCAAAGATTCCAATTTCAGACGGAACATCAGATGCCTTCCCAAGGAGATTCAAACATTCCTATTTGAGACAGAACATCAGATGCCTTTCCAAGGAGACCCAAAGATTCCAATTTCAGATAGAACATCAGATGCCTTCCCAAGGAGATTCAAAAATTCCTATTTCAGACAGAATATCAGATGCCTTTCCAAGGAGATCAAAATATTCCAATTTCAGACAGAACATCAGATGCCTTTCAAAGGAGATCCAAAGATTCCAATTTCAGACAGAACGTCAGATGCCTTCCCAAGAAGATTCAAACATTCCTATTTCAAAAAGAGTATCAGATGCCTTTCCAAGGAGATCCAAATATTCAAATTCCAGACAGAATATCAAATACCTTTAAATGGAGATAAATAATTCCTATTTGAGACTGAGCATAATATACCTTTCCAAGGTGATCAAAAGATTCTTATTACAGAAAGAGCATCATATACCTTTAACAGGAGATCAGAAGATTTCTATTTCAAACAGAGCACCATATCTCTTTAAAAGGAGAATCAAAGGTTCCTATTTCAAACAGAACACCACACCATATACCTTTAACCCTATTACTACCAGGATTTTTGGACCGTTGTAGTACGGGGGGGGGGGGCAGAGAGTGCCCCCTCCGTAACTCCGTCAATATTGCAGATATGAGGACGAAACGTAGTATAATGGTGTAAAAGAACAAAATCTACATGATAGGCTACATCCAAGACATCACTATGACGTCATAATGGAGGAAAGGGCAGTATTTGCTTACCATTAGCAATATTGGCAATACTTAAGGTTTTGGTCTAAAAAGCCTGAAACTATTTTCAAGTTACCTCTCAAACAGGAAGCAACGAGTCAAATGTGGCAACTCATTTAGCGAATGGCAAAACATAGAATCAGGTGTCCCCCAAGGTTCAGTGTTAGGTCCATTTCTGTTTAACTTCTTCATGAACGATTTCACATATGCCATTACTAAGTCAGAGTTCTGTAATTTTGCAGATGACAATACAATATATGCATGCAGTCAAAACCTAGAACATGTTGTATCCTGTCTTAAGGATGAAACACATAATGCGCTGTGTTGGTTTCGGGACAATGGAATGGTTGCAAATCCTTCCAAAGTTCAAGTCATGTTTCTTGGGCTGAAACCAGACCAGGAATACGTGTTTGAAATTGATAAGAAACCGATTCCTGCAACTAGCACAGTGAAACTCTTAGGTATTACTACTGACCCCCGGCTAAAATTTTCCGAACATGTAAATACACTTTGCACAAGAGCCAACAACAAGACCAGTGCGTTTTCACGAGTAGCAGAATATTTAGATCAGGACAAGAGGCGTATTCTTTATAATACATTTATCATGTCAAATTTTAATTATTGTCCTTTAATCTGGATGTTCTGTGGGAAAGATGCCAATGCAGCAATAAACAGAGTCCATAAAAGGGCACTGAGAATAATGTGGGAGGATTTCGCAGCCCCCTTTGCTGAACTCTTAGCTAGGGGTAGCGAATGTGCTATTCACACTCGAAATTTGCAAAAATTAATGCTGGAAATATATAAATGCCTCAATTCGGAAAATCCAACTTTTATGTGGAATATCTTCCAGGCAAAAGATGTAGCCTATAACATAAGGACTAAAAATCTTCTACCGTTACCAAACATCAACACCTTGTCATATGGGAATGATTCATTATCTTTCAGGGGGGCCATCCTTTGGAACACTTTGTCTGACTCAATAAAAAGCCTGGCAACCAGTGCTAGCTTTAAGAGATCAATTAAAGAGTGGAAGGGTGACAGTGGCTCATGCAAAATATGTAGATAAAATATGTAAATATGTAAATAGTCCGTGGGAATTTCACCAGAAATATTTCTGTATTAAAATCATGTATTTATCTATTCATTGTAATTAGTATTCCTTTTTGTGTAAATAGTTGGTCTTAATTAGTTCAATTGAGAACTATCAGTTTTTTTAACCAACTGTAAATAATGTTATAATAATAAGGATAATAATTCCTCAGGATCCTTGCAGTTCCTAACAAGGCAGTCTTTTGTGCAGCTCCGACATCACCCGGTATCCCCAACTTCTCAATCCACCAGTCAAATTCTTTTGTCACACTTCCAAGGGCACTTACAACCACAGGAACAACCTGCACCTTTCTCAATTGCCATAGTCTTCCAATTTCCCATTGCAAGTCCTGGTATTTCTCCACCTTTTGCCTTTCCCGTTCGTGTACTCTTCCATCGGCGGGTACTGCAATATCCACAATTACACAGCTTTTTTCCTTTTTATCAGTTATAACAATGTCTGGCATCCTTGTCTCTATCATATTATCGCATTGTATATTTATATCCCACAACAATTTTACACTTTCATTCTCTACCGTTCCTTCTGGGTTATGTTCCTACCATCTTCCATTATGTTCTAATGCATTTTTCTTGCACAGTTCCCAATGAATTTTCTTTGCTACATTATCACGGCGTCTCTTGTATTCTTTCTGAGCTAATTTTTCACATTCACTTATTAATTGTTGCACACTTTCTCCTTTCTTTCCACACATCCTAAAAAGAGGATTGTCAATACTCATATCAATGTGGTGTTTTACATAATTTGTCCTGATCGCCTGTTCCTGTGCAGCACCTAACAATGCCTCCGCTTCAACTTCTAAATCACTTCTGACTAACCAATTCCAGGTTTTGTCCTTGTCCAGCATTTCCCTGATGAACTGTCAATACATCCTTTTCCCCTTCCACTTGTCTTTAAGCTCCTGAGCCTTCTTTCGTTTGAATTCACTCTTACTGATGGTACTTTCTGTCTCAATCGTCCCTGATGTACAGGGTGTCCCAAAAAAATTGTGCCCTGTTTGTCTGCAAATTGCGACAAAACAGCAAAAGATCTTTTCCCAATTTTTAAATGATGGTGCTCTTCAGATGTTCAATTAAAGTTTGCCACCATCCCCATGAAAATCCGTTGAAAAATGATGGAGCTATGACCTTCAGGAGACCAAATTTGCCCGATCACTGAAACCAGCGGTCGGCCATTTTGTCTTACTATTTTGCAGCGATAAATAGCTTCATAGATTGAAAATGAAACAGCAGCCTCCAATGTCATAGCTCTCGTGAAAATTCCGATAATCCTCGGAGATTTCCACTATTTCTGACCTCACAGAAATTATTTCTTACCTCACGTGATGATACTTATCACTGCAAAATAGTAAGACAAAATGACCGACCGCTGGTTTCAGTCATCAGGCAAATTTTGTCTTCTGAAGGTTATAGCTCCATCATTTTTCAACGGATCTTTACGGGGATGGTGGAAAAACTCTAATTGAACATCTGAGGAGCACCATCATGCAAAAGTTTTGCGAGGATCTTTTGTCGTTCTGTCGCAATCTTCAGACAAACAGGGCACAATTTTTTTGGGACACCCTGTATATGATTTTTTTAATAAGAAACTTTACCCTGATTTGCAAGTTTATCTCATTTTATAAGAAACGCATCAGAACTGAAATTGAAAAAGTTTTTTCTTATATGCAGGACACTACTGTACCTTTCCAAGGAGATCAAAAGATTCCTATTTCAAACAGAGCATCATATACTATCCCAAGGTGATCCAAAGATTCCTTTTTCAGATAGAGCACCATATATCTTTCCAAGGAGATCCAAAGATATTTCAGATAGAACACGGTGCATTGGCAGGAAAACGAAAAAAGCGAAGAGCACGAATTGCGACGACAATCATTTTCATTTTGCTTATTTCTTCATTCCAAGACAAATCCAAGTTAATATCCATGTTGTGACAATCCGAGAAATTAATCAATCGAAGACTAGGCCATGTTGTATAATTTTCCATTGACGTTTCGAAGCAATGATTTGCTTGATCATCAGAATACCAAATTTCCAAAAGCACAATGCTAAATTTATATCCATAAAGACAATAAACTACCAAAAATGCGTTTTTTAGAAATCCTACGTGAAAAATTAAAAATGAGGTAAGCCCGAAGGACAATACCTAAAAAGGAGCTAAGGGGATAGAAGATTGCTGATAGTTATGTGATGGACAATCGCAAAAAATTAATAAACTTTCATGAATGAGCAAATCAAAATCATTGTTAGCTCTGTCCAAAACTGAGAAATCTTCCACTGACGCGGCATGACCTGATTTGTTAATGTAGTCCCAGATGGCTGCGGAACTTACTTTTATTTTCTGACCTGCCTTATTTATCCATTAGTGCTCCCTGCAGCGTGTAATCAGGTTACGGGTTGTTTTTCCAAAGAACGATTTTGTGATTATCAAAATTAAATTATGAGTGATCATAAAAATCGTGCATCCATGAAAATGAGTTACTTTCACGAAAGTAAGATCGTCTTACCGAAAAAAGGTGGTAATTCATCCAGCCATTCAAATCTTGAAGCAAAGTGACCTGTCCCCTTTGGCTGGAAGGAAAGGAAAGGATTACAATTTGCATAATGTTACTGGTGTAAGAAATCTAACATTTCATTTCATTTCATTTCATTTCATTTTTATTTATTTCAACAGAGCTATACATTCAGTAGAATTAAATACACTGATTTTCAATGTGCCCTGCTTAAAAACCTAACTAACCTAATTACATGAATAAATTACAAAGCAACCTGTATTACAAAGAAAATAAAAAATTATATACAATATGTTCTGGTTAGAAAAGAAAAAGTTTGATGCTGTACGAGAACTTTCACACCCTTTGATTCTTCAAAGCTTGTTTCAGCAAATTCTTCAAAGTGGCCAGTGAAGGGGCATTTTTTATTTCTGTGTTAAGTTTATTCCAGGGAGCTATACACCGATCTAGCTATATCATCGATTGTGCTTTTGTCCTATTCTCGTGCCTCAGCAACATTCTGAGATTCCAATCGACTCGAAACTTACGCAGTTTTTAGTTATTTCAATCAATCGAATGAGGGTCGGACGGTTTATAAAATAGTGAGGCAAGTGGAAATGCTGTGCAACCTTTGTTTACTAAGACAAACTCATTTCAATCCACCTTCTCGCTTTCTTCCCGGTCGTTCTCCACAGCAAAAATTTCGTTGCTAGGCAAGCCAAATTATCGCTGCTCCGTTGCTACGTCAACACACAAACGAGGTCGCATATCACATCGCAGACAGCGCCAGCGCGCGTTTCCTCTCCCGTGTATAGCTCCCTGGTTTATTCCACACAGTTACACCTCGATATGAGAAACTACGTTGCCCGTAAGAGGTTGTAAAGCGAGGTATTCTGAGATCCGTGTCGGCATTACGGAGAGACCGTGAATTGTTTTCCGAAAGTTTTGTAAACATTAGCTGCATATATTCAGGAGCTAAACCATAGACTTGTAAACCATAGTTGCAATTTCAAATTCTATCATTTCTTTTATAGTTAACCAGCCTAGCCTTCCAATAAACAGAAGAGATGATGCATCACATGAGCTGTTAGTAACAATTCGTGCGGCACTGTTTTGTAGCTTTTGCAGCTTATCGAGCAGGGTTTCTCCACAACAACCCCACACCGAGCAGCAGTTTCTGAAATGTGGTTCAACTATACTTGTATGCATGTTTTTTACTATTTCCAATGGGAGATATTTTTTAGCATATTTAAGCATGCCCATTGCTCTGGAAATCTTACCTACAGCAAAAGATATGTGTTCTCTCCACTTAAGCTCTGAGTCAATCTGAACGCCAAGATACTTATTTGATCCAATTATATCTAGGTTGTCCTCATTTATATGGAGATTGATCTCAGGATCTCCATTATCCAGATGATGTTTCTTCAAATTACTCGAGGAACCAAGGATCATACTTTGCGTTCTGGCTACATTAAAGGAATTGAGTCCATATAAATAGCCGAGCGTTAACGTTTGTCAGCATAGCGTTAACGCTCAGCTATTTATATGGACTCAATTCCTTTAAGGGAAAGTTTATTACCCTCCAATCAAAGCTGAAGCCTCTTAAGGTCTGAATTAACTGCTTCATTCATCTCGGCTATAGATTTTGATGAGTACGAAATGCTTGTGTCATCAACATACATGGTCACTTTTGGGCTTTGCAACGTAAAGGGCAAATCATTTATGTATGTCAAAAACGGTAGTGGACCGAGACACGAACCTTGCGGTACGCCACAGTTCACGTTCTCTATTTGTGATGTATGTCCATTTACTTTACAGCATTGCTTACGATCCTGTAAATATGATTTAAACCAATCCAGCTCCCTTCCCCGCACTCCATGATGACAAAGCTTTTGAATGAGAATTGCATGATCTACAGTATCAAAGGCTTTTTTCAAGTCAATAAATACTACAGATGAAAGGAGTCCTTTGTCAAAATTACGGTACCAGTCATCACTACTCTTCAATAAGCACGTCAAAACCGAGTGCAGGGCCCTGAAGCCGGATTGATGTGAGTAGAACAACTTGTTATCGTCGAAGTAGGCGTAAAGTTGGTTGAAGATGGTCTTCTCAAAAAGACGTGAAACGACCGGGAGCACGGATATAGGTCTGTAATTTGACCTTTCTTCAGTAGGACCCCCTTTATAGATAGGAGCTACTCTAGCAACATTCCAGTTATTTGGAAACAAGTCCTCCGAAATCGATTTATTAAATATGGTACTCAGCACTTGTTAGGAACGATGTTGAGTCCAAGGGTCAAACTCTCTCAAGAGACACTTTTCACAAAAGTGCGAATAAGAAACTCCCTCGAGAGACATGATTTAAACATAGTATGGATAAGAAACTCTCATGAGACATGGTTGTAATAAAATAGTAGTATTTTTGGGTTTCCTAGACAAAAGCGTCTAGACTTTGTTTACTGGACTTTGAACTGGATTTTACTATAAATACAAGGGTAGTAGATTTGATTTGCTATTCGTTTTTCGTCTTGATTATTGTTGAGATTGATGGATAAAAACTAGACTCTTCTCTTGGCTATGGACGAGGCCTCTGACCAAATAGCTGGTGCCGTGACCCGGGAATCTGAGCCCGACAGACAGAGGGATATAAACCTACTGCCATCAGAAAGAGAAGTCATCAAGATTGCGAAGATTTTAGCCAAGAAAGCAAGCCGAAGCGGCAAGATGTCATTTGTGACGAAGCTGATAAACAATGTGAATAAACAAGTGTCTGAAAATGGCGAACCGAGGCGAGTGGATTTCAATATACAGTCACTGAAGAAAGCCATGACGAGTTTCCGAGAGTTCAGCGATAAGTATGTTGAAAATTTAGAAGATTCTCATGAAATCGATAGAGCCTTCACGACCTTGCTCAACACAGAAGATAATTTCCAGCAATGCATCGCAAAAGCAGAATCATACCTGGCAGATTACAGGAGGGAAACCAGTTCAAATCGATCATCGAGAAGATCTGGAAAGTATTCAATGTCTTCGTCGAGCACAGGAGGTGACAGACGCGGATCGTAACGACTACTTTGTACTCCAATGTACTACAATAGATACTGGAAGCGAAGTACCAGGTCAGCTTTCGTCAAAGCGCACCTCCATTAACTGAATTCTGGATCTCGGAGGAGAAAATACTTAATATCATTCATTCCTTAAACCCAAATAAAGCACATGGTTGGGATGATATATCTGTTCGTATGATTAAAATATGTGATGATAGCCTAGTCTTTCCTCTAAAGTTGATCTTCGAAGCATGCCTAAGACAAGGTGTTTTCCCGGAAGTATGGAAAAGAGCTAATGTCGTCCCAGTTCACAAAAAGAACAGTAAAAACCTTAAGCAGAACTATCGTCCCATCTCCCTACTTCCAATTCTTGGTAAAATATTAGAAAAGTTAATGTTTGATTCTTTGTACGAACACCTGTATGAACTGCTAAATCCTAACCAATCTGGTTTTCGCCCTGGAGATTCTACTATTAATCAGTTGATCTCAATATTTCATGACTTAGATCTTATAAAACGCTGGGCGCATGACTGGAGGATGTCTTTCAATCCTGACCCTGCAAAACAAGCAGTCGAAGTGACATTTTCTAAGAAAAAGATCCCTGTTGACCATCCGCCTATCTTCTTCAATGATGTAACCGTTATGAAAGTAAACGAACATAAACATCTAGGTGTTGTGCTTGATAGTCGACTGACGTTTTCTAGTCATATTCAATCAGCTATCAGTAAAGCGAGACGTGGGATTGGTATGCTACGGTTTTTATCAAACTACTAGCCAAGACAAACTCTAAACGAACTTTATAAACTCTATGTTCGTCCACACCTCGACTATGGTGATGTCATTTATCATATCCCGCAGAAAGTGTGTGACTTCAGCCATGAAATCACCTTACATCGTCAGATGGAACGACTTGAATCCGTCCAGTATTCTGCTGGCTTAGCCATAACTGGCGCGTGGAAAGGTACTTCAAGAAACATAATATACGAGGAACTTGGCTGGGAATCATTAAATGACAGAAGGTGGAGCAGGCGTCTCGTTCTTTTCTTTAAGTTCATCAATAAACTTGCTTCGGAATATACAAGATATCCTATTCCACAACTTCGTTGGTCAAATTATGCTCTTAGAAATCATGCTGTTGTTGGGCGAATAAATGCAAGAACAGAGCGCTTTGAGTCAAGCTTCTATCCCAATTGTTTGAAAGAATGGAACAGTCTTGCTTTTGAGATCAGGGAATCACCTACAGTAAGCTCATTCAAAAACAGACTCTCTTCTCTTATCCGCCCTACCCAGAAACCTGATTATGGAATTTATGATCCAAAAGGTGTTGCCATCCTCACCCAGCTACGCGTAGGCCTCAGTAAGCTAAGTTGTCACAAATTCAATCATAACTTTCGAGACACAGTTGACCCAATGTGTCTAATTAATGATGGAATTGAGGATACTGAACACTTCTTGCTGCAATTCCATGCATATGACGATCAAAGGCGTGATCTCCTTGGCGCGGTTAACGAAGTATTGCAACTACACAACATCTTAAACCTGCCAAATCAAACCCTTTTGCAAATAATGTTGTATGGTGATAAAAGATTTTCTCACAACAAAAATAAAGAAATTTTGGAATCAACGCTAAAATTCATTCATACATCAGAGCGTTTCTTGTAGCACCAGCGATTACAAACCTAGGTAAATTAATCTTCTGTCTCATCCTTCTCTATTAATCATTAACTTCTTATAAAATAATATGTGTATAGTAGATGTATCTATGTTACTAAAGACTATACCAAAATCTGTCAATTTTCAATTTTGATTCAAGCAATAGTGTCGCCATATCATTCGATTAAGCCGGTTTCTCCCTTAGGAGAGACCAACAGAAACTTTGGTATAGCCTTTAGTATCTGTATTGTTATTTGTTAAGATCATTTAGGGTAGCCATGCCTATCATGCTCCCAATGGTATCGTCTTTTGTAACTATGTCTTTGTTAAATTGTATATTTTTAGATTGTGTATATAAAAAAAAAGACGCAAACCTCAAGATTTCATGAGAAGGGAAAGGAGATATCACGCTTCAGAATGTTCAGCAGACACTGATCCCCGAGAAAAGAAGATCGTGCCCGGTGCTTCAACAACAGTGAAAAACAAGACAGCTGCATATCAAGAATGGCAAAATTTCAAGATCCCACCCCAAACTGCTCGAGTCCCCAAGACCCAAATCCCTTTGCTGAATACACCATTCCCAGAAGATCCTGGAATCCTTTGACTCGAGCACCCCTCCCAACCCCCTTGATTCCTGAGCGTCAAATTTTCCCCACTACCCAGCCATATTCCCTATTCCCATACCCCCCAAATGTGACCAACCAGAACCCCTCTTCCCCACACCCATCCCCTTCAACATCCAAGCAAGCACCAGAAGAGCCTACAAGAAGACAAGTTGACTCTCAGAATGACCAGAACATGCCATCCACGATGAGATTACCCCCCAGCAATACCCTGCAGTTGACATTTGGTGGTGAGAATATCATTCCCCTTGGAAAATTCAGTGGAAAGAAGGAGCTCTGGCCTAGATTCATTCAAACATTGAAAGCAGTGGTAGACAACCAGCCATATGAACCGATTGTGAAGCTTGCAATCCTCGAACAGCATGTGATTGGCCCAGCAAAAGGACTGCATCAAAGGCTTTCCATTCGACGAGAAGTCATACCCCCTTATATTGAAGACACTTGAAGACAGATTTGGTGATGATGATGATCATGCAGCCTTCCATCTTGGAGCAATAGAAGACCTACCCAGAGTGAAAGAAAAGGAAACATCCAGTCTGAGAAAATTCTTCGACGATCTACAAGCTCACATTCAAATCCTGGAAGCTCAAGAACCCGATGTTGCCTGTCATCTTTACGATCCAAGAAGATTGAAGTTTGTACTCTCCAAGCTGCCGACAGATGTTGTTGTTGCTTGGACAAGTTACAAAGAAGATAGAAACCTCAGCACTGACACTCGACTGTTGTGTGAGTGGCTGCGAAGGCGAGTCAGAATTTTGGAGAAAGCAGACGTCAGACAATTGTGTGAGATAAGATCCAAACACAGCATACATGCAACCCTGAGTAACAGCAGTAGACGTGATATCCCAGATTCAAAACATTGTTGGTTATGTCAAGAAAATCATGCAATTTACAAATGCCAAAAGTTCGAGAAGATGGACGTCGAGACGAGAAAACAAGAAGTGCGAAACAAGGGTGCCTGTTTCAGATGTTTGCAACATGGACATATGGCTCGAATTTGTAGAACAAACATGAATGATAAAGGAAAGAAAACATGGACACATCCAATGCTGCATAATAATTCTGACACTGACGTGAAGAAAGTGAGTCAAGGTTAGGTGCTGGGAAAAGTGATACCACAAGACCAGTCAATGGAAGTTGAAGCACAGTTGCCATGACAACAAGAAACTGCAGTGACATTCAGTTCACAGGATGCAAGGTCTGCCAGTGAAGATGGTTACGGTGATCGACAGGAGTGGAAAAAGGATAAAGATCAATTGTCTAGAAGATCCTGGAAGCCAAGTTACACTTGTTACAGCGAAGATTGCAAACAGCCTCGATCTGAAACAAGAGAAGTACAATGTGACGTTGTCTGGAATTGGGAACGAAGATCTCAGAGCACGAACCTCAGTTTCACTGCAAATCTCCACCAGCTGTGGCACTTCATTCTTCAACAATGCTTATTTTGTCAAAAAGAGCATAGGAATCATTCGTCGTACATAGCTCTCTGCATGAATTGTAAAATGGCGGCTGGTGGTGTTGAAATGACCGAGACAGAAGTTCGTCATTTATCAGGAATTGCGCCACCAAGAGCGACAGAAAAACACTTGCAGACAATAGACCCGGACGAGATTGAAGTTTTGATCTTAGCTGCAATAAAGAAAATTCAAGAGAGCGGAAAACGTGCAGACTTTGAAAGCGTTCCAGTGTATGTGGAAAAACATAATGGCCTAGCACGAGCTGAGACGTTTCAGCAGCTGGAAAGCATGATAGCGAATGAAAAAATATCAAACATTCATTACCGTGACAAACCTTCATTACGTCTTCCTAAAGACTCTGAGCACTCTGAAAAGGAAAGGAAAGTTTCGAATGACGAAGAGCGATTGTCAGAGTGCCGCGAAGAACTGCAGGAAATGGCTTCAAGGCACTGCAGTTCTTCGAGGGAAAATTCCAACGAAAAAAGTAGTGACGAGAGCGCAGATGAAAGTGAGGATACATGCAACTCAAGCAACTCACATCAAAGAATACACGGACAGAGTGTTTTAAATCCAAATGAGAAGGAAAAGGATACATTCGATGATGAAAGTAAGCATCAGTCTCCAGGCGTGTGGGGAGATGAGTGGGCTGTTGACTATCGGTTGGCTTTGCTTGAAAGAAAATTAGATGAACTGACCATACGCTTTGATTCGGGACAGCCTGCCACAACAGCTATTGATGAGGTAAAAAACAGAGTTGTCGTTCTTAAAAATGAAAAAATGAAGCTTGTAGATGAAAATATTGCCTTAAAAATTGAGAATGCAGAATTAAAAGGTTTTATCCGTGGAAAGGTTGATACTATTGAAAATGAAATAAAAAATTTATATCAAGAAAATTCTAAAAAAAGTTATGAAAAAGGAAAAAGTCCAGGAAATGATTTCTTTAAAGTAAACGATGGGGGCAAAGCAAAACAGGAAGTAAACATCAGGGATGACCAAGCACTGAAAAGTTTAAAGATCAAAGATACAATTTCAATGGAAAGACAGAAGTCCTACTTCGATACCAACCAAGACAATGGAACATCTGCGAAATTCCGTCCAAGAGCCCAAAGGGAATTAGATAGTCAAGGCTGGAGTTTCCCTAAAAAGAAAAGATTTGAAACTTTTTTTGAAAGAAGACCAGCAACAAATCCAATTGAGCCTATGGAAACAAGGAATCGTTTTAGCCCCTTACAAAACATCGAAGAAGATATCGTAGAAATAAAGGACAAAAACATGGCCCAGGGGAAGTGTAAATCTAAGCAAATTGTAACAAAGGAGGCCTCTGCGACCAGCAATCGCTATGAGGTTGCCCCCGACGTACATGACGCATTTGATCTTGAGAATGAGGATACACAAGAAACTGCGTTACCCCTTGGGACTAACTATTTTAGGTACAAAGGAAATGAATGGGGATGTAAAATGCCAGAAATCTATGAGGGCGCAAATGAGAGAATGATAAACCTCCCAAATGTCCACAGAGAAAGGGTAGCCCTAATTGAAACGATGGAAAACCCCGAGAAAAAAAGTTCAGATATCATGGCGAAAGAAAGATATCTGAGTCAGAATCCTTCAAGATTGATGCCAACTGGGCATAATAGCATTTCAGAAATTTCTCAGAAAAGATCGGATAATATACAAACAACTGATGCTGTCCCTATTGAGCAAATTGAACGAGGAAGAAGAAGAAATGTTTACCCTGGGGAACACAGCTATGCTGAAGCCGTTCAAAAACAACCACCTGCTAGTCGTTTCAAAACAGCAACAAACAGGCCAAATCAGAACCGTGCCTATAGTCAGCGAAAACCAAATGTTACGATAGTCAGTGACTCTATGCTACGAAGAGTTAACAGACAGGATATTAACAACGAAGTGCCAGATCTCCAATGCAACATCAAGTTTTTTCCAGGAGCTAGAGTCGAACACATGAAGTCTTATATGCAGCCTACAATAGAGATGAAACCGGCTGGTTTAATTATAATGTGCGGAACTAACAACTTAAAATCAGATACCAGTGAACAAATTGCTGAAAGAATTATCGACCTTGCTGTGCATGCATCTCATCACATAGATATGTTGCCGTATCTAGCATCGTCATGAGAACGGATTCGTCACATTTGGATAACAAAAGGAAACAAGTCAACGCACTATTGGAAACAAATTTGAAGCACCTTGGTGTCCCTTTTATCAAGCACGATAATATCAATGAAAGTCACTTGGATCGATGGGGTCTCCATCCAAACTTTTCTGGAAGACATATTTTGGCAAGTAATTATATTAATTTTCTAAATTCAGAATGACTCTCCTCGGTTAATGAAATAGATGATAATTGTGGCAAAGGAGGGATCTCTTCCCCACTGCAGTGTGCTCCCCCCACAGCTTCTCAACCCGAGCCAGCTTAGAAAAGTAACTACTCTTGGGCATAGAAAGGGAATGAGTATTGCATCTTTAAATGTTAATAGTCTTTTACTTCATATTGATGAGATAAGGATGCTTGTAAAAGAATTGGGAATTCAAATTCTGGCTATAAATGAGACAAAGCTTGATAATACTATTGATGATAGTTTAGTTAATATCGAAGGGTATACCATCAAAAGGTGTGATCGTGACCGTAATGGGGGTGGTGTTGCAATTTATCTTAAAGATACTTTGTTAGATAAATCTACTGTGCGGGAAGACGTTCCCAAATCATTTCTTGAGCTTTTATGCGTCGAAATTAAACCTGTTCGTGCTGCTCCTTTCTTGGTAATGGCTTGGTATCGACCTCCAAATGTAACTGTTGATACTTTTGATCATTTGGAGGAGTGTTTACAATTTCTTGACAGGGAAGATAAAGAAATTATTCTTCTAGGCGATACAAACTGTGATATTTTGGCAAAATATTCCAAAACAGGGCATGTTTCTATAAATGACCTTCCAGCTCACTCTCTACATCTACAAGAAATTTACAATCTGTTTGGTTTTCACCAGTTAATTGAAAGCCCTTCTCGTGAAACTCTGACTACTACCACACTAATAGATCACATAGCTACGACAAACAAATCTAACATAGTAACTTCTGGTGTGCATAAAACGTCCCTCAGTGATCATTACTTGATCTATTGTGTTAGGAAATTTCGTGGTGCCAGCAAGAAGCAACATAAACATATTTCTACTAGGCAGATGAAGAACTTTGATCAAAACAAATTTGTAAGTGACCTCCTGGAGGTAGACTGGAAAGGTATTGTGCAGAGCACAGACGACATAGATGTGGTTGTAAATAACTGGACCAGTATATTCTCTCTTAATCTTGAAAAGCATGCCCCGATTCGTGAAAGGCGCGTTTCTGAAAAAATTTTGTCCTTGGTTGACAGACGAATTCAAAGTTATGTGCAAAGCTAGGGATAAGTTAAAAAAACAAGCCGTTCGCTCAAAATCTGAAGTATTGATGCAATCTTACAGGCATATACGTAATCAAGTTAACAAACTAAATGGGCAACTTAAGCGTGAGTATTTCACTCATAAAATTGCTTCTTGTGAAGGTGACCTTAAAAAAACATGGCAAACGATCAATAATGTCATAAACAAGAAATCTAAAACCACTAACATTGCATCGCTAAATATCGACGGAAAACATATCTCTACTAATGCTGACATTGCAGAATCTATGAATAACTTTTTCTGCACTATTGGAGAGACTCTCAGAGATAAAATTGCCCATACAAGAAACCCTCTTCTTGAGAATGTCTACGAGGTCAATCCACAAAAAACTAAGTTTAATTTTCATGCTATCGACAAACTGCAGTTAGGAAAAGTATTTGGCAAATTGAAAACCTCGAAGGGAAGTGGTAACGATGGTATTGCTAGCTGCTTTCTGAAGATCGCACTTCCAGTTATTTCGGAATCACTTTGTGACATATTCAATCTTTCGATTGCTACTGGCTGTTTTCCAGAAAGCTGGAAAATTGCCAGAGTAGCTCCCATTTTTAAAAGCGGACAACCTGACGACCGATCTAACTACCGACCTATATCAGTGCTCCCAGTTTTAGCCAAGGTCTTTGAAAAGCTTATTTATAACCAACTGTACGATTACTTGGACAAAAACAAACATCTGTTTTCAAACCAGTCTGGCTTTAGAGCTCTTCATTCTGTTGTCACTTGCCTTCTTAATAACACAGATGACTGGTATGTGAACATGGACAATGGTAAATACACTGCAAATATCTTTATTGATCTTAAAAAGGCATTTGATACTGTAGATCATGATATTTTACTTGCGAAATTGAGAAAATATGGTGTCGATAATCTAGAATTTGCTTGGTTCTCGTCCTATCTAACAAATAGAAAACAATCCTGCAAAGTTAACGGCGTCTCTTCCAAAACTGAAGAAATCCACTGTGGTGTCCCACAGGGTTCATGTCTCGGCCCTCTCTTGTTTCTGATCTACATCAATGACCTTCCTTTTTCTCTCAAGAAAGGTAAAGTGACGATGTACGCAGACGATACCAGTATTTCATACTCTTCTAAAAGTTTGGAAGATATTAATCAAACGCTAAATAGCGAATTGGGTCATTTGAAGCAATGGTTGCTAGGCAATAAACTTTCTTTGAATGTCCTAAAAACTCAATCCCTGCTTGTGGGTTCAAAACCCAAAATTAGGAAAATTGCTGATAAAGTTGTTAATCCTCCACAGTTTCTCATTGGGGACTCTCAAGTTAAAAATGTAGATCAGACAAAATATCTGGGTGTAATAATCGACAAGAACTTAAACTGGGACGAGCAGATCAATAGTCTCCGTACTAAAGTTTCTCGTGGAATAGGGTTTCTGAAATATTCCAGAAAATTTTTACCTCAAAATACCCTAAGTAAGATGTATCGGGGCATCGTAGAGCCTCATTTTAGGTATTGCTGTTCCGTATGGGGGAACTGTGGGGTGACAAGACTGCAGACCCTTCAAAAGCTGCAGAATCGAGCAGCTAGAATTGTTACAAGAAGTAATTTTGATTCATCTGCTAAGCCATTGATACACAATCTAAAATGGCCTACTATAAGTGATATTATTAAGAGTGAAACTGCCACAATCATGTACAAATCGCTAAATGGTCTTGCTCCAGAATATCTTTCAAGATTGTTCGTCAAAAATTCTACTCGAAATATCAGGCAATTGCGAAACACGGAAACTGATCTTTTGTTACCTTCAAGGAAAACCAGCAATGGGCAAAAAGGTATATCTTTTCGTGGATCTAAATTATGGAACCAGCTTGATAATGACGTAAAACAGGCACCCTCCCTTGCCACTTTTAAAAGAAGATTGAAAGATAATTCATAAATAATTAGTTTTAATAAATTTTTTTGGGTATTCAGTTTTTCATATTATGTATTTAATTATTTGCCACGGCCCCCTGAAAAGCAGTTCTTTAGGACTGATGGGGCTACCGTGCCTAAAAAAGTAAAAATAGAAAATAGAAATAGAAATAGTCCAGGATTGGTGGAGTTATGGCCACAAACAAACCGTCCAGGCACTGAACCTTGAACAATAGAGATTCTGGCCGGGAGACAATAGTAATAACAATAGTGATTGTTGTAAGAGCGACCCGAAAACGCCACAATCTGTGTTTTCAATTGTTCTTGTTATTGTCTTTCGCTAAATTTTCTTTTATTGAAGATTCAATGCCTCTACGGTTTCTATGTGAATTTAAAAAGTCTACAAAGGCTTGCTCGCACATTTCAAGTCATGTGGCAATACTCTAGGGAAGTTTCTGTATTGTACTACTTTTTACATTCATGGTAAAAGTTTGCTCGTTGCGAAATAACTTATAAAATTCAAAAGAGGTTTTATCAAGAGGCTTTATCACCTGACTCGAAGTGGCGTAAATTGGTCTCGACAAGCCTTCGCCGATTTTGTCGATTGGAGAGGCAATAACTCCGCCAATCCTGAAGATATTTTAACCGGCATCCAAACTTATACTCCCAAACATCTGGAGAGTAGATTGCTTTAAAAAAATTCGGGAAATCTCAAGCAGTTTCTTGTCCTGGTTGCGTTTTATGAAGGTAGGTAAAATTTAGGAAAATCTTCACGGGTTTCTTTTGTCTCCTTCGCTTTTTAGCCGTCTGATTGGTCCGTGAAAATGAGGCTTTGGTGGTTTCGACCATGGGCCACGAGCAAGCGGCTATGTACGACGAATGATTCCTATGCTGTCAAAAAGATCAGTCATCACCTACCCTACCTGAATGTGAACAACTTGAAAGAGAGATACAAACACCTGGAACATGTCGAAGTTCAGTTGGTAGATGGCCCGATAGACCTATTGATTGGCCAAGATTGTCCAAGTCTGTTGCGTCAACTTGAAGTCAGATATGGGGAAAAGCATGAACCATATGCAGTGAGAACACCACTTGGATGGAGCATTTGTGGCCCATTGGGACAACTGGATGATAATCAATCAGTTCATTCATGTGGTATGCTCACTCGAAGACGAACCAACAAATGTTGACTACACTTTGCGAAAATTTTGGGAGATAGAAACAATTGCTGAAGATTTCCCCACACACAAAAGGCTGGCTGAAGTGCAAGAGCAGACGAAGAGAACGACAGTACAGGTTGGCAACCGTTACCAAGTACGACTTCCATGGAAAACAGGAATCATGAAACCAACTGGATCATATGACATGGCTTTAAGGCGACTTTCCATGACTGAAAGAAGATTGGATAAAAACCAAGAATTGAAAAAGAAGTATCATTCAGCCATGGAAGAGTATTTCAATGGAGGGTATGCAGAGAGAATCGAAGAGCAACGAACCGAAGAAGGCTGGTACTTACCACATCATCCTGTTATATCTGACACAAAGAACACCAAAGTGCGAATAGTGTTTGACTCTGCAGCCAAAGTCAAGGGTGTCTCATTGAACGATCTCCTCGAGAAAGGACCAAACTTGCTGAAAGATTTGACAGGCATCTTACTCAAATTCAGAAGGTACAATTATGCAGTTGCTGGTGATATTTCAAAGATGTTTCTTCAAATCCTGTTGAATCCCAAAGATCAAATCTTTCACCGATTCCTTTGGAGAAAAGATCCCCAGTACAAGCAATAAATCTATCAGTTCAAGAGCGTGATTTTTGGGGAAGCTCCTTCGCCGTTCCTTGCTTGTCATGTCATCAAAAGAGTCCTGGAAGACCACAATGGTAGCAATGTTGATGTCTTCAATGCTTTGAGCAGAAATTTGTACATGGACGACCTCCTTCACAGCTGCACAAGCATCGCAGAAGCAAAGGACATTGTCAAAGGCACATGCGAAGTATTAGAGAAAGGTGGATTTCGAATGCGCAGTTGGATCAGCAACGATCAGAAAATCCTCGAAGGGATGACAGAAGAAAGAAAAAAGGATATTGAACAATTAGGAGAAGATTGGCAGAAAGTTCTTGGATTAAACTGGGATCCTATGAGTGACACATTCACATTTCGTACTTCGGAAGGTGACGTTTCATGGACAAAAAGAAATGTGGTGAGTCATATCTCGAAAGTTTTTGATCCATGTGGATTCCTTGCACCATTCCTCGTAACTGGAAAGATATTTATGCAAGACCTTTGGCGAAGAGGATTGGAATGGGATGACCCTTTAGATGAAGGCATGATGAAACAATGGCTAGGTGGTATGATCAGTTACCAGGTTTGGAAAGAATCAAAATTCCAAGACACGTCAACGCTGAGAAAGCTGATGAGAAGAAACTAGAGTTGCATGTGTTTTCAGATGCAACTGAGAAAGCAATGGCAGCTGTGGCCTATCTGAGAATAGTCGAGAAAATTCATGAATAACTCGCTAAAGCACATAGACTCGTTCTATAGGAATTTTTTGTGATGCAAGACTTTTATGATACAAAGCTCACTGTTTGTTGTTTGAAGCGGAGAGATGTGCAGAGAAAAATATGGACCAAGGAAAGTTTTTGCAATTCGCCTACAACTGGTCGTTTCTTATAAAAATTTTCTAATGTAAAAAAGGCAAACGAAGTCAAACTGGTGCCTGAGTCATGGGTAAGTGCATTATTTAGCTCACGAATTTTACCATAACTTTGTAAGTGCAATGGAATGAGTTTTAAGCGAGGAAAAGCTTAGGCCCAAATGATATCTCTGCCAGAAATCATTAGAAATTGCCTCCAGTTTTGAGATATGATAGCAGTGAAGGAGTTTGGTTTATTGCTCAGGTCAGTATGCATAATCGCTGAAATTCTTATCTGTATATCTCATTTGTAGCGATTTCTATAGATATTTCAACGAAGGCAAATATTCTTCGACCGCAAAATGAACGCAGCTCCGGCCCCAAACAAGCTATGTGCCTAAACATGTAAAAAACTCTGGACGGACATCCCCACAACTGATTTATTAAAAAAAATTGCAAATAACTGAAGTATTTTAGCATCCATTTCAGTTTTAGTGAGGGTACTAGAAAATTTACCTCAAACGACCGATTTTGTCTCCAGGGGCTAGAAAGCGGTGATCTCATTGGCTGACAAGCATGAAATTGGATGATTTTCGCATGCTCTGGCAACCAGTAAGGATTTGAGCCTTATCTTGGAGTCACCCAAATCCGAATACATTTTTTTGGAACACCCGGTACTATAATGGGAAGCTATGTTTTGGGAGTTATCTGGAGCTTGAAGGTTGTTCTCCTTGGAATCATGCGCTTCCCTGAGGCGGCTCTGTGATTCTTTTCCTCACATCTTGACTTGATCCCCATTGGTTTATCATTGTCATCAATCTTCATCATTTCAATTCTTCTGACTTTTTCTTGCAAAATCTGGATTGTATTTGATTGTGTAGCTAATTGTTTTGACTGGTTTATAACCTTTTTCTGTAGCGTTTCTATGATGGTGGATTGGTTGAGAGTTTGGTGCTCTAGATCATCTTTGTTAAGGTGGTTTTCAACATCACTTACTCTGTTTTTTATGCTTTTGATCATCTCCCTCAGATCTGTTATGTGTCACGGAATTGATTAGGTTTTTCTACTTGTGCGATCCCAGCGCTTGGCGTGAAAAACCGCAACTTCACCTCACCCTTTTTCTGCTTTAAAGGACACAAAACTGGCAGCATTGGCTTACCATAATGTACGCATTTCGACACAATAACATCTCAGTTTCTGAAATTTTCTAACTACTGTAAAAATAATAAATTCAACTTACTATATGCTTGTGTGGAATTTTGGGGAGGTTTGTTGGAACTTTTGTTTCCAGCCACATTGTGTACTGTTGCAGAAGATTCCCCTGTCAATCAAAGTCATTTTTGATAAGTAATACTGTCAAAGCAAATGATAAATTTGAAAATTTTCTTCATACTATTTCATTCTGTAAAACTGTATATAATTAACATTTGCTGTGCATTTTTCACTCAAAATTAGATCTGGCAATTTAGTTGGTCAAAGATGGTGCCTTCTTTTCGTGTTCAAACAGTTTTAAAAGACCTTGCATCTCCTACAAACACCTCGGTACCTTTGAAAAAATGCTGCTCCCTGAATATCAAAGCAATAATATTGAAGGCTGCCTCGTTTCATTCTCGATACTAGGTTCAGTATTTTACCCGGCTTTGATCAGCAATTCCTTCCCATCGATATGAGAAATTTTCTGCAGAAAGCCACTTTCGAAAACCTGCAAAAACGAATGAAAACGACGAGAAAAATGTTCCATTATTTTACTTCCCAGCAGTAATGACACTAACATGCGTTAATGTCTTTGTCCCTGTGGGAGAATGGAATCCCCTTGAATAAGTTATTCATACCAGGCAGAAAACCTTTTTCATTCCCCCTAGAGAATAGCACGTACTAAAGCGTGCTCTAGTCATTGCTGTGAAGTAAAAATATTAGGGAAACTTGCTCGTGATTTTAGCACGTTTTTTAAAGTTTCTCGAGGGGACTTGTTGCAGAAAGTCCCTTGTAAAATCTAGACGGAGTGATCGATTTCAGCCAGGAAAACTTCTAAAAATAAATGAACATGTTAGCTATTCAATCAAATATTGCAACTGTTCACGTATTCACGGAGCAGTAGCTTTTCAAACACCGCGCCTTTTTTACCCATCCGGTAAAATTCTACATAAGATACTATGCAATACTAAAGAGAAAACATTAAAGTGTATACAGACACAATATTTACATGAATGTATTTAAGATTGATTGATTGATTGACTAAGACTAATAAGATTGATTGATCGATTGAATGATTGATTGATTGATTAAGGAGGAGATCCCTAAATAGGCTACCTAATTGACATAGAGCCTCCCCACCACATAAAAATAAAGAAAATAATTTTTTTTTACAAAAACAATAACAAGAACCAGATGTGCATTAGAAATGATGGCAGAAGTGAGAATAGGCAGGTCTCTCTTAAAAAATGTGATGAAACCATTTAGTCAAACTTTTGAAAACTGATTTGGGGGTTTGAGACATGCCGGTATCAACTTTCAATTGGGGCATGTTGAATCTTTGACCGGAAGTGGTGTTTTGATAACGTCACAAACGTCAATTTATCTGCAATGCAGAAGAAAATCAGAAATGACATCAATGCTATCAGTGACCCAGGGAAAAGAGCAGAAAAGAAAAAAGAAAGGAACAAGGTACTCAAAGAGATCCATGATACACTCCAGAGAGAACAACAAATGGAAATAATGAGATTAGTTGAAGAGGTAGAAACACACAAAGATGACTCAAGAAGAATGTTTCAAGTAGTGAAGCAGCTCCAAAGAAGGAAAGATAAGAAGAAAATTATTGTGAATGGAGAACATGGTGTAACAACAAATGAAATAAGTCAGGTAGAAATAGTTACACACTTCTTCAATGACATGTTTAACAAGGATACAGAGAGAAAAATAAAGGAAATACAGCCTAAAAAGATGACAAGACCATTTACAACACAAGAAATCAAAATGGCTGTAAAAGCTCTGAAAAAATGGAAAAAGCACAGGCATAGACAACCTTGATGCAGAGCTAATAAAATGCAGTCCTGACATAGTATGTGAAAACATCTCAGAAATATTTAACCAATCAGCAGAAACAGGCCAATATCCTTCAGAAATAAAAGAGGGAGTATTGATCCCTCTACCAAAGCCAGGAAAGAAGACAGGACCAGCGGAAAACCTCAGGCCAATAATACTGCTTTCTATTTTGAGAAAAATTTTAGCCATTTGTATGCTAATGTGAGGACCTCTGCGAAGGCCCCCTCATTTCTCGATGAACTAAAGACATACACCCCGGAAAAGGACACATTTTAACTTTCGATCATGGACGATAAGAAGATCTTGTGAGAAGTTGTTGTAAAAGTTGTCGAGAAAGTATGGCATATCGTATGGAGATTGTGTCTTGTTTCTGTTTGTTACTTTGGTTCTAAATGTAACTTTGTATCATGCCAAACCGGGCCACATATCTGGTGAAATCGACGTGACAACTAACAACTTTTCCGAACTGCAGATCTGTGAGTACGATTTATTTATTCATTTTTGTGTCGATCATTCAGCAAGAAATTTGTGAAGAACAGAGTGAAAGGAAGACGGAATGCCCGTTCGCAAGGGTTTTTTTGGTTTCTTTTAGTGTTGAGTTTGGCTGAATATTGTGTTGTAAATATCTCAGATTAAAGAATGTTGGAGCAATTCCAATATGGAGAACAGAAGAAATGTTTGTGTAAATATTGAATAGAGGATTTATATCTGAACTTTTGTTTTGAATCGACTTTTGTGTGTTGCTTTGTGGATATTTGAGTGTGTTTCTTGTTGCTTTCTTCGCGTGCGTGATTGCATGACTACGCGGCGTTTGTTTAGAGTTTGTGGGGACTGAAATCGTGCATAGAACAGGATCAAAATGAATGAGGAACTAGAAGATATACAACTCGAAATTCAAAGTTTTGCTTCGTGTTTAGATAAGGATGAACTCTACACTGTTTGTGAAAAACTAAAAATAGAAAAATCAGATTTTGAGGGGAAATCCCGTTTTGCAACTGTAAAAGTCATAACGAAAGAAATCGAGAAACTGTTAGATAAATTGAAAGACATAGAAAAGGTGGCATTTTTGAAGCAAACGTTAGAAATGATCAATCCAAAATCAAGGAACAGGGAAGACCCAGGTAAAACAATTGATGTAGACGAGGAAGTAAGACAGGAAATGGACAGGGAGGTCTATTTATTGCGAGAGAAACAAAAGAGAGAGCTCGAAGCCATTAAAGCGCAATTCAGCAAAGGCGCAGGGAAGACGGGGGTTGCGCAAGAAAACCCGGAATCAGACCTGGGCAGTCTAAGATCAATCTTGAAGAGAGATTTTCGTATTTTGGGGACAATTGGGTCTCAGGGATCAAGGGATCAATTATCTTTTATCAGTTTGAGCAGACAGATTGAAAGTGGGAAAGAAAAGGGCTATTCTGACAAGGAAATAATTGAGGCTATAATAAAATGTATTGCCCCAGGACTACCCCTGAAAGATTATCTCGAAGCTATGAGGGAAACTGGCCTCCCTACGGTAATAAAGATCATCAGAGCACATTATCAAGACAAAAATGCCAGTGAGCTCTATGCTAGCCCGTCCAGTCTAGTGCAGACACAATATGAAGAGCCACAAAATTTCCTACTCAGAGCTTTGAACCTCAGAGAGAAAATTATTTTTGCCTCAAAACAAGAGGGTAGTAAATTAAAGTATGATGCGGCCCAATGCCAGTCAATGTTTTTGCATGCATTAGAAAAAGAGCTTATCAGTAACAACCTGAGGTCAAGAATGAGGGGATTTATTCAACAACCGGACAAAACGGACGCAGAGCTCATTGCACAACTCACCCTTGCAGGAGCAGAAGAGTCGGAAAGAAATGCAAAGTTGGGGATAGGATATAAGGGAAAAGCTAAAGTTTCCCAGATACAGGAAGGGGAAGCAGAAAAACCATCAGCAGCGGAGAATCGATCTGCCCCCAAGAATAAGACATCGGCACCCCTCAAGACTAAAGAACCAGCTGCCCCTTTTCACGATCAAGTGCTTGCTGAAATCAAGGCCATGAAGGCAGACATGACGGCATTGATACAAGAGATGAATCGAAATTCAATTGGAAATCAGCAGGGGGCAAAGAAGGAAAACCCACAGCAGCCCCATGAAAGAAATCGCGGACCAAGGCAAAATCAAAGAGGGTGCAGACAGTGCTTCAAAAATGGGCAAGGTGAAACATGCACCCATTGCTAGAAATGTGGGAATGCAAATCATTTTTCATATCAATGCTCCCAATTTCAGGAAAACTACCCTCAGCTACTGCAGCGGGACAACCAGTAGCTGGGAATACAACGCAAAAGTCCCAAATTTGTAACAGTTGTGGTGTGGGAAAAAATACAATATTTATTTGTGGTGGATGCTTAAACACCAGCTACTGTAGTAAAGATTGTCAGAAGAAAGACTGGGACTACCATAGACCCCTCTGCGAGGCGATGCAGCAACACAAGCAACTGTATAGTACGGGAAGATTGGGCCTAGGTGATAGTAACGACCTAGGAATGTACATTAGCCATATCACACCGAAAGAAAGGGAAAAAGTTTCGAAGTTAGTTGGGACGAAGTGTATTGTAACTGTATTTATGAACAATGTTAAGGTTGAAGCATTATTTGACACAGGTGCTCAAGTATCAATTATAAGTGCACGACAACTGGCAGACTATTTCCCAGGCATCGAGATTCAAGATGCGAAGAATTTACTTTCTGAAGGTAAAGATCTCCAATTGATGACTGCAAATTGTTCAAAACTTCCCTATAAAGGATGGGTTAAAATCGATTTTCAACTCTCACAATCAGATGAGGGTTCCATTGAAGTTCCAATGTTGGTTACAGATTATAAACTGGAACAACCAATTATTGGATACAACGTGATAGAGGAGGTCATAAGAGAGAAAGGATCAACTATATCATTGTTATCAGGAAGTTTTCGTCAGAAGTCGCAAAAAGACCTTATGACATTGGTAGACGTCATTAATTCATCCATAGAAGAAGCCCCCAGCGTCGTCAGAATGTTCAAGAAAGATTTTGTTGTTCGTAAAGGTGAAACTAAAAGGCTCCCATGTCGTTGTGACATTGGTTTGGTAGAAAGGCAGATACCTGTCCTCTTCGAGCCTGATGTGGATGCACATGTACCTCCAGGAATAGGGATTTGCCCATCATTCGAAATGCTAAAGAGAGAAAGTTGTAATAAAGTTTATGTGCAAGTTATTAACAACACAGTCCATGATATTACTTTGAAGGGACGCACTGTTTTAGGTACATTGCAACTCGTGAGATCAGTTGCACCAGTTGAATTGAAATTTAAGGATCGTCAAGAAATGAAAGACACAGGGGGACCATAAGTAAGCAGTACTACAGAGAACGTTGAAGACAAGACGATTCAAAGACAGGAGGAGGATGAAGGAAATTTTGATAAGAACTTGATACCAAAAGTTACGTTAGGAAGCAACTTAAGTGAAGAGCAAATACGGAGTGCAGAGCAGATGCTTTACGAAGAACGGGATGCTTTTTGCACAAGTAGCCAAGATGTCGGTTGTGCTGAGAGTCTTCAACATAAGATCATTCTGTCAGACCCAACACCTGTGCAGAAACATTACATTGCCATTCCAAGACCGTTGTATCCAGAACTAAAGAGGTATATTGAGGATCTCCTGAATCGTGGGTTCATTCAGAAGTCGAAATCGCCGTATAGCAGCTGCTGTGTGATTTTCAGGAAGAAAGATGGCTCAATGAGACTTTGTATTGATTATAGAGAACTAAATGATAAAACAACAGCAGACCGCCATCCAATCCCCAGGATCCAGGACACTTTGGATAGTTTGTCTGGACAGGAATGGTTCTCTACTATAGATCAAGGAAAGGCCTACCATCAAGGCTTTATGGACCCTGAAAGTCGCCCTTTGACTGCTTTTGTGACCCCCTGGGGTCTGTATGAATGGATTAGACTTCCAATGGGCCTCAAGAACGCTCCAGCCGAATTTCAGCGTTACATGGAGAGTTGCTTGGGTGAGTTTAGGGATGAATTTTGTGCACCATACCTCGACGACGTCATCGTAGACTCGAAGTCATTCGACGAACATGTAGAGCACGTGAGGAAAATTTTGAGGCGATTGAAAGAGAACGGTATCAAGCTAAAAGCAGAGAAATGTGACATGTTTAAGAAAGAAGTCATGTATCTAGGTCGAATTGTGTCTGAAGAAGGTTATCGTGTAGATCCGGAGAGCACGAAAGCACTACTCACGTTGAGCGATTACATGCCAAAGACAGTCGGCGAAGTTCGCCATTTGACCGGTTTGCTAGGATACTATCGCAGGTATATAGAAAACTTTTCTAGAATAGCAAAGCCAATCTACGATTTACTCAAAGTAGGGCAACCAGGCAGTTCAAAAGGAAAGAAAAAGGACACAAACCACAAAGGCAATTAACCATCATCACGTACACCTGTCATCTGGCTAGAGACACATCAAAAGGCCCTATATTACCTGATCAGCTGTCTAACTAACCCCCCCAGTTATGGCATATCCAGATTTCAGTATCCCATTCGTACTTCATACAGATGCATCACAAGAAGGGCTTGGTGCCGTTTTGTACCAAAAACAGCAAGGGAAAATGAGAGTGATTGGGTATGCCTCACGCACGTTATCACCTGCGGAAAAGAAATATCATCTACATTCGGGAAAACTCGAGTTCCTCGCTTTAAAGTGGGCTGTGACAGAACACTTCCGTGATTACCTGTTTTATGTCCCAAAATTCACAATATACACCGATAACAACCCCTTAACTTATGTTATGAGTACAGCGAAGTTGAGTTCTACAGGATATCGATGGATAGCTTCGTTAGCAGATTTTGAGTTCACAATCAAGTACCGTCCAGGTAAAGCGAACATTGATGCAGATTTACTTTCGAGAATGCCAACAAATATTGAGACATATATGGAAGAATGCACACAAGAGGCATCACAGAGTGAGTTTCCTGCCACTGTCAGTGCGTTAACTGCAAGACATCAAGGTAACTGGATCCATGCAGTTTCTCTCGACAAAGATACAGTCCAGCTGTTAGATGCACACACAATGGGAAAGTACACACCCCTACCTATGCGCAATATCGTACAAGCTCAAAAAGAAGATCCTGATATTGCCCGTGTCGTAGCTTATAAAGAACAGCCAGGTCAGCCCACGTTTCAAGGTCGACATGGGGAATCTGCCGAAGTAAAAGCCCTTATGCATGAATGGAGCAAGCTGATGATAGGACAAGATGGAGCGCTGTATCGAAAGACAGCCAGTAAGTTGCAGTTGTTGCTACCAAAAAGATATCACCCACTGGTACTCCGCCATCTGCATGATGACATGGGACATTTTGGTGCAGAAAGAGTTACAGAGCTAGCACGAGATCGGTTCTATTGGCCACATATGGCTAGAGACATTGAACATTATGTTACAAACGCTTGTACATGTTTGCAACGGAAAAGGCCTTCATTACCACCACGAGCCCCAGCTCAAAGTATCGTCACAAGTCAGCCATTTGAACTTATATCAATTGACTTTGTGCACTTGGAAAGAAGTATAGGAGGCTATGAATACATGTTAGTGGTCGTAGATCATTTCACTCGCTATGCCCAAGCTTACCCAACCACCAAAAAATCGGGAAAGACTGCTGCTGACAAAATATTCAATGACTTCATTCTTCGATTCGGTTTCCCCCAGCGAATCCACCACGATCAGGGTCGTGAGTTTGAGAACGATCTATTTAGATCAATTGACAGGAATCGCCTGTTCAAGAACTTCCCCCTACCATCCAATGGGAAATGCGCAATGTGAAAGATTCAACCAGACTCTTATAGCCATGCTGAGATCGATGAGTGAAAATAAGAAAATACGTTGGAAGGTCATGTGAACAAAATGACATTGGCATACAATTGTACACGTCATGACAGCACCGGTTTTTCACCCTTTGAGCTCTTGTTTGGTAGAAAGCCGCGATTACCCATTGACATTATCTTCGGGAATTCTAAGGTTACAACAGCGAAAGGATATTCCAAATGTTGAATTGTCCTTGATCTCATGTTGATATTTTGTTTATGAAAGATGCATTTTGTGTGCTGACTTAAAATCAAAGAATGACTACAAACATAGGCTCCATAAAGGAAAAAATTAGCCCATGTTGTTTGGATGGGGCTCGAACCAGGTCTGTCTGAAGTTTTCTGGCTGCAAAATCTCATGTTCACGAAAGATGCATGAAATACAGAAAGGGGATAAAATTATGTGCTATGTACAGATGGTTAATGAATCTAGCACCCTTATTGCAAGGTGTACGGTTACCACGTTATTTACTGAGCAGCAGGTAAAAGAAAGCATAACATCTCACATCTATTCAGTTGTCGCTACATTTTTCAATTGGACCAACGTATAGCTTCATATTCAGAATAAATGGTAACGAAACACTTTCATGGAATGACACAAACTGTGATGTGGGACAAATGTTACGTGATTTCATTCAATGATCTGATTATACTTAAGTGAGTGTGCATTTGTGCCACTTTTACGATAAGGTTTTCACAAAACTATTGTAAGGTATGAAATCCGAAAGTTCAAAATGTATTTTTTGTCAAAGATGGTTCCAATTGGATAAACACAAATTATCTATTGTTAGGATGGTATTATGTGCCATTTCAATGCACTTGTGCCACCTTTGTTATATACCTTTTCAAATTGCACAGATCTAAATCAGCATTTCAACGTTGTACTTTGTGCCAAATTTTGTGTCAATTGGATCAACTTTATCTTTGGCTGTTTGTCTTATATTTGATATTCTGTCCCACTTTAGGGCATTTCTGCAACTTTTGTGACAAGGTTTTAGCAAAGCTGTTCTGAGATGTGAGATTTGCAGTCTAAAATGTACTTTTTATCAAATATGGTCCAAACTGAATCGAGATTACTTGTTGATAATCAGGAGAGAATTTTGTGCCATTCAAGTACATTTGTGCCACTTTTGTGACAACATTTTTAAGAACTGTATCTAGATCTGAAATCAACATATCAAAGTTGTACTTCGTCTCTAACTTGGTGCCAATTCTCTAACGTCTCTAACGTTATTCTTGGTCATTTTTCCGTGTAGAAAAAGACATTTTGTCTCACTTTGGAGCATTTATGCCAATTTGTGTGGCAAGGTTTCAGCAAAGATGTTATGAGATATGACATCAGCATGTCCAAAATTCAATTTTTACCAAGTAAGGCCCCAATTAGATGAACTTTACTTGTTGATAATTAGGAGAGTATTCTGTGCCATTTAAAGACACTTGTGTCACTTTTTGTGACAAAACATTTAAGATGGTCTCCAGATTTGAAATAGGTAGGTCCAAATCGTACCTTGTACTGAATTCGGAGCCAATTCGATGACTTTAAATCTGTGTCGTTGTCTGTGTGGAACAAGATCTTCTGTCCTACATACGGGAACTTGTGCCACTTTTGTGACAAGGTTTTAACAAAGATGTTGTGAGACATGACAACAGAATGACCAAAATGTACATTTTACCAAGTATGGTAAAGATTGGATGATCATGATAATAGGGAGAGTATTTTCTGCCATTTGAATGCATTTGTGCCAATTTTGTGCCAACAGTTAAAAAATGGTCTCCATATTTGAAATCAGCTGGTCCAAATTGTACTATGCACCTAATTTAGAGCCAACCGGGTGACTTTTATTTTTGGTCGTATTTTCGCTGTTGGGACCGCAATGGGACGCTGGGCCGTAGAAGGTTAATAATTATCACAACTCTATTTTCATCCAGCCATTTAGAAATAGTGTCCATCTCATTGGTCAATCTCATCAGAGGCTGCTGCTTCATTTCATCCATGAAGCTATTTATCACTGCAAAATAGTAAGACAAAATGGCCGACCACTGGTTCCAGTCATCGACCGCTCCATCATTTTCAACGAATTTTTTTGGGGATGGTAGCAAACTTTAATTGAATATCTGAAGAGAAACATTATGCAAACGTTGGGCTAGAATCGCTTGGCGTCTTGCTGCAATGTTCAAGCAAACAAGGCACAATTTTTTTTGGGGCACCCTGTATTTCTCTGTTGCTGGTTTTCTTGAAGCCTATGAAATCATCGGCTTCAAAATGAATATTTGTGTCATCAGCAAACAGAAAAAATTGCAAGGATCAGTTCTTGGTCCCCTGTTTGTTGACATCTATATAAATTTTTTGTGGCTCTTCATACAGCATGCAGATATTTGCAACTCTACCGATGATGCATGCGGTATGAATCTTGATACTGTAATTGCAAGGCTATTCAATGTTTTCCTGATAACTGTATGACATCAAATATAGATAAGTGTCATTTAAGGGTGCCTGGTAGAAATTTTAATCAGCAGGTTACAATCAATGAAGGCAATTCTGTTATAAAAATACGGAAGAGGAGAAGTTGCTAGGGGTTGTGATCGATAAAAGAGAAAAGTTTTGAGACACACATCAGTAAGTTGTGCAAGAAGGCAACAAGGACAAACAATCTTTCAATAGAGCTGAACCGGATGTCTACATTTGCACGTTAGCCAATCAGATGTGACCATGAAATCACATAGATAAACGAATCGACGAGGCAAAGTACCCCAACATTTGACTCGTCTTGCAAGCGACTATAAGATAAATTCAGGGAAAATTATGTTTCAACTCAGTACCAATATCTTCAAATTTTCCTCGCGGCTATTTCTAACCCATGGCAAAACAAAGTAAAATATTATTTTGATGTTATGTTGCTCACCATTATTTCTGGAAAACTGCCTTTTCTCTTGGTATCTAAGAAAATAATGGACGAAAAATGACAGAAAAGCAAAACCAGAAAGGTTTACATAAATATCTCATATCTTAACATCGTGAAAATTTTGGTATCATAAGGCCACCAAATGTCTGCATCCCAGCATATGATGAAATGCAAAAATAGACTGTTTCAAAAATTTGAAATGGTAAAAATTCTTGCATGTCATTGTCTCATCGAGAAGGAGATAATTTGCAAGTAAAGTGCAAAATATGATAATTGACTGGCCCAACTTGGAACTGAAGCAAAGACTAAATTGTTACAGTTGGCAATCCTCGTGAATTTTACAGGGTGCGACAACAAAATATTTCGACTTTTAATTGCTGCCAAAGGCAGCCTTACTATTCTTATTCAATCAGCGAGCGAATTTTCTGCCGTTTGCCTATGTAGACGGACCAGCTCACGGCTGCGGTTCGCGGGCTCGCGGCTTGTGAGCATTTATCCAACAAGCAACAAGTTCCCCAACAAAACATAACGAGTTCTTCCTACCTACTTAACTACTTAACTACGTCAATGGACGACAAAGGTATGTCCTTTAGATAACGGGGAGGCAATTTGTACATTTGAAAAGAATTTTTGTCCCGTTAGTATACTAAATATCTTCTCTAAAATCTATGAAAAGATTTTGAAAAATCAACTTATTCCATACTTAGATGAAACCCTTTCGCTTTTCATTGCTGCTTATAGAAAATCATATGGCACACAAGATGTCTTGATAAGAATGCTCGAAGAATGGAGGGTTAAACTCGATAACAACAATATTGTAGGGGCTGTCCTAATGGACTTGTCGAAGGCTTTTGATTGCATTCCACATGATTTACTTATAGCTAAACTACATGCATATGGCTTCGATGAATACGCTCTTGTCCTTATTTACTCCTTCCTGAAACGGCGGAAACAGTCTATGAGAATAAATAATACGCATAGCTCTTTTCAAACTATTTTATCAGGAGTACCTCAAGGCTCTGTGTTGGGCCCTATTTTATTCAATGTTTACATGAATGATCTCTTTTTGTTCATCAAACAAGCAACATTACATAATTATGCCGGCGATAACACTATGGCTTATTTTTCCAAGACTTTATCAAATTTGATCGAGGTACTGGAGGAGGAAGCCGGAGGTTGCTTTGAGTTGGCTGAAACAAAATGAAATGATAGCAAATCCAGAAAAGTTCCATGCACTCCTTATCAGAAAGGATCAAACAAATACCAGTGGACAAGATTTCAACATCCAAGGAAAACTGATAAAGTCTGAAGAAACTGTCAAATTACTAGGTATTAAACTAGATTATAAACTAAACTTTGAACCGCATATCTCTGAACTTTGCAAAAAAGCTGCGTCGCAACTCAATGTTTTGAAACGACTCAGACAATTGATTTTTTGCCCTCGTGCTGCGACAATGGCGGACGTGCTTTTTTGAGCTGCAGCTAATAGCGGTGGAAGAAATGGGTCTTGTCGCTTGTATACATTATAAATGATGGCAATTATCTTGTGATGAAATGATGACACAACTTAAGAGAAATTATTATTGAATGCGGTTCAAAATTTAGATTTTATTCGAAGAAATAAAGTTTGATCGTAAAATGGCTGGAGCACGCCGTGGAAAGAATTCCGATGCGCCCACTGATGACGAGTCTGTTGCAGGCATTCAAGCCTTCATGGAAGATAGATTCAAAGATTTGGAGTCAAAGATGGCCACAAAAGATTGCATTAACAACTTGATGAAAACAATTCTCGATCAAAATACTCGAATTAGCCAGCTGGAGGACAAGGTCGCTGTGCTTGAGCATCATATTATGCACTTGGAAAAGCAAAACGACGACAATGAGCAATACCAGCGCAGGCTCTGCCTTCGAATTCATGGCATTGATCTACCGGAAAACAAATCTGAGTCAGGTGAGGACTGCCTCAAAAAAGTTAAACAAGTCTTTAAAGAACTGAAAGTATCAATACCTGATGCTGTTATAGACCGCGCCCATCGGATTGGCCCATCGAAGAAGGTAAATGGAAAGGATACCAGGCAAATGATCGTAAGGATGACAACATGGCGCCATCGCACAATGATTTATCGCGCGAGGAAAAACTCCCAAAAATACAAAGTCAGATTAGATTTGACAAAAAAGCGAATGGATCTTCTCAACAAGGCAAATGAACTTTTAAAAGGCTCCGAGAATTCGTTTGCATTTTGTGATGTGAACTGCCGCCCTTGCTTATTTGATGATGGGAACTATAAATATTTTGACAATTTGAGAGAGTTTGAAAAGCTATTGAATGGCAGTAAAGTAGAAGATGCAGATGAAATCTCTGAAAATGAAGAAGATGACCAACAGGACGAGGAGACCTCTTGAATATTTCTCTGGTGTACAAACGCACCTTGCCAGTTTTGTGTTTAATATTTATTTGTTGTAGTTCACCTATATTTGTTGAGATAAAATGTTGGGTTCTATACCAAAATTGCTGCTACATTTGCCCCCCCCCGTCCCTCTAAAGTTTTATTGCTCTGAAGAACTTTCCGTAAATTCAGTTCAAGCCCCTAACCTTCCTTTGCGATCAATTCAAAGTGACAAAAAAAATCCCATTAAAAATATTTTGTAGCTATCTTGGTATAGTGCCTTTTTGCATCAATTTGTCGATTGTTTTAGCTGTGGGTTTTGTGGTCTGCGGTGCGCGCCGTGGGGGGGGGGGCGAAGAGAGAGAGAAGGAAAGAACGTTCTTTCCTTTTCTTGCTCTTCGTCCTCCTCCCCCGCTGTCTGCGCCGCAGACTATGGGTTTTTGCTCCTAGATACCATGTTTCGTGGGGGTGGACCATTGTGACACATTATCGATCATTTTTGTGACCTGTTGGGTTGGTTTGTCCCCTTGATATTTTGCGTGTTGCAGGTTTTATTTTTGCGGTTGGTTTGGGGGATGGTTTCTTGAGATTTCTTTTACCTCGATACACTTGTTTACATTGAGTCCTTTACAAATTCACTACTCGAACCATCCATCCTTGCAAACACATTTATTACACACAAAATGATGAAAACAACAACTAAGATCTCCACTCTTCATTGTTCGATATCTAAAATATCTGATCCTCCCTGATCCTTCGTGAGCAAAGTCTCAGTAGTCACAAGTTTTGAATCATTTTCTTTACAAAGTGGTGTTCAGTTTAAGAACCAAATAGGAAAACATTGCTAAAAAGAAAATCCCATGCTTTCCCGCGTTGGAACGTAAGCCAATGGAAATCGCTCTTTTAAGTATTTATTGTAGAGTCTGTACTTGTAATTTGTCATTTAAGTTTCACTTTTTGTTATGTGCTATAGGATTTGCCAGTGGTGGTTGCATTGTTGCATTTGGCCCAAAGGGACCAGCGGGAAGGTTTCTGCACGACGATGCCGGTTGAGATCAATCGGTGGCGAGCAACAATAGGGTGTTTTCGTGTATCCATTCAAAGATCATGTCCCCTGACAAAAACTGTTAGGCCGATCTCGATACTTTTTCAAGTCTTAAGGCTTTTTTGGTTTTGTTATTGTTTTATAGCAGTCTCAACTCTTATTCTTCCCTTTGTGCTAATATTAAACTTTCTTGCAGTGCACTTCGTGGCAACCCAACCATGTTTTTTGCCCTTGTTCGTCCGTGTGCATCACTTTGCGAGGACAGTACTTTATTTGACTGTGGAACTTTCCAAGCGAATCCCTCTCGTTATCATTGGTCTTGTTCGGTATAAGCATGCAGCTTTAAAGCGATTCCTCTTTCTGTATGCCTATTTTTACATTGGGTGTATGACATGCGACTTACTGCACACGCAATGGTTGGTTTTCAGGGTGATTCTGCTTAGTGGTGATGTAGAAATTAATCCAGGTCCTGAAACACTTGATTTTTGTACTTGGAATTTGAATAGCATTGCAGCACATGACTTTTTACGAGTCTCTCTGATAGAGGCCTATAACTCGGTTTACAATTATGACCTAATTGGTATTGTTGAAACTCACCTCGACAGCACCGTTGATAAAGACAGACTGACACTAGATGGTTATACGTTTATCAAAGATAACCATCCTCAAAATGTGAAAAGGGGTGGTGTTGGGCTGTACATCAAAGATTCCCTTCCTTCAAAAAATCGTTCTGACCTGGTGACTCTTCCTCAATGTATTGTGCATGAAATTCAATTAAATAGGAGAAAATACTTTTTTGTGGTTGTTTATAGAAGTCCAAGTCAAGATCAGACTGAATTCGATAACTTCAGTATAAATTTTGAAATGATGCTGTCCAAAATGTATGCTGAAAATCCATTTGCAGTCGTTGTAACTGGTGATTTTAATTGCCGATCGACTCAATGGTGGGAAAACGATACGGAAAACAATGAAGGAAAGCTGTTTGAGCCACTAACAGCAGATCTAGGCCTTCATCAGATGATTTCAGAACCAACACATTTGATGGGGGATTCTAAATCCTGTATCGATTTGATTTTCACCGATCAGCCTAACCTTGTAATTAAGTCTGGCGTTCATCCTTCACTTCACGAACAATGTCATCACCAAATAGTTTATGGAAAATTATCTGTTTCAAACACAAAACTCCCTCCATATACACGCAGGATCTGGTATTACGACAAGGCAGACTTTGTTGCCATTATGAAGAGCATTGAAATATTCCGCTAGCACGAGCACCTTAACAATATGACATATCCTGATGACCAGGTTAAATTTCTTAATGAAGTTCTGTTAAACATTTACTCTAATTTCATACCTAATAAAGTTAAAACGATTAGACCTCACCAAGCACCCTGGATAACAGACAATGTTAAGAACTTTCTGAGGAAAAAGGATCGTGCTTACAGAAATTTCGTGAAGAATGGCCAGCCATGTGATAAGTTAGAGGGAATACAAAAGATGATATCTGAAGGTACGAAACTGATTGAGGATGCCAAACGAAATTACTTCCTTAAGGCAGGAAACACTTTAGCTAACCCGGGGACTTCTAGAAAAAGATATTGGTCTTTAATTAACACTGTCCTAAACAAGGCAAAGATTCCAATTATACCACCCCTCTTAGAAAACGGGTTGTTTATAACGGATTTCACGGAAAAGGCACAGTTATTCAATGACTATTTCATACTCCAGTGCACGACGATTGATACAGGCGGTGAAATTCCACCAAATGTACCAGCACCTTCTTCCCTGATAAATGACTTTCCTATTACTGATGAAAAGATACTGAACATTATAAGGTCATTAAATCCTAATAAAGCACATGGTTGGGACGGAATATCTGTTAGAATGATAAAATTAAGTGATGCTGCATTAGTTATTCCACTGAAAATAATATTCGAAAACTGCTTGAGGCGTGGCCAATTTCCCAATATATGGAAATATGCAAATGTAGTGCCAGTTCATAAGAAAAATGAGAAAAAGTTGAAGGGGAACTATCGACCAATTTCTCTCCTACCAATTTTTGGAAAAATACTTGAGAAACTTATGTACGACTCTTTATATTCACATCTCGTTTCCTGCAAGTTGCTCAATCCAAATCAATCAGGTTTTCGTCCCAGTGATTCAACGGTCAATCAGTTAATTTCCATAACGCACACGATCTTTAAAGCCTTTGACTGTAATCCTCCTCTGGATGTTCGTTCTGTTTATCTTGATATTTCTAAAGCATTTGACAGAGTATGGCATGACGGTTTGATTTATAAACTACAACGTTGTGGCGTCTCGGGAAAGCTTCTTTCGCTTATACAAAGTTTTCTTAAGGATCGAAAACAGCGAACAGTTCTAAATGGACAGAGTTCTGATTGGGGAGATATTTCAGCAGGAGTACCCCAGGGTTCTATTTTAGGGCCCTTGTTTTTCCTTGTTTATATTAATGATCTTGCTGCTGACGTAAAGTGTAATGTTAAGCTTTTTGCTGATGATACATCATTGTTCACCGTAGTAGAAAACTTAAACTCAGCTGCCAGTGATATGAACCATGACCTAGAGTTGATAAGACAGTGGGCTCATGATTGGAAAATGTCGTTTAATCCAGATCCCCAAAAACAAGCTGTTGAATTGATATTTTCTCAGAAACGAATTGAAATGAATCATCCAGAAATTCGTTTTAATAACATACCAGTGATGAAAGTAGATGAACATAAGCATCTAGGACTTATCCTGGACTCAAAGCTTTCATTTTCGGCTCACGTTAAGGCAGCTATCTCTAAAACGAGAAAGGGAATTGGTTTGCTGAAATATCTCTCCAAGTACCTACCCAGACATACCCTAAACGAATTATTTAAGCTCTATGTGCGACCTCACCTGGAATACGGAGACGTTATCTATCATATTCCGGCTAAAGTATGTGAGTTTAGCGGTAATACCATTTTGTCGAGCTTGATGGAAAAGTTGGAGTCCGTTCAGTATTCTGCTGCCCGTGCTGTTACGGGAACATGGAAGGGAACGTCACGCGAGAAGCTGTACGCAGAGCTTGGTTGGGAGTCACTGAGTTCCCGAAGATGGTGTAGACGCCTTACGTTGTTTTACAAAATGATAAATAATCTGATGCCTGAATATACAATAGATCCAATCCCACAGCTTCATCAGTCACAGTACCCTCTTCGCAATCAGGATGTCGTTGGACGAATAAGGGCAAGGACAGAAAAATTCAAATCTAGCTTTTATCCAAATTGCCTGTCTGAGTGGAATGAACTATGTCCGGAAATTAGAATTTCACCATCAGTTGCTATCTTCAAGAAAAAGTTGCTTTCGACAATTCGCCCCCCTACTAAATCTGTCTTTGGAATCCATGACCCAACAGGCTTATCTTATCTTACTCAACTTAGAGTGGGTCTTAGCAAATTAAGCCTTCACAAATTTAAGCACAATTTTAGGGATACCATAAATCCAATGTGCCCTACTAACGATGGTATTGAGAGCACGGAGCACTTTTTGTTGCTTTGCCCTTCGTTTGAGGATCAGCGTCGAGATCTTCTCGCTGGAGTTTTTGCATTACTACGACCATTCGGATATATCGACCTTACAAATGAAGTTTTGACGCAGCTTTTATTGTATGGTGATAAAGACCTCCCAAATGACGTCAACAGAAATATACTCGATTTGACTCTACAATACATCCACACAAGCGGTCGATTCAATTAAGATCACAGAAATCTAGCTAAATGCAACTCAACCACCATACCAAGTCCATATTCGTAAAGTATCCTGTTCGCCGAGTCCCGTTCCTCTATTCTTTTGTTCTTTTGTTTGTAAGTAGCTTTTCGTAACACACCCTTTAGCTATTCTACAAAAGAGCCTGGATTGAGCGTCTTTCTTATACATTTCAAATGCGACTTTCGATTGAGTGGCGATAAAGCTTCTATCACTATTGCGTACATTCGAAAATTCCATTTGCAAAATATCGTTCAATTCTAATTCTTTTCTGAATAGCTAGGGGGCTTCTTATATTATTTAGTTGTATTTTAGTTAATCTCCTTCATGTGATGGCCCTGGGGTAGTCATGATCTTTTGCTCCCCTTGGTATCGTTTCTGTAGTATTGTATGGTAGCTTGTTTGTAATCTTAGATAATTCGTAAATTGTAAATTTTTAACATTGAATTTAAAGAAAAAAAAAAAAAAAAAAGACAATTTATTGCATTTAAAGAAAGGAAAATTCTCGTCCAAAGCTTTGTATACTCTAATTTTGATTATTGCCCTCTTGTATGGTACTTCTCATCAGCTAAATCTTTGCAAAAAACTGAAAAGATTCAAGAACGTGCCCTTAGATTTTTATACAATGATCACCATGCATCTTACAGCGACTTACTAGTGAAGTCAGAAAGGTGTTCATGTTTCCCGTTTGAGAGTTCTCTGCATTGAGATTTTTAACAATCTAAATCCATCTTTCATGCATGATATTTTCAAAATTAGATTCTCTACATACTCATTACGAAAACCAAATGATTTACAACATTATAGACCTAATCGGGTCACCTTTGGTCCTAACAGCCTACAATTACTGGGACCTCAAATCTGGAATGGACTGCCGAATGAAATAAAATCCGCCGAAAACTTAAGTAGTTTCAAACGCGTGATAAAAATGTGGAAAGGCCCAAACTGTAAATGCAATGCTTGCCAATATGCCTCCGAAAGTTAGTTTTCGTGTATTCTTATTAATTAGTAAAACATTGTAAAAATATTCATTCATGTACATTTGTCTCATAATATAATTAATCTATCTATTTAGTTTTTTTTTCATCGATTTGGATTAGTTTGCATGTACATATGAATTTTGTATATAGTAAGCTAGATGTATATAATCGATGTAAAATAAGTGGACAAAAGGTTTATTTCTGACCATGAAGAACTCAATATTACGGACCACGGAACCATGGACTAAAGAACTACTGAACCAAAAGCCTTGGACTCGGGAACTAGAAACCGGCGGCGGAGAGTGTAACATTATTAGCCTCGTTTGGGTGTTCTGTTGGGCATGCGCCCTTGTTGTTGTGGGTTTGGAGCACGAGACTGGGAAAATGGAGAACTTATGAAATGAAACTTGTTTGTTTATATTTACTTGCTGGAAACCTTTACATGGTGTCAGGTGAAACACCCATCTTTGATGTGTAGCAAGTGGAAGATTGCCTTGCTGATCTTTGTTTATGTTCAAGCTGTACAGCGTCTCGACTTACAGTAGTGATGACAAGTCCAGATCAAAATGCGTCTGGGCCCAGTGCTTCTCCTGAAGGAACTGGAGCAACATCTTCGTTTATATCTAACGTGCCATTACCCCCAAGATTACATTTAGGAGGCAATTTATCAGAGAATTGGAAACAGTGGAAACAAATATATGATGCCTATGAAACCGTTACGAATTTGAAGTCTAAACCTGATAATTTTCGAGTTGCTGCTTTCATCACCTGTATAGGACCGGAAGCTCTCAGTATACACAATTCACTTCCGTACGAGGATGAGGGTGAACGTCAAAACATTGAGAGAATTTTTGAATTATGGAATACTTACTGCATTGGTGAAACAAATGTAATTTACGAACGCTATAAATTCAATAATCGTAATCAAGAACCTACAGAATCAATTGAAACTTATGCTGCTTCTTTACGTGCCCTCGCAGCAACGTGTGCGTTTGGAGCTCTTAATGATGAGCTGATACGTGACCGAATTGTTTGTGGAATTCATAATAATGCTGTGCGACGTAAGCTGCTGCAGGAACCAAAATTATCATTATCTAGATGCATCGATTTATGCAGGGCAACAGAAACAACTACCGCTCAAGTAAAAGCAATGGCAGGCCAAGCTGATAATCATGATCTTATGGCAAATTATGTTAGGAAACAAAGCACCCCAAGAAGAGCCACTGGAGACACCAGAGCTTTTATATCAGATTGCAAATTTTGTGGACGTAGCCATAGAAAAAACAAAGATTATTGCCCAGCCTATGGTAAATTTTGTTCTGGTTGTGGTAAGAGAAACCATTTTGTTGAAAAATGCAGCGTGCAGGACTCACCAGGTAAGAGAGATACATTTTCTAAAGCCAAGATACATGCAGTGAAAGAAGAAACCACTTCTAGTGATGAAGAAATTCTTATTGTTGAAATTTCATCCCAAAACAATTTGGAAGTCAATGCTGTGTCCCAATCTCCTCCTAAGAATAAAATCTTTGCCTCTATGATTATACAAGGCAGGCAAATTTCCTTCCAACTTGACTCAGGTGCTACCTGTAATGTTCTTCCAGAACATTTTGTTCCTTCAGGCACAATTGTTGAAAAATCTGATCACTCTTTGCGCCTGTACAGTAAAGCTCTATTACCCATAAATGGCATTTGTAAGCTTAAGGTAGTAAACCCCAAGACCCAGACTGAGTACACGGTCAGATTTATTATTGTGAAAGGGGATTATCTACCATTATTAGGAGCTAATGCTGCGCAAAAGATGGGCCTATAGACTGTAAATTATGAAAATATTTTTCATTCAAATATAGACAATTTTAGCTCTAATAGCATTGCTTCACACAGCCCATGTCAACAAGCACAACAACATGCTGTCCCAGAAACAGTTTTGTCAGCCACCGCAGAGGCTCCACTCAGTGCAGCAGATATAGAGAACCACTTTGGATCTGTCTTTGAAGGACTTGGTCATATGCCCGGCAAGTTGCACTTAGACGTTGATGAATCACAAACCCCTGTTGTCATGCCACCCCGCAGAGTCCCCATCGCTCTCAAAGCAAAGCTCAAGGCTGAGTTGGAAAGGTTGGAAGATCTTCATGTCATTCAGAAAGTTACAGGCCCAACAGATTGGGTATCAAACCTTGTCATTGCAGAAAAGCCAAATGGGAAACTGAGGTTATGCATCGATCCACAACACCTCAACAAAGCACTGAAACGAAGCCATTACCCTTTACCGCTCATTGACGACGTGTTGCCAGAGCTAGAAGATGTCAAGGTATTCAGCAAAATTGACCTGAAGGAAGGGTATCTTCAAATAGAGCTCGATGACGAATCAAGCATGCTTACAACGTTCCAAACACCATGGGGGCGTTGGAGGTACCTCAGGATGCCCTTTGGGATAAAACCAGCCTCAGAGCATTTCCAGCACAGATTTGATCAGTGCATTGAAGGCCTATCTGGCGTATATGCAGTCGCTGATGATGCACTCATTACCGGAAGAGGGGAAACATACGAAGAAGCTGTTAAAAACCATGATGAGAACAAGCTAGCACTTTTGAAACGATGCCAAGAAAAGAACATCAAGCTAAACAAAGACAAATTCATGCAATGAAGTTTCCTTCATTGGTCACACCCTAACACAGAACGGTCTGAAGATAGACCCCGCCAAAGTGGAAGCCATCACAAAGATGGACAAACCTCAAGATGTTGCAGGCGTACAAAGGTTCATTGGCATGGTAAAATACCTGGCCAAGTTTCTCCCCAGACTGTCAGAAGTATGCGAACCTCTGAGAAGTTTGACCCACAAGGATGCACCATGGGTATCGGGAAAAGCTCACGAAAAAGCATTCACAGACATACAAAAAGCAATATGCGAGGCACCAGTTCTAAAGTATTTTGACCATAGAGTAGCAACAGAAGGCTAAGGTGACGCATCATCGAAGGGGCTTGGTTTTGTGCTCATGCAAGAGGGGCGCCCAGTCTCCTATGCAAGCAGAGCACTCACCCCTGCAGAGCAAAATTACAGCCAAATAGAGAAAGAGCTGCTTGCACAAGTATTTGGAGTAGAACATCATCATACCTACGTATATGGCAGAGAGATCACACTTTGGACAGATCACAAACCACTTGTCTCAATCATCAGCAAGCCACTCGCATCTGCTCCAAAGAGACTGCAAAGACTATTGTTAAGATTGCAGTCCTACGATGTTAAAATCTGCTATAAACCTGGCAAAGAAATGGTTCTAGCAGATACACTCTCTCGAGCATACCTACCGACAAGTGAGAGACAGAAGTCAGAAACTGAAGAAGAAGTCGAAACTATCCATATGATAAATCATCTCCCAATATCTGAGCCACAGCTGAAAGAAATCCAAAGAGAAACCAGATGTGACAATACTTTGCAATCACTGAAGGCAACAATTTTGAATGGATGGCCAGAAAGCAAAGAGACCCTCCCTCAATGCATTCATCCATACTTCTCAGTTCGAGATGAGCTAGCAACACAAGATGACGTATTATTCAAGGGTCAGCGAGCAGTTATTCCAGAGACACTACGCCAAAAGATTCGAGAGAAACTGCACGTGGCACACACGGGAATACAGAGTTGCCTCAGAAGAGCAAGAGAAGCAGTCTATTGGCCTGGCATGAACAAAGATCTGACCGATTTCATTTCAAAATGTGAAATTTGTAACATATTTCAAAATGACCAGGCCAAAGAACCCCTCATTCCCCGTGAAATCCCAAGCCGCCCCTGGCAAATCATTGCTGCCGACATTTTCACAGTCAACAACAACGACTTCCTCTGTACTGTGGATTGCTACTCCAACTACTTCGAGATAGATCGTCTATTCTACAAAACTGCTGGGGAAGGTAAGAAGAAGCTCAAGAGACACTTCTCTACGCATGGCATACCAGATAAGTTCATGAGTGACAATGTACCATTCTCTTCCAAAGAATTCCAGGATTTCGCCAAGGAATATGAATTTACCACCGAGCCAAGCTCGCCAGGGTATGCTCAAAGCAATGGCAAAGCAGAAAATGCGGTCAAAACTGCAAAGATTCTGATGAAAAAAGCAGCTGAATCTGGCAATGATTTCTATCTTGTGCTGCTTGAATGGCGAAACACGCCCTCTGAGGGGATGGACAGCTCTCCTTCCCAGCGTATTTTCAGCAGAAGAGCCAAAACTCTGCTTCCCATGTCCAAGAAGCTCCTCAAACCAAAGGTAGTCACAGGTGTTCAAGAAAAACTTCGTCAGAGGAAAGAGATACAGTCAAAGTATTATAACAGAGGCACAAAGGAGCTGAGCACATTAAGGAAGGATGATGTGGTTCGGATCAAACCAAGCAATAATGACAGAACAGGCCGCTGGACCAAAGGCTGTGTCACAGAGCAAGTTGGTGTAAGATCTTACAATGTAAAAACAGAAGATGGAAAGATCTTTAGACGAAATCGAAAGTTTCTACGCCATACCAAAGAGCCATTCAACGCTGATGAAGAAGATTCAATCGTTTTCCCAAGAAGAGAACAAGGAGCGATGACTCAACCTCTTAAGGACCACCAACCGGAAGTGGAGCCATTGGATCCACAAGAGGCACCTCACTTACGTCCTGATGATGTTGACGCAGAGACAGCCGCCAACGGACCTGCTGAGACAAGATTCGATCACAGGCAATTGAACTTTTACCAACCAGTAACGACAAGAAGTGGCAGAAGAGTAATTCGGCCTGACTACCTTGCTGGACACTAATGATTAACAAACTTTAAAGACAATTAATTTCTCTTTATATTACAGTTCCTTTGTTTGTTTTTGTTGGAGGAAAGGTGTAACATTATTAGCCTCGTTTGGGTGTTCTGTTGGGCATGCGCCCTTGTTGTTGTGGGTTTGGAGCACGAGACTGGGAAAATGGAGAACTTATGAAATGAAACTTGTTTGTTTATATTTACTTGCTGGAAACCTTTACAGAGAGTAACTCGATATTCTAAATCATTTACCTTTTGAACCATTACCCAACTGTAAATTCAAACATAATTGCACATTTCCTTAGCGATAATCATTCAATTAATTTCTATAAAATTGACCTTGCAACAGTCGCATTTGGTACAAATACTAATCGGCAGCACTTGCTGACTGTTGTTATATCTAGTTAACTTGATCAAATGTTGAGCAATACCTATAATGCGAAGTAACCTTGATACAACGGTCATCACTCCTGCGTCCATACTGACCCTCTGTACGTATTCAGCTAATTCGAGATCTGATTGGCTGTTCAAATCGAGGCTGGCAAATTAACTTTCCAATAACCAGTAACAAGAAATTGTTGCAGGAAACTCGCAGTAAAGGGTAGTTACACTCTTGCTAGAAACTGACTGTGGCAAAAAAAAAACTGTGACGACTAAATAATCATTTTAGATCCTTTTGGGTCGGCAGGGGGTCAAAGCAAAAATCGAAGACAAACAACCTGGTTTGTCGCTTCTCGAAAATATAACAAATCTAGAGTAACATTCTTTTTGAGTCATTAGTAAACTAATACTGGAAGGATATTTGCTTTAGATCATCTTTAAATTGCTGAAAAATGAAACCATAACGAGGAGGCTACAGAGGAGCTTCCTTCAGTCTTGATTTTCGGAAGACCACAACGCAAATGTTCTAAAAAGTTTAACTTTAACGATGACATGCATTCCTAGGAATTCATCTTCGTAAATGTAAATGCCTATTGTACTGCAAAAATTCGCGCAATTTATTATTGAGCTTCTGCAGTCCAGACCCAATACCACAGCTGCAACCTTGTTGTCAAAAAGCGAAATAAAACATAAACTATTGCTGAATCAAAAATGCGAGGCCAACTGCTGTGTCTCAAAGAGAAAACTGAAAGCATCGCGACTTTTGCGCCCAAAATGTTAAGAAAAAGAAACTAGAAAACTGGATATATTCAAGGATAACCACAATTAGACGAGGCAAGCTACTGCAAGTGAAATACAATATGGAAGTTTCACATCAAATTTAACACTGCGAACCTTCCCCCTTCGGAAAATTGTAGTAAAAGCCGGTCAACGAAATTGATTTGCGAAGGAGAACTTTACCTCACCTACCAAAGTCCACGAGAGAAAGTTACAAGTCTGCAAGAAACTCAAACAGTTTTAAGTGATTTGTTTCAGGGGCGTCGTGGGGGCTGTCTATCAGGGGGGCCAAAGCCCCGAAATTTCCGAACAATAAATTTTTTACTTTTGCCCTTTTCTCCATTTGCGAGACGCTCGCAGTGGCTAACGGACAATTTTTGGGTATATTGATGTTATGTTAGGATAAGGTCTATGTGAACTGAGACGAGACGAGAGGCCAATCCTCCTGGGATGAAACCCAACAGTTAGCATAGCTTTTCAAACAGATATTAAAGATTTTCAATTCGATGGCAATAAATATGCAGACGATATCTCTCACCCAGGAGAAATTGCATTTTCTTTGTTGTTCTGAGCGAGAAGTCCTATATGATTTGATCAAGTATTTTAGGCCTTTTCAGTCATTTTGCAACCACTAAGTTTTTCAAAATTGGAATTTTCCAATTTTTCCAGTGCTTGTAAGAAGGCGAGAAAAAATCATAAAAATACTTCCGTCTTTTGGCTGTCACGCAAATATTGATTCATTTCAATCCATCCAGTACTCTTGACGCTACGAATTTTCAAAAGTGGGAACTTTTTTCTGATTAACCCGGTATGCATCGTTTGAATCATTCGAAAGCTGGCTTTTCGATCTCGGTTAGCTACAGGGACTGTGTGACTTTGGAAACCAAAAACACAGGAATTTTTGAATGAAATACCCGAAACCCGCGCATAAAAATTGGCAAAACCCGCATTTCATTTCTTTTAAGGAGGGTTGCCCTTCAGCAGAAGCTGGTTTTCAAGGGGCCCTACGATAAAACATTACTTACAATCTAAAAAAAATACTCAAATTAACTTATAAAATCCTATTTACAATATTCAAAACAAATGTACAATGATATTTAAAAATTTCTAAATTAAAAACGGAACCCCTGTTTTAAACAGTTTTCTTAAAGCTATGTAGAGAGGATGCCTGCTTTGACTCGGCTGAGAGGGTATTCAACAGTTTTGCACCTCTATACGAGAAACATCTCTGACCGTTTGCTGACCTTTTCATCGGTAATCTCAAGCATAGGTCCCCGTATTACGTTGGCTATATGATGAGCATTGCGAATTGCGGGTGAAGAGGTCACAGAGGTATTGTGGAGCCAGTTCACTCAGGGACTTGAAGACCATTGTCTTAGATTCACCAGTAATCAGTTCGCCAACGGTGTTTCATCCCAGCCCTTCGATTAGAGGTCTGCTTGGGGCGTCAAAGCTGCTGTTCGTAATAATCCTAGCAGCACGGTTTTGAAGTTTTTGCACTAATTTCTGTCAAACCGGCGCAGCCCCAAACAGAACAACAGTATCGAAAATGCGGCTCAACAATACCTCTGTAGAGCGTTTGCTAAGTTTCTTTCGGTACAAAAGACTTCGCATGTTTCAAAAAACCAACTGCCCTAGAGACCTTGGTAGAGACTGCTTTGATTTGTTCTTTCCAATCCAAAGAGCAGTCAATTTCCACACCAAGGTATTTTGTCTTTTTGACAACGTCGAGCTCATTGTCGCGTATTTTCAATGTCAATTCTTTATTTTGACCTTTTAGAATGTTCTGTCTCTGCTTGGTGGCAATAAGCATGGCATGAGTTTTTGCTACATTCAACGAAAGCTTGTTGCCTTGCAACCAAGTATCCAGTTTCTTGAGATCACTGTTAATAGCCTCCCGAGTCAAATCGTGAGACTGGTAGCACAAACTGGTAGCATCAGCATATATGGACACGCTAGAATCTTAGACAGCCTGTGGGAGATCATTAATGTAAATGAGGAAGAGAAGAGGGCCAAGACACGAGCCTTGTGGCACACCAACTTCTACGTCCCCAGTATTTGAATCAACACCATTAACTCTACAAAACTGTTTACGGTTGGATAGGTAGGATTTAAACCAAGCAAGCTCACGCTGCTGTACACCATAAAGGTTGAGCGTTTTGCAGAGAATTTGGTGATCTACAGTATCAAATGCCTTTTGAGGTCAATGAACACCAGACCCACAAGCTTTCCAAGATCCATTCCATTGTACCAGTCATCAGTATCTTTAAGCAAGCATGTTACTGTTGAAGGAAGGCGCAAAAAACCAGATTCGCCAGATGAAAAATGACCGTTATCATTCATATACTGGTACAGCTGGTTTGTTATTAGATTTTCAAAGAGCCTTGAGATGACGGGCAAGACTGATATTGGTCGATAGTTAGACTTTTCAGTCTTGTCTCCATCTTTGAAAATTGGAGTAACTCTAGCTACTTTCCATGAGTCAGGAAAATGACTTGTTTCAATGGATGTATTAAACAAGAAAGCAAGCGAGTTTTCAATAAAAGGCAGCGCAAGCTTCAGAAAGTAGCTAGAGATGTTGTCAGTCCCAAAGCTCTTTGCTGTCATAACCGTGGCAAATGCATCCCTGATCTCCTGTACTTCAATAGTTCTGAAGTGGAATGTCGCCTTATGTTTGTTAATTTCATAGTCACCTGCAAGAAAGGGATTTGGGGCTGGATCAATTTTTTCAGCAAGATCCTTACTACTGAGCAAAAGAAACTGTTCATTGCATTATAAATATCTTTTTGTGAGCTGTTTTTGAACCAGACTCTTTAAGACAATCAGTGTTGCTAGACTTTGATCTCTTGTTGAGCAGGTCATTAATTGCCTTCTATGACTCTTTCGTGTTACCTTGACATGCAGAGATCTTATGACTATAATATTGCTTCTTTGGTTGCACGTTTAGAACATTGACCTTATTTCAGACCTGTCTGTATGCGTCCATAGGGAATTGGGACTTTCTTTTGGATGGAGCCTTTTTTAGCCCATCCCTGGTCTGCATAAGTTTCCTAAGGTCATGATCAATCCAAGAGCAGTATTTCTCTGATACGCGCATTTCAGTTATTGAAGCATGCTTTTCTATGAAAATAGATTTGACCAATTGTTTACAAGAACATCTATGTCATCTGTTCAAGCCATGACACATCTCAAAACCTGAAAACTCGCACGAATCAAACGTAAAGCCTGGAACCCGAGGGTTAAATTTGGCCAAACCCACAACCCGTGAAACCCCAAAGACCCCCTCCTGAGAGTTGAGTTTCTTATGGGCAGTTTTTCACACAAAAAATACGTGTATTATTACAGTTTGTATGAAAAATGTACGAAAGACATGAAAACCATTGCAAGCATCGTGAGCTCCGGATGAAATAGTTAATAAACAATATAAACAGCTGATAGCTGGGAGAACGAGTTCAAATTTGGCGGGAAATGTTCAGTTACTTAGTTGATAACATAGTGACCCCGTTTGTTTACCCCGTCTCTGTTCTAAGGATTTTCCCAATGATAGCCTGCGTGCAGACTCAACTATCCTAAAGTGTAGGATAGTTGAGTCTGCACGCAGGCTACCCAACGATTCCTCCAAGCCAACTTCTCTGTCACCGGCTTCTGACCACGAGCCTACTTGGAAACACGGGGAGAGCGAAATCAAGGGGAAATTTTGCAAAAGCGAAGTGAGATAGAAGTGTGTAAATTTCAGAGGATAATCGTGGATGTATAAAGACTCTTAATTTTGGAAATCGAGTGGGGAGCTACTTCTGGACAGAATTTATGGCTGATAGGGTTTGGGGCGGTCGCTGGGCCTAGGTAGCGGTTTTGCGAAAGGAGCAAAGAGTCGTTGGAGTTTCGTCATTTCTCAGAAAGTCTAGAAAGAATGGAAACAAAAGATACGTATAAAGGATGTTCATGCTCAGGTGGGTCCAGTTAAGTTTTCATCACGTTCAACTTTGTTTAAGAAAAGAAATCTTGCAAAACGTAGCGATAACCAAAAAATGTCGAAAATCCAAAATTTCACGCGGCATGGTCTCAAAAACTCCATTCGAATCCCCCGTTTGATTTACCGTGAAAAAGTCTATTGCCATCACAAAACCGCTTCCATGGATGATCTAAATTGTAAATTCCAGAGGAACAATATTTATATTTATATTTATATTTTAAACATATTTATACAGGGTAAAAAATTCAATAAATATCGTTTTACAATTTGGCCCTGTCAAAAGTAAAGTTCCTAATATAATACATATAAGCAAATTAGATAAGAATTTACACCTGAATACAAAAAAATATCTGTACAAAATTAAAGATTTTCGTACCCCAACTGTCTCAATCTTGATTTAAAGAGTAGACCGAGGGAGCCTCTTTGATATTGTCGTTAAGCATGTTCCACACTTTTGTACCACGGTAAGAGAATGCCTTTTGGCCACTTACTGTTTTCATTAACGGTACTGCAAGATCATTTTTTAGTGTTTCTTAGCTCACGAGTTCGGAAATCTGATAGTCTTACGAAAAGATCACTGATGTACTGTGGTGCTAGATCGTTTTAAGATTTGTACATCATAGTAGATGTTTCTTTCAAAATCATTTCTTTGATGGACAACCAGCCTAGTTCTTTGCGTAACGGCGCAGATGGTGCATCATAAGGACTACCCGTAACGATTCGGGCAGCCCTGTTTTGCAGTTTTTGTAGAGACTCTTTTCTAGTAATAACACTACAGCCCCAAACGGAGCAGCAATAGTTTAGATGTGGTTCTACAATACTACGATAAATGTCCTTTAATGTCTCCATAGATACGAAGTTTTTACAGTATTTCAAAAGGCCAATTGCTCGAGAAACTTTCCCTTTTATACTCTCAATTTGGCACCTCCACGTTAGACTGTTGTCTATTTGGAGACAAAGGTATTTTACTTTGCTCACTAAATCAATGTCAGTGCCACCAACGTTAAACACAGGTAAAAAAGCAGGCTGCACTGACTGCGATTTTATTTACATTTTGCATTGACCCAACTATCATGTCCTGTGTTTTGACGACGTTCAAGGATAGCTTATGACCTTGAAGCCATTTCTCGATATCAACAAGTTCGGCGTTTAACACCATGTGCATTTCTTCCAAGTTTTGGAGGAATAGGAAATCATGGTATCATCAGCATACATGTTTGCCTCGGCCTTCTTCAGTGCAAAGGGAAGATCATTTATATAAAGCAGAAAAAGAAGTGGTCCCTAACAGGAACCTTGCGGCACTCCGATATCAATATCTTTGATGTCAGAAGAGACGCCATTTACTTTGCAAAACTGCTTTCTGTTATTCAAATACGACCGGAACCAATCATGTTCCAAGCCATTGATAACATAGAATTTCAACTTATCCAGAAGAATACCATGATCAACGGTATCAAACGCCTTCTTAAGGTCAATGAAGATCATAGCTGTAAATTTCCCTCTATCAATGCTGACGAACCAGTCATTCGTGCATTTTAGAAGGCAAGTGACAACAGAGTGTAAAGAGCGAAAGCTGGACTGTTGTAAGCATATGAGCTTGTTATCGTCCAGATATCTATATGATTGGTCGTACACGAGTTTTTCAAATAATCTAGAAACAGCTGGTAGAACAGATATTGGCCTGTAGTTTGATCTTTCATCAGATGGGCCCTCCTTAAATATGGGGGCTACTCTAGCAACTTTCCAGCTGTCAGGGAAAACTCCAGAAAATAAGGAAAGGTTCAAAATATCACAGAGTGAATCTGAAATAGCAGGAAAGGCTACTTTTAAGAAAAGGCTAGTAATGTTATCCACACCAGACCCATGGGACGTCTTGATTTTATTTAAGGCCTTTTCGATGGTCCTCTTTTCGATGGCTGCGAATCTGAATGGTTCTCTACCATTCGAGGGATTTGATATTTCATATTGACAATCATCAAAGAAATCGCTGAATGATTATTCTTGAGACGGGGGTAGACAGGGATTGGCTACGCTGGCTACACTCGTTTTTCATAATAATAATGTTTCTAAGAATATTCAGGCTCAGAACCATCCAATTTTTAGAATAGTTGTTCCTTATTTTTCAGCAGTTGCCTGTGTACCCTGGGTACCAGAGCAAACAAAAATAATTCTACTCAAAACCAATCAGATTTGAAAAAATATTAAGAGTGAATTCAGGCTAAAACAGAAAATTTCTTAAGAATATCGAGGCTTGACAAAATGTATAGTACTGTATAGGTATCAGGGGGGGGGGGGGGGGGGTTGACATATTTTGGGTTTAGGAAACGTTATCTAGTATACAGTTGGATGCGCTATTTGGTGTATAATCAGTATATCGTTGGGGTTCCTGATGAAAAAATTTGACAAGGTGAGTTCTAAACTGACTTTTTCACTAAAACTATTCTAGCACAGTTGCTGAAAAGTCTTTAAAACCCCTAGTTTTTATTCAGTAAGAGGCAATTAGTACATGTTTTGGTTTTTCAAAAATATACCGTGTCTCACACCCTCGTCATATACAATAGAGGGTTCCAGTTTAGTTTGTTTTCAATGCCCAAAACGCAGCACTCATTCAGTAATGTTATTTCTAGTTTAGTGATACTATTCGTTCCCTTTTACATGCCCTTGCACTACTGGCTTTAGTTACCCTTCCAGCATGGACACTTGGGCAACTGATATTGTCGTGTTTAAATTTTTCAAGCAGAAGAACCATATCCATAATGCTATTTGTTTCTTGTTTTAACTGTAATCTCCATTGACTTTGGGTACAATATTCTGAGTAAGGGGATGGTTGCTCATATTTGTGGGTTTCGTCATGAAATATGTCCTAAAAATTGACCTTTGTAGGAAACTGCTTTGGTACATTTTAGCTTGTTAAAACGTTGGTTGGGGAAAGTTTTTCATATCAGTGCGTTGATGTAAAATTCGAGGGGGTATCACTCCAAAAATCCTCGTACACCTGGCCAAAAATCCGCAAAAATCCACTAAAATCCTTTCCAAAATTGATATACCCTCTCTTACAGAGTCTCTACCTTCGTTTGAAATTTCATCCAAATTAACTAACGTACCTAATCTATCTGATTAGGATACTGATGAAAACTTGAATTCCAGCATTAACTCTCATTACTCCACTGTTCAAGAGGCTGCCTCTCTGGAAGTTTCTGATAAGGACCTTTCACTCTTCCACATGAATATTAGAAGCTATTCACTTCATTTTGATGAGCTGCAAGATCTTTTGTACAGCCTAAATACTAACTATCATGTCATTGGTCTTTCAGAAACAAAGGCTGCCCAAAACAATTCAAATATTGAGCTTCCAGGGTACAAATTCCATGAAACTCCTTCTCTCAGCTCTGCTGGTGGTGTAGGAATTTATGTGAAATCCAATCTCACAGCCAACAAAAGAGATGAACTCTGCATCAGTACTTCAGATTTTGAAACCCTCTAGATTGAAATTGAAAATTCGAAGGCTAAAAATGTTCTTTGCTGTTGTTCGTACAGACATCCTAGCTCCGATATCTCAAAATTTACACACCATCTCCAAATAAAACTCGGAAATTTGGCAAAAGAAAATAAGCTGATTGCTATTATGGGTGACCTTAATATTGATCTGCTTTATTATGATGATCACACTTCTACAAATTTATTAACAAGTTTATTAACATGTTGTTCTCTTACCATTTCCAGCCTGCCATCCTCCATCCAACTCGCATCACTGACACTTCCTCCACAGTCATAGACAACATTTATGTAAATAATGCCATCTAAAGTAGCATCAATAGTGGTAATATACTGTCTATGATCTCTGACCACCTTCCTCAGTTTGCAATTTTAAGTGATAATGCACCTGACAACAAAACTTCATCCTACTTTGCATATGATTATAAGGATTTTGATGCAGCTAAATTTCTTGCTGATTATAATGACATTGAGGATTCATTTCTTGGTGATAACACTATGAATTTGGACCAAAAATTTGATACCTTTTTACTCGGTCTACACAGTCTCATTGACACACATTGCCCCAAGAAAAAGCTGAATAGGAAGGCCCTGAAACTTAGAAACAAACCATGGATTTCTTTACGCATTCGGAAAATGATGAAAATAAGGGATAATTTGTTCCAACAATTCAAATCAACAAATTCTGCAGATGACTTTATGGTGTATAAGCAATTCAGAAATCGTGTAGTAGAAAGCAAGAAAACGTACTACCATCATTATTTTGATGAGCATAAAAGTAACATGAAAATGCTATGGAAGGGCATAAAGAGTATTATAAGCCTAAAGCCAGGACATGTTGACTCCATTTCATATTTGAAGGATGAGGTTGGTCCCAAAATCTGTGACCCAATTAAAATAGCAAACAAGTTTAATGAATATTTTACAACTGTAGCTAGTAGCATTACCAAGACAATTCCAAGAACTCCAAAGTCCCCATTAGATTATTTGTCCAACCCTAATTTAGATTCTCTCTTTATTTCTCCATGCACAGCAGAAAAAGTATCCTCTCTGATCCAATCCCTAAATATGGGTAAATCAAGTGGTCCAAACAGTATCCCAATTAAATTGCTAAAAATACTTGATTTGCCAATTTCTAAAGATCTTAGCATTCTAATAAATGAATCTTTTGAAACAGGGACTTTTCCTGATAAACTAAAAATTGCCAAGGTTATTCCAATCTTTAAGAAAGGTTATTTGCTTGTATGCTTTGATGCACATGCACCTATGCGAGGGGTGTATAACTCTTCCGAAATGGCGTACGAGATTTTTTTAAACAATACGATTTTTAGGGATTTTATGCGGATTTTTCTTGAAAACAAAGGGATTTCTGCCAAAGGTGTACGAGATTTTTACAGAGTGATACGCCCCTCGCACCTATGTGTGATCTTCGTTATCGGCACATGCGCCTACAAGAGTTGTATGTTTCTGCAAAAATACTTTAAGTCATTTGCTTGTTTCAAGGCTATTCAAGTTTCAAGTTTCAAGATTGCCTGTTTCAAAAGAGGTTCTATCAAGAGCTTTTATCACCTGAGGCGTAATAATGTCTCAACAAGCCTTCGCCGATTTTTTCTATTAGAGAGGCAATAAATCCGCCAAACCTGGAGATAATTCAACCGGTATCCAAACTTGTATACCCAAAAATCTGAAAAGTAGATTTCTTTAAAGAAATTGGGGAAATTTCAAACAGATTTTGTCCTGGTTGCGTTTCATGAAGGCAGGTAAAATTTAGAAATATGTTCACGGGAATAAGAGGCTTTGGAGGTTTCGGCCATTGGCCAAGAGCATGCAGCCCAAGACGACATCTGATTCATATGCTCTGCCGACTAAGATCTTCTACTCACTGCTTACCATTTAGCAGCGTCTCCAGGAATTCACACAATTTAGCATTCGGTTTTGCTGTTACCGAAACATCTTTATTTCCAATCTGTCAGAGAAAATAAACGTGAACTAGATTTTGTTTTCCAGGCGGCACTAAGACAAGAAAGGTACATTGGAAAGCAAGGAGGGTGTAAAGCGTATCCCACAATTGTATACTCTCTTTGTAATATAAATTTAATTCATATTAATTAACTTGTATTTAGGTTTCAGTTGGCGTTAATTAGCACATTTGCTAGAAAAAGAGCCAACATTAAACCTCTCTGGCTCCCTGTAAAGCAATATGTAAATATTGAGTGGATTACCATGGATGAAAAAGTTAAAATGAAATGAAATGAATGAAATGAAACAAAGAAATTACTATGACTACTACCTGGGACTCTTCATATAGCAACACGCGCGCGCTGCATAACAAACAGTTCAAACCATCATCATCATAATCATCATCATCATTAATATACTCTACGTAGGCGATATATTAAAAAGAATAGCTAAATTACAGCTAATTTAAGCCTTCTTACATTTCATAAAATATGCAATTTCTTAAACTACATCAATTAAAAAAATTCAATACGGTTTACAAGATAAAATCAAATCCCCCCCCCTCCCATCCGTGTCCGGAGCGACACAGATCCCCCAGAGAGACGGCAGATACGCCCCGCAAGGGACCCCGACGCATGCACCAAACCTTGGCCGCAGCGGGAGAAACCGGCCTTGCAGATACCGCAAGCAGCATCAGCAAGAAGATACACAGAGAACCAGAAGGGCCCACATCATTAAGAAAATCTCTATGCTGAAGGCTGCCGGCCCCTCATGGACCCATCAACCAACACCAAGTGCAGCACCCCATGGACAGCTCCCCAATAAAAATGATAATAATAATAATGATAATAATAATAATAATAATAATAATAATAATAATAATAATAATAATAACAATTCATTCATTTACATTTGGTGTAAGAAACAGTTTTAAAGAAAACTGATAAATACCAACTATCTACAATCCAAAGTAAAGATAGATAATGTAAACGTAAATATATACATCATCTGCACTACGAGCTACAGTTTGCTGCTTTTTGATCCGACATTGAGTGAGGGGAGGGAGCTGATAGCGGGGCATGATTTGTAAGTACTATCACAAATCATTTGCTCTCCATGAACATAAGATCCTTTTGGATGATTACAAAGTCCGTCTTGAGCTAAGCAAGCATAAGAAAATCTGAATATTGATTTCTTCATAACCCGAAATGATCATTGATGCTGTTTTTAGCTACAGTCAGAGAGACGAGCGTTGCTGCGAAAGTCGCCTTCAATAGAAAATCAAGCGCCTTGTATAAGGACAAGAATTGGCTGAAAAGCAATATTTTGATCTTTATGTCAAACGAGGATGATACGCAAACATTCAAAAGTCATTACGCCTAGTTTTCTTAGTTTGTGCATGAAACTATTGGTGCATCTGTCTCAAATTAGATGTCATGTGAGATCTACGATAACATAAAATTACTTATGCAGAACCCTTCAGAACGTTTCTATTCGCGTGCATCTAGTTTGAGACAAGCAGTCATGAAAATAACCTTTGTGCAGAATCATATGCATGAAGATGTTTTGGTTCAGTGTGATCACGTGTCTTCCCCAGTTAATGGCGCCATTTTTTGCTGGGATTCTGCACGTTTCCTCTCAATTTCACCTGCGACGTTTGCATCTGTAGCTGTGTAGGATGGGGGTCCTGCTACCTTCGGTGATGCTGCGAATGCTAGCCTCTGTGCAGGCCGCCGGTTACATCATCCTCTAAAGTTGACTTATTTGCATCATGAATACTATCAATAAGTGGCTAATGATTCGTTCGTTCTAGAAAACGATTGTTTTAACATAATTAAGCTGCTAATGAAGTCAAGAACGTGCCAATTCTGGGTAAATTTGTTGTTGTGCCAGGGTAAACATCATGGTGATTTATCCATCTTATGGTGTCAAATCTGTCCAAAATGAAATAAGCCCACGTCAAATGTTGCTATAGGATCGCGGGAAACTTCTGTCTTGTATGCGCTTTCTGCGCGCTTTCTTTATTTCAGTGCCAATTAGCAGAGATAAAACGTTAATCAATTGCTTTAACGAGCGTGACGGACTTACTTTCTTTCTTTCTTTCTTTCTGACTTTCTTTCTGACTGACCTGGAGCCCCTCTTAGATTACAAAGTTGGACTTTGTAATAAAAAATGGCTATTTTTCTCAACAAGTTTGTCCAGGATTGTCTGAAAATTGTGAAAAAAATTGAGAGAGGGAAAAGGAGGATGGCGTGTTACATTTCTTATTGATTACAAAGTCCAACTTTGTAATCTAAGAGGGGTCTCCAGGTCAGTCAGAAAGTCAGTCAGTCAGTCAGTCAGTCAGAAAGAAAGAAAGAAAGAAAGAAAGGAAGAAAGTAAGTCCATCACGCACGTTAAAGCAATTGATTAACGTTTTATCTCTGCTAATTGGCACTGAAATAAAGAAAGCGCAGAGAAAGCGCATACAAGACAGACGTTTCCTGCGATCCTATAGCAAAATTTGACGTCGGCCTATTTCACGTTGGACAGATTTGACACCATAAGATGGATAAATCACCAAGATGTTTACCCTGATGCAACAACAAATTTAACCAGAATTGGCACGTTCTTGACCTCATTAGCAGCTTAATTATGTTAAAACAATCATTTTCTAGAACCAACGCATCATTATGCAAATAAGTCAACTTTAGAGGATGATGTAACCGGCCTGCACAGAGGCTAGCATTCGCAGCATCACCGAAGGTAGGAGGACCCCCTCCTACACAGCTACAGATGCAAACATCGCAGGTGAAATTGAGAGGAAACGTGCAGAATCCCAGCAAACAATGGCGCCATTAACTGGGGAAGGCACGTGATCACACTGAACCAAAACATCTTCATGCACATGATTCTGCACAAAGGCTATTTTCATGACTGCTTGTCTCAAACTAGATGCACGCGAATAGAAACGTTTTGAAGGGTTCTGCATAAGTAATTTTATGTTATCGTATATCTCACATGACATCTAATTTGAGACAGATGCACCGATAGTTTCATGCACAAACTAAGCAAACTAGGGGTAGTGACTTTTGAATGTTTGCGTATCATCCTCGTTTGACATAAAGATCAAAATATTGCTTTTCAGCCGATTCTTGTCCTTATACAAGGCGCTTGATTTTCTATTGAAGGCGCCTTTAGCAGCAACACTTATCTCTCTGACTGTAGCAAAAAACAGCATTAACGATCATTTCGGGTTATGAAGAACTAAATATTCAGATATTCTTATGCTTGCTTAGCTCAAGACAGAGTTTGTAATGATCCAAAAGGATCTTATGTTTTAAACAACGTTAGTTCTATGTAATGCAATTAATTTCTTAACGAGAATGTGAAACAATGACTTTTGATTTTCTTTGATTCAGTAATTACCATTTATAACTCGCAGAGGCTATGAGGTATGTGACGTCATGAACTGAGTATTATTCCCACGTCTGTTTGCTTTAGAAAGGACAATACAAATAATTCGAGTTTGGTCATTGAAAAGAGGGCATAAAACAGTAATTCAATTATCTTACTATGTTAGATAGTGATTATTTGCTGCAACAACCAATTCACTATATGACATCACAAATCAAAGGAAGCACAAGTGGGAGATCATGCCAATTTCTGTCCCCTTGGCAATACATATAGCATGATTTAAGCAAATTGGCAGGAGGGGGAGAATTATTCGGTCCCTATCCGGTACTTAAAACTCAAGAGTAAATAGTCGTTTTGATTTTATGATTATTATCATATTATTTGATTGAAAAGTGCTAAATGCGTCTACACATTAGGCACAGCAAGCATACAGGTCAAATCTTTCAATAGGGTACAGGGAAACCTGCAAATCTTCCAATTCAACGCTTATAAGCCAATGATATCGCAGTATTCCAATCACATGACTGAAAATAAGGCTTTCAAGATAACTTTTCGAGTACCTTGACGAAAATAAAGATGGATATTCGACTAATAAAGGTACAGAGCTGGTTTTACCACGAATCGATTCGAGAGGCCCCATTCCACATTTGTTTTTCTGCATTTCGTTAAAATCTCATCAGGGATCGGCGTTACATCAAATTTCATTCCTTTGGAAATTGGTCTATTTCAAGAATTCTTCAGGAACGCTACAAATAAGATGTAGCCTTCAAAACTCCAAATGTTCCGTGAATTATGTCCAGGAATAACATGAAAATATTTGCTTGTGTGATTTTCGAAAATCTTTGACGAATTAAAGCTATTTGCTGCCAAGAAAGCTAATGGGCCTACCTTCATCCGCAGCAGAATCTGCAATCTACAATTTCAATCTCCAATAGGGCTTGGCCCATGGCGGTAGATACACGATACTCACACTACAACACACCTACTTTACCTAACTACATATAACTACACACAATATGTTAAAGGATTAGTAGCTTTGGCGCAAGGGCACTTGGTCAATATATTTTACTTTGGCTGCATGGCAATGCATACATGTACAGTTGAGTGATATGACAGATATGACGGACAAATATTAACAGTAGTCTTGCGTAGTCTGCAATTTCATATATCAAGGAGAGGAATGCACGAACCTAATCTTTATATCGACCAAGTGACCTTAGACCAAAAGAAAGCAAAGCTAACTTCTTAAAATTTTCCTACGTGTAGCAGGAAGTGCCCACCCACGCCCCCTGCCACAGTCCCCGCTACCCAGTAACCGTGCCCCAACTATCCAGAACACGGAGCGCAAGTCAGCGACAACCACAACAAGAGACAAGAAAATGAACGCCCCCCACCACACGTATTTTGGAATGAAAAATAAACATGCTAATAAGTGTTTTAATTAATTAATACGAGGAGGCGCAAAGTCCCAAGTGTTTGTGGCAGGGTTTTTGATCAATGCTTGTGGAGCAATCCACTTTTTAATACCGTTCTTGAAGGAATCTACTGAAGGTTTTATGATGACCTCATCTGGATAACATTTCTTTCCATCAATTTATCATCGATAATTTTGATAAAATGTGATAAGATTTCACAGCATCTACAGCAATCCGTCCAACTACCGTCGATTCAAAGTTTTCTCGTTGCAAACACATTGGAAGACTTGCATAAAACAAAAGGTTGTGCAAGGCTCAGGTCTCCCATAGGACACAGCAAATTGATACCTTTGATAATAGATTGTACACCTTCAAGAATAGATTGCAGGGGAATCTATTATGTGCACAAATTATGCGCTTTTCCGATGTGACAGAGAAATTTGCAATCTTTGAGAAATGTTTTATTTTCTCTTTATTTTGCCACGATATTTTCTCTTTATTTTGCCTTTATTTTGCCTTGAGGAGTATGCAATCTATTCTCAAAGGTGTCATTTTGCTGTGTCATATGGGAGACCAAAGTCTTGCAAAACCTTTTGCTTTAAGCAAGTCTTGCAAGACTTCCAAGGTGTTTGCAACAAGAAAACTTTGAATCGACGGCAGTTGGACGGTTTGCTGCAGAGGCTGTAAAGTCTCGTCACATTTTATCGAAATTATCCATGATAAATTGGTGGAAAGAAATTGGATGCGTGGTTAAGTTATTCGTTAATGTATCCGCTGGTTATAATTGCGAAAAAGAGTGATTTAATGCCGATTACTGGGATTCTTCTGCGGGTGAAGGTAGGCCCATTAGCTTTTTTATATTTTTATAATCATTTAAAATGTTACAATACATGTTACATCCATATCCTACTATACTTTCTAATTACTTTACAGACTATACAACTCTACATGGACGGGACCAAAAGGAGCAAAAGACAATGACTACCCCGTGGCAAATAACATAAAGGCATGCAAAAAATAGCAACTAAATAAACAACTGCAAAAAAGCTACAAATACGATAAATTACTGATAAATACTAGAATCCGTTTCACATTGGATGTCAGGCCAGCATGGTAGTATGATGCTGAGCAATAGGAACCCCGGACGAGAGAACAACAACGACAGCAGTTGCTACCGCTACTGATCCCCCTCCAGAGTCCCCAACGCTCAACAAATTGCGCATATGCTGTCAGCTCTGGGTTTCTGATTCGCAATATCAATGGTCCAAAATAATGTCGATTTTGTGTGGATGAATTTTCATTCACACTTGATGTGCCTAACATCAAATGTGAAACAGACTTACAAAATATATGGGGGAAACGTGTACATAGTGGTTGTGTGGCGTAAAACGATTGTTTGAATTTATCCAAGCCGACCTGTTTTGTGGATGAAACTTAGAGTCTGTTCGAGTATCTTTTTATTCACTTCGTCAGAAAGTTCTTCATTACCATACAATAAGTATTGAACCAGTACATTGTTTGGAAGGGCGTCGATTTAGACAAATGGTCGCAACAATTCTGAAACTCCAGCGAGAAGATCTTGTCGTTGAATGTCGAATGAAGAGCAAAGCAACCAAAAGTGCTCCGTATCCTCAATGCCATCATTCGTTGGGCACATTGGGTTCACTGTATCCCTAAAATTGTGCTTGAATTTGTGAAAATTCAATTTGCTGAGACCGACCCTGATTTGTAAAAGATAACCTAAGCCTATTGGGTCATGAATACCGAAAACAGACTTTGCACGGGGACGAATTATTGACAGAAGCTTTGTTTTAAAGACAGCGACAGAAGGTGTAAGTCTGATGGCTGGATCAAGTTTATTCCATTCAGAGATGCAATTGGGATATAAATTTGATAGAAATTTCTCTGTTCTTGCCCTTATTCGCCCAATAACATCCTGGTTGCGAAGAGAGTAGTTTGGCTGTTGAAGAAGTGGGATTGGCTCCTTTGTATACAATTGAGTGAGGTTACTTATGATCTTATAGAATAAAGTAAGGCGTCTACTCCATCTATGGGACCTTAGTGACTCCCAGCGAAGCTCTGCAAACAGTTTTTCTCGTGATGATCCTCTCCATGTTCCTGTTACAGCAAGTGCAGCAGAATTTTGGACAGATTTCTTGGCAGCTTGTTCCCCCTTTCTTGGCAGCTTGGCCCCTTTTTTTGGCAGTTTGTTCCCCCTTTCATGGCAGCTTAGCAGCAAATAGCTTTAATTCGTCAAGAATTTTCGAAAGTCACACAAGCAAATATTTTCATGTTCTCCTGGACATAATTCACGCAACATGTGAAAGCTGTATCTTATTTGCAGCGTTCCTGAAGAATTCTTGAACATAGACCAATTTTCGAAGGAATTAAATTCGATGTAACGCCGATCCTTGATGAGATTTCAACCAAATGCAGAAAAAACAAATGTGGATTGGGGCCTCTCGAATCGATTCGTGGTAAAACCAGCTCTGTACCTTTATTAGTCGAATATCCATTTTCATTTTCGTGAAGGTACTCGAAAAGTTATCTGAAAGCCTTATTTTCAGTCATGTGATCGGAATACGGCGATATCATTGGCTTATAAGCGTTGAATTGGAAGATTTGCAGGTTTCCCTGTGTCCTATTGAAAGATTTGACTTGTATGCTCTCATACCATTACTCTTATAAAGTGGGCCCTCTGTTTCAAAATGGTCTAAACTAGCGGGAGTTCTCTTACACTCAAGAAAATCGCTTTAAAGTCTTGTTTAAAGCGCTCGAACGTTAAAAAGCAAACTTTTAGTACAAAGAATTATGTTTTCCTGACCTACTAATCACAAAATATATACCTTTCAAGTAGTAATCTTCCTCTGTAGAAACAAAATAGATTCATCGTTGCTACGAGAACTCTAGGCCGTATCAACCGTTTTGCGAATGCAACAACATCAACTGTCAAAATATCGCCTCCTTATTGGTTGAAAACTAAATTCTGCAACTTGATTGGTTAATACGGAGCCACTCCATATGGGCCTAAAGGGGGCCCACTTTATAAGAGTAATGGTATGAGTCCCTATTGCCAAGTGATATCAGCAAATCAAAGAACGCTGGGTAGTAAGTCATGAACATACTTTTATCAAGATCCACACTTTCAAAAATTACACAAAGCAAGTCTTCCTCGATAAACTGGGTCAAATCAAATTTCCAAACTATTTGGAAACCGAAAACATTAATGCTGCATATTCCCATTTCGTTGAATTGATCACCAATATTATCAATGAAATAGCCCCTGTGAGGGAAATTCGGATAAGGAAGGACTCACAGGAGTGGATGGACCATGAAGTTCTTGAGGGGATTAGGAATCATGACAAACTGCAAAAAATATTTAGAACATCTAAAATCCATTCTGACTATGTAAACTTCAAGAAAGTGCGCAACCATGTTCAAAATTTGATAAAACAGAAAAAAAATCCTTTGTCATTGGAAAAATAAACGAGAATATAGGAAAACCCAAAGAACTATGGAAGTGTCTAAAATCTTTAGGATTGTCCTCAGGGAAAGAGTCACCTTCCAAAATTTGCCTAAGCAACAAAGGTAAAGCATGTTTTTATGATAAAACAAATGCCGACATTTTTAAGGACTTTTTTTCAAATCTGGCTTCGAATTTAGTTAAAAACTCAAACGTTCGCCTCATAGACTAGACAATGTGCATAAATACTACCAATATCTTAACTCCTCTAAACCATTTGCACTGGTTCCCATACTTCTCTTGAAACTGTCCTAAAACTCATGGAAGAAATCAACCCTTCAAAAGCAACTGGGTTGGATAATATTGCTGGGAAATTCCTCAAAGATGGCGACGATCCCAAAAACTATAGACCAATTTATCTGCTTCCACAACTATCAAAAATTCTTGAAAAAATTATTCATTGTCAAGTAAAAAAATACCTTGATGAAATGAAAATATTATATAGATACCAATCCGGCTTTCGCACATATCATTCAACAGACACGTGCCTATCCTACTTGGGTGATAAGATCCATCAAGGATTTGAAAATGGTATGCTCACAGGCATGATTGTGATTGACCTACAAAAAGCATTCGACACAATTGACCATGAGATTTTCCTAGATAAAATGGTATGTTTCGGCTTTAGTGACTCTACCATTTCATGGTTTAAATCTTATCTCCAGGACCGATCATTTTCTGTCAATATTGGAAAAGAATATCCAAACCCTGGTAATTTGTCATGTGGGGTTCCTCAGGGGTTGATTTCTGGTCCACTCATTTTCCTCTTGTACGTGAAAGACATGGCACGGGCAGTTGACTGTGACTTGCTTCTGTACGCAGATGATTCCTGCCTGCTTAATCTTTAGAGACATAGACATTGAGAAAATAGATACCACCTTGAATAGAAACTTCAACTCTTTATGTGATTGGTTTTTGGAAAACAAACTAAGCATTCATTTTGGAGAAGACAAAACCAAATCCATTCTTTTCAGCCGAAAAAACTGCAAAAACGTAAAAAAAACTTAACATCAGGAGAGGTGAAATAGAGATAAAACAGCACTCAAAAGGTCACATATCTTGGATGTGACCTGGAGGAAAATCTCTCTGGGGAATCAATGGGAACTAAAATGCTTGGAACAATAAATGGCAAGCTAAAATTTCTGTAGAAAACAAAGCTCTCTGGATAACTCCCTTCGTAGATTGCTTTTGAATTGAAGGCTCTTATCCAACCCCACTTTCATTAAGCATGCACCTCATGGTTCCCAATGTTAAATAAGAAGTTGTCTAAACAAAATCCAGTCAGCCCAGAACAAATGCATTCGCTTCTATCTGCATTTAAACAACACAGTACATGTTGGGGCAGCAGAATTCAAAGCTATAAATTGGCTTCCGACAAAGAACATAGTTGATCAACATACATGTGTAAACATAATGAAATTTTTTAAAGGAACAACTCCAGCTTATACTGACGAAATATTCCACCCAATCGACCAAAGCCGAGTGACACGAAGGTCCGAGTTTAAATTGAACCTTCCTTTTCACAAAAGCAACACTGGCCAAAAATGCTTGTCGTACTTGGGGCCAAAAATATGGAATAGCCTATCTTCTGATTTAAAGTCCATAACTAATATCAACTCGCTTAAGCACAAAATAAAAGAAAATTTTTTCCAAAATATACAGAGAGAGGTAAACGACGTATATGTGTTCTACTAAAACCAAGTCCCCTCACACATTCAGGATTCGGCCTTTATTGAAAAGCACATATTATAATATACTTTTTTGCAACCATCTCCAAGGGGACCATTATGGAAATAAGGCCAACTCGATCTTTTAATGCTATCCCTGCCACTATGATTAGGGGTGTTTCTTAATTTACATTGAATGCATTGTTATGTAAATTGCCTATTTTAATTACTCTGTATCATTTTTAAATTGTAAATATTTTAATTTTGTGGTGAATCTAAACATGCAAACATACATAAATAAGGAACGAAAATTCGTAAGTCTAGCGAGTTATTAGGATACAAACGACATAAACCATTGAGTTATATCATAACAATCTCCTTTATGCAAGGAGAAAGATTTAATTGTACACTTGAGCAGTTATTTCATTAAAAATGGCATGGGAATCTATTGTTATTATTATTAATCTGTAATGTCAATGTTTAGCCGCATAGGGACTGATCACTCAACCAGCAAACATCATAATCAGGTAAATCATAGCTGTTTTCATTTCAAGTTTTGTTTCATAAGTTGTTTGCGGGTTTAGTGATCAAAACCTCATCAGTGTGATGCCCACTGTGGGCTTTACTGATTATGTTGATAGATAGATAGATAGATAGATAGATAGATAGATAGATAGATAGATAGATAGATAGATAGATAGATAGATAGATAGATAGATAGATGATATATAGATAGATAGATGATATATAGATAGATAGATAGATAGATAGATAGATAGATAGAGATCACCATCATCTAATATACATGTCAATTATTTTCCATACTAGAACCCAGACCTCTGTCTGGTATTTATATGAGCGACGCGGCGACCCTCGGCCTTGACAGTGGTACTTTCACCTGGTTAAGATGTAAGTGGAGCAGCAGTCGAGGTATTCATGAGATTTCGTCTTTCTTTCCATCCTTTGGGTAAGTTTTCTTATATTTGTTTTATTTTCTTTCAGAATGGATCCTAAGAGTCAAGATCCTTTGGAGATGGAAGATAAATCTCTTTCCGATGATTTCGATAATGATTTGATTGAAAGTAGCGGTAGGCCTAGGCCTGCCCTGTCTCAGCAGTTTGTTGACACAGGTCATCCACGTGGGGAAAATTTAGCTCGCTCTTTATTAGGTAGTTCGAGCAAGCCTACAACAGATCAATCTAAGTTGGAAATAAACCATGACAACACTCTGTTTGATATAAAGGAGGGTCTTAGGGCCCTTACTGGCTGTTTTCAAAGATTTGTAGATGCAAACACGTGCAGTAGTGTTGAACAGGAGAACGAACAACCGTTCACTATTGTAAGGCCAGACATGAGTCGTGTTACAAATCCCCATAAACGTTCTCGAGAGTATTTTGAGGAGACTGTGTCAATATGTCCTTCCCACAACTCATTTGTTGGGAATGAAGAGGAGCTTTTCTCTGCCATTGTCTCAGAGAACCCTAAACGTGCACGTGCAAGGAGCTGCACATCTGATTCTGGAGGCATTGATTTGTCCTCCCTCTTCTCAGAGAAAAGGAAAGCAAATGCACCCGAGGATAATACTGTGCCTCAACTGAATATGGAAGATGAAATTTTTGATTCCATCAATGATGATTTGCCTTCAGAGTATGACTCTGCTGAGCTAGGTGATCCTCTCAAGTCAGATAAGGTTGCAACTAGGTGTGGCTAAGATCTGGTCTAACCCAAACATAAAGGGCCTGAATAAGATATTTAAGAGGCATAAACAGCCAGCCAATATAAAGCCCCTTTCTACACCTTCAATGCCAAAATTAATTAGAAAAATGCCTAGTTTTAAGGATCCTTTTAACAGCAATGAGAAGAAGCTCTACTCTATGCACCAATCTGTGTGTAAGGCTGCTCAAATAGCTTCTAAAATAGCAGACTCAGTCTTGTGTGCGGAAAAACAGAGTGTCTCTGTTGACTCAAAATCCGTTGTTTTACATGCTTTTGATATTGTTAGTCTACTTGCGAATGCCAATCTTTCTATCATAAACAAACGTAAGTCAAATGTTAGGCCTATCCTTGATCAGGACTGTCAGGGAATATGCGATGCTTCAAATACTGTAAATGAGCACCTTTTTGGTGATGAGATAGAGAAAGTAATTAAGCAAGAGAAAGAAGCCAAACGTATTGCAAGGAATGCAGTAAGAAACCCAAATTCCTATAATCACAGCAACCAGTCTAACAGCAATTTTTCACGGAACCAGGGACAGCAGGGAAGAAGTCAAAGAGGTTCTTTTTTGTCCAGAGGCAGGAGCAGACCATTCAGGAGTCGGCGGCCATACAGGAGATAAATGTAAATAATTTTTCTGTTTATTTACCCGAAGTCATTCACTATTTTCATTATAAAGCAGAAGCCTTTTCAGGTGGTGCGCTTAAATATAGACTACCTGCTTGGCAACAAATAACTTCAGACATGGAAGTTTTGACAACTGTCTCTGGGCTTCAATTAGATTCTATAGATGATATGACTTCTGTCAGTCCTGTTAGTATTTTTCAAGATTTTTCTCCGAAGGAGGAAGCCTTTGTATCAACTGAAATTGAGAAACTTCTTGATAAGACTGTTATTAGTCTTAGCAAACATGAGATAAATGAATTTATCTCTCCTATATTTTTGGTTCCCAAGGATAAGGACTCATTTAGAATGATTCTCAATTTGCGTGCATTAAATGAAAATATGCCTTACATTCATTTTAAGATGGACACATTTTCAAGCGTTGTTAATTTATTGAGACCTGGATGTTTCATGTGCACAGTTGACATTAAAGATGCTTATTATACAGTCCCTATAAAACAAGACCATAAGAAATTCTTAAAATTCAAATTCAAAGGTAGTTTATACAATTTTAATTGTCTCCCAAATGGGTTGTCTTCTGGGCCAAGAAAATTTACAAGATTGCTAAAACCAGCATTGGCATGTCTCCGCAACAGAGGTTTTATCATTGTTGCTTATATTGATGATATTATGATAATTGACGAATCTTATCAGCGATGCCTTTTGGCACTCATTGAAACAATCAAATTGTTTGACGATTTAGGTTTTGTTATCAATGCCCAAAAATCTTCATTTATTCCATGCAAGTGTTTAAAATATCTAGGTTTTTGCATAGATACAGAACAAATGATTGCATATCTCCCTGAGTCTAAGAAGACTAAAATCAAAGATGCTTGTAACAGTTTACTACGGCATGAATCTCCAACTATTCGTGAGGTAGCAAGAGTAATTGGTTCTGTTGTCAGCACTTTTCCTGCAGTTAAGTTTGGGCCACTATATTATAGAGCACTAGAAAATGATAAAAGTTCAGCTCTAAAATATTCATCTGGAAATTTTGATGCTGTGATGCACTTGTCTTTGGAATCCAAAAAGGAATTATCATGGTGGATAGATAATGTGGATCAATCTCAAAATGACATTTCTTTGTCTAACCCAGATGTTTTGCTAACAACAGATGCATCCGGTCAGGGTTGGGGTGCAGTATTTGATGAAAGAAAAACCCATGGATTTTGGTCCAAGGCAGAAAAAGAGTATTCTATTAACGTATTAGAGCTTAAAGCCATTTTATTTGGTTTGAGATCTCTTATTGATAGGAGAGACTGCCATGTCAAGGTTCTTACTGATAATATGACAGCAGTATTTTCAATCAACAAAATGGGCACCTCACATTCATTTTACTGCAACAAAGTGGTTCATGAAATTTGGGAATGGGCAATAGGCAAAAACAATTGGATAACTGCATGTCATATTCCAGGAATAGAAAATATAGAGGCCGATGCCGAATCTAGGATTCATCAATTTACAACTGAATGGAGATTGAATCCAAAGATGTTTAAATTTATTCAAACTTTTCTTGGGTCTAAACCAAGAATAGATCTATTTGCATCACGCCTTAATTACCAATTGAAACCATTTGTTTCTTTATGGCCAGACCCAGAAGCTTTATTTGTTGACTCATTCACTCTAGATTGGGGAAATATGGAATTTTATGCTTTTCCGCCCTTTTCTATAATACCTAGGGTATTGAACAAGATTTTCACAGATAAAGCTACAGGTCTTTTGGTTGTTCCTGACTGGCCATATAGCTGCTGGTATCCGCAATTTATGAGAATGCTAGTGTCTGAATCTGTTGTCATTCCTCCCAGCAGACAACTGCTCTTGCTGACAAACGAACCAGATGCACTGCACCCACTTTGGAGGTCCCTCAGGCTTCGTGCTGGTTTGATCTCTGGCAGGAATCATACTTGAAAGGTTTGTCTGGAGATGCTATCTCTATCATTAAGGAGTCTTGGAATCCTGCTACATTTAGGCAATATTCTACTTATATTAGACAATGGCTCACTTATTGTAAAGAGGAGAATATTTCTCCAGTAGAATGGTCCATAGGAGATGGAATCAATTTTCTCACAAAGCTTTTCACTGAAAAGAGTCTTGGCTACTCTGCCATGAACACAGCAAGATCTGCATTGTCAGTCATTATGCATAATCCTGATGGATCAACTTTTGGCATTAATCATCTTGGTAAGAAGCTGTTGAGAGGGATGTTCAAGCTTAGACCAGCACTCCCTAAATATACATGTACTTTTGATGTTCAGATTGTACTACAATATTTAAGTAGCCTAGGAGATTCTTTCAGCATTCTTTTCAAATTTTTGTCTTACAGACTAGCAACATTGTTTTGTTTGCTCTCAGGTCAACGTGATCAGACTCTTTCAGCAATTGATGTTCGCTTTATTTCTATAACTGACGAGAGAGTTATTTGTTACATTAGCCAGATACTAAAGACCACTAGGCCAACTTTTCACCAATCTCCAATAGACTTTCGATCATATCCATTATGTGACAGTCTGTGTCCTGTTAAGAACACACAGGCATACCTTTCCCGGTCATTTAGGCTCCGTGGTCCATTTGTTAAGTTATTTATCAGTCACAAGGAGCCACACCACCCAGTAGTAGTATCCACAATATCTCGGTGGGTAAAGGAAACATTAAAATTGGCTGGTATAAATACTGAAATTTTTACTTCACATTCCACAAGGTCTGCTGCAGTATCAAAGGCAAAGAGCTTGGGTTTATCTATGTCAGAGATCAACAGAGCTGCTGGTTGGTCGAATTCAAGGACTTTTGGACTTCATTATAATAAGCCTATTGTAGAGGCCAACTTGAGTAAAACAATACTGTCAGATGAATAGATTGAGTTTTGATTGAAGAATCTTTGATTTATTGCTAAACCTGTATTATCCCTCGACATATTCTGCCAGTCTTCTTTGAACTCTCATATAAATACCAGACAGAGGTCTGGGTTCTAGTATGGAAAATAATTATAAAATTAAACAAACACTTACGTGTGCAGTTTGATTGGGATTATTTTCCATACCTAGAACCAGAGCGATGTGGGATTTATGTGCCCACCCTCCCAAACAACGTATTTGACCCCCTTTTCTTGTAGGAAACCTCATTTTACTTAGTTTTTAGGACTGGCAGCTGCTCCTGGTATGTCTTTTAATCAGGCCGAGGGTCGCCGCGTCGCTCACATAAATCCCACATCGCTCTGGTTCTAGGTATGGAAAATAATCCCAATCAAACTGCACACGTAAGTGTTTGTTTAATTTTATAATTAAATTGCAATTTAATTGGAGTTAATTTACCCATGAGAGTGGGGTTGGTTGCTGCGCAGGGGCATTCCCTCATTTGGGATAGCCTCGGTTTGGCGGGAAGGTCCCGGATGTAGCATGCAGGAAGTCTTTCATAATGAATTAGCATGTGGGCACCACCGGGTTGGTGCCATACAGATATAATAATTATATTTTTCTGGCCGAAAGAGTCAGTGTTTATATGGCACCACCGGGTTGGTGCCATATATTATTTTATTTCTGGCCGAAAGGGTCAGTGTTTATATGGCACCACCGGGTTGGTGCCATATATTATTTTATTTCTGGCCGAAAGGGTCAGGGTTTATATGGCACCACCGGGTTGGTGCCATATAGATATAATAATTATATTTTCTGGCCGAAAGAGTCAGTGTTTATATGGCACCACCGGGTTGGTGCCATATATTATTTTATTTCTGGCCGAAAGGGTCAGTGTTTATATGGCACCACCGGGTTGGTGCCATATAGATATAATAATTATATTTTTCTGGCCGAAAGGGTCAGTGTTTATATGGCACCACCGGGTTGGTGCCATATATTATTTTATTTCTGGCCGAAAGGGTCAGTGTTTATATGGCACCACCGGGTTGGTGCCATATAGATATAATAATTATATTTTCTGGCCGAAAGAGTCAGTGTTTATATGGCACCACCGGGTTGGTGCCATATATTATTTTATTTCTGGCCGAAAGGGTCAGTGTTTATATGGCACCACCGGGTTGGTGCCATATAGATATAATAATTATATTTTTCTGGCCGAAAGGGTCAGTGTTTATATGGCACCACCGGGTTGGTGCCATATATTATTTTATTTCTGGCCGAAAGGGTCAGTGTTTGTATGGCACCACCGGGTTGGTGCCATATAGATATAATAATTATATTTTTCTGGCCGAAAGGGTCAGTGTTTATATGGCACCACCGGGTTGGTGCCATATATTATTTTATTTCTGGCCGAAAGGGTCAGTGTTTGTATGGCACCACCGGGTTGGTGCCATATAGATATAATAATTATATTTTTCTGGCCGAAAGGGTCAGTGTTTATATGGCACCACCGGGTTGGTGCCATATAGATATAATAATTATATTTTTCTGGCCGAAAGGGTCAGTGTTTGTATGGCACCACCGGGTAGGTGCCATATATTATTTTATTTCTGGCCGAAAGGGTCAGTGTTTATATGGCACCACCGGGTTGGTGCCATATAGATATAATAATTATATTTTTCTGGCCGAAAGGGTCAGTGTTTATATGGCACCACCGGGTAGGTGCCATATATTATTTTATTTCTGGCCGAAAGGGTCAGTGTTTATATGGCACCACCGGGTTGGTGCCATATAGATATAATAATTATATTTTTCTGGCCGAAAGGGTCAGTGTTTATATGGCACCACCGGGTTGGTGCATATATTATTTTATTTCTGGCCGAAAGGGTCAGTGTTTATATGGCACCACCGGGTTGGTGCCATATAGATATAATAATTATATTTTTCTGGCCGAAAGGGTCAGTGTTTATATGGCACCACCGGGTTGGTGCCATATATTATTATAGTTCTGGCTGAAAGGGTCAGTGTTTGTATGGCTCCACCAGGTTGGTGCCATGTATTGTTATATTTCTGGCTGAAAGGGTCAGTGTGGTGTGCCATATATTATTATACTTCTGGCTGAGAGGGTCAGTGTTGTATGCCATATGTTTTATATTTATGGCCAAAAGGGTCAGTGTTGTATGCCAGATATATTATAATTTTTATGGCCAAAAAGGTCAGTGTTTGTATAGCACCACCGAGTTGGCCCTTGGGCCAGTATTTGTATGCCATATACTAATATATTTCTAACTGAAAGGGCTTAGTGTTGTATGCTATAGATTATTTTATTTCTGGCTGGAAGGGTCAGTGTTGTATGCCATATATTATTATATTTCTGGCTGAAAGGGTCAATGTTGTACCCCATATAATGCTGGAATGGTGGAAAATGCAACTGTAGGCTTTGCAAAGTATATATCCCGCAAGTGGGGTTTCTAACATGATAGATTTTAATCTCTGATTGGTCCTGTAATATATATTAATAGTTTCATTGTAAATTATGTATATTGTGGCTGGTGGGCCTTAATTGGCTGTAGTTTGGCTGTTCGTTGTTTTGGCCTACTTAAAATAGATGATTAATAATAATAATATGTTATTATATTTCTGGCTGAAAGGGCCAGTGTTGTACGCCATATATTAGTATATTTCTGGCCGAAAGGGTCAGTGCTGTACGCCATATATTATTATATTTTCTGACAGAAAGGGGTCAGTATATATTATTATATTTCTGGCCGAAAGGGTAAATATGTTAGTATGCCATATGTTATTTTATTCCTTGCCGCCAGGCCGGGATGTTGTTTGGCGCCACTGGGTTGGTGCGATACAATATTTTATTGCTGGCCGTCGTGCTGGTATGTTGTATGGTGCCATCGGGTGGGTGCCAGACAATATTGTATTGCTGGCCGTCGTGCTGGTATGTTGTATGGTGCCACCGGGTTGGTGCCAGATAATATTGTATAGCTGGCCGTCGAGCTGGTATGTTGTATGGTGCCACCGGGTTGGTGCCAGATAATATTGTATAGCTGGCCGTCGTGCTGGTATGTTGTATGGTGCCACCGGGTTGGTGCCAGATAATATTGAATAGCTGGCCGTCGGGCTGGTATGTTATATGGCGCCACCAGGTTGGTGCCAGATAATATTGTATTGCTGGCTGTTGAGCTGGTCTGTTTTATGGTGCCACATGGTTGGTGCCACATGGTTGGTGCCAGATGATATTGTATTGCTGGCCGTTAGGCTGTTATGTTTTATGGTGCCACCGGGTTGGTGCCAAATAATATTGTTTTGCTGGCCGTCGGGCTGGTATGTTTTATGGCGCCACCGGGTTGGTGCCAGATAATATTGTATTGCTGGCCATTGTGCCGGTATGTTGTATGGCGCCACCGGGTTGGGGCCGGATGATATTGTATTGCGGACCGTCAGGCGGGTGTGTTTTAGGGCGCCGCCAGGTCGGTGCCATGCAATATATTTTGCCGGCTGTCAGGCAGTATATATCATCTGGTCAGCACCGAGTTGGTACGAGCTTAAATGTTCTTGGCCATCGGGCAAGTATTTTTATCTCAACTTTCCTGCCTCTATATCTTTAGCTGCCCTTTCCTATTAACATTATTTAGACTCCCATTAGTTAGGTTCTTAGGGGTTTACATAGTTGTTGATACGTTCTTTGGGTAGGGCTAACATCTCCTTGGCTGGTCTTTTCCGGGCGGTGCTGGGTGGTCGCGCTTTGGCGCGCTCTGTGGCGGGAAATAATTTTCCTGTTTCAGTCACCGACCATAAAAGACTGTATTCGCCAGGCAGTAAAGGGCGGCAAAAGCCTGGTGGCTTGGGGCTGGGGGCAAGCACTCATTTGGAGAAAAATTTAGTGGCAACCCCCCTCTCAAGGTTGATCTTTTGCTATGCAATATAAGGAGAGGACAGGGTTGGAGTGTAATGGCCTCCTACGGGGTGCTTGCCTTCGGATCCCAATGGGAGCTGCTTGGTTTAAGGCTGATGCACAAACGCCCAGCTTCCTGGAGAGGGTCCCCATTTTTTCATTCCAATCGGTGGGGGGATTAAATGTCAATTAAATTGCAATTTAATTGGAGTTAATTCACCCATGAGAGTGGGGTTGGTTGCTGCGCAGAGGCATTCCCTCATTTGGGATAGCCTCGGTTTGGCGGGAAGGTCCCGGATGTAGCATGCAGAAAGTCTTTCATAATGAATTAGCATGAAGCAAGTTCAGCACGATTTGCTCCCTCCCTCCCATCCCTTGTAGTGTCAAATGGTTTGCGTTTAACTACCCTTATGTCATTCCTCATTTAGGTATATATATATATATATTTTTTTTCTCTCTCTCTCTTTTCTTCTACTACTCCACTCTGTCACAGCCTTCTTTTCAGCTGTGACACAGGTGCATCAGTTTAGCGGGAAATAATTTTCCTGTTTCAGTCACCGACCATAAAAGACTGTATTCGCCAGGCAGTAAAGGGCGGCAAAAGCCTGGTGGCTTGGGGCTGGGGGCAAGCACTCATTTGGAGAAAAATTTAGTGGCAACCCCCCTCTCAAGGTTGATCTTTTGCTATGCAATATAAGGAGAGGACAGGGTTGGAGTGTAATGGCCTCCTACGGGGTGCTTGCCTTCGGATCCCAATGGGAGCTGCTTGGTTTAAGGCTGATGCACAAACGCCCAGCTTCCTGGAGAGGGTCCCCATTTTTTCATTCCAATCGGTGGGGGGATTAAACGATACTAAAATCGACCTTTGTAAAACTACCCCCAAGGACTATCAGATATCGCGAGTATAAAAATTTCTGTGTTGAGGCTTTTCAAAGAGATTTGGATATCAAATTACATGACACCAGTCCTACTGACTATCAAGTGCTACATTCTGCAACTGAGAGTGTATTACAGAATCATGCCCCCATGAAACAAAGGGTAGTTAGGGGGAACAATAAGCCCCACGTAAAGTCTGATTTGAGAAAAGCGATAATGACAAGAACAAGACTAAAAAACGGGCAAATAAATCTGGAAATGAGGAAGATCGTACGAAATATAAACAACAGAGAAATCTGATTGTCAGTATGAACAGAAAAACAAAGCGTGATTTTTATCATTCTGTAGACATTAACGCTATTGACAATGACAAAAATTCTGGAAAGCAGTGAAGCCAATGTTTTCCAACGGAAACCCTATGGGGGAGAAAGTTGTCCTTATCGAAGAAGGCGAGGTTATATCAGACGATAAGGTGATTGCTGAATGCTTAAACTCTCACTTTGTGAGCATCACAAACTCCCTAGGCCTAGATCCATCATTTAAGGACGATGGGATTGATAGGAGTCTAGACGATAAGGTAGATATAGCTACAGAAAAATATAAAAACCACCCAAGTATAGTTGCTATAAAAAGTAAAGTCAAAATAGTTCATAAATTCGAATTTAGTAACGTTAATTTGTTGAACGTTATGATGAAAATAGAATCCTTAGACACAAGCAAGTCAAATAGTGGTAATATTCCAACAAAAATCATACAGGAAGCAAAAGAGGTGATTTGTCCATACTTAACTGATTGCATAAATGCAACTATGGACAACTGTTGTTTTCCGGATAAATTAAAAGAAGCAGACGTTTGTGCAATCCATAAAAAGGATGATACATGCCGAAAAGTCAATTACAGACCTATCAGTGTCTTATCAGCCATGTCCAAAATTTTTGAACGGATCATGAGTGAGCAAATAAATCAATATTTTATAAGTATATTATCTGGCATTACTGTCTGGCTTTCGAAAAGGATATAGCACACAACATGCTCTATTTCGAGTAGTTGAGACTTGGAAAAAATGTCTTGATATGTCGGGTATAGTAGGGACAATCCTAATGGATTTGTCAAAAGCATACGACTGTATACCCCACGATCTACTGATTGCAAAGTTAGAAGCATATGGGTTCAAGAGAAATGCTTTAAAACTAGTTTATAGCTACCTGACAAACCGGACACAAAGGGTTAAAATAGGCTCCACATATAGCTCACTGCAACATATCTCCATTGGTGTACCACAGGGATCTATTCTTGGACCCTTACTTTTCAACATCTTTATAAACGACTTGTTTTACATGGAATTGGATTCGGAGATATGTAACTTTGCTGACGACACGACCCTTTACACGTGTGATACATTTATAGATACAGTCATGATTAGATTAGAGGATGACCTGCAGGCATTAATGCATTGGTTTACAGACAACGGAATGAGTGCAAATCCTTCAAAATTCCAAATAACGTTTTTGGGGCTGAAGGGCACCAGTAAACTATGCCTTAACATGAAGGGCCAATTGATTCAATCAAGCGAACATGTGAAACTTCTAGGGGTAAACATTGACAACACACTTAGATTTGAAATGCATGTGAAAGAGCTATGTAAGAAGGTCAACCAAAAAGTGCATGCATTTGGAAGGTTAAAGCCATATTTAGGAGAACAAAAGTCAAAGTTACTTTTAAACTCAGTGGTACTGTCGAACTTTTCCTATTGCCCTCTGATCTGGTTATTCTGTAGCAAAGTTGCCAAGAATGAAATTAATAGGACAAACAAGCGTGCACTGAGAACTTTATATAGTGACTATGAATCCACACTTGAGGAACTTTTAGAGAGGGGTGAAACGAAGAAAATACATGTAAAGAATTTGCAAAATCTCATGGTTGAAATTTACAAATCAATCAACCATCTCAACCCAGGGTACATGTGGGAATTTTTTGTAAAAAAAGATGTTTCCTATAATCTTCGTACCAAGGAATTATGCAAGCTCCCCCCAGTGAGTTCTCGGCGCTACGGAAAAAATTCCCTATCCTTTAGAGGGAGTCTACTGTGGAATACCCTTAATGATGATCTAAAATTGACAAATTCTCTAGCGAAATTCAAAAAAGGAATACGTTGCTGGGATGGCAACAACTGCACGTGCTATATTTGCACTTAAATTAGGGTTTTTATCTTTTTAGTTATATCTTGTATTGTAAATAGTTGGTATTAATTAGTTGTTGTTAACTAGAAACCAACCAACTGTAAATAAGTTTGATTTGATTTGATTTGATTTGATTTGATTTGATTTGATTTGATTTGATTTGATTTGATTTGATTTGATTTGATTAGAACTACCGGGTGCGCCAAAATAAACTATGCACTTTTGGCAGGCCACGATAAATCGTACGCAGGACCGATTTTGAAGATTTATGACTTAATCTTATTCTAGTATTTTTTGAAAATTTTTTGTTTTCAGTTTTTAGAGCTACAAGTGACTTTCTTAAAATTTTTTTTCGAAAACACTGAAAACGATTAAAAAACGTCGACCAAGATTTCTAAAGAATCGACATGAATGGACAAAGAGAAAACTTTCTGTTGATGATTTTGGATTTAGAAATCGATTAGTTGGATTTAGAAATCGAGATTCCGTGGATCCTTTGATTTCACCGAATTTGCTCCTTTCTCAGCTTTGGGGGCGAATTTGAGAAAATAGAATCTTTATTGGATCATGTACAGAGAAGATGAAGATATTTGGAAAGTTTCATGAGGATCAGTGCAACGGTGATCGAGTTTTCTGTGCGACAAAATTTGCTTCAGAAAATATTATAATACCGGGTGTCCCAAAAAAAGGTAACAGATTTGATTGGGGCTAGCGATAAAAATTTAAGTTGATTCGACCCCTGATAAGTTCTGAAGTACTCTTAGATAGTTAACTTGAAGATTGATACCTTATTTGTTGATATTGTTGCACCAAGAGTTGGAATATCAAGCTTGAAAGTCCAGATTTGCCTCCTACTCCAAACCAGAGCTTTTGGGGTTTGGCCTAAGCTGTTAACTCGCTGTGCTGTTGAATCTCCACAATCATAGCCAAGTACAAACAAGAAACCTCGTGCTTAGGAACACATTTCAATGGAAATCTGACTGTGAACTTTACAATCAGATATGAAGAATTTAGCCCCGAAGAGACCCCTTTCTTGATTCTACAAAAACTTTAAATTATACTTGCCTGAGAAAAGTTATTCATCAGCGAAATAAGTCCCGTTGGCTTTAACACATAGACTATCTTGCCAACTTCATTGCTTGAAGGAAATGTTTTTGCATCATCTCTCACGAAATTATTGCGAAACAAGCAATCGTATATGCCCAAGGGAACATCAAAAATGCTCTTTTGTGCTTGGCTTGGTTTACTTTTGTAAATGCATTTTCACTGGAGAAAAATATTCCTTGGTGACTATATTCATTAATTTGTTTGTTAGTTTTCAGTTTTTTACGTTCTTTTCAAACGAGTACCCAAAGGACTGATCCTTGTCCAAAAATGTATTTGACTGAGGAGATTCTCCTAACCAGCGCGTTAGCAGTTTAGGCCAAAACCCAAAAGCTCTGGTTTGTAGAGGGACGCAAATTTTGGCTTTCGAGAATAATATTGCAACTCTTGATGCGCAAATATCAACCAACGAGGTATTAATCTTCAAGTTAACTATCGAAGAGTACTTCAAAACTTATTTGGGATCGATTTGATTTATACTCTCATCGCTAGTCCCCATCGAATATGTTACCTTTCTTGGGACACCCGGTAGATAAACGATATAACGTGGCAAAGCCACACAACGTCTTTTCAGAGTTACATCTCGTAGAGCAGCAAGGGCGATGCCACCATGAGAATCCACCACCACAGTTCTCAGGAGCTCAAAACCATGCAGTCCAAAAGAAAGCTGAAAGGTCGAGCGAGACTGAGCAATATGAAAATTATTTGGAAAAACGGCAGAAAAGTGAAGAAAAAATTCTTTCGGACAACAAGGCTCAAGAACCAGAAAAGCTCGGCAGCAGACCCCACAATGCCACTGCCCCTGCCCTCTATCTTTTCAAAATATTCTTCCATTTTTCGCGATCCTTTGCCAGGTGACTTGCCTCTTCCCATGTCAAATTTATTGCTTGCAATTGTTTCCTCATCAGTTCAATCCATGTGAGCTTGGGTCTTCCTCGCGGTCTTTTGGACTGCATCAATGCTACTCTTAACGCTTTTCGTGCGGGCGTGTTCTCGTCTAACCTCATCAAGTGACCAAACCATTTTATTCGCTTTTTCTCGCTCGATGTTTTGCTCCATGGTTCTATTTTCGTTTTTTCATATACGTCTTCATTTTTTTACAATCTTTGGCCATCTAATATTTAGAACGTGTGAGCGCAGTATTCGCCTGTGAAAGCTATCGATTTGATTTTCTAGAGTTTTCGTTAGTGTCCATACTTCACTATTGTACAAAAATATAGGTGTGATATATGCTTCAAATGCTCGTACTTTTGTTCTTATAGACAAACGTTTGTTTTGGAAAATTTCTTTTAAGTTTGTCAGCGCATTGAGCGATAGACTTTTCCTGTTTGCGATGTCTGCTTCTGTGTTTAGTTTGGATCCTAGAATCTTAGCATTTTTCCATTCATCTTCGTTCTTATATTTGACCGTATACTCTTCATTTTTCGACATGTTAATCATCAGACCTCTTTTCTGTAATCTTGGTGGAATTTTTTCTTTTATATGCTCAATCACTTTCTTGTCTGTTGTTGCTATAGTTATATCATCCGCATATTCCATATTGATTTCGACATTATCTATTTCCTTGTCTTGTGGTGGCTTTTCACAATCATTTCTTACTCGTACTTCATTGCAGTTTGTCTGTTTTTGTCTAGTTTGCATGTTATGTTCTTCGTCAGGCTTTTCTACGAGTGATTTTGCTAGGTAGTATGTGAATTCTTGTCCGCTACAACAGTCACCTTGAGGTGCACCAGTGTCTGTCTTAAAAAATGGAACTTCTAGATTTTCCAACTTTACCGTTAGCTCAGTTCCTAGCAGTATTTTAATCATGTTCAATTCATCTTTGTTTGATATTTTTTGCAGATCCTTTACTAGTTCGCTTCTTATGATGCTGTCGAAAACTTTTGACATATCGAGCAATAGATAATGAATTTCAAAATTTGTAGACGTTGCTGCTTTTTCAGCTAGAATTTTACAGGCAAAGACATGCAGGGGCGGATCCAGCCCGAAGTTGAAGGGGGGGGGGGCAACTTGCACAGAGGGCGCCAAAAATACTATGGAAGATGAGCGCGTCGAAGTCGCACGAAAATTTTTTGACACTTTTTAAAGAAAACTCTTTGATTTACTACTAAATAAAGCCTTGATTTATACGTTTCGCCTGTATTTAAATCAAAACAGGTAGATAATTGCTTGTTAGAGTCAGGATGAGGGGCGCTTTTCTCGCTAAAAAAGGGGCGCCAAGCTGAGTTTTCATCGTTAAGGGGGGGGGGGCAGTTGCCCCCACTTGCCCCCCCCTAAATCCGCCACTGAAGACATGCGATACAGTAAAAACCCGCATATAAGAACCACCCACTTATAAGAAACTAAGGCCTAAAACGTTCTAATTTAACCCCATTACAGAAGAACCTATTCATCCTGAAATTCAAGGAAGGTTCTTACCTTTAAAACAGTTAAATGTAAACTACTGGTTGGTAATATGTGATATACTATTTTAAGAAATTGAGCCAAATACTTAAGTAGATACAAAGCATAAAAAATTCCTTGTATGAATGTAATTGATACAGATAAGGCTAGGTAGATAAGGTTTCATGATAGTGAGTAAATGAAAAACCTTGTTTTCTTATATTTGGCCTAAATTCCTGAAGATCTGTAATTAATTCTTTTGATAAGAACCTATTTAAGAACTTGGCATCCTGTTTTCAAGAATAGTATCATATGCATAAGAACCTAAACAGGATGATTTCAAAATGTAAGGTTCTTATATGCGGGTTTTTACTGTATGCAGATGTTATTTGGGGTAGCCTCTCAAATTCAAGAAAGGAGTCTCGTCAACGTCTTAAAGACAGAGCTATTCCTATGATCGATACTTCCAGGATAAAAGACAAATGGTCAAATAGTTTCCTTCAAGTTGGAAAACTTGCCAGGTTTGATCGTGCAGCTTGATGGTCTACCAAGTGTTCCAAAATGATGTATTATCGTTGATTGCTTACATGTCCATAACCAATGAACCTATTTTCAAAAACTCTATTTTATGTGATTGCCTAAAGGCTAAATTGTATTCGAAGATGTTGTTTCTGGCTTTACGACGATGTTTTCATGTCGAAAAGAAGATTGATAAACGTACTCAAATTCAAGCCTTAGCTGGCATGCGAAAATTTTCATGCCAGGTATGGCTTTAATATCATTAATTAATATCATGTCAACATTACTCCCTGGAAGAACAGCAGCGATTAGCCTTCGCATATTTTTCTTTTTGTTTATAGATAATATTGATTAATACAACTGTATATTTTTGTAGTATTAATAGCTGAATGGACATCGTGTCTAGATAATTTAAAATAAAAAGAAGAATGAAATGAAAAAGAATCCACAAGTCTTATCAAGACATGTTCACAGCCGGCCAAAATTGCGACTTTGCAGACACACGCAACATAGGGCACAAACCGCAGCAGTCTTTGCATTCTGGGTAAATGCAAAATTAAGAATTCTACAATGAATGGATTTTTTCAAAGGGGAAGCTGGTTCATCACTGGCCAGACGAACAAGTTTTGGTGAAAACTTGGTCCACACAGATAGATTTCCTACCATCAAGCGTGTTTAGTTGTAGCCATACATCCTCAGTAGTAACCTCAATGAAAGAAATGGCTTGAACTTATCAGTGTCTTAAACTATGGCCAATATACTCGGTTGACTCTTGTACTTATCAAGAATTAATCTAACAATTTATCGATCGTCATCAATAGAATTAGCCTCGTCAATTCTACAGGGTCTTTTCCAGAAATATTTTTGACAATATTTATGTAATAATCATGAAATCGTTCAAATAACCCATGATGATCAGTAACAATTTTGTTAACATTTACAAGGCAAATTTCTTTACAAGTGAGGCCACCCTGATTTGAGAAAAAAAAATCACGAGATTCCAGAAAGCTTTATTTGACGAAGAAGAAGATGTGGTTGCATAGCAGAGTTTATTACACTAAAGTTTATTACACTAAATAGCTACATATCATTTGGCACATAGAAGAGCGGCGTCCTAAATGGTCGGCTAGCACTTATCAACATATCTGACCGCGCTGCAAAAACTTTATCTTAAAAGGAGTTTGGGCCCAGTTTTTGTAGCAAAGCGTACGCACATCATTTGCTGATGCCAAATCTGAGATTCTGTGTTGTTGTACTGCCTATCCTTGTCATGAAAGATTTTTTTAAACACTTACCTGAAATGGTTACACGAGAGTGTATTTGATGTTCCTTCTTTTTTCCAAGCCAAATTTTATGTTTTCTTCGTATTACCTCAGAATTTTGAAGTAGGTACAACCACGGTTTTTTTTACAGGGAACACCAACCCTCGAGATGTAATTTTTGAACTGGCCTTATTATTATTATTATTATTATTATTATTATTATTAAACATCTATTTAAAGTAGGCTAAAATAATGAATAGCTAAATTACAGCTAATTAAGGCCTACTATTTACAATATACATAATTTACAATAAAACTATTAATATCTATTACAGGACAAATCAGAGTTAAAATCTATCATGCTAGAAACCCAACTTGCGGGATATATACTTTGCAAAGCCTACAGTTGCATTTTCCACCTTTCCAGCATCTAATTCGTTTTTTGAACATAGGAAGGCTGTTAGATTCTTTTATTTCTTGCGGTAAATGCTGCCACAGTTTATTTCCAAGGTAAGTAATGGACTCAACTCCAAAGGACGTAGTTCGTACTTTTGGCAGTTGAGCATCATCACCATGCCTTAGACAGTACCTAATATTGTGTTGCATGAAAATATCCTTCATGAATGGTGGATTCAGACCGCCTTTTGTTTTATAAATTTCAGTCATGAGCAACTGTAGGTTTCTTACGTGGATTGGCACCGATTTAGATTGCTCCAGGAGAAAACCGAATTCATTCTTGTAATCTTTATATGCAATGCGTAATGCCCTTTCTACCTGCCCCCCTGTTGGTCGGTCTGTGGATTCTGAATTATCTTACTGACTCCCCTGTCAGCCACACTGTTAGAAGTCACAAGGACAAAATCATAGACCTGTAGATAATGGCAATACAGTAAATCTTGAATTTTTTGTGAGTTACTGAGTTGTTGATTTCAATTGTGATAGGTTGTACTCACAAACAAAGTTTCCCTTGCTGTACGTTTCATCATATATTGATCAAAATTTTGAAAAATGTAACTATATTATTACAATCTTCTTGTATACCCCTCCTCCACTCCCTTGATTTAAAAAAAAATCCGTAGACCTCCTTATTTCTTCCTCATGCACTCACAGTTTCATAATCGTGCTTACATTTTCTGCGATGCGATAAGTTAAACAAGGTAACTGCGAAGGCGTCGCTATGAATTTTGGGTACGTCCAATTTAGACGGCATGCCAAAGATTAGGGTGTTAGACCACAATTTGTGTTTAAGTTGAAAATTTTACCAAGACATACAAGTCGTTAGTCGTTAGTCGTTAGTCGTTAGTAGTTAGTCGTTAGTCGTTAGTCGTAAGACATTGGTCGTTAGTCATTGCATTTAATCCTAATCCACATGGGCTTTTTCGAACTACCATTTATGGGGGCCCTTCTAAAAACTGCCTTAGTTAGACTCGCCAGAATCCAATACAACTTGGCACAGTTACATAACATGTGATTTGTGCTTGTAGCGTGATTTGGGTGTGGCTGCCATACCTTGTGACGTCACAGTGACGTCGCGAAGTTGAAAACCTGTGAAAAGCAGGCTTCCAAGTTAAATTAGAGTTTAAAGAAGATTTTGTGTGGTTTTATGCATTTTTGGTTCAATTTGTCAACATATTTGGCGATAAAATATCATTTTATTATTATAATGGTATGACGATATAACGATATTTTATAACGATAAAATATCATGTTATTGAAAATACGGACTTTGGAGTAATATTTTGGCAGAAATTAGCCAATTCTGATGACATCATTTGTGCTATCAATTTGTTCTATGTAAAAAGAGACCAAAAGAACCTGCAAAATCGTGATAACATATTACAAATTCATCACGAGTGTTTTTTTATTGAAAAAGTTTGCAAAAGTTCAAACAAATTGCTAATTAGTCCAAAATGGCGGCCAAAATGAAGTTATGATCAAAAAATGCTGACGTCATCAAATTCCAGAAATTCCAGTGATTTGCTATATGATACTTCATAATTCAATCAAACATTTCCATTGAAATAATCGAAAACAATGATTTTGCTGCTGCCTCCTTCTAATTATGGGCATGTCACGTGACCTGTGAGCCCTATCGCTCAAAAATGTTTCGATCAAAATGTAGCTAATGGATAATTAGTAAACGTCAGGAAGGATGGGGGAAATAGCTGATGTCGTTTAAAAATGCTGCAAATAAAGCCTCGCGGGGGGGGGGGGGGAATACACCCACATATGGATTTGGGTTAAGTTCAGCGTTGGGAAAGAGTTTATGAACAGTTTTATTACACTTTGCCCTGTCCTAGTGCCTTACCCTATTTTCGAATTAATTTAATTTTGAAGCCCGACCATTGAGGGCGCAGCCCTCCAGACGGCCATGGCAAGACGACCATGATGGAGACGGCCATGATGGAATAGATCAATCAAAAGGATCATCGTTTGATGGCTGGTTAAAGTTGTTGAAATACGAAATAGGTAAACAAATCCATGGTTTTTGCATCAAATATCGCATATTGGAAGGAGAAATTCCTTTGTAACTTGCTAAATTCAAAAAGAAACATCCTTATCTTGATACAAGCTGACCTTTGGGTAAAAGATCAACGAAAATACTTGCTGGAAATCCATTTATACCACAGCAATCCCAATACATATGGAGATTTAATTTGTATCAGAAGAAATGCAAAGGCAATGTCTCCAAGATGAGACATTTATTTTGATTTTTCATGGAAGAGTTGTGATAAATTACTCAAATAAACAAGTTATTTTGACAGTTGTACCGGAATGTCAGTGTAAACAAACATATGAAACTGAGGACTACTTCAAAAATACATTCCTCTGTACTCAGTGGTCCGATTTTTAAAATGTTTGTTTCAAGTTAATCATCAGGATCTCTGCTGTAAGAAGATATGTATTTTTTTGCATTTTCTAAAATTCATATTTTTGAAATTTATTCCCTAATTTTTGTATTCTGGATCACGGTGGGACGATTGATGTTCGCTGAAGACTCGACTTCATTCTGTGTTTGGGGCCACAGATGGAAGACCAAGAGGCCACGCCACAATATAACGCATACGCTTTGACTTCGTTCACATTTCTGGTATTCCTACATACATTTGTCTTAGCTTTTCTGCTTATTTTACAGCACTTCTCCTGTGTCAGAGTCTTTGTTCGATTGGTAGCTTTGTAAAATTGCCTGAACCTCTTTTCGTGCTACTACGATTCGAGGATCATCAAACAAAATGTTGTTTAGCGCTTTTTCTTGATTGAAATCAGTTTTTCTGCAGCCTCCACATTTGATTGTATGACTTTTCGGAACAAATTAGCTATATTCACAGAACTATCCCGGAGCGCAATTGCAAAAAATGATTCTGCATGTCCTCGAGTTATCAGTTAACGAGTTATAGTAGACTCCTCGGGCTTCAGATTATGAAGCTGCTCATAGTTAACATCTCTGCGCTTTTTCCTACCATTCGTAGGAGCAAAAGAAGCAGCAAAAGACACTCACCCCGAATGCGCTCAAAGCTTTGTCAAGTTCGACCAATCCTTTATCAAACAGCACAACTAACATGTCCGAGAAAGCAGAGTAGAAATGTCTTTTCAGCAACTAAAATAAACAAAGTGGAAATTATCGATGGAAGTTTTCAGGTTTCATTGAAAAAAACTTTCATTGCATCTTCAAAATGCAATCGACGACAACTTACCCTTCTTCTCCCGGTCTCATTTTATTTCCCGGCAAAATATCCTAATTTCGAAACTCTAGTGTCACTGCTAACAAGAGAATGTTCATGTCAAGCGAAGTAGTTAAAGGGGAACAAAATATGGCTAAATGTCTTAAAAACTCACTCCATGCTCATTTGCTCCAAATATAAACAGAATTCCCTAAAAAATCTGATGGAAAATTGGATCTTAAAATTCAGGAAGATAGTTTAGAGGTTAGAGGTAGTTGAAAAAACAAAATAACTTGGCGTACAAATTGATCAAAGCCTGGAAGGAACACATTAGATATGTCGCGTCGAAAATTTCGAGGGCTATCGGTTTTCTAAAAGATGCGAAGAGCCTCATCCCTTCGACTTCCTGGATTAATCTGTGCAGGAGTCTTGTGGAATCGCATTTTTGATATTGCTGCTCCGTATGGGGTTGCTATAGTTCCACAGACAAAAGCCGCTTGCAGAAGCTCCAAAACAGGGCAGCTAGAATAATCACTGGTAATTATTTTGATGCCTCAGCCGTGCCACTTATAAAACGTCTTGGTTGGCACACAATTGAGGAATTGATTGGTTCCGAGACCAAAATCATGGTATTTAAGGCATTAAAGGGTCTTTCTCCTCTATACTTGACCGAAATTTTCTCGGGAAGCTCGTAGGGCTCCCTTCACACCCTCCAAGATACTTACTACGAGAAGTGGAAATGGTCAAAGATGTTTTTCATTTAGAAGTGTAAAATACTGGAACAGCTATGATTGGCACAGTTGAATTGTAGTTTGTAGTTATAGCTCTTAAGATTTGACAGAAAAAACAGCCTCTCAGCTGAGTCAAAGCAAGCCGTAAAACTCAATAGTTTCAAAACAACAATTTAGGAAATGTTTCTTTTTTGCATTTTTCTTCTGTAAATTCGAACAATTTTGTATTTTAGATTTTCATTTTGCAATCATATATTGTTGTCATCTTAATAACAATTTTTATCTTATACGGACAACATCATACTTGTAAATTAATTAACCTTATATGGACATACAACATACCATAAATAGAGATTGATACTCTAAATAAATCAGTTGCTCTAAAGATGCCCTAGTGGGATAAACTAGTCAGCACTGAAATAAAATAAAAAGCGCAAAAGACCAAATTGATGCCTGTTTTCTTCGAATGGCTAGGCCCTCTTCAACGGTATACTTTATATAATATTTAGTCTGGACGCAGACGCGAATGGCCCGCTACAAAGACTCAGGAAGCGCTTCAAAAGAATACAACTACCGGGTGCGCCAAAATAAACTATGCATGTTTGGCAGGTCACAATAAATCGTACACTGGACCGATTTTGAAGATTCATGACTTGATCTTTAACAAAAAGCCTGAATTAGATTCTAGGATGTTTTGCAAATTGTTTGCTTTCAGTTTTTATAGCTAGACGCGAGTCCCCTTTTCTTCTTATCGAGATCAGTTCTTTCAATGTGTATTTCAACTGTCATTTATCCAGCTGGTGCCAGCACTACTGTAGCACTTCATAATCCTGGCTCTCTTCGGTCCTGCAGCCATTTCTTCTCTGTTTCTTTCTGCAAATTCTGCATATTTGTGTGGTTTCCGCAACCCTTCATCAGGAAGAGTTACCAAACTCAACTTTTTGTTAGATGGGCTCCGCTTTTCGAGAGCAAGTCTATTCATTCTGTGGGGTATGTTAATTTCGTATTACTTCAGTTAAGTGACGCCTTATTGTGGCTCTACCAATAAGCTCACTTTGACTCGTCCTATTTTCCCATCCTTATCATCATCATGATCATCATCATCTTCATCCTCATCCTCATCATCGTCCTCATCATCGTCCTCATCATCGTCGTCGTCGTCGTCGTCGTCGTCGTCGTCGTCGTCGTCGTCGCCGTCGCCGTCGCCATCGCCATCGTCGTCGTCATCGTCGGCATCGTCGTCGTCGTCATCGTCATCGTCATCGTCATCGTCGTCATCGTCGTCATCGTCGTCATCGTCGTCGCTTCGCCGTCGCCGTCGCCGTCGCCATCTCCGTTACCGTCACCGTCACCTTCATCGTCATCATCATCGTCATCGTCATCGTCATCGTCATCGTCATCGTCATCGTCATCATCATCGTTATTATCATCATTAATTTATTTACAAAGTAGGCTGAAAACAAAACCATAGCTAAAATTACAGCTAATTAAGGCCTACTTATTTACAAAATTTACAAATCGTCATCGTCATCGTCATCGTCATCATCATCGTCATCGTCATCGTCATCGTCATCGTCATCGTCATCGTCATCGTCATCGTCATCATCATCATCATCATCATCATCATCATCATCATCATCATCATCATCATCATCATCATCATCATCATCATCATCATCATCATCATCATCATCATCATCATCATCATCATCATCATCATCATCATCATCATCATCATTCAAATCATCATCATCATCATCATCATATCCTTGACCCTTGTTACTTGAGGTTGTTACTTGAGGTTGTTTCTTGAGGTGGTTAGTGTTTAGGCTAAAGAGATCGATTCCGATCTCCTCCCATGCTCTGTCTTGTAAATAATTACTCACAAAACTTTCTCTCGTATTCTTCTTGGCTTGGTATGTTTGCCAAACTTCACACATTGATATGAACTGTCTTATTTCAGAGGACATACCTGGCCAAAATATGAAATCTCGAGCAAGATGTAGGCAACCTTCTATTCCTAAGTGAGACTTGTGGATGAATCTTTTCATCTCTGACCTGAGGGAAATTGGTATTACTAATCTTCCACCCCTGAAGATAACCCCATTTTGAACAGTCAGTTCATCTCTGTAACTACTGTAGGGAACCAATTTTGGGATAATCTGTGTGTTATCCTCTGGCCATCCTCTAAGAATGACTGAATTTAGACAAGAAAGTACCTCATCTTGCTCTGTAGCCTTCCTAATTTGCTCGAGGCGCTCATCTGTGACTGGCAAATACTGGGCCATATTCACAGTTTAGTTCAGTTCAGTTCAGTTTTATATTTTAAATTCCACTACATACAATTTATAACCTAACTATACACACGAATAACTAAACTACAAAGATAATTGTTACAGAAAATAAACACAATGATACAGAAAATTAATACAATATACAAATACAAAGAGGGGCTAAATAAATAAATTGTATGCAGGGAATTACTTAGAGGAGGAGCTCTCTCAATAGGTAAACTAATCGAGGAGAGAGCCCCCCCTATCCTAAGATACTATCAGGTGAAAATAGAAGTTGTGCATTTCCTATTTAAAAATTGATAGCAATTGTTCAGGTTTCAAATAGATTCATCGGTTGACCTTGTTTAGCAAGTAAATTTTTAGTTTTGTTTTGAATGATATTTTTGATGGAGCATTTCTGAGTTCTACAGGTAATGTGTTCCAAAGTTTAGCACCAAGATATCGAATTGACTTGAGACCATATTGAAGACTGTTTTTTCGAGACAAAAATAAATTACCCTGACTGGCCTGTCTAGTGGAGTGCTGATGAACAGATGAACTGAATAAGAAAAAGTCATGAAAGCAACTTGGTGAAGTTTTATTAACAGAATCAAAAACAAAAGTTAAGAGTCGGAGTTCAAAGAGCTCAGAAATTTTTAGGAGTTTGAGGTCAATGAAGATTGGAAGAGATGGAGACATGCGAGGCTGAAATGAGATAGCTCTGACTGCTTTTTTCTGTAATTTGAAAATTGGATCAATGTATGATGCATATGTTTGACCCCAAACAATAAGACCATATTGCAAGAAGGACAGAAACAAAGCATTATACAAGCAAAGTAGAACATCTAATGGAAGTAAGTTCCTAACTTTGAAAAACATTCCACATGTTCTTGCTAACTTTTTAGAGAGTTCACTGAGATGGAATTTCCAGCTTAGATGCTCATCCAGGAGGAGACCTAAGAACTTAACAAATTTAACTCTTTTAACATGTTTCTTGCCTATTTTGATATCAGAATCAGAAGGAACATTGACAGATGAAGAATGGAAGATAATATAATTTGTCTTATCAATGTTTAATGATAATTTATTAGCATCAAGCCATTTCTTTACCAATCTCAGCTCTTTGTTGACAACTTTAATCAAATTAGATAGGTCTTTGGATTCATAATAGATATTTGTATCATCAGCAAAGAGATAAAAAGTCAGTTTCTTAGAAACATTTGGTAGATCATTGATATAGATAAGGAAAAGTAATGGGCCCAACACAGAACCTTGTGGTACACCACAAGTAATTGAAAGTAAGTTGGAATTACTCCCATTAACAGAAACATATTGCTTTCTTTCAGACAGATATGACCTAAACCACTCAAGGGCACATCCACGAACACCATAGTGTTCCAATTTAGATAGCAAGATTCTATGATTAACTGTATCAAAAGCCTTTTGTAAATCAATGAAAATACCACAACCAAGTCTTTTATTGTCAAGCGTATTTCTTACAGCTTCTGTCAAGCTCACAAGGGCATGATCAATTGAGTGGTTTTCTTGAAATCCAAATTGTAAAGAATAAAGAACGTTATGAATTTCAAGGAATCTATAAAGCCGTTTGTACATTAACTTCTCAAATATCTTGCTGAAGATGGGTAAAAGGGAAATTGGCCTATAGTTTAAAGGAAGCTCAGGATTTCCTTTTTTAAACAGAGAAATCACCTTGGCAATTTTAAGTTTGTTGGGAAAAATACCAGACTGGAAAGACTGATTCACAAGATGCGCAAGAAGTGGAGAAACAGAGTATCCAATAATTTTAAGTAATTTTATGGGTATACTATTAGGACCAACTGACTTGGAAGGATTCAAAATGTTGATCAGGTCATTAACTTCTATCAAAGTAACTGGAGTAAGGAAAAGTGAATTACAGGCTCTGTTAGATAAGTAATCAAGAGGAGACTTTGGAGTCATTGGGATTGTCTTTGTTATTTCATCAGCAACATTGACATAAAAATCATTGAAAATATTTGACATTTTAGAAGGGTCTGATGTTACATTTCCATCTTTGCCTTTGATTTTGTTAATTGAAGAAACAGAAGAAGACTTATGAGAAATTATTGTCTTGATACCTGACCACAATTTTTTCATATTTTGACTGTTGGTAGCAAAATAATTATGAAAATACCTTGCTTTACTTTCTTTTAATTCATTGGACACACGGTTTCGAAACTTCTTATACAACCTGAGGTTATTAGGAGTCTGATGTTTCTTTAGTTTCTGCAAAATGCCGTCTCGGATTCTCATCATCTTCAGGATTTTACTGTTTATCCATGGTTTATCTTTCAGTTTTATTTCCTTTCTACTACGTCTTTTAATTGGAGCATGTTTATTGGTCAAAGTATTGAGATCTTTTAGAAATTTGTCAAATTTATCGTTTACATCCATGTCATTGTTTTCTAAATAAGTAAAGTTAACCTTGTTAAAATCATCAAGAAACTTCTCTTCTTTAAAATTGGAATAATCATATTTGAATGATTCAGATTTATTATGATTAACTTGAGTATTTTTCAAAATAAAAAACTGGGGAAAATGGTCACTAATTTGGATTACAATATTGCCACTTGTTATATTAGCATTGGTAGCATTAGTGTATATGTTGTCAATAACTGATGCTCTATGTTCAGAAACTCGAGTTGGATGATGAATGCAAGGCAGAAGGCTGTGTGAAAAAAAGTTATTAACAAAGTCACTTGTTGGTGAATGAGAAGCATAATCTAGAAGATTGACATTAAAATCACCCATTATAAACAGCAGTTTGTTTGAAGATATTTTAGATAGAAGATTCTGAAAATGAGATGTAAGGTTATCAATAGCTGAACTTGGATGCCTGTAAACACAACAAATTAGGAAATTTTTGTCATTTTTATTTTCAATCTCAACCCATACAGTTTCAAAATCATCTGTACAAGAATCTAAATCAGTCCTTGGATTGGAAGTAAGAGAGTCTTTAATGTACAAACCTACACCACCATTCTGAGTGAGTGACTGAGTCTTAAAAAAAGTATAGCCAGGAATATCAACATTCGATGATAGGGGATTATCAATGGAATGCCATATTTCAGACACTCCAATCACATCTAGATTCAGATTAGTGTGGGCAGATAAAGAAACTAATTCATCATGATGAAGGGATAGGCTTCTTATGTTAGTATGAATGATAGAGAAATCTCTAGAGGATAATTGTAAAGCAGAGAGTTCAGGTAAAGTGAAGTAGCGAGAATCAATATTCTGAGGCATTTGTTCATCAATATCATAATCACTAAGATTAGGCAAGTCCCTGAGGTTAGAAGTAATCTCAAATGAGGGGGCAGAGTCAATGAATGAGGGTACGTCAAAATCCTGAAGTGCTAAGAATTCATCATTTGCAAGAGAGCCAAATGGAAACATATCAATGGTGCATTTTTTACAAAACCATGAAACATCATCAGATTCTTTTTCAAGTTCTTTGTATTCTGAAGCAGAGGTACCATTGCATTTTATGTGGACATAAACATTGCAGTTATAACAAAAAATTGCCTTTTGGTTGGCAAGTATGTTTCTGTGACAAATGCCACAAGGATCTTTAGGGATTATTACCATTAGATTTCACTAATGAAAATGAATATTATGTAAACTGAAAACATGAACTAAAACACAATATCAATACCTGCAACAACAGTAAACATTGAAAGTTAGTGGTCCTCAAGACTTTCAGTCTGATTGACATTGAAAAATATTTCATTTTCACTTTCATCTTTAGATTCACTTGACTTGTTTCCAGATCCTTCATCTTGAATAGAGTTTCTTTGTCTACGATGATCTCCATTCTTGTTTGGACGAACAACAAGACGATCCATCACTAAGTATGCAATATGATTCTGTGCTCTGGCTCTTAACATTTCAGGTATCAATTGAGCTCGCCTTTCTAGAACTCTATTTGAGAAGTCCTCTTTAAAGCTGATTCCTTTTGGCTTTTTCTTCTGTGCATCTTTGATCACTGCAGATTTTTGCTTCCAACTCTGCATTTTGGCCACAATTGGTCTAGGACCATCACTATTCTTTCTCTCAGCACCACCTCTCTGATTCCGTTTGTCGCCATTCATTGGCCCAACCCTATGTGCTCTTTCAATGAGGATTTCATCTTTAATATCCAGCTTCTCGACAATGGCCTTTTTGACTTTGCTTTCACAGTCATCCCATGTTTCACCATGTTCCTCTGCAATCCCAAAAATCTTGATATTATTCCTTCTACTTTGGTTCTCGAGATAGTCACTTTTGGCCTCGAGGTCATCTAGGCCCTTGAAAACATCATTCAACGCCGTAGACTGAGCAGCAGAATTAACTGCCATTTCAGAAACTTTTTGCTTATTCTCATCCACGTCTTTTTGGGTGAACTGAATACTGGCAGATATTGCTTGCTGCTTTCCTTGGCGATATATAATCTCTACACCATACCCAAGGGTTCTCATCAACATGCTCTGAAGACGCTTTGGTATTTTAAATAAATGTTTCTTACAAATGCTCTGTAGAGGCTTGTGATCACTATATACAGTAACATGCCTGCCATATGCGAAATGGTGGCATTTCTCAAGGAAGAACACCACAGCTTACATTTCCTTTTCAATAGGGGCATGCCTGCTTTGGAAATCATTCAGAAAACTGCACTGCTTGGAACAGTAAGGATATTGCGAAAAATTTTGTCTCTTTAGAGACACAGGAGAAAGAACTTTGAGACCCTTGGTGACTTGTTGTTACCCGCTCTCAAGGATAAAAGAACAAAACAACTTACCAGGCAAACTTGTCTGAGATCTACGTGATTGACAATAATGATGATGATAATAATAATAATAATAATAATAATAATAATAATAATAATAATAATGGAAACTTTCATTCTCATAAATAAAGCTTACAATCAGATAAAGAATTAAAATGTAAAATCTACAGTACAAAGAATATATGTGACTAGCACTCTCCATAAAAGGGCATGTTAGTCAGTCTTACTGCCTTCAACAGTCTTTACTTCTTTAAAATGTTAAAAGGTCTGGATTGGTCCAGTCTTTGTCTTTCCTACAAAATAAGTAATATGTTGTCCTTATGCAAATGTTTATTATCTTTCTAACAATGTTTTTTGACGCAAGTTCCGAAAGTCCGATGCTCTTTAATGCTTGCAGTATGCCATTTCCGTCGTCATCCCTGCATATCAATCCTAGGGCGCTCATGCTCAGGTTCACAAATGTTACTTTCTCATACTTTTCATTGAGATCAAGGATAGTAGAGTTGTATAATAATAATAATAATAATAATAATAATAATAATAATAATAATAATAATAATAATAATAATAATAATAATAATAATAATAATAATAATAATAATAATAATAATAATAATAATATGAAAAACAAAACTGTTAAAAAGCAAAACGTTTCGATTATAAAATCTTCATCAGTTGTTTACAACCACAGGACAGCCAAGTATTTATAGGACAAAATAACATTAACATAAAATCGTGATAAAATCCCCCCGAGGCCCCCCTTAAAAACAATGCCAAACAACACACCTAGACTTTTTCAAGTTTTCTTAGCCAGCCAAAACTTCCAATTCAAATAAAAGTTCATAGTAAATTCCCTAATCCTTTAGTTCTCGACATCGGAATGGAAGCTCTGCGTATATAAAGTCTCAAGCAAACGAAGGAGCACGCCTCCCAACGACCCTCCTGGGATTTGCTTAAATTGCTAAATCCCTAGATGGCAAGACAGGGAATTCCACCCTGATACCACGTGCACACTGACACGAAATACGAAAGGAAGCATGCCCCCAAGATAAAGCCTAAGACTTATTCAAATGGAATGACTGTATTCAGGCGACCCCACAGGCGAACATATCCAATTCAACATCAGCGGCTCTTTCATTGAGACCGTTGGGTGCAAAGGTTCCCAATTTGTATTGCCAAAATAATTCTTTTCTACGAAGTGAGTAAACATCTGAAGCCCCATCAATGATTTTTATGCTGACCGAAAAAGCACCCTGATGGCCTTCACTAAAAAAATGCCCAAAGAAACCCGCCTGTGGTACCGCCTTACCCCTCCTGTCAAGACTGCCATCATTGTATTTTCGTGCATATGTTCGAAAATATGATTTGTACACATTAAATCTTTGCCGAAATTTGGTTTTTGTGCTGCCCACATATTTTTTATTGCAGCAATCACATTGCAACAAGTAGAATTAGCATTAGCATTAGAATTAGAAGTAGCATTAATAATAATAATAATAATAATAATAATAATAATAATAATAATAATAATAATAATAATAATAATAAACTAAACCACCATCATGTGTTAACAGAAAATAAATATAAAAACACAACTGTTAAATGCCTCAAACGTTTCGATAAAAATCTTCGTCAGTGTGAGCTATTTACAGGGCAGCCAAGTATTTATAGTAAACAATTATTTACATCACAATACATACACTTTCAAATAAAATATAATTTACAATTGAATACATGATACATAAACAAGTTCTAAAAAAAACACATAAGTCAGCCTAAAATCAATACCCAAAAGACCATTGTCGTTGTATTCTTAAGAAATGTTGCCATTAAAGAGCTGTGCATTGAGCTTTTGGTAGTTTAATTGAAATGTGAAGAGGAACTGGGAGCCTTTATGAACCACTTGAGACTGTGCCGACTTATTTCTGTGGCTCCCCCAGGTAACTTTCCATGGATTCGCTAGCCGCTAAACTATTTTAGCAAATGCTGAATCCAGGATAGCCCGATAGGGGATTCCACCCTACCACCACGTGCAGAAAGGCACGAAGTTACAGAGGGAACCACAAAAATAGACCATTTGCCAATTAAGAAAAAATTCCGACAGCCCTAGTAACAGTCGGAAATCCGGGGAGTCCTCTCCATTACAGTATAATCGGCAAGCCGACCCGGTCCGATTTTCTGACCCGAAGCTGCATTTGGAGCTGATGCTCGATGGTTACTCAACTAATTTTAAAACAGAAAAAAATGTACAAGAGATAATTCGTTTGTGAGTCTTATCACGAATTTGGGGTTCAATATTGCCCCCAGGGGCGGAGCGCTGGGGCCGCGAAAATTGGGAAAAATTTTGGCCAACCCCATTTTGGACAGTAACTCCGTTTTGCGAGGGGTAAACGGCCTCGGCATGTCAAAAATCGACGAGAAACCGTATTCTTTCACTAACACTCTTAATCTCGAATTTATCTCTAAAATTCGCAGAATAACCAGCCTTTCTTTTTTCAAAGCTGTGGCGAAAATCCCGAAAATTTCTACTTAGGCCCTTTTTCCTCCCAAATGGATCGTGCTCGTTTTCCTACTAAATGCACTTACTAACTCCAGATTAATGATGAAATACCTTAAAAAGGGCTGAAATAAGGTCCTCCAAAAGTTTGTTTTCAGTTTCTCGATTTATCCACTTCAGAATCAGCCCAAGACGATCGGCCAGTTTTCGTTGATTTTTAAAAATTTTCTCCCAAGTTTTGGACTTATTACATTTGAAGTAAGGTGTCAAATCAGCTGATCGTTTGTTTATGTGCCCTACTCTACAAATCGATCGTGGGAAATACATCGAATAAGATATTCTGAAGTGGAGAGGATTCCCCGATGTTACTAGGGCTGTCGGAATTGGCCGCGCTCGCCTCAATCCCTTTTTCCTAATTGGCAAATGGTCTATTGGCGTTAGCGCAGCCTCCCTTGACACCCTTCAGATGTAATGGTAAAATCTATGCTGTTCCACACGCAAACATGTCTAATTCCACATCTGCCGCTCTTTCATTGAGACCATTTGGCGAGAACGTTCCAAGCCGATACTGCCAGTAAAGTTCTTTTCTCCGAAGTGAATAAACATCATCTGCCTCGTCGATTATTTTTATCCCAACCGTAAATGCCCCGTTGTGTCCGTTTTCAAAAAAATGCCCAAAAAAGCTTGCTTTTGGAATAGGTTTCCCCCTGTCAAGGGAGCCTTCGTTATGTTTGCGTGAAAAAGACCTAAAGTATGACTTGTAAACATTAAATCTTTGCCGAAATTTTGTCTTGGTACTCCCCACATATTTTTTGTTACAAAGATCACATTGCAACAGATAAACCACGTATTCAGAATTACAGTCATACTTTCCAGAAAACGTTTGAAACGACCTTGTTGAGTTGAAATTTTGGAAAGTATCTCCCTCCCTCATTAAAGGACAAATCTGACAACTTCTTCTACCATTACATTCGAAGGTGCTGAAGAGTGCAAATGCAAAGTTTGAAGTACTTGTTTTAATCTATCGTTGTTGTTGTTGCCTTATTTAGTTGAATTGAACTTTGAACTATTGACCTTATATTTGAACTTTGAACTCTGGATCGCCCCATGTATTGTTTTTAGATATTCACGCTTTTCATGCTTCGTGCAACAGCCCGTAGCTATAAAGTTTCTGCCAGCCCTTTCTTCGGCATCACAACGCTTATCTACGACCTCAAGAATAGATCTACACAGCAGCTGGCTGCAGTAAAGTTTATTTGGCATTTTGGCATGGCCTAAGTTTCTTTTTGCTTGGATTAGGCCTTCCGTTTTGCACAAGTGAAGACTTTATGGCTACGAGGACTTATAGATTGTAAGTTTATTATTAGATATTTATCCTTAGTTTCTTATACGATTGCTGTTGTATTGATTCAAGTTTTTGTCATGTTTACTGTTATTTCTACTTATGTCATGTTGCTCTCGCTATTTAGGCCAAGAACGAACATTTGTTTTTGTATACTCAATTTAGAAATTATTGTCGAGGTTCTTGTTATTTATGTTGCTTATTTGTATTACTTTCCTACAATGTTTTTGGATGTATATTTTTGATTAGAGTTATATTCAGTAGTGTAATTTACTTTATTTATTATAGTGAACCACCATCATTGTCATCATCATCGAGCAACCTTAGCACTTGGATTTTTGCTTTGTTTGTCTGCCTTTGGGAACTCGGTTGGTTTTTGGGAACTTGGTGTGTTCATCTAGCCTGTAGCACAGTTTGTCGGCTACAGGTGCCCTTTTCCATCAACTCTTCATCGAGATTTGCAAGTTTTGCCCTTACGAGTTTGTCTTTCAGACTTTTTGCCCTTCGGAACGAAACAAATACTTTGTCTTTGAAAACATTATTATGTTCATTATCCACCAAAAGAATATTTTGATTACCCCGAATGATTTCGTGTACCTTGTGCAGAGCTGGGTGATATGTTAGTACCAACGGTATCCTCGTGTCATCCTTGGTCTTGGGTTTGGTATCTAGTAAAGCAGCACGGTTTTTTAGACGAACGCGTTCAACTTGACTATCGACCTCGTTTTCGATATAACCCCTTGCCAGCAGCCAAGTTTTTAGATCCCCCACCCTCTTTTCGAAAAAAGTTTCCTCTGAACAAATGCGCCGAATTCTGAGAGCCTGGCTGTAAGGAATACCCTTTTTGGTATGGCTAGGATGACATGAAGTGTGATGTAAGAGTTGATGGGTATCAGTAGGTTTTGTAAACAAATCAGTGACAATTTTGTTACCTTGTTTGATGACTTGAACATCGAGAAAATTAACCTTCTCGAGGACCATTCTGCAGTGAACTTAATCGAATCATGGGCCCCATTAAGGAAATTTACAAAATCCCTGAGTTTTTCCTCCCCGTGCAACCAAACCAAAAAGACGTCGTCTATATACCTCCACCACAGCCATGGTTTCCACTGAGCTTCCGAAAGTAACTTTTCCTCAAGAGCCGCCAAGTAAAGAATCGCATAACTTGGAGCACATTTTGTTCCCATAGCAGTACCCCTAAGTTGCTGGTAAAAGTCACCATTGAATTCAAAAAAGTTGTTTTTCAAAACCACGCGAGCAAGCTCCGTAAGGGAGTTCGTGGAAATGGTCTTATCTTCTCGATGTTCAAGTGCTTCCCGTAAGGCTTCCAATCCCTCTTCATGAGGAATGCTAGGGTAGAGCCCAACAACATCCACTGTACACAAAATAGCATTTTCAGGGAGTTGCCCCAAATTGTGGATTTTTTGAAGAAAATGGTTGGTGTCTTTAATTGTTGGAGAAGTTTAGCTTAGGACAATGTAATTAAAACGCCCTCTATTAGAAGGAAGACTTTTTGAATGAAACTATGCTAAAGACCTTGGTAGGAATTTTCCCATGGCTGGTAAGAAAAGGAACTAATTGGTATTATTCCTAAATTTAGTTTGGAAATGAAAGAACTCTTATTGACAAAATTAGGTTACCTTAGAAGCATTATTCTATAAAATATTTGGCCTAACGAAGGGAAATGTGAACTTTAAGAAAATTAGAGAAAATACGTAAATGTTTCTAGGAGGGTCCAAACCCATTGTCTAGGCTCCGCCTACAATACGAACTCTATTTTAGTTTTATTATTTGCTGTTTACTCGCTGTTTATTATATTTAATCCATTGTATTTATTCTAGTATAAAATAACGTGCATGTAGATTTACTTTAGACTGACTGACTGACTGATTGATTGCGAATGATTGATAGAGTTGAGATTTGAGATTTGAGACTTACATGCACAAAAATATTGAATTTTCTGTGTCGTACTTAACCAGCGCAAGCAGAGGCAGCTCTGCAACATGGTCCACCGAACCTGATTGTATCAAAATGTCGCAGAAAGAAAGAGAAATAGAATTGGCACAGAAAAAGAGATTGCGAGGTGGTGTGAGAACTCAACTCACGAGATTGCTGGGGAAGATTAACCCTCTCCTCGATGATGATGATGGCGCAGGCCAAGATACGAAATGCTTGAAGCAATTTAATTTGCAGATCGAGGAGTATGTTCAAAGATTGAAAGCACTTGACACGGACATTTTGCAACTGATTAGCGCAGTCGAAGATTCGGAAGATTTGTGTGCAAAAGATATGGACGAATCGGAACATTATCAAGAAAAAGCGAACATGACATTATTGAGCTTGGAAGAAATTTTAGAACAGAGAAAGCGACCGACTGCAACTATGACCATTAGATCGTCTCCTTCGAGGTCTTTGAGGAGAAGCGAATCAAGAGAAACACTTGATAACGGAAGGAAAGCAAGAGCAAGACTGCCCAAACTAGAACCGAAGAAATTTAATGGAAAAGCCGACGAATGGCAAGAGTTTTGGGATTCATTTGATAGCAGTGTCCACAGTAATGAAGAGCTGTCGAAAGTGGACAAATTTTCGTATTTGAAATTTTTGGTGCAAGAGCCTGCAAGAGCAGTAATTTCAGGATTTAAGTTGACAGAGGAGAATTATGAATCAGCAGTGCGATTATTGCAGGAAAGATATGCCAAGCCTGTCGCAATCAAGAGAGCACATATCCAGGAACTAGAGAATGCAAGCCCTGTGTACAATGAACGAAATATCGCGAGACTTCGCGCTTTTTACGACCATGTCGAGACTCACGTGCGTGGAATGGAGGCGATGGGAGTGCATGAAGAAACTTATTCGACAACAGTTGTGCCGGGTTTGATGGCCAAACTTCCCGCTGGATTTAGATTAAATATGATACGAGGAGACACAGGCTATAGACGTCACGAAGAGTGGGGAATGAGGCAATTCATCGAGGCCTTCAAGAAAGAATTGGAGATAAGAGAAATTTACGAGCCGGTTTTGAAACCTGGAGAAAGGCAGCAAGCAGATGGGCCTAAGCACAACAATACGAAAATGGGAACAGCTACCGCGTTGTATGCTGGTGATGGGAAAGAGCTGAGATGTGCATACTGCAATGGAAACCACAGAGAAGACTCATGTAGCAAGGTAACAGACTTGAATGAACGCAAAAACATTCTTCGAAAGTATGCTAGGTGTTTTCTTTGCTTGCGAAAGAGACATAGAATTGCTGACTGTCGATCAAATCAGTTGTGTAAAGCGTGTAATGGTAAGCATCATATTACTATTTGTAATAAGGTTTCAGGAAACCCCCAAGTTTCCCAGGGTGTTTCCCCTGCACCCACTGCGCCCCCTGCAATTCAGTGTTCTAGTGTGGGTACTGTAGGAACTAGCGATGGAGTTGCTTTGCAAACAGCCCAAGCGATCGTTGAGAATGGTGAGGAAAGCATGAGAGTTAGAGTTTTATTTGATTCTGGTTCTCATCGTTCATTTGTCACTTCTAGTCTTGTTAGCAGGTTGAATTTGGAGCCAGTCAGCTCGGAAAGTATTGGAATCAAGACTTTTGGCACAAATGTGGCTGAAACAAAGGTAAGAAATGTTGTTGAACTTTCCTTGATGCCTGTTTCTTCAAATGCCAGAGAAAGTGTCAAATTACAAGCTATTGTTGTTGATGAAATTGCTGAAATTCCAAATGTGCATACTCAGATTGTTAAGAATGATTTTAAGCACCTTTCAGGTATTTGGTTTTCAGATGTTTGCAGAACCAAACAGACTTTGCCTGTGAACATTTTGATTGGATCTGATCAGTTATGGAACTTTCAGAAGGATAGTACAATACGAGGGGGGAGTGATGAACCAGTTGCTGTGGAAACAAGATTAGGGTGGGTACTTTCAGGGCCCATCAAAGGTAAGAAGGTAAACCTTACTGAAACTTTGAATGTCAATTTTATCATTGATTCTACAGAAGAAAAGGGTATTTCTGTTGAGCATGTTGTTGATAAATTGTGGGATCTTGACAGCATTGGAATACGAGAAGGTAATGAGATCCATGAAGATATTGTAGACAACATCACATTTGATGGTACCAGATACTGTACTAAACTTCCATGGAAAACAAATCATAATCCTGTGCCTTCTAATTATGATTGTAGCTTCTCAAGATTGAAATCTCAATTGCGCAAATTGAAGAATGAACCAGAAATCATGAACGAGTATGATAGCATTATACAGCAACAGCTCAATGATGGAATGATTGAAACAGTCAATGGTTTAGAGCCAGCACAAAAGATCTCATATTTACCTCACATGGCTGTGGTGCGCAAAGATGCTGAGACTACAAAGGTAAGAGTAGTTTTTGATGCTTCCTGCAAGGAACGTAAAAGTGGAACATCACTGAATGACTGCCTTCATGTAGGCCCCCCACTTACACCTTTGTTGTTTGACATACTTGTACGATTTAGAGAGAATCGAGTAGCCATTGTGGGAGACATCGAAAAAGCGTTCCTGAATATTGAAGTTGATCCAGCTGACCGTGATGTTTTACGCTTTCTTTGGGTAGATGACATTCATTCTGAGAATCCTTCAATTGTGGAATACAGGTATACCCGCGTTGTCTTTGGCGTCAACTCGAGCCCTTTCTTATTAAACGCTGTTTTACGACATCACATAAACAGCTTTCAAGATGTTGACCCTGTTTTTGTTTCTAAATTGAGTCAAAATTTCTATGTAGATGATTTAGTTTCAGGGGCAGGTGACAATGAGCAGGCACTACAGTTGTATCAGAAGGCAAAAGTTAGACTTTTGCAAGGCGGATTCAGGCTCCGCAAATGGAAGACAAATGATCCACAATTGGCAAAAAAGATCAATGAAATAGAAATGGAATCAGAGGTAAGTGAAAGTACTTACTTGACAGAGGAGCAAAGTTTTGCTAAAGAAACACTAGGATTAGAAGATCAGAAGAAAGGAACTGCCAAAGTTTTAGGTATTGATTGGAACTGCAAGTCGGATAATCTTGAATTTTCCCTTGACAGGATTTTGAGTGGAGGTCTGGAGACAATAACAACAAAGAGAACTTTGCTTAGTGCGATAGCAAGGTTATTTGATCCGCTGGGGCTGTTAAGTCCAATTACGCTCACTGCAAAAGCTCTTTTTCAACAGTTGTGTGTTGATCAAGTTGGTTGGGATGATGATTTGCCCGAACCTTTGTTGAAGAGGCTAAATGCATGGATAAAACAGGTAAAAGATTGCAACCATATTGAAATTCCTAGATGTTTATATGCACCAAACACAGGTAAAGTTTTGAAGTGTTACCTTCATGGCTTTGGTGACGCGAGTCAAACTGCATATTGTGCCACAATTTACCTGGTTTACCAAACTGAGACAGGTTGGTATTCTCAACTACTTTGTGCAAAAACAAGGGTATCTCCACTCAAATCACACAGTATTCCCAGGTTAGAGCTTTTATCAGCTAGAATTTTAGCTTCTTTGATGAAAACTGTTCATGATGCAATTAGTTCACAGGTCCAGATAGATGGAATTCACTTTTGGCTGGACAGCATGACAGCATTATTTTGGATACTGAATCAAGGTGAATGGAAGCAATAAACATGGTTTTGAGTAACACTGAAGAGGTAAGATCAGAATCTAAGAAAATTGTGATGGTGAATACTCTTATTTCTGAAGATCTACCATTGATTGACATAGAACGATACAGTTCTCTTCACAGGTTGCGTAGAGTGATGGCATGGATCCAAAGATTCAAGAAAAACATCATAGCAAAGATCAAAAAAGAGGAGTTAAATCTTGCTCCTGACTTGACTGTGCAAGAAATTTCCGAAGCGGAAACATTTTTGATCAAAGAAGCCCAGAAAATTCTGAGAAGTAATGGAACCTTTGCAAAATCAAGGAAACAGCTTGGGATTTTTGAAGAAGACAACCTTTTGAAATGTAAGGGTAGAATGGAGCATTCAGAGCTTGAAATTGGTGCTCGTACACCTATTTTGTTGCCTAGAAATCATCATTTCACGAAACTAATTGTTGAAAATGTTCATCGTAGGGTTGGACACAATGGAGTGCGATCAACATTGACAGAATTGAGAACCAGGTTCTGGATTATCAAAGGCAGACAATATGTGAAGAAAGTGATAGGTAAATGTGTTGTATGCAAAAGACTAGAAGGTAAGCCGTATCAAGCTCCTCTTACTGCTCCTCTCCCAGAATTTCGTGTTAATGAAGCTCCGCCATTTAGTAGTTGTGGATTGGATTTTGCAGGACCTCTCTATTACAAGGACAAATTAGGGAATATGCAGAAGTCATATTTTGCCCTTTTTACTTGCTGTTTGACCAGAGCCGTTCACCTGGAACTTGTTGAAGATATGTCCGCACCAACTTTTATCAGGAGTTTGCGCAGATTTACTGCAAGAAGAGGTGCACCAACATTGTTCATATCTGACAATGCCAAGACTTTTAAGGCCACTGATAAGTTTCTTTACAGGATGTCAAAAGATAGATTGGTTAAGGACTTCACGGATACACGCTTGATTGAGTGGCGCTTCAATTTGGACCTTAGTCCGTGGCAAGGAGGAGCGTTTGAACGGCTGGTAGGTTGTACCAAGAGATGTTTGAGAAAGGTAATTGGTAACGCAAGGTTATCTTTTGATGAATTGTCAACTGTCTTGATAGAAGTGGAGGGTATTCTCAATGCTAGGCCACTAACTTATATCTATGATGAGCTAGGAGAAGAGCCTTTGACCCCAGATCATTTGTTACATGGTAGAATACTAACATCAATTTCTCACAGAATTTCATGTGATGAAGATGAGGATGATGACAACTTGACTAAACGATTCATTTATTTGCAGAAAAAGTTGACACACTTCTGGAAACGATGGCGAAATGAATATCTGACCGAGCTTAGAGAGACGCACAAAATCATTGGGAAAGATGCAAATGTGATCCAAGTTGGTGACATTGTTTTGGTGAAAGAAGAAAATACGAAGCGCGGCTTATGGAAATTGGCAAAAGTTGAGCAACTGATTAAGGGTAAAGATGGACAGGTGAGAGGGGCCAAAATTCGTGAGAACACCAAGGGTAAGCCAGTATTTATTAACCGTCCTATTCAACTTTTGTATCCTTTAGAATTGAGAAGTGTGAATGGGAATGAAAAAGAAATTCCTAAAGTGAATGTGAGAGAACGATCGCAACGGGCTGCAGCTCGCGACTCTATGCTGCGCACGCGTCTTATGCTTGACTCCATTTGAGTCAAGGAGGGGGGAATGTTGGAGAAGTTTAGCTTAGGACAATGTAATTAAAACGCCCTCTATTAGAAGGAAGACTTTTTGAATGAAACTATGCTAAAGACCTTGGTAGGAATTTTCCCATGGCTGGTAAGAAAAGGAACTAATTGGTATTATTCCTAAATTTAGTTTGGAAATGAAAGAACTCTTATTGACAAAATTAGGTTACCTTAGAAGCATTATTCTATAAAATATTTGGCCTAACGAAGGGAAATGTGAACTTTAAGAAAATTAGAGAAAATACGTAAATGTTTCTAGGAGGGTCCAAACCCATTGTCTAGGCTCCGCCTACAATACGAACTCTATTTTAGTTTTATTATTTGCTGTTTACTCGCTGTTTATTATATTTAATCCATTGTATTTATTCTAGTATAAAATAACGTGCATGTAGATTTACTTTAGACTGACTGACTGATTGATTGCGAATGATTGATAGAGTTGAGATTTGAGATTTGAGACTTACATGCACAAAAATATTGAATTTTCTGTGTCGTACTTAACCAGCGCAAGCAGAGGCAGCTCTGCAACATTAATGTACGACCTAACCTTTTTTGCCAATGGTTGCAAATGATGATCCAAAAAATCCGAAATATTCTCTGTAAAAAATCCACAATTGGAGATGACTTGTCTCCCTGGCACACTATTTAACCTTTTATGTATCTTAGGGAGGAGATAGAAACGTCCTAACCTTGGATTGTTAACCATAAAATATTCCAAGGTTTTTTCGTCGATATCTCCTCTATCTCTTATAATATCTAAGGTATCAGCTATGATTCGGTGAAGTCGTTCTGAAGGATCGTTATCAAGTTTGCTGTAAACCTCTGAATCCCCTAATTGCCCCTCTGCTTCCTGAATATAATCCTCTCTGTCCCACACAACCACCCCTGAACCCTTGTCCGCCTCCTTGATAACGATCGTTCGGTCAGCTTTCAAGCTGTTGATTGCTGAAAGCTCCTCCCTACTGAAATTACTATAATTATTTCCTCGTACAAAGGTTGATTGTGGAGTGCCACAGGGTTCATGTCTTGGTCCACTCCTTTTTCTAATTTATATTAACGATCTCCCTATGTCTCTCCGTAAATGCAATGTGACAATGTATGCTGATGACACAAGTATTTCACATTCTGCGAAAAATATCAACGAGTTGAATGACACACTGAATAGCGATCTCGATCGGCTAAAGGAATGGTTACCAGGGAACAAACTGTCACTAAATGTCGTAAAGACACAGGCGATGGTTGTAGGTTCTCGACCAAACCTAAAAAAGATTGCTGACAATAAAGTAGAGACCCCATCATTTGTTATTGATGGCGCTGAAATTGACATCGTTAAAAATGTAAAATATTTAGGAGTCCAACTTGATGATAGCCTCGTTTGGGATCGGAACACGAAAGTATTATGTAGCAAACTGTCTCGTGCTCTAGGATTTTTGAAATATGCCAAAAAATTCGTACCCAAGGATAACTTAATCAAAATGTATCATGGCATCGTAGAGCCACATTTCCGTTATTGCTGTTCTGTTTGGGGAGGCTGCAGTGAAACCAGATTGCAAACCATACAAAAATTGCAAAATCGAGCTGCAAGAATTGTCACCAATAGCAGCTATGATGTATCCGCCTCAAATTTGATCAAGGAACTAAATTGGCCAACGGTTACGGAAATGATAAAATGCGAGACAGCTACTATTACATACAAAGCATTGACAGGTCTTGCACCCGGCTATCTTTCAAACCTTTTCAAGAAAAACTCTGCGCGTGAGATCAGTATGAATTTGCGGAATGCCATTGCCGATGTCCTTGTTCCAAGGATGAAAACTTGCAATGGGCAGAAAGCGATATCTTTCCGGGGTGCAAAGACTTGGAATGAATTGCCTTTGGATGTCAAACAAGCACCCTCTCTTAGCATTTTTAAAAGTATGCTGAAGAGTAATTTGCCTCTCTCAGGCTAACTCCTTTGTTTTTCATTTATTTTTTTATTTAGATTGTAAATATTGGTAATTTGATAGTAATTTTTAGTAACATTGTAAAGTTTGGCACGGCCCCCTGTAAAGCAATCCTCTCGATTGACGGGGCCACCGTGTAAAAATAATGAAAAATGAAATGAAATGAAATACACATATATTCATAAATTCCTCCTCTAACTTACTGAGGTACAACTCAATAGCAACATCCTTGTTTCGAGGATTAAATTTGCTACGTGTCTTAAATGCTGATTACTAATACTAATTACTAATTAATAATAATAATAATAATAATAATAATAATAATAATAATAACAATAATAATAAAAATAACTATTTGACCAATGATGCTAAGCAAAATACTGCTTACAATACTGGTATATTGTCATATTCCCAGGAATGAATCTGCTGAAGTCCATTTAATAGCAAAGACTACTGTCCCAATGACTTTTTAACTCTCTTCCTCCAGATATAGTTTCCTCCAATTATACACGATATTGAACACCATTTCATCACATTCTTTATATTTTCTTTACTCTGGGAGAAATTTCTCAATCCTTTCCAAACGTCACTTTTTACACACCCAAGCAAACCGAAACAAAGAACAACCAGCTGCACCGAGAATCCATTCTCCTCCAGATAATCGCATAACTCCTTATATCTTCTAACTTTCTCTTGATTAGCATTTTCCAAATACATATCATAGCACACAGTTATTTCCACTATTGTACACTGCCTCTGTATACGATTAAGAATGACTATATCTGGTTTACGATGAAAAATCTGCTTAACTCCTTCTTTAAACTCAAGAAAAATAGTTTCGGCTAACAAGTTGGATGAAATTCTTGCCGTGGCTTATTTTCCTTTATGAATTCTGCAATTATTATTTTATGAACTCGACGAGGACGTGCCCCTCGGGGTTCCTGCCAAAGGGTGATTTAAATAAATAATCCGTCGCAGTTGCCGTCGTAAATGCAAGTCAAGTTCCCCGGGATGTGTTGCTGAGTGTTCCTGTAGCTGCTGATTACTTGATGACTTTGGTTGGAAAGTTAAAGGCACTATATAAAGCCGCTGTCCGCTCTGGTAAGATCGTGTACTTAGGCCCAAAGCAAAAGTTTCAACCAGACGAGGATTTCATTTTGTTCCGAAAACAATTGGCTCCTATTGAATGGAATCAATTCGAGGAGAGGGAATTTCTTTTCCGCAAACACATTGCCACAAAAAAGTTAATTATGGAGATTTTCATTATAAAGGTGACATTGAACTATGGTCCAGGTTGGTTAAAGTTTTAAGTGGCACGTTTTACAGAGATGGTAAGTTTCTTCAATCAAAACCCGATGGACGAAGGTGGAGCGAAGCCTTCGTGAAATTTTGCACGTGGATTGCAAATACATTTCCCCGAGACAATGTTAACTTGAACGGGGAAGGATTTAATGGAATTGAGTATCTTGAACATCAACTTTTTTATATCAAAAATACAATCAGGACTTTCTTTTCATTAAAACAGTCAACAAACAATAAAGATGTAAGGTCCCAAGAGAGAAGTTGACACAACTTTGGTTGAATAGACGAAAAGAATATGACAATATACCAGTATTTTAAGCATTAGTTTGCTTAGCATCATTGGTCAAATAGCTATTCAGATCTACATGACATGGCTATTCTCTGTTAAACGCTACCTATAATATTGTCTTTAATTAAAAGTAAAGATTGTCCTGAATAAATTAAGGTTGTCCATAATACATTAAAATATACTCCTACCTTAACTCATTACATTGTACCTCATTAAAACCTTATGTAAAACGTATGTAACAAGTATATCTTTTAAAAAGTCTTTAGATAATGTTAGGAATTTATTATAGATGCGACAGTTTCATATATGTTCGGGCAAAGAATTAAACAGTATTGCTGCATTATCCTGGAAAGTTCCAGCTTCCCTTGGAATCACAAGTGATCTTGCACCGCTTGATCGAAGCTCTCTGGTAGACTTTTTTTCTTCAAGTGTCAAGATGTTGGCCAGGACTCATAGTTCATCGCCTTGAATGTCGTTTTTAAAAGGTTGAGTTCCCTTCTTTCCTTTATGGGTAGCCATCCCAATTTCAAAATCGTTTTTGAATCCCTTACATAATTACCAGTTACAAAAGATGCTACAGCGAATCGTACTTTCTGCAAGCGTTTATGCTGTGCAACAGTAAGAGGAGTATAGACTTGATCTCCATAGTCAATCTTTGAAAGAATGAGTGACTCTGCAAGCTGCTTTCGTAGATTGAAGGGTGTCATTTTCTTCAATTTCTTGAGAATAGCTAGCGTACCGTAGCAAGAGCCAGTAATGATCTTTATATGATCATCCCAAGTTAGATGATCATTCAAATGTACACCCAAAAGCTTGCATGTATCAGTTCTATCTAATTTCTTTCCTTTAACGTAGATTTCAGGTTTCAAATAGCTAACAATATATACATTAAATATATACACGTCAACTAATCAAAATCGAATCTACAGTATTAATAAAACAAAATAAATATTTTTCTGAATTATATAGTTAGTTTGCAAGGCACTTCCAGGCACTACATGTGCAATTGGGGGCGTCCCATTGTTTTATTAAAATCTTAAAACTTCTCAAATTGTCTGCTGATTTTAGTTCGCTTGGTAGGCCATTCAAATCTGCGGTCCTACGGACTTGAGACTCCTGGACCCAAACGCTGCTTGATTGGACCTATCATGGGCTAAGTTATTTGGATTTCTTAACAAATAATCTGAAGAATACAAAAATTTGATACAAGATTCGGATCTGGAAAACGTTCATATTCAAATAAAGTTTAAATAAAGCATTTTCGTGCGTTCAGTATAGCAGAGCTATGGCAGGCATGATAATACGTCGCAAGGCTAGTTAGATCTTTGATATTAGTATAATTGGCAATGTCGGTCACTTCAACGTCGACAATATTTTTGACAATAGCTTCTTCCTAGATTCTTAACTCTATTTATTCTTTTCTAAACAGCTTTGATAATATTGAATCTAAACATGAAATTTGCTTCATGGTAATTTCATATGAAAATCTCCCGAAAAGTTCCTTTAATTAGAATGAGGGTTTTTGTTATATTAGGGTAAATGCACGCCTACCTGCCCAAGATGGGATAATCCTTCTTTTTGCCATATGATCTCTGGATACATTTCCACAGCGTGAACCAACTGTTCCTGAAAAAATTCAGACATTTTCAAAGTATAACAGCAAAGAAGGCAAATTGGCTTATCAAAGTCGTCACAACTTTCACGTTAATTGAATTCAGTGGTACTCACACAACATTACTATTGAGTACTCAAATCGTACTCAAGCAACATAATCCCCCCCCCCCCCATGTTATGAAGGACATTTTCCATAAGCGTCCTGTTAGTTATAATTTAGAAAAAATAATGAACTTATGCTACCAAGGGCAAGAACAACAATTCACGGATGCGAAACTATCAAACATAAAGGGCAGCGCCTTTGGCTTTGGCTAACTCGGCAACTTATGATACCATGTCATACAATAGCCAGACTTTTCACACAATAGCTCAGATGTTTATACTACTACGTTATTAAATTACTTCTTGAACTTTTATGCTGTCTATTTGTAATCTTATTTATTAAATTATGTGTGTATATATATCTGATTGTATTAGTTATCGCAGTTGGCTTGGATTAGCAAGTATGGTATCATTCTTAATGCTTACTGTACCTAGCTATGTAGTGCAAACGTTGAAAAAAATATTCTACTATTATCGCTTAAACTGGACTCGAAACCATATGCACATGAAAATAGAATAAATCTGCGAGCCTCGCTCTGGTATCGGATGGCTAAAATAAGCAAACGCTTCAAAATTCGACTCCGAATGCTGAAATATGAGAACACCAAACAAAGTGAGAATAACAAGATGAATTCAGCCATGAAGTTGAAAACTTTTTCATTGCTTTCCAATTCTTTCTGTGTGCAGCCGACGTAGTCGCAGTTGATTAGATAGCAGCTTCCGAAACCGATGCTACCCCGGTATTGCTCAGTGGTTGAATGTATTTATGAATCAGCCAATCAGAGCACGACAGTTAGCACCATCATCATCACCATCACCATCATCACCACCACCACCACCAGGTTCTATCGCAGAATATAAAAAAAAGTGCACAGTAGCTAAAGTGGGATAGTATAAATGCAGGCATTCGTTGCTGCAGTTTCTCTTGCAGTTGCAACCAATGCGCTCTAACTGGAGCAACAAAAAAAGCTCATGAATCATAAAATTGATCCATCTTTGGTGCACACAAGATTATGAGTCCTAGTTCAAACATTTGTCATATTCAAGGTCTGGATGAAGCATATACTGGCATTTGCAAAATACTTTCTCATGAAAATAAGAATGACTTACATCAGGTAACCTTTTAAGCACGTGTTCAGCATGATTAGGATCACATAGACGTAGTCGAAGAATAGCAATTGTTAGGAAATCTAAACTTGACAGCCTGAAGAAAAAGAAAAAGATATAAGTTCAGTTCACATTTACCCAAGCATATAAGTAATCAGAACTTTATAAATATCTATTGGCATGATTTTGTAATCTGTATTGAAATTGTTACGTCATAGAGGTTTAGAAATTTTCGAATAATACACAAGGTGTCCCCAACATTATGCAATTCTTGCACGGCTGTTTTTTCATTGCCGGATAGCTCTTCATTTTCTGTTTATATTTGAAAAAACGAGTTACTTTCGAAATAAATTGTTTGGCTATTCAACACTTTCAAAAGAATTGGGGACTTTCATGGAACTGACAAATGATTTTCAGGACAAGCATGACGACAAATCAAAGGATAAGGCAAGCAACGACAATCAGTTTGTATTAATTCATTCGCTTATATTCCAGGTTGTTAATTGATTGACACAGCCAGGTACTACGAGATTCAAGTAAAAAGATGTCAATAAATAATTGACTTAAACACGATATTAATTTTCGAAAGTTTCGAGCCAAACTTAGTTCATCTTGAGCCAATCTAAATATAAAACGGGGCAAATTCATACGAAAAGAAAAACAAGTAATCCGAGGTAAAAAAGCGTGAGATACATTTTATATGAGAAATGGAACCCGAGGCTTAAGTTCCGAGTGGATAAAAAGAGGGAAACATCAAAAGGGGAGCCAAAGGTTTCGCATTATCAATAGACTTTCATATATGAGGAGATCGAGCTCCTTGGAGGCCTTAGCAATAATGGAAAATCGTCAATGGAATATGCATGCCTTGATTTGCCTGCGTGATCTTTAACAGCTTTTTCTCTGTTCAATTAGAAAAACAACTATTTACAGAAACAACAAAGCAACTTAACTACGTGCCATCCATTGTGGAAAAGGACCTATAGTCAGCGAGTTCTCACTATGTATGACACTTCCAAATAAATTCAAATTGTTCCAATAATAGTCATTAGAGATCGACAGCCAGAGAGCACACAATTCGCCATTGTGATTGGCACTTTAAGGTTTGACGAGCAACATGAACAACCTAGAGGTCCTTCGGAGGTCCAGGCTCGAGCAATCTATCAAGAGTTGGGAATTTAGTGCTTCCAGACCCTCTCCCTCCTACGACTATGTTCCAACAAAAAAAGAAAAGCCACACTAACAAAACTACGCACAGACACAGACACACAGATACGATAAGAAAACTACAGACATAGATCAGACAGATACAGTGCGCGAAATTCCCGTTTTCAAGGGCTATATCAATTTTCGTAGTCTATTGAAACAAAACGCCTTGATGATTTGATGTACGCTAAAGTAGCTGCATGAATCAGTCTGTTGACAATGTGTGGAAGTTCAGAGCTTCCATACAACATCAGCGAGCAAGCGAAATCGTCATCAAAGTTGGATACATCCAAGCTCAGAATTTCTGAGAGCTGGCTAAGGAGTTTTCTGCGAAAATGATCAAACAAGGGGCAATGCAGGTAGGTAATGCTCATTATCCTCGTTCGCGGTACCACAATTACATAGTGAACTTACGATGTTGAATCTATGCCTAAACCTACAATCTTGGCCAAAATACTTGGGACAAATCATAAAATTGCACTACTTCAGTCTTTGATTACGTGCCCCCACTCCCCCCGTTTCCCTATCGCCACAACTCTTTGTATTAGAGCGGGGTACATTCAAAATCTGGCTACAATTAGATCGCAAGGATTGCAAAAAGTAATCATATCCATCAAATATTCAGTGGCTTTACCCTGAAGAATCTTAAACACGGTAAGTAGGATCGTAAACATTGGTCTGTACGTCATTGATAACCAATGTAAGTCAATGAGCAACGGTGTCACATGATCAAACTTACGAGCACCCTTAATTAACCTGGCTGCACAGTTTTGTACATACTGTAGCCTCGTCATCTTGGTTCCTGGAATACCATACAAAGGCGCGTTACCATAGTCCAATTTTTATGTAACAAAAGCATGAGTGAGCGTAGCTCACGCAAGGGGCGGAGGCGCGCTAAAATTTTTTGGCGTTTTTAAATAAAATTATTTGATTCATTACTAAATAAGGCCTTGATTTATGTGTTTCCCCCATATTTAAATCGAAACAGTTAGAAAATTGTGCGTTAGAGTCAGGATGAGGGGCGCTTTTCTCGCCGAAATAGGGGCGCCAAGCTGAGTTTTCATCGTGAAGGGGGGGGCAATTGCCCCCACTTGCCCCCACTTGCCCCCCCTAAATCCGCCATTGGCTAACGCGTCACTATCAATAAAATTCTTGATTGACCAAAGATTGCGAAGCTGCATGAAGCATGTCTTTGAAATATTGGCAACATGAGTAGACATATTCATGTGCTTGTCCCATTTGCTTCCCAGATTCCTCAAAGATTCAGATTATGGGGATGTTATTTACCATATTCCAGCAAAAGTATGCGAGTTCAGTGGTAGCGTCATTTTACCGAGCTTGATGGAAAAATTAGAGTCTGTTCAGTATTCTGCTGCGCGAGCTATTACAGGAACTTGGAGAGGAACATCGCGAGAAAAGTTGTACTCGGAGCTTGGCTGGGAATCACTGAGCTGCCGAAGATGGAGCAGACGCCTCACTTTGCTTTACAAGATCATTAATAATTTAACTCCTGTTTATACTAAGGACCCAATCCCACCACTTCAACAGCCACACTACTCTCTTCGCAACCAAGATGTCGTTGGGCAAATAAAGGCCAGAACAGAAAAATTTAAATCTAGTTTCTATCCTCATTGCTTATCCGAATGGAATGAACTTGATCCTGAGATGACCCAATAGGTTTATCACATCTCAATCAACTCAGGGTTGGTCTCAGTAAATTGAATTTTCACAAATTCAAGAACAACTTTAAGGATACCATAAATCCGATGTGCCCTACGAACGATGGTATTGAGGATACGGAACACTTTTTGTTGCTTTGCCCTTCCCTTGCAGTACCACGTAGAGACCTTCTCGCTGGAGTTTCTGCTTTAATACGACCATATGGACAAACCGATCTCCAAAATAGTCTTCTAATGCAGATTTTATTGTATGGTGATAAAAATTTCCCAGATGAAGTTAATAAAGATATACTCCTGCTAACGCTTAAATTCATCCACAAATCTGGTCGATTTGATTAGAAAATGTCAAACTCCCTTATAAGTCATAAAACCACAGCCACCATCTCCCATGTCACATGTTCCTTTTTCCCTTTCTTTTATTTTTAGTCGTGTATTTTTAAAGTCTACCTCAAATTAGATGCCACGCAGTAGTTGCGATGATACCTAAAAAAGATTCAGATGGCTCTATAATAGATTCACCAATATCAATATCCCGCAATTTCACATCAGCTTCCTACCATCCAGGAGCGGACATCAGATATACAGTTTTTCATTTTATCAACGGAAATATCTGCAGATTCCTGCACTGGCTGAAACATTAAGTATAACTGAGACTGGTCAGCATAGAAATGATGGTGCAATTCATGGTGACGCATAATTCTACCAAGGGGTAGCATATACACAGTAAACAAAGTAGATCCAAGCACACTCTGTTGAGAAACTACTTGTGCTAAACTACAGGGTGTCCCAAAAAAATTGTGCCCCGTTTGTCTGAAGATTGTGACAAAACGGCAAAAGATTCTCGCCAAACTTTTGCATGATGGTGCTCTTCTGATGTTCAATTAAAGTTTGCCACTATCCCCATGAAAATCCGTTGAAAAATGATGGAGCTATGACCTTCAGGAGACCAAATTTGCCCGATCATTGAAACCAGCGGTCGGCCATTTTGTCTTACTATTTTGCAGCGATAAATAGCTTCATAGATCGAAAATGAAATAGCTGCCTCCAATGTCATGGCTCTCGTGAAAATTCCAATAATCCTCGGAGAGCTCCACTATATCTGACCTCACAGAAAATATTTCTTACCTCAAGTGAAGATACTTATCACTGCAAAATAGTAAGACAAAATGGCCGACCGCTGGTTTCAGTCATTCGCATTGCTGCAAACTGCGCTAGGTTCCTTTGCAATGGAAATAATAAAGAGCGACTCTTTGAAGTAAGGGAGGAGGTTAGGGTGGCAGAAAAAGCAGCTCTTGGTAATCGCACAATCCATTTCTCCCGTCAAAATGGCTGCACCAGAATACGTAGAGGAGGAGCGACACCCTTTGAAAATCTCCAAACAAACCAGGAGGAAGCAGACACAAGAGTATGCATTCTGCTATACCACGCATTTAGAAGCAATAACGGCGGCATTATTAAAAGTGTTCTTCGGTCAAGCTCCGGGGACATAGATATCCCTTCAATCCTTCTCACCAATGAAGCTCCAAATCTTATAGTCTACATAGACAGTGGCACTGGTAATAGAGTTGGCTTCGTGTGATGTTTCTTCCCTAGAAAAGGCAGCACTCCTCGGCTTGCATTCATACAGTGGAAATGATTATATGTCTTCCTTCTTCAGAAAAGGGAAAAAGGCAAGCTGGAAATTGGCAAAGAGTACGCTAGAGTTCTTGTCCACATTTGCAGAGCTTGGTTTGTCAGTTTATGCCCCAGACAATGTTATTGCATCGCTTACAAAGTTTACCTGCCACCTGTATGGTGAAAACAACACACCTCTATAGATTACGCCCACCAAGAAATCTTCTGGAGAACTTTCGTGAGGGATGAAAAAGTCATAGATTGATCACCCCTTCCTCCATGTCAGAGTAGTCTTATCAAGCACATCAAGCGAGCCAACTACGTGGCTAGAATTTGGAGACAAGCATCCACTCCTACCATGCAGCACAACGACCCTCAGCTTCGGTGAGACCGAGATTCGAACTCGGAATTTTCTGCTTTCATGGCAGACGCTGTACCAGTTGAGCCATCTCACCACGCAAATACATGTATGCACGGATCATAGATATCCATACTGGTGTGATGACGTAATCTCTGTTATGTCTGGCCTGCGTGACTAAGTGATGTCCAAACGCAGGTTGGCGCGCTGCCTTCGACTTGACCATAAATCACAACACCTTAACACCCCAATTTTCCCTCTCCATCGTCTTACTGATATTTTGATACTTACATTTTCTTAACCATAATTTTGATACTAAAATTTCGAAGAATGGAGAAAAATGGAAAAATTGAGGTGAGACCGAGATTCGAACTCGGAATCTTCCGCTTTCATGGCAGACGCTGTACCAGTTGAGCCATCTCACCACGCAAATACATGAATGCACGGATCATAGATATCCATACTGGTGTGGTGACGTAATCTCTGTTATGTTTGGCCTGCGTGACTAAATGATGTCCAAACCTTGTCCAAACGCAGGTTGGCGCGTTGCCTTCGACTTGACCAGAAATCATAGCACCTTAACACCCCAATTTTTCCTCTCCATTGTCTTACCGATATTTTGATACTTACATTTTCTTAACCATAATTTTGATACTAAAATTTCGAAGAATGGAGAAAAATGGAAAAATTGAGGTGAGAGAAAATGAAAATAAATATATGTCTATATATATAGGTGTATTCTTCCGGTTGGAGCAAAAGCCCCTCCATAATGTTTTCATTCTTCAAACATAAAAAGAGAAAAGTGCAATACTTAGGACAAATGATAACAAGTGATAGAATGCAAAAGTCACTGATAACTGGAAAAATACAAGAAAAAAAGCAGAGAGGAAGACCACGCAGAACATGGTTGAAAGATATGAACGAGTGGACAAGAGCAAACATTGGGAAATGTGTCGGGTGGGCTGCTGATCGAGAATGCTGGAAAGAGGTGACCACTAATCTGCCGGTGGTAGTTGCGATATCCAGGTAACAGATAAAAGTTGCGATTGGTTTATATGTGATGAAATAATTCCTCAACATTCGGAATAACTTATAAAGATATACACTTAGTTCTCATAAGAAACTATAAGACTGAACCAGTATAGGAAGTTTTCTTTAAGTTCTCACATTTCCAGCACTTAGAGTTTCATAACAGTTGCCTTAAAAGCGAATGGAAAAATAACAGTTGTCTTTCACCAGATTAGCTTCTTTATCATTGTTTCACCTGTGGTGCTCAAGCTTCTTATGGAGTTTTTTTGTGAAAAGCCTACGTATGGCAGCATATGAATCATTCGTCGTACATAGCCGATTGCTCGTGGCCCATGCCATGGTCGAATCCGCCAAAGCCTCATTTTCACGGCCCAATCAGACGGCTAAAAAGCGAAGGAGACAAAAGAAACCCTGGAAGCTTTTTCTAAATTTTACCTACCTTCATAAAATGAAGCCAGGACGAAAAACTGCTTGAGATTTCCCGAATTTTTTATGGCAATCTATTCTCCAGATGTTTGGGTGTACATACCGGTTAAAATATCTCCAGGATTGGCGGAGTTATGGCCACAGACAAACCGATAAGGCACTGAACCTTGAAAAATAGAAATTGTGGCCGGGAGACAATAGTAAGAACAATAATGATTGTTGTAAGAACGACCCGAAAACGCGAGAATCTGTGTTTTCAATTGTTCTTCCCATTGTCTTTCGCTAAATTTCTTTTACGATAGAAATTGATAGGTTCTTATTATGATGAATATGCCTTGTAATAACTTTAAAAAACAAGCTTTTCCGATATCCCTTTTATTTATGAGAAATTTCATTTCACTTCATTTCATTTTAAATTCTTTATACAGGGTGAAAACATTCAGTTAGTAATCAAAAACTGTTTTACAATGAGCCCTGTTAAAACAGAAAAAAATAATAATAATAACAAGAAATCAATTAATAAATAACTATCAAATACTACTTACTACATTTTCAGATGAATTACAAAAGTAAACCTATTTTTTTATTATTTCTATAGAAAAGAAAAAGAAAATTACATTGCTACAGAAAGGAAATCTATAGCCTATCCCACATTACACGTCAGGCAAGAGACTTTCCGTGAATAGAATGATGGCCAGTTTTGGTTAAGTGGTAGACGTTGACGGCAATCTAGCCTGACGTCTAATGTGGGACAGACTTTGGTCAATATGCAAGGAAGTATGTAACATTGGTTGTTATTATAAACCTTCCTTTAGTTTTAATTTGAAACTTGATAGCGAGGGAGACAGCTTGATTTGGTGATCAAGACCATTCCAAACGGTTGCCCCTCGATATGCAAATGACTTTTGTCCGTTGTTTGTTCTAAACAAAGGAAGGTTCAAGTCAGTTTCGGTGTTTCTTAGCGTCCTAATTGCCTGTTCACGCTGTCTTTGAAAACTTTGGGCCATATAATCTGGGCAGAGTTTATTCACAGATTTGAAAACAGTAGTTGCTGTCTCAAACCTGATCAGCTCTCTAACTGTTAGCCAGTTCAAACCTTTAATCAGAGGTAAGGAGTGTGCACCATAAGCACTATTTGTCACAATACGGGCAGCGCGATTTTGAAGAATTTGCAGTCTTTTTAGGCCTGCCTTTGTGCAACATCCCCATACTATGCAACGATATCGTAGATATGGTTCGACTATACTTCTGTACATGGTTTTACTGTACTGAGTGGAGCGTACCTCTTTGCATATCTCACCATCCCTATCCCTCGTGAAATCTTCGAAGCAATAACGTTAATATGTTCCTTCCAACTCAATGTTTTGCCAATTTGTACTCCGAGATATTTAGCCTCGTTTATCATCGGCACAACTTCATCACCAATAACAAACTTAGGGCTAATGCCATCAGTGTTTGAAACATTCTGGAGTTTTGCCCTACTACTGAAACTTATTACCTATGATCAACCATTGGTACTTTAAATTCATTAACGTTCCTTCATATCCAGAACAGTTCTCTAGGAATACATAAACTTTTTGATGGGTTTTTTTATATCTTTTTTATTCAATTACAAATTTACAATACATGCTACGGACTACTCTACCTACAAAACACTTTACAATACTACAAGGACGATACCATGAGGAGCAAAAGATTATGACTACCGCATGGAATTGTTTAAAAAACGCAACCAGTGTTCATGATGGTGTTAATTTCCGTAATATTTTCTTGGTATTCCTCCTTTGTTGGATACTTTTAGTTTTAACATACATCTTAGTATCATGCAAAAAGTATCTGTCCAAAGTTTTTTGGCCAACATTCCCATAAAAGCGTCCGAAAGTTTTTGTCCGAAGTTTTTTTTCCGAAACTTTTCCATCCGAAAGTTTTCGATATTAGTGTAATTCATTTTGGCGCACCCGGTACAACTAAATTATCAAAGGAACAAAATATTCAAGAACCTTACCTGTATTCAGACGATTCAACATCAGTCGAGATAAATTCCTCAAGTAATGATACAGCTTGCTCTATTGGAATACAGATTTTACATGCTAATTAACCTGATATATTTAATTACTTAGAGATATAAACGAGGGAAGGCATGTTTCGTGATATTAGGTGTGGCACACCCCCTGTCCCCTTTTTGCACTTTGAAAACAGCAACAACTGAAGGCCAGAGGACACGTTGCGAATAAAACTATTCTCATCTTTGTTGTTCCCCATGAGAGTTCAATTTCAATAGATTCACCCATGTCCTTGCCACAGCTTTTTGGGTGGGGGGAATTGGGTACATACGTATAAATGTTCAATAGAAGCTTGATAGGCATCCTTACGGTAACCTGCAAGAAAAAGCGACGCAGCCGTTTCGTTACCCACCCACCCACTACCTTTGTGATTTTCTGCTTGCTTTTCTACTTCTTCTTCCGATTATCTCTCTGCTCTTTTCACAAACTCGGTAGAACGGTGTGTTGGCCTGGAAATTTGGTATTTCAATGGCAATCACCAGCCTTAAAGAAGCAATTTCGGGCAGGCAACGTGGACCGGTACGCTGACCTCCCAGTTTTCTGCAGCTAGCCAATTTGATCGAGGTTTGATCGAATTAAAATCCTACAAAGTGTACCTCAATGATGGCAAACAGTGAATCTCTTTCTGGTGCTTTTCAAGCTTCTAATCCCGAGTGCAATCAAAGTACATATTACTATATCATTCTGTTTACAAGCTACTTCATACTACTTCTATCGGGTGTCCCAATAAAATTAATAAAAGTTTGAAGTATTTCGACGCCAAGAATTTTCGTTAAGTCACCCGTAACTATTTCTATGGTAACCTACAATGGCTGGATTAAATTTTGGTATTTTTCTTTCAATTTTCGGTAATTTTTTGTAGAGCAATAAATGAGCAAGTGTAAATTTCCCTCTCAGGCCCAAACCAGAGCTTCCAGTAGAGAAGAGCTAACGATTCTTGGGAGGGAAGAAGCAAGTCCGTCCTCAACAGTCAAAGCTAATTTGCCTCGTTGTGTTCTGATTGTTAGAAACCGAAAGATCATTAATCATGAGATTTCATTAATCATGAGATTTCTTCACTTTAGTTTACGTAAAAATTTAAACTTCAACAATAGCTGGTTCCTTGCATAGGAAGGAAAAGAATTTTCTTTATCGATCAGAAACAGTGATTTAAATTTTTTAGTCAAAAACAGCAGCAAATTGTTTGCTGAGAATATCAAGAGCGTTGTCCTACTTAATGGTTTCTGAGGGGTCTGATAATGGCGGCTCTGGCTTAGTCATAAGAGTAAATTTTGCATTCGCTGATTGATAGCTCTCAACAAAGTTACCGATGATGGTCAGAAAAAACATCAAAATTTGGTTTAACGATCGTGGATTAACATAAAAATTTGTTTTTGGTGTTTGGCTTTAAGCTCTTGGTGTCAACATTTTTTTAAACTTGCATGCAGTTTTTGGGAAACCTGGTAGGACAAGATCACGGACAGCAAAACACTGTCTTCCCCATGAACTATCAGAAAATTACTTAGCATAAAGCCAACCACAACCCTTGAAATTAAAGTAGTTTGAAATCAGACAGGAAATGGAAGGCGTGGTGGAAACATCTTCAGTTTGCAAGGAAACAATTTTAAATTGAATAAGAGTTTACTTGGAGTGGATGGAAATAGTAAAATGATATTCTTGGATATATCATCTATGCTTTGAATAAATCTGTAAAAGAATCTTTGCTACAATCTCGTGGAATAATTGTCAATAGAGTATACATGTTGCCTTATTCTTGTCGTTGTTTGGTATGTTGATTCTGATTCTGCAGAGCAAGCTTTGTTAATCTAAAATATACCGGGTGATTCAAACAAAACTTTACAAGGTATATCACGCTTTTTTACTAAGATCAAACGTTATCAACAAAGTGTTTCTACCAGCATATATTTCAAAATGCCAGCTGCATTTTGAGATATTGCTGGTCGATACAAATCATGCGACAAATGCTTTTGACTTCAAGAAGCTAAGTGCGATACCGCTCGTGAAGTTCTTTTTTAGGCCACTGCATAATCACAATTCTATAAAAAGACAACAAAGCGTTGACTTAGTCTTTTCACTGAGCTCGTCGACCTTTTCACTGAGGCCTGTGTAGTGTTTAAAAAAGCTGTGGGAAGAGAAACTTGTGGATTTTCTGCACAGATAAAGCGAATCACTTTTGTGAAGCTCTTTTGTGATCTTAAAACTGCCCAAAAAAGGATAAGCAGGAAATTATCGACTGGAACATCTCGGACATGAAATACCGCGTGTCCCAAAAAACTGTATACAGGTTTGAAAAATTCTGATGCCGACAATTGAAATCCTAATTACCCAAAGCATACAGGGTGTCCCAAAAAAGTGTCCGACTTTTGAATTTGAATAAATCAGGTAATATTTGATATACCGCGTGTCTCAGATAAAAGTTCCCCCTTTTGACTGGAAATAGGAACCAAACATAAAGATATCATTACTCTCCAAGTTCACAGCTAAATTTATCAATCTTTAACTTAGATGCACATACCTTGCATTTAGAAATCGTCCACCAAACACAGGAGAGACAAGTTCCCAAAGTCAAAATGTACAGTGCACCCAAAGCCAGAGGTTTTGAAAAAGGGCCTAGTCATGATCTGTATCATGGACATTTTCCAAAGCACCTGTAAACATTAATTTTCCATTTTTTGCTTTTGAAAAGAATAAAACATGCATGGACACGGCCCTGATTAAACGAATATAATAAAAATGTGGTAAGAATAATTAAGTCGCGCCACATCTCCAAAATAAGCGTGCATGTGCTCCTTTCCTCTCCCGTAATACAAAGCACTTGGGATGGAATGCAATGCAAGGTCCGATTCCTCAAAAGATAAGTCACTTTAAGCACAATTCAAGCAATTCAAGCTATAAATCTTTTCAAAATAAAAACTTAACGTCAAAGTTGAAAATTCTTTTGCAAAATGCCTGCGTGGTGTCAAATCATGGCTAGGCCATTTCTCAAAACCTTTGGTTTCAGGTGCACTCCAAATTTTCACCTTGTGGAATCATATCTCCCGTGTTTGGTGGTTGATTTCAAACTGCAAGGTATGTGCATTTAAGTTGAAGACCAAAAAAAGTAGCTATGACTTTAAAAAGTCTCGATTTTTATCATTTTGTTCCCTTGTTCAGTCACAAGGGGGTACTTTTTTGAGACACCCGGTATATGAACCGTTCTGATATTATTTCAGAACAGTGACATGTAATTTTCTTTTGAGCCTATTGCACTTCAAATTTGACAAATACAAAGAAACCAGGGGGTAATCAAAGTTATGGCCTATTTTTACAAGTTCTCTTGACCTTTGCTCTACTATTGTCTAACTTTACAGCGATACCTACTGGTGGAAAACCAAACTAGCCCTATTCTTAATGGAAAAGCTGGCTACAGGTTTCTTTTTTTGAACCTGAGTTACTCGAATTACCAGAAATCTAATTGCTACCACTGGTAAGGAGGTATGTTACCCCAGATAACGCAGTGATACATTATGTCAAAATGACCTCAACATGTACATAGTTGGAGAAAGGAAGATCATTGCCTGCTTTCGAAAGAATGATTGAACAAATTTGCAACTGCCATTAAAGAAACTGCCCAACTGCCCGAGATACATTCAATTACAAAGCGGAATGTTTGCATAACGGACCGAGACTTGATGAAGCTGATATGTTCACTACCAATGGGCTAGAAAGACTGTGTCCTTCATAGCAAACTTTTAGGTGTCCCCCGTCTTGCAACATTTAAGATTTGGAAATTATGAAAGCTATTAAATGACGTTGTCAGGTTTCTACAAGCATTTTAATTGTTTTTTTGCTGGACTATCTAGACAGTCTATTTAGAAATAAGCATACCATTGGAGCATAGTAGAGTTATGAGTGAAAAACACTTAAAGATTAGCGTCAATTTAAAGGAATCCCCTGGTTTCCTAAAAATTCGCAAATTGAAACAGCAATAGACTCAACAGAAAATTACATGCTTCAGCTTTCAAAAAATGTCAAATGGTTTACATACATCAAATAGTCTCGAACATACTCAAATTTACAAGTCGCACACTCTTTTGGGACACCCTGTATTTTTTTGTAAACCTTGATTGGCAAGATAAAATTTTGATATTTTTCTGATCACTGTGGGAAACATGGTTGTAGAGCTATAAATCGGAAAACGCAAAATTTACTCTTAGGCCCAAACCAGAGCTACCATTGTTAGACCACGTAGTCGAGAAATAGCAATCCGTGATATTTCCGGGAAATAATTTCCTGCTGATTTGAACTGAACGAATTAACAAAACTAAATCAAAGACTTTCCAGGAGAAATTATATCGCTGAAATTATTACAAACCTGTAACAGAAATTATCTTCTTGGTCAAGGGACCTTTAGGAAATGAACCGGTTATTCTTAAGATTACAATTATGATGTAAGGTAAAGTAAATAAATCCCTTGATTAATGATAACGTAATATGATTGTCCTTTGGAAATATTTTCTTATCTGTTTCTAACAATAAGGATCCCGAAAAATATCAGCGCTGGATGTCGAGGGCCAACATGTTTCTGTCATCCCTAGAACCGTTAGAGCCCTGGTTTGGGTCTAAGAGGAAATTTTACACTTGCTGATTTATTGCTCTGCAACCAAGTTACCAAAACTTATGAGCAACATACCAAAATATAATTCAGCCATTGAGGGTTAAGATAGCAATAGTTTCTGGGTGATTTGACCGAACATTTTGGCATTAGAATGTTTCGAACTTGTATACAGCTTTTTGGGACACAGGTACAAAGTACAAATTAATGCTGAAGTTCTAAGAATGAACTAAGCTTCTAGTCTTGCCCATCAGTTTAGTGAATTAGATATAAAAAAGAAAGAAAAAGGAATCAACATCTTTGGCACCAAATTTCATAATCAATACCAATAGCCCATCCACAATGCCAATAAGCAATAAGAAAATAACACTTACCGGAAGGAATATTCTTCAAGCTTGACTTGAGAATGACTTTAGAAAGAAATTGAGGTGCAGCAACTGCATAGATCTTCAAAATATGGAAGACTGATTCCTAAAAGGCCAAGAGAGTTTTCTCAGATTCAATTTCAACCTTAGTTGTCGTGTATTGCAATGATGGTCGGTCTTCGAGGATCTATCATTTCTATCTAACGATATCCACATTTTGTCTATTTCAATTTCCAAGAATATGTGACGAAATGGAGAGGAACATAAAACTTCTTCTGGTTCCGATCATTAACAAGACAGCCACCAGCTGCTGTTCGGGTTACGTCAGCAAGGAGGAAAGGTTTCAGCGTTTTTTCTATATATTCTTGCGTGTTTGTTTAGATTTTTCAAAGGAACCAATCACAAAGCTTTATTTTCACGCGACTTGTTATGGGTTTGTAATAATTGTATCATAAAACACAGAAGCAGTGGGGCTTTTAGAGCAAAGCAACTCTTTTCAGTTTTTAATTTCTAATTTTTCATTATTTTCACACGGTAGCCCCACCGACTTAGAGGACTGCTTTACAGGGGGCATTGTCAAACTTTACAATACTATTAATTAACGAACAAGAAATTGACTAAAAATTACTTCTATGTTTACAACATAATGATGAAAAATTAATATAGTTAAGCCGAGAGAGGGAAATTATTCTTAAGCCTATTCTTAAAAATGCTAAGGGACGGTGCTTGTTTGACATCCAAAGGCAATTCATTCTAAGTCTTTGCATCTCGGAAAGATATAACTGCCCACTGCAAGTTTTTATCCTTGGAAAAAGAACATCCGCAGTGGCATTGCACAAATTCATACTGATATCACGAGCAGAGTGTTTCTTGAAAAGGTTTGAAAGAGAGCCGGATGCAAGAAACAATAATGCTTTGTATGTAATACTAGCTGTCTCGCTTTTCATCATACAGTAGAAACCCGCATAAAAGAACCTAGGTTTTTTCTGGGCAGCCTGAATAGGTTCTTAATTAACTGGCTGCTATTGTAAATTCCAGCCTGTAAGGTTCTTAAAAAGGTTCTTATATACGAGCAGGCCTTGCACACATTAACACTGTTTTCCAGCCCAAGAATTCTTGAGATTTCTTGAGAATTCTTGAGAACAAATCTTTTGTACCAATGAATCTTTGATTTTTTGTACCAATGAATCTCCTGTCTGTTCAGAATGTGAAGAATTCTAAAAATTCTTGTCATTTTAATAATTTACATTACAGCTATTATATAAGAACCTTTCCCAGTTTCAGCTTCTTAGGGGGTCTTATTTAGGGGGTTTAAAAGATTGAATTTCAGCCTCCAGGTTCTTATAAAGACAGGTTCTTTTATGCGGGTTTCTACTGTATCCGTTATTGCGCAACAATTCAGTTTCTTGATCAAATTTTAGGCGGATACATCATTAAATCCTTCCTTCATGGAACATTTATTTCAGTTTAAATCCTCTATGAACGTGAATCGCTCAACGAGAAATCCATACGATCTGCAACATCGATCTGCAACATTTTTTTTTTTTTTTTTTCTATATACTCCTTAAAATCAACTACATTTAACAGATAAACTATACATAAGATAGAGTGTGCCACTCACAGTGAAAATGGACACATGGTCATCGAGTTCCCACTGTGAATAGCACTTACAATAGAAAATTAATAAATAGTATAGTTTATCAACACAACATTACCACAAAAAAACACTACATGACGAGGACGTAAACGAATGGGCGCTGCGATTTACTCAAAAATTTAAGGTAACTCTGCCCCCATCCCAACCAGAGCAGAGAGCAGAGCCACCCTAACTGAATCTTTTTGTTGCTTTCAAATATGCCATCGACGCTTCTAAAATTATACGATTTGCAAGAACGGTTAGGTTGTTGCTTCCAAACAGTAACAGTTGGCATAAGGATTTCGAATCCATTGATGTAATATCAATCCCGGGAATGTCAGAAAGTTGACCAAGGAGATCTCTTCGCATCGTGTCAAAACGAGGGCAGTGCAGGAGAAAGTGTTCATTATCCTCTACCGCTTCGCCACAGGCGCAGCAAGGGTTTAAACAGTCAAATCTATGTCTGAATTTATGTTCATTAAGAGCACTAAATTTCAATCGAATTTTAGTCAGGTATCTAACACCATCTATATCAGAAATGTTGTACATGGAGTTTGTCACAGGTTTTATAATTTGAAGCAATTTTTGTTTAAACTCAGAAATGGACCTTGAATTTTTTATTTCGTCGCCGAGTAAATTCCACTCATGGAGTGTGCTCTGGAAATACGTGTTTGAAAAGCGAACAGTTCGTACAATATTTTGATCGTAAACCCGCGGATTTCTAAGATTGTACAATATTTGACGCTCCGGAGGAATATCTGCAACATTATAGACCAAATCAAGTAACCTTCGGCTCTAATAGTCTCAGGTCTTTAGGGCCACAGGTATGGAATAGCCTTTCTAATGAGACAAAATCAACTGAAAATCTCAAAACTTTAAAACAAATCATGAAACAATGGAATGGAATACAATGTACATGCAACGTATGCCAGTACAATATGCCTTAGAGGTCTTAGGGTGGGTTCTGTCTGTTTGATACCTAGGGGATAACTGTAGATATGTATGTACCATTGTTTAATTTAGCTTATAATTTAGTTTACTGCAAATATTCGAATTTGATTAGTTTCATTTATTTCATATTTAAGAAGCTAGCTTTTTGTATTTCGAATTAAAATAACTTGCCAACAACAACAAGCTGTTATTGATGTCAATTCTTGCAGCTCGATTTGCAACTTTTGTGTGGTTTGCAATCTGGTTTCATTGCAGCCTCCCTAAACAAAAACAGCAGTAACGGAAATGTGGCTCTACGATACCATGATACATTTTGATCAAGGTATTCTTAGGTACGAAGTTTTTGGAATATTTCAAAAATCCTAGAGCACACATTGTCACATTGCATTTACGGAGATAAATGAGGAGATCGTTAATATAAATTAGGTAAAAGAGTTCACGAAGTCATGAACCCTGTGGCACTCCGCAATAAACCTTTTGTAAACTTCAGGATGTGCCATTAATCTTGCGAAATTGACGACGGTTTTGCAGATAGACCAAGAATGCCCATGACCATCTTTGCCATATTTTCTTCCAGTTTCGCGCGTAAAGTTTGATGATCAGCAGCATTACACGCTTCTGATAGGTCGATAAATACCATCGCAGTGTATTTCCCATTATCCATACTTACACACAAAGCGTCAGTGCTATTTATAAAACAAGTAACCAAAGAGTGCAAAGACCTGAAGCCAAACTGGTGCGAGAAAAGGAGCTTGTTTTCATCCAAATATTCGTAAACCTGGTTATAAACCAGCTTTTCGAATACTCTGGACAAGAAAGGGAGAACAGATATTGGTCTGTAGTTAGAGCGATCATCTTTTGGCTACTTTTAAATATAGGGGCAACTCTTGCAACATTTCTATTCAAGGTCGGAAGCACATTAGTTTTCTGTAATTTTCAAAAACTTTAGATTACACAGGAAAGAATAAGAGTTTTCTAAATTTTTGCAATACATAGACATAGACAATCGATCGACTTGAAAGTATCTCTAAAAAAGCAATGTCCAAACGCAGGTTGGCGCGCAGCCTTCGACTTGACCAGAAATCACAACACCTTAACACCCCAATTTTTCCTCTCCATTGTCTTTACATATGGTTTGGGTACTTGCACATTTTAACGATAAATTTGATACTAAAATTTTCGACGAATGGAGAAAAATGGAAAAATTGAGGTGAGACCGAGATTTGAACTCGGGGCCTTCTGCTTTCATGACAGACGCTCTACCAGTTGAGCTATCTCACCATGCGAATACGTGTACGCACGGATCATAGATATCCATACTGGTGTGGTGACGTAATCTCTGTTATGTCTGGCCTGCGTGACTAAGTGATGTCCAAACGCAGGTTGGCGCGCTGCCTTCGACTTGACCAGAAATCACAACACCTTAACACCCCAATTTTTCCTCTCCATTGTCTTTACATATGGTTTGGGTACTTGCACATTTTAACGATAAATTTGATACTAAAATTTTCGACGAATGGAGAAAAATGGAAAAATTGAGGTGAGACCGAGATTTGAACTCGGGGCCTTCTGCTTTCATGACAGACGCTCTACCAGTTGAGCCAACAAGGCAGCGCGCTGGTCAAGGTCGAAGGCAGCGCGCCAACCTGCGTTTGGACATCACTTAGTCACGCAGGCCAGACATAACAGAGATTACGTCACCACACCAGTATGGATATCTATGATCCGTGCGTACACGTATTCGCATGGTGAGATAGCTCAACTGGTAGAGCGTCTGTCATGAAAGCAGAAGGCCCCGAGTTCAAATCTCGGTCTCACCTCAATTTTTCCATTTTTCTCCATTCGTCGAAAATTTTAGTATCAAATTTATCGTTAAAATGTGCAAGTACCCAAACCATATGTAAAGACAATGGAGAGGAAAAATTGGGGTGTTAAGGTGTTGTGATTTCTGGTCAAGTCGAAGGCAGCGCGCCAACCTGCGTTTGGACATCACTTAGTCACGCAGGCCAGACATAACAGAGATTACGTCACCACACCAGTATGGATATCTATGATCCGTGCGTACACGTATTCGCATGGTGAGATAGCTCAACTGGTAGAGCGTCTGTCATGAAAGCAGAAGGCCCCGAGTTCAAATCTCGGTCTCACCTCAATTTTTCCATTTTTCTCCATTCGTCGAAAATTTTAGTATCAAATTTATCGTTAAAATGTGCAAGTACCCAAACCATATGTAAAGACAGTGGAGAGGAAAAATTGGCGTGTTAAGGTGTTGTGATTTCTGGTCAAGTCGAAGGCAGCGCGCCAACCTGCGTTTGGACATCACTTAGTCACGCAGGCCAGACATAACAGAGATTACGTCACCACACCAGTATGGATATCTATGATCCGTGCGTACACGTATTCGCATGGTGAGATAGCTCAACTGGTAGAGCGTCTGTCATGAAAGCAGAAGGCCCCGAGTTCAAATCTCGGTCTCACCTCAATTTTTCCATTTTTCTCCATTCGTCGAAAATTTTAGTATCAAATTTATCGTTAAAATAAATGTATTGAGGAATTTCTGGCTTGGCGTTGAGAATTTAAGCCTGACCTGGTTCACCTCATCAGGCTGCAATTGGTCAGAAAATCCGAAAGCAAAAGTAATTTTGAAGAGATAAATGAGTAAGAACCTACCCAACCTTCATTCATCAACAATGTCAGGCTGAAATTCGCAACGCCAAGACAGTAATTCCTCGATACAATTGCTTTTTTAGAGATACTTTCAAGTTGAGGGAAGGTAATGCAATAAATCTTTTGTGCTTTGAAGATGCTTTTTGTTTGTCATCTTATTTTACATCGATCTTTTAACCTAGCTTACTATATTAGTATACTAATCTAAATCGACGATAACGAAAATAATACAAATAATTACATAAATATTTTTTACTATTTCATAATCTATAATTTTCAAAGATTCTCTTGAAAGTTGGCAAGCATTGCATTTGCAGTTTGGTCCATCCCATTGTTTTATCAAACGTTTAAAAGAATTTAAATTGTCGGAGGATTTCATTTCGTTTGGCAATGCATTCCAGATTTGAGGTCCTAATGATCGAAAGTTATTAGAACAAAAAATGTGACTTTATTTGGTCTACAATGCTGCAAGTCATGTGGAATTTTTGATGAATATCTAAAAGATTTAATTTTGAAAATTTCACTCATGAAAGGCGGGTTTAGATGTTTCAATGTCTTGAAAAAAAATTCTTTACAGAGAACTCTCAGAAGGGAAACATGCATAGTACATGTTTCTGACTTCACAAGTAATTCGCTGTAAGAGGAACTGTGATCACTATACTCAAATCTATGAGCACGTTCTTGAATCTTTTAAATTTTTTGCAAAGACTTAGCTGATGAAAAGTACCATACAATAGGGGAAAAATTAAAATGGAATATACAAAGCTCTGCACAAGAACCCTCCTCTCACCAAAGCCAATGCATCTTTTGAGTCCTTTTAGTACATTAAGTTGTGATGCAGCTTTTTTACAAAGCTCAGAGATATGCGGATCAAAATTTAGCTTATGAGCTAGCTGAACACCTAACAACTTAACCGTTTCTTCCGATTTGATCATTTTACCTTGGATGTCGATATTCTCTCCACATGTATTTGTTTGTTCCTTTCTAATAAGGAGCATGGAACTTTTCTGGGTTGGCACTCATTTGATTTTGTTACAGCCAAGTCAAAGCAACTCCAGCTTCTTCTTCTAGTACCCCAATCAAATTTAATAAGGTTTTGGGAAAATGAGCCAGAGTATCGTCGGCATAATTATGCAGTGTTGCTTGTTTGATAAAAAAAAAGAGATCATTTATGGAAACATTAACCAGAATAGGGCTCAAAACAGAGCATTGAGGTACCCCTGATAGAATCGTTTGGAAAGAGCTACATGTGTTATTGATTCTTGCAGACTGTTTCCGCCGTTTCAGGTAAGAGTAGATAAGAACAAGAGCATTTTCATCCAAGCCATAGGCATGTAGTTTGGCTATAAGCAGATCGTGTGGAATACAATCAAAAGCTATCGATAGATCCACCAGGATAGCTCCTATAATGTTATCATTATCAAGTGTAGCTCTCCATTTTTCGATCATTCTTATCAAGACATGTTGCGTGCCATATGCTTTTCTATAGGTAGCGATGAAGATTGAAAGTGTCTCATCTAGGTATGGAGTGAGTTAGTTTTTCAAGGTATTTTCATAGATTTTGGAAAAGATATTTAGAATACTGACTGGACAAAATCTTCTTTCAACTGTTACGATTAGGCTCGCTTTATCTAAAGGGCACACCGCGGCTCGTTTTCCACTATCTGGAAACCTATGGGTACGTATGCTGTTGTTAGTAGCATCTGTAAGAAGAAATGTGAGCTCGTCTGCTGCCAATAAAACAAGTTTTGGGGGTATTTCATCTTCTCCAGTAGATGTTCTATCGTCCAAAGACCTTAGTTGTTTTCTAACTTCGAATTTTTGCACCTCATTAAAGGAAAATGAATTAAACTTGTTGTCAGGGTTTTCAATGAGAGCTAAGACACTCGGGTGGCTTTTGTATTTTTCAAGAATCAGTCTAATAATTTGCCTATCATAATCGATTGCGACTGTGTCAGCTATGTTGCAAGGAATTGCACCACTAGACTTTTCCACGATATTAATGTAGTGGTCATTAAAGATCTTGGTCAGTTTTTGGTCATCAGTGACAATTGCATTATTTTTAACAAGGGAAATATCATTACCAGCCAGTCCTCCTTTGTCAGGAAGAAATGGTACGAAAAGATTCCAGAAAGCACCATTCGACACGAAACAATTTTTTGTTGCGTTTTTGAAGTGCTGTTTGATTGACTTTTTTCTCAAGTAAACGCATTTACGTCTTTGTCCTTTGAAATTTTTTCCATTTTCTTTGGTAGGATTTTTGTTGAATTTTTTCTTTGGTTTTGTTCTGGTATAAATTCCCTTTTTTAGTTCATGAGTCATGAAAGGAGCACTGTTTCCTCATTGCACTTTTGTTTTTAGCAGAACATGTTTGTCAACTATTTTTCGAAAAGTATAGGCAAGATTATCATAAGCTTGCTCAGGATCCTCAGAAGCACCAAGATTTGCCAGCCTTACATCTGACAAGAAATTTTCGGCAACAAAATTTTTGTAACTTCGCTTTGATAGTTGATTGCTTTGGTCTTAAGCCTAGGGAGGCGAGATTTCATAACTGTCATGACTAGACCATGATAGCAAACTAAGGCCAGTTTCGAAAAAAAGTTTTTGAAAGCATCTCGGCCGATTTGTAAGGATTGCATCAATGTAAGAACTACTCTTCTTGGTAAAAAATGTTCTAGCATTCACTAAATTTGATAGCCCGAAGACATCACAAAAAGAAACTAGCTTTGTGTGCCCAGCGTCCTGCCGATTTGGGGTGTCAATGTTGATGTCCCCCATTACAATTACGTTGTCGTATTTATCTAAAGCAGAGTTTAGAGTAGTTGAGAGATCGCTAAAAAAGAATCTATATTGCCACAATCAGGGGGCCGGTAAATATAACAGACGATCCATTTCTTTTTGTTCACTATTAGTTCAGAGCACAAGAAATGCTGGGACTCGCTTGCAGACAACACCTTTCCTAACATACAGCATAATACCCCCACCAAATTCGTTTTTATCATGACGTACATGTTTTTGGTAATTATTGACTAGAACAGTATCAGTTTTAAAATCAGAACTTAATTTGGTTTCCTCTTTGACTAAAACATCAGGTAAGCATCTTTCCATCAGCATTCTCAAATCAATGATCTTATTTCTAAGATTATTGATATTTAAGAAACCAATGAGTGGATGGTTATGACTCTGTCCTAAGGCTAAAGAGTTTTTAGATGTCACATGAATCATTAGATTCTAAATATACACCCCACATGAATCATTTAATTATTAGAATTATTAGATTATCTATTATTTGTTAGAATAGATTAATTATTAGAATAATTATTAGAATTATTAATTATTAGATGACATTAAGGATCTTTCAAGAGGCTGATTAGCATGCAAATGTTCAGTTAGGCTTTTGGTTAAGTATTCTAAACGGAAAGTGTAATCTGGGCTGATAATGTTGTTACTGTCCTCTGATGAATTTGATATACATTCGGTCCCAAGAGGTAATGATCTTGGACATGGTTCAAGTACACTAGAAAATGAATAGGGGATACTGCTACTCGAATGATAATTTTGTTTACATAGTCAGATAGTGTTGAGGTAATTGACAAAACTGCTCCCTAAAACATTTGTACATTCGTTGTTTAAGTGAATGCCATCTTCGAATAACAAGTACCGCAAGTTTTGATCCAATGTTTCATGTCTAATAAAAGAAATCTGATTTCCTGCGAGTGATTTTTCTAAAAGCGAGTTCACCTGAAGTCTTTTTTCTTCCAGAAGGTCAGAGTCTCCTTGCGCCAAAAAACTTGATACAGCAACATTGTGGACTGTTTTCTTCGAATTTATAGCAAGTTTGGTGATCTTTTTTGCAATTACATCGGGTCCATCTTTTCTTAAATCGTTAGTACCGCAGTTTATAATCAAATAATCTGGCTCTCTCTCTTCAGCGTTGGGATGATATACGATTCCATATCATCGGTAGTTGCACCTGGAAACATTTTGACAAACGTGTTCATTTGTCTCACACTTCGATCTATTTCTTGATTTCGAATTCCTTTTATGACTGAATCTCCAGCTATGCTAACTGTTGGTCTTTTCCTGTTGAAACAGTGAAACGATGCAGTGTTTGCCTGAGTGCTTGGCTGGCTGTTTATAGTTATTTCAGTTCTTGTACTGTCATCACTAGTTGCGTCCCTATGCGGTCAAACATCTCTCTGCACTGAATTCGGTCGTGTTTGGCTAGAAGAATCTCGAGTATTCCTCGAGGACTTATTAGAACGAATTTCAAAGACCTCTTTAAGTGCATAAGGGCTCATTTTTGCTCCTTTTGGCGATGCATGTTGAGGGTTAATTTTGTCGAAGGATGTTTGGTGAGTCAAAATTAGTGCGTCAGCGTAGCTATGCTCCCCCGGGACAACATCTCGTGCCGTTTTCTGACATGTTATTTCTTCATCGATAGTTTTTCTTGTAGAACTTGTCTTCGAGGAATTCAAAGGCCTGTTGTTTTTAATTCCATAATCCTCGAGGCTGTTGAATCTGTTTGCAGTGTCAAAAGAGATTGCTGAAAAATAATTTGGCTTTGTAGTGCGCTTTAGGAAATGCCAAGGGTCCTCTTTTTCTGCATCCAAAGTGTTGAAACGTGATGTGGGTCTCAAATCATCCCAAGATATTATGTCGGTCGCTAATTCAAATACAATTTTTTCCAAAATATTTTCTTTTCCTTGGCTTTGTTGTAAAAAAGTATTCCTTTTTTTTGATTCATTTTTTCTGACCGATTTTCCGAATTGTTCCTGATCATTTCTTTTAATTGATCAATTTCCAGCCTTAAAGCTTGATTTTCGACTTTCAAATTTTGATTTTCTCTTTGCCGCAAAAAGGCTTCAGTCTCAGCACTGACCTTCTGTTCTCCTTCTCTGTCGAGCCGCTGAAAAATCTTTCAAAATTTGTTGCTCTATCCCAGTAAAGCGTTGTTCAATTTCTGCCTGATTTAAGTACCGTTCTTTATTTTTAATCTCAAACACACATCCATCGTCACATTTTTCCCTTTCTCCGACATTTTCGGGCGAGGCGGCGCCTCAAAGCTCCGCTCTGCATTCTGCAAGCCTTGCCTCGTTATCTCAAATTTTTCTTAATTTTTCTTCGTTTTTGTTTCCAATTTTATCCTTTTTTGTTTTCTTTGGTACTGTGTTTCACATACACGTAATGCTGTTCATCCCCACACTTGTAAGTCTGTACCTGTCCTGTTGCTATCACCATTGTAATTTGCAACGATGTGGTGGAGTCATCTAGGCTATGTTTCTTCGACAGTGTTTTGCACACCGAATTTACGTCTGCCCTTTGTTTTTTCTCTTGTATCTTCCTTATTGCATCCAAGATTAATTGCCCAACTTCTTCAGGCTCCAAGGCACATTTTGCAGCCATAAATGTGAAGGTAAGCTAGGCAGTGAAGTACTGAGCTAAACTAGGCAAGCGACGCCTATGAAAATCGTACGAGCGACCAAAAGCACGTCCGTCTAGCAGCGCGAATAACAACAACAACGTTGTAGTTGATGCTTTAATACCTTTTTCATCGGACAGCTTATCATAAAGTAAACTGTAAAAATAAAACTCAAAACGATGACGAAGAATCATAAGGAATTTCATTTATTTCAACAACGATCTATCATCTAGAATCTAAAAGTTGAGATAATTTTTTTTTTTTTTTTTATATCAATCTAAAACTTAAAAACAACAAGTTAATGCAAGTTACTGTGGCATTTGCAGCGAGGAAAGACGCATGGTCACCGGGTCCTCACTACAAATGCCACTTACAATTTTCTAAGTAATATCAACAATAACTTAATAATAGAACACAAAAAACAAAAACAAAAAAATAAGATACATATGCACACTAAATCGGGACAAAGTAAAGGCCAAGGCAAAACTGAAGTACCCCCAAAACCCGCACAAACAGCCCACCACCCACCAAACCACAACCACGAGCGCACCGGCAGGGAGAATGAAACAATTGTTCAGGGATCCAACCCCGAGGGGAAAAAGACTTTCCAATTTATCATAGACTCCCCCCAACCGATGCACTCGCGGCAGCAGTGCGATGAGCAGAGACAGCCCACGCAAATTCCGGGAGGACTTCAGTCAAAAAGAAAAAAAAGGGTTAGGCTGCTGTTTTTGCAGAAAGTTTAATTAAACCGTCCAGAAGTTTTGATGAAGGAAATAGTTGCTTCTATGATGATTCTGTTTGCAAAGGTGCTTTCATTTGGGTTCCCATATAATAACAAATGACAAAGATCCTTTGAGTTCATGCTAGCAACATCATATCCGACATCTGAGACTTGACCAAGGAGATCTTGGCGCTGAGCTGTAAACTGGGGGCAGTGCAGGAGGTAATGCTCATTATCTTCCTTTCCTGTACCACAAATACAAATTGGACTCAAGCAGTCAAAATTATGCCTAAATCTATGTTCATTTAGAGGACTAAAGTTAACTCGAAGCCTTGTTAATAGCTTGATACCCAAAATATCATAGATGTTATAAACCGGGTTTTTCTCGGGTCTGATGATTCGAAGCAATTTGCTCTTGAAAACTGCAAGAGAAGGAGAATCTTGTACAGTTTTGTCTAACAGGTTCCACTCACATATTGTGTTATGGAAATAAGAGCTGGAGAAGCGCATAGTTCTACCTACATTTTGCTCATAACAACGCGGGTTTCTTAAATTATACTCAACTGAGCGCTGTTCGGGTATCTCATTGAAAAGGTAATCTGGACTTTTGGATGTGGTTAATGAAAAGAAATGACATAATCTTCGGCACCACCTTCGGTCATAAAGTGTTTCCCATCCGAGCTCTTCAAGTAGCCTTCGCCTACTTGTACCTACCCACGCTCCAGTAACAGCTAGTGCTGCTTTATATTGAGTCTGTTCTAGTTGTTGCGTAAGGTTCAGCTGCATATCAGGGTCATATTTATGGTAAATTATGTCTCCATAGTCTAAGTGAGGTCTCACATAAAGCTTATAGGTTTGATCAAGGACCTCTCTTGATACATATTTAGAAAGGTATTTTAACAAACCAATTCCTCTCCGTGCTTTCAAGATAGCCTCTCGAATATGACTTTTAAAATTTAGCTTTGAGTCAAGAGTAACCCCAAGGTGCTTGTGCTCCAATTCTGATGCAATGACCCCCTCTCCCAATTTAAGAACGGGGTGGATTGGCTTATTCCTTTTACAAGAAAATATGACCTCCTCTGTCTTGTCAGCGTTAAACTGCATTTTCCATTGCCATGCCCATAAGCTAATTTTTGCCAAATCTCTGTTTAAGTCGAGTGCAGCTACATTTTCATTCTGAACAGTAGTAAACAACGACGTGTCATCAGCAAATAACTTAATACCACATTTAACATTGTGGGTAATATCATTAATGTAGATCAAGAACAACAACGGTCCAAGAACTGATCCTTGTGGTACACCTGCGGAAATTGTATCCCACTTTGAACATTGCCCATTTAGCACTACCCGTTGCTTACGATCTGACAAAAAACTTTTAACAATCCGAAGAACATTTCCATGTAAGCCATTGGATTCCAACTTGTAAATGAGACCCTCATGCCAGACCCTGTCAAATGCTTTTGAAAGGTCAAGGAAGATGGCACGTGTTTCTTTACTAGGAGTTTCATCGAAGGCTCTATAAATAGTTTGAGTGATGAGCAGTAGCTGATTGATAGTCGAATCACTGGGACGAAACCCTGATTGATGAGGCGATATAAGACCATTTATACTGAGATGCTCGTAGATGGCATCAAATAATAGCTTTTCAAAAAACTTTCCAAAAATTGGAAGTAGGGAAATTGGGCGATAGTTTTTCTTGTTCTGTTTGCAGCCCTTTTTATGCACAGGAATTATATTTGCTTTCTTCCATTGAGAAGGGTAAATTCCTGTTTCAAGGCATCTTTCAAAAATGCAACACAGAGGATCTACTATCGAATTGTCACATATTTTGATCATGGCAACAGAAATTCCGTCACATCCATGTGCCTTTTTAGAATCTAGAGAACGAATGATTCGAAGCACCTTTTCCCTGTTTATATCTATATTTAATAAGGGTGATGGAAACTGCGGAATAAATGTAGGGATAGTACTAAGAGCTTCTATCTCCCTGCATTGAGCAACAAAGAACTCATTGAAAATATTTGCTTTTGCTTCTACATTGGTAATAAATAAGCCATTTTCAATAAGAGGGGGTATGTTAGAAACTTTCTTTTTATTGAGAAGTCTGTTGAATAAGGTCCAATATGATTTAGCCCCAGTTACGTTATTCGATAACTTTCTGCCAAGTCCGAGATAATAATCATTTTTAGCATTGGTAATCATTTTTGATGTTATGTTTTGGACATTTTTAACAGAGTTCCAGTCTTCTTGCTTTCTACCACGTCTAACAAATTTAGCATATGTTCTGTGTTTGCGCTTAATAGCAGTTTTTAATTCCTGCTTCATCCACGGTGGATCCTTATCATCAAATTTGACAACTTTATTAGGTATATACTCCGAACAAATTTCAGCTAGAACATTTGTAAATATTTCTACCATTTCTGTAGGATTTAGCCCATCAAAGCAAGCTGTCCAATCGATTTTGTTAATTGATTCAATAATCATTTGAACATCAGCCTTGGAATAATCCCATACTGTCCTTTTATATGGAGGGGGAGATGGTAAAGAGACATTCAGTTTACCGTGGATAATTTTTGATGCTGACAGTGTTCGTCCAAGGAAGGGTGAACACCACAGTCAACAAACATATTTGGCTGGTCAGTAATAATTAAGTCAATGCAAGAACAGCCTTCATTTCTTATATTAGTTGGCTCCTTAATCAGTTGATACAGACCATTTATTTCCATAAATTCGTCCAAAGCAGTACCCTCGGGCTGTTCAATATCCTCAGTCCACCACATTGAAGATCTACAATTGAGATCACCTGTTAAAAATCATGCAGTGTGGATTTTCAGCTTTCATTTTATTGATGGTCTGTAGCAAGCTATCAATAAAGGTTTCAAATTGCTCGCTGTTTTGACTTGGACTACGATACATTGTCCCAAGGAGAACTTTTTTACGTGCTATTCTAATTTCAGTAATGATAATTTCAGGTAATAGCTCAAGGTCAGTCCGTCTCTTGATGGGTAGCCCTTCGCGAAAATAAAGACACACTCCACCAATTTTGGTATTGCTCGGGTGATCACTGCGATATATCTCTTTGCTAAACCCTTCAATATAGATTTCATCATTTTTCACAGTTTGATCAAGCATAGTCTCAGAAATAGCAATAATGTCATATTTGTAGAGGGCATCATAAGTTTCAATAAGAGGTATCTTTATTCGATCTCTAGCACAGATGCTATTCAAGTTCCAGTGAAAGAACTTCAAACATTTATTAATCTCTGGGCCAGGATTTGGATGAATGTCTCCACATAAAAGCAGCTGGCTGAATGGGCTGCACCCACCAACCTGAAAAATCTCCAGTGCGGTCCCAATAAGCAGAGCAAAAAGAATTTGCTGCACAAAACACAGAGCTTTCCTTGGGTACGCCTTGCAGTAAATGAGAATGGTTTTACATAATTTTGGTAGCTCAATTACAAGGGAAATCAAAAGCCAAAGACTAACAATCATACGTGAATTTATTTTTGCAAAGATAAGACTGACATCTGCACTTTTTGGGGGAGCAGCTGGCACAACAGTTGCAGCGAGGTGGGTCCAAAAGAAAGAAACAACGAGGGATAACGGCAATGAAAGAACAGATGAACAGATGAATAAGTACATGTAGGCAAAGTACTGAAGAGCACAAAAGGAAAACTCGACCATTGATATTTCAGGGACCTTTGGGACTTTTGACATTAAACAAATACGGTGTCCTGCGATTCCTGCACGCCACTGGTTAATTCCTACAGGCATCTACACACTTGATGTCCTTGGTCATTCTCAGCATCAGTCGACAAACTACAGGATGTTTTGAAAATACATTTTTGGATCTGAGATAAACAGCAGCATTGGAAAAACGAAAAGTAAAAACCACAAAATGAAAAGAAACAATAGAAAAGGAGGATAAATGTTAAATGTATAGAATAATAGTAATTAAAAACGCATCTATTGTGCAACATCAAGAAGAGCAGTTGAGAATGAGCTATCAGGGGAATTTTCTGTTGTTACTTTGGCAATTTAAAGAAATTGGATCAAAGAAATGTTTGGTTTGCTATCTAGGTATTTTAATACCCTTGGCTATAATTTCGAAAAGAAATAGAGAGCTCTTTTGCATCCCCTGTGACGCTTTCACTGAGAAAAACAGGAAGTTTCAAACCCCTTGAGATGGCCTTGATGTTTACGCCAAACAAACAGTTTTTTAAAACATGGTACAAAACCGCGCGGAACTAAACCATCTGGCAAAAGTTAGACGTGTTGCGATAAACGAAATTTTCCCACCGCGCGACATTAATTAGCCTAAAAATAGTAAAGCGTAAACATGAAATAATGAAATAAGTTTCTGTTATTATCATAGTAAAGTGGGGACAGTGTTCTTGAAATTTGCAAGAGGAAACGTTGATAGATCTCACTCGAGACTTACTCTTTAGTAAAACAAAATAATAATAATATAGGTAGGCACCAAAGGAGGGACATTTCATTCTCCAAAAAAAAAACAGCAAAAACAATAAAAAAAGCCCCTATAAATCCTTATCATTTTAAAGAAATGTTTACACCCTTTGAGAGAAGAAATTCCCCTTCTCGGACGCCTAAAAAGCCTACCACAAGGCCTTGGTCAAGATAAGGGGCATTTCACTCCCTGCAAAGGGAAACGCAAACGCCCAACAGGAGTTTTTTTTTTTTTTTTTGTGTGATTTATACACGAAAAATGAACCTAAGAAAAGTCCTTTTGCATTCAAACACTTTAGAATGTTTCTTAGACAATGAAATGCCCCTCGTCACATGCCTAACCGCCTAAACGCCTAACATAACAACAAAAATTTAGGTACCTACCAAAACACAAACGCTCTTTACGTATAGAGCAGCTTCTAGGATTGAGCTACAAAGTCCTCAGTCCTTAGAGTTTTCTTCATCAACTTTTTGTTGCAAGTCTCCAACAGAAGAAAAGAAGAGGAACTTTCCGTTCTTCATTTTCGCCGCTAGGTTACAGTTAATGTCCGCGAATACAAAACTGACATCACCACAGCCTTTCGCCCATTCAGATGCCTGTTTAAGAGTGCCAAGCCTGCTTCTAGTTAAGTCCAATCTGATCTTGATATCATCTAACTTTTTTCTGTTCCTATAAACCTTGGTTCGATCTCTGAACGAGGAGAAACGCACAATAATTTGCTGATGAACTTTCCCATCATCATCGCTTATCTTTTGCGGGCCGATTCTATGGGCCCTGTCAACAGAATCAATACCAACACCACAATCTAGTTCAGTAAGAATATCTTCTATCTTTTGCATACAATCTTCAGATTCATCATCCCCAGGAAGCTCAACATTATTAATTCTCAGACATTGCCTCCTGCTATATTGCTCCTCATTGTCAATTCTGTACTCAAGCCTATTGACGACCGCCAGCGAACTTTCAAGTCTTTCAATCCTATCTTCGAGACTTTTAATCTTGTGATCGCGTTCTTCTAACTTTTCTTCAAAGATTTCTTTCACTTTTTCAATTGCTTCGTCAATAATCAATAAATACTCTATCAGGTAACTTGCCCAGGAAATCTCGCACAGGCTTCAAAGCGGCTTCGATTATTTCTTTTACTTGGGACTGGGTAACTGGCTGCTCTCCCATGCTTTGCTGTAATCTCGTTTTAGGCCGTTCACGTATCAAAAGCTCTTCCATTCAACTTTCAGCTCAAAACTATCTTCAACGAACAAAGTAACAAACTCAAGTAAATTTACTAATTCATTATATGACTTTCCAGCTTAATTCATCATCCCTGCTACATTAGCTCATTCGTTAACCCATTACTTAGCTGCCGCAGCAAAAAGCACGACCGGCCGCCATTGTGCACGGATGAGGATGAAATTATTTAATAACTTTCAGCCTCCCACTACGATTGTGCAGTGTTGTTGAATCGAGAAAAAAAGTTATTGAAAAGCATTAGTCTCCCTTGTGTTGAAAAGTGTGTTGTAGAAACAAATCTTTATCAAGCAAACACTGCATTATCTAGGCATTGTTAGGCAGAATGGAGGATTGCAAAAAGCGATAAAAAGTGAATATCGATATTTTCGAGGTATCAAAGGTTATCATTTTGGCCCACGGCAAATATTTAGATAAACTCCTATTCTTTCGTGTATAATCTAAAATTTTGAAAATTCCAGAAAATGAATGTGCTTCCAGCCCTAAATATGGAGAGTGGTTTTGCTCTAAATGCCGCACAGCTTGTGTGCTTGTATGACGCCATTATTACAAACCCATAACAAAGTCATGTGGAAATAAAGCTTTGTGATAGGTTCCTCTGAAAAGTGTAAACAAACGCGCATTAAATATAAATAAACATGCAAAAGCCAAGACATTTTTCGTCCTTGCTGGTTAGATTCGTTTTATAAAAGCGTCGAATTTGAAATACATGTACTACCGCACAATGTTGCACGTTCTTATTAGATACAAAGCAGCATAAAAAATCCGTATGAAGTGTTGTAAACAGTTACGTACTAAAAGTCTGTCATCACAGATTATTGACATCATAGAACGCCTACTGTTCTATGACATGAAGTGAAAACAATACAAATTTGCTTCCACTTCAAAACATAATTTGCGCAGATCATTTGGTATCACTAGCCAGTTCGTACTATGAACAGTGTTCAACGAGAAGGATTTTAGTATTTACAACAATGGTTTCTGGATTTCAAGTATGAGCGCAAGCATGCAAAATGCCACAAACCTCTGGCAAGTTAAGACAGTCATCCTTTTCCGTAAAAAGTTCTTCATTTAGGTATTCAATTATTCCAGAGCCATACTTCCTGAACTGCAATAAAAAAAAGAGATACCGTGTCTATCAAACGATTTCCCAGTTTGAGCTATTGTTAAAGAAAACGGGCGTGTTAGTTATTCGTTGATAAACATTCAAACACAATAACCAACTTGGATCCGAGAATTTAGTTCATTTATCTGCACATATTGGTTTTCTTGGAATATTTTCTTGAAAAGTAGAACACCTGAAAGATTCGCGAGAGAGCTAAAAACAGTAGCCGCTTTCAGAGAGGTTCTCCTCCAGTAGAGTCTGCATATCAGCGACAAATCCTTGTTCTCAGTTCACGAGAAACGAGGAACCTTTCCTGATTGGCTGAAGCCTATCCATTTTGTTTGAGCAAAGTCTGTGTCTTTTTTCGAGTTTGCTAATATTCAATTGAAGCAGGCATGCACAAAATAAGCCAAAGAAACCCTATTGTGTGTGAGTATTTTGTCTACCATACTTATAGGCGGCTCAATTGAATATAATTCAATGAGTTGGTTCCTCAATCGTGGGAACCGCAAGTGACCTAGAAAACGGATTTGGTCGCTGTTGCGCAGAGTCTACTGGAGGAGAAACCTCTTTGAAAAAAAACCAGCAGAGTCTGTGCGCACGCCAGGGCCATAGGAAGCAGCTTCGGACGGGGGGGGGGCAATTGTTCTTAAAACAATAGAGAACAATACATCTAGTTAATGCTTGTGACGTAGTACCATTGTTTTCAAAATTATTGGGGGGCTTGAGCCCCCTGCCCCCTCACTTCCTACGGGCCTCGCACGCGAAGGCTAAAAACAATCACCAATAAGATCGTCAAAACTGCAGCTCAAAATTCACAGAAAAAGAGCTTTTTGATGAATTCCAACAGGACGGAGCTTGAATCACTCCAGAAACATATGTCTGTTCTGCCCGTTAAAAGTATGCTTTAACATGATTTGTAATGAAAAAACCATGCTCCCTAATCCTTAGACAAGGCTCAGTGCTCTACATGTTGCACATTTTCATTGAATAAAAACCTCTGTCACTGACAGTCACTGACAAGCTTTGTGTGCTCTCCACACCTGTGGTATGAAATATGGCACATTACCTTTGCTACCTTTACCACTAGATTTTTTCCCTTTTCATGGGTTTCTCGAGCTGAAGTTTTGCAAAAATCAACTTGATAATTTCCATGTCAAGGGTTTCTCAAACTGAAGGTTTTCAAAGGGGTTAATATTTTGGAGATCTTTTAATCAGCAAAATCAGACAAAACTTTTTCGATTCAATTTAGACTTTAAGCGAAAGACCTAAATTAGACCTAAATAAAATCTACACATAGATTACTACTAAACGGGGTAAGGTGGTATCGACTAGTTTTATGGATATACTGCAAAGTTAATTGTAATATATTTCGATTCACATGATTGGAAAGGTCTTTCTCACCATACAGTAAAAGCTCCGTAAGAACCATATTTGAAGGATTAACCCTATCTGGACCGGGGGGGGGGGGGCCCTGCCAGTTTTTTCTGGGTATCTTTTTTATGATAATTTCTAGGCTAATTATTTTTCGTGACTTTTCCTAACTATCCTTTTCGCATCTTTCACCAAAATTTCTACAATATATGTGATGTATTTTTGGAAATATAACAATTTTTTCAGAGAGTAGTTTTAACATCTTGTTTGTTTTACGGTCAAACCCTTTATAACTCCAAACCAAGATAACTCTTGACAGAAGTGAGATAAATGGATGAAATTTTCAGAGCAACCATAAATCAATAAGACAATATGGAAATAACCTATTTTTTTGGTTTTTCTTTTGTATTACGTCATTCATGACGTCATATATCTAATGAATTTAGGTAATAAATATAAGTTTATAAATTTCATAATTTTTTCAAAAAATTATGTTTTTCAGAAAATTAGATATTTCATCTGTTAATTAAAGTTATAAGAAGCATGATATTTTTCGTAAGAAAGTTTTTACAGTTAAATCTGTAAGAGTAATGTTTTTGGCCTAAAACAAAGAAAATTGATGACGTCATCGAAAATACAACAATTAGAGTAAAATAAAAGAGATATTCAGTCGTTTCACATTAAGTTACATATTATGACCAAATTTCATCTTTCTAGCCTTTGTCAATTCTGAGTTCTGAGGGGGGGCTAATTTAGCCCCCCCTCGGCCTGAGGATGCTCAAAAAAGCTCGGTCCAGATAGGGTTAATATATCCAAATGGCCGCAGTAGCGAAAAGACTCCATCAAGAAGATCACGTCGTTTCTCATGAAAAGAAGAGCAATGCAACCTAGAAATAAACCACGCCTCAAACAATTTGTGAAAACTATTTTTAGTGGAAGAACCAAAGCAACATCGCTTAACTTTATCATCCTTACAGATATTTCATCCCAGCCATGTGCTTTATTGGGATTACTTGAAATGATGCTGTAGGGTGATGAAAGGTCGTTTGTTGATTCTAATACAGATATTCTTAAGGAAATTTTAAAATACATAAATGCAATACAACGCTTTGAACAAAATGATGCTCTTAATGATAAGCTGCTGCTACCTGCAAGGGGGACATAGTTTTATTGTAGAGTAGTTACGTGTATTGTCTGGTATCGTCTTTTCTTTTGCTCCGTGTTTATTAGTAGTTTTTAACTTTATGTTATGGCCGCAGAGTAGACACAGTCTATTGCTCCCTCTGGTAACGTTTCAGTAGTTGTTGCCAAAGGCAGCCTTACTATTCTTAATCAATCAGCGAGCGAAATTAGTCTGCCGTCGGCCTATGTAGACAGTTCGCTGGCTGGCGGCTTGTGAGCATTTATCCAACAAAAAACAACACACGTACTTTTTTTATAAGAAACTAAGAATTTGGGCCAGTACTGGAAGTTTCTTAAAATGATCAGATTTTGAGTACTCAGAGTTTCTTACGAATTTCTTAGAGGTTCCATAACAATCTTCATGTTCACTACCTGTTCCCTCGTGAAGATTTCAAACAAGGTTTTTTAAGCCTTTCCAATGTTTAGACATTACTCAAGTACCTTACGAGTAATATGATATAGGAAACAAGTGAAAGTAAAGTAAAAACATGTGGAGGATTTCCATTATCAAAATAAATAGTTTCTTAGCTTATATTTTCCCATTACTGGAGTTTCTTGATTTTTTGGCGATCTGCGAATTGAGTTTCTTATAAGCAGTTTCTTATAGAAAAAAATACGTGCAAAAGTTGAGCGAAATTAGACTGCCGTCAGCCTATGTAGTAGACGGGCCAGCTCACGGCTGCGGTTTGCGGGCGCGCGACTTGTGAGCATTTATCCAACAACCAACAAAAGTCCTCCAACAAAAGATAATGAGTTCTTCCTACCTACATAACTACGAACTACCTAACTACGACAATGGACGAAAAAGGTTTATTTCTGACAATGCAGAACTCAATATTATGGACCACAGAACCATGGACTACAGAACTACGGAACCAAGAGCCTTGGACTCGGGAAATAGAAACCGGCCGGCGAAGGAGAGTAACTCAATATTCTAAATCATTTACCTTTTGAACCATTACCCAACTGTGAATTCAAACGTAATACACGATTCCTTAGTGATAATCATTCAATTAATTTCTATAAAAATTAACCTCGCTACAGTCGCATTTGGTACAAATACTAATCGGCAGCAGTCGCTGACAGTTGTTATATCCAGTATAGTAGAGTAATATTGTAAGTAATGTAACTTGTAATTATGTAATCGCAGGCTTTGACGGAAATATAGAAAACAAATTCTTTTTTCGAAGGAATGAAATTCGATGTAACGCCGATCCCTGATGAGATTTTACAAAAAAGTAGAACAACAAATGTGGAGTGGGGCCTGTAGAATCGATTCATGGTAAAACCAGCTCTGTATCTTTATTGGTCGAATATTAATTTTTATTTTCGTGAAGGTACGCGAAAAGTTGTCTCAAAAACCTTGTTTTCAGTCATTTGATCAAGATACGATGATATCATTGGCTAATAAAGCGTGAAAATAAAAGAATTGCGGTTTTTCTTGTACCCTATTGCAAGATTTGACTTGCATGCTCGACAGAGCCGATACCAGTTTCTCATTCGTAGGGGGGCAAACAAATTATTAAAGTATTATTTTTAAATTATTATTATTTTAAATTATTATACAAAATTAATATAAAAATAATATATAAAATTATTATTATTTAAAAAAAAATTATTAAAAGGATTAAATTATTTGTCGTCCTGAAGGGGTACAGTAACCTCAAACTCTGCACACTCTTCCGGTATTAATTTACGTTGCTATATAGTTTGCTCGTTCGAAATTGAAAACTTACTTCTTTGAATTATATTCTCAGAATTAACTAATAACTGGCCATGTAAACCATCACAACCCACCCCAGTAAGGCTCCTCTGGTTATTGGTTATCATCTGGTTGTTTTACTAACATTTTTTGTTCGGTTATATTTCATGGAGGGGGCTCTCTTTTGAGTAGTTTACCTACGTAGAGAGCCCATCCTTGATAAAACAATCTTAGATACAATCAAGTAAAGAGCATACAGTTCAAATCCTTACTGGTTGCTGAAGCACGCGGAAATCAACCAATTTGACGGTATTCAGCCAATCAAATCGCCTCTTTCTAACCCCGTGATATCAAATCGGTCGTTGGACATTTGAGCAGGTTACTTGCGCTCGCAGAGAAAGACGGAACGAAACAAATTTGCAGAAATTGCTCAAGACTGGATGTTTTTGAACAAAATTTGGAGATATTGGATTGAAAATGAAGTCAAATTGATGCTTGAGTCATTCGTAAGTGAATCATTTAGCTCAAGAATACAAACTAAGCCTTAATGGAGCCAACGTATGAAGGTTTAATCGGTGAGAAGCTAAGGCCCAAATGACATTTCTGATAGAGATCACTGAAAATCGCCTGCGATTTTGATATGTAAAAGAAGGGAAAGTGTTTGGCTTATTTCTTAGGGCAATATCCATAATAGCTGAGATTTTTATCCTTATATCTTATTTGTAGCGAATTTTATCAATGTTTTAACGAAAGTCAATATTCGTCGACCGGAAAATGAATACAATTTTGGCTCCAAATGAGAAATTTGTCTGAACACGCTACAAACTGCAGAGGGGCATCCCCTCAACCGATTTTTCAAAAAATTCCATGTAATTGATTTAACTTAGTAGCCATTTCAATTTTCGTGAGGGTACTCAAAAATTCCCTTCCAACGACCGATTTGATATCACGGGGTTAGAAAGAGGCGATTTGATTGGCTGAGTACCGTGAAATTGGATGATTTCCGCATGTTCAGCAACCAGTAAGGATTTGAACTGTATGGTTAAGTAAAGTAATTTCTTAATTCATTTTCAGTATTATTAGCTTTTTAGTTCTTATTGCTCTAATTTGTTTAGTTATAGAGTATTGGTGTTGAATTGTATTTAAGATAAATAGGCAGACAGACAAATAGACAGACAGACAAACAGATTGATTGATTGACTGACTGATTGCTAATGAAACTGTAACTGAAAGCAGAAACTTAAGCTGAAACACTAACGCACAGCAGAAAACCATCAGACCCATCTCACTGGAGAGGTGATGCACTTATCCAGCCCCTAGCCTGAAGGCCAAATTTTCTCCATGCCAGATCGAGGTCCAACTATGCTTCATCGGTGGCTCTTGGGGCCCAGCTCCCACGACATCACACTTCGAGGCAAAAATTCCTCGATATTTCATTGCAATTAGGCTACTGGAGTTTCCATTCCCCACATATTTGCACATTATGAAATATATAATGGAAGTAGAACTGAGACTTACAATGTATTTTCTCAAAAATATCAAATGAAAGTCTCACTGGTGGAAAACAAGATTCCGTCTTAGGCCCTCCTACCTTGTTTGTTTAGCAAATTATTTTGAGACATCCAGTAATTATGTGGTTTCTTGGAACATTCTTGAGGCAGTTGTCATCATTTCAAAGCCGAAAATTGGTCAAGATGACTACAATTTCCAATTCCTGCTGCAAGCTCTTCAAAAACAAGATTTGAAGGAAAAACGCTGATAGCCTTGAACGGTCTGATCGAGTTTTAGGGAAATAACTTTTCGGGTAACAATTCAAATCTATGTTAGCGTTTTCACAGCAAAATGGCATATCGTCCGTTGGAACTGGTGAATGATTCGCAATAGATACTTCATTTAAAAATCTACTATCGAATAACACAAGTAGCCAAATTGATTAAAAGTATAAATATCAAAGCTACTATCAATGAAAGATATTTCATACCAGATTTTCTTCACCATCTCTCTTTGAATGTCTCAGTAGTATCTGTTCTAACTCGATGCCCCCAATTTTGTAATATTCTTTTGCCATTGACACATCAAAACTTGCACTGCACCTGCACAGAATTTGAGTCTATTTATGCAGGAAAAAAGTTGCTTGATACCCAATGCAACATAAAATAATGTTATCGGATGTACTCAAGATTGGAATGGTAGACGACTATCTGGTATATGGCATACGAAAAATCAATGCCTGGCAGCAAAAAAATAAGAAACCAATAAAATTGTCGAGACTAGAAATCTAAAGAAGTATGACAGGTCTCTTTTTTGCAATGACTTACAACAGGTAGATTGGGAAACCATTCTCAACACATGCAACAACAATTGTGACGAAATGACCACCACATTTCAGGACAGCTTCCAGTCGATTTTAGACATGCATGCACCAATGGCAAACAAGAGGCTGCACTCCCAAACAGCACCCTGGATGACGCCTCTCATTAGAGAACTAATGATAAAAAGGGATGCTGCCAAAAAAGATGCTGAAAGATCTCCTGTTATGTAGAATTCATGCAAAAAGCTTCGCAATCAAGTAACAAAGAGTGTCCGAGAGGCAATACGATTACACTATCAGGATTTGATAAAAGAAAATAAACATAACCCAAAAAGGATGTGGAAAGCTATCAACAAGGTGCTCGATAAGGACAATGGCTCTACGGAGATTTTGAGCCTTGATGTGCAGGGTAAAGTACCAACGAAGAAACGCGACATTGCCCAAGCACTTAATCATCACTTTGTCACTGTAGGCCCTAAATAATTGAGTAGAATTGAGTCACGGCCGGATGACGACCCTGTTAGTTGCTTTAAAAGCTAAACAAACGATATGATTTTCACACTAGCTGATGAAGCCACTGTCCTAAAGGCCATTAAAAATCTTTAAAATGGTCAGACAGCTGGACCTGATAACGTCTCTATAATAATGACTGTCAAAGATGCAGCGGACTTCATCCGTACACCATTGGTGATGATCTATAATTCTTCCATGGAATCTGGAGTTTTCCCAGACTTTTGGAAATTAGCCAGGGTGTCCCTGACTTTCAAATCTGGCAACAAAAGTGACGCAAACAATTATAGGCCCATCTCAATCACTTCTGTTTTTGCAAGGATATTTGCAATAAAACACAAGCATAGGGTTTATAGGAATTTTGTACGTCGTGGAAGAAGGCAAGAAGACTGGGTTCTAGTCAAAATAGCTCACAACGAGGCAAAAAAACATGATAGTTAATGCAAAAGAGGGGTATTTCTTAAATTTGGGGCGTAAATTGCCTGATCCCAATCAAGGAACCAAGTCATATTGGTCGGTCTTAAACAGGTTGATTAATAGAAAAAAGTCAGTGAATATCCCCCATTGTTAGAAAATGGAGTGTTTATAACGAACCTACAAAGTAAGGCTAGCATTTTCAATGATTATTTTGTGCAGCAGTGTTCGATGATAACAACAAGTAGCACCTTACCTACTTTCCAAACAAGGCCTAAATCATTATTTGAAAACCTAATAATCAACCGGGAAAAGGTACTTTAGATACTTCAATCATTGGACCCAAAGAAAGCCCATGGTTGTGATGAAGTTTCTATTGCAATGGTAGAAATATGTGACAAGTCAATATTGGAGCCCTTGTGCATGATTTATGAAAAATGCCTTGAGAGTGGAGTCTACCTTGCTATCTGGAAGAGAGCCAATGTTATTCCAGTTCACATAAAAGGTAGTAGACAATCCAAACAAAATTATCGTCCTATATCTCTATTGCCTATCTTTGGGAAATTCTTTGAAAAGATCATTTTTGAAGCAATCTATTGTCATCTTTGTGACCATGACCTATTAAACATTCATCAGTTTGGTTTTCGTCCCGGCAATTCAACCATCAACCAACTGCCAGCCATTCCAATTTTCGCGAGGGTACTCAAGAATTCCCTTCCAACGACCGATTTGTTATCACAGGTTTAGAAAGAGACAATTTGATTGGCTGAATATCGTGAAATTGGATGATTTCCGCGTTCTTCAGCAACCAGTAAGGATTTTTTTTTTATTTTTCTATATATTCAAGATAAAAATTTACAATACAATGATACCTCCTACGATACTCTCTAATTACAAATTTTCGACACTACGGAGATGATACCAAGAGGAGCGAATGGCACGACTACCCTAAGGCCATAACATGAAACAAAAACAAGGACAATACCAGAACAGTATGTAAAGGGGTCAAAGAACAGAACGAACAGCATACAAACATTAAACTAAGCTACAAGTCAGGACAGCCAGAAACCAAATAATTTGAATTAAATGAAGTATCATGGCTGGCAAGATGTCTTTCTTGGTTGCAAGCTACCCCAAACTACTAGCTATTTAAACTAAAAAGGGACATTAAACAGATGGAGGGTTGGGATACGGAGGGTATTCATAAGAAAATGGACAAGTTAATTAAGGCGTTCTCTTTCCAAAATAAACTTAATTGTTAAGTTCAAGATTACTGCATTTGCTTCCGAAGGCAGGCTTTCATCTCCGTATGGTAAAAGCTGCAAAATATTGTTCCCCCGGGGCTTCAGAATATCCGTACATTCGGAGCACATCATTTGCACAAGCGAGAAGACTTCGTCTGTACATCGTGAAAGAATCGCAGAGCAGCAAAAGGTGTGCCGTGTCCTCAATGCCATCGTTAATCGGGCACATTGGGTTGATTGTGTGTTTAAAATTGTGCTTGAATTTGTGAAAATTTAGTTTGCTCAGCCCAACCCTTAACTGAGTTAAGTACGCAATCCCTTTTGGACTGTGTAAACCATAAACAGAGTTTTTTTTTATTCAATGAAAACAATTAAAAGTAACAAAGAACAAGATTTATAAACTACGTGCCATCCATAGTGGGAAAGGACATATTGTCAGCGAGTTCCCACTATGAATGACACTTACAATGTCAAATGTATCAAATTAATTTGACTAGTACACACGTACACATACGGACTTACATACAAACATACACACAGATACATTCACACATAGATACAGTCACTAACATGTCAAGCACGAATGCTTTGTTTCCAGAGGATGCTAGGTTTCGTAATCTACAAGATCAAAACGCTCGGATGATTTAATGTACTTTATTGTAGCTTCAAGAACTATTCTGTTGATGATATACGGATTTTCAGTACTTCCATACAATAGCAGTGAACAAAAGAAATTATCATCAAGGTTGGGAATGTCTAAGTTCAGAAATTCTGAGAGTTCGCCATGGAGATTCATACGAGAGTTGTTAAACAAAGGGCAGTGCAGGAGGAAATGCTTATTATCCTCATTTGCTGTACCGCAATTGCAAAGTGGACTTACGGCGTTAAATCTGTGCCTAAACCTATGCTCATTTAGTGCATTGAACTGCAAGCGCAATTTTGTTAAGATTTTAATACCCTCAATATCATATATGTTGTAAACACAGTTTTCAGTTGGACGTATCTTGGAGAGCAGTTTTCGCTTGAATTCGGCAATAGACTTGGAACACCTGGTATCGCTATCCAGTAAATTCCATTCAAAAGGCGCATTACTAAAATATGTATTTGAAAATTGCACAGTCTTGTCAATGGAGGGAGAATACATCCGCTGATTTCTAAGATTATAGCTGGTTTGTCGTTCAGAAGGGATTTCATTGAAGAGATATTCTGGGACCTGTTTACTTTTCATATTGAAAAAATGACATAAACGACGATACCATCTTCTACTATAAAGGGTTTCCCATCCCAACTCATTGTAAAGCCTTTGCCGATTTGTACCTCTCCACGCACCAGAGACAGCCAGGAATGCAGAATACTGGGTTTGTTCCAATTTTTGTGTAAAACCTAGCCGCTTTTCTGGGTCATATCTATGATACAATAAATCACCATAGTCAAGGTGAGGCCTCACGTATAATTTGTAAGATAGATTAAGAACATTCCTGGAGACATACTTTGAAAGATATCGTATCAGACCAATACCTCTTCTAGCCTTTAGGATGGCTGCTTGATATGACTTTGAAAATTTAACTTTGAATCCAATATCATTCCTAAATGCTTGTGTTCATCTTCCCGTTTGATTTCGTCATTGCCTAATGTTAAAGGCGGGTGGACTATTCTAGCTTTTTTCGTGGAAAATATGACTTCCTCCGTTTTATCTGCATTAAATTGCATTTTCCACTGCCAAGCCCAGATCCGTAATTTTTCGAGATCTCGATTCAATTCTTCAGCGCCAACGATTTCGTTTTCAATCACTGAAAACAAGGAAGTATCATCTGCAAAGAGTTTGACCTCACAATTCAAGTTATCACAGAGATCATTTATATACACCAGAAAGAATAAAGGACCCAGCACAGACCCTTGGGGTACACCTGCGCGAACATCCTGCCACTCTGAAGTTTTTCCATTCAAAACAACCCTTTGTTTCCGATCTTTTAAAAAACTGCTAATAAGTGCGAGCATGTTACCAGATACTCCGTTACCAGATAATCCGTTAAACGGAGTTGGCAGGAGGTCTAATCTGTGAAAATAAGTTCTTTTTGAAAATGCCGACAAACGTGGATGCCCTCAACACAGGATCAAGTTTATTCCGCTCAAGTAAGCAGTTAGGATAAAAACTAGACCTGAATTTTTCCGTTCTTGCCCTTATTTTCTCTACTACTGGCTGGTTTCGAAAAATATAGTTTGTTTCATGCAGTGGTGGAATGGGGTCTCGCGTGTATGCTACCCTAATAATGAATAAAACTGTATGCTACCCTCTTTAAGTATTTGAAATGAAATGAAGTGAAGTGAAATGAAATGAAATGAAACAGCACAATATTGTCATTATTAACTCAGATTTCTAGAACAGGCAATGACAGAGGGTTATTTTGTGGAGAAAATGACTACCAGGAAAGGTAACGATGATCCGAGAGTTAGATTAGAGAGTTAGTTAGAGATGATTCGAGGTTGATGATGTTTTACTTTACTCGTATCTAATTTGCACAACAAACCATTAATAATTTTGTGTAAAAGATTCCATTAGTTGGCCATCATTAGTTGTGCATGCTCTGTATCGGTCTGTTGCTGCATCAACGGCTCTCGTACTTCTTTGTGTCGCATTGCATTCTCTCTTTTTGGCATCTTAAGCTCGTATATGTTATATTTGGGACAGATCAGATTTTTGGGATGGAAACCGAAAGAGAAACATAATTACAAGCATGAAACTAACTATTCGGTACAGAGGGAGATTATAAATTCCAAATTCGGAGAGTGATGCCTTCTTCTTCAAGAATTAGCGTTTTCAGGGGCTAGAATTTGCAATCACGAACGCTCAATGCACTGATTTGAGGTCAGAAATCATTGTGTCTAGCCTTCTAAAATATAGTTTTGAATAGTCAAACAAGAACAACCAAAACATTTATTTTCTGGGAATTCTAAAGAATTGAGACGCATCATGTTGGCAAATACAGGTGAAGGGAATATGTCTAAACTTAAGTCAAAGCTTATTACGAAATCGATGCCATAAATTTGCAAGGTTCAAGTCGCCACCGCAGAGGAATTTTTGAAGAGGCCCATCTTTTCTGATACACCCGTTCCATTTTCCATAAAAATAGCTCTTTGAAAAAAAATTCAAAAAATATTCACTCTTACTAACGTTCGTGGTCTTTGCAATCCATATGATTTCAAAATACTTTAGAAAATTCACCATGGCTAAATAAAGTGCAGGGTTGAAATAAACACTTACACCATTTGTTAGCAGGGTTGCAAAAAATAACTAAATTAAAATCCAACTTCTACAAGTGCTGCAACTTGACCAATGCACTAATAACAAAGTAGTAATACCTTGAAAAGAAATCCCCAATGTTCACAGCAGATCTTCGAATCGCGGCCCCGAGAGAATCTATCCGCTCTTCTGGGGTAATTGAGGTGATGTCGGCTCTGAGAAACAAATGAGCCTCCGAGAGCAGTTGGTGAAAAACATGTGGGTTTGCAAATTCAGAGCCCTCAATAAGATTCATCTGAAGAAAAAACAGAACATGGGCATTAGAAGACTACAAAATGTATGCAACAAAAGGTGAGTCAATGAAGAGGACGAGGTCCAAATAATAATTAGGAATCTATGTATTCATATTCTTGCACTTAATGAAACTAAGCATGATCCTAATTACCCTAACGGGTTGACCCGTCTCCCTGGCTACCAACAAGAACGCTTGGACAGTACAGGCAGCGGAGGTGGTGCTTCTATTTATATAAGAAACTCTACCGGGTGAGTCAGAAAAAAGGATAACCACTTGAAAGGCCACTGCTCCATTTCATTTTATAACATTTATACAGGGTAAGTATTCAACGTATAATGCAAAAATTGATTTACAAACTGCCCTGTTAAAAGAAAGAAAAAAGCAACTTACAATATCAAGATAAAAACTAATATATAAGTATTAAAAGTCAAAAGGAAAAGTATGATTATGTACAGGATCTGGCATTTTTCAATGACGATTTGAAATGTGTGAAAGTACTGGCCATCTTATTTTCTCTTTTAAGTTTGTTCCAAAATTTGGCCCCTCTATATGAGAAGCGTTTTTGGCCACATGAGGTTTTTAGCAATGGTACATAAAGGTCTGTGTTGGTATTACGAAGCTGTCTAGTGCTGGTTTTTGATAACCTTTGGAACAGTTCTGTAAGATAATCAGGCGCTTCATGGTTTATAGAACTATAGACCATTTTCAAGGTTTCTGTTTCGATAAGATCGTTGACCGTTTGCCACCCTAATTGCCTGATGATAGGTGCTGCAGACGATCTGTAGGGGCTGTTTGTCACGATCTTAGCTGCACGATTTTGGAGCTTCTGAAGCTTGTTGAGTGTTGTGTTGTCACAAACACCCCAGACTGGGCAACAGAAACGGAAGTGAGGCTCAACCATACTTCTGTACATGGTCTGCAATATGCTTAAAGGGAGATACTGTTTACCATGGCGTATCATACCTAATGCCCTTGATATCTTTTTTATCATTTCGGCTATGTGAACATCCCAACTCAGATATTGGTCCACATGTACCCCTAAGTATTTTGTGTGCTCTATCATTGAAATGTTATCATTGCGAATAACAAGTGCCGGCTTTATAGCTGATGTTTGTTGAATATCCTTAACCTTTTTGCGACTTCCAATCAACATGCTGTTTGTTTTTGCAACGTTAAGTGACAGCTTATTTCCAGCTAGCCATGTGTTCAGACATTCAAGGTCACGGGTCACAGTCACTTTTTATAAAAAATATTAGATACTAGTATATTTTTTAATAAAAAATAAGTGTGACGCGTGTGACCCGTGGCTTTCTTTGGTAAAATATGTACTGAGACATGTAAGAAGGGTGTGACCCGTGCTGTGACCCGTGGTGTGACCCGTCGTATAACTCGTGGTGGGACCAGTCTTCTATCCTAAATGGCTATGCTTCATTCGAATTTAAACACTAAACCAACCACCTTCAATTGATGGAAATATTAAAAACTTCGACCAAATGAATGTAAAAACTTTCACAGCCACATACAATTCTCGTAGCATCACTGTTCTTCTACGCCATGTATAAGAAACAACAAAGGAAGAACCCGAGCAAAGGATTACCTTTGTCAGCTGTTTTTCAGATTTTTGGTGCTGCCGTTAAAGCCCCCTCCAGTGAGAAGAGGGGCATTATGAAAATACTTTATGATGAATATGTTTTACAGACAGACATACCTGTTCGAATTTTCGCGTATATTTATGTTTTAGTCCTGTTTTACACGTCAAAACATGCATACATGCACTCACTCGACCTCAGACAATCCTCGCCAAAACCCTTGTCACAAAATGGAAAAAGGTAGATCTGAGGAGCAAATACCCCCCTTTACCCCCCAAGTCAATGTTGCTGATTTCTCTAACTTGGAAAATATCATGCAGCAAGTGTCCTGAGTGAAGACAAACAACATTGACTTGGTGGGAAGGGGGGTTTATTAGATATTTCCGCTGAAGTTGTAGGCACTTTGATTTTTGTCGAAAAATGCTGAAAAATTCAGTTTGTGATATGAGGTTTTGGCGAGGATTGTCTGAGGGTAAAATTTGTTATAATAGCTCAAATTTAAACTTTTTCACTCGAATGGTACTAATTCGATGGCGCTCGTTCCGGATATGTGATTTGTTTTGTGATTAGTGATGTTGATTATTCAATTTGACGTCACGAAATAAATCAAAACGGCATTTGGCTCTGAAATCATGGAATTTCCACCTTCTATCGAACCACACTTACCTCACATAAGTATTGCACCACCTAACGCAAAATGGCGGCCAAAAGTGTCTTTCAACCAAATCAAAAAAATTTACATAATAAAAGCATCAGCATTTAAGGGTTTCTCTACCAGGTATTTTGGTCGGAAAATAATTGTTAATTCGTATGCTTTTCATTCATTAATAAATGAAACGTTGGTTTGTTGGCTTTTTTGATAAATTAGCAAAAACATTCGGACAAAACTGAACAAGATTTTGGCAGCATGGCTGGAGGAGTAGGCCAAAACAAAACGAGAAACGGATAGAAAGCTGGGGGCAAAGACAACAAAGTCTTAGTGTTTTCAAATTTGGATTCTACAAACTTTATCGCCATGATAAAAGTTTTCCACTTTGAATGTGATAAAAGAAGAAATTTCAAATTAGTAACAAGGCCGTCATTCAATGTAACTGAACTTTAATTTCTCTAAGAAGGAGTCACGTTAAATTTCAAAATTACTGTAAAACTAAATTAAAATAAGCGATTTGGTTAAGCACATCAAAATCCATATATTTAAGCGTCAATCACTTGCCTAAAGTCTTCCAGGAAGCAAAATTAATTTTAATCTGATAAAAGTAATATCAAGGATATTCTTACGTTGGAATGGTTTCTTTCCGTTATCTCTTTGTGTTTATCCTTCTGGCATTCCTCACGGAAAACTTTTGTCACAGCGATAAAGTTTGTAGAATCCAAATTTGAAAACACTAAAATGTTGTTGTCTTTGCCCCCAGATATCTATCCGTTTCTCATTTTGTTTTGGCCTACTCCTCCAGTTATGCTGCCAAAATCTTGTTCAGTGTTGTCCGAACGTTTTTGCTAATTTGTCAAAGAAACCAACAAACCAACGTTTCATTTATTAATGAATGAAAAGCATACGAATTAACAATTATTTTCCGACCAAAATACCTGGTAGAGAAACCCTTAAATGCTGCTGCTTTTGTTATGCAAATTTTGTAGATTGAGCTGAGCGACACTTTTGGGCGCCATTTTGGGTAAGGTGGTGCAATACTTATGTGAGGTAAGTGTAAACAAATGTACTGGCAGCCAAATATCATCGATCTTATGAAATAACGATTTATTAGTGGACTAGTATAGCGATACTGCAAGAAACTGACGGGTCACACCACGGGTACAGTGTCAGTTTAGTTTTCCTACAATATCAAGATGTAGTGACCAGCTGTTTTCGTCGTTTCGTCAAGAGTTTCAACAAGAGTTTTGACTTTGTTTACCTTTAGTCAAGGGTCGAGGCGTTGAACAGACTCTAACATTCGAAAATAGAATGAAATATTGTAAATTCTTTTCTCTTGGAATTTGCATAACAAAAGTATAATGTATTGCAATGGCTTCGATTCGCTCGGCCGAACACAACATTCGAGCTCTCTTACTTTCAAAAATCAAAATGTGCATTCTTTCGGGATTTTTCTCTGCCAAGTCTGCCAGCTCTACCGTTTTCTCAATGTGCCTTCTTTTGGCAACTTAGATTTTTCTCTGCAAAGCGTACAGTGCCATTTTCAGAAGACTTTGCAGCGTACAGGGCCCTTCAGATGCCCAAAAGCAGATGCCTTTGGAAGAGCGTAGATCTCACGATATGATTGCGACGGCCTAAATCTATTGCAGCTGCGGTCAAGATTTTATGCTGCAGTCATAAATTTTGGTAACTATGCGTTGCTAGGGGGCATATTCCCTTCATGCATTGGGTGAAATGACGTCCGCCATCTTTTCCGTAATCGTCTATTAATTTTTCATTGCATAAGACCGTTAATGTGCTTTATTTCAAAAATGGTTTTGAATAATCTAAACACCTTTTTGATTCAAATCCTGCACAAGCGATTCTATAAAAAAATATCACAAAAACATTTTTGCATTTCAGTTCTCCTTTAATTTTGAGGAAGCATGTTGAATGCGAGTTTCTAAGCATTCTTTATTTTATCAAACTCCTTGTTTCATGATGCAAAGTTTTGAAAAATTCTTGCTAAACTCTCCCTGGATATAGCACCCTCGCATTCCTTCACAAGGCAGTTGGTTTCAGAGTATGGCAGATCATGTGAAATTGGTCGAGCTGTTGACGATAGGTGGCCTTGGGGAAGTTCGTTTGTTTCTACCCAGTCGTAATCTCAGTGGAAGTTTCAAATGAGACATATCGCTGTGTAGGAGCTCAGCCGGGTTCAACTCTATTTGAATAATGGCGGAATTCAATCCTTGTTGTGACTAGAGAAGAAGGAATAAAGAGCAACAGCTTTCCTCGCAATCCCGTGGAAGAGAAACAGCACAGCGAGAGAGAATACAATTTTGATCATAATATAGGCCACATCTACGGTGCAATATTGTCCGCGGCCAGAGAAGGGCAATTTGCATTCAGCTATCAAACAATTTTTAAACCATTGATTCCTGTTGGTTGCTTATTAATGCGAAAACAGTTTTCTCGGTTCATTTTTGGGTAACGAGGAAAAAATAACTTACAATTTCTCTTGAAACTTCCGTTGCAGGTACTAGTTCCCGAACATACGCATTCCAAGGCATGACTCGTTCTTTTCCAAGTGAGCCACATTTACTCCTATCAATGAATGATGAAGAGTGAATTAGAATTGCTCAGACAAGTAATCCACGATTTATCGTCAAAAACAGCCAAATGTCTGTACGACATGTAAAACTTCCACAAACATTAGGGCAATCTTTATTTTTGATAGTAACATGCTGAAAGCTTGTTTCGTCGGACACAAATTGCAAAATCTCCTACCAAGCAGTCAGGAAAAAGCAACTATGTGTATACTTGGGCAAAAAAGTTTTGTTTATTTCCCGGTTGTTATTCAATACGTCACATTATGATGAGGTGAATGTAAGATGAAAAAGAGCTGTCAGCATGTCATGACGGTTTCACTTTTCAAAAATTCTGTAAATTTTTGATGAAAGAATATTTTAAGAAATGATACAGGAAGAACCCGCAAAATAGAAACAACTTTTCAAGAAACCTCAGACTGATATTTTGAGAAAGGGTACCCTTGAATATGAAACTTCTGCAAGTTTCAATGGGAGACTAAACAGGCTGTTTTAAAAAATCTATATTAATATTTTCTGAAACAAAATTTGCTGGCCGTAAATCTCGAGCACCATTGAACCGATCCTCGCAAAACTTTCCAAATGTCGTCGTCTTCCCTGTACCTAAAATAAATATTTCGTTCTCTCAAATTCGCCCCGAAAGCAGGGTAAAGGGGCAACGCGGCGATGTCAAAAGATGGAATCCCCTTACCCACGTACAAGGGAATTATATTTAGACACGTCCTGATTGCCAGACTATTAGTAGGGGAGACCGGGGTCAATCGTAACACTTTTTGAAAAACCAGCCATATCGTCTAAATAATGATTAATTGCGCTATTGGAGAAAGATGATATTGTAGTTGCATCTCTTGGAATGGAATAAACCTTAGTTTCAATCATTTGCAACCAATTTTCGTGACGCTGTGATAGTTTTAAAATCAGTGGTCAAGTGCTACAATTGCCCAGGTGACACGCGGCAATTGTAGCACATGGTTAAAGCAAATGTTACATATCTTTGAAATCATTACAGATAATTATTGCACGACTCTGTGTTTTTCCTCAAAAAATGCAACACCAGTTAGCAGATTATTCATTGCAAATGAAGTATAAGACGTGGTATCTATGTCTTTGTAAATTTAGGTACATCTGTTGCAAAAAAATTAATCGATTATACACCTTGAATTACGAAGCAGCCGTCATCTCCTGTTTTTGTGATTCTGAAAACTGCATTGAAATCCGAGATAAAAGCAGGTCCTCCGTTGTCACGGAAATCAAAGGCTTTGGGTAGACTCATCACAAAAGCCTCAACATCCCTCATAGAATTGGATGGCTATCGATAGAACTGAAACCTCAGATTACAAATGTTGAATGAATTCAAGAACCATGTCATAAGTGATTCCAAGGCTATTGAAAGCCAAAAAGAATCCGAGCAGAAAAGATCACGAATTCGTTCCTTGCCAAGGAAGGCTTCAGGAAGGGAGGAGCTAAAAAGAGACGATCAGATTATATATCTTCTCACATTTCATTTTTCTCAGATTGGTTCCTTTCTACAGCTAAGATACCGCAGGCGCAGGCAGTAGAGGGAGATAAAAGGGCAATGAGCGGTTTAGATGTCTTACTCAGAGCTTCTTATTGAATTTCGCCCGTTCTAGAGGAAGGGAAACAGATAAGCTCACTACCAAGAGCACTTCGAGGGGGTTTTGAATGAGAGTTTATTCTGAACAGTTCGTGAATTGAACAAGGAATGCGCATAATATGTTGAGGGGTGCGATAATGACTTACTGTTTCTTTCATTTGTTGATTAATCCAAAAATAGGGGGGTATCGCCCTTTTTAAACGCTTAATTAAATGAATTAAAAGCAGTTAGATGTGAAAATATAAAGAGATTGGGAATTAAATCGGGGAAGAGAACTGATAAGAGTTGGCAAAAAGGGTTTGTACTGAGTTTTGAAAATGGAGACATTACACCAGGATCATCTGTGTAAACATGAAGAATGTTAGTGAGACTGCAATGGATCTTAGCATACGCTACTTAGATGAAACTCTTTTTTGTTGCACGTCTATTGATTAATTTACCCATGTTCTACTATTGATTTGCAAGACGATTTAAGTAATTTAAGGAAGAAATTCTAACAATATTTTGTAAATTAAACAATGAACATCATGATAATGCCATATGCCACCGAAAAAACCATTGTTGTGAACTCTTAGCGAAAGGGTAGTCCAGTTAGGCGCGGTAAAGTAAACTCATGGTATAGAGTAAGACGAGAAAGTAACAAGTAACAAGAAAGACTACAATGAGGCAACGAGAGAAAATGCTGGCCAACGAGTTAACTGGATAGATTGAGACATTCTTGAGAGACTGTAGAGTATATCAACAGAGAAAGTAGTTAGCACGCAGGATGTACAAACAATGAGCAGAGGGATAAAGAGTTTTTAGGAAAACGATAATCAAAGGAGAAAAGGAAGGTCAAAGGAAGCGGTATACAGGGATACTGTCAGTCTCAGTTTCAGTTTCAGTTTCTCATTTTAAAATTCCACTACATACAAACAATTTCAAAATAAATTAACAAAGAGTAAATAAATACAAATGCTAATAATAACAATGATGTAGAAAACAAATTAATAATTTATATGCAGGGAATTTCTTAAGGAGGGGCCCTCTCAATAGATAAACTAATCGAGGAGAGAGCAACCACTGTTTAAGAAAAGATTCAACATTTGTTTAAATATTGAGGATTGACGATAATCCTGCGAAGAATGAAGCCATTTTTGATTACAAAGTCCTTTGTAATCTAAGAAGGGGCTTTTTTTTTTTTTTTTTTATCAATATTTATACACGAAAAAACCTTTCAGCGTATTTACAAATTATCTCAAAGAAAAAATTTAAAGAAAAAATTGTAAATAATTTAAATATGCTGCTCTACCAAGGGGTCGTGTTTGGGTTTTGTAGGTTCAAAAGATACTTTCTAAAACCTGTTTTAAAACGAGCGATTGATTCTTGTTCTCGAATGTTGTACGGGATATCATTCCAATTTTTGACACCAGAGAAGTAGAAACTTCGCTTTGCATATTCTAACCTAACTTTGGGAATTTGCAGATCTCCATGATTTCTGGTTCTATGCTCTGAAATCATGGATCTTTCAGTGAACTTATGGCGAAGATTTTCGGGACAAAGGCCATGCAGAATTTTATATGTCATGACTCCTTTGTCAAATGAGAGCAAAGACTTTACATTGAGCCATTTACAGTTCCAACCGTCCTTATACTTGGCGTCCAGTATTAGCTTCTTTGCCCTTGTCTGTAATCGTTGCAGTTGGGATAGTTTGGTGTTGGAAAGAGTACACCAAACAATGTCGCCATAGCGAAGGTGGCTTTCAAAGAGAGCTTTGTAGACCTGGTCAAGTTTCCTTTGCGGAAGGATGTCTTTCAGCTTTCTCAGGGAGCTCAAGCCCCCTTTCAGCTTGTTTTTGATAGTTTTGTACTGCTCTTTCCAAGTAAGGCTCTCATCAATGTTGATTCCTAAATATTTTGTCTTGTCAACCCTTTTGATAACTTCATTATTGAGGACAAGATCTGGCAAATCATCACCTACCCTATTCAATTGTCGCCTATGGCTTATAACCATATATTCACTTTTGCTGGCATTCAAACTAAGTTTATTGATCCTCATCCAGTTCGATATATTTTCTAGCTCGTTTTTCAAATCTGTTAGAAGTTCATTCAGGTTTTCCGACGCGATATTCACACATGTATCATCGGCATACATATTTGGGTTCATGCTTTCCAGACAGTTCTCAAAATCATTAATGTATAGTATGAAAAGCAAGGGTCCCAAACACGAGCCCTGCGGAATACCACACTTTATGCTGCTTGTGCTGGAGCTAGCTCCATCAAAATAACAGAACTGCTCCCTATTGGTCAGATAAGAAGTGAACCAGTCGTGGGAAATACCGTCGGCACCATACTCTCGTAGCTTTGACAATAAGATTTTATGGTCAACGGTATCGAATGCTTTTTTAAGATCAAGAAATATACTCAAGTTTATTTTACCCTCATCAGAGTTCTTGAACCATGGGTCTATAACATTCAATAGACATGTCAGTGTACTGTGCAGTTTTTGAAATGCAAATTGGTTCAAACAAAGTTTGTTTTGCTCTTTCAGATACTCCATTAATTGGTCGTGTGCAGTTTTTTCTAATATCCTCGACACAACTGATAGTACTGAAATAGGCCGGTAATTGTTTACATCTGCTTTAGCGCCCGCCTTATAAATTGGTGTTACTCTGGCTAATTTCCAGGTATGGGGGAAAATACCCCTTTCTAAAGATGCATTGTATATTAGTGTCAGTGGTTTTGACACAAAGTCTACAGCATCTTTCAATATTTTGACGGGGATTCTGTCAGCACCAGGAGATTTGGAGTTATTCAGGGCTCTTATAGCGCGTTCTACATACCCTACGCTTACTGGCTGTAATTTAAATTTGGCACCATTGGAGTTGTTTCCAAGGTATTTAAGAGGGTCATCAGAAGGTTGACTTTTAATTTTCTCCGCTAACTTAGGTCCAACCGTCGTAAAATGTTTGTTGAAAGCTTCTGAAATTTGCGAGGATGATTTAAGTTCTGTACCTTCGAAAAAGATGTTTTGAGTAACAGTGTGATTTGAGTTCTTATGCAAAACCTTATTTATTGTTTTCCACATAGCCTTCGGATTGTTTTGCGTTTCGTCAATAAGGTTATAGTAATATTCCTGTATCCTTGTACGAAGTTGATTAGTGACTTTGTTCCGCAATTTCTTATAGTCTGACCAATAGGAAGCATCTTTCTCAGATCTCTTTTTAGCTAAATCACGTTCCTTCATCAGGCTTTTTAATTCGGCTGTAATCCAAGGAGCATGATGGCTAGTTACCTTTCTACGCTTTAGTGGTGCATGCACCTTTAGAAGAGACGAAATAACACTATTAAAAACGGAGGCCATGAGATCAGGGTCACCATCAGTCGGAGCAAGAATCTCGTTCCAGTCAATGGCTGACAATTCGTCTAGGAATAGCTGCTTATCGTAGTTTCTAAGGCTACGCGTTTCGACTTGTTTTACTTGCTTATCTATCAGTCGCTTTGCATTTATTTTCCTTATTGCAAAGATAAGGTAGTGATCCACCGTCCCTAGCTTTAGCACATTCGCTCTCAGAATGTAATTTGGGCGATTTGTGGCAAAGTGATCTATGAGAGTCTTGGAAGTATGGGGAGCACCATCTTTCTGTAGAACAGCTACCCTAGTATATTCATTTATTTGCTGCTCAAATTGGAACTCGGAGTAAATTGATTTTATGCTTTTGGTGCACCTATCGTTGCGATTTTTGAGATCACAGTTAGTGTCACCGATCAAGATGATCTCTTTACCCTCTGCATCTACAGCTGAGAGTAGGTTCCTTAATGCCGCAAAACTATCCTGGTCGTTGCCCTGCGAGGGGGGTCTGTACCTTTGATGTCAGTCAGTCAGAAAGAAAGATAGAAAGAAAGTAAGTTACCCACTTCCGTCACGCTCGTTAAAGCAATTGATTAACGTTTTATCTCTGCTAATTGGGACTGAAATAAAGAAAGCGCACAGAAAGCGCACAGAAAGCGCACTCAAGACAGAAGTTTCTCGCGATCCGATAGAAAAATTTGACGTCGGCATATTTCATCTTAGACAGATTTGACACCATAAGATGGATAAATCACCAAGATGTTTACCCTGACGCAATAACAAATTTAACCAGAATTGGCACGTTCTTGACTTCATTGGCAGCTTAATTATGTTAAAACAATCGTTTTCTAGAACGAACTCATCATTAGCCACTCATTGATATAGTATTCATTATGTAAATAACTCAACTTTAGAGGATGATGTAACCGGCGGCCTGCACAGAGGCTATCATTCGCAGCGTCACCAAAGGTAGAGGGACCCCCCTCTAATACAGCCACAGATGCAAACGTCGCAGGTGAAGTTGAGAGGAAAGGTGCAGCATCCCAGCAAATTGCACAGAGGTTATCTTCGTGACCGCTTGCCCCAAATTAGACGCCTGCGAATAGCAACAATTGAAACGTTCTGTAGGGCTCTGCATAAGCAAGTTTGCGTTATGGTAAATCTCACATGACATCTAATTTGAGGTGGTACTATGGCATTAGAATGATTTGGCTATAAAAGGCCTCTGGATGGCCCAATGTGGTTCCTTTGGCTAAAAATCAATAATTCATGACCAAAACTTCAAATTTAAGCATGGTTCCACATGACTGGTTTTGCATAAATTAGCATAATTGCGGGAAAACAGTTCAAAGGAATTACAAGATTTCTCCTATGATATTACAGGTACTGGCTTCAAATCTTTATTGGAGGTCCTTAATACATAGATCTAGTGCATACACCTATTTTATTTGGAATATTTTTACCAATTGCTGTTTTATTGGCAAATTTTCAAAAATGGCGGAAAATATTCATGCTCGGTAGATAGTGTTCAATGCATAATTAATTTTTGAAGAAAATTTTTGAGAAAATAAGAGGTCTTTGCATTAGACCTATGTATGCAGCACAACTTGTAAAAATTTCAGATCTTTATTCCCAGGAATTCAGGAGATATTTTGTAACTCCTTCACTGAAAACACCAAAAGACGAAACTTGAGAAAATCGCATTTAAAGTTCAAGTACTATTTCAACTTAAACATTATTGAGGAAAAGACAGCTAAAAGTACCCAGAATGATATGATTCTCCCTCTGCAAGTTCCTTTGCTCTAGCTCTTGTTATTTCATTCAGTTTTTACTATATAATTTGTTTTATTTTCTATTGGCAATCTTTTATTCACAGGCAATCCTTCAAGTTTTTGACAAAAACGGATCATCATGGACTTTTCTTTCACTTGAAGAAGCAACAATAATACCATTTGGGGATGCATATTGCCTTCACTGTCATGTACTTTCAATGGCCACTTGATCAGTCTCAATTACAGCATCTTTTGTTGTCAATAGAGTCTTTCTCACTTCTTCAGCTGCCCTTAACATCATGTGTCCCAGCACAACCTCTTCAATAGCACTCAGACCGTTTCTCATTCACTGCTGGGAAGCTTTTTGATGTCATTGGTTGTGGTATAATCTGGCCCTTTCCAATTTAAAAAATATAACTGTCTGAACATTTATACAATTACTGTTTTGGGGATTCACAAATTATCAAATCTGGAGTTGCATAACATTCATGCTTTCTTCACTGGCACTGCGAACAAGAGAAAGTCGCAATCCAAATAATACACTTTTTTTCTTCTCATTGATTGTGGCTTGTAGTTGTAACTGCAGTGGGAACTGTGGTATTACTGCAATTTGCACGTCTTCCAATCATTGGTTCCAACAAATTTCTAAAATGTTGCAAAGATACCAGACAATTATATTTTCTTGCAGCATTTCATCATAATTCCAAATTTCATTTTCTTTGTGCTCCTTGATAAAGGTGTTACCTGACCAACAGCTTTTCTCTTGCCTCCTGCTTGTAGAGTGTTGTGCAAATTAGGCTAGCACTGCACCTGTTTGTTGGACACGAATTTAGGCCTATGCCTTTCTTGGCCCACACACTCGGATCACTCCTTTCTTTACCATAATACCATTGCTCTTTCAGTGCTCTTTGTCTTTTTTCTCTGCAGGTTGCTTCCCAAGAAACTTGTTCTCTGCAATCTGTCTCTTTCGCAATAAATTATTCCGTATTTAACAAAAATTGACAACTCCTTCACTTCAAGATGTATGATCAAAATAGAAGCGAAATAGATTTCTATCTTTAGGAAGCGAAGGAAGCTTGGTTCAAGAAGGCTTCCTTGGTCCCCTGTCGATCACATGCAAATGAGGCATTTGAATAATGGCAGCCCACAGTATGAAGGCACCAAATGATATCGATTTTGGGGACATATGGGGAGATAAGGGGTACATTTCATCCCAAGTTTTGCTTTGTTTAGCGTTGCTAAGTGGTTGTTAAGGCTAACTGGGACCAGATACCTAACATAAATTAGCATGCACACTATTTAGTGTCGTTGCAATCGAAAATTGGACCAAATTTTCGAAATCTACGGTAGTTGATTGATCAAATTTGAATTTTTCAAAAATTGAAAAATTTTATGATCTAATGCCATAATACCACCTTGAGAAAGGTCCACCAATAGTTAAATGCGCGAACTAAAAAAAACTAGGGGTAACGACTTTTGATTTTTTGCGTATCATCCTCGCTTGACATAAAGATCAAAATATTGCTTTTCATGCGATTCTTATCCTTATACAAGGGGCTTGACTTTCCATTGAAGACGACTTTAGCAGCAACACTCATCTCTCTGACTGTAGCTAAAAACAGCATCAACGATCATTTGGAGTTGTGAAGAAATCAATATTCAGATATTCTTATGCTTGCTTAGCTCAGGACAGACTTTGTAATCATCCAAAAGGATCTTATGTTTTATAGCAATGTGGGTTTTAAGTAATTCCAGGAACCAGACGGACGAAAAACGCCCATCCAGCTCCCAGGAGCACTTTACCATGACTATTTTAGATAATTGTTGGCGAAGAAGAAAGTTTTGAGATTTTTTCGAAATCTGTAGATAATAGTGCATAGCCCTATGTCACAAAAGGTAGCCGAGTGATTTCTTGATGTAAATTTGCGGCAACATTCTTTTCTACCTTCTTTAGCAGGCTGAGAAAGAGAAAAAACGTTGGTGCCAGTTTTTCTGACCACATTTAAGGGTATTTTTTCGAGTTTTTGTGCCATTATCTGAGGTTGCTGCGGATTCATGACATTAACTCATTGCAAATGGTTCTATTGTCTTAGAGAATCTAGTCCTTATAAGTCATAGCTCTAACAGATACAGTATAAAAGGCCCATGCGCTGAATTTTCCTCACGCAAAGCAGTTTTTAAAGAAATGCTTCTCAAAAAACGTCGTTCTAAGCATCCAATTCTTTTGTTTTATGTTCAGTATATACCAAAAATATTTCTTATAGCGCCAAACACCTTATAAACCGGTGGCTTTCAATCAGCTTTGTTTACAGCTTTGTTTCCTTCACTTGATAACGGGCTAAGCTCGAAACGTCGTGTTTTATCATCTCTGTTCAAGGTACAATTATTTTATTTCAAAACGTTTATTATAGCAACATTGTACGACACGCATACAAAAAGATTGTTTCAGCTTTTTTTAAAGTATGTATACTGTATTTCTTTTCACTATCATTCTATTTCATTAGCTTTTTCCTATCATTTCTTTTCTTTTGAGAGTGACAGCAAGAATTTTTCCAAGCGAATGTGTTGATAATGTTTTCATAAATGGAAAGTGATTTTTAAAACAATCGCACATACATTTATGGATCTAGTGGCTCTAAAAAATTGAAATAGGAAAATTAACGCAGCAAGAGAATACAAGGCAAGAGCTTTGCTTGCGCTACTAATTTTACATTCTAAATGGTAAAAATGAAAAGTTGATTTTGAGTTATGCTAGACGGGAAGTATCTTCCTGATCTCCAGACCCTAATTCGTTTGAAAGATTTTAAAATGCTGTCACGGAGCGAGCAAGCTACTGTGATCATGATTTTGCCATCTTAAAAAATTGCCTGGGAAGTATCGGTGCTGAAAACCTTGCAAGAAATCATGCCTCCTGGCACAGGGAATTTTTACCAAGACTCAGGTCATCCAGTGAAAAGTCTTCAGGCCAAGAAACGGTACGAGATCACCCTAGTGTTCTTGCCATAAGGGATGGTAGTGATATTTCAAATTCCTTCTCATTTCACGAGGTGCAACATCATGAGGTCTGGGCTTTACTGAGATCCTTGGACGGAAAAAAATCTACCGGCGAAGATCAAATTCCGCCAAAACTAGTGCATTTAGCTGCAGATGAACTTACCGCTCCCTTAACCTTTGCAATAAACAGCTGCTTACAAAGCCATAGGTTTCCAGATAAAGGAAAGCGTGCAGCAGTATGCCCTTTGGATAAGGGTGAAGAAAATCGCACAGTTGAGAAAAATTTTCGTCCTGTCAGTGTTTTAAATATATTCTCTAAAATCTATGAAAAAGTCATGAAACAACAATTAGTTGTCTATCTTGATACTACGCTCTCGGTTTTCATAGGCGCATATAGGAAAGCATACGGTACGCAGCACGTTTTGATAAGACTCCTCGAAGACTGGAAGACCAAACTTGACAATAATTACATTGTAGGTGCTTTATTGACGGACTTGTCAAAAGCATTTGATTGCATCCCACACGATCTGCTGATTGCGAAGCTGAATGCGTACGGTGTGGATGAAAATGCCTTGGTACTAATCTATTCATATCTTAAACGGCGTGAGCAATCCGTGAGGATAAACAATACATACAGTTCCTTTCAAACAATCTTATCTGGGGTCCCCCAAGGCTCGGTGTTAGGTTCTATTCTTTTTAATGCATATATAAATGATCTTTTTCTGTTTATTAAACAGGCAACGCTATATAATTATGCCGACGACAACACGCTTACTTGTTTCTCTAGGACTCTACCAGATTTGGTGCGAGCCTTAGAGGCAGAAGCAGGCGTTGCACTAGATTGGTTAAAGGAAAACCATATGATTGCAAATCCATCAAAGTTTCATGCACTGTTAATTAAAAAGGACCAGACAACTACCAGTGGTGAGAAAATAAGTATTCGAGGAAAAACAATCATGTCTGAAGATTCAGTCAAACTTCTCGGGATTCAACTAGACTATAAACTAAACTTTGATCCACACATCGCAGTACTTTGTAGAAAAGCTGCAACTCAACTTAATGTCCTAAAGAGGCTTCGAGCTTATATTGGTTTTGATGCGAGAGAAGTCCTTGTTCAGAGCTTTGTTTATTCTAATTTCAATTACTGTCCTTTAGTATGGCATTTTTGTTCAGCTAAATCAATGCATAAGATTGAGAAGGTACAAGAACGTGCACTTAGGTTCCTTCATAATGATCATGTCAGTTCATATAATGACCTTCTACTGAAATCACAAGGATGCACCATGCATGTTTACCGACTTAGAGCTATCTCCATAGAAATTTTCAAGACTCTAAATGGTCTGAATCCATCCTTCATGAAAGATATTTTTCAAGTTAGATCCTCTAATTATTCATCGCGAAATCCTAATAACCTTACTCATTACAGACCAAACCAGGTTACTTTCGGTGCTCGCAGTCTCAAGTTCTTAGGACCGCAGATTTGGAATTGCTTACCAAATGAGCTAAAATCGGCTGAAAGCCTTAATATTTTCAAAAGGTTAATATCACAATGGGATGGCCCCACGTGCAAATGCAACGCTTGTCTTTTTACTGTAAATAATGTACAAACCGTTTAAAAAATGTATTTATTTTAATTTAATTACTGTATCCATCGATTTTGATTAGTTTCCATGTACATATGTACATAGTAGACTAGATGATTTCTTCAATCGATGTAAAATAAAGATACAACAACAACAACCACGAGAAACAAATTTTTCAGAAGATAACGAACTGTGGAAGTGGCGTGTAAAACCTGGCAGACCAGCTTCAATCGTTAAGGAGGAAAAACAGAGCAACCAATGTCTAAAAGATTTACGAGGTCATGAAACCCTAGCATGATCTGAAAAAGTTTGTTTCTTCTGTTACTTCTGTTTGCTTCCTCGAAAAATTTGGAGGATTAAGATCTTAGCCCCTCCCCCCGCCACCCCGAGGCTCCTATGTCTATACACAAATTGCAACTTTACCTCAAATTTCTAAAAATTCCTTTAAATATGACCCCTTTTCTAATAAAAGGCCCCCAAAAACACTAAATTCTATAAAAAAGGTTCCTACATTCAAGTCTAAAGAAAAACAGTAGACGAAAGACGATCATAAGATCCTCATGATCCTCTAGGAACATGACAAACAAAAAATGGCGTTATCCATTCTGCAAAGAGCTGTAAATTTAGGCCTGTTTTTAAAATGTCATACTTCTCAATGATGTGTTTTCCAAGAATAAAAACTCCAGCTCCGTAAGAACTCGTAAGTAAAACTCGTAATTAAGTAAAAACTCGATAAAATAGCCATAAAACTGTTTAGAAAAATTGACACCAATGTTTTTCTGTTTCTTGGCATCACAAAGAATAGAGAAAAGTATGTTGCCACAAATTTACATCCAAAAAATACTCAGATACATATGTTTCTGCACTATAGAGGTTGATTCCTTGATGTTTACTGGAATGCTGTTCTAAGTTTTAGCACCACAATACTGCATTAATCGAAGACCATATAGAAATGTGTTCTTCTTTGTTAAGAAAATGTCATTTTTTATGACTGTCGAGTAAGATAAGGCTCAAATCCTTACTGGTTGTCAGAGCATGCGGAAATCATCCAAATTCATGCTTGTCAGCCAATGAGATCACCGCTTTCTAGCCCCTGGAGACAAAATCGGTCGTTTGAGGTAAATTTTCTAGTACCCTCACTAAAACTGAAATGGATGCTAAAATACTTCAGTTATTTGCAATTTTTTTTAATAAATCAGTTTTGGGGATGTCCGTCCAGAGTTGTTTACATGTTTAGGCACACAGCTTGTTTGGGGCCGGAGCTGCGTTCATTTTCCGGTCGAAGAATACTGACCTTCGTTGAAATATCTATAGAAATCGCTACAAATGAGATATACAGATAAGAATTTCAGCGATTATGCATACTGACCTGAGCAATAACCGAAACTCATTCACTGCTATCATATCTCAAAATTGGAGGCAATTTCTAACGATTTCTGGTAGAGACATCATTTGGGCCTAAGCTTGTCCTCGCTTAAAACTCATTCTATTGCACTTAAAAAGTAATGGTAAAATTCTTGAGCTAGATAGTGCGCTTACCCATGACTCAGACACCAGTTTGACTTCGTTTGCCTTCTTTAATTTGCCCAATTTTTGTAAGAAACAACCAGTTGTGGGCGAATTGCAAAAACTTTCCTCGGTCCATATTTTTCTCTACACAGATTCTCCGCTTCAAACAACAAACAGTGAACTTTGACATTGTATCATAAAAGTCTTGCATCACAGAACATTCCTTTTGAACGATTCCATGCGCTTTAGCGAGGCACTCGTGAATTGTATTCAAGCATTTCGTTCTTTTCGTTCTTATTTCAATCAATGCAAAACATAAAAAGAACAAAACATTGTTTTGGGTTCGCTAAAAAAGATACCCGGTTTTGCTCTTTTGTTTGTTTGCATTGACTGATTGAACCAAATGCGTGAAAACAATTCACGAGTGCCTCGCTAAGGCGCATGGAATCGTTTTATAGGAATGTTTTGTGATGCAAGACTTCTATGATACAAAGTTCACTGTTTGTTGTTTGAAGCGGAGAGACTGTGCAGATAAAAATATGGACCGAAGAAAGTTTTTGCAATTCACCCACAACTGGTCGTTTCTTATAAAAATTTGCTAATGTAAAAAAGGCAAACGAAGTCAAACTGGTGCCTGAGTCATGGGTAAGTGCATTATTCAGCTCTAGAATTTTACCATTACTTTTTAAGTGCAATGGAATGAGTTTTAAGCGAGGACAAGCTTAGGCCCAAATGATATCTCTGCAAGAAATCATTAGAAATTGCCTCCAACTTTGAGATATGATAGCAGTAAAGGAGTTTGGGTTATTGCTGAGGTCAGTATGCATAATTGCTGAAATTCTTATCTGTATATCTCATTTGTAGCGATTTCTATAGATATTTCGACGAAGGTCAATATTCTTCGACCGGAAAATGAACGCAGCTCCGGCCCCAAACAAGCTATGTGCCTAAACATGTAAACATTTCTGGACAGACATCCCCACAACTGATTTATCAAAAAAATTGCGAATAACTGCAGTATTCTAGCATCCATTTCAGTTTTAGTGAGGGTACTAGAAAATTTACCTCAAACGACCGATTTTGTCTCCAGGGGCTAGAAAGCGGTGATCTCATTGGCTGACAAGCATGAAATTGGATGATTTCCGCATGCTCTGGCAACCAGTAAGGATTTGAGCCTTATCTTCTGTCGAGTACCATATTGATGAACAGATGCCACTGGCGTGAAAAAATTATGGAATAGAAAAGGGAAAGTCCTATTGATGAATTCATACATAAAACAAAGTAGCTTGAATTGGAAAAGGTCAGAAAGCCGTAAGAGTTTCAGATCAAGAAAGATGGGAGCAGAAGGTGAGGTGAAATGCTTAAGTGCTATAGCTCTTCCCCAGGATGGTTTGCTAATGAGTGAGTTACAAAAGTTACAAAAGTTACAAAAAATTCAGAATTCAGCACCCAGGATGTTGACCGTTGCGAAGAGACACAGTCACATAACCCCAGTGAGCTATTAGAGAATATAGTGAGCTATAGTGAGCTATTAGAGAAGGACTGTGCCGTTACGATTCATGCAAAGAACTTGCAGTTACTTATGACTGAGATCTATAAAACAAAAAAAACCTGAGCCCTTCATTCATGCACGAAATTTTCTGCGAAAATGAAAGTCATTACAATTTGCGTAACAATAACGAATTCTTCCAACCTAGGGTGAGATCTGTCAACAACGGGACAGAAAGCATCCGATTTAAAGGTCCACAGCTGTGGCAAACGTTACCACCAACTATACGAAATTCAGAATCTCTTTGTCAGTTTAAAACAAAAATGAAAAATTAGAACGGAGAAAATTGCCCATGTAAATTATGCCGCGTTTTTATTCCGAACTTGGGCTTTTTATGATGATAATATTTGAATATCTGCTTTTATACACTTTTATGCCTTTATACTGTATACTTTTGATGAATTGTAAATATTTCATCCCCTTTTTTCTGATGTAACATTTGTATCTTGAAATTTTAACTAACGTTGGAATTAATTAGCTGATTACTTTTAGCTATATTTTTATGTATCCAACGGTAAAGAAATTGATCATAATAATAATAATGATAATCATAATACTTGTATCATAATGTCCTGTTTGCATAGTGGTTGGGATTACATTAGATTGGTAAACAAACCAAATTAACCACTTTACGTCTTTGTGTAAGTTATTTTGAAAATCATTAAATTTACGGCATTAAGTAAGTAAGTATAAGAATCTAAAAATCTGAGAATCTAAAATGAGGGTAAGTGGATTTCAAAATTCTGCTTTTAACGCTTGGCTGTATTCATATTACACCAATAGCGGGGCATTTCAATCCCAAATATTTTCAACACCTTTAGCCATAATCCTTTGTTTTCGAGAAATCCACAAAAATCCATACAAATTCTTTCCTTCTGAACTAATCTCGTACGCGTTTTCGAAAGAATGATGTGCCCCTCGACACCAAGTTACAACTAAAGGACAAAACCCTTAGCAATGAAACTGAGTAAATTTCCAATTAGGTATACAAGCTTCAGCAACGAAATATTCTGTATTTATTTCTCATTTTTGTTCATGCAGTTCTGCGACGCTTTTCATGCATTTCTCAAAGACAACTCAGTGAAACTTCAAAGATTTAGCTGTTAAAGATTTCAAACTCGTGTGGAACGTAGTTGCATGGTTGCATGGTTTCTTGAATAACTGTCTGTCCTTGTCGGAGTCACTTGTAAAGCGCATTGACCTTTGCAGGTAAGAAAGGAGGCAAATAGAAGAGAAAGGAGAAACTCCGCGCTTCTCAATCTCGCGACAGCTAACAACACCAACAGCGTAAAGGTGAGTCGATGACTGATTGATGTTGATTATAAAGCATTTAACCCTATTTGTACTGGGGGCGTTTTTGGCCCCCCCCCCCTCTATCAGACTTTGCTGCACTGCGCTAAAATGACAAGACATCTGACCACCATGCAACTTTTAGTCAAATTAAATAGGCCATTAAATTTTGGACATTTCATTGTTCTAACTCAGATCATGTGACAACAGTAATACCATACTTGGCGAGTGGTCAACAAAAAATGCTTAAAACGTCCGTAGTATTTGTACCGCTTGTCCGATTGATCTCAAATATGCACCATCGCATTCGATTGCTTATGATGAGTACTTTCATTTGAAATTTATATTTTTCATATTTACTGACTTAAGTAATATTTAATATCAATAATATTTTTCACATTTATGATGTCATTGATCTAATAAAGGACCCTCGTGAAAAGCACTCTCGAGTGACTGAGGCCTTCCTCTGTAAATATCTGTATTATTATTATTATTATTATTATTATTATTATCATTATCATTATCATTATTATTATTATTATTATTATTATTATTATCATTATTATTATTATTATTATTATTATTATTATTATTATTATTATTATTATTATTATTATTATTATTATTATTATTATTATTATTATATAATAAAGAAATGTAGAATATAAAAAAATTGTCTGATTTGCTTCCTCTCATTATTTTGATTCATTTTGAGTCCATATTTACTAAACGGCAAGACTTGAAAAAAAACCGTGAAGAAAATAAACACATGAAACAGAAAGCTAAATCAAAGCTAATTGTGATAAAAATAGAAACTAAAATATTTTGAAAAGTATCTATTTTGTATCCAAAACATGTTTCCTACTGTTTGAAATAAATTTGGAGAAAATCGGTAGAACAGTTAATTAAATAGGATTTTTTGTTAAGAAGGTAGAGATTTGCCAATTTTCCTTTGTTTTTGTCACCTGACAACGAATCACGTGACTAATTAACTGTCATTGTTATATTTGAATAGATAATTAATTTTCTAAAGAACAAGTAGGGGTAGGTTTTATCGTTATATCTCTTGTAGTTTTTGGAGAAAAAGACGGGGGCCGAAAACGCCCCCCTCCAGCACAAAACAACTGAAAATCGCTTAGTACAGATAGGGTTAACCTTACTGTACTGAACAATCCACCTGCCCTACACTGCACTCAAGATCTCCCACACTACACTCAGCATGCCTCCCCACTGTACTGAACATCACCAACTGTACTGCATATCTCCCACTGTACTGCACACACGTTACATGGGGTAAAACTGTCACGGCACGTCCTTGGAAATAGAGCCTTTGCCTCGATAAAATATTAATGAGAGCATTAAAATCGGCTCAGTGTAGATCCCTTGTCAGGCTGGGATTTGCCGACTTCGCCTTGAGTTCAATATAGTTTCCAAAAAGGTACATTATTGATCTAGACATCTTACTTGAACTCAAAGGCCTTTTGCAGCAACACAGTATGGTTCTCTGTTGCACCAATGAATGTTAATCCTTGTAATCGATACATTGCTATGAGACATATCTCAATATCTGTGGGAGGACATGGCTGAAAATAAAAATGTAACGCATCATTAAATCAAGAAATTGATGTAATTATGTAGACTTATGACTTTTTGTCCCTTATTTCCCTGCGTTCTTTGATTTGCTGATATCACTTGGTAATAGGGACTCGCACCATTACTCCTATAAAGTGGGCCCCTTTTGGCCAATATGGAGTGGTTTCGTATTGACCAATCAAATTGCTAGATTTTAGTTTTAATCAATGAGGAGGCACCATTTATATAGTTGTTGTTGTTGAATACCAAAAGCGGTTGATACGGCGTAGAGTTCTCGTAGATACGATGGATCTATTTTGTTTCTACAGAGGAAGATTACTGCTAGAAAGGTATGTATTTTTTTACTATTATCAATTTATTTAAAGTAGGCCTACATACATACAAGACAAAAAATGGATACTATAAGTGCGAATGAAGAACGAACGAGAAATAGACAAAACATTGATGTTTTTCAGCACACTAAATCAAGTGTGCTAAAAAACATCAAATTTTTATCTACCGAGTGTCCCAAAATGATGTGTTATCGTTTGATTGCTTTTATGTCCATAACCAATGAACCGATTTTCAAAAACTTCATTTCATCCAATTGCCGAAAAGCTCAATTGTATTTGAGGATGGTGCTTGTGGTTTAGGCCGATGTCTTCATGTAGAAAAAAAGGTCGATGAACCTGTTCAAATTCAAGCCTTAGATGGCATGAGAAATGTAAATGGCCTACTTTCCCAGTCAACATTTTAGATGTGATGCAAAAGGCCGAACTTACGTGTTGTTCAGAGAATATATGTCGTTTAGAGAATACGAATTCAGTTAATACTGAGTTGAGAGAATACCAATACAAGTTCAGCCTTTTGCATCACATCTAAAATGTTGACTGGAAAAATAGGCCGTTTCTTTCTCATTCCATTTAAGGCTTGAGTTTGAGCAGGTTTATCAATCTTCTTTTCGACATGAAAACGCCGTGGTAAAGCCATAACCAACATCTTGAAATACAATTTAGCCTTTAGGGAATCAAATAAAACAAAGTTTCTGAAAATCGGTTCATTGGTCATGAACATGTAAGCAATCAAACAATGATACATCACTTTGGGACACCCTGTATTTCTCGTTCGTTCTTCATCCACACTTATAGTATCCATTTTATTGTTTCTTTATTGTCAATATACATACAAGACATATATAAAGTGTACCGTTGAAGAGAGCCTAACCATTCGAAGAAAACAGGCATCAATTTGATCTTTTTGCGCTTTTTATTCTTTATTTCAGTGCTGACTAGTTTCGCCCATTAAGGCATCTTCAGAGCAACTGATTTATTCAGAGCATCTACCTCTATTTATAGTGTATTGTCTGTCCATATAAGGTTAATTAGTTTACAAGAATAATTTTATCCTTATAAGGTAAAAATATTCTTGTCGTATGTTGTTGTTGTTGTTGTTAGCCTCGTTCTCGTTGTTTTCAGTTGAGTCGTTGTTGTCGTAGGGGTCGGTTCTCGTATCATGGTGTTGTATTTTTGTGCTATGTCACTTGACGTCAGATTGTCTTTCGTCCATCGTTCTACGAGCTTCGCTTTCCCAAATTCATTTTCGGTCCTTCTTTGCAAGTGGTTGATTCCGTCATAGACATATACAAGACATATATACATATACAAGACATATATACATATACATACAATAGCTATAAACTAAGAGCTAATTCAAGCCTACTATCTAAAAAAAGTAAAATTTGTAAGAAAAAATTAAAAAATAAACAAAATTCCGAATGATTAAATACAGATACATAAATTTACAGATTTTTACAACGCTTTTAATATTTACAATGTTTTCTTTTTTCTCGGTAAATACAGAGCAGAAAATTTAATATCAGCTCAAGAACCCAACCTGTGCCACGAAAGGTCTGCATATTCTACAATTACATTCCTCTCCCCTCCAGGCTTTGAATTTCCTTTTGAAACTGGAGAGAGTATCTGATTGTTTTAGGTCATTGGGAAGTGCCTGCCATAACCTACACCCAAGAAACGATATTTTCTCTAAGCCATAGCACGTAGTGCATGCTTGTGGCAAGGATAGGTTATGGCAGCCTCTTAACCCATAAGAAACCGGTTTTTCAACAAAAATGTCCTTCATCAAGCTGGGATTAAGGTTCAATTTTGTCTTAAATACTTCAGTCATATTAGCAATTGTAAATTCCTTATGTGGAGTGGGACCGAATTGTCTCTCAGTAACATCGTATCAAAATCTGATCTCATATCTTTGTAAGTTATTCGCAATGCCCGTTCGTGAACATGGTTAATTTTATTGTTGAATGTTCTGTCACAGAACATCCATACACGAGGACAGTAGTTGAATTGTGACAAGATAAATGCCTTCAATAATCGTTTCAGCTGCTCAGTATCAAGGAAATGAAAAATTCTTGAAAGAGCATGTAGCTTTTGACCAGCCTTCTTACAAAGAGATTTTACTTGCTGTTTGAAGCTGAGCTTTTTGTCAAAAATCACACCCAGCAGCTTTTCTTCTATGCTCTCATTTATCGTTACACTTCCGATATTATGGAAAAATTTTTACTCTTTTCTCCAAATACCATTAGGTGGCATTTGTCCACATTCAGCTTCATGCAGTTGTTTGGAAACCATTTTGTAATTTTAAGGGCATCACTCTCTACTGTTTTGATGACACTTTCAATATTGTTAGCACTGGCATAGATTGTCGTATCATCTGCATAGTTGCAGATTTTAGTGTCTTTTACAAACATGAAGAGATCATTTAGGTATATGTTAAACAGCAGAGGCCCCAATACCGAACCTTGTGGAACTCCAATTACTGCTTCTCTCCACGTACTGAAAGATCCATTTATCTTCACCCTCTGCTTCCTTTCGCTGAGATAGCTATGGATCAACCGCAATGCACTCACACTGAAACCATAAGCACTTAATTTTGCAATCAAGAGCTCGTGATTTAAGCAATCAAAAGTCTTTGAGAGGTCCATGAGCAGTGCTGCTGCTATATCCCGTTTATCTAAGGTCGTTTATTTTGCAATTAGTACGTCAGGAAACATTCTTCTTCGTACTGAAAGTTTGCTTTTCAATGTTTAAGCTTTTTAAACCAGACTTTGAAGCTATTTTGTTGAGTGAACGAGAACTCCCGCTAGTTTATGCCATTTTGAAACAGGGAGCCTGTAATATTCCGTTAATATTAGTGGTAGGCTAGGCTAAACGAATGAGACGTGTGTAGTCTACAGCAAATCAAAGGTAACCAATTCAGCAACACGTGTACATGAAGTTGACACCTTAGGGCGCCTGGGACCTACTCTATTACATCGCTTCCCTTTTTTTAAAGTCTTTTATTTAGCAGATAGTTTTCTAATAATGTTCGAGGGTAGTGAACTGCCAAACCTTTGTGGTTCCTTTACAGTTCTACGTAGAACTGTAAAGGAACCACAAAGGTTTGGCAGTTCATTCGCCTTAAGGGCTGTTGACGTTCTTCGGTGTTGTCTTTGTCATTGTAGTTGTTGTTGTTGTTGACTACTGTGCAGTCTGTTTCGTAACTTGTATCATCCTTGACCGTTTCTGTTGGTATCGATATGCGTTTGAAGTGTGAGATGTTACGTGTAATTCTATGGTCGTGCTTGTTCTTAGCTGTAACACGTGATTTCGTTCTGTCAGTCACAATGTATGGTATCTCGTTAAATTTCGGTGTCAGTTTGTTTTGTCGGTCTTGTTTTACAAGTACATAGTCTCCTACTTTTAAGTCACTTGCTTTAGCTCTTCACTTTCCGTCTGCATACTTTGTGTTGTATCTTTGGCAGGAAAGTTCATTTTCTCTTGCTTCCCTGTGTCTGTCAACAACGCTGTTTTTTGTTCAATGAAGGCAATGTCCCTTGGATTACTCTATTGAACAAGAGCTCAGCAGGAGATACTTTCGTAGTACTGTAAGGAGTGGTGCAATACTGCAGTAAGAAGCGATTAATCTCTTACTGCCACATTTTCCCTTCAACCGTTGCAGTTTTTAATGCTTTTCCCAGTGGCTGATTGAATTTTTCTACCTCAGCATTCCCTTGAGGCCATTTCGGAGTGGATGGATTCTTGTTGATTTCGAAAGCAGTTAAATATCGTTGATAATCATCACCGTTGAATGGAGGCCCATTATCGGATGTCAGTGTATCTGGGATGCCATGTGTGGCGAACATTTTATCAAGCTTGGCTATAACACTTGATGCTTTAGTAGAACGCACGATTTCTACCTCATGAAATCGAGAATATCTGTCTATCGCCACGAGTAGGTACTCTCCTGATGGTAATGGTCTGTAGAAGTCTGCGTGAATCTTCTGCCAGGGGCCATCGGGCATGTCTGTTATCTGCAGTGGCTCTGGTGGGGGGGTTGGTCTCCCAGTTGCTTGACAGGGTAATCAATGGTCTATGGTATCTTTTACCACTTTGTCTATGTCCGGGAACCAGACTTTCTCTCTCAACAGCGATCTCGTCTTGGCTAGGCCTTGATGAGTGGCATGTGCGAGATCAAATGCTTTCTTTTGAAGTGATTTTGGTACCACAATTCTGTTTTCACGTAAATTAGGTTATGACCTCCTATTGTTAGCTCATCTCGTACTGATTTAAATGGCTTTACTGCATCACAGTCCCAGCGATTCAGACTGATAGCGGCTCGTAAGCCTTGCAGTGTCTTGTCACTGTCAGTGACATTCTTTATTTCTGCAATCGTCATTGTTTTTGGAACTGCTGATCTGGTCAGTAAGTTGATGTATTGCTCAGTCACCTTTTCTTGTCTGGAAGTACTTTCCTTCGTTGGATGACGTGAAGATAGTCGGCAGGGTTATCCACACCGGGCTTATACAGTATAGTGAACCGGTAAGGCTGTAAGCGTAATACCCATCTTTCGATGCGAGCGGACGGCTTCGACTTGGGGTTGCCGTATATAACTTCTAATGGCTTATGGTCGGTTACTAATTGAAACAGCTTTCCATAAATAAACAAGTGAAAATGTTCAACTGCCCAGACTATCCTCAATGCTTCCTTTCTGTCTGCAAATAACGTTTTTCAACCGGAGACAACGCTCAACTGGAATAAGCAACGATGCGGCAGTCATCACTGGTATGCTTTTTCTGGGCAAGGATCGCTGATATACCAACCGGACTAGCATCCACGGTGATAACAGTGTCCTTTGTCGTGTCAAAACAGGCCATCACTGGTACAGACGTAAGGACATTCTTCAGCTTTTCAAACGCTTGTTGGTGTTCAGCTTTCCATTGAAAATGAGCATTTTTCTTGGTCAGTTCTCTCAATGGAGCGGTGATAGTAGCATAATCTGGAATGTATTTACAGCTGTAATTAGCCATTCCCAGAAAGCTTCGTACTTCATGCACATTTGTGGGTACTTGAGCATCTTGACGATCTTGAATATTCTTAGGATCAGGGCGTGTACCTGAAACTGAGACAATCTGCCCCAAGAAGGACAATGATGTTGATGAAAATTTGCACTTGGATGCATTAAGGGTGAGACCGTTATCTGATAGCATTTGAAGACAGTCATTGAGTGCCTTATCATGCTCTTGACGATTTACACCAAACACATCGATCGGCTATATTGCAAACAGCTGATGTTCCTTCAAGAGCAGTTTGCAGGGCATTTTGGAAGATTTCAGCGGCAGCGTTAGTACCACAATTCAATCTTTTATAGCGAAACAGTCCTACATAAGTACTGAAGGTTGTAATGTATCGACTGTCCTCGTGTAACTCCAGCTAATGATATGCTTGAGACATATCAAGTTTCGAGAATACTTGGGCTCCAGTTAACTTTAGATTTACATCATCTACCGTAGGAATGAGATGCCTGATTCTCTGAATTGACTGGTTTGGTTTCCTCATGTCTACACAAATGCGCACGTCATCATCTTTCTTAGGCACTGCAACAATTGGGCTGATCCACGTTGTAGCTTGTGTACCGGTCACTTTTTCAATTATGTTATTTCTCCAGGTTTTCAATGACACGCTTTACTTTTTCATGAATGTGGAGTGGCATGCGCCTCTGCGGCTCCGCAACTGGAATAACACTCTCATCGATTTTCAGTTTCACAGTGTTATCTTTCAGTTTTCCAAACCCTTTGAACACAGAACAGTGCATTTCAAGAATTTTATTCAGTTTTCCATCATTTGTCACGGGTGTTGAAGGCTTATTATGTGATGAAATCTTGTTCAAATGCAATGTCATGAGCCCTAATTCTTGCGCTGTGTCTGCACTAATCAAATTTCCACACGTATTGTTATTGACAACGTAGAATGTCGCAACTGCATACCTTTTCTCGTTTTAATCACTGCATCAAACTTGCCAATGAAGTTAAAGTGAATATGACACGAAACTTTTTATTGATGACAAACGTCGATCAAATGTGCTGATTTCGAAGGTCAACATTAAACTTTCCTAAACTAAACCGTTTTTAGATGTAGCCATTTGAAAATCAACTTTCTGCTCAAAAAGTCTCCGGGAGATCTGGGTCGAGTTTTGACTTGTGACGAAAAATGTTTGGGTGGATAGTAAAAGATCAAGTAACAGTATGGTCGTCAAAGGGGTGTTAGGGTTTCAAAGAAGCCCCATATAAAATATTCATACCCATATTCTTTTTCGAATACTTCGGCATTTACAGTGTCACAATATATTTTGGCAATCAATTAGGGACTGTTGTAATGACAGATTAGCACTCAATTAAATTTCTTTGATAAAACCAACAGGGTTTCATATTCAAACACAGGTATATTGGATCTTGATATCAGGATGATGACAAAGCAGTTTAAAAACAACCGAATACAATAAGCAAATTTAATCCTTTCATCACAAATCATTGCTTGCCGTTCCTCATGACATGATTTAATTCAGTGATGAGATCCGAAACAGACAGTCAATTCGTTTAGAGATTGCGCTCAAATTCACAGATTTATAGCAAGATAAAATAAGGATCTTGGTTGCAGGAAGGTAGGGAAAGAATTCAGCATGATGTTGCGTGCCAAAATTTGGAGAGTGCATTCCAAGTAACCTACGGCGTTAGTTTTTCAACGATGCGATTACAGGCCAGGTTTAGGGCATGCATATTCTGCTTGTTACAGCAATACAGTTATTTTGTATTTTTCAAGTTTTATGAGGAACAAAGATAACATGGAGAGCAACGCCTTCTTTTGGGAAGTTAAATTTTGTTACTGATGCTATCAGCCTATATATCAAAGGCAAGTCTGTGAGCAGATAGGATCCGTTTGATGATTCTTTTGCTAGGCTAGGTATTAGAAGTTTGAACCGCCTATAAAATTATCAATATCACAACCCTAGCCAATCTTTGTTCACCAGTGAAGGTCTTCGTCCCATGGCCATGAAATACTAAAATGGATCCCTTTATAAAGCAACAAATGTCGTAAATTTTAGAAAATTTTTGCAGCATAGACCATTAACTGTTATTCCAAACCTTGGGCTGGCTGTGTGTGGGAAAGTTATATATAACGTTGCTGCGAGACATGCTTTTGTGCCGTCGTTACAACTTTGCAAATGGCCTTTTATCACATTGACGAGAGAAAGAAATGTTTAACAATACTGTAAATTTAGTTCTTGAAGTATTCAAGAAACCAGGAGTAAATTCCTTGGTCTTATTCGATGAAAAAGGCGAATAAACAAGCCTAACTTGAACGTTATCCAGGGTTCCCTTGTCGTTTCATGTGTAAAACATTGCATGGTATTGTCTTTACCCAAACACTTTACGTCTCAGCGGCCTGGTACTAAACAGTCTGACCACACAAAATTGCCGCCACTTTTCGATGCAAAGTGAGGGCTGTTTAACCCCATTTTCTGAAGAAATGGAAATCTAAATTCAAAAATGAAATACACCATAATGATCAGCGATGTTTACTGCATAATATACGACAATAAAAATTTTCGCGTCATATTCAATTTAACTGGTTTGTCAGTGCCATAGGCAAAGGCACGAGTTTTCGTCTTTTCCAGCTCAATTTCAGGCAATTTTGCAAATGTTTCTTTATCAATAACATTTATGGAGGCTCCAGTATCAACTATGGCATTAAAAGAATGACCCAGAACTTTGGCTCTTGTGTAGGGCCTATGCTTTGCTGTTGTTTTGACTGGATATAAATATTCTCCTTCTGACTCAGAATCGGAATGGGCAAGTGGGCGAATACTTTTGTTTCCCTTGTGCTTGTTTGACCTTTTCCTGGGATTTTCCTCTGTTTTGTTTGCTTTGGAAAGGCAGAATCGAGCAAAATGGTTGAGCTTCCCACATTCTCTGCATTCCTTCCCTTTCGCTGGACAAACAGTGTCTTGGTGAGATGCCCTTCCGCAGTTTCTGCATTTTTGTGTGGATTTTGTTTCAACAATTTGATTTGTTTCCTCGGCACGTCGCTCGGTTTTCTGTGATTCAATTTCCTTGGATTGAAATAATTGGCTAATTTCATCCCTTCTGCCATCTAAAAGCATGGTTTTCAGGTCGTATTTGGGGTCGCAAAGTGCTTGCTTCCGTATGCGAGAGGAAGTTCCCCCAATGATGACTTGCTCTTCTGGCTCAAACGTAAGATTATCTCCAAATTCACATGGTACAGCCAGTGTTCGCAATCGATTATGGTACTGATCCAATGTTTCTCAATCAATGAAAAGGCTCTTGGTGGGCCTGTCGAAAACAGTAAATCATATCATATCTGCGATTCTTCTGAGGTTCAAAATACGCAGTGAGTTTTGTCGTGGCTGTATCACAAGCATCTGCTGCTCCTGAGTCTTCGAGTTGTCCGAAAAATTTCTCTAACTCGGGAGCCAGCCGCGTTACAATTTTATGTGACAAAATAAAAATTTTTGAAAACAGTGATTTCATGTAGATCAATGAAACACAAAGATTTCTGAGGGTTAAATTTCATGACACTATGTCAAAGAGATGGAGTTAAGTCCGTTTTGAAGGCTTTGGCAGGACTTTATTCATTTTTATTGCAGAAAACATCGAAAAAATCTGGAATATCTCCGTTGTACCACAAAAATAAAAATTACCATAATTCTTATTTGGGTACGATTTAGAACAAACCCTTTGGTAGAAACTTGCGCATATAGTTGCTTTAATTTTGTAATTTTTTTGGTAAATAAATTTTGCCCTAATTTTTACATTTCAACTGTTGAATTTTTAAGATGATTTTTACAAATATGGACTTTGCAAATTTCCGCCATTATGAACCACATAAAAATGAACCAAAATATAAAATTTTCCAATCATTGTTTCAATTACTTGAAAGTACATGACTAGAGGATTGAAATAAGATCAAAACGAAAATTGTCAGACCTTTCTGAGCAGAGAAATATTGCTTTGAAAATTCAGTCCAGGCAGCGTTATTCCGGAAGTGCTTATGTAAACAAATCAAACAATTAGGCACAACTTCAAAAAATCGTTTTCTTGACTATCTGTTGTCCAATTTTTAAGATTTTTGCGTTTCATAAACATTCAGAGTGTACTTGATGGTATGGGCATGAAATAAATTCAGATTATGAAACTTCATATTTTGGTATTTATTCCAAACTTTCTTTTGTTTTCAGGCACTGTGCCTTGGCTAGACCAATTTTGACGATTTCCTGGACGAATATTGTCAAATTTGTACCAAATATGATATCATGACCGTTCACTAGACCAATATTGTCTAAAATGATACCCTTGGCTAGACCGCTGTAGGTCAAAATTGCAAAAAAGTATACCCTTGGCTAGACTAGAAGTCCGAAAAAGTATACCCTTCCTCGCGGCACATCCTCAGGTACCTTTACTATGGAAGAACCCCCCCCCCCTCCGTGCTGGGAACTACTCCATTACAGGACCCACTTTATAAGAGTATCGGTATGAGTCCCTACTGAGCAAGTGATATCAGCAAATCAAAGAACGCAGGGAAACGAGGGACGAAAAGTCAGAAGTCTGGAAATTATGCCCTTTGTATCAGCATAGGAATCAAATTTGTTGGCCGATTTTTGCTCATGGCCCATGGCTGAAAACCTCCAAAAAAAGCCACATTTTCACGGACCAATCAGACAGCGAATAAGCAAAGGAGACAAATGAAACCCTTGAAGAATCTGCTAGATTTTACCAACATGCGTAAAATGCAACCAGGTTGTTGTTGATCATTTATTTTAATTCGATATTTTACATAGCTAAACAATATATATAATATCTACAAAGTTAACTAATCTAAATCGAATGAAATTAAAAGGTATATGAAACTTAATGTCGAATAAAATTAAAACTACTGCAGGCACTATATTTACATTCTGGGCCATTCCATTGCTTTATCAAAAGTTTAAAGCTTTTCAAGTTTTCTGCGGATTTCATTTTGATTGGTAGGTCATTCCATATTGAGGGCCAAGGGACACAAGACTGTTTGAACCAAAAGCTACTTGGTTTGGTCTTATATGTTTCAAGTCATAAGGATTTCTGGTAGAATAGTGCGAAGATTTGAATTTGAAGAATTTTTCATGAATGGTGGATTTAGATTATTCAATGCTTTGTAAATTTCAATGCAAAGAGTTCTTTAATGCAAGACTTGCATATGACATCTTCCTGACTTCTGGACTAAATCATTATATGAGCTCTTACGATCATTGTAAAGAAATCTTAGTGCAAGCTCTTGTAACTTTTCAATTATATAAAGCGACTTCATAGAAGAAAAATACCAAACTAACGGACATTAATTGAAGTTAGAGCAAACAAAGCTGTGCACTAGTACCTTTTTCTGCTCAAAGCCAATAAATGATCTCAGTGTTTTCAAAACGATTAGTTGTGTCGCAGCTTTTTTATAAAGATTTGATATGTGTTTATCAAAGCTCAAATTTTTATCCAGAGTTACTCCTAAAAGTTTGACAGTTTCTTCTGATTTGATTTCATGACCTTGAAAGCCTATATTTTGTCCACTGGTATCTTTCCGATCCTTTCTTACTAACAAAGCATGAGATTTCTCAGCGTTAGCAATCATTTCATTCTGTTCTAGCCAAGTTAAAGCAACATTGCTTTCGTTCTCCAAAACTCTGACGAGCTCGGACATGGTTTTGGAAAAATATGAAAGTGTATTATCATCAGCATAATTATGAAGGGTTGCCTGCTTTATACAGAGAAAGAGATCATTTATAAAGAAATTAGATAAAATTGGACCAAGCACAGAACCCTGTGGAAATCCTGATACAACATTTTTTAAGGAACTATTTGAATTATTTATCCGGACACACTGTTTTCGACGTTTTAAATAGGAATAGATAAGAACTAACGCATTTTCATCAAAACCGTATGCATGTAATTTTGCTATGATTCCCGAATTTTTTGAAGAAATCTACTGTTCAGATGTTTGGGTGTGCAAGTTTGGATGCCGGTTAAAATATCTCCAGGTTTCGAGAAGTTATGGCCTCTCCAATTCACACACAACCCGACGAGGCACTGAACCATTAACAATAGACATTCTGACCGAAAGACAATAATGACAATGGTGATTGTTGTAAGAACGACCCAAAAACACAAAAAATCTGCGTTTTCAGTTTCTCTTGCTATTGTCCTTCCATCGCAGTTTCTTTTGTCAAGATTCAATGACTCTGCGGTTTCTATGTGAATTCAAAAATGTGCTGAGATATTCCGTCCAGTCCAGCAGGGCCGAACAACACGAAGGTCCAAGTTCAAATTGGATATTCCATTTCGCAAAACTACTGCTGGACCAAAATGTCTATCTTATCTAGGGCCCAAAACATGGAATAGTCTTTCATCAGAGATTAAATCAACAACAATATCAACACATTCAAACATAAGATCAAAGAGAACTTTTTCCAAAAACATACCAAAAGAGGAAGATGACAAATATGTCTTCTATTAAGATTTGTCATCATCTCTCCCGATCATGGTATGGTCTTATAAACCATGTTTTATACCGAAAAAAAACTACAGTTTTGTATATTTTGTTTCTTACGTTTTCGTTGTACCAGCACCTCTAAGGGGACCATTATGGAATTAAGGTCATCTTGACCTTTTAATGCTATCCCTGCCACTGTAATTAGGGGTGTTTTTCCTGTACGTTTTTAACATTATATATTGTATTGTATCTATTTTTATATTATACAACTTGTAAATACTTGTAATTGTGGCAAATGATACATACATACATACATATATACCAAGGTTTGTTTACGCATTTCAAGTCAGATGGCAATACTCTAGGAAAATTTCTGTACTATACTACGTTTCACAGACTGATCTCTCAGATTCGAGTCCACCTGTAGATGATGCCCCTCGACCACAAGACCATTTTTAAAAGAATTTGCTTGACTTCAAGAAATACGAGCACGGCGAGCTCCTTGAATTTAAAGCCCTCGCATTAAATTGGTCGATATCGGAGTCCAAAAGGTCGCCGCCTGTAAAATCTCTGGACTATGATAGGCTCCTAATTAGATATCATAAGGATATGATAAAATCATTGGAAAGACAACTTGCCTCTAAACAAAATATTATCAAGAAGCTTTTGGAATCTCCGATACCAGAAAACAAGGCAGCCCTCCATGCTCAGAAACAAGCACGTCCCTCGAGACCCCCTTTAAACGAAAAGAGTTCAGATACTATTGAAACAAGCACAATGCCAGTGGGTGAAAAGAATGGCTTTGAAACAATCAGTAAGAAAAGGAAAAGCAAAAAGAGAAAGAACCGCAGTCCTGGCGTAAACAAAGATGCACCCAAGCAAGGACCAAATGAAAATGGGGGAAGAAAGGCAAATGCCAAAATGTCAGTGATAACAAAACACAAACGGTTCAACATCCCAAAAAGAAAACTTAAAATACGAGGGAAAATTCGAGAGAAAACTCAACTGCAAGCAAAGCAACTGAATCTGCATCGAGCATTGGAATTATGATCAATCAAAGTCAAGAACCTGGATCATGGAAAACGAACACTGTTCTGATCGTAGGAGACAGCATGATCTCAAAAATCAATGAGAGGACCCTTAGCAGCAAATATCGCACGAAAGTACGCAGTTTCCCAGGTTCTACCACTGAAGATCTTCAAGATTACATCAAACCCCTTAGATTAATGAATTCAACCAAAGCTTGAAGACCATGAATGTGGATATACTACGACAACAGAACATTATCAACGAACACCTAGGTATGCAAGGGTCTTCATTTGAATCGTAATGGAAATAGAAGATTAGCTTTAAATATCATCGAAAAAATTAGATCTTTTACAGATTGACCAGGTAATCATTTATCGGCTGCCCATGAAACCACTGCAATCGCCCCTGATGACAATATGAATAACGTTTGCAGCACTTTGAAAAGTCTGCGCAGCAGAAATACAGAAGGCTTTATTTTTGGCTACCTAAACATTAACTCAATACGAAACAAGTTTGAGTTCCTAAAACCTGTAGCAACCAATTTTGACTTACTTACAATTGCCGAGACAAAAATTGATGATTCCTTCCCCACTAGTAAATTTGTGATTGAAGGCTTCAATGAAGCCTTTCAGACGTGATCGAAATAAGAATGGAGGTGGACGACTGCTTTATGCTAGGGATGGTGCCCCAATTAAACAGCTCAATAGCTACAAATTTCCAGATGATACCGTCCAGATGATGGCGTCTACCGTCCCCCCTCCCAATGTCCAAACTACTTTTTCGACGAAATAGAAAAGGGAATGGATTTTTCAGTAGCAAGTATGAAAACTATGTCATAAGTGGGGATTTCAACTGTGAAGAAAGAGAGGGTGTCATCAGTGATTTCATGGACAGCTATAATCTATATAATCTTATCAAGGGCCCAACCTGCTTCAAGTCAGATAACCCCCGTTGCATAGACCTAATACTAACTAATAGGAAACATAATTTCCAGAATACCACCACAACTGAAACGGGGCTATCTGCCTTGTACACTATGATTGTTAGCATGCTGAAAGGTGGATTTAGCAAGAGAGGCCCTAGGATGATTACCTATCGTGACTATAGCGCCTACTGTGCCATGGATTTCAGATCTGACCTAATGGATCATATTCGGTCTGATTCGTCAGGTCATGGAAACTATGGTGCTTTTGACGGTATGGTCACAGATGTGCTACTTCAACACGCTGCTATAAAGAAAAAGTACCTTCGCGCAAATGATGGGCCTTTTATGACCAGAGAACTGCGAAAAGAAATGATGCATCGCACCAGGTATCTTCACAAGTATAAAAAAGCCAACACTGATGAAAATCTTGAGGCTTACAAACGACAAAGAAATAAATGCGTGAAAATGCTGCGCAAAGCCAAATATAACTATTACAAAAACCTGCATCTAAAAAATCTTACAGATAGTCGTAAGTTTTGGAAAACTGTAAAACCAGTTTTCACAGACAAGGTACAAGTATCTATCACACTTATTGAAAACGGTGAAATGGTTACCGATGATCTCAAAATTTCAGACATTTTTAACGATTACTTCGCTAATATCACGCAAGATCTAGAAATTACTTAAACTGGTGCCCATTTATCACCTACATCAGGTATAGAAGACCCTGTAGATAACGCTATTGAAATATAAAAACAATCCCAGCATTTAGAAGATTAAGGAGTGTTTTACATGCTCAGAATCTTTCCAATTTAGGCAAATTACTGTTGAAGAGGTTTTTTGTCAACTTGGAAAATTAAACCCTAGGAAATCATCTCCTGTAGGAAGCATACCTGCGAAGGTCATAAAAGAGAATACTAACATTTTTGCACCAATTCTTTAAAGCCACGCAAATATCTCGCAAAATGACATCCCAGAAATTTTGAAAGCAGGAGAGATCTCACCACTTTACAAAAAGAACGATAATTTCGTAAAGAAACATTACAGACCAATTATAGTCTTGCCTGCTGCATTGAAAATCTATGAAAGACTGGTGGAATCTCAAATGAAAGCCTTTGCTCACTGCTTTCTCAGTGCATTGCTGTGCAATTTTCGAGAGAATTATAGCACAAAGCATGCTCTTCTTCAGTTCATAGAAAACTGCAGAAAGGCATTGGACAGTGGAAACACTGCTGGGGCCGTGTTTATGGACCTTTCCAAAGCCTTTGGCTGCATAAATCATGATTTATCAATTGCTAAATTGGAAGCATATGGCTTTAGCAGAGGAGCACTGCAACTTATCCACAGCTATCTGGATGGGCGAAAGCAGAGAGTAAAGGTGAATGGGTCTTTCAGCACATGGGGAGAAACTAGCGCATGGGGTACCACAGGGATCTGTTCTGGGGCCTCTCTTGTTTAATATCTACCTGAATGACGTGTTTATGTTTGTGACGGACAGCAAAATATGCATCTATGCTGATGATACTACTATCTATGTCTGCGATTGCAATCATAGAAATACCATCAATAGATTAGAAAGCGAAACCGCAGTCCTTTCAGAGTGGTTTAAGAATAACTGCATGAAGCTAAATGGCGACAAATGCCACTTAATGATTTTCGGCGAAAAAAGCAATGATTTCTCGATAAAAATTGGAAATGCAACCATCATAGAGAGCACAGAGGAAAAACTATTAGAAGTCACTTTGGACAAGCAACTTTCTTTCAAGACACTCGTTAATCGTAATGCAAGAAAGCATGTCAAAAGCTTCATGCTCTGTCACGTATTTCATACTTACTAGACACTGAATAATAAACCACATGTCTCGAAAGGGATGAAAAAAGAAATCATGTGTAGAACTCGGTTCAAAAAGATCGCCAACAAAACGCATAAGGAAGAAGATATTCGTAGGTATAAGAGGCAAAGGAATAAAATTGTTAAACTAAACAAAGTTGCAAAGAAGAGATATTTTCGAAGTTTAGATCCCGCAACTATTGGTAATGATAAACGTTTCTGGAAAACTTTTAAGCCGTTATTTTCCAGCAAATCATCAAATATTCAAGAGAAGATCATTCTCGTTGAAAATGGTTCAAGAATCACCTGTGACAAACAAATAGCAGAATGTTTTAACGAGTACTTTGTTAATATCACTGCTACACTACCTATTGAGGCTCCTGTGACCCCACCATCATATGTCCCTTTGCAGGACCCTGTTTGGAATGCCATCAAGAAATACGACAACCACCCTAGTGTATTGTTGATTAGAAATAATGTTGTAAATAACGAGACGTTTGAGTTTCATCCTGTTAGCCCTAATGATGTTTGGAATGAAATTAGGCAGCTAGATAATTCGAAGAAAGCGAGTGGATGTATTTCAGTTGACATTCTTAAATTAATATCCGGATTGTGTCACATCGAGATTACTAAATATTTCAACACGATGCTATTCACTAGTGAGTTCCCCGACCCCCTTAAGGCCGTCGATGTATCATCGTTATACAAAAGTTCTGAATCCACCTGTAAAGTAAATTATAGACCAATTAGTGTAGCAACAGCGATGTCCAAAGTCTTTGAGCGTTTGATAGCTAAACAGATCAATTCTTTTGTGACTGCGAAGATATCAAATCTATTATGTGCTTATAGAAAAGGACATAGTGCACAACATGCCCTGATTCGACTTATTGAAACTATTCGCAAGACATTAGATAAGAAAGGTGTTGCTGGTATGATTTTGATGGACTTATCAAAAGCATTCGACTGCATGCCTCATGATTTACTTATTGCTAAATTAAATGCGTATGGTTTTGGTCTGCAGGGTCTCAGATTGATAGCAAATTACCTCTCAGATAGAAAGCAGAGAGTAAAGGTTGGCTCAACATATAGTGACTGGTTACAAACAAAAACTGGTGTCCCCCAGGGCTCTGTGCTAGGGCCACTACTATTCAATATTTTTCTCAATGACTTCATCTACATCGTCGAACATTCGGAGGTGTGCAATTTTGCTGATGATAACACCATTTTTTCTTGTGATGACACTTTTGAAAGTGTGGCTTCAAACCTAGAAGAAGATATGTCTCAAGCGATCTCTTGGTTCAAAACTAATCAAATGGTAGCCAATCCATCAAAATTCCAAGTTATGCTACTCGGTTTGAAGACAAATGATAATATTGTTCTCGATATTGGAAATGTATCTGTTGATATTGTCAGTAGTGTTAGATTATTGGGGATTACCATAGACTCGAGACTAAAATTCGACCAACATGTGGCAAAATTATGTCAAAAAGCAAACAACAAGATCAGTGCCTTCTCTAGAGTCTCAAATTATTTAGATGAGAAACAATCTCTTTTACTGTACAACTCATTCATAATGTCTCAGTTTAATTATTGTCCGTTGATATGGATGTTTTGCGGAAAGGTTGCGAATAATGATCTCAATCGCACCCATAAGAGAGCGCTTCGAATTCTCTTCAACGATTTTATATCTTCTTTTGATGAGTTGTTACAGAGAGGAAAGGAGTGCACTATTCATCAAAAGAACTTGCAAAAGTTAATGCTCGAGGTTTATAGCAGTTTAACACAACAAAACCCTTCTTTTTTGTGGGATATGTTCCATGAAAAGGACAATAATTACAATCTACGATCAAAGAATCTGTTGATGTTGCCTCAAACTAAAACAACTACTTATGGCAACGATAGTTTATCTTTTCGTGGTAGCATATTATGGAATTCCCTGCCCAATGATACAAAAATTGCCACCTCCGTCTGTTCTTTTAAGTCATGCATAAAAAAATGGATTGGAGAGACTTGCCGTTGCAAAATTTGTAAATAGGGTATTTTAGGGTATTTTCGTTTCTTATCATGAACTGTAATTTATTTTTGTTTTTGTAAATAGTTGGTCTTTATTAGTTCTTGAAGAAGAGCTATTTTTAATAACCAACTTTAAAGAATGTTATAATAATAATAATAATAATAATGAAAAACTCAAACATATCAAGCGGGCTCTTATCTTATTCCAGTTCAGCTACTGCCCCTTTGTGTGGATGTTCTGTGCCAGACACCTTGATAACAAGATCAACCACATTCACAAAAAGGCAACGAGCATCGCATACAGTGATGGTGTTTCTGACTTTGATGCACTTTTGACGAGAGATAACTCTGTATCTGTCCACAAACGGAATCTGCAGTTGCTGATGACAGAGATTTGCAAAACTAAATCGAATATTGCCCCAAGCTTTATAGCTGATATTTTCATTGGGAAGAATCCCCCTTATCGAATCCCCCTTATCATTTAAGAAACGAAAGTCTTTTACAAATGCCAAAGACCCGGAAAGTTCAGTTTGGGATAGAAAGTATTGCTTTCTTGGGATGTAAACTGTGGCATGGACTCTCAAATGATACAAAACAGTTATTGAATATTTCCATCTTTAAAAAACGCATAAAGGAGTGGAAGGGCGATGAATGAAACTGCCGATTATGCAAAACTTTCGTAGCACAAGTTGAGTTCTTCAATTGATCTTCTTTTGTATATGATCAAAACCTCTGCATCATATGTATATAATGTATCATAAAATTGATGTGGAGAGGTTGGACGGCGGGGGTGCTGAGATGTGTTTTGGCGCGCTGGGGCCTTTCGGACTTGTGTCCTCATCAGAATGTTCATTCGAAATCACACTCTTATGGGGAAACGGGTCCGGGGGACCTCGGTGTGTTGGGGCATGTATTGGTGTTTTTTGTCGTCCGACCGCTCTACATCAAGTTTCTAGTGATAAATTTTACCAAGCTCTTAGTGTATCATATGTATCTATCATTCACTGTTAAACTAGCTAATGAGAACCATTTTACTTTGTACTTTTGATACTAATTCAATTTTTGTTTCAGTAAGCATCAGCTAGCTGTAATTTAGCTACTATTAAACGCTTACTATAAAGAAATTGATAATAATAATAATAATAATAATAATAATAACAATAATAATAATAATAATACTCACATTCATGGCACAAGTTTTCATGGTGCGAAATAAGTTTTAAAATCCCAAAGAGGTTTCATCAAGAGGAGAGATCACCAGACTTGCAGTGGTGCAAACAAGCTTCGACAAACCTCAGTAGATTTTATTGAAGATGAGTAGACGCCATACCTTCTTCTACAAGTTTGTAAATAATCTTAGTCCTGAGTATACAGTAGATCCAATTCCTCCTCTTCATTAGTCGCAGTACAGTCTTCACAACCAGGATTTCATTGGGCGATTAAAGGCACGGACAGACAATTTAAGTCTAGTTTTTATCCTAACTGCCTATCCAAATGGAATAAGCTTGAGCCTGAATTGAGACTTGTACCCTCAGTTGCTGTTTTTAGGAAAAAAATCTTATCAATAATCCGCCCCCCCCCCTGCAAAATCTGTTTTTGGAATACACGATCCAATAGGATTATCATATCTTACTCAACTTAGGGTTGGTCTCAGTAAGTTAAATTTCCACAAATTCAAGCATAATTTCAAGGATACCATAAACCTAATGTGCCAAACAAACGATGGCATCGAGTATACGGAGCATTTTTTGTCGCTTTGCCTTCTTTTGATGTTCAACGAAGAGAGCTCTTCACTGGAATTGTAGAATTATTGCGACCATGTTTACAAATCGCTAATCTTTAAACGATGCTTTGATGCAGCTTTTACTACATGGTGATCAAGACCTTTCTGTTGACTTGAATAAAAATATACTCGAATTGACTTTACGTTTCAAGCATGAAGCTGGTCGGGTTGTTATGAGATCTTTTGAAACTTCAGCTATGTACTAAGCAACAACCAAGTCCCTTTACGTGAATTTTCTTTGTTTTCCTAGTGAATTCTGTTTCATATTAGATGTCAGGCATCTTATGCATCTCTCATCCAAACAAGCCGCGCTCGTGAATTTTTCATTTTTTCAAGTTTCACCCCAACCCTGACCCGACATCTTATGTCAGACAGAATCTATTATATTATCCATTATCCATTAGTTTTCTAAGTGTTCGTAGTGTTCAGTTAGTTGCAAGTAGTTTAAAGTTATATGTCTTTATGTTTTGGCAATGGGGTAGTCTATGTCTTTCGCCCCCCCCCCCCCCCCCCCGGTATCGTCCCTGTAGTGTTGTATAGAAATTAGATAAGTATAGTAGATTGTAAAATTTCTTGTAATTTTTTTATATGAATGATATGAAAAAAAATTTATCGATAGGAGAGGCCATAACTCCTTGAAACCTAGAGATAATTTAACCGGCATCCAAAATTGTGTACCCATACAACTGGATAGCAGATTTCTTTAAAAAAAATTCGGGAAATATCAAGCAGTTTTTTGTCCTGGTTGCATCTTTGTGCATGAATGTAACATTTAGAAAAAATCGCCGTCTGATTGATCCATGAAAATGTGGGGTGAATGGCCGAGCGGCTGATACAGTTTCTGTCAAACTCGGTCGAGTGAGGTCAAACTCCGGATGGGTGACATAAGAGGCTTGAACTTGCAACTCACCTCGCCGTCCTTTGAAAGGGACATTAAACTAGGTGTCCCATGCCCCCGGGGGGATACTTGACTTAAATTTGTACGGGGGTGTGCCCACGAAAATTTTTCTTTTACCCTGCTCCAGAATTTTTCGCTCCAAATGATAACCTGTTGTAGAAAAAATTGGTGAAAAGAATACTCAAAAACATGAAATTTGACCGAAAAACGACCTGATCTAGCAGAATATTCCCCTTTGACATGTTTTGACAACCTGCTCAAGAAAAATTGCCTCATTTTGATACCCTGAGCTAGAAAAAATTGGTGAAAACGATACCCTTAAAAACGGCACAAACCCGTCGGACAAATATACTAAGTACCCCCCCCCCCCCCCGGGCCCATGCCTGGATGCGGCATGCACTAGCCTGCGTGCAGACTTTACTATTGTGGAGGAGTTAGAGGCGAAAAGGGAAAGGTAAAGTCTGCGCATCCACTCAAGTTTTTCTGTTCCAGCGATAAATTTTATCCCCCGTCCTCATTGTCTAAGAACCAATCACGTTCGCCTTTTGATTTCTCGAAAGTATTGTTCTCTCTCACCTTGCATCTGATAGGTTACAACTAGAACAATTGTTCTCTCTCACCTTGCATCTGATAGGTTACAACTAGAACAATTGCTCTCTCACCTTGCATCTGATAGGTTACAACTAGAACAATTGTTCTAGTTGTAACCTATCAGATGCAAGGTGAGAGAGAACAATACTTTCGAGAAATCAAAAGGCGAACGTGATTGGTTCTTAGACAATGAGGACGGGGGATAAAATTTATCGCTGGAACAGAAAAACTTGAGTGGATGCGCAGACTTTACCTTTCCCTTTTCGCCTCTAACTCCTCCACAATAGTAAAGTCTGCACGCAGGCTAGGGTGTAAGCCAAACGAATGCTGATCATCATTTTAAGCCATTCTTCGGGACGTTTTAAACGGGTCTTCGGAGATAATTCCCAATAATTGTTGCAAGGAATGACCGATTCTGGACCGATAAGTTTTTCAATCTGATTATGCATACCATCTGTTAAAAAAAAGATTTGCCAATGTCATTTCTGTATTCTAAACGTCACACATTTTTTTCTCTCGCATGGTAGAAGACAGCCTCTTATGCAAGATAGGCACTAAATCCTAACTGGCTAACGAGCTTGGCACGTGACAATCTCTAAAACCAATCAATGGAACGGAAAACCGACCGGTAAATTTGAAAAGTCAAATTTAGGCCGTTTTTGGACGATTTTACCACCCTTCGCCAAAAAATGATTGTACGGAAGGAAAAGTAAGATTTTCAAAAAATTTCTTCGCAAACCTGTTCCCAATACTTGAATACATGCCTGTTCATGGGGGCTAAGAATTATCTCAAAATTTGATGAAATGCCAAAGTTTTGAATTTGACCTCACTGACCTCACTGTAGTGTGTCATAGTAAAAACCTCATTAACGCCAGCGGTTCCTGTGATATGATATACCTAACTAGAATAGAGGAGGTGTGAATAACGAGGCATTGGATGGCAGTAATTGGGTCGTATCGGCTAATTATATTTCATAACAAGCAAATAAATAAGGAATTACAATTCCTTTTGATTTAATTGTATGCTACAAATAGGATTCATTGTTCTGAAGAATGCTTGACTTTGAATGACAGTTATTTGCAGAGCCATGTTTGATAATTAACAGTTTGGACTCTGGACTTTCAAGGTGAAATGGTTGATTAGATGGGACTTTGTTGTTTTCACAGGTTGGATTGTTATTACTAATCTGCCACCATTCTTGTATGGTGGCCATACCGCTTCTTGATATGATAGTATGTAATTGAGCAGTAAATGTTTGTCTTGTGATTTTTGCTTTGACACTTTTCTTTTGGTCTTGAAAATTTGTTTCCTTGGATTGACATGTACACTTCTTTATTGATGAGAATTTGCGCTTCTATTGACTCTTGATGCTTGCAAAACTACTCTTTCCAGATATTTTCTTTGCTCTTGAATTCCACTTTTCACAGCTGATTTCAACATTTGATTTTTCAAGGACTTCCTTGTTTACGCATACGCTCTTTGGGGGCTTCCCCTTTGATTAATCTCTACCATTGATTTTTACAAGGACTTTCTTGTTTACGCATACGCTTTTCGGGGGCATCCCCTTTGACTAACGATTTCTAATTTCATATTTCAAGGACTTCCTTGTTTTCATACACTTTTTGGGACTTCCCTTTTAATTAACAACTTCTATTTCAAGGACTTCCTTGTTTTCGTACACTTTTTAGGACTTCCCATTTAATTAACAACTTCTATTTCAAGGACTTCCTTGTTTTCATACACTTTTTGGGACTTCCCTTTTGATTAACAACTTCTATTTCAAGGACTTCCTTGTTTTCATACACTTTTTGGGACTTCCCTTTTGATTAACAACTTCTAATTACATATTTCAAGGACTTCCTTGTTTTCATACACTTTTTGGGACTTCCCTTTTGATTAACAACTTCTAATTTCATATTTCAAGGACTTCCTTGTTTTCATACACTTTTTGGGACTTCCCTTTTTGATTAACAACTTCTAATTTCATATTTCAAGGACTTCCTTGTTTTCATACACTTTTTGGGACTTCCCTTTTGATTAACAACTTCTATTTCAAGGACTTCCTTGTTTTCGTACACTTTTTAGGACTTCCCATTTAATTAACAACTTCTATTTCAAGGACTTCCTTGTTTTCATACACTTTTTGGGACTTCCCTTTTGATTAACAACTTCTATTTCAAGGACTTCCTTGTTTTCATACACTTTTTGGGACTTCCCTTTTGATTAACAACTTCTAATTACATATTTCAAGGACTTCCTTGTTTTCATACACTTTTTGGGACTTCCCTTTTGATTAACAACTTCTAATTTCATATTTCAAGGACTTCCTTGTTTTCATACACTTTTTGGGACTTCCCTTTTTGATTAACAACTTCTAATTTCATATTTCAAGGACTTCCTTGTTTTCATACACTTTTTGGGACTTCCCTTTTGATTAACAACTTCTATTTCAAGGACTTCCTTGTTTTTCATACACTTTTTGGGACTTCCCTTATTAATTAACAATTTCTAATTTCATTCTTCAAAGACTTCCGTGTTTTTGTACACTTTTTGGGACTTCCCTTTTGATTAAACGATTTACAGTTTCCATTTTCAAGCTCAAAAAAGTTACATCTTTCCTTGTAATTGCGGTAAATGTACTTCTAGAGTGACTCTTCCCATTAACCTTTCTTAATGCTGTTCCAACGATTCCTTTGTTGTATACACTTTTTGGGGGAGGGGGGACCTTTCTTAATTTGATTCGGAGTGAAAAATAAGTCCAGAGAAGCAGTTGATTCAAACATTGGATTCAGTTGATGCAATCGACACAAACAGTTTATATTACTGAGGGTCCTTCTTCTAATTTTTACCAGCGTGTAGTTTGGCACCAAACCAAACCAAAAGGATGACATGGCTTTGCTTATTGGCTTTTGGTTGCAAAGTTTTTCCTTCCAATTACTTTCGTCAGGGGGGGGGTGACCTAGTTAGAGCTGCCCTGGGACAAGTTGACAAGTTACAAACATAATATATTGTATTAGACCACTTTGAATCCGGTTTCCTTTTGTGGCGAAGGAAATGAAGGATTTGCGGGCATTTCCTCAGCCTATGCAAAGAAGATTGTTTATTCCCTTTAAATGTGAGCTACAAAGCTACAATTGCACAAACTAACTACGATACGACCATGTTTGGGGCAGCAGGAACCCTTCCAGGCTTGCTGAAAAAGGGGGGCACCTGCAGCCCGATGGTTTACTAATATATAAGAGGGAGGGAGGGAATGGGGTTTGAAAAATCCATCCCATTTGAGAATTTTGCAAGGCAATGATAATTTTATTTCTTGCACGCTTTAAAGTTGCTGAAGGACTGGGAACTAATAGGAAGTATTTCACCTTGTGCGTCACCTTGTCGTTAAAACACATTTACGCAGGCGTAAATGTTCTGTTAACGCCAGCGGTTCCTGTGATATGATATACCTAACTAGAATAGAGGAGGTGTGAATAACGAGGCATTGGATGGCAGTAATTGGGTCGTATCGGCTAATTATATTTCATAACAAGCAAATAAATAAGGAATTACAATTCCTTTTGATTTAATTGTATGCTACAAATAGGATTCATTGTTCTGAAGAATGCTTGACTTTGAATGACAGTTATTTGCAGAGCCATGTTTGATAATTAACAGTTTGGACTCTGGACTTTCAAGGTGAAATGGTTGATTAGATGGGACTTTGTTGTTTTCACAGGTTGGATTGTTATTACTAATCTGCCACCATTCTTGTATGGTGGCCATACCGCCAAGATACGCCCAAAGACTACCACCCTGCCGGTGCCCCGTTTTCCGATGTGCAGCGTTGTACTGGAATCTCCAGCATTTGAATGCTCCTAAAATACTATTTGTTATAAAAACTGAGTTGGTTGGTTTCTTTTCTCACTACTTGGGAGTATTACAGGGTTGCATTGGAAGAGAGCAGAAAATCAAAAATACCCCATTCAAATCGAAGTTGCACAAATGACAACAAAGGGTAGCCTAAGAATGAGATTTTTATCTTGCTAAGAAACAATGGTGTGTCTGAGTTATTTCTTTGTTCTATTTATAGAGGAGCCTATTTATCTTTGCACACTTGCTTTTAAGCTTATGCTTTTGTTTGTTTGTTTCAGAGGCACCTCCTAGCGGATCTTGTTTGTTATATTTTGCACAAGATTAGCTATGAAATGTATGTGACATGGTAACTTAGCTGATATCGGGGCTGTACATGGGTTCCTTATGTAAGGTTAGACAAGATTGCTGACAAACTAGGACCTTGCCAAGGGCTGTAATAAAATTATTAACCCTGAAATAGAAGTGGTTAGGCCTGACAAGAAAGAGTTTAGTTTGAAGTGCGTCCAATTTGAAAGATTCAAGCCTTGATTCAGCTTAGTTTTGTTTGCCATGATGGACTTGCTAGTTAGGATTTCCATTTCTTTTAAGGACTTGCATGGGTGGCAGGAATGGAGGACATGTAAAGCACTGGATATAAATGGACTTTTGACCTACAAATGTTTCCTATTGATTCCATTTCCTGAGATATGGTTATGCCAAAACCCATTCTGTACTTATTTCAATGAGTTGGGTTGGAGCTATACAATTCCAGATCTGTATTGCCACCCATTCCCGGTTGCCTGATCCAGCCTGGTTAATCTTATTCTGCTTCTTTGGTGGTAAACAAAAAGTCAGATTACAAGTTTATCTTTCAGGCCATTTCGCAGATAACAGACTTTTCGCATGTTTCACCTGGATGCAGTTGAGTTGACTTGTATACAGTGATAACAAGGACCATGAAATAGGACAGCAACAGAAATCAAAATTTCTTAATTCCCTTTGTGATTGGTTTGTTGATAACAAAACTGTGCATTCACTCTGGAGTGGTCAAAACAGATTATATACTCCTTGGCGGGGCAAATAAAAAGTCGGCCGTAACACTGGACATCAGAAGAGGTGACAATTAACTTAAACAATGCACCACAGAGATATATCTAGGCTGTGTTCTTGATGAAAACATCCCTGGTGAATTAAACGCTACTACCAGGACCTGGAGTTAGGGTATTCTTACCAGTTAGCCAAAGAGGCATCACTCTAAATTGTAGAGAGATACATATTCATTTCAGCACTTGACAACTCTGGCTTGGTTTGCCCACCAGCATCACCAGCAGACTGTTTTTAGATTTGTTATAAAATGACCTGCCTTCAGAGCTGTTCTTTTATTGTAGTTAAACTGGTAACGGACAGTGCAAACTGACCATTTTGCTAAAGAACTCGGAGTCATACGAATCTTCATCTGGTCTTCTAGTCCTTCTACTGTGTTGGCATTATTTAGGCCCTCGACGTGATGTAATAATAGATGCTCCAGCCATAACAAATCCACATAGAATCGTTCCATACACTTCATCGCGATACCATGGAGTATTACTTGTCGGATTCAACAATTCGTTTGAAAAATCCATCCCATTTGAGAATTTTGCAAGGCAATGATAATTTTATTTCTTGCACGCTTTAAAGTTGCTGAAGGACTGGGAACTAATAGGAAGTATTTCACCTTGTGCGTCACCTTGTCGTTAAAACACATTTACGCAGGCGTAAATGTTCTGGTAAACACAGGAACACATGAACGTATTCACATGCATCTGGATACTAAATACTTTGCTTCGAAGGTCTTATTCTGTGTGTTTAAGAATCTTCAGAGCATCTTTAAAGATGCCAAACTTAGAGCACTACAGTGTCTAAATCTTTTTTAGTTTGAAGCTAACATGAATACCACACGTGAATTTCAATATTTAATGCTGAGGGGTAGGTGCAAAACGGGAAGATTGCAATGCACTGGCCTAACAAAACATCACACTGTCGATATAAATAAAGACGAATTAACAGATCCTTACATTTCTATCTTGCAAAATGAGGACCACAAACTGAAAATATGAAGCAGCACAAATGCCAAAAGTATTTCAACTGGTTTTGAAAACAAAAATCTACTTTTTGACCGTTATCTGCAGCCAGTTTCTCCAACAAATCGTTCAGACTTTGCTCTTGCAACATCATTGTCAATATAAAGGGCGCAGAAATTTCAGTGATCAGCTGCGTGATATTTATCATCAAATAACATACAATTCCAATGAACGTTGAACAAATAACAACTATCTCAAGAATGGCAAGAGCTGTGACATCCAACGGGGCCAGAACGAAAGATTTTGTGACGTCCTTTTCGATAACCATTGCTCCCATTCCTTTATCAAATTCTGCTCTCATCGTTGTGAGATGATAAGAGTGGGAATCAGCAATTACATGAGCCAAAACATCGTATGAATTCATGAATAGACCTTTTTGACCATACCAGAAAGGGATTGGGGAGAGTGGCCAATTCTAGTAGTAGGTCTCGAAGATGATTTTAAAGTCGCGCTGTAACAATAACTGGAAAATCGCAACAACGTGCAGATCACTCCTCCGGCAAAGAAACTTTCAAACCTGATGGATTTACCCAAAAAAGTGGGAATTTTTTTCATTAAAACTTGTGTTGACAGGTAAGTCAATGTTCTTTGCAGTTTAGCTGTGTTTAATGCCATCTTTGTGAACATTTTCCTGGTTTTAGCTGTAGAAGGTCAACAGTTCATATTTTAGGCCATGTCCTAACGGACTGGGTATCACTTCGGCTTCAAGGAAGGCGAAGATATGGCACGCGTCAATTAAATAAGGTTTCCTGTTTGTTTTCCAATCGTTATTTCTTTCTAAGTTTGCTGCAGAATTTATACCCTTAGCAATGTTAGCCACCCTTCACAAAAACTAAGGAAAGCCTGAAGAAAACTGCCACAGATGAGATCAAGAACACATAATAGACACACATCCAATTGTAGCAAGAAAGTCGGCTTGGGAATTTTGCAGTATGTAAGCCTATTACAGGGTTTCCTAATATGCTTGGCATAATTTTTCAGTAGAAGCTCCTTGCAGTTTTTTATTTTTCTAAAATTGAATTTCATGATTAGTTCTTATACATCTATGAGAACCTTTTTGAGTCCTAAATCATAAACATTTATGAGTCCAGCAAGGAGGGCATTACACACGACAGGGCATGCAGAACTTACTCTGAAAACTGTTGACTGGTCCCAGCTAAGGAAAAGAGGAAATGAAGAGAGAGGGCAACAAGCACAGTTAATTTTTGCAAAGACTATTGACTTTCCCGTTCAGCTAAATATTTCCTATACAATGTAAGTCGTTATCAAAGTCAAAGATTTTCCCAAAAAAAGTTTGGTTATCAATATTCATACACGTATCTTTTTTATAAGAAACTAAAAATTTGGGCCAGTACTGAAATTTTCTTAGAATCATCAAATTTTGAGTACTCAAAGTTTTTTACGAGTTTCTTAGAGGTTCCATCTAGATCTTCGTGTTCACTACCTGTGCCCTCGTGAACAGTTCAAAAAAGGGTTTTTAAGACTTCAATGTTTAGACAATACAGGACATTACTCAAGTACCTTACGAGTAATATGATACGGGAAACAAGAGAAAATGAATAAAAAATATTTCAAGGATTTCCTTTATCAATATAAATCGTTTCTTAATTTATATTTTCCCAGTACTGGAGTTTCTTAATTTGTTGGCGATTTGAGAGTTGAGTTTCTTATGGGCAGTTTCTTATAAAAAATAGGTGTATGGTTACAGATTAAAACTGCGTTGAACCTGAGAACTTGACTCACAAAATTGAATGTTCATTCAGCAAAATACGGAGAAAAAGACCTAAAAAGCCCACTAGGCTCTATGAATAAACACACGACAATATAAAGGCAATATAAACACACGACACTCCCTATAACCCTCAACTTTGAATTTCTCCATGGGTGGTCTCAACTTACTACAATGAGTTCAGGTATCGCTTACTCAAACGAGACTGACACTGAAATGTCTAAAGTGACAAGTAGAACGATTGTAATAACTCTATATTGGTGACCTTAAAAATCATCCCCCAGATGTATTACCAGAATTGGCAGCTCTCCCCAATCCCTTTCTGGTATGGTCGAAAAGGTCTATTGTATCCTTTGCTTTTTAACTGCTTTTTAGCACAAGAAATGGCTATCGTCTCGTCTGGCAGGTACATGAAATGAATATGAAATGCTAAATTTAATTTTGGGTCAGAATACAATAACAGCGAATGGAAGAAATGTACATCTTGTTTTTTTAATGTGAAAAATAGATTAGCCATATCTGCAAAATAACATTTGAAATACTATTTTTACAGCTCCTTCATATCAATTTCACATTTTATGCGCATATCATAAAAAATATCTATCTTTGGAATACCAAAGGTCATCCATTAGAAAATCACTCCTTTACTGTCAAACAAAACAGCAGCAAGAGCAAAACTGGACATGACACTTTGCAGACTCAACACATATTTTCTGTAAGATGATAAATCTTTCACCCCCCTTAGACTGAAGTTTCTTAACATTCTTACGTTTGACCGTATACACGTATTTTTTATAAGAAACTAAGAATTTGGGTCAGTACTGATAGTTTCTTAAAATTATCAGATTTTGAGTACTCAGAGTTTCTTACGAGTTTCTTGGAGGCTACATAACAATCTGCATGTTCACTACCTGTGCCCTCGTGAACATTTAAAAACAAGATTTGTTAAGCCTTTCCAATGTTTAGACATTGCTGAAGTACCTTACGAGTAGTATGATACAGGAAACAAGTGAAAGCAAAGTAAAATATGTCAAGGATTTCCTTTATCAAAATAAATAGTTTCTTAACTTATATTTTCCCAGTACTGGAGTTTCTTAATTTTGTGGCGATCTGAGTGTTGAGTTTCTTATGGGCAGTTTCTTACATATAAAAAATACGTGTAGGGGTGATTTTCTAATGGATGACCTCTGGTAGTCCAAAGATAGATATTTTTCTATGATATCCGCATAAAATGTGAAATTGATATGAAGGGGCTGTAAAAATAGCATTTCAAATGTTATTTTGCAGAAATGGCTAATCTGTTTTTTCACATCAAAAACAAGATGTACATTTCTTCCGTTCGTTTTAAGGAAAATTAAATTTAGCATTTCATATTCATTTCATGTACCTGCTAGACGAGACGATAGCCATTTCTTGTGCTAAAAAGCAGTTAAAAAGCAAAGGACACAATTCATGAATTTATACGATGTTTTGGCTCATGTAATTGTTGATTCCCATTCTTATGAGCTCACAATGATGAGAGCAGAATTGGATAAAGGAATGGGAGCAATGGTTATGGAAAAGGACGTCACAAAATCTTTCGTTCTGGCCACGTTGGATGTTACAGCTCTTGCCATTCTTGAGATAGTTGTTATTTGTTCAAAGTTCATTGGAATTGTATGTTATTTGATGATAAATATCACGCAGCTGATCACTGAAATTTCTGCGCCCTTTATATTGACAATGATGTTGCAAGAGGAAAGTCTGAACGATTTGTTGGAGAAACTGGCTGCAGATTACGGTCAAAAAAGTAGATTTTTGCTTTCAAAACCAGTTGAAATACTTTTGGCATTTGTGCTGCTTCATATTTTCAGTTTGTGGTCCTCATTTTGCAAGATAGAAATGTAAGTATCTGTTAATTCGTCCTTATTTATATCGACAGTGTGATGTTTTGTTAGGCCAGTGCATTGCAATCTTCCCGTTTTGCACCTACCCCTCAGCATTAAATATTGAAATTCACGTGTGGTATTCATGTTAGCTTCAAACTAAAAAAGATTTAGATACTGTAGTGCTCTAAGTTTGGCATCTTTAAAGATGTTCTGAAGATTCTTAAACACACAGAATAAGACCTTCGAAGCAAAGTATTTAGTATCCAGATGCATGTGAATACGTTCATGTGTTCCTGTGTTTACTGAGGTTTTTACTATGACACACTACAGTGAGGTCAGTGAGGTCAAATTCAAAACTTTGGCATTTCATCAAATTTTGAGATAATTCTTAGCCCCCGTGAACAGGCATGTATTCAAGTATTGGAAACAGGTTTGTGAAGAAATTTTTTGAAAATCTTAATTTTCCTTCCGTGCAATCATTTTTTGGCGAAGGGTGGTAAAATCGTCCAAAAACGGCCTAAATTTGACTTTTCAAATTTCCCGGTCGGTTTTCCGATCCATTGATTGGTTTTAGAGATTGTCACGTGCCAAGCTCATTAGCCAGTTAGGATTTAGTGCCTATCTTAATTTTAATGATTTTCAGAATGAGAGAACTTTTATACCGGGTGCCCTAATGAAAGTACTCCAGTTTAGAAAATCAGCAAAAGTCGATTATAAAGATTGTGAAACCAGTCATAACATTTTATTTTTCATCTCTTCTGTCAGTGATTCAGAAATATCTAAGGCTTATAAAATTTTTGTTTTCATAACTTAAAGGGCATGAAATAACGCATTGAAAAACCTCATTCTGAGTTATATTCTTTAAGCAACACCGTTAATGTTGCTTAAGAGCCATTTGTATCGAAATATTTCATCATTCTTCAAGTCTATACTAATAGTTTGCATTTCTTTCTGGCATTTAAGACCAAACTAGAAAGAAAATCAACAAAAAAGGGTATAATCTGGTAATCATCAGTGATTTTTGCAGTATGCTTCAAAACCAGGCAGCCCTGAAAACAGCTACGTTTACTAATTTAAAAACCAATCACAAGATCAGCTACGAGTGGGTAATTTGGTCACTGACCTACTTGCCTAAAAAAGAAATTTGAAGCTCGGCCTTAAATGATAAAATGTTGGTGATTTTTCAAACATGAGCACTACAACAGGTTGGTAGTTCAAATGCTTTTGAAGTACCGGGTGTCCCAAAAAAGTACTCCTGTTTATAAAATCACAAAAAATTTATTATCAAACCTTTGATGAAATGTTCTTTTTGAATTGCTTTGTAAAGACCCAAAAATATTCACAGACGATAAAATGTTTGCTTTTGATACGGCAAGGTAGAAAATTTACACGTTGAAAAACCTGATTTTGGGCTATAGTTTTAAGCAGAATATTCAATCTTGCCTAAGGGTCAAAATTTTCAGATCTTTTATCATCAATGAAGTCTCCAATTATAGTGTGCATTTATTTCTGTCATTTATGACCAAACTAGAAGTTTTATAGGCACAACAAAATTGATTTGGCAATCATCAGTGTTTTTTTGCAGTATGATTCAAAGCCAGGTAGCCCTTAAATGGGCTATATTTGCTCATTTTTAAACCACTTACGAGATTAGCTATGTCTTGGAATATAATTTGGTCATTGATCTACTTGACAAAAAAAAATTGAGAATTGGCTGTGAAATAAAATTTTGGTGATTTTTCAAACGGGAGTACTTTTTTGGGACACCCGGTAGTAAAATTTTCTTAGCGACATTTAATAATATAATAATATAATAATAATATTACATATTTATACAGGATACGCCTTTTCAGTACAAGTAAAATACTGCTATCAATAAGGGTCCTGTTTAAAGAAACTGTTGACAAGGTAAAAAAGTTTAGAAGCTAAAATACTATACGATTATCATGCAAAGCTTAGATTATCTATTTTGCGTTTAAAGTTTACAAAGAAAGATTCGTTCTGAAGGTCGGATGGACAATCCATTAAAAATTAGTGCACCTTGAAAGGCAAATGTTTTTCTTCCTGCTTCTGTTTTAACTCTTGGCAATATAAGACGTGAGCCGTTTCCTCGTGTATCCTTGCCATGATTAAAACGCTGAGACATGTTTCGCAGTGGTGGAGGGCAAGAATCATTTAAAGATTTAAACACATCGATCGATACTCGTTTTTTTCCGGATTTGATCCAATGTGTCCATCTTCAGGGTCGTGTACTTAGTAGGAGCTATGATCTTATGGGCTCTGTCTTGGATCGACTGCAGCTTTTTCTTGGCACTTTCACCTACGCTTAGATAAATGGGATAGCAGTAGAGTAGCACAGGCCTTATCATAACGCTATATATTTTCTCCGCAACAAGTGGAGAGATGTTGGGACGAATTCTTTGCAGGAGTTTTACCCGACTTGAGGCTCGCTTGTAGATCTTGTCAATTTGCATACTCATTGTTAGGTGATTGTCAAGGGTGATTCCCAAATATTCATAGCTCGTAGTTTGGTTTATCGGAGTGCCATTCAGAGAGACATTACATGACGGTTGTTTTGCTAGTTTTTGACTTGTACCGAAAATAACGAGTTCAGTTTTGCCTTTTTTGAGATTCAGTATTAGGTTATTGTTCGCAAACCATTTACCAACTAAGTTTGCCTCTTGATTCAGGACTTCTTCAACAGCCTCTACCGATCTTTCCGAGAAAAATATCACCGTGTCATCTGCATACATAAGAATTTTGCATTTTTCCAATACCAAATGAACATCATTGATCAAAATGATGAACAGGAGAGGCCCAAGGATTGATCCTTGAGGTACCCCATATGTCATTTGCTCAGTTTGTGATGTTGATTGATCGTAGCAGACAAACTGCTTTCTGTTGAATAAATAGTCTTCAAACCAAGCAAGCTCTGTATTTTGTTTGCCATAACATCTTAACTTTTCAAGCAGTGTTCCATGATGGACAGTATCAAAGGCTTTGCGTAAGTCCATAAATAAAGCGCCTGTGCAGCGACTCTGTTCCATGTTATTTCGGATGTGTTCAGTGAAAAGAGTTACTGCATGCTGCGTTGATCGTTCTCGTCGAAACCCAAATTGACTGCAAGAAAGGAGGTTGTTACGTTCTAGGTACTCTGAGAGTTGTCGATGAACAAGTCTCTCTAGCACTTTAGATAGGATGTTTAATACAGAAATAGGCCTGTAGTTATCAAAGTTGGACCTTTCACCAGATTTATAAATCGGAGTCAGTCTTGCACATTTCTCGCTGTTCGGAAAAGATCTAGACTTGCTCCAAGTCTATTCAGCGGACCATCAATAGTAAATCAACAGTAAAATAATATAATTTCTTTTGCGGGGGCGTAAGCTACTAAGGTGATGCTGCGAAGGAGAAGTGAGAACGAAACTGAATAGACTTGTCGTAGTTGGAGGCTCATGAATATTAATGAGTTCAGCGGACCGATTTTGGTCCGCTCGGCATCCTTTGACAAGCAGAGCGAGCCAATGAGAAGCAGCCATTAAACAAAAGATTTCAGTATACACGGGGGAGGGGCCAAATTACCTCACTTCACATTTTCATTCCAAAATGGCCGCCACAGCAAGCAATAACATCAATTTTCCGCCGCAAATGAAGGCCACAGAGATAAAAAAAGAGTCATGTTCCACATAGCTGAGCTGAGAGAACAACAAACTTTTTAGATTGATCCACAGGCTCAACCATAGCACAGCCATAGATCAGGCAGATTCGATTTTATTCTACAACAATTTGTGATGCTTCTATGTATGTGATTGGGCCTGAAAAGATCTGGTAGTGCAGTGATGATACCAACCAAGCCAATCATATGCGTTGCTGTTGATGAACGATACTGCATCATAACATGGTAAGTTTCATTCTGGTATTTTTAGGATAGAGTTGCTCAGGTTAGTTTTTTGGGAACTAAAATTTGAGGAAGGGTTATGTTTTGGGTCAATGATATTTATTTTTTGGGTGCCTGAAATTCTGGCTTACTTTTTTGGAACCCAAATATGGGAGAAAATATAAAATTGGGAAAAATATAATTTTTAAACCAAATCAAAATCGAGTAATATTAGTAAATGAAGAAACTCAAATATCCAAATGCAACACCGAGAAATCTTATCAGTTGTTTGTTCTATTTTCAAGCTAGAAATTATTATTTTTGGGTTGATGTGTGCACCAGATTGGAAAGTCTGACATGCGCAGGGGAGTAATACCTCGCACACTTATATGTTATCCGCGCTGCCATATGCGCAATCTCATTCAATACGCGCAATAAGCAACATTCATCCGCACAATTTGGTAACACTATACGCGTACTGTGCTATGCTGATATGCGCATTGTTAACTCTAATTTGCATACTATCTTCACCATTTTTGTCCCTGTTTGAAAATCCCCTGCACACTTTTCAAACATTCCAATCTGGATGTGTGGTACCCCAGCCTGAGCACCCCTATCCTAAATATACCTGAGCACCCCCTGGGGCAGCTTGAAGCAAGTAAATGATTTGCCCTAATCCAATACCAATCATAAGATCCCAAATTTTCTGACTCTCCACGCTCTGGCCCTGTGTTGTCATAATCTTTTTAGAAGGCCTATATCGAGGCCACCTAGGCAGCATCTCAGACTCTCAATGTATCATTTAAGGCGAATGCCATATTTCATTTTGCCCCTTCACCTTCCACGAAGTAAGATGTAACAAATGACAATGAGTACTGTCTACCCTGTATGACCAGAAATTGGACTCAACAATTTTAAAAATTGGCAAATCAAAAAAGTTCACATTTAATTCCTTTTTCCAGGGAAACTTATCAAAAAGAGTCTGCCACTATGCAGGAAGACTAAACAAAACTAGCCGAGTTACGTCCTTGATTGATGACAAAGAAGAAAGTTGTTGTCTGTCTAATATCAACTGCCAAGTGTTGACAAAGCAATCATGAAACCAGATCATCAAAACAGGAGACTACACAATTTTAAGATTCAGAAGTCAAGATGAAGTATTTGATTTCCTCAGGATGACAATTAGCAAGGATACTGTAAAGCTGGAATGATTCTTGTGTTTTGTTAAAATCATAATTATTGTTGCATACTGTTCTTAAATTGCTTGTAAGAATTTGGTTGAATGCAGTTTGTGTTTCTTTGATTTGCTCATTCATTTCTGTCACCGCAAAAGCAAGTTTTTTACAGATTTGAAAATGTTTGCACATCATGTTTATGGTACTTCATAAACATCATTTTTCAATGAAACCTAAATTAATGGACATACATTTTTTATAGGAAACTGAGGAACACAAATTTCAGATCACCAAAAAATAAAGAAACTTCAGTGCTGGGAAACTATATTTATTTATTATAATAATGGAAATACTTGTAATATATATTTACTTCATTTTCACTTGTTTCTTGTATGATATTTCTGGGAAGGTGCTTGAGTAATATCTAAACATTGCAAAGGCTTCAAAAACCTTGTTTTTGACATTTTCATAAAGGCAAAGGTAGTAAACATGAATATAGTTGGACGGTTTACTGCAGAGGCTGTAAAGTCTTGTCACATTTTATCGAAATTATCGATGATAAAATGGTGGAAAGAAATTGGATTTGTGGTGAAGTTATTCGTTAATGTATCCGCTGATTATTATTGCAAAAAAGAGTGATTTAATGCCGATTACTGGGATTTTGCTGCGGGTGAAGGTAGGCCCATTAGCTTTCTTCGCAGCAAATAGCTTTAATTCGTCTAGGATTTTCGAAAATCACACAAACAAATATTTTCATGTTATTCCTGGACATAATTCACGTAACATGTGAAATTTTGAAAGCTATATCTTATTTTTAGCGTTCCTGAAGAATTCTTGAACATAGGCCAATTTTCGAAGGAATGAGAGTCGATGTAACGCCGATCCCTGACGAGATTTGAACCAAATGCAGAAAAACAAATGTGGAGTGAGGCCTCTCGAATCGATTCGTGGTAAAACCAGCTCTGTATCTTTATTACTCGAATATCCATTTTTATTTCCGTGAAGGTACTCGAAAAGTTATCTCGAAAAGCCTTATTTTCAGTCATGTGATCGGAATACGACGATATCATTGGCTTATAAGCGTGAAATTGGAAGATTTGCGGGTTTCCCTGTGCCCTATTGAAAGATTTGACTCATATGCTTTGTAGCGTGGATTATGACCTAAGGCTGCCAAAAGGTTTCCACAAGGGTAATAATTTAGCATTTTTCAAGCCGTGCACAAGGTTACACTCAAGGCTTTTCCAGACTGGAACAAGGTTACAAGGCTATAACTACAAGGCTTGTACAAGGTATTACAAGGTATTGCAGGTTGTTATGGAGCCTTTAAAACTGATAATTTTGGATATCATAAATCTGTGTTTTGAAGAGTGAGACTAGGAGCAAGTCCAGCCAAGGGCATACTTTTTTGCAATTTTAGTCTAGCCAAGGGTATCAAATTTGGCAATACTGGTCCAGGGAATGGTCATGTTTGCAGCAAATTTGTGTTGTGCTTTTCAACCAAGCCTTTGTAAGCAGGAATAACATCCTGACAACCCATATTTGTTGATAATACACCTATTAAATGAAAAAAAATTGCTTGGAAATGAATCTACATATAGCTGAGGGTATCATCTTTTAATAATGGTCAGCCTAGGGTATGATTTTTGTAGAAATTAGTTGAGACAACATTACCACTTTGAATATGCTCGAGGCAGACCCCTACCCAAAATTTAGAAAAAGAACCCACCCCCTTGCCCTGCGAGCCAGGGCAATTTCTTTAAATTGCAAAGCAAATACTTTTAGGTATGAATACAATACAATTCGCAAAGTACAGACATATGAAGTATCTCTTGTGTTGCTCTGTCATTATTGTTTTTGCCTTTGCAATGCAAAATGAACTGTAATAAGTGTACGCATATTTTCTGTCTGTGTTCAAGCAAGATCTCAGCTAGCCAGGGATAACAGGAATCCCACTTCACCAGGAAAATACTGGGAAACTTTCCTCATGTGAATAGGCTTGCAATTCTAAGGGTTGACAGCAATTTAATCTTTTCTTTGTTGGTTAATTATGTATATGAGTCTCTTGTCAATTGTGCTGCAACATATAAAATAGCAAGTATTCCGTAGTATTGTAAAGTCGTCTCATGTCAAGAACCTTTATTTGAAACGCCTATGAACCATTAATATCACCAAAATCGGTACTGCAAAGTAAGCCATGGCTGATCTTTGTCTGACATGAACATACAACGAGCCAGGTCGATTTCTAACAACTACTGACAATGGCCGTGATGCATTTGGCCTAAAACATAACGACGTCTGTTGATGACCGTTTACAACTACATAAGTCCACCAATTTCCATCGTTCGTCCCTACTGTTGGAAGGCTTCTACTGTTGCAAGGCTTCGTTTCCCTTGGTTGATCAGTTCGTCAGTTTATCAGTGCTACGTACGAGCAGCGAAGAATTCAGCAGCCATAATTCCACACGCACACAGCGCAGCCATCGTGGCAGCCATCTTTTGCGTTAGTACACACATCCACAGTCACAACCCCCTTACTATCTAGCGGACCGAAATCGGTCCGCTGAACTCATTAATATTCATGAGCCTCCAACTACGACAAGTCTATTCAGTTTCGCTCTCATTTCTCCTTCGCAGCGCCACCTTAGTAGTTTACGCCCCCGCAGTATAAATTATATTATTTTATTGTTGATTTACTATTGATGGTCTGCTGAATAGACTTGGAGCAAGTCTAGAAAAGATCCTGATCGTAGACTTTGATTTGCTATTTGGAAACCTTTATTGATCTTAAGGCTGTTGTAATCTCATTCAGTTCTATAGTCCTGAACTTGAATACGTTACATTTCGGGTTGATCTGTGTAGAAATTGGTTTTCCATTGAAAAATTGCCAAGTTTTACTGTTCAACGTAGAGGCATCTCTTTGAAGGGAACACCCAATGTTGGTGAAAAAGGAACAGAATCCGTTTGATATCTTCTTTTTATCAGAAACCAGTTCACCTTCAACACGGAACACATTTGATGTTGGACTTTTCTTATTTGAAGGATATGATCGCTTAATTTGTTTCCAAAAGTCCTTTGGCTTCTCTATGTTGTCTCGGAACATCTTTCGGCAGCTGTTGGCTTTGCTTTGCCGGATTTCTTCCGTTACTGCATTACGTAGCCTTTTGTAAGTTGACCATTCACGTTCACAACCACTCTGCCTTGCTTTCCTAAAATGGTAATCCCTCTCGTGCATTTTTTGTTTTATTTCCTTGGTTAACCACGTGCAGCTACGCCCTCGTTTACGTCTTTCAACGAAAGGAGCGTGGCGATCAATCACTGCTGTTAATTTTTGCTTGAATAAATCCCAACCTGCGTTTATTCTCTCGTTGATTTCTCCAGTCTGTAAGACTTCTACCCAATCAACGTTCTGCAAGTCATCTTTGAAAGCTTCTTTATTGTATTTTGAAAAATCTCGCGTTAAAATTGTCTTTGGGACGAACTTTTGCACGTGCATTTTTCTAACAATTCCTGAGAGATCATGATCACTAAATGAATTTGCATACACAATAGAGTTGCAAATCTTAGTTTTATCTGTTGTTGCAATAATATCGATCAGCGTTTTTGCTTTCCTTGTTGTCCTTGTTGATGACTGGATAAGTTGCTTGAATCCATTGATTCGTAGAGCATCTTTTATTTCTTTATGATCATTGGGGACCAAGTAATTGCAATTGAGGTCGCCAGCAAGAATGGTTTCTTTATTTTCATTTGTTGCTAATTCAAGCATTTCTTGGAATTTCGCTGTGAAGTTTCTATCGCTGTAGGCCGAGTTATCAGGGGGTCTATAGGCAAAGCACAGCAAGATGGATTTTGATTTTACAATGAAAATTTCAATGAAGATGGCTTCCAGACCAGGAGACTCAAGGTCTCTCCTTCTATGATACTGAATGTCATCGCGAATATAACAGAGAACACCCCCGTAATGACCTTTACCTCTGTCTGCCCGCTCAAGAGTGTAGCCGTCAATGTATAGTTCCTCGTCTAATACTGAACGGTGCAAGTGGGTTTCCGTTAGGCCATAGGCATGGATGTTTCGGTGAGTCCCGTTAGTAGCAACCTGACTTTTTCTATTTTACAAAGTAACCCATTTATGTTTTGATGGAAAAATTTAAGACCCCTGTTCTTACTGCAGAAACTATCTAGCTCTTCGTGTACCCTTTCTTCGGGGGTTTCACTCTCTAAATTGGGAAATTTGTCGACACTGCAAGTTCTGCAATAGAGCTCTTCTGAGTTATATCAGCAAAACGATCTGTCATACACTTCAAGTGAGACTTCAGCTTGCAGTTGAAGCAAACAGCACTACTCTGGTTCTTTCTGATGCATTTTGAACAGGATGGACAGCTTATACCTCTCGAGTCAGGGCAGGTTTCAATGTCATCCGCCATTAACAACAACAGTTGTAGAGCACTTCGCGTGCAACTGAAAGTTGCTTTCCTTTGTTGCATTTGTCATATCGAGGAGTAAATAAACCTTTCTTTTACATCGTTTGACACTTTGTAGGTTTTCCAATAACAACAAGATGATGAATTTGTTAAGCTTGGCTTTTTAACAGCAAATATGACGACTGCAAAAGCGACAATTTTCAGAGCGACTGCTACGAGCGCCATCTTGACTTGACTTCAAATTAAACCCTTGCAATTAGGATCGTAGTCTGTCTCAAATTAGACAATAGTTATAGTAATAATAATATAAGAAAATTAAACCGTTGATAATAATACTAATATAATAATATAATAAAATATAATATAATAACTAATATGATAATTAATATAAATTGAACTAAAAGCACCATATAAAAACAACAGAAAATAAAATATATAAAAGCACACTGTTATTAGTCAAGACGTTTCGATTAAAATCTTCATCAGTTTGATCTTCGTCAATTTCTTCATCATCAATTTCATCATTCAAAATCTTCATCAATTTCTATGTCGTAACCCATAAGAGCGATAAAGATTTGCTACGGTACTATCATCTTGTAGATCTTTATCGACTAACTATGGCCTTCTTAACACGTTACAATTTCCCAACAATAAACTTGATGATTCACAATGGTCTTGAAGTTTTGCAAAACTTTGAATTACTTTTCTCATGTAAGAAGAAAGCTGTCATTCTGAAAATAAGCAAGATATCAAAAACCGAAATGATAAAATCAAACTGACGTTCCTTTCGAACCACTCAATCGAAGTAAAGCGAAAGATATTCTGAAGAAGCGAAAGCAGTCATCAGTTACATGTCACATAGAAGACTGGCACAAGCAGTGTGTCGCTTTTGTCAATGCATAAAATTGGGTCACTTCTTAACAGTGTGGCTGTGAGACCTATTTGGTCTTGCCTGTGCAAGGAAAACTGTAAAGAAATAAGAGATTCACTGGATCTCATAGTTGATAATGTTTTTGCAGCTGATATAGAAAGTCTTTTACCTGCAGTAAATCATAACAGCTGTAAGTTGCTTGTTTGGCTGCCTTTCCCAAGCTCGAAGAAAAGCTTCCAGATCTTTCAACTGTTGCAATGCCTTTTTCCGCTCTAGGCTGCTCAACGGGGCTATTGCTATCCCTTTTTTCTAGCCCTTTTTTCTTGCTCCTTTTAAATGACAACCTCGTTCTTGATGCATTGCCGACGTTATGTCGAGGCTCAGGTGGCACCTTCGTATAATGGCCTTCTTTTGGATCTATGTCATCATTGTTGTCAGATGCTTCTTCTTCGCTAAAATCTGTCAGGCGTTCACTCAGCCGACTTTTAGAGTCAAGTTCACTGCTGGAGGATAAGCTCAACGACGACCAAGTTCTTTCATGCTCTAAACAAAGAATATAAAACACATTTCATTTCAAATGGCTATATTTTTCAACCAGCTTGGCATGATTCCTTTCCACAAACAAGCGTTTCTTGCGGGGCTTGCTACAATTTCACCCAAAAACTAGCAATCTAAACTACATAAAAATGGTACCATTGGTAATGATATGAAAAGCCAGAGGGATCTCTATATCATACACAATCTATAATCATATAGAGCTGTTTGAAAGTACTTAATGGGTGACTTACACAATTACACATGTTACGGCCTCGCCCCTCGTATGAACTCTTACCTCGAGAATGGGGGGGGGATTTATTGCAACCCGTGGACTCTCGCGTCTACTGGAGCAAACAGAATAAACACTTGATTTAAGATTCATTTTACTTCGTTGTTTGTTCGTACCCTTTTGTTGTTTCGTCAATAGATCGTTCTATATCTTTGTTGTGAGGACAAAGTACCTATTGTGACTGAAGCGAGCATCAGAGCGTGGATAAGAAACTGTTAAAATAACGTTGTTTACTTTGTTGAGATTGAATTTGTAACGGTGATATTTTGGTAGCGCGATGAAGGACATTAATGGACATATGGACAAATATTTTTAAGTAGGTTACAGTTCATTCGATTCCTTCGTATTTCTCCGTTCTTTTTGTTGAGTTTCGTTGAACTTTGTTGACTAATTGTGTTTACTGTATTCATTTCAGCGAAAACCGTTACGTTACTTTACTTCACTGCACTTCTACTGAAATCAATGCAAGTACATAGTACATGGAAGTGATCAGTTTATTTCGAGATGTTACTTCTTATTGTTCCATTTTTACGTTTACTGAGGGAAAGTGCCCCCTCAACACACAAAAAATAATGTGCAGACTTTCTTTCTCCTAACTTAGTGTAAAGAGCAAAATCACATCACGCAGGGTAACACTATCTGATATATTTTCAGATCCTGATAGATAAGATCTATTGACAAAGTAGCTACGGCATGAGTCGATAAAAACAATCCCCCTTGAGGTCATACCTCACAGACGATGAAATCGGCTAATATATAGTTTTTTTAATATATTCTCGTAAAATCTACAATAACAAACAATTACCACATTACAAAACAACGGCAAAGGGAGCATGGAGATAAACAACAACCCTAAAACCTACACTTAACATAGAGACAAATATTATAAAATCTACAAAAATGACTACAGTGGTGTCACCCATTATGCCCATGTTGTCGCAATTTTGAATTTGTCCTCAAAAAGTATAATGAAAAAACCAACTAGCTACGTCTACTTGCTAATCGGCCGTAATAGGCGACCGGGCATAACGGACGACGCCACTCAAAACGAAAAGGAGAAAATGTTTACACGAAAGAGTTGGAGCATAAGCATCAGATCCCCAAAATGACCACACGAAACTGCGCAATACCCCCCAAAGACCCAACGCCCATGCTGGTTTTTAGCAATTTATTGGAACAGTTCTGAGGCCTTAATATATTTCAATGTCGCCTCAAGAATTTTTGTATTTGAATCAAAAGGTAATTGTCCATGGCCATAAAGGAGTATTTGCAATATTTCTTGATTTAAAAATTTTTAAAGGCCGTGAGGCCGCAATATTGCATTAACACTGTCGAGAAGATCACGTCTGTGTATATCATAAGCATGGCAGAGCAGCAAGAAGTGCTCCGTATCCTCAATACAATCATTTATTGGCCACAAAGGATTTAAAGTATCCGTAAAATTATGTTTGAATTTGTGAAAACTTAACTTACTGAGTCCAACACGTAGCTGAGTTAAAACAGATAAAAGTTTTGGGTCGTGGATGCCGTAAACTGGTTTAGAGGGTGGACGGATGAGACCTAAAAGTTGCTTTTTGAACACATTCACTGAGCGGGATTGTTGAATTTCAGGGTCAAGTTCCTCCCATTCCGACAAAACAGTTTGGGTAGAAACTTGATTTGAATCTCTCTGTTCTCGCAGGTCTTTGGCAAGTTGTTGCTCGCCTGCGAAGATTGTAGTTTGACTCCTGTCGTTCAGGCACAAGAAATGTGCAATCTGGAGTTAAATGATTGTTAAATGAGTTTAATGGCGAGTTAAATATATAGTTTAATGGTAGACATGTTCAAATTCCCGAAACATTTCTGCCTTCAATGCCCCCTGAGCAATGTGATTTATTAGCCTTTTTATCTAATATTGCCAAAAAATAAAGTTGCAAATGCCAGCTAAAAGCTACAATCCTGGACAAAATTGTTGAGAAAAATTGCCGAGGTCATCGTGTGCAAACGCATTGTTACAGCACTTAGAAACGATGCGACGTTACCGCCCCCCCCCCCCTCCTCCCATTCAATGTTGGGTAATTTTTGGAGCAAGGCAGCAAACGTCTTCTCATCATAACCAGCATTGAACGGGGGGGGGGGGGGAGGAGGAGGGCGCGGTTCTCCTCAACATATTATGTCAAGGATTGTAGATTTTGGGCTAGCGTCATGGAGCATAACCTAGGGGTTAATGTGCTGCAAACAATTCCAAAATCAGTCCACAGAAAGCGGAGATATTGAATTTTAAAGTTGGGCCTAAATCAGACCTTGCTTACTTGACCTGTAGATGCATGGCACTGTTTTGATCGCAAGTTACAATGCCTTGCTTCTAGGCTCAGACTTCGTCGATATTTTAAATTTTAGTCTTATTCTGATTTCTAAATGCGTACTTCAAGACAATTTTACGCATGTTTGACTATTTTGCCTTATTGTGACTGTTTTAGACAATTGAACAATGGTATTTTCTGAAAAGCTTATGTCTTCAAAAATCAATGGTAAAATTCAAAACTAAAGTAAAAAAATAAATGTTTCGCTACACTCTTCAAAACAATTTCAAAAATTAGAAACACCTTTGTTGCAAGTTTCTACCAAAGGGCTGGTGCCAATTCGTGCTCAAAAAAAAAATTTCAGGGCAATTTTCAATTGACAAGTTTTCAAATCATAATTTGTAAATTTCACTTGCACTTTAACACATGATGCCTTGCAAAATATATCAAATGTTCGCTATCACATTGTTGTAACATGTAAGTGAGGTCCAGTTACCTTTAGTCCTTTCATTGGAGGTATGTTAAAACTTAGTTGCTAAAGCATCTAAAATTTTAGAGATCAAAGTCGAAACGTTTTGAAATAGAATTAGTCCTACAAACTTTTTGGGTACGAATTGGCACGAGCCCTTAAGTAGAAACTTGTTACAAAGGTGTTTCTAATTTTCTAAATTGTTTTGAAGCGCTTAGCGAAACATATTTTTTGTCTTTAGCCTTGAACTTTAAAATTGATTTTTGGAAGGAAAAATTTTCAGAAAAGCACCATTGTTCAATTGTTTAAAAAGGGTCGCAAAAAGGATTTCCGATTTCTGCGGACTGATCTTGAAAATGTTTGCAGCAAATTAACCCCTAGGTTTGGGGGTATTCCTCAAGCCCAAAATAAACCAGGAATCTAAAACTTCAAATTTCGGTATAAATTCGATGCCCTGGATCACAGTGCATGGGCTTTACCACTTACCATCCCCTTGAAAGGATGAACAAGTCTTCCCCCGGGTATCAATAACCAATTAAGGGGAATTCCATTCTCCCAAGAGGACACAATACATGAATACATGCGAGCGTCATAATCATTAGGAAGAGTAAACCAAGGAAAATTTGTTCATTGTCTTCATTCGTTTTTGCAGGTCTTTGGAAGGGGCTTTCTGCACAAAAACTCCCATGTCCATTGGCAATAAAACAAGACAGTTTTCAATATCATTACTTTGATATTCACGGAGCAGCGGCCTTCCAAACGGGCGTTCTTTTCTTTTTAATAACCCGGTAGTTGTTAACAGTGGATACAGAGGTGATTCGAAAACAAGAAAAAAACGTCTACATTTTGTCTCAGCAATTAAAAACACGTACCAAAACATTGCAATTTTGAAGTAAAGGACCATTGAAGACATTGTACAGGGAAATTGTCCACTATTCAAACATTGGATAGCCAAGCAAAATCAAACCAAAGTGCACTGAGTCACCAAGCCATTAAAACCAAAAATAACATTAACTTTTGCATTCTTGCCATGGGCTTCAAGACACTCAGCAGTTGCTGTTCCATCAGCAGCTTTGTTCCTCCCTGTGTTCCTGTGAAGTTTATTGTTGTTTGCAGAACAAAGAGATTCAAGGAAAACAGGGCACAGGGACACAGAAAGAAACAAAACTTTTCTAATAACAACAATTACCACGTATCTTAAAGCACATATTTTTACCTTGGTTACGGGGTGAGGTTATCACTTCTCCTCCGAATATCATATGAGAGGCCATAGCAGCTGAGGGATACAGTCGTGTTGTGTACGTTTCAAGTCCATTCCTCGTGATAACGTTCAGCATTTTGCGAGTCAAACAGGCTGATATGCAATCTTCAGTAAAATCGTACTCAGTAAGGAGTCTTGGTGTATTCAGCATGTCATAAAGGTATCCTTTCCTTGATGTTGAAAAAAACAGTCCTAAGGATGCCAAAGTTTTCTCTTTTTGTATCTTTGTAGGTATGAATTCTGGTGAAATCAGAGGATCACTGCCTGATGGTATGCCAACGTGCATTGGCACATCTAAAGTATGAACAGATATATTTTCAGACGTTGCATACCAAAATTTTCCATCCATCACCTTCTGGTTTACCACTCCAAAGGGTATTTTGGATGATCGCATATAGAATGCAGATACCTTAAAAGCTCTATTAAGCCCTCGGGAGGCTTATTCAATTCTGGACAGTCCAGAGGGGGGCATAATAGAGAAAATGGCTTGTGAGAGAGGGGCCGCATTCACAAAATCAAATGAAAAGGATCTACACGATAGCTTTTCAGTTCTTTTACCTCATATTTTGCGGATTCAACATACGATTTTACGAGTCAAATACACAAATTCGACACAGTTCTATCCCACACCATATCAAAATTAAGATGCAAACTTGTGTAGCTAAATAAATAGAAAATCTTTGGCAGCCTCTGGAATTTGATATAAATGGGGGGCTTAATAGAGCGGGTCCGCTTATTTAAAATTTGGGCTAAAAAAGCAGGGACTTCTTACAGATGGGGCTTATTAGAGAGGGCGCCAAAAAGAACTTGTACGCTTGCCACTGTTGCCCCTTTATGAGAAACAAGACTGCTATGGATGATTTATGACTTTAAGGACACCACTCTTTAGCATAAACACCTAACGCATGAACGAACATAAAATTACACATCGAGAGATCTTGTCAACATCTGACAAACAAATGCAAACTGACTATCCAGAAAATTGGTCCACACCTTTTCAAAATCGAGATGAGGTTTAGGAATTTCTGAACAGCAAACTATGGCGAGAAAGCTTGTGGAAAAAAATCTCAGCAAAGATGTCAGAGCTCTCGTTATAATACCAGAAACTGAAGGAACTTAGGCAATGTGATGTCATTTATCATATCCCGCAGAAAGTGTGTGACTTCAGCCATGAAATCACCTTACATCGTCAGATGGAACGACTTGGATCCGTCCAGTATTCTGCTGGCTTAGCCATAACTGGCGCGTGGAAAGGTACTTCAAGAAACAAAATATACGAGGAACTTGGCAGGGAATCATTAAATGACAGAAGGTGGAGCAGGTGTCTCGTTCTTTTCTTTAAGTTCATCAATAAACTTGTTCCGGAATATACAAGATATCCTATTCCACAAATTCGTTGGTAAAATTATGCTCTTAGAAATCAGGCTGTTGTTGGGCGAATAAATGCAAGAACAGAGCGCTTTGAGTCAAGCTTCTATCCCAATTGTTTGAAAGAATGGAACAGTCTTGCTTCTGAGATCAGGGAATCACCTACAGTAAACTCATTCAAAAACAGAATCTCTTCTCTTATCCGCCCTACCCAGAAACCTGTTTATGGAATTTATGATCCAAAAGGTGTTACCATCCTCACCCAGCTACGCGTAGGCCTCAGTAAGCTAAGTTGTCACAAATTCAATCATAACTTTCAAGACACAGTTGACCCAATGTGTCTAATTAATGATGGAATTGAGGACACTGAACACTTCTTGCTGCAATTCCATGCATATGATGATCAAAGGCGTGATCTCCTAGGCGCGGTTAACGAAGTATTGCAACTACACAACATTTCAAACCTGCCAAATCAAACCCGTCTGCAAATAATGTTGTATGGTGATAAAAGATTTTCTCATAACAAAAATAAAGAAATTTTGGAATCAACGCTAACATTCATTCATACATCAGAGCGTTTCTTGTAGCACCAGCAATTACAAACCTAGGTAAATTAATCTTTTGTCTCATCCTTCTCTATTAATCTTTAACTTCTTATAAAATAATATATGTATAGTAGATGTATCTATGTTACTAAAGACTATACCAAAATCTGTCAATTTTCAATTTTGATTCAAGCAGTAGTGTCGCCGTATCTTTCGATTAAGCCGGTTTCTCCCTTAGGAGAGACCAACAGAAACTTTGGTATAGCCTTTAGTATCTGTATTGTTATTTGTTAAGATCATTTAGGGTAGCCACGCCTATCATGCTCCCAATGGTATCGTCTTTTGTAACTATGTCTTTGTTAAATTGTATATTTTTAGATTGTGTATATAAAAAAAACTTAGGCAAGGCACCCCAAAGACCAGCTTAGAAAAGACCACAAAAAGCTTTTGCTACACCAGTTTTAGCGTTTGGAATAACACTCCAATTGAAATTCTACGTCATCTCCAATTACGTCGTTACGTCGTCAGGTATGCTATCCAAATTAAAATGAACATTTTCTGGGCTATTACAGTCCCAACCCGACATCTAATGTTAGACAGGCCACATTATAGTAATCATCGTTTTTCTTTTCTTTTATTGTTTGTAGCATTTATGTAGAATTGTATGTAGTTTAGCGTTTTTTTACCAATGCCATGCCATGGGGTAGTCATAGTCTTTCGCTCCACGTGGTATCGTTCTTGTAGTATTGTAAAATAGTTTGCGTGTAGAGTATTGCGTAACATGTATTGTAAATTTTTAATTGAATATAAAAAAGTTGCATGTAGCAGAAAAGCTGGTTATCAAGATGTCATAAATTGTTGCAAGGCAATAGTCGAAGGAACCTTCAAAACAGATTGAACTCTCTCAGCAAATTAACAGCTTAAATAAGTTGCAACACGGAAAATATGAGTATCACGATACTATAATAGGACTGAACGTAAAGGAGCATCGCAACAGGAATAGGAGTGGCTCACAGATGCAATAAATTGCAAGGTAAAGGTACAAAGTTATCTGAATACCACAATAGAAATGCAAAACTTAAAAGGGAATCGAAACAGGAATAGGAGTGGCTCACAGATGCAATAAATTGAAGGTAAAGGTACAAATTTATCTGAATACTACAATAGAAATGCAAAACGTAAAAGGGAATCGAAACAAGAATAGGAGTGGCTCACAGATGCAATAAATTGAAGGTAAAGGTACAAATTTATCTGAATACCACAATAGGAATGCAAAACGTAAAAGGGAATCGAAACAAGAATAGGAGTGGCTCACAGATGCAATAAATTGAAGGTAAAGGTACAAATTTATCTGAATACCACAATAGAAATGCAAACTGAAAAGGGAATCGAAACAGGAATAGGAGTGGTTCATATACGCAGAAATTTTCTCAACGGATATTATGCAAAAATCTACTCAACGTTGTCACATCGAACGATTCAAGATTTTATTTTTGGAAAATCAGTTCTATAGTCACAGTATTTCCTATTCAAACAAGAGAATTCCACTGCCAAGGAACTTGTCCCGGTCCAAAGAAGTGTTCGGCAAAAACCTCTCCGACTCGTTCAGCATTTTGTCATGGTTTTTTTCCCTTGCATCTTGGCGGCAGTGGCTGAAGCACAGTACTCTTTTCTGTCTGCCCTCTCCATGATCCACCTATCACGGTCTCGTTCACTATTTCATCGGCAAATCCACTAGGTGTGTAGGATTCCGGTGGTTTGGTTCTAAGCAGATTGTGCAGCATCAGAGCCGTTTTTATTACCGCCGTTGCGTTGTCTGGGCCTAGATTAATCTTTGCCGAGAAGATTCGAAAACGTTGGTTAATATACCAAAGGCATTTTCTGTTATATTTATAATTTATTTACAACGATATCCCTTCACTAAAATAACAAATATAAACTTATAGGTCTCAAACTAAAAATATAAGCATAATAGATAATCAAAACTGATCTTCCAAGGAGTCGTTCTTGAGGGGGCTTGAATTAATTATCAAGGCTCACCAAATGCCTTTTCAGATTTGTTCTAAACAGGCGAGGCGATGACAGTTCTCTGATATTAACTGGAATATCATTCCAAGCCTTAATGCCAGAGTAATGAAATCCTTTCTTTGTAAATTCAAGGTTTAGCCTGGGAATATGGAGATCTCTATCATTCCTCGAATTATAACTTTATATAGAACATCTCTGTTAGAACACATTCCAAATGCTCTCGTGGCATAGATTGTTTACAATCTTATATACCATAACAGAGCGATCAAAACGAATAAGATTCACAACGCTAAGCCATTTTTTAGGCCCTGGGTCCTTACATCTAAATCGGGGCTCGTCTCTCGCTGGAGCGGAGTGTAGAGTTGCCCTGAGCTGAGTTTGCACTTGAGGCGCCGTTCTTGACGCTCTTTGGACCCATAAAGCGCGGCATTACGGCGAAGTTGGATTGATCTGGCTTTGTTGCGTGCGCCGCATCGAAAGATAGCCTCAAGTGTAAATTCGGCCCTTGTCTCTTATTAGTAGTGTAAAGTTAATTTTCCCTGTAAATCGTTGGTAAATTTGTGATGTTGTGTGTGGAGGCAACTCCATAACGTTACGTTTCTTTGCCTCCACCTCAACAATAATTAAATTTGCGCTTTCTTCCTTGTATTCTAAAATTTTAGTGACATAGAAAAAAATCTTGCGCGCTCTGTAATTGACAGGGCTCTATTTTGGAAACGTTGAAATGCTTGAAGTTAGGATGAAGAGATGCTGCCCGGTACTACGTTTCCGTATGCATCACATAACTTTGATTGGGGAAGAACGTTTTCAAGTTTTTTACAAGATGATAACCACTTGCTAACTTTCCTGTCAGTGATTTATACTAATCCTTCCACTTCAGCCCTTCATCGATAATGACACAAGAGACTTTGCTTCCTCCACTCGTTTTACTTCGCAATCATTAAATTCGAGCGAAGGGAGGTCATCAATTTCATTTATTCTACGTTGGTGACCAATAACCATAAATTCAAGTTTTTGGGCTCGCACTTAGCTTATTTACCCTCTTCACTATTCCAACATCAAGTAGTAAATTTCCTCTTTTTTCAATCCAAATTGCGCAAAATGTTTCCTTGCTCACATAAAGTATTCGTCTTCGTGTCACTCTCGGCCAAAAGAAGATTCCTTAGTAGATTTAACCCACGTTTGTCTGAAGGTCCATGCTAAAAAGTCATCATGACATAAGAAAATAAATACTGAAAACATATCTTAAATACGAACCTACGTAAATTGGCAACCATTGCAAGCTATGAAGAGGCGGACTTTCAGACGTTGCATCTGATGGGCCGGTTTGGAATCTTCTATACAGTAGCGTCATATGGCTTACATCAATATATGCATTGTCTTGTCCAGCACCATTTATACTGTGCAGATTGTTGATTACAATGAGGGGATGCCCCTTGATCGATTCTTTTGGTCCAATGATTTCCTTAGCAGAGTTACCATTATCCAAATATGTTGCGTCTTGGTTTACAGATTCAAACTTGACATTGCTCTTCTTGATCGTATAAGTAGGGGTACCAAAAGATACAGAAGCTGTCTTTCTCCGTTGTACCGTGATTGTCTCATGCTCCAAAACTTCCAGTCCTTGACAGCATCCTTGTTCGATGTTCCATAAAACAACGTTTTCATCAGTCATGGGTTGACACACAGAGCAATGGGGAGCCACTGCTTGTTGTAAATCAGAAGTAATGTTTGTTTCTCTAAACAAAACAAGATCATAACAAGACCATAAATTTGCACATAACACTGTTGAAAAAGGACAATCCCAGCCCTTTGATTCAAAGTTATTTCGGAAAATAACTCTTTCCGGATCAAAAAGATCAATAAAGTTCAAACATCTATAGAACTTTTTACAGCGCACTACATTCATTTTCAAAAGAAACTTGGAGTATGTCTCCCATGTGATAAAGTCAAGAAATGACAAAAAGTGTCTAACTTAACAAAAAAGTAATAATAAAAGCTCTTAACGAAGTTAAGGAAGTGCGGTTGAAAGCTAACACAATACGGTAAGGCCCCGCTTTTAAGAAACCACTTTTTCACCCCTTAGCCTAAAAGGTTTCCTGTATCTATGATACTTTTCATTTTCTTAGGCTGAAAGTTTCTTAAGTTTCTAACTTCTTTTCTGGAGAGTTCTAAAAGAATAGGTTATAACAGAAACGGGTTATTTATAGATAGATTAGCCATAGGTTTATGTTATCAATGATTGTCAAGAACATCAAACAAAATTTAGGTAAAAATCTGTTAAATCTTATACATCTTTCTAGCAATTTCTTATGAGCCCTGCGTGAAGTGGAATACTTCGCAGACCGTCAGACCTGGACTTAGTGCTGATCAAAATGCAAGAAACTTCACTTTGGGCCTCAAGGGATTCTTACGAGTAGGGGGCTAATTATTTTCAGTGGCCCAAAAGTGTTTTTTTCAAATATTAAATTTTACAATATATCTTACATTCTACTATACCCATTCAAATTACTATACAACACGATACCATTGGGAGCGAAAGACAATGACTACCCCATGGCCAATATATAAAACATGAAACGTTAAACTGTATGCAGTCACATTACAAAACAATTAAAGACCGATCATTGACCAGCATGCTTTGCGATCGTTTGTTTATATTTTGCCTTTGGATTTGTACTCGTCGGTACCCTGTCCCTGTGTCGTAGCGAAATCTTACGAGACTGGACTGCAAGCAAAAGAAACATTTATCGATGGAATAACGCAATATTTGCTGAAAGAGATGGTTATTGGTTCAGATATGTTTGAAGCAAATCTAATGCAGCCCAGCTCCCATCGTCAGGTAGGAGACCAAATTTATGACATCATTGCTCGTTAAAAACTTGATGACAGCATTGCCTTCGTGTAAATTAGTCTGGAATAGGCTGATGGCCTAGGCCGAGAACAACAATGATGACAAGAAACGGCATTTTGCAGTTTACTTCCTGATACTGAATGATCTGTAGCCTAAAATCTAAGGTCAACGAGGCCCCACACAATTAAGATCTTATCTAAATGATACCATATCATATTTGAATGGAACAATGCGAAGTGCGAATTGGGTTTAGTATGACAATATAGAATATCCCCATACAGATTCTTTTCGATTTTTCGTTTTTGTCATAATCTGATGGCATAACTATTTCAGTACTGTTTAAACCAACTCACTTCCAGAAATTGCCGCAATTACTTGTAAATTTGAGCATCTTAAAGGGAGGAATCATGTTTCTCAAAAATTGCGGGAATATACATTAGGGGATTAAAGTAAACTCCCTTGACCTTGCAGCTATGTTCATGACTTCCCGTGCTGCTTTGTTAATGACATAATGCTTTACCAAGACCGCGCTTAAGCTTTATTGCTTGACCTTTCATGCATAATCGTTTTTCCCGCAATCTTTGCTTCACTTTGATAAAAGCCTGATTTCCGGAGTAGTGGTGGGTAATAAAAAATTTTTGTGTACCCAACAGGCCAATCGAATCGCTTGAAACTTGGCACACAGAGTCACAATGCATATAACTACGAAACCATGTCAGCGATTTGTGATAGATCCACTGGTCTGATTTTTACAAACGTCTCAAAGTTAAAAGAAGACATTTAAGATATTTACATTAATTTAAAATGATATCAATTCTAGACAGTACCTTTTCTCAAAAATTCGTGACATGGTTTTGTAGTTCACGACCTTAAGTCTCTGGTAAATAGATAGTCGTGGTCAAACGATTATCATTGGGGTACACAAAGATTTTTTCGCAAGGGGGTCGATTTTGCCTAAAATCTGGAATAAATCATTTGCGATTTTATCAAATCAACTGAATATATTTTTATGATATTCTACGTTTAATTCTGCGTCGAATGATGCATAAGTTTGTTTGGTATAGTTCAACGAACGGGCGTAGTAAATGGAGTTTCTTAATCACCGCCTGAAGTTGTTGTTGTTGTATCTTTATTTTACATCGATTGAAAAAATCATCTAGTCTACTATGTACATATGTGCATGGAAACTAATCAAAATCGATGGATACAGTAATTAAATTAAAATAAACACATTTTTTTTAGACGGTTTGTACATTATTTACAGTAAAACGACAGGCGTTGCATTTGCACGTGGGGCCATCCCATTGTGATATTAACCTTTTGAAAATATTAAGGCTTTCAGCCGATTTTAGCTCATTTGGTAAGCAATTCCAAATCTGCGGTCCTAAGAACTTGAGACTGCGAGCACCGAAAGTAACCTGGTTTGGTCTGTAATGAGTAAGGTTATTAGGATTTCGCGATGAATAATTAGAGGATCTAACTTGAAAAATATCTTTCATGAAGGATGGATTCAGACCATTTAGAGTCTTGAACATTTCTATGGAGATAGCTCTAAGTCGGTAAACATGCATGGTGCATCGTTGTGATTTCAGTAGAAGGTCATTATATGAACTGACATGATCATTATGAAGGAACCTAAGTGCACGTTCTTGTACCTTCTCAATCTTATGCATTGATTTAGCTGAACAAAAATGCCATACTAAAGGACAATAATTGAAATTAGAATAAACAAAGCTCTGAACAAGGACTTCTCTCGCATCAAAACCAATATAAGCTCGAAGCCTCTTTAGGACATTAAGTTGAGTTGCAGCTTTTCTACAAAGTACTGCGATGTGTGGATCAAAGTTTAGTTTATAATCTAGTTGAATCCCGAGAAGTTTGACTGAATCTTCAGACATGATTGTTTTTCCTTGAATACTTATTTTCTCACCACTGGTAGTTGTCTGGTCTTTTTTAATTAACAGTGCATGAAACTTTGATGGATTTGCAATCATATGGTTTTCCTTTAACCAATCTTGAAACCTTAACTGTGTTAGTCCTTGGACAGTTCCTTTGGTTAAGGTAAAATGATTGAAGAATGAAGTTGTATTTCAGTAATTAGCACACATTTATTTGTCTAATTTTATTTGCACGTCATTGATTATTGGGGTTGATAGTGTCTAATTTGTTGATTTGCTGATCTAGGCTCAAGTAAAGCTGGTTCCCTCATCAGAGTAATGACAGTCTGATGGATTTCAAGAATTGCATTATGGCAAGAAACTCAAATGTCAAAAGCAGCTTTTCGTGTTCCTGATTTTTGCAGCTTTTGGAACAACTTTTACTCTAACAAACAATTGCGACTCAAATTACATACAATATCCATATTGTGAGTCTTCTTGGTAAACAAGCAATGGAGACAAGGCTGTTTATGGACAGGTTGCTTGTATTCTATGAATTTTTGCTGAAAAATGCACTTTTTATGAAAACTCAACTGTCAGATCAATACCAACTTAATAAACTTAATTATTAGAGCAAAATCATGTAAGAAACATCGTTGGCTTGTTTCTTGTATTGTATTACTTTTTGTACAGTCCCTAGAATATTGTTTATACCATAGTTGAGGACTTTAATAAATAACTATAACTATAACTATACTTGGAAGGTATATACTTGATTCATGATAAACAATGGCATAGCTTTATTGAATTTTGTCATGGAGCTTTTAACGAGGCATAGAAAATGGACATCAAGGATGCTGTGAATTTTTTCAAAGAAATTCATAAGAAGCATAGACTTGCCCCTAGTCTATTTCATCAAAACCATTGTAAAAAGGAATAGAGAAATTTTTATTTTACTTTCAGACAGATTGATTACAGTTGACAAAATAGACTTGCGGCAAGTCTATAAGAAGCACTGAGTTATATGATGGTCTAAAATTTAGAAAACTGCTGCAAACCATGGACAAAATTTCCAGTGGCGAAGTTAGAGGGCATACTCGTCATGCTCAGCATGACCAAACATTTTCAAAAATAAAATCTTTTTCAATCACAAAAAATAGGTTTTTCTGCTCGAAAACGCAGTCTCTTATCGCCTAACCAGTTCAAAAATACAACGATTGATCGAATGACCCCCCCCCTGGTCAATATGGCTTCTGATGATATCCCCCGTATTCAGTTCGGCTAAGCCAATGAGATTCGCTACTGAGAGCAGGAAGAAAGTCAACAGGGCATCCAATCTGGTCATGTCCTCATTCTTGAGCCCGACCTACCGGAAATCCCCCTATGAATACGGTCATGCCCATAAGGTTGGTACCCTATGTTCAGTCATGCTCGACAAAAGAATCCACTTCTGAAACAAAAGGAATGAACAAAGCTTGGTCTGGCAAACGAGAAGAGCATGACCTCGTCGTTATAATCATCATAACCTAGTCCTACAATTTCGATGAATGGTTCGTTTTGATTGGCTGAATATTTTATTCTGCAAAATCATTGCAAAGATTTTCTACATCAAGGCATGTCAAGTTCTCAGGGCATGAGTGTCGTATGCAGGGCAACCCTGTGTCATTTCGTGAGTTTCACTCTGACAAGTGTGTTTAGGCCTAGCCGATTATGGCGCAAGTTCAAGCTCAGGGAATTATTGCTGATCGAGACCTTGTGTCTCAGTTATTAAGAACGTCCTTTGCTTCGAGGACTGTTGCTGAGCAGAAGCACATCTACCAACAACAGCGACCAATGCGGAAATTGGCTGTGTGCGAGTGAAGGTATGAAAGGGGCTGTTTTGTTAGTCATGTACATTAATTAGGCCAGGTGTATCCCAAAAATTGACAGAAACAGGCTATACCAACATTCATGGCATGTGTTCCTCTCTGATTGCAAAACTGGCTAGGTGCACTGGTGCAGTATTATCATAATTTGTTGCTGACTATGAGAACGTTCACATGCCCACCATGGTGAAGGAACTTTTTGTGCTGTTGTCTGTTGATGATTGCAGTATTATCATAATTGCTGATCAAAGGAACTTTCCAAGAGAATTTTCCTGTTTGTGCAGTATTTTCATAATTTGTTGCTGACTATGAGAAATTTCACAAGGAACTTTCCTGTTGGTTATTGCAGTATAATCATAATTTTTACTTATCAGAACAGCTTCCTCCCACAACAGCCAATTTTCTTTTATGGTCAATTGTAATGCAGTTTGATTACCCCCCCCCCCCCAGTTTTACTGTTGCCATGAGCTGGTGGGGTTCCTTATGCTTAAAAATGGAAAACTCAAGCCAAATTTGTCTTGCAAATGTTCAACAAAATTAAATGTGAAAATCTTGACACAAAGTGCCTGCCAAATTTATGACAAGCTTAAATGCCTCTGAAATGTCAGACTTAAAACAAGAACATTTGAAAACCAAGTCTTGGCCTAACATTTTTTGAAAATAAGAGTTTTCCCTCTGTGTTCAGATACAAAATGTGAAAATCTTGACACAAAATGCCTGCCAAATTTATGACAAGCTTAAATGCCTCTGAAATGTCAGACTTGAAACCAAAACAAAAACATTTGAAAACCAAATCTTAACCTGAAATTTTTGAAAATGGGAGTTTTCCCTTGTGTTCAGGTGCATATTTAACCTGTAAAGGGATAGGCGTTGTCCCCATTCTTGTGGGAAAAGGGGCGTTTCCTGGGTTAAAAAGGGCGTGGTCCAAAAAATTTTCCGGGGGCTCCACCTACGGCGCAAAGAGCTTCTATTTTTGCACCTTCGGCGCAAAGCATGACCTCCCCTTTTGAGCCAGCTTCGCCCCTGAAAATTTCTATATCAAAAGATGTGTGTTAGAAAGGCAGTACCTATCAAACTGTTCAGTCAAAAGTATCAAACTTTTTTGAATGATACTGGAAAATTGAAGCTTCAAATTAAAAAAACCTTTCATACTCATCTAAACAAGGAGAGCCAAGAAAAACATTAAGTTGGGAAAATAGTTCACCGCAAGAAAACAATCATGTTACATGCAATACACGATGCTGATGCATTAATATAAAGCATGTAATTCTACCTTTATGTAAAAATACCTTATTTGCTTCTGACTGGAAGTTTGCAAGTTTGCAAAGGAATGTTGGGCAGAGGACGGTTAGCGAAAATTGGCAGTATTACGCATAGCTGGTACTAGCAAATAGAACTTTCAGTTATTTTGAAAGAGAATCTGAATCGACTGATACTTGTCTACATTTTGTAGACTATTTGAATGTGCACAATAGTAAAATAAGATCTAGCACTACTCAATCAAACAGTTAGCATGTCTAAAAATATCACTCAATCCAGACTCTTTTGTAGAATAGCTAGAAGTTGCATCAGATCAGATTGCACATGATGCAAGATATGAAACACAAAGTTGATATCCGAAGGTTCGAAAATGATTGAGGATGCCAAACGAAATTACTTTCTCAAGGCAAGAAACACTTTGGCTAACCCTGGGACTTCCAGTAAAGCTTATTGGTCTTTAATCAACACCGTCCTAAATGAGGCCAAGATTCCAATAATACCACCTCTTCTAGAAAACGGGTTGTTTATAACGGATTTCACTGAAAAGGCACAGATATTCAATGATTATTTCGTACTCCAGTGTACAACAATCAATACAGGTAGCGTAATTCCACCTAATATGCCAGCTCCTTCTTCCTTCATAAGCGATTTTCCTATATCTAACGAAAAGATACTGAACATTATAAGGTCTCTAAATTCTAATAAAGCACATGGTTGGGATGGAATATCAATCAGAATGATAAAATTAAGTGATACTGCACTAGTTACTCCACTAAAAATAATATTTGAAAACTGCTTGAGACGTGGTTTATTTCCCGAAATATGGAAATATGCAAATGTTGTGCAGGTTCATAAGAAAAATGAGAAAAATTTGAAGGGAAACTATCGCCCAATTTCTCTTCTACCAATCTTTGGGAAAATACTTGAAAAAATTATGTACGATTCTTTATACTCACATCTCGTTTCATGCAATTTACTCAATCCGAATCAATCAGGCTTTCGTCCCGGTGACTCAACAGTTAATCAGCTGATTTCCATAACACACACGATCTTTAAAGCCTTCGATTGTAACCCACCTCTTGATGTTCGCTCTGTGTATCTTGACATCTCTAAAGCATTTGATAGGGTATGGCACGACGGTTTGATTTATAAACTAAAACGATGTGGCGTTTCTGGAGAGCTCCTCTTACTTATCAAAAGTTTTCTTAAGGATAGAAAACAGCGAACAGTTTTAAATGGACAGAATTCTGATTGGGGAGATGTTTCAGCAGGAGTACCCCAGGGTTCTATTCTAGGACCCTTTTTTTCCTTGCATATATCAACGATCTAGCTGCTGACGTGAAGTGCAACGTTAAGCTTTTTGCTGATGATACATCGTTGTTTACCGTAGTAGAAGACTCTAGCTCGGCTGCCAGTGATATGAACCATGACCTAGAGTTGATAAGACAGTGGGCCTATGATTGGAAAATGTCCTTCAATCCTGATCCGCAAAAACAAGCTGTTGAACTGATATTTTCTACGAAAAGAATTGAAATAAATCATCCAGAAATTCGTTTTAATAATATTCCAGTGATGAAAGTGGATAAACATAAACATTTAGGAATTATCCTGGACTCAAAGCTTTCTTTTTCGGCTCATATCCAGGCAGCTATCTCTAAGGCAAGGAAGGGTGTCGGTTTGCTGAAATATCTCTCCAAGTACCTACCCAGACATACCCTAAACGAATTATTCAAGCTCTATGTGCGACCCCACCTGGAATACGGAGATGTTATCTATCATATTCCGGCCAAAGTATGTGAATTTAGCGGTAACACTACTTTGTCAAGTTTGATGGGAAAGTTGGAGTCAGTTCAGTATTCTGCTGCTCTAGCCGTTACAGGAACGTGGAGAGGGAGATCGCGAGAGAAGTTGTACGCAGAACTTGGTTGGGAATCATTGAGTTCCCGAAGATGGAGTAGACGCCTTACGCTGTTTTACAAAATGATACATAATCTGATGCCTGAATATACAGCCGATCCAATCCCTCAACTTCAGCAGTCGCATTACTCTCTTCGCAATCAGGATGTCATTGGGCGAATAAGGGCAAGGACAGAAAAATTCAAATCTAGCTTTTATCCCAATTGCCTGTCAGAATGGAATGAACTAGATCCGGAGGTTAGACTTGCACCATCGGTCGCTATCTTTAAGAGAAAGCTGATTTCAATTATCCGCCCCCCTGCTAAATCTGTCTTTGGGATTCATGATCCAATAGGATTATCCTATCTGACTTGACTCAACTTAGAGTGGGTCTTAGTAAGTTATGCTTTCACAAATTCAAGCACAATTTTAGGGATGCCATAAATCCAATGTGTCCTACAAACGATGGTATTGAGACTACGGAACACTTTTTGTTGCTCTGCCCCTCCTCTGAGGTTGAACGTCGAAATCTTCTCGCTAGAGTGTTTGATTTGCTGCGACCATTTGGACATATCGATCTTTCAAATGAGGTTTTGACGCAACTTTTATTATATGGTGATAAAGACCTTCCAAAGGACCTCAACAGAAATATACTCGAGCTGACTCTACATTACATCCACGCAACTGGTCGCTCCAGTTGAGATCACCGTAAATCTAGTTAAACGTCACCAAACCACTAAGTCCATTTTCGTAAAGTTTCTTGTCGTAGAGTCCTGTCCATATATTCCTTTGCAAGCCTGTTTCACATTCGATGTTAGGCCTATATTAGAAATCCAGACCCGATAGCGGTGTCTCGAGCCATGGGGACCTTGGGTGGGGAGCAGTGACGGGGACGGTTGCACAGTGGGTTAGAGGCAGACATTCGAAAAATTTGAAATTCTCTAAATCAATGCTTGTTATGCAGTTTTAAAAAGCTGAATAATTGGGCTTCCATGTGCTCTTTAAAGTTTTCATTTATCTTGTGTTATCACAGAGTTATATATTTTTGAATCTGAGTAAATTGGACAAATTCTTTGAAAATGTTACACCCAGCATTCTAGTGGCAAAGAATGTGGATAAATGTTTTTCGGCTAGGAAAATGGCTTGCAGATTGTCTGATCAGCTTTACCAGAACGTAAATAGTCACTGTTTGTTGAAAAGCAAGATGAAAATGTTCTATGAAGTCCACTTTTACCACAGCAACAATTTTCTTCAGACACTTTGTCAGATTTGTCGTCTCATTCAGACGGCAAAATTTGACTTCAATCGAGAATATCTCCAAAAGTACGAGGAGAAACATCAACACCGATACATTTTCTGAAAGAGAAGCTCATGATAAGTTTATTTTTGAAGCTTTCATTTTGTTTCACCTCGGAAAATTCAAATAAACAGGGGGGAAGGGCCTTTTTTGGGACATTTTGGGTGTCCCAAGAAAATGTATTGAGACAAGACTCATTTTTTCAGAATGCTACAAAATATTTTAATTAAGGCGCATCCACTAGGTAATATTGTGGTAATATTATGTGCATAAGAACCTTCTACATAGCTTGGGCTTATATTGAAATGTAACAGAAAGGAGATTTTTGGTTAGAATTCCTTAAACTGAAATATAGGTCCCAGTCCCCTAAATGTGGAGAAATATTCAACTTTATTCATTGATCCAACAGAATATGTTGAAAAGAGTTGAATATCTTTTCAATATTAATCAAACATTGTAAATCCTTTTGGGATGCCCGGTTTATGTTCTGCATGGGTAAAATGGGAAACTTACATTTCCAAAAAGTAGTAATTGAACTGCTTGATAAACATTCACAGCTTCAAGGAGGGTAAATTCGGCAATGAAGTTAGAGAAAATCTGCGGATCAAGGTCTTTACAAAATATATTCACATTGTTTGCCCCATTTCATCCCTATAGACCCCAGCTATAATAGTAACGTTCATTTCTGACTTCTTTGTGCAAGTGCAACAGGCTCTTCCAATTACGTAGAAGAAAGTGAAAAGGAGAGCCTATTACCATAATTGCAGTTGCTAAGCTCCTCCATTTCCCGTCAGTCTTCCATGTTTCCTTGAAGAGCATAAGAAGGCGTTCACGTTCTGCACAAAGCTACCAACTATATAATAGAGCTCTAGAGTTGACTTTGCAAAATAAATACCAATAACTCGAACTACAAACAATGGGGCACGTTCAAACAGCACATCCCCAGACTCTAATAGTACCCTTGTCAGCAAACTTACTCTATCATTTCACAAACATCTTCAGCTTGTGTGATACTTCCTTTCCTGTCGATGATGACTTGGATGGCTCTTACTTCATTAGATGATGCAAACACGATATTGCTCCCGTATAATGCAACTTGATTTATTTGGAAACCTGCATCAATCTCAATTACACACTCAAAATCAACAGCATACTTATCTCCACGGACCAGCCCAGAATTAACCTGTTTGTAGGCATAGAGGAATACTTTTGCCTCAGTTGACAAGGCCAGGTTGCCATTCGTATCACAGCATGCAATGTCCGTCACTGAATATTTCACAGGAACATCAAGTGCCAAAAATTTCCCACAAAAGCATTCAATGTTCAGAGCCTCATTTGAGTACCTACAAGAAATAGAGAATTTAGAAAAATGAAGAAATTCACCTTTTTGAAAACGAGGAAAGTATATAGCACATTCAAAGTGCATATGAAACGAAATTTTTTACTTTCTATTTCAAAAGAACTTTTCATCCTCGTTTTAATGGTACAAATCGGTTTTTTCATCAGCCTTATAATTTTGGAGCTACGAAGCTCCAAAAGTGCGAAGTTTTTGTCAAAAAGTGGTCCAACCAGAACGCGGTCAGACCGTTGTGTACCAGACTCTTGTGACGTTATAGGTTTGTCAATTCTCAAAGGCCTCATTGAAAGAAAAAAGGTTGCTCCAGTGATCGCAATGGACGCACTGCAAGTCTCTTCATGAAGGTCGCTTTCTAGTCGGGTTTACAGGCTCTTGCTTACGTTTTTGCGACTGAAGGTGGAAAGCAGTATGAATCAGGGATCATGAATTTAACTTAGCAAGTTAAACTTGTCGTCTGGAAATCGTGAAAATGAAGAAGGACAGATTCCGGCCTTGCGTTGCTTAATATACCTGGCCAGGCGCCTTTACACAGCACCGAAGCAAAGTGGGAAGCGGAGAATTCTTGAAAGAAAGGGAAATTGAAGCAACTTATATCAATGATGATCCCTGGAATTAATCAAAGCATTTGTTGGTGAAGAGCTCCGATCCTTCAGGTAACCATTTTTGCAACCAAATACCTTATTATCACGCCTTTAAAGAACGAGAGTTGGCCTCGGTATCTTGTCTCTTGATACACAACAATTTCACGATGCACAGATCAATAAACAAAACCGACGTTTTAACTGAGCTTTATCCATGGTTAAGCCCCGTTAAAACGCTCTCAACATTGCACTGAACATCGCTCTACATTTGTAGAGCGATGTTGAGCGATGTTGAGTGGTGTTCAGTGGCGGTGTTAAAACGCTCTCAACAATTTGACTGAACATTTGTTGAGCGACGTAACTTCTCACTTTTAGAGGCCCAAGACGAGGCAAACCTCTATTTGGGTACAATCGGTTTAGCACCATATACAGTAGTTTGTGTTAGTTTGTGTTCAAAATGGCGGTAGTATCTGTAACTCAAAGCGAAAAGTCCTTACAGCCCTGACGGTGCTAGAGCTTATAGATGAGGAGGATGGCGAGGGAAAGGATCCCAAAGGATCATAAAAAGAGAAAAACGAACGCGTGGATGAAAAGAAGAGACGCTCTCACTGCCAGCTGAATCCATGCTTTCATAGCGATTTGCATTAGCGACTTTTGAAATGAAATTAAACTTCTCCCTCGTCACTTTTCGACCACGCTCTCGATATGTTCTGAAAGTTTTTTTGTTTCTTTCTTTCTTTGGCGCGAAAAGTAATGCCTAGTGCGCTTGCGTCGACTGAACATTGTTGGATGGAGTGTTAAAATGCTCTCAACATCGCTCAACAACACCTAGAACAATAGAAATGTTGAGTCGACCCATTGAACATTTTTGACTTCCTTCAAACTCCACTCAACATCGCTGAACACCACACAACATCACTGAACATCACTGAACAGGGTGTTAAAACGCTCTCAACATTTGCCCTCTACAAATGTAGAGCGATGTTCAGTGCAATGTTGAGAGCGTTTTAACGGGGCTTTAGATTTAGAGAGCTGTCAGAAAAAACGGGTTTCCTTGATCTCTAAATTCCCTTTATCTCTATATTGAAGGTGAAGTGGAAGTTTGAAAACATGTCCATTCCTTTGTGGTTCCATGTCGTTGCTGCTTCGGAATTTATTCAGCTAACCATATTTCTCTAATCAATGGTAATAGCATGCTTTTATCAGTTCTGTCATGGAAGATGATATACACGTAGGAGTGACGGGCTTAGTTGAGGAACTTTTGTTTTGTCAAGTCTTTTCTACAAACTCTTGCCAAAGTTGTAAACTGACATTCTTTTCAGTGTTGCTGTTTGCTGTTTGTGTCATATGTATTTTGATATGCAAACATCTTCAATTTCAGTAGCTGGAGTTTTGAGTAGCTTCGATTGAGTGTTTTTAGGAATGAAGATAATGATCACAATCAACGAGTTACATATATCTTGATATAATTAGTTTCTGTTGCCTGAGGTGTTTATTTACATATTTTTGAAGATGGTATTATTTTTGCAAACTGTTTGTTTACCTGCCTCCTCTGTATCATCAAACTCTGAAAAGGTTGATGATCTTTAGTATGCACCAAAACCTATCTCCTCCATAGCGAAAATTTTACACTAACCCTCGCAATGTCATTGACAACAGACGATGTGACGAGGGCTTGTCGTCTTGTGTCGTCGTCTTCCGAGCAAACGAGAAGAGAAGACACGAAACGACGAAAATTGCACGATTTCGTCCTTGTTCGAGAAATTCAAACTGACACAAAGAGGGTGATGGTAGCAAGCATTTTACAGCGAAGCGAAGAAGGCAAATAAATGCTAATTTACGAAGAATTAACAAGGTAGGAATGCCCGACTTACATTTTGAACAATTCTTTATAAGAAATATTTTAGCTCCAAGAGTGTGCCGCAACCTCACATTTTTAGTACTTTTTGCGTTTTGTGGACCTTGTATGCCTGGGCTATAATTTGGCTTAATTTGAAAAAATAACCGGTAGCCTTAGGCCTAGGTAGGCCCATAGAAACGATTCATCTACAAAGGCAAAGAATGAATTTTGATAGGATACTTTTGGATTCACTGAATCATTGTTTTGCAGCTATGTGCCACATGACATTTTTTTCAAAGGAGGAAGGAAACTACCATTATTGTATTGTTTGGGCCTACATCATTGCAAAGTCTCTGCTCTTTAGAACTGAAACTTTCTAATTTTTTTCTAATTTTTTTTCGAAAGTTCTTTACATATAAAACAAAAGTTGGCAAGAAAAAGGGTTGTACTGGACTCAAAATATCTGAAATTGCTCAAAAAATTGCTCAAGAATAGGATTCTAATGGCATTTTTATCACAGTAAGCTTTGCACTTATCTTTAGAAAAGTCTCTTAGTGCTTATCTTATGTATTTCTAGAGTTTAAGTTTTAGCCATAAGGTTTTAGCCCAGGGGGGTACTCCCATTGCGGCCTGACAGGGGGTTCCAGTCAGAGAGACCCAAAGCTAAAATTTTGAAAATTACCTTCAACGGTGGTAGTATCTTTTTACAGAAACCCCCAAAATGGTAGTTAATGGACCTAAAATTGGGCCATTAGGTAGCATCTAGTATTGAAAATTTTCTGCACTTTTTGAAAATTTTCTAGTTTAAAAACTGATTGAAAAAAGCAAGAAAACTTCAAAATTCATTGATTATTACAGCTGCAACGACCATATTGCCATACGGAGGAGCTTACTGAGTGGAAATCTTATAACTGGCGAGGAATCTTGGATAACCCCCAATTGGTAGTATGTGTTTGACAATTAGGGCCATTTGGTAGCCATTTCGTAAGACCCTCAAACCGACTGGACATAATGGGATTACCCCCCTCCCCCGGGGTTTTAGCCATCCCATTAGTTTCTTACTACAAATGAGTGTCTCACAAAAAATCACTTGTGCTTACCAGCGCTGCCAAAATCTTTCCTGCCATAAAAAGTAGCAAAGCGTAATGTGTTTTGAAGCTCGTGCTCGTTCAGCAAGGTTAGTGCTCCTTCCAATGTGTCAACTTTGTGTGTTGTTTTTGTAGGTTCCTGTTCATTTGCCATTTTAGTTGAGACAGAATTTTCCCTTGCCAGACATTTCCCGCCAAATAATTTACTTTCATGTACTGGGAGCGAGGCTTGCGAATTGATGAAACGAAAACGAAGTAACGAAACGAATATTCCTTCGGAACGATCATTGTCGGCATGTGATCGTGGTTCATAAGGTTGCAGAGGTGGTTCACAGCAGCAAGAGCTGTTATGGAGGAGATAGGTTCTGGTGCATACTAAAGATCATCAACCGAATGAAACTGAATCGATGAGAGACGGGGCAATTCCAAATTGTGATCAACAGCATTCCTCCAAGCATCCATAACCTTGATTCAATGTCAGACAAAGCTAGTTTATTGAAATTGCTCTTTAAGGTAACTCTGCTTTCCGCTCTAGTGCACAACGAGAAGCCGTTTCGCAAAACCACTCTCCTCAGAAAACAATTAATTTCTCCTATATTATACGACCTATCGAAAGCAGTAAAAAGGATGTTGTTCTGTATAATCTGGGCAATCGAAAGATGCATAAATCGCAATGTTTCCGTCAATCCTGGTTTTGCAAATCCTAGTTAAAATCTTTTTGCTAATTTCAGAAAAGTGGATCTATCTCCAAAACTACTCGAAGAATGTTCGATTTTTTTTTTCGTTCCATCTTTAGCTAGGTTGTTGATCTACAACTTTGCCAAGTCTGATTGAAAAAGCTAGGCTAGATTTCCTGCAATCGAATTTCATATTTCTGTATGCTTTCCAACAGCGAAATGGAGAAACCTTGGTCAACAAATTCCCATGCTATGAAGCACGCTTGCTAAAGCTCAGGCTTGAAATAACTTTCAGAAATTTTTCCATTGGCAAACAAATGAACGGCATCTTTTGGGAATACCATACGCAAGTCTCAAAAGACATCCGACATCCTTAGTGCGCTTGTAAAAGTATCATTTGCATCTATTGATTAAAAATTACTGATTATTACCAGCAACTTCATGAAACCATTCTTTGGGTGTCTTTCGAGACTTTCGTAAGCATTCACAAATTATCAATTTCTTTTAGGTTCCACAATGAACAAGATCAAGAACTAAATTTTTTGCAACAACATTCTAGACTGATTGCAAGTTCGTAGTTATTGCTATTGATAGGCTGATGGACGCTATAACTACGACTCATGGACTTTCACATTGAAAATTGGGACGAAATTGTTTCCCTCGATTTCATGTCCGATATGGAAACCATAGCAACGCTGTACGAAAAGGCGAGTAATGGCGTTTGGCCTAAATTGTCAGCTCAAACCTCAGATAATAAAACGTCTCGAAATTCAAGTTTTGAGTGATGTTAGCAATGAACAAAAGTCACGAGTATTCGCATGAATGTTTCTTTGATCTAAGAATTGACAAACCTTTCAGTTTCAACAAGAATTTCCTCATTTTGAAGGCAATCTTCATCTAGCAATAGTGCACGCCAACACGTCGCAGCTCCTGAAATTCTCCAACCACCGAAAAGAGGCCATTAACCTCGTTTCAAAGGGCACAGAAAAATCTGTGCGCCCATTGTTTATTTTCGTCCCACTTTTTGATGTGAAAGTCCATAAGTCCCAGTTTGAGCAAAAATATACATTGTTGTTGTTGTTGTCATTGCTGTTGCTGTTGTTGTTGCGATAACTGGGACTATTTCGTGAGTCTAACAACATTCTACAGGCGTTCAGATCGCTCTGCATGGGCTAAACTGTTGACCAACGCTTTTCCCCTTCGATGTCGAAAAGTAAACAAAAATATAAAATTCGAGTGCAGGAAATCTAGCCTAGCTTTTTCAATCAAACTTGGCAAAGTTGTAGATCAACTACCTAGCTACAGATGGAACGAAAAAAAATCGAAACTTTTTCGAGTAGTTTTGGAGGTAAATCCACTTTTCTGAAATCAGCAAAAAGATTTGAGCAAGGATTTGCAAAGCCAGGGTTGACGGAAACATTGCGATTTATGCATCTCTCGATTGCCCAGATTATACAGAACAACATCCTTTTTACCGCTTTTCCATAGGCCGAATAATATTGGAGAAATTAACTGTTTTCTGAGGAGAGTGGTTTTGCGAAACGGCATCTCGCTGTGCGCTATAGCGGAAAGCAGAGTTACCTTAAATTCCATTCGATTTTACTTTGAATAAACGAGATTCTACTTTCACAAAATATGCAATTTAGGGGCGTCTGGTTTCAGATTTCACACAAACTTGAACTTCGAAAGCTCGTAACTCCGTGAGTATTTAGCCGATTTGCTAGCTTCTGGTGTCTAAAATTAATTTAAAATCATCGCAATATGGTTATTTGACCACCGAGCCCGTTCATTACTTCGTTACTTTTTTAATATTCAATTGGACGCCGAACAAGTTTTTTGGGACACCCTGTATAAAATGACTCATTGGCGGATGTCACTCAATCAAATTTCTAAATCGTAAACCAGACGGGTGAAAGACTTGTTCTTGATACAATGTTATAGACATTTTGATGCATCTTGATGAATTTTTGAATGTGCACAATAGTGATAGAAGCTCCAACGCCACTCGATCGAGCCTCCACGTATAAAAATAACGCTCGATCCAGGCTCTTTTGTTCAAACCATTCAGTTCAAATAAAAATATCATAGAAATTTACACCAGCATTTTTAGAGATTTGAATCCTATGCTGCCTTGCTATACCTTTTGCTTTCTCCAATTTTAAACATTTCAGAGTTATCCTCCCAATTTTTTAAGTCTAGCTATTGGTTTATAATGATTTATGATAATCATCCTTTTTATTCCAGTAGTTAGGACAGGATATGTAACCCTATTAAGTATTATGATACAGTAAGAACCTGCAAAATAGATTTTTTGCAAAACAGCCTGTTTAGTCTCCAACTGGAACTTATGAAAGTTTCTGATATGACAGTACCATTCCTAAAAAATCTAGGAGAGCCTATGAGCCTCTTGTAAAGTTTGCGAATTAGCTTCCATTAATGGTTCCATTGATTATAATGAAATATAAGGACAAACCCCTCAAGTTTACAATGTCCAATATGACTAACATAAAATAGCCACAAATAAACATCTTCTATCACAGGGGTTTGTCCGCGCGGTTCCGAAACTGATGAAAAACGCGACAAAACATCTTTTAGCGCAAATTTGGATGATTTAGCGAAATAGGCCAAAAACAAAAAATCACTAGAAAATTGGGCAGTAGTGCAGTTGCCCAGAATTTGCTAGCACGAATATACAACAAAAACTTTTACGGTCGGTGATTGGACTGAAAACCTTACTTTTTCCGGACCAATGCACCTGTCACACGACCGACGGCCGTGGAAAGAAAAGAGGCAGAGACAATAGGTGGAGGGTGGGTGGGGAAAATTATCTGTGCTCCTCTGGTGCAAACCAGCGTGCTGCTTTGGTTATAGACGACTGATAAACATGCCAGTATTACTTTTTATATTCCTTTGAACAACAGACATTCCACGTGCAGCCGACATGCCCCAACGCAAGAAGTTACTTTCAACGATATTGTCACAAAGATAAAGTTGTAAACATGGTCACAAGGGACACAGCCCTATTGACTAAGAAACTAACATCACGTTCCATTAATTGCGATTAAATTGCATTCAATCGCCATTTAATGGTAAATAATGTAAACTGCTATAAAAGAATAAACATTGTTTTGACCTATTTCCATCCCTGGGTCCACTGTGTTGTAGTGGATGTGGATAAAAATTTACCCAGATAAAACCGTTTACACTGTACCAGATAGCTATCTGAACCAACTTAATCCGCTTTCCTAGGTGAACTGATTTTGTTCGGATAGCCACTCTCAAATTCATGCGGATAGTGTGGGTCTAGTGTAAATGTGACGCCTATCTGAATGACTTTTGACGCAAATAAAATTCATCTGGCACAGTGTAAACGGGGTCTAAGATTCTAGGAGTCATTTTTGTCATGGAACTCAGCAAGGGCTGCCTGAGAGGGAACATTTGGACTATTCCAGCCTTTATTAACAATAACCCATGACTAACGGAAGAGGTAGCCATGAGAATTATTGGTGTCTAACCACAATTTACATTCAATTCTTACTTGCAGGCACATTTTGTACTTGGTCCGGCGCTCGCAGGCACAAAGTATTTTCAGTTTCATTTGATTATCAATCTATCCTACATACAATTCTAAACAATTACAATACAATCAGTCCTGGTAATATGAAATTTGGTGGCGTGCTGCCATTCGCATGCCTTAAATATTTTAGGCGTGCGATGGCGTGCGATCCAAAAAAAGTGTTTTATCGTTGTTTAGGGCACTTAATAGCCTTCTAAATGTACTATAATGCTGGAACAGCTCATTGTTGTCAAAACAGATTAAGTGAAAGGAGACAGACATTCTCCAATTCAACGAAAACGATTACATTATTATTTCAATTAAATTAGGAATAAATCGAGAATACCAAGCGTAATGTATTCCTACAGTCTATGCACCCTCTTGCCTAAAATTCAATATAGTTTAATTTTGGAGCAATTAAATCCAAAAGGAACCACAAAAGTTACATCAGGGGCTCGTTATTTCGATTTTAAAACTGTATATGGCTTCCTTCGTGGTTTTCCATGACATTTCGTCTTGAGCATGGAATCTTGTTCTTGAAAGAGCTGTTGCAGAATTGTTGATGACTTGTTGATCACCATCCAGAAAAAGCATATTGCCCCAGCCCCCAAGATAAAATCGCTATTATGATGTACCACAACGGCAACAGTGCTCAGAGAGGCCAGAACTGTTGATCAATTTACAACTTGAAACTGTTTGTCTCGAGGGGTATTTCGATCCCAAAAATCTCGTACACTTTCGGCAAGCCTGTTTGTTTTCAAGAAAAACCCATCAAAAATCCTTTTTTCCGAAAAATCTTGAATGCTGTTTCGAAAGAGTGAAATCCCCCTCCGTTAGTTAAACGAGCATTTGATGACTACGTGGTAAACGTTTTGAGTTTGGCGAGGCATTCAAGGCGCTAGAAATCCAAAGGAAACCTGAAAAACTTCATATCTTCGCAAAATGATCCCAGCAAGTAACCGTGCGAAAGAATTGCTAAAAGCAAGGGGGAACACAATCATTCTGTCAGCGTATAAATAATTATCTTTCCCATTCTATCTTCATGATCAAGTTTCTAAATTTTAGACCAATGAACAAACTCATGATGCTCACATTTTTGCCACGATAGTTTCTAAAGGCTTTGCAAGTGTATGCCAATGAGTAGTTTTACTAAAACATAACATGGAAAGGTTTGGTTGTTTTCTTTCAAGTGCTTAGGAATTCTGTGCTCTAATCCCTTTCTTTAATCTGCTAATGACTTTGTGGAATCTATATTCATTTTGAATTCATCTTCACACTTCATCAAATAGGACAACCGGAAAAGTGGATTGCCCAACTCCTTGACCTCTCCCGGCTGTCGCTTCGTAATTTTAGTAATTGGACCAATGAGGATGACATGGTGATTAAAAAAACGCAACAAAATTCCAGAAACTTTCGGAAGGAAAACAAACCAACGTAAAAACATATCATTATTCGCCAAGAACCACATAGAAACTATGAAAGTCCAGCTAAGAAAAGTATGTTTGTGCGTGCGATAAAACGCATGCCTTGGAAATTTCAGGCGTGTGTGGAGGCGTGCGTGTGCGATCGCACGCCTAATATTACCAGGACTGTACAATTAAACACGAATACACTACTAAAATTACATCTTTAACAATACAAAAACTACATTAAATAATTGTATATAAGATAGACCGACTAAGGAGGAGCTCTCTAAATAGGTAAACTAATCGAGAGAGAGCCCCCCCCCCCATAAAAACAAAGAAACTAAAAACATTATAAATAAAACAAAACCAGATGGAACCTCAACAATTTTTCAAATTAGACATATGAGTTTATGAAATGAGCTTTTAGTTTAGAGTGAAAAATTGAAATAGAACCAGCAACACGTATGAAAAGTGGAAGAGTATTCCATAATTCAGAGCCAAATATTGAACTGACCCCTGCCTGGTACCCAGACTGATAAGTTTGCAAAGTGCGCACGGAAGATGCGCGCCTGGCTATTGTTTTTAGAAGAATGGTTCTATTGTTGTTCCTTTGTTATACATGAAATTGCGCGAGGAAGATCTTCCGCGCGCACGACAAAGATAGCAGTCTGGCCTGGTACCTTAAGAGTTGGTACCGGTACCAAAGAACCCCCAATCACACTCCTCTTTGGGCAAAATGGCCAAAAACAGCAAAATTGCTAATCTGATTCTGGGACTAAAAGTCAAAGAAAGTGATTCTGAATCAGATCCAGTGTCTGAAAACTGTCTGAAACAGCATATGGTTGTGGGGAAATGGGGCCTTCTTGGCCTTAGATGATGAAAAAATTATCATGACATGTAGCTACGCCACAAGCTCCATTTTTTTTATTATCAAATATAATTACCTAACTCGTTGAAGCAAAAAAACTGATGGTTCTCCAAAGATTTGTGTCATCCAATTGCAATAAATTCGCACTTGGTTGAAAAGATTCTTCGCATTCACTCCTCCAGAGCGAGTATCATGCAGTTTACTCTCGATAGCAGCAATATATCCTCCATAATGACAGCATATGAGTCTATTTGCAATTCCAATGCTTGGTAAGGTCGATACATTCCGGCAACTCGATCTCCCTGACGCAGAATAGACGTGGATGCCCCCGGAACCAGAGGCAATCAGAATTAGGCCATTTCTTGTGCAACAACATGCAGTTGGCTCATACTCGTCTGCAAATACTTTAGCATCTGAAAAAGGCTGGCAAAGGAACGTGCGAACCATAACTTAACCTGTATTATTTCTTTCTTGCTTTATCTGGCATCGATTTAGATTTCATTCAAGGAATGTAAAAGCGCAGTGACAGTGAGTGATGACTTCTGACGTGCTGTTTGGTCATGAAAAATAATAATAACCTTCCCCTGTGGGGTAGACTGGTAGACTTAGACTCATGACGATGAGTCTCTTGTTTCCCTGTGCCCTTTGACTTCAAGATGGCGCTTCAGTCCAACCTCGAACCCAGGGTAACAATGGGCGGCCAGTTGTTACCATTCATTTTTTCATCATCATACCAAGGGCGCCTACCTTGTAGGAAGTGTGTTTATTCCCAGTACTGTAGAGTAATGGGTGTCCTGTGACCCAGTACAGAGAGTGTCCTAAAACCGTACCGTGACCCAGAAGTACACAGAGTTTGTCCTCTCAAGGTCAAGATGACGTATGAATAACTTTGTGGTTTAAAATTCCGGTGTTATGAAACACGATATCAACTGTTATACGATCTGCCCACAGTGAATCAGACAGCGTGATTTTTGATTGGTCAATTCTAACAGACGTTAGAATTTCAAAATCCCAGTAACAAGAAAAACTTAGGGGTATGCAACTTTTCCTAACTCCATTGTTAACTTTTCTCACAAACGCGTTACACGTTGCTGTGGTCAGAGCCCGTTGCTATGGCCAGTAAACAAAACTTTCGGTAAATTGAGCTGGGGGTTGGCACTGCTAAGAATTTTTTCAGCTGGTTGTTCGCTTATTGTCACGCAGTGTCTGTGGTCGTCTGACTTGACTTGGGATATATTTGGTTTTATTTTTGCGGAAGAGACTTGGGGCAGAGGTATATATTTTGGTTTTATTTTTCGCGGAAGAGACTTGGGGTGGGGCAAGTCCAAACTGAGGTAAGTTGTTGTTGAAATATTGATTTTGCAAGTACTTTTCTTCATTCAAAGTAGCATAACATAAAGGAAGAATTGGTTCAACAGCATGCAAGCGTTTAATGATTTAATAAGTTTAAATTCTCAATTAGGCTAAGGATTTGCCTTGTGCATGAAAGGAAACTGTAGAATTTGAATTGAAAAATATTTATTAACTTGGAACTTGACCTCTTCTATTTATCATGGTTTCTTAATTTTCTGGGGGTGCAGGTAAACTTTCTTGAAAGCAGTTGCTTATAAAAACGTGTATTGATTGTTATTCTCAGGTACTACGCTCGTCCTCCAATAATCTTGAGGATTGACTTTTTCACGCAACCCCCTACTTTGCACACGGTGTCACTTTTCACATCTGGTTGAACAAAGGCTTACCGTAAAAGCTCTATTAAGCCCCGGGGGGGCTTATTTCATTTCGGACACTTTTTAGTCCTTTTTGCACCACATTTTGCGGTTTAATCATACAATTTTACGAGTTGAATACATTAATTCGACAAAGTTTTATCTCAAAACACATCAAAATTAACATGCAAACTTATGTAGCTAAATAAATGGAGAATATTTGGTAGCCTGTGGAATTTGATATAATGTGGGGGGCTTAATTGAGAGGGGGGGCTTAATAGAGCTTTTACTGTATGTAAACAATTTTGCTTGACCGAAACCACAACGGATAGAACGCGCTTGTGATAATCTTCTCTTGAGATCCTGCTCGCTGATTGGTTTATCTGCAGAAGTTGCATACCCCTCAGTTTATTATGATATACAAAGATTAACAGAACTGGGTCATAGGACACCGCGTAAAGTACCGTGAATAAACACACTTCCTACAAGGTAGGCGCCCTTGATCATACAGGTTAAAAAGTTTCAGAATATATCTGGTTTTCAAGCTGACCTGTTAAAAAAAAACCTAAGCTGCAAAAGGAAAACTAGTTACAATAATTTTATATATTTACAAAAGCCAATCATTTACAGTTTAATACAGTTAATAAACGGTGAATAAATTAAAATACGAGGGAAAGCACGTAATCCGACTTATCAGATCAGATTTTTGAAAGCACCAAGAGAGGAAGCTGATTTACTAGCTTTATCCAGGCTGTTCCAAATTGTTGGGGAGACGAACTCGAAAAACGATTGTCTGAAAACAAAAGAATCTGGGCCTATCACCAACGACTAAAAAAGTTGTCGATACTGGGCATAGCAAGTAGGCCAAATCATTAGCCAATCAGCGATTGATATTGGTGCTCCTGTGCAAGGTTCTGTGCAGCGACAACACCAATTTCCATGAAAACCCTTCCACAACTTACTTTTATGGAAGATGCTTCCTGTTCCGATCCGACTGTAGTTTTGTTTGGCATTTGACAGCAGTTCTCTGTAGTACTGGCCATGAAATAGTTAAAATGGGCTAAACAGATTTTTCCTTGAGATATCTGAGGTTTTCAGTTAGGCCTATTTGCAGCAGATTAGGCTGATGTAAGAACTGAGTGGGATGCAAACTCCCTTCACATTCATGTACATTCATGTTTTTGTAAGAAACTTAGGTCCAGTGCTGGTAGGTAGTATTTCAAAGGTTAGGAAAGTTCTCATGAGGCTTCCATATTTTTCAATCCATGCCACAGGGTTTCTCAATTTTGGAAACTGAGCCTATGCCTAAAGTTTCTCATAGCAGTTTCTTATATAATCATTGTATTTTTATGTTTGTTCAGGTACTGCAAATTAGTCCAGGGCTGACTGAGTTGTTGAATTTGAATTTGCTGAGGAAAGGGGGTTAAGAAGTGTTTATGCGCAAAGCTCTTATGTTTATCATTTTTGCAAGCTGCCATGGGAGTTGCTATTCTGGAAAGTATGGTGCAGTTCCAAGGTGCAGTTCATTTGCACTTCATACGTTTGAAGCCTCATGTCACACATGAACCAAGGCACGAAGTTCCGCAATGTTTGACCTTTCACCCTAGCAGTTTGTCCAATTTAGGTATCAATATAAATCCATTTAAATGGCCAACATGAGAATTCTGGTGTTGAATGAATGTTGGCTATTACTGCAACTCTTGTGTGGTTTTGTGAATCATAACACAACAAAAAGAACTACATCAGGTGATCAGTATTTCATGAAACACTACTTTTACTTTATCAACAACTTCTACTATTTTATTCAGAATTTAGCAGTCTTGCAGACGTTGACTGCATTTCTTTTGGCGGCTCCACCTCAATGCAAACAATTTCCATTAATTTATTGGGAATATCATCACGTGGCTTGAAACCAACCGTGTCCCGAATATAGAGGGCAACACCTCCCCCTTGTCGAGTCCTATCCAAACGCTTAATGGCATACCCTTCTATTGCAATTATATTATGTGTGATGTTATTATCTAATTTAGATTCATTCACTGCCAGGATGTCGATTTCCTTTTCCCTAACAAGCAGTCTGATTTCGTCTATTTTGGATACGAGGCTGTTAACATTTATGGAGGCTATCATTAAACCCCTTTTTGAGCTTTTTTTACGGTTATCAGAACTGCTTGGTGGGATGTGAGGAGGGTCAGCATCCTCGGCTCTGTTAATCTGTTCAGGTAAAACACTAAGCTCATTGCTATAAGGAAAAATTACGTAGCTTGTGAATTATGTTCTTGGCAAGTTGAGTGTTTCCGTTAAAATTTAGATGCAAGCCTTTTTACCCTGGTGCCTACGGGGCTCTTTCTTCATTTTCATTGGCTAATGCTAAAGCAAGGTTCTTTTTGCATAAATTAACTCCGGCCGTATTGCAGATTTATTACATATATTATCACATCATCACACTTGTTACTACAGTAACATTACCGTACAGACTTACTACTCTAGGAAACTCGAAGGGAACCAGAAATAAAGCAATTGTGATAAGTCTATACGGGAGGTTTGTTTTCCTACTTCAGTGAATGGGCCTAACGATGCAAACAATAAGGACAATTCTTGCCTTAGCAAACAGAGAATCTAAAAAGAACAATATAGAATAGGTTGTAAAATTTCCTCTAGAAATCTCTGTTGCAAACGGAAAGCTGCAAATGGAATGAAAATATCTCTCTTCACAGTGACATCCCTGTAACATCTAACATCCTACATAACACCTAGAGGCACTGTGTTTCCTGGAATATCTGCTCTTTGTACATTAGGTACATACGTCTTTCTATTCGATATAATAGGTATACGAAGCCGGGATTTTGGAAATGTCAAGAAACTCAACTCTTGATGAGCATCTTATTTTCTTTGCTAAGAAATGTGCCAACAGTTGCATCAATCATGCTAATTGTTTTACTTTCCTTTAACAAACCGTACACCTGATATAAAGTTAGGCGACTCGAATTTTGAATTGTGAAATTACAGAAACTCGTAAAAAACTCACAAGTGATGCGCTGGATGCTTCAGATCAGTTGCCTCCTTTTAACAACAATGTGTGTGCTAGAAAACTGTGGATGACAAAGTTTGGTTCAAAGGGTGAACCAAAAAAATCACCGTTTCAAACAGATTTCTCATTGCTAGATGGAATGAAATGAATTGAGCTTTTGCGACCTTTCTTAAATTTTACTGAGCACTGAAAATAAACAGGTGAATTAACAAAAAATTAACAGAATGTCGCAAGACCTTCAGAAGAATGGTTGGATTTGGATTTGAATTTAGCAATCATTTTCTGCTGTATAGTAAATCCTGTCAAAATTACAAACGTTACTTTAAGTACCTATGACAACACCAAATAGCAACATCTTCAACCAAGTAGTCAAATCTGAAATATCATGAGGGAAAAGTCCAAACTCGATGTACAAAACCTTTCACGTTCCCTCTAAAGATGTGCGTTAAACAGCGTAAGAGGTTTTCAAAAGTATAGGACGGAATGGCAAGATTGAAAGCTTTTCTAACATCATCATATTTTTTGAATGTCCACAATTGAGGCTTTATTGCTGGGTTTACTATGATGAAATCCGAAGGCTACATACATACTTACTTTGATACTATCTTTTCTCGTCGAAACAGTGAATTTCCATGCATCAAAATTTCCATACTGGAGTTAACTTTCTAACAGTAATAATGGTAATGCCAACTACTTGCGAACAATACTTTTGCACTCTCATTAAGTTCAGATTAAGTGTTATAATATCGTTTTTAATATTTCTCATTCCTGCTTCATTATGTTTTCAAACTTTCCAATAGCTGATCTTGAAGAGCAACACTTCGAGCGAATGCTGGGAGCCTATGCATCGTCAAAATGCGTTGCGAATAGATCGATAGATGGCTGAGTGTTTCTCATCGACATTTAAATTCTGATAATCAATATTCAAATTTGTTCAGGTCAATGACTGAAATTGATTTCAAATGAGACGCGTCATGGTCGTACAACGGAAAGAGACCATTCTAAGTGCCAGACACCGATTTTTCACATTCAATAAAAGAGCGACACCTCAGACAAAGATTGCGAGAATAATAGAGGACTTTCCTCAAGTGTTCAAGTTCATTTTAGCTATCTATGCCTATGCCTAGGTAAGTTCTCAAGAGAAACAAGGAGAACATGAATAAATGCTGCAAAGCTTGTTTGTTATGGCTTCTTATACGAAGACTTTGCACGATCATTTTTGTTGCGAGGCCTGTTGAAGATTTTAAAGTTATAAACAGAAAACTTTCTAAAAAATCAGAACTGATATGTTAAATGCTAATTTTGCTAATTTCCCAACAACACGGATGAAATATCAGAAAACCATATCCAACAGATAACTGAAAATATTGAAAACATTCTTGGAGGAGCCACGTAGTCAACTGACATGGCCAAGAATGAGACAATACAAAACTATCTTGACTTGTGCAAAATCACGGCACGAACTAAACTTACCGGCTAGCAGGGACATCTTTTGTTTTCTCGCTTCAGTACAGTAAAAAATTTCAACTTGCAGTTCACTTTTATTGAATCTTTGCTACAACAAGACAAATTTTTGCTTGCATCGAGCCATCAGATACCCGGGGTGCCAGAGCCAAAAATTTTGATTAATAAAAAAATAAAAAAAGGAAATAAGGGAAAAAAGAGAGGCGCCAGCCTCTCTTTCTTCTCTTCCTTCTCTTTTTTCTTTTATTTGCTTTTTTTAATTTTTTTGGCTCTGGTACCCAGGGTAGCCATCAGATTGCAAGCGCGGGAAGCAGTTTTGTTGACCTCCACACCTTTGAGTTTTGCTGTGTGAATATGACGCCATTGCTGACCAGAGTGCTTGCATAATTTGTTGACATAAATTAGAATACATACTGCCTTTTGACAAAGCATCACTGCCGTTGATTTCTCAACTTGGGTGGCTAAATATAAAAGAAATGATTGATTTCGAAACTGCTACCATGGTTTATAAATCGCTCCATGGACTAGCTCCTCCTTACATGCAGGACATGTTTTACAAACTGTCTGATTGTAGGAACCGAGTCCTACGGAGTACGGAAACAGATCTTGAGATTCCACGTTATAAAACATCTAATGGGCAACGAAGCTTTTCGTATCGTGGAGTGACTGTTTGGAACCAATTGAGCCCCGAAATTAAAACCGCCCCGTCACTGGCGATCTTTAAAAACAGGCTCAAGACCTTTTTGAAAAGTCACAGATATATCCCCCGATGAGGACTATTAAATCGAAACCAGTGTTTGGTCAATTTTTCTTTTCTTTTCTCTCCAAATTGAGATTTTCTTCCTTATTGTTATTTTAGAGTTTATATCATAGTCATAGATACACCATGTAATTAGGTTAGACTTTATTGTTTTTTTTTCAGCAGGGCACATTGTAAAACAGTTTTCTCATATATAAACTGAATGTATTAGCCTGGGTAGATAATTAAAAATGAAATGAAATGAAATGAAATTCACCACAAAACAGCAGGTAGGAACCAGGGGTATCATTTGTGCTGAAGAAGAGAGGCTGAAGACAATGATAGCCCTGGAATCGAGGTTGGCTTCAGTCAACAGAGACTCATAGCCTCACTACATTAGGACCCTCTAGTTACGCTCATCTAATTGAGTTGAATTGTTGTTGTTGTTGTCGCTGCACTGAGGGCCTTATAACCATAGAGCTGTAAAACCGGACCAAAATGTCAATCTGCGACAAGTTTTGTCGCAAACTCATGTGCTGATTAGAGTATGGCTTAGAGGTAGACTCATTCCAATAAAATCTCTTGTTTCGCTCCCCCTGCAGACTTGTCGCTACAACGAACTGAAGCGATATCAACAACAACAACAACAGCGAAAGTTAGAGGGACTTACGTCATGAGTCTAGCTTAGAGGAAGGCGCTTTTTTCATTGATGGCTAGAATGAACATTTATCGAAGTTCTGATAGCAAATTTTAGGATACAGGAGTTCTGGAAAACCGTTTTTATGGCGTTTTAAGATCAGTGGTTTTAGGAAAAAAGTAGCAGATTGATTTAGGCCCAATAGATCTTTTAACTAAGATTCGAAAAAAGAATTCAAATCGAACGATAGGTTGATACATTTGTAGAATGTTCGAATGTATACAATAGTGATAGAAGCTCCAACGCCACATAATCGAACCTTGTGTAGAACAGCGAAAAGGTCTATTAGTAGAATCAGTATGGAGATATTCCGTTTCTTCAAGCGTTGGAAAATGAGTCTCTCTGTTGACCGAAGCGCCATCATCAAGTCAAAGAGCACAGGGAAACGAGAGATTCATCTTCATAAGTCTAAGAGACTCATATTATTACTCTGAAAAAGCTGACCCTATTTAGGCCTAATATGCTGGGATTCCTAGCATACCAATCAGAATGCGAAATTTGGCGAAGAACAATAAGTTTCGAACTTTTAATTCGATTGACGCAGTTGACTAAATTTGAAGGAAGTTGGCTGCAGCAGGTACTTGGAGATTTCTCTGGTATGTTTTAGTCTTAAAAACATGGAAATTGCAGCATTAAAAGACTTATTTTGCACTCACCAGGTAAAGTAAACTTTGTTCTTCAGATGAATACCAAGTTTCGTTGATTAAGTGTCTGCTTACCGTGGTTTCTATCGCAATTCCTTTCTGAGGAGTGACCTTTGAGCAGAGCCGAAGCAGTCGTTCGATCCAGATTCGATCGATCGAATGCAGAAGGTAGGGTCAGGTTTTTAACTGTTTCAATATGAGTCCCTGTTGAGCAAGGTACCGCAGGGATAAAAGGGACTCATCGTCATAAGTCTATGGTAGACTTGGACTCGTGACTTAGACTCATGACGTAGGTCACTCTAACTTTCGCTGTTGTTGTTGTTGTTGATATCGCTTCTCTCTCTCTTTTACGCTCCTCCGTCCGTAGCGAACACTGCGCCGTCTACCACAAGTTTCCATATTTGTCTGTGTTTTGCTATTTCCTTGTGGTCACTTATTTGGATGTTCCTTGTATTTTTGTCTCTATCTTTAATTATCATGTTAATTCTAATGTTTTCTAGGTCCTTTTCAATAAGTTTAATCCATGTAAGTTTTTGCCCTCCTCTAGGTTTCGTAGTTATCTTTTCCGCTTCTCTTAGTGCTTGTTTTGCTGGTGCTTTTTCTGGAAGTCTTAGAAGGTGCCCATACCAATTTAGCCCTCGCCTTTTTACTGCCTTACTCCATGATGATTGTTTGGTTATTTTGTAAAGATGACCATTTGATACCTTGTCTTGCCATTTGATGTTTAGCATTGTTGTGATCAATATACGTCAATTGTGTTTTCATGGTTCTTGGTGATGGTCCACAGTTCACAATTATATAGGAATATACTCTCTATATGGCTTTTGAACATTCTTGTCTTTACTTCCCTCGATGCTTTTTACTTTCAAAGATATATTTTAGTTGGTTATAGGCGTTAGTTGCAAGAAGCTTTCTTCTGTTTATATCACTCTCAGTTTCAAGTAGACTTCCAAGGTATTTACACTTTTTCCATTTGTCATCACCTCCTCTTACTACTTCATACTCCTCAGTTTTTGTGTTGTTAACAATATATTTTGTTTCTTTGTAGGCCTTCAAGGGCCTTGGCCTAGACTTATGGCGTGATTCCTTGCATTCGTTCTATGTTTTGTAACTGCGCGAAGCGAAGCGTAGCGTCCATTTAGACATAAATGCCAGGAAAGCTGTTCCTTTGGCTAGCAGTTTGCAGACTAATTACAATGAGTATGAGTTACCTTTGATGAAAGCAAGACTGTCGAAACAATTCCATAGAGATAACTACCATGATGTTATAAGTCTGATCAGATGTCCACTGTGAAAGGTCTGATGTTGTCTTGGGACGGAACAAAAGCTCTGCAATGCGTCTTCGAAAGAAATTTATACTGAAAACAATAATGACTACACTCAAATTCAATCAGCTTGTTCTAATTGCTTCAAAATTTAACAATGCTCAAATGTTATGGTTGAATGAACGACAGACTTTTTTTTTTCCTTTTTTACATTCAATCTAAAAACTTACAATACACATTACTTAATTACACTACTTACAAAATACTATACCCTACTACTATTACAATACCATTTGGAGCAAAAAATATGACTGCCTCATGGCAACATAAAACAGGGAACACGAACATAGCACTACACGTAACGACGTGAAGAAGGGAATGGAAGGAAATGGAAGGAAACGGGAAGATTTCTTGGGATAATATGAAAAATCTTTAATCAAGACGTTCTGTCTTGACGATGTACGTAATAGTCAAAGTTAGAATTGATCTGTTTACCTCATAAGACAGACTCTCATCACCGTACAAAAGAAGTTGCAAAAAGCTGTTGCTCCAGAAAGAATGCCCACTATTTTGAAGTACAACATTAACATCAGTGAGAAGATTGCATCTGTGTTCTTTAAAAGACGACAGACTCACGACCGTTGTGAAAGCCATTACGACGAAAGCCCTAATATTTCAATGTCAAGTGTATAATCCGGAGCAGTGGAACAATATTAGGAACCTTCGAATGTCAGTCCCTTGCACCTTAGCATGATCTCCCTTTCTTATTGGAAGCCCCCATTAAAATTCCCCTGTTCTCTCCTCTCGAGCCAACGATATTGGAATAAGAAGCCGATCTATTAAACTCTGCCCTTGCCCTTTCAAAAGATAAAATGGGAGTACGACACAGCTCCAATGAATCATTGGTCCGCCAATTGTGATATGTCTAAAGATCATTCCCTTGTACACAAAAAACTGAAGGGGATTCCGACAAACCTTTGATGTTAACAAATTCACCCCTTACCCTGATTTGGGGGCGAATTGGAGAAAACAAAATCTCTATTGCACCCCGTACAGGGAAGACGAAGATATCTGGAAAGTTTCGCGAGGATCAGCGCAACGGTGCTCGAGTTTTACGCCACACAAAATTCGCTTCGCGTTTTAATAATATAGATATCTCACAATTTTATCGCAAATATGCAACAAAAGTGAAAGTGAATTGAAAATTTAACCCATAGTAAGGAAGGGCTATTAAGTTCTACCGTTTGAGATTCTGAAAGATATCTCACAATTTTATCAAAATTTAAAAACTGCAAATGATATGCAACGAAAGTGAATAAAAAATTTGTACTCATAGTAAGGAAGGGTTGCTAGCTTCCACCTTTAGAAATTTTTGAAAGATGTCTCACAATTTTATCAAAATTTAAAAGCCGCACATAACATGCAACGAAAGTGAATAAGAAACTTAACCCATAGTAAGGAAGGGTTTTTATGTTCTATCTTTCGAGATTTTGAAAGATGTCGCATAATTTTATCAAAAACCGCAAATGATAAGCAACGAAAGTGAAAGTGAACAAAAAATTTAACCCATAGTAAGGAAGGGTTATTAGGCTCTATCTTTCGAGATTTTTGAAAGATGTCGCACAATTCTATCAAAATTTAAAAACCGCACATAATATGCATCGAAAGTGAATAAGAAACTTAACCCATAGTAAGGAAGGTTTATATGTTCTATCTTTCGAGATTTTGAAAATCTTTCGAGATTTTGAAAGATGTCTCACAATTTTTTCAAAAACTGCAAATGATATGCAACGAAAATGAATAAGAAACTTAACCCATAGTAAGGAAGGGTTATTGTTATGTTCTATCCTTCGAGATTTTGAAAGATGTCTCACAATTTTATCAAAATTTTAAAACCGCACATAATATGCAACGAAAGTGAATAAGAAACTTAACCCATAGCAAGGAAGGGTTTTTATGTTCAATCTTTCGAGATTTTGAAAGATGTCTCACAATTTTATCAAAAACCTCAAATTATATGCAACGAAAGTGAAAGTGAATAAAAAATTTAACCCATAGTAAAGAAGGGTTATTAGGTTCTATCTTTCGAGATTTTTGAAAGATGTCTCACAATTTTATCAAAATTTTAAAACCGCAAACTCTGTGCGACGCAAGCGTATAACAAACTTAATCCATAGTAAGGAAGGGTTATTAGGTTCTACCTTACGTGATTTTGAAAGATGTTTCACAATGCCATCAAAAACTGCGCAAATGATGTGCAACGAAAGTGAAAGTGAACAAAAAATTTAAGCCATAGCAAGGAAGGGTTATTATGTTCTATCCTTCGAGATTTTGAAAGATGTCTCACAATTTTATCAAAATTTAAAAACCGCACATAATATGCAACGAAAGTGAATAAGAAACTTAACTCATAGCAAGGAAGGGTTTATATGTTCTATCTTTCGAGATTTTGAGAGATATCTCACAATTCTATCAAAATTTAACTCTAATCCTACCGTGCTTTTTTTGACCTAACATAGCCGGGGGGGGGTGCTTTCCACCCCCCTCTATAAATAGCCGTAGACTAATGGGAAATGCCGGAAAATGTCAAAATATATGGTTTTCCGGCTTATTTGTTCTAAAAACGGAATAAAGGTAATCTGAATGACTTTATCCATTCTTATCTGGCGTATTATTCATTTCCAATTCAATTATGATGCATATAGGTGTTTTTAGACTGTTATTTTGGAAGAAAATGACAACAATTGATGACGTCATAATTAAAAACTGTGTTTTTCTGCCAAAAATGGATATTAATTGGCTCAAAATGCTTTAAAGTGTTGCATAACGCAATTCTATGCATTTTTAACGAGATATGTTGGAAAAAACTTCAAAATTTGCCAAAATAACCCAAATTGGCGGCCCGAGTGACGTCATCATTTAAGAATGCTGACGTCAGCAAATTCCATTGTTATTGACAACAATAGAAAGCTACTTGTTTGCTGATTCTCTTAAAGTACAATAGTCAACATTTGGAACTTAACCCATAATATGCAACGAAAGTGAATAAGAAACTTAACCCATAGTAAGGAAGGGTTTTTATGTTCTATCTTTCGAGATTTTGAAAGATGTCTCACAATTTTATCAAAAACCGCAAATGATCTATAACGAAAGTGAAAGTGAACAAAAAATTTAACCCATAGTAAGGAAGGGTTATTATGTTCTATCTTTCGAGATTTTTGAAAGATGTCTCACAATTTTATCAAAATTTTAAAACCGCACATAATATGCAACGAAAGTGAATAAGAAACTTAACCCATAGCAAGGAAGGGTTTTTATGTTCAATCTTTCGAGATTTTGAAAGATGTCTCACAATTTTATCAAAAACCTCAAATTATATGCAACGAAAGTGAAAGTGAATAAAAAATTTAACCCATAGTAAAGAAGGGTTATTAGGTTCTATCTTTTGAGATTTTTGAAAGATGTCTCACAATTTTATCAAAATTTTAAAACCGCAAACTCTGTGCGACACAAGTGTATAACAAACTTAATCCATAGTAAGGAAGGGTTATTAGGTTCTACCTTTCGTGATTTTTGAAAGATGTCTCTTAATTTTATCAAAATTTAAAAGCCGCAAATAATATGCAACGAAAGTGAATAAAAAATTGAACCAATAGTAAGGAAGGGTTGTTAGGTTCTACCTTTTAAAATTTTTTAAAGATGTCTCACAATTTTATCCAAATTTGAAAACTTTAAATTTAAATGTATCACTAAGTAATTTTATGTCAATATAACGTACCTTAGTAGCTTTAATTTTTATTTTAAAGAGTATAGCATTCATCGTTCTTTAAAAATTTAGTTTAGCCAGTTACTTCATTTATAGCACTATATTAGCGCTGCAACAACCATTTTCTGAAACATTACTATCGACATTAGTTTTTTCTTTGGTCTTATTTTAGCTTTACTGCATAAACAAACGTCAATTAAATAAATGTATATTTTCTCAATTAAAACAAAATATAAACAAAAAGTGGTGATTAACGTACCTTACTAGCTACAATCTATGTTATAAACAGTATTGCACCCATCGTTCTTTAACGTTTAGTTCTGCCAGTTACTTCTGTTATAGCACTATATTAGCGCTGCATAAACCATTTTTGGAAACATTACTATCGACATTAGTTTTTTCTTTGGTCTTATTTTAGCTTTACTGAATAAACAAGCATCGATTAATGTACATTACCTTAACGTAGCATTAACGTACTTAACTAGCTAAATTTATATTATAAACAGTATTGCACCTATCGTTCTTTAACGTTTAGTTCTGCCAGTTACTTCTTTTATAGCACTATATTAGCGCTGCAACAACCATTTTTGGAAACATTACTATCGACATTAGTTTTTTCTTTGGTCTTTTTTAGCTTTAATGCATAAACAAACGTCAATTAAATAAATGTTTATTTTCTCAATTGAAACAAAATATAAACAAAAAGTGGGGATTAACGTACCTTACTAGCTACAATTTATATTATAAACAGTATTGCACCTATCGTTCTTTAACGTTTAGTTCTGCCAGTTACTTCTTTTATAACACTATATTAGCGCTGCAACAACCATTTCTGGAAACACTACTATCGACATTAGTTTTTTCTTTGGTCTAATTTTAGCTTTACTGAATAAACAAACATCGATTAAATAAATTTTTATTTTTTCAAAGAAAACAAAATATAAACACAAAAAGTGTCGATTAACGTACTTTTGTAGCTACAATTTATATTATAAAGAGTATTGCACTCATCGTTCTTTAAATTTCTCGTTTTGCCAGTAACTTCTATATAGCACTATATTAGTGATGCAACAACCATTTTTTAAAACATTACTATAGATATTAGTTTTTTCTTTGGTCTTATTTTAGCTTTACTGCATAAACAAACATCGATTATTAAATGTTTATTTTCTCAAAGAAAACAAAATATAAACACAAAAAGTGTCGATTAACGTATTTTAGTAGCTTTAAATTATATATTAAAGAGTATTGCACTCATCGTTCTTTAAAACTTTAGTTTTGCAAGTAACTTCTTTTATAGCACTATATTAGTGTTGCAACAACCATTTTTGGAATCATTACTATCGACATTAGTTTTTTCTTTGGTCTTATTTTAGCTTTACTGAATAAACAAACATCGATTAAATAAGTGCTTATTTTCTCAATTAAAACAAAATATAAACAAATAGTGGGGATTAACGTTTTTTACTAGCTACAATTTATATTTTAAACAATATTGCACTCATCGTTCTTTAAACTTTAGTTCTGCCAGTTACTTCATTCATAGCACTATATTAGTGCTGCAGCAACAATTCTTGGAAACATTACTACAGACATTAACTTTTTCTTTAGTCTTATTTTAACTTTAATGCACAAACAAACGTCAATTAAATAAATGTTTATTTTCTCAATTAAAACAAAATATAAACAAAAAGTGGGGATTAACGTACCTTACTAGCTACAATTTATATTATAAAGAGTATTGCACTCATCGTTCTTTAAAACATTAGTTTTGCCAGTAACTTCTATATAGCACTATATAAGTGCTGCAACAACCAATTTTGGAAACATTACTATAGACATTAGTTTTTTCTTTAGTCTTATTTTAGCTTTACTGAATAAACAAGCATCGATTAATTAAATGTTTATTTTCTCAAAGAAAACAAAATACAAACACAAAAAATGTCGATTAACGTATTTTAGTAGCTACAATTTATATTATAAAGAGTATTGCACTCATCGTTCTTTAAAACTCTCGTTTTGCAAGTAACTTCTATATAGCACTATATTAGTGCTGCAACAACCATTTTTCGAAACATTACTATCGACATTAATTTTTTTCTTTGGTCTTATTTTAGCTATACTGAATAATAAAACATCGATTGAATAAATGTTTATTTTCTCAAAGAAAACAAAATATAAACACAAAAAGTGTCGATTAACGTACTTTAGTAGCTTTAATTTATATTTTAAAGAGTATTGCACTCATCGTTCTTTAAAACTTTAGTTTTGCAAGTAACTTCTTTAATAGCACTATATTAGTGTTGCAACAACCATTTTTGGAATCATTACTATCGAGATTAGTTTTTTCTTTTGTCTTATTTTAGCTTTACTGAATAAACAAACATCGATTAAATAAATGTTTATTTTCTCAATTAAAACAAAGTATAAACAAAAAGTGGGGATTAACGTACCTTACTAGCTACAATTTATATTATAAAGAGTATTGCACCCATCGTTCTTTAACGTTTAGTTCTGCCAGTTACTACTTTTATAGCACTATATTAGCGCTGCATAAACCATTTTTGGAAACATTACAATCGACATTAGTTTTTTCTTTAGTCTTAATTTAGCTTAAATGCATAAGCAAACCTCAATTAATTAAATGTTTAATTTCTCGATTAAAACCAAATATAAACATGAAAAGTGTGGATTAACGTACTTTACGAGCTAAAATTTGTATTTTAAAAAGTAAAGCATTCATCGTTCTTTAAAACTTTAGTTTTTGCAAGTAACTTCTTTTATAGCACTATATTAGTGTTGCAACAACCATTTTTGGAATCATTACTATCGACATTAGTTTTTTCTTTGGTCTTATTTTAGCTTTACTGAATAAACAAAAATCGATTATTAAATGCATATTTTCTCAAAGAAAACAAAATATAAACACAAAAAGTGTCGATTAACGTACTTTAGTAGCTTTAATTTATATTTTAAAGAGTATTGCACTCATCGTTCTTTAAAACTTTAGTTTTGCAAGTAACTTCTTTTATAGTACTATATTAGTGTTGCAACAACCATTTTTGGAAACATGACTATAGACATTAGTTTTTTCTTTAGTCTTATTTTAACTTTAATGCACAAACAAACGTCAATTAAATAAATGTTTATTTTCTCAATTAAAACAAAATATAAACAAAAAGTGGGGATTAACGTACCTTACTAGCTACAATTTATATTATAAAGAGTATTGCACTCATCGTTCTTTAAAACATTAGTTTTGCCAGTAACTTCTATATATCACTATATAAGTGCTGCAACAACCAATTTTGGAAACATTACTATAGACATTAGTTTTTTCTTTAGTCTTATTTTAGCTTTACTGAATAAACAAGCATCGATTAATTAAATGTTTATTTTCTCAAAGAAAACAAAATACAAACACAAAAAATGTCGATTAACGTATTTTAGTAGCTACAATTTATATTATAAAGAGTATTGCACTCATCATTCTTTAAAACTCTCGTTTTGCAAGTAACTTCTATATAGCACTATATTAGTGCTGCAACAACCATTTTTCGAAACATTGCTATAGACATTAGTTTTTTCTTTGGTCTTATTTTAGCTTTACTGCATAAACAAACATCGATTATTAAATGTTTATTTTCTCAAAGAAAACAAAATATAAACACAAAAAGTGTCGATTAACGTACTTTAGTAGCTTTAATTTATATTTTAAAGAGTATTGCACTCATCGTTCTTTAAAACTTTAGTTTTGCAAGTAACTTCTTTAATAGCACTATATTAGTGTTGCAACAACCATTTTTGGAATCATTACTATCGACATTAGTTTTTTCTTTGGTCTTATTTTAGCTTTACTGAATAAACAAACATCGATTAAATAAATGTTTATTTTCTCAATTAAAACAAAGTATAAACAAAAAGTGGGGATTAACGTACCTTACTAGCTACAATTTATATTATAAAGAGTATTGCACCCATCGTTCTTTAACGTTTAGTTCTGCCAGTTACTACTTTTATAGCACTATATTAGCGCTGAATAAACCATTTTTGGAAACATTACTATCGACATTAGTTTTTTCTTTAGTCTTAATTTAGCTTAAATGCATAAACAAACCTCAATTAATTAAATGTTTAACTTCTCGATTAAAACCAAATATAAACATGAAAAGTGTGGATTAACGTACTTTACTAGCTAAAATGTGTATTTTAAAAAGTAAAGCATTCATCGTTCTTTAAAACTTTAGTTTTGCCAGTAACTTCTATATAGTACTATATCAGTGCTGCAACAACCATTTTTCGATACATTACTATAGACATTAGTTTTTTCTTTAGTCTTATTTTAGCTTTACTGCATAAACAAACATCAATTAATTAAATGTTCATTTTCTCAAAGAAAACAAATTATAATCACAAAAAGTGTCAATTAAGGTACTTTAGTAGCTTTAATTTGTATTTTAAAGAACATTCGTTGTTCTTTAAAACTTTAGCTTTGCAAGTAACTTCTCTCATAGCACTGTATCAGTGCTGCAGCAACAATTCTCTGAAACATTACTACAGACATTAGCTTTTCTTCAGGCTTATTTTAGCTTTAATGCATAAACAAACAGCGATTAATTAAATGTTTATTTTCTCAAAGAAAACAAAATATAATCACAAAAAGTGTCAATTAACGTACCTTAGTAGCTTTAATTTTTATTATAAACAGTATTGCATTCATCGTTCTTTAAAACTTTAGTTTTGCAAGTAACTTCTTTTATAGCACTATATTAGTGTTGCAACAACCATTTTTGGAATCATTAATATCGACATTGGTTTTTTCTTTGGTCTTATTTTAGCTTTACTGAATAAACAAACATCGATTAAATAAATGTTTATTTTCTCAATTAAAACAAAATATAAACAAATAGTGGGGATTAACGTTTTTTACTAGCTACAATTTATATTATAAACAATATTGCACTCATCGTTCTTTAAACTTTAGTTCTGCCAGTTACTTCTTTTATAGCACTATATTAGTGCTGCAGCAACAATTCTTGGAAACATTACTACAGACATTAACTTTTTCTGAAGTCTTATTTTAGCTTAAATGCATAAACAAACCTCAATTAATTAAATGTTTAATTTCTCGATTAAAACCAAATATAAACATGAAAAGTGTGGATTAACGTACTTTACTAGCTAAAATGTGTATTTTAAAAAGTAAAGCATTCATCGTTCTTTAAAACTTTAGTTTTGCCAGTAACTTCTATATAGCACTATATCAGTGCTGCAACAACCATTTTTCGATACATTACTATAGACTTTAGTTTTTTCTTTAGTCTTTCTTTAGCTTTACTGCATAAACAAACATCGATTATTAAATGCATATTTTCTCAAAGAAAACAAAATATAAACACAAAAAGTGTCGATTAACGTACTTTAGTAGCTTTAATTTATATTTTAAAGAGTATTGCACTCATCGTTCTTTAAAACTTTAGTTTTGCAAGTAACTTCTTTTATAGCACTATATTAGTGTTGCAACAACCATTTTTGGAATCATTTCTATCGACATTAGTTTTTTCTTTGGTCTTATTTTAGCTTTACTGAATAAACATTAGTTTTTCCTTTAGTCTTATTTTAACTTTAATGCAAAAACAAACGTCAATTAAATAAATGTTTATTTTCTCAATTAAAACAAAGTATAAACAAAAAGTGGGGATTAACGTACCTTACTAGCTACAATTTATATTATAAAGAGTATTGCACTCATCGTTCTTTAAACCATTAGTTTTGCCAGTAACTTCTATATAGCACTATATTAGTGCTCCAACAACCATTTTTGAAAACATTACTATCGACATTAGTTTTTTATTTGGTCTTATTTTAGCTAACAAGCATCGATTAATTAAATGTTTATTTTCTCAATGAAAACAAAACATAAACACAAAAAGTGTCGATTATCGTACTTTAGTAGCTACAATTTGTATAATAAAGAGTATTGCACTCATCGTTCTTTAAAACATTATTTTTGCCAGTAACTTCTATATAGCACTATATTAGTGCTGCAACAACCTATTTTGGAAGCATTGCTATAGACATTAGTTTTTTCTTTGGTCTTATTTTAGCTTTACTGAATAAACAAACATCGATTAATTAAATGTTTATTTTCTCAAAGAAAACAAAATATAAACACAAAAAGTGTCGATTAACGTACTTTAGTAGCTTCAATTTATATTATAAACAGTCTTGCAGTCATCGTTCTTTAGAAATTTAGTATAGCCAGTTACTTCATTTATGTCACTATATTAGCCCTGCAACAACCATTTTTGGAAACATTACTATCGACATTAGTTTTCTTTTTAGTCTTATTTTAGCTTTAATGCATAAACAAACGTCAATTAAATAAATGTTTATTTTCTCAATTAAAACAAAATATAAACAAAAAGTGGGGATTAACGTACCTTACTAGCTACAATTTATATTATACACAATATTGCACTCATCGTTCTTTAAACTTTAGTTCTGCCAGTTACTTCTTTTATAGCACTATATTAGCGCTGCATAAACCATTTTTGGAAACATTACTATCGACATTAGTTTTTTCTTTAGTTTTATTTTAGCTTCACTGAATAAACAAGCATCGATTAATTAAATGTTTATTTTCTCAAAGAAAACAAAATACAAACACAAAAAATGTCGATTAACGTACTTTAGTAGCTACAATTTATATTATAAAGAGTATCGCACTCATCGTTCTTTAAAACTCTCGTTTTGCAAGTAACTTCTATATAGCACTATATTAGTGCTGCAACAACCTTTTTTCGACACATTACTATAGACATTAGTTTTTTCTTTGGTCTTATTTTAGCTTTACTGCATAAACAAACATCGATTATTAAATGTTTATTTTCTCAAAGAAAACAAAATATAAACACAAAAAGTGTCGATTAACGTACTTTAGTAGCTTTAATTTATATTTTAAAGAGTATTGCACTCATCGTTCTTTAAAACTTTAGTTTTGCAAGTAACTTCTTTTATAGCACTATATTAGTGTTGCAACAACCATTTTTGGAATCATTTCTATCGACATTAGTTTTTTCTTTGGTCTTATTTTAGCTTTACTGAATAAACAAACATCGATTAAATAAATGTTTAATTTCTCGATTAAAACCAAATATAAACATAAAAAGTGTAGATTAACGTACTTTACTAGCTAAAATGTGTATTTTAAAAAGTAAAGCATTCATCGTTCTTTAAAACTTTAGTTTTGCCAGTAACTTCTATATAGCACTATATCAGTGCTGCAACAACCATTTTTCGATACATTACTATAGACATTAGTTTTTTCTTTAGTCTTATTTTAGCTTTACTGCATAAACAAACATCGATTATTAAATGCATATTTTCTCAAAGAAAACAAAATATAAACACAAAAAGTGTCGATTAACGTATTTTAGTAGCTTTAAATTATATATTAAAGAGTATTGCACTCATCGTTCTTTAAAACTTTAGTTTTGCAAGTAACTTCTTTTATAGTACTATATTAGCGCTGCAACAACCATTTTTGGAAACATTACTATCGACATTAGTTTTTTCTTTAGTCTTATTTTAGCTTTACTGAATAAACAAGCATGGATTAATTAAATGTATATTTTCTCAAAGAAAACAAAATACAAGCACAAAAAGTGTCGATTAACGTACTTTAGTAGCTACAATTTATATTATAAAGAGTATTGCACTCATCGTTCTTTAAAAATTTAGTTTAGCCAGTTACTTCATTTATAGCACTATATTAGCGCTGCAACAACCATTTTTGGAAACATTACTATCGACATTAGTTTTTTCTTTAGTCTTATTTTAGCTTTACTGAATAAACAAGCATGGATTAATTAAATGTATATTTTCTCAAAGAAAACAAAATACAAGCACAAAAAGTGTCGATTAACGTACTTTAGTAGCTACAATTTATATTATAAAGAGTATTGCAATCATCGTTCTTTAAAACTGTAGTTTAGCCACTTACTTCATTTATAGCACTATATTAGCGCTGCAACAACCATTTTTGGAAACATTACTATCGACATTGGTTTTTTCTTTGGTCTTATTTTAGCTTTACTGAATAAACAAACATTGATTAATTAAATGTTTATTTTCTCAAACAAAACAAAATATAAACACAAAAAGTGTCGATTAACGTACTTTAGTAGCTACAATTGATATTATAAAGAGTATTGCACTCATCGTTCTTTAAAACTTTAGTTTAGCCACTTACTTCATTTATAGCACTATATTAGCGCTGCAACAACCATTTTTGGAAACATTACTATCGACATTGGTTTTTTCTTTGGTCTTATTTTAGCTTTACTGAATAAACAAACATTGATTAATTAAATGTTTATTTTCTCAAACAAAACAATATATAAACAAAAAGTGGTGATTAACGTACCTTACTAGCTACAATCTATATTATAAACAGTATTGCACCCATCGTTCTTTAACGTTTAGTTCTGCCAGTTACTTCTGTTATAGCACTATATTAGCGCTGCATAAACCATTTTTGGAAACATTACTATCGACATTGGTTTTTTCTTTGGTCTTATTTTAGCTTTACTGAATAAACAAACATCGATTAATTAAATGTTTATTTTCTCAAAGAAAACAAAATATAAACACAAAAAGTGACGATTAACGTACTTTAGTGGCTACAATTTATATTATAAAGAGTATTGCACTCATCGTTCTTTAAAACTCTAGTTTTGCCAGTAACTTCTATATAGCACTATATTAGTGCTGCAACAACCATTTTTCGAAACATTACCTATAGACATTAGTTTTTTCTTTAGTCTTATTTTAGCTTTACTGAATAAACAAACATTGATTAATTAAATGTTTATTTTCTCAAACAAAACAAATTATAAACACAAAAAGTGTCGATTAACGTACTTTAGTAGCTACAATTGATATTATAAAGAGTATTGCACTCATCGTTCTTTAAAACTTTAGTTTTGCAAGTAACTTCTTTTATAGCACTATATTAGTGTTGCAACAACCATTTTTGGAAACATTACTATCGACATTAGTTTTTTCTTTAGTCTTATTTTAGCTTTACTGAATAAACAAGCATGGATTAATTAAATGTATATTTTCTCAAAGAAAACAAAATACAAGCACAAAAAGTGTCGATTAACGTACTCTAGTAGCTACAATTTATATTATAAAGAGTATTGCACTCATCGTTCTTTAAAAATTTAGTTTAGCCAGTTACTTCATTTATAGCACTATATTAGCGCTGCAACAACCATTTTTGGAAACATTACTATCGACATTAGTTTTTTCTTTAGTCTTATTTTAGCTTTACTGAATAAACAAGCATGGATTAATTAAATGTATATTTTCTCAAAGAAAACAAAATATAAGCACAAAAAGTGTCGATTAACGTACTTTAGTAGCTACAATTTATATTATAAAGAGTATTGCAATCATCGTTCTTTAAAACTGTAGTTTAGCCACTTACTTCATTTATAGCACTATATTAGCGCTGCAACAACCATTTTTGGAAACATTACTATCGACATTGGTTTTTTCTTTGGTCTTATTTTAGCTTTACTGAATAAACAAACATTGATTAATTAAATGTTTATTTTCTCAAACAAAACAAAATATAAACACAAAAAGTGTCGATTAACGTACTTTAGTAGCTACAATTGATATTATAAAGAGTATTGCACTCATCGTTCTTTAAAACTTTAGTTTAGCCACTTACTTCATTTATAGCACTATATTAGCGCTGCAACAACCATTTTTGGAAACATTACTATCGACATTGGTTTTTTCTTTGGTCTTATTTTAGATTTACTGAATAAACAAACATTGATTAATTAAATGTTTATTTTCTCAAACAAAACAAAATATAAACAAAAAGTGGTGATTAACGTACCTTACTAGCTACAATCTATATTATAAACAGTATTGCACCCATCGTTCTTTAACGTTTAGTTCTGCCAGTTACTTCTGTTATAGCACTATATTAGCGCTGCATAAACCATTTTTGGAAACATTACTATCGACATTGGTTTTTTCTTTGGTCTTATTTTAGCTTTACTGAATAAACAAACATCGATTAATTAAATGTTTATTTTCTCAAAGAAAACAAAATATAAACACAAAAAGTGACGATTAACGTACTTTAGTGGCTACAATTTATATTATAAAGAGTATTGCACTCATCGTTCTTTAAAACTCTAGTTTTGCCAGTAACTTCTATATAGCACTATATTAGTGCTGCAACAACCATTTTTCGAAACATTACCTATAGACATTAGTTTTTTCTTTAGTCTTATTTTAGCTTTACTGCATAAACAAACATCGATTATTAAATGTATATTTTCTCAAAGAAAGCAAAATATAAGCACAAAAAGTGTCGATTTACGTACTTTAGTAGCTTTCATTTATATTTTAAAGAGTATTGCACTCATCGTTCTTTAAAACTTTAGTTTTGCAAGTAACTTCTTTTATAGCACTATATTAGTGTTGCAACAACCATTTTTGGAATCATTACTATCGACATTAGTTTTTTCTTTGGTCTTATTTTAGCTTTACTGAATAAACAAACATCGATTAAATAAATGTTTATTTTCTCAATTAAAACAAAATATAAACACAAATTGTGTCGATTAACGTACTTTAGTAGCTTTTATTTATATTCTAAAGAGCATTCGTTGTTCTTTAAAACTTTAGTTTTGACAGTAACTTCTCTTATAGCACTATATTATTGCTGCAACAACCATTTTTGGAATCATTACTATCGACATTAGTTTTTTCTTTGGTCTTATTTTAGCTTTACTGAATAAACAAACATCGATTAAATAAATGTTTATTTTCTCAATTAAAACAAAATATAAACAAATAGTGGGGATTTATCGTTTTTTACTAGGTAAGATTTATATTATAAACAGTCTTGCACTCATCGTTCTTTAACCTTTAGTTCTGCCAGTTACTTCTTTTATAGCACTTTATACAAGTAATGCAGCAACCATTATCGGAAAAATTACTATAGAAATTAGCTTTTTCTTTAGTCTCTTTATAGCTTTACTGCATAAAAAACATCAATTAATTAAATGTTCATTTTCTCAAAGAAAACAAAATATAATCACAAAAAGTGTCAATTAAGGTACTTTAGTAGCTTTAATTTGTATTTTAAAGAGCATTCGTTGTTCTTTAAAACTTTAGCTTTGCCAGTAACTTCTCTCATAGCACTGTATCAGTGCTGCAGCAACAATTCTCTGAAACATTACTACCGACATTAGCTTTTCTTCAGGCTTATTTTAGCTTTAATGCATAAACAAACAGCGATTAATTAAATGTTTATTTTCTCAAAGAAAACAAAATATAATCACAAAAAGTGTCAATTAACGTACCTTAGTAGCTTTAATTTATATTATAAACAGTATTGCATTCATCGTTCTTTAAACTTTAGTTTTGCCAGTAACTTCTCTTATTGCACTGTATCAGTGCTGCAGCAACAATTCTTGGAAACATTACTACAGACATTAGCTTTTTCTTTAGTCTTATTTTAGCTTTAATGCATAAACAAACCTCAATCAATTAAATGTTTATTTTCTCCAAGAAAACAAAATATAAACAAGAAAAGTGTCAATTAACGTACCTTAGTAGCTTTAATTTATATTCTAAAGAGCATTCGTTGTTCTTTAAAACTTTAGTTTTGACAGTAACTTCTCTAATAGCAATATATTATTGCTGCAACAACCATTTTTGGAAACATTACTATCGACAATAGTTTTTTCTTTAGTCTTATTTTAGCTTTACTGAATAAACAAACATCGATTAATTAAATGTTTATTTTCTCAAAGAAAACAAAATATAAACACAAATAGTGTCGATTAACGTACTTTAGTAGCTTTAATTTATATTCTAAAGAGCATTCGTTGTTCTTTAAAACTTTAGTTTTGACAGTAACTTCTCTTATAGCACTATATTATTGCTGCAACAACCATTTTTGGAATCATTACTATCGACATTAGTTTTTTCTTTGGTCTTATTTTAGCTTTACTGAATAAACAAACATCAATTATTAAATGCATATTTTCTCAAAGAAAACAAAATATAAACACAAAAAGTGTCGATTAACGTACTTTAGTAGCTTTAATTTATATTTTAAAGAGTATTGCACTCATCGTTCTTTAAAACTTTAGTTTTGCAAGTAACTTCTTTTATAGTACTATATTAGTGTTGCAACAACCATTTTTGGAAACATGACTATAGACATTAGTTTTTTCTTTAGTCTTATTTTAACTTTAATGCACAAACAAACGTCAATTAAATAAATGTTTATTTTCTCAATTGAAACAAAATATAAACAAAGAGTGGGGATTAACGTACCTTACTAGCTACAATTTATATTATAAAGAGTATTGCACTCATCGTTCTTTAAAACATTAGTTTTGCCAGTAACTTCTATATAGCACTATATTAGTGTTGCAACAACCAATTTTGGAAACATTACTATAGACATTAGTTTTTTCTTTTGTCTAATTTTAGCTTTAATGCATAAACAAACGTCAATTAAATAAATGTTTATTTTCTCAAAGAAAACAAAATATAAACACAAAAAGTGTCGATTAACGTACTTTAATAGCTACAATCTATATTATAAACAGTATTGCACCCATCGTTCTTTAACGTTTAGTTCTGCCAGTAACTTCTTTTATAGTACTATATTAGTGTTGCAACAACCATTTTTGGAAACATGACTATAGACATTAGTTTTCTCTTTAGTCTTATTTTAACTTTAATGCACAAACAAACGTCAATTAAATAAATGTTTATTTTCTCAATTGAAACAAAATATACACAAAAAGTGGGGATTAACGTACCTTACTAGCTACAATTTATATTATAAACAGTATTGCACCCATCGTTCTTTAACGTTTAGTTCTGCCAGTTACTTCTTTTATAGCACTGTATCAGTGCTGCAGCAACCAATTTTGGAAACATTACTATAGACATTAGTTTTTTCTTTTGTCTAATTTTAGCTTTAATGCATAAACAAACGTCAATTAAATAAATGTTTATTTTCTCAAAGAAAACAAAATATAAACACAAAAAGTGTCGATTAACGTACTTTAATAGCTACAATCTATATTATAAACAGTATTGCACCCATCGTTCTTTAACGTTTAGTTCTGCCAGTTACTTCTTTTATAGCACTATATTAGCGCTGCATAAACCATTTTTGGAAACATTACTATCGACATTAGTTTTTTCTTTAGTCTCATTTTAGCTTTACTGAATAAACAAGCATCGATTAATTAAATGTTTATTTTCTCAAAGAAAATAAAATACAAACACAAAAAATGTCGATTAACGTACTTTAGTAGCTACAATTAATATTATAAAGAGTATTGCACTTATCGTTCTTTAAAACTCTCGTTTTGCAAGTAACTTCTATATAGCACTATATTAGTGCTGCAACAACCATTTTTCGTAACATTACTATAGACATTAGTTTTTTCTTTGGTCTTATTTTAGCTTTACTGCATAAACAAACATCGATTATTAAATGTTTATTTTCTCAAAGAAAACAAAATATAAACACAAAAAGTGTCAATTAACGTACATTAGTAGCTTTAATTTATATTCTAAAGAGCATTCGTTGTTCTTTAAAACTTTAGTTTTGACAGTAACTTCTCTAATAGCAATATATTATTGCTGCAACAACCATTTTTGGAAACATTACTATCGACAATAGTTTTTTCTTTAGTCTTATTTTAGCTTTACTGAATAAACAAACATCGATTAATTAAATGTTTATTTTCTCAAAGAAAACAAAATATAAACACAAATAGTGTCGATTAACGTACTTTAGTAGCTTTAATTTATATTCTAAAGAGCATTCGTTGTTCTTTAAAACTTTAGTTTTGACAGTAACTTCTCTTATAGCACTATATTATTGCTGCAACAACCATTTTTGGAATCATTACTATCGACATTAGTTTTTTCTTTGGTCTTATTTTAGCTTTACTGAATAAACAAACATCAATTATTAAATGCATATTTTCTCAAAGAAAACAAAATATAAACACAAAAAGTGTCGATTAACGTACTTTAGTAGCTTTAATTTATATTTTAAAGAGTATTGCACTCATCGTTCTTTAAAACTTTAGTTTTGCAAGTAACTTCTTTTATAGTACTATATTAGTGTTGCAACAACCATTTTTGGAAACATGACTATAGACATTAGTTTTCTCTTTAGTCTTATTTTAACTTTAATGCACAAACAAACGTCAATTAAATAAATGTTTATTTTCTCAATTGAAACAAAATATAAACAAAGAGTGGGGATTAACGTACCTTACTAGCTACAATTTATATTATAAAGAGTATTGCACTCATCGTTCTTTAAAACATTAGTTTTGCCAGTAACTTCTATATAGCACTATATTAGTGTTGCAACAACCAATTTTGGAAACATTACTATAGACATTAGTTTTTTCTTTTGTCTAATTTTAGCTTTAATGCATAAACAAACGTCAATTAAATAAATGTTTATTTTCTCAAAGAAAACAAAATATAAACACAAAAAGTGTCGATTAACGTACTTTAATAGCTACAATCTATATTATAAACAGTATTGCACCCATCGTTCTTTAACGTTTAGTTCTGCCAGTAACTTCTTTTATAGTACTATATTAGTGTTGCAACAACCATTTTTGGAAACATGACTATAGACATTAGTTTTCTCTTTAGTCTTATTTTAACTTTAATGCACAAACAAACGTCAATTAAATAAATGTTTATTTTCTCAATTGAAACAAAATATACACAAAAAGTGGGGATTAACGTACCTTACTAGCTACAATTTATATTATAAACAGTATTGCACCCATCGTTCTTTAACGTTTTGTTCTGCCAGTTACTTCTTTTATAGCACTGTATCAGTGCTGCAGCAACCAATTTTGGAAACATTACTATAGACATTAGTTTTTTCTTTTGTCTAATTTTAGCTTTAATGCATAAACAAACGTCAATTAAATAAATGTTTATTTTCTCAAAGAAAACAAAATATAAACACAAAAAGTGTCGATTAACGTACTTTAATAGCTACAATCTATATTATAAACAGTATTGCACCCATCGTTCTTTAACGTTTAGTTCTGCCAGTTACTTCTTTTATAGCACTATATTAGCGCTGCATAAACAATTTTTGGAAACATTACTATCGACATTAGTTTTTTCTTTAGTCTCATTTTAGCTTTACTGAATAAACAAGCATCGATTAATTAAATGTTTATTTTCTCAAAGAAAATAAAATACAAACACAAAAAATGTCGATTAACGTACTTTAGTAGCTACAATTAATATTATAAAGAGTATTGCACTTATCGTTCTTTAAAACTCTCGTTTTGCAAGTAACTTCTATATAGCACTATATTAGTGCTGCAACAACCATTTTTCGTAACATTACTATAGACATTAGTTTTTTCTTTGGTCTTATTTTAGCTTTACTGCATAAACAAACATCGATTATTAAATGTTTATTTTCTCAAAGAAAACAAAATATAAACACAAAAAGTGTCAATTAACGTACTTTAGTAGCTTTAATTTATATTTTAAAGAGTATTGCACTCATCGTTCTTTAAAACTCTCGTTTTGCAAGTAACTTCTTTTATAGCACTATATTAGTGTTGCAACAACCATTTTTGGAATCATTACTATCGACACTAGTTTTGTCTTTGGTCTTATTTTAGCTTTACTGAATAAACAAACATCGATTAAATAAATGTTTATTTTCTCAATTAAAGCAAAACATAAACAAATAGTGGGGATTAACGTTTTTTACTAGCTACAATTTATATTATAAACAATATTGCACTCATCGTTCTTTAAACTTTAGTTCTGCCAGTTACTTCATTCATAGCACTATATTAGTGCTGCAGCAACAATTCTTGGAAACATTACTACAGACATTAACTTTTTCTTTAGTCTTATTTTAGCTTAAATGCATAAACAAACCTCAATTAATTAAATGTTTAATTTCTCGATTAAAACCAAATATAAACATGAAAAGTGTGGATTAAGGTACTTTACTAGCTAAAATGTGTATTTTAAAAAGTAAAGCATTCATCGTTCTTTAAAACTTTAGTTTTGCCAGTAACTTCTATATAGCACTATATCAGTGCTGCAACAACCATTTTTCGATACATTACTATAGACATTAGTTTTTTCTTTAGTCTTATTTTAGCTTTACTGCATAAACAAACATCGATTATTAAATGCATATTTTCTCAAAGAAAACAAAATATAAACACAAAAAGTGTCGATTAACGTATTTTAGTAGCTTTAAATTATATTTTAAAGAGTATTGCACTCATCGTTCTTTAAAACTTTAGTTTTGCAAGTAACTTCTTTTATAGTACTATATTAGTGTTGCAACAACCATTTTTGGAAACATGACTGTAGACATTAGTTTTTTCTTTAGTCTTATTTTAACTTTACTGCAGAAACAAACATCGAATATATAAATGTTTATTTTCTCTAAGAAAACAAAATATAAACACAAAAAGTGTCGATTAACGTACTTTAGTAGCTACAATTTATATTATAAAGAGTATTGCACTCATCGTTCTTTAAAACTTTAGTTTTGCCAGTTACTTCATTTATAGCACTATATTAGCGCTGCAACAACCATTTTTGGAAACATTACTATCGACATTAGTTTTTTCTTTAGTCTTTTTTTAGCTTTACTGCATAAACAAACATCGATTATTAAATGTTTATTTTCTCAAAGAAAACAAATCATAAACACAAAAAGTGTCGATTAACGTACTTTAGTAGCTACAATTTGTATAATAAACAATATTGCACTCATCGTTCTTTAAACTTTAGTTCTGCCAGTTACTTCATTCATAGCACTATATTAGTGCTGCAGCAACAATTCTTGGAAACATTACTACAGACATTAACTTTATCTTTAGTCTTATTTTAACTTTAATGCATAAACAAATCTCAATTAAAAAAATGTTTAATTTCTCGATTAAAACAAAATATAAACATGAAAAGTGTGGATTAACGTACTTTACTAGGTAAAATTAATATTATAAACAGTCTTGCACACATCGTTCTTTAACCTTTAGTTCTGCCAGTTACTTCTTTTATAGCACTTTATACAAGTAATGCAGCAACCATTATCGGAAACATTACTATAGAAATTAGCTTTTTCTTTAGTCTCTTTATAGCTTTACTGCATAAAAAACATCAATTAATTAAATGTTCATTTTCTCAAAGAAAACAAAATATAATCACAAAAAGTGTCAATTAAGGTACTTTAGTAGCTTTAATTTGTATTTTAAAGAGCATTCGTTGTTCTTTAAAACTTTAGCTTTGCCAGTAACTTCTCTCATAGCACTGTATCAGTGCTGCAGCAACAATTCTCTGAAACATTACTACAGACATTAGCTTTTCTTCAGGCTTATTTTAGCTTTAATGCATAAACAAACAGCGATTAATTAAATGTTTATTTTCTCAAAGAAAACAAAATATAATCACAAAAAGTGTCAATTAACGTACCTTAGTAGCTTTAATTTATATTATAAACAGTATTGCATTCATCGTTCTTTAAACTTTAGTTTTGCCAGTAACTTCTCTTATAGCACTGTATCAGTGCTGCAGCAACAATTCTTGGAAACATTACTACAGACATTAGCTTTTTCTTTAGTCTTATTTTAGCTTTAATGCATAAACAAACCTCAATCAATTAAATGTTTATTTTCTCCAAGAAAACAAAATATAAACAAGAAAAGTGTCAATTAACGTACCTTAGTAGCTTTAATTTATATTCTAAAGAGCATTCGTTGTTCTTTAAAACTTTAGTTTTGACAGTAACTTCTCTTATAGCACTATATTATTGCTGCAACAACCATTTTTGGAAACATTACTATCGACATTACTTTTTTCTTTAGTCTTATTTTAGCGTTACTGCAGAAACAAACATCGAATATTTAAATGTTTATTTTCTCAAAGAAAACAAAATATAAACATAAAAAGTGTCGATTAACGTACTTTAGTAGCTACAATTTATATTATAAAGAGTATTGCACTCATCGTTCTATAAAACTTTAGTTTGGCCAGTTACTTCATTTATAGCACTATATTAGCGCTGCAACAACCATTTTTGGAAATATTACTATAGACATTAGTTTTTTCTTTGGTCTTATTTTAGCTTTACTGAATAAACAAACATCGATGAATTAAATGTTTATTTTCTCAAAGAAAACAAAATATCAACAAAAAGTGGGGATTAACGTACCTTACTAGCTACAAATTATATTATAATTAGTATAGCATTCATCGTTCTTTAAAACTTTATTTTTGCCAGTAACTTCTATAAAGCACTATATTAGTGCTGCAACAACCATTTTTGGAAACATTACTAAAGACATTAGTTTTCTCTTTAGTCTTATTTTAGCTTTAATGCATAAACAAACATCGATTAAATAAATGTTTATTTTCTCAATTAAAACAAAATATAAACAAAAAGTGGGTATTAGCGTACCTTACTAGCTACAAATTATATTATAAAAAGTATTGCATTCATCGTTCTTTAAAACTTTATTTTTGCCAGTTACTTCTTTTATAGCACTATATTAGCGCTGCAACAACCATTTTTGGAAACATTACTATCGACATTAGTTTTTTCTTTGGTCTTATTTTAGCTTTACTGAATAAACAAACATCGTTTAATTAAATGTTTATTTTCTCAAGGAAAGCAAAATATAAGCACAAAAAGTGTCGATTTACGTACTTTAGTAGCTTTAATTTATATTCTAAAGAGCATTCGTTGTTCTTTAAAACTTTAGTTTTGACAGTAACTTCTCTTATAGCACTATATTATTGCTGCAACAACCATTTTTGGAAACATTACTATCGACATTACTTTTTTCTTTAGTCTTATTTTAGCTTTACTGAATAAACAAACATTGATTAATTAAATGTTTATTTTCTCAAACAAAACAATATATAAACAAAAAGTGGTGATTAACGTACCTTACTAGCTACAATCTATATTATAAACAATATTGCACCCATCGTTCTTTAACGTTTAGTTCTGCCAGTTACTTCTGTTATAGCACTATATTAGCGCTGCATAAACCATTTTTGGAAACATTACTATCGACATTGGTTTTTTCTTTGGTCTTATTTTAGCTTTACTGAATAAACAAACATCGATTAATTAAATGTTTATTTTCTCAAAGAAAACAAAATATAAACACAAAAAGTGACGATTAACGTACTTTAGTGGCTACAATTTATATTATAAAGAGTATTGCACTCATCGTTCTTTAAAACTCTAGTTTTGCCAGTAACTTCTATATAGCACTATATTAGTGCTGCAACAACCATTTTTCGAAACATTACCTATAGACATTAGTTTTTTCTTTAGTCTTATTTTAGCTTTACTGAATAAACAAACATTGATTAATTAAATGTTTATTTTCTCAAACAAAACAAATTATAAACACAAAAAGTGTCGATTAACGTACTTTAGTAGCTACAATTGATATTATAAAGAGTATTGCACTCATCGTTCTTTAAAACTTTAGTTTTGCAAGTAACTTCTTTTATAGCACTATATTAGTGTTGCAACAACCATTTTTGGAAACATTACTATCGACATTAGTTTTTTCTTTAGTCTTATTTTAGCTTTACTGAATAAATAAGCATGGATTAATTAAATGTATATTTTCTCAAAGAAAACAAAATACAAGCACAAAAAGTGTCGATTAACGTACTTTAGTAGCTTCAATTTATATTATAAACAGTCTTGCACTCATCGTTCTTTAAAAATTTAGTTTAGCCAGTTACTTCATTTATAGCACTATATTAGCGCTGCAACAACCATTTTTGGAAACATTACTATCGACATTAGTTTTTTCTTTAGTCTTATTTTAGCTTTACTGAATAAACAAGCATGGATTAATTAAATGTATATTTTCTCAAAGAAAACAAAATACAAGCACAAAAAGTGTCGATTAACGTACTTTAGTAGCTACAATTTATATTATAAAGAGTATTGCAATCATCGTTCTTTAAAACTGTAGTTTAGCCACTTACTTCATTTATAGCACTATATTAGCGCTGCAACAACCATTTTTGGAAACATTACTGTCGACATTGGTTTTTTCTTTGGTCTTATTTTAGCTTTACTGAATAAACAAACATTGATTAATTAAATGTTTATTTTCTCAAACAAAACAAAATATAAACACAAAAAGTGTCGATTAACGTACTTTAGTAGCTACAATTGATATTATAAAGAGTATTGCACTCATCGTTCTTTAAAACTTTAGTTTAGCCACTTACTTCATTTATAGCACTATATTAGCGCTGCAACAACCATTTTTGGAAACATTACTATCGACATTGGTTTTTTCTTTGGTCTTATTTTAGCTTTACTGAATAAACAAACATTGATTAATTAAATGTTTATTTTCTCAAACAAAACAAAATATAAACAAAAAGTGGTGATTAACGTACCTTACTAGCTACAATCTATATTATAAACAGTATTGCACCCATCGTTCTTTAACGTTTAGTTCTGCCAGTTACTTCTGTTATAGCACTATATTAGCGCTGCATAAACCATTTTTGGAAACATTACTATCGACATTGGTTTTTTCTTTGGTCTTATTTTAGCTTTACTGAATAAACAAACATCGATTAATTAAATGTTTATTTTCTCAAAGAAAACAAAATATAAACACAAAAAGTGACGATTAACGTACTTTAGTGGCTACAATTTATATTATAAAGAGTATTGCACTCATCGTTCTTTAAAACTCTAGTTTTGCCAGTAACTTCTATATAGCACTATATTAGTGCTGCAACAACCATTTTTCGAAACATTACCTATAGACATTAGTTTTTTCTTTAGTCTTATTTTAGCTTTACTGCATAAACAAACATCGATTATTAAATGTATATTTTCTCAAAGAAAGCAAAATATAAGCACAAAAAGTGTCGATTTACGTACTTTAGTAGCTTTAATTTATATTTTAAAGAGTATTGCACTCATCGTTCTTTAAAACTTTAGTTTTGCAAGTAACTTCTTTTATAGCACTATATTAGTGTTGCAACAACCATTTTTGGAATCATTACTATCGACATTAGTTTTTTCTTTGGTCTTATTTTAGCTTTACTGAATAAACAAACATCGATTAAATAAATGTTTATTTTCTCAATTAAAACAAAATATAAACACAAATTGTGTCGATTAACGTACTTTAGTAGCTTTTATTTATATTCTAAAGAGCATTCGTTGTTCTTTAAAACTTTAGTTTTGACAGTAACTTCTCTTATAGCACTATATTATTGCTGCAACAACCATTTTTGGAATCATTACTATCGACATTAGTTTTTTCTTTGGTCTTATTTTAGCTTTACTGAATAAACAAACATCGATTAAATAAATGTTTATTTTCTCAATTAAAACAAAATATAAACAAATAGTGGGGATTTATCGTTTTTTACTAGGTAAGATTTATATTATAAACAGTCTTGCACTCATCGTTCTTTAACCTTTAGTTCTGCCAGTTACTTCATTTATGGCACTTTATACAAGTAATGCAGCAACCATTATCGGAAAAATTACTATAGAAATTAGCTTTTTCTTTAGTCTCTTTATAGCTTTACTGCATAAAAAACATCAATTAATTAAATGTTCATTTTCTCAAAGAAAACAAAATATAATCACAAAAAGTGTCAATTAAGGTACTTTAGTAGCTTTAATTTGTATTTTAAAGAGCATTCGTTGTTCTTTAAAACTTTAGCTTTGCCAGTAACTTCTCTCATAGCACTGTATCAGTGCTGCAGCAACAATTCTCTGAAACATTACTACCGACATTAGCTTTTCTTCAGGCTTATTTTAGCTTTAATGCATAAACAAACATCGATTAATTAAATGTTTATTTTCTCAAAGAAAACAAAATATAATCACAAAAAGTGTCAATTAACGTACCTTAGTAGCTTTAATTTATATTATAAACAGTATTGCATTCATCGTTCTTTAAACTTTAGTTTTGCCAGTAACTTCTCTTATTGCACTGTATCAGTGCTGCAGCAACAATTCTTGGAAACATTACTACAGACATTAGCTTTTTCTTTAGTCTTATTTTAGCTTTAATGCATAAACAAACCTCAATCAATTAAATGTTTATTTTCTCCAAGAAAACAAAATATAAACAAGAAAAGTGTCAATTAACGTACCTTAGTAGCTTTAATTTATATTCTAAAGAGCATTCGTTGTTCTTTAAAACTTTAGTTTTGACAGTAACTTCTCTAATAGCAATATATTATTGCTGCAACAACCATTTTTGGAAACATTACTATCGACAATAGTTTTTTCTTTAGTCTTATTTTAGCTTTACTGAATAAACAAACATCGATTAATTAAATGTTTATTTTCTCAAAGAAAACAAAATATAAACACAAATAGTGTCGATTAACGTACTTTAGTAGCTTTAATTTATATTCTAAAGAGCATTCGTTGTTCTTTAAAACTTTAGTTTTGACAGTAACTTCTCTTATAGCACTATATTATTGCTGCAACAACCATTTTTGGAATCATTACTATCGACATTAGTTTTTTCTTTGGTCTTATTTTAGCTTTACTGAATAAACAAACATCAATTATTAAATGCATATTTTCTCAAAGAAAACAAAATATAAACACAAAAAGTGTCGATTAACGTACTTTAGTAGCTTTAATTTATATTTTAAAGAGTATTGCACTCATCGTTCTTTAAAACTTTAGTTTTGCAAGTAACTTCTTTTATAGTACTATATTAGTGTTGCAACAACCATTTTTGGAAACATGACTATAGACATTAGTTTTTTCTTTAGTCTTATTTTAACTTTAATGCACAAACAAACGTCAATTAAATAAATGTTTATTTTCTCAATTGAAACAAAATATAAACAAAAAGTGGGGATTAACGTACCTTACTAGCTACAATTTATATTATAAAGAGTATTGCACTCATCGTTCTTTAAAACATTAGTTTTGCCAGTAACTTCTATATAGCACTATATTAGTGTTGCAACAACCAATTTTGGAAACATTACTATAGACATTAGTTTTTTCTTTTGTCTAATTTTAGCTTTAATGCATAAACAAACGTCAATTAAATAAATGTTTATTTTCTCAATTGAAACAAAATATAAACAAAAAGTGTCGATTAACGTACTTTAGTAGCTACAATCTATATTATAAACAGTATTGCACCCATCGTTCTTTAACGTTTAGTTCTGCCAGTAACTTCTTTTATAGTACTATATTAGTGTTGCAACAACCATTTTTGGAAACATGACTATAGACATTAGTTTTCTCTTTAGTCTTATTTTAACTTTAATGCACAAACAAACGTCAATTAAATAAATGTTTATTTTCTCAATTGAAACAAAATATACACAAAAAGTGGGGATTAACGTACCTTACTAGCTACAATTTATATTATAAACAGTATTGCACCCATCGTTCTTTAACGTTTAGTTCTGCCAGTTACTTCTTTTATAGCACTGTATCAGTGCTGCAGCAACCAATTTTGGAAACATTACTATAGACATTAGTTTTTTCTTTTGTCTAATTTTAGCTTTAATGCATAAACAAACGTCAATTAAATAAATGTTTATTTTCTCAAAGGAAACAAAATATAAACACAAAAAGTGTCGATTAACGTACTTTAGTAGCTACAATCTATATTATAAACAGTATTGCACCCATCGTTCTTTAACGTTTAGTTCTGCCAGTTACTTCTTTTATAGCACTATATTAGCGCTGCATAAACCATTTTTGGAAACATTACTATCGACATTAGTTTTTTCTTTAGTCTCATTTTAGCTTTACTGAATAAACAAGCATCGATTAATTAAATGTTTATTTTCTCAAAGAAAATAAAATACAAACACAAAAAATGTCGATTAACGTACTTTAGTAGCTACAATTAATATTATAAAGAGTATTGCACTTATCGTTCTTTAAAACTCTCGTTTTGCAAGTAACTTCTATATAGCACTATATTAGTGCTGCAACAACCATTTTTCGTAACATTACTATAGACATTAGTTTTTTCTTTGGTCTTATTTTAGCTTTACTGCATAAACAAACATCGATTATTAAATGTTTATTTTCTCAAAGAAAACAAAATATAAACACAAAAAGTGTCAATTAACGTACTTTAGTAGCTTTAATTTATATTTTAAAGAGTATTGCACTCATCGTTCTTTAAAACTCTCGTTTTGCAAGTAACTTCTTTTATAGCACTATATTAGTGTTGCAACAACCATTTTTGGAATCATTACTATCGACACTAGTTTTGTCTTTGGTCTTATTTTAGCTTTACTGAATAAACAAACATCGATTAAATAAATGTTTATTTTCTCAATTAAAACAAAATATAAACAAATAGTGGGGATTAACGTTTTTTACTAGCTACAATTTATATTATAAACAATATTGCACTCATCGTTCTTTAAACTTTAGTTCTGCCAGTTACTTCATTCATAGCACTATATTAGTGCTGCAGCAACAATTCTTGGAAACATTACTACAGACATTAACTTTTTCTTTAGTCTTATTTTAGCTTAAATGCATAAACAAACCTCAATTAATTAAATGTTTAATTTCTCGATTAAAACCAAATATAAACATGAAAAGTGTGGATTAAGGTACTTTACTAGCTAAAATGTGTATTTTAAAAAGTAAAGCATTCATCGTTCTTTAAAACTTTAGTTTTGCCAGTAACTTCTATATAGCACTATATCAGTGCTGCAACAACCATTTTTCGATACATTACTATAGACATTAGTTTTTTCTTTAGTCTTATTTTAGCTTTACTGCATAAACAAACATCGATTATTAAATGCATATTTTCTCAAAGAAAACAAAATATAAACACAAAAAGTGTCGATTAACGTATTTTAGTAGCTTTAAATTATATTTTAAAGAGTATTGCACTCATCGTTCTTTAAAACTTTAGTTTTGCAAGTAACTTCTTTTATAGTACTATATTAGTGTTGCAACAACCATTTTTGGAAACATGACTGTAGACATTAGTTTTTTCTTTAGTCTTATTTTAACTTTACTGCAGAAACAAACATCGAATATATAAATGTTTATTTTCTCTAAGAAAACAAAATATAAACACAAAAAGTGTCGATTAACGTACTTTAGTAGCTACAATTTATATTATAAAGAGTATTGCACTCATCGTTCTTTAAAACTTTAGTTTTGCCAGTTACTTCATTTATAGCACTATATTAGCGCTGCAACAACCATTTTTGGAAACATTACTATCGACATTAGTTTTTTCTTTAGTCTTTTTTTAGCTTTACTGCATAAACAAACATCGATTATTAAATGTTTATTTTCTCAAAGAAAACAAAATATCAACAAAAAGTGGGGATTAACGTACCTTACTAGCTACAAATTATATTATAATTAGTATAGCATTCATCGTTCTTTAAAACTTTATTTTTGCCAGTAACTTCTATAAAGCACTATATTAGTGCTGCAACAACCATTTTTGGAAACATTACTAAAGACATTAGTTTTCTCTTTAGTCTTATTTTAGCTTTAATGCATAAACAAACATCGATTAAATAAATGTTTATTTTCTCAATTAAAACAAAATATAAACAAAAAGTGGGTATTAGCGTACCTTACTAGCTACAAATTATATTATAAAAAGTATTGCATTCATCGTTCTTTAAAACTTTATTTTTGCCAGTTACTTCTTTTATAGCACTATATTAGCGCTGCAACAACCATTTTTGGAAACATTACTATCGACATTAGTTTTTTCTTTGGTCTTATTTTAGCTTTACTGAATAAACAAACATCGTTTAATTAAATGTTTATTTTCTCAAGGAAAGCAAAATATAAGCACAAAAAGTGTCGATTTACGTACTTTAGTAGCTTTAATTTATATTCTAAAGAGCATTCGTTGTTCTTTAAAACTTTAGTTTTGACAGTAACTTCTCTTATAGCACTATATTATTGCTGCAACAACCATTTTTGGAAACATTACTATCGACATTACTTTTTTCTTTAGTCTTATTTTAGCTTTACTGAATAAACAAACATCGATTAATTAAATGTTTATTTTCTCAAGGAAAGCAAAATATAAGCACAAAAAGTGTCGATTTACGTACTTTAGTAGCTTTAATTTATATTTTGAAGAGTATTGCACTCATCGTTCTTTAAAACTTTAGTTTTTGCAAGTAACTTCTTTTATAGCACTATATTAGTGTTGCAACAACCATTTTTGGAAACATTACTATAGACATTAGTTTTTTCTTTAGTCTTATTTTATCTTTACTGAATAAACAAACATCGATTAATTAAATGTTTATTTTCTCAAAGAAAGCAAAATATAAACACAAATAGTGTCGATTAACGTACTTTAGTAGCTTTAATTTATATTCTAAAGAGCATTCGTTGTTCTTTAAAACTTTAGTTTTGACAGTAACTTCTCTTATAGCACTATATTATTGCTGCAACAACCATTTTTGGAAACATTACTATAGACATTTGTTTTTTCTTTAGTCTTATTTTAGCTTTACTGCATAAACAAACATCGATTATTAAATGTATATTTTCTCAAAGAAAACAAAATATAAACACAAAAAGTGTCGATTAACGTACCTTAGTAGCTTTAATTTATATTCTAAAGAGCATTCGTTGTTCTTTAAAACTTTAGTTTTGACAGTAACTTCTCTTATAGCACTATATTATTGCTGCAACAACCATTTTTGGAAACATTACTATCGACATTACTTTTTTCTTTAGTCTTATTTTAGCGTTACTGCAGAAACAAACATCGAATATTTAAATGTTTATTTTCTCAAAGAAAACAAAATATAAACATAAAAAGTGTCGATTAACGTACTTTAGTAGCTACAATTTATATTATAAAGAGTATTGCACTCATCGTTCTATAAAACTTTAGTTTAGCCAGTTACTTCATTTATAGCACTATATTAGCGCTGCAACAACCATTTTTGGAAATATTACTATAGACATTAGTTTTTTCTTTGGTCTTATTTTAGCTTTACTGAATAAACAAACATCGATGAATTAAATGTTTATTTTCTCAAAGAAAACAAAATATAAACAAAAAGTGGGGATTAACGTACCTTACTAGCTACAAATTATATTATAATTAGTATAGCATTCATCGTTCTTTAAAACTTTATTTTTGCCAGTAACTTCTATAAAGCACTATATTAGTGCTGCAACAACCATTTTTGGAAACATTACTAAAGACATTAGTTTTCTCTTTAGTCTTATTTTAGCTTTAATGCATAAACAAACATCGATTAAATAAATGTTTATTTTCTCAATAAAAACAAAATATAAACAAAAAGTGGGTATTAGCGTACCTTACTAGCTACAAATTATATTATAAAAAGTATTGCATTCATCGTTCTTTAAAACTTTATTTTTGCCAGTTACTTCTTTTATAGCACTATATTAGCGCTGCAACAACCATTTTTGGAAACATTACTATCGACATTAGTTTTTTCTTTGGTCTTATTTTAGCTTTACTGAATAAACAAACATCGTTTAATTAAATGTTTATTTTCTCAAGGAAAGCAAAATATAAGCACAAAAAGTGTCGATTTACGTACTTTAGTAGCTTTAATTTATATTCTAAAGAGCATTCGTTGTTCTTTAAAACTTTAGTTTTGACAGTAACTTCTCTTATAGCACTATATTATTGCTGCAACAACCATTTTTGGAAACATTACTATCGACATTACTTTTTTCTTTAGTCTTATTTTAGCTTTACTGAATAAACAAACATCGATTAATTAAATGTTTATTTTCTCAAGGAAAGCAAAATATAAGCACAAAAAGTGTCGATTTACGTACTTTAGTAGCTTTAATTTATATTTTGAAGAGTATTGCACTCATCGTTCTTTAAAACTTTAGTTTTTGCAAGTAACTTCTTTTATAGCACTATATTAGTGTTGCAACAACCATTTTTGGAAACATTACTATCGACATTAGTTTTTTCTTTAGTCTTATTTTAGCTTTACTGAATAAACAAACATCGATTAATTAAATGTTTATTTTCTCAAAGAAAACAAAATATAAACACAAATAGTGTCGATTAACGTACTTTAGTAGCTTTAATTTATATTCTAAAGAGCATTCGTTGTTCTTTAAAACTTTAGTTTTGACAGTAACTTCTCTTATAGCACTATATTATTGCTGCAACAACCATTTTTGGAAACATTACTATAGACATTTGTTTTTTCTTTAGTCTTATTTTAGCTTTACTGCATAAACAAACATCGATTATTAAATGTATATTTTCTCAAAGAAAACAAAATATAAACACAAAAAGTGTCGATTAACGTATTTTAGTAGCTTTAATTTATATTCTAAAGAGCATTCGTTGTTCTTTAAAACTTTAGTTTTGACAGTAACTTCTCTTATAGCACTATATTATTGCTGCAACAACCATTTTTGGAAACATTACTATCGACATTAGTTTTTTCTTTGGTCTTATTTTAGCTTTACTGAATAAACAAACATCGTTTAAATAAATGTTTATTTTCTCAATTAAAACAAAATATAAACAAAAAGTGGGGATTAACGCACCTTACTAGCTACAATTTATATTATAAAAAGTATAACATTCATGGTTCTTTCAAACGTTGGTTTTGCCATTAACTTCTATATAGCACTATATTAGTGCTGCAACAACCATTTTTGGAAACATTACTATAGACATTAGTTCTTTCTTTAGTCTTATTTTAGCTTTAATGCATAAACAAACGTCAATTAAATAAATGTTTATTTTCTCAATTAAAACAAAATATAAACAAAAAGTGGGGATTAACGTACCTTACTAGCTACAATTTATATTATAAACAGTATTGCACTCATCGTTCCTTAAAATTTTAGTTTAGCCAGTATAAATGAAGTATCATTTATAGCACTATATAAGTGCTGCAACCACCATTTTTGGAAACATTACTATAGACATAATTTTTTTCTTTAGTCTCATTTTAGCTTTACTGCAGAAACAAACATCGAATATTTAAATGTTTATTTTCTCAAAGAAAACAAAATATAAACATAAAAAGTGTCGATTAACGTACTTTAGTAGCTACAATCTATATTATAAAGAGTATTGCACCCATCGTTCTTTAACGTTTAGTTTAGCCAGTTACTTCATTTATAGCACTATATTAGCGCTGCAACAACCATTTTTGGAAATATTACTATAGACATTAGTTTTTTCTTTGGTCTTATTTTAGCTTTACTGAATAAACAAACATCGATGAATTAAATGTTTATTTTCTCAAAGAAAACAAAATATCAACAAAAAGTGGGGATTAACGTACCTTACTAGCTACAAATTATATTATAATTAGTATAGCATTCATCGTTCTTTAAAACTTTATTCTTGCCAGTAACTTCTATAAAGCACTATATTAGTGCTGCAACAACCATTTTTGGAAACATTACTAAAGACATTAGTTTTCTCTTTAGTCTTATTTTAGCTTTAATGCATAAACAAACATCGATTAAATAAATGTTTATTTTCTCAATTAAAACAAAATATAAACAAAAAGTGGGTATTAGCGTACCTTACTAGCTACAAATTATATTATAAAAAGTATTGCATTCATCGTTCTTTAAAACTTTATTTTTGCCAGTAACTTCTATATAGCACTATATTAGTGCTGCAACAACCATTTTTGGAAACATTACTATAGACATTAGTTTTTTCTTTAGTCTTATTTTAGCTTTAATGCATAAACAAACATCGATTAATTAAATGTTTATTTTCTCAAAGAAAGCAAAATATAAACACAAAAAGTGTGGATTAACGTACTTAACTAGCTAAAATTTATATTATAAACAGTCTTGCACTCATCGTTCTTTAAAATGTTAGTTTAGCCAGTATAAATGAAGTGTCATTTATAGCACTATATAAGTGCTGCAACAACCATTTTTGGAAACATTACTATAGACATTATATTTTTCTTTAGTCTCATTTTAGCATTACTGCAGAAACAAACATCGAATATTTAAATGTTTATTTTCTCAAAGAAAACAAAATATAAACACAAAATGTTTCGATTAACGTACTTTAGTAGCTACAATTTATATTATAAAGAGTATTGCACTCATCGTTTTATAAAACTTTAGTTTAGCCAGTTACTTCATTTATAGCTCTATATTAGCGCTGCAACAACCATTTTTGGAAACATTACTATCGACATTAGTTTTTTCTTTGGTCTTATTTTAGCTTTACTGAATAAACAAACATCGATTAAATAAATGTTTATTTTCTCAATTAAAACAAAATATAAACAAAAAGTGGGGATTAACGTACCTTACTAGCTACAATTTATATTATAAAAAGTATAGCATTCATCGTTCTTTAACGGTTAGTTCTGCCAGTTACTTCTTTTATAGCACTGTATCAGTGCTGCAGCAACCATTTTTGGAAACATTACTATAGACATTAGTTTTTTCTTTAGTCTTATTTTAGCTTTAATGCATAAACAAACGTCAATTAAATAAATGTTTATTTTCTCAATTAAAACAAAATATAAGCAAAAAGTGGGGATTAACGTAACTTACTAGCTACAATTTATATTATAAACAGTATTGCACCCATCGTTCTTTAACGTTTAGTTCTGCAAGTTACTTCTTTTATAGCACTATATTAGCGCTGCAACAACCATTTTTGGAAACATTACTATCGACATTAGTTTTTTCTTTAGTCTTATTTTAGCTTTAATGCATAAACAATTGTCAATTAAATAAATGTTTATTTTCTCAATTAAAACAAAATATAAACAAAAAGTGGGGCTTAAAGTACCTTACTAGCTACAATTTATATTATAAACAGTCTTGCACTCATCGTTCTTTAAAATTTTAGTTTAGCCAGTATAAATGAAGTGTCATTTATAGCACCATATAAGTGCTGCATCAACCATTTTTGGAAACATTACTATAGACAATATTTTTTTCTTTAGTCTCATTTTAGCTTTACTGCAGAAACAAACATCGAATATTTAAATGTTTATTTTCTCAAAGAAAACAAAATATAAACACAAAACGTTTCGATTAACGTACTTTAGTAGCTACAATTTATATTATAAAGAGTATTGCACTCATCGTTCTTTAAAACTTTAGTTTAGCCAGTTAATTCATTTATAGCTCTATATTAGCGCTGCAACAACCATTTGTGGAAACATTACTATCGACATTAGTTTTTTCTTTGGTCTTATTTTAGCTATACTGAATAAACAAACGTCGATTAAATAAATGTTTATTTTCTCAATTAAAACAAAATATAAACAAAAAGTGGGGATTAAAGTACCTTACTAGCTACAATTCATATTATAAAAAGTATAGCATTCATCGTTCTTTAAAACTTTAGTTTTGCCAGTAACTTCTATATAGCACTATATTAGAGCTGCAACAACCATTTTTGGAAACATTACTATCGAGATTAGTTTTTTCTTTAGTCTTATTTTAGCTTTACTGAATAAACAAACATCGATTAATTAAATGTTTATTTTCTCAAAGAAAACAAAATATAAACAGAAGAAGTGTCGATTAACGTACTTTAGTAGCTTTAATTTGTATTTTAAAAAGTAAAGCATTCATCGTTCTTTAAAAATTTAATTTTGCCAGTAACTTCTATATAGCACTATATTAGCGCTGCAACAACCATTTTTGGAAACATTACTATCGAAATTAGTTTTTTCTTTGGTCTTATTTTCGCTTTACTGAATAAACAAACATCGATTAAAAAAATGTTTATTTTCTCAATTAAAAAAAATACAAACAAAAAGTGGGGATAACGTACCTTACTAGCTACAATTTATATTTTCAAAATTATAGCATTCATCGTTCTTGAAAACTTTAGTTCTGCCAGTTACTTCTTTTATAGCACTATAATAGCGCTGCAACAACCATTTTTGGAAACATTACTATCGAAATTAGTTTTTTCTTTGGTCTTATTTTAGCTTTCCTGAATAAACAAACATCGATTAATTAAATGTTTATTTTCTCAAAGAAAACAAAATATAAACACAAAAAGTGTCGATTAACGTACTTTAGTAGCTTTAATTTGTATTGTAAAGAGTATAGCATTCATCGTTCTTTAAAACTCTAGTTTTGCCAGTAACTTCTATATAGCACTATATTAGTGCTGCAACAACCATTTTTGGAAACATTACTATAGACATTAGTTTAAACTTTAGTCTTATTTTAGCTTTACTGCATAAACAAACATTGATTAATTAAATGTTTATTTTTTCAAAGAAAACAAAATATAAACACGGAAAGTGTGGATTAACGTACTTAACTAGCTAAAATTTATATTATAAACAGTCTTGCACTCATCGTTCTTTAAAATTTTAGTTTAGCCAGTATAAATGAAGTGTCATGTATAGCACTATATAAGTGCTGCAACAACCATTTTTGGAAACATTACTATAGACATTATTTATTTCTTTAGTCTCATTTTAGCTTTACTGCAGAAACAAACATCGAATATTTAAATGTTTATTTTCTCTAAGAAAACAAAATATAAACACAAAAAGTGTCGATTAACGTACTTTAGTAGCTACAATTTATATTATAAAGAGTATTGCACTCATCGTTCTTTAAAACTTTAGTTTTGCCAGTTACTTCATTTATAGCACTATATTAGCGCTGCAACAACTATTTTTGGAAACATTACTATCGACATTAGTTTTTTCTTTAGTCTTTTTTTAGCTTTACTGCATAAACAAACATCGATTATTAAATGTTTATTTTCTCAAAGAAAACAAAATATAAACACAAAAAGTGTCGATCAACGTACTTTAGTAGCTTTAATTTGTATTGTAAAGAGTATAGCATTCATCCTTCTTTAAAACTCTAGTTTTGCCAGTAACTTCTATATAGCACTATATTAGTGCTGCAACAACCATTTTTGGAAACATTACTATAGACAATAGTTTTTTCTTTAGTCTTATTTTAGCTTTACTGCATAAACAAACATTGATTAATTAAATGTTTATTTTTCAAAGAAAACAAAATATAAACACGGAAAGTGTGGATTAACAAACTTTAGTAGATTTAATTTATATTTTAAAGAGTATTGCACTCATCGTTCTTTAAAACTTTAGTTTTGCCAGTAACTTCTATATAGCACTATATTAGGGCTGCGACAACCATGTTTGGAAACATTACTATCGAGATTAGTTTTTTCTTTAGTCTTATTTTAGCTTTACTGAATAAACAAACATCGATTAATTAAATGTTTATGTTCTCAAAGAAAACAAAATATAAACACAAGAAGTGTCGATTAATAGCTTTAATTTGTATTTTAAAAAGTAAAGCATTCATCGTTCTTTAAAACTTTAGTTTTGCCAGTAACTTCTATATAGCACTATATTAGTGCTGCAACAACCATTTTTGGAAACATTACTATAGACATTAGTTTTTTCTTTAGTCTTATTTTAGCTTTAATGCATAAACAAACGTCAATTAAATAAATGTTTATTTTCTCAATTAAAACAAAATATAAACAAAAAGTGGGGATTAACGTACCTTACTAGCTACAATTTATATTATAAACAGTATTGCACCCATCGTTCTTTAACGTTTAGTTCTGCCAGTTACTTCTTTTATAGCACTATAGTAGCGCTGCAACAACCATTTTTGGAAACATTACTATCGACATTAGTTTTTTTTGGTCTTATTTTAGCTTTCCTGAATAAACAAACATCGATTAATTAAATGTTTATTTTCTCAAAGAAAACAAAATATAAACACAAAAAGTGTCGATTAACGTACTTTAGTAGCTTTAATTTGTATTGTAAAGAGTATAGCATTCATCGTTCTTTAAAACTCTAGTTTTGCCAGTAACTTCTATATAGCACTATATTAGTGCTGCAACAACCATTTTTGGAAACATTACTATAGACATTAGTTTTTTCTTTAGTCTTATTTTAGCTTTACTGCATAAACAAACATTGATTAATTAAATGTTTATTTTTTCAAAGAAAACAAAATATAAACACGGAAAGTGTGGATTAACGTACTTAACTAGCTAAAATTTATATTATAAACAGTCTTGCACTCATCGTTCTTTAAAATTTTAGTTTAGCCAGTATAAATGAAGTGTCATGTATAGCACTATATAAGTGCTGCAACAACCATTTTTGGAAACATTACTATAGACATTATTTTTTTCTTTAGTCTCATTTTAGCTTTACTGCAGAAACAAACATCGAATATTTAAATGTTTATTTTCTTTAAGAAAACAAAATATAAACACAAAAAGTGTCGATTAACGTACTTTAGTAGCTACAATTTATATTATAAAGAGCATTGCACTCATCGTTCTTTAAAACTTTAGTTTTGCCAGTTACTTCATTTATAGCACTATATTAGCGCTGCAACAACTATTTTTGGAAACATTACTATCGACATTAGTTTTTTCTTTAGTCTTTTTTTAGCTTTACTGCATAAACAAACATCGACTATTAAATGTTTATTTTCTCAAAGAGAACAAAATATAAACACAAAAAGTGTGGATTAACGTACTTTAGTAGCTACAATTTATATTATAAAGAGTATTGCACTCATCGTTCTTTAAAACTTTAGTTTTGCCAGTTACTTTATTTATAGCACTATATTAGCGCTGCAACAACCATTTTTGGAACATTACTATCGACATTAGTTTTTTCTTTAGTCTTTTTTTAGCTTTACTGCATAAACAAACATCGATTATTAAATGTTTATTTTCTCAAAGAAAACAAAATATAAACACAAAAAGTGTCGATTAACGTACTTTAGTAGCTACAATTTATATTTTAAAGAGTATTGCACTCATCGTTCTTTAAAACTTTAGTTTTGCAAGTAACTTCTTTTATAGCACTATATTAGTGTTGCAACAACCATTTTTGGAAACATTAGTATAGACATTAGTTTTTTCTTTAGTCTTATTTTAGCTTTATTGCATAAACAAACGTCAATTAAATAAATTTTTATTTTCTCAATTAAATCAAAACATAAACAAAAAGTGGGGATTAACGTACCTTACTAGCTACAACTTATTGTATAAAAAGTATTGCACCAATCGTTCTTTAACGTTAAGTTCTGCCAGTTATTTCTTTTATAGCACTGTATCAGTGCTGCAACAACAATTCTTGGAAACATTACTACAGACATTGGCTTTTTCTTAAGTCTTATTTTACCTTTAGTGCATAAACAAACCTCAATTAATTAAATGTTTATTTTCTCGATTAAAACAAAATATAAACATTTAAAGTGTGGATTAACGTACTTTATTAGATTTAATTTATATTTTAAAGAGCATCGCAGTCATCGTTCTTTAAAACTCTAGTTTTGCCAGTTACTTCTATATAGCACTATATTAGTGCTGCAACAACCATTTTTGGAAACATTACTATCGACAATACTTTTTTCTTTGGTCTTATTTTAGCTATACTGAATAAACAAACATCGATTGAATAAATGTTTATTTTCTCAATTAAAACAAAATATAAACAAAAAGTGGGGATTAAAGTACCTTACTAGCTACAATTTATATTATAAAAAGTATAGCATTCATCGTTCTTTAAAACTTTAGTTTTGCCAGTAACTTCTATATAGCACTATATTAGGGCTGCGACAACCATTTTTGGAAACATTACTATCGAGATTAGTTTTTTCTTTAGTCTTATTTTAGCTTTACTGAATAAACAAACATCGATTAATTAAATGTTTATGTTCTCAAAGAAAACAAAATATAAACACAAGAAGTGTCGATTAACGTACTTTAATAGCTTTAATTTGTATTTTAAAAAGTAAAGCATTCATCGTTCTTTAAAACTTTAGTTTTGCCAGTAACTTCTATATAGCACTATATTAGTGCTGCAACAACCATTTTTGGAAACATTACTATAGACATTAGTTTTTTCTTTAGTCTTATTTTAGCTTTACTGCATAAACAAACATTGATTAATTAAATGTTTATTTTTTCAAAGAAAACAAAATATAAACACGGAAAGTGTGGATTAACGTACTTAACTAGCTAAAATTTATATTATAAACAGTCTTGCACTCATCGTTCTTTAAAATTTTAGTTTAGCCAGTATAAATGAAGTGTCATTTATAGCACTATATAAGTGCTGCAACAACCATTTTTGGAAACATTATTATAGACATTATTTTTTTCTTTAGTCTTATTTTAGCTCTAATGCAGAAACAAACATCGAATATTTAAATGTTTATTTTCTCTAAGAAAACAAAATATAAACACAGAAAGTGTCGATTAACGTACTTTAGTAGCTACAATTTATATTTTAAACAGTATTGCACTCATTGTTCTTTAAAACTTTAGTTTTGCAAGTAACTTCTTTTATAGCACTATATTAGTGTTGCAACAACCATTTTTGGAAACATTAGTATAGACATTAGTTTTTCTTTAGTCTTATTTTAGCTTTATTGCATCAACAAACGTCAATTAAATAAATGTTTATTTTCTCAATTAAAACAAAATATAAACAAAAAGTGGGGATTAACGTACCTTACTAGCTACAATTTATATTATAAAAAGTATAGCATTCATCGTTCTTTAAAACTTTAATTTTGCCAGTAACTTCTATATAGCACTATATTAGCGCTGCAACAACCATTTTTGGAAACATTACTATCGACATTAGTTTTTTCTTTGGTCTTATTTTAGCTATACTGAATAAACAAACATCGATTGAATAAATGTTTATTTTCTCAATTAAAACAAAATATAAACAAAAAGTGGGGATTAAAGTACCTTACTAGCTACAATTCATATTATAAAAAGTATAGCATTCATCGTTCTTTAAAAATTTAATTTTGCCAGTAACTTCTATATAGCACTATATTAGCGCTGCAACAACCATTTTTGGAAACATTACTATCGAAATTAGTTTTTTCTTTGGTCTTATTTTAGCTTTCCTGAATAAACAAACATCGATTAATTAAATGTTTATTTTCTCAAAGAAAACAAAATATAAACACAAAAAGTGTCGATTAACGTACTTTAGTAGCTTTAATTTGTATTGTAAAGAGTATAGCATTCATCGTTCTTTAAAACTCTAGTTTTGCCAGTAACTTCTATATAGCACTATATTAGTGCTGCAACAACCATTTTTGGAAACATTACTATAGACAATAGTTTTTTCTTTAGTCTTATTTTAGCTTTACTGCATAAACAAACATTGATTAATTAAATGTTTATTTTTTCAAAGAAAACAAAATATAAACACGGAAAGTGTGGATTAACGTACTTAACTAGCTAAAATTTATATTATTAACAGTCTTGCACTCATTGTTCTTTAAAATTTTAGTTTAGCCAGTATAAATGAAGTGTCATTTATAGCACTATATAAGTGCTGTAACAACCATTTTTGGAAACATTACTATAGACATTATTTTTTTCTTTAGTCTCATTTTAGCTTTACTGCAGAAACAAACATATCGAATATTTAAATGTTTATTTTCTCAAAGAAAACAAATATAAACACAAAAAGTGTCGATTAACGTACTTTAGTAGCTACAATTTATATTTTAAAGAGTATTGCACTCATCGTACTTTAAAACTTTAGTTTTGCAAGTAACTTCTTTTATAGCACTATATTAGTGTTGCAACAACCATTTTTGGAAACATTAGTATAGACATTAGTTTTTTCTTTAGTCTTATTTTAGCTTTATTGCATAAACAAACGTCAATTAAATAAATGTTTATTTTCTCAATTAAATCAAAATATAAACAAAAAGTGGGGATTAACGTACCTTACTAGCTACAACTTATAGTATAAAAAGTATTGCACCAATCGTTCTTTAACGTTAAGTTCTGCCAGTTATTTCTTTTATAGCACTGTATCAGTGCTGCAACAACAATTCTTGGAAACATTACTACAGACATTGGCTTTTTCTTAAGTCTTATTTTACCTTTAGTGCATAAACAAACCTCAATTAATTAAATGTTTATTTTCTCGATATAAACAAAAAGTGGGGATTGACGTACCTTACTAGCTACAATTTATATTATAAAAAGTATAGCATTCATCGTTCTTTAAAACTTTAGTTTTGCCAGTAACTTCTATATAGCACTATATTAGGGCTGCGACAACCATTTTTGGAAACATTACTATCGAGATTAGTTTTTTCTTTAGTCTTATTTTAGCTTTACTGAATAAACAAACATCGATTAATTAAATGTTTATGTTCTCAAAGAAAACAAAATATAAACACAAAAAGTGTCGATTAACGTACCTTAGTAGCTACAATTTATATTTTAAAGAGTATTGCACTCATCGTTCTTTAAAACTTTAATTTTGCAAGTAACTTCTTTTATAGCACTATATTAGTGTTGCAACAACCATTTTTGGAAACATTAGTATAGACATTAGTTTTTTCTTTAGTCTTATTTTAGCTTTATTGCATAAACAAACGTCAATTAAATAAATGTTTATTCTCTCAATTAAAACAAAATATAAACAAAAAGTGGGGATTAACGTACCTTACTAGCTACAATTTATAGTATAAAAAGTATTGCACCAATCGTTCTTTAACGTTAAGTTCTGCCAGTTATTTCTTTTATAGCACTGTATCAGTGCTGCAACAACAATTCTTGGAAACATTACTACAGACATTGGCTTTTTCTTAAGTCTTATTTTAGCTTTAGTGCATAAACAAACGTCAATTAAATAAATGTTTATTTTCTCAATTAAAACAAAATATAAACAAAAAGTGGGGATTAACGTACCTTACTAGCTACAATTTATATTATAAACAGTATTGCACTCATCGTTCCTTAAAATTTTAGTTTAGCCAGTATAAATGAAGTATCATTTATAGCACTATATAAGTGCTGCAACCACCATTTTTGGAAACATTACTATAGACATAATTTTTTTCTTTAGTCTCATTTTAGCTTTACTGCAGAAACAAACATCGAATATTTAAATGTTTATTTTCTCAAAGAAAACAAAATATAAACATAAAAAGTGTCGATTAACGTACTTTAGTAGCTACAATCTATATTATAAACAGTATTGCACCCATCGTTCTTTAACGTTTAGTTTAGCCAGTTACTTCATTTATAGCACTATATTAGCGCTGCAACAACCATTTTTGGAAATATTACTATAGACATTAGTTTTTTCTTTGGTCTTATTTTAGCTTTACTGAATAAACAAACATCGATGAATTAAATGTTTATTTTCTCAAAGAAAACAAAATATAAACAAAAAGTGGGGATTAACGTACCTTACTAGCTACAAATTATATTATAATTAGTATAGCATTCATCGTTCTTTAAAACTTTATTTTTGCCAGTAACTTCTATAAAGCACTATATTAGTGCTGCAACAACCATTTTTGGAAACATTACTAAAGACATTAGTTTTCTCTTTAGTCTTATTTTAGCTTTAATGCATAAACAAACATCGATTAAATAAATGTTTATTTTCTCAATAAAAACAAAATATAAACAAAAAGTGGGTATTAGCGTACCTTACTAGCTACAAATTATATTATAAAAAGTATTGCATTCATCGTTCTTTAAAACTTTATTTTTGCCAGTAACTTCTATATAGCACTATATTAGTGCTGCAACAACCATTTTTGGAAACATTACTATAGACATTAGTTTTTTCTTTAGTCTTATTTTAGCTTTAATGCATAAACAAACATCGATTAATTAAATGTTTATTTTCTCAAAGAAAGCAAAATATAAACACAAAAAGTGTGGATTAACGTACTTAACTAGCTAAAATTTATATTATAAACAGTCTTGCACTCATCGTTCTTTAAAATGTTAGTTTAGCCAGTATAAATGAAGTGTCATTTATAGCACTATATAAGTGCTGCAACAACCATTTTTGGAAACATTACTATAGACATTATATTTTTCTTTAGTCTCATTTTAGCTTTACTGCAGAAACAAACATCGAATATTTAAATGTTTATTTTCTCAAAGAAAACAAAATATAAACACAAAATGTTTCGATTAACGTACTTTAGTAGCTACAATTTATATTATAAAGAGTATTGCACTCATCGTTTTATAAAACTTTAGTTTAGCCAGTTACTTCATTTATAGCTCTATATTAGCGCTGCAACAACCATTTTTGGAAACATTACTATCGACATTAGTTTTTTCTTTGGTCTTATTTTAGCTTTACTGAATAAACAAACATCGATTAAATAAATGTTTATTTTCTCAATTAAAACAAAATATAAACAAAAAGTGGGGATTAACGTACCTTACTAGCTACAATTTATATTATAAAAAGTATAGCATTCATCGTTCTTTAACGGTTAGTTCTGCCAGTTACTTCTTTTATAGCACTGTATCAGTGCTGCAGCAACCATTTTTGGAAACATTACTATAGACATTAGTTTTTTCTTTAGTCTTATTTTAGCTTTAATGCATAAACAAACGTCAATTAAATAAATGTTTATTTTCTCAATTAAAACAAAATATAAGCAAAAAGTGGGGATTAACGTAACTTACTAGCTACAATTTATATTATAAACAGTATTGCACCCATCGTTCTTTAACGTTTAGTTCTGCAAGTTACTTCTTTTATAGCACTATATTAGCGCTGCAACAACCATTTGTGGAAACATTACTATCGACATTAGTTTTTTCTTTAGTCTTATTTTAGCTTTAATGCATAAACAATTGTCAATTAAATAAATGTTTATTTTCTCAATTAAAACAAAATGTAAACAAAAAGTGGGGCTTAAAGTACCTTACTAGCTACAATTTATATTATAAACAGTCTTGCACTCATCGTTCTTTAAAATTTTAGTTTAGCCAGTATAAATGAAGTGTCATTTATAGCACTATATAAGTGCTGCATCAACCATTTTTGGAAACATTACTATAGACAATATTTTTTTCTTTAGTCTCATTTTAGCTTTACTGCAGAAACAAACATCGAATATTTAAATGTTTATTTTCTCAAAGAAAACAAAATATAAACACAAAAAGTGTCGATTAACGTACTTTAGTAGCTACAATTTATATTATAAAGAGTATTGCACTCATCGTTCTTTAAAACTTTAGTTTAGCCAGTTAATTCATTTATAGCTCTATATTAGCGCTGCAACAACCATTTGTGGAAACATTACTATCGACATTAGTTTTTTCTTTGGTCTTATTTTAGCTATACTGAATAAACAAACATCGATTAAATAAATGTTTATTTTCTCAATTAAAACAAAATATAAACAAAAAGTGGGGATTAAAGTACCTTACTAGCTACAATTTATATTATAAACAGTATTGCACCCATCGTTCTTTAACGTTAAGTTCTGCCCGTTATTTCTTTTATAGCACTGTATCAGTGCTGCAACAACAATTCTTGGAAACATTACTACAGACATTGGCTTTTTCTTAAGTCTTATTTTACCTTTAGTGCATAAACAAACCTCAATTAATTAAATGTTTATTTTCTCGATATAAACAAAAAGTGGGGATTGACGTACCTTACTAGCTACAATTTATATTATAAAAAGTATAGCATTCATCGTTCTTTAAAATTTTTAGTTTTGCCAGTAACTTCTATATAGCACTATATTAGGGCTGCAACAACCATTTTTGGAAACATTACTATCGAGATTAGTTTTTTCTTTAGTCTTATTTTAGCTTTACTGAATAAACAAACATCGATTAATTAAATGTTTATGTTCTCAAAGAAAACAAAATATAAACACAAGAAGTGTCGATTAACGTACTTTAATAGCTTTAATTTGTATTTTAAAAAGTAAAGCATTCATCGTTCTTTAAAACTTTAGTTTTGCCAGTAACTTCTATATAGCACTATATTAGTGCTGCATCAACCATTTTTGGAAACATTACTATAGACATTAGTTTTTTCTTTGGCTTATTTTAGCTTTACTGCATAAACAAACATTGATTAATTAAATGTTTATTTTTTCAAAGAAAACAAAATATAAACACGGCACGTGTGGATGAACGTACTTAACTAGCTTACATTTATATTATAAACAGTCTTGCACTCATCGTTCTTTAAAATTTTAGTTTAGCCAGTATAACTGAAGTGTCATTTATAGCACTATATAAGTGCTGCAACAACCATTTTTGGAAACATTACTATCGACATTAGTTTTTTCTTTAGTCTTTTTCTGGCTTTACTGCATAAACAAACATCGATTATTAAATGTTTATTTTCTCAAAGAAAACAAAATATAAACACAAAAAGTGTCGATTAACGTACTTTAGTAGCTACAATTTATATTTTAAAGAGTATTGCACTCATCGTTCTTTAAAACTTTACTTTTGCAAGTAACTTCTTTTATAGCACTATATTAGTGTTGCAACAACCATTTTTGGAAACATTAGTATAGACATTAGTTTTTTCTTTAGTCTTATTTTAGCTTTATTGCATAAACAAACGTCAATTAAATAAATGTTTATTCTCTCAATTAAAACAAAATATAAACAAAAAGTGGGCATTAACGTACCTTACTAGCTACAATTTATAGTATAAAAAGTATTGCACCAATCGTTCTTTAACGTTAAGTTCTGCCAGTTATTTCTTTTATAGCACTGTATCAGTGCTGCAACAACAATTCTTGGAAACATTACTACAGACATTGGCTTTTTCTTAAGTCTTATTTTAGCTTTAGTGCATAAACAAACGTCAATTAAATAAATGTTTATTTTCTCAATTAAAACAAAATATAAACAAAAAGTGGGGATTAACGTACCTTACTAGCTACAATTTATATTATAAACAGTATTGCACTCATCGTTCCTTAAAATTTTAGTTTAGCCAGTATAAATGAAGTATCATTTATAGCACTATATAAGTGCTGCAACCACCATTTTTGGAAACATTACTATAGACATAATTTTTTTCTTTAGTCTCATTTTAGCTTCACTGCAGAAACAAACATCGAATATTTAAATGTTTATTTTCTCAAAGAAAACAAAATATAAACATAAAAAGTGTCGATTAACGTACTTTAGTAGCTACAATTTATATTATAAAGAGTATTGCACTCCTCGTTCTATAAAACTTTAGTTTAGCCAGTTACTTCATTTATAGCACTATATTAGCGCTGCAACAACCATTTTTGGAAATATTACTATAGACATTAGTTTTTTCTTTGGTCTTATTTTAGCTTTACTGAATAAACAAACATCGATGAATTAAATGTTTATTTTCTCAAAGAAAACAAAATATCAACAAAAAGTGGGGATTAACGTACCTTACTAGCTACAAATTATATTATAATTAGTATAGCATTCATCGTTCTTTAAAACTTTATTTTTGCCAGTAACTTCTATAAAGCACTATATTAGTGCTGCAACAACCATTTTTGGAAACATTACTAAAGACATTAGTTTTCTCTTTTGTCTTATTTTAGCTTTAATGCATAAACAAACATCGATTAAATAAATGTTTATTTTCTCAATTAAAACAAAGTATAAACAAAAAGTGGGTATTAGCGTACCTTACTAGCTACAAATTATATTATAAAAAGTATTGCATTCATCGTTCTTTAAAACTTTATTTTTGCCAGTAACTTCTATATAGCACTATATTAGTGCTGCAACAACCATTTTTGGAAACATTACTATAGACATTAGTTTTTTCTTTAGTCTTATTTTAGCTTTAATGCATAAACAAACATCGATTAATTAAATGTTTATTTTCTCAAAGAAAGCAAAATATAAACACAAAAAGTGTGGATTAACGTACTTAACTAGCTAAAATTTATATTATAAACAGTCTTGCACTCATCGTTCTTTAAAATGTTAGTTTAGCCAGTATAAATGAAGTGTCATTTATAGCACTATATAAGTGCTGCAACAACCATTTTTGGAAACATTACTATAGACATTATATTTTTCTTTAGTCTCATTTTAGCTTTACTGCAGAAACAAACATCGAATATTTAAATGTTTATTTTCTCAAAGAAAACAAAATATAAACACAAAATGTTTCGATTAACGTACTTTAGTAGCTACAATTTATATTATAAAGAGTATTGCACTCATCGTTTTATAAAACTTTAGTTTAGCCAGTTACTTCATTTATAGCTCTATATTAGCGCTGCAACAACCATTTTTGGAAACATTACTATCGACATTAGTTTTTTCTTTGGTCTTATTTTAGCTTTACTGAATAAACAAACATCGATTAAATAAATGTTTATTTTCTCAATTAAAACAAAATATAAACAAAAAGTGGGGATTAACGTACCTTACTAGCTACAATTTATATTATAAAAAGTATAGCATTCATCGTTCTTTAACGGTTAGTTCTGCCAGTTACTTCTTTTATAGCACTGTATCAGTGCTGCAGCAACCATTTTTGGAAACATTACTATAGACATTAGTTTTTTCTTTAGTCTTATTTTAGCTTTAATGCATAAACAAACGTCAATTAAATAAATGTTTATTTTCTCAATTAAAACAAAATATAAGCAAAAAGTGGGGATTAACGTAACTTACTAGCTACAATTTATATTATAAACAGTATTGCACCCATCGTTCTTTAACGTTTAGTTCTGCAAGTTACTTCTTTTATAGCACTATATTAGCGCTGCAACAACCATTTGTGGAAACATTACTATCGACATTAGTTTTTTCTTTAGTCTTATTTTAGCTTTAATGCATAAACAATTGTCAATTAAATAAATGTTTATTTTCTCAATTAAAACAAAATGTAAACAAAAAGTGGGGCTTAAAGTACCTTACTAGCTACAATTTATATTATAAACAGTCTTGCACTCATCGTTCTTTAAAATTTTAGTTTAGCCAGTATAAATGAAGTGTCATTTATAGCACTATATAAGTGCTGCATCAACCATTTTTGGAAACATTACTGTAGACAATATTTTTTTCTTTAGTCTCATTTTAGCTTTACTGCAGAAACAAACATCGAATATTTAAATGTTTATTTTCTCAAAGAAAACAAAATATAAACACAAAAAGTTTCGATTAACGTACTTTAGTAGCTACAATTTATTTTATAAAGAGTATTGCACTCATCGTTCTTTAAAACTTTAGTTTAGCCAGTTAATTCATTTATAGCTCTATATTAGCGCTGCAACAACCATTTGTGGAAACATTACTATCGACATTAGTTTTTTCTTTGATCTTATTTTAGCTATACTGAATAAACAAACGTCGATTAAATAAATGTTTATTTTCTCAATTAAAACAAAATATAAACAAAAAGTGGGGATTAAAGTACCTTACTAGCTACAATTCATATTATAAAAAGTATAGCATTCATCGTTCTTTAAAACTTTAGTTTTGCCAGTAACTTCTATATAGCACTATATTAGAGCTGCAACAACCATTTTTGGAAACATTACTATCGAGATTAGTTTTTTCTTTAGTCTTATTTTAGCTTTACTGAATAAACAAACATCGATTAATTAAATGTTTATTTTCTCAAAGAAAACAAAATATAAACAGAAGAAGTGTCGATTAACGTACTTTAGTAGCTTTAATTTGTATTTTAAAAAGTAAAGCATTCATCGTTCTTTAAAACTTTAGTTTTGCCAGTAACTTCTATATAGCACTTTATTAGTGCTGCAACAACCATTTTTGGAAACATTACTATCGACATTAGTTTTTTCTTTGGTCTTATTTTCGCTTTACTGAATAAACAAACATCGATTAAAAAAATGTTTATTTTCTCAATTAAAAAAAATACAAACAAAAAGTGGGGATAACGTACCTTACTAGCTACAATTTATATTTTCAAAATTATAGCATTCATCAATCTTGAAAACTTTAGTTCTGCCAGTTACTTCTTTTATAGCACTATAATAGCGCTGCAACAACCATTTTTGGAAACATTACTATCGACATTAGTTTTTTCTTTGGTCTTATTTTAGCTTTCCTGAATAAACAAACATCGATTAATTAAATGTTTATTTTCTCAAAGAAAACAAAATATAAACACAAAAAGTGTCGATTAACGTACTTTAGTAGCTTTAATTTGTATTGTAAAGAGTATAGCATTCATCGTTCTTTAAAACTCTAGTTTTGCCAGTAACTTCTATATAGCACTATATTAGTGCTGCAACAACCATTTTTGGAAACATTACTATAGACATTAGTTTTTTCTTTAGTCTTATTTTAGCTTTACTGCATAAACAAACATTGATTAATTAAATGTTTATTTTTTCAAAGAAAACAAAATATAAACACGGAAAGTGTGGATTAACGTACTTAACTAGCTAAAATTTATATTATAAACAGTCTTGCACTCATCGTTCTTTAAAATTTTAGTTTAGCCAGTATAAATGAAGTGTCATGTATAGCACTATATAAGTGCTGCAACAACCATTTTTGGAAACATTACTATAGACATTATTTTTTTCTTTAGTCTCATTTTAGCTTTACTGCAGAAACAAACATCGAATATTTAAATGTTTATTTTCTCTAAGAAAACAAAATATAAACACAAAAAGTGTCGATTAACGTACTTTAGTAGCTACAATTTATATTATAAAGAGCATTGCACTCATCGTTCTTTAAAACTTTAGTTTTGCCAGTTACTTCATTTATAGCACTATATTAGCGCTGCAACAACTATTTTTGGAAACATTACTATCGACATTAGTTTTTTCTTTAGTCTTTTTTTAGCTTTACTGCATAAACAAACATCGATTATTAAATGTTTATTTTCTCAAAGAAAACAAAATATAAACACAAAAAGTGTCGATTAACGTACTTTAGTAGCTTTAGTTTGTATTGTAAAGAGTATAGCATTCATCGTTCTTTAAAACTCTAGTTTTGCCAGTAACTTCTATATAGCACTATATTAGTGCTGCAACAACCATTTTTGGAAACATTACTATAGACATTAGTTTTTTCTTTAGTCTTATTTTAGCTTTACTGCATAAACAAACATTGATTAATTAAATGTTTATTTTTTCAAAGAAAACAAAATATAAACACGGAAAGTGTGGATTAACGTACTTTAGTAGATTTAATTTATATTTTAAAGAGTATTGCACTCATCGTTCTTTAAAACTTTAGTTTTGCCAGTAACTTCTATATAGCACTATATTAGGGCTGCGACAACCATGTTTGGAAACATTACTATCGAGATTAGTTTTTTCTTTAGTCTTATTTTAGCTTTACTGAATAAACAAACATCGATTAATTAAATGTTTATGTTCTCAAAGAAAACAAAATATAAACACAAGAAGTGTCGATTAATAGCTTTAATTTGTATTTTAAAAAGTAAAGCATTCATCGTTCTTTAAAACTTTAGTTTTGCCAGTAACTTCTATATAGCACTATATTAGTGCTGCAACAACCATTTTTGGAAACATTACTATAGACATTAGTTTTTTCTTTAGTCTTATTTTAGCTTTAATGCATAAACAAACGTCAATTAAATAAATGTTTATTTTCTCAATTAAAACAAAATATAAACAAAAAGTGGGGATTAACGTACCTTACTAGCTACAATTTATATTATAAACAGTATTGCACCCATCGTTCTTTAACGTTTAGTTCTGCCAGTTACTTCTTTTATAGCACTATAGTAGCGCTGCAACAACCATTTTTGGAAACATTACTATCGACATTAGTTTTTTCTTTGGTCTTATTTTAGCTTTCCTGAATAAACAAACATCGATTAATTAAATGTTTATTTTCTCAAAGAAAACAAAATATAAACACAAAAAGTGTCGATTAACGTACTTTAGTAGCTTTAATTTGTATTGTAAAGAGTATAGCATTCATCGTTCTTTAAAACTCTAGTTTTGCCAGTAACTTCTATATAGCACTATATTAGTGCTGCAACAACCATTTTTGGAAACATTACTATAGACATTAGTTTTTTCTTTAGTCTTATTTTAGCTTTACTGCATAAACAAACATTGATTAATTAAATGTTTATTTTTTCAAAGAAAACAAAATATAAACACGGAAAGTGTGGATTAACGTACTTAACTAGCTAAAATTTATATTATAAACAGTCTTGCACTCATCGTTCTTTAAAATTTTAGTTTAGCCAGTATAAATGAAGTGTCATGTATAGCACTATATAAGTGCTGCAACAACCATTTTTGGAAACATTACTATAGACATTAGTTTTTTCTTTAGTCTCATTTTAGCTTTACTGCAGAAACAAACATCGAATATTTAAATGTTTATTTTCTCTAAGAAAACAAAATATAAACACAAAAAGTGTCGATTAACGTACTTTAGTAGCTACAATTTATATTATAAAGAGCATTGCACTCATCGTTCTTTAAAACTTTAGTTTTGCCAGTTACTTCATTTATAGCACTATATTAGCGCTGCAACAACTATTTTTGGAAACATTACTATCGACATTAGTTTTTTCTTTAGTCTTTTTTTAGCTTTACTGCATAAACAAACATCGATTATTAAATGTTTATTTTCTCAAAGAAAACAAAATATAAACACAAAAAGTGTCGATTAACGTACTTTAGTAGCTTTAGTTTGTATTGTAAAGAGTATAGCATTCATCCTTCTTTAAAACTCTAGTTTTGCCAGTAACTTCTATATAGCACTATATTAGTGCTGCAACAACCATTTTTGGAAACATTACTATAGACATTAGTTTTTTCTTTAGTCTTATTTTAGCTTTACTGCATAAACAAACATTGATTAATTAAATGTTTATTTTTTCAAAGAAAACAAAATATAAACACGGAAAGTGTGGATTAACAAACTTTAGTAGATTTATTTTATATTTTAAAGAGTATTGCACTCATCGTTCTTTAAAACTTTAGTTTTGCCAGTAACTTCTATATAGCACTATATTAGGGCTGCGACAACCATGTTTGGAAACATTACTATCGAGATTAGTTTTTTCTTTAGTCTTATTTTAGCTTTACTGAATAAACAAACATCGATTAATTAAATGTTTATGTTCTCAAAGAAAACAAAATATAAACACAAGAAGTGTCGATTAATAGCTTTAATTTGTATTTTAAAAAGTAAAGCATTCATCGTTCTTTAAAACTTTAGTTTTGCCAGTAACTTCTATATAGCACTATATTAGTGCTGCAACAACCATTTTTGGAAACATTACTATAGACATTAGTTTTTTCTTTAGTCTTATTTTAGCTTTAATGCATAAACAAACGTCAATTAAATAAATGTTTATTTTCTCAATTAAAACAAAATATAAACAAAAAGTGGGGATTAACGTACCTTACTAGCTACAATTTATATTATAAACAGTAATGCACCCATCGTTCTTTAACGTTTAGTTCTGCCAGTTACTTCTTTTATAGCACTATAATAGCGCTGCAACAACCATTTTTGGAAACATTACTATCGACATTAGTTTTTTCTTTGGCTTATTTTAGCTTTCCTGAATAAACAAACATCGATTAATTAAATGTTTATTTTCTCAAAGAAAACAAAATATAAACACAAAAAGTGTCGATCAACGTACTTTAGTAGCTTTAATTTGTATTGTAAAGAGTATAGCATTCATCGTTCTTTAAAACTCTAGTTTTGCCAGTAACTTCTATATAGCACTATATTAGTGCTGCAACAACCATTTTTGGAAACATTACTATAGACAATTGTTTTTATTTAGTCTTATTTTAGCTTTACTGCATAAACAAACATTGATTAATTAAATGTTTATTTTTTCAAAGAAAACAAAATATAAACACGGAAAGTGTGGATTAACGTACTTATCTAGCTAAAATTTATATTATTAACAGTCTTGCACTCATTGTTCTTTAAAATTTTAGTTTATCCAGTATAAATGAAGTGTCATTTATAGCACTATATAAGTGCTGCAACAACCATTTTTGGAAACATTACTATAGACATTATTTTTTTCTTTAGTCTCATTTTAGCTTTACTGCACAAACAAACATCGAATATTTAAATGTTTATTTTCTCTAAGAAAACAAAATATAAACACAAAAAGTGTCGATTAACGTACTTTAGTAGCTACAATTTATATTATAAAGAGTATTGCACTCATCGTTCTTTAAAACTTTAGTTTTGCAAGTAACTTCTTTTATAGCACTATATTAGTGTTGCAACAACCATTTTTGGAAACATTACTATAGACATTAGTTTTTTCTTTAGTCTTATTTTAGCTTTAATGCATAAACAAACGTCAATTAAATAAATGTTTTTTTTCTCAAAGAAAACAAAATATAAACAAATAGTGGGGATTAACGTTTTTTACTATCTACAATTTATATTATAAACAGTCTTGCACTCATCGTTCTTTAAAATTTTAGTTTAGCCAGTATAAATGAAGTGTCATTTATAGCACTATATAAGTGCTGCAACAACCATTTTTGGAAACATTATTATAGACATTATTTTTTTCTTTAGTCTTATTTTAGCTCTACTGCAGAAACAAACATCGAATATTTAAATGTTTATTTTCTCAAAGAAAACAAAATATAAACACAAAAAGTGTCGATTAACGTACTTTAGTAGCTACAATTTATATTTTAAAGAGTATTGCACTCATTGTTCTTTAAAACTTTAGTTTTGCCAGTAACTTCTTTTATAGCACTATATTAGTGTTGCAACAACCATTTTTGGAAACATTAGTATAGACATTAGTTTTTCTTTAGTCTTATTTTAGCTTTATTGCATCAACAAACGTCAATTAAATAAATGTTTATTTTCTCAATTAAATCAAAATATAAACAAAAAGTAGGGATTGACGTACCTTACTAGCTACAATTTATATTATAAAAAGTATAGCATTCATCGTTCTTTAAAACTTTAATTTTGCCAGTAACTTCTATATAGCACTATATTAGCGCTGCAACAACCATTTTTGGAAACATTACTATCGACATTAGTTTTTTCTTTGGTCTTATTTTAGCTATACTGAATAAACAAACATCGATTAAATAAATGTTTATTTTCTCAATTAAAACAAAATATAAACAAAAAGTGGGGATTAAAGTACCTTACTAGCTACAATTCATATTATAAAAAGTATAGCATTCATCGTTCTTTAAAAATTTAATTTTGCCAGTAACTTCTATATAGCACTATATTAGCGCTGCAACAACCATTTTTGGAAACATTACTATCGACATTAGTTTTTTCTTTGGTCTTATTTTAGCTTTCCTGAATAAACAAACATCGATTAATTAAATGTTTATTTTCTCAAAGAAAACAAAATATAAACACAAAAATTGTCGATTAACGTACTTCAGTAGCTTTAATTTTTATTTTAAAAAGTATAGCATTCATCGTTCTTTAAAACTCTAGTTTTGCCAGTAACTTCTATATAGCACTATATTAGTGCTGCAACAACCATTTTTGGAAACATTACTATAGACAATAGTTTTTTCTTTAGTCTTATTTTAGCTTTACTGCATAAACAAACATTGATTAATTAAATGTTTATTTTTTCAAAGAAAACAAAATATAAACACGAAAAGTGTGGATTAACGTACTTAACTAGCTAAAATTTATATTATTAACAGTCTTGCACTCATTGTTCTTTAAAATTTTAGTTTAGCCAGTATAAATGAAGTGTCATTTATAGCACTATATAAGTGCTGCAACAACCATTTTTGGAAACATTACTATAGACAATAGTTTTTTCTTTAGTCTTATTTTAGCTTTACTGCAGAAACAAACATATCGAATATTTAAATGTTTATTTTCTCTAAGAAAACAAAATATAAACACAAAAAGTGTCGATTAACGTACTTTAGTAGCTACAATTTATATTATAAAGAGTATTGCACTCATCGTTCTTTAAAACTTTAGTTTTGCCAGTTACTTCATTAAATTAGCGCTGCAACAACCATTTTTGGAAACATTACTATCGACATTAGTTTTTTCTTTAGTCTTTTTTTAGCTTTACTGCATAAACAAACATCGATTATTAAATGTTTATTTTCTCAAAGAAAACAAATATAAACACAAAAAGTGTCGATTAACGTACTTTAGTAGCTACAATTTATATTTTAAAGAGTATTGCACTCATCGTTCTTTAAAACTTTAGTTTTGCAAGTAACTTCTTTTATAGCACTATATTAGTGTTGCAACAACCATTTTTGGAAACATTAGTATAGACATTAGTTTTTTCTTTAGTCTTATTTTAGCTTTATTGCATAAACAAACGTCAATTAAATAAATGTTTATTTTCTCAATTAAATCAAAATATAAACAAAAAGTGGGGATTAACGTACCTTACTAGCTACAACTTATAGTATAAAAAGTATTGCACCAATCGTTCTTTAACGTTAAGTTCTGCCAGTTATTTCTTTTATAGCACTGTATCAGTGCTGCAACAACAATTCTTGGAAACATTACTACAGACATTGGCTTTTTCTTAAGTCTTATTTTACCTTTAGTGCATAAAAAAACCTCAATTAATTAAATGTTTATTTTTTCGATATAAACAAAAAGTGGGCATTGACGTACCTTACTAGCTACAATTTATATTATAAAAAGTATAGCATTCATCGTTCTTTAAAACTTTAGTTTTGCCAGTAACTTCTATATAGCACTATATTAGGGCTGCGACAACCATTTTTGGAAACATTACTATCGAGATTAGTTTTTTCTTTAGTCTTATTTTAGCTTTACTGAATAAACAAACATCGATTAATTAAATGTTTATGTTCTCAAAGAAAACAAAATATAAACACAAGAAGTGTCGATTAACGTACTTTAATAGCTTTAATTTGTATTTTAAAAAGTAAAGCATTCATCGTTCTTTAAAACTTTAGTTTTGCCAGTAACTTCTATATAGCACTATATTAGTGCTGCAACAACCATTTTTGGAAACATTACTATAGACATTAGTTTTTTCTTTGGCTTATTTTAGCTTTACTGCATAAACAAACATTGATTAATTAAATGTTTATTTTTTCAAAGAAAACAAAATATAAACACGGAAAGTGTGGATTAACGTACTTAACTAGCTTAAATTTATATTATAAACAGTCTTGCACTCATCGTTCTTTAAAATTTTAGTTTAGCCAGTATAAATGAAGTGTCATTTATAGCACTATATAAGTGCTGCAACAACCATTTTTGGAAACATTACTATCGACATTAGTTTTTTCTTTAGTCTTTTTTAGCTTTACTGCATAAACAAACATCGATTATTAAATGTTTATTTTCTCAAAGAAAACAAAATATAAACACAAAAAGTGTCGATTAACGTACTTTAGTAGCTACAATTTATATTTTAAAGAGTATTGCACTCATCGTTCTTTAAAACTTTAGTTTTGCAAGTAACTTCTTTTATAGCACTATATTAGTGTTGCAACAACCATTTTTGGAAACATTAGTATAGACATTAGTTTTTTCTTTAGTCTTATTTTAGCTTTATTGCATAAACAAACGTCAATTAAATAAATGTTTATTTTCTCAATTAAAACAAAATATAAACAAAAAGTGGGGATTAACGTACCTTACTAGCTACAATTTATAGTATAAAAAGTATTGCACCAATCGTTCTTTAACGTTAAGTTCTGCCAGTTATTTCTTTTATAGCACTGTATCAGTGCTGCAACAACAATTCTTGGAAACATTACTACAGACATTGGCTTTTTCTTAAGTCTTATTTTAGCTTTAGTGCATAAACAAACCTCAATTAATTAAATGTTTATTTTCTCGATTAAAACAAAATATAAACATTAAAAGTGTGGATTAACGTACTTTAGTAGATTTAATTTATATTTTAAAGAGTATTGCACTCATCGTTCTTTAAAACTTTAGTTTTGCAAGTAACTTCTTTTATAGCACTATATTAGTGTTGCAACAACAATTTTTGGAAACATTACTATAGACATTAGTTTTTTCTTTAGTCTTATTTTAGCTTTAATGCATAAACAAACGTCAATTAAATAAAAGTTTATTTTCTCAATTAAAACAAAATATAAACATGAAAAGTGTGGATTAACGTACCTTACTAGCTACAATTTATATTATAAAAAGTATAGCATTCATCGTTCTTTAAAACTTTAGTTTTGCCAGTAACTTCTATATAGCACTATATTAGGGCTGCGACAACCATTTTTGGAAACATTACTATCGAGATTAGTTTTTTCTTTAGTCTTATTTTAGCTTTACTGAATAAACAAACATCGATTAATTAAATGTTTATTTTCTCAAAGAAAACAAAATATAAACACAAGAAGTGTCGATTAACGTACTTTAATAGCTTTAATTTGTATTTTAAAAAGTAAAGCATTCATCGTTCTTTGAAACTTTAGTTTTGCCAGTAACTTCTATATAGCACTATATTAGTGCTGCAACAATCATTTTTGGAAACATTACTATCGACATTAGTTTTTTCTTTGGTCTTATTTTAGCTTTCCTGAATAAACAAACATCGATTAATTAAATATTTATTTTCTCAAAGAAAACAAAATATAAACACAAAAAGTGTCGATTAACGTACTTTAATAGCTTTAGTTTGTATTGTAAAGAGTATAGCATTCATCGTTCTTTAAAACTCTAGTTTTGCCAGTAACTTCTATATAGCACTATATTAGTGCTGCAACAACCATTTTTGGAAACATTACTATAGACATTAGTTTTTTCTTTAGTCTTATTTTAGCTTTACTGCATAAACAAACATCGATTAATTAAATGTTTATTTTCTCAAAGAAAACAAAATATAACACAAAAAGTGTCGATTAACGTACTTTAGTAGCTACAATTTATATTATAAAGAGTATTGCACTCATCGTTCTTTAAAACTTTAGTTTTGCCAGTAACTTCTATATAGCACTATATTAGTGCTGCAACAACCATTTTTGGAAACATTACTATAGACATTAGTTTTTTCTTTAGTCTTATTTTAGCTTTACTGCATAAACAAACATTGATTAATTAAATGTTTATTTTTTCAAAGAAAACAAAATATAAACACGGAAAGTGTGGATTAACGTACTTAACTAGCTAAAATTTATATTATAAACAGTCTTGCACTCATTGTTCTTTAAAATTTTAGTTTAGCCAGTATAAATGAAGTGTCATTTATAGCACTATATAAGTGCTGCAACAACCATTTTTGGAAACATTACTATAGACATTATTTTTTTCTTTAGTCTCATTTTAGCTTTACTGCAGAAACAAACATCGAATATTTAAATGTTTATTTTCTCTAAGAAAACAAAATATAAACACAAAAAGTGTCGATTAACGTACTTTAGTAGCTACAATTTATATTATAAAGAGCATTGCACTCATCGTTCTTTAAAACTTTAGTTTTGCCAGTTACTTCATTTATAGCACTATATTAGCGCTGCAACAACCATTTTTGGAAACATTACTATCGACATTAGTTTTTTCTTTAGTCTTTTTTTAGCTTTACTGCATAAACAAACATCGATTATTAAATGTTTATTTTCTCAAAGAAAACAAAATATAAACACAAAAAGTGTCGATTAACGTACTTTAGTAGCTACAATTTATATTTTAAAGAGTATTGCACTCATCGTTCTTTAAAACTTTAGTTTTGCAAGTAACTTCTTTTATAGCACTATATTAGTGTTGCAACAACCATTTTTGGAAACATTAGTATAGACATTAGTTTTTTCTTTAGTCTTATTTTAGCTTTATTGCATAAACAAACGTCAATTAAATAAATGTTTATTTTCTCAATTAAATCAAAATATAAACAAAAAGTGGGGATTAACGTACCTTACTAGCTACAATTTATAGTATAAAAAGTATTGCACCAATCGTTCTTTAACGTTAAGTTCTGCCAGTTATTTCTTTTATAGCACTGTATCAGTGCTGCAACAACAATTCTTGGAAACATTACTACAGACATTGGCTTTTTCTTAAGTCTTATTTTAGCTTTAGTGCATAAACAAACCTCAATTAATTAAATGTTTATTTTCTCGATTAAAACAAAATATAAACATTAAAAGTGTGGATTAACGTACTTTAGTAGATTTAATTTATATTTTAAAGAGCATCGCACTCATCGTTCTTTAAAACTCTAGTTTTGCCAGTTACTTCTATATAGCACTATATTAGTGCTGCAACAACCATTTTTGGAAACATTACTATCGACATTACTTTTTTCTTTGGTCTTATTTTAGCTATACTGAATAAACAAACATCGATTGAATAAATGTTTATTTTCTCAATTAAAACAAAATATAAACAAAAAGTGGGGATTAAAGTACCTTACTAGCTACAATTTATATTATAAAAAGTATAGCATTCATCGTTCTTTAAAACTTTAGTTTTGCCAGTAACTTCTATATAGCACTATATTAGGGCTGCGACAACCATTTTTGGAAACATTACTATCGAGATTAGTTTTTTCTTTAGTCTTTTTTTAGCTTTACTGAATAAACAAACATCGATTAATTAAATGTTTATGTTCTCAAAGAAAACAAAATATAAACACAAGAAGTGTCGATTAACGTACTTTAATAGCTTTAATTTGTATTATAAAAAGTATTGCATTCATCGTTCTTTAAAACTTTATTTTTGCCAGTGTCTTCTATATAGCACTATATTAGTGCTGCAACAACCATTTTTGGAAACATTACTATAGACATTAGTTTTTTCTTTAGTCTTATTTTAGCTTTAATGCATAAACAAACATCGATTAATTAAATGTTTATTTTCTCAAAGAAAGCAAAATATAAACACAAAAAGTGTGGATTAACGTACTTAACTAGCTAAAATTTATATTATAAACAGTCTTGCACTCATCGTTCTTTAAAATGTTAGTTTTGCCAGTATAAATTCTCATTTATAGCACTATATAAGTGCTGCAACAACCATTTTTGGAAACATTACTATCGACATTAGTTTTTTCTTTAGTCTTTTTTTAGCTTTACTGCATAAACAAACATCGATTATTAAATGTTTATTTTCTCAAAGAAAACAAAATAAAACAAAAAGTGTCGATTAACGTACTTTAGTAGCTACAATTTATATTTTAAAGAGTATTGCACTCATCGTTCTTTAAAACTTTAGTTTTGCAAGTAACTTCTTTTATAGCACTATATTAGTGTTGCAACAACCATTTTTGGAAACATTACTATAGACATTAGTTTTTTCTTTAGTCTTATTTTAGCTTTATTGCATAAACAAACGTCAATTAAATAAATGTTTATTTTCTCAATTAAAACAAAATATAAACAAAAAGTGGGGATTAACGTACCTTACTAGCTACAATTTATAGTATAAAAAGTATTGCACCAATCGTTCTTTAACGTTAAGTTCTGCCAGTTATTTCTTTTATAGCACTGTATCAGTGCTGCAACAACAATTCTTGGAAACATTACTACAGACATTGGCTTTTTCTTAAGTCTTATTTTAGCTTTAGTGCATAAACAAACCTCAATTAATTAAATGTTTATTTTCTCGATTAAAACAAAATATAAACATTAAAAGTGTGGATTAACGTACCTTACTAGCTACAATTTATATTTTAAAGAGTATTGCACTCATCGTTCTTTAAAACTTTAGTTTTGCAAGTAACTTCTATATAGCACTATATTAGTGCTGCAACAACCATTTTTGGAAACATTACTATCGACATTAGTTTTTTCTTTAGTCTTATTTTAGCTTTACTGAATAAACAAACATCGATTAAATAAATGTTTATTTTCTCAAAGAAAACAAAATATAAACACAAAAGTGTCGATTAACGTACTTTACTAGCTACAATTTATATTATAAAGAGTATTGCACTCATCGTTCTTTAAAACTTTAGTTTTGCCAGTAACTTCTATATAGCACTATATTAGTGTTGCAACAACCATTTTTGGAAACATTACTATAGACATTAGTTTTTTCTTTAGTCTTATTTTAGCTTTATTGCATAAACAAACGTCAATTAAATAAATGTTTATTTTCTCAATTAAAACAAAATATAAACAAAAAGTGGGGATTAACGTACCTTACTAGCTACAATTTATATTATAAAAAGTATTGCACCAATCGTTCTTTAACGTTTAGTTCTGCCAGTTATTTCTTTTATAGCACTGTATCAGTGCTGCAACAACAATTTTTGGAAACATTACTATAGACATTGGCTTTTTCTTTAGTCTTATTTTAGCTTTAGTGCATAAACAAACATCAATTAATTAAATGTTTATTTTCTCAATTAAAACAAAATATAAACATTAAAAGTGTGGATTAACGTACTTTAGTAGCTTTAATTTATATTTTAAAGAGTATCGCACTCATCGTTCTTTAAAACTCTTAGTTTTGCCAGTTACTTCTATATAGCACTATATTAGTGCTGCAACAACCATTTTTGGAAACATTACTATCGACATTAGTTTTTTCTTTGGTCTTATTTTAGCTTTACTGAATAAACAAACATCGATTAATAAATGTTTATTTTCTCAATTAAAACAAAATATAAACAAAAAGTGGGGATTAACGTACCTTACTAGCTACAATTTATATTATAAAAAGTATAGCATTCATCGTTCTTTAAAACTTTAGTTTTGCCAGTAACTTCTATATAGCACTATATTAGGGCTGCGACAACCATTTTTGGAAACATTACTATCGAGATTAGTTTTTTCTTTAGTCTTATTTTAGCTTTACTGAATAAACAAACATCGATTAATTAAATGTTGATTTTCTCGATTAAAACAAAATATAAACACTAAAAGTGTGGATTAACGTACTTTACTAGCTTTAATTTATATTTTAAAAAGTATTGCATTCATCGTTCTTTAAAACTTTATTTTTGCCAGTGTCTTCTATATAGCACTATATTAGTGCTGCAACAACCATTTTTGGAAACATTACTATAGACATTAGTTTTTTCTTTAGTCTTATTTTAGCTTTAATGCATAAACAAACATCGATTAATTGAATGTTTATTTTCTCAAAGAAAGCAAAATATAAACACAAAAAGTGTGGATTAACGTACTTAACTAGCTAAAATTTATATTATACACAGTCTTGCACTCATCGTTCTTTAAAATGTTAGTGTAGCCAGTATAAATGAAGTGTCATTTATAGCACTATATAAGTGCTGCGACAACCATTTTTGGAAACATTAGTATCGAGATTAGTTTTTTCTTTAGTCTTATTTTAGCTTTACTGAATAAACAAACATCGATTAATTAAATGTTTATGTTCTCAAAGAAAACAAAATATATATTAACTATATTAGGGCTGCGACAACCATTTTTGGAAACATTACTATCGAGATTAGTTTTTTCTTTAGTCTTATTTTAGCTTTACTGAATAAACAAACATCGATTAATTAAATGTTTATTTTCTCAAAGAAAACAAAATATAAACACAAAAGTGTCGATTAACGTACTTTACTAGCTTTAATTTATATTTTAAAAAGTAAAGCATTCATCGTTCTTTAAAACTTTAGTTTTGCCAGTAACTTCTATATAGCACTATATTAGCGCTGCAACAACCATTTTTGGAAACATTACTATCGACATTAGTTTTTTCTTTGGTCTTATTTTAGCTTTACTGAATAAACAAACATCGATTAATTAAATGTTTATTTTCTCAAAGAAAACAAAATATAAACACAAAAAGTGTCGATTAACGTACTTTAGTAGCTACAATTTATATTATAAAGAGTATAGCACTCATCGTTCTTTAAAACTTTAGTTTTGCCAGTAACTTCTATATAGCACTATATTAGTGCTGCAACAACCATTTTTGGAAACATTACTATAGACATTAGTTTTTTCTTTAGTCTTATTTTAGCTTTACTGCATAAACAAAAATCGATTAATTAAATGTTTATTTTCTCGATTAAAACAAAATATAAACAAAAAGTGTCGATTAACGTACTTTACTAGCTACAATTTATATTATAAAGAGTATAGCATTCATCGTTCTTTAAAACTTAGTTTTGCCAGTAACTTCTTTATAGCACTATATTAGTGCTGCAACAACCATTTTTGGAAACATTACTATAGACATTAGTTTTTTCTTTAGTCTTATTTTAGCTTTACTGCATAAACAAACATCGATTAATTAAATGTTTATTTTCTCAAAGAAAACAAAATATAAACACAAAAAGTGTCGATTAACGTACTTTAGTAGCTACAATTTATATTATAAAGAGTATTGCACTCATCGTTCTTTAAAACTTTAGTTTTGCCAGTAACTTCTATATAGCACTATATTAGTGCTGCAACAACCATTTTTGGAAACATTACTATAGACATTAGTTTTTTCTTTAGTCTTATTTTAGCTTTACTGCATAAACAAACATCAATTAATTGAATGTTTATTTTCTCAAAGAAAACAAAATATAAACACGGAAAGTGTGGATTAACGTACTTTACTAGCTAAGAGTTATATTATAAACAGTCTTGCACTCATCGTTCTTTAAAATTTTAGTTTAGCCAGTATAAATGAAGTGTCATTTATAGCACTATATAAGTGCTGCAACAACCATTTTTGGAAACATTACTATAGACATTATTTTTTTCTTTAGTCTCATTTTAGCTTTACTGCAGAAACAAACATCGAATATTTAAATGTTTATTTTCTCAAAGAAAACAAAATATAAACACAAAAAGTGTCGATTAACGTACTTTAGTAGCTACAATTTATATTATAAAGAGCATTGCACTCATCGTTCTTTAAAACTTTAGTTTTGCCAGTTACTTCATTTATAGCACTATATTAGCGCTGCAACAACCATTTTTGGAAACATTACTATCGACATTAGTTTTTTCTTTAGTCTTATTTTAGCTTTACTGCATAAACAAACATCGATTATTAAATGTTTATTTTCTCAAAGAAAACAAAATATAAACACAAAAAGTGTCGATTAACGTACTTTAGTAGCTACAATTTATATTTTAAAGAGTATTGCACTCATCGTTCTTTAAAACTTTAGTTTTGCAAGTAACTTCTTTTATAGCACTATATTAGTGTTGCAACAACCATTTTTGGAAACATTAGTATAGACATTAGTTTTTTCTTTAGTCTTATTTTAGCTTTATTGCATAAACAAACGTCAATTAAATAAATGTTTATTTTCTCAATTAAATCAAAATATAAACAAAAAGTGGGGATTAACGTACCTTACTAGCTACAATTTATAGTATAAAAAGTATTGCACCAATCGTTCTTTAACGTTAAGTTCTGCCAGTTATTTCTTTTATAGCACTGTATCAGTGCTGCAACAACAATTCTTGGAAACATTACTACAGACATTGGCTTTTTCTTAAGTCTTATTTTAGCTTTAGTGCATAAACAAACCTCAATTAATTAAATGTTTATTTTCTCGATTAAAACAAAATATAAACATTAAAAGTGTGGATTAACGTACTTTAGTAGATTTAATTTATATTTTAAAGAGCATCGCACTCATCGTTCTTTAAAACTCTAGTTTTGCCAGTTACTTCTATATAGCACTATATTAGTGCTGCAACAACCATTTTTGGAAACATTACTATCGACATTACTTTTTTCTTTGGTCTTATTTTAGCTATACTGAATAAACAAACATCGATTGAATAAATGTTTATTTTCTCAATTAAAACAAAATATAAACAAAAAGTGGGGATTAAAGTACCTTACTAGCTACAATTTATATTATAAAAAGTATAGCATTCATCGTTCTTTAAAACTTTAGTTTTGCCAGTAACTTCTATATAGCACTATATTAGGGCTGCGACAACCATTTTTGGAAACATTACTATCGAGATTAGTTTTTTCTTTAGTCTTATTTTAGCTTTACTGAATAAACAAACATCGATTAATTAAATGTTTATGTTCTCAAAGAAAACAAAATATAAACACAAGAAGTGTCGATTAACGTACTTTAATAGCTTTAATTTGTATTATAAAAAGTATTGCATTCATCGTTCTTTAAAACTTTAGTTTTGCCAGTAACTTCTATATAGCACTATATTAGTGCTGCAACAACCATTTTTGGAAACATTACTATAGACATTAGTTTTTTCTTTAGTCTTATTTTAGCTTTACTGCATAAACAAACATCGATTAATTAAATGTTTATTTTCTCAAAGAAAACAAAATATAAACACAAAAAGTGTGGATTAACGTACTTAACTAGCTAAAATTTATATTATAAACAGTCTTGCACTCATCGTTCTTTAAAATTTTAGTTTAGCCAGTATAAATGAAGTGTCATTTATAGCACTATATAAGTGCTGCAACAACCATTTTTGGAAACATTACTATCGAGATTAGTTTTTTCTTTAGTCTTTTTTTAGCTTTACTGCATAAACAAACATCGATTATTAAATGTTTATTTTCTCAAAGAAAACAAAATATAAACACAAAAAGTGTCGATTAACGTACTTTAGTAGCTACAATTTATATTTTAAAGAGTATTGCACTCATCGTTCTTTAAAACTTTAGTTTTGCAAGTAACTTCTTTTATAGCACTATATTAGTGTTGCAACAACCATTTTTGGAAACATTAGTATAGACATTAGTTTTTTCTTTAGTCTTATTTTAGCTTTATTGCATAAACAAACGTCAATTAAATAAATGTTTATTTTCTCAATTAAATCAAAATATAAACAAAAAGTGGGGATTAACGTACCTTACTAGCTACAATTTATAGTATAAAAAGTATTGCACCAATCGTTCTTTAACGTTAAGTTCTGCCAGTTATTTCTTTTATAGCACTGTATCAGTGCTGCAACAACAATTCTTGGAAACATTACTACAGACATTGGCTTTTTCTTAAGTCTTATTTTAGCTTTAGTGCATAAACAAACCTCAATTAATTAAATGTTTATTTTCTCGATTAAAACAAAATATAAACAAAAAGTGGGGATTAACGTACCTTACTAGCTACAATTTATATTATAAAAAGTATAGCATTCATCGTTCTTTAAAACTTTAGTTTTGCCAGTAACTTCTATATAGCACTATATTAGTGCTGCAACAACCATTTTTGGAAACATTACTATAGACATTAGTTTTTTCTTTAGTCTTATTTTAGCTTTACTGCATAAACAAACATCGATTAATTAAATGTTTATTTTCTCAAAGAAAACAAAATATAAACACAAAAGTGTCGATTAACGTACTTTAATAGCTACAATTTATATTATTAAAAGTATTGCACTCATCGTTCTTTAAAACTTTAGTTTTGCCAGTAACTTCTATATAGCACTATATTAGTGTTGCAACAACCATTTTTGGAAACATTAGTATAGACATTAGTTTTTTCTTTAGTCTTATTTTAGCTTTATTGCATAAACAAACGTCAATTAAATAAATGTTTATTTTCTCAATTAAAACAAAATATAAACAAAAAGTGGGGATTAACGTACCTTACTAGCTACAATTTATAGTATAAAAAGTATTGCACCAATCGTTCTTTAACGTTAAGTTCTGCCAGTTATTTCTTTTATAGCACTGTATCAGTGCTGCAACAACAATTCTTGGAAACATTACTACAGACATTGGCTTTTTCTTAAGTCTTATTTTAGCTTTAGTGCATAAACAAACCTCAATTAATTAAATGTTTATTTTCTCGATTAAAACAAAATATAAACATTAAAAGTGTGGATTAACGTACTTTAGTAGATTTAATTTATATTTTAAAGAGCATCGCACTCATCGTTCTTTAAAACTCTAGTTTTGCCAGTTACTTCTATATAGCACTATATTAGTGCTGCAACAACCATTTTTGGAAACATTACTATCGACATTACTTTTTTCTTTGGTCTTATTTTAGCTATACTGAATAAACAAACATCGATTGAATAAATGTTTATTTTCTCAATTAAAACAAAATATAAACAAAAAGTGGGGATTAAAGTACCTTACTAGCTACAATTTATATTATAAAAAGTATAGCATTCATCGTTCTTTAAAACTTTAGTTTTGCCAGTAACTTCTATATAGCACTATATTAGGGCTGCGACAACCATTTTTGGAAACATTACTATCGAGATTAGTTTTTTCTTTAGTCTTATTTTAGCTTTACTGAATAAACAAACATCGATTGAATAAATGTTTATTTTCTCAAAGAAAACAAAATATAAACACAAAAGTGTCGATTAACGTACTTTAATAGCTTTAATTTATATTTTAAAAAGTATTGCATTCATCGTTCTTTAAAACTTTAGTTTTGCCAGTAACTTCTATATAGCACTATATTAGTGCTGCAACAACCATTTTTGGAAACATTACTATAGACATTAGTTTTTTCTTTAGTCTTATTTTAGCTTTAATGCATAAACAAACATCGATTAATTAAATGTTTATTTTCTCAATTAAAACAAAATATAAACACAAAAAGTGTGGATTAACGTACTTACTAGCTACAATTTATATTATAAACAGTATTGCACTCATCGTTCTTTAAAACTTTAGTTTTGCCAGTATACTTCTCATTTATAGCACTATATTAGTGCTGCAACAACCATTTTTGGAAACATTACTATAGACATTAGTTTTTTCTTTAGTCTTATTTTAGCTTTACTGAATAAACAAACATCGATTAATTAAATGTTTATTTTCTCAAAGAAAACAAAATATAAACATTAAAAGTGTGGATTAACTACTATTAGGGCTGCGAAACAAACATCTAACAACAATTTTTGAATTACTATAGACATTTTTTTCTTTAGTCTTATTTTAGCTTTACTGAATAAACAAACATCGATTAATTAAATGTTTATTTTCTCAATTAAAACAAAATATAAACACAAAAAGTGTCGATTAACGTACTTTACTAGCTACAATTTATATTTTAAAAAGTATTGCACTCATCGTTCTTTAAAACTCTAGTTTTGCCAGTAACTTCTATATAGCACTATATTAGTGCTGCAACAACCATTTTTGGAAACATTACTATCGACATTAGTTTTTTCTTTGGTCTTATTTTAGCTTTCCTGAATAAACAAACATCGATTAATTAAATATTTATTTTCTCAAAGAAAACAAAATATAAACACAAAAAGTGTCGATTAACGTACTTTAATAGCTTTAGTTTGTATTGTAAAGAGTATAGCATTCATCGTTCTTTAAAACTCTAGTTTTGCCAGTAACTTCTATATAGCACTATATTAGTGCTGCAACAACCATTTTTGGAAACATTACTATAGACATTAGTTTTTTCTTTAGTCTTTTTTTAGCTTTACTGCATAAACAAACATCGATTAATTAAATGTTTATTTTCTCAAAGAAAACAAAATATAAACACAAAAAGTGTCGATTAACGTACTTTAGTAGCTGCAATTTATATTATAAAGAGTATTGCACTCATCGTTCTTTAAAACTTTAGTTTTGCCAGTAACTTCTATATAGCACTATATTAGTGCTGCAACAACCATTTTTGGAAACATTACTATAGACATTAGTTTTTTCTTTAGTCTTATTTTAGCTTTACTGCATAAACAAACATTGATTAATTAAATGTTTATTTTTTCAAAGAAAACAAAATATAAACACGGAAAGTGTGGATTAACGTACTTAACTAGCTAAAATTTATATTATAAACAGTCTTGCACTCATTGTTCTTTAAAATTTTAGTTTAGCCAGTATAAATGAAGTGTCATTTATAGCACTATATAAGTGCTGCAACAACCATTTTTGGAAACATTACTATAGACATTATTTTTTTCTTTAGTCTCATTTTAGCTTTACTGCAGAAACAAACATCGAATATTTAAATGTTTATTTTCTCTAAGAAAACAAAATATAAACACAAAAAGTGTCGATTAACGTACTTTAGTAGCTACAATTTATATTATAAAGAGCATTGCACTCATCGTTCTTTAAAACTTTAGTTTTGCCAGTTACTTCATTTATAGCACTATATTAGCGCTGCAACAACCATTTTTGGAAACATTACTATCGACATTAGTTTTTTCTTTAGTCTTTTTTTAGCTTTACTGCATAAACAAACATCGATTATTAAATGTTTATTTTCTCAAAGAAAACAAAATATAAACACAAAAAGTGTCGATTAACGTACTTTAGTAGCTACAATTTATATTTTAAAGAGTATTGCACTCATCGTTCTTTAAAACTTTAGTTTTGCAAGTAACTTCTTTTATAGCACTATATTAGTGTTGCAACAACCATTTTTGGAAACATTAGTATAGACATTAGTTTTTTCTTTAGTCTTATTTTAGCTTTATTGCATAAACAAACGTCAATTAAATAAATGTTTATTTTCTCAATTAAATCAAAATATAAACAAAAAGTGGGGATTAACGTACCTTACTAGCTACAATTTATAGTATAAAAAGTATTGCACCAATCGTTCTTTAACGTTAAGTTCTGCCAGTTATTTCTTTTATAGCACTGTATCAGTGCTGCAACAACAATTCTTGGAAACATTACTACAGACATTGGCTTTTTCTTAAGTCTTATTTTAGCTTTATTGCATAAACAAACGTCAATTAAATAAATGTTTATTTTCTCGATTAAAACAAAATATAAACATTAAAAGTGTGGATTAACGTACTTTAGTAGATTTAATTTATATTTTAAAGAGCATCGCACTCATCGTTCTTTAAAACTCTAGTTTTGCCAGTTACTTCTATATAGCACTATATTAGTGCTGCAACAACCATTTTTGGAAACATTACTATCGACATTACTTTTTTCTTTGGTCTTATTTTAGCTATACTGAATAAACAAACATCGATTGAATAAATGTTTATTTTCTCAATTAAAACAAAATATAAACAAAAAGTGGGGATTAAAGTACCTTACTAGCTACAATTTATATTATAAAAAGTATAGCATTCATCGTTCTTTAAAACTTTAGTTTTGCCAGTAACTTCTATATAGCACTATATTAGGGCTGCGACAACCATTTTTGGAAACATTACTATCGAGATTAGTTTTTTCTTTAGTCTTTTTTTAGCTTTACTGAATAAACAAACATCGATTAATTAAATGTTTATGTTCTCAAAAAAAACAAAATATAAACACAAGAAGTGTCGATTAACGTACTTTAATAGCTTTAATTTGTATTATAAAAAGTATTGCATTCATCGTTCTCTAAAACTCTAGTTTTGCCAGTAACTTCTATATAGCACTATATTAGTGCTGCAACAACCATTTTTGGAAACATTACTATAGACATTAGTTTTTTCTTTAGTCTTATTTTAGCTTTACTGCATAAACAAACATCGATTAATTAAATGTTTATTTTCTCAAAGAAAACAAAATATAAACACAAAAAGTATCGATTAACGTACTTTACTAGCTACAATTTATATTATAAACAGTCTTGCACTCATCGTTCTTTAAAATTTTAGTTTAGCCAGTATAAATGAAGTGTCATTTATAGCACTATATAAGTGCTGCAACAACCATTTTTGGAAACATTACTATCGACATTAGTTTTTTCTTTAGTCTTTTTTTAGCTTTACTGCATAAACAAACATCGATTATTAAATGTTTATTTTCTCAAAGAAAACAAAATATAAACACAAAAAGTGTCGATTAACGTACTTTAGTAGCTACAATTTATATTTTAAAGAGTATTGCACTCATCGTTCTTTAAAACTTTAGTTTTGCAAGTAACTTCTTTTATAGCACTATATTAGTGTTGCAACAACCATTTTTGGAAACATTAGTATAGACATTAGTTTTTTCTTTAGTCTTATTTTAGCTTTATTGCATAAACAAACGTCAATTAAATAAATGTTTATTTTCTCAATTAAAACAAAATATAAACAAAAAGTGGGGATTAACGTACCTTACTAGCTACAATTTATAGTATAAAAAGTATTGCACCAATCGTTCTTTAACGTTAAGTTCTGCCAGTTATTTCTTTTATAGCACTGTATCAGTGCTGCAACAACAATTCTTGGAAACATTACTACAGACATTGGCTTTTTCTTAAGTCTTATTTTAGCTTTAGTGCATAAACAAACCTCAATTAATTAAATGTTTATTTTCTCGATTAAAACAAAATATAAACATTAAAAGTGTGGATTAACGTACCTTACTAGCTACAATTTATATTATAAAAAGTATAGCATTCATCGTTCTTTAAAACTTTAGTTTTGCCAGTAACTTCTATATAGCACTATATTAGGGCTGCAACAACCATTTTTGGAAACATTACTATCGACATTAGTTTTTTCTTTAGTCTTATTTTAGCTTTACTGAATAAACAAACATCGATTAATTAAATGTTTATTTTCTCAAAGAAAACAAAATATAAACACAAGAAGTGTCGATTAACGTACTTTAATAGCTACAATTTATATTTTAAAGAGTATTGCACTCATCGTTCTTTAAAACTTTAGTTTTGCCAGTAACTTCTATATAGCACTATATTAGTGTTGCAACAACCATTTTTGGAAACATTAGTATAGACATTAGTTTTTTCTTTAGTCTTATTTTAGCTTTATTGCATAAACAAACGTCAATTAAATAAATGTTTATTTTCTCAATTAAATCAAAATATAAACAAAAAGTGGGGATTAACGTACCTTACTAGCTACAATTTATAGTATAAAAAGTATTGCACCAATCGTTCTTTAACGTTAAGTTCTGCCAGTTATTTCTTTTATAGCACTGTATCAGTGCTGCAACAACAATTCTTGGAAACATTACTACAGACATTGGCTTTTTCTTAAGTCTTATTTTAGCTTTAGTGCATAAACAAACCTCAATTAATTAAATGTTTATTTTCTCGATTAAAACAAAATATAAACATTAAAAGTGTGGATTAACGTACTTTAGTAGATTTAATTTATATTTTAAAGAGCATCGCACTCATCGTTCTTTAAAACTCTTGTTTTGCCAGTTACTTCTATATAGCACTATATTAGTGCTGCAACAACCATTTTTGGAAACATTACTATCGACATTACTTTTTTCTTTGGTCTTATTTTAGCTATACTGAATAAACAAACATCGATTGAATAAATGTTTATTTTCTCAATTAAAACAAAATATAAACAAAAAGTGGGGATTAAAGTACCTTACTAGCTACAATTTATATTATAAAAAGTATAGCATTCATCGTTCTTTAAAACTTTAGTTTTGCCAGTAACTTCTATATAGCACTATATTAGGGCTGCGACAACCATTTTTGGAAACATTACTATCGAGATTAGTTTTTTTTTAGTCTTTTTTTAGCTTTACTGCATAAACAAACATCGATTATTAAATGTTTATTTTCTCAAAGAAAACAAAATATAAACACAAAAAGTGTCGATTAACGTACTTTAATAGCTTTAATTTATATTTTAAAAAGTATTGCATTCATCGTTCTTTAAAACTTTAGTTTTGCCAGTAACTTCTATATAGCACTATATTAGTGCTGCAACAACCATTTTTGGAAACATTACTATAGACATTAGTTTTTTCTTTAGTCTTATTTTAGCTTTAATGCATAAACAAACATCGATTAATTAAATGTTTATTTTCTCAAAGAAAACAAAATATAAACACAAAAAGTGTGGATTAACGTACTTTACTAGCTAAAATTTATATTATAAACAGTATTGCACTCATCGTTCTTTAAAATGTTAGTTTAGCCAGTATAAATTCTCATTTATAGCACTATATAAGTGCTGCAACAACCATTTTTGGAAACATTACTATAGACATTAGTTTTTTCTTTAGTCTTATTTTAGCTTTACTGAATAAACAAACATCGATTAATTAAATGTTTATTTTCTCAAAGAAAACAAAATATAAACACAAGAAGTGTCGATTAACGTACTTTAATAGCTTTAATTTATATTTTAAAAAGTATTGCATTCATCGTTCTTTAAAACTTTAGTTTTGCCAGTAACTTCTATATAGCACTATATTAGTGCTGCAACAACCATTTTTGGAAACATTACTATAGACATTAGTTTTTTCTTTAGTCTTATTTTAGCTTTACTGAATAAACAAACATCGATTAATTAAATGTTTATTTTCTCAAAGAAAACAAAATATAAACACAAGAAGTGTCGATTAACGTACTTTAATAGCTTTAATTTGTATTTTAAAAAGTAAAGCATTCATCGTTCTTTAAAACTTTAGTTTTGCCAGTAACTTCTATATAGCACTATATTAGTGCTGCAACAACCATTTTTGGAAACATTACTATAGACATTAGTTTTTTCTTTAGTCTTATTTTAGCTTTACTGCATAAACAAACATCGATTAAATAAATGTTTTTTTTCTCAAAGAAAACAAAATATAAACAAATAGTGGGGATTAACGTTTTTTACTATCTACAATTTATATTATAAACAGTCTTGCACTCATCGTTCTTTAAATTTTAGTTTAGCCAGTATAAATGAAGTGTCATTTATAGCACTATATAAGTGCTGCAACAACCATTTTTGGAAACATTACTATCGACATTATTTTTTTCTTTAGTCTCATTTTAGCTCTACTGCAGAAACAAACATCGAATATTTAAATGTTTATTTTCTCAAAGAAAACAAAATATAAACACAAAAAGTGTCGATTAACGTACTTTAGTAGCTACAATTTATATTTTAAAGAGTATTGCACTCATCGTTCTTTAAAACTTTAGTTTTGCAAGTAACTTCTTTTATAGCACTATATTAGTGTTGCAACAACCATTTTTGGAAACATTAGTATAGACATTAGTTTTTTGTTTAGTCTTATTATAGCTTTATTGCATCAACAAACGTCAATTAAATAAATGTTTATTTTCTCAATTAAATCAAAATATAAGCAAAAAGTGGGGATTAACGCACCTAGCTACTAGCTACAACTTATAGTATAAAAAGTATTGCACCAATCGTTCTTTAACGTTAAGTTCTGCCAGTTATTTCTTTTATAGCACTGTATCAGTGCTGCAACAACAATTCTTGGAAACATTACTACAGACATTGGCTTTTTCTTAAGTCTTATTTTAGCTTTAGTGCATAAACAAACCTCAATTAATTAAATGTTTATTTTCTCGATTAAAACAAAATATAAACATTAAAAGTGTGGATTAACGTACTTCAGTAGATTTAATTTATATTTTAAAGAGCATCGCACTCATCGTTCTTTAAAACTCTAGTTTTGCCAGTTACTTCTATATAGCACTATATTAGTGCTGCAACAACCATTTTTGGAAACATTACTATCGACATTAATTTTTTTCTTTGGTCTTATTTTAGCTATACTGAATAAACAAACATCGATTGAATAAATGTTTATTTTCTCAATTAAAACAAAATATAAACAAAAAGTGGGGATTAAAGTACCTTACTAGCTACAATTTATATTATAAAAAGTATAGCATTCATCGTTCTTTAAAACTTTAGTTTTGCCAGTAACTTCTATATAGCACTATATTAGGGCTGCGACAACCATTTTTGGAAACATTACTATCGAGATTAGTTTTTTCTTTAGTCTTATTTTAGCTTTACTGAATAAACAAACATCGATTAATTAAATGTTTATGTTCTCAAGAAAACAAAATATAAACACAAGAAGTGTCGATTAACGTACTTTAATAGCTTTAATTTGTATTTTAAAAAGTAAAGCATTCATCGTTCTTTAAAACTTTAGTTTTGCCAGTAACTTCTATATAGCACTATATTAGTGCTGCAACAACCATTTTTGGAAACATTACTATAGACATTAGTTTTTTCTTTAGTCTTATTTTAGCTTTACTGCATAAACAAACATTGATTAATTAAATGTTTATTTTTTCAAAGAAAACAAAATATAAACACGGAAAGTGTGGATTAACGTACTTAACTAGCTAAAATTTATATTATAAACAGTCTTGCACTCATCGTTCTTTAAAATTTTAGTTTAGCCAGTATAAATGAAGTGTCATTTATAGCACTATATAAGTGCTGCAACAACCATTTTTGGAAACATTATTATAGACATTATTTTTTTCTTTAGTCTCATTTTAGCTCTACTGCAGAAACAAACATCGAATATTTAAATGTTTATTTTCTCTAAGAAAACAAAATATAAACACAAAAAGTGTCGATTAACGTACTTTAGTAGCTACAATTTATATTTTAAAGAGTATTGCACTCATCGTTCTTTAAAACTTTAGTTTTGCAAGTAACTTCTTTTATAGCACTATATTAGTGTTGCAACAACCATTTTTGGAAACATTAGTATAGACATTAGTTTTTCTTTAGTCTTATTTTAGCTTTATTGCATCAACAAACGTCAATTAAATAAATGTTTATTTTCTCAATTAAATCAAAATATAAACAAAAAGTGGGGATTAACGTACCTTACTAGCTACAATTTATATTATAAAAAGTATAGCATTCATCGTTCTTTAAAACTTTAGTTTTGCCAGTAACTTCTATATAGCACTATATTAGGGCTGCGACAACCATTTTTGGAAACATTACTATCGAGATTAGTTTTTTCTTTAGTCTTATTTTAGCTTTACTGAATAAACAAACATCGATTAATTAAATGTTTATGTTCTCAAAGAAAACAAAAAATATACACAAGAAGTGTCGATTAACGTACTTTAATAGCTTTAATTTGTATTTTAAAAAGTAAAGCATTCATCGTTCTTTAAAACTTTAGTTTTGCCAGTAACTTCTATATAGTACTATATTAGTGCTGCAACAACCATTTTTGGAAACATTACTATAGACATTAGTTTTTCTTTGGTCTTATTTTAGCTTTACTGCATAAACAAACATTGATTAATTAAATGTTTATTTTTTCAAAGAAAACAAAATATAAGCACGGAAAGTGTGGATTAACGTACTTAACTAGCTAAAATTTATATTATAAACAGTCTTGCACTCATCGTTCTTTAAAATTTTAGTTTAGCCAGTATAAATGAAGTGTCATTTATAGCACTATATAGGTGCTGCAACAACCATTTTTGGAAACATTATTATAGACATTATTTTTTTCTTTAGTCTCATTTTAGCTCTACTGCAGAAACAAACATCGAATATTTAAATGTTTATTTTCTCTAAGAAAACAAAATATAAACACAGAAAGTGTCGATTAACGTACTTTAGTAGCTACAATTTATATTTTAAAGAGTATTGCACTCATCGTTCTTTAAAACTTTAGTTTTGCAAGTAACTTCTTTTATAGCACTATATTAGTGTTGCAACAACCATTTTTGGAAACATTAGTATAGACATTAGTTTTTCTTTAGTCTTATTATAGCTCTATTGCATCAACAAACGTCAATTAAATAAATGTTTATTTTCTCAATTAAATCAAAATATAAACAAAAAGTGGGGATTAACGTACCTTACTAGCTACAATTTATATTATAAAAAGTATAGCATTCATCGTTCTTTAAAACTTTAGTTTTGCCAGTAACTTCTATATAGCACTATATTAGGGCTGCGACAACCATTTTTGGAAACATTACTATCGAGATTAGTTTTTTCTTTAGTCTTATTTTAGCTTTCCTGAATAAACAAACATCGATTAATTAAATGTTTATGTTCTCAAAGAAAACAAAATATATACACAAGAAGTGTCGATTAACGTACTTTAATAGCTTTAATTTGTATTTTAAAAAGTAAAGCATTCATCGTTCTTTAAAACTTTAGTTTTGCCAGTAACTTCTATATAGCACTATATTAGTGCTGCAACAACCATTTTTGGAAACATTACTATAGACATTAGTTTTTTCTTTGGCTTATTTTAGCTTTACTGCATAAACAAACATCGATTATTAAATGTTTATTTTCTCAAAGAAAACAAAATATAAACACGGAAAGTGTGGATTAACGTACTTAACTAGCTAAAATTTATATTATAAACAGTCTTGCACTCATCGTTCTTTAAAATTTTAGTTTAGCCAGTCTAAATGAAGTGTCATTTATAGCACTATATAAGTGCTGCAACAACCATTTTTGGAAACATTACTATCGACATTAGTTTTTTCTTTAGTCTTATTTTAGCTTTACTGCAGAAACAAAAATCGAATAATTACATGTTTATTTTCTCAAAGAAAACAAAATATAAAAACAATAAGTGTCGATTAACGTACTTTAGTAGCTACAATTTATATTATAAAGAGTATTGCACTCATCGTTCTTTAAAACTTTAGTTTTGCCAGTAACTTCTATATAGCACTATATTAGTGCTGCAACAACCATTTTTGGAAACATTACTATCGAGATTAGTTTTTTCTTTAGTCTTATTTTAGCTTTACTGAATAAACAAACATCGATTAATTAAATGTTTATGTTCTCAAAGAAAACAAAATATAAACACAAGAAGTGTCGATTAACGTACTTTAATAGCTTTAATTTGTATTTTAAAAAGTAAAGCATTCATCGTTCTTTAAAACTTTAGTTTTGCCAGTAACTTCTATATAGCACTATATTAGTGCTGCAACAACCATTTTTGGAAACATTACTATAGACATTAGTTTTTTCTTTGGCTTATTTTAGCTTTACTGCATAAACAAACATTGATTAATTAAATGTTTATTTTTTCAAAGAAAACAAAATATAAACACGGAAAGTGTGGATTAACGTACTTAACTAGCTAAAATTTATATTATAAACAGTCTTGCACTCATCGTTCTTTAAAATTTTAGTTTAGCCAGTCTAAATGAAGTGTCATTTATAGCACTATATAAGTGCTGCAACAACCATTTTTGGAAACATTACTATCGACATTAGTTTTTTCTTTAGTCTTTTTTTAGCTTTACTGCATAAGCAAACATCGATTATTAAATGTTTATTTTCTCAAAGAAAACAAAATATAAACACGGAAAGTGTGGATTAACGTACTTAACTAGCTAAAATTTATATTATAAACAGTCTTGCACTCATCGTTCTTTAAAATTTTAGTTTAGCCAGTCTAAATGAAGTGTCATTTATAGCACTATATAAGTGCTGCAACAACCATTTTTGGAAACATTACTATCGACATTAGTTTTTTCTTTAGTCTTATTTTAGCTTTACTGCAGAAACAAAAATCGAATAATTACATGTTTATTTTCTCAAAGAAAACAAAATATAAAAACAATAAGTGTCGATTAACGTACTTTAGTAGCTACAATTTATATTATAAAGAGTATTGCACTCATCGTTCTTTAAAACTTTAGTTTTGCCAGTAACTTCTATATAGCACTATATTAGTGCTGCAACAACCATTTTTGGAAACATTACTATAGACATTAGTTTTTTCTTTGGCTTATTTTAGCTTTACTGCATAAACAAACATTGATTAATTAAATGTTTATTTTTTCAAAGAAAACAAAATATAAAGACGGAAAGTGTGGATTAACGTACTTAACTAGCTAAAATTTATATTATAAACTGTCTTGCACTCATCGTTCTTTAAAATTTTAGTTTAGCCAGTCTAAATGAAGTGTCATTTATAGCACTATATAAGTGCTGCAACAACCATTTTTGAAACATTACTATCGACATTAGTTTTTTTTTAGTCTTTTTTTAGCTTTACTGCATAAACAAACATCGATTATTAAATGTTTATTTTCTCAAAGAAAACAAAATATAAACACAAAAAGTGTCGATTAACGTACTTTAGTAGCTACAATTTATATTTTAAAGAGTATTGCACTCATCGTTCTTTAAAACTTTAGTTTTGCAAGTAACTTCTTTTATAGCACTATATTAGTGTTGCAACAACCATTTTTGGAAACATTAGTGTAGACATTAGTTTTTTCTTTAGTCTTATTTTAGCTTTAATGCATAAACAAACGTCAATTAAATAAAAGTTTATTTTCTCAATTAAAACAAAATATAAACATGAAAAGTGTGGATTAACGTACCTTACTAGCTACAATTTATATTATAAACAGTATTGCACCCATCGTTCTTTAACGTTTAGTTCTGCCAGTTACTTCTTTTATAGCACTATATTAGCGCTGCAACAACCATTTTTGGAAACATTACTATCGACATTAGTTTTTTCTTTGGTCTTATTTTAGCTTTCCTGAATAAACAAACATCGATTAATTAAATATTTATTTTCTCAAAGAAAACAAAATATAAACACAAAAAGTGTCGATTAATGTACTTTAGTAGCTTTAGTTTGTATTGTAAAGAGTATAGCATTCATCATTCTTTAAAACTCTAGTTTTGCCAGTAACTTCTATATAGCACTATATTAGTGCTGCAACAACCATTTTTGGAAACATTACTATAGACATTAGTTTTTTCTTTAGTCTTTTTTTAGCTTTACTACATAAACAAACATCGATTAATTAAATGTTTATTTTCTCAAAGAAAACAAAATATAAACACAAAAAGTGTCGATTAACGTACTTTAGTAGCTGCAATTTATATTATAAAGAGTATTGCATTCATCGTTCTTTAAAACTTTAGTTTTGCCAGTAACTTCTATATAGCACTATATTAGTGCTGCAACAACCATTTTTGGAAACATTACTATAGACATTAGTTTTTTCTTTAGTCTTATTTTAGCTTTACTGCATAAACAAACATTGATTAATTAAATGTTTATTTTTTCAAAGAAAACAAAATATAAACACGGAAAGTGTGGATTAACGTACTTAACTAGCTAAAATTTATACTTTAAACAGTCTTGCACTCATTGTTCTTTAAAATTTTAGTTTAGCCAGTATAAATGAAGTGTCATTTATAGCACTATATAAGTGCTGCAACAACCATTTTTGGAAACATTACTATAGACATTATTTTTTTCTTTAGTCTCATTTTAGCTTTACTGCAGAAACAAACATCGAATATTTAAATGTTTATTTTCTCTAAGAAAACAAAATATAAACACAAAAAGTGTCGATTAACGTACTTTAGTAGCTACAATTTATATTATAAAGAGCATTGCACTCATCGTTCTTTAAAACTTTAGTTTTGCCAGTTACTTCATTTATAGCACTATATTAGCGCTGCAACAACCATTTTTGGAAACATTACTATCGACATTAGTTTTTTCTTTAGTCTTTTTTTAGCTTTACTGCATAAACAAACATCGATTATTAAATGTTTATTTTCTCAAAGAAAACAAAATATAAACACAAAAAGTGTCGATTAACGTACTTTAGTAGCTACAATTTATATTTTAAAGAGTATTGCACTCATCGTTCTTTAAAACTTTAGTTTTGCAAGTAACTTCTTTTATAGCACTATATTAGTGTTGCAACAACCATTTTTGGAAACATTAGTATAGACATTAGTTTTTTCTTTAGTCTTATTTTAGCTTTATTGCATAAACAAACGTCAATTAATTAAATGTTTATTTTCTCAATTAAAACAAAATATAAACAAAAAGTGGGGATTAACATACCTTACTAGCTACAATTTATAGTATAAAAAGTATTGCACCAATCGTTCTTTAACGTTAAGTTCTGCCAGTTATTTCTTTTATAGCACTGTATCAGTGCTGCAACAACAATTCTTGGAAACATTACTACAGACATTGGCTTTTTCTTAAGTCTTATTTTAGGTTTAGTGCATAAACAAACATCGATTAATTAAATGTTTATTTTCTCAAAGAAAACAAAATATAAACACAAAAAGTGTCGATTAACGTACTTTAATAGCTTTAATTTGTATTTTAAAAAGTAAAGCATTCATCGTTCTTTAAAACTTTACTTTTGCCAGTAACTTCTATATAGCACTATATTAGTGCTGCAACAACCATTTTTGGAAACATTACTATATACATTAGTTTTTTCTTTAGTCTTATTTTAGCTTTACTGCATAAACAAACATCGATTATTAAATGTTTATTGTCTCAAAAAAAACAAAATATAAACACAAAAAGTGTGGATTAACGTACTTTAGTAGATTTAATTTATATTTTAAAGAGTATTGCACTCATCGTTCTTTAAAACTCTAGTTTTGCCAGTTACTTCTATATAGCACTATATTAGTGCTGCAACAACCATTTTTGGAAACATTACTATCGACATTACTTTTTTCTTTGGTCTTATTTTAGCTATACTGAATAAACAAACATCGATTGAATAAATGTTTATTTTCTCAATTAAAACAAAATATAAACAAAAAGTGGGGATTAAAGTACCTTACTAGCTACAATTTATATTATAAAAAGTATAGCATTCATCGTTCTTTAAAACTTTAGTTTTGCCAGTAACTTCTATATAGCACTATATTAGGGCTGCGACAACCATTTTTGGAAACATTACTATCGAGATTAGTTTTTTCTTTAGTCTTTTTTTAGCTTTACTGCATAAACAAACATCGATTAAATAAATTTTTTTTTCTCAAAGAAAACAAAATATAAACAAATAGTGGGGATTAACGTTTTTTACTATCTACAATTTATATTATAAACAGTCTTGCACTCATCGTTCTTTAAAATTTTAGTTTAGCCAGTATAAATGAAGTGTCATTTATAGCACTATATAAGTGCTGCAACAACCATTTTTGGAAACATTACTATAGACATTATTTTTTTCTTTAGTCTCATTTTAGCTCTACTGCAGAAACAAACATCGAATATTTAAATGTTTATTTTCTCAAAGAAAACAAAATATAAACACAAAAAGTGTCGATTAACGTACTTTAGTAGCTTTAATTTATATTTTAAAGAGTATTGCACTCATCGTTCTTTAAAACTTTAGTTTTGCAAGTAACTTCTTTTATACCGGGTGCGCCAAAATAAACTATGCACTTTTGGCAGGCCACGATAAATCGTAGACAGGACCGATTTTGAAGATTTATGATTTGATCTTTAGCAGAAAGCCTGAATTAGATTCTAGGATTTTTTTGCAAATTTTTCTGTTTTCAGTTTTTAGAGCTACAAGCGAGTTTCTTAAGATTTTCGTTTTCGAAAACACTGAAAACGATCAAAAACGTCGATCAAGCTTTCTAAAGAATCGACATGAATGGACAAAGTGAAAACGTTTTCGTGGTGATTTGGGATTTAGAAATCGACTAATAGTAAGCTGCTGTAAGAGAGTTCGTACTATCTTGGGAGAAATGTAATAATATTTTCAAGGATATAAAGAAATGTCTTTTCTTTTGTAATGTCATTGAATTTATGCTTTGGTGCAAGTAGTGTTCCTGTGTCAAGGGGGTTAAAAAGACAAGCGAGGAAGCGTCATGAGGCCAGCAAGCATGGAGTCTTGTTACATTTTTAATTTTGTGATGGCTTTTGGGGCGGCACTTTATTGTAACTACTACAGAATTTCGCAACAGGCCAATCGTTGTAATAACGCTCGTGCAGAAGTTTACAATAGTCAATTTACAAATCCAAAATCACGCTGAAAACGCTTTCTCTTTGTCCATTCGTGTTGAGTCTTTAGAAAAATTTGATCAACGTTTTTTGATCGTTTTCAGTGTTTTTGAAAACGAAAATTTTAAGAAACTCGCTTGTGGCTCTAAAAAGTGAAAACGGAAAAATTTGTAAAAAATCCTAGAATCTAATTCAGGCTTTCTGCTAAAGATTAAGTCATAAGTCTTCAAAATCGGTCCAGTGTAGGATTTATCGTGGCCTGCCAAACGTGCATAGTTTATTTTGGCGCACCCGGTAGCACTATATTAGTGTTGCAACAACCATTTTTGGAAACATTAGTATAGACATTAGTTTTTTGTTTAGTCTTATTATAGCTTTATTGCATCAACAAACGTCAATTAAATAAATGTTTATTTTCTCAATTAAATCAAAATATAAGCAAAAAGTGGGGATAAACGCACCTTACTAGCTACAATTTATAGTATAAAAAGTATTGCACCAATCGTTCTTTAACGTTAGTTCTGCCAGTTATTTCTTTTATAGCACTGTATCAGTGCTGCAACAACAACTCTTGGAAACATTACTACAGACATTGGCTTTTTCTTTAGTCTTATTTTAGCTTTACTGAATAAACAAACATCGATTAATTAAATGTTTATGTTCTCAAAGAAAACAAAATATAAACACAAGAAGTGTCGATTAACGTACTTTAATAGCTTTAATTTGTATTTTAAAAAGTAAAGCATTCATCGTTCTTTAAAACTTTAGTTTTGCCAGTAACTTCTATATAGCACTATATTAGGGCTGCGACAACCATTTTTGGAAACATTACTATCGAGATTAGTTTTTTCTTTAGTCTTATTTTAGCTTTACTGAATAAACAAATATCGATTTATTAAATGTTTATGTTCTCAAAGAAAACAAAATATAAACACAAGAAGTGTGGATTAACGTACTTTAATAGCTTTAATTTGTATTTTAAAAAGTAAAGCATTCATCGTTCTTTAAAACTTTAGTTTTGCCAGTAACTTCTATATAGCACTATATTAGGGCTGCGACAACCATTTTTGGAAACATTACTATCGAGATTAGTTTTTTCTTTAGTCTTATTTTAGCTTTACTGCATAAACAAACATTGATTAATTAAATGTTTATTTTTTCAAAGAAAACAAAGTATAAGCACGGAAAGTGTGGATTAACGTACTTAACTAGCTAAAATTTATATTATAAACAGTCTTGCACTCATCGTTCTTTAAAACTTTAGTTTTGCCAGTAACTTCTATATAGCACTATATTAGTGCTGCAACAACCATTTTTGGAAACATTACTATAGACATTAGTTTTTTCTTTAGTCTTATTTTAGCTTTACTGCATAAACAAACATTGATTAATTAAATGTTTATTTTTTCAAAGAAAACAAAATATAAGCACGGAAAGTGTGGATTAACGTACTTAACTAGCTAAAATTTATATTATAAACAGTCTTGCACTCATCGTTCTTTAAAACTTTAGTTTTGCCAGTAACTTCTATATAGCACTATATTAGTGCTGCAACAACCATTTTTGGAAACATTACTATAGACATTAGTTTTTTCTTTAGTCTTATTTTAGCTTTACTGCATCAACAAACATTGATTAATTAAATGTTTATTTTTTCAAAGAAAACAAAATATAAACACGGAAAGTGTGGATTAACGTACTTAACTAGCTAAAATTTATATTATAAACAGTCTTGCACTCATTGTTCTTTAAAATTTTAGTTTAGCCAGTATAAATGAAGTGTCATTTATAGCACTATATAAGTGCTGCAACAACCATTTTTGGAAACATTACTATAGACATTATTTTTTTCTTTAGTCTCATTTTAGCTTTACTGCAGAAACAAACATCGAATATTTAAATGTTTATTTTCTCTAAGAAAACAAAATATAAACACAAAAAGTGTCGATTAACGTACTTTAGTAGCTACAATTTATATTATAAAGAGCATTGCACTCATCGTTCTTTAAAACTTTAGTTTTGCCAGTTACTTCATTTATAGTACTATATTAGCGCTGCAACAACCATTTTTGGAAACATTACTATCGACATTAGTTTTTTCTTTAGTCTTTTTTTAGCTTTACTGCATAAACAAACATCGATTATTAAATGTTTATTTTCTCAAAGAAAACAAAATATAAACACAAAAAGTGTCGATTAACGTACTTTAGTAGCTACAATTTATATTTTAAAGAGTATTGCACTCATCGTTCTTTAAAACTTTAGTTTTGCAAGTAACTTCTTTTATAGCACTATATTAGTGTTGCAACAACCATTTTTGGAAACATTAGTATAGACATTAGTTTTTTCTTTAGTCTTATTTTAGCTTTATTGCATAAACAAACGTCAATTAAATAAATGTTTATTTTCTCAATTAAATCAAAATATAAACAAAAAGTGGGGATTAACGTACCTTACTAGCTACAATTTATAGTATAAAAAGTATTGCACCAATCGTTCTTTAACGTTAAGTTCTGCCAGTTATTTCTTTTATAGCACTGTATCAGTGCTGCAACAACAATTCTTGGAAACATTACTACAGACATTGGCTTTTTCTTAAGTCTTATTTTAGGTTTAGTGCATAAACAAACCTCAATTAATTAAATGTTTATTTTCTCGATTAAAACAAAATATAAACATTGAAAGTGTGGATTAACGTACTTTAGTAGATTTAATTTATATTTTAAAGAGTATTGCACTCATCGTTCTTTAAAACTCTAGTTTTGCCAGTTACTTCTATATAGCACTATATTAGTGCTGCAACAACCATTTTTGGAAACATTACTATCGACATTACTTTTTTCTTTGGTCTTATTTTAGCTATACTGAATAAACAAACATCGATTGAATAAATGTTTATTTTCTCAATTAAAACAAAATATAAACAAAAAGTGGGGATTACAGTACCTTACTAGCTACAATTTATATTATAAAAAGTATAGCATTCATCGTTCTTTAAAACTTTAGATTTGGCAGTAACTTCTATATAGCACTATATTAGGGCTGCGACAACCATTTTTGGAAACATTACTTTCGAGATTAGTTTTTTCTTTAGTCTTATTTTAGCTTTACTGAATAAACAAATATCGATTAATTAAATGTTTATGTTCTCAAAGAAAACAAAATATAAACACAAGAAGTGTCGATTAACGTACTTTAATAGCTTTAATTTGTATTTTAAAAAGTAAAGCATTCATCGTTCTTTAAAACTTTAGTTTTGCCAGTAACTTCTATATAGCACTATATTAGGGCTGCGACAACCATTTTTGGAAACATTACTATCGAGATTAGTTTTTTCTTTAGTCTTATTTTAGCTTTACTGCATAAACAAACATCGATTAAATAAATTTTTTTTTCTCAAAGAAAACAAAATATAAACAAATAGTGGGGATTAACGTTTTTTACTATCTACAATTTATATTATAAACAGTCTTGCACTCATCGTTCTTTAAAATTTTAGTTTAGCCAGTATAAATGAAGTGTCATTTATAGCACTATATAAGTGCTGCAACAACCATTTTTGGAAACATTACTATAGACATTATTTTTTTCTTTAGTCTCATTTTAGCTCTACTGCAGAAACAAACATCGAATATTTAAATGTTTATTTTCTCAAAGAAAACAAAATATAAACACAAAAAGTGTCGATTAACGTACTTTAGTAGCTTTAATTTATATTTTAAAGAGTATTGCACTCATCGTTCTTTAAAACTTTAGTTTTGCAAGTAACTTCTTTTATAGCACTATATTAGTGTTGCAACAACCATTTTTGGAAACATTAGTATAGACATTAGTTTTTTGTTTAGTCTTATTATAGCTTTATTGCATCAACAAACGTCAATTAAATAAATGTTTATTTTCTCAATTAAATCAAAATATAAGCAAAAAGTGGGGATAAACGCACCTTACTAGCTATAATTTATAGTATAAAAAGTATTGCACCAATCGTTCTTTAACGTTAGTTCTGCCAGTTATTTCTTTTATAGCACTGTATCAGTGCTGCAACAACAACTCTTGGAAACATTACTACAGACATTGCCTTTTTCTTTAGTCTTATTTTAGCTTTACTGAATAAACAAACATCGATTAATTAAATGTTTATTTTCTCGATTAAAACAAAATATAAACATTGAAAGTGTGGATTAACGTACTTTAATAGCTTTAATTTATATTTTAAAAAGTATTGCATTCATCGTTCTTTAAAACTTTAGTTTTGCCAGTAACTTCTATATAGCACTATATTAGGGCTGCGACAACCATTTTTGGAAACATTACTATCGAGATTAGTTTTTTCTTTAGTCTTATTTTAGCTTTACTGCATAAACAAACATCGATTAAATAAATTTTTTTTTCTCAAAGAAAACAAAATATAAACAAATAGTGGGGATTAACGTTTTTTACTATCTACAATTTATATTATAAACAGTCTTGCACTCATCGTTCTTTAAAATTTTAGTTTAGCCAGTATAAATGAAGTGTCATTTATAGCACTATATAAGTGCTGCAACAACCATTTTTGGAAACATTACTATAGACATTATTTTTTTCTTTAGTCTCATTTTAGCTCTACTGCAGAAACAAACATCGAATATTTAAATGTTTATTTTCTCAAAGAAAACAAAATATAAACACAAAAAGTGTCGATTAACGTACTTTAATAGCTTTAATTTGTATTTTAAAAAGTAAAGCATTCATCGTTCTTTAAAACTTTAGTTTTGCCAGTAACTTCTATATAGCACTATATTAGGGCTGCGACAACCATTTTTGGAAACATTACTATCGAGATTAGTTTTTTCTTTAGTCTTATTTTAGCTTTACTGAATAAACAAACATCGATTGAATAAATGTTTATTTTCTCAATTAAAACAAAATATAAACAAAAAGTGGGGATTAAAGTACCTTACTAGCTACAATTTATATTATAAAAAGTATAGCATTCATCGTTCTTTAAAACTTTAGATTTTGCAGTAACTTCTATATAGCACTATATTAGGGCTGCGACAACCATTTTTGGAAACATTACTTTCGAGATTAGTTTTTTCTTTAGTCTTATTTTAGCTTTACTGAATAAACAAATATCGATTAATTAAATGTTTATGTTCTCAAAGAAAACAAAATATAAACACAAGAAGTGTCGATTAACGTACTTTAATAGCTTTAATTTGTATTTTAAAAAGTAAAGCATTCATCGTTCTTTAAAACTTTAGTTTTGCCAGTAACTTCTATATAGCACTATATTAGGGCTGCGACAACCATTTTTGGAAACATTACTATCGAGATTAGTTTTTTCTTTAGTCTTATTTTAGCTTTACTGCATAAACAAACATCGATTAAATAAATTTTTTTTTCTCAAAGAAAACAAAATATAAACAAATAGTGGGGATTAACGTTTTTTACTATCTACAATTTATATTATAAACAGTCTTGCACTCATCGTTCTTTAAAATTTTAGTTTAGCCAGTATAAATGAAGTGTCATTTATAGCACTATATAAGTGCTGCAACAACCATTTTTGGAAACATTACTATAGACATTATTTTTTTCTTTAGTCTCATTTTAGCTCTACTGCAGAAACAAACATCGAATATTTAAATGTTTATTTTCTCAAAGAAAACAAAATATAAACACAAAAAGTGTCGATTAACGTACTTTAGTAGCTTTAATTTATATTTTAAAGAGTATTGCACTCATCGTTCTTTAAAACTTTAGTTTTGCAAGTAACTTCTTTTATAGCACTATATTAGTGTTGCAACAACCATTTTTGGAAACATTAGTATAGACATTAGTTTTTTGTTTAGTCTTATTATAGCTTTATTGCATCAACAAACGTCAATTAAATAAATGTTTATTTTCTCAATTAAATCAAAATATAAGCAAAAAGTGGGGATAAACGCACCTTACTAGCTACAATTTATAGTATAAAAAGTATTGCACCAATCGTTCTTTAACGTTAGTTCTGCCAGTTATTTCTTTTATAGCACTGTATCAGTGCTGCAACAACAACTCTTGGAAACATTACTACAGACATTGGCTTTTTCTTTAGTCTTATTTTAGCTTTACTGAATAAACAAACATCGATTAATTAAATGTTTATGTTCTCAAAGAAAACAAAATATAAACACAAGAAGTGTCGATTAACGTACTTTAATAGCTTTAATTTGTATTTTAAAAAGTAAAGCATTCATCGTTCTTTAAAACTTTAGTTTTGCCAGTAACTTCTATATAGCACTATATTAGGGCTGCGACAACCATTTTTGGAAACATTACTATCGAGATTAGTTTTTTCTTTAGTCTTATTTTAGCTTTACTGAATAAACAAATATCGATTAATTAAATGTTTATGTTCTCAAAGAAAACAAAATATAAACACAAGAAGTGTCGATTAACGTACTTTAATAGCTTTAATTTGTATTTTAAAAAGTAAAGCATTCATCGTTCTTTAAAACTTTAGTTTTGCCAGTAACTTCTATATAGCACTATATTAGGGCTGCGACAACCATTTTTGGAAACATTACTATCGAGATTAGTTTTTTCTTTAGTCTTATTTTAGCTTTACTGCATAAACAAACATTGATTAATTAAATGTTTATTTTTTCAAAGAAAACAAAATATAAGCACGGAAAGTGTGGATTAACGTACTTAACTAGCTAAAATTTATATTATAAACAGTCTTGCACTCATCGTTCTTTAAAATTTTAGTTTAGCCAGTATAAATGAAGTGTCATTTATAGCACTATATAAGTGCTGCAACAACCATTTTTGGAAACATTATTATAGACATTATTTTTTTCTTTAGTCTCATTTTAGCTCTACTGCAGAAACAAACATCGAATATTTAAATGTTTATTTTCTCTAAGAAAACAAAATATAAACACAAAAAGTGTCGATTAACGTACTTTAGTAGCTACAATTTATATTTTAAAGAGTATTGCACTCATCGTTCTTTAAAACTTTAGTTTTGCAAGTAACTTCTTTTATAGCACTATATTAGTGTTGCAACAACCATTTTTGGAAACATTAGTATAGACATTAGTTTTTCTTTAGTCTTATTTTAGCTTTATTGCATCAACAAACGTTAATTAAATAAATGTTTATTTTCTCAATTAAATCAAAATATAAACAAAAAGTGGGGATTAACGTACCTTACTAGCTACAATTTATATTATAAAAAGTATAGCATTCATCGTTCTTTAAAACTTTAGTTTTGCCAGTAACTTCTATATAGCACTATATTAGGGCTGCGACAACCATTTTTGGAAACATTACTATCGAGATTAGTTTTTTCTTTAGTCTTATTTTAGCTTTACTGAATAAACAAACATCGATTAATTAAATGTTTATGTTCTCAAAGAAAACAAAATATAAACACAAGAAGTGTCGATTAACGTACTTTAATAGCTTTAATTTGTATTTTAAAAAGTAAAGCATTCATCGTTCTTTAAAACTTTAGTTTTGCCAGTAACTTCTATATAGCACTATATTAGTGCTGCAACAACCATTTTTGGAAACATTACTATAGACATTAGTTTTTTCTTTGGCTTATTTTAGCTTTACTGCATAAACAAACATTGATTAATTAAATGTTTATTTTTCAAAGAAAACAAAATATAAACACGGAAAGTGTGGATTAACGTACTTAACTAGCTAAAATTTATATTATAAACAGTCTTGCACTCATCGTTCTTTAAAATTTTAGTTTAGCCAGTCTAAATGAAGTGTCATTTATAGCACTATATAAGTGCTGCAACAACCATTTTTGGAAACATTACTATCGACATTAGTTTTTTCTTTAGTCTTTTTTTAGCTTTACTGCATAAACAAACATCGATTATTAAATGTTTATTTTCTCAAAGAAAACAAAATATAAACACAAAAAGTGTCGATTAACATACTTTAGTAGCATAAATTTTTTATTTTAAAGAGTATTGCACTCATCGTTCTTTAAAACTTTAGTTTTGCAAGTAACTTCTTTTATAGCACTATATTAGTGTTGCAACAACTATTTTTGGAAACATTAGTATAGACATTAATTTTTTCTTTAGTCTTATTTTAGCTTTATTGCATAAACAAACGTCAATTAAATAAATGTTTATTTTCTCAATTAAAACAAAATATAAACAAAAAGTGGGGATTAACGTACCTTACTAGCTACAATTTATAGTATAAAAAGTATTGCACCAATCGTTCTTTAACGCTAAGTTCTGCCAGTTATTTCTTTTATAGCACTGTATCAGTGCTGCAACAACAATTCTTGGAAACATTACTACAGACATTGGCTTTTTCTTAAGTCTTATTTTAGGTTTAGTGCATAAACAAACCTCAATTAATTAAATGTTTATTTTCTCGATTAAAACAAAATATAAACATTAAAAGTGTGGATTAACGTACTTTAGTAGATTTAATTTATATTTTAAAGAGTATTGCACTCATCGTTCTTTAAAACTTTAATTTTGCAAGGAACTTCTTTTATAGCACTATATTAGTGTTGCAACAACAATTTTTGGAAACATTACTATAGACATTAGTTTTTTCTTTAGTCTTATTTTAGCTTTAATGCATAAACAAACGTCAATTAAATAAAAGTTTATTTTCTCAATTAAAACAAAATATAAACATGAAAAGTGTGGATTAACGTACCTTACTAGCTACAATTTATATTATAAAAAGTATAGCATTCATCGTTCTTTAAAACTTTAGTTTTGCCAGTAACTTCTATATAGCACTATATTAGGGCTGCGACAACCATTTTTGGAAACATTACTATCGAGATTAGTTTTTTCTTTAGTCTTATTTTAGCTTTACTGAATAAACAAACATCGATTAATTAAATGTTTATTTTCTCAAAGAAAACAAAATATAAACACAAGAAGTGTCGATTAACGTACTTTAATAGCTTTAATTTGTATTTTAAAAAGTAAAGCATTCATCGTTCTTTAAAACTTTAGTTTTGCCAGTAACTTCTATATAGCACTATATTAGTGCTGCAACAACCATTTTTGGAAACATTACTATAGACATTAGTTTTTTCTTTGGCTTATTTTAGCTTTACTGCATAAACAAACATTGATTAATTAAATGTTTATTTTTTCAAAGAAAACAAAATATAAACACGGAAAGTGTGGATTAACGTACTTAACTAGCTAAAATTTATATTATAAACAGTCTTGCACTCATCGTTCTTTAAAATTTTAGTTTAGCCAGTCTAAATGAAGTGTCATTTATAGCACTATATAAGTGCTGCAACAACCATTTTTGGAAACATTACTATCGACATTAGTTTTTTCTTTAGTCTTTTTTTAGCTTTACTGCATAAACAAACATCGATTATTAAATGTTTTATTTTCTCAAAGAAAACAAAATATAAACACAAAAAGTGTCGATTAACGTACTTTAGTAGCTACAATTTTTATTTTAAAGAGTATTGCACTCATCGTTCTTTAAAACTTTAGTTTTGCAAGTAACTTCTTTTATAGCACTATATTAGTGTTGCAACAACTATTTTTGGAAACATTAGTATAGACATTAATTTTTTCTTTAGTCTTATTTTAGCTTTATTGCATAAACAAACGTCAATTAAATAAATGTTTATTTTCTCAATTAAAACAAAATATAAACAAAAAGTGGGGATTAACGTACCTTACTAGCTACAATTTATAGTATAAAAAGTATTGCACCAATCGTTCTTTAACGTAAGTTCTGCCAGTTATTTCTTTTATAGCACTGTATCAGTGCTGCAACAACAATTCTTGGAAACATTACTACAGACATTGGCTTTTTCTTAAGTCTTATTTTAGGTTTAGTGCATAAACAAACCTCAATTAATTAAATGTTTATTTTCTCGATTAAAACAAAATATAAACATTAAAAGTGTGGAATAACGTACTTTAGTAGATTTAATTTATATTTTAAAGAGTATTGCACTCATCGTTCTTTAAAACTTTAATTTTGCAAGGAACTTCTTTTATAGCACTATATTAGTGTTGCAACAACAATTTTTGGAAACATTACTATAGACATTAGTTTTTTCTTTAGTCTTATTTTAGCTTTAATGCATAAACAAACGTCAATTAAATAAAAGTTTATTTTCTCAATTAAAACAAAATATAAACATGAAAAGTGTGGATTAACGTACCTTACTAGCTACAATTTATATTATAAAAAGTATAGCATTCATCGTTCTTTAAAACTTTAGTTTTGCCAGTAACTTCTATATAGCACTATATTAGGGCTGTGACAACCATTTTTGGAAACATTACTATCGAGATTAGTTTTTTCTTTAGTCTTATTTTAGCTTTACTGAATAAACAAACATCGATTAATTAAATGTTTATGTTCTCAAAGAAAACAAAATATAAACACAAGAAGTGTCGATTAACGTACTTTAATAGCTTTAATTTGTATTTTAAAAAGTAAAGCATTCATCGTTCTTTGAAATTTTAAATTTGCCAGTAACTTCTATATAGCACTATATTAGTGCTGCAACAATCATTTTTGGAAACATTACTATAGACATTAGTTTTTTCTTTAGTCTTATTTTATCTTTAATGCATAAACAAACGTCAATTAAATAAATGTTTATTTTCTCAATTAAAACAAAATATACACAAAAAGTGGGGATTAACGTACCTTACTAGCTACAATTTATATTATAAACAGTATTGCACCCATCGTTCTTTAACGTTTAGTTCTGCCAGTTACTTCTTTTATAGCACTGTATCAGTGCTGCAGCAACCAATTTTGGAAACAATACTATAGACATTAGTTTTTTCTTTAGTCTTATTTTAGCTTTAATGCATAAACAAACGTTAATTGAATAAATGTTTATTTTCTCAATTAAAACAAAATATAAACAAAAAGTGGGGATTAACGTACCTTACTAGCTACAATTTATATTATAAACAGTATTGCACCCATCGTTCTTTAACGTTTAGTTCTGCCAGTTACTTCTTTTATAGCACTATATTAGCGCTGCAACAACCATTTTTGGAAACATTACTATCGACATTAGTTTTTTCTTTGGTCTTATTTTAGCTTTCCTGAATAAACAAACATCGATTAATTAAATATTTATTTTCTCAAAGAAAACAAAATATAAACACAAAAAGTGTCGATTAATGTACTTTAGTAGCTTTAGTTTGTATTGTAAAGAGTATAGCATTCATCGTTCTTTAAAACTCTAGTTTTGCCAGTAACTTCTATATAGCACTATATTAGTGCTGCAACAACCATTTTTGGAAACATTACTATAGACATTAGTTTTTTCTTTAGTCTTTTTTTAGCTTTACTGCATAAACAAACATCGATTAATTAAATGTTTACTTTCTCAAAGAAAACAAAATATAAACACAAAAAGTGTCGATTAACGTACTTTAGTAGCTGCAATTTATATTATAAAGAGTATTGCACTCATCGTTCTTTAAAACTTTAGTTTTGCCAGTAACTTCTATATAGCACTAAATTAGTGCTGCAACAACCATTTTTGGAAACATTACTATAGACATTAGTTTTTTCTTTAGTCTTATTTTAGCTTTACTGCATAAACAAACATTGATTAATTAAATGTTTATTTTTTCAAAGAAAACAAAATATAAACACGGAAAGTGTGGATTAACGTACTTAACTAGCTAAAATTTATATTATAAACAGTCTTGCACTCATTGTTCTTTAAAATTTTAGTTTAGCCAGTATAAATGAAGTGTCATTTATAGCACTATATAAGTGCTGCAACAACCATTTTTGGAAACATTACTATAGACATTATTTTTTTCTTTAGTCTCATTTTAGCTTTACTGCAGAAACAAACATCGAATATTTAAATGTTTATTTTCTCTAAGAAAACAAAATATAAACACAAAAAGTGTCGATTAACGTACTTTAGTAGCTACAATTTATATTATAAAGAGCATTGCACTCATCGTTCTTTAAAACTTTAGTTTTGCCAGTTACTTCATTTATAGCACTATATTAGCGCTGCAACAACCATTTTTGGAAACATTACTATCGACATTAGTTTTTTCTTTAGTCTTTTTTTAGCTTTACTGCATAAACAAACATCGATTATTAAATGTTTATTTTCTCAAAGAAAACAAAATATAAACACAAAAAGTGTCGATTAACGTACTTTAGTAGCTACAATTTATATTTAAAAGAGTATTGCACTCATCGTTCTTTAAAACTTTAGTTTTGCAAGTAACTTCTTTTATAGCACTATATTAGTGTTGCAACAACCATTTTTGGAAACATTAGTATAGACATTAGTTTTTTCTTTAGTCTTATTTTAGCTTTATTGCATAAACAAACGTCAATTAAATAAATGTTTATTTTCTCAATTAAATCAAAATATAAACAAAAAGTGGGGATTAACGTACCTTACTAGCTACAATTTATAGTATAAAAAGTATTGCACCAATCGTTCTTTAACGTTAAGTTCTGCCAGTTATTTCTTTTATAGCACTGTATCAGTGCTGCAACAACAATTCTTGGAAACATTACTACAGACATTGGCTTTTTCTTAAGTCTTATTTTAGCTTTAGTGCATAAACAAACCTCAATTAATTAAATGTTTATTTTCTCGATTAAAACAAAATATAAACATTAAAAGTGTGGATTAACGTACTTTAGTAGATTTAATTTATATATTAAAGAGCATCGCACTCATCGTTCTTTAAAACTCTAGTTTTGCCAGTTACTTCTATATAGCACTATATTAGTGCTGCAACAACCATTTTTGGAAACATTACTATCGACATTACTTTTTTCTTTGGTCTTATTTTAGCTATACTGAATAAACAAACATCGATTGAATAAATGTTTATTTTCTCAATTAAAACAAAATATAAACAAAAAGTGGGGATTAAAGTACCTTACTAGCTTCAATTTATATTATAAAAAGTATAGCATTCATCGTTCTTTAAAACTTTAGTTTTGCCAGTAACTTCTATATAGCACTATATTAGGGCTGCGACAACCATTTTTGGAAACATTACTATCGAGATTAGTTTTTTCTTTAGTCTTATTTTAGCTTTACTGAATAAACAAATATCGATTAATTAAATGTTTATGTTCTCAAAGAAAACAAAATATAAACACAAGAAGTGTCGATTAACGTACTTTAATAGCTTTAATTTGTATTTTAAAAAGTAAAGCATTCATCGTTCTTTAAAACTTTAGTTTTGCCAGTAACTTCTATATAGCACTATATTAGGGCTGCGACAACCATTTTTGGAAACATTACTATAGACATTATTTTTTTCTTTAGTCTCATTTTAGCTTTACTGCAGAAACAAACATCGAATATTTAAATGTTTATTTTCTCTAAGAAAACAAAATATAAACACAAAAAGTGTCGATTAACGTACTTTAGTAGCTACAATTTATATCATAAAGAGTATTGCACTCATCGTTCTTTAAAATTTTAGTTTAGCCAGTATAAATGAAGTGTCATTTATAGCACTATATAAGTGCTGCAACAACCATTTTTGGAAACATTACTATAGACATTATTTTTTTCTTTAGTCTCATTTTAGCTCTACTGCAGAAACAAACATCGAATATTTAAATGTTTATTTTCTCAAAGAAAACAAAATATAAACACGGAAAGTGTGGATTAACGTACTTAACAAGCTAAAATTTATATTTTAAAGAGTATTGCACTCATCGTTCTTTAAAACTTTAGTTTTGCAAGTAACTTCTTTTATAGCACTATATTAGTGTTGCAACAACCATTTTTGGAAACATTACTATAGACATTATTTTTTTCTTTAGTCTCATTTTAGCTCTACTGCAGAAACAAACATCGAATATTTAAATGTTTATTTTCTCTAAGAAAACAAAATATAAACACAAAAAGTGTCGATTAACGTACTTTAGTAGCTACAATTTATATCATAAAGAGTATTGCACTCATCGTTCTTTAAAACTTTAGTTTTGCCAGTTACTTCATTTATAGCACTATATTAGCGCTGCAACAACCATTTTTGGAAACATTACTATCGACATTAGTTTTTTCTTTAGTCTTTTTTTAGCTTTACTGCATAAACAAACATCGATTATTAAATGTTTATTTTCTCAAAGAAAACAAAATATAAACACAAAAAGTGTCGATTAACGTACTTTAGTAGCTACAATTTATATTTTAAAGAGTATTGCACTCATCGTTCTTTAAAACTTTAGTTTTGCAAGTAACTTCTTTTATAGCACTATATTAGTGTTGCAACAACCATTTTTGGAAACATTAGTATAGACATTAGTTTTTTCTTTAGTCTTATTTTAGCTTTATTGCATAAACAAACGTCAATTAAATAAATGTTTATTTTCTCAATTAAAACAAAATATAAACAAAAAGTGGGGATTAACGTACCTTACTAGCTACAATTTATATATAAACAGTATAAAAAGTATTGCACCAATCGTTCTTTAACGTTAAGTTCTGCCAGTTATTTCTTTTATAGCACTGTATCAGTGCTGCAACAACAATTCTTGGAAACACTACTACAGACATTGGCTTTTTCTTAAGTCTTATTTTAGCTTTAGTGCATAAACAAACCTCAATTAATTAAATGTTTATTTTCTCGATTAAAACAAAATATAAACATTAAAAGTGTGGATTAACGTACTTTAGTAGATTTAATTAATATTTTAAAGAGTATTGCACTCATCGTTCTTTAAAACTTTAGTTTTGCAAGTAACTTCTTTTATAGCACTATATTAGTGTTGCAACAACAATTTTTGGAAACATTACTATAGACATTAGTTTTTTCTTTGGTCTTATTTTAGCTTTCCTGAATAAACAAACATCGATTAATTAAATGTTTATTTTCTCAATTAAAACAAAATATAAACAAAAAGTGGGGATTAACGTACCTTACTAGCTACAATTTATAGTATAAAAAGTATTGCACCAATCGTTCTTTAACGTTAAGTTTTGCCAGTAACTTCTATATAGCACTATATTTGTGCTGCAACAACCATTTTTGGAAACATTACTATAGACATTAGTTTTTTCTTTAGTCTTATTTTAGCTTTAATGCATAAACAAACGTCAATTAAATAAATGTTTATTTTCTCAATTAAAACAAAATATAAACAAAAAGTGGGGATTAACGTACCTTACTAGCTACAATTTATATTATAAAGAGTATTGCACCAATCGTTCTTTAACGTTTAGTTCTGCCAGTTACTTCTTTTATAGCACTATATCAGTGCTGCAGCAACCATTTTTGGAAAAATTACTATCGACATTAGTTTTTTCTTTGGTCTTATTTTAGCTTTCCTGAATAAAGAAACATCGATTAATTAAATGTTTATTTTCTCAAAGAAAACAAAATATAAACACAAAAAGTGTCGATTAACGTACTTTGGTAGCTTTAATTTGTATTGTAAAGAGTATAGCATTCATCGTTCTTTAAAAGTCTAGTTTTGCCAGTAACTTCTATACAGCACTATATTACTGCTGCAACAACCATTTTTGGAAACATTACTATCGAGATTAGTTTTTTCTTTGGTCTTATTTTAGCTTTACTGAATAAACAAACATCGATTAATTAAATGTTTATGTTCTCAAAGAAAACAAAATATAAATACAAGAAATGTCGATTAACGTACTTTAATAGCTTTAATTTGTATTTTAAAAAGTAAAGCATTCATCGTTCTTTGAAACTTTAGTTTTGCCAGTAACTTCTATATAGCACTATATTAGTGCTGCAACAACCATTTTTGGAAATATTACTATCGACATTAGTTTTTTCTTTAGTCTTATTTTAGCTTTAATGCATAAACAAACGTCAATTAAATAAATGTTTATTTTCTCAATTAAAACAAAATATAAACAAAAAGTGGGGATTAACGTACCTTACTAGCTACAATTTATATTATAAACAGTATTGCACCCATCGTTCTTTAACGTTTAGTTCTGCCAGTTACTTCTTTTATAGCACTGTGTCAGTGCTGCAGCAACCATTTTTGGAAACATTACTATAGACATTAGTTTTTTCTTTAGTCTTATTTTAGCTTTAATGCATAAACAAACGTCAATTAAATAAATGTTTATTTTCTCAATTAAAACAAAATATAAACAAAAAGTGGGGATTAACGTACCTTACTAGCTACAATTTATATTATAAACAGTATTGCACCCATCGTTCTTTAACGTTTAGTTCTGCCAGTTACTTCTTTTATAGCACTATATTAGCGCTGCAACAACCATTTTTGGAAACATTACTATCGACATTAGTTTTTTCTTTGGTCTTATTTTAGCTTTCCTGAATAAACAAACATTGATTAATTAAATGTTTATTTTCTCAAAGAAAACAAAATATAAACACAAAAAGTGTCGATTAACGTACTTTAATAGCTTTAGTTTGTATTGTAAAGAGTATAGCATTCATCGTTCTTTAAAACTCTAGTTTTGCCAGTAACTTCTATATAGCACTATATTAGTGCTGCAACAACCATTTTTGGAAACATTACTATAGACATTAGTTTTTTCTATAGTCTTATTTTAGCTTTACTGCATAAACAAACATTGATTAATTACATGTTTATTTTTTCAAAGAAAACAAAATATAAACACGGAAAGTGTGGAATAACGTACTTAACTAGCTAAAATTTATATTATAAACAGTCTTGCACTCATCGTTCTTTAAAATTTTAGTTTAGCCAGTATAAATGAAGTGTCATTTATAGCACTATATAAGTGCTGCAACAACCATTTTTGGAAACATTACTATAGACATTATTTTTTTCTTTAGTCTCATTTTAGCTTTACTGCAGAAACAAACATCGAATATTTAAATGTTTATTTTCTCAAAGAAAACAAAATATAAACACAAAAAGTGTCGATTAACGTACTTTAGTAGCTACAATTTATATTATAAAGAGTATTGCACTCATCGTTCTTTAAAACTTTAGTTTTGCAAGTAACTTCTTTTATAGCACTATATTAGTGTTGCAACAACCATTTTTGGAAACATTAGTATAGACATTAGTTTTTTCTTTAGTCTTATTTTAGCTTTATTGCATAAACAAACGTCAATTAAATAAATGTTTATTTTCTCAATTAAAACAAAATATAAACAAAAAGTGGGGATTAACGTACCTTACTAGCTACAATTTATAGTATAAAAAGTATTGCACCAATCGTTCTTTAACGTTAAGTTCTGCCAGTTATTTCTTTTATAGCACTGTATCAGTGCTGCAACAACAATTCTTGGAAACATTACTACAGACATTGGCTTTTTCTTAAGTCTTATTTTAGCTTTAGTGCATAAACAAACCTCAATTAATTAAATGTTTATTTTCTCGATTAAAACAAAATATAAACATTAAAAGTGTGGATTAACGTACTTTAGTAGATTTAATTTATATTTTAAAGAGCATCGCACTCATCGTTCTTTAAAACTCTAGTTTTGCCAGTTACTTCTATATAGCACTATATTAGGGCTGCGACAACCATTTTTGGAAACATTACTATCGACATTACTTTTTTCTTTGGTCTTATTTTAGCTATACTGAATAAACAAACATCGATTGAATAAATGTTTATTTTCTCAATTAAAACAAAATATAAACACGGAAAGTGGGGATTAACGTACCTTACTAGCTACAATTTATATTATAAAAAGTATACCATTCATCGTTCTTTAAAACTTTAGTTTTGCCAGTAACTTCTATATAGCACTATATTAGTGCTGCAACAACCATTTTTGGAAACATTACTATAGACATTAGTTTTTTCTTTAAACTTATTTTAGTTTTAATGTATAAACAAACGTCAATTAAATAAATGTTTATTTTCTCAATTAAAACAAAATATAAACAAAAAATGGGGATTAACGTACCTTACTAGCTACAATTTATATTATAAATGGTATTGCACTCATCGTTCTTTAAAACTTTAGTTTTGCCAGTTACTTCATTTATAGCACTATATTAGCGCTGCAACAACCATTTTTCGAAGCATTACTATCGACATTAGTTTTTTCTTTAGTCTTTTTTTAGCTTTACTGCATAAACAAACATCGATTATTAAATGTTTATTTTCTCAAAGAAAACAAAATAAAAAAACAAGAAGTGTCGATTAACGTACTTTAATAGCTTTAATTTGTATTTTAAAAAGTAAAGCATTAATCTTTCTTTAAAACTTTAGTTTTGTCAGTAACTTCTATATAGCACTATATTAGTGCTGCAACAACCATTTTTGGAAACATTACTATAGACATTAGTTTTTTCTTTAGTCTTATTTTAGCTTTAATGCATAAACAAACGTCAATTAAATAAATGTTTATTTTCTCAAAGAAAACAAAATAAAAAAACAAGAAGTGTCGATTAACGTACTTTAATAGCTTTAATTTGTATTTTAAAAAGTAAAGCATTAATCTTTCTTTAAAACTTTAGTTTTGTCAGTAACTTCTATATTGCACTATATTAGTGCTGCAACAACCATCACTATATAAGTTTTTTCTTTAGTCTTATTTTAGCTTTAATGCATAAACAAACGTCAATTAAATAAATGTTTATTTTCTCAATTAAAACAAATTATAAACATGAAAAGTGTGGATTAAAGTACCTTACTAGCTACAATTTATATTATAAACAGTATTGCACCCATCGTTCTTTAACGTTTAGTTCTGCCAGTTACTTCTTTTATAGCACTATATTAGCGCTGCAACAACCATTTTTTGAAACATCACTATCGACATTAGTTTTTTCTTTGGTCTTATTTTAGCTTTCCTGAATAAACAAACATCGATTAATTAAATGTTTATTTTCTCAAAGAAAACAAAATATAAACACAAAAAGTGTCGATTAACGTACTTTAGTAGCTTTAATTTGTATTGTAAAGAGTATAGCATTCATTGTTCTTTAAAACTCTAGTTTTGCCAGTAACTTCTATATAGCACTATATTAGTGCTGCAACAACCATTTTTGGAAACATTACTATAGACATTAGTTTTTTTTTAGTCTTATTTTAGCTTTACTGCATAAACAAACATTGATTAATTAAATGTTTATTTTTTCAAAGAAAACAAAATATAAACACGGAAAGTGTGTATTAACGTACTTAACTAGCTAAAATTTATATTATAAACAGTCTTGCACTCATCGTTCTTTAAAATTTTAGTTTAGCCAGTATAAATGAAGTGTCATTTATAGCACTATATAAGTGCTGCAACAACCATTTTTGGAAACATTACTATAGACATTATTTTTTTCTTTAGTCTCATTTTAGCTTTACTGCAGAATCAAGCATCGAATATTTAAATGTTTATTTTCTCTAAGAAAACAAAATATAAACACAAAAAGTGTCGATTAACGTACTTTAGTAGCTACAATTTATATTATAAAGAGTATTGCACTCATCGTTCTTTAAAACTTTAGTTTTGCCAGTTACTTCATTTATAGCACTATATTAGCGCTGCAACAACCATTTTTGGAAATATTACTATCGACATTAGTTTTTTCTTTAGTCTTTTTTTAGCTTTACTGCATAAACAAACATCGATTAATTAAATGTTTATTTTCTCAAAGAAAACAAAATATAAAGACAATAAGTGTCGATTAACGTACTTTAGTAGCTACATTTTATATTATAAAGAGTATTGCACTCATCGTTCTTTAAAACTTTAGTTTTGCAAGTAACTTCTTTTATAGCACTATATTAGTGTTGCAACAACCATTTTTGGAAACATTACTATAGACATTAGTTTTTTCTTTAGTCTTATTTTAGCTTTAATGCATAAACAAACGTAAATTAAATAAATGTTTATTTTCTCAATTAAAACAAAATATAAACAAAAAGTGGGGATTAACGTACCTTACTAGCTACAATTTATATTATAAACATTATTGCACCCATCGTTCTTTAACGTTTAGTTCTGCCAGTTACTTCTTTTATAGCACTATATTAGCACTGCAACAACCATTTTTGGAAACATTACTATCGACATTAGTTTTTTCTTTAGTCTTATTTTAGCTTTCCTGAATAAACAAACATCGATTAATTAAATGTTTATTTTCTCAAAGAAAACAAAATATAAACACAAAAAGTGTCGATTAACGTACTTTAGTAGCTTTAATTTGTAATGTAAAGAGTATAGCATTCATCGTTCTTTAAAACTCTAATTTTGCCAGTAACTTCTATATAGCACTATCTTAGTGCTGCAACAACCATTTTTGGAAACATTACTATAGACATTAGTTTTTTCTTTAGTCTTATTTTAGCTTTACTGCATAAACAAACATTGATTAATTAAATGTTTATTTTTTCAAAGAAAACAAAATATAAGCACGGAAAGTGTGGATTAACGTACTTAACTAGCTAAAATTTATATTAAAAACAGTCTTGCACTCATCGTTCTTTAAAATTTTAGTTTAGCCAGTATAAATGAAGTGTCATTTATAGCACTATATAAGTGCTGCAACAACCATTTTTGGAAACATTACTATAGACATTATTTTTTTCTTTAGTCTCATTTTAGATTTACTGTATAAACAAACATCGATTATTAAATGTTTATTTTCTCAAAGAAAACAAAATATAAACACAAAAAGTGTCGATTAACGTACTTTAGTAGCTTTAATTTGTATTGTAAAGAGTATAGCATTCATCGTTCTTTAAAACTCTAGTTTTGCCAGTAACTTCTATATAGCACTATATTAGTGCTGCAACAACCATTTTTGGAAATATTACTATCGACATTAGTTTTTTCTTTAGTCTTTTTTCAGCTTTACTGCATAAACAAACATCGATTAATTAAATGTTTATTTTCTCAAAGAAAACAAAATATAAAAACAATAAGTGTCGATTAACGTACTTTAGTAGCTACAATTTATATTATAAAGAGTATTGCACTCATCGTTCTTTAAAACTTTAGTTTTGCAAGTAACTTCTTGTATAGCACTATATTAGTGTTGCAACAACATTTTTTGGAAACATTACTATAGACAAAAGTTTTTTCTTTAGTCTTATTTTAGCTTTAATGCATAAACAAACGTCAATTAAATAAATGTTTATTTTCTCAATTAAAACAAATTATAAACATGAAAAGTGTGGATTAAAGTACCTTACTAGCTACAATTTATATTATAAACAGTATTGCACCCATCGCTCTTTAACGTTTAGTTCTGCCAGTTACTTCTTTTATAGCACTATATTAGCACTGCAACAACCATTTTTGGAAACATTACTATCGACATTAGTTTTTTCTTTAGTCTTATTTTAGCTTTCCTGAATAAACAAACATCGATTAATTAAATGTTTATTTTCTCAAAGAAAACAAAATATAAACACGGAAAGTGTGGATTAACGTACTTAACTAGCTAAAATTTATATGAAAAACAGTCTTGCACTCATCGTTCTTTAAAATTTTAGTTTAGCCAGTATAAATGAAGTGTCATTTATAGCACTATATAAGTGCTGCAACAACCATTGTTGGAAACATTACTATAGACATTATTTTTTTCTTTAGTCTCATTTTAGATTTACTGTATAAACAAACATCGATTATTAAATGTTTATTTTCTCAAAGAAAACAAAATATAAACACAAAAAGTGTCGATTAACGTACTTTAGTAGCTTTAATTTGTATTGTAAAGAGTATAGCATTCATCGTTCTTTAAAACTCTAGTTTTGCCAGTAACTTCTATATAGCACTATATTAGTGCTGCAACAACCATTTTTGGAAACATTACTATAGACATTAGTTTTTTCTTTAGTCTTATTTTAGCTTTACTGCATAAACAAACATTGATTAATTAAATGTTTATTTTTTCAAAGAAAACAAAATATAAGCAAGGAAAGTGTGGATTAACGTACTTAACTAGCTAAAATTTATATTATAAACAGTCTTGCACTCATCGTTCTTTAAAATTTTAGTTTAGCCAGTATAAATGAAGTGTAATTTATAGCACTATATAAGTGCTGCAACAACCATTTTTGGAAACATTACTATAGACATTATTTTTTTCTTTAGTCTCATTTTAGCTTTACTGCATAAACAAACATCGATTAATTAAATGTTTATTTTCTCAAAGAAAACAAAATATAAACACAAAAAGTGTCGATTAACGTACTTTAGTAGCTACAATTTATATTATAAAGAGTATTGCACTCATTGTTCTTTAAAACTTTAGTTTTGCAAGTAACTTCTTTTATAGCACTATATTAGTGTTGCAACAACCATTTTTGGAAACATTAGTATAGACATTACTTTTTTCTTTAGTCTTATTTTAGCTTTATTGCATAAACAATCGTCAATTAAATAAATGTTTATTTTCTCAATTAAAACAAAATATAAACATGAAAAGTGTGGATTAACGTACCTTACTAGCTACAATTTATATTATACAGAGCATCGCACTCATCGTTCTTTAAAACTCTAGTTTTGCCGGTTACTTCTATATAGTACTATATTAGTGCTGCAACAACCATTTTTGGAAACATTACTATCGACATTACTTTTTTCTTTGGTCTTATTTTAGCTATACTGAATAAACAAACATCGATTGAATAAATGTTTATTTTCTCAATTAAAACAAAATATAAACAAAAAGTGGGGATTAAAGTACCTTACTAGCTACAATTTATATTATAAAAAGTATAGCATTCATCGTTCTTTAAAACTTTAGTTTTGCCAGTAACTTCTATATAGCACTTTATTAGGGCTGCGACAACCATTTTTGGAAACATTACTATCGAGATTAGTTTTTTCTTTAGTCTTATTTTAGCTTTACTGCATAAACAAACGTCAGTTAAATAAATGTTTATTTTCTCAATTAAAACAAAATATAAAAACAAAAAGTGTCGATTAACGTACTTTAGTAGCTTTAATTTGTATTGTAAAGAGTATAGCATTCATCGTTCTTTAAAACTCTAGTTTTGCCAGTAACTTCTATATAGCACTATATTAGTGCTGCAACAACCATTTTTGGAAACATTACTATAGACATTAGTTTTTTCTTTAGTCTTATTTTAGCTTTACTGCATAAACAAACGTCAGTTAAATAAATGTTTATTTTTTCAAAGAAAACAAAATATAAACACGGAAAGTGTGGATTAACGTACTTAACTAGCTAAAATTTATATTATAAACAGTCTTGCACTCATCGTTCTTTAAAATTTTAGTTTAGCCAGTATAAATGAAGTGTCATTTATAGCACTATATAAGTGCTGCAACAACCATTTTTGGAAACATTACTATAGACATTATTTATTTCTTTAGTCTCATTTTATCTTTACTGCAGAATCAAACATCAAATATTTAAATGTTTATTTTCTCTAAGAAAACAAAATATAAACATAAAAAGTGTCGATTAAGGTACTTTAGTAGCTACAATTTATATTATAAAGAGTATTGCACTCATCGTTCTTTAAACCCTTAGTTTTGCAAGTAACTTCTTTTATAGCACTATATTAGTGTTGCAACAACCATTTTTAGAAACATTAGTATAGACATTAGTTTTTTCTTTAGTCATATTTTAGCTTTATTGCATAAACAAACGTCAGTTAAATAAATGTTTATTTTCTCAATTAAAACAAAATATAAACAAAAAGTGGGGATTAACGTACCTTATTAGCTACAATTTATATTATAAACAGTATTGCATCCATCGTTCTTTAACGTTTAGTTCTTCTTTTATAGCACTGTATCAGTGCTGTAGCAACCATTTTTGGAAACATTACTATAGACATTAGTTTTTTCTTTAGTCTTATTTTAGCTTTAATGCATAAACAAACGTCAATTAAATAAATGTTTATTTTCTCAATTAAAACAAAATATAAACAAAAAGTAGGGATTAACGTACCTTACTACCTACAATTTATATCATAAACAGTATTGCACCCATCGTTCTTTAACGTTTAGTTCTGCCAGTTACTTCTTTTATAGCACTATATTAGCGCTGCAACAACCATTTTTGGAAACATTACTATCGACATTATTTTTTTCTTTGGTCTTATTTTAGCTTTCCTGAATAAACAAACATCGATTAATTAAATGTTTATTTTCTCAAAGAAAACAAAATATAATCACAAAAAGTGTCGATTAACGTACTTTAGTAGCTTTAATTTGTATTTTAAAAAGTAAAGCATTCATCGTTCTTTAAAACTTTAGTTTTGCCAGTAACTTCTATATAGCACTATATTAGGGCTGCGACAACCATTTTTGGAAACATTACTATCGAGATTAGTTTTTTCTTCAGTCTTATTTTAGCTTTACTGCATAAACAAACATTGATTAATTAAATGTTTATTTTTTCAAAGAAAACAAAATATAAGCACGGAAAGTGTGGATTAACGTACTTAACTAGCTAAAATTTATATTATAAACAGTCTTGCACTCATCGTTCTTTAAAACTTTAGTTTTGCCAGTAACTTCTATATAGCACTATATTAGTGCTGCAACAACCATTTTTGGAAACATTACTATAGACATTAGTTTTTTCTTTAGTCTTATTTTAGCTTTACTGCATAAACAAACATTGATTAATTAAATGTTTATTTTTTCAAAGAAAACAAAATATAAGCACGGAAAGTGTGGATTAACGTACTTAACTAGCTAAAATTTATATTATAAACAGTCTTGCACTCATCGTTCTTTAAAACTTTAGTTTTGCCAGTAACTTCTATATAGCACTATATTAGTGCTGCAACAACCATTTTTGGAAACATTACTATAGACATTATTTTTTTCTTTAGTCTCATTTTAGCTTTACTGCATAAACAAACATTGATTAATTAAATGTTTATTTTCTCAAAGAAAACAAAATATAAACACGGAAAGTGTGGATTAACGTACTTAACTAGCTAAAATTTATATTATAAACAGTCTTGCACTCATTGTTCTTTAAAATTTTAGTTTAGCCAGTATAAATGAAGTGTCATTTATAGCACTATATAAGTGCTGCAACAACCATTTTTGGAAACATTACTATAGACATTATTTTTTTCTTTAGTCTCATTTTAGCTTTACTGCAGAAACAAACATCGAATATTTAAATGTTTATTTTCTCTAAGAAAACAAAATATAAACACAAAAAGTGTCGATTAACGTACTTTAGTAGCTACAATTTATATTATAAAGAGCATTGCACTCATCGTTCTTTAAAACTTTAGTTTTGCCAGTTACTTCATTTATAGCACTATATTAGCGCTGCAACAACCATTTTTGGAAACATTACTATCGACATTAGTTTTTTCTTTAGTCTTTTTTTAGCTTTACTGCATAAACAAATATCGACTGATTAAATGTTTATTTTTTCAAAGAAAACAAAATATAAAAACAAAAAGTGTAGATTAACGTACTTTAGTAGCTACAATTTATATTTTAAAGAGTATTGCACTCATCGTTCTTTAAAACTTTAGTTTTGCAAGTAACTTCTTTTATAGCACTATATTAGTGTTGCAACAACCATTTTTGGAAACATTAGTATAGACATTAGTTTTTTCTTTAGTCTTATTTTAGCTTTATTGCATAAACAAACGTCAATTAAATAAATGTTTATTTTCTCAATTAAATCAAAATATAAACAAAAAGTGGGGATTAACGTACCTTACTAGCTACAATTTATAGTATAAAAAGTATTGCACCAATCGTTCTTTAACGTTAAGTTCTGCCAGTTATTTCTTTTATAGCACTGTATCAGTGCTGCAACAACAATTCTTGGAAACATTACTACAGACATTGGCTTTTTCTTAAGTCTTATTTTAGGTTTAGTGCATAAACAAACCTCAATTAATTAAATGTTTATTTTCTCGATTAAAACAAAATATAAACATTGAAAGTGTGGATTAACGTACTTTAGTAGATTTAATTTATATTTTAAAGAGTATTGCACTCATCGTTCTTTAAAACTCTAGTTTTGCCAGTTACTTCTATATAGCACTATATTAGTGCTGCAACAACCATTTTTGGAAACATTACTATCGACATTACTTTTTTCTTTGGTCTTATTTTAGCTATACTGAATAAACAAACATCGATTGAATAAATGTTTATTTTCTCAATTAAAACAAAATATAAACAAAAAGTGGGGATTACAGTACCTTACTAGCTACAATTTATATTATAAAAAGTATAGCATTCATCGTTCTTTAAAACTTTAGATTTGGCAGTAACTTCTATATAGCACTATATTAGGGCTGTGACAACCATTTTTGGAAACATTACTTTCGAGATTAGTTTTTTCTTTAGTCTTATTTTAGCTTTACTGAATAAACAAATATCGATTAATTAAATGTTTATGTTCTCAAAGAAAACAAAATATAAACACAAGAAGTGTCGATTAACGTACTTTAATAGCTTTAATTTGTATTTTAAAAAGTAAAGCATTCATCGTTCTTTAAAACTTTAGTTTTGCCAGTAACTTCTATATAGCACTATATTAGGGCTGCGACAACCATTTTTGGAAACATTACTATCGAGATTAGTTTTTTCTTTAGTCTTATTTTAGCTTTACTGCATAAACAAACATCGATTAAATAAATTTTTTTTTCTCAAAGAAAACAAAATATAAACAAATAGTGGGGATTAACGTTTTTTACTATCTACAATTTATATTATAAACAGTCTTGCACTCATCGTTCTTTAAAATTTTAGTTTAGCCAGTATAAATGAAGTGTCATTTATAGCACTATATAAGTGCTGCAACAACCATTTTTGGAAACATTACTATAGACATTATTTTTTTCTTTAGTCTCATTTTAGCTCTACTGCAGAAACAAACATCGAATATTTAAATGTTTATTTTCTCAAAGAAAACAAAATATAAACACAAAAAGTTTCAATTAACGTACTTTAGTAGCTTTAATTTATATTTTAAAGAGTATTGCACTCATCGTTCTTTAAAACTTTAGTTTTGCAAGTAACTTCTTTTATAGCACTATATTAGTGTTGCAACAACCATTTTTGGAAACATTAGTATAGACATTAGTTTTTTGTTTAGTCTTATTATAGCTTTATTGCATCAACAAACGTCAATTAAATAAATGTTTATTTTCTCAATTAAATCAAAATATAAGCAAAAAGTGGGGATAAACGCACCTTACTAGCTACAATTTATAGTATAAAAAGTATTGCACCAATCGTTCTTTAACGTTAGTTCTGCCAGTTATTTCTTTTATAGCACTGTATCAGTGCTGCAACAACAACTCTTGGAAACATTACTACAGACATTGGCTTTTTCTTTAGTCTTATTTTAGCTTTACTGAATAAACAAACATCGATTAATTAAATGTTTATGTTCTCAAAGAAAACAAAATATAAACACAAGAAGTGTCGATTAACGTACTTTAATAGCTTTAATTTGTATTTTAAAAAGTAAAGCATTCATCGTTCTTTAAAACTTTAGTTTTGCCAGTAACTTCTATATAGCACTATATTAGGGCTGCGACAACCATTTTTGGAAACATTACTATCGAGATTAGTTTTTTCTTTAGTCTTATTTTAGCTTTACTGAATAAACAAATATCGATTAATTAAATGTTTATGTTCTCAAAGAAAACAAAATATAAACACAAGAAGTGTCGATTAACGTACTTTAATAGCTTTAATTTGTATTTTAAAAAGTAAAGCATTCATCGTTCTTTAAAACTTTAGTTTTGCCAGTAACTTCTATATAGCACTATATTAGGGCTGCGACAACCATTTTTGGAAACATTACTATCGAGATTAGTTTTTTCTTTAGTCTTATTTTAGCTTTACTGCATAAACAAACATTGATTAATTAAATGTTTATTTTTTCAAAGAAAACAAAATATAAGCACGGAAAGTGTGGATTAACGTACTTAACTAGCTAAAATTTATATTATAAACAGTCTTGCACTCATCGTTCTTTAAAATTTTAGTTTAGCCAGTATAAATGAAGTGTCATTTATAGCACTATATAAGTGCTGCAACAACCATTTTTGGAAACATTATTATAGACATTATTTTTTTCTTTAGTCTCATTTTAGCTCTACTGCAGAAACAAACATCGAATATTTAAATGTTTATTTTCTCTAAGAAAACAAAATATAAACACAAAAAGTGTCGATTAACGTACTTTAGTAGCTACAATTTATATTTTAAAGAGTATTGCACTCATCGTTCTTTAAAACTTTAGTTTTGCAAGTAACTTCTTTTATAGCACTATATTAGTGTTGCAACAACCATTTTTGGAAACATTAGTATAGACATTAGTTTTTCTTTAGTCTTATTTTAGCTTTATTGCATCAACAAACGTTAATTAAATAAATGTTTATTTTCTCAATTAAATCAAAAAATAAACAAAAAGTGGGGATTAACGTACCTTACTAGCTACAATTTATATTATAAAAAGTATAGCATTCATCGTTCTTTAAAACTTTAGTTTTGCCAGTAACTTCTATATAGCACTATATTAGGGCTGCGACAACCATTTTTGGAAACATTACTATCGAGATTAGTTTTTTCTTTAGTCTTATTTTAGCTTTACTGAATAAACAAACATCGATTAATTAAATGTTTATGTTCTCAAAGAAAACAAAATATATACACAAGAAGTGTCGATTAACGTACTTTAATAGCTTTAATTTGTATTTTAAAAAGTAAAGCATTCATCGTTCTTTAAAACTTTAGTTTTGCCAGTAACTTCTATATAGCACTATATTAGTGCTGCAACAACCATTTTTGGAAACATTACTATAGACATTAGTTTTTTCTTTGGTCTTATTTTAGCTTTACTGCATAAACAAACATTGATTAATTAAATGTTTATTTTTTCAAAGAAAACAAAATATAAACACGGAAAGTGTGGATTAACGTACTTAACTAGCTAAAATTTATATTATAAACAGTCTTGCACTCATCGTTCTTTAAAATTTTAGTTTAGCCAGTCTAAATGAAGTGTCATTTATAGCACTATATAAGTGCTGCAACAACCATTTTTGGAAACATTACTATCGACATTAGTTTTTTCTTTAGTCTTTTTTTAGCTTTACTGCATAAACAAACATCGATTATTAAATGTTTATTTTCTCAAAGAAAACAAAATATAAACACAAAAAGTGTCGATTAACGTACTTTAGTAGCTACAATTTTTATTTTAAAGAGTATTGCACTCATCGTTCTTTAAAACTTTAGTTTTGCAAGTAACTTCTTTTATAGCACTATATTAGTGTTGCAACAACTATTTTTGGAAACATTAGTATAGACATTAATTTTTTCTTTAGTCTTATTTTAGCTTTATTGCATAAACAAACGTCAATTAAATAAATGTTTATTTTCTCAATTAAAACAAAATATAAACAAAAAGTGGGGATTAACGTACCTTACTAGCTACAATTTATAGTATAAAAAGTATTGCACCAATCGTTCTTTAACGCTAAGTTCTGCCAGTTATTTCTTTTATAGCACTGTATCAGTGCTGCAACAACAATTCTTGGAAACATTACTACAGACATTGGCTTTTTCTTAAGTCTTATTTTAGGTTTAGTGCATAAACAAACCTCAATTAATTAAATGTTTATTTTCTCGATTAAAACAAAATATAAACATTAAAAGTGTGGATTAACGTACTTTAGTAGATTTAATTTATATTTTAAAGAGTATTGCACTCATCGTTCTTTAAAACTTTAATTTTGCAAGGAACTTCTTTTATAGCACTATATTAGTGTTGCAACAACAATTTTTGGAAACATTACTATAGACATTAGTTTTTTCTTTAGTCTTATTTTAGCTTTAATGCATAAACAAACGTCAATTAAATAAAAGTTTATTTTCTCAATTAAAACAAAATATAAACATGAAAAGTGTGGATTAACGTACCTTACTAGCTACAATTTATATTATAAAAAGTATAGCATTCATCGTTCTTTAAAACTTTAGTTTTGCCAGTAACTTCTATATAGCACTATATTAGGGCTGCGACAACCATTTTTGGAAACATTACTATCGAGATTAGTTTTTTCTTTAGTCTTATTTTAGCTTTACTGAATAAACAAACATCGATTAATTAAATGTTTATTTTCTCAAAGAAAACAAAATATAAACACAAGAAGTGTCGATTAACGTACTTTAATAGCTTTAATTTGTATTTTAAAAAGTAAAGCATTCATCGTTCTTTAAAACTTTAGTTTTGCCAGTAACTTCTATATAGCACTATATTAGTGCTGCAACAACCATTTTTGGAAACATTACTATAGACATTAGTTTTTTTTTTTGCTTATTTTAGCTTTACTGCATAAACAAACATTGATTAATTAAATGTTTATTTTTTCAAAGAAAACAAAATATAAACACGGAAAGTGTGGATTAACGTACTTAACTAGCTAAAATTTATATTATAAACAGTCTTGCACTCATCGTTCTTTAAAATTTTAGTTTAGCCAGTCTAAATGAAGTGTCATTTATAGCACTATATAAGTGCTGCAACAACCATTTTTGGAAACATTACTATCGACATTAGTTTTTTCTTTAGTCTTTTTTTAGCTTTACTGCATAAACAAACATCGATTATTAAATGTTTTATTTTCTCAAAGAAAACAAAATATAAACACAAAAAGTGTCGATTAACGTACTTTAGTAGCTACAATTTTTATTTTAAAGAGTATTGCACTCATCGTTCTTTAAAACTTTAGTTTTGCAAGTAACTTCTTTTATAGCACTATATTAGTGTTGCAACAACTATTTTTGGAAACATTAGTATAGACATTAATTTTTTCTTTAGTCTTATTTTAGCTTTATTGCATAAACAAACGTCAATTAAATAAATGTTTATTTTCTCAATTAAAACAAAATATAAACAAAAAGTGGGGATTAACGTACCTTACTAGCTACAATTTATAGTATAAAAAGTATTGCACCAATCGTTCTTTAACGCTAAGTTCTGCCAGTTATTTCTTTTATAGCACTGTATCAGTGCTGCAACAACAATTCTTGGAAACATTACTACAGACATTGGCTTTTTCTTAAGTCTTATTTTAGCTTTAGTGCATAAACAAACCTCAATTAATTAAATGTTTATTTTCTCGATTAAAACAAAATATAAACATTAAAAGTGTGGATTAACGTACTTTAGTAGATTTAATTTATATTTTAAAGAGTATTGCACTCATCGTTCTTTAAAACTTTAATTTTGCAAGGAACTTCTTTTATAGCACTATATTAGTGTTGCAACAACAATTTTTGGAAACATTACTATAGACATTAGTTTTTTCTTTAGTCTTATTTTAGCTTTAATGCATAAACAAACGTCAATTAAATAAAAGTTTATTTTCTCAATTAAAACAAAATATAAACATGAAAAGTGTGGATTAACGTACCTTACTAGCTACAATTTATATTATAAAAAGTATAGCATTCATCGTTCTTTAAAACTTTAGTTTTGCCAGTAACTTCTATATAGCACTATATTAGGGCTGCAACAACCATTTTTGGAAACATTACTATCGAGATTAGTTTTTTCTTTAGTCTTATTTTAGCTTTACTGAATAAACAAACATCGATTAATTAAATGTTTATGTTCTCAAAGAAAACAAAATATAAACACAAGAAGTGTCGATTAACGTACTTTAATAGCTTTAATTTGTATTTTAAAAAGTAAAGCATTCATCGTTCTTTGAAATTTTAAATTTGCCAGTAACTTCTATATAGCACTATATTAGTGCTGCAACAACCATTTTTGGAAACATTACTATAGACATTAGTTTTTTCTTTAGTCTTATTTTAGCTTTAATGCATAAACAAACGTCAATTAAATAAATGTTTATTTTCTCAATTAAAACAAAATATAAACAAAAAGTGGGGATTAACGTACCTTACTAGCTACAATTTATATTATAAACAGTATTGCACCCATCGTTCTTTAACGTTTAGTTCTGCCAGTTACTTCTTTTATAGCACTGTATCAGTGCTGCAGCAACCAATTTTGGAAACATTACTATAGACATTAGTTTTTTCTTTAGTCTTATTTTAGCTTTAATGCATAAACAAACGTCAATTAAATAAATGTTTATTTTCTCAATTAAAACAAAATATAAACAAAAAGTGGGGATTAACGTACCTTACTAGCTACAATTTATATTATAAACAGTATTGCACCCATCGTTCTTTAACGTTTAGTTCTGCCAGTTACTTCTTTTATAGCACTATATTAGCGCTGCAACAACCATTTTTGGAAACATTACTATCGACATTAGTTTTTTCTTTGGTCTTATTTTAGCTTTCCTGAATAAACAAACATCGATTAATTAAATATTTATTTTCTCAAAGAAAGCAAAATATAAACACAAAAAGTGTCGATTAATGTACTTTAGTAGCTTTAATTTGTATTGTAAAGAGTATAGCATTCATCGTTCTTTAAAACTCTAGTTTTGCCAGTAACTTCTATATAGCACTATATTAGTGCTGCAACAACCATTTTTGGAAACATTACTATAGACATTAGTTTTTTCTTTAGTCTTTTTTTAGCTTTACTGCATAAACAAACATCGATTAATTAAATGTTTACTTTCTCAAAGAAAACAAAATATAAACACAAAAAGTGTCGATTAACGTACTTTAGTAGCTGCAATTTATATTATAAAGAGTATTGCACTCATCGTTCTTTAAAACTTTAGTTTTGCCAGTAATGAAGTTCTATATAGCACTAAATTAGTGCTGCAACAACCATTTTTGGAAACATTACTATAGACATTAGTTTTTTCTTTAGTCTTATTTTAGCTTTACTGCATAAACAAACATTGATTAATTAAATGTTTATTTTTTCAAAGAAAACAAAATATAAACACGGAAAGTGTGGATTAACGTACTTAACTAGCTAAAATTTATATTATAAACAGTCTTGCACTCATTGTTCTTTAAAATTTTAGTTTAGCCAGTATAAATGAAGTGTCATTTATAGCACTATATAAGTGCTGCAACAACCATTTTTGGAAACATTACTATAGACATTATTTTTTTCTTTAGTCTCATTTTAGCTTTACTGCAGAAACAAACATCGAATATTTAAATGTTTATTTTCTCTAAGAAAACAAAATATAAACACAAAAAGTGTCGATTAACGTACTTTAGTAGCTACAATTTATATTATAAAGAGCATTGCACTCATCGTTCTTTAAAACTTTAGTTTTGCCAGTTACTTCATTTATAGCACTATATTAGCGCTGCAACAACCATTTTTGGAAACATTACTATCGACATTAGTTTTTTCTTTAGTCTTTTTTTAGCTTTACTGCATAAACAAACATCGATTATTAAATGTTTATTTTCTCAAAGAAAACAAAATATAAACACAAAAAGTGTCGATTAACGTACTTTAGTAGCTACAATTTATATTTAAAAGAGTATTGCACTCATCGTTCTTTAAAACTTTAGTTTTGCAAGTAACTTCTTTTATAGCACTATATTAGTGTTGCAACAACCATTTTTGGAAACATTAGTATAGACATTAGTTTTTTCTTTAGTCTTATTTTAGCTTTATTGCATAAACAAACGTCAATTAAATAAATGTTTATTTTCTCAATTAAATCAAAATATAAACAAAAAGTGGGGATTAACGTACCTTACTAGCTACAATTTATAGTATAAAAAGTATTGCACCAATCGTTCTTTAACGTTAAGTTCTGCCAGTTATTTCTTTTATAGCACTGTATCAGTGCTGCAACAACAATTCTTGGAAACATTACTACAGACATTGGCTTTTTCTTAAGTCTTATTTTAGCTTTAGTGCATAAACAAACCTCAATTAATTAAATGTTTATTTTCTCGATTAAAACAAAATATAAACATTAAAAGTGTGGATTAACGTACTTTAGTAGATTTAATTTATATATTAAAGAGCATCGCACTCATCGTTCTTTAAAACTCTAGTTTTGCCAGTTACTTCTATATAGCACTATATTAGTGCTGCAACAACCATTTTTGGAAACATTACTATCGACATTACTTTTTTCTTTGGTCTTATTTTAGCTATACTGAATAAACAAACATCGATTGAATAAATGTTTATTTTCTCAATTAAAACAAAATATAAACAAAAAGTGGGGATTAAAGTACCTTACTAGCTTCAATTTATATTATAAAAAGTATAGCATTCATCGTTCTTTAAAACTTTAGTTTTGCCAGTAACTTCTATATAGCACTATATTAGGGCTGCGACAACCATTTTTGGAAACATTACTATCGAGATTAGTTTTTTCTTTAGTCTTATTTTAGCTTTACTGAATAAACAAACATCGATTAATTAAATGTTTATGTTCTCAAAGAAAACAAAATATAAACACAAGAAGTGTCGATTAACGTACTTTAATAGCTTTAATTTGTATTTTAAAAAGTAAAGCATTCATCGTTCTTTAAAACTTTAGTTTTGCCAGTAACTTCTATATAGCACTATATTAGGGCTGCGACAACCATTTTTGGAAACATTACTATAGACATTATTTTTTTCTTTAGTCTTATTTTAGCTTTACTGCATAAACAAACATCGATTATTAAATGTTTATTTTCTCAAAGAAAACAAAATATAAACACAAAAAGTGTCGATTAACGTACTTTAGTAGCTTCAATTTATATTATAAACAGTCTTGCACTCATCGTTCTTTAGAAATTTAGTATAGCCAGTATAAATGAAGTGTCATTTATAGCACTATATAAGTGCTGCAACAACCATTTTTGGAAACATTACTATAGACATTATTTTTTTCTTTAGTCTCATTTTAGCTTTACTGCATAAACAAACATCGATTAATTAAATGTTTATTTTCTCAAAGAAAACAAAATATAAACACGGAAAGTGTGGATTAACGTACTTAACAAGCTAAAATTTATATTTTAAAGAGTATTGCACTCATCGTTCTTTAAAACTTTAGTTTTGCAAGTAACTTCTTTTATAGCACTATATTAGTGTTGCAACAACCATTTTTGGAAACATTACTATAGACATTATTTTTTTCTTTAGTCTCATTTTAGCTTTACTGCAGAAACAAACATCGAATATTTAAATGTTTATTTTCTCTAAGAAAACAAAATATAAACACAAAAAGTGTCGATTAACGTACTTTAGTAGCTACAATTTATATCATAAAGAGTATTGCACTCATCGTTCTTTAAAACTTTAGTTTTGCCAGTTAACTTCTTTTATAGCACTATATTAGTGCTGCAACAACCATTTTTGGAAACATTACTATAGACATTAGTTTTTTCTTTAGTCTTATTTTAGCTTTAATGCATAAACAAACGTCAATTAAATAAATGTTTATTTTCTCAATTAAAACAAAATATAAACAAAAAGTGGGGATTAACGTACCTTACTAGCTACAATTTATAGTATAAAAAGTATTGCACCAATCGTTCTTTAACGTTAAGTTCTGCCAGTTATTTCTTTTATAGCACTGTATCAGTGCTGCAACAACAATTCTTGGAAACACTACTACAGACATTGGCTTTTTCTTAAGTCTTATTTTAGCTTTAGTGCATAAACAAACCTCAATTAATTAAATGTTTATTTTCTCGATTAAAACAAAATATAAACATTAAAAGTGTGGATTAACGTACTTTAGTAGATTTAATTAATATTTTAAAGAGTATTGCACTCATCGTTCTTTAAAACTTTAGTTTTGCAAGTAACTTCTTTTATAGCACTATATTAGTGTTGCAACAACAATTTTTGGAAACATTACTATAGACATTAGTTTTTTCTTTGGTCTTATTTTAGCTTTCCTGAATAAACAAACATCGATTAATTAAATGTTTATTTTCTCAATTAAAACAAAATATAAACAAAAAGTGGGGATTAACGTACCTTACTAGCTACAATTTATAGTATAAAAAGTATTGCACCAATCGTTCTTTAACGTTAAGTTTTGCCAGTAACTTCTATATAGCACTATATTAGTGCTGCAACAACCATTTTTGGAAACATTACTATAGACATTAGTTTTTCTTTAGTCTTATTTTAGCTTTAATGCATAAACAAACGTCAATTAAATAAATGTTTATTTTCTCAATTAAAACAAAATATAAACAAAAAGTGGGATTAACGTACCTTACTAGCTACAATTTATATTATAAAGAGTATTGCACCAATCGTTCTTTAACGTTTAGTTCTGCCAGTTACTTCTTTTATAGCACTATATCAGTGCTGCAGCAACCATTTTTGGAAACATTACTATAGACATTAGTTTTTTCTTTGGTCTTATTTTAGCTTTCCTGAATAAAGAAACATCGATTAATTAAATGTTTATTTTCTCAAAGAAAACAAAATATAAACACAAAAAGTGTCGATTAACGTACTTTGGTAGCTTTAATTTGTATTGTAAAGAGTATAGCATTCATCGTTCTTTAAAAGTCTAGTTTTGCCAGTAACTTCTATACAGCACTATATTACTGCTGCAACAACCATTTTTGGAAACATTACTATCGAGATTAGTTTTTTCTTTGGTCTTATTTTAGCTTTACTGAATAAACAAACATCGATTAATTAAATGTTTATGTTCTCAAAGAAAACAAAATATAAACACAAGAAATGTCGATTAACGTACTTTAATAGCTTTAATTTGTATTTTAAAAAGTAAAGCATTCATCGTTCTTTGAAACTTTAGTTTTGCCAGTAACTTCTATATAGCACTATATTAGTGCTGCAACAACCATTTTTGGAAACATTACTATAGACATTTGTTTTTTCTTTAGTCTTATTTTAGCTTTAATGCATAAACAAACGTCAATTAAATAAATGTTTATTTTCTCAATTAAAACAAAATATAAACAAAAAGTGGGGATTAACGTACCTTACTAGCTACAATTTATATTATAAACAGTATTGCACCCATCGTTCTTTAACGTTTAGTTCTGCCAGTTACTTCTTTTATAGCACTGTATCAGTGCTGCAGCAACCATTTTTGGAAACATTACTATAGACATTAGTTTTTTCTTTAGTCTTATTTTAGCTTTAATGCATAAACAAACGTCAATTAAATAAATGTTTATTTTCTCAATTAAAACAAAATATAAACAAAAAGTGGGGATTAACGTACCTTACTAGCTACAATTTATATTATAAACAGTATTGCACCCATCGTTCTTTAACGTTTAGTTCTGCCAGTTACTTCTTTTATAGCACTATATTAGCGCTGCAACAACCATTTTTGGAAACATTACTATCGACATTAGTTTTTTCTTTGGTCTTATTTTAGCTTTCCTGAATAAACAAACATCGATTAATTAAATGTTTATTTTCTCAAAGAAAACAAAATATAAACACAAAAAGTGTCGATTAACGTACTTTAGTAGCTTTAATTTGTATTGTAAAGAGTATAGCATTCATCGTTCTTTAAAACTCTAGTTTTGCCAGTAACTTCTATATAGCACTATATTAGTGCTGCAACAACCATTTTTGGAAACATTACTATAGACATTAGTTTTTTCTATAGTCTTATTTTAGCTTTACTGCATAAACAAACATTGATTAATTACATGTTTATTTTTTCAAAGAAAACAAAATATAAACACGGAAAGTGTGGAATAACGTACTTAACTAGCTAAAATTTATATTATAAACAGTCTTGCACTCATCGTTCTTTAAAATTTTAGTTTAGCCAGTATAAATGAAGTGTCATTTATAGCACTATATAAGTGCTGCAACAACCATTTTTGGAAACATTACTATAGACATTATTTTTTTCTTTAGTCTTATTTTAGCTATACTGAATAAACAAACATCGAATTATTTAAATGTTTATTTTCTCTAAGAAAACAAAATATAAACACGGAAAGTGGGGATTAACGTACCTTACTAGCTACAATTTATATTTTAAAGAGTATTGCACTCATCGTTCTTTAAAACTGTAGTTTTGCAAGTAACTTCTTTTATAGCACTATATTAGTGCTGCAACAACCATTTTTGGAAACATTACTATAGACATTAGTTTTTTCTTTAGTCTTATTTTAGCTTTATTGCATAAACAAACGTCAATTAAATAAATGTTTATTTTCTCAATTAAAACAAAATATAAACAAAAAGTGGGGATTAACGTACCTTACTAGCTACAATTTATATTATAAATAGTATTGCACCAATCGTTCTTTAACGTTAAGTTCTGCCAGTTATTTCTTTTATAGCACTGTATCAGTGCTGCAACAACAATTCTTGGAAACATTACTACAGACATTGGCTTTTTCTTAAGTCTTATTTTAGCTTTAGTGCATAAACAAACCTCAATTAATTAAATGTTTATTTTCTCGATTAAAACAAAATATAAACATTAAAAGTGTGGATTAACGTACTTTAGTAGATTTAATTTATATTTTAAAGAGCATCGCACTCATCGTTCTTTAAAACTCTAGTTTTGCCAGTAACTTCTATATAGCACTATATTAGGGCTGCGACAACCATTTTTGGAAACATTACTATCGACATTACTTTTTTCTTTGGTCTTATTTTAGCTATACTGAATAAACAAACATCGATTGAATAAATGTTTATTTTCTCAATTAAAACAAAATATAAACACGGAAAGTGGGGATTAACGTACCTTACTAGCTACAATTTATATTATAAAAAGTATAGCATTCATCGTTCTTTAAAACTTTAGTTTTGCCAGTAACTTCTATATAGCACTATATTAGTGCTGCAACAACCATTTTTGGAAACATTACTATAGACATTAGTTTTTTCTTTAGTCTTATTTTAGCTTTAATGCATAAACAAACGTCAATTAAATAAATGTTTATTTTCTCAATTAAAACAAAATATAAACAAAAAATGGGGATTAACGTACCTTACTAGCTACAATTTATATTATAAATGGTATTGCACTCATCGTTCTTTAAAACTTTAGTTTTGCCAGTTACTTCATTTATAGCACTATATTAGCGCTGCAACAACCATTTTTGGAAACATTACTATCGACATTAGTTTTTTCTTTAGTCTTTTTTTAGCTTTACTGCATAAACAAACATCGATTATTAAATGTTTATTTTCTCAAAGAAAACAAATTAAAAAAACCAGAAGTGTCGATTAACGTACTTTAATAGCTTTAATTTGTATTTTAAAAAGTAAAGCATTCATCTTTCTTTAAAACTTTAGTTTTGTCAGTAACTTCTATATAGCACTATATTAGTGCTGCAACAACCATTTTTGGAAACATTACTATAGACATTAGTTTTTTCTTTAGTCTTATTTTAGCTTTAATGCATAAACAAACGTCAATTAAATAAATGTTTATTTTCTCAAAGAAAACAAAATATAAACACAAGAAGTGTCGATTAACGTACTTTAATAGCTTTAATTTGTATTTTAAAAAGTATTGCATTATCGTTCTTTAAAACTTTAGTTTTGCCAGTAACTTCTATATAGCACTATATTAGTGCTGCAACAACCATTTTTGGAAACATTACTATAGACATTAGTTTTTTCTTTAGTCTTATTTTAGCTTTAATGCATAAACAAACGTCAATTAAATAAATGTTTATTTTCTCAATTAAAACAAAATATAAACATGAAAAGTGTGGATTAAAGTACCTTACTAGCTACAATTTATATTATAAACAGTATTGCACCCATCGTTCTTTAACGTTTAGTTCTGCCAGTTACTTCTTTTATAGCACTATATTAGCGCTGCAACAACCATTTTTGGAAACATTACTATCGACATTAGTTTTTTCTTTGGTCTTATTTTAGCTTTCCTGAATAAACAAACATCGATTAATTAAATGTTTATTTTCTCAAAGAAAACAAAATATAAACACAAAAAGTGTCGATTAACGTACTTTAGTAGCTTTAATTTGTATTGTAAAGAGTATAGCATTCATCGTTCTTTAAAACTCTAGTTTTGCCAGTAACTTCTATATAGCACTATATTAGTGCTGCAACAACCATTTTTGGAAACATTACTATAGACATTAGTTTTTTTTTTAGTCTTATTTTAGCTTTACTGCATAAACAAACATTGATTAATTAAATGTTTATTTTTTCAAAGAAAACAAAATATAAACACGGAAAGTGTGTATTAACGTACTTAACTAGCTAAAATTTATATTATAAACAGTCTTGCACTCATCGTTCTTTAAAATTTTAGTTTAGCCAGTATAAATGAAGTGTCATTTATAGCACTATATAAGTGCTGCAACAACCATTTTTGGAAACATTACTATAGACATTATTTTTTTCTTTAGTCTCATTTTAGCTTTACTGCAGAATCAAGCATCGAATATTTAAATGTTTATTTTCTCTAAGAAAACAAAATATAAACACAAAAAGTGTCGATTAACGTACTTTAGTAGCTACAATTTATATTATAAAGAGTATTGCACTCATCGTTCTTTAAAACTTTAGTTTTGCCAGTTACTTCATTTATAGCACTATATTAGCGCTGCAACAACCATTTTTGGAAACATTACTATCGACATTAGTTTTTTCTTTAGTCTTTTTTTAGCTTTACTGCATAAACAAACATCGATTAATTAAATGTTTATTTTCTCAAAGAAAACAAAATATAAAGACAATAAGTGTCGATTAACGTACTTTAGTAGCTACAATTTATATTATAAAGAGTATTGCACTCATCGTTCTTTAAAACTTTAGTTTTGCAAGTAACTTCTTTTATAGCACTATATTAGTGTTGCAACAACAATTTTTGGAAACATTACTATAGACATTAGTTTTTTCTTTAGTCTTATTTTAGCTTTAATGCATAAACAAACGTCAATTAAATAAATGTTTATTTTCTCAATTAAAACAAAATATAAACATGAAAAGTGTGGATTAACGTACCTTACTAGCTACAATTTATATTATAAACAGTATTGCACCCATCGTTCTTTAACGTTTAGTTCTGCCAGTTACTTCTTTTATAGCACTATATTAGCACTGCAACAACCATTTTTGGAAACATTACTATCGACATTAGTTTTTTCTTTAGTCTTATTTTAGCTTTCCTGAATAAACAAACATCGATTAATTAAATGTTTATTTTCTCAAAGAAAACAAAATATAAGCACGGAAAGTGTGGATTAACGTACTTAACTAGCTAAAATTTATATTAAAAACAGTCTTGCACTCATCGTTCTTTAAAATTTTAGTTTAGCCAGTATAAATGAAGTGTCATTTATAGCACTATATAAGTGCTGCAACAACCATTTTTGGAAACATTACTATAGACATTATTTTTTTCTTTAGTCTCATTTTAGATTTACTGTATAAACAAACATCGATTATTAAATGTTTATTTTCTCAAAGAAAACAAAATATAAACACAAAAAGTGTCGATTAACGTACTTTAGTAGCTTTAATTTGTATTGTAAAGAGTATAGCATTCATCGTTCTTTAAAACTCTAGTTTTGCCAGTAACTTCTATATAGCACTATATTAGTGCTGCAACAACCATTTTTGGAAACATTACTATAGACATTAGTTTTTTCTTTAGTCTTATTTTAGCTTTACTGCATAAACAAACATTGATTAATTAAATGTTTATTTTTTCAAAGAAAACAAAATATAAGCAAGGAAAGTGTGGATTAACGTACTTAACTAGCTAAAATTTATATTATAAACAGTCTTGCACTCATCGTTCTTTAAAATTTTAGTTTAGCCAGTATAAATGAAGTGTATTTATAGCACTATATAAGTGCTGCAACAACCATTTTTGGAAACATTACTATAGACATTATTTTTTTCTTTAGTCTCATTTTAGCTTTACTGCATAAACAAACATCGATTAATTAAATGTTTATTTTCTCAAAGAAAACAAAATATAAACACAAAAAGTGTCGATTAACGTACTTTAGTAGCTACAATTTATATTATAAAGAGTATTGCACTCATCGTTCTTTAAAACTTTAGTTTTGCAAGTAACTTCTTTTATAGCACTATATTAGTGTTGCAACAACCATTTTTGGAAACATTAGTATAGACATTAGTTTTTTCTTTAGTCTTATTTTAGCTTTATTGCATAAACAAACGTCAATTAAATAAATGTTTATTTTCTCAATTAAAACAAAATATAAACACGGAAAGTGTGGATTAACGTACTTTACTAGCTACAATTTATATTATACAGAGTATCGCACTCATCGTTCTTTAAAACTCTAGTTTTGCCAGTTACTTCTATATAGCACTATATTAGTGCTGCAACAACCATTTTTGGAAACATTACTATCGACATTACTTTTTTCTTTGGTCTTATTTTAGCTATACTGAATAAACAAACATCGATTGAATAAATGTTTATTTTCTCAATTAAAACAAAATATAAACACGGAAAGTGGGGATTAACGTACCTTACTAGCTACAATTTATATTATAAAAAGTATAGCATTCATCGTTCTTTAAAACTTTAGTTTTGCCAGTAACTTCTATATAGCACTATATTAGTGCTGCAACAACCATTTTTGGAAACATTACTATAGACATTAGTTTTTTCTTTAGTCTTATTTTAGCTTTAATGCATAAACAAACGTCAATTAAATAAATGTTTATTTTCTCAATTAAAACAAAATATAAACAAAAAATGGGGATTAACGTACCTTACTAGCTACAATTTATATTATAAATGGTATTGCACTCATCGTTCTTTAAAACTTTAGTTTTGCCAGTTACTTCATTTATAGCACTATATTAGCGCTGCAACAACCATTTTTGGAAACATTACTATCGACATTAGTTTTTTCTTTAGTCTTTTTTTAGCTTTACTGCATAAACAAACATCGATTATTAAATGTTTATTTTCTCAAAGAAAACAAAATATAAAAACAAGAAGTGTCGATTAACGTACTTTAATAGCTTTAATTTGTATTTTAAAAAGTAAAGCATTATCTTTCTTTAAAACTTTAGTTTTGTCAGTAACTTCTATATAGCACTATATTAGTGCTGCAACAACCATTTTTGGAAACATTACTATAGACATTAGTTTTTTCTTTAGTCTTATTTTAGCTTTAATGCATAAACAAACGTCAATTAAATAAATGTTTATTTTCTCAAAGAAAACAAAATAAAAAAACAAGAAGTGTCGATTAACGTACTTTAATAGCTTTAATTTGTATTTTAAAAAGTAAAGCATTAATCTTTCTTTAAAACTTTAGTTTTGTCAGTAACTTCTATATTGCACTATATTAGTGCTGCAACAACCATCACTATATAAGTTTTTTCTTTAGTCTTATTTTAGCTTTAATGCATAAACAAACGTCAATTAAATAAATGTTTATTTTCTCAATTAAAACAAAATATAAACATGAAAAGTGTGGATTAAAGTACCTTACTAGCTACAATTTATATTATAAACAGTATTGCACCCATCGTTCTTTAACGTTTAGTTCTGCCAGTTACTTCTTTTATAGCACTATATTAGCGCTGCAACAACCATTTTTGGAAACATTACTATCGACATTAGTTTTTTCTTTGGTCTTATTTTAGCTTTCCTGAATAAACAAACATCGATTAATTAAATGTTTATTTTCTCAAAGAAAACAAAATATAAACACAAAAAGTGTCGATTAACGTACTTTAGTAGCTTTAATTTGTATTGTAAAGAGTATAGCATTCATCGTTCTTTAAAACTCTAGTTTTGCCAGTAACTTCTATATAGCACTATATTAGTGCTGCAACAACCATTTTTGGAAACATTACTATAGACATTAGTTTTTTTTTAGTCTTATTTTAGCTTTACTGCATAAACAAACATTGATTAATTAAATGTTTATTTTTTCAAAGAAAACAAAATATAAACACGGAAAGTGTGGATTAACGTACTTAACTAGCTAAAATTTATATTATAAACAGTCTTGCACTCATCGTTCTTTAAAATTTTAGTTTAGCCAGTATAAATGAAGTGTCATTTATAGCACTATATAAGTGCTGCAACAACCATTTTTGGAAACATTACTATAGACATTATTTTTTTCTTTAGTCTCATTTTAGCTTTACTGCAGAATCAAACATCGAATATTTAAATGTTTATTTTCTCTAAGAAAACAAAATATAAACACAAAAAGTGTCGATTAACGTACTTTAGTAGCTACAATTTATATTATAAAGAGTATTGCACTCATCGTTCTTTAAAACTTTAGTTTTGCAAGTAACTTCTATATAGCACTATATTAGTGCTGCAACAACCATTTTTGGAAACATTACTATAGACATTAGTTTTTTCTTTAGTCTTATTTTAGCTTTACTGCATAAACAAACGTCAATTAAATAAATGTTTATTTTCTCAATTAAAACAAAATATAAACACAAAAGTGTCGATTAACGTACCTTACTAGCTACAATTTATATTATAAACAGTATTGCACCCATCGTTCTTTAACGTTTAGTTCTGCCAGTTACTTCTTTTATAGCACTATATTAGTGCTGCAACAACCATTTTTGGAAACATTACTATCGACATTAGTTTTTTCTTTAGTCTTATTTTAGCTTTACTGCATAAACAAACATTGATTAATTAAATGTTTATTTTCTCAAAGAAAACAAAATATAAACACGGAAAGTGTGGATTAACGTACTTAACTAGCTAAAATTTATATTAAAAACAGTCTTGCACTCATCGTTCTTTAAAATTTTAGTTTAGCCAGTATAAATGAAGTGTCATTTATAGCACTATATAAGTGCTGCAACAACCATTTTTGGAAACATTACTATAGACATTATTTTTTTCTTTAGTCTCATTTTAGATTTACTGTATAAACAAACATCGATTATTAAATGTTTATTTTCTCAAAGAAAACAAAATATAAACACAAAAAGTGTCGATTAACGTACTTTAGTAGCTTTAATTTGTATTGTAAAGAGTATAGCATTCATCGTTCTTTAAAACTCTAGTTTTGCCAGTAACTTCTATATAGCACTATATTAGTGCTGCAACAACCATTTTTGGAAACATTACTATAGACATTAGTTTTTTCTTTAGTCTTATTTTAGCTTTACTGCATAAACAAACATTGATTAATTAAATGTTTATTTTTTCAAAGAAAACAAAATATAAGCACGGAAAGTGTGGATTAACGTACTTAACTAGCTAAAATTTATATTATAAACAGTCTTGCACTCATCGTTCTTTAAAATTTTAGTTTAGCCAGTATAAATGAAGTGTATTTATAGCACTATATAAGTGCTGCAACAACCATTTTTGGAAACATTACTATAGACATTATTTTTTTCTTTAGTCTCATTTTAGCTTTACTGCATAAACAAACATCGATTAATTAAATGTTTATTTTCTCAAAGAAAACAAAATATAAACACAAAAAGTGTCGATTAACGTACTTTAGTAGCTACAATTTATATTATAAAGAGTATTGCACTCATCGTTCTTTAAAACTTTAGTTTTGCAAGTAACTTCTTTTATAGCACTATATTAGTGTGCAACAACCATTTTTGGAAACATTAGTATAGACATTACTTTTTTCTTTAGTCTTATTTTAGCTTTATTGCATAAACAATCGTCAATTAAATAAATGTTTATTTTCTCAATTAAAACAAAATATAAACATGAAAAGTGTGGATTAACGTACCTTACTAGCTACAATTTATATTATACAGAGCATCGCACTCATCGTTCTTTAAAACTTAGTTTTGCCGGTTACTTCTATATAGCACTATATTAGTGCTGCAACAACCATTTTTGGAAACATTACTATCGAGATTAGTTTTTTCTTTAGTCTTATTTTAGCTTTACTGAATAAACAAACATCGATTGAATAAATGTTTATTTTCTCAATTAAAACAAAATATAAACACGGAAAGTGGGGATTAAAGTACCTTACTAGCTACAATTTATATTATAAAAAGTATAGCATTCATCGTTCTTTAAAACTTTAGTTTTGCCAGTAACTTCTATATAGCACTATATTAGTGCTGCAACAACCATTTTTGGAAACATTACTATAGACATTAGTTTTTTCTTTAAACTTATTTTAGCTATACTGAATAAACAAACGTCAATTAAATAAATGTTTATTTTCTCAATTAAAACAAAATATAAACAAAAAGTGGGGATTAACGTACCTTACTAGCTACAATTTATATTATAAATGGTATTGCACTCATCGTTCTTTAAAACTTTAGTTTTGCCAGTTACTTCATTTATAGCACTATATTAGCGCTGCAACAACCATTTTTGGAAACATTACTATCGACATTAGTTTTTTCTTTAGTCTTTTTTTAGCTTTACTGCATAAACAAACATCGATTATTAAATGTTTATTTTCTCAAAGAAAACAAAATATAAACACAAAAAGTGTCGATTAACGTACTTTAGTAGCTACAATTTATATTTTAAAAAGTAAAGCATTATCTTTCTTTAAAACTTTAGTTTTGTCAGTAACTTCTATATAGCACTATATTAGTGCTGCAACAACCATTTTTGGAAACATTACTATAGACATTAGTTTTTTCTTTAGTCTTATTTTAGCTTTAATGCATAAACAAACGTCAATTAAATAAATGTTTATTTTCTCAAAGAAAACAAAATAAAAAAACAAGAAGTGTCGATTAACGTACTTTAATAGCTTTAATTTGTATTTTAAAAAGTAAAGCATTAATCTTTCTTTAAAACTTTAGTTTTGTCAGTAACTTCTATATTGCACTATATTAGTGCTGCAACAACCATCACTATATAAGTTTTTTCTTTAGTCTTATTTTAGCTTTAATGCATAAACAAACGTCAATTAAATAAATGTTTATTTTCTCAATTAAAACAAATTATAAACATGAAAAGTGTGGATTAAAGTACCTTACTAGCTACAATTTATATTATAAACAGTATTGCACCCATCGTTCTTTAACGTTTAGTTCTGCCAGTTACTTCTTTTATAGCACTATATTAGCGCTGCAACAACCATTTTTTGAAACATCACTATCGACATTAGTTTTTTCTTTGGTCTTATTTTAGCTTTCCTGAATAAACAAACATCGATTAATTAAATGTTTATTTTCTCAAAGAAAACAAAATATAAACACAAAAAGTGTCGATTAACGTACTTTAGTAGCTTTAATTTGTATTGTAAAGAGTATAGCATTCATTGTTCTTTAAAACTCTAGTTTTGCCAGTAACTTCTATATAGCACTATATTAGTGCTGCAACAACCATTTTTGGAAACATTACTATAGACATTAGTTTTTTTTTAGTCTTATTTTAGCTTTACTGCATAAACAAACATTGATTAATTAAATGTTTATTTTTTCAAAGAAAACAAAATATAAACACGGAAAGTGTGGATTAACGTACTTAACTAGCTAAAATTTATATTATAAACAGTCTTGCACTCATCGTTCTTTAAAATTTTAGTTTAGCCAGTATAAATGAAGTGTCATTTATAGCACTATATAAGTGCTGCAACAACCATTTTTGGAAACATTACTATAGACATTATTTTTTTCTTTAGTCTCATTTTAGCTTTACTGCAGAATCAAACATCGAATATTTAAATGTTTATTTTCTCTAAGAAAACAAAATATAAACACAAAAAGTGTCGATTAACGTACTTTAGTAGCTACAATTTATATTATAAAGAGTATTGCACTCATCGTTCTTTAAAACTTTAGTTTTGCCAGTTACTTCATTTATAGCACTATATTAGCGCTGCAACAACCATTTTTGGAAATATTACTATCGACATTAGTTTTTTCTTTAGTCTTTTTTTAGCTTTACTGCATAAACAAACATCGATTAATTAAATGTTTATTTTCTCAAAGAAAACAAAATATAAAGACAATAAGTGTCGATTAACGTACTTTAGTAGCTACAATTTATATTATAAAGAGTATTGCACTCATCGTTCTTTAAAACTTTAGTTTTGCAAGTAACTTCTTTTATAGCACTATATTAGTGTTGCAACAACCATTTTTGGAAACATTACTATAGACATTAGTTTTTTCTTTAGTCTTATTTTAGCTTTAATGCATAAACAAACGTCAATTAAATAAATGTTTATTTTCTCAATTAAAACAAAATATAAACAAAAAGTGGGGATTAACGTACCTTACTAGCTACAATTTATATTATAAACATTATTGCACCCATCGTTCTTTAACGTTTAGTTCTGCCAGTTACTTCTTTTATAGCACTATATTAGCACTGCAACAACCATTTTTGGAAACATTACTATCGACATTAGTTTTTTCTTTAGTCTTATTTTAGCTTTCCTGAATAAACAAACATCGATTAATTAAATGTTTATTTTCTCAAAGAAAACAAAATATAAACACAAAAAGTGTCGATTAACGTACTTTAGTAGCTTTAATTTGTAATGTAAAGAGTATAGCATTCATCGTTCTTTAAAACTCTAGTTTTGCCAGTAACTTCTATATAGCACTATCTTAGTGCTGCAACAACCATTTTTGGAAACATTACTATAGACATTAGTTTTTTCTTTAGTCTTATTTTAGCTTTACTGCATAAACAAACATTGATTAATTAAATGTTTATTTTTTCAAAGAAAACAAAATATAAGCACTTAACTAGCTAAAATTAACGTGTAACAGTAACAGATTAACGTACTTAACTAGCTAAAATTTATATTAAAAACAGTCTTGCACTCATCGTTCTTTAAAATTTTAGTTTAGCCAGTATAAATGAAGTGTCATTTATAGCACTATATAAGTGCTGCAACAACCATTTTTGGAAACATTACTATAGACATTATTTTTTTCTTTAGTCTCATTTTAGATTTACTGTATAAACAAACATCGATTATTAAATGTTTATTTTCTCAAAGAAAACAAAATATAAACACAAAAAGTGTCGATTAACGTACTTTAGTAGCTTTAATTTGTATTGTAAAGAGTATAGCATTCATCGTTCTTTAAAACTCTAGTTTTGCCAGTAACTTCTATATAGCACTATATTAGTGCTGCAACAACCATTTTTGGAAACATTACTATCGACATTAGTTTTTTCTTTAGTCTTTTTTTAGCTTTACTGCATAAACAAACATCGATTAATTAAATGTTTATTTTCTAAAAGAAAACAAAATATAAAGACAATAAGTGTCGATTAACGTACTTTAGTAGCTACAATTTATATTTTAAAGAGTATTGCACTCATCGTTCTTTAAAACTTTAGTTTTGCAAGTAACTTCTTTTATAGCACTATATTAGTGTTGCAACAACATTTTTTGGAAACATTACTATAGACATAAGTTTTTTCTTTAGTCTTATTTTAGCTTTAATGCATAAACAAACGTCAATTAAATAAATGTTTATTTTCTCAATTAAAACAAATTATAAACATGAAAAGTGTGGATTAAAGTACCTTACTAGCTACAATTTATATTATAAACAGTATTGCACCCATCGTTCTTTAACGTTTAGTTCTGCCAGTTACTTCTTTTATAGCACTATATTAGCGCTGCAACAACCATTTTTGGAAACATCACTATCGACATTAGTTTTTTCTTTGGTCTTATTTTAGCTTTCCTGAATAAACAAACATCGATTAATTAAATGTTTATTTTCTCAAAGAAAACAAAATATAAGCACGGAAAGTGTGGATTAACGTACTTAACTAGCTAAAATTTATATTAAAAACAGTCTTGCACTCATCGTTCTTTAAAATTTTAGTTTAGCCAGTATAAATGAAGTGTCATTTATAGCACTATATAAGTGCTGCAACAACCATTTTTGGAAACATTACTATAGACATTATTTTTTTCTTTAGTCTCATTTTAGATTTACTGTATAAACAAACATCGATTATTAAATGTTTATTTTCTCAAAGAAAACAAAATATAAACACAAAAAGTGTCGATTAACGTACTTTAGTAGCTTTAATTTGTATTGTAAAGAGTATAGCATTCATCGTTCTTTAAAACTCTAGTTTTGCCAGTAACTTCTATATAGCACTATATTAGTGCTGCAACAACCATTTTTGGAAACATTACTATAGACATTAGTTTTTTCTTTAGTCTTATTTTAGCTTTACTGCATAAACAAACATTGATTAATTAAATGTTTATTTTTTCAAAGAAAACAAAATATAAGCAAGGAAAGTGTGGATTAACGTACTTAACTAGCTAAAATTTATATTATAAACAGTCTTGCACTCATCGTTCTTTAAAATTTTAGTTTAGCCAGTATAAATGAAGTGTAATTTATAGCACTATATAAGTGCTGCAACAACCATTTTTGGAAACATTACTATAGACATTATTTTTTTCTTTAGTCTCATTTTAGCTTTACTGCATAAACAAACATCGATTAATTAAATGTTTATTTTCTCAAAGAAAACAAAATATAAACACAAAAAGTGTCGATTAACGTACTTTAGTAGCTACAATTTATATTATAAAGAGTATTGCACTCATCGTTCTTTAAAACTTTAGTTTTGCAAGTAACTTCTTTTATAGCACTATATTAGTGTTGCAACAACCATTTTTGGAAATATTAGTATAGACATTAGTTTTTTCTTTAGTCTTATTTTAGCTTTATTGCATAAACAATCGTCAATTAAATAAATGTTTATTTTCTCAATTAAAACAAAATATAAACATGAAAAGTGTGGATTAACGTACCTTACTAGCTACAATTTATATTATACAGAGCATCGCACTCATCGTTCTTTAAAACTCTAGTTTTGCCGGTTACTTCTATATAGCACTATATTAGTGCTGCAACAACCATTTTTGGAAACATTACTATCGACATTACTTTTTTCTTTGGTCTTATTTTAGCTATACTGAATAAACAAACATCGATTGAATAAATGTTTATTTTCTCAATTAAAACAAAATATAAACAAAAAGTGGGGATTAAAGTACCTTACTAGCTACAATTTATATTATAAAAAGTATAGCATTCATCGTTCTTTAAAACTTTAGTTTTGCCAGTAACTTCTATATAGCACTATATTAGGGCTGCGACAACCATTTTTGGAAACATTACTATCGAGATTAGTTTTTTCTTTAGTCTTATTTTAGCTTTACTGCATAAACAAACGTCAGTTAAATAAATGTTTATTTTCTCAATTAAAACAAAATATAAACACAAAAAGTGTCGATTAACGTACTTTAGTAGCTTTAATTTGTATTGTAAAGAGTATAGCATTCATCGTTCTTTAAAACTCTAGTTTTGCCAGTAACTTCTATATAGCACTATATTAGTGCTGCAACAACCATTTTTGGAAACATTACTATAGACATTAGTTTTTTCTTTAGTCTTATTTTAGCTTTACTGCATAAACAAACGTCAGTTAAATAAATGTTTATTTTTTCAAAGAAAACAAAATATAAACACGGAAAGTGTGGATTAACGTACTTAACTAGCTAAAATTTATATTATAAACAGTCTTGCACTCATCGTTCTTTAAAATTTTAGTTTAGCCAGTATAAATGAAGTGTCATTTATAGCACTATATAAGTGCTGCAACAACCATTTTTGGAAACATTACTATAGACATTATTTTTTTCTTTAGTCTCATTTTAGCTTTACTGCAGAATCAAACATCAAATATTTAAATGTTTATTTTCTCTAAGAAAACAAAATATAAACACAAAAAGTGTCGATTAACGTACTTTAGTAGCTACAATTTATATTATAAAGAGTATTGCACTCATCGTTCTTTAAAACTTTAGTTTTGCAAGTAACTTCTTTTATAGCACTATATTAGCGCTGCAACAACCATTTTTGGAAACATTACTATAGACATTAGTTTTTTCTTTAGTCATATTTTAGCTTTATTGCATAAACAAACGTCAGTTAAATAAATGTTTATTTTCTCAATTAAAACAAAATATAAACAAAAAGTGGGGATTAACGTACCTTATTAGCTACAATTTATATTATAAACAGTATTGCATCCATCGTTCTTTAACGTTTAGTTCTTCTTTTATAGCACTGTATCAGTGCTGTAGCAACCATTTTTGGAAACATTACTATAGACATTAGTTTTTTCTTTAGTCTTATTTTAGCTTTAATGCATAAACAAACGTCAATTAAATAAATGTTTATTTTCTCAATTAAAACAAAATATAAACAAAAAGTAGGGATTAACGTACCTTACTACCTACAATTTATATCATAAACAGTATTGCACCCATCGTTCTTTAACGTTTAGTTCTGCCAGTTACTTCTTTTATAGCACTATATTAGCGCTGCAACAACCATTTTTGGAAACATTACTATCGACATTATTTTTTTCTTTGGTCTTATTTTAGCTTTCCTGAATAAACAAACATCGATTAATTAAATGTTTATTTTCTCAAAGAAAACAAAATATAATCACAAAAAGTGTCGATTAACGTACTTTAGTAGCTTTAATTTGTATTGTAAAGAGTATAGCATTCATCGTTCTTTAAAACTCTAGTTTTGCGAGTAACATCTATATAGCACTATATTAGTGATGCAACAACCATTTTTGGAAACATTACTATAGACATTAGTTTTTTCTTTAGTCTTATTTTAGCTTTAATGCATAAACAAACGTCAATTAAATAAATGTTTATTTTCTCAATTAAAACAAAATAGAAACAAAAAGTGGGGATTAACGTACCTTACTAGCTACAATTTATATTATAAACAGTATTGCACCCATCGTTCTTTAACGTTTAGTTCTGCCAGTTACTTCTTTTATAGCACTATATTAGCGCTGCAACAACCATTTTTGGAAACATCACTATCGACATTAGTTTTTTCTTTGGTCTTATTTTAGCTTTCCTGAATAAACAAACATCGATTAATTAAATGTTTATTTTCTCAAAGAAAACAAAATATAAACACAAAAAGTGTCGATTAACGTACTTTAGTAGCTTTAATTTGTATTGTAAAGAGTATAGCATTCATTGTTCTTTAAAACTCTAGTTTTGCCAGTAACTTCTATATAGCACTATATTAGTGCTGCAACAACCATTTTTGGAAACATTACCATAGACATTAGTTTTTTTTTAGTCTTATTTTAGCTTTACTGCATAAACAAACATTGATTAATTAAATGTTTATTTTTTCAAAGAAAACAAAATATAAACACGGAAAGTGTGGATTAACGTACTTAACTAGCTAAAATTTATATTATAAACAGTCTTGCACTCATCGTTCTTTAAAATTTTAGTTTAGCCAGTATAAATGAAGTGTCATTTATAGCACTATATAAGTGCTGCAACAACCATTTTTGGAAACATTACTATAGACATTATTTTTTTCTTTAGTCTCATTTTAGCTTTACTGCAGAATCAAGCATCGAATATTTAAATGTTTATTTTCTCTAAGAAAACAAAATATAAACACAAAAAGTGTCGATTAACGTACTTTAGTAGCTACAATTTATATTATAAAGAGTATTGCACTCATCGTTCTTTAAAACTTTAGTTTTGCCAGTTACTTCATTTATAGCACTATATTAGCGCTGCAACAACCATTTTTGGAAATATTACTATCGACATTAGTTTTTTCTTTAGTCTTTTTTTAGCTTTACTGCATAAACAAACATCGATTAATTAAATGTTTATTTTCTCAAAGAAAACAAAATATAAAGACAATAAGTGTCGATTAACGTACTTTAGTAGCTACAATTTATATTATAAAGAGTATTGCACTCATCGTTCTTTAAAACTTTAGTTTTGCAAGTAACTTCTTTTATAGCACTATATTAGTGTTGCAACAACCATTTTTGGAAACATTACTATAGACATTAGTTTTTTCTTTAGTCTTATTTTAGCTTTAATGCATAAACAAACGTCAATTAAATAAATGTTTATTTTCTCAATTAAAACAAAATATAAACAAAAAGTGGGGATTAACGTACCTTACTAGCTACAATTTATATTATAAACATTATTGCACCCATCGTTCTTTAACGTTTAGTTCTGCCAGTTACTTCTTTTATAGCACTATATTAGCACTGCAACAACCATTTTTGGAAACATTACTATCGACATTAGTTTTTTCTTTAGTCTTATTTTAGCTTTCCTGAATAAACAAACATCGATTAATTAAATGTTTATTTTCTCAAAGAAAACAAAATATAAACACAAAAAGTGTCGATTAACGTACTTTAGTAGCTTTAATTTGTAATGTAAAGAGTATAGCATTCATCGTTCTTTAAAACTCTAGTTTTGCCAGTAACTTCTATATAGCACTATCTTAGTGCTGCAACAACCATTTTTGGAAACATTACTATAGACATTAGTTTTTTCTTTAGTCTTATTTTAGCTTTACTGCATAAACAAACATTGATTAATTAAATGTTTATTTTTTCAAAGAAAACAAAATATAAGCACGGAAAGTGTGGATTAACGTACTTAACTAGCTAAAATTTATATTAAAAACAGTCTTGCACTCATCGTTCTTTAAAATTTTAGTTTAGCCAGTATAAATGAAGTGTCATTTATAGCACTATATAAGTGCTGCAACAACCATTTTTGGAAACATTACTATAGACATTATTTTTTTCTTTAGTCTCATTTTAGATTTACTGTATAAACAAACATCGATTATTAAATGTTTATTTTCTCAAAGAAAACAAAATATAAACACAAAAAGTGTCGATTAACGTACTTTAGTAGCTACAATTTATATTATAAAGAGTATTGCACTCATCGTTCTTTAAAACTTTAGTTCTGGAAGTAACTTCTTTTATAGCACTATATTAGTGTTGCAACAACCATTTTTGGAAACATTAGTATAGACATTAGTTTTTTCTTTAGTCTTATTTTAGCTTTATTGCATAAACAATCGTCAATTAAATAAATTTTTATTTTCTCAATTAAAACAAAATATAAACATGAAAAGTGTGGATTAACGTACCTTACTAGCTACAATTAATATTATACAGAGCATCGCACTCATCGTTCTTTAAAACTCTAGTTTTGCCGGTTACTTCTATATAGCACTATATTAGTGCTGCAACAACCATTTTTGGAAACATTACTATCGACATTACTTTTTTCTTTGGTCTTATTTTAGCTATACTGAATAAACAAACATCGATTGAATAAATGTTTATTTTCTCAATTAAAACAAAATATAAACAAAAAGTGGGGATTAAAGTACCTTACTAGCTACAATTTATATTATAAAAAGTATAGCATTCATCGTTCTTTAAAACTTTAGTTTTGCCAGTAACTTCTATATAGCACTATATTAGGGCTGCGACAACCATTTTTGGAAACATTACTATCGAGATTAGTTTTTTCTTTAGTCTTATTTTAGCTTTACTGAATAAACAAACATCGATTAATTAAATGTTTATGTTCTCAAAGAAAACAAAATATAAACACAAGAAGTGTCGATTAACGTACTTTAATAGCTTTAATTTGTATTTTAAAAAGTAAAGCATTCATCGTTCTTTAAAACTTTAGTTTTGCAGTAACTTCTAAATAGCACTATATTAGTGCTTCAACAACCATTTTTGGAAACATTACTATAGACATTAGTTTTTTCTTTAGTCTTATTTTAGCTTTAATGCATAAACAAACGTCAATTAAATAAATGTTTATTTTCTCAATTAAAACAAAATATAAACAAAAAGTGGGGATTAACGTACCTTACTACCTACAATTTATATTATAAACAGTATTGCACCCATCGTTCTTTAACGTTTAGTTCTGCCAGTAACTTCTATATAGCACTATATTAGTGCTGCAACAACCATTTTTGGAAACATTACTATAGAAATTAGTTTTTTCTTTAGTCTTATTTTAGCTTTACTGCATAAACAAACGTCAGTTAAATAAATGTTTATTTTCTCAAAGAAAACAAAATATAAACACAAAAAGTGTCGATTAACGTACTTTAGTAGCTTTAATTTATATTGTAAAGAGTATAGCACTCATCGTTCTTTAAAACTCTAGTTTTGCCAGTAACTTCTATTTATAGCACTATATTAGTGCTGCAACAACCATTTTTGGAAACATTACTATAGACATTAGTTTTTTCTTTAGTCTTATTTTAGCTTTACTGCATAAACAAACGTCAGTTAAATAAATGTTTATTTTCTCAAAGAAAACAAAATATAAACACGGAAAGTGTGGATTAACGTACTTAACTAGCTAAGAGTTATATTATAAACAGTCTTGCACTCATCGTTCTTTAAAATTTTAGTTTAGCCAGTATAAATGAGGTGTCATTTATAGCACTATATAAGTGCTGCAACAACCATTTTTGGAAACATTACTATAGACATAATTTTTTTCTTTAGTCTCATTTTAGCTTTACTGCAGAATCATACATCGAATATTTAAATGTTTATTTTCTCTAAGAAAACAAAATATAAACACAAAAAGTGTCGATTAAGGTACTTTAGTAGCTACAATTTATATTATAAAGAGTATTGCACTCATCGTTCTTTAAAACTTTAGTTTTGCAAGTAACTTCTTTTATAGCACTATATTAGTGTTGCAACAACCATTTTTAGAAACATTAGTATAGACATTAGTTTTTTCTTTAGTCATATTTTAGCTTTATTGCATAAACAAACGTCAGTTAAATAAATGTTTATTTTCTCAATTAAAACAAAATATAAACAAAAAGTGGGGATTAACGTACCTTATTAGCTACAATTTATATTATAAACAGTATTGCATCCATCGTTCTTTAACGTTTAGTTCTTCTTTTATAGCACTGTATCAGTGCTGTAGCAACCATTTTTGGAAACATTACTATAGACATTAGTTTTTTCTTTAGTCTTATTTTAGCTTTAATGCATAAACAAACGTCAATTAAATAAATGTTTATTTTCTCAATTAAAACAAAATATAAACAAAAAGTAGGGATTAACGTACCTTACTACCTACAATTTATATCATAAACAGTATTGCACCCATCGTTCTTTAACGTTTAGTTCTGCCAGTTACTTCTTTTATAGCACTATATTAGCGCTGCAACAACCATTTTTGGAAACATTACTATCGACATTATTTTTTTCTTTGGTCTTATTTTAGCTTTCCTGAATAAACAAACATCGATTAATTAAATGTTTATTTTCTCAAAGAAAACAAAATATAATCACAAAAAGTGTCGATTAACGTACTTTAGTAGCTTTAATTTGTATTGTAAAGAGTATAGCATTCATCGTTCTTTAAAACTCTAGTTTTGCGAGTAACATCTATATAGCACTATATTAGTGATGCAACAACCATTTTTGGAAACATTACTATAGACATTAGTTTTTTCTTTAGTCTTATTTTAGCTTTAATGCATAAACAAACGTCAATTAAATAAATGTTTATTTTCTCAATTAAAACAAAATAGAAACAAAAAGTGGGGATTAACGTACCTTACTAGCTACAATTTATATTATAAACAGTATTGCACCCATCGTTCTTTAACGTTTAGTTCTGCCAGTTACTTCTTTTATAGCACTATATTAGCGCTGCAACAACCATTTTTGGAAACATTACTATCGACATTAGTTTTCTCTTTGGTCTTATTTTAGCTCTCCTGAATAAACAAACATCGATTAATTAAATGTTTATTTTCTCAATTAAAACAAAATATAAACATGAAAAGTGGGGATTAACGTACCTTACTAGCTACAATTTATATTATAAAAAGTATAGCATTCATCGTTCTTTAAAACTTTAGTTTTGCCAGTAACTTCTATATAGCACTGCGACAACCATTTTTGGAAACATTACTATCGAAATTAGTTTTTTCTTTAGTCTTATTTTAGCTTTCCTGAATAAACAAACATCGATTAATTAAATGTTTATTTTCTCAAAGAAAACAAAATATAATCACAAAAAGTGTCGATTAACGTACTTTAGTAGCTTTAATTTGTATTGTAAAGAGTATAGCATTCATCGTTCTTTAAAACTCTAGTTTTGCGAGTAACATCTATATAGCACTATATTAGTGATGCAACAACCATTTTTGGAAACATTACTATAGACATTAGTTTTTTCTTTAGTCTTATTTTAGCTTTAATGCATAAACAAACGTCAATTAAATAAATGTTTATTTTCTCAATTAAAACAAAATATAAACACAAAAAGTGTCAATTAACGTACTTTAGTAGCTTTAATTTATATTATAAAGAGTATTGCACTCATCGTTCTTTAAAACTTTAGTTTTGCCAGTAACTTCTTTTATAGCACTATATTAGTGTTGCAACAACAATTTTTGGAAACATTACTATAGACATTAGTTTTTTCTTTAGTCTTATTTTAGCTTTAATGCATAAACAAACGTCAATTAAATAAATGTTTATTTTCTCAATTAAAACAAAATATAAACATGAAAAGTGTGGATTAACGTACCTTACTAGCTACAATTTATATTATAAAAAGTATAGCATTCATCGTTCTTTAAAACTTTAGTTTTGCCAGTAACTTCTATATAGCACTGCGACAACCATTTTTGGAAACATTACTATCGAAATTAGTTTTTTCTTTAGTCTTATTTTAGCTTTACTGAATAAACAAACATCGATTAATTAAATGTTTATGTTCTCAAAGAAAACAAAATATAAACACAAGAAGTGTCGATTAACGTACTTTTATCGCTTTAATTTGTATTTTAAAAAGTAAAGCACTCATCGTTCTTTAAAACTTTAGTTTTGCCAGTAACTTCTATATAGCACTATATTAGTGCTGCAACAACCATTTTTGGAAACATTACTATAGACATTAGTTTTTTCTTTAGTCTTATTTTAGATTTAATGCATAAACAAACGTCAATTAAATAAATGTTTATTTTCTCAATTAAAACAAAATATAAACAAAAAGTGGGGATTAACGTACCTTACTAGCTACAATTTATATTATAAACAGTATTGCACCCATCGTTCTTTAAAGTTTAGTTTTGCCAGTTACTTCTTTTATAGCACTATATTAGTGCTGCAACAACCATTTTTGGAAACATTACTATAGACATTAGTTTTTTCTTTAGTCTTATTTTAGCTTTAATGCATAAACAAACGTCAATTAAATAAATGTTTATTTTCTCAATTAAAACAAAATATAAACATGAAAAGTGTGGATTAACGTACCTTACTAGCTACAATTTATATTATAAAAAGTATAGCATTCATCGTTCTTTAAAACTTTAGTTTTGCCAGTAACTTCTATATAGCACTATATTAGGGCTGCGACAACCATTTTTGGAAACATTACTATCGAGATTAGTTTTTTCTTTAGTCTTATTTTAGCTTTACTGAATAAACAAACATCGATTAATTAAATGTTTATGTTCTCAAAGAAAACAAAATATAAACAAAAAGTGGGGATTAAAGTACCTTACTAGCTACAATTTATATTATAAAAAGTATAGCATTCATCGTTCTTTAAAACTTTAGTTTTGCCAGTTACTTCTATATAGCACTATATTAGTGCTGCAACAACCATTTTTGGAAACATTACTATCGACATTACTTTTTTCTTTGGTCTTATTTTAGCTATACTGAATAAACAAACATCGATTGAATAAATGTTTATTTTCTCAATTAAAACAAAATATAAACAAAAAGTGGGGATTAAAGTACCTTACTAGCTACAATTTATATTATAAAAAGTATAGCATTCATCGTTCTTTAAAACTTTAGTTTTGCCAGTAACTTCTATATAGCACTATATTAGGGCTGCGACAACCATTTTTGGAAACATTACTATCGAGATTAGTTTTTTCTTTAGTCTTATTTTAGCTTTACTGAATAAACAAACATCGATTAATTAAATGTTTATGTTCTCAAAGAAAACAAAATATAAACACAAGAAGTGTCGATTAACGTACTTTAATAGCTTTAATTTGTATTTTAAAAAGTAAAGCATTCATCGTTCTTTAAAACTTTAGTTTTGCCAGTAACTTCTATATAGCACTATATTAGTGCTGCAACAACCATTTTTGGAAACATTACTATAGACATTAGTTTTTTCTTTAGTCTTATTTTAGCTTTAATGCATAAACAAACGTCAATTAAATAAATGTTTATTTTCTCAATTAAAACAAAATATAAACAAAAAGTGGGGATTAACGTACCTTACTAGCTACAATTTATATTATAAACAGTATTGCACCCATCGTTCTTTAACGTTTAGTTCTGCCAGTTACTTCTTTTATAGCACTGTATCAGTGCTGCAGCAACCATTTTTGGAAACATTACTATAGACATTAGTTTTTTCTTTAGTCTTATTTTAGCTTTAATGCATAAACAAACGTCAATTAAATAAATGTTTATTTTCTCAATTAAAACAAAATATAAACAAAAAGTGGGGATTAACGTACCTTACTAGCTACAATTTATATTATAAAAAGTATAGCATTCATCGTTCTTTAAAACTTTAATTTTGCCAGTTACTTCTTTTATAGCACTATATTAGCGCTGCAACAACCATTTTTGGAAACATTACTATCGAAATTAGTTTTTTCTTTGGTCTTATTTTAGCTTTCCTGAATAAACAAACATCGATTAATTAAATGTTTATGTTCTCAAAGAAAACAAAATATAAACACAAGAAGTGTCGATTAACGTACTTTATAGCTTTAATTTGTATTTTAAAAAGTATAGCATTCATCGTTCTTTAAAACTTTAGTTTTGCCAGTAACTTCTATATAGCACTATATTAGTGCTGCAACAACCATTTTTGGAAACATTACTATAGACATTAGTTTTTTCTTTAGTCTTATTTTAGATTTAATGCATAAACAAACGTCAATTAAATAAATGTTTATTTTCTCAATTAAAACAAAATATAAACAAAAATTGGGGATTAACGTACCTTACTAGCTACAATTTATATTATAAACAGTATTGCACCCATCGTTCTTTAACGTTTAGTTCTGCCAGTTACTTCTTTTATAGCACTGTATCAGTGCTGCAGCAACCATTTTTGGAAACATTACTATAGACATTAGTTTTTTCTTTAATCTTATTTTAGCTTTAATGCATAAACAAACGTCAATTAAATAAATGTTTATTTTCTCAATTAAAACAAAATATAAACATGAAAAGTGTGGATTAACGTACCTTACTAGCTACAATTTATATTATAAAAAGTATAGCATTCATCGTTCTTTAAAACTTTAGTTTTGCCAGTAACTTCTATATAGCACTATATTAGGGCTGCGACAACCATTTTTGGAAACATTACTATCGAGATTAGTTTTTTCTTTAGTCTTATTTTAGCTTTACTGAATAAACAAACATCGATTAATTAAATGTTTATTTTCTCAAAGAAAACAAAATATAAACAAAAAGTGGGGATTAACGTACCTTACTAGCTACAATTTATATTATAAAAAGTATAGCATTCATCGTTCTTTAAAACTTTAGTTTTGCCAGTAACTTCTATATAGCACTATATTAGTGCTGCAACAACCATTTTTGGAAACATTACTATAGACATTAGTTTTTTCTTTAGTCTTATTTTAGCTTTAATGCATAAACAAACGTCAATTAAATAAATGTTTATTTTCTCAATTAAAACAAAATATAAACAAAAAGTGGGGATTAACGTACCTTACTAGCTACAATTTATATTATAAACAGTATTGCACCCATCGTTCTTTAACGTTTAGTTCTGCCAGTTACTTCTTTTATAGCACTGTATCAGTGCTGCAGCAACCATTTTTGGAAACATTACTATAGACATTAGTTTTTTCTTTAGTCTTATTTTAGCTTTAATGCATAAACAAACGTCAATTAAATAAATGTTTATTTTCTCAATTAAAACAAAATATAAACAAAAAGTGGGGATTAACGTACCTTACTAGCTACAATTTATATTATAAAAAGTATAGCATTCATCGTTCTTTAAAAATTTAATTTTGCCAGTTACTTCTTTTATAGCACTATATTAGCGCTGCAACAACCATTTTTGGAAACATTACTATCGACATTAGTTTTTTCTTTGGTCTTATTTTAGCTTTCCTGAATAAACAAACATCGATTAATTAAATGTTTATTTTCTCAAAGAAAACAAAATATAAACACAAAAAGTGTCGATTAACGTACTTTAGTAGCTTTAATTTGTATTGTAAAGAGTATAGCATTCATCGTTCTTTAAAACTCTAGTTTTGCCAGTAACTTCTATATAGCACTATATTAGTGCTGCAACAACCATTTTATGAAACATTACTATAGACATTAGTTTTTTCTTTAGTCTTATTTTAGCTTTAATGCATAAACAAACGTCAATTAAATAAATGTTTATTTTCTCAATTAAAATAAAATATAAACAAAAAGTGGGGATTAACGTACCTACAATTTATATTATAAACAGTATTGCACCCATCGTTCTTTAACGTTTAGTTCTGCCAGTTACTTCTTTTATAGCACTATATTAGCGCTGCAACAACCATTTTTGGAAACATTACTATCGACATTAGTTTTTTCTTTGGTCTTATTTTAGCTCTCCTGAATAAACAAACATCGATTAATTAAATGTTTATTTTCTCAACGAAAACAAAATATAAACACAAAAAGTGTCGATTAACGTACTTTAGTAGCTTTAATTAATATTATAAAGAGTATTGCACTCATCGTTCTTTAAAACTTTAGTTTTGCCTGTTACTTCATTTATAGCACTATATTAGCGCTGCAACAACCATTTTTGGAAACATTACTATAGACATTAGTTTTTTCTTTAGTCTTTTTTTATTTTAACTTTACTGCATAAACAAACATCGATTATTAAATGTTTATTTTCTCAAAGAAAACAAAATATAAACACAAAAAGTGTCGATTAACGTACTTTAGTAGCTACAATTTATATTATAAAGAGTATTGCACTCATCGTTCTTTAAAACTTTAGTTTTGCAAGTAACTTCTTTTATAGCACTATATTAGTGTTGCAACAACCATTTTTGGAAACATTAGTATAGACATTAGTTTTTTCTTTAGTCTTATTTTAGCTTTATTGCATAAACAAACGTCAATTAAATAAATGTTTATTTTCTCGATTAAAACAAAATATAAACATTAAAAGTGTGGATTAACGTACTTTAGTAGATTTAATTTATATTTTAAAGAGCATTGCACTCATCGTTCTTTAAAACTTTAGTTTTGCCTGTTACTTCATTTATAGCACTATATTAGCGCTGCAACAACCATTTTTGGAAACATTACTATCGACATTAGTTTTTTCTTTAGTCTTATTTTAGCTTTACTGCATAAACAAACATCGATTATTAAATGTTTATTTTCTCAATTAAAACAAAATATAAAATAAAAAGTGGGGATTAACGTACCTTACTAGCTACAATTTATATTATAAAAAGTATTGCACCAATCGTTCTTTAACGTTAGTTCTGCCAGTTACTTCATTTATAGCACTGTATCAGTGCTGCAACAACCATTTTTGGAAACATTACTATAGACATTAGTTTTTTCTTTAGTCTTATTTTAGCTTTAGTGCATAAACAAACCTCAATTAATTAAATGTTTATTTTCTCAATTAAAACAAAATATAAACATTAAAAGTGTGGATTAACGTACTTTAGTAGCTTTAATTTATATTTTAAAGAGTATTGCACTCATCGTTCTTTAAAACTTTAGTTTTGCAAGTAACTTCTTTTATAGCACTATATTAGTGTTGCAACAACAATTTTTGGAAACATTACTATAGACATTAGTTTTTTCTTTAGTCTTATTTTAGCTTTAATGCATAAACAAACGTCAATTAAATAAATGTTTATTTTCTCAATTAAAACAAAATATAAACAAAAAGTGGGGATTAACGTACCTTACTAGCTACAATTTATATTATAAACAGTATTGCACCCATCGTTCTTTAACGTTTAGTTCTGCCAGTTACTTCTTTTATAGCACTGTATCAGTGCTGCAACAACCATTTTTGGAAACATTACTATAGACATTAGTTTTTTCTTTAGTCTTATTTTAGCTTTAATGCATAAACAAACGTCAATTAAATAAATGTTTATTTTCTCAATTAAAACAAAATATAAACAAAAAGTGGGGATTAACGTACCTTACTAGCTACAATTTATATTATAAACAGTATTGCACCCATCGTTCTTTAACGTTTAGTTCTGCCAGTTACTTCTTTTATAGCACTGTATTAGTTATTTGCTGCAACAACCATTTTTGGAAACATTACTATAGACATTAGTTTTTTCTTTAGTCTTATTTTAGCTTTAATGCATAAACAAACGTCAATTAAATAAATGTTTATTTTCTCAATTAAAACAAAATATAAACAAAAAGTGGGGATTAACGTACCTTACTAGCTACAATTTATATTATAAACAGTATTGCACCCATCGTTCTTTAACGTTTAGTTCTGCCAGTTACTTCTTTTATAGCACTGTATCAGTGCTGCAGCAACCATTTTTGGAAACATTACTATAGACATTAGTTTTTTCTTTAGTCTTATTTTAGCTTTAATGCATAAACAAACGTCAATTAAATAAATGTTTATTTTCTCAATTAAAACAAAATATAAACAAAAAGTGGGGATTAACGTACCTTACTAGCTACAATTTATATCCTAAAGAGTATAGCACTCATCGTTCTTTAAAGCTCTAGTTTTGCCAGTTACTTCTATATAGCACTATATTAGTGCTGCAACAACCATTTTTGGAAACATTACTATAGACATTAGTTTTTTCTTTGGTCTTATTTTAGCTATACTGAATAAACAAACGTCAATTAAATAAATGTTTATTTTCTCAATTAAAACAAAATATAAACAAAAAGTGGGGATTAACGTACCTTACTAGCTACAATTTATATTATAAACAGTATTGCACCCATCGTTCTTTAACGTTTAGTTCTGCCAGTTACTTCTTTTATAGCACTGTATCAGTGCTGCAGCAACCATTTTTGGAAACATTACTATAGACATTAGTTTTTTCTTTAGTCTTATTTTAGCTTTAATGCATAAACAAACATCAATTAAATAAATGTTTATTTTCTCAATTAAAACAAAATATAAACATTAAAAGTGTGGATTAACGTACTTTAGTAGCTTTAATTTATATTTTAAAGAGCATCGCACTCATCGTTCTTTAAAACTTTAGTTTTGCCAGTTACTTCATTTATAGCACTATATTAGCGCTGCAACAACCATTTTTGGAAACATTACTATCGACATTAGTTTTTTCTTTAGTCTTTTTTTAGCTTTACTGCATAAACAAACATCGATTATTAAATGTTTATTTTCTCAATTAAAACAAAATATAAACATAAAAGTGGGGATTAACGTACCTTACTAGCTACAATTTATATTATAAAAAGTATTGCACCATCGTTCTTTAACGTTTAGTTCTGCAAGTTATTTCATTTATAGCACTGTATCAGTGCTGCAACAACAATTCTTGGAAACATTACTACAGACATTGGCTTTTTCTAAAGTCTTATTTTAGCTTTAGTGCATAAACAAACCTCAATTAATTAAATGTTTATTTTCTCGATTAAAACAAAATATAAACATTAAAAGTGTCGATTAACGTACTTCAGTGGCTGTAACTTATATTTTAAAGAGTATTGCACTCATCGTTCTTTAAAACTTTAGTTTTGCAAGTAACTTCTTTTATAGCACTATATTAGTGTTGCAACAACCATTTTTGGAAACATTACTATAGACATTAGTTTTTTCTTTAGTCTTATTTTAGCTTTAATGCATAAACAAACGTCAATTAAATAAATGTTTATTTTCTCAATTAAAACAAAATATAAACAAAAAGTGGGGATTAACGTACCTTACTAGCTACAATTTATATTATAAACAGTATTGCACCCATCGTTCTTTAACGTTTAGTTCTGCCAGTTACTTCTTTTATAGCACTATATTAGTGTTGCAACAACCATTTTTGGAAACATTACTATAGACATTAGTTTTTTCTTTAGTCTTATTTTAGCTTTAATGCATAAACAAACGTCAATTAAATAAATGTTTATTTTCTCAATTAAAACAAAATATAAACAAAAAGTGGGGATTAACGTACCTTACTAGCTACAATTTATATTATAAACAGTATTGCACCCATCGTTCTTTAACGTTTAGTTCTGCCAGTTACTTCTTTTATAGCACTGTATCAGTGCTGCAGCAACCATTTTTGGAAACATTACTATAGACATTAGTTTTTTCTTTAGTCTTATTTTAGCTTTAATGCATAAACAAACGTCAATTAAATAAATGTTTATTTTCTCAATTAAAACAAAATATAAACAAAAAGTGGGGATTAACGTACCTTACTAGCTACAATTTATATTATAAACAGTATTGCACCCATCGTTCTTTAACGTTTAGTTCTGCCAGTTACTTCTTTTATAGCACTGTATCAGTGCTGCAGCAACCATTTTTGGAAACATTACTATAGACATTAGTTTTTTCTTTAGTCTTATTTTAGCTTTAATGTATAAACAAACGTCAATTAAATAAATGTTTATTTTCTCAATTAAAACAAAATATAAACAAAAAGTGGAGATTAACGTACCTTACTAGCTACAATTTATATTCTAAAGAGTATAGAACTCATCGTTCTTTAAAACTCTAGTTTTGCCAGTTGCTTCTATATAGCACTATATTAGTGCTGCAACAACCATTTTTGGAAACATTACTATCGACATTACTTTTTTCTTTGGTCTTATTTTAGCTATACTGAATAAACAAACGTCAATTAAATAAATGTTTATTTTCTCAATTAAAACAAAATATAAACAAAGAGTGGGGATTAAAGTACCTTACTAGCTACAATTTATATTATAAACAGTATTGCACCCATCGTTCTTTAACGTTTAGTTCTGCCAGTTACTTCTTTTATAGCACTGTATCAGTGCTGCAGCAACCATTTTTGGAAACATTACTATAGACATTAGTTTTTTCTTTAGTTTAATTTTAGCTTTAATGCATAAACAAACGTCAATTAAATAAATGTTTATTTTCTCAATTAAAACAAAATATAAACAGAAAGTGGGGATTAACGTACCTTACTAGCTACAATTTATATTTTAAAGAGTATAGCACTCATCGTTCTTTAAAACTCTAGTTTTGCCAGTTACTTCTATATAGCACTATATTAGTGCTGCAACAACCATTTTTGGAAACATTACTATCGACATTACTTTTTTCTTTGGTCTTATTTTAGCTATACTGAATAAACAAACATCGATTGAATAAATGTTTATTTTCTCAATTAAAACAAAATATAAACAAAAAGTGGGGATTAAAGTACCTTACTAGCTACAATTTATATTATAAAAAGTATAGCATTCATCGTTCTTTAAAACTTTAGTTTTGCCAGTAACTTCTATATAGCACTATATTAGGGCTGCGACAACCATTTTTGGAAACATTACTATCGAGATTAGTTTTTTCTTTAGTCTTATTTTAGCTTTACTGAATAAACAAACATCGATTAATTAAATGTTTATGTTCTCAAAGAAAACAAAATATAAACACAAGAAGTGTCGATTAACGTACTTTAATAGCTTTAATTTGTATTTTAAAAAGTAAAGCATTCATCAATCTTTAAAACTTTAGTTTTGCCAGTAACTTCTATATAGCACTATATTAGTGCTGCAACAACCATTTTTGGAAACTTTACTTTAGACATTAGTTTTTTCGTTAGTCTTATTTTAGCTTTTATGCATAAACAAACGTCAATTAAATAAATGTTTATTTTCTCAATTAAAACAAAATATAAACAAAAAGTGGGGATTAACGTACCTTACTAGCTACAATTTATATTATAAACAGTATTGCACCCATCGTTCTTTAACGTTTAGTTCTTCCAGTTACTTCTTTTATAGCACTGTATCAGTGCTGCAGCAACCATTTTTGGAAACATTACTATAGACATTAGTTTTTTCTTTAGTCTTATTTTAGCTTTAATGCATAAACAAACGTCAATTAAATAAATGTTTATTTTCTCAATTAAAGCAAAATATAAACAAAAAGTGGGGATTAACGTACCTTACTAGCTACAATTTATATTATAAACAGCATTGCACCCATCGTTCTTTAACGTTTAGTTCTGCCAGTTACTTCTTTTATAGCACTATATTAGCGCTGCAACAACCATTTTTGGAAACATTACTATCGACATTATTTTTTCTTTGGTCTTATTTTAGCTTTAGTGAATAAACAAACATCGATTAATTAAATGTTTATTTTCTCAAAGAAAACAAAATATAAACACAAGAAGTGTCGATTAACGTACTTTAATAGCTTTAATTTGTATTTTAAAAACTAAAGCATTCATCGTTCTTTAAAACTTTGGTTTTGCCAGTAACTTCTATATGGCACTATATTAGTGCTGCAACAACCATTTTTGGAAACATTACTATAGACATTAGTTTTTTCTTTAGTCTTATTTTAGCTTTAATGCATAAACAAACGTCAATTAAATAAATGTTTATTTTCTCAATTAAAACGAAATATAAACAAAAAGTGTCAATTAACGTACTTTAGTAGCTACAATTTATATTTTAAAGAGTATTGCACTCATCGTTCTTTAAAACTTTAGTTTTGCAAGTAACTTCTTTTATAGCACTATATTAGTGCTGCAACAACCATTTTTGGAAACATTATTATAGACATTAGTTTTTTCTTTAGTCTTATTTTAGCTTTAATGCATAAAAAAGCGTCAATTAAATAAATGTTTATTTTCTCAATTAAAACAAAATATAAACAAAAAGTGGGGATTAACGTACCTTACTAGCTACAATTTATATTATAAACAGTATTGCACCCATCGTTCTTTAACGTTTAGTTCTGCCAGTTACTTCTTTTATAGCACTGTATCAGTGCTGCAGCAACCATTTTTGGAAACATTACTATCGACATTAGTTTTTTCTTTAGTCTTATTTTAGCTTTACTGCATAAACAAACGTCAATTAAATAAATGTTTATTTTCTTATTTAAAACAAAATATAAACAAAAAGTGGGGATTAACGTACCTTACTAGCTACAATCTATATTATAAACAGTATTGCACCCATCGTTCTTTAACGTTTAGTTCTGCCAGTTACTTCTTTTATAGCACTATATTAGCGCTGCATAAACCATTTTTGGAAACATTACTATCGACATTAGTTTTCTCTTTAGTCTTATTTTAGCTTTACTGAATAAACAAGCATGGATTAATTAAATGTTTATTTTCTCAAAGAAAACAAAATACAAGCACAAAAAGTGTCGATTAACAAACTTTAGTAGCTACAATTTATATTATAAAGAGTATTGCACTCATCGTTCTTTAAAACTCTAGTTTTGCCAGTTACTTCTATATAGCACTATATTAGTGCTGCAACAACCATTTTTGGAAACATTACTATCGACATTACTTTAATCTTTGGTCTTATTTTAGCTATACTGAATAAACAAACATCGATTGAATAAATGTTTATTTTCTCAATTAAAACAAAACATAAACAAAAAGTGGGGATTAAAAAACCTTACTAGCTACAATTTATATTATAAAAAGTATAGCATTCATCGTTCTTTAAAACTTTAGCTTTGCCATTAACTTCTATATAGCACTATATTAGGGCTGCAACAAACAATTTTGGAAACATTACTATCGAGATTAGTTTTTTCTTTAGTCTTATTTTAGCTTTACTGAATAAACAAACATCGATTAATTAAATGTTTATTTTCTCAAAGAAAACAAAATATAAACACAAAAAGTGTCGATTAACGTACTTTAGTAGCTTTAATTTGTATTGTAAAGAGTATAGCATTCATCGTTCTTTAAAACTCTAGTTTTGCCAGTAACTTCTATATAGCACTATATTAGTGCTGCAACAACCATTTTTGGAAACATTACTATCGACATTACTTTAATCTTTGGTCTTATTTTAGCTATACTGAATAAACAAACATCGATTGAATAAATGTTTATTTTCTCAATTAAAACAAAATATAAACAAAAAGTTGGGATTAAAGTACCTTACTAGCTACAATTTATATTATAAATAGTATTGCACCCATCGTTCTTTAACGTTTAGTTCTGCCAGTTATTTCTTTTATAGCACTCTATTAGCTTTGCAACAACCATTTTTGGAAACATTACTATCGACATTAGTTTTTTCTTTGGTCTTGTTTTAGCTTTCCTGAATAAACAAACATCGATTAATTAAATGTTTATTTTCTCAAAGAAAACAAAATATAAACACAAAAAGTGTCGATTAACGTACTTTAGTAGCTTTAATTTGTATTGTTTAAAGAGTATAGCATTCATCGTTCTTTAAAACTCTAGTTTTGCCAGTAACTTCTATATAGCACTATATTAGTGCTGCAACAACCATTTTTGGAAACATTACTATAGACATTAGTTTTTTCTTTAGTCTTATTTTAGCTTTACTGCATAAACAAACATTGATTAATTAAATTTTTATTTTTTCAAAGAAAACAAAATATAAACACGGAAAGTGTGGATTCACGTACTTAACTAGCTAAAATTTATATTATAAACAGTCTTGCACTCATCGTTCTTTAAAATTTTAGTTTAGCCAGTATAAATGAAGTGTCATTTATAGCACTATATAAGTGCTGCAACAACCATTTTTGGAAACATTACTATAGACATTATTTTTTTCTTTAGTCTCATTTTAGCTTTACTGCAGAAACAAACATCGAATATTTAAATGTTTATTTTCTCTAAGAAAACAAAATATAAACACAAAAAGTGTCGATTAACGTACTTTAGTAGCTACAATTTATATTATAAAGAGTATTGCACTCATCGTTCTTTAAAACTTTAGTTTTGCCAGTTATTTCATTTATAGCACTATATTAGCGCTGCAACAACAATTCTTGGAAACATTACTACAGACATTGGCTTTCTCTAAAGTCTTATTTTAGCTTTAGTGCAAAAACAAACCTCAATCAATTAAATGTTTATTTTCTTGATTAAAACAAAATATAAACACAAAAAGTGTCGATTAACGTACTTTAGTAGATTTTATTTATATTTTAAAGAGTATTGCACTCATCGTTCTTTAAAACTTTAGTTTTGCAAGTAACTTCTTTATAGCACTATATTAGTGTTGCAACAACAATTTTTGGAAACATTACTATAGACATTAGTTTTTTCTTTAGTCTTATTTTAGCTTTAATGCATAAACAAACGTCAATTAAATAAATGTTTATTTTCTCAATTAAAACAAAATATAAACATGAAATGTGTGGATTAACGTACCTTACTAGCTACAATTTATATTATACAGAGCATCGCACTCATCGTTCTTTAAAACTTTAGTTTTGCCAGTTACTTCTATATAGCACTATATTAGTGCTGCAACAACCATTTTTGGAAACATTACTATCGACATTACTTTTTTCTTTGGTCTTATTTTAGCTATACTGAATAAACAAACATCGATTGAATAAATGTTTATTTTCTCAATTAAAACAAAATATAAACAAAAAGTGGGGATTAAAGTACCTTACTAGCTATATTTTATATTATAAAAAGTATACCATTCATCGTTCCTTAAAACTTTAGTTTTGCCAGTAACTTCTATATAGCACTATATTAGGGCTGCGACAACCATTTTTGGAAACATTACTATCGAGATTAGTTTTTTCTTTAGTCTTATTTTAGCTTTACTGAATAAACAAACATCGATTAATTAAATGTTTATTTTCTCAAAGAAAACAAAATATAAACACAAAAAGTGTCGATTAACGTACTTTAGTAGCTTTAATTTGTATTGTAAAGAGTATAGCATTCATCGTTCTTTAAAACTCTAGTTTTGCCAGTAACTTCTATATAGCACTATATTAGTGCTGCAACAACCATTTTTGGAAACATTACTATAGACATTAGTTTTTTCTTTAGTCTTATTTTAGCTTTACTGCATAAACAAACATTGATTAATTAAATTTTTATTTTTTCAAAGAAAACAAAATATAAACACGGAAAGTGTGGATTAACGTACTTAACTAGCTAAAATTTATATTATAAACAGTCTTGCACTCATCGTTCTTTAAAATTTTAGTTTAGCCAGTATAAATGAAGTGTCATTTATAGCACTATATAAGTGCTGCAACAACCATTTTTGGAAACATTACTATAGACATTATTTTTTTCTTTAGTCTCATTTTAGCTTTACTGCAGAAACAAACATCGAATATTTAAATGTTTATTTTCTCTAAGAAAACAAAATATAAACACAAAAAGTGTCGATTAACGTACTTTAGTAGCTACAATTTATATTATAAAGAGTATTGCACCCATCGTTCTTTAACGTTTAGTTCTGCCAGTTACTTCTTTTATAGCACTATATTAGCGCTGCAACAACCATTTTTGGAAACATTACTATCGACATTAGTTTTTTCTTTGGTCTTATTTTAGCTCTCCTGAATAAACAAACATCGATTAATTAAATGTTTATTTTCTCAAAGAAAACAAAATATAAACACAAAAAGTGTCGATTAACGTACTTTAGTAGCTTCAATTTATATTATAAAGAGTATTGCACTCATCGTTCTTTAAAACTTTAGTTTTGCCAGTTACTTCATTTATAGCACTATATTAGCGCTGCAACAACCATTTTTGGAAACATTACTATCGACATTAGTTTTTTCTTTAGTCTTTTTTTAGCTTTACTGCATAAACAAACATCGATTAAATAAATGTTTATTTTCTCTAAGAAAACAAAATATAAACACAAAAAGTGTCGATTAACGTACTTTAGTAGCTACAATTTATATTTTAAAGAGTATTGCACTCATCGTTCTTTAAAACTTTAGTTTTGCCAGTTACTTCTATTATAGCACTATATTAGTGCTGCAACAACCATTTTTGGAAACATTAGTTCTTTCTTTAGTCTTATTTTAGCTTTATTGCATAAACAAACGTCAATTAAATAAATGTTTATTTTCTCAATTAAAACAAAATATAAACAAAGAGTGGGGATTAACGTACCTTACTAGCTACAATTTATAGTATAAAGAGTATTGCACCAATCGTTCTTTAACGTTAAGTTCTGCCAGTTATTTCTTTTATAGCACTGTATCAGTGCTGCAACAACAATTCTTTGAAACATTACTACAGACATTGGCTTTTTCTAAATTCTTATTTTAGCTTTAGTGGATAAACAAACCTCAATTAATTAAATGTTTATTTTCTCAAAGAAAACAAAATATAAACACAAGAAGTGTCGATTAACGTACTTTAATAGCTTTAATTTGTATTTTAAAAACTAAAGCATTCATCGTTCTTTAAAACTTTGGTTTTGCCAGTAACTTCTATATGGCACTATATTAGTGCTGCAACAACCATTTTTGGAAACATTACTATAGACATTAGTTTTTTCTTTAGTCTTATTTTAGCTTTAATGCATAAACAAACGTCAATTAAATAAATGTTTATTTTCTCAATTAAAACAAAATATAAACAAAAAGTGGGGAGTAACGTACCTTACTAGCTACAATTTATATTATAAACAGTATTGCACCCATCGTTCTTTAACGTTTAGTTCTGCCAGTTACTTCTTTTATAGCACTGTATCAGTGCTGCAGCAACCATTTTTGGAAACATTACTATCGACATTAGTTTTTTCTTTAGTCTTATTTTAGCTTTACTGCATAAACAAACGTCAATTAAATAAATGTTTATTTTCTTATTTAAAACAAAATATAAACAAAAAGTGGGGATTAACGTACCTTACTAGCTACAATCTATATTATAAACAGTATTGCACCCATCGTTCTTTAACGTTTAGTTCTGCCAGTTACTTCTTTTATAGCACTATATTAGCGCTGCATAAACCATTTTTGGAAACATTACTATCGACATTAGTTTTCTCTTTAGTCTTATTTTAGCTTTACTGAATAAACAAGCATGGATTAATTAAATGTTTATTTTCTCAAAGAAAACAAAATACAAGCACAAAAAGTGTCGATTAACAAACTTTAGTAGCTACAATTTATATTATAAAGAGTATTGCACTCATCGTTCTTTAAAACTCTAGTTTTGCCAGTTACTTCTATATAGCACTATATTAGTGCTGCAACAACCATTTTTGGAAACATTACTATCGACATTACTTTAATCTTTGGTCTTATTTTAGCTATACTGAATAAACAAACATCGATTGAATAAATGTTTATTTTCTCAATTAAAACAAAATATAAACAAAAAGTGGGGATTAAAAAACCTTACTAGCTACAATTTATATTATAAAAAGTATAGCATTCATCGTTCTTTAAAACTTTAGCTTTGCCATTAACTTCTATATAGCACTATATTAGGGCTGCGACAAACAATTTTGGAAACATTACTATCGAGATTAGTTTTTTCTTTAGTCTTATTTTAGCTTTACTGAATAAACAAACATCGATTAATTAAATGTTTATTTTCTCAAAGAAAACAAAATATAAACACAAAAAGTGTCGATTAACGTACTTTAGTAGCTTTAATTTGTATTGTAAAGAGTATAGCATTCATCGTTCTTTAAAACTCTAGTTTTGCCAGTAACTTCTATATAGCACTATATTAGTGCTGCAACAACCATTTTTGGAAACATTACTATCGACATTACTTTAATCTTTGGTCTTATTTTAGCTATACTGAATAAACAAACATCGATTGAATAAATGTTTATTTTCTCAATTAAAACAAAATATAAACAAAAAGTTGGGATTAAAGTACCTTACTAGCTACAATTTATATTATAAATAGTATTGCACCCATCGTTCTTTAACGTTTAGTTCTGCCAGTTATTTCTTTTATAGCACTCTATTAGCGCTGCAACAACCATTTTTGGAAACATTACTATCGACATTAGTTTTTTCTTTGGTCTTGTTTTAGCTTTCCTGAATAAACAAACATCGATTAATTAAATGTTTATTTTCTCAAAGAAAACAAAATATAAACACAAAAAGTGTCGATTAACGTACTTTAGTAGCTACAATTTATATTGTAAAGAGTATAGCATTCATCGTTCTTTAAAACTCTAGTTTTGCCAGTAACTTCTATATAGCACTATATTAGTGCTGCAACAATCATTTTTGGAAACATTACTATAGACATTAGTTTTTTCTTTAGTCTTATTTTAGCTTTACTGCATAAACAAACATTGATTAATTAAATTTTTATTTTTTCAAAGAAAACAAAATATAAACACGGAAAGTGTGGATTAACGTACTTAAGTAGCTAAAATTTATATTATAAACAGTCTTGCACTCATCGTTCTTTAAAATTTTAGTTTAGCCAGTATAAATGAAGTGTCATTTATAGCACTATATAAGTGCTGCAACAACCATTTTTGGAAACATTACTATAGACATTATTTTTTTCTTTAGTCTCATTTTAGCTTTACTGCAGAAACAAACATCGAATATTTGAATGTTTATTTTCTCTAAGAAAACAAAATATAAACACAAAAAGTGTCGATTAACGTACTTTAGTAGCTACAATTTATATTATAAAGAGTATTGCACCCATCGTTCTTTAACGTTTAGTTCTGCCAGTTATTTCTTTTATAGCACTATATTAGCGCTGCAACAACCATTTTTGGAAACATTACTATCGACATTAGTTTTTTCTTTGGTCTTATTTTAGCTTTCCTGAATAAACAAACATCGAATATTTAAATGTTTATTTTCTCTAAGAAAACAAAATATAAACACAAAAAGTGTCGATTAACGTACTTTAGTAGCTACAATTTATATTATAAAGAGTATTGCACTCATCGTTCTTTAAAACTTTAGTTTTGCCAGTTATTTCATTTATAGCACTATATTAGCGCTGCAACAACAATTCTTGGAAACATTACTACAGACATTGGCTTTCTCTAAAGTCTTATTTTTGCTTTAGTGCAAAAACAAACCTCAATTAGTTAAATGTTTATTTTCTCGATTAAAACAAAATATAAACACAAAAAGTGTCGATTAACGTACTTTAGTAGATTTTATTTATATTTTAAAGAGTATTGCACTCATCGTTCTTTAAAACTTTAGTTTTGCAAGTAACTTCTTTTATAGCACTATATTAGTGTTGCAACAACAATTTTTGGAAACATTACTATAGACATTAGTTTTTTCTTTAGTCTTATTTTAGCTTTAATGCATAAACAAACGTCAATTAAATAAATGTTTATTTTCTCAATTAAAACAAAATATAAACATGAAAAGTGTGGATTAACGTACCTTACTAGCTACAATTTATATTATACAGAGCATCGCACTCATCGTTCTTTAAAACTTTAGTTTTGCCAGTTACTTCTATATAGCACTATATTAGTGCTGCAACAACCATTTTTGGAAACATTACTATCGACATTACTTTTTTCTTTGGTCTTATTTTAGCTATCCTGAATAAACAAACATCGATTGAATAAATGTTTATTTTCTCAATTAAAACAAAATATAAACAAAAAGTGGGGATTAAAGTACCTTACTAGCTACATTTTATATTATAAAAAGTATACCATTCATCGTTCCTTAAAACTTTAGTTTTGCCAGTAACTTCTATATAGCACTATATTAGGGCTGCGACAACCATTTTTGGAAACATTACTATCGAGATTAGTGTTTTCTTTAGTCTTATTTTAGCTTTACTGAATAAACAAACATCGATTAATTAAATGTTTATTTTCTCAAAGAAAACAAAATATAAACACAAAAAGTGTCGATTAACGTACTTTAGTAGCTTTAATTTGTATTGTAAAGAGTATAGCATTCATCGTTCTTTAAAACTCTAGTTTTGCCAGTAACTTCTATATAGCACTATATTAGTGCTGCAACAACCATTTTTGGAAACATTACTATAGACATTAGTTTTTTCTTTAGTCTTATTTTAGCTTTACTGCATAAACAAACATTGATTAATTAAATTTTTTTTTTCAAAGAAAACAAAATATAAACACGGAAAGTGTGGATTAACGTACTTAACTAGCTAAAATTTATATTATAAACAGTCTTGCACTCATCGTTCTTTAAAATTTTAGTTTAGCCAGTATAAATGAGGTGTCATTTATAGCACTATATAAGTAGTGCAACAACCATTTTTGGAAACATTACTATAGACATTATTTTTTTCTTTAGTCTCATTTTAGCTTTACTGCAGAAACAAACATCGAATATTTAAATGTTTATTTTCTCTAAGAAAACAAAATATAAACACAAAAAGTGTCGATTAACGTACTTTAGTAGCTACAATTTATATTATAAAGAGTATTGCACTCATCGTTCTTTAAAACTTTAGTTTTGCCAGTTATTTCATTTATAGCACTATATTAGCGCTGCAACAACAATTCTTGGAAACATTACTACAGACATTGGCTTTCTCTAAAGTCTTATTTTTGCTTTAGTGCAAAAACAAACCTCAATTAGTTAAATGTTTATTTTCTCGATTAAAACAAAATATAAACACAAAAAGTGTCGATTAACGTACTTTAGTAGATTTTATTTATATTTTAAAGAGTATTGCACTCATCGTTCTTTAAAACTTTAGTTTTGCAAGTAACTTCTTTTATAGCACTATATTAGTGTTGCAACAACAATTTTTGGAAACATTACTATAGACATTAGTTTTTTCTTTAGTCTTATTTTAGCTTTAATGCATAAACAAACGTCGATTGAATAAATGTTTATTTTCTCAATTAAAACAAAATATAAACAAAAAGTGGGGATTAAAGTACCTTACTAGCTACATTTTATATTATAAAAAGTATACCATTCATCGTTCCTTAAAACTTTAGTTTTGCCAGTAACTTCTATATAGCACTATATTAGGGCTGCGACAACCATTTTTGGAAACATTACTATATACATTAGTTTTTTCTTAAGTCTTATTTTAGCTTTAATGCATAAACAAACGTCAATTAAATAAATGTTTATTTTCTCAATTAAAACAAAATATAAACAAAAAGTGGGGATTAACGTACCTACAATTTATATTATAAACAGTATTGCACCCATCGTTCTTTAACGTTTAGTTCTGCCAGTAACTTCTATATAGCACTATATTAGTGCTGCAACAACCATATTTGGAAACATTACTATCGACATTAGTTTTTTCTTTAGTCTTATTTTAGCTTTACTGCATAAACAAACATTGATTAAAAAAAAATTTTTATTTTTTCAAAGAAAACAAAATATAAACACGGAAAGTGTGGATTAACGTATTTAACTAGCTAAAATTTATATTATAAACAGTCTTGCACTCATCGTTCTTTAAAATTTTAGTTTAGCCAGTATAAATGAAGTGTCATTTATAGCACTATATAAGTGCTGCAACAACCATTTTTGGAAACATTAATATAGACATTATTTTTTTCTTTAGTCTCATTTTAGCTTTACTGCAGAAACAAACATCGAATATTTAAATGTTTATTTTCTCTAAGAAAACAAAATATAAACACAAAAAGTGTCGATTAACGTACTTTAGTAGCTACAATTTATATTATAAAGAGTATTGCACTCATCGTTCTTTAAAACTTTAGTTTTGCCAGTTACTTCATTTATAGCACTATATTAGCGCTGCAACAACCATTTTTGGAAACATTACTATCGACATTAGTTTTTTCTTTAGTCTTTTTTTAGCTTTACTGCATAAACAAACATCGATTATTAAATGTTTATTTTCTCAAAGAAAACAAAATATAAACACAAAAAGTGTCGATTAACGTACTTTAGTAGCTACAATTTATATTTTAAAGGGTATTGCACTCATCGTTCTTTAAAACTTTAGTCTTGCAAGTAACTTCTTTTATAGCACTATATTAGTGTTGCAACAACCATTTTTGGAAACATTAGTATAGACATTAGTTTTTTCTTTAGTCTTATTTTAGCTTTATTGCATAAACAAACGTCAATTGAATAAATGTTTATTTTCTCAATTAAAACAAAATATAAACAAAAAGTGGTGATTAACGTACCTTACTAGCTACAATTTATATTATAAACAGTATTGCACCCATCGTTCTTTAACGTTTAGATCTGCCAGTTACTTCTTTTATAGCACTGTCTCAGTGCTGCAGCAACCATTTTTGGAAACATTACTATAGACATTAGTTTTTTCTTTAGTCTCATTTTAGCTTTCCTGAATAAACAAACATCGATTAATTAAATGTTTATTTTCTCAAAGAAAACAAAATATAAACACAAAAAGTGTCCATTAACGTACTTTAGGAGCTTTAATTTGTATTGTAAAGAGTATAGCATTCATCGTTCTTTAAAACTCTAGTTTTGCCAGTAACTTCTATATAGCACTATATTAGTGCTGCAACAACCATTTTTGGAAACATTACTATAGAAATTAGTTTTTTCTTTAGTCTTATTTTAGCTTTACTGCATAAACAAACATCGAATATTTAAATGTTTATTTTCTCAAAGAAAACAAAATATAAACACAAAAAGTGTCGATTAACGTACTTTAGTAGCTTTAATTTAGATTATAAAGAGTATTGCACACATTGTTCTTTAAAATTTTAGTTTTGCAAGTAACTTCTTTTATAGCACTATATTAGTGTTGCAACAACCATTTTTGGAAACATTAGTATAGACATTAGTTTTTTCTTTAGTCTTATTTTAGCTTTATTGCATAAACAAACGTCAATTAAATAAATGTTTATTTTCTCAATTAAAACAAAATATAAACAAAAAGTGGGGATTAACGTACCTTACTAGCTACAATTTATAGTATAAAAAGTATTGCACCAATCGTTCTTTAACGTTAAGTTCTGCCAGTTATTTCTTTTATAGCACTGTATCAGTGCTGCAACAACAATTCTTGGAAACATTACTACAGACATTGGATTTTTCTTAAGTCTTATTTTAGCTTTTGTGCATAAACAAACCTCAATTAATTAAATGTTTATTTTCTCGATTAAAACAAAATATAAACATTAAAAGTCTGGATTAACGTACTTTAGTAGATTTAATTTATATTTTAAAGAGTATTGCACTCATCGTTCTTTAAAACTTTAGTTTTGCAAGTAACTTCTTTTATAGCACTATATTAGTGTTGCAACATCAATTTTTGGAAACATTACTATAGACATTAGTTTTTTCTTTAGTCTTATTTTAGCTTTAATGCATAAACAAACGTCAATTAAATAAATGTTTATTTTCTCAATTAAAACAAAATATAAACATGAAAAGTGTGGATTAACGTACTTTAGTAGCTACAATTTATATTATAAAGAGTATTGCACTCATCGTTCTTTAAAATTTTAGTTTAGCCAGTATAAATGAGGTGTCATTTATAGCACTATATAAGTGCTGCAACAACCATTTTTAGAAACATTACTATAGACATTATTTTTTTTCTTTAGTCTCATTTTACCTTTACTGCAGAAACAAACATCGAATATTTAAATGTTTATTTTCTCTAAGAAAAGAAAATATAAACACAAAAAGTGTCGATTAACGTACTTTAGTAGCTACAATTTAGATTATAAAGAGTATTGCACTCATCGTTCTTTAAAACTTTAGTTTTGCCAGTTACTTCATTTATAGCACTATATTAGCGCTGCAACAACCATTTTTGGAAACATTACTATCGACATTAGTTTCTTCTTTAGTCTTTTTTTAGCTTTACTGCAAAAACAAATATCGACTAATTAAATGTTTATTTTCTCAAAGAAAACAAAATATAAACACAAAAAGTGTCGATTAACGTACTTTAGTAGCTACAATTTATATTTTAAAGAGTATTGCACTCATCGTTCTTTAAAATTTTAGTTTTGCAAGTAACTTCTTTTATAGCACTATATTAGTGTTGCAACAACCATTTTTGGAAACATTAGTATAGACATTAGTTTTTTCTTTAGTCTTATTTTAGCTTTACTGCATAAACAAACAGCGATTATTAAATGTTTATTTTCTCAAAGAAACAAAATATAAACACAAAAAGTGTCGATTAACGTACTTTAGTAGCTACAATTTATATTTTAAAGAGTATTGCACACATTGTTCTTTAAAATTTTAGTTTTCCAAGTAACTTCTTTTATAGCACTATATTAGTGTTGCAACAACCATTTTTGGAAACATTAGTATAGACATTAGTTTTTTCTTTAGTCTTTTTTTAGCTTTATTGCATAAACAAACGTCAATTAAATAAATGTTTATTTTCTCAATTAAAACAAAATATAAACAAAAAGTGGGGATTAACGTACCTTACTAGCTACAATTTATAGTATAAAAAGTATTGCACCAATCGTTCTTTAACGTTAAGTTCTGCCAGTTATTTCTTTTATAGCACTGTATCAGTGCTGCAACAACAATTCTTGGAAACATTACTACAGACATTGGATTTTTCTTAAGTCTTATTTTAGCTTTTGTGCATAAACAAACCTCAATTAATTAAATGTTTATTTTCTCGATTAAAACAAAATATAAACATTAAAAGTGTGGATTAACGTACTTTAGTAGATTTAATTTATATTTTAAAGAGTATTGCACTCATCGTTCTTTAAAACTTTAGTTTTGCAAGTAACTTCTTTTATAGCACTATATTAGTGTTGCAACATCAATTTTTGGAAACATTACTATAGACATTAGTTTTTTCTTTAGTCTTATTTTAGCTTTAATGCATAAACAAACGTCAATTAAATAAATGTTTATTTTCTCAATTAAAACAAAATATAAACATGAAAAGTGTGGATTAACGTACCTTACCAGCTACAATTTATATTATAAAGAGCATCGCACTCATCGTTCTTTAAAACTCTAGTTTTGCCAGTTACTTCTATATAGCACTATATTAGTGCTGCAACAACCATTTTTGGAAACATTACTATCGACATTACTTTTTTCTTTAGTCTTATTTTAGCTTTACTGAATAAACAAACATCGATTAATTAAATGTTTATGTTCTCAAAGAAAACAAAATATAAACACAAGAAGTGTCGATTAACGTACTTTAATAGCTTTAATTTGTATTTTAAAAAGTAAAGCATTCATCGTTCTTTAAAACTTTAGTTTTGCCAGTAACTTCTATATAGCACTATATTAGTGTTGCAACAACCATTTTTGGAAACATTAGTATAGACATTAGTTTTTTCTTTAGTCTTATTTTAGCTTTACTGCATAAACAAACAGCGATTATTAAATGTTTATTTTCTCAAAGAAAACAAAATATAAACACAAAAAGTGTCGATTAACGTACTTTAGTAGCTACAATTTATATTTTAAAGAGTATTGCACACATTGTTCTTTAAAATTTTAGTTTTCCAAGTAACTTCTTTTATAGCACTATATTAGTGTTGCAACAACCATTTTTGGAAACATTAGTATAGACATTAGTTTTTTCTTTAGTCTTATTTTAGCTTTATTGCATAAACAAACGTCAATTAAATAAATGTTTATTTTCTCAATTAAAACAAAATATAAACAAAAAGTGGGGATTAACGTACCTTACTAGCTACAATTTATAGTATAAAAAGTATTGCACCAATCGTTCTTTAACGTTAAGTTCTGCCAGTTATTTCTTTTATAGCACTGTATCAGTGCTGCAACAACAATTCTTGGAAACATTACTACAGACATTGGATTTTTCTTAAGTCTTATTTTAGCTTTTGTGCATAAACAAACCTCAATTAATTAAATGTTTATTTTCTCGATTAAAACAAAATATAAACATTAAAAGTGTGGATTAACGTACTTTAGTAGATTTAATTTATATTTTAAAGAGTATTGCACTCATCGTTCTTTAAAACTTTAGTTTTGCAAGTAACTTCTTTTATAGCACTATATTAGTGTTGCAACATCAATTTTTGGAAACATTACTATAGACATTAGTTTTTTCTTTAGTCTTATTTTAGCTTTAATGCATAAACAAACGTCAATTAAATAAATGTTTATTTTCTCAATTAAAACAAAATATAAACATGAAAAGTGTGGATTAACGTACCTTACCAGCTACAATTTATATTATAAAGAGCATCGCACTCATCGTTCTTTAAAACTCTAGTTTTGCCAGTTACTTCTATATAGCACTATATTAGTGCTGCAACAACCATTTTTGGAAACATTACTATCGACATTACTTTTTTCTTTAGTCTTATTTTAGCTTTACTGAATAAACAAACATCGATTAATTAAATGTTTATGTTCTCAAAGAAAACAAAATATAAACACAAGAAGTGTCGATTAACGTACTTTAATAGCTTTAATTTGTATTTTAAAAAGTAAAGCATTCATCGTTCTTTAAAACTTTAGTTTTGCCAGTAACTTCTATATAGCACTATATTAGTGCTGCAACAACCATTTTTGGAAACATTACTATAGACATTAGTTTTTTCTTTGGTCTTATTCTAGCTTTACTGCATAAACGAACATCGATTGAATAAATGTTTATTTTCTCAATTAAAACAAAATATAAACAAAAAGTGGGGATTAAAGTACCTTACTAGCTACAATTTATATTATAAAAAGTATAGCATTCATCGTTCTTTAAAACTTTAGTTTTGCCAGTAACTTCTATATAGCACTATATCAGGGCTGCGACAAATAATTTTGGAAACATTACTATCGAGATTAGTTTTTTCTTTAGTCTTATTTTAGCTTTACTGAATAAACAAACATCGATTAATTAAATGTTTATGTTCTCAAAGAGAACAAAATATAAACACAAGAAGTGTCGATTAACGTACTTTAATAGCTTTAATTTGTATTTTAAAAAGTAAAGCATTCATCGTTCTTTGAAACTTTAGTTTTGCCAGTAACTTCTATATAGCACTATATTAGTGCTGCAACAATCATTTTTGGAAACATTACTATAGACATTAGTTTTTTCTTTAGTCTTATTTTAGCTTTACTGCATAAACAAACAGCGATTATTAAATGTTTATTTTCTCAAAGAAAACAAAATATAAACACAAAAGTGGGGATTAACGTACCTTACTAGCTACAATTTATATTATAAACAGTATTGCACCCATCGTTCTTTAACGTTTAGTTCTGCCAGTTACTTCTTTTATAGCACTGTATCAGTGCTGCAGCAACCATTTTTGGAAACAATACTATAGACATTAGTTTTTTCTTTAGTCTTATTTTAGCTTTAATGCATAAACAAACGTCAATTAAATAAATGTTTATTTTCTCAATTAAAACAAAATATAAACAAAAAGTGTGGATTAACGTACCTTACCAGCTACAATTTATATTATAAAGAGCATCGCACTCATCGTTCTTTAAAACTCTAGTTTTGCCAGTTACTTCTATATAGCACTATATTAGTGCTGCAACAACCATTTTTGGAAACATTACTATCGACATTACTTTTTTCTTTAGTCTTATTTTAGCTTTACTGAATAAACAAACATCGATTAATTAAATGTTTATGTTCTCAAAGAAAACAAAATATAAACACAAAAAGTGTCGATTAACGTACTTTAGTAGCTACAATTTATATTTTAAAGAGTATTGCACTCATCGTTCTTTAAAACTTTAGTTTTGCCAGTAACTTCTATATAGCACTATATTAGTGCTGCAACAACCATTTTTGGAAACATTAGTATAGACATTAGTTTTTTCTTTAGTCTTATTTTAGCTTTACTGCATAAACAAACAGCGATTATTAAATGTTTATTTTCTCAAAGAAAACAAAATATAAACACAAAAAGTGTCGATTAACGTACTTTAGTAGCTACAATTTATATTTTAAAGAGTATTGCACACATTGTTCTTTAAAATTTTAGTTTTGCAAGTAACTTCTTTTATAGCACTATATTAGTGTTGCAACAACCATTTTTGGAAACATTAGTATAGACATTAGTTTTTTCTTTAGTCTTTTTTTAGCTTTATTGCATAAACAAACGTCAATTAAATAAATGTTTATTTTCTCAATTAAAACAAAATATAAACAAAAAGTGGGGATTAACGTACCTTACTAGCTACAATTTATAGTATAAAAAGTATTGCACCAATCGTTCTTTAACGTTAAGTTCTGCCAGTTATTTCTTTTATAGCACTGTATCAGTGCTGCAACAACAATTCTTGGAAACATTGCTACAGACATTGGATTTTTCTTAAGTCTTATTTTAGCTTTTGTGCATAAACAAACCTCAATTAATTAAATGTTTATTTTCTCGATTAAAACAAAATATAAACATTAAAAGTGTGGATTAACGTACTTTAGTAGATTTAATTTATATTTTAAAGAGTATTGCACTCATCGTTCTTTAAAACTTTAGTTTTGCAAGTAACTTCTTTTATAGCACTATATTAGTGTTGCAACATCAATTTTTGGAAACATTACTATAGACATTAGTTTTTTCTTTAGTCTTATTTTAGCTTTAATGCATAAACAAACGTCAATTAAATAAATGTTTATTTTCTCAATTAAAACAAAATATAAACATGAAAAGTGTGGATTAACGTACCTTACCAGCTACAATTTATATTATAAAGAGCATCGCACTCATCGTTCTTTAAAACTCTAGTTTTGCCAGTTACTTCTATATAGCACTATATTAGTGCTGCAACAACCATTTTTGGAAACATTACTATCGACATTACTTTTTTCTTTAGTCTTATTTTAGCTTTACTGAATAAACAAACATCGATTAATTAAATGTTTATGTTCTCAAAGAAAACAAAATATAAACACAAGAAGTGTCGATTAACGTACTTTAATAGCTTTAATTTGTATTTTAAAAAGTAAAGCATTCATCGTTCTTTAAAACTTTAGTTTTGCCAGTAACTTCTATATAGCACTATATTAGTGCTGCAACAACCATTTTTGGAAACATTACTATAGACATTAGTTTTTTCTTTGGTCTTATTCTAGCTTTACTGCATAAACGAACATCGATTGAATAAATGTTTATTTTCTCAATTAAAACAAAATATAAACAAAAAGTGGGGATTAAAGTACCTTACTAGCTACAATTTATATTATAAAAAGTATAGCATTCATCGTTCTTTAAAACTTTAGTTTTGCCAGTAACTTCTATATAGCACTATATCAGGGCTGCGACAAATAATTTTGGAAACATTACTATCGAGATTAGTTTTTTCTTTAGTCTTATTTTAGCTTTACTGAATAAACAAACATCGATTAATTAAATGTTTATGTTCTCAAAGAGAACAAAATATAAACACAAGAAGTGTCGATTAACGTACTTTAATAGCTTTAATTTGTATTTTAAAAAGTAAAGCATTCATCGTTCTTTGAAACTTTAGTTTTGCCAGTAACTTCTATATAGCACTATATTAGTGCTGCAACAATCATTTTTGGAAACATTACTATAGACATTAGTTTTTTCTTTAGTCTTATTTTAGCTTTACTGCATAAACAAACAGCGATTATTAAATGTTTATTTTCTCAAAGAAAACAAAATATAAACACAAAAAGTGTCGATTAACGTACCTTACTAGCTACAATTTATATTATAAACAGTGTTGCACCCATCGTTCTTTAACGTTTAGTTCTGCCAGTTACTTCTTTTATAGCACTGTATCAGTGCTGCAGCAACCATTTTTGGAAACATTACTATAAACATTAGTTTTTTCTTTAGTCTTATTTTAGCTTTAATGCATAAACAAACGACAATTAAATAAATGTTTATTTTCTCAATTAAAACAAAATATAAACAAAAAGTGGGGATTAACGTACCTTACTAGCTACAATTTATATTATAAACAGTATTGCACCCATCGTTCTTTAACGTTTAGTTCTGCCAGTTACTTCTTTTATAGCACTGTATCAGTGCTGCAACAATAATTCTTGGAAACATTATTACATACATTGGATTTTTCTTAAGTCTTATTTTAGCTTTTGTGCATAAACAAACCTCAATTAATTAAATGTTTATTTTCTCGATTAAAACAAAATATAAACATTAAAAGTGTGGATTAACGTACTTTAGTAGATTTAATTTATATTTTAAAGAGTATTGCACTCATCGTTCTTTAAAACTTTAGTTTTGCAAGTAACTTCTTTTATAGCACTATATTAGTGTTGCAACATCAATTTTTGGAAACATTACTATAGACATTAGTTTTTTCTTTAGTCTTATTTTAGCTTTAATGCATAAACAAACGTCAATTAAATAAATGTTTATTTTCTCAATTAAAACAAAATATAAACATGAAAAGTGTGGATTAACGTACCTTACCAGCTACAATTTATATTATAAAGAGCATCGCACTCATCGTTCTTTAAAACTCTAGTTTTGCCAGTTACTTCTATATAGCACTATATTAGTGCTGCAACAACCATTTTTGGAAACATTACTATCGACATTACTTTTTTCTTTAGTCTTATTTTAGCTTTACTGAATAAACAAACATCGATTAATTAAATGTTTATGTTCTCAAAGAAAACAAAATATAAACACAAGAAGTGTCGATTAACGTACTTTAATAGCTTTAATTTGTATTTTAAAAAGTAAAGCATTCATCGTTCTTTAAAACTTTAGTTTTGCCAGTAACTTCTATATAGCACTATATTAGTGCTGCAACAACCATTTTTGGAAACATTACTATAGACATTAGTTTTTTCTTTGGTCTTATTCTAGCTTTACTGCATAAACAAACATCGATTGAATAAATGTCTATTTTCTCAATTAAAACAAAATATAAACAAAAAGTGGGGATTAAAGTACCTTACTAGCTACAATTTATATTATAAAAAGTATAGCATTCATCGTTCTTTAAAACTTTAGTTTAGCCAGTAACTTCTATATAGCACTATATCAGGGCTGCGACAAACAATTTTGGAAACATTACTATCGAGATTAGTTTTTTCTTTAGTCTTATTTTAGCTTTACTGAATAAACAAACATCGATTAATTAAATGTTTATGTTCTCAAAGAGAACAAAATATAAACACAAGAAGTGTCGATTAACGTACTTTAATAGCTTTAATTTGTATTTTAAAAAGTAAAGCATTCATCGTTCTTTGAAACTTTAGTTTTGCCAGTAACTTCTATATAGCACTATATTAGTGCTGCAACAATCATTTTTGGAAACATTACTATAGACATTAGTTTTTTCTTTAGTCTTATTTTAGCTTTAATGCATAAACAAACGTCAATTAAATAAATGTTTATTTTCTCAATTAAAACAAAATATACACAAAAAGTGGGGATTAACGTACCTTACTAGCTACAATTTATATTATAAACAGTATTGCACCCATCGTTCTTTAACGTTTAGTTCTGCCAGTTACTTCTTTTATAGCACTGTATCAGTGCTGCAGCAACCATTTTTGGAAACAATACTATAGACATTAGTTTTTTCTTTAGTCTTATTTTAGCTTTAATGCATAAACAAACGACAATTAAATAAATGTTTATTTTCTCAATTAAAACAAAATATAAATAAAAAGTGGGGATTAACGTACCTTACGAGCTACAATTTATATTATAAACAGTATTGCACCAATCGTTCTTTAACGTTAAGTTCTGCCAGTTACTTCTTTTATAGCACTGTATCAGTGCTGCAACAACAATTCTTGGAAACATTACTACAGACATTGGATTTTTCTTAAGTCTTATTTTAGCTTTTGTGCATAAACAAACCTCAATTAATTAAATGTTTATTTTCTCGATTAAAACAAAATATAAACATTAAAAGTGTGGATTAACGTACTTTAGTAGATTTAATTTATATTTTAAAGAGTATTGCACTCATCGTTCTTTAAAACTTTAGTTTTGCAAGTAACTTCTTTTATAGCACTATATTAGTGTTGCAACATCAATTTTTGGAAACATTACTATAGACATTAGTTTTTTCTTTAGTCTTATTTTAGCTTTAATGCATAAACAAACGTCAATTGAATAAATGTTTATTTTCTCAATTAAAACAAAATATAAACATGAAAAGTGTGGATTAACGTACCTTACCAGCTACAATTTATATTATAAAGAGCATCGCACTCATCGTTCTTTAAAACTCTAGTTTTGCCAGTTACTTCTATATAGCACTATATTAGTGCTGCAACAACCATTTTTGGAAACATTACTATCGACATTACTTTTTTCTTTAGTCTTATTTTAGCTTTACTGAATAAACAAACATCGATTAATTAAATGTTTATGTTCTCAAAGAAAACAAATCATAAACAAAAAGTGGGGATTAAAGTACCTTACTAGCTACAATTTATATTATAAAAAGTATAGCATTCATCGTTCTTTAAAACTTTAGTTTAGCCAGTAACTTCTATATAGCACTATATCAGGGCTGCGACAAACAATTTTGGAAACATTACTATCGAGATTAGTTTTTTCTTTAGTCTTATTTTAGCTTTACTGAATAAACAAACATCGATTAATTAAATGTTTATGTTCTCAAAGAAAACAAAATATAAACACAAGAAGTGTCGATTAACGTACTTTAATAGCTTTAATTTGTATTTTAAAAAGTAAAGCATTCATCGTTCTTTGAAACTTTAGTTTTGCCAGTAACTTCTATATAGCACTATATTAGTGCTGCAACAATCATTTTTGGAAACATTACTATAGACATTAGTTTTTTCTTTAGTCTTATTTTAGCTTTAATGCATAAACAAACGTCAATTAAATAAATGTTTATTTTCTCAATTAAAACAAAATATAAACAAAAAGTGGGGATTAACGTACCTTACTAGCTACAATTTATATTATAAAAAGTATAGCATTCATCGTTCTTTAAAACTTTAATTTTGCCAGTAACTTCTATATAGCACTATATTAGTGCTGCAACAACCATTTTTGGAAACATTACTATAGAAGATTAGTTTTTTCTTTAGTCTTATTTTAGCTTTACTGCATAAACAAACATCGAATATTTAAATGTTTATTTTCTCTAAGAAAACAAAATATAAACACAAAAAGTGTCGATTAACGTACTTTAGTAGCTTTAATTTAGATTATAAAGAGTATTGCACACATTGTTCTTTAAAATTTTAGTTTTGCAAGTAACTTCTTTTATAGCACTATATTAGTGTTGCAACAACCATTTTTGGAAACATTAGTATAGACATTAGTTTTTTCTTTAGTCTTATTTTAGCTTTATTGCATAAACAAACGTCAATTAAATAAATGTTTATTTTCTCAATTAAAACAAAATATAAACAAAAAGTGGGGATTAACGTACCTTACTAGCTACAATTTATAGTATAAAAAGTATTGCACCAATCGTTCTTTAACGTTAGTTCTGCCAGTTATTTCTTTTATAGCACTGTATCAGTGCTGCAACAACAATTCTTGGAAACATTACTACAGACATTGGATTTTTCTTAAGTCTTATTTTAGCTTTTGTGCATAAACAAACCTCAATTAATTAAATGTTTATTTTCTCGATTAAAACAAAATATAAACATTAAAAGTCTGGATTAACGTACTTTAGTAGATTTAATTTATATTTTAAAGAGTATTGCACTCATCGTTCTTTAAAACTTTAGTTTTGCAAGTAACTTCTTTTATAGCACTATATTAGTGTTGCAACAACCATTTTTGGAAACATTACTATAGACATTAGTTTTTTCTTTAGTCTTATTTTAGCTTTAATGCATAAACAAACGTCAATTAAATAAATGTTTATTTTCTCAATTAAAACAAAATATAAACATGAAAAGTGTGGATTAACGTACTTTAGTAGCTACAATTTATATTATAAAGAGTATTGCACTCATCGTTCTTTAAAATTTTAGTTTAGCCAGTATAAATGAGGTGTCATTTATAGCACTATATAAGTGCTGCAACAACCATTTTTAGAAACATTACTATAGACATTATTTTTTTTCTTTAGTCTCATTTTACCTTTACTGCAGAAACAAACATCGAATATTTAAATGTTTATTTTCTCTAAGAAAAGAAAATATAAACACAAAAAGTGTCGATTAACGTACTTTAGTAGCTACAATTTAGATTATAAAGAGTATTGCACTCATCGTTCTTTAAAACTTTAGTTTTGCCAGTTACTTCATTTATAGCACTATATTAGCGCTGCAACAACCATTTTTGGAAACATTACTATCGACATTAGTTTCTTCTTTAGTCTTTTTTTAGCTTTACTGCATAAACAAACATCGATTATTAAATGTTTATTTTCTCAAAGAAAACAAAATATAAACACAAAAAGTGTCGATTAACGTACTTTAGTAGCTACAATTTATATTTTAAAGAGTATTGCACTCATCGTTCTTTAAAATTTTAGTTTTGCAAGTAACTTCTTTTATAGCACTATATTAGTGTTGCAACAACCATTTTTGGAAACATTAGTATAGACATTAGTTTTTTCTTTAGTCTTATTTTAGCTTTACTGCATAAACAAACAGCGATTATTAAATGTTTATTTTCTCAAAGAAAACAAAATATAAACACAAAAAGTGTCGATTAACGTACTTTAGTAGCTACAATTTATATTTTAAAGAGTATTGCACACATTGTTCTTTAAAATTTTAGTTTTGCAAGTAACTTCTTTTATAGCACTATATTAGTGTTGCGACAACCATTTTTGGAAACATTAGTATAGACATTAGTTTTTTCTTTAGTCTTTTTTTAGCTTTATTGCATAAACAAACGTCAATTAAATAAATGTTTATTTTCTCAATTAAAACAAAATATAAACAAAAAGTGGGGATTAACGTACCTTACTAGCTACAATTTATAGTATAAAAAGTATTGCACCAATCGTTCTTTAACGTTAAGTTCTGCCAGTTATTTCTTTTATAGCACTGTATCAGTGCTGCAACAACAATTCTTGGAAACATTACTACAGACATTGGATTTTTCTTAAGTCTTATTTTAGCTTTTATGCATAAACAAACCTCAATTAATTAAATGTTTATTTTCTCGATTAAAACAAAATATAAACATTAAAAGTGTGGATTAACGTACTTTAGTAGATTTAATTTATATTTTAAAGAGTATTGCACTCATCGTTCTTTAAAACTTTAGTTTTGCAAGTAACTTCTTTTATAGCACTATATTAGTGTTGCAACATCAATTTTTGGAAACATTACTATAGACATTAGTTTTTTCTTTAGTCTTATTTTAGCTTTAATGCATAAACAAACGTCAATTAAATAAATGTTTATTTTCTCAATTAAAACAAAATATAAACATGAAAAGTGTGGATTAACGTACCTTACCAGCTACAATTTATATTATAAAGAGCATCGCACTCATCGTTCTTTAAAACTCTAGTTTTGCCAGTTACTTCTATATAGCACTATATTAGTGCTGCAACAACCATTTTTGGAAACATTACTATCGACATTACTTTTTTCTTTAGTCTTATTTTAGCTTTACTGAATAAAAAAACATCGATTAATTAAATGTTTATGTTCTCAAAGAAAACAAAATATATACACAAGAAGTGTCGATTAACGTACTTTAATAGCTTTAATTTGTATTTTAAAAAGTTAAGCATTCATCGTTCTTTAAAACTTTAGTTTTGCCAGTAACTTCTATATAGCACTATATTAGTGCTGCAACAACCATTTTTGGAAACATTAGTATAGACATTAGTTTTTTCTTTAGTCTTATTTTAGCTTTACTGCATAAACAAACAGCGATTATTAAATGTTTATTTTCTCAAAGAAAACAAAATATAAACACAAAAAGTGTCGATTAACGTACTTTAGTAGCTACAATTTATATTTTAAAGAGTATTGCACACATTGTTCTTTAAAATTTTAGTTTTGCAAGTAACTTCTTTTATAGCACTATATTAGTGTTGCAACAACCATTTTTGGAAACATTAGTATAGACATTAGTTTTTTCTTTAGTCTTTTTTTAGCTTTATTGCATAAACAAACGTCAATTAAATAAATGTTTATTTTCTCAATTAAAACAAAATATAAACAAAAAGTGGGGATTAACGTACCTTACTAGCTACAATTTATAGTATAAAAAGTATTGCACCAATCGTTCTTTAACGTTAAGTTCTGCCAGTTATTTCTTTTATAGCACTGTATCAGTGCTGCAACAACAATTCTTGGAAACATTGCTACAGACATTGGATTTTTCTTAAGTCTTATTTTAGCTTTTGTGCATAAACAAACCTCAATTAATTAAATGTTTATTTTCTCGATTAAAACAAAATATAAACATTAAAAGTGTGGATTAACGTACTTTAGTAGATTTAATTTATATTTTAAAGAGTATTGCACTCATCGTTCTTTAAAACTTTAGTTTTGCAAGTAACTTCTTTTATAGCACTATATTAGTGTTGCAACATCAATTTTTGGAAACATTAGTATAGACATTAGTTTTTTCTTTAGTCTTATTTTAGCTTTAATGCATAAACAAACGTCAATTAAATAAATGTTTATTTTCTCAATTAAAACAAAATATAAACATGAAAAGTGTGGATTAACGTACCTTACCAGCTACAATTTATATTATAAAGAGCATCGCACTCATCGTTCTTTAAAACTCTAGTTTTGCCAGTTACTTCTATATAGCACTATATTAGTGCTGCAACAACCATTTTTGGAAACATTACTATCGACATTACTTTTTTCTTTAGTCTTATTTTAGCTTTACTGAATAAACAAACATCGATTAATTAAATGTTTATGTTCTCAAAGAAAACAAAATATAAACACAAGAAGTGTCGATTAACGTACTTTAATAGCTTTAATTTGTATTTTAAAAAGTAAAGCATTCATCGTTCTTTAAAACTTTAGTTTTGCCAGTAACTTCTATATAGCACTATATTAGTGCTGCAACAACCATTTTTGGAAACATTACTATAGACATTAGTTTTTTCTTTGGTCTTATTCTAGCTTTACTGCATAAACGAACATCGATTGAATAAATGTTTATTTTCTCAATTAAAACAAAATATAAACAAAAAGTGGGGATTAAAGTACCTTACTAGCTACAATTTATATTATAAAAAGTATAGCATTCATCGTTCTTTAAAACTTTAGTTTTGCCAGTAACTTCTATATAGCACTATATCAGGGCTGCGACAAATAATTTTGGAAACATTACTATCGAGATTAGTTTTTTCTTTAGTCTTATTTTAGCTTTACTGAATAAACAAACATCGATTAATTAAATGTTTATGTTCTCAAAGAGAACAAAATATAAACACAAGAAGTGTCGATTAACGTACTTTAATAGCTTTAATTTGTATTTTAAAAAGTAAAGCATTCATCGTTCTTTGAAACTTTAGTTTTGCCAGTAACTTCTATATAGCACTATATTAGTGCTGCAACAATCATTTTTGGAAACATTACTATAGACATTAGTTTTTTCTTTAGTCTTATTTTAGCTTTACTGCATAAACAAACAGCGATTATTAAATGTTTATTTTCTCAAAGAAAACAAAATATAAACACAAAAAGTGGGGATTAACGTACCTTACTAGCTACAATTTATATTATAAACAGTATTGCACCCATCGTTCTTTAACGTTTAGTTCTGCCAGTTACTTCTTTTATAGCACTATATTAGTGCTGCAGCAACCATTTTTGGAAACATTACTATAGACATTAGTTTTTTCTTTAGTCTTATTTTAGCTTTAATGCATAAACAAACGACAATTAAATAAATGTTTATTTTCTCAATTAAAACAAAATATACACAAAAAGTGGGGATTAACGTACCTTACTAGCTACAATTTATATTATAAACAGTATTGCACCATCGTTCTTTAACGTTTAGTTCTGCCAGTTACTTCTTTTATAGCACTGTATCAGTGCTGCAACAACAATTCTTGGAAACATTACTACAGACATTGGATTTTTCTTAAGTCTTATTTTAGCTTTTGTGCATAAACAAACCTCAATTAATTAAATGTTTATTTTCTCGATTAAAACAAAATATAAACATTAAAAGTGTGGATTAACGTACTTTAGTAGATTTAATTTATATTTTAAAGAGTATTGCACTCATCGTTCTTTAAAACTTTAGTTTTGCAAGTAACTTCTTTTATAGCACTATATTAGTGTTGCAACATCAATTTTTGGAAACATTACTATAGACATTAGTTTTTTCTTTAGTCTTATTTTAGCTTTAATGCATAAACAAACGTCAATTAAATAAATGTTTATTTTCTCAATTAAAACAAAATATAAACACTGAAAAGTGTGGATTAACGTACCTTACCAGCTACAATTTATATTATAAACAGCATTGCATTCATCGTTCTTTAAAACTCTAGTTTTGCCAGTTACTTCTATATAGCACTATATTAGTGCTGCAACAACCATTTTTGGAAACATTACTATCGACATTACTTTTTTCTTTAGTCTTATTTTAGCTTTACTGAATAAACAAACATCGATTAATTAAATGTTTATGTTCTCAAAGAAAACAAAATATAAACACAAGAAGTGTCGATTAACGTACTTTAATAGCTTTAATTTGTATTTTAAAAAGTAAAGCATTCATCGTTCTTTAAAACTTTAGTTTTGCCAGTAACTTCTATATAGCACTATATTAGTGCTGCAACAACCATTTTTGGAAACATTACTATAGACATTAGTTTTTTCTTTGGTCTTATTCTAGCTTTACTGCATAAACAAACATCGATTGAATAAATGTTTATTTTCTCAATTAAAACAAAATATAAACAAAAAGTGGGGATTAAAGTACCTTACTAGCTACAATTTATATTATAAAAAGTATAGCATTCATCGTTCTTTAAAACTTTAGTTTTGCCAGTAACTTCTATATAGCACTATATCAGGGCTGCGACAAACAATTTTGGAAACATTACTATCGAGATTAGTTTTTTCTTTAGTCTTATTTTAGCTTTACTGAATAAACAAACATCGATTAATTAAATGTTTATGTTCTCAAAGAGAACAAAATATAAACACAAGAAGTGTCGATTAACGTACTTTAATAGCTTTAATTTGTATTTTAAAAAGTAAAGCATTCATCGTTCTTTGAAACTTTAGTTTTGCCAGTAACTTCTATATAGCACTATATTAGTGCTGCAACAATCATTTTTGGAAACATTACTATAGACATTAGTTTTTTCTTTCGTCTTATTTTAGCTTTAATGCATAAACAAACGTCAATTAAATAAATGTTTATTTTCTCAATTAAAACAAATTATACACAAAAAGTGGGGATTAACGTACCTTACTAGCTACAATTTATATTATAAACAGTATTGCACCCATCGTTCTTTAACGTTTAGTTCTGCCAGTTACTTCTTTTATAGCACTGTATCAGTGCTGCAGCAACCATTTTTGGAAACAATACCATAGACATTAGTTTTTTCTTTAGTCTTATTTTAGCTTTAATGCATAAACAAACGACAATTAAATAAATGTTTATTTTCTCAATTAAAACAAAATATAAATAAAAAGTGGGGATTAACGTACCTTACGAGCTACAATTTATATTATAAACAGTATTGCACCCATCGTTCTTTAACGTTTAGTTCTGCCAGTTACTTCTTTTATAGCACTGTATCAGTGCTGCAACAACAATTCTTGGAAACATTACTACAGACATTGGATTTTTCTTAAGTCTTATTTTAGCTTTTGTGCATAAACAAACCTCAATTAATTAAATGTTTATTTTCTCGATTAAAACAAAATATAAACATTAAAAGTCTGGATTAACGTACTTTAGTAGATTTAATTTATATTTTAAAGAGTATTGCACTCATCGTTCTTTAAAACTTTAGTTTTGCAAGTAACTTCTTTTATAGCACTATATTAGTGTTGCAACATCAATTTTTGGAAACATTACTATAGACATTAGTTTTTTCTTTAGTCTTATGTTAGCTTTAATGCATAAACAAACGTCAATTAAATAAATGTTTATTTTCTCAATTAAAACAAAATATAAACATGAAAAGTGTGGATTAACGTACCTTACCAGCTACAATTTATATTATAAAGAGCATCGCACTCATCGTTCTTTAAAACTCTAGTTTTGCCAGTTACTTCTATATAGCACTATATTAGTGCTGCAACAACCATTTTTGGAAACATTACTATCGACATTACTTTTTTCTTTAGTCTTATTTTAGCTTTACTGAATAAACAAACATCGATTAATTAAATGTTTATGTTCTCAAAGAAAACAAATCATAAACAAAAAGTGGGGATTAAAGTACCTTACTAGCTACAATTTATATTATAAAAAGTATAGCATTCATCGTTCTTTAAAACTTTAGTTTAGCCAGTAACTTCTATATAGCACTATATCAGGGCTGCGACAAACAATTTTGGAAACATTACTATCGAGATTAGTTTTTTCTTTAGTCTTATTTTAGCTTTACTGAATAAACAAAAATCGATTAATTAAATGTTTATGTTCTCAAAGAAAACAAAATATAAACACAAGAAGTGTCGATTAACGTACTTTAATAGCTTTAATTTGTATTTTAAAAAGTAAAGCATTCATCGTTCTTTGAAACTTTAGTTTTGCCAGTAACTTCTATATAGCACTATATTGGTGCTGCAACAATCATTTTTGGAAACATTACTATAGACATTAGTTTTTTCTTTAGTCTTATTTTAGCTTTAATGCATAAACAAACGTCAATTAAATAAATGTTTATTTTCTCAATTAAAACAAAATATACACAAAAAGTGGGGATTAACGTACCTTACTAGCTACAATTTATATTATAAACAGTATTGCACCCATCGTTCTTTAACGTTTAGTTCTGCCAGTTACTTCTTTTATAGCACTGTATCAGTGCTGCAGCAACCATTTTTGGAAACAATACTATAGACATTAGTTTTTTCTTTAGTCTTATTTTAGCTTTAATGCATAAACAAACGACAATTAAATAAATGTTTATTTTCTCAATTAAAACAAAATATAAACAAAAAGTGGCGATTAACGTACCTTACGAGCTACAATTTATATTATAAACAGTATTGCATTCATCGTTCTTTAACGTTTAGTTCTGCCAGTTACTTCTTTTATAGCACTGTATCAGTGCTGCAGCAACCATTTTTGGAAACAATACTATAGACATTAGTTTTTTCTTTAGTCTTATTTTAGCTTTAATGCATAAACAAACGACAATTAAATAAATGTTTATTTTCTCAATTAAAACAAAATATAAACAAAAAGTGGCGATTAACGTACCTTACGAGCTACAATTTATATTATAAACAGTATTGCACCCATTGTTCTTTAACGTTTAGTTCTGCCAGTTTCTTCTTTTATAGCACTATATTAGCGCTGCAACAACCATTTTTGGAAACATTACTATAGACATTAGTTTTTTCTTTAGTCTTATTTTAGCTTTCCTGAATAAACAAACATCGATTAATTAAATATTTATTTTCTCAAAGAAAACAAAATATAAACACAAAAAGTGTCGATTAACGTACTTTAGTAGCTTTAGTTTGTATTGTAAAGAGTATAGCATTCATCGTTCTTTAAAACTCTAGTTTTGCCAGTAACTTCTATATAGCACTATATTAGTGCTGCAACAACCATTTTTGGAAACATTACTATAGACATTAGTTTTTTCTTTAGTCTTTTTTTAGCTTTACTGCATAAACAAACATCGATTAATTAAATGTTTATTTTCTCAAAGAAAACAAAATATAAACACAAAAAGTGTCGATTAACGTACTTTAGTTGCTGCAATTTATATTATAAAGAGTATTGCACTCATCGTTCTTTAAAACTTTAGTTTTGCCAGTAACTTCTATATAGCACTATATTAGCGCTGCAACAACCATTTTTGGAAACATTACTATTGACATTAGTTTTTTCTTTAGTCTTATTTTATCTTTCCTGAATAAACAAACATCGATTAATTAAATATTTATTTTCTCAATTAAAACAAAATATACACAAAAAGTGGGGATTAACGTACCTTACTAGCTACAATTTTTATTATAAACAGTATTGCACCCATCGTTCTTTAACGTTTAGTTCTGCCAGTTACTTCTTTTATAGCACTGTATCAGTGCTGCAGCAACCATTTTTGGAAACAATACTATAGACATTAGTTTTTTCTTTAGTCTTATTTTAGCTTTAATGTATAAACAAACGACAATTAAATAAATGTTTATTTTCTCAATTAAAACAAAATATAATTAAAAAGTGGGGATTAACGTACCTTACGAGCTACAATTTATATTATAAACAGTATTGCACCCATCGTTCTTTAACGTTTAGTTCTGCCAGTTACTTCTTTTATAGCACTGTATCAGTGCTGCAACAACAATTCTTGGAAACATTACTACAGACATTGGATTTTTCTTAAGTCTTATTTTAGCTTTTGTGCATAAACAAACCTCAATTAATTAAATGTTTATTTTCTCGATTAAAACAAAATATAAACATTAAAAGTGTGGATTAACGTACTTTAGTAGATTTAATTTATATTTTAAAGAGTATTGCACTCATCGTTCTTTAAAACTTTAGTTTTGCAAGTAACTTCTTTTATAGCACTATATTAGTGTTGCAACATCAATTTTTGGAAACATTAGTATAGACATTAGTTTTTTCTTTAGTCTTATTTTAGCTTTAATGCATAAACAAACGTCAATTAAATAAATGTTTATTTTCTCAATTAAAACAAAATATAAACATGAAAGTGTGGATTAACGTACCTTACCAGCTACAATTTATATTATAAAGAGCATCGCACTCATCGTTCTTTAAAACTCTAGTTTTGCCAGTTACTTCTATACAGCACTATATTAGTGCTGCAACAACCATTTTTGGGAACATTACTATCGACATTACTTTTTTCTTTAGTCTTATTTTAGCTTTACTGAATCAACAAACATCGATTAATTAAATGTTTATGTTCTCAAAGAAAACAAAATATAAACACAAGAAGTGTCGATTAACGTACTTTAATAGCTTTAATTTGTATTTTAAAAAGTAAAGCATTCATCGTTCTTTAAAACTTTAGTTTTGCCAGTAACTTCTATATAGCACTATATTAGTGCTGCAACAACCATTTTTGGAAACATTACTATAGACATTAGTTTTTTCTTTGGTCTTATTCTAGCTTTACTGCATAAACAAACATCGATTGAATAAATGTTTATTTTCTCAATTAAAACAAAATATAAACAAAAAGTGGGGATTAAAGTACCTTACTAGCTACAATTTATATTATAAAAAGTATAGCATTCATCGTTCTTTAAAACTTTAGTTTTGCCAGTAACTTCTATATAGCACTATATCAGGGCTGCGACAAACAATTTTGGAAACATTACTATCGAGATTAGTTTTTTCTTTAGTCTTATTTTAGCTTTACTGAATAAACAAACATCGATTAATTAAATGTTTATGTTCTCAAAGAGAACAAAATATAAACACAAGAAGTGTCGATTAACGTACTTTAATAGCTTTAATTTGTATTTTAAAAAGTAAAGCATTCATCGTTCTTTGAAACTTTAGTTTTGCCAGTAACTTCTATATAGCACTATATTAGTGCTGCAACAATCATTTTTGGAAACATTACTATAGACATTAGTTTTTTCTTTCGTCTTATTTTAGCTTTAATGCATAAACAAACGTCAATTAAATAAATGTTTATTTTCTCAATTAAAACAAATTATACACAAAAAGTGGGGATTAACGTACCTTACTAGCTACAATTTATATTATAAACAGTATTGCACCCATCGTTCTTTAACGTTTAGTTCTGCCAGTTACTTCTTTTATAGCACTGTATCAGTGCTGCAGCAACCATTTTTGGAAACAATACCATAGACATTAGTTTTTTCTTTAGTCTTATTTTAGCTTTAATGCATAAACAAACGACAATTAAATAAATGTTTATTTTCTCAATTAAAACAAAATATAAATGAAAAGTGGGGATTAACGTACCTTACGAGCTACAATTTATATTATAAACAGTATTGCACCCATCGTTCTTTAACGTTTAGTTCTGCCAGTTACTTCTTTTATAGCACTGTATCAGTGCTGCAACAACAATTCTTGGAAACATTACTACAGACATTGGATTTTTCTTAAGTCTTATTTTAGCTTTTGTGCATAAACAAACCTCAATTAATTAAATGTTTATTTTCTCGATTAAAACAAAATATAAACATTAAAAGTCTGGATTAACGTACTTTAGTAGATTTAATTTATATTTTAAAGAGTATTGCACTCATCGTTCTTTAAAACTTTAGTTTTGCAAGTTACTTCTTTTATAGCACTATATTAGTGTTGCAACATCAATTTTTGGAAACATTACTATAGACATTAGTTTTTTCTTTAGTCTTATTTTAGCTTTAATGCATAAACAAACGTCAATTAAATAAATGTTTATTTTCTCAATTAAAACAAAATATAAACATGAAAAGTGTGGATTAACGTACCTTACCAGCGACAATTTATATTATAAAGAGCATCGCACTCATCGTTCTTTAAAACTCTAGTTTTGCCAGTTACTTCTATATAGCACTATATTAGTGCTGCAACAACCATTTTTGGAAACATTACTATCGACATTACTTTTTTCTTTAGTCTTATTTTAGCTTTACTGAATCAACAAACATCGATTAATTAAATGTTTATGTTCTCAAAGAAAACAAAATATAAACACAAGAAGTGTCGATTAACGTACTTTAATAGCTTTAATTTGTATTTTAAAAAGTAAAGCATTCATCGTTCTTTAAAACTTTAGTTTTGCCAGTAACTTCTATATAGCACTATATTAGTGCTGCAACAACCATTTTTGGAAACATTACTATAGACATTAGTTTTTTCTTTGGTCTTATTCTAGCTTTACTGCATAAACAAACATCGATTGAATAAATGTTTATTTTCTCAATTAAAACAAAATATAAACAAAAAGTGGGGATTAAAGTACCTTACTAGCTACAATTTATATTATAAAAAGTATAGCATTCATCGTTCTTTAAAACTTTAGTTTTGCCAGTAACTTCTATATAGCACTATATCAGGGCTGCGACAAACAATTTTGGAAACATTACTATCGAGATTAGTTTTTTCTTTAGTCTTATTTTAGCTTTACTGAATAAACAAACATCGATTAATTAAATGTTTATGTTCTCAAAGAGAACAAAATATAAACACAAGAAGTGTCGATTAACGTACTTTAATAGCTTTAATTTGTATTTTAAAAAGTAAAGCATTCATCGTTCTTTGAAACTTTAGTTTTGCCAGTAACTTCTATATAGCACTATATTAGTGCTGCAACAATCATTTTTGGAAACATTACTATAGACATTAGTTTTTTCTTTCGTCTTATTTTAGCTTTAATGCATAAACAAACGTCAATTAAATAAATGTTTATTTTCTCAATTAAAACAAATTATACACAAAAAGTGGGGATTAACGTACCTTACTAGCTACAATTTATATTATAAACAGTATTGCACCCATCGTTCTTTAACGTTTAGTTCTGCCAGTTACTTCTTTTATAGCACTGTATCAGTGCTGCAGCAACCATTTTTGGAAACAATACCATAGACATTAGTTTTTTCTTTAGTCTTATTTTAGCTTTAATGCATAAACAAACGACAATTAAATAAATGTTTATTTTCTCAATTAAAACAAAATATAAATAAAAAGTGGGGATTAACGTACCTTACGAGCTACAATTTATATTATAAACAGTATTGCACCCATCGTTCTTTAACGTTTAGTTCTGCCAGTTACTTCTTTTATAGCACTGTATCAGTGCTGCAACAACAATTCTTGGAAACATTACTACAGACATTGGATTTTTCTTAAGTCTTATTTTAGCTTTTGTGCATAAACAAACCTCAATTAATTAAATGTTTATTTTCTCGATTAAAACAAAATATAAACATTAAAAGTCTGGATTAACGTACTTTAGTAGATTTAATTTATATTTTAAAGAGTATTGCACTCATCGTTCTTTAAAACTTTAGTTTTGCAAGTAACTTCTTTTATAGCACTATATTAGTGTTGCAACATCAATTTTTGGAAACATTACTATAGACATTAGTTTTTTCTTTAGTCTTATTTTAGCTTTAATGCATAAACAAACGTCAATTTAATAAATGTTTATTTTCTCAATTAAAACAAAATATAAACATGAAAAGTGTGGATTAACGTACCTTACCAGCTACAATTTATATTATAAAGAGCATCGCACTCATCGTTCTTTAAAACTCTAGTTTTGCCAGTTACTTCTATATAGCACTATATTAGTGCTGCAACAACCATTTTTGGAAACATTACTATCGACATTACTTTTTTCTTTAGTCTTATTTTAGCTTTACTGAATAAACAAACATCGATTAATTAAATGTTTATGTTCTCAAAGAAAACAAATCATAAACAAAAAGTGGGGATTAAAGTACCTTACTAGCTACAATTTATATTATAAAAAGTATAGCATTCATCGTTCTTTAAAACTTTAGTTTAGCCAGTAACTTCTATATAGCACTATATCAGGGCTGCGACAAACAATTTTGGAAACATTACTATCGAGATTAGTTTTTTCTTTAGTCTTATTTTAGCTTTACTGAATAAACAAAAATCGATTAATTAAATGTTTATGTTCTCAAAGAAAACAAAATATAAACACAAGAAGTGTCGATTAACGTACTTTAATAGCTTTAATTTGTATTTTAAAAAGTAAAGCATTCATCGTTCTTTGAAACTTTAGTTTTGCCAGTAACTTCTATATAGCACTATATTAGTGCTGCAACAATCATTTTTGGAAACATTACTATAGACATTAGTTTTTTCTTTAGTCTTATTTTAGCTTTAATGCATAAACAAACGTCAATTAAATAAATGTTTATTTTCTCAATTAAAACAAAATATACACAAAAAGTGGGGATTAACGTACCTTACTAGCTACAATTTATATTATAAACAGTATTGCACCCATCGTTCTTTAACGTTTAGTTCTGCCAGTTACTTCTTTTATAGCACTGTATCAGTGCTGCAGCAACCATTTTTGGAAACAATACTATAGACATTAGTTTTTTCTTTAGTCTTATTTTAGCTTTAATGCATAAACAAACGACAATTAAATAAATGTTTATTTTCTCAATTAAAACAAAATATAAACAAAAAGTGGCGATTAACGTACCTTACGAGCTACAATTTATATTATAAACAGTATTGCACCCATCGTTCTTTAACGTTTAGTTCTGCCAGTTACTTCTTTTATAGCACTGTATCAGTGCTGCAGCAACCATTTTTGGAAACAATACTATAGACATTAGTTTTTTCTTTAGTCTTATTTTAGCTTTAATGCATAAACAAACGACAATTAAATAAATGTTTATTTTCTCAATTAAAACAAAATATAAACAAAAAGTGGCGATTAACGTACCTTACGAGCTACAATTTATATTATAAACAGTATTGCACCCATTGTTCTTTAACGTTTAGTTCTGCCAGTTTCTTCTTTTATAGCACTATATTAGCGCTGCAACAACCATTTTTGGAAACATTACTATTGACATTAGTTTTTTCTTTAGTCTTATTTTATCTTTCCTGAATAAACAAACATCGATTAATTAAATATTTATTTTCTCAAAGAAAACAAAATATAAACAAAAAGTGGCGATTAACGTACCTTACGAGCTACAATTTATATTATAAACAGTATTGCATTCATCGTTCTTTAAAACTCTAGTTTTGCCAGTAACTTCTATATAGCACTATATTAGTGCTGCAACAACAATTTTTGGAAACATTACTATAGACATTAGTTTTTTCTTTAGTCTTTTTTTAGCTTTACTGCATAAACAAACATCGATTAATTAAATGTTTATTTTCTCAAAGAAAACAAAATATAAAAACAAAAAGTGTCGATTAACGTACTTTAGTAGCTGCAATTTATATTATAAAGAGTATTGCACTCATCGTTCTTTAAAACTTTAGTTTTGCCAGTAACTTCTATATAGCACTATATTAGTGCTGCAACAACCATTTTTGGAAACATTACTATATCCATTAGTTTTTTCTTTAGTCTTATTTTAGCTTTACTGCATAAACAAACATTGATTAATTTAAAGTTTATTTTTTCAAAGAAAACAAGATATACACAAAAAGTGGGGATTAACGTACCTTACTAGCTACAATTTATATTATAAACAGTATTGCACCCATCGTTCTTTAACGTTTAGTTCTGCCAGTTACTTCTTTTATAGCACTGTATCAGTGCTGCAGCAACCATTTTTGGAAACAATACTATAGACATTAGTTTTTTCTTTAGTCTTATTTTAGCTTTAATGCATAAACAAACGACAATTAAATAAAAGTTTATTTTCTCAATTAAAACAAAATATAAACAAAAAGTGGGGATTAACGTACCTTACGAGCTACAATTTATATTATAAACAGTATTGCACCCATCGTTCTTTAACGTTTAGTTCTGCCAGTTACTTCTTTTATAGCACTGTATCAGTGCTGCAGCAACCATTTTTGGAAACAATACTATAGACATTAGTTTTTTCTTTAGTCTTATTTTAGCTGTAATGCATAAACAAACGACAATTAAATAAATGTTTATTTTCTCAATTAAAACAAAATATAAACAAAAAGTGGCGATTAACGTACCTTACGAGCTACAATTTATATTATAAACAGTATTGCATTCATCGTTCTTTAAAACTCTAGTTTTGCCAGTAACTTCTATATAGCACTATATTAGGGCTGCGACAACCATTTTTGGAAACATTACTATCGAGATTAGTTTTTTCTTTAGTCTTATTTTAGCTATACTGAATGAACAAACATCGATTGAATAAATGTTTATTTTCTCAATTAAAACAAAATATAAACAAAAAGTGGGGATTAAAGTACCTTACGAGCTACAATTTATATTATAAACAGTATTGCACCCATCGTTCTTTAACGTTTAGTTCTGCCAGTTACTTCTTTTATAGCACTGTATTAGTGCTGCAACAACCATTTTTGGAAACATTACTATAGACATTAGTTTTTTCTTTAGTCTTATTTTAGCTTTACTGCATAAACAAACATTGATTAATTAAAAGTTTATTTTTTCAAAGAAAACAAGATATAAACACGGAAAGTGTGGATTAACGTGTTTAACTAGCTAAAATTTATATTATAAACAGTCTTGCACTCATTGTTCTTTAAGATTTTAGTTTAGCCAGTATAAATGAAGTGTCATTTATAGCACTATATAAGTGCTGCAACAACCACTTTTGGAAACATTACTATCGACATTAATTTTTTTCTTTGGTCTTATTTTAGCTATACTGAATGAACAAACATCGATTGAATAAATGTTTATTTTCTCAATTAAAACAAAATATAAACAAAAAGTGGGGATTAAAGTACCTTACTAGCTACAATTTATATTTTAAAAAGTATAGCATTCATCGTTCTTTAAAACTTTATTTTTGCCAGTAACTTCTATATAGCACTATATTAGGGCTGCGACAACCATTTTTGGAAACATTACTATCAAGATTAGTTTTTTCTTTAGTCTTATTTTAGCTTTACTGAATAAACAAACATCGATTAATTAAATGTTTATGTTCTCAAAGAAAACAAAATATAAACACAAGAAGTGTCGATTAACGTACTTTAATAGCTTTAATTTATATTTTAAAAAGTAAAGCATTCATCGTTCTTTAAAACTTTAGTTTTGCCAGTAACTTCTATATAGCACTATATTAGTGCTGCAACAACCATTTTTGGAAACATTACTATAGACATTAGTTTTTTCTTTGGTCTTATTTTAGCTTTACTGCATAAACAAACATCGATTAAATAAATGTTTTTTTTCTCAAAAAAAACAAAAGATAAACAAATAGTGGGGATTAACGTTTTTTACTATCTACAATTTATATTATAAACAGTCTTGCACTCATCGTTCTTTAAAATTTTAGTTTAGCCAGTATAAATGAAGTGTCATTTATAACACTATATAAGGGCTGCAACAACCATTTTTGGAAACATTACTATAGACATTATTTTTTTCTTTAGTCTCATTTTAGCTCTACTGCAGAAACAAACATCGAATATTTAAATGTTTATTTTCTCTAAGAAAACAAAATATAAACACAAAAAGTGTCGATTAACGTACTTTAGTAGCTACAATTTATATTTTAAAGAGTATTGCACTCATCGTTCTTTAAAACTTTAGTTTTGCAAGTAACTTCTTATATAGCACTATATTATTGTTGCAACAACCATTTTTGGAAACATTAGTATAGACATTAGTTTTTTGTTTAGTCTTATTATAGCTCTATTGCATCAACAAACGTCAATTAAATAAATGTTTATTTTCTCAATTAAATCAAAATATAAGCAAAAAGTGGGGATAAACGCACCTTACTAGCTACAATTTATAGTATAAAAAGTATTGCACCAATCGTTCTTTAACGTTAAGTTCTGCCAGTTATTTCTTTTATAGCACTATATTAGTGTTGCAACAACAATTTTTAGAAACATTACTAAAGACATTAGTTTTTTCTTTAGTCTTATTTTAGCTTTAATGCATAAACAAACGTCAATTAAATAAATGTTTATTTTCTCAATTAAAACAAAATATAAAAATGAAAAGTGTGGATTAACGTACCTTACTAGCTACAATTTATATTATAAAGAGCATCGCACTCATCGTTCTTTAAATTTCTAGTTTTGCCAGTTACTTCTATATAGCACTTTATAGCACACAAAAATGGTTGCAACAACCATTTTTGGAAACATTACTATCGACATTACTTTTTTCTTTGGTCTTATTTTAGCTATACTGAATAAACAAACATCGATTGAATAAATGTTTATTTTCTCTAAGAAAACAAAATATAAACACAAGAAGTGTCGATTAACGTACTTTAGTAGATTTAATTTATATTTTAAAGAGTATTGCACTCATCGTTCTTTAAAACTTTAGTTTTGCAAGTAACTTCTTTTATAGCACTATATTAGTGTTGCAACAACAATTTTTAGAAACATTACTAAAGACATTAGTTTTTTCTTTAGTCTTATTTTAGCTTTAATGCATAAACAAACGTCAATTAAATAAATGTTTATTTTCTCAATTAAAACAAAATATAAACAAAAAGTGGGGATTAAAGTACCTTACTAGCTACAATTTATATTATAAAAAGTATAGCATTCATCGTTCTTTAAAACTTTATTTTTGCCAGTAACTTCTATATAGCACTATATTAGGGCTGCGACAACCATTTTTGGAAACATTACTATCGAGATTAGTTTTTTCTTTAGTCTTATTTTAGCTTTACTGAATAAACAAACATCGATTAATTAAATGTTTATGTTCTCAAAGAAAACAAAATATAAACACAAGAAGTGTCGATTAACGTACTTTAATAGCTTTAATTTGTATTTTAAAAAGTAAAGCATTCATCGTTCTTTAAAACTTTAGTTTTGCCAGTAACTTCTATATAGCACTATATTAGTGCTGCAACAACCATTTTTGGAAACATTACTATAGACATTAGTTTTTTCTTTGGTCTTATTTTAGCTTTACTGCATAAACAAACATCGATTAAATAAATGTTTTTTTTCTCAAAAAAAACAAAAGATAAACAAATAGTGGGGATTAACGTTTTTTACTATCTACAATTTATATCATAAACAGTCTTGCACTCATTGTTCTTTAAAATTTTAGTTTAGCCAGTATAAATGAAGTGTCATTTATAGCACTATATAAGTGCTGCAACAACCATTTTTGGAAACATTACTATAGACATTATTTTTTTCTTTAGTCTCATTTTAGCTCTACTGCAGAAACAAACATCGAATATTTAAATGTTTATTTTCTCTAAGAAAACAAAATATAAACACAAAAAGTGTCGATTAACGTACTTTACTAGCTACAATTTATATTATAAAAAGTATAGCATTCATCGTTCTTTAAAACTTTAGTTTTGCAAGTAACTTCTTTTATAGCACTATATTAGTGTTGCAACAACCATTTTTGGAAACATTAGTATAGACATTAGTTTTTTGTTTAGTCTTATTATAGCTCTATTGCATCAACAAACGTCAATTAAATAAATGTTTATTTTCTCAATTAAATCAAAATATAAGCAAAAAGTGGGGATTAACGCACCTTACTAGCTACAATTTATAGTATAAAAAGTATTGCACCAATCGTTCTTTAACGTTAAGTTCTGCCAGTTATTTCTTTTATAGCACTATATTAGTGTTGCAACAACAATTTTTAGAAACATTACTAAAGACATTAGTTTTTTCTTTAGTCTTATTATAGCTTTATTGCATCAACAGACGTCAATTAAATAAATGTTTATTTTCTCAATTAAAACAAAATATAAAAATGAAAAGTGTGGATTAACGTACCTTACTAGCTACAATTTATATTATAAAGAGCATCGCACTCATCGTTCTTTAAATTTCTAGTTTTGCCAGTTACTTCTATATAGCACTTTATAGCACACAAAAATGGTTGCAACAACCATTTTTGGAAACATTACTATCGACATTACTTTTTTCTTTGGTCTTATTTTAGCTATACTGAATAAACAAACATCGATTGAATAAATGTTTATTTTCTCTAAGAAAACAAAATATAAACACAAGAAGTGTCGATTAACGTACTTTAGTAGATTTAATTTATATTTTAAAGAGTATTGCACTCATCGTTCTTTAAAACTTTAGTTTTGCAAGTAACTTCTTTTATAGCACTATATTAGTGTTGCAACAACAATTTTTAGAAACATTACTAAAGACATTAGTTTTTTCTTTAGTCTTATTTTAGCTTTAATGCATAAACAAACGTCAATTAAATAAATGTTTATTTTCTCAATTAAAACAAAATATAAACAAAAAGTGGGGATTAAAGTACCTTACTAGCTACAATTTATATTATAAAAAGTATAGCATTCATAGTTCTTTAAAACTTTAGTTTTGCCAGTAACTTCTATATAGCACTATATTAGGGCTGCGACAACCATTTTTGGAAACATTACTATCGAGATTAGTTTTTTCTTTAGTCTTATTTTAGCTTTACTGAATAAACAAACATCGATTAAATAAATGTTTATGTTCTCAAAGAAAACAAAATATAAACACAAGAAGTGTCGATTAACGTACTTTAATAGCTTTAATTTGTATTTTAAAAAGTAAAGCATTCATCGTTCTTTAAAACTTTAGCTTTGCCAGTAACTTCTATATAGCACTATATTAGTGCTGCAACAACCATTTTTGGAAACATTACTATAGACATTAGTTTTTTCTTTAGTCTTATTTTAGCTTTACTGCATAAACAAACATTGATTAATTAAATGTTTATTTTTTCAAAGAAAACAAAATATAAACACGGAAAGTGTGGATTAACGTACTTAACTAGCTAAAATTTATATTATAAACAGTCTTGCACTCATCGTTCTTTAAAATTTTAGTTTAGCCAGTATAAATGAAGTGTCATTTATAGCACTATATAAGTGCTGCAACAACCAATTTTGGAAACATTATTATAGACATTATTTTTTTCTTTAGTCTCATTTTAGCTCTACTGCAGAAACAAACATCGAATATTTAAATGTTTATTTTCTCTACGAAAACAAAATTTAAACAAACAAAAGTGTCGATTAACGTACTTTAGTAGCTACATTCTATATTATAAACAGTATTGCACCCATCGTTCTTTAACGTTTAGTTCTGCCAGTTACTTCTTTTATAGCACTATATTAGCGCTGCATAAACCATTTTTGGAAACATTACTATCGACATTAGTTTTTTCTTTAGTCTCATTTTAGCTCTACTGCAGAAACAAACATCGAATATTTAAATGTTTATTTTCTCTAAGAAAACAAAATATAAACACAAAAAGTGTCGATTAACGTACTTTAGTAGCTACAATTTATATTTTAAAGAGTATTGCACTCATCGTTCTTTAAAACTTTAGTTTTGCAAGTAACTTCTTTTATAGCACTATATTAGTTTTGCAACAACCATTTTTGGAAACATTACTATAGACATTAGTTTTTCTTTAGTCTTATTTTAGCTTTATTGCATCAACAAACGTCAATTAAATAAATGTTTATTTTCTCAATTAAATCAAAATATAAACAAAAAGTGGGGATAAACGTACCTTACTAGCTACAATTTATATTATAAAAAGTATAGCATTCATCGTTCTTTAAAACTTTAGTTTTGCCAGTAACTTCTATATAGCAGTATATTAGGGCTGCAACAACCATTTTTGGAAACATTACTATCGAGATTAGTTTTTTCTTTAGTCTTATTTTAGCTTTACTGATTAAACAAACATCGATTAACTAAATGTTTATGTTCTCAAAGAAAACAAAATATATACACAAGAAGTGTCGATTAACGTACTTTAATAGCTTTAATTTGTATTTTAAAAAGTAAAGCATTCATCGTTCTTTAAAACGTTAGTTTTTGCCAGTAACTTCTATATAGCACTATATTAGTGCTGCAAAAAGCATTTTTGGAAACATTACTATAGACATAAGTTTTTTCTTTGGTCTTATTTTAGCTTTTCTGCAAAAACAAACATTGATTAATTAAATGTTTATTTTTTCAAAGAAAACAAAATATAAACACGGAAAGTGTGGATTAACGTACTTAACTAGCTAAAATTTATATTATAAACAGTCTTGAACTCATCGTTCTTTAAAATTTTAGTTTAGTCAGTATAAATGAAGTGTCATTTATAGCACTATATAAGTGCTGCAACAACCATTTTTGGAAACATTGTTATAGACATTATTTTTTTCTTTAGTCTCATTTTAGCTCTACTGCAGAAACAAACATCGAATATTTAAATGTTTATTTTCTCTAAGAAAACAAAATATAAACACAAAGAGTGTCGATTAACGTACTTTAGTAGCTAAAATTTATATTTTAAAGAGTATTGCACTCATCGTTCTTTAAAACTTTAGTTTTGCAAGTAACTTCTTTTATAGCACTATATTAGTGTTGCAACAACCATTTTTGGAAACATTAGTATAGACATTAGTTTTTCTTTAGTCTTATTTTAGCTTTATTGCATAAACAAACATTGATTAATTAAATGTTTATTTTTTCAAAGAAAACAAAATATAAACACGGAAAGTGTGGATTAACGTACTTAAATAGCTAAAATTTATATTATAAACAGTCTTGCACTCATCGTTCTTTAAAATTTTAGTTTAGCCAGTATAAATGAAGTGTCATTTATAGCACTATATAAGTGCTGCAACAACCAATTTTGGAAACATTATTATAGACATTATTTTTTTCTTTAGTCTCATTTTAGCTCTACTGCAGAAACAAACATCGAATATTTAAATGTTTATTTTCTCTAAGAAAAAAAATATAAACAAACAAAAGTGTCGATTAACGTACTTTAGTAGCTACAATTTATATTTTAAAGAGTATTGCACTCATCGTTCTTTAAAACTTTAGTTTTGCAAGTAACTTCTTTTATAGCACTATATTAGTTTTGCAACAACCATTTTTGGAAACATTACTATAGACATTAGTTTTTCTTTAGTCTTATTTTAGCTTTATTGCATCAACAAACGTCAATTAAATAAATGTTTATTTTCTCAATTAAATCAAAATATAAACAAAAAGTGGGGATTAACGTACCTTACTAGCTACAATTTATATTATAAAAAGTATAGCATTCATCGTTCTTTAAAACTTTAGTTTTGCCAGTAACTTCTATATAGCACTATATTAGGGCTGCGACAACCATTTTTGGAAACATTACTATCGAGATTAGTTTTTTCTTTAGTCTTATTTTAGCTTTACTGATTAAACAAACATCGATTAACTAAATGTTTATGTTCTCAAAGAAAACAAAATATATACACAAGAAGTGTCGATTAACGTACTTTAATAGCTTTAATTTGTATTTTAAAAAGTAAAGCATTTATCGTTCTTTAAAACTTTAGTTTTGCCAGTAACTTCTATATAGTACTATATTAGTGCTGCAACAACCATTTTTGGAAACATTACTATAGACATTAGTTTTTTCTTTGGTCTTATTTTAGCTTTACTGCATAAACAAACATTGATTAATTAAATGTTTATTTTTTCAAAGAAAACAAAATATAAACACGGAAAGTGTGGATTAACGTACTTAACTAGCTAAAATTTATATTATAAACAGTCTTGAACTCATCGTTCTTTAAAATTTTAGTTTAGTCAGTATAAATGAAGTGTCATTTATAGCACTATATAAGTGCTGCAACAACCATTTTTGGAAACATTATTATAGACATTATTTTTCTCTTTAGTCTCATTTTAGCTCTACTGCAGAAACAAACATCGAATATTTAAATGTTTATTTTCTCTAAGAAAACAAAATATAAACACAAAAAGTGTCGATTAACGTACTTTAGTAGCTACAATTTATATTTTAAAGAGTATTGCACTCATCGTTCTTTAAAACTTTAGTTTTGCAAGTAACTTCTTTTATAGCACTATATTAGTGTTGCAACAACCATTGTTGGAAACATTAGGATAGACATTAGTTTTTCTTTAGTCTTATTTTAGCTTTATTGCATCAACAAACGTCAATTAAATAAATGTTTATTTTCTCAATTAAATCAAAATATAAACAAAAAGTGGGGATTAACGTACCTTACTAGCTACAATTTATATTATAAAAAGTATAGCATTCATCGTTCTTTAAAACTTTAGTTCTGCCAGTAACTTCTATATAGCACTATATTAGGGCTGCGACAACCATTTTTGGAAACATTACTATCGAGATTAGTTTTTTCTTTGGTCTTATTTTAGCTTTACTGCATAAACAAACATTGATTAATTAAATGTTTATTTTTTCAAAGAAAACAAAATATAAACACGGAAAGTGTGGATTAACGTACTTAACTAGCTAAAATTTATATTATAAACAGTCTTGCACTCATCGTTCTTTAAAATTTTAGTTTAGCCAGTATAAATGAAGTGTCATTTATAGCACTATATAAGTGCTGCAACAACCAATTTTGGAAACATTATTATAGACATTATTTTTTTCTTTAGTCTCATTTTAGCTCTACTGCAGAAACAAACATCGAATATTTAAATGTTTATTTTCTCTACGAAAACAAAATTTAAACAAACAAAAGTGTCGATTAACGTACTTTAGTAGCTACATTCTATATTATAAACAGTATTGCACCCATCGTTCTTTAACGTTTAGTTCTGCCAGTTACTTCTTTTATAGCACTATATTAGCGCTGCATAAACCATTTTTGGAAACATTACTATCGACATTAGTTTTTTCTTTAGTCTCATTTTAGCTCTACTGCAGAAACAAACATCGAATATTTAAATGTTTATTTTCTCTAAGAAAACAAAATATAAACACAAAAAGTGTCGATTAACGTACTTTAGTAGCTACAATTTATATTTTAAAGAGTATTGCACTCATCGTTCTTTAAAACTTTAGTTTTGCAAGTAACTTCTTTTATAGCACTATATTAGTTTTGCAACAACCATTTTTGGAAACATTACTATAGACATTAGTTTTTCTTTAGTCTTATTTTAGCTTTATTGCATCAACAAACGTCAATTAAATAAATGTTTATTTTCTCAATTAAATCAAAATATAAACAAAAAGTGGGGATAAACGTACCTTACTAGCTACAATTTATATTATAAAAAGTATAGCATTCATCGTTCTTTAAAACTTTAGTTTTGCCAGTAACTTCTATATAGCACTATATTAGGGCTGCGACAACCATTTTTGGAAACATTACTATCGAGATTAGTTTTTTCTTTAGTCTTATTTTAGCTTTACTGATTAAACAAACATCGATTAACTAAATGTTTATGTTCTCAAAGAAAACAAAATATATACACAAGAAGTGTCGATTAACGTACTTTAATAGCTTTAATTTGTATTTTAAAAAGTAAAGCATTCATCGTTCTTTAAAACTTTAGTTTTTGCCAGTAACTTCTATATAGCACTATATTAGTGCTGCAACAACCATTTTTGGAAACATTACTATAGACATTAGTTTTTTCTTTGGTCTTATTTTAGCTTTACTGCATAAACAAACATTGATTAATTAAATGTTTATTTTTTCAAAGAAAACAAAATATAAACACGGAAAGTGTGGATTAACGTACTTAACTAGCTAAAATTTATATTATAAACAGTCTTGAACTCATCGTTCTTTAAAATTTTAGTTTAGTCAGTATAAATGAAGTGTCATTTATAGCACTATATAAGTGCTGCAACAACCATTTTTGGAAACATTATTATAGACATTATTTTTCTCTTTAGTCTCATTTTAGCTCTACTGCAGAAACAAACATCGAATATTTAAATGTTTATTTTCTCTAAGAAAACAAAATATAAACACAAAAAGTGTCGATTAACGTACTTTAGTAGCTACAATTTATATTTTAAAGAGTATTGCACTCATCGTTCTTTAAAACTTTAGTTTTGCAAGTAACTTCTTTTATAGCACTATATTAGTGTTGCAACAACCATTTTTGGAAACATTAGTATAGACATTAGTTTTTCTTTAGTCTTATTTTAGCTTTACTGCATAAACAAACATTGATTAATTAAATGTTTATTTTTTCAAAGAAAACAAAATATAAACACGGAAAGTGTGGATTAACGTACTTAACTAGCTAAAATTTATATTATAAACAGTCTTGCACTCATCGTTCTTTAAAATTTTAGTTTAGCCAGTATAAATGAAGTGTCATTTATAGCACTATATAAGTGCTGCAACAACCAATTTTGGAAACATTATTATAGACATTATTTTTTTCTTTAGTCTCATTTTAGCTCTACTGCAGAAACAAACATCGAATATTTAAATGTTTATTTTCTCTAAGAAAAAAAATATAAACACAAAAAAGTGTCGATTAACGTACTTTAGTAGCTACAATTTATATTTTAAAGAGTATTGCACTCATCGTTCTTTAAAACTTTAGTTTTGCAAGTAACTTCTTTTATAGCACTATATTAGTTTTGCAACAACCATTTTTGGAAACATTACTATAGACATTAGTTTTTCTTTAGTCTTATTTTAGCTTTATTGCATCAACAAACGTCAATTAAATAAATGTTTATTTTCTCAATTAAATCAAAATATAAACAAAAAGTGGGGATTAACGTACCTTACTAGCTACAATTTATATTATAAAAAGTATAGCATTCATCGTTCTTTAAAACTTTAGTTTTGCCAGTAACTTCTATATAGCACTATATTAGGGCTGCGACAACCATTTTTGGAAACATTACTATCGAGATTAGTTTTTTCTTTAGTCTTATTTTAGCTTTACTGATTAAACAAACATCGATTAACTAAATGTTTATGTTCTCAAAGAAAACAAAATATATACACAAGAAGTGTCGATTAACGTACTTTAATAGCTTTAATTTGTATTTTAAAAAGTAAAGCATTCATCGTTCTTTAAAACTTTAGTTTTGCCAGTAACTTCTATATAGCACTATATTAGTGCTGCAACAACCATTTTTGGAAACATTACTATAGACATTAGTTTTTTCTTTGGTCTTATTTTAGCTTTACTGCATAAACAAACATTGATTAATTAAATGTTTATTTTTTCAAAGAAAACAAAATATAAACACGGAAAGTGTGGATTAACGTACTTAACTAGCTAAAATTTATATTATAAACAGTCTTGCACTCATCGTTCTTTAAAATTTTAGTTTAGCCAGTATAAATGAAGTGTCATTTATAGCACTATATAAGTGCTGCAACAACCATTTTTGGAAACATTATTATAGACATTATTTTTTTCTTTAGTCTCATTTTAGCTCTACTGCAGAAACAAACATCGAATATTTAAATGTTTATTTTCTCAAAGAAAACAAAATATAAACACAAAAAGTGTCGATTAACGTACTTTAGTAGCTACAATTTATATTTTAAAGAGTATTGCACTCATCGTTCTTTAAAACTTTAGTTTTGCAAGTAACTTCTTTTATAGCACTATATTAGTGTTGCAACAACCATTGTTGGAAACATTAGGATAGACATTAGTTTTTCTTTAGTCTTATTTTAGCTTTATTGCATCAACAAACGTCAATTAAATAAATGTTTATTTTCTCAATTAAATCAAAATATAAACAAAAAGTGGGGATTAACGTACCTTACTAGCTACAATTTATATTATAAAAAGTATAGCATTCATCGTTCTTTAAAACTTTAGTTCTGCCAGTAACTTCTATATAGCACTATATTAGGGCTGCGACAACCATTTTTGGAAACATTACTATCGAGATTAGTTTTTTCTTTAGTCTTATTTTAGCTTTACTGAATAAACAAACATCGATTAATTAAATGTTTATGTTCTCAAAGAAAACAAAATATAAACACAAGAAGTGTCGATTAACGTACTTTAATAGCTTTAATTTGTATTTTGAAAAGTAAAGCATTCATCGTTCTTTAAAACTTTAGTTTTGCCAGTAACTTCTATATAGCACTATATTAGTGCTGCAACAACCAATTTTGGAAACATTACTATCGACATTAGTTTTTTCTTTAGTCTTATTTTAGCTTTAATGCATAAACAAACGTCAATTAAATAAATGTTTATTTTCTCAATTAAAACAAAATATAAAAATGAAAAGTGTGGATTAACGTACCTTACTAGCTACAATTTATATTATAAAGAGCATCGCACTCATCGTTCTTTAAATTTCTAGTTTTGCCAGTTACTTCTATATAGCACTTTATAGCACACAAAAATGGTTGCAACAACCATTTTTGGAAACATTACTATCGACATTACTTTTTTCTTTGGTCTTATTTTAGCTATACTGAATAAACAAACATCGATTGAATAAATGTTTATTTTCTCTAAGAAAACAAAATATAAACACAAGAAGTGTCGATTAACGTACTTTAGTAGATTTAATTTATATTTTAAAGAGTATTGCACTCATCGTTCTTTAAAACTTTAGTTTTGCAAGTAACTTCTTTTATAGCACTATATTAGTGTTGCAACAACAATTTTTAGAAACATTACTAAAGACATTAGTTTTTTCTTTAGTCTTATTTTAGCTTTAATGCATAAACAAACGTCAATTAAATAAATGTTTATTTTCTCAATTAAAACAAAATATAAACAAAAAGTGGGGATTAAAGTACCTTACTAGCTACAATTTATATTATAAAAAGTATAGCATTCATAGTTCTTTAAAACTTTAGTTTTGCCAGTAACTTCTATATAGCACTATATTAGGGCTGCGACAACCATTTTTGGAAACATTACTATCGAGATTAGTTTTTTCTTTAGTCTTATTTTAGCTTTACTGAATAAACAAACATCGATTAATTAAATGTTTATGTTCTCAAAGAAAACTAAATATAAACACAAGAAGTGTCGATTAACGTACTTTAATAGCTTTAATTTGTATTTTGAAAAGTAAAGCATTCATCGTTCTTTAAAACTTTAGTTTTGCCAGTAACTTCTATATAGCACTATATTAGTGCTGCAACAACCATTTTTGGAAACATTACTATAGACATTAGTTTTTTCTTTAGTCTTATTTTAGATTTACTGCATAAACAAACATTGATTAATTAAATGTTTATTTTTTCAAAGAAAACAAAATATAAACACGGAAAGTGTGGATTAACGTACTTAACTAGCTAAAATTTATATTATAAACAGTCTTGCACTCATCGTTCTTTAAAATTTTAGTTTAGCCAGTATAAATGAAGTGTCATTTATACCACTATATAAGTGCTGCAACAACCAATTTTGGAAACATTATTATAGACATTATTTTTTTCTTTAGTCTCATTTTAGCTCTACTGCAGAAACAAACATCGAATATTTAAATGTTTATTTTCTCTACGAAAACAAAATTTAAACAAACAAAAGTGTCGATTAACGTACTTTAGTAGCTACATTCTATATTATAAACAGTATTGCACCCATCGTTCTTTAACGTTTAGTTCTGCCAGTTACTTCTTTTATCGCTTTATATTAGCGCTGCATAAGCCATTTTTGGAAACATTACTATCGACATTAGTTTTTTCTTTAGTCTTATTTTAGCTTTACTGAATAAACAAACATCGATTAATTAAATGTTTATGTTCTCAAAGAAAACAAAATATATACACAAGAAGTGTCGATTAACGTACTTTAATAGCTTTAATTTGTATTTTAAAAAGTTAAGCATTCATCGTTCTTTAAAACTCTAGTTTTGCCAGTAACTTCTATATAGCACTATATTAGTGCTGCAACAACCATTTTTGGAAACATTACTATAGACATTAGTTTTTTCTTTGGTCTTATTTTAGCTTTACTGCATAAACAAACATTGATTAATTAAATGTTTATTTTTTCAAAGAAAACCAAATATAAACACGGAAAGTGTGCATTAACGTACTTAACTAGTTAAAATTTATATTATAAACAGTCTTGCACTCATCGTTCTTTAAAATTTTAGTTTAGCCAGTATAAATGAAGTGTCATTTATAGCACTATATAAGTGCTGCAACAACCATTTTTGGAAACATTATTATAGACATTATTTTTTTCTTTAGTCTCATTTTAGCTCTACTGCAGAAACAAACATCGAATATTTAAATGTTTATTTTCTCTAAGAAAACAAAATATAAACACAAAAAGTGTCGATTAACGTACTTTAGTAGCTGCAATTTATATTTTAAAGAGTATTGCACTCATCGTTCTTTAAAACTTTAGTTTTGCCAGTAACTTCTATATAGCACTATATTAGGGCTGCGACAACCATTTTTGGAAACATTACTATCGAGATTAGTTTTTTCTTTAGTCTTATTTTAGCTTTACTGAATAAACAAACCTCAATTAATTAAATGTTTATTTTCTCGATTAAAACAAAATATAAACATTAAAAGTGTGGATTAACGTACTTTAGTAGATTTAATTTATATTTTAAAGAGTATAGCATTCATCGTTCTTTAAAACTCTAGTTTTGCCAGTAACTTCTATATAGCACTATATTAGTGCTGCAACAACCATTTTTGGAAACATTACTATAGACATTAGTTTTTTCTTTAGTCTTATTTTAGCTTTACTGCATAAACAAACATTGATTAATTAAATGTTTATTTTTTCAAAGAAAACAAAATATAAACACAAAAAGTGTCGATTAACGTACTTAACTAGCTAAAATTGATATTTTAAAGAGTATTGCACTCAGCGTTCTTTAAAACTTTAGTTTTGCAAGTAACTTCTTTTATAGCACTATATTAGTGTTGCAACAACCATTTTTGGAAACATTACTATAGACATTATTTTTTTCTTTAGTCTCATTTTAGCTTTACTGCATAAACAAACATCGAATATTAAATGTTTATTTTCTCAAAGAAAACAAAATATAAACACAAAAAGTGTCGATTAACGTACTTTAGTAGCTACAATTTATATTTTAAAGAGTATTGCACTCATCGTTCTTTAAAACTTTAGTTTTGCAAGTAACTTCTTTTATAGCACTATATTAGTGTTGCAACAACAATTTTTGGAAACATTACTATAGACATTAGTTTCTTCTTTAGTCTTATTTTAGCTTTAATGCATAAACAAACGTCAATTAAATAAAAGAAAACAAAAATTTAAACACAAAAAGTGTCGATTAATGTACTTTAGTAGCTACAATTTATATTATAAAGAGTATTGCACTCATCGTTCTTTAAAACTTTAGTTTTGCAAGTAACTTCTTTTATAGCACTATATTAGTGTTGCAACAACCATTTTTGGAAACATTAGTATAGACATTAGTTTTTTCTTTAGTCTTATTTTAGCTTTATTGCATAAACAAACGTCAATTAAATAAATGTTTATTTTCTCAATTAAAACAAAATATAAACAAAAAGTTGGGATTAACGTACCTTACTAGCTACAATTTATAGTATAAAAAGTATTGCACCAATCGTTCTTTAACGTTAAGTTCTGCCAGTTATTTCTTTTATAGCACTGTATCAGTGCTGCAACAACAATTCTTGGAAACATTACTACAGACATTGGCTTTTTCTTAAGTCTTATTTTAGCTTTAGTGCATAAACAAACCTCAATTAATTAAATGTTTATTTTCTCGATTAAAACAAAATATAAACATTAAAAGTGTGGATTAACGTACTTTAGTAGATTTAATTTATATTTTAAAGAGCATCGCACTCATCGTTCTTTAAAACTCTAGTTTTGCCAGTTACTTCTATATAGCATTATATTAGTGCTGCAACAACCATTTTTGGAAACATTACTATCGACATTACTTTTTTCTTTGGTCTTATTTTAGCTATACTGAATAAACAAACATCGATTATTAAATGTTTATTTTCTCAAAGAAAACAAAATATAAACACAAAAAGTGTCGATTAACGTACTTTAGTAGCTACAATTTATATTTTAAAGAGTATTGCACTCATCGTTCTTTAAAACTTTAGTTTTGCAAGTAACTTCTTTTATAGCACTATATTAGTGTTGCAACAACCATTTTTGGAAACATTAGTATAGACATTAGTTTTTTCTTTAGTCTTATTTTAGCTTTATTGCATAAACAAACGTCAATTAAATAAATGTTTATTTTCTCAATTAAAACAAAATATAAACAAAAAGTGGGGATTAACATACCTTACTAGCTACAATTTATAGTATAAAAAGTATTGCACCAATTGTTCTTTAACGTTAAGTTCTGCCAGTTATTTCTTTTATAGCACTGTATCAGTGCTGCAACAACAATTCTTGGAAACATTACTACAGACATTTGCTTTTTCTTAAGTCTTATTTTAGGTTTAGTGCATAAACAAACCTCAATTAATTAAATGTTTATTTTCTCGATTAAAACAAAATATAAACATTGAAAGTGTGGATTAACGTACTTTAGTAGATTTAATTTATATTTTAAAGAGTATTGCACTCATCGTTCTTTAAAAATTTATTTTTGCAAGTAACTTCTTTTATAGCACTATATTAGTGTTGCAACAAGATTTTTTGGAAACATTACTATAGACATAAGTTTTTTCTTTAGTCTTATTTTAGCTTTAATGCATAAACAAACGTCAATTAAATAAATGTTTATTTTCTCAATTAAAACAAAATATAAACATGAAAAGTGTGGATTAACGTACCTTACTAGCTACAATTTATATTATAAAGAGCATCGCACTCATCGTTCTTTAAAACTCTAGTTTTGCCAGTTACTTCTATATAGCACTATATTAGTGCTGCAACAACCATTTTTGGAAACATTACTATCGACATTACTTTTTTCTTTGGTCTTATTTTAGCTATACTGAATAAACAAACATCGATTGAATAAATGTTTATTTTCTCAATTAAAACAAAATATAAACAAAAGTGGGGATTAAAGTACCTTACTAGCTACAATTTATATTATAAAAAGTATAGCATTCATCGTTCTTTAAAACTTTAGTTTTGCCAGTAACTTCTATATAGCACTATATTAGGCCTGCGACAACCATTTTTGGAAACATTACTATCGAGATTAGTTTTTTCTTTAGTCTTATTTTAGCTTTACTGAATAAACAAACGTCAATTAAATAAATGTTTATTTTCTCAATTAAAACAAAATATAAACACAAAAAGTGTCGATTAACGTACTTTAGTAGCTACAATTTATATTTAAAGAGTATTGCACTCATCGTTCTTTAAAACTTTAGTTTTGCGAGAAACTTCTTTTATAGCACTATATTAGTGCTGCAACAACCATTTTTGGAAACATTACTATCGACATTACTTTTTTCTTTGGTCTTATTTTAGCTATACTGAATAAACAAACATCGATTGAATAAATGTTTATTTTCTCAATTAAAACAATATATAAACACGGAAAGTGGGGATTACCTTACTAGCTACAATTTATATTATAAATGGTATTGCACTCATCGTTCTTTAAAACTTTAGTTTTGCCAGTTACTTCATTTATAGCACTATATTAGCGCTGCAACAACCATTTTTGGAAACATTACTATCGACATTAGTTTTTTCTTTAGTCTTTTTTTATCTTAACTGCATAAACAAACATCGATTATTAAATGTTTATTTTCTCAAAGAAAACAAAATATAAACACAAAAAGTGTCGATTAACGTACTTTAGTAGCTACAATTTATATTTTAAAGAGTATTGCACTCATCGTTCTTTAAAACTTTAGTTTTGCAAGTAACTTCTTTTATAGCACTATATTAGTGTTGCAACAACATTTTTTGGAAACATTACTATAGACATAAGTTTTTTCTTTAGTCTTATTTTAGCTTTAATGCATAAACAAACGTCAATTAAATAAATGTTTATTTTCTCAATTAAAACAAATTATAAACATGAAAAGTGTGGATTAACGTACCTTACTAGCTACAATTTATATTATAAAGAGCATCGCACTCATCGTTCTTTAAATCTCTAGTTTTGCCAGTTACTTCTATATAGCACTATATTAATGCTGCAACAACCATTTTTGGAAACAATACCATCGACATTACTTTTTTCTTTGGTCTTATTTTAGATATACTGAATAAACAAACATCGATTGAATAAATGTTTATTTTCTCAATTAAATCAAAATATAAACAAAAAGTGGGGATTAAAGTACCTTACTAGCTACAATTTATATTATAAAAAGTATAGCATTCATCGTTCTTTAAAACTTTAGTTTTGCCAGTCACTTCTATATAGCACTATATTAGTGCTGCGACAACCATTTTTGGAAACATTACTATCGAGATTAGTTTTTTCTTTAGTCTTATTTTAGCTTTACTGAATAAACAAACATCGATTAATTAAATGTTTATGTTCTCAAAGAAAACAAAATATAAACACAAGAAGTGTCGATTAACGTACTTTAATAGCTTCAATTTGTATTTTAAAAAGTAAAGCATTCATCGTTCTTTGAAACTTTAGTTTTGCCAGTAACTTCTATATAGCACTATATTAGTGCTGCAACAACCATTTTTGGAAACATTACTATAGACATTAGTTTTTTCTTTAGTCTTATTTTAGCTTTAATGCATAAACAAACGTCAATTAAATAAATGTTTATTTTCTCAATTAAAACAAAATATAAACAAAAAGTGGGGATTAACGTACCTTACTAGCTACAATTTATATTATAAACAGTATTGCACCCATCGTTCTTTAACGTTTAGTTCTGCCAGTTACTTCTTTTATAGCACTGTATCAGTTATTTGCTGCAGCAACCATTTTTGGAAACATTACTATAGACATTAGTTTTTTCTTTAGTCTTATTTTAGCTTTACTGCATAAACAAACATCGATTAATTAAATGTTTATTTTCTCAAAGAAAACAAAATATAAACACAAAAAGTGTCGATTAACGTACTTTAGTAGCTTTAGTTTGTATTGTAAAGAGTATAGCATTCATCGTTCTTTAAAACTCTAGTTTTGCCAGTAACTTCTATATAGCACTATATTAGTGCTGCAACAACCATTTTTGGAAACATTACTATAGACATTAGTTTTTTCTTTAGTCTTATTTTAGCTTTACTGCATAAACAAACATTGATTAATTAAATGTTTATTTTTTCAAAGAAAACAAAATATAAACACGGAAAGTGTGGATTAACGTACTTAACTAGCTAAAATTTATATTTTAAAGAGTATTGCACTCATCGTTCTTTAAAACTTTAGTTTTGCAAGTAACTTCTTTTATAGCACTATATTAGTGTTGCAACAACCATTTTTGGAAACATTACTATAGACATTATTTTTTTCTTTAGTCTCATTTTAGCTCTACTGCAGAAACAAACATCGAATATTTAAATGTTTATTTTCTCTAAGAAAACAAAATATAAACACAAAAAGTGTCGATTAACGTACTTTAGTAGCTACAATTTATATCATAAAGAGTATTGCACTCATCGTTCTTCAAAACTTTAGTTTTGCCAGTTACTTCATTTATAGCACTATATTAGCGCTGCAACAACCATTTTTGGAAACATTACTATCGACATTAGTTTTTTCTTTAGTCTTTTTTTAGCTTTACTGCATAAACAAACATCGATTATTAAATGTTTATTTTCTCAAAGAAAACAAAATATAAACACAAAAAGTGTCGATTAACGTACTTTAGTAGCTACAATTTATATTTTAAAGAGTATTGCACTCATCGTTCTTTAAAACTTTAGTTTTGCCAGTAACTTCTTTTATAGCACTATATTAGTGTTGCAACAACCATTTTTGGAAACATTAGTATAGACATTAGTTTTTTCTTTAGTCTTATTTTAGCTTTATTGCATAAAGAAACGTCAATTAAATAAATGTTTATTTTCTCAATTAAAACAAAATATAAACATTAAAAGTGTGGATTAACGTACCTTACTAGCTACAATTTATATTTTAAAGAGTATTGCACTCATCGTTCTTTAAAACTTTAGTTTTGCAAGTAACTTCTTTTATAGCACTATATTAGTGTTGCAACAACAATTTTTGGAAACATTACTATAGACATTAGTTTCTTCTTTAGTCTTATTTTAGCTTTAATGCATAAACAAACGTCAATTAAATAAAAGAAAACAAAATATAAACACAAAAAGTGTCGATTAACGTACTTTAGTAGCTACAATTTATATTATAAAGAGTATTGCACTCATCGTTCTTTAAAACTTTAGTTTTGCAAGTAACTTCTTTTATAGCACTATATTAGTGTTGCAACAACCATTTTTGGAAACATTAGTATAGACATTAGTTTTTTCTTTAGTCTTATTTTAGCTTTATTGCATAAACAAACGTCAATTAAATAAGCTTAAGTCTTATTTTAGCTTTAGTGCATAAACAAACGTCAATTAAATAAATGTTTATTTTCTCGATTAAAACAAAATGTAAACATTAAAAGTGTGGATTAACGTACTTTAGTAGATTTAATTTATATTTTAAAGAGCATCGCACTCATCGTTCTTTAAAACTCTAGTTTTGCCAGTTACTTCTATATAGCACTATATTAGTGCTGCAACAACCATTTTTGGAAACATTATTATAGACATTAGTTTTTTCTTTAGTCTTATTTTAGCTTTAATGCATAAACAAACGTCAATTAAATAAATGTTTATTTTCTCAATTAAAACAAAATATAAACAAAAAGTGGGGATTAACATACCTTACTAGTTACAATTTATATTATAAATGGTATTGCACTCATCGTTCTTTAAAACTTTAGTTTTGCCAGTTACTTCATTTATAGCACTATATTAGCGCTGCAACAACCATTTTTGGAAACATTACTATCGACATTAGTTTTTTCTTTAGTCTTTTTTTAGCTTTACTGCATAAACAAACATCGATTATTAAATGTTTATTTTCTCAAAGAAAACAAAATATAAACACAAAAAGTGTCGATTAACGTACTTTAGTAGCTACAATTTATATTTTAAAGAGTATTGCACTCATCGTTCTTTAAAACTTTAGTTTTGCAAGTAACTTCTTTTATAGCACTATATTAGTGTTGCAACAACCATTTTTGGAAACATTACTATCGACATTAGTTTTTTCTTTAGTCTTATTTTAGCTTTACTGAATAAACAAACATCGATCGAATAAATGTTTATTTTCTCAATTAAAACAAAATATAAACAAAAAGTGGGGATAAAAGTACCTTACTAGCTACAATTTATATTATAAAAAGTATAGCATTCATCGTTCTTTAAAACTTTAGTTTTGCCAGTAACTTCTATATAGCACTATATTAGGGCTGCGACAACCATTTTTGGAAACATTACTATCGACATTACTTTTTTCTTTGGTCTTATTTTAGCTATACTGAATAAACAAACATCGATTGAATAAATGTTTATTTTCTCAATTAAAACAAAATATAAACAAAAGTGGGGATTAAAATACCTTACTAGCTACAATTTATATTATAAAAAGTATAGCATTCATCGTTCTTTAAAACTTTAGTTTTGCCAGTAACTTCTATATAGCACTATATTAGGCCTGCGACAACCATTTTTGGAAACATTACTATCGAGATTAGTTTTTTCTTTAGTCTTATTTCAGCTTTACTGAATAAACAAACATCGATCGAATAAATGTTTATTTTCTCAATTAAAACAAAATATAAACAAAAAGTGGGGATAAAAGTACCTTACTAGCTACAATTTATATTATAAAAAGTATAGCATTCATCGTTCTTTAAAACTTTAGTTTTGCCAGTAACTTCTATATAGCACTATATTAGGGCTGCGACAACCATTTTTGGAAACATTACTATCGACATTACTTTTTTCTTTGGTCTTATTTTAGCTATACTGAATAAACAAACATCGATTGAATAAATGTTTATTTTCTCAATTAAAACAAAATATAAACACGGAAAGTGGGGATTAAAGTACCTTACTAGCTACAATTTATATTATAAAAAGTATAGCATTCATCGTTCTTTAAAACTTTAGTTTTGCCAGTAACTTCTATATAGCACTATATTAGTGCTGCAACAACCATTTTTGGAAACATTACTATTGACATTAGTTTTTTCTTTAGTCTTATTTTAGCTTTAATGCATAAACAAACGTCAATTAAATAAATGTTTATTTTCTCAATTAAAACAAAATATAAACAAAAAGTGGGGATTAACGTACCTTACTAGCTACAATTTATATTATAAATGGTATTGCACTCATCGTTCTTTAAAACTTTAGCTTTGCCAGTTACTTCATTTATAGCACTATATTAGCGCTGCAACAACCATTTTTGGAAACATTACTATCGACATTAGTTTTTTCTTTAGTCTTTTTTAGCTTTACTGCATAAACAAACCTCGATTATTAAATGTTTATTTTCTCAAAGAAAACAAAATATAAACACAAGAAGTGTCGATTAACGTACTTTAGTAGCTACAATTTATATTTTAAAGAGTATTGCACTCATCGTTCTGTAAAACTTTAGTTTTGTCAGTAACTTCTATATAACACTATATTAGTGCTGCAACAACCATTTTTGGAAACATTACTATAGACATTAGTTTTTTCTTTAGTCTTATTTTAGCTTTAATGCATAAACAAACGTCAATTAAATAAATGTTTATTTTCTCAATTAAAACAAAATATAAACACAAGAAGTGTCGATTAACGTACTTTAATAGCTTTAATTTGTATTTTAAAAAGTAAAGCATTCATCGTTCTTTAAAACTTTAGTTTTGTCAGTAACTTCTATATAGCACTATATTAGTGCTGCAACAACCATTTTTGGAAACATTACTATAGACATTAGTTTTTTCTTTAGTCTTATTTTAGCTTTAATGCATAAACAAACGTCAATTAAATAAATGTTTATTTTCTCAATTAAAACAAAATATAAACAAAAAGTGTCGATTAACGTACTTTAGTAGCTACAATTTATATTTTAAAGAGTATTGCACTCATCGTTCTTTAAAACTTTAGTTTTGCAAGTAACTTCTTTTATAGCACTATATTAGTGTTGCAACAACCATTTTTGGAAACATTAGTATAGACATTAGTTTTTTCTTTAGTCTTATTTTAGCTTTATTGCATAAACAAACGTCAATTAAATAAATGTTTATTTTCTCAATTAAAACAAAATATAAACAAAAAGTGGGGATTACAGTACCTTACTAGCTACAATTTATATTATAAAAAGTATAGCATTCATCGTTCTTTAAAACTTTAGTTTTGCCAGTAACTTCTATATAGCACTATATTAGGGCTGCGACAACCATTTTTGGAAACATTACTATCGAGATTAGTTTTTTCTTTAGTCTTATTTTGGCTTTGCTGAATAAACAAACATCGATTGAATAAATGTTTATTTTCTCAATTAAAACAAAATATAAACACAAGAAGTGTCGATTAACGTACTTTAATAGCTTTAATTTGTATTTTAAAAAGTAAAGCATTCATCGTTCTTTAAAACTTTAGTTTTGCCAGTTACTTCATTTATAGCACTATATTAGCGCTGCAACAACCATTTTTGGAAACATTACTATCGACATTAGTTTTTTCTTTAGTCTTTTTTTAGCTTTACTGCATAAACAAACATCGATTATTAAATGTTTATTTTCTCAAAGAAAACAAAATATAAACACAAAAAGTGTCGATTAACGTACTTTAGTAGCTACAATTTATATTTTAAAGAGTATTGCACTCATCGTTCTTTAAAACTTTAGTTTTGCAAGTAACTTCTTTTATAGCACTATATTAGTGTTGCAACAACCATTTTTGGAAACATTAGTATAGACATTAGTTTTTTCTTTAGTCTTATTTTAGCTTTATTGCATAAACAAACGTCAATTGAATAAATGTTTATTTTCTCAATTAAAACAAAATATAAACAAAAAGTGGGGATTAACATACCTTACTAGCTACAATTTATAGTAAAAAGAAGTATTGCACCAATCGTTCTTTAACGTTAAGTTCTGCCAGTTATTTCTTTTATAGCACTGTATCAGTGCTGCAACAACAATTCTTGGAAACATTACTACAGACATTGGCTTTTTCTTAAGTCTTATTTTAGGTTTAGTGCATAAACAAACCTCAATTAATTAAATGTTTATTTTCTCGATTAAAACAAAATATAAACATTGAAAGTGTGGATTAACGTACTTTAGTAGATTTAATTTATATTTTAAAGAGTATTGCACTCATCGTTCTTTAAAAATTTATTTTTGCAAGTAACTTCTTTTATAGCACTATATTAGTGTTGCAACAACATTTTTTGGAAACATTACTATAGACATAAGTTTTTTCTTTAGTCTTATTTTAGCTTTAATGCATAAACAAACGTCAATTAAATAAATGTTTATTTTCTCAATTAAAACAAAATATAAACAAAAAGTGGGGATTAACGTACCTTACTAGCTACAATATATATTATAAATGATATTGCACTCATCGTTCTTTAAAACTTTAGCTTTGCCAGTTACTTTATTTATAGCACTATATTAGCGCTGAAACAACCATTTTTGGAAACATTACTATAGACATTAGTTTTTTCTTTAGTCTTTTTTTAGCTTTACTGCATAAACAAACATCGATTATTAAATGTTTATTTTCTCAAAGAAAACAAAATATAAACACAAAAAGTGTCGATTAACGTACTTTAGTAGCTACAATTTATATTTTAAAGAGTATTGCACTCATCGTTCTTTAAAACTTTAGTTTTGCAAGTAACTTCTTTTATAGCACTATATTAGTGTTGCAACAACCATTTTTGGAAACATTAGTATAGACATTAGTTTTTTCTTTAGTCTTATTTTAGCTTTATTGCATAAACAAACGTCAATTAAATAAATGTTTATTTTCTCAATTAAAACAAAATATAAACATTGAAAGTGTGCATTAACGTACTTTAGTAGATTTAATTAATATTTTAAAGAGTATTGCACTCATCGTTCTTTAAAAATTTAGTTTTGCAAGTAACTTCTTTTATAGCACTATATTAGTGTTGCAACAACATTTTTTGGAAACATTACTATAGACATAAGTTTTTTCTTTAGTCTTATTTTAGCTTTAATGCATAAACAAACGTCAATTAAATAAATGTTTATTTTCTCAATTAAAACAAAATATAAACATGAAAAGTGGGGATTAAAGTACCTTACTAGCTACAATTTATATTATAAAAAGTATAGCATTCATCGTTCTTTAAAACTTTAGTTTTGCCAGTAACTTCTATAAAGCACTATATTAGGGCTGCGACAACCATTTTTGGAAACATTACTATCGAGATTAGTTTTTTCTTTAGTCTTATTTTAGCTTTACTGAATAAACAAACATCGATTAATTAAATGTTTATGTTCTCAAAGAAAACAAAATATAAACACAAGAAGTGTCGATTAACGTACTTTAATAGCTTTAATTTGTATTTTAAAAAGTAAAGCATTCATCGTTCTTTAAAACTTTAGTTTTGTCAGTAACTTCTATATAACACTATATTAGTGCTGCAACAACCATTTTTGGAAACATTACTATAGACATTAGTTTTTTCTTTAGTCTTATTTTAGCTTTAATGCATAAACAAACGTCAATTAAATAAATGTTTATTTTCTCAATTAAAACAAAATATAAACACAAGAAGTGTCGATTAACGTACTTTAATAGCTTTAATTTGTATTTTAAAAAGTAAAGCATTCATCGTTCTTTAAAACTTTAGTTTTGTCAGTAACTTCTATATAGCACTATATTAGTGCTGCAACAACCATTTTTGGAAACATTACTATAGACATTAGTTTTTTCTTTAGTCTTATTTTAGCTTTACTGAATAAACAAACATCGATTAATTAAATGTTTATGTTCTCAAAGAAAACAAAATATAAACACAAGAAGTGTCGATTAACGTACTTTAATAGCTTTAATTTGTATTTTAAAAAGTAAAGCATTCATCGTTCTTTAAAACTTTAGTTTTGTCAGTAACTTCTATATAACACTATATTAGTGCTGCAACAACCATTTTTGGAAACATTACTATAGACATTAGTTTTTTCTTTAGTCTTATTTTAGCTTTAATGCATAAACAAACGTCAATTAAATAAATGTTTATTTTCTCAATTAAAACAAAATATAAACAAAAAGTGTCGATTAACGTACTTTAGTAGCTACAATTTATATTTTAAAGAGTATTGCACTCATCGTTCTTTAAAACTTTAGTTTTGCAAGTAACTTCTTTTATAGCACTATATTAGTGTTGCAACAACCATTTTTGGAAACATTAGTATAGACATTAGTTTTTTCTTTAGTCTTATTTTAGCTTTATTGCATAAACAAACGTCAATTAAATAAATGTTTATTTTCTCAATTAAAACAAAATATAAACAAAAAGTGGGGATTAACATACCTTACTAGCTACAATTTATAGTATAAAAAGTATTGCACCAATCGTTCTTTAACGTTAAGTTCTGCCAGTTATTTCTTTTATAGCACTGTATCAGTGCTGCAACAACAATTCTTGGAAACATTACTACAGACATTGGCTTTTTCTTAAGTCTTATTTTAGCTTTAGTGCATAAACAAACCTCAATTACTTAAATGTTTATTTTCTCGATTAAAACAAAATATAAACATTAAAAGTGTGGATTAACGTACTTTAGTAGATTTAATTTATATTTTAAAGAGCATCGCACTCATCGTTCTTTAAAACTCTAGTTTTGCCAGTTACTTCTATATAGCACTATATTAGTGCTGCAACAACCATTTTTGGAAACATTACTATCGACATTACTTTTTTCTTTGGTCTTATTTTAGCTATACTGAATAAACAAACATCGATTGAATAAATGTTTATTTTCTCAATTAAAACAAAATATAAACAAAAGTGGGGATTAAAGTACCTTACTAGCTACAATTTATATTATAAAAAGTATAGCATTCATCTTTCTTTAAAACTTTAGTTTTGCCAGTAACTTCTATATAGCACTATATTAGGGCTGCGACAACCATTTTTGGAAACATTACTATCGAGATTAGTTTTTTCTTTAGTCTTATTTTAGCTTTGCTGAATAAACAAACATCGATTGAATAAATGTTTATTTTCTCAATTAAAACAAAATATAAACACAAGAAGTGTCGATTAACGTACTTTAATAGCTTTAATTTGTATTTTAAAAAGTAAAGCATTCATCGTTCTTTAAAAATTTAGTTTTGCAAGTAACTTCTTTTATAGCACTATATTAGTGTTGCAACAACTATTTTTGGAAACATTACTATAGACATTAGTTTTTTCTTTAGTCTTATTTTAGCTTTAATGCATAAACAAACGTCAATTAAATAAATGTTTATTTTCTCAATTAAAACAAAATATAAACAAAAAGTGTCGATTAACGTACTTTAGTAGCTACAATTTATATTTTAAAGAGTATTGCACTCATCGTTCTTTAAAACTTTAGTTTTGCAAGTAACTTCTTTTATAGCACTTTATTAGTGTTGCAACAACCATTTTTGGAAACATTAGTAGAGACATTAGTTTTTTCTTTAGTCTTATTTTAGCTTTATTGCATAAACAAACGTCAATTAAATAAATGTTTATTTTCTCAATTTAAACAAAATATAAACAAAAAGTGGGGATTAACGTACCTTACTAGCTACAATTTATAGTATAAAAAGTATTGCACCAATCGTTCTTTAACGTTAAGTTCTGCCAGTTATTTCTTTTATAGCACTGTATCAGTGCTGCAACAACAATTCTTGGAAACATTACTACAGACATTGGCTTTTTCTTAAGTCTTATTTTAGCTTTAGTGCATAAACAAACCTCAATTACTTAAATGTTTATTTTCTCGATTAAAACAAAATATAAACATTAAAAGTGTGGATTAACGTACTTTAGTAGATTTAATTTATATTTTAAAGAGCATCGCACTCATCGTTCTTTAAAACTCTAGTTTTGCCAGTTACTTCTATATAGCACTATATTAGTGCTGCAACAACCATTTTTGGAAACATTACTATCGACATTACTTTTTTCTTTGGTCTTATTTTAGCTATACTGAATAAACAAACATCGATTGAATAAATGTTTATTTTCTCAATTAAAACAAAATATAAACAAAAGTGGGGATTAAAGTACCTTACTAGCTACAATTTATATTATTAAAAGTATAGCATTCATATTTCTTTAAAACTTTAGTTTTGCCAGTAACTTCTATATAGCACTACGACAACCATTTTTGGAAACATTACTATCGAGATTAGTTTTTTCTTTAGTCTTATTTTAGCTTTGCTGAATAAACAAACATCGATTGAATAAATGTTTATTTTCTCAATTAAAACAAAATATAAACAAAAAGTGGGGATTAACATACCTTACTAGCTACAATTTATAGTATAAAAAGTATTGCACCAATCGTTCTTTAACGTTAAGTTCTGCCAGTTATTTCTTTTATAGCACTGTATCAGTGCTGCAACAACAATTCTTGGAAACATTACTACAGACATTGGCTTTTTCTTAAGTCTTATTTTAGGTTTAGTGCATAAACAAACCTCAATTAATTAAATGTTTATTTTCTCGATTAAAACAAAATATAAACATTGAAAGTGTGGATTAACGTACTTTAGTAGATTTAATTAATATTTTAAAGAGTATTGCACTCATCGTTCTTTAAAAATTTAGTTTTGCAAGTAACTTCTTTTATAGCACTATATTAGTGTTGCAACAACATTTTTTGGAAACATTACTATAGACATAAGTTTTTTCTTTAGTCTTATTTTAGCTTTAATGCATAAACAAACGTCAATTAAATAAATGTTTATTTTCTCAATTAAAACAAAATATAAACATGAAAAGTGGGGATTAAAGTACCTTACTAGCTACAATTTATATTATAAAAAGTATAGCATTCATCGTTCTTTAAAACTTTAGTTTTGCCAGTGACTTCTATATAGCACTATATTAGGGCTGCGACAACCATTTTTGGAAACATTACTATCGAGATTAGTTTTTTCTTTAGTCTTATTTTAGCTTTACTGAATAAACAAACATCGATTAATTAAATGTTTATGTTCTCAAAGAAAACAAAATATAAACACAAGAAGTGTCGATTAACGTACTTTAATAGCTTTAATTTGTATTTTAAAAAGTAAAGCATTCATCGTTCTTTAAAACTTTAGTTTTGTCAGTAACTTCTATATAACACTATATTAGTGCTGCAACAACCATTTTTGGAAACATTACTATAGACATTAGTTTTTTCTTTAGTCTTATTTTAGCTTTAATGCATAAACAAACGTCAATTAAATAAATGTTTATTTTCTCAATTAAAACAAAATATAAACAAAAAGTGGGGATTAACGTACCTTACTAGCTACAATTTATATTATAAACAGTATTGCACTCATCATTCTTTAACGTTTAGTTCTTCCAGTTACTTCTTTTATAGCACTGTATCAGTGCTGCAGCAACCATTTTGGAAACATTACTATAGACATTAGTTTTTTCTTTAGTCTTATTTTAGCTTTAATGCATAAACAAACGTCAATTAAATAAATGTTTATTTTCTCAATTAAAACAAAATATAAACACAAGAAGTGTCGATTAACGTACTTTAATAGCTTTAATTTGTATTTTAAAAAGTAAAGCATTCATCGTTCTTTAAAACTTTAGTTTTGTCAGTAACTTCTATATAGCACTATATTAGTGCTGCAACAACCATTTTTGGAAACATTACTATAGACATTAGTTTTTTCTTTAGTCTTATTTTAGCTTTAATGCATAAACAAACGTCAATTAAATAAATGTTTATTTTCTCAATTAAAACAAAATATAAACAAAAAGTGTCGATTAACGTACTTTAGTAGCTACAATTTATATTTTAAAGAGTATTGCACTCATCGTTCTTTAAAACTTTAGTTTTGCAAGTAACTTCTTTTATAGCACTATATTAGTGTTGCAACAACCATTTTTGGAAACATTAGTATAGACATTAGTTTTTTCTTTAGTCTTATTTTAGCTTTATTGCATAAACAAACGTCAATTAAATAAATGTTTATTTTCTCAATTTAAACAAAATATAAACAAAAAGTGGGGATTAACGTACCTTACTAGCTACAATTTATAGTATAAAAAGTATTGCACCAATCGTTCTTTAACGTTAAGTTCTGCCAGTTATTTCTTTTATAGCACTGTATCAGTGCTGCAACAACAATTCTTGGAAACATTACTACAGACATTGGCTTTTTCTTAAGTCTTATTTTAGCTTTAGTGCATAAACAAACCTCAATTACTTAAATGTTTATTTTCTCGATTAAAACAAAATATAAACATTAAAAGTGTGGATTAACGTACTTTAGTAGATTTAATTTATATTTTAAAGAGCATCGCACTCATCGTTCTTTAAAACTCTAGTTTTGCCAGTTACTTCTATATAGCACTATATTAGTGCTGCAACAACCATTTTTGGAAACATTACTATCGACATTACTTTTTTCTTTGGTCTTATTTTAGCTATACTGAATAAACAAACATCGATTGAATAAATGTTTATTTTCTCAATTAAAACAAAATATAAACAAAAGTGGGGATTAAAGTACCTTACTAGCTACAATTTATATTATTAAAAGTATAGCATTCATATTTCTTTAAAACTTTAGTTTTGCCAGTAACTTCTATATAGCACTATATTAGTGCTGCAACAACCATTTTTGGAAACATTAGTATAGACATTAGTTTTTTCTTTAGTCTTATTTTAGCTTTATTGCATAAACAAACGTCAATTAAATAAATGTTTATTTTCTCAATTTAAACAAAATATAAACAAAAAGTGGGGATTAACGTACCTTACTAGCTACAATTTATAGTATAAAAAGTATTGCACCAATCGTTCTTTAACGTTAAGTTCTGCCAGTTATTTCTTTTATAGCACTGTATCAGTGCTGCAACAACAATTCTTGGAAACATTACTACAGACATTGGCTTTTTCTTAAGTCTTATTTTAGCTTTAGTGCATAAACAAACCTCAATTACTTAAATGTTTATTTTCTCGATTAAAACAAAATATAAACATTAAAAGTGTGGATTAACGTACTTTAGTAGATTTAATTTATATTTTAAAGAGCATCGCACTCATCGTTCTTTAAAACTCTAGTTTTGCCAGTTACTTCTATATAGCACTATATTAGTGCTGCAACAACCATTTTTGGAAACATTACTATCGACATTACTTTTTTCTTTGGTCTTATTTTAGCTATACTGAATAAACAAACATCGATTGAATAAATGTTTATTTTCTCAATTAAAACAAAATAAAAACAAAAGTGGGGATTAAAGTACCTTACTAGCTACAATTTATATTATAAAAAGTATAGCATTCATCTTTCTTTAAAACTTTAGTTTTGCCAGTAACTTCTATATAGCACTATATTAGGGCTGCGACAACCATTTTTGGAAACATTACTATCGAGATTAGTTTTTTCTTTAGTCTTATTTTAGCTTTGCTGAATAAACAAACATCGATTGAATAAATGTTTATTTTCTCAATTAAAACAAAATATAAACAAAAAGTGGGGATTAACATACCTTACTAGCTACAATTTATAGTAAAAAAAAGTATTGCACCAATCGTTCTTTAACGTTAAGTTCTGCCAGTTATTTCTTTTATAGCACTGTATCAGTGCTGCAACAACAATTCTTGGAAACATTACTACAGACATTGGCTTTTTCTTAAGTCTTATTTTAGGTTTAGTGCATAAACAAACCTCAATTAATTAAATGTTTATTTTCTCGATTAAATCAAAATATAAACATTGAAAGTGTGGATTAACGTGCTTTAGTAGATTTAATTTATATTTTAAAGAGTATTGCACTCATCGTTCTTTAAAAATTTAGTTTTGCAAGTAACTTCTTTTATAGCACTATATTAGTGTTGCAACAACATTTTTTGGAAACATTACTATAGACATATGTTTTTTCTTTAGTCTTGTTTTAGCTTTAATGCATAAACAAACGTCAATTAAATAAATGTTTATTTTCTCAATTAAAACAAAATATAAACATGAAAAGTGGGGATTAAAGTACCTTACTAGCTACAATTTATATTATAAAAAGTATAGCATTCATCGTTCTTTAACGTTTAGTTCTGCCAGTTACTTCTTTTATAGCACTATATCAGTGCTGCAGCAACCATTTTTGGAAACATTACTATAGACATTAGTTTTTTCTTTAGTCTCATTTTAGCTTTAATGCATAAACAAACGTCAATTAATTAAATGTTTTTTTTCTCAATTAAAACAAAATATAAACAAAAAGTGGGGATTAACGTACCTACAATTTATATTATAAACAGTATTGCACCCATCGTTCTTTAACGTTTAGTTCTGCCAGTTACTTCTTTTATAGCACTATATTAGCGCTGCAACAACCATTTTTGGAAACATTACTATCGACATTAGTTTTTTCTTTGGTCTTATTTTAGCTTTCCTGAATAAACAAACATCGATTAATTAAATGTTTATTTTCTCAAAGAAAACAAAATATAAACACGGAAAGTGTGGATTAACGTACTTAACTAGCTAAAATTTATATTATAAACAGTCTTGCACTCATCGTTCTTTAAAATTTTAGTTTAGCCAGTATAAATGAAGTGTCATTTATAGCACTATATAAGTGCTGCAACAACCATTTTTGGAAACATTACTATAGACATTATTTTTTTCTTTAGTCTCATTTTAGCTTTACTGCAGAAACAAACATCGAATATTTAAATGTTTATTTTCTCTAAGAAAACAAAATATAAACACAAAAAGTGTCGATTAACGTACTTTAAAAGCTACAATTTATATTGTAAAGAGTATTGCACTCATCGTTCTTTAAAACTTTAGTTTTGCCAGTTACTTCATTTATAGCACTATATTAGCGCTGCAACAACCATTTTTGGAAACATTACTATCGACATTAGTTTTTTCTTTAGTCTTTTTTAGCTTTACTGCATAAACAAACATCGATTATTAAATGTTTATTTTCTCAAAGAAAAGAAAATATAAACACAAAAAGTGTCGATTAACGTACTTTACTAGCTACAATTTATATTATAAAGAGTATTGCATTCATCGTTCTTTAAAACTTTAGTTTTGCAAGTAACTTCTATATAGCACTATATTAGTGTTGCAACAACCATTTTTGGAAACATTACTATAGACATTAGTTTTTTCTTTAGTCTTATTTTAGTTTTAATGCATAAACAAACGTCAATTAAATAAATGTTTATTTTCTCAATTAAAACAAATTATAAACAAAAAATGGGGATTAAAGTACCTTACTAGCTACAATTTATATTATAAAAAGTATAGCATTCATCGTTCTTTAAAACTTTAGTTTTGCCAGTAACTTCTACATAGCACTATATTAGGGCTGCGACAACCATTTTTGGAAACATTACTATCGAGATTAGTTTTTTCTTTAGTCTTATTTTAGCTTTACTGAATAAACAAACATCGATTAATTAAATGTTTATGTTCTCAAAGAAAACAAAATATATACACAAAAAGTGTCAATTAACGTACTTTAGTAGCTACAATATATGTCATAAAGAGTATTGCACTCATTGTTCTTTAAAACTTTAGTTTAGCCAGTTACTTCATTTATAGCACTATATTAGCGCTGCAACAACCTTTTTTGGAAACATTACTATCGACGTTAGTTATTTCTTTGGTCTTATTTTAGCTTTACTGAATAAACAAAAATCGATTAATTAAATGTTTATTTTCTCAAACAAAACAAAATATAAACACAAAAAGTGTCGATTAACGTACTTTAGTAGCTTTAATTTATATTTTAAAAAGAATAGCATTCATCGTTTTTTAAAAATTTAGTTTAGCCAGTTACTTCATTTATAGCACTATATTAGCGCTGCAACAACGATTTTTGGAAACATTACTATCGACATTAGTTTTTTCTTTAGTCTTATTTTAGCTTTACTGCATAAACAAACGTCAATTAATTAAATGTTTATTTTCTCAAAGAAAACAAAACATAAACACAAAAAGTGTCGATTAAAGTACTTTAGTAGCTACAATTTATATTATAAAGAGTATTGCACTCATCGTTCTTTAAAACTTTAGTTTTGCAAGTAACTTCTTTTATAGCACTATATTAGTGTTGCAACAACCATTTTTGGAAACATTAGTATAGACATTAGTTTTTTCTTTAGTCTTATTTTAGCTTTATTGCATTAACAAATGTCAATTAAATAAATGTTTATTTTCTCAATTAAAACAAAATATAAACATGACAAGTGTGGATTAACGTACCTTACTAGCTACAATTTATATTATAAAGAGCATCGCACTCATCGTTCTTTAAAACTCTAGTTTTGCCAGTTACTTCTATATAGCACTATATTAGTGCTGCAACAACCATTTTTGGAAACATTACTATAGACATTAGTTTTTTCTTTAGTCTTATTTTAGCTTTACTGCATAAACAAACATCGAATTATTAAATTTTTTCTTTTCTCAAAGAAAACAAAATATAAACACAAAAAGTGTCAATTAACGTACTTTAGTAGCTACAATATATGTCATAAAGAGTATTGCACTCATTGTTCTTTAAAACTTTAGTTTAGCCAGTTACTTCATTTATAGCACTATATTAGCGCTGCAACAACCTTTTTTGGAAACATTACTATCGACATTAGTTTTTTTTTTGGTCTTATTTTAGCTTTACTGAATAAACAAAAATCGATTAATTAAATGTTTATTTTCTCAAACAAAACAAAATATAAACACAAAAAGTGTCGATTAACGTACTTTAGTAGCTTTAATTTATATTTTAAAAAGAATAGCATTCATCGTTTTTTAAAAATTTAGTTTAGCCAGTTACTTCATTTATAGCACTATATTAGCGCTGCAACAACCATTTTTTGAAACATTACTATCGACATTAGTTTTTTCTTTAGTCTTATTTTAGCTTTACTGCATAAACAAACGTCAATTAATTAAATGTTTATTTTCTCAAAGAAAACAAAACATAAACACAAAAAGTGTCGATTAAAGTACTTTAGTAGCTACAATTTATATTATAAAGAGTATTCCACTCATCGTTCTTTAAAACTCTAGTTTTGCCAGTAACTTCTATATAGCACTTTATTAGTGCTGCAACAACCATTTTTGGAAACATTACTATCGACATTAGTTTTTTCTTTGGTCTTATTTTAGCTTTACTGAATAAACAAACATCGATTAATTAAATGTTTAGTTTCTCAAAGAAAACAAAATATAAAAACAAAACGTGTCGATTAACGTACTTTAGTAGGTACAATTTATATTATAAAGAGTATTGCACTCATCGTTCTTTAAAACTCTAGTTTTGCCAGTAACTTCTATATAGCACTATATTAGTGCTGCAACAACCTTTTTTGGAAACATTACTATCAACATTAGTTTTTTCTTTGGTCTTATTTTAGCTTTACTGAATAAACAAACATCAATTAATTAAATGTTTATTTTCTCAAAGAAAACAAAATATAAACAAAAAGTGGGGATTAACGTACCTTACTAGCTACAATTTATACTATAAACAGTATTGCACCCATCGTTCTTTAACGTTTAGTTCTGCCAGTTACTTCTTTTATAGCACTGTATCAGTGCTGTAGCAACCATTTTTGGAAACATTACTATAGACATTAATTTTTCTTTAGTCTTATTTTAGCTTTAATGCATAAACAAACGTCAATTAAATAAATGTTTATTTTCTCAATTAAAACAAAATATAAACAAAAAGTGGGGATTAACGTACCTTACTAGCTACAATTTATATTATAAACAGTATTGCACCCATCGTTCTTTAACGTTTAGTTCTGCCAGTTACTTCTTTTATAGCACTATATTAGCGCTGCAACAACCATTTTTGGAAACATTACTATCGACATTAATTTTTTCTTTGGTCTTATTTTAGCTTTCCTGAATAAACAAACATCGATTAATTAAATGTTTATTTTCTCAAAGAAAACAAAATATAAACACAAAAAGTGTCGATTAACGTACTTTAGTAGCTTTAATTTGTATTGTAAAGAGTATAGCATTCACTGTTCTTTAAAACTCTAGTTTTGCCAGTAACTTCTATATAGCACTATATTAGTGCTGCAACAACCATTTTTGGAAACATTTCTATAGACATTAGTTTTTTCTTTAGTCTTATTTTAGCTTTATTGCATAAACAAACGTCAATTAAATAAATGTTTATTTTCTCAATTAAAACAAAATATAAACAAAAAGTGGGGATTAACGTACCTTACTAGCTACAATTTATAGTATAAAAAGTATTGCAACAATCGTTCTTTAACGTTAAGTTCTGTCAGTTATTTCATTTATAGCACTGTATCAGTGCTGCAACAACAATTCTTGGAAACATTACTACAGACATTGGCTTTTTCTTAAGTCTTATTTTAGCTTTAGTGCATAAACAAACCTCAATTAATTAAATGTTTAGTTTCTCGCTTAAAACAAAATATAAACATTAAAAGTGTGGATTAACGTACTTTAGTAGATTTAATTTATATTCTAAAGAGTATTGCACTCATCGTTCTTTAAAACTTTAGTTTTGCCAGTAACTTCTATATAGCACTTTATTAGTGCTGCAACAACCATTTTTGGAAACATTACTATCGACATTAGTTTTTTCTTAAGTCTTATTTTAGCTTTAGTGCATAAACAAACCTCAATTAATTAAATGTTTAGTTTCTCAAAGAAAACAAAATATAAAAACAAAAAGTGTCGATTAACATACTTTAGTAGGTACAATTTATATTATAAAGAGTATTGCACTCATCGTTCTTTAAAACTCTAGTTTTGCCAGTAACTTCTATATAGCACTATATTAGTGCTGCAACAACCATTTTTGGAAACATTACTTTATACATTAGTAATGTATACATTGTATTTTTCTTTAGTCTTTTTTTAGCTTTACTGCATAAACAAACATCGATTATTTAAATGTTTATTTTCTAAAAGGAAACAAAATATAAACACAAAAAGTGTCAATTAACGTACTTTAGTAGCTACAATTTATATTATAAAGAGTACTGCACTCATCGTTTTTTAAAAATTTAGTTTAGCCAGTTACTTCATTTATAGCACTATATTAGCGCTGCAACAACGATTTTTGGAAACATTACTATCGACATTAGTTTTTTCTTTAGTCTTATTTTAGCTTTACTGCATAAACAAACGTCAATTAAATAAATGTTTATTTACTCAATTAAAACAAACTACAAACACAAAAAGTGTCGATTAACGTACTTTAGTAGCTACAATTTATATTATAAAGAGTATTGCACTCATCGTTCTTTAAAACTTTAGTTTAGCCAGTTACTTCACTTATAGCACTATATTAGCGCTGCAACAACCATTTTTGGAAACATTACTATCGACATTAGTTTTTTCTTTGGTCTTATTTTAGCTTTACTGAATAAACAAACATCGATTAAATAAATGTTTAGTTTCTCAAAGAAAACAAAATATAAACACAAAAAGTGTCGATTTACTTACTTTGGTAGCTACATTTTATATTATAAAGAGCATCGTTCTTTAAAACTTTAGTTTAGCCAGTTACTTCATTTATAGCACTATATTAGCGCTGCAACAACAATTTTTGGAAACATTACTATCGACATTAGTTTTTTCTTTAGTCTTATTTTAGCTTTAATTCATAAACAAACCTCAATTAGTTAAATGTTTATTTTCTCGATTAAAACAAAATATAAACACAAAAAGTGTCGATTAACGTACTTCAGTAGCTTTAATTTATATTTTGAAGAGTATTGCACTCATCGTTCTTTAAACCCTTAGTTTTGCAAGTAACTTCTTTTATAGCACTATATTAGTGTTGCAACAACCATTTTTAGAATCATTACTATAGACATTAGTTTTTTCTTTAGTCTTATTTTAGCTTTAATGCATAAACAAACGTTAATTAAATAAATGTTTATTTTCTCAATTAAAACAAAATATAAACAAAAAGTGGGGATTAACGTACCTTACTAGCTACAATTTATAGTATAAAAAGTATTGCACCAATCGTTCTTTAACGTTAAGTTCTGCCAGTTATTTCTTTTATAGCACTGTATCAGTGCTGATACAACAATTCTTGGAAACATTGCTACAGACATTGGCTTTTTCTTAAGTGTTATTTTAGCTTTAGTGCATAAACAAACCTCAATTAATTAAATGTTTATTTTCTCGATTAAAACAAAATATAAACATTAAAAGTGTGGATTAACGTACTTTAGTAGATTTAATTTATATTCTAAAGAGTATTGCACTCATCGTTCTTTAAAACTCTAATTTTGCCAGTAACTTCTATATAGCACTATATTAGTGCTGCAACAACCATTTTTGGAAACATTACTATCGACATTAGTTTTTTCTTTGGTCTTATTTTAGCTTTACTGAATAAACAAACATCGATTAATTAAATGTTTAGTTTCTCAAAGAAAACAAAATATAAAAACAAAAAGTGTCGATTAACGTACTTTAGTAGGTACAATTTATATTATAAAGAGTATTGCACTCATCGTTCTTTAAAACTCTAGTTTTGCCAGTAACTTCTATATAGCACTATATTAGTGCTGCAACAACCTTTTTTGGAAACATTACCATAGACATTAGTTTTTCTTTAGTCTTTTTTTAGCTTTACTGCATAAACAAACATCGATTATTTAAATGTTTATTTTCTCAAAGAAAACAAAATATAAAAACAAAAAGTGTCAATTAACGTACTTTAGTAGGTACAATTTATATTATAAAGAGTACTGCACTCATCGTTCTTTAAAACTTTAGTTTAGCAAGTTACTTCATTTATAGCACTATATTAGCGCTGCAACAACCTTTTTTGGAAACATTACTATAGACATTAGTTTTTTCTTTAGTCTTATTTTAGCTTTAATGCATAAACAAACGTCAATTAAATAAATGTTTATTTTCTCAATTAAAACAAAATATAAACATGAAAAGTGTGGATTAACGTACCTTACTAGCTACAATTTATATTATAAAGAGCATCGCACTCATCGTTCTTTAAAACTCTAGTTTTGCCAGTTACTTCTATATAGCACTATATTAGTGCTGCAACAACCATTTTTGGAAACATTACTATAGACATTAGTTTTTTCTTTAGTCTTATTTTAGCTTTACTGCATAAACAAACATCGATTAATTAAATTTTTTCTTTTCTCAAAGAAAACAAAATATAAACACAAAAAGTGTCAATTAACGTACTTTAGTAGCTACAATATATGTCATAAAGAGTATTGCACTCATTGTTCTTTAAAACTTTAGTTTAGCCAGTTACTTCATTTATAGCACTATATTAGCGCTGCAACAACCTTTTTTGGAAACATTACTATCGACGTTAGTTATTTCTTTGGTCTTATTTTAGCTTTACTGAATAAACAAACATCAATTATTTAAATGTTTATTTTCTCAAAGAAAACAAAATATAAACACAAAAAGTGTCGATTAACGTACTCTAATAGCTACAATTTATATTATAAAGAGTATTGCACTCATCTTTCTTTAAAACTTTAGTTTTGCAAGTAACTTCTTTTATAGCACTTTATTAGTGTTGCAACAACCATTTTTGAAAACATTAGTATAGACATTAGTTTTTTCTTTAGTCTTATTTTAGCTTTATTGCATAAACAAACGTCAATTAAATAAATGTTTATTTTCTCAATTAAAACAAAATATGAACAAAAAGTGGGGATTAAAGTACCTTACTAGCTACAATTTATAGTATAAAAAGTATTGCACCAATCGTTCTTTAACGTTAAGTTCTGCCAGTTATTTCTTTTATAGCACTGTATCAGTGCTGCAACAACAATTCTTGGAAACATTACTACAGACATTGGCTTTTCCTTAAGTCTTATTTTAGCTTTAGTGCATAAACAAACCTCAATTAATTAAATGTTTATTTTCTCGATTAAAACAAAATATAAACATTAAAAGTGTGGATTAACGTACTTTAGTAGATTTAATTTATATTTTAAAGAGTATTGCACTCATCGTTCTTTAAAACTTTAGTTTTGCAAGTAACTTCTTTTATAGCACTATATTAGTGTTGCAACAACCATTTTTGGAAACATTACTATCGACATTAGTTTTTTCTTTAGTCTTATTTTAGGTTTACTGCATAAACAAACGTCAATTAAATAAATGTTTATTTTCTCAATTAAAACAAAATACAAACACAAAAAGTGTCGATTAACGTACTTTAGTAGCTACAATTTATATTATAAAGAGTATTGCCTCATCGTTCTTTAAAACTTTAGTTTAGCCAGTTACTTCTATATAGCACTAAATTAGTGCTGCAACAACCATTTTTGGAAACATTACTATCGACGTTAGTTTTTTATTTGGTCTTACTTTAGCTAAGGAACATCGATTAATTAAATGTTTATTTTCTCAAAGAAAACAAAATATAAACACAAAACGTGTCGATTAACATACTTTAGTAGCTACAATTTATATTATAAAGAGTATTGCACTCATCGTTCTTTAAAACTCTAGTTTTGCCAGTAACTTCCATATAGCACTTTATTAGTGCTGCAGCAACCATTTTTGGAAACATTACTATAGACATTAGTATTTTCTTTAGTCTTATTTTAGCTTTACTACATAAACAAACATCGATTATTAAATGTTTATTTTCTCAAAGAAAACAAAATATAAACACAAAAAGTGTCGATTAATGTACTTTAATAGCTACAATTTATATTTTAAAGAGTATTGCACTCATCGTTCTTTAAAACTTTAGTTTTGCAAGTAACTTCTTTTATAGCACTATATTAGTGTTGCAACAACCATTTTTGGAAACATTAGTATAGACATTAGTTTTTTCTTTAGTCTTATTTTAGCTTTATTGCATAAACAAACGTCAATTGAATAAATGTTTATTTTCTCAATTAAAACAAAATATAAACAAAAAGTGGGGATTAACATACCTTACTAGCTACAATTTATAGTATAAAAAGTATTGCACCAATCGTTCTTTAACGTTAAGTTCTGCCAGTTATTTCTATATAGCACTATATTAGTGCTGCAACAACCATTTTTGGAAACATTACTATCGACATTACTTTTTCTTTATTCTTATCTTATCTTTAATGCATAAACAAACGTCAATTAATTAAATGTTTATTTTCTCAAAGAAAACTAAATATAAACACAAAAAGTGTCTATTAACGTACTCTAATAGCTACAATTTATATTATAAAGAGTATTGCACTCATCGTTCTTTAAAACTTTAGTTTTGCAAGTAACTTCTTTTATAGCACTTTATTAGTGTTGCAACAACCATTTTTGGAAACATTAGTAGAGACATTAGTTTTTTCTTTAGTCTTAATTTAGCTTTATTGCATAAACAAACGTCAATTAATTAAATGTTTATTTTCTCAAAGAAAACAAAATATAAACACAAAAAGTGTCGATTAACGTACTCTAATAGCTACAATTTATATTATAAGGAGTATTGCACTCATCGTTCTTTAAAACTTTAGTTTTGCAAGTAACTTCTTTTATAGCACTTTATTAGTGTTAAAACAACCATTTTTGGAAACATTAGTATAGATATTAGTTTTTTCTTTAGTCTTATTTTAGCTTTATTGCATAAACAAACGTCAATTAAATAAATGTTTATTTTCTCAATTAAAACAAAATATGAACAAAAAGTGGGGATTAACGTACCTTACTAGCTACAACTTATAGTATAAAAAGTATTGCACCAATCGTTCTTTAACGTTAAGTTCTTCCAGTTATTTCTTTTATAGCACTGTATCAGTGCTGCAACAACCATTTTTGGAAACATTACTATAGACATTACTTTTTTCTTTATTCTTATCTTATCTTTAATGCATAAACAAACCTTAATTAATTAAATGTTTATTTTCTCAAAGAAAACAAAAAATAAACACAAAAAGTGTCTATTAACGTACTCTAATAGCTACAATTTATATTATAAAGAGTATTGCACTCATCGTTCTTTAAAACTTTAGTTTTGCAAGTAACTTCTTTTATAGCACTTTATTAGTGTTGCAACAACCATTTTTGGAAACATTAGTAGAGACATTAGTTTTTTCTTAAGTCTTATTTTAGCTTTAGTGCATAAACAAACCTCAATTAATTAAATGTTTATTTTCTCGATTAAAACAAAATATAAACATTAAAAGTGTGGATTAACGTACTTTAGTAGATTTAATTGATATTTTAAAGAGTATTGCACTCATCGTTCTTTAAGGCGCCTCATATGTAATTATTTTCATTTGAGTTTCTGCAGGTGCATTGAGATGTAGCCAAATGAAACTTTGTGAAGTTGTTTTCAATGATTTATCAAAAATAAAAATCACATCATATTATAAAAAATTAGCATAATTTTGGGCGTGGCAACCCGTCAAATTCTAATTTTTGAAAAATTCTCAGAAAATCCATGGTTGTCCTACAAGTGTGAAATTTGGTATGGAGAACACTTGCCTCTATGTCCATGGGCCCTAGTAAAATATTTGACATAACTTTTGTTTTTACAAAGATATACGGATAAATGTGATTTCAATAGTTACGCGTCATTGATCTCATCAGCCTCATTCTATTTTTAGTCATCAGATTTAATTTTTTTTACTAGGGCCCATGAAGTATGGCATACTAAAAATGATTATGAAATTTGGAGTTGATCAGCATTATAGTTCAATTTTAAGAATTTTTCAAAGTTTCCCAATGCCGTATTTTCAACTCTTTGAGTAAATCACCGTTAAAGTTCAAGCAGTGTTCATCACAATGTTTTGGCTCATCTATAGGCAGGCACCAGAAAGATATATGGCACCCTCTTGTTCTTTCTCCTCATTAACCTTTTCTGGCAGATCTTATAACTGCTTTCTCTTCATTTTCCCAGTCTCACTTGACTTTCTCGAGCTGTTGTTCAATCTTTTCTTGTCTCAATCTTTTGCTGCCCTTGTACTTGTAGGCCCTTCATCTGGCCTAACGACTTGACATGATGGTGGAGAAAATATCCCGACTCCTCTACTGTTCTGTTGATGTTTCAATTCCAACACTGCCAACTGCAACTAATGAATTTACTACCACCAAGTTTCCTTTTCCCAGTAGCTTTTGCTCTTGTTGTGTTCATTTCCCATTTCAGAACTAGCAACTATCATACAAATATCAAAGATCGCAAAATAATTTCGAAACTGCACTGCAATAAGCCAATTTTTAGTTCAATGGCTTCACTGTAGATGTACCATGTATAAACAGCCTCGTTTTAGCATTGACAACCTCATGTTGTCTTGGAAAAGGGGGAACGAGGACAAGAAGAAGACATGGATCAAATACAGGGATTGCAAAGAATTTGTATTGCAGTAAAACAAATTTTTCTGGTTGCTAAGTGGTTGCTAAGCAGAAATTTAACAACTCCATTGCACAAATTTTCAATTTTTATCAAAAAGGGCCACAAGGCAAATTTTTCGAGTGAGAAATCAGATTCTATATTAAATTTAGAATTAGAAAGCATGAAGTTAAAAATTCGAAAATTTTGGCCATGAATTAGCTATGAGGCACCTTAAAACTTTAGTTTTGCAAGTAACTTCTTTTATAGCACTATATTAGTGTTGCAACAACAATTTTTGGAAACATTACTATAGACATTAGTTTTTTCTTTAGTCTCATTTTAGCTTTAATGCATAAACAAACGTCAATTAAATAAATGTTTATTTTCTCAATTAAAACAAAATATAAACATGAAAAGTGTGGATTAACGTACCTTACTAGCTACAATTTATATTATAAAGAGCATCGCACTCATCGTTCTTTAAAACTCTAGTTTTGCCAGTTACTTCTATACAGCACTATATTAGTGCTGCAACAACCATTTTTGGAAACATTACTATAGACATTAGTTTTTTCTTTAGTCTTATTTTAGCTTTACTGCATAAACAAACATCGATTAATCAAATTTTTTCTTTTCTCAAAGAAAACAAAATATAAACACAAAAAGTGTCAATTAACGTACTTTAGTAGCTACAATATATGTCATAAAGAGTATTGCACTCATTGTTCTTTAAAACTTTAGTTTAGCCAGTTACTTCATTTATAGCACTATATTAGCGCTGCAACAACCTTTTTTGGAATCATTACTATCGACATTAGTTTTTTCTTTAGTCTTATTTTAGCTTTACTGCATAAACAAACGTCAATTAAATAAATGTTTATTTTCTCAATTAAAACAAAATACAAACACAAAAAGTGTCGATTAACGTAGTTTACTAGCTACATTTTATATTATAAAGAGTATTGCCTCACCGTTCTTTAAAACTTTAGTTTAGCCAGTTACTTCACCTATAGCACTATATTAGCGCTGCAACAACCATTTTTGGAAACATTACTATCGACCTTAGTTTTTTCTTTGGTCTTATTTTAGCTTTACTGAATAAACAAACATCGATTAATTAAATGTTTAGTTTCTCAAAGAAAACAAAATATAAACACAAAAAGTGTCGATTAACTTACTTTAGTAGCTACATTTTATATTATAAAGAGTATTGCACTCATCGTTCTTTAAAACTTTAGTTTGGCCAGTTACTTCATTTATAGCTCTATATTAGTGCGGCAACAACCATTTTTGGAAACATTACTATAGACATAAGTTTTTTCTTTAGTCATATTTTAGCTTTAATGCATAAACAAACGTCAATTAAATAAATGTTTATTTTCTCAAAGAAAACAAAATATAAACACAAAAAGTGTCGATTAACTTACTTTAGTAGCTACATTTTATATTATAAAGAGTATTGCACTCATCGTTCTTTAAAACTTTAGTTTGGCCAGTTACTTCATTTATAGCACTATATTAGCGCTGCAACAACCATTTTTGGAAACATTACTATCGACCTTAGTTTTTTCTTTGGTCTTATTTTAGCTTTACTGAATAAACAAACATCGATTAATTAAATGTTTAGTTTCTCAAAGAAAACAAAATATAAACACAAAAGTGTCGATTAACTTACTTTAGTAGCTACATATTATATTATAAAGAGTATTGCACTCATCGTTCTTTAAAACTTTAGTTTGGCCAGTACTTCATTTATAGCACTATATTAGTGCTGCAACAGCCATTTTTGGAAACATTACTATAGACATAAGTTTTTTCTTTAGTCTTATTTTAGCTTTAATGCATAAACAAACGTCAATTAAATAAATGTTTATTTTCTCAAAGAAAACAAAATATAAACACAAAAAGTGTCAATTAACGTACTTTAGTAGCTACAATATATATCATAAAGAGTATTGCACTAATCGTTCTTTAAAACGTTAGTTTAGCCAGTTACTTCATTTATAGCACTATATTAGCGCTGCAACAACCTTTTTTGGAAACATTACTATCGACATTAGTTTTTTCTTTAGTCTTATTCTAGCTTTATTGCATAAACAAACGTCAATTAAATAAATGTTTATTTTCTCAATTAAAACAAAATACAAACACAAAAAGTGTCGATTAATGTACTTTACTAGCTACAATTTATATTATAAAGAGTATTGCCTCATCGTTCTTTAAAACTTTAGTTTAGCCAGTTACTTCACCTATAGCACTATATTAGCGCTGCAACAACCATTTTTGGAAACATTACTATCGACCTTAGTTTTTTCTTTGGTCTTATTTTAGCTTTACTGAATAAACAAACATCGATTAATTAAATGTTTAGTTTCTCAAAGAAAACAAAATATAAACACAAAAAGTGTCGATTAACTTATTTTAGTAGCTACATTTTATATTATAAAGAGTATTGCACTCATCGTTCTTTAAAACTTTAGTTTGGCCAGTTACTTCATTTATAGCCCTATATTAGTGCGGCAACAACCATTTTTGGAAACATTACTATAGACATAAGTTTTTTCTTTAGTCTTATTTTAGCTTTAATGCATAAACAAACGTCAATTAAATAAATGTTTATTTTCTCAAAGAAAACAAAATATAAACACAAAAAGTGTCGATTAACTTACTTTAGTAGCTACATTTTATATTATAAAGAGTATTGCACTCATCGTTCTTTAAAACTTTAGTTTGGCCAGTTACTTCATTTATAGCACTATATTAGCGCTGCAACAACAATTTTTGGAAACATTACTATCGACCTTAGTTTTTTCTTTGGTCTTATTTTAGCTTTACTGAATAAACAAACATCGATTAATTAAATGTTTAGTTTCTCAAAGAAAACAAAATATAAACACAAAAAGTGTCGATTAACTTACTTTAGTAGCTACATTTTATATTATAAAGAGTATTGCACTCATCGTTCTTTAAAACTTTAGTTTGGCCAGTTACTTCATTTATAGCACTATATTAGTGCTGCAACAACCATTTTTGGAAACATTACTATAGAGATAAGTTTTTTCTTTAGTCTTATTTTAGCTTTAATGCATAAACAAACGTCAATTAAATAAATGTTTATTTTCTCAATTGAAACAAAATATAAACAAAAAGTGGGGATTAACGTACCTTACTAGCTACAATTTATATTATAAACAGTATTGCACCCATCGTACTTTAACGTTTAGTTCTGCCAGTTACTTCTTTTATAGCACTTTATCAGTGCTGCAGCAACCATTTTTGGAAACATTACTATAAACATTAATCTTTCTTTAGTCTTATTTTAGCTTTAATGCATAAACAAACGTCAATGAAATAAATGTTTATATTCTCAATTAAAACAAAATATAAACAAAAAGTGGGGATTAACGTACCTTCTTAGCTACAATTTATATTATAAACAGTATTGCACCCATCGTTCTTTAACGTTTAGTTCTGCCAGTTACTTCTTTTATAACACTATATTAGTGTTGCAACAACAATTTTTGGAAACATTACTATAGACATTAGTTTTTTCTTAGGTCTTATTTTAGCTTTCCTGAATAAACAAACATCGATTAATTAAATGTTTATTTTCTCAAAGAAAACAAAATATAAACACAAAAAGTGTCGATTAACGTACTTTAGTAGCTTTAATGTAGCTTTAATTTGTATTGTAAAGAATATAGCATTCATCGTTCTTTAAAACTCTAGCTTTGCCAGTAACTTCTATATAGCACTATATTAGTGCTGCAACAACCATTTTTGGAAACATTACTATAGACATTAGTTTTTTCTTTAGTCTTATTTTAGCTTTACTGCATAAACAAACATCGATTAATTAAATGTTTATTTTTTCAAAGAAAACAAAATATAAACACAAAAAGTGTCGATTAACGTACTTAAGTAGCTAAAATTTATATTATAAACAGTCTTGCACTCATCATTCTTTAAAATTTTAGTTTAGCCAGTATAAATGAAGTGTCATTTATAGCACTATATAAGTGCTGCAACAACCATTTTTGGAAACATTACTATAGACATTAGTTTTTTCTTTAGTCTTATTTTAGCTTTACTGCATAAATAAACATCGATTATTAAATGTTTATTTTCTCAAAGAAAACAAAATATAAACACAAAAAGTGTCGATTAATGTACTTTAGTAGCTACAATTTATATTATAAAGAGTATTGCACTCATCGTTCTTTAAAACTTTAGTTTTGCAAGTAACTTCTTTTATAGGACTATATTAGTGTTGCAACAACCATTTTTGGAAACATTAGTATAGACATTAGTTTTTTCTTTAGTCTTATTTTAGCTTTAATGCATAAACAAACGTCAATTAAATAAATGTTTATTTTCTCAATTAAAACAAAATATAAACAAAACGTGGGGATTAACGTACCTTCTTAGCTACAATTTATATTATAAACAGTATTGCACCCATCGTTCTTTAACGTTTAGTTCTGCCAGTTACTTCTTTTATAACACTATATTAGTGTTGCAACAACAATTTTTGGAAACATTACTATAGACATTAGTTTTTTCTTAGGTCTTATTTTAGCTTTCCTGAATAAACAAACATCGATTAATTAAATGTTTATTTTCTCAAAGAAAACAAAATATAAACACAAAAAGTGTCGATTAGCGTACTTTAGTAGCTTTAATGTAGCTTTAATTTGTATTCTAAAGAGTATAGCATTCATCGTTCTTTAAAACTCTAGTTTTGCCAGTAACTTCTATATAGCACTATATTAGTGCTGCAACAACCATTTTTGGAAACATTACTATAGACATTAGTTTTTTGTTTAGTCTTATTTTAGTTTTACTGCATAAACAAACATTGATTAATTAAATGTTTATTTTCTCGATTAAAACAAAATATAAACATTAAAAGTGTGGATTAACGTACTTTAGTAGATTTAATTTATATTATAAACAGTCTTGCACTCATCGTTCTTTAAAATTTTAGTTTAGCCAGTATAAATGAAGTGTCATTTATAGCACTATATAAGTGCTGCAACAACCATTATTGGAAACATTACTATAGACATTAGTTTTTTCTTTAGTCTTATTTTAGCTTTACTGCATAAATAAACATCGATTATTAAATGTTTATTTTCTCAAAGAAAACAAAATATAAACACAAAAAGTGTCGATTAATGTACTTTAGTAGCTACAATTTATATTATAAAGAGTATTGCACTCATCGTTCTTTAAAACTTTAGTTTTGCAAGTAACCTCTTTTATAGCACTATATTAGTGTTGCAACAACCATTTTTGGAAACATTAGTATAGACATTAGTTTTTTCTTTAGTCTTATTTTAGCTTTATTGCATAAACAAAGGTCAATTAGATAAATGTTTATTTTCTCAATTAAAACAAAATATAAACAAAAAGTGGGGATTAACGTACCTTACTAGCTACAATTTATAGTATAAAAATTATTGCACCAATCGTTTTCTAACGTTAACTTCTGCCAGTTATTTCTTTTATAGCACTGTATCAGTGCTGCAACAACCCTTTTTGGAATCATTACTATAGACATTAGTTTTTTCTTAAGTCTTATTTTAGCTTTAGTGCATAAACAAACCTCAATTAATTAAATGTTTATTTTCTCGATTAATACAAAATATAAACATTAAAAGTGTGGATTAACGTACTTTAGTAGATTTAATTTATATTTTAAAGAATATTGCACTCATCGTTCTTTAAAACTTTAGTTTTGCAAGTAACTCCTTTTATAGCACTATATTAGTGTTGCAACAACAATTTTTGGAAACATTACTATAGACATTAGTTTTTTCTTTAGTCTCATTTTAGCTTTAATGCATAAACAAACGTCAATTAAATAAATGTTTATTTTCTCAATAAAACAAAATATAAACATGAAAAGTGTGAATTAACGTACCTTACTAGCTACAATTTATATTATAAAGAGCATCGCACTCATCGTTCTTTAAAACTCTAGTTTTGCCAGTTACTTCTATATAGCACTATATTAGTGCTGCAACAACCATTTTTGGAAACATTACTTCAGACATTAGTTTTTTCTTTAGTCTTATTTTAGCTTTACTGCATAAACAAACATCAATTAATTAAATTTTTTCTTTTCTCAAAGAAAACAAAATATAAACACAAAAAGTGTCAATTAACGTACTTTAGTAGCTACAATATATATCATAAAGAGTATTGCACTAATCGTTCTTTAAAACGTTAGTTTAGCCAGTTACTTCATTTATAGCACTATATTAGCGCTGCAACAACCTTTTTTGGAATCATTACTATAGACATTAGTTTTTTCTTTAGTCTTATTTTAGCTTTAATGCATAAACAAACGTCAATTAAATAAATGTTTATTTTCTCAATTAAAATAAAATATAAACAAAAAGCGGGGTTTAACGTTCGCTATTAGCTACACTCTATATTAAAAACAGTATTACACCCATCGTTCTTTAACGTTTAGTTCTGCCAGTTACTTCTTTTATAGCACTATATTAGCGCTGCAACTACCATTTTTAGAAACATTACTATCGACATTAGTTTTTTCTTTAGTCTTATTTTAGCTTTAATGCATAAACGAACCTTAATTAATGAAATGTTTATTTTCTCAAAGAAAACAAAATATAAACACAAAAAGTGTGGATTAACGTACTTCAGTAGCTTTAATTTATATTATAAACAGTATTGCACCCATCGTTCTTTAACCTTTAGTTCTGCCAGTTACTTCTTTTATAGCACTGTATCAGTGCTGCAGCAACAATTCTTGGAAACATTACTACAGACATTAGCTTTTTCTTTAGTCTTATTTTAGCTTTAATGCATAAACCAACCTCAATTAATTAAATGCTTATTTTCTCGATTAAAACAAAATATAAACACAAAAAGTGTCGATTAACGTACTTTAGTAGCTTTAATTTATATTTTAAAGAGTATTGCACTCATCGTTCTTTAAAACTTTAGTTTGGCCAGTTACTTCATTTATAGCACTATATTAGCGCTGCAACAACCATTTTTGGAAACATTACTATCGACCTTAGTTTTTTCTTTGGTCTTATTTTAGCTTTACTGAATAAACAAACATCGATTAATTAAATGTTTAGTTTCTCAAAGAAAACAAAATATAAACACAAAAAGTGTCGATTAACTTACTTTAGTAGCTACATTTTATATTATAAAGAGTATTGCACTCATCGTTCTTTAAAACTTTAGTTTGGCCAGTTACTTCATTTATAGCACTATATTAGTGCTGCAACAACCATTTTTGGAAACATTACTATAGAGATAAGTTTTTTCTTTAGTCTTATTTTAGCTTTAATGCATAAACAAACGTCAATTAAATAAATGTTTATTTTCTCAATTGAAACAAAATATAAACAAAAAGTGGGGATTAACGTACCTTACTAGCTACAATTTATATTATAAACAGTATTGCACCCATCGTACTTTAACGTTTAGTTCTGCCAGTTACTTCTTTTATAGCACTTTATCAGTGCTGCAGCAACCATTTTTGGAAACATTACTATAGACATTAATTTTTCTTTAGTCTTATTTTAGCTTTAATGCATAAACAAACGTCAATTAAATAAATGTTTATTTTCTCAATTAAAACAAAATATAAACAAAAAGTGGGGATTAACGTACCTTCTTAGCTACAATTTATATTATAAACAGTATTGCACCCATCGTTCTTTAACGTTTAGTTCTGCCAGTTACTTCTTTTATAACACTATATTAGTGTTGCAACAACAATTTTTGGAAACATTACTATAGACATTAGTTTTTTCTTAGGTCTTATTTTAGCTTTCCTGAATAGACAAACATCGATTAATTAAATGTTTATTTTCTCAAAGAAAACAAAATATAAACACAAAAAGTGTCGATTAACGTACTTTAGTAGCTTTAATGTAGCTTTAATTTGTATTGTAAAGAATATAGCATTCATCGTTCTTTAAAACTCTAGTTTTGCCAGTAACTTCTATATAGCACTATATTAGTGCTGCAACAACCATTTTTGGAAACATTACTATCGACATTAGTTTTTTCTTTAGTCTTATTTTAGCTTTACTGCATAAACAAACATCGATTAATTAAATGTTTATTTTTTCAAAGAAAACAAAATATAAACACAAAAAGTGTCGATTAACGTACTTAAGTAGCTAAAATTTATATTATAAACAGTCTTGCACTCATCGTTCTTTAAAATTTTAGTTTAGCCAGTATAAATGAAGTGTCATTTATAGCACTATATTAGTGCTGCAACAACCATTATTGGAAACATTACTATAGACATTAGTTTTTTCTTTAGTCTTATTTTAGCTTTACTGCATAAATAAACATCGATTATTAAATGTTTATTTTCTCAAAGAAAACAAAATATAAACACAAAAAGTGTCGATTATTGTACTTTAGTAGCTACAATTTATATTATAAAGAGTATTGCACTCATCGTTCTTTAAAACTTTAGTTTTGCAAGTAACTTCTTTTATAGGACTATATTAGTGTTGCAACAACCATTTTTGGAAACATTAGTATAGACATTAGTTTTTTCTTTAGTCAAATTTTAGCTTTAATGCATAAACAAACGTCAATTAAATAAATGTTTATTTTCTCAATTAAAACAAAATATAAACAAAAAGTGGGGATTAACGTACCTTACTAGCTACAATTTATAGTATAAAAATTATTGCACCAATCGTTTTCTAACGTTAACTTCTGCCAGTTATTTCTTTTATAGCACTGTATCAGTGCTGCAACAACCCTTTTTGGAATCATTACTATAGACATTAGTTTTTTCTTAAGTCTTATTTTAGCTTTAGTGCATAAACAAACCTCAATTAATTAAATGTTTATTTTCTCGATTAATACAAAATATAAACATTAAAAGTGTGGATTAACGTACTTTAGTAGATTTAATTTATATTTTAAAGAATATTGCACTCATCGTTCTTTAAAACTTTAGTTTTGCAAGTAACTCCTTTTATAGCACTATATTAGTGTTGCAACAACAATTTTTGGAAACATTACTATAGACATTAGTTTTTTCTTTAGTCTCATTTTAGCTTTAATGCATAAACAAACGTCAATTAAATAAATGTTTATTTTCTCAATAAAACAAAATATAAACATGAAAAGTGTGAATTAACGTACCTTACTAGCTACAATTTATATTATAAAGAGCATCGCACTCATCGTTCTTTAAAACTCTAGTTTTGCCAGTTACTTCTATATAGCACTATATTAGTGCTGCAACAACCATTTTTGGAAACATTACTTCAGACATTAGTTTTTTCTTTAGTCTTATTTTAGCTTTACTGCATAAACAAACATCAATTAATTAAATTTTTTCTTTTCTCAAAGAAAACAAAATATAAACACAAAAAGTGTCAATTAACGTACTTTAGTAGCTACAATATATATCATAAAGAGTATTGCACTAATCGTTCTTTAAAACGTTAGTTTAGCCAGTTACTTCATTTATAGCACTATATTAGCGCTGCAACAACCTTTTTTGGAATCATTACTATAGACATTAGTTTTTTCTTTAGTCTTATTTTAGCTTTAATGCATAAACAAACGTCAATTAAATAAATGTTTATTTTCTCAATTAAAATAAAATATAAACAAAAAGCGGGGTTTAACGTTCGCTATTAGCTACACTCTATATTAAAAACAGTATTACACCCATCGTTCTTTAACGTTTAGTTCTGCCAGTTACTTCTTTTATAGCACTATATTAGCGCTGCAACTACCATTTTTAGAAACATTACTATCGACATTAGTTTTTTCTTTAGTCTTATTTTAGCTTTAATGCATAAACGAACCTTAATTAATGAAATGTTTATTTTCTCAAAGAAAACAAAATATAAACACAAAAAGTGTGGATTAACGTACTTCAGTAGCTTTAATTTATATTATAAACAGTATTGCACCCATCGTTCTTTAACCTTTAGTTCTGCCAGTTACTTCTTTTATAGCACTGTATCAGTGCTGCAGCAACAATTCTTGGAAACATTACTACAGACATTAGCTTTTTCTTTAGTCTTATTTTAGCTTTAATGCATAAACCAACCTCAATTAATTAAATGCTTATTTTCTCGATTAAAACAAAATATAAACACAAAAAGTGTCGATTAACGTACTTTAGTAGCTTTAATTTATATTTTAAAGAGTATTGCACTCATCGTTCTTTAAAACTTTAGTTTGGCCAGTTACTTCATTTATAGCACTATAGTAGCGCTGCAACAACCATTTTTGGAAACATTACTATCGACCTTAGTTTTTTCTTTGGTCTTATTTTAGCTTTACTGAATAAACAAACATCGATTAATTAAATGTTTAGTTTCTCAAAGAAAACAAAATATAAACACAAAAAGTGTCGATTAACTTACTTTAGTAGCTACATTTTATATTATAAAGAGTATTGCACTCATCGTTCTTTAAAACTTTAGTTTGGCCAGTTACTTCATTTATAGCACTATATTAGTGCTGCAACAACCATTTTTGGAAACATTACTATAGAGATAAGTTTTTTCTTTAGTCTTATTTTAGCTTTAATGCATAAACAAACGTCAATTAAATAAATGTTTATTTTCTCAATTGAAACAAAATATAAACAAAAAGTGGGGATTAACGTACCTTACTAGCTACAATTTATATTATAAACAGTATTGCACCCATCGTACTTTAACGTTTAGTTCTGCCAGTTACTTCTTTTATAGCACTTTATCAGTGCTGCAGCAACCATTTTTGGAAACATTACTATAGACATTAATTTTTCTTTAGTCTTATTTTAGCTTTAATGCATAAACAAACGTCAATTAAATAAATGTTTATTTTCTCAATTAAAACAAAATATAAACAAAAAGTGGGGATTAACGTACCTTCTTAGCTACAATTTATATTATAAACAGTATTGCACCCATCGTTCTTTAACGTTTAGTTCTGCCAGTTACTTCTTTTATAACACTATATTAGTGTTGCAACAACAATTTTTGGAAACATTACTATAGACATTAGTTTTTTCTTAGGTCTTATTTTAGCTTTCCTGAATAGACAAACATCGATTAATTAAATGTTTATTTTCTCAAAGAAAACAAAATATAAACACAAAAAGTGTCGATTAACGTACTTTAGTAGCTTTAATGTAGCTTTAATTTGTATTGTAAAGAATATAGCATTCATCGTTCTTTAAAACTCTAGTTTTGCCAGTAACTTCTATATAGCACTATATTAGTGCTGCAACAACCATTTTTGGAAACATTACTATCGACATTAGTTTTTTCTTTAGTCTTATTTTAGCTTTACTGCATAAACAAACATCGATTAATTAAATGTTTATTTTTTCAAAGAAAACAAAATATAAACACAAAAAGTGTCGATTAACGTACTTAAGTAGCTAAAATTTATATTATAAACAGTCTTGCACTCATCGTTCTTTAAAATTTTAGTTTAGCCAGTATAAATGAAGTGTCATTTATAGCACTATATAAGTGCTGCAACAACCATTTTTGGAAACTTAACTATAGACATTAGTTTTTTCTTTAGTCTTATTTTAGCTTTACTGCATAAATAAACATCGATTATTAAATGTTTATTTTCTCAAAGAAAACAAAATATAAACACAAAAAGTGTCGATTATTGTACTTTAGTAGCTACAATTTATATTATAAAGAGTATTGCACTCATCGTTCTTTAAAACTTTAGTTTTGCAAGTAACTTCTTTTATAGGACTATATTAGTGTTGCAACAACCATTTTTGGAAACATTAGTATAGACATTAGTTTTTTCTTTAGTCAAATTTTAGCTTTAATGCATAAACAAACGTCAATTAAATAAATGTTTATTTTCTCAATAAAACAAAATATAAACATGAAAAGTGTGAATTAACGTACCTTACTAGCTACAATTTATATTATAAAGAGCATCGCACTCATCGTTCTTTAAAACTCTAGTTTTGCCAGTTACTTCTATATAGCACTATATTAGTGCTGCAACAACCATTTTTGGAAACATTACTTCAGACATTAGTTTTTTCTTTAGTCTTATTTTAGCTTTACTGCATAAACAAACATCAATTAATTAAATTTTTTCTTTTCTCAAAGAAAACAAAATATAAACACAAAAAGTGTCAATGAACGTACTTTAGTAGCTACAATATATATCATAAAGAGTATTGCACTAATCGTTCTTTAAAACGTTAGTTTAGCCAGTTACTTCATTTATAGCACTATATTAGCGCTGCAACAACCTTTTTTGGAATCATTACTATAGACATTAGTTTTTTCTTTAGTCTTATTTTAGCTTTAATGCATAAACAAACGTCAATTAAATAAATGTTTATTTTCTCAATTAAAACAAAATATAAACAAAAAGCGGGGTTTAACGTTCGCTATTAGCTACACTCTATATTAAAAACAGTATTACACCCATCGTTCTTTAACGTTTAGTTCTGCCAGTTACTTCTTTTATAGCACTATATAAGCGCTGCAACTACCATTTTTAGAAACATAACTATCGACATTAGTTTTTTCTTTAGTCTTATTTTAGCTTTAATGCATAAACGAACCTTAATTAATGAAATGTTTATTTTCTCAAAGAAAACAAAATATAAACACAAAAAGTGTCGATTAACGTACTTCAGTAGCTTTAATTTATATTATAAACAGTATTGCACCCATCGTTCTTTAACCTTTAGTTCTGCCAGTTACTTCTTTTATAGCACTGTATCAGTGCTGCAGCAACAATTCTTGGAAACATTACTACAGACATTAGCTTTTTCTTTAGTCTTATTTTAGCTTTAATGCATAAACCAACCTCAATTAATTAAATGCTTATTTTCTCGATTAAAACAAAATATAAACACAAAAAGTGTCGATTAACGTACTTTAGTAGCTTTAATTTATATTTTAAAGAGTATTGCACGCATCATTCTTTAAAACTTTAGTTTTGCAAGTAACTTCTTTTAAAGCACTATATTAGTGTTGCAACAACCATTTTTGGAAACATTACTATAGACATTACTTTTTTCTTTATTCTTATTTTATCTTTAATGCATAAACAAACCTTAATTAATTAAATGTTTATTTTCTCAAAGAAAACAAAATATAAACACAAAAAGAGTCGATTAACGTACTCTAATAGCTACAATCTATATTATAAAGAGTATTGCACTCATCGTTCTTTAAAACTTTAGTTAAGCCAGTTACTTCATTTATAGCACTATATTAGCGATGCAACAACCATTTTTGGAAACATTACCATCGACATTAGTTTTTTCTTTAGTCTTATTTTAGCTTTAATGCATAAACAAACGTCAATTAAATAAATGTTTATTTTCTCAATTAAAACAAAATATAAACATGAAAAGTGTAGATTAACGTACTTTAGTAGCTTTAATTTATATAATAAACAGTATTGCACCCATCGTTCTTTAACCTTTAGTTCTGCCAGTTACTTCTTTTATAGCACTGTATCAGTGCTGCAGCAACAATTCTTGGAAACATTACTACAGACATTAGCTTTTTCTTTAGTCTTATTTTAGCTTTAATGCATAAACCAACCTCAATTAATTAAATGTTTATTTTCTCAAAGAAAACAAAATATAAACACAAAAAGTGTCGATTAACGTACTTTAGTAGCTTTAATTTATATTATAAACAGTATTGCACCAATCGTTCTTTAACCTTTAGTTCTGCCAGTTACTTCTTTTATAGCACTGTATCAGTGCTGCAGCAACAATTCTTGGAAACATTACTACAGACATTAGCTTTTTCTTTAGTCTTATTTTAGCTTTAATGCATAAACCAACCTCAATTAATTAAATGCTTATTTTCTCGATTAAAACAAAACATAAACACAAAAAGTGTCGATTAACGTACTTTAGTAGCTTTAATTTATATTTTAAAGAGTATTGCACGCATCATTCTTTAAAACTTTAGTTTTGCAAGTAACTTCTTTTAAAGCACTATATTAGTGTTGCAACAACCATTTTTGGAAACATTACTATAGACATTACCTTTTTCTTTATTCTTATTTTAGCTTTACTGAATGAACAAACCTTAATTAATTAAATGTTTAATTTCTCAAAGAAAACAAAATATAAACAAAAAAAGTGTCGATTAACTTATTTTAGTAGCTACATTTTATATTATAAAGAGTATTGCACTCATCGTTCTTTAAAACTTTAGTTTGGCCAGTTACTTCATTTATAGCTCTATATTAGTGCGGAAACAACCATTTTTGGAAACATTACTATAGACATAAGTTTTTTCTTTAGTCTTATTTTAGCTTTAATGCATAAACAAACGTCAATTAAATAAATGTTTATTTTCTCAAAGAAAACAAAATATAATCACAAAAAGTGTCGATTAACTTACTTTAGTAGCTACATTTTATATTATAAAGAGTATTGCACTCATCGTTCTTTAAAACTTTAGTTTGGCCAGTTACTTCATTTATAGCACTATATTAGCGCTGCAACAACCATTTTTGGAAACATTACTATAGACATTAATTTTTCTTTAGTCTTATTTTAGCTTTACTGCATAAACAAACATCGATTAATTAAATGTTTATTTTTTCAAAGAAAACAAAATATAAACACAAAAAGTGTCGATTAACGTACTTAAGTAGCTAAAATTTATATTATAAACAGTCTTGCACTCATCGTTCTTTAAAATTTTATTTTAGCCAGTATAAATGAAGTGTCATTTATAGCACTATATAAGTGCTGCAACAACCATTTTTGGAAACATTACTATAGACATTAGTTTTTCTTTAGTCTTATTTTAGCTTTACTGCATAAATAAACATCGATTATTAAATGTTTATTTTCTCAAAGAAAACAAAATATAAACACAAAAAGTGTCGATTAATGTACTTTAGTAGCTACAATTTATATTATAAAGAGTATTGCACTCATCGTTCTTTAAAACATTTAGTTTTGCAAGTAACTTCTTTTATAGCACTATTTTAGTGTTGCAACAACCATTTTTGGAAACATTAGTATAGACATTAGTTTTTTCTTTAGTCTTATTTTAGCTTTAATTCATAAACAAACGTCAATTAAATAAATGTTTATTTTCTCAATTAAAACAAAATATAAACAAAAAGTGGGGATTAACGTACCTTCTTAGCTACAATTTATATTATAAACAGTATTGCACCCATCGTTCTTTAACGTTTAGTTCTGCCAGTTACTTCTTTTATAACACTATATTAGTGTTGCAACAACAATTTTTGGAAACATTACTATAGACATTAGTTTTTTCTTAGGTCTTATTTTAGCTTTCCTGAATAAACAAACATCGATTAATTAAATGTTTATTTTCTCAAAGAAAACAAAATATAAACACAAAAAGTGTCGATTAACGTACTTTAGTAGCTTTAATGTAGCTTTAATTTGTATTCTAAAGAGTATAGCATTCATCGTTCTTTAAAACTCTAGTTTTGCCAGTAACTTCTATATAGCACTATATTAGTGCTGCAACAACCATTTTTGGAAACATTACTATAGACATTAGTTTTTTCTTTAGTCTTATTTTAGCTTTACTGCATAAACAAACATCGATTAATTATATGTTTATTTTCTCGATTAATACAAAATATAAACATTAAAAGTGTGGATTAACGTACTTTAGTAGATTTAATTTATATTATAAACAGTCTTGCACTCATCGTTCTTTAAAATTTTAGTTTAGCCAGTATAAATGAAGTGTCATTTATAGCACTACCAACCATTTTTGGAAACATTACTATAGACATTAGTTTTTTCTTTAGTCTTATTTTAGCTTTACTGCATAAATAAACATCGATTATTAAATGTTTATTTTCTCAAAGAAAACAAAATATAAACACAAAAAGTGTCGATTAATGTACTTTAGTAGCTACAATTTATATTATAAAGAGTATTGCACTCATCGTTCTTTAAAACATTTAGTTTTGCAAGTAACTTCTTTTATAGCACTATTTTAGTGTTGCAACAACCATTTTTGGAAACATTAGTATAGACATTAGTTTTTTCTTTAGTCTTATTTTAGCTTTATTGCATAAACAAAGGTCAATTAGATAAATGCTATTTTCTCAATTAAAACAAAATATAAACAAAAAGTGGGGATTAACGTACCTTACTAGCTACAATTTATAGTATAAAAATTATTGCACCAATCGTTTTCTAACGTTAAGTTCTGCCAGTTATTTCTTTTATAGCACTGTATCAGTGCTGCAACAACCTTTTTTGGAATCATTACTATAGACATTAGTTTTTTCTTAAGTCTTATTTTAGCTTTAGTGCATAAACAAACCTCAATTAATTAAATGTTTATTTTCTCGATTAATACAAAATATAAACATTAAAAGTGTGGATTAACGTACTTTAGTAGATTTAATTTATATTTTAAAGAATTTTGCACTCATCGTTCTTTAAAACTTTAGTTTTTCAAGTAACTTCTTTTATAGCACTATATTAGTGTTGCAACAACAATTTTTGGAAACATTACTATAGACATTAGTTTTTTCTTTAGTCTCATTTTAGCTTTAATGCATAAACAAACGTCAATTAAATAAATGTTTATTTTCTCAATTAAAACAAAATATAAACATGAAAAGTGTGGATTAACGTACCTTACTAGCTACAATTTATATTATAAAGAGCATCGCACTCATCGTTCTTTAAAACTCTAGTTTTGCCAGTTACTTCTATATAGCACTATATTAGTGCTGCAACAACCATTTTTGGAAACATTACTTCAGACATTAGTTTTTTCTTTAGTCTTATTTTAGCTTTACTGCATAAACAAACATCAATTAATTAAATTTTTTCTTTTCTCAAAGAAAACAAAATATAAACACAAAAAGTGTCAATTAACGTACTTTAGTAGCTACAATATATATCATAAAGAGTATTGCACTAATCGTTCTTTAAAACGTTAGTTTAGCCAGTTACTTCATTTATAGCACTATATTAGCGCTGCAACAACCTTTTTTGGAATCATTACTATAGACATTAGTTTTTTCTTTAGTCTTATTTTAGCTTTAATGCATAAACAAACGTCAATTAAATAAATGTTTATTTTCTCAATTAAAACAAAATATAAACAAAAAGCGGGGTTTAACGTTCGCTATTAGCTACACTCTATATTAAAAACAGTATTACACCCATCGTTCTTTAACGTTTAGTTCTGCCAGTTACTTCTTTTATAGCACTATATTAGCGCTGCAACTACCATTTTTAGAAACATTACTATCGACATTAGTTTTTTCTTTAGTCTTATTTTAGCTTTAATGCATAAACGAACCTTAATTAATGAAATGTTTATTTTCTCAAAGAAAACAAAATATAAACACAAAAAGTGTCGATTAACGTACTTTAATAGCTTTAATTTATATTATAAACAGTATTGCACCCATCGTTCTTTAACCTTTAGTTCTGCCAGTTACTTCTTTTATAGCACTGTATCAGTGCTGCAGCAACAATTCTTGGAAACATTACTACAGACATTAGCTTTTTCTTTAGTCTTATTTTAGCTTTAATGCATAAACCAACCTCAATTAATTAAATGCTTATTTTCTCGATTAAAACAAAATATAAACACAAAAAGTGTCGATTAACGTACTTTAGTAGCTTTAATTTATATTTTAAAGAGTATTGCACGCATCATTCTTTAAAACTTTAGTTTTGCAAGTAACTTCTTTTAAAGCACTATATTAGTGTTGCAACAACCATTTTTGGAAACATTACTATAGACATTACTTTTTTCTTTATTCTTATTTTATCTTTAATGCATAAACAAACCTTAATTAATTAAATGTTTATTTTCTCAAAGAAAACAAAATATAAACACAAAAAGAGTCGATTAACGTACTCTAATAGCTACAATCTATATTATAAAGAGTATTGCACTCATCGTTCTTTAAAACTTTAGTTAAGCCAGTTACTTCATTTATAGCACTATATTAGCGATGCAACAACCATTTTTGGAAACATTACCATCGACATTAGTTTTTTCTTTAGTCTTATTTTAGCTTTAATGCATAAACAAACGTCAATTAAATAAATGTTTATTTTCTCAATTAAAACAAAATATAAACATGAAAAGTGTGGATTAACGTACTTTAGTAGCTTTAATTTATATTATAAACAGTATTGCACCAATCGTTCTTTAACCTTTAGTTCTGCCAGTTACTTCTTTTATAGCACTGTATCAGTGCTGCAGCAACAATTCTTGGAAACATTACTACAGACATTAGCTTTTTTTTTAGTCTTATTTTAGCTTTAATGCATAAACCAACCTCAATTAATTAAATGCTTATTTTCTCAAAGAAAACAAAACATAAACACAAAAAGTGTCGATTAACGTACTTTAGTAGCTTTAATTTATATTTTAAAGAGTATTGCACGCATCATTCTTTAAAACTTTAGTTTTGCAAGTAACATCTTTTAAAGCACTAGATTAGTGTTGCAACAACCATTTTTGGAAACATTACTATAGACATAAGTTTTTTCTTTAGTCTTTTTTTAGCTTTAATGCATAAACAAACGTCAATTAAATAAATGTTTATTTTCTCAAAGAAAACAAAATATAAACACAAAAAGTGTCGATTAACTTACTTTAGTAGCTACATTTTATATTATAAAGATGATTGCTCTCATCGTTCTTTAAAACTTTAGTTTGGCCAGTTACTTCATTTATAGCACTATATTAGCGCTGCAACAACCATTTTTGGAAACATTACTATCGACATTAGTTTTTTCTTTGGTCTTATTTTAGCTTTACTGAATAAACAAACATCGATTAATTAAATGTTTAGTTTCTCAAAGAAAACAAAATATAAACACAAAAAGTGTCGATTAACTTACTTTAGTAGCTACATTTTATATTATAAAGAGTATTGCACTCATCGTTCTTTAAAACTTTAGTTTGGCCAGTTACTTCATTTATAGCACTATATTAGTGCTGCAACAACCATTTTTGGAAACATTACTATAGACATAAGTTTTTTCTTTAGTCTTATTTTAGCTTTAATGCACAAACAAACGTCAATTAAATAAATGTTTATTTTCTCAAGAAAACAAAATATAAACACAAAAAGTGTCAATTAACGTACTTTAGTAGCTACAATATATATCATAAAGAGTATTGCACTAATCGTTCTTTAAAACGTTAGTTTAGCCAGTTACTTCATTTATAGCACTATATTAGCGCTGCAACAACCTTTTTTGGAAACATTACTATCGACATTAGTTTTTTCTTTGGTCTTATTTTAGCTTTACTGCATAAACAAACGTCAATTAAATAAATGTTTATTTTCTCAATTAAAACAAAACACAAACACAAAAAGTGTCGATTAACGTACTTTACTAGCTACAATTTATATTATAAAGAGTATTGCCTCATCGTTCTTTAAAACTTTAGTTTAGCCAGTTACTTCACCTATAGCACTATATTAGCGCTGCAACAACCATTTTTGGAAACATTACTATCGACCTTAGTTTTTTCTTTGGTCTTATTTTAGCTTTACTGAATAAACAAACATCGATTAATTAAATGTTTAGTTTCTCAAAGAAAACAAAATATAAACAAACAAAGTGTCGATTAACTTATTTTAGTAGCTACATTTTATATTATAAAGAGTATTGCACTCATCGTTCTTTAAAACTTTAGTTTGGCCAGTTACTTCATTTATAGCTCTATATTAGTGCGGCAACAACAATTTTTGGAAACATTACCTATAGACATAAGTTTTTTCTTTAGTCTTATTTTAGCTTTAATGCATAAACAAACGTCAATTAAATAAATATTTATTTTCTCAAAGAAAACAAAATATAAAAACAAAAAGTGTCGATTAACTTACTTTAGTAGCTACATTTTATATTATAAAGAGTATTGCACTCATCGTTCTTTAAAACTTTAGTTTGGCCAGTTACTTCATTTATAGCACTATATTAGCGCTGCAACAACCATTTTTGGAAACATTACTATCGACCTTAGTTTTTTCTTTGGTCTTATTTTAGCTTTACTGAATAAACAAACATCGATTAATTAAATGTTTAGTTTCTCAAAGAAAACAAAATATAAACACAAAAAGTGTCGATTAACTTACTTTAGTAGCTACATTTTATATTATAAAGAGTATTGCACTCATCGTTCTTTAAAACTTTAGTTTGGCCAGTTACTTCATTTATAGCACTATATTAGTGCTGCAACAACCATTTTTGGAAACATTACTATAGACATAAGTTTTTTCTTTAGTCTTATTTTAGCTTTAATGCAATAACAAACGTCAATTAAATAAATGTTTATTTTCTCAATTGAAACAAAATATAAACACAAAAAGTGTCGATTAACTTACTTTAGTAGCTACATTTTATATTATAAAGAGTATTGCACTCATCGTTCTTTAAAACTTTAGTTTGGCCAGTTACTTCATTTATAGCACTATATTAGCGCTGCAACAACCATTTTTGGAAACATTACTATCGACCTTAGTTTTTTCTTTGGTCTTATTTTAGCTTTACTGAATAAACAAACATCGATTAATTAAATGTTTAGTTTCTCAAAGAAAACAAAATATAAACACAAAAAGTGTCGATTAACTTACTTTAGTAGCTACATTTTATATTATAAAGAGTATTGCTCTCATCGTTCTTTAAAACTTTAGTTTGGCCAGTTACTTCATTTATAGCACTATATTAGCGCTGCAACAACCATTTTTGGAAACATTACTATCGACATTAGTTTTTTCTTTGGTCTTATTTTAGCTTTACTGAATAAACAAACATCGATTAATTAAATGTTTAGTTTCTCAAAGAAAACAAAATATAAACACAAAAAGTGTCGATTAACTTACTTTAGTAGCTACATTTTATATTATAAAGAGTATTGCACTCATCGTTCTTTAAAACTTTAGTTTGGCCAGTTACTTCATTTATAGCACTATATTAGTGCTGCAACAACCATTTTTGGAAACATTACTATAGACATAAGTTTTTTCTTTAGTCTTTTTTTAGCTTTAATGCATAAACAAACGTCAATTAAATAAATGTTTATTTTCTCAAGAAAACAAAATATAAACACAAAAAGTGTCAATTAACGTACTTTAGTAGCTACAATATATATCATAAAGAGTATTGCACTAATCGTTCTTTAAAACGTTAGTTTAGCCAGTTACTTCATTTATAGCACTATATTAGCGCTGCAACAACCTTTTTTGGAAACATTACTATCGACATTAGTTTTTTCTTTGGTCTTATTTTAGCTTTACTGCATAAACAAACGTCAATTAAATAAATGTTTATTTTCTCAATTAAAACAAAACACAAACACAAAAAGTGTCGATTAACGTACTTTACTAGCTACAATTTATATTATAAAGAGTATTGCACTCATCGTTCTTTAAAACTTTAGTTTGGCCAGTTACTTCATTTATAGCACTATATTAGCGCTGCAACAACCATTTTTGGAAACATTACTATCGACCTTAGTTTTTTCTTTGGTCTTATTTTAGCTTTACTGAATAAACAAACATCGATTAATTAAATGTTTAGTTTCTCAAAGAAAACAAAATATAAACTCAAAAAGTGTCGATTAACTTACTTTAGTAGCTACATTTTATATTATAAAGAGTATTGCACTCATCGTTCTTTAAAACTTTAGTTTGGCCAGTTACTTCATTTATAGCTCTATATTAGTGCGGCAACAACAATTTTTGGAAACATTACCTATAGACATAAGTTTTTTCTTTAGTCTTATTTTAGCTTTAATGCATAAACAAACGTCAATTAAATAAATATTTATTTTCTCAAAGAAAACAAAATATAAAAACAAAAAGTGTCGATTAACTTACTTTAGTAGCTACATTTTATATTATAAAGAGTATTGCACTCATCGTTCTTTAAAACTTTAGTTTGGCCAGTTACTTCATTTATAGCACTATATTAGCGCTGCAACAACCATTTTTGGAAACATTACTATCGACCTTAGTTTTTTCTTTGGTCTTATTTTAGCTTTACTGAATAAACAAACATCGATTAATTAAATGTTTAGTTTCTCAAAGAAAACAAAATATAAACACAAAAAGTGTCGATTAACTTACTTTAGTAGCTACATTTTATATTATAAAGAGTATTGCTCTCATCGTTCTTTAAAACTTTAGTTTGGCCAGTTACTTCATTTATAGCACTATATTAGCGCTGCAACAACCATTTTTGGAAACATTACTATCGACATTAGTTTTTTCTTTGGTCTTATTTTAGCTTTACTGAATAAACAAACATCGATTAATTAAATGTTTAGTTTCTCAAAGAAAACAAAATATAAACACAAAAAGTGTCGATTAACTTACTTTAGTAGCTACATTTTATATTATAAAGAGTATTGCACTCATCGTTCTTTAAAACTTTAGTTTGGCCAGTTACTTCATTTATATTACTATATTAGTGCTGCAACAACCATTTTTGGAAACATTACTATAGACATAAGTTTTTTCTTTAGTCTTATTTTAGCTTTAATGCATAAACAAACGTCAATTAAATAAATGTTTATTTTCTCAAGAAAACAAAATATAAACACAAAAAGTGTCAATTAACGTACTTTAGTAGCTACAATATATATCATAAAGAGTATTGCACTAATCGTTCTTTAAAACGTTAGTTTAGCCAGTTACTTCATTTATAGCACTATATTAGCGCTGCAACAACCTTTTTTGGAAACATTACTATCGACATTAGTTTTTTCTTTGGTCTTATTTTAGCTTTACTGCATAAACAAACGTCAATTAAATAAATGTTTATTTTCTCAATTAAAACAAAACACAAACACAAAAAGTGTCGATTAACGTACTTTACTAGCTACAATTTATATTATAAAGAGTATTGCCTCATCGTTCTTTAAAACTTTAGTTTAGCCAGTTACTTCACCTATAGCACTATATTAGCGCTGCAACAACCATTTTTGGAAACATTACTATCGACCTTAGTTTTTTCTTTGGTCTTATTTTAGCTTTACTGAATAAACAAACATCGATTAATTAAATGTTTAGTTTCTCAAAGAAAACAAAATATAACCAAAAAAAGTGTCGATTAACTTATTTTAGTAGCTACATTTTATATTATAAAGAGTATTGCACTCATCCTTCTTTAAAACTTTAGTTTGGCCAGTTACTTCATTTATAGCTCTATATTAGTGCGGCAACAACAATTTTTGGAAACATTACTATAGACATTACCTTTTTCTTTATTCTTATTTTAGCTTTACTGAATAAACAAACCTTAATTAATTAAATGTTTAGTTTCTCAAAGAAAACAAAATATAAACAAAAAAAGTGTCGATCAACTTATTTTAGTAGCTACATTTTATATAATAAAGAGTATTGCCTCATCGTTCTTTAAAACTTTAGTTTAGCCAGTTACTTCACCTATAGCACTATATTAGCGCTGCAACAACCATTTTTGGAAACATTACTATCGACCTTAGTTTTTTCTTTGGTCTTATTTTAGCTTTACTGAATAAACAAACATCGATTAATTAAATGTTTAGTTTCTCAAAGAAAACAAAATATAAACAAAAAAAGTGTCGATTAACTTATTTTAGTAGCTACATTTTATATTATAAAGAGTATTGCACTCATCGTTCTTTAAAACTTTAGTTTGGCCAGTTACTTCATTTATAGCTCTATATTAGTGCGGCAACAACAATTTTTGGAAACATTACCTATAGACATAAGTTTTTTCTTTAGTCTTATTTTAGCTTTAATGCATAAACAAACGTCAATTAAATAAATATTTATTTTCTCAAAGAAAACAAAATATAAAAACAAAAAGTGTCGATTAACTTACTTTAGTAGCTACATTTTATATTATAAAGAGTATTGCACTCATCGTTCTTTAAAACTTTAGTTTGGCCAGTTACTTCATTTATAGCACTATATTAGCGCTGCAACAACCATTTTTGGAAACATTACTATCGACCTTAGTTTTTTCTTTGGTCTTATTTTAGCTTTACTGAATAAACAAACATCGATTAATTAAATGTTTAGTTTCTCAAAGAAAACAAAATATAAACACAAAAAGTGTCGATTAACTTACTTTAGTAGCTACATTTTATATTATAAAGAGTATTGCACTCATCGTTCTTTAAAACTTTAGTTTGGCCAGTTACTTCATTTATAGCTCTATATTAGTGCGGCAACAACAATTTTTGGAAACATTACTATAGACATTACCTTTTTCTTTATTCTTATTTTAGCTTTACTGAATAAACAAACGTCAATTAAATAAATGTTTATTTTCTCAATTGAAACAAAATATAAACAAAAAGTGGGGATTAACGTACCTTACTAGCTACAATTTATATAATAAAGAGTATTGCCTCATCGTTCTTTAAAACTTTAGTTTAGCCAGTTACTTCACCTATAGCACTATATTAGCGCTGCAACAACCATTTTTGGAAACATTACTATCGACCTTAGTTTTTTCTTTGGTCTTATTTTAGCTTTACTGAATAAACAAACATCGATTAATTAAATGTTTAGTTTCTCAAAGAAAACAAAATATAAACAAAAAAAGTGTCGATTAACTTATTTTAGTAGCTACATTTTATATTATAAAGAGTATTGCACTCATCGTTCTTTAAAACTTTAGTTTGGCCAGTTACTTCATTTATAGCACTATATTAGTGCTGCAACAACCATTTTTGGAAACATTACTATAGACATAAGTTTTTTCTTTAGTCTTATTTTAGCTTTAATGCATAAACAAACGTCAATTAAATAAATGTTTATTTTCTCAATTGAAACAAAATATAAACAAAAAGTGGGGATTAACGTACCTTACTAGCTACAATTTATATTATAAACAGTATTGCACCCATCGTACTTTAACGTTTAGTTCTGCCAGTTACTTCTTTTATAGCACTTTATCAGTGCTGCAGCAACCATTTTTGGAAACATTACTATAGACATTAATTTTTCTTTAGTCTTATTTTAGCTTTAATGCATAAACAAACGTCAATTAAATTTTTTTTTTTTTTTCTCAATTAAAACAAAATATAAACAAAAAGTGGGGATTAACGTACCTTCTTAGCTACAATTTATATTATAAACAGTATTGCACCCATCGTACTTTAACGTTTAGTTCTGCCAGTTACTTCTTTTATAGCACTTTATCAGTGCTGCAGCAACCATTTTTGGAAACATTACTATAGACATTAATTTTTCTTTAGTCTTATTTTAGCTTTAATGCATAAACAAACGTCAATTAAATAAATGTTTATTTTCTCAATTAAAACAAAATATAAACAAAAAGTGGGGATTAACGTACCTTCTTAGCTACAATTTATATTATAAACAGTATTGCACCCATCGTTCTTTAACGTTTAGTTCTGCCAGTTACTTCTTTTATAACACTATATTAGTGTTGCAACAACAATTTTTGGAAACATTACTATAGACATTAGTTATTTCTTAGGTCTTATTTTAGCTTTCCTGAATAAACAAACATCGATTAATTAAATGTTTATTTTCTCAAAGAAAACAAAATATAAACACAAAAAGTGTCGATTAACGTACTTTAGTAGCTTTAATGTAGCTTTAATTTGTATTTTAAAGAGTATAGCATTCATCGTTCTTTAAACCTCTAGTTTTGCCAGTAACTTCTATATAGCACTATATTAGTGCTGCAACAACCATTTTTGGAAACATTACTATAGACATTAGTTTTTTCTTTAGTCTTATTTTAGCTTTACTGCATAAACAAACATCGATTAATTAAATGTTTATTTTCTCGATTAATACAAAATATAAACATTAAAAGTGTGGATTAACGTACTTTAGTAGATTTAATTTATATTATAAACAGTCTTGCACTCATCGTTCTTTAAAATTTTAGTTTAGCCAGTATAAATGAAGTGTCATTTATAGCACTATATAAGTGCTGCAACAACCAATTTTGGAAACATTACTATAGACATTAGTTTTTTCTTTAGTCTTATTTTAGCTTTACTGCATAAATAAACATCGATTATTAAATGTTTATTTTCTCAAAGAAAACAAAATATAAACACAAAAAGTGTCGATTAATGTACTTTAGTAGCTACAATTTATATTATAAAGAGTATTGCACTCATCGTTCTTTAAAACTTTAGTTTTGCAAGTAACTTCTTTAATAGCACTATATTAGTGTTGCAACAACCATTTTTGGAAACATTAGTATAGACATTAGTTTTTTCTTTAGTCTTATTTTAGCTTTATTGCATAAACAAAGGTCAATTAGATAAATGTTTATTTTCTCAATTAAAACAAAATATAAACAAAAAGCGGGGTTTAACATTCGCTATTAGCTACACTCTATATTAAAAACAGTATTACACCCATCGTTCTTTAACGTTTAGTTCTGCCAGTTACTTCTTTTATAGCACTATATTAGCGCTGCAACTACCATTTTTAGAAACATTACTATCGACATTAGTTTTTTCTTTAGTCTTATTTTAGCTTTAATGCATAAACGAACCTTAATTAATGAAATGTTTATTTTCTCAAAGAAAACAAAATATAAACACAAAAAGTGTCGATTAACGTACTTTAGTAGCTACATTTTATATTATAAAGAGTATTGCTCTCATCATTCTTTAAAACTTTAGTTTTTCTCAATTAAAACAAAATATAAACAAAAAGTGGGGATTAACGTACCTTACTAGCTACAATTTATAGTATAAAAATTATTGCACCAATCGTTTTCTAACGTTAAGTTCTGCCAGTTATTTCTTTTATAGCACTGTATCAGTGCTGCAACAACCTTTTTTGGAATCATTACTATAGACATTAGTTTTTTCTTAAGTCTTATTTTAGCTTTAGTGCATAAACAAACCTCAATTAATTAAATGTTTATTTTCTCGATTAATACAAAATATAAACATTAAAAGTGTGGATTAACGTACTTTAGTAGATTTAATTTATATTTTAAAGAGTATTGCACTCATCGTTCTTTAAAACTTTAGTTTTGCAAGTAACTTCTTTTATAGCACTATATTAGTGTTGCAACAACAATTTTTGGAAACATTACTATAGACATTAGTTTTTTCTTTAGTCTCATTTTAGCTTTAATGCATAAACAAACGTCAATTAAATAAATGTTTATTTTCTCAATTAAAACAAAATATAAACATGAAAAGTGTGGATTAACGTACCTTACTAGCTACAATTTATATTATAAAGAGCATCGCACTCATCGTTCTTTAAAACTCTAGTTTTGCCAGTTACTTCTATATAGCACTATATTAGTGCTGCAACAACCATTTTTGGAAACATTACTTCAGACATTAGTTTTTTCTTTAGTCTTATTTTAGCTTTACTGCATAAACAAACATCAATTAATTAAATTTTTTCTTTTCTCAAAGAAAACAAAATATAAACACAAAAAGTGTCAATTAACGTACTTTAGTAGCTACAATATATATCATAAAGAGTATTGCACTAATCGTTCTTTAAAACGTTAGTTTAGCCAGTTACTTCATTTATAGCACTATATTAGCGCTGCAACAACCTTTTTTGGAATCATTACTATAGACATTAGTTTTTTCTTTAGTCTTATTTTAGCTTTAATGCATAAACAAACGTCAATTAAATAAATGTTTATTTTCTCAATTAAAACAAAATATAAACAAAAAGCGGGGTTTAACATTCGCTATTAGCTACACTCTATATTAAAAACAGTATTACACCCATCGTTCTTTAACGTTTAGTTCTGCCAGTTACTTCTTTTATAGCACTATATTAGCGCTGCAACTACCATTTTTAGAAACATTACTATCGACATTAGTTTTTTCTTTAGTCTTATTTTAGCTTTAATGCATAAACCAACCTCAATTAATTAAATGCTTATTTTCTCGATTAAAACAAAATATAAACACAAAAAGTGTCGATTAACGTACTTTAGTAGCTTTAATTTATATTATAAACAGTATTGCACCCATCGTTCTTTAAACTTTAGTTCTGCCAGTTACTTCTTTTATAGCACTGTATCAGTGCTGCAGCAACAATTCTTGGAAACATTACTACAGACATTAGCTTTTTCTTTAGTCTTATTTTAGCTTTAATGCATAAACCAACCTCAATTAATTAAATGCTTATTTTCTCGATTAAAACAAAATATAAACACAAAAAGTGTCGATTAACGTACTTTAGTAGCTTTAATTTATATTTTAAAGAGTATTGCACGCATCATTCTTTAAAACTTTAGTTTTGCAAGTAACTTCTTTTAAAGCACTATATTAGTGTTGCAACAACCATTTTTGGAAACATTACTATAGACATTACTTTTTTCTTTATTCTTATTTTATCTTTAATGCATAAACAAACCTTAATTAATTAAATGTTTATTTTCTCAAAGAAAACAAAATATAAACACAAAAAGTGTCGATTAACGTACTCTAATAGCTATTATCTATATTATAAAGAGTATTGCACTCATCGTTCTTTAAAACTTTAGTTAAGCCAGTTACTTCATTTATAGCACTATATTAGCGATGCAACAACCATTTTTGGAAACATTACCATCGACATTAGTTTTTTCTTTAGTCTTATTTTAGCTTTAATGCATAAACAAACGTCCATTCAATAAATGTTTATTTTCTCAATTAAAACAAAATATAAACTTGAAAAGTGTGGATTAACGTACTTTAGTAGCTTTAATTTATATAATAAACAGTATTGCACCCATCGTTCTTTAACCTTTAGTTCTGCCAGTTACTTCTTTTATAGCACTGTATCAGTGCTGCAGCAACAATTCTTGGAAACATTACTACAGACATTAGCTTTTTCTTTAGTCTTATTTTAGCTTTAATGCATAAACCAACCTCAATTAATTAAATGTTTATTTTCTCAAAGAAAACAAAATATAAACACAAAAAGTGTCGATTAACTTACTTTAGTAGCTTTAATTTATATTATAAACAGTATTGCACCAATCGTTCTTTAACCTTTAGTTCTGCCAGTTACTTCTTTTATAGCACTGTATCAGTGCTGCAGCAACAATTCTTGGAAACATTACTACAGACATTAGCTTTTTTTTTAGTCTTATTTTAGCTTTAATGCATAAACCAACCTCAATTAATTAAATGCTTATTTTCTCGATTAAAACAAAACATAAACACAAAAAGTGTCGATTAACGTACTTTAGTAGCTTTAATTTATATTTTAAAGAGTATTGCACGCATCATTCTTTAAAACTTTAGTTTTGCAAGTAACTTCTTTTAAAGCACTATATTAGTGTTGCAACAACCATTTTTGGAAACATTACTATAGACATTACCTTTTTCTTTATTCTTATTTTAGCTTTACTGAATAAACAAACCTTAATTAATTAAGTGTTTAGTTTCTCAAAGAAAACAAAATATAAACAAAAAAAGTGTCGATTAACTTACTTTAGTAGCTACATTTTATATTATAAAGAGTATTGCACTCATTGTTCTTTAAAACTTTAGTTTGGCCAGTTACTTCATTTATAGCACTATATTAGTGCTGCAACAACCATTTTTGGAAACATTACTATAGACATAAGTTTTTTCTTTAGTCTTATTTTAGCTTTAATGCATAAACAAACGTCAATTAAATAAATGTTTATTTTCTCAAGAAAACAAAATATAAACACAAAAAGTGTCAATTAACGTACTTTAGTAGCTACAATATATATCATAAAGAGTATTGCACTAATCGTTCTTTAAAACGTTAGTTTAGCCAGTTACTTCATTTATAGCACTATATTAGCGCTGCAACAACCTTTTTTGGAAACATTACTATCGACATTAGTTTTTTCTTTAGTCTTATTTTAGCTTTACTGCATAAACAAACGTCAATTAAATAAATGATTATTTTCTCAATTAAAACAAAACACAAACACAAAAAGTGTCGATTAACGTACTTTACTAGCTACAATTTATATTATAAAGAGTATTGCACTCATCGTTCTTTAAAACTTTAGTTTTGCAAGTAACTTCTTTTATAGCACTGTATCAGTGCTGCAACAACCTTTTTTGGAATCATTACTATAGACATAAGTTTTTTCTTTAGTCTTATTTTAGCTTTAATGCATAAACAAACGTCAATTAAATAAATGTTTATTTTCTCAATTGAAACAAAATATAAACAAAAAATGGGGATTAACTTATTTTAGTAGCTACATTTTATATTATAAAGAGTATTGCACTCGTCGTTCTTTAAAACTTTAGTTTGGCCAGTTACTTCATTTATAGCTCTATATTAGTGCGGCAACAACAATTTTTGGAAACATTACCTATAGACATAAGTTTTTTCTTTAGTCTTATTTTAGCTTTACTGAATAAACAAACATCGATTAATTAAATGTTTAGTTTCTCAAAGAAAACAAAATATAAACACAAAAAGTGTCGATTAACTTACTTTAGTAGCTACATTTTATATTATAAAGAGTATTGCACTCATCGTTCTTTAAAACTTTAGTTTGGCCAGTTACTTCATTTATAGCACTATATTAGTGCTGCAACAACCATTTTTGGAAACATTACTATAGACATAAGTTTTTTCTTTGGTCTTATTTTAGCTTTAATGCATAAACAAACGTCAATTAAATAAATGTTTATTTTCTCAATTGAAACAAAATATAAACAAAAAGTGGGGATTAACGTACCTTACTAGCTACAATTTATATTATAAACAGTATTGCACCCATCGTACTTTAACGTTTAGTTCTGCCAGTTACTTCTTTTATAGCACTTTATCAGTGCTGCAGCAACCATTTTTGGAAACATTATTATAGACATTAATTTTTCTTTAGTCTTATTTTAGCTTTAATGCATAAACAAACGTCAATTAAATAAATGTTTATTTTCTCAAAGAAAACAAAATATAAAAACAAAAAGTGTCGATTAACTTACTTTAGTAGCTACATTTTATATTATAAAGAGTATTGCACTCATCGTTCTTTAAAACTTTAGTTTGGCCAGTTACTTCATTTATAGCACTATATTAGCGCTGCAACAACCATTTTTGGAAACATTACTATCGACCTTAGTTTTTTCTTTGGTCTTATTTTAGCTTTACTGAATAAACAAACATCGATTAATTAAATGTTTAGTTTCTCAAAGAAAACAAAATATAAAAAAAAAAGTGTCGATTAACTTATTTTAGTAGCTACATTTTATATTATAAAGAGTATTGCACTCATCGTTCTTTAAAACTTTAGTTTGGCCAGTTACTTCATTTATAGCTCTATATTAGTGCGGCAACAACAATTTTTGGAAACATTACCTATAGACATAAGTTTTTTCTTTAGTCTTATTTTAGCTTTAATGCATAAACAAACGTCAATTAAATAAATATTTATTTTCTCAAAGAAAACAAAATATAAAAACAAAAAGTGTCGATTAACTTACTTTAGTAGCTACATTTTATATTATAAAGAGTATTGCACTCATCGTTCTTTAAAACTTTAGTTTGGCCAGTTACTTCATTTATAGCACTATATTAGCGCTGCAACAACCATTTTTGGAAACATTACTATCGACCTTAGTTTTTTCTTTGGTCTTATTTTAGCTTTACTGAATAAACAAACATCGATTAATTAAATGTTTAGTTTCTCAAAGAAAACAAAATATAAAAACAAAAAGTGTCGATTAACTTACTTTAGTAGCTACATTTTATATTATAAAGAGTATTGCACTCATCGTTCTTTAAAACTTTAGTTTGGCCAGTTACTTCATTTATAGCACTATATTAGTGCTGCAACAACCATTTTTGGAAACATTACTATAGACATAAGTTTTTTCTTTAGTCTTATTTTAGCTTTAATGCATAAACAAACGTCAATTAAATAAATGTTTATTTTCTCAATTGAAACAAAATATAAACAAAAGGTGGGGATTAACGTACCTTACTAGCTACAATTTATATTATAAACAGTATTGCACCCATCGTACTTTAACGTTTAGTTCTGCCAGTTACTTCTTTTATAGCACTTTATCAGTGCTGCGGCAACCATTTTTGGAAACATTACTATAGACATTAATTTTTCTTTAGTCTTATTTTAGCTTTAATGCATAAACAAACGTCAATTAAATAAATGTTTATTTTCTCAATTAAAACAAAATATAAACAAAAAGTGGGGATTAACGTACCTTACTAGCTACAATTTATATTATAAACAGTATTGCACCCATCGTTCTTTAACGTTTAGTTCTGCCAGTTACTTCTTTTATAACACTATATTAGTGTTGCAACAACAATTTTTTGAAACATTACTATAGACATTAGTTTTTTCTTAGGTCTTATTTTAGCTTTCCTGAATAAACAAACATCGATTAATTAAATGTTTATTTTCTCAAAGAAAACAAAATATAAACACAAAAAGTGTCGATTAACGTACTTTAGTAGATTTAATGTAGCTTTAATTTGTATTGTAAAGAGTATAGCATTCATCGTTCTTTAAAACTCTAGTTTTGCCAGTAACTTCTATATAGCAATATATTAGTGCTGCAACAACCATTTTTGGAAACATTACTATAGACATTAGTTTTTTCTTTAGTCTTATTTTAGCTTTACTTCATAAACAAACATCGATTAATTAAATGTTTATTTTTTCAAAGAAAACAAAATATAAACACAAAAAGTGTCGATTAACGTACTTAAGTAGCTAAAATTTATATTATAAACAGTCTTGCACTCATCGTTCTTTAAAATTTTAGTCTAGCCAGTATAAATGAAGTGTCATTTATAGCACTATATAAGTGCTGCAACAACCATATTTGGAAACATTACTATAGACATTAGTTTTTTCTTTAGTCTTATTTTAGCTTTACTGCATAAATAAACATCGATTATTAAATGTTTATTTTCTCAAAGAAAACAAAATATAAACACAATAAGTGTCGATTAATGTACTTTAGTAGCTACAATTTATATTATAAAGAGTATTGCACTCATCGTTCTTTAAAACTTTAGTTTTGTAAGTAACTTCTTTTATAGCACTATATTAGTGTTGCAACAACCATTTTTGGAAATATTAGTATAGACATTAGTTTTTTCTTTAGTCTTATTTTAGCTTTATTGCATAAACAAAGGTAAATTAAATAAATGTTTATTTTCTCAAAGAAAACAAAATATAAACAAAAAAAGTGTCGATTAACTTATTTTAGTAGCTACATTTTATATTATAAAGAGTATTGCACTCATCGTTCTTTAAAACTTTAGTTTGGCCAGTTACTTCATTTATAGCTCTATATTAGTGCGGCAACAACAATTTTTGGAAACATTACCTATAGACATAAGTTTTTTCTTTAGTCTTATTTTAGCTTTAATGCATAAACAAACGTCAATTAAATAAATATTTATTTTCTCAAAGAAAACAAAATATAAAAACAAAAAGTGTCGATTAACTTACTTTAGTAGCTACATTTTATATTATAAAGAGTATTGCACTCATCGTTCTTTAAAACTTTAGTTTGGCCAGTTACTTCATTTATAGCACTATATTAGCGCTGCAACAACCATTTTTGGAAACATTACTATCGACCTTAGTTTTTTCTTTGGTCTTATTTTAGCTTTACTGAATAAACAAACATCGATTAATTAAATGTTTAGTTTCTCAAAGAAAACAAAATATAAACACAAAAAGTGTCGATTAACTTACTTTAGTAGCTACATTTTATATTATAAAGAGTATTGCACTCATCGTTCTTTAAAACTTTAGTTTGGCCAGTTACTTCATTTATAGCACTATATTAGTGCTGCAACAACCATTTTTGGAAACATTACTATAGACATAAGTTTTTTCTTTAGTCTTATTTTAGCTTTAATGCATAAACAAACGTCAATTAAATAAATGTTTATTTTCTCAATTGAAACAAAATATAAACAAAAAATGGGGATTAACTTATTTTAGTAGCTACATTTTATATTATAAAGAGTATTGCACTCATCGTTCTTTAAAACTTTAGTTTGGCCAGTTACTTCATTTATAGCTCTATATTAGTGCGGCAACAACAATTTTTGGAAACATTACCTATAGACATAAGTTTTTTCTTTAGTCTTATTTTAGCTTTACTGAATAAACAAACATCGATTAATTAAATGTTTAGTTTCTCAAAGAAAACAAAATATAAACACAAAAAGTGTCGATTAACTTACTTTAGTAGCTACATTTTATATTATAAAGAGTATTGCACTCATCGTTCTTTAAAACTTTAGTTTGGCCAGTTACTTCATTTATAGCACTATATTAGCGCTGCAACAACCATTTTTGGAAACATTACTATCGACCTTAGTTTTTTCTTTGGTCTTATTTTAGCTTTACTGAATAAACAAACATCGATTAATTAAATGTTTAGTTTCTCAAAGAAAACAAAATATAAACACAAAAAGTGTCGATTAACTTACTTTAGTAGCTACATTTTATATTATAAAGAGTATTGCACTCATCGTTCTTTAAAACTTTAGTTTGGCCAGTTATTTCATTTATAGCACTATATTAGTGCTGCAACAACCATTTTTGGAAACATTACTATAGACATAAGTTTTTTCTTTAGTCTTATTTTAGCTTTAATGCATAAACAAACGTCAATTAAATAAATGTTTATTTTCTCAATTGAAACAAAATATAAACAAAAAGTGGGGATTAACGTACCTTACTAGCTACAATTTATGTTATAAACAGTATTGCACCCATCGTACTTTAACGTTTAGTTCTGCCAGTTACTTCTTTTATAGCACTTTATCAGTGCTGCAGCAACCATTTTTGGAAACATTACTATAGACATTAATTTTTCTTTAGTCTTATTTTAGCTTTAATGCATAAACAAACGTCAATTAAATAAATGTTTATTTTCTCAATTAAAACAAAATATAAACAAAAAGTGGGGATTAACGTACCTTACTAGCTACAATTTATATTATAAACAGTATTGCACCCATCGTTCTTTAACGTTTAGTTCTGCCAGTTACTTCTTTTATAACACTATATTAGTGTTGCAACAACAATTTTTGGAAACATTACTATAGACATTAGTTTTTTCTTAGGTCTTATTTTAGCTTTCCTGAATAAACAAACATCGATTAATTAAATGTTTATTTTCTCAAAGAAAACAAAATATAAACACAAAAAGTGTCGATTAACGTACTTTAGTAGCTTTAATGTAGCTTTAATTTGTATTCTAAAGAGTATAGCATTCATCGTTCTTTAAAACTCTAGTTTTGCCAGTAACTTCTATATAGCAATATATTAGTGCTGCAACAACCATTTTTGGAAACATTACTATAGACATTAGTTTTTTCTTTAGTCTTATTTTAGCTTTACTGCATAAACAAACATCGATTAATTAAATGTTTATTTTTTCAAAGAAAACAAAATATAAACACAAAAAGTGTCGATTAACGTACTTAAGTAGCTAAAATTTATATTATAAACAGTCTTGCACTCATCGTTCTTTAAAATTTTAGTCTAGCCAGTATAAATGAAGTGTCATTTATAGCACTATATAAGTGCTGCAACAACCATTTTTGGAAACATTACTATAGACATTAGTTTTTTCTTTAGTCTTATTTTAGCTTTACTGCATAAATAAACATCGATTATTAAATGTTTATTTTCTCAAAGAAAACAAAATATAAACACAATAAGTGTCGATTAATGTACTTTAGTAGCTACAATTTATATTGTACTCATTTATATTACTCATCGTTCTTTAAAACTTTAGTTTTGCAAGTAACTTCTTTTATAGCACTATATTAGTGTTGCAACAACCATTTTTGGAAATATTAGTATAGACATTAGTTTTTTCTTTAGTCTTATTTTAGCTTTATTGCATAAACAAAGGTAAATTAAATAAATGTTTATTTTCTCAAAGAAAACAAAATATAAACAAAAAAAGTGTCGATTAACTTATTTTAGTAGCTACATTTTATATTATAAAGAGTATGGCACTCATCGTTCTTTAAAACTTTAGTTTGGCCAGTTACTTCATTTATAGCTCTATATTAGTGCGGCAACAACAATTTTTGGAAACATTACCTATAGACATAAGTTTTTTCTTTAGTCTTATTTTAGCTTTAATGCATAAACAAACGTCAATTAAATAAATATTTATTTTCTCAAAGAAAACAAAATATAAAAACAACAAGTGTCGATTAACTTACTTTAGTAGCTACATTTTATATTATAAAGAGTATTGCACTCATCGTTCTTTAAAACTTTAGTTTGGCCAGTTACTTCATTTATAGCACTATATTAGCGCTGCAACAACCATTTTTGGAAACATTACTATCGACCTTAGTTTTTTCTTTGGTCTTATTTTAGCTTTACTGAATAAACAAACATCGATTAATTAAATGTTTAGTTTCTCAAAGAAAACAAAATATAAACACAAAAAGTGTCGATTAACTTACTTTAGTAGCTACATTTTATATTATAAAGAGTATTGCACTCATCGTTCTTTAAAACTTTAGTTTTGCAAGTAACTTCTTTTATAGCACTATATTAGTGTTGCAACAACAATTTTTGGAAACATTACTATCGACATTAGCTTTTTCTTTAGTCTTATTTTAGCTTTAATGCATAAACAAACGTCAATTAAATAAATGTTTATTTTCTCAATTAAAACAAAATATAAACAAAAAGTGGGGATTAACGTACCTTACTAGCTACAATTTATAGTATAAAAATTATTGCACCAATCGTTCTTTAACGTTAAGTTCTGCCAGTTATTTCTTTTATAGCACTGTATCAGTGCTGCAACAACCTTTTTTGGAATCAATACTATAGACATTAGTTTTTTCTTAAGTCTTATTTTAGCTTTAATGCATAAACAAACGTCAATTAAATAAATGTTTATTTTCTCAAAGAAAACAAAATATAAACACAAAAAGTGTCGATTAACTTACTTTAGTAGCTACATTTTATATTATAAAGAGTATTGCACTCATCGTTCTTTAAAACTTTAGTTTGGCCAGTTACTTCATTTATAGCTCTATATTAGTGCGGCAACAACAATTTTTGGAAACATTACCTATAGACATAAGTTTTTTCTTTAGTCTTATTTTAGCTTTACTGAATAAACAAACATCGATTAATTAAATGTTTAGTTTCTCAAAGAAAACAAAATATAAACACAAAAAGTGTCGATTAACTTACTTTAGTAGCTACATTTTATATTATAAAGAGTATTGCACTCATCGTTCTTTAAAACTTTAGTTTGGCCAGTTACTTCATTTATAGCACTATATTAGCGCTGCAACAACCATTTTTGGAAACATTACTATCGACCTTAGTTTTTTCTTTGGTCTTATTTTAGCTTTACTGAATAAACAAACATCGATTAATTAAATGTTTAGTTTCTCAAAGAAAACAAAATATAAACACAAAAAGTGTCGATTAACTTACTTTAGTAGCTACATATTATATTATAAAGAGTATTGCACTCATCGTTCTTTAAAACTTTAGTTTGGCCAGTTACTTCATTTATAGCACTATATTAGTGCTACAACAACCATTTTTGGAAACATTACTATAGACATAAGTTTTTTCTTTAGTCTTATTTTAGCTTTAATGCATAAACAAACGTCAATTAAATAAATGTTTATTTTCTCAAGAAAACAAAATATAAACAAAAAAAGTGTCAATTAACGTACTTTAGTAGCTACAATATATATCATAAAGAGTATTGCACTAATCGTTCTTTAAAACGTTAGTTTAGCCAGTTACTTCATTTATAGCACTATATTAGCGCTGCAACAACCTTTTTTGGAAACATTACTATCGACATTAGTTTTTTCTTTAGTCTTATTTTTGCTTTACTGCATAAACAAACGTCAATTAAATAAATGTTTATTTTCTCAATTAAAACAAAGCACAAACACAAAAAGTGTCGATTAACGTACTTTACTAGCTACAATTTATATTATAAAGAGTATTGCCTCATCGTTCTTTAAAACTTTAGTTTAGCCAGTTACTTCACCTATAGCACTATATTAGCGCCGCAACAACCATTTTTGGAAACATTACTATCGACCTTAGTTTTTTCTTTGGTCTTATTTTAGCTTTACTGAATAAACAAACATCGATTAATTAAATGTTTAGTTTCTCAAAGAAAACAAAATATAAACAAAAAAAGTGTCGATTAACTTATTTTAGTAGCTACATTTTATATTATAAAGAGTATTGCACTCATCGTTCTTTAAAACTTTAGTTTGGCCAGTTACTTCATTTATAGCTCTATATTAGTGCGGCAACAACAATTTTTGGAAACATTACCTATAGACATAAGTTTTTTCTTTAGTCTTATTTTAGCTTTAATGCATAAACAAACGTCAATTAAATAAATATTTATTTTCTCAAAGAAAACAAAATATAAAAACAAAAAGTGTCGATTAACTTACTTTAGTAGCTACATTTTATATTATAAAGAGTATTGCACTCATCGTTCTTTAAAACTTTAGTTTGGCCAGTTACTTCATTTATAGCACTATATTAGCGCTGCAACAACCATTTTTGGAAACATTACTATCGACCTTAGTTTTTTCTTTGGTCTTATTTTAGCTTTACTGAATAAACAAACATCGATTAATTAAATGTTTAGTTTCTCAAAGAAAACAAAATATAAACACAAAAAGTGTCGATTAACTTACTTTAGTAGCTACATTTTATATTATAAAGAGTATTGCACTCATCGTTCTTTAAAACTTTAGTTTGGCAAGTTACTTCATTTATAGCACTATATTAGTGCTGCAACAACCATTTTTGGAAACATTACTATAGACATAAGTTTTTTCTTTAGTCTTATTTTAGCTTTAATGCATAAACAAACGTCAATTAAATAAATGTTTATTTTCTCAATTGAAACAAAATATAAACAAAAAATGGGGATTAACTTATTTTAGTAGCTACATTTTATATTATAAAGAGTATTGCACTCATCGTTCTTTAAAACTTTAGTTTGGCCAGTTACTTCATTTATAGCTCTATATTAGTGCGGCAACAACAATTTTTGGAAACATTACCTATAGACATAAGTTTTTTCTTTAGTCTTATTTTAGCTTTACTGAATAAACAAACATCGATTAATTAAATGTTTAGTTTCTCAAAGAAAACAAAATATAAACACAAAAAGTGTCGATTAACTTACTTTAGTAGCTACATTTTATATTATAAAGAGTATTGCACTCATCGTTCTTTAAAACTTTAGTTTGGCCAGTTACTTCATTTATAGCACTATATTAGCGCTGCAACAACCATTTTTGGAAACATTACTATCGACCTTAGTTTTTTCTTTGGTCTTATTTTAGCTTTACTGAATAAACAAACATCGATTAATTAAATGTTTAGTTTCTCAAAGAAAACAAAATATAAACACAAAAAGTGTCGATTAACTTACTTTAGTAGCTACATTTTATATTATAAAGAGTATTGCACTCATCGTTCTTTAAAACTTTAGTTTGGCCAGTTACTTCATTTATAGCACTATATTAGTGCTGCAACAACCATTTTTGGAAACATTACTATAGACATAAGTTTTTTCTTTAGTCTTATTTTAGCTTTAATGCATAAACAAACGTCAATTAAATAAATGTTTATTTTCTCAATTGAAACAAAATATAAACAAAAAGTGGGGATTAACGTACCTTACTAGCTACAATTTATATTATGAACAGTATTGCACCCATCGTACTTTAACGTTTAGTTCTGCCAGTTACTTCTTTTATAGCACTTTATCAGTGCTGCAGCAACCATTTTTGGAAACATTACTATAGACATTAATTTTTCTTTAGTCTTATTTTAGCTTTAATGCATAAACAAACGTCAATTAAATAAATGTTTATTTTCTCAATTAAAACAAAACACAAACACAAAAAGTGTCGATTAACGTGCTTTACTAGCTACAATTTATATTATAAAGAGTATTGCCTCATCGTTCTTTAAAACTTTAGTTTAGTCAGTTACTTCACCTATAGCACTATATTAGCGCTGCAACAACCATTTTTGGAAACATTACTATCGACCTTAGTTTTTTCTTTGGTCTTATTTTAGCTTTACTGAATAAACAAACATCGATTAATTAAATGTTTAGTTTCTCAAAGAAAACAAAATATAAACACAAAAAGTGTCGATTAACTTACTTTAGTAGCTACATTTTATATTATAAAGAGTATTGCACTCATCGTTCTTTAAAACTTTAGTTTGGCCAGTTACTTCATTTATAGCACTATATTAGTTTTGCAACAACCATTTTTGGAAACATTACTATAGACATAAGTTTTTTCTTTAGTCTTATTTTAGCTTTAATGCATAAACAAACGTCAATTAAATAAATGTTTATTTTCTCAATTGAAACAAAATATAAACAAAAAATGGGGATTAACTTATTTTAGTAGCTACATTTTATATTATAAAGAGTATTGCACTCATCGTTCTTTAAAACTTTAGTTTGGCCAGTTACTTCATTTATAGCTCTATATTAGTGCGGCAACAACAATTTTTGGAAACATTACTATCGACCTTAGTTTTTTCTTTGGTCTTATTTTAGCTTTACTGAATAAACAAACATCGATTAATTAAATGTTTAGTTTCTCAAAGAAAACAAAATATAAACACAAAAAGTGTCGATTAACTTACTTTAGTAGCTACATTTTATATTATAAAGAGTATTGCACTCATCGTTCTTTAAAACTTTAGTTTGGCCAGTTACTTCATTTATAACACTATATTAGTGCTGCAACAACCATTTTTGGAAACATTACTATAGACATAAGTTTTTTCTTTAGTCTTATTTTAGCTTTAATGCATAAACAAACGTCAATTAAATAAATGTTTATTTTCTCAATTGAAACAAAATATAAACAAAAAGTAGGGATTAACGTACCTTACTAGCTACAATTTATATTATAAACAGTGTTGCACCCATCGTTCTTTAACGTTTAGTTCTGCCAGTTACTTCTTTTATAGCACTGTATCAGTGCTGCAGCAACCATTTTTGGAAACATTACTATAAACATTAATCTTTCTTTAGTCTTATTTTAGCTTTAATGCATAAACAAACGTCAATGAAATAAATGTTTATATTCTCAATTAAAACAAAATATAAACAAAAAGTGGGGATTAACGTACCTTACTAGCTACAATTTATATTATAAACAGTATTGCACCCATCGTTCTTTAACGTTTAGTTCTGCCAGTTACTTCTTTTATAACACTATATTAGTGTTGCAACAACAATTTTTGGAAACATTACTATAGACATTAGTTTTTTCTTAGGTCTTATTTTAGCTTTCCTGAATAAACAAACATCGATTAATTAAATGTTTATTTTCTCAAAGAAAACAAAATATAAACACAAAAAGTGTCGATTAACGTACTTTAGTAGCTTTAATGTAGCTTTAATTTGTGTTGTAAAGAGTATAGCATTCATCGTTCTTTAAAACTCTAGTTTTGCCAGTAACTTCTATATAGCACTATATTAGTGCTGCAACAACCATTTTTGGAAACATTACTATAGACATTAGTTTTTTCTTTAGTCTTATTTTAGCTTTACCGCATAAACAAACATCGATTAATTAAATGTTTATTTTTTCAAAGAAAACAAAATATAAACACAAAAAGTGTCGATTAACGTACTTAAGTAGCTAAAATTTATATTATAAACAGTCTTGCACTCATCGTTCTTTAAAATTTTAGTTTAGCCAGTATAAATGAAGTGTCATTTATAGCACTATATAAGTGCTGCAACAACCATTTTTGGAAACATTACTATAGACATTAGTTTTTTCTTAAGTCTTATTTTAGCTTTACTGCATAAATAAACGTCGATTATTAAATGTTTATTTTCTCAAAGAAAACAAAATATAAACACAAAAAGTGTCGATTAATGTACTTTAGTAGCTACAATTTATATTATAAAGAGTATTGCACTCATCGTTCTTTAAAACTTTAGTTTTGCAAGTAACTTCTTTTATAGCACTATATTAGTGTTGCAACAACCATTTTTGGAAATATTAGTATAGACATTAGTTTTTTCTTTAGTCTTATTTTAGCTTTATTGCATAAACAAAGGTCAATTAAATAAATGTTTATTTTCTCCATTAAAACAAAATATAAACAAAAAGTTGGGATTAACGTACCTTACTAGCTACAATTTATAGTATAAAAATTATTGCACCAATCGTTCTTTAACGTTAAGTTCTGCCAGTTATTTCTTTTATAGCACTGTATCAGTGCTGCAACAACCTTTTTTGGAATCATTACTATAGACATTAGTTTTTTCTTAAGTCTTATTTTAGCTTTAGTGCATAAACAAACCTCAATTAATTAAATGTTTATTTTCTCGATTAATACAAAATATAAACATTAAAAGTGTGGATTAACGTACTTTAGTAGATTTAATTTATATTTTAAAGAGTATTGCACTCATCGTTCTTTAAAACTTTAGTTTTGCAAGTAACTTCTTTTATAGCACTATATTAGTGTTGCAACAACAATTTTTGGAAACATCATTTTAGCTTTAATGCATAAACAAACGTCAATTAAATAAATGTTTATTTTCTCAATTAAAACAAAATATAAACATGAAAAGTGTGGATTAACGTACCTTACTAGCTACAATTTATATTATAAAGAGCATCGCACTCATCGTTCTTTAAAACTCTAGTTTTGCCAGTTACTTCTATATAGCACTATATTAGTGCTACAACTACCATTTTTGGAAACATTACTTTAGACATTAGTTTTTTCTTTAGTCTTATTTTAGCTTTACTGCATAAACAAACATCAATTAATTAAATTTTTTCTTTTCTCAAAGAAAACAAAATATAAACACAAAAAGTGTCAATTAACGTACTTTAGTAGCTACAATATATATCATAAAGAGTATTGCACTAATCGTTCTTTAAAACGTTAGTTTAGCCAGTTACTTCATTTATAGCACTATATTAGCGCTGCAACCACCTTTTTTGGAATCATTACTATAGACATTAGTTTTTTCTTTAGTCTTATTTTAGCTTTAATGCATAAACAAACGTCAATTAAATAAATGTTTATTTTCTCAATTAAAACAAAATATAAACACAAAAAGTGTCGATTAACTTACTTTAGTAGCTACATTTTATATTATAAAGAGTATTGCACTCATCGTTCTTTAAAACTTTAGTTTGGCCAGTTACTTCATTTATAGCACTATATTAGTGCTGCAACAACCATTTTTGGAAACATTACTATCGACATTAGTTTTTTCTTTAGTCTTATTTTAGCTTTATTGAATAAACAAACATCGATTAATTAAATGTTTAGTTTCTCAAAGGAAACAAAATATAAACACAAAAAGTGTCGATTAACTTACTTTAGTAGCTACATTTTATATTATAAAGAGTATTGCACTCATCGTTCTTTAAAACTTTAGTTTGGCCAGTTACTTCATTTATAGCACTATATTAGTGCTGCAACAACCATTTTTGGAAACATTACTATCGACATTAGTTTTTTCTTTAGTCTTATTTTAGCTTTAATGCATAAACGAACCTTAATTAATGAAATGTTTATTTTCTCAAAGAAAACAAAATATAAACACAAAAAGTGTCGATTAACGTACTTTAGTAGCTTTAATTTATATTATAAACAGTATTGCACCCATCGTTCTTTAACCTTTAGTTCTGCCAGTTACTTCTTTTATAGCACTATATTAGCGATGCAACAACCATTTTTGGAAACATTACCATCGACATTAGTTTTTTCTTTAGTCTTATTTTAGCTTTAATGCATAAACAAACGTCAGTTAAATAAATGTTTATTTTCTCAATTAAAACAAAATATAAACATGAAAAGTGTGGATTAACGTACTTTAGTAGCTTTAATTTATATAATAAACAGTATTGCACCCATCGTTCTTTAACCAATAGTTCTGCCAGTTACTTCTTTTATAGCACTGTATCAGTGCTGCAGCAACAATTCTTGGAAACATTACTACAGACATTAGCTTTTTCTTTAGTCTTATTTTAGCTTTAATGCATAAACCAACCTCAATTAATTAAATGTTTATTTTCTCAAAGAAAACAAAATATAAACACAAAAAGTGTCGATTAACGTACTTTAGTAGCTTTAATTTATATTATAAACAGTATTGCACCAATCGTTCTTTAACCTTTAGTTCTGCCAGTTACTTCTTTTATAGCACTGTATCAGTGCTGCAGCAACAATTCTTGGAAACATTACTACAGACATTAGCTTTTTCTTTAGTCTTATTTTAGCTTTAATGCATAAACCAACCTCAATTAATTAAATGCTTATTTTCTCGATTAAAACAAAATATAAACACAAAAAGTGTCGATTAACGTACTTTAGTAGCTTTAATTTATATTTTAAAGAGTATTGCACGCATCATTCTTTAAAACTTTAGTTTTGCAAGTAACTTCTTTTAAAGCACTATATTAGTGTTGCAACAACCATTTTTGGAAACATTACTATAGACCTTACTTATTTCTTTATTCTTATTTTATCTTTAATGCATAAACAAACCTTAATTAATTAAATGTTTATTTTCTCAAAGAAAACAAAATATAAACACAAAAAGTGTCGATTAACGTACTCTAATAGCTACAATCTATATTATAAAGAGTATTGCACTCATCGTTCTTTAAAACTTTAGTTAAGCCAGTTACTTCATTTATAGCACTATATTAGCGATACAACAACCATTTTTGGAAACAATACCATCGACATTAGTTTTTTCTTTAGTCTTATTTTAGCTTTAATGCATAAACAAACGTCAATTAAATAAATGTTTATTTTCTCAATTAAAACAAAATATAAACAAAAAGTGGGGATTAACGTACCTTACTAGCTACAATTTATAGTATAAAAATTATTGCACCAATCGTTCTTTAACGTTAAGTTCTGCCAGTTATTTCTTTTATAGCACTGTATCAGTGTTGCAACAACAATTTTTGGAAACATTACTATAGACATTAGTTTTTTCTTTAGTCTCATTTTAGCTTTAATGCATAAACAAACGTCAATTAAATAAATGTTTATTTTCTAAATTAAAACAAAATATAAACATGAAAAGTGTGGATTAACGTACCTTACTAGCTACAATTTATATTATAAAGAGCATCGCACTCATCGTTCTTTAAAACTCTAGTTTTGCCAGTTACTTCTATATAGCACTATATTAGTGCTGCAACAACCATTTTTGGAAACATTACTTTAGACATTAGTTTTTTCTTTAGTCTTATTTTAGCTTCACTGCATAAACAAACATCAATTAATTAAATTTTTTCTTTTCTCAAAGAAAACAAAATATAAACACAAAAAGTGTCAATTAACGTACTTTAGTAGCTACAATATATATCATAAAGAGTATTGCACTAATCGTTCTTTAAAACGTTAGTTTAGCCAGGTACTTCATTTATAGCACTATATTAGCGCTGCAACAACCTTTTTTGGAATCATTACTTTAGACATTAGTTTTTTCTTAAGTCTTATTTTAGCTTTAATGCATAAACAAACGTCAATTAAATAAATGTTTATTTTCTCAATTAAAACAAAATATAAACAAAAAGCGGGGTTTAACGTTCGCTATTAGCTACACTCTATATTAAAAACAGTATTACACCCATCGTTCTTTAACGTCTAGTTCTGCCAGTTACTTCTTTTATAGCACTATATTAGCGCTGCAACAACCATTTTTAGAAACATTACTATCGACATTAGTTTTTTCTTTAGTCTTATTTTAGCTTTAATGCATAAACGAACCTTAATTAATGAAATGTTTATTTTCTCAAAGAAAACAAAATATAAACACAAAAAGTGTGGATTAACGTACTTTAGTAGATTTAATTTATATAATAAACAGTATTGCACCCATCGTTCTTTAACCTTTAGTTCTGCCAGTTACTTCTTTTATAGCACTGTATCAGTGCTGCAGCAACAATTCTTGGAAACATTACTACAGACATTAGCTTTTTCTTTAGTCTTATTTTAGCTTTAATGCATAAACCAACCTCAATTAATTAAATGTTTATTTTCTCAAAGAAAACAAAATATAAACATTAAAAGTGTGGATTAACGTACTTTACTAGATTTAATTTATATTTTAAAGAGTATTGCACTCATCGTTCTTTAAAACTTTAGTTTTGCAAGTAACTTCTTTTATAGCACTATATTAGTGTTGCAACAACAATTTTTGGAAACATTACTATAGACATTAGTTTTTTCTTTAGTCTCATTTTAGCTTTAATGCATAAACAAACGTCAATTAAATAAAAGTTTATTTTCTCAATTAAAACAAAATATAAACATGAAAAGTGTGGATTAACGTACCTTACTAGCTACAATTTATATTATAAACAGTATTGCACCCATCGTTCTTTAACCTTTAGTTCTGCCAGTTACGTCTTTTATAGCACTGTATCAGTGCTGCAGCAACAATTCTTGGAAACATTACTACAGACATTAGCTTTTTCTTTAGTCTTATTTTAGCTTTAATGCATAAACCAACCTCAATTAATTAAATGCTTATTTTCTCGATTAAAACAAAATATAAACACAAAAAGTGTCGATTAACGTACTTTAGTAGCTTTAATTTATATTTTAAAGAGTATTGCACGCATCATTCTTTAAAACTTTAGTTTTGCAAGTAACTTCTTTTAAAGCACTATATTAGTGTTGCAACAACCATTTTTGGAAACATTACTATAGACATTACTTTTTTCTTTATTCTTATTTTATCTTTAATGCATAAACAAACCTTAATTAATTAAATGTTTATTTTCTCAAAGAAAACAAAATATAAACACAAAAAGTGTCGATTAACGTACTCTAATAGCTACAATCTATATTATAAAGAGTATTGCACTCATCGTTCTTTAAAACTTTAGTTAAGCCAGTTACTTCATTTATAGCACTATATTAGCGATACAACAACCATTTTTGGAAACATTACCATCGACATTAGTTTTTTCTTTAGTCTTATTTTAGCTTTAATGCATAAACAAACGTCAATTAAATAAATGTTTATTTTCTCAATTAAAACAAAATATAAACATGAAAAGTGTGGATTAACGTACTTTAGTAGCTTTAATTTATATAATAAACAGTATTGCACCCATCGTTCTTTAACCTTTAGTTCTGCCAGTTACTTCTTTTATAGCACTGTAGCAGTGCTGCAGCAACAATTCTTGGAAACATTACTACGGACATTAGCTTTTTCTTTAGTCTTATTTTAGCTTTAATGCATAAACCAACCTCAATTAATTAAATGTTTATTTTCTCAAAGAAAACAAAATATAAACACAAAAAGTGTCGATTAACGTACTTTAGTAGCTTTAATTTATATTATAAACAGTATTGCACCAATCGTTCTTTAACCTTTAGTTCTGCCAGTTACTTCTTTTATAGCACTGTATCAGTGCTGCAGCAACAATTCTTGGAAACATTACTACAGACATTAGCTTTTTCTTTAGTCTTATTTTAGCTTTAATGCATAAACCAACCTCAATTAATTAAATGCTTATTTTCTCAATTAAAACAAAATATAAACACAAAAAGTGTCGATTAACGTACTTTAGTAGCTTTAATTTATATTTTAAAGAGTATTGCACGCATCATTCTTTAAAACTTTAGTTTTGCAAGTAACTTCTTTTAAAGCACTATATCAGTGTTGCAACAACCATTCTTGGAAACATTACTATAGACCTTACTTATTTCTTTATTCTTATTTTATCTTTAATGCATAAACAAACCTTAATTAATTAAATGTTTATGTTCTCAAAGAAAACAAAATATAAACACAAAAAGTGTCGATTAACGTACTCTAATAGCTACAATCTATATTATAAAGATTATTGCACTCATCGTTCTTTAAAACTTTAGTCAAGCCAGTTACTTCATTTATAGCACTATATTAGCGATGCAACAACCATTTTTGGAAACATTACCATCTATATTAGTTTTTTCTTTAGTCTTATTTTAGCTTTAATGCATAAACAAACGTCAATTAAATAAATGTTTATTTTCTCAATTAAAAAAAAATATAAACAAAAAGTGGGGATTAATGTACCTTACTAGCTACAATTTATAGTATAAAAATTATTGCACCAATCGTTCTTTAACGTTAAGTTCTGCCAGTTATTTCTTTTATAGCACTGTATCAGTGCTGCAACAACCTTTTTTGGAATCATTACTATAGACATTAGTTTTTTCTTAAGTCTTATTTTAGCTTTAATGCATAAACAAACGTCAATTAAATAAATGTTTATTTTCTCAAAGAAAACAAAATATAAACACAAAAAGTGTCGATTAACTTACTTTAGTAGCTACATTTTATATTATAAAGAGTATTGCACTCATTGTTCTTTAAAACTTTAATTTTGCAAGTAACTTCTTTTATAGCACTATATTAGTGTTGCAACAACAATTTTTGGAAACATTACTATCGACATTAGCTTTTTCTTTAGTCTTATTTTAGCTTTAATGCATAAACAAACGTCAATTAAATAAATGTTTATTTTCTCAATTAAAACAAAATATAAACAAAAAGTGGGGATTAACGTACCTTACTAGCTACAATTTATAGTATAAAAATTATTGCACCAATCGTTCTTTAACGTTAAGTTCTGCCAGTTATTTTTTTTATAGCACTGTATCAGTGCTGCAACAACCTTTTTTGGAATCATTACTATAGACATTAGTTTTTTCTTAAGTCTTATTTTAGCTTTAATGCATAAACAAACGTCAATTAAATAAATGTTTATTTTCTCAAAGAAAACAAAATATAAACACAAAAAGTGTCGATTAACTTACTTTAGTAGCTACATTTTATATTATAAAGAGTATTGCACTCATCGTTCTTTAAAACTTTAGTTTGGCCAGTTACTTCATTTATAGCACTATATTAGCGCTGCAACAACCATTTTTGGAAACATTACTATCGACATTAGTTTTTTCTTTGGTCTTATTTTAGCTTTATTGAATAAACAAACATCGATTAATTAAATGTTTAGTTTCTCAAAGGAAACAAAATATAAACACAAAAAGTGTCGATTAACTTACTTTAGTAGCTACATTTTATATTATAAAGAGTATTGCACTCATCGTTCTTTAAAACTTTAGTTTGGCCAGTTACTTCATTTATAGCACTATATTAGTGCTGCAACAACCATTTTTGGAAACATTACTATCGACATTAGTTTTTTCTTTAGTCTTATTTTAGCTTTAATGCATAAACGAACCTTAATTAATGAAATGTTTATTTTCTCAAAGAAAACAAAATATAAACACAAAAAGTGTCGATTAACGTACTTTAGTAGCTTTAATTTATATTATAAACAGTATTGCACCCATCGTTCTTTAACCTTTAGTTCTGCCAGTTACTTCATTTATAGCACTATATTAGCGCTGCAACAACCTTTTTTGGAATCATTACTATCAACATTAGTTTTTTCTTTAGTCTCATTTTAGCTTTAATGCATAAACAAACGTCAATTAAATAAATGTTTATTTTCTCAATTAAAACAAAATATAAACATGAAAAGTGTGGATTAACGTACCTTACTAGCTACAATTTATATAATAAACAGTATTGCACCCATCGTTCTTTAACCTTTAGTTCTGCCAGTTACTTCTTTTATAGCACTGTATCAGTGCTGCAGCAACAATTCTTGGAAACATTACTACAGACATTAGCTTTTTCTTTAGTCTTATTTTAGCTTTAATGCATAAACCAACCTCAATTAATTAAATGTTTATTTTCTCAAAGAAAACAAAATATAAACACAAAAAGTGTCGATTAACGTACTTCAGTAGCTACATTTTATATGATAAAGAGCATCGCACTCATCGTTCTTTAAAACTCTAGTTTTGCCAGTTACTTCTATATAGCACTATATTAGTGCTGCAACAACCATTTTTGGAAACATTACTTTAGACATTAGTTTTTTCTTTAGTCTTATTTTAGCTTTACTGCATAAACAAACATCAATTAATTAAATTTTTTCTTTTCTCAAAGAAAACAAAATATAAACACAAAAAGTGTCAATTAACGTACTTTAGTAGCTACAATATATATCATAAAGAGTATTGCACTAATCGTTCTTTAAAACGTTAGTTTAGCCAGTTACTTCATTTATAGCACTATATTAGCGCTGCAACAACCTTTTTTGGAATCATTACTATAGACATTAGTTTTTTCTTAAGTCTTATTTTAGCTTTAATGCATAAACAAACGTCAATTAAATAAATGTTTATTTTCTCAATTAAAACAAAATATAAACAAAAAGCGGGGTTTAACGTTCGCTATTAGCTACACTCTATATTAAAAACAGTATTACACCCATCGTTCTTTAACGTCTAGTTCCGCCAGTTACTTCTTTTATAGCACTATATTATCGCTGCAACAACCATTTTTAGAAACATTACTATCGACATTAGTTTTTTGTTTAGTCTTATTTTAGCTTTAATGCGTAAACGAACCTTAATTAATGAAATGTTTATTTTCTCAAAGAAAACAAAATATAAACACAAAAAGTGTCGATTAACGTACTTTAGTAGATTTAATTTATATAATAAACAGTATTGCACCCATCGTTCTTTAACCTTTAGTTCTGCCAGTTACTTCTTTTATAGCACTGTATCAGTGCTGCAGCAACAATTCTTGGAAACATTACTACAGACATTAGCTTTTTCTTTAGTCTTATTTTAGCTTTAATGCATAAACCAACCTCAATTAATTAAATGTTTATTTTCTCAAAGAAAACAAAATATAAACACAAAAAGTGTCGATTAACGTACTTTAGTAGCTTTAATTTATATTATAAACAGTATTGCACCAATCGTTCTTTAACCTTTAGTTCTGCCAGTTACTTCTTTTATAGCACTGTATCAGTGCTGCAGCAACAATTCTTGGAAACATTACTACAGACATTAGTTTTTTCTTAAGTCTTATTTTAGCTTTAATGCATAAACAAACGTCAATTAAATAAATGTTTATTTTCTCAAAGAAAACAAAATATAAACACAAAAAGTGTCGATTAACTTACTTTAGTAGCTACATTTTATATTATAAAGAGTATTGCACTCATTGTTCTTTAAAACTTTAATTTTGCAAGTAACTTCTTTTATAGCACTATATTAGTGTTGCAACAACAATTTTTGGAAACATTACTATCGACATTAGCTTTTTCTTTAGTCTTATTTTAGCTTTAATGCATAAACAAACGTCAATTAAATAAATGTTTATTTTCTCAATTAAAACAAAATATAAACAAAAAGTGGGGATTAACGTACCTTACTAGCTACAATTTATAGTATAAAAATTATTGCACCAATCGTTCTTTAACGTTAAGTTCTGCCAGTTATTTTTTTTATAGCACTGTATCAGTGCTGCAACAACCTTTTTTGGAATCATTACTATAGACATTAGTTTTTTCTTAAGTCTTATTTTAGCTTTAATGCATAAACAAACGTCAATTAAATAAATGTTTATTTTCTCAAAGAAAACAAAATATAAACACAAAAAGTGTCGATTAACTTACTTTAGTAGCTACATTTTATATTATAAAGAGTATTGCACTCATCGTTCTTTAAAACTTTAGTTTGGCCAGTTACTTCATTTATAGCACTATATTAGCGCTGCAACAACCATTTTTGGAAACATTACTATCGACATTAGTTTTTTCTTTGGTCTTATTTTAGCTTTATTGAATAAACAAACATCGATTAATTAAATGTTTAGTTTCTCAAAGGAAACAAAATATAAACACAAAAAGTGTCGATTAACTTACTTTAGTAGCTACATTTTATATTATAAAGAGTATTGCACTCATCGTTCTTTAAAACTTTAGTTTGGCCAGTTACTTCATTTATAGCACTATATTAGTGCTGCAACAACCATTTTTGGAAACATTACTATCGACATTAGTTTTTTCTTTAGTCTTATTTTAGCTTTAATGCATAAACGAACCTTAATTAATGAAATGTTTATTTTCTCAAAGAAAACAAAATATAAACACAAAAAGTGTCGATTAACGTACTTTAGTAGCTTTAATTTATATTATAAACAGTATTGCACCCATCGTTCTTTAACCTTTAGCTCTGCCAGTTACTTCATTTATAGCACTATATTAGCGCTGCAACAACCTTTTTTGGAATCATTACTATCAACATTAGTTTTTTCTTTAGTCTCATTTTAGCTTTAATGCATAAACAAACGTCAATTAAATAAATGTTTATTTTCTCAATTAAAACAAAATATAAACATGAAAAGTGTGGATTAACGTACCTTACTAGCTACAATTTATATAATAAACAGTATTGCACCCATCGTTCTTTAACCTTTAGTTCTGCCAGTTACTTCTTTTATAGCACTGTATCAGTGCTGCAGCAACAATTCTTGGAAACATTACTACAGACATTAGCTTTTTCTTTAGTCTTATTTTAGCTTTAATGCATAAACCAACCTCAATTAATTAAATGTTTATTTTCTCAAAGAAAACAAAATATAAACACAAAAAGTGTCGATTAACGTACTTTAGTAGCTACATTTTATATGATAAAGAGCATCGCACTCATCGTTCTTTAAAACTCTAGTTTTGCCAGTTACTTCTATATAGCACTATATTAGTGCTGCAACAACCATTTTTGGAAACATTACTTTAGACATTAGTTTTTTCTTTAGTCTTATTTTAGCTTTACTGCATAAACAAACATCAATTAATTAAATTTTTTCTTTTCTCAAAGAAAACAAAATATAAACACAAAAAGTGTCAATTAACGTACTTTAGTAGCTACAATATATATCATAAAGAGTATTGCACTAATCGTTCTTTAAAACGTTAGTTTAGCCAGTTACTTCATTTATAGCACTATATTAGCGCTGCAACAACCTTTTTTGGAATCATTACTATAGACATTAGTTTTTTCTTAAGTCTTATTTTAGCTTTAATGCATAAACAAACGTCAATTAAATAAATGTTTATTTTCTCAATTAAAACAAAATATAAACAAAAAGCGGGGTTTAACGTTCGCTATTAGCTACACTCTATATTAAAAACAGTATTACACCCATCGTTCTTTAACGTCTAGTTCCGCCAGTTACTTCTTTTATAGCACTATATTATCGCTGCAACAACCATTTTTAGAAACATTACTATCGACATTAGTTTTTTGTTTAGTCTTATTTTAGCTTTAATGCGTAAACGAACCTTAATTAATGAAATGTTTATTTTCTCAAAGAAAACAAAATATAAACACAAAAAGTGTCGATTAACGTACTTTAGTAGATTTAATTTATATAATAAACAGTATTGCACCCATCGTTCTTTAACCTTTAGTTCTGCCAGTTACTTCTTTTATAGCACTGTATCAGTGCTGCAGCAACAATTCTTGGAAACATTACTACAGACATTAGCTTTTTCTTTAGTCTTATTTTAGCTTTAATGCATAAACCAACCTCAATTAATTAAATGTTTATTTTCTCAAAGAAAACAAAATATAAACACAAAAAGTGTCGATTAACGTACTTTAGTAGCTTTAATTTATATTATAAACAGTATTGCACCAATCGTTCTTTAACCTTTAGTTCTGCCAGTTACTTCTTTTATAGCACTGTATCAGTGCTGCAGCAACAATTCTTGGAAACATTACTACAGACATTAGCTTTTTCTTTAGTCTTATTTTAGCTTTAATGCATAAACCAACCTCAATTAATTAAATGCTTATTTTCTCGATTAAAACAAAATATAAACACAAAAAGTGTCGATTAACGTACTTTAGTAGCTTTAATTTATATTTTAAAGAGTATTGCACGCATCATTCACCATAGACACAAGAGAGAACTTAGTCTGGAAGCTAACAATGAGCCATTGTTCTAACTTATTGTACTCAAAATTTTCGGGCCCAGTCCACCTGAGAGTGCATCGTTTTCAGGAGTTTGTATGTGAGAGTACCGGGAAGTGTTGTAGAAGTGTTCGCTGTTTCAAGATGCCTGGCGCAAATTGCTCCATATTTGGCTGTAATTGTAATCGAAAGAATACGAAAATTGGTATTATGAAGGTTCCTTCTGGTGACGACGAATATAATAAGAAATGGAGAGATGAATTGATTAATATCGTGACCAAGGATCGGGTGATAGATGCAGGCCTAAGGGCCCAAATCGAAAAGCGCACAATTCGCATATGTGAGAAGCATTTTCATCCAAGCCAGTTGAACTATCGTGAGTATATCATTCTTTATTTTTATTTGTTTGATTACTTTCATTTTGATTATCTTTTACTTGCATTCATTTAAACAACTTCTATCCATATGATGCTGATGGGCCTAATTTTTCTAGGTTTTCAGGTTTTAGTATAAGAGCTGGTACACAAGTATGATAGAATATTTCTATGAATGAAAGATTATGTTGAGTCCAATTTTGATACTAAATGGAGAGAGACACAAAGCAAAACAGACATCCACACGAGAAAAGACATCCCAAATATTATTACCTAAATATCATATCCTAGCCTTATGACATAAGGCTGGATATGCAGTAAATTTTTTCATGAAGACCCTTAATTCAGACTTCAATGTACTAATAATTCCTTGAAAAAGTAAACAAAATTCTGCGTTTTGGCTTCACGTACTTGGAGAAAAATGTAGGTTGCATGCATACAGTACGTTGTTGCAAACTGAAAATCCTATTTATTTCTAGATGAAGGAAGAACAACCATGAAACCTGGATCCGTACCATCTCTAAACTTGCCACAGAAGAGTGTTTCTAGAACAACGTAAGTTTAATTCTAAATTCAGTTTCATGCCATGAATTAAGATTGAGAAAGCATCTTGTGCATCCCCATATCATGTGATCATTGGACTTCCCCAGGATCTGGTCACATACTACACAGATTATTGATAATAATCAGTGTAACAGTTCTTTATGGATAAAGTGATGATTGTTATATTTCAAAAACAGTTAATAACTTGCAATAATATAAATCATTTTTTTAAATAAAAGGTTTATTGTCCAAATAAAACTGGTGGAATTTTTTTGACATGGGAGTACTATTCAAAGAAAATCAGCCCTTGGTTTCTTAAAAAGTGGTTTATATTCTGCTGGTTCATTCTGTACTCTTCTTTGATACTTTCAAAATGTTTATAGCTCCTTGTTTACAATTTCAGCTGCACCATAGAACCAAGAACATCTTCCCTATCTTTGATTGAAAAGAGAAGTCAATTGGTGAAAGTTCAAGAAAAACCAACTGATTGCTACAAGAATATTTCAGAATTCATATCAAGGATGAATGCATTAAAGCTTGAAGGATGGCAAACAGAGGAAAAAGAAGACATTGGTGTGAATATTTTCAAATTTGATCATTCACATATCATTCCAAACTATGAGATTTACGTTGACAGCCATCTTGACTTTTTCATTAGAGTATTTGGTTGGAAACTGCCAGTACAGCATGAAATATATCAAATCTGCAAAAAATCATGCAAAAATGTCACATTGTCCAGTTTAATTTCCATAGTAAATGGATACACAATTTGTTGTGGTATTTTGGAAATTGAATTAACAGACTTTGGTTCTTTTATCAACCACTGCATACCAAAAAAATGTGAAGCTACTGACACTGGTATTAGCCCCCTCCACCAGACAGAATTCCACAGAGCTCTTTCTTGCCAAATTCTTACAGCTACTAATCAATGCAATGACTGCATCAGTTGTGAGAGAAAGGTAGCAAAGGGTGCCAAGAGGAAAAGGGACAACTTGGCAGTTCCTGCAAAATTGAATGCCCCTATAAGCCAAACCTCGACAGAGAGGGTCATATTAACACTTCAAGGGTACAGAGCTGAAAACAGAGCACTTAAAGCTCAAATTGAGGAAATAAGACAAGAACTTGAAACCTCTGCAGTCCCAGTCAGTCAAGATCTGAGCAAAGATTTGACAGATATTATGAGTGGCATTGATGAGGAGAAAATACCACCATTTATGCGTTTATTTTGGGAAGAACAGAAGAATTATTTAAGTTCATCTAAAACTGGTATTCGCTACCATCCTATGGTAATAAAGTTTTGCCTGGGATTGGCAGCAAAGTCTGCTTCTGCCTATGATGAGCTACGTTATGATGAGAAAAAGCAAACTGGCATCCTGATCCTCCCCAGTCGGAGAACACTTCGTAGTTACAAGAACTACATTCGCCCAAAGCAGGGGTTCAATAAGGGGATCATAACAGAATTGTGCGAGAAAGTAAAGGATTTTTCTGAAGCAGAAAAGTACATTGTCATTCTGATGGATGAAATGAAAATCCAGGAAAATCTTGTCTGGGACAAGCACACAGGGGAGCTCATTGGATTTGTCAATTTAGGGGACATTGACCTTAACTATGCAGCATTACAGAAAGTGGATAAAGTTGCATCCCATGTCCTTGTCTTTTTGATTAGAAGCATTGTAAACCCACTCAAATTTAGCCTTGCCAATTTTGCAACAAGTGGGGCTACATCATTCCAAATGTACCCATTGTTCTGGAAAGCAGTCAGCATATGTGAGCTGCAATGCAAGCTGAAAGTCATGGCTGTTACTTGTGATGGTGCTTCAACCAATAGGAAATTTTTTAAAATGCATTCTGTGCCTGGTTCCATTGAGGATGTTGAGTATAAAACTGTTAACTGCTATAGCAGTGACAGATTTATATACTTTTTTGCTGATCCTCCACACCTCATGAAGACAGCACGAAATTGTCTCGCAAAATCTGGTTCAGGAAATACATCTAGGTTGTTGTGGAATGATGGGAGTCATTTGTTGTGGAGTCACATTGCTGATTTATTTTATGAGGATTTAGAATGCGGACTCCACCTTTTGCCAAGATTGACATACAATCACATAAGGCTGAATTCCTACTCTGTAATGAATGTGAAGCTGGCAGCACAAGTTCTCAGTTCAACTGTCAGCTGCACACTGCAGAAATTTGGACCCACTGACGCTCAAGCAACAGCAAAGTTTTGCGAAATGATGGACAAATTCTTTGACTGCCTAAATGTTAGAAACACTAAAGAACATATAATGAAACAGAAACCTACACTTATGCCTTACACCTCTACAGGCGATGAACGATTTGGCTGGCTCAACGATACTTTCCTGCAATATTTCAAAGATTGGTTATCATCAATTGAAAGAAAACCAGGAAAGTATTCAAAAGGTGACAAAGCCAATATGTTCATCTCATATCAGACCTATGAAGGCTTGCAGATAACAGTGAAATCTGTAACTGAGCTCACCAAATACCTGCTGTCACATGGTATTCAATACATCCTTACAGAGCGCTTTTGCCAAGACCCCTTGGAAAATTACTTTGGGAGGCAACGTGCAATTGGACAGCGAAAAGACAACCCAACAATGCGAGATTTTGGGTACAATGACAATGCAATCAGAAATCAAAAAGTTTTTCTTCCCATTGCTTCTGCAAACTGCAGACCAGATGATGCAGAAGATCACTAACAAATATGCTTGAAAAACATGCAGAAATAAACAAGGTAGCAAGTTGAACATTCAGAACAACATATTTTCAGGTCTACAGGGGTGAAATGAGTAATATTGAGGTAAAATGGATAATGTGGATAAATTTGCTAATATATATTGATTCACAGATGTTCCCTAGTTGCAACTGGTCAAACTGCCCTCCTTGATGTTGTGGATGTTGATTTAACAGTTCACTGTATGTGGTTTTCCAGAAATCAATATGACTAATTTTATCCCCAGCCTACTCATTTTACCCCTGCATACCCTACTGTATTAAAGATGGAAGACATTTTATCCCTGCACTTGTTCTTGGTTAGAAGATTTCTTTTTAATTTCCGTCCTTAGAGATCGAGTCTTTTGCTTCTTTGTTGCTACCATGTGTTTTTCTTTGATGTTCTTTGCATATGAATGGGCCCTTACTCGTACATATAATGTAAGTAAGCTCTCAAGCATATCCATAGCAACTTCTTTTTCCACTACTTGCTCAGCGTTATTACAAATGCATGTGAAATTGGATACTACTTCACTTTCTTGGAGTAATTGGTTGACAATTTTTGGACAATCTATTTGAAAAACAACTGCAGATGAGCTCTCACAAAAGTTAATTTCAGCTATGCTAAATATTTTCAGTACTTCTGCTGTAACTGTCCACAAGCCTCCCCTATTTTTAGCATTCACAAGCTTGTCTGCACTTTTTTCAGTCTCGCCAGATTTAAGTGAGCATTTCCCAGCCAAAAGCAGAGCAAGGCATTGTTGGCTTTTAGTGGTTTGCCATTTCTTGGAATTTCTAATCCTCCTGTAAAATGTTCCAAAAACATATCCCCCTAAATACCCAATGCAAGCATGATCTTTTTCAGAAAAGTTAATCTTTTCAGCTTTTTGCTTGATGATGTCTCCTTCATAGCTTGACTTGTTTAAGTGGGCAAGGACATGATTAGCAAGCTCAAATCCAAGTAGCAAACAGCAGTTTCTGCTGAGGTCCTTAAAAAAATTATCTTCTTTGGTCACACAGTTATAAAAGAGCCGATAGAATTGTTCAGCATCTCCTTTAAATTGTGATATAACCTCCCTGATGTAAGAATAGGTTATCAAAATATCTGTAATGTTAAGAATGTCTTTGTATGCCTTTATTTCAGTTAAAATAGCATCGGGATAAAGTTGTTCTTTTTCAAATTTGTCTATACTATGTTGTACAAGCTTCTTCAGTTTGAGGGGGTGCAGTATGGATTCCACTTTGACCTCTGCTGGTGCATTTGGGTGTGAGACTCCTTTGCTGTGTGCCATAGTAAGATGCCTTTTAAGGCCTCTAGTTGATTTGCAAACCTTTTCACACTGAGCACATTTATAAATAATAGCTGGCTCCTCGAATACCTGGCAAAATACAAAATGAAAGAAACAGAGTCAACATGGGGCATTAATTCAGGCATTCATTCATATGTTACATGTATTTTTTATAAGAAACTAAGAATTTGGGCCAGTACTGGAAATTTTTTAAAATTATCAGATTTTGAGTACTCAGAGTTCCTTACAAGTTTCTTAGGGGTTCCATAACAATCTTCATGTTCACTACCCCTACCCTTGTGAGTATTTAAAAACAAGATTGTTTAAGCCTTTCCAATGTTTAGACATACTCAAGTACCTTACGAGTATAATGATACAGGAAACAAGTGAAAGTAAAGTAAAAACGTGTCGAGGATTTCCTTTATCAAAATAAATACTGTAGTTTCTTAGCTTATATTTTCCCAGTACTGGAGTTACTTAATTTTTTGGCGATTTGAGAGTTTCTAATAGGCAGTTTCTTTATATAAAAGAATACGTATATGTTCAGATACAGTACATGATTCATTGTAATTTGTAGGCCTTTGAAAACCCACCATCTGTTGCCTACCCTGTTCTTGTTAAAATTCGTTCACTGGCTGATAGAAAGCAGGTAAATTAAAAGAGCCAAATCTCAAAGTTTTTCAGTTATTAGCCTGTTTTTAAAATTCAATTTTCCTTGTCTTTGCTTTCTATCCCACCATTCCGATTTATAAAATGTTGGGCCTAGTTAATTATAGAAAGTCGTATGTCTACATTATTATCTTTGCGCTTAAAGTACAAAAATGAATGCAAAATACAAACTAAACTTACCTCTAATACGTTAGAGCTTATCAAGTTGGTAAATTCTGCATCTTTTTCAAAGATATCGTCGTCAATAAGACCGAAAATCGCGTCTAAATCATCACCGCTAATAAATGCTTCCTTAGTCGCCATTAGGTTTCGTGTCTTGTTGTGAATTCGATGCACTCTCACGGTCACGTGATCGGCCTGTTCAAGTTCTCAACGGGAAACAAAGGACTCGGACAACGGTGCATTGTTAGCTTCCAGACTAAGTTCTCTCTTGTGTCTATGATTAACACAAAAAGTGTCGATTAACTTACTTTAGTAGCTACATTTTATATTATAAAGAGTATTGCACTCATCGTTCTTTAAAACTTTAGTTTTGCAAGTAACTTCTTTTATAGCACTGTATCAGTGCTGCAACAACCTTTTTTGGAATCATTACTATAGACATTAGTTTTTTCTTAAGTCTTATTTTAGCTTTAATGCATAAACAAACGTCAATTAAATAAATGTTTATTTTCTCAAAGAAAACAAAATATAAACACAAAAAGTGTCGATTAACTTACTCTAATAGCTACAATCTATATTATAAAGAGTATTGCACTCATCGTTCTTTAAAACTTTAGTTTTGCAAGTAACTTCTTTTATAGCACTGTATCAGTGCTGCAACAACCTTTTTTGGAATCATTACAATAGACATTAGTTTTTTCTTAAGTCTTATTTTAGCTTTAATGCATAAACAAACGTCAATTAAATAAATGTTTATTTTCTCAAAGAAAACAAAATATAAACACAAAAAGTGTCGATTAACTTACTCTAATAGCTACAATCTATATTTTAAAGAGTATTGCACGCATCATTCTTTAAAACTTTAGTTTTGCAAGTAACTTCTTTTAAAGCACTATATTAGTGTTGCAACAATCATTTTTGGAAACATTACTATAGACATTACTTTTTTCTTTATTCTTATTTTATCTTTAATGCATAAACAAACCTTAATTAATTAAATGTTTATTTTCTCAAAGAAAACAAAATATAAGCACAAAAAGTGTCGATTAACGTACTCTAATAGCTACATTTTATATTATAAAGAGTATTGCACTCATCGTTCTTTAAAACTCTAGTTTTGCCAGTTACTTCTATATAGCACTGTATCAGTGCTGCAGCAACAATTCTTGGAAACATTACTACAGACATTAGCTTTTTCTTTAGTCTTATTTTAGCTTTAATGCATAAACCAACCTCAATTAATTAAATGCTTATTTTCTCGATTAAAACAAAATATAAACACAAAAAGTGTCGATTAACGTACTTTAGTAGCTTTAATTTATATTTTAAAGAGTATTGCACGCATCATTCTTTAAAACTTTAGTTTTGCAAGTAACTTCTTTTAAAGCACTATATTAGTGTTGCAACAACCATTTTTGGAAACATTACTATAGACATTACTTTTTTCTTTATTCTTATTTTATCTTTAATGCATAAACAAACCTTAATTAATTAAATGTTTATTTTCTCAAAGAAAACAAATTATAAACACAAAAAGTGTCGATTAACGTACTCTAATAGCTACAATCTATATTATAAAGAGTATTGCACTCATCGTTCTTTAAAACTTTAGTTTTGCAAGTAACTTCTTTTATAGCACTATATTAGTGTTGCAACAACAATTTTTGGAAACATTACTATCGACATTAGCTTTTTCTTTAGTCTTATTTTAGCTTTAATGCATAAAGAAACGTCAATTAAATAAATGTTTATTTTCCCAAAGAAAACAAAATATAAACACAAAAAGTGTCGATTAACTTACTTTAGTAGCTACATTTTATATTATAAAGAGTATTGCACTCATCGTTCTTTAAAACTTTAGTTTTGCAAGTAACTTCTTTTATAGCACTGTATCAGTGCTGCAACAACCTTTTTTGGAATCATTACTATAGACATTAGTTTTTTCTTAAGTCTTATTTTAGCTTTAATGCATAAACAAACGTCAATTAAATAAATGTTTATTTTCTCAAAGAAAACAAAATATAAACACAAAAAGTGTCGATTGACTTACTTTAGTAGCTACATTTTATATTATAAAGAGTATTGCACTCATCGTTCTTTAAAACTCTAGTTTTGCCAGTTACTTCTATATAGCACTGTATCAGTGCTGCAGCAACAATTCTTGGAAACATTACTACAGACATTAGCTTTTTCTTTAGTCTTATTTTAGCTTTAATGCATAAACCAACCTCAATTAATTAAATGTTTATTTTCTCAAAGAAAACAAAATATAAACACAAAAAGTGTCGATTAACGTACTTTAGTAGCTTTAATTTATATTATAAACAGTATTGCACCAATCGTTCTTTAACCTTTAGTTCTGCCAGTTACTTCTTTTATAGCACTGTATCAGTGCTGCAGCAACAATTCTTGGAAACATTACTACAGACATTAGCTTTTTCTTTAGTCTTATTTTAGCTTTAATGCATAAACCAACCTCAATTAATTAAATGCTTATTTTCTCGATTAAAACAAAATACAAACAAAAAGTGGGGATTAACGTACCTTACTAGCTACAATTTATAGTATAAAAATTATTGCACCAATCGTTCTTTAACGTTAAGTTCTGCCAGTTATTTCTTTTATAGCACTGTATCAGTGCTGCAACAACCTTTTTTGGAATCATTACTATAGACATTAGTTTTTTCTTAAGTCTTATTTTAGCTTTAGTGCATAAACAAACCTCAATTAATTAAATGTTTATTTTCTCGATTAATACAAAATATAAACATTAAAAGTGTGGATTAACGTACTTTAGTAGATTTAATTTATATAATAAACAGTATTGCACCCATCGTTCTTTAACCTTTAGTTCTGCCAGTTACTTCTTTTATAGCACTGTATCAGTGCTGCAGCAACAATTCTTGGAAACATTACTACAGACATTAGCTTTTTCTTTAGTCTTATTTTAGCTTTAATGCATAAACCAACCTAAATTAATTAAATGTTTATTTTCTCGATTAATACAAAATATAAACATTAAAAGTGTGGATTAACGTACTTTAGTAGATTTAATTTATATTTTAAAGAGTATTGCACTCATCGTTCTTTAAAACTTTAGTTTTGCAAGTAACTTCTTTTATAGCACTATATTAGTGTTGCAACAACAATTTTTGGAAACATTACTATCGACATTAGCTTTTTCTTTAGTCTTATTTTAGCTTTAATGCATAAACAAACGTCAATTAAATAAATGTTTATTTTCTCAATTAAAACAAAATATAAACAAAAAGTGGGGATTAACGTACCTTACTAGCTACAATTTATAGTATAAAAATTATTGCACCAATCGTTCTTTAACGTTAAGTTCTGCCAGTTATTTCTTTTATAGCACTGTATCAGTGCTGCAACAACCTTTTTTGGAATCAATACTATAGACATTAGTTTTTTCTTAAGTCTTATTTTAGCTTTAATGCATAAACAAACGTCAATTAAATAAATGTTTATTTTCTCAAAGAAAACAAAATATAAACACAAAAAGTGTCGATTAACTTACTTTAGTAGCTACATTTTATATTATAAAGAGTATTGCACTCATCGTTCTTTAAAACTTTAGTTTTGCAAGTAACTTCTTTTATAGCACTATATTAGTGTTGCAACAACAATTTTTGGAAACATTACTATCGACATTAGCTTTTTCTTTAGTCTTATTTTAGCTTTAATGCATAAACAAACGTCAATTAAATAAATGTTTATTTTCTCAATTAAAACAAAATATAAACAAAAAGTGGGGATTAACGTACCTTACTAGCTACAATTTATAGTATAAAAATTATTGCACCAATCGTTCTTTAACGTTAAGTTCTGCCAGTTATTTCTTTTATAGCACTGTATCAGTGCTGCAACAACCTTTTTTGGAATCAATACTATAGACATTAGTTTTTTCTTAAGTCTTATTTTAGCTTTAATGCATAAACAAACGTCAATTAAATAAATGTTTATCTTCTCAATTAAAACAAAATATAAACAAAAAGCGGGGTTTAACGTTCGCTATTAGCTACACTCTATATTAAAAACAGTATTACACCAATCGTTCTTTAACGTCTAGTTCTGCCAGTTACTTCTTTTATAGCACTATATTAGCGCTGCAACCACCATTTTTAGAAACATTACTATCGATATTAGTTTTTTCTTTAGTCTTATTTTAGCTTTAATGCATAAACGAACCTTAATTAATGAAATGTTTATTTTCTCAAAGAAAACAAAATATAAACACAAAAAGTGTCGATTAACGTACTTTAGTAGCTTTAATTTATATTATATACAGTATTGCACCCATCGTTCTTTAACCTTTAGTTCTGCCAGTTACTTCTTTTATAGCACTGTATCAGTGCTGCAGCAACAATTCTTGGAAACATTACTACAGACATTAGCTTTTTCTTTAGTCTTATTTTAGCTTTAATGCATAAACCAACCTCAATTAATTAAATGCTTATTTTCTCGATTAAAACAAAATATAAACACAAAAAGTGTCGATTAACGTACTTTAGTAGCTTTAATTTATATTTTAAAGAGTATTGCACGCATCATTCTTTAAAACTTTAGTTTTGCAAGTAACTTCTTTTAAAGCACTATATTAGTGTTGCAACAACCATTTTTGGAAACATTTCTATAGACATTACTTTTTTCTTTATTCTTATTTTATCTTTAATGCATAAACAAACCTTAATTAATTAAATGTTTATTTTCTCAAAGAAAACAAAATATAAACACAAAAAGTGTCGATTAACGTACTCTAATAGCCACAATCTATATTATAAAGAGTATTGCACTCATCGTTCTTTAAAACTTTAGTTTTGCAAGTAACTTCTTTTATAGCACTATATTAGTGTTGCAACAACAATTTTTGGAAACATTACTATCGACATTAGCTTTTTCTTTAGTCTTATTTTAGCTTTAATGCATAAAGAAACGTCAATTAAATAAATGTTTATTTTCTCAAAGAAAACAAAATATAAACACAAAAAGTGTCGATTAACTTACTTTAGTAGCTACATTTTATATTATAAAGAGTATTGCACTCATCGTTCTTTAAAACTTTAGTTTTGCAAGTAACTTCTTTTATAGCACTGTATCAGTGCTGCAACAACCTTTTTTGGAATCATTACTATAGACATTAGTTTTTTCTTAAGTCTTATTTTAGCTTTAATGCATAAACAAACGTCAATTAAATAAATGTTTATTTTCTCAAAGAAAACAAAATATAAACACAAAAAGTGTCGATTAACTTACTCTAATAGCTACAATCTATATTATAAAGAGTATTGCACTCATCGTTCTTTAAAACTTTAGTTTTGCAAGTAACTTCTTTTATAGCACTGTATCAGTGCTGCAACAACCTTTTTTGGAATCATTACTATAGACATTAGTTTTTTCTTAAGTCTTATTTTAGCTTTAATGCATAAACAAACGTCAATTAAATAAATGTTTATTTTCTCAAAGAAAACAAAATATAAACACAAAAAGTGTCGATTAACTTACTCTAATAGCTACAATCTATATTATAAAGAGTATTGCACTCATCGTTCTTTAAAAATTTAGTTTTGCAAGTAACTTCTTTTATAGCACTGTATCAGTGCTGCAGCAACAATTCTTGGAAACATTACTACAGACATTAGCTTTTTCTTTAGTCTTATTTTAGCTTTAATGCATAAACCAACCTCAATTAATTAAATGCTTATTTTCTCGATTAAAACAAAATATAAACACAAAAAGTGTCGATTAACGTACTTTAGTAGCTTTAATTTATATTTTAAAGAGTATTGCACGCATCATTCTTTAAAACTTTAGTTTTGCAAGTAACTTCTTTTAAAGCACTATATTAGTGTTGCAACAACCATTTTTGGAAACATTACTATAGACATTACTTTTTTCTTTATTCTTATTTTATCTTTAATGCATAAACAAACCTTAATTAATTAAATGTTTATTTTCTCAAAGAAAACAAAATATAAACACAAAAAGTGTCGATTAACGTACTCTAATAGCTACAATCTATATTATAAAGAGTATTGCACTCATCTTTCTTTAAAACTTTAGTTAAGCCAGTTACTTCATTTATAGCACTATATTAGCGATGCAACAACCATTTTTGGAAACATTACCATCGACATTAGTTTTTTCTTTAGTCTTATTTTAGCTTTAATGCATAAACAAACGTCAATTAAATAAATGTTTATTTTCTCAATTAAAACAAAATATAAACAAAAAGTGGGGATTAACGTACCTTACTAGCTACAATTTACAGTATAAAAATTATTGCACCAATCGTTCTTTAACGTTAAGTTCTGCCAGTTATTTCTTTTATAGCACTGTATCAGTGCTGCAACAACCTTTTTTGGAATCATTACTATAGACATTAGTTTTTTCTTAAGTCTTATTTTAGCTTTAGTGCATAAACAAACCTCAATTAATTAAATGTTTATTTTCTCGATTAATACAAAATATAAACATTAAAAGTGTGGATTAACGTACTTTAGTAGATTTAATTTATATAATAAACAGTATTGCACCCATCGTTCTTTAACCTTTAGTTCTGCCAGTTACTTCTTTTATAGCACTGTATCAGTGCTGCAGCAACAATTCTTGGAAACATTACTACAGACATTAGCTTTTTCTTTAGTCTTATTTTAGCTTTAATGCATAAACCAACCTCAATTAATTAAATGTTTATTTTCTCGCTTAATACAAAATATAAACATTAAAAGTGTGGATTAACGTACTTTAGTAGATTTAATTTATATTTTAAAGAGTATTGCACTCATCGTTCTTTAAAACTTTAGTTTTGCAAGTAACTTCTTTTATAGCACTATATTAGTGTTGCAACAACCATTTTTGGAAACATTACCATCGTTATTAGCTTTTTCTTTAGTCTTATTTTAGCTTTAATGCATAAACAAACGTCAATTAAATAAATGTTTATTTTCTCAATTAAAACAAAATATAAACAAAAAGTGGGGATTAACGTACCTTACTAGCTACAATTTATAGTATAAAAATTATTGCACCAATCGTTCTTTAACGTTAAGTTCTGCCAGTTATTTCTTTTATAGCACTGTATCAGTGCTGCAACAACCTTTTTTGGAATCAATACTATAGACATTAGTTTTTTCTTAAGTCTTATTTTAGCTTTAATGCATAAACAAACGTCAATTAAATAAATGTTTATTTTCTCAAAGAAAACAAAATATAAACACAAAAAGTGTCGATTAACTTACTTTAGTAGCTACATTTTATATTATAAAGAGTATTGCACTCATCGTTCTTTAAAACTTTAGTTTTGCAAGTAACTTCTTTTATAGCACTATATTAGTGTTGCAACAACAATTTTTGGAAACATTACTATCGACATTAGCTTTTTCTTTAGTCTTATTTTAGCTTTAATGCATAAACAAACGTCAATTAAATAAATGTTTATTTTCTCAATTAAAACAAAATATAAACAAAAAGTGGGGATTAACGTACCTTACTAGCTACAATTTATAGTATAAAAATTATTGCACCAATCGTTCTTTAACGTTAAGTTCTGCCAGTTATTTCTTTTATAGCACTGTATCAGTGCTGCAACAACCTTTTTTGGAATCAATACTATAGACATTAGTTTTTTCTTAAGTCTTATTTTAGCTTTAATGCATAAACAAACGTCAATTAAATAAATGTTTATTTTCTCAAAGAAAACAAAATATAAACACAAAAAGTGTCGATTAACTTACTTTAGTAGCTACATTTTATATTATAAAGAGTATTGCACTCATCGTTCTTTAAAACTTTAGTTTTGCAAGTAACTTCTTTTATAGCACTATATTAGTGTTGCAACAACAATTTTTGGAAACATTACTATCGACATTAGCTTTTTCTTTAGTCTTATTTTAGCTTTAATGCATAAACAAACGTCAATTAAATAAATGTTTATTTTCTCAATTAAAACAAAATATAAACAAAAAGTGGGGATTAACGTACCTTACTAGCTACAATTTATAGTATAAAAATTATTGCACCAATCGTTCTTTAACGTTAAGTTCTGCCAGTTATTTCTTTTATAGCACTGTATCAGTGCTGCAACAACCTTTTTTGGAATCAATACTATAGACATTAGTTTTTTCTTAAGTCTTATTTTAGCTTTAATGCATAAACAAACGTCAATTAAATAAATGTTTATTTTCTCAATTAAAACAAAATATAAACAAAAAGCGGGGTTTAACGTTCGCTATTAGCTACACTCTATATTAAAAACAGTATTACACCAATCGTTCTTTAACGTCTAGTTCTGCCAGTTACTTCTTTTATAGCACTATATTAGCGCTTCAACAACCATTTTTAGAAACATTACTATCGATATTAGTTTTTTCTTTAGTCTTATTTTAGCTTTAATGCATAAACGAACCTTAATTAATGAAATGTCTATTTTCTCAAAGAAAACAAAATATAAACACAAAAAGTGTCGATTAACGTACTTTAGTAGCTTTAATTTATATTATATACAGTATTGCACCCATCGTTCTTTAACCTTTAGTTCTGCCAGTTACTTCTTTTATAGCACTGTATCAGTGCTGCAGCAACAATTCTTGGAAACATTACTACAGACATTAGCTTTTTCTTTAGTCTTATTTTAGCTTTAATGCATAAACCAACCTCAATTAATTAAATGCTTATTTTCTCGATTAAAACAAAATATAAACACAAAAAGTGTCGATTAACGTACTTTAGTAGCTTTAATTTATATTTTAAAGAGTATTGCACGCATCATTCTTTAAAACTTTAGTTTTGCAAGTAACTTCTTTTAAAGCACTATATTAGTGTTGCAACAACCATTTTTGGAAACATTACTATAGACATTACTTTTTTCTTTATTCTTATTTTATCTTTAATGCATAAACAAACCTTAATTAATTAAATGTTTATTTTCTCAAAGAAAACAAAATATAAACACAAAAAGTGTCGATTAACGTACTCTAATAGCCACAATCTATATTATAAAGAGTATTGCACTCATCGTTCTTTAAAACTTTAGTTTTGCAAGTAACTTCTTTTATAGCACTATATTAGTGTTGCAACAACAATTTTTGGAAACATTACCATCGACATTAGCTTTTTCTTTAGTCTTATTTTAGCTTTAATGCATAAAGAAACGTCAATTAAATAAATGTTTATTTTCTCAAAGAAAACAAAATATAAACACAAAAAGTGTCGATTAACTTACTTTAGTAGCTACATTTTATATTATAAAGAGTATTGCACTCATCGTTCTTTAAAACTTTAGTTTTGCAAGTAACTTCTTTTATAGCACTGTATCAGTGCTGCAACAACCTTTTTTGGAATCATTACTATAGACATTAGTTTTTTCTTAAGTCTTATTTTAGCTTTAATGCATAAACAAACGTCAATTAAATAAATGTTTATTTTCTCAAAGAAAACAAAATATAAACACAAAAAGTGTCGATTAACTTACTCTAATAGCTACAATCTATATTATAAAGAGTATTGCACTCATCGTTCTTTAAAACTTTAGTTTTGCAAGTAACTTCTTTTATAGCACTGTATCAGTGCTGCAACAACCTTTTTTGGAATCATTACTATAGACATTAGTTTTTTCTTAAGTCTTATTTTAGCTTTAATGCATAAACAAACGTCAATTAAATAAATGTTTATTTTCTCAAAGAAAACAAAATATAAACACAAAAAGTGTCGATTAACTTACTCTAATAGCTACAATCTATATTATAAAGAGTATTGCACTCATCGTTCTTTAAAAATTTAGTTTTGCAAGTAACTTCTTTTATAGCACTGTATCAGTGCTGCAACAACCTTTTTTGGAATCATTACTATAGACATTAGTTTTTTCTTAAGTCTTATTTTAGCTTTAATGCATAAACAAACGTCAATTAAATAAATGTTTATTTTCTCAAAGAAAACAAAATATAAACACAAAAAGTGTCGATTAACTTACTCTAATAGCTACAATCTATATTTTAAAGAGTATTGCACGCATCATTCTTTAAAACTTTAGTTTTGCAAGTAACTTCTTTTAAAGCACTATATTAGTGTTGCAACAACCATTTTTGGAAACATTACTATATACATTACTTTTTTCTTTATTCTTATTTTATCTTTAATGCATAAACAAACCTTAATTAATTAAATGTTTATTTTCTCAAAGAAAACAAAATATAAACACAAAAAGTGTCGATTAACGTACTCTAATAGCTACATTTTATATTATAAAGAGTATTGCACTCATCGTTCTTTAAAACTCTAGTTTTGCCAGTTACTTCTATATAGCACTGTATCAGTGCTGCAGCAACAATTCTTGGAAACATTACTACAGACATTAGCTTTTTCTTTAGTCTTATTTTAGCTTTAATGCATAAACCAACCTCAATTAATTAAATGCTTATTTTCTCGATTAAAACAAAATATAAACACAAAAAGTGTCGATTAACGTACTTTAGTAGCTTTAATTTATATTTTAAAGAGTATTGCACGCATCATTCTTTAAAACTTTAGTTTTGCAAGTAACTTCTTTTAAAGCACTATATTAGTGTTGCAACAACCATTTTTGGAAACATTACTATAGACATTACTTTTTTCTTTATTCTTATTTTATCTTTAATGCATAAACAAACCTTAATTAATTAAATGTTTATTTTCTCAAAGAAAACAAAATATAAACACAAAAAGTGTCGATTAACGTACTCTAATAGCTACAATCTATATTATAAAGAGTATTGCACTCATCTTTCTTTAAAACTTTAGTTAAGCCAGTTACTTCATTTATAGCACTATATTAGCGATGCAACAACCATTTTTGGAAACATTTCCATCGACATTAGTTTTTTCTTTAGTCTTATTTTAGCTTTAATGCATAAACAAACGTCAATTTAATAAATGTTTATTTTCTCAATTAAAACAAAATATAAACAAAAAGTGGGGATTAATGTACCTTACTAGCTACAATTTATAGTATAAAAATTATTGCACCAATCGTTCTTTAACGTTAAGTTCTGCCAGTTATTTCTTTTATAGCACTGTATCAGTGCTGCAACAACCTTTTTTGGAATCATTACTATAGACATTAGTTTTTTCTTAAGTCTTATTTTAGCTTTAGTGCATAAACAAACCTCAATTAATTAAATGTTTATTTTCTCGATTAATACAAAATATAAACATTAAAAGTGTGGATTAACGTACTTTAGTAGATTTAATTTATATAATAAACAGTATTGCACCCATCGTTCTTTAACCTTTAGTTCTGCCAGTTACTTCTTTTATAGCACTGTATCAGTGCTGCAGCAACAATTCTTGGAAACATTACTACAGACATTAGCTTTTTCTTTAGTCTTATTTTAGCTTTAATGCATAAACCAACCTCAATTAATTAAATGTTTATTTTCTCGATTAATACAAAATATAAACATTAAAAGTGTGGATTAACGTACTTTAGTAGATTTAATTTATATTTTAAAGAGTATTGCACTCATCGTTCTTTAAAACTTTAGTTTTGCAAGTAACTTCTTTTATAGCACTATATTAGTGTTGCAACAACAATTTTTGGAAACATTACTATCGACATTAGCTTTTTCTTTAGTCTTATTTTAGCTTTAATGCATAAACAAACGTCAATTAAATAAATGTTTATTTTCTCAATTAAAACAAAATATAAACAAAAAGTGGGGATTAACGTACCTTACTAGCTACAATTTATAGTATAAAAATTATTGCACCAATCGTTCTTTAACGTTAAGTTCTGCCAGTTATTTCTTTTATAGCACTGTATCAGTGCTGCAACAACCTTTTTTGGAATCAATACTATAGACATTAGTTTTTTCTTAAGTCTTATTTTAGCTTTAATGCATAAACAAACGTCAATTAAATAAATGTTTATTTTCTCAAAGAAAACAAAATATAAACACAAAAAGTGTCGATTAACTTACTTTAGTAGCTACATTTTATATTATAAAGAGTATTGCACTCATCGTTCTTTAAAACTTTAGTTTTGCAAGTAACTTCTTTTATAGCACTATATTAGTGTTGCAACAACAATTTTTGGAAACATTACTATCGACATTAGCTTTTTCTTTAGTCTTATTTTAGCTTTAATGCATAAACAAACGTCAATTAAATAAATGTTTATTTTCTCAATTAAAACAAAATATAAACAAAAAGTGGGGATTAACGTACCTTACTAGCTACAATTTATAGTATAAAAATTATTGCACCAATCGTTCTTTAACGTTAAGTTCTGCCAGTTATTTCTTTTATAGCACTGTATCAGTGCTGCAACAACCTTTTTTGGAATCAATACTATAGACATTAGTTTTTTCTTAAGTCTTATTTTAGCTTTAATGCATAAACAAACGTCAATTAAATAAATGTTTATTTTCTCAATTAAAACAAAATATAAACAAAAAGCGGGGTTTAACGTTCGCTATTAGCTACACTCTATATTAAAAACAGTATTACACCAATCGTTCTTTAACGTCTAGTTCTGCCAGTTACTTCTTTTATAGCACTATATTAGCGCTGCAACAACCATTTTTAGAAACATTACTATCGATATTAGTTTTTTCTTTAGTCTTATTTTAGCTTTAATGCATAAACGAACCTTAATTAATGAAATGTTTATTTTCTCAAAGAAAACAAAATATAAACACAAAAAGTGTCGATTAACGTACTTTAGTAGCTTTAATTTATATTATATACAGTATTGCACCCATCGTTCTTTAACCTTTAGTTCTGCCAGTTACTTCTTTTATAGCACTGTATCAGTGCTGCAGCAACAATTCTTGGAAACATTACTACAGACATTAGCTTTTTCTTTAGTCTTATTTTAGCTTTAATGCATAAACCAACCTCAATTAATTAAATGCTTATTTTCTCGATTAAAACAAAATATAAACACAAAAAGTGTCGAATAACGTACTTTAGTAGCTTTAATTTATATTTTAAAGAGTATTGCACGCATCATTCTTTAAAACTTTAGTTTTGCAAGTAACTTCTTTTAAAGCACTATATCAGTGTTGCAACAACCATTCTTGGAAACATTACTATAGACCTTACTTATTTCTTTATTCTTATTTTATCTTTAATGCATAAACAAACATTGATTAATTAAATGTATATTTTCTCAAAGAAAACTAAATATAAACAAAAAAAGTGTCGATTAACGTACTCTAATAGCCACAATCTATATTATAAAGAGTATTGCACTCATCGTTCTTTAAAACTTTAGTTTTGCAAGTAACTTCTTTCATAGCACTATATTAGTGTTGCAACAACAATTTTTGGAAACATTACTATCGACATTAGCTTTTTCTTTAGTCTTATTTTAGCTTTAATGCATAAAGAAACGTCAATTAAATAAATGTTTATTTTCTCAAAGAAAACAAAATATAAACACAAAAAGTGTCGATTAACTTACTCTAATAGCTACAATCTATATTATAAAGAGTATTGCACTCATCGTTCTTTAAAACTTTAGTTTTGCAAGTAACTTCTTTTATAGCACTGTATCAGTGCTGCAACAACCATTTTTGGAAACATTACCATCGACATTAGTTTTTTCTTTAGTCTTATTTTAGCTTTAATGCATAAACAAACGTCAATTAAATAAATGTTTATTTTCTCGATTAATACAAAATATAAACATTAAAAGTGTGGATTAACGTACTTTAGTAGATTTAATTTATATTTTAAAGAGTATTGCACTCATCGTTCTTTAAAACCTTAGTTTTGCAAGTAACTTCTTTTATAGCACTATATTAGTGTTGCAACAACAATTTTTGGAAACATTACTATCGACATTAGCTTTTTCTTTAGTCTTATTTTAGCTTTAATGCATAAACAAACGTCAATTAAATAAATGTTTATTTTCTCAATTAAAACAAAATATAAACAAAAAGTGGGGATTAACGTACCTTACTAGCTACAATTTATAGTATAAAAATTATTGCACCAATCGTTCTTTAACGTTAAGTTCTGCCAGTTATTTCTTTTATAGCACTGTATCAGTGCTGCAACAACCTTTTTTGGAATCAATACTATAGACATTAGTTTTTTCTTAAGTCTTATTTTAGCTTTAATGCATAAACAAACGTCAATTAAATAAATGTTTATTTTCTCAATTAAAACAAAATATAAACAAAAAGCGGGGTTTAACGTTCGCTATTAGCTACACTCTATATTAAAAACAGTATTACACCAATCGTTCTTTAACGTCTAGTTCTGCCAGTTACTTCTTTTATAGCACTATATTAGCGCTTCAACAACCATTTTTAGAAACATTACTATCGATATTAGTTTTTTCTTTAGTCTTATTTTAGCTTTAATGCATAAACGAACCTTAATTAATGAAATGTTTATTTTCTCAAAGAAAACAAAATATAAATACAAAAAGTGTCGATTAACGTACTTTAGTAGCTTTAATTTATATTATATACAGTATTGCACCCATCGTTCTTTAACCTTTAGTTCTGCCAGTTACTTCTTTTATAGCACTGTATCAGTGCTGCAGCAACAATTCTTGGAAACATTACTACAGACATTAGCTTTTTCTTTAGTCTTATTTTAGCTTTAATGCATAAACCAACCTCAATTAATTAAATGCTTATTTTCTCGATTAAAACAAAATATAAACACAAAAAGTGTCGATTAACGTACTTTAGTAGCTTTAATTTATATTTTAAAGAGTATTGCACGCATCATTCTTTAAAACTTTAGTTTTGCAAGTAACTTCTTTTAAAGCACTATATTAGTGTTGCAACAACCATTTTTGGAAACATTACTATAGACATTACTTTTTTCTTTATTCTTATTTTATCTTTAATGCATAAACAAACCTTAATTAATTAAATGTTTATTTTCTCAAAGAAAACAAAATATAAACACAAAAAGTGTCGATTAACGTACTCTAATAGCCACAATCTATATTATAAAGAGTATTGCACTCATCGTTCTTTAAAACTTTAGTTTTGCAAGTAACTTCTTTTATAGCACTATATTAGTGTTGCAACAACAATTTTTGGAAACATTACTATCGACATTAGCTTTTTCTTTAGTCTTATTTTAGCTTTAATGCATAAAGAAACGTCAATTAAATAAATGTTTATTTTCTCAAAGAAAACAAAATATAAACACAAAAAGTGTCGATTAACTTACTTTAGTAGCTACATTTTATATTATAAAGAGTATTGCACTCATCGTTCTTTAAAACTTTAGTTTTGCAAGTAACTTCTTTTATAGCACTGTATCAGTGCTGCAACAACCTTTTTTGGAATCATTACTATAGACATTAGTTTTTTCTTAAGTCTTATTTTAGCTTTAATGCATAAACAAACGTCAATTAAATAAATGTTTATTTTCTCAAAGAAAACAAAATATAAACACAAAAAGTGTCGATTAACTTACTCTAATAGCTACAATCTATATTATAAAGAGTATTGCACTCATCGTTCTTTAAAACTTTAGTTTTGCAAGTAACTTCTTTTATAGCACTGTATCAGTGCTGCAACAACCTTTTTTGGAATCATTACTATAGACATTAGTTTTTTCTTAAGTCTTATTTTAGCTTTAATGCATAAACAAACGTCAATTAAATAAATGTTTATTTTCTCAAAGAAAACAAAATATAAACACAAAAAGTGTCGATTAACTTACTCTAATAGCTACAATCTATATTATAAAGAGTATTGCACTCATCGTTCTTTAAAAATTTAGTTTTGCAAGTAACTTCTTTTATAGCACTGTATCAGTGCTGCAACAACCTTTTTTGGAATCATTACTATAGACATTAGTTTTTTCTTAAGTCTTATTTTAGCTTTAATGCATAAACAAACGTCAATTAAATAAATGTTTATTTTCTCAAAGAAAACAAAATATAAACACAAAAAGTGTCATTTAACTTACTCTAATAGCTACAATCTATATTTTAAAGAGTATTGCACGCATCATTCTTTAAAACTTTAGTTTTGCAAGTAACTTCTTTTAAAGCACTATATTAGTGTTGCAACAACCATTTTTGGAAACATTACTATATACATTACTTTTTTCTTTATTCCTATTTTATCTTTAATGCATAAACAAACCTTAATTAATTAAATGTTTATTTTCTCAAAGAAAACAAAATATAAACACAAAAAGTGTCGATTAACGTACTCTAATAGCTACATTTTATATTATAAAGAGTATTGCACTCATCGTTCTTTAAAACTCTAGCTTTGCCAGTTACTTCTATATAGCACTGTATCAGTGCTGCAGCAACAATTCTTGGAAACATTACTACAGACATTAGCTTTTTCTTTAGTCTTATTTTAGCTTTAATGCATAAACCAACCTCAATTAATTAAATGCTTATTTTCTCGATTAAAACAAAATATAAACACAAAAAGTGTCGATTAACGTACTTTAGTAGCTTTAATTTATATTTTAAAGAGTATTGCACGCATCATTCTTTAAAACTTTAGTTTTGCAAGTAACTTCTTTTAAAGCACTATATTAGTGTTGCAACAACCATTTTTGGAAACATTACTATAGACATTACTTTTTTCTTTATTCTTATTTTATCTTTAATGCATAAACAAACCTTAATTAATTAAATGTTTATTTTCTCAAAGAAAACAAAATATAAACACAAAAAGTGTCGATTAACGTACTCTAATAGCTACAATCTATATTATAAAGAGTATTGCACTCATCTTTCTTTAAAACTTTAGTTAAGCCAGTTACTTCATTTATAGCACTATATTAGCGATGCAACAACCATTTTTGGAAACATTACCATCGACATTAGTTTTTTCTTTAGTCTTATTTTAGCTTTAATGCATAAACAAACGTCAATTAAATAAATGTTTATTTTCTCAATTAAAACAAAATATAAACATAAAGTGGGGATTAACGTACCTTACTAGCTACAATTTATAGTATAAAAATTATTGCACCAATCGTTCTTTAACGTTAAGTTCTGCCAGTTATTTCTTTTATAGCACTGTATCAGTGCTGCAACAACCTTTTTTGGAATCATTACTATAGACATTAGTTTTTTCTTAAGTCTTATTTTAGCTTTAGTGCATAAACAAACCTCAATTAATTAAATGTTTATTTTCTCGATTAATACAAAATATAAACATTAAAAGTGTGGATTAACGTACTTTAGTAGATTTAATTTATATAATAAACAGTATTGCACCCATCGTTCTTTAACCTTTAGTTCTGCCAGTTACTTCTATATAGCACTGTATCAGTGCTGCAGCAACAATTCTTGGAAACATTACTACAGACATTAGCTTTTTCTTTAGTCTTATTTTAGCTATAATGCATAAACCAACCTCAATTAATTAAATGTTTATTTTCTCGATTAATACAAAATATAAACATTAAAAGTGTGAATTAACGTACTTTAGTAGATTTAATTTATATTTTAAAGAGTATTGCACTCATCGTTCTTTAAAACTTTAGTTTTGCAAGTAACTTCTTTTATAGCACTATATTAGTGTTGCAACAACAATTTTTGGAAACATTACTATCGACATTAGCTTTTTCTTTAGTCTTATTTTAGCTTTAATGCATAAACAAACGTCAATTAAATAAATGTTTATTTTCTCAATTAAAACAAAATATAAACAAAAAGTGGGGATTAACGTACCTTACTAGCTACAATTTATAGTATAAAAATTATTGCACCAATCGTTCTTTAACGTTAAGTTCTGCCAGTTATTTCTTTTATAGCACTGTATCAGTGCTGCAACAACCTTTTTTGGAATCAATACTATAGACATTAGTTTTTTCTTAAGTCTTATTTTAGCTTTAATGCATAAACTAACGTCAATTTAATAAATGTTTATTTTCTCAAAGAAAACAAAATATAAACACAAAAAGTGTCAATTAACGTACTTTAGTAGCATTAATTTATATTATAAACAGTATTGCACTCATCGTTCTTTAAAACTTTAGTTTTGCAAGTAACTTCTTTTATAGCACTGTATCAGTGCTGCAACAACCTTTTTTGGAATCATTACTATAGACATTAGTTTTTTCTTAAGTCTTATTTTAGCTTTAATGCATAAACAAACGTCAATTAAATAAATGTTTATTTTCTCAAAGAAAACAAAATATAAACACAAAAAGTGTCGATTAACTTACTTTAGTAGCTACATTTTATATTATAAAGAGTATTGCACTCATCGTTCTTTAAAACTCTAGTTTTTCCAGTTACTTCTATATAGCACTGTATCAGTGCTGCAGCAACAATTCTTGGAAACATTACTACAGACATTAGCTTTTTCTTTAGTCTTATTTTAGCTTTAATGCATAAACCAACCTCAATTAATTAAATGTTTATTTTCTCAAAGAAAACAAAATATAAACACAAAAAGTGTCGATTAACGTACTTTAGTAGCTTTAATTTATATTATAAACAGTATTGCACCAATCGTTCTTTAACCTTTAGTTCTGCCAGTTACTTCTTTTATAGCACTGTATCAGTGCTGCAGCAACAATTCTTGGAAACATTACTACAGACATTAGCTTTTTCTTTAGTCTTATTTTAGCTTTAATGCATAAACCAACCTCAATTAATTAAATGCTTATTTTCTCGATTAAAACAAAATATAAACACAAAAAGTGTCGATTAACGTACTTTAGTAGCTTTAATTTATATTTTAAAGAGTATTGCACGCATCATTCTTTAAAACTTTAGTTTTGCAAGTAACTTCTTTTAAAGCACTATATTAGTGTTGCAACAACCATTTTTGGAAACATTACTATAGACATTACTTTTTTCTTTATTCTTATTTTATCTTTAATGCATAAACAAACGTCAATTAAATAAATGTTTATTTTCTCAATTAAAACAAAATATAAACATAAAGTGGGGATTAACGTACCTTACTAGCTACAATTTATAGTATAAAAATTATTGCACCAATCGTTCTTTAACGTTAAGTTCTGCCAGTTATTTCTTTTATAGCACTGTATCAGTGCTGCAACAACCTTTTTTGGAATCATTACTATAGACATTAGTTTTTTCTTAAGTCTTATTTTAGCTTTAGTGCATAAACAAACCTCAATTAATTAAATGTTTATTTTCTCGATTAATACAAAATATAAACATTAAAAGTGTGGATTAACGTACTTTAGTAGATTTAATTTATATAATAAACAGTATTGCACCCATCGTTCTTTAACCTTTAGTTCTGCCAGTTACTTCTTTTATAGCACTGTATCAGTGCTGCAGCAACAATTCTTGGAAACATTACTACAGACATTAGCTTTTTCTTTAGTCTTATTTTAGCTTTAATGCATAAACCAACCTCAATTAATTAAATGTTTATTTTCTCAAAGAAAACAAAATATAAACACAAAAAGTGTCGATTAACGTACTTTAGTAGCTTTAATTTATATTATAAACAGTATTGCACCAATCGTTCTTTAACCTTTAGTTCTGCCAGTTACTTCTTTTATAGCACTGTATCAGTGCTGCAGCAACAATTCTTGGAAACATTACTACAGACATTAGCTTTTTCTTTAGTCTTATTTTAGCTTTAATGCATAAACCAACCTCAATTAATTAAATGCTTATTTTCTCGATTAAAACAAAATATAAACACAAAAAGTGTCGATTAACGTACTTTAGTAGCTTTAATTTATATTTTAAAGAGTATTGCACGCATCATTCTTTAAAACTTTAGTTTTGCAAGTAACTTCTTTTAAAGCACTATATCAGTGTTGCAACAACCATTTTTGGAAACATTACTATAGACATTACTTTTTTCTTTATTCTTATTTTATCTTTAATGCATAAACAAACATTGATTAATTAAATGTTTATTTTCTCAAAGAAAACAAAATATAAACACAAAAAGTGTCGATTAACGTACTCTAATAGCTACAATCTATATTATAAAGAGTATTGCACTCATCTTTCTTTAAAACTTTAGTTAAGCCAGTTACTTCATTTATAGCACTATATTAGCGATGCAACAACCATTTTTGGAAACATTACCATCGACATTAGTTTTTTCTTTAGTCTTATTTTAGCTTTAATGCATAAACAAACGTCAATTAAATAAATGTTTATTTTCTCAATTAAAACAAAATATAAACAAAAAGTGGGGATTAACGTACCTTACTAGCTACAATTTATAGTATAAAAATTATTGCACCAATCGTTCTTTAACGTTAAGTTCTGCCAGTTATTTCTTTTATAGCACTGTATCAGTGCTGCAACAACCTTTTTTGGAATCATTACTATAGACATTAGTTTTTTCTTAAGTCTTATTTTAGCTTTAGTGCATAAACAAACCTCAATTAATTAAATGTTTATTTTCTCGATTAATACAAAATATAAACATTAAAAGTGTGGATTAACGTACTTTAGTAGATTTAATTTATATAATAAACAGTATTGCACCCATCGTTCTTTAACCTTTAGTTCTGCCAGTTACTTCTTTTATAGCACTGTATCAGTGCTGCAGCAACAATTCTTGGAAACATTACTACAGACATTAGCTTTTTCTTTAGTCTTATTTTAGCTATAATGCATACACCAACCTCAATTAATTAAATGTTTATTTTCTCGATTAATACAAAATATAAACATTAAAAGTGTGGATTAACGTACTTTAGTAGATTTAATTTATATTTTAAAGAGTATTGCACTCATCGTTCTTTAAAACTTTAGTTTTGCAAGTAACTTCTTTTATAGCACTATATTAGTGTTGCAACAACAATTTTTGGAAACATTACTATCGACATTAGCTTTTTCTTTAGTCTTATTTTAGCTTTAATGCATAAACAAACGTCAATTAAATAAATGTTTATTTTCTCAATTAAAACAAAATATAAACAAAAAGTGGGGATTAACGTACCTTACTAGCTACAATTTATAGTATAAAAATTATTGCACCAATCGTTCTTTAACGTTAAGTTCTGCCAGTTATTTCTTTTATAGCACTGTATCAGTGCTGCAACAACCTTTTTTGGAATCAATACTATAGACATTAGTTTTTTCTTAAGTCTTATTTTAGCTTTAATGCATAAACAAACGTCAATTAAATAAATGTTTATTTTCTCAAAGAAAACAAAATATAAACACAAAAAGTGTCGATTAACTTACTTTAGTAGCTACATTTTATATTATAAAGAGTATTGCACTCATCGTTCTTTAAAACTTTAGTTTTGCAAGTAACTTCTTTTATAGCACTATATTAGTGTTGCAACAACAATTTTTGGAAACATTACTATCGACATTAGCTTTTTCTTTAGTCTTATTTTAGCTTTAATGCATAAACAAACGTCAATTAAATAAATGTTTATTTTCTCAATTAAAACAAAATATAAACAAAAAGTGGGGATTAACGTACCTTACTAGCTACAATTTATAGTATAAAAATTATTGCACCAATCGTTCTTTAACGTTAAGTTCTGCCAGTTATTTCTTTATAGCACTGTATCAGTGCTGCAACAACCTTTTTTGGAATCATTACTATAGACATTAGTTTTTTCTTAGGTCTTATTTTAGCTTTCCTGAATAAACAAACATCGATTAATTAAATGTTTATTTTCTCAAAGAAAACAAAATATAAACACAAAAAGTGTCGATTAACGTACTTTAGTAGCTTTAATGTAGCTTTAATTTGTATTGTAAAGAGTATAGCATTCATCGTTCTTTAAAACTCTAGTTTTGCCAGTAACTTCTATATAGCACTATATTAGTGCTGCAACAACCATTTTTGGAAACATTACTATAGACATTAGTTTTTTCTTTAGTCTTATTTTAGCTTTACTGCATAAACAAACATCGATTAATTAAATGTTCATTTTTTCAAAGAAAATAAAATATAAACATAAAAAGTGTCGATTCACGTACTTAAGTAGCTAAAATTTATATTATAAACAGTCTTGCACTCATCGTTCTTTAAAATTTTAGTTTAGCCAGTATAAATGAAGTGTCATTTATAGCACTATATTAGTGCTGCAACAACCATTATTGGAAACATTACTATAGACATTAGTTTTTTCTTTAGTCTTATTTTAGCTTTACTGCATAAATAAACATCGATTATTAAATGTTTATTTTCTCAAAGAAAACAAAATATAAACACAAAAAGTGTCGATTAATGTACTTTAGTAGCTACAATTTATATTATAAAGAGTATTGCACTCATCGTTCTTTAAAACTTTAGTTTTGCAAGTAACTTCTTTTATAGCACTATATTAGTGTTGCAACAACCATTTTTGGAAATATTTGTATAGACATTAGTTTTTTCTTTAGTCTTATTTTAGCTTTATTGCATAAACAAAGGTCAATTAAATAAATGTTTATTTTCTCCATTAAAACAAAATATAAAAAAAAGTGGGGATTAACGTACCTTACTAGCTACAATTTATAGTATAAAAATTATTGCACCAATCGTTCTTTAACGTTAAGTTCTGCCTGTTATTTCTTTTATAGCACTGTATCAGTGCTGCAACAACCTTTTTTGGAATCATTACTATAGACATTAGTTTTTTCTTAAGTCTTATTTTAGCTTTAGTGCATAAACAAACCTCAATTAATTAAATGTTTATTTTCTCGATTAATACAAAATATAAACATTAAAAGTGTGGATTAACGTACTTTAGTAGATTTAATTTATATTTTAAAGAGTATTGCACTCATCGTTCTTTAAAACTTTAGTTTTGCAAGTAACTTCTTTTATAGCACTATATTAGTGTTGCAACAACAATTTTTGGAAACATTACTATAGACATTAGTTTTTTCTTTAGTCTCATTTTAGCTTTAATGCATAAACAAACGTCAATTAAAAAATAAATGTTTATTTTCTCAATTAAAACAAAATATAAACATGAAAAGTGTGGATTAACGTACCTTACTAGCTACAATTTATATTATAAAGAGCATCGCACTCATCGTTCTTTAAAACTTTAGTTTTGCAAGTAACTTCTTTTATAGCACTAAATTAGTGTTGCAACAACAATTTTTGGAAACATTACTATAGACATTAGTTTTTTCTTTAGTCTCATTTTAGCTTTAATGCATAAACAAACGTCAATTAAAAAATAAATGTTTATTTTCTCAATTAAAACAAAATATAAACATGAAAAGTGTGGATTAACGTACCTTACTAGCTACAATTTATATTATAAAGAGCATCGCACTCATCGTTCTTTAAAACTCTAGTTTTGCCAGTTACTTCTATATAGCACTATATTAGTGCTGCAACAACCATTTTTGGAAACATTACTTTAGACATTAGTTTTTTCTTTAGTCTTATTTTAGCTTTACTGCATAAACAAACATCAATTAATTAAATTTTTTCTTTTCTCAAAGAAAACAAAATATAAACACAAAAAGTGTCAATTAACGTACTTTAGTAGCTACAATATATATCATAAAGAGTATTGCACTAATCGTTCTTTAAAACGTTAGTTTAGCCAGTTACTTCATTTATAGCACTATATTAGCGCTGCAACAACCTTTTTTGGAATCATTACTATAGACATTAGTTTTTTCTTTAGTCTTATTTTAGCTTTAATGCATAAACAAACGTCAATTAAATAAATGTTTATTTTCTCAATTAAAACAAAATATAAACAAAAAGCGGGGTTTAACGTTCGCTATTAGCTACACTCTATATTAAAAACAGTATTACACCCATCGTTCTTTAACGTCTAGTTCTGCCAGTTACTTCTTTTATAGCACTATATTAGCGCTGCAACAACCATTTTTAGAAACATTACTATCGATATTAGTTTTTTCTTTAGTCTTATTTTAGCTTTAATGCATAAACGAACCTTAATTAATGAAATGTTTATTTTCTCAAAGAAAACAAAATATAAACACAAAAAGTGTCGATTAACGTACTTTAGTAGCTTTAATTTATATTATATACAGTATTGCACCCATCGTTCTTTAACCTTTAGTTCTGCCAGTTACTTCTTTTATAGCACTGTATCAGTGCTGCAGCAACAATTCTTGGAAACATTACTACAGACATTAGCTTTTTCTTTAGTCTTATTTTAGCTTTAATGCATAAACCAACCTCAATTAATTAAATGCTTATTTTCTCGATTAAAACAAAATATAAACACAAAAAGTGTCGATTAACGTACTTTAGTAGCTTTAATTTATATTTTAATGAGTATTGCACGCATCATTCTTTAAAACTTTAGTTTTGCAAGTAACTTCTTTTAAAGCACTATATTAGTGTTGCAACAACCATTTTTGGAAACATTACTATAGACATTACTTTTTTCTTTATTCTTATTTTATCTTTAATGCATAAACAAACCTTAATTAATTAAATGTTTATTTTCTCAAAGAAAACAAAGTATAAACACAAAAAGTGTCGATTAACGTACTCTAATAGCTACAATCTATATTATAAAGAGTATTGCACTCATCGTTCTTTAAAACTTTAGTTAAGCCAGTTACTTCATTTATAGCACTATATTAGCGATGCAACAACCATTTTTGGAAACATTACCATCGACATTAGTTTTTTCTTTAGTCTTATTTTAGCTTTAATGCATAAACAAACGTCAATTAAATAAATGTTTATTTTCTCAATTAAAACAAAATATAAACATGAAAAGTGTGGATTAACGTACTTTAGTAGCTTTAATTTATATAATAAACAGTATTGCACCCATCGTTCTTTAACCTTTAGTTCTGCCAGTTACTTCTTTTATAGCACTGTATCAGTGCTGCAGCAACAATTCTTGGAAACATTACTACAGACATTAGCTTTTTCTTTAGTCTTATTTTAGCTTTAATGCATAAACCAACCTCAATTAACTAAATGTTTATTTTCTCAAAGAAAACAAAATATAAACACAAAAAGTGTCGATTAACGTACTTTAGTAGCTTTAATTTATATTATAAACAGTATTGCACCAATCGTACTTTAACCTTTAGTTCTGCCAGTTACTTCTTTTATAGCACTGTATCAGTGCTGCAGCAGCAATTCTTGGAAACATTACTACAGACATTAGCTTTTTCCTTAGTCTTATTTTAGCTTTAATGCATAAACAAACCTCAATTAATTAAATGTTTATTTTCTCGATTAAAACAAAATATAAACACAAAAAGTGTCGATTAACGTACTTTAGTAGCTTTAATTTATATTTTAAAGAGCATTCGCTGTTCTTTAAAACTTTAGTTTTGCCAGTAACTTCTCTTATAGCACTATATTATTGCTGCAACAACCATTTTTGGAAACATTACTATAGACATTAGTTTTTTCTTTAGTCTTATTTTAGCTTTACTGCATAAACAAACATCAATTAATTAAATTTTTTCTTTTCTCAAAGAAAACAAAATATAAACACAAAAAGTGTCAATTAACGTACTTTAGTAGCTACAATATATATCATAAAAAGTATTGCACTAATCGTTCTTTAAAACGTTAGTTTAGCCAGTTACTTCATTTATAGCACTATATTAGCGCTGCAACAACCTTTTTTGGAATCATTACTATAGACATTAGTTTTTTCTTTAGTCTTATTTTAGCTTTAATGCATAAACAAACGTCAATTAAATAAATGTTTATTTTCTCAATTAAAACAAAATATAAACAAAAAGCGGGGTTTAACGTTCGCTATTAGCTACACTCTATATTAAAAACAGTATTACACCCATCGTTCTTTAACGTCTAGTTCTGCCAGTTACTTCTTTTATAGCACTATATTAGCGCTGCAACAACCATTTTTAGAAACATTACTATCGACATTAGTTTTTTCTTTAGTCTTATTTTAGCTTTAATGCATAAACGAACCTTAATTAATGAAATGTTTATTTTCTCAAAGAAAACAAAATATAAACACAAAAAGTGTCGATTAACGTACTTTAGTAGCTTTAATTTATATTATAAACAGTATTGCACCCATCGTTCTTTAACCTTTAGTTCTGCCAGTTACTTCTTTTATAGCACTGTATCAGTGCTGCAGCAACAATTCTTGGAAACATTACTACAGACATTAGCTTTTTCTTTAGTCTTATTTTAGCTTTAATGCATAAACCAACCTCAATTAATTAAATGTTTATTTTCTCAAAGAAAACAAAATATAAACACAAAAAGTGTCGATTAACGTACTCTAATAACTAAAATCAAAATTATAAAGAGTATTGCACTCATCGTTCTTTAAAACTTTAGTTAAGCCAGTTACTTCATTTATAGCACTATATTAGCGATGCAACAACCATTTTTGGAAGCATTACCATCGACATTAGTTTTTTCTTTAGTCTTATTTTAGCTTTAATGCATAAACAAACGTCAATTAAATAAATGTTTATTTTCTCAATTAAAACAAAATATAAACAAAAAGTGGGGATTAACGTACCTTACTAGCTACAATTTATAGTATAAAAATTATTGCACCAATCGTTCTTTAACGTTAAGTTCTGCCAGTTATTTCTTTTATAGCACTATATTAGTGCTGCAACAACCATTTTTGGAAACATTACTATAGACATTAGTTTTTTCTTTAGTCTTATTTTAGCTTTAGTGCATAAACAAACCTCAATTAATTAAATGTTTATTTTCTCGATTAAAACAAAATATAAACATTAAAAGTGTGGATTAACGTACTTTAGTAGATTTAATTTATATTTTAAAGAGTATTGCACTCATCGTTCTTTAAAACTTTAGTTTTGCAAGTAACTTCTTTTATAGCACTATATTAGTGTTGCAACAACAATTTTTGGAAACATTACTATAGACATTAGTTTTTTCTTTAGTCTCATTTTAGCTTTAATGCATAAACAAACATCAATTAAATAAATGTTTATTTTCTCAATTAAAACAAAATATAAACATGAAAAGTGTGGATTAACGTACCTTACTAGCTACAATTTATATTATAAAGAGCATCGCACTCATCGTTCTTTAAAACTCTAGTTTTGCCAGTTACTTCTATATAGCACTATATTAGTGCTGCAACAACCATTTTTGGAAACATTACTTTAGACTTTAGTTTTTTCTTTAGTCTTATTTTAGCTTTACTGCATAAACAAACATCAATTAATTAAATTTTTTCTTTTCTCAAAGAAAACAAAATATAAACACAAAAAGTGTCAATTAACGTACTTTAGTAGCTACAATATATATCATAAAAAGTATTGCACTAATCGTTCTTTAAAACGTTAGTTTAGCCAGTTACTTCATTTATAGCACTATATTAGCGCTGCAACAACCTTTTTTGGAATCATTACTATAGACATTAGTTTTTTCTTTAGTCTTATTTTAGCTTTAATGCATAAACAAACGTCAATTAAATAAATGTTTATTTTCTCAATTAAAACAAAATATAAACATAAAAAGTGTGGATTAACGTACCTTACTAGCTACAATTTATATTATAAAGAGCATCGCACTCATCGTTCTTTAAAACTCTAGTTTTGCCAGTTACTTCTATATAGCACTATATTAGTGCTGCAACAACCATTTTTGGAAACATTACTTTAGACTTTAGTTTTTTCTTTAGTCTTATTTTAGCTTTAGTGCATAAACAAACCTCAATTAATTAAATGTTTATTTTCTCGATTAATACAAAATATAAACATTAAAAGTGTGGATTAACGTACTTTAGTAGATTTAATTTATATCTTAAAGAGTATTGCACTCATCGTTCTTTAAAACTTTAGTTTTGCAAGTAACTTCTTTTATAGCACTATATTAGTGTTGCAACAACAATTTTTGGAAACATTACTATAGACATTAGTTTTTTCTTTAGTCTCATTTTAGCTTTAATGCATAAACAAACGTCAATTAAATAAATGTTTATTTTCTCAATTAAAACAAAATATAAACATGAAAAGTGTGGATTAACGTACTTTAGTAGCTACAATATATATCATAAAAAGTATTGCACGCATCATTCTTTAAAACTTTAGTTTTGCAAGTAACTTCTTTTAAAGCACTATATTAGTGTTGCAACAACCATTTTTGGAAACATTACTATAGACATTACTTTTTTCTTTATTCTTATTTTATCTTTAATGCATAAACAAACCTTAATTAATTAAATGTTTATTTTCTCAAAGAAAACAAAATATAAACACAAAAAGTGTCGATTAACGTACTCTAATAGCTACAATCTATATTATAAAGAGTATTGCACTCATCGTTCTTTAAAACTTTAGTTAAGCCAGTTACTTCATTTATAGCACTATATTAGCGATGCAACAACCATTTTTGGAAACATTACCATCGACATTAGTTTTTTCTTTAGTCTTATTTTAGCTTTAATGCATAAACAAACGTCAATTAAATAAATGTTTATTTTCTCAATTAAAACAAAATATAAACATGAAAAGTGTGGATTAACGTACTTTAGTAGCTTTAATTTATATAATAAACAGTATTGCACCCATCGTTCTTTAACCTTTAGTTCTGCCAGTTACTTCTTTTATAGCACTGTATCAGTGCTGCAGCAACAATTCTTGGAAACATTACTACAGACATTAGCTTTTTCTTTAGTCTTATTTTAACTTTAATGCATAAACAAACCTCAATTAATTAAATGTTTATTTTCTCAAAGAAAACAAAATATAAACACAAAAAGTGTCGATTAACGTACTTTAGTAGCTTTAATTTATATTATAAACAGTATTGCACCCATCGTTCTTTAACCTTTAGTTCTGCCAGTTACTTCTTTTATAGCACTGTATCAGTGCTGCAGCAACAATTCTTGGAAACATTACTACAGACATTAGCTTTTTCTTTAGTCTTATTTTAGCTTTAATGCATAAACCAACCTCAATTAATTAAATGCTTATTTTCTCGATTAAAACAAAATATAAACACAAAAAGTGTCGATTAACGTACTTTAGTAGCTTTAATTTATATTTTAAAGAATATTGCACGCATCATTCTTTAAAACTTTAGTTTTGCAAGTAACTTCTTTTAAAGCACTATATTAGTGTTGCAACAACCATTTTTGGAAACATTACTATAGACATTACTTTTTTCTTTATTCTTATTTTATCTTTAATGCATAAACAAACCTTAATTAATTAAATGTTTATTTTCTCAAAGAAAACAAAATATAAACACAAAAAGTGTCGATTAACGTACTCTAATAGCTACAATCTATATTATAAAGAGTATTGCACTCATCGTTCTTTAAAACTTTAGTTAAGCCAGTTACTTCATTTATAGCACTATATTAGCGATGCAACAACCATTCTTGGAATTATTACTATAGACATTAGCTTTTTCTTTAGTCTCATTTTAGCTTTACTGCATGTAGCCACGAATCTCTACAGCATCGCTACAGGGGAATTTTCCAACTCACATCCAAAGCCCAAAACCCAAGAACCAAAGCAATAATAACCACTGGCTTTAGGCTTAAAATGATGCGGTTTGCTACAATAAATTAAACTCAAATCAACTTCAAATAGACCAAATATACGCATAAACGAAGCATAATCAAAACGAATAAGAAACTAACGAATAATGCATACACAAGGAATAACGAAGAATACAGAATACGAAGAAATTAATACAATACAACAGGGTTAATTATACTTACAAACTTTATTTCCTCGTAGCTATAAAGGCTCAGCAAAATCCAAAGCAAATGCCACTGCGTGCTGCCAAAGTTTCTTCGTGTCCCGGTCTTCTATCATGTTCACCTTCACTGTCTCTAGAAGCCCCGAAAGCAAGGCGCGCTTCGCTTTTATAGCTACGAGCATCGAACCGAGGCTTACAACTACGCTACGTGTCACTATATTACTGAACCAAATGAACAAAACAACTATACGACGTAAACAACTTAACAGATGAAAAACAACCAAATTTAATACACAGGGGACAACAGGTCCCGTGTCCCTAGAGTACATTTGTGCGTCACATCCGGCCCCAAACAGTGGACCAGACGGTAACTGTTTCCTTCTCTTGATCTCAAGCACAAATATCCTTCTCATCTATTTTCTCTATCTTCCGCTGCCTCAAGAAGGCATAGCTTGTCTATAGGTCGCAAAAGTTCTGATTTGCTTGTCTTCACCTTCACAGAACGAACCAGACCGTCTCTTCCCTTTGTCACCTCAGTCACTCTTCCCAAAGGCCAAGAACCTCTTGGTAATGATTCATCCATCACCAAAACAATGTCATCGACGGCTAAGTTTCGCTTGACAGTTTGCCATTTTTGTCTCATCTGCAATATAGGTAAGTACTCTCTCGTCCATCTTCTCCAAAAAATGTCAGCAAGATATTGCACTTGTCTCCATCTTCTTCTTGAATAGCTATCAGATTTCACGAAAATGCCAGGTGAAAAACATTCATTTGATTTCAGAAGCAAAAGATGGTTTGGTGTCAGGGCATTGGCATCTTTTGGGTCATCGGACACTTTGGTTAATGGTCTTCCATTGATGATCGACTCAATCTCGCAGAAGAGGGTCTGAAGTCCTTCGTCATCCAGCAGCTGCTCTCGAAGAAGTGCCTGCATTATCTTTCTTGTTGATCTGATGATTCGTTCCCATACTCCACCCATATGAGAAGCTTTTGGAGGGTTTGGAATCCATTTGATTTCCTGCTGCAGAAAGTGCTGATGTAGTTTGTCTTTATTCCATTGATCTATTGCTTCCTTGAGTTCACGATTGCCACCAACAAAGTTTGTTCCATTGTCAGATCTCATTTCTTGTGGTCGACCTCTTCTTGACATGAAGCGTCTTAATGCATGAATGAAGGAATCTGTATCCATACCATGAATTACTTCGATATGCACAGCACGAACTGCCAAACATGTGAAAAGTACACCATACCTTTTTTCTTGACAACGTCTTCTTTTCACCATGAACGGTCCAAAACAGTCGTATCCAACAAACGTAAATGGAGGCATACCAGGATTGACTCGATCTGGTGGTAAATCTGCCATCTTTTGCAGGCCAGGCTTCTGTAATCTCTTCTTGCAATCAAAGCATTCATTGATTATCTTACGAACTGGAACTCTTGCCTTCACTATCCAAAATCTTTCCCTGATCAGTGAGAGAACATGCTCAACGCCAGAATGCCCAGACTTGTGATGGTAGTGTCTGACTATCAGATTAACAATGTGGTGCTGCTTCGGAAGTATAACGGGATGTTTCGCTTCGTCAGATAATGCTGCATGCTTTAGACGGCCACCAACGCAAAGCAGTTCTCCAAACAGCACTGGATCCAGTCTTCGCAAAGAGCTAGATTTGGACACAACAACTCTTGATCTCAGCTTGTTCATTTCATCTTGATATGCTTCTCTTTGTACGTGCCATAAAATGCATTTTTCAGCTTGTTGTATCTCTTCGACTGTCAGTTGACCAGTGCTAACCAACTGATTCGCTGCATCGCGTATGTTACTTCGCAACCATTGTTTAAAACGGAGAATCCATGCAACAGCTTTCTTCAGTCGCATCCAGTCAGAAAATTTCAGAAACATTAGAGAAATGATGCTTGCTTCTTTCTCGTCGTTGACTGCAAATGACCGCACTTTCTTTTTCAGCTCAACGTCATCATCAGGGATTTCATCAATTTCCGGCTTCACTAGCCATGATCTTTCACTCTGCCATAGAAATGGGGGACCCTGAATCCATCTGGAGCTACTTGACAACTGGTGAGCATGCAAGCCTCTTGAAGCGTCGTCTGCAGGATTCGAAGCCGTGTCGATGTACCTCCATTGTTCTGGGTCAGAGCCATCATGTATGATTGCCAGCCTGTTTGCAACGAATGTCTGGAATCTTCTGTTTTCATTGTATATGTACCTCAAAACTGCTTGGCTATCAGTCCAAAAGATTGATTTGTTGATTTCGCAGTCGAGCTCCTTTCTGATCATTTGGTCCAATTTCACTGCCACTGTAGCTGCTGATAACTCAAGACGTGGAATTGTCATATACTTCAAAGGGGATAGTCGTGACTTTCCAGTTACGAATGCACAGTGAACCGCGCCTTTGTTGTTAGTCATTCTGATGTATGAGACTGCTCCATAACCTGCTTCAGAAGCATCTGAGAAATGGTGTAGCTCTGTCATGTTTGGTTCACCAAATGTTTCTGGCTTGAAGCATCTGTCAACAGAAAATTCTTGAAGTGTTTGTAGTTCTGCAAGCCATTGCTTCCAACATTGAAGTTCTTCTTCTGGGGCAGGATCATCCCATGCAAGCTTCTTCCGACATAACTGATGTAGAATCATCTTTGCTCGAAGGATAAACGGTGAGACAAATCCAAGGGGGTCATACACTGATGATACGATGCTCAATATACCTCGTCTTGTGTCTGGTTTGTCCTTGAAACCAATGTTGTATTGAAATTTATCTTTTTCTGTATTCCATTGGAGACCCAAGGCTCTTTCAGTTGGGAGCGTGTCCTTTTCAAAATCTACATTCTTCAGTTCCTTTGATAACTCAGAGTCTGGAATGACCTCCAATACTTCTCGCTTGTTACTTGTCCACTTCGTCAGATGGAATCCTCCATGAGATAGCAGCTCAGTAACTTCTTTGTACATTTTGATTGCAGATTGTGTATCCTTGACTGACTTCAACAGGTCATCCACGTAGAAATTTCTGCGCACAGTTTCAGTGACTTCAAAGGCATATCGGTCTGCATTGTCGACAGCTGTCTTCCTCAGAGCATAGCTTGCACAGCATGGCGACCATACACCACCAAACAAATGGACGAGCATCTGATACTCTTCTGGATCTTTGCTTAAATCACCATGGGGAAACCAAAGGAAGCGCAATGCATCAACATCATTTGGGTGAACACGTACCTGATGGAACATGGATTCAACATCTGCCATCAGTGCCACTGATTCTTGACGGAATCGGAGTAAAACGCCAACAAGTGAATTCGTGAAGTCAGGGCCTTGCAGTACATTGTCATTCAGTGATTTCCCACGGTATGTTGCTGCACAGTCGAAAACTATTCTGACTTTCTCGGGCTTCTTCGGATTGAGCACATTGTGATGTGGTAGATACCAAACCGCTCCATCATTTCTACTGATCTGATCTTGAGGAACCTTTCTTGCGTGGTCTTTCACCATGAGATCATCAATAAAGTTGGTATACTTCTCACAGAGGCAACATCCCTTGACAACTTCCTCTTCAGGTGTTTCAGTCTGTGTTCCGCCACTGATTTGTTGTTTGGCAGACATGGTTGGATGTCTCTCCACGGTATAGCAAGTTGATAATGCCCATCAACAAGTTTGGCTGTGTCATCGAGTACTGCTAGTGCCTTCTTATCTTCCATCGACATCGCTTTGCAGTTGTTGTCAGCAGTTGATTCACAAAAGTCACGATTGATGTACTGCTTGAATTGTTTCTCTAACGTGTCATCATTTTCGCAGGAAGAAATGAGATAGCATTGCTTACGGTTTTTACCATATCTCCAAAGTGGTCCATTAAGCGTCCAACCGAATTTCGTCTTCACTGCATAAGGTCCACCATTTTGTGCTCTTCTAATCTCTTCTGGTTGCAACGCCTCTGGCACATCCACACCAATAAGGAGACCAACATCTTGATTCGCAAGTGCCCTTGGGACTGTTACACCATGCAGGTAGGGCCAATTGTCTACATCATCTTGCTTTGTGATTGATTCCAATGACACATTCAGTTTCTTCACAGAGAAGGCATTTGGGACTTCAATCATGACATTCTCGTCCAGATCCATGACATCCAAGTTGACCATGACACATTCATGTTGCTCTTCATTGTTAACTGTAGCCAAAGACATTTTGCATCGTGTTCCAGAGATTCCAAGCTTCTTCAAGATGTCCTCTGTGCAGAATGAAGCAGTTGAGCCAGTATCTAGCATAGCATATGTACATATCACCTTGCTCTGTCCATTTCCTTTGATCTTTACTGGCACAATTGTCAATCCTTTGCTACATCCGGCCCCAGTGTGCATATTCGATCCAACAAACTGACTTTGATTTGTTCTTCTGGACTGCTGCTGATCTGTAGCTGCTCCAGATATTGTTGTCTCTCGACGTTTCTTCTCGAAAGCCATAACTGCTTCATGTAACGATGTCATGTGTTTTCTTCTCAAAGGACAACCAGGCACTTTGCATTCGTTTCGACGCTTGCAGCCAGCTGAGAAGTGACTCGAAGACAAACAGTTGTCACACAGTTTGCGAGAACGAATTAATTGGAGTTGTTCCACGCCAGTTTTGCCTTTGAAATCTTCACATACTTCTAGTTTATGCTTGCCTTCACAAAGATAGCATCTTGCATTGCCTTCATTGTCATTTGGTTTCTGGTCAGCATTTGTCTGGATGTTGAAGTTCACGTGCCTGCTGTGGCTTGACTTATCAGCAACATGTCCAGGTCGTCTCATGCGTTTGTCCCTTGTTGCCTGCTTATTGCCATCCCTTTCCATGAGTGCACCAAATACAGGGTCGTTCTTTTCAACAGCTACCATTCTCACCAATTTTCTAACATCTTCGATGTTTGGGTTGTGTCCACGCTCTCGGAATTCATAAACCCTTGATTGCCAGCGAGATTTGACGAAGCCAGGACATCTCTCCAGAATCTTCACTAAGCAGTCTTCATTGTTGACTTGATTCAGTCTCCCTGTTGCCTTGAGTGTAAGTTCACAATTGTGTAAATCATCTGCCAGATCAATCAATGCTTCTCGATCACCAGGTTTTATCATTGGTCCATTCGTCACTTTGCATATCCAAGAATTAGTCACTTTGTACACATTTCCAAATCTTTCTGCCAGCAACTTCTTGGCCTCCTTGTATCCTTCTGATGGGCTCAGCAAAATGCAATTTTCTATCACCTTCTTTGCCTTTCCAGTACAGTATTGAATGAGAAGTTGAAGCTGCCTGCTAGAATCACAAAGATCTTTTTCCACATTATTTTCAAAGGATTTTATGAAAGAGAAATATTTTAAAGGATCACCATCAAATGTCATCAGTTCAGATTTTGGTAGCAATGTTGCAGCAGCTAATTTACGCATAGTTTCAAGATATTCAATACCTGAGTCATTTATTTCATTTTGCATGGAGATGCTTTCTTCTGGGGAAACATTCATGTCATGGTGCTGCAGTGATTCTTGTTGCATGCAAGGAAATGGTAACTGTGAAGGAGCACCAAAATCATGATCTTGTTCACCACTGCGCGACACACCAGGCATGGGAAACTGTGGAGGAGCGGACTGGACATGGGGATTCACTGGCTCACCAAAGGACTGACTCACTGACAACTGAGGAGGAGCACCAATCACATGACCTTGAACGCCACTGCGTGAGATGACACTGCGCGACACACCAGGCATCTGCAACTGTGGAGGAGCGGACTGGACATGGGGATTCACTGGCTCACCAAAGGACTGACTCACTGACAACTGAGGAGGAGCACCAATCACATGACCTTGAACGCCACTGCGTGAGATGACACTGCGCGACACACCAGGCATCTGCAACTGTGGAGGAGCGGACTGGACATGGGGATTCACTGGCTCACCAAAGGACTGACTCACTGACAACTGAGGAGGAGCACCAATCACATGACCTTGAACGCCACTGCGTGAGATGACACTGCGCGACACACCAGGCATCTGCAACTGTGGAGGAGCGGACTGGACATGGGGATTCACTGGCTCACCAAAGGACTGACTCACTGACAACTGAGGAGGAGCACCAATCACATGACCTTGAACGCCACTGCGTGAGATGACACTGCGCGACACACCAGGCATCTGCAACTGTGGAGGAGCGGACTGGACATGGGGATTCACTGGCTCACCAAAGGACTGACTCACTGACAACTGAGGAGGAGCACCAATCACATGACCTTGAACGCCACTGCGTGAGATGACACTGCGCGACACACCAGGCATCTGCAACTGTGGAGGAGCGGACTGGACATGGGGATTCACTGGCTCACCAAAGGACTGACTCACTGACAACTGAGGAGGAGCACCAATCACATGACCTTGAACGCCACTGCGTGAGATGACACTGCGCGACACACCAGGCATCTGCAACTGTGGAGGAGCGGACTGGACATGGGGATTCACTGGCTCACCAAAGGACTGACTCACTGACAACTGAGGAGGAGCACCAATCACATGACCTTGAACGCCACTGCGTGAGATGACACTGCGCGACACACCAGGCATCTGCAACTGTGGAGGAGCGGACTGGACATGGGGATTCACTGGCTCACCAAAGGACTGACTCACTGACAACTGAGGAGGAGCACCAATCACATGACCTTGAACGCCACTGCGTGAGATGACACTGTGCGACACACCAGGCATGGGCAACTGTGGAGGAGCGGAGTGTACATGGGGGTTGACTTGTCCACGTCCAACATACGGAGTTGCAGACTGAGCATGTGATATCACGGTCTCAAAATCATTGCAAACTTCATCCTCTGCTTCAAGTTTCCTCAACTGTATCTCCATTTCCAAATCCTCTCTTTGTTGTTGCAACTGTATCTCTCGATTTGCAAGTGACTGTTTCATCTTCAAAAATGATGCCTCTGCCATCAACGATGCCCTTCTTGTAGCATTTGTCAATCGTGTTTCCTGTAGAAGTCGCTCACTGGAACGCATCGATGATCTAGAAGACTTACAAGAATCATTAGTAGAATGAATTTGGCTTACCGAGTCTTCAGGGGTAATATCATGCTCTCTGTCTGCTTGACCAGGCTGCTGAATTTGCTCAAAACGTAGGGCTATACGGTCTTTCATCGCCAGAAATCTCACTTCGGCTTCGTGAAAATATGCACGGCTTTCATCCAAATCGTCTTCTTCGACAAGAGAATCGCGATAGAGCTCACATGCACGACAGAATTCGTCAAAGGCTGTTTTCAAGTTGATTTCACTCGTGATCACTTCAGAGAGGGACGATTCGGCCAGCATGGTTTCTGCCACTCGGTTCAGTGCTCTCGTAAACCCACGCTTCGCATTTGCTCTCGTCTGTTTCAGCCTTCTTCGTTCTTCGGCATCTATTCGTCTTCTGTTACGGGACTCTGAATCTGACATCACCAAATACTCATCTGATATTCCAAAGTTTTCTTGCTCATCCATCATGAAAGTTTCAAACTGATGTAGCCACGAATCTCTAAAGCATCGCTACAGGGGAATTTTCCAACTCACATCCAAAGCCCAAAACCCAAGAACCAAAGCAATAATAACCACTGGCTTTAGGCTTAAAATGATGCGGTTTGCTACAATAAATTAAACTCAAATCAACTTCAAATAGACCAAAAATACGCATAAACGAAGCATAATCAAAACGAATAAGAAACTAACGAATAATGCATACACAAGGAATAACGAAGAATACAGAATACGAAGAAATTAATACAATACAACAGGGTTAATTATACTTACAAACTTTATTTCCTCGTAGCTATAAAGGCTCAGCAAAATCCAAAGCAAATGCCACTGCGTGCTGCCAAAGTTTCTTCGTGTCCCGGTCTTCTATCATGTTCACCTTCACTGTCTCTAGAAGCCCCGAAAGCAAGGCGCGCTTCGCTTTTATAGCTACGAGCATCGAACCGAGGCTTACAACTACGCTACGTGTCACTATATTACTGAACCAAATGAACAAAACAACTATACGACGTAAACAACTTAACAGATGAAAAACAACCAAATTTAATACACAGGGGACAACAGGTCCCGTGTCCCTAGAGTACATTTGTGCGTCACAATAAACATGAAAAGTGTGGATTAACGTACTTTAGTAGCTTTAATTTATATAATAAACAGTATTGCACCCATCGTTCTTTAACCTTTAGTTCTGCCAGTTACTTCTTTTATAGCACTATATTAGTGCTGCAGCAACAATTCTTGGAAACATTACTACAGACATTAGCTTTTTCTTTAGTCTTATTTTAGCTTTAATGCATAAACAAACATCAATTAATTAAATGTTTATTTTCTCAAAGAAAACAAAATATAAACACAAAAAGTGTGGATTAACGTACTTTACTAGCTACAATTTATATTATAAAGAGTATTGCACTCATCGTTCTTTAAAACATTAGTTCAGCCAGTTACTTCATTTATAGCACTATATTAGCGCTGCAACAACCATTTTTGGAAACATTACTATCGACATTAGTTTTTTCTTTAGTCTTATTTTAGCTTTAATGCATAAACAAACATCGATTAATTAAATGTTTATTTTCTCAATTAAAACAAAATATAAACATGAAAAGTGTGGATTAACGTACTTTAGTAGCTTTAATTTATATTATAAAGAGTATTGCACCCATCGTTCTTTAAAACTTTAGTTCTGCCAGTTACTTCTTTTATAGCACTGTATCAGCTTTAATGCATAAACAAACGTTAATTAAATAAATGTTTATTTTCTCAATTAAAACAAAATATAAACAAAAAGTGGGGTTTAACGTACGTTACCATCTACAATATATATTAAAAAGAGTATTGCACCCATCGTTCTTTAAAACATTAGTTTAGCCAGTTACTTCATTTATAGCACTAAATTAGTGCTGCAACAACCATTTTTGGAAACATTACTATCGACATTAGTTTTTTATTTGGTCTTATTTTAGCTTTACTGAATAAACAAACATCGATTAATTAAATGTTTATTTTCTCAAAGAAAACAAAACATAAACACAAAAAGTGTCGATTAACGTACTTTAGTAGCTACAATTTATATTATAAGAGTATTGCACCCATCGTTCTTTAAAACTCTAGTTTTGCCAGTAACTTCTATATAGCACTATATTAGTGCTGCAACAACCATTTTTGGAAACATTACTATAGACATTAGTTTTTTCTTTGGTCTTATTTTAGCTTTACTGCATAAACAAACATCGATTAATTAAATGTTTATTTCTCAAAGAAAACAAAATATAAAAACAAAAAGTGTCGATTAACGTACTTTAGTAGCTACAATTTATATTATAAAGAGTATTGCACTCATCGTTCTTTAAGCTTTAGTTCTGCCAGTTACTTCTTTATAGCACTATATTAGTGCCGCAGCAATCATTCTTAGAAACATTACTATAGACATTAGTTTTTTCTTTAGTCTTTTTTTAGCTTTACTGCATAAACAAATATCGGTTAATTAAAAGATTATTTTCTCAAAGAAAACAAATTATAAACACAAAAAGTGTCGATTAACGTACTTTAGTAGCTACAATTTATATTATAAAGAGTATTGCACTCATCGTTCTTTAAAACTTTAGTTCTGCCAGTTACTTCTTTTATAGCCCTATATTAGTGCTGCAACAACAATTCTTGGAAACATTACTATAGACATTAGTTTTTTCTTTAGTCTTATTTTAGCTTTACTGCATAAACAAACATCGATTAATTAAATGTTTAGTTTCTCAAAGTAAACAAAATATAAACACAAAAAGTGTCGATTAACGTACTTTAGTAGCTACAATTTATATTATAAAGAGTATTGCACTCATCGTTCTTAAAAACTTTAGTTCTGCCAGTTACTTCTTTTATAGCACTATATTAGTGCTGCAACAACCATTTTTGGAAACATTACTATCGACATTAGTTTTTTCTTTAGTCTTTTTTTAGCTTTACTGCATAAACAAACATCGATTATTTAAATGTTTATTTTCTAAAAGGAAACAAAATATAAACACAAAAAGTGTCAATTAACGTACTTTAGTAGCTACAATTTATATTATAAAGAGTATTGCACTCATCGTTCTTTAAAACATTAGTTTAGCCAGTTACTTCATTTATATCACTAATATGTGCTGCACAACCATTTTTGGAAACATTACTATCGACATTAGTTTTTTCTTTGGTCTTACTTTAGCTAATAAACAAACATCGATTAATTAAATGTTTAGTTTCTCAAAGAAAACAAAATATAAAAACAAAAAGTGTCGATTAACGTACTTTAGTAGCTACAATTTATATTATAAAGAGTACTGCACTCATCGTTCTTTAAAACTTTAGTTTAGCAAGTTACTTCATTTATAGCACTATATTAGCGCTGCAACAACCTTTTTTGGAAACATTACTATCAACATTAGTTTTTTCTTTGGTCTTATTTTAGCTTTACTGAATAAACAAACATCAATTAATTAAATGTTTATTTTCTCAAAGAAAACAAAATATAAACACAAAAAGTGTCAATTAACGTACTTCAGTAGCTACAATTTATATTATAAAGAGTACTACACTCATCGTTCTTTAAAACTTTAGTTTAGCAAGTTACTTCATTTATAGCACTATATTAGTGCTGCAACAACCTTTTTTGGAAACATTACTATCAACTTTAGTTTTTTCTTTGGTCTTATTTTAGCTTTACTGAATAAACAAAACATCAATTAATTAAATGTTTATTTTCTCAAAGAAAACAAAATATAAACACAAAAAGTGTCGATTACCGTACTTTAGTAGCTAAAATTTATATTATAAACAGTATTGCACTCATCGTTCTTTAAAACTTTAGTTCTGCCAGTTACTTCTTTTATAGCACTATATTAGTGCTGCAGCAACAATTCTTGGAAACATTACTATCGACATTAGTTTTTTCTTTAGTCTCATTTTAGCTTTACTGCATAAACAAACATCGATTAATTAAATGTTTATTTTCTCAAAGAAAACAAAATATAAACACAAAAAGTGTTGATTTACGTACTTTAGTAGCTACAATTTATATTATAAAGAGTATTGCACTCATCGTTCTTTAAAACATTAGTTCTGCCAGTTACTTCATTTTATATCACTAATATTAGTGCTGCGACAACCATTCTTGGAAACATTACTATAGACATTAGTTTTTTATTTGGTCTTAGCTTTACTGCATAAACAAACATCGATTAATTAAATGTTTATTTTCTCAAAGAAAACAAAATATAAAAACAAAAAGTGTCGATTAACGTACTTTAGTAGCTACAATTTATATTATAAAGAGTATTACACTCATCGTTCTTTAAAGCTTTTGTTCTGCAAGTAACTTCTTTTAAAGCACTATATTAGTGCTGCAGCAACCATTTTTGGAAACATTACTATAGACATTACTTTTTTCTTTATTCTTATTTTATCTTTAATAAATAAACAACCTTAATTAATTAAATGTTTATTTTCTCAAAGAAATCAAAATATAAACACAAAAAGTGTCGATTAACGTACTCTAATAGCTACAATCTATATTATAAACAGTATTGCACTCATCGTTCTTTAAAACTTTAGTTAAGCCAGTTACTTCATTTACAGCACTATATTAGCGCTGCAACAACCATTTTTAGAAACATTACTATCGATATTAGTTTTTTCTTTAGTCTTATTTTAGCTTTAATGCATAAACGAACCTTAATTAATGAAATGTTTATTTTCTCAAAGAAAACAAAATATAAACACAAAAAGTGTCGATTACCGTACTTTAGTAGCTTTAATTTATATTATAAACAGTATTGCACCCATCGTTCTTTAACCTTTAGTTCTGCCAGTTACTTCTTTTATAGCACTGTATCAGTGCTGCAGCAACAATTCTTGGAAACATTACTATCGACATTAGTTTTTTCTTTGGTCTTATTATAGCTTTACTGAATAAACAAACATCGATTAATTAAATGTTTATTTTCTCAAAGAAAACAAAATATAAACACAAAAAGTGTCGATTAACGTACTTTAGTAGCTTTAATTTATATTTTAAAGAGTATTGCACTCATCGTTCTTTAAAACTTTATTTCTGCCAGTAACTTCTTTTATAGCGCTATATTAGTGTTGCAACAACCATTTTTGGAAACATTACTATAGACATTAGTTTTTTCTTTAGTCTTATTTTAGCTTTAATGCATAAACAAACCTCAATTAATTGAAAGTTTAATTTCTCGATTAAAACCAAATATAAACATGAAAAGTGTGGATTAACGTACTTTACTAGCTACAATCTATATTAATAACAGTATTACACCCATCGTTCTTTAACGTTTAGTTCTGCCAGTTACTTCTTTTATAGCACTATATTAGCGCTGCAACAACCATTTTTAGAAACATTACTATCGACATTAGTTTTTTCTTTCGTCTTATTTTAGCTTTACTGAATTAACAAACATCGATTAATTAAATGTTTATTTTCTCAAAGAAAAACAAAGTATAAACACAAAAAGTGTCGATTAACGTACTTTAGTAGCTTTAATTTATATTTTAAAGAGTATTGCACTCATCATTCTTTAAAACTTTTGTTTTGCAAGTAACTTCTTTTATCGCACTATATTAGTGTTGCAACAACCATTTTTGGAATCATTACTATGGACATTAGTTATTTCTTTAGTCTTATTTTAGCTTTAATGCATAAACAAACGTCAATTAAATAAATGTTTATTTTCTCAATGAAAACAAAATATAAACAAAAGGCGGGGTTTAACGTACGCTACTAGCTACAATCTATATTAAAAACAGTATTACACCCATCGTTCTCTAACGTTTAGTTCTGCCAGTTACTTCTTTTATAGCACTATATTAGCGCTGCAACAACCAATTTTAGAAACATTACTATCGACATTAGTTTTTCTTTAGTCTTATTTTAGCTTTAATGCATAAACTAACCTCAATTAATTGAAAGTTTAATTTTTCGATTAAAACCAAATATAAACATGAAAAGTGTGGATTAACGTACTTTACTAGCTACAATCTATATTAACAACAGTATTACACCCATCGTTCTTTAACGTTTAGTTCTGCCAGTTACTTCTTTTATAGCACTATATTAGCGCTGCAACAACCATTTTTAGAAACATTACTATCGACATTAGTTTTTTCTTTCGTCTTATTTTAGCTTTACTGAATAAACAAACATCGATTAATTAAATGTTTATTTTCTCAAAGAAAACAAAGTATAAACACAAAAAGTGTCGATTAACGTACTTTAGTAGCTTTAATTCATATTTTAAAGAGTATTGCACTCATCATTCTTTAAAACTTTTGTTTTGCAAGTAACTTCTTTTATCGCACTATATTAGTGCTGCAACAACCATTTTTGGAAACATTACTATAGACATTAGTTTTTTCTTTAGTCTTGTTTTAGCTTTAATGCATAAACAAACCTCAATTAATTGAAAGTTTAATTTCTCGATTAAAACCAAATATAAACATGAAAAGTGTGGATTAACGTACTTTACTAGCTAAAATCTATATTATAAACAGTCTTGCACTCATCGTTCTTTAACCTTTAGTTCTGCCAGTTACTTCTTTTATACCACTTTATACTAGTAATGCACCAACCATTATCGGAAACATTACTTTAGAAATTAGCTTTTTCTTTGGTCTTATTTTAGCTTTACTGAATAAACAAACATCGATTAATTAAATGTTTATTTTCTCAAAGAAAACAAAATATAAACACAAAAAGTGTCGATTAACGTAGTTTAGTAGCTTTAATTTATATTTTATAGAGTATTGCACTCATCATTCTTTAAAACTGTATTTTTGCAAGTAACTGCTTTTATAGCGCTATATTAGTGTTGCAACAACCATTTTTGGAAACATTACTATAGACATTAGCTTTTTCTTTAGTCTTATTTTAGCTTTAATGCATAAACAAACCTCAATTAATTAAATGGTTATTTTCTCAAAGAAAACAAAATATAATCACAAAAAGTGTCAATTAACGTACTTTGGTAGCTTTAATTTGTATTTTAAAGAGCATTTGTTGTTCTTTAAGACTTTAGTTTTGCCAGTAACTTCTCTTATAGCACTGTATCAGTGCTGCAGCAACAATTCTCTGAAACATTACTACAGACATTAGCTTTTTCTTCAGGCTTATTTTGGCTTTAATGCATAAACAAACAGCGATTAATTAAATGTTTATTTTCTCAAAGAATCAAAATATAATCACAAAAAGTGTCAATTAACGTACTTTGGTAGCTTTAATTTGTATTTTAAAGAGCATTTGTTGTTCTTTAAGACTTTAGTTTTGCCAGTAACTTCTCTTATAGCACTGTATCAGTGCTGCAGCAACAATTCTCTGAAACATTACTACAGACATTAGCTTTTTCTTCAGGCTTATTTTAGCTTTAATGCATAAACAAACATCGATTAATTAAATGTTTATTTTCTCAAAGAAAACAAAACATAAACAAAATAAGTGTCGATTAACGTAGTTTAGTAGCTTTAATTTGTATTTTAAAAAGTATTGCACTCATCGTTCTTTAAAGCTTTTGTTTTGCCAGAAACTTCTTTTATAGCACTGTATCAGTGCTGCAGCAACAATTCTTGGAAACATTACTATAGACATTAGTCTTTTCTTTAGTCTTATTTTAGTTTTAGTGCATAAAAAAACATCGATTAATTAGATGTTTTTTTTCTCGATTAAAACAAAATATAAACACAAAAAGTGTCGAATAACGTACTCTTATAGCTACAATTTATATTATAAAGAGTATTGCACTCATCGTTCTTTAAAACTTTAGTTTAGCCAGTTACTTCATTTATAGCACTATATTAGCGCTGCAACAACCATTTTTGGAAACATTACTATCGACATTAGTTTTTTCTTTGGTCTTATTTTAGCTTTACTGAATAAACAAACATCGATTAATTAAATGTTTATTTTCTCAAAGAAAACAAAATATAAACACAAAAAGTGTCGATTAACGTAGTTTAGTAGCTTTAATTTATATTTTATAGAGTATTGCACTCATCATTCTTTAAAACTGTATTTTTGCAAGTAACTGCTTATATAGCGCTATATTAGTGTTGCAACAACCATTTTTGGAAACATTACTATAGACATTAGTTTTTTCTTTAGTCTTATTTTAGCTTTAATGCATAAACAAACGTCAATTAAATAAATGTTTATTTTCTCAATTTAAACAAAATATAAACAAAAAGTGGGGATTAAGGTACCTTACTAGCTACAATTTATGTCATAAAGAGTATTGCACTCATCGTTCTTTAAAACATTAGTTTAGCCAGTTACTTCATTTATAGCACAATATTAGCGCTGCAACAACCATTTTTGGAAACATTACTATCGACATTAGTTTTTTCTTTGGTCTTATTTTAGCTTTACTGAATAAACAAACATCGATTTAATAAATGTCTATTTTCTCAATTAAAACAAAATATAAACAAAAAGTGGGGATTAACGTACCTTACTAGCTACAATTTATATTATAACCAGTATTTCACTCATCGTTCTTTAAAACTCTAGTTTTGCAAGTAACTTCTATATAGCACTATGTTAGTGCTGCAACAACCATCTTTGGAAATATTACTATAGACATTAGTTTTTTCTTTAGTCTTATTTTCAGCTTTACTGCATAAACAAACATCGATTAATTAAATGTTTTTTTTCTCAAAGAAAACAAAATATAAACAAATAGTGGGGATTAACGTTTTTTACTATCTACAATTTATATTATAAACCGTATTGCACTCAACGTTCTTTAAACTTTAGTTCTGCCAGTTACTTCATTCATAGCACTATATTAGTGCTGCAGCAACAATTCTTGGAAACATTACTACAGACATTAGCTTTTTCTTTAGTCTTATTTCAGCTTTAATGCATAAACAAACATCGATTATTAAATGTTTATTTTCTGAAAGAAAAAAAAATATAAACACAAAAAGTGTCAATTAACGTACCTTAGTAGCTTTAATTTATATTTTAAAGAGCACTCATCGTTCTATAAACTTTAGTTTTGCCAGTAACTTCTCTTATAGCACTGTATCAGTGCTGCAGCACCAATTCTTGGAAACATTACTATAGACATTACTTTTTTCTTTGGTCTTATTTTAGCTTTACTGAATAAACAAACATCGATTAATTAAATGTTTATTTTCTCAAGGAAAACAAAATATAAACACAAAAAGTGTCGATTAACGTACTTTAGTAGATTTAATTTATATTTTAAAGAGTATTGCACTCATCATTCTTTAAAACTTTATTTTTGCAAGTAACGTCTTTTATAGCGCTATATTAGTGTTGCAACAACCATTTTTGGAAACATTACTATAGACATTAGTTTTTTCTTTAGTCTTATTTTAGCTTTAATGCATAAACAAACCTCAATTAATTGAAAGTTTAATTTCTCGATTAAAACCAAATATAAACATGAAAAGTGTGGATTAACGTACTTTACTAGCTACAATCTATATTATTAACAGTATTACACCCATCGTTCTTTAATGTTTAGTTCTGCCAGTTACTTCTTTTATAGCACTATATTAGCGCTGCAACAACCATTTTTAGAAACATTACTATCGAGATTAGTTTTTTCTTTCGTCTTATTTTAGCTTAACTGAATAAACAAACATCGATTAATTAAATGTTTATTTTCTCAAAGAAAACAAAGTATAAACACAAAAAGTGTCGATTAACGTACTCTTATAGCTACAATTTATATTATAAAGAGTATTGCTCTCATCGTTCTTTAAAACTTTAGTTTAGCCAGTTACTTCATTTATAGCACTATATTAGCGCTGCAACAACCATTTTTGGAAACATTACTTTAGAAATTAGCTTTTTATTTAGTCTCTTTATAGCTTTACTGCATAAAAAAACATCAATTAATTAAATTTTTATTTTCTCAAAGAAAACAAAATATAATCACAAAAAGTGTCTATTAACGTATTTTAGTAGCTTTAATTTGTATTTTAAAGAGTATTCGTTGTTCTTTAAAACTTTAGTTTTGCCAGTAACTTCTCTTATAGCACTGTATCAGTGCTGCAGCAACAATTCTCTGAAACATTACTACAGACATTAGCTTTTTCTTCAGGCTTATTTTAGCTTTAATGCATAAACAAACAGCGATTAATTAAATGTTTATTTTCTCAAAGAATCAAAATATAATCACAAAAAGTGTCAATTAACGTACTTTGGTAGCTTTAATTTGTATTTTAAAGAGCATTTGTTGTTCTTTAAGATATTAGTTTTGCCAGTAACTTCTCTTATAGCACTGTATCAGTGCTGCAGCAACAATTCTCTGAAACATTACTACAGACATTAGCTTTTTCTTCAGGCTTATTTTAGCTTTAATGCATAAACAAACATCGATTAATTAAATGTTTATTTTCTCAAAGAAAACAAAACATAAACAAAATAAGTGTCGATTAACGTAGTTTAGTAGCTTTAATTTGTATTTTAAAAAGTATTGCACTCATCGTTCTTTAAAGCTTTTGTTTTGCCAGAAACTTCTTTTATAGCACTGTATCAGTGCTGCAGCAACAATTCTTGGAAACATTACTACAGACATTAGCTTTTTCTTTAGTCTTATTTTAGCTTTAATGCATAAACAAACCTCAATTAATTAAATGTTTATTTTCTCGATTAAAACAAAATATAAACACAAAAAGTGTCGATTAACGTACTCTTATAGCTACAATTTATATTATAAAGAGTATTGCTCTCATCGTTCTTTAAAACTTAAGTTTAGCCAGTTACTTCATTTATAGCACTATATTAGCGCTGCAACAACCATTTTTGGAAACATTACTATCGACATTAGTTTTTTCTTTGGTCTTATTTTAGCTTTACTGAATAAACAAACATCGATTAATTAAATGTTTATTTTCTCAAAGAAAACAAAATATAAACACAAAAAGTGTCGATTAACGTAGTTTAGTAGCTTTAATTTATATTTTATAGAGTATTGCACTCATCATTCTTTAAAACTTTAGTTTTGCAAGTAACTTCTTTTATAGCACTATATTAGTGTTGCAACAACCATTTTTGGAAACATTACTATAGACATTAGTTTTTTCTTTAGTCTTATTTTAGCTTTAATGCATAAACAAACGTCAATTAAATAAATGTTTATTTTCTCAATTAAAACAAAATATAAACAAAAAGTGGGGATTAACGTACCTTACTAGCTACAATTTATATTATAAATGGTATTGCACTCATCGTTCTTTAAAACTTTAGTTTTGCCAGTTACTTCATTTATAGCACTATATTAGCGCTGCAACAACCATTTTTGGAAACATTACTATCGACATTAGTTTTTTCTTTGGTCTTATTTTAGCTTTACTGAATAAACAAACATCGATTTAATAAATGTTTATTTTCTCAATTAAAACAAAATATAAACAAAAAGTGGGGATTAACGCACCTTATAAGCTACAATTTATATTATAACCAGTATTTCACTCATCGTTCTTTAAAACTCTAGTTTTGCAAGTAACTTCTATATAGCACTATGTTAGTGCTGCAACAACCATCTTTGGAAATATTACTATAGACATTAGTTTTTTCTTTAGTCTTATTTTCAGCTTTACCGCATAAACAAACATCGATTAATTAAATGTTTTTTTCTCAAAGAAAACAAAATATAAACAAATAGTGGGGATTAACGTTTTTTACTATCTACAATTTATATTATAAACCGCATTGCACTCAACGTTCTTTAAACTTTAGTTCTGCCAGTTACTTCATTCATAGCACTATATTAGTGCTGCAGCAACAATTCTTGGAAACATTACTACAGACATTAGCTTTTTCTTTAGTCTTATTTCAGCTTTAATGCATAAACAAACATCGATTATTAAATGTTTATTTTCTGAAAGAAAAAAAAATATAAACACAAAAAGTGTCAATTAACGTACCTTAGTAGCTTTAATTTATATTTTAAAGAGCACTCATCGTTCTATAAACTTTAGTTTTGCCAGTAACTTCTCTTATAGCACTGTATCAGTGCTGCAGCACCAATTCTTGGAAACATTACTATAGACATTACTTTTTTCTTTATTCTTATTTTATCTTTAATGCATAAACAAACCTTAATTAATTAAATGTTTATTTTCTCAAAGAAAACAAAATATAAACACAAAAAGTGTCGATTAACGTACTCTAATAGCTACAATCTATATTATAAACAGTATTGCACTCATCGTTCTTTAAAACTTTAGTTAAGCCAGTTACTTCATTGATAGCACTATATTAGCGCTGCAACAACCATTTTTGGAAACATTACTATCGACATTAGTTTTTTCTTTGGTCTTATTTTAGCTTTACTGAATAAACAAACATCGATTAATTAAATGTTTATTTTCTCAAGGAAAACAAAATATAAACACAAAAAGTGTCGATTAACGTACTTTAGTAGATTTAATTTATATTTTAAAGAGTATTGCACTCATCATTCTTTAAAACTTTATTTTTGCAAGTAACTTCTTTTATAGCGCTATATTAGTGTTGCAACAACCATTTTTGGAAACATTACTATAGACATTAGTTTTTTCTTTAGTCTTATTTTAGCTTTAATGCATAAACAAACCTCAATTAATTGAAAGTTTAATTTCTCGATTAAAACCAAATATAAACATGAAAAGTGTGGATTAACGTACTTTACTAGCTACAATCTATATTAATAACAGTATTACACCCATCGTTCTTTAATGTTTAGTTCTGCCAGTTACTTCTTTTATAGCACTATATTAGCGCTGCAACAACCATTTTTAGAAACATTACTATCGACATTAGTTTTTTCTTTCGTCTTATTTTAGCTTAACTGAATAAACAAACATCGATTAATTAAATGTTTATTTTCTCAAAGAAAACAAAGTATAAACACAAAAAGTGTCGATTAACGTACTTTAGTAGCTTTAATTTGTATTTTAAAAAGTATAGCATACATCGTTCTTTAAAATTTTAGTTTTGCCAGTAACTTCTATATAGCAATTTATTAGTGCTGCAACAACCATTTTTGGAAACATTACTATAGACATTAGTTTTTTCTTTAGTCTTATTTTAGCGTTACTGAATAAACAAACATCGATTAATTAAATGTTTATTTTCTCAAAGAAAGCAAAACATAAACAAAATAAGTGTCGATTAACGTAGTTTAGTAGCTTTAATTTGTATTTTAAAAAGTATTGCACTCATCGTTCTTTAAAGCTTTTGTTTTGCCAGAAACTTCTTTTATAGCACTGTATCAGTGCTGCAGCAACAATTCTTGGAAACATTACTACAGACATTAGCTTTTTCTTTAGTCTTATTTTAGCTTTAATGCATAAACAAACCTCAATTAATTAAATGTTTATTTTCTCAATTAAAACAAAATATAAACACAAAAAGTGTCGATTAACGTACTCTTATAGCTACAATTTATATTATAAAGAGTATTGCTCTCATCGTTCTTTAAAACTTTAGTTTAGCCAGTTACTTCATTTATAGCACTATATTAGCGCTGCAAAAACCATTTTTGGAAACATTACTTTAGAAATTAGCTTTTTATTTAGTCTCTTTATAGCTTTACTGCATAAAAAAACATCAATTAATTAAATTTTTATTTTCTCAAAGAAAACAAAATATAATCACAAAAAGTGTCAATTAACGTACTTGGGTAGCTTTAATTTGTATTTTAAAGAGCATTTGTTGTTCTTTAAGACTTTAGTTTTGCCAGTAACTTCTCTTATAGCACTGTATCAGTGCTGCAGCAACAATTCTCTGAAACATTACTACAGACATTAGCTTTTTCTTCAGGCTTATTTTAGCTTTAATGCATAAACAAACAGCGATTAATTAAATGTTTATTTTCTCAAAGAAAACAAAACATAAACAAAATAAGTGTCGATTAACGTAGTTTAGTAGCTTTAATTTGTATTTTAAAAAGTATTGCACTCATCGTTCTTTAAAGCTTTTGTTTTGCCAGAAACTTCTTTTATAGCACTGTATCAGTGCTGCAGCAACAATTCTTGGAAACATTACTACAGACATTAGCTTTTTCTTTAGTCTTATTTTAGCTTTAATGCATAAACAAACCTCAATTAATTAAATGTTTATTTTCTCGATTAAAACAAAATATAAACACAAAAAGTGTCGATTAACGTACTCTTATAGCTACAATTTATATTAAAAAGAGTATTGCTCTCATCGTTCTTTAAAACTTTAGTTTAGCCAGTTACTTCATTTATAGCACTATATTAGCACTGCAACAACCATTTTTGGAAACATTACTATCGACATTAGTTTTTTCTTTGGTCTTATTTTAGCTTTACTGAATAAACAAACATCGATTAATTAAATGTTTATTTTCTCAAAGAAAACAAAATATAAACACAAAAAGTGTCGATTAACGTAGTTTAGTAGCTTTAATTTGTATTTTAAAAAGTATTGCACTCATCGTTCTTTAAAGCTTTTGTTTTGCCAGAAACTTCTTTTATAGCACTGTATCAGTGCTGCAGCAACAATTCTTGGAAACATTACTACAGACATTAGCTTTTTCTTTAGTCTTATTTTAGCTTTAATGCATAAACAAACCTCAATTAATTAAATGTTTATTTTCTCAATTAAAACAAAATATAAACACAAAAAGTGTCGATTAACGTACTCTTATAGCTACAATTTATATTATAAAGAGTATTGCTCTCATCGTTCTTTAAAACTTTAGTTTAGCCAGTTACTTCATTTATAGCACTATATTAGCGCTGCAAAAACCATTTTTGGAAACATTACTTTAGAAATTAGCTTTTTATTTAGTCTCTTTATAGCTTTACTGCATAAAAAAACATCAATTAATTAAATTTTTATTTTCTCAAAGAAAACAAAATATAATCACAAAAAGTGTCAATTAACGTACTTGGGTAGCTTTAATTTGTATTTTAAAGAGCATTTGTTGTTCTTTAAGACTTTAGTTTTGCCAGTAACTTCTCTTATAGCACTGTATCAGTGCTGCAGCAACAATTCTCTGAAACATTACTACAGACATTAGCTTTTTCTTCAGGCTTATTTTAGCTTTAATGCATAAACAAACAGCGATTAATTAAATGTTTATTTTCTCAAAGAAAACAAAACATAAACAAAATAAGTGTCGATTAACGTAGTTTAGTAGCTTTAATTTGTATTTTAAAAAGTATTGCACTCATCGTTCTTTAAAGCTTTTGTTTTGCCAGAAACTTCTTTTATAGCACTGTATCAGTGCTGCAGCAACAATTCTTGGAAACATTACTACAGACATTAGCTTTTTCTTTAGTCTTATTTTAGCTTTAATGCATAAACAAACCTCAATTAATTAAATGTTTATTTTCTCGATTAAAACAAAATATAAACACAAAAAGTGTCGATTAACGTACTCTTATAGCTACAATTTATATTAAAAAGAGTATTGCTCTCATCGTTCTTTAAAACTTTAGTTTAGCCAGTTACTTCATTTATAGCACTATATTAGCACTGCAACAACCATTTTTGGAAACATTACTATCGACATTAGTTTTTTCTTTGGTCTTATTTTAGCTTTACTGAATAAACAAACATCGATTAATTAAATGTTTATTTTCTCAAAGAAAACAAAATATAAACACAAAAAGTGTCGATTAACGTAGTTTAGTAGCTTTAATTTATATTTTATAGAGTATTGCACTCATCATTCTTTAAAACTGTATTTTTGCAAGTAACTGCTTTTATAGCGCTATATTAGTGTTGCAACAACCATTTTTGGAAACATTACTATAGACATTAGTTTTTTCTTTAGTCTTATTCTAGCTTTAATGCATAAACAAACGTCAATTAAATAAATGTTTATTTTCTCAATTAAAACAAAATATAAACAAAAAGTGGGGATTAACGTACCTTACTAGCTACAATTTATATTATAAATGGTATTGCACTCATCGTTCTTTAAAACTTTAGTTTTGCCAGTTACTTCATTTATAGCACTATATTAGCGCTGCAACAACCATTTTTGGAAACATTACTATCGACATTAGTTTTTTCTTTGGTCTTATTTTAGCTTTACTGAATAAACAAACATCGATTTAATAAATGTTTATTTTCTCAATTAAAACAAAATATAAACAAAAAGTGGGGATTAACGTACCTTACTAGCTACAATTTATATTATAACCAGTATTTCACTCATCGTTCTTTAAAACTCTAGTTTTGCAAGTAACTTCTATATAGCACTATGTTAGTGCTGCAACAACCATCTTTGGAAATATTACTATAGACATTAGTTTTTTCTTTAGTCTTATTTTCAGCTTTACTGCATAAACAAACATCGATTAATTAAATGTTTTTTTTCTCAAAGAAAACAAAATATAAACAAATAGTGGGGATTAACGTTTTTAACTATCTACAATTTATATTATAAACCGTATTGCACTCAACGTTCTTTAAACTTTAGTTCTGCCAGTTACTTCATTCATAGCACTATATTAGTGCTGCAGCAACAATTCTTGGAAACATTACTACAGACATTAGCTTTTTCTTTAGTCTTATTTCAGCTTTAATGCATAAACAAACATCGATTATTAAATGTTTATTTTCTGAAAGAAAAAAAAATGTAAACACAAAAAGTGTCAATTAACGTACCTTAGTAGCTTTAATTTATATTTTAAAGAGCACTCATCGTTCTATAAACTTTAGTTTTGCCAGTAACTTCTCTTATAGCACTGTATCAGTGCTGCAGCACCAATTCTTGGAAACATTACTATAGACATTAGTTTTTTCTTTGGTCTTATTTTAGCTTGACTGAATAAACAAACATCGATTAATTAAATGTTTATTTTCTCAAAGAAAACAAAATATAAACACAAAAAGTGTCGATTAACGTACTTTAGTAGATTTAATTTATATTTTAAAGAGTATTGCACTCATCATTCTTTAAAACTTTATTTTTGCAAGTAACTTCTTTTATAGCGCTATATTAGTGTTGCAACAACCATTTTTGGAAACATTACTATAGACATTAGTTTTTTCTTTAGTCTTATTTTAGCTTTAATGCATAAACAAACCTCAATTAATTAAAAGTTTAATTTCTCGATTAAAACCAAATATAAACATGAAAAGTGTGGATTAACGTACTTTACTAGCTACAATCTATATTAATAACAGTATTACACCCATCGTTCTTTAACGTTTAGTTCTGCCAGTTACTTCTTTTATAGCACTATACTAGCGCTGCAACAACCATTTTTAGAAACATTACTATCGACATTAGTTTTTTCTTTCGTCTTATTTTAGCTTAACTGAATAAACAAACATCGATTAATTAAATGTTTATTTTCTCAAAGAAAACAAAGTATAAACACAAAAAGTGTCGATTAACGTACTCTAATAGCTACAATCTATATTATAAACCGTATTGCACTCAACGTTCTTTAAACTTTAGTTCTGCCAGTTACTTCATTCATAGCACTATATTAGTGCTGCAGCAACAATTCTTGGAAACATTACTACAGACATTAGCTTTTTCTTTAGTCTTATTTCAGCTTTAATGCATAAACAAACATCGATTATTAAATGTTTATTTTCTGAAAGAAAAAAAATATAAACACAAAAAGTGTCAATTAACGTACCTTAGTAGCTTTAATTTATATTTTAAAGAGAACTCATCGTTCTATAAACTTTAGTTTTGCCAGTAACTTCTCTTATAGCACTGTATCAGTGCTGCAGCACCAATTCTTGGAAACATTACTACATACATGAGCTTTTTCTTTAGTCTTATTTTAGCTTTAATGCATAAACAAACCCCAATCATTTAAATGTTTATTTTCTCAAAGAAAACAAAATATAAACACAAAAGTGTCAATTAACGTACCTTAGTAGCTTTAATTTATATTTTAGAGAACATTCGTTGTTCTTTAAAATTTTAGTTTTGCCAGTAACTTCTCTTATAGCACTATATTATTGCTGCAACAACCATATGTTGAAACATTACTATCGACATTAGTTTTTTCTTTAGTCTTATTTTAGCTTTACTGCATAAACAAACATCGATTAATTAAATGTTTATTTTCTCAAAGAAAACAAAATATAAACAAAAAGTGGGATTAACGTACTTTTGTAGCTTTAATTTGTATTTTAAAAAAGTATAGCATTCATCGTTCTTTAAAACTTTAGTTTTGCCAGTAACTTCTATATAGCACTTTATTAGTGCTGCAACAACCATTTTTGGAAACAATACTATAGACATTAGTTTTTTCTTTAGTCTTATTTTAGCTTTACTGCATAAACAAACATCGATTATTAAATGTTTATTTTCTGAAAGAAAAAAAATATAAACACAAAAAGTTTCGATTAACGTACTTTAGTAGCTTTAATTTATATTTTAAAAAGTATTGCACTCATCATTCTTAAAAACTTTACTATTTTAGTTTTGCAAGTAACATCTTTTATAGCACTATATTAGTGTTGCAACAACCATTTTTTGAAACATTACTATAGACATTAGTTTTTTCTTTAGTCTTATTTTATCTTTACTGAATAAACAAAGGTCAATTAAATAAATGTTTATTTTCTCCATGAAAACAAAATATAAAAAAAAGTGGGGATTAACGTACCTTACTAGCTACAATTTATAGTATAAAAATTATTGCACCAATCGTTCTTTAAAACTTTAGTTTTGCCAGTAACTTCTATATAGCACTTTATTAGTGCTGCAACAACCATTTTTGGAAACATTACTATAGACATTAGTTTTTTCTTTAGTCTCATTTTTGCTTTACTGCATAAACAAACATCGATTAATTAAATGTTTATTTTCTCAAGAAAACAAAATATAAACAAAAAGTGGGGATTAACGTACTTTAGTAGCTTTAATTTGTATTTTAAAAAGTATAGCATTCATCGTTCTTTAAAACTTTAGTTTTGCCAGTAACTTCTATTGACCACTTGTTGAAACATTACTATCGACATTAGTTTTTTCTTTAGTCTTATTTTAGCTTTACTGCATAAACAAACATCGATTATTAAATGTTTATTTTCTGAAAGAAAAAAAAATATAAACTCAAAGAGTGTCGATTAGCGTACTTTAGTAGCTTTAATTTATATTTTAAAGAGTATTGCACTCATCATTCTTAAAAACTTTACTATTTTAGTTTTGCAAGTAACTTCTTTTATAGCACTATATTATTGCTGCAACAACCATTTGTTGAAACATTACTATCGACATTAGTTTTTTCTTTAGTCTTATTTTAGCTTTACTGCATAAACAAACATCGATTAATTAAATGTTTATTTTCTCAAAGAAAACAAAATATAAACACAAAAAGTGTCGATTAACGTACTTTAGTAGCTTTAATTTATAGTATAAACAGTATTGCACCCATCGTTCTTTAACCTTTAGTTATGCAAGTTACTTCTTTTATAGCACTGAATCAGTGCTGCAGCAACAATTCTTGGAAACATTACTACAGACATTAGCTTTTTCTTTAGTCTTATTTTAGCTTTAATGCATAAACAAACCTCAATTAATTAAATGTTTATTTTCTCGATTAAAACAAAATATAAACACAAAAAGTGTCGATTAAAGTACTTTAGTAGCTTTAATTTATATTTTAAAGAGTATTGCACTCATTTTTCTTAAAAACTTTAGTTTTTGCAAGTAACTTCTTTTATAGCACTATATTAGTGTTGCAACAACCATTTTTGGAATCATTAGTATAGACATTAGTTTTTTCTTTAGTCTTATTGTAGCTTTACTGCAAAAACAAACATCAATAAATTAAATGTTTTTTTTCTCAAAGAAAACAAAATATAAACAAATAGTGGGGATTAACGTTTTTTACTATCTACATTTTATATTATAAACCGTATTGCACTCAACGTTCTTTAAACTTTAGTTCTGCCAGTTACTTCATTCATAGCACTATATTAGTGCTGCAGCAACAATTCTTGGAAACATTACTACAGACATTATCTTTTTCTTTAGTCTTATTTCAGCTTTAATGCATAAACAAACATCGATTATTAAATGTTTATTTTCTGAAAGAAAAAAAATATAAACACAAAAAGTGTCAATTAACGTACCTTAGTAGCTTTAATTTATATTTTAAAGAGCAATCATCGTTCTATAAACTTTAGTTTTGCAAGTAACTTCTTTTAAAGCACTATATTAGTGTTGTAACAACCATTTTTGGAAACATTACTATAGACATTACTTTTTTCTTTGGTCTTATTTTAGCTTTACTGAATAACCAAACATCGATTAATTAAATGTTTATTTTCTCAAAGAAAACAAAATATAAACACAAAAAGTGTCGATTAACGTACTTTAGTAGCTTTAATTTATATTTTAAAAATTATTGCACTCATCATTCTTTAAAACTTTAGTTTTGCAAGTAACTTCTTTTATAGCACTATATTAGTGTTGCAAAAACTATTTTTGGAAACATTACTATAGACATTAGTTTTTTCTTTGGTCTTATTGTAGCTTTACTGCAAAAACAAACATCAATAAATTAAATGTTTATTTTCTTAACGAAAACAAAATAAAAACAAATAGTGGGGATTAACGTTTTTTACTAGCTAAAATTTTCATTATAAACAGTATTGCACTCATCGTTCTATAAAACTTTAGTTTGGCCAGTTACTTCATTTATAGCTCTATATTAGTGCGGCAACAACCATTTTTGGAAACATTACTATAGACATTACTTTTTCTTTAGTCTTATTTTAGCTTTACTGCATAAACAAACCTCAATTAATTAAATGTTTATTTTCTCAATTAAAACAAAATATAAACACAAAAAGTGTCAATTAACGTACTTTAGTAGCTTTAATTTATATTCTAAAGAGTATTGCACTCATCGTTCTTTAAAACTTTAGTTTTGCAAGTAACTTCTTTTATAGCACTATATTAGTGTTGCAAAAACTATTTTTGGAAACATTACTATAGACATTAGTTTTTTCTTTGGTCTTATTGTAGCTTTACTGCAAAAACAAACATCAATAAATTAAATGTTTATTTTCTTAAAGAAAACAAAATAAAAACAAATAGTAGGGATTAACGTTTTTTACTAGCTAAAATTTATATTATAAACAGTATTGCACTCATCGTTCTATAAACTTTAGTTTTGCCAGTAACTTCTCTTATAGCACTGTATCAGTGCTGCAGCACCAATTCTTGGAAACATTACTACAGACATTAGCTTTTTCTTTAGTCTTATTTTAGCTTTAATGCATAAACAAACCCCAATCAATTAAATGTTTATTTTCTCAAAGAAAACAAAATATAAACACAAAAAGTGTCAATTAACATACTTTAGTAGCTTCAATTTATATTTTAAAGAGCATTCGTTGTTCTTTAAAATTTTAGTTTTTTCAGTAACTTCTCTTATAGCACTATATTATTGCTGCAACGATCATTTGTTGAAACATTACTATAGACCTTACTTATTTCTTTATTCTTATTTTATCTTTAATGCATAAACAAACATTGATTAATTAAATGTATATTTTCTCAAAGAAAACTAAATATAAACAAAAAAAGTGTAGATTAACGTACTTTAGTAGCTTTAATTTATACTTTAAAGAGTATAGCATTCATCGTTCTTTAAAAATTTAGTTTTGCCAGCAACTTCTATATAGCACTATATTATTGCTGCAACAACCATTTGTTGAAACATTACTATCGACATTAGTTTTTTCTTTAGTCTTATTTTAGCTTTACTGCATAAACAAACGTCAATTAAATAAATGTTTATTTTCTCAATTAAAACAAAATATAAACAAAAAGTGGGGATTAACGTACCTTACTAGCTACAATTTATATTATAACCAGTATTTCACTCATCGTTCTTTAAAACTCTAGTTTTGCAAGTAACTTCTATATAGCACTATATTAGTGCTGCAACAACCATCTTTGGAAACATTACTATAGACATTAGTTTTTTCTTTAGTCTTATTTTAGCTTTACTGCATAAACAAACATCGATTAATTAAATGTTTTTTTTCTCAAAGAAAACAAAATATAAACAAAAAGTGGGGATTAACGTTTTTTACTATCTACAATTTATATTATAAACCGTATTGCACTCATCGTTCTTTAAACTTTAGTTCTTCCAGTTACTTCATTCATAGCACTCTATTAGTGCTGCAGCAACAATTCTTGGAAACATTACTACAGACATTAGCTTTTTCTTTAGTCTTATTTCAGCTTTAATGCATAAACAAAAATCGATTATTAAATGTTTATTTTCTGAAAGAAAAAAAAATATAAACACAAAAAGTGTCAATTAACGTACCTTAGTAGCTTTAATTTATATTTTAAAGAGCACTCATCGTTCTATAAACTTTAGTTTTGCCAGTAACTTCTCTTATAGCACTGTATCAGTGCTGCAGCACCAATTCTTGGAAACATTACTACAGACATGAGCTTTTTCTTTAGTCTTAATTTAGCTTTACTGCATAAACAAACATCGATTAATTAAATGTTTATTTTCTCAAAGAAAACAAAATATAAACACAAAAGTGTCAATTAACGTACCTTAGTAGCTTTAATTTATATTTTAAAGAGCATTTGTTGTTCTTTAAAATTTTAGTTTTGCCAGTAACTTCTCTTATAGCACTATATTATTGCTGCAACAACCATTTGTTGAAACATTACTATCGACATTAGTTTTTTCTTTACTCTTATTTTAGCTTTACTGCATAAACAAACATCGATTAATTAAATGTTTATTTTCTCAAAGAAAACAAAATATAAACAAAAAGTGGGATTTAACGTACTTTAGTAGCTTTAATTTGTATTTTAAAAAGTATAGCATTCATCGTTCTTTAAAACTTTAGTTTTGCGAGTAACTTCTATATAGCACTTTATTAGTGCTGCAACAACCATTTTTGGAAACATTACTATCGACATTAGTTTTTCCTTTAGTCTTATTTTAGCTTTACTGCATAAACAAACATCGATTAATAAATGTTTATTTTCTGAAAGAAAAAAAATATAAACACAAAAAGTGTCGATTAGCGTACTTTGGTAGCTCTAATTTATATTTTAAAGAATATTGCACTCATCATTCTTAAAAACTTTACTATTTTAGTTTTGCAAGTAACTTCTTTTATAGCACTATATTAGTGTTGAAACAACCATTTGTTGAAACATTACTATAGACATTAGTTTTTTCTTTAATCTTATTTTATCTTCAATGCATAAACGAACCTTAATTAATTAAATGTTTATTTTCTCAAAGAAAAAAAAATATAAACACAAAAAGTGTCGATTAGCGTACTTTGGTAGCTCTAATTTATATTTTAAAGAATATTGCACTCATCATTCTTAAAAACTTTACTATTTTAGTTTTGCCAGTAACTTCTGTTATAGCACTGTATCAGTGCTGCAGCACCAATTCTTGGAAACATTACTACAGACATGAGCTTTTTCTTTAGTCTTAATTTAGCTTTACTGCATAAACAAACATCGATTAATTAAATGTTTATTTTCTCAAAGAAAACAAAATATAAACACAAAAGTGTCAATTAACGTACCTTAGTAGCTTTAATTTATATTTTAAAGAGCATTTGTTGTTCTTTAAAATTTTAGTTTTGCCAGTAACTTCTCTTATAGCACTATATTATTGCTGCAACAACCATTTGTTGAAACATTACTATCGACATTAGTTTTTTCTTTACTCTTATTTTAGCTTTACTGCATAAACAAACATCGATTAATTAAATGTTTATTTTCTCAAAGAAAACAAAATATAAACAAAAAGTGGGATTTAACGTACTTTAGTAGCTTTAATTTGTATTTTAAAAAGTATAGCATTCATCGTTCTTTAAAACTTTAGTTTTGCCAGTAACTTCTATATAGCACTTTATTAGTGCTGCAACAACCATTTTTGGAAACATTACTATCGACATTAGTTTTTCCTTTAGTCTTATTTCAGCTTTAATGCATAAACAAACATCGATTATTAAATGTTTATTTTCTGAAAGAAAAAAAAATATAAACACAAAAAGTGTCAATTAACGTACCTTAGTAGCTTTAATTTATATTTTAAAGAGCACTCATCGTTCTATAAACTTTAGTTTTGCCAGTAACTTCTCTTATAGCACTATATTATTGCTGCAACAACCATTTGTTGAAACATTACATTAGACATTAGTTTTTTCTTTAGTCTTATTTTATCTTTAATGCATAAACGAACCTTAATTAATTAAATGTTTATTTTCTCAATTAAAACAAAATATAAACACAAAAAGTGTCGATTATCGTACTTTAGTAGCTTTAATTTATATTATAAACAGTATTGCACCCATCGTTCTTTAACCTTTAGTTCTGCCAGTTACTTCTTTTTTAGCACTGTATCAGTGCTGCAGCAACAATTCTTGGAAACATTACTACAGACATTAGCTTTTTCTTTAGTCTTATTTTAGCTTTAATGCATAAACAAACCTCAATTAATTAAATGTTTATTTTCTCGATTAAAACAAAATATAAACACAAAAAGTGTCGATTAACGTACTTTAGTAGCTTTAATTTATATTTTAAAGAGTATTGCACTCATTTTTCTTTAAAACTTTAGTTTTGCAAGTAACTTCTTTTAAAGCACTATATTAGTGTTGCAACAACATTTTTGGAAACATTACTATAGACATTAGTTTTTTCTTTAGTCTTATTTTAGCTTTAGTGCATAAACAAACATCAATTAATTAAATTTTTTCTTTTCTCAAAGAAAACAAAATATAAACACAAAAAGTGTCAATTAACGTACTTTAGTAGCTTTAATTTGTATTGTAAAGAGTATAGCATTCATCGTTCTTTAAAACTCTAGTTTTGCCAGTAACTTCTATATAGCATTATATTAGTGCTGCAACAACCATTTTTGGAAACATTACTATAGACATTAGTTTTTTCTTTAGTCTTATTTTAGCTTTATTGCATAAACAAACGTCAATTAAATAAATGTTCATTTTCTCAATTAAAACAAAAGATAAACAAAAAGTGGGGATTAACGTACCTTACTAGCTACAATTTATAGTATAAAAAGTATTGCACCAATCGTTCTTTAACGTTAAGTTCTGCCAGTTATTTCTTTTATAGCACTGTATCAGTGCTGCAACAACAATTCTTGGAAACATTACTACAGACATTAGCTTTTTCTTTAGTCTTATTTTAGCTTTACTGCATAAACAAACCTCAATTAATTAAATGTTTATTTTCTCGATTAAAACAAAATATAATCACAAAAAGTGTCAATTAACGTACTTTAGTAGATTTAATTTGTATTCTAAAGAGTATTGCATTCGTTGTTCTTTAAAACTTTAGTCTTGCCAGTAACTTCTCTTATAGCACTGTATCAGTGCTGCAGCAACAATGCTCTGAAACAGTACTACAGACATTAGCTTTTTCTTCAGGCTTATTTTAGCTTTAATGCATAAACAAACAGCGATTAATTAAATGTTTATTTTCTCAAAGAATCAAAATATAATCGCAAAAAGTGTCGATTAACGTACTTTAGTAGTTTTAATTTGTATTTGAAAAAGTATAGCATACATCGCTCTTTAATACTTTAGTTTTGCCAGTAACTTCTATATAGCACTTTATTAGTACTGCAACAACCATTTTTGGAAACATTACTATAGACATGACTTGTTTCTTTATTCTTATTTTAGCTTTACTGAATAAACAAACATCGATTAATTAAATGTTTATCTTCTCAAAGAAAACAAAACATAAACAAAATAAGTGTCAATTAACGTAGTTTAGTAGCTTTAATTTGTATTTTAAAAAGTATAGCATTCATCGTTCTTTAAAACTTTAGTTTTGCCAGTAACTTCTATATAGCACTTTATTAGTACTGCAACAACCATTTTTGGAAACATTACTATAGACATGACTTTTTTCTTTATTCTTATTTTATCTTTAATGCATAAACAAACCTTAATTAATTAAATGTTTATTTTCTCAAAGAAAACAAAATATAAACACAGAAAGTGTCGATTAACGTACTCTAATAGCTACAATTTATGTTATAAAGAGTATTGCACTCATCGTTCTTTAAAACTTTAGTTAAGCCAGTTACTTCATTTATAGCACTATATTGGCGCTGCAACAACCATTTTTGGAAACATTACTATCGACATTAGTCTTTTCTTTGGTCTTATTTTAGCTTTACTGAATAAACAAACATCGATTAATTAAATGTTTATTTTCTCAATTAAAACAAAATATAAACACAAAAAGTGTCGATTAACTTACTTTAGTAGCTTTAATTTATATTGTAAAGAGTATTGCACTCATTATTCTTTAAAACTTTAGTTTTGCAAGTAACTTCTTTTAAAGCACTATATTAGTGTTGCAACAACCATTTTTGGAAACATTACAATAGACATTACTTTTTCTTTAGTCTTATTTTAGCTTTACTGCATAAACAAACCTCAATTAATTAAATGTTTATTTTCTCGATTAAAACAAAATATAAACACAAAAAGTGTCGATTAACGTACTTTAGTAGCTTTAATTTATATTTTAAAGAGTATTGCACGCATCATTCTTTAAAACTTTAGTTTTGCAAGTAACTTCTTTTAAAGCACTATATTAGTGTTGCAACAACCATTTTTGGAAACATTACTATAGACATTACTTTTTTCTTTATTCTTATTTTATCTTTAATGCATAAAAAACCTTAATTAATTAAATGTTTATTTTCTCAAAGAAAACGAAATATAAACACAAAAAGTGTCGATTAACGTACTCTAATAGCTACAATTTATATTATAAAGAGTATTGCACTCATCGTTCTTTAAAACTTTAGTTAAGCCAGTTACTTCATTTATAGCAATATATTAGCGCTGCAACAACCATTTTTGGAAACATTACTATCGACATTAGTTTTTTCTTTGGTCTTATTTTAGCTTTACTGAATAAACAAACATCGATTAATTAAATGTTTATTTTCTAAAAGAAAACAAAATATAAACACAAAGAGTGTCGATTAACGTACTTTAGTAGCTTTAATTTATATTTTAAAGAGTATTGCACTCATCATTCTTTAAAACTTTATTTTTGCAAGTAACTTCTTTTATAGCGCTATATTAGTGTTGCAACAACCATTTTTGGAAACATTACTATAGACATTAGTTTTTTCTTTAGTCTTATTTTAGCTTTAGTGCATAAACAAACGTCAATTAAATAAATGTTTTTTTTTCTCAATTAAAACAAAATATAAACAAAAAGTGGGGATTAACGTACCTTACTAGCTACAATTTATATTATAGACAGTATTGCACCCATCGTTCTTTAACCTTTCGTTCTGCCAGCTACTTCTTTTAGAGCACTGTATCAGTGCTGCAGCAACAATTCTTGGAAACATTACTACAGACATTAGCTTTTTCTTTAGTCTTATTTTAGCTTTAATGCATAAACAAACCCCAATCAATTAAATGTTTATTTTCTCAAAGAAAACAAAATATAAACACAAAAAGTGTCAATTAACGTACCTTAGTAGCTTTAATTTATATTTTAAAGAGCATTCGTTGTTCTTTAAAATTTTAGTTTTGCCAGTAACTTCTCTTATAGCACTATATTATTGCTGCAACAACCATTTGTTGAAACATTACTATCGACATTAGTTTTTTCTTTAGTCTTATTTTAGCTTTACTGCATAAACAAACATCGATTAATTAAATATTTATTTTCTCAAGGAAAACAAAATATAAACAAAAAGTGGGGATTAACGTACTTTAGTAGCTTTAATTTGTATTTTAAAAAGTATAGCATTCATCGTTCTTTAAAACTTTAGTTTTGCCAGTAACTTCTATATAGCACTTTATTAGTGCTGCAACAACCATTTTTGGAAACATTACTATAGACATTAGTTTTTTCTTTAGTCTTATTTTAGCTTTACTGCATAAACAAACATCGATTATTAAATGTTTATTTTCTGAAAGAAAAAAAAAATATAAACACAAAAAGTGTCGATTAACGTACTTTAGTAGCTTTAATTTATATTTTAAAGAGTATTGCACTCATCATTCTTAAAAACTTTACTATTTTAGTTTTGCAAGTAACTTCTTTTATAGCACTATATTAGTGTTGCAACAACCATTTTTGAAACATTACTATAGACATTAGTTTTTTCTTTGGTCTTATTTTAGCTTTCGTGAATAAACAAACATCGATTAATTGAAAGTTTAATTTCTCGATTAAAACCAAATATAAGCATGAAAAGTGTGGATTAACGTACTTTACTAGCTAAAATCTATATTATAAACAGTCTTGCACTCATCGTTCTTTAACCTTTAGTTCTGCCAGTTACTTCTTTTATACCACTTTATACTAGTAATGCACCAACCATTATCGGAAACATTACTTTAGAAATTAGCTTTTTATTTAGTCTCTTTATAGCTTTACTGCATAAAAAACATCAATTAATTAAATGTTTATTTTCTCAAAGAAAACAAAATATAATCACAAAAAGTGTCAATTAACGTACTTTAGTAGTTTTAATTTGTATTTTAAAGAGCATTCGTTGTTCTTTAAAACTTTAGTCTTGCCAGTAACTTCTCTTATAGCACTGTATCAGTGCTGCAGCAACAATGCTCTGAAACAGTACTACAGACATTAGCTTTTTCTTCAGGCTTATTTTAGCTTTAATGCATAAACAAACAGCGATTAATTAAATGTTTATTTTCTCAAAGAATCAAAATATAATCGCAAAAAGTGTCGATTAACGTACTTTAGTAGTTTTAATTTGTATTTGAAAAAGTATAGCATACATCGCTCTTTAATACTTTAGTTTTGCCAGTAACTTCTATATAGCACTTTATTAGTACTGCAACAACCATTTTTGGAAACATTACTATAGACATGACTTGTTTCTTTATTCTTATTTTAGCTTTACTGAATAAACAAACATCGATTAATTAAATGTTTATCTTCTCAAAGAAAACAAAACATAAACAAAATAAGTGTCAATTAACGTAGTTTAGTAGCTTTAATTTGTATTTTAAAAAGTATAGCATTCATCGTTCTTTAAAACTTTAGTTTTGCCAGTAACTTCTATATAGCACTTTATTAGTACTGCAACAACCATTTTTGGAAACATTACTATAGACATGACTTTTTTCTTTATTCTTATTTTATCTTTAATGCATAAACAAACCTTAATTAATTAAATGTTTATTTTCTCAAAGAAAACAAAATATAAACACAGAAAGTGTCGATTAACGTACTCTAATAGCTACAATTTATGTTATAAAGAGTATTGCACTCATCGTTCTTTAAAACTTTAGTTAAGCCAGTTACTTCATTTATAGCACTATATTGGCGCTGCAACAACCATTTTTGGAAACATTACTATCGACATTAGTCTTTTCTTTGGTCTTATTTTAGCTTTACTGAATAAACAAACATCGATTAATTAAATGTTTATTTTCTCGATTAAAACAAAATATAAACACAAAAAGTGTCGATTAACTTACTTTAGTAGCTTTAATTTATATTGTAAAGAGTATTGCACTCATTATTCTTTAAAACTTTAGTTTTGCAAGTAACTTCTTTTAAAGCACTATATTAGTGTTGCAACAACCATTTTTGGAAACATTACAATAGACATTACTTTTTCTTTAGTCTTATTTTAGCTTTACTGCATAAACAAACCTCAATTAATTAAATGTTTATTTTCTCGATTAAAACAAAATATAAACACAAAAAGTGTCGATTAACGTACCTTAGTAGCTTTAATTTATATTTTAAAGAGTATTGCACGCATCATTCTTTAAAACTTTAGTTTTGCAAGTAACTTCTTTTAAAGCACTATATTATTGCTGCAACAACCATTTGTTGAAACATTACTATAGACATTACTTTTTCTTTAGTCTTATTTTAGCTTTACTGCATAAACAAACCTCAATTAATTAAATGTTTATTTTCTCAAAGAAAACAAAATAAACACAAAAAGTGTCGATTAACGTACTTTAGTAGCTTTAATTTATATTTTAAAGAGTATTGCACTCATCGTTCTTTAAAACTTTAGTTTTTGCATGTAACTTCTTTTATAGCACTATATTAGTGTTGCAACAACCATTTTTGGAAACATTACTATAGACATTAGTTTTTTCTTTAGTCTTATTTTAGTTTTAGTGCATAAAAAAACATCGATTAATTAAATGTTTTTTTTCTCGATTAAAACAAAATATAAACAAAAAGTGGGGATTAATGTACCTTACTAGCTACAATTTATATTATAAACAGTATTGCACCCATCGTACTTTAACGTTTAGTTCTGCCAGTTACTTCTTTTATAGCACTTTATCAGTGCTGCAGCAACCATTTTTGGAAACATTACTATCGACATTAGTCTTTTCTTTGGTCTTATTTTAGCTTTACTGAATAAACAAACATCGATTAATTAAATGTTTATTTTCTCGATTAAAACAAAATATAAACACAAAAAGTGTCGATTAACTTACTTTAGTAGCTTTAATTTATATTGTAAAGAGTATTGCACTCATTATTCTTTAAAACTTTAGTTTTGCAAGTAACTTCTTTTAAAGCACTATATTAGTGTTGCAACAACCATTTTTGGAAACATTACTATAGACATTATTTTTTTCTTTAGTCTTATTTTAGCTTTACTGCATAAACAAACCTCAATTAATTAAATGTTTATTTTCTCAAAAAAAACAAAATATAATCACAAAAAGTGTCAATTAACGTACTTTAGTAGTTTTAATTTGTATTTTAAAGAGTATTGCACGCATCATTCTTTAAAACTTTAGTTTTGCAAGTAACTTCTTTTATAGCACTATATTAGTGTTGCAACAACCATTTTTGGAAACATTACTATAGACATTAGTTTTTTCTTTAGTCTTATTTTATCTTTAATGCATAAAAAACCTTAATTAATTAAATGTTTATTTTCTCAAAGAAAACGAAATATAAACACAAAAAGTGTCGATTAACGTACTTTAATAGCTACAATTTATATTATAAAGAGTATTGCACTCATCGTTCTTTAAAACTTTAGTTAAGCCAGTTACTTCATTTATAGCACTATATTAGCGCTGCAACAACCATTTTTGGAAACATTACTATAGACATTAGTTTTTTCTTTAGTCTTATTTTAGCTTTAGTGCATAAACAAACGTCAATTAAATAAATGTTTTTTTTCTCAATTAAAACAAAATATAAACAAAAAGTGGGGATTAATGTACCTTACTAGCTACAATTTATATTATAAAAAGTATAGCATTCTTCGTTCTTTAAAAATTTAATTTAGCCAGTTACTTCATTATATCAGTGCTGCAGCAACAATTCTTGGAAACATTACTACAGACATTAGCTTTTTCTTTAGTCTTATTTTAGCTTTAATGCATAAACAAACCCCAATCAATTAAATGTTTATTTTCTCAAAGAAAACAAAATATAAACACAAAAAGTGTCAATTAACGTACCTTAGTAGCTTTAATTTATATTTTAAAGAGCATTCGTTGTTCTTTAAAATTTTAGTTTTGCCAGTAACTTCTCTTATAGCACTATATTATTGCTGCAACAACCATTTGTTGAAACATTACTATCGACATTAGTTTTTTCTTTAGTCTTATTTTAGCTTTACTGCATAAACAAACATCGATTAACGCCTGGCGCTACTAACTGACCTGAACAAGATGGCAACCCTCTTCGCCTCAGAGAGGAACTATATGGATACAGGAACAGTTGGCCCCTGTAACACTCTGCAGAAACACAAAGAGATAGACGATGCATTTGGCAGCAATTGGGGTCGTATCTTGGCAATTGCTTATATACACAAATCAATACATGATCCTCTTTTCCTTCATTCGGTTGAGGATACATTAAGGTGCTGGTTAGACCCCTTCTCCATCCTTTGGTTGGGGACCCAGCTTAGGCATATACACGGTATAAACAACTAAAACAATACTACAATTTGATCTAGATGTAAACATATGTTATAAAATTATGCCGCCATTACGAAGGGCGGCCAAGAACGGCCAAAATACGCCCCAAAGCTACCTGCATCTCATGCTTGCATGCCGCACGGTACAATTTCCCAATTAACATACGTGCTCAACCCCATATATGATCTTCACTCCGCCGAGACAACTAATATGCGACCCAGGGGTGGGAAGGGAGAGGAGTCCAGCATTGTTTATGGCTTAACATGTGCAAAAGAGCTGGAATTATCCCCCCTTTATCTTTGGTCCAGGATAACATGTATATCAAAATCAAAATAAAAAGCTAGTAGTACCCCCTCTTTCCTTCATTCGGTTGAGGGTAATCAAATACACCAAGTATAAAAATAAGCTTGTTTTGGTTGAGGGCAGCTTGTACATACATTAATTATAACAAATTTACTAATGGCTACGACATGCATACCGTAAGTTTCTGGTAAAGTCCCTTCCCTTTGTTGAAGATACTGAAGAAAATTCTGAAGCAGGAGGTAGTTAATTGTTCCTCTTCTGGGCTGTTTTAGCCATTGTAGTTCTGAATACCTGTTGACAGGAAATAAAGAGCGAGAGCATTGGATGTTCTAATAAAAGCTGAGGTTCGTATTAAAAACAGAAGGCTACACCAGTGGACAAGTACAAGGGTGTGGCAATCAGAGCTTGTTTGAAATGCTTTGACTGTGTGTCAAGACTGTAGGGTAGAATTGGGGTACTACTTGCATTTTTACTGTACTCATCATTCTGATGTCATATTTGAATTACTATTTTTATTATCTTTCTCATTTATCCTTGTATTCGATTACACTTTTGTCTGATGTCTTAACCTGCAATAATTATAATATGTGTTATTGTCCAAAAAGGCTTTACCTGCAAGAAAAGGAAACACAAAGAATAGGGGGAGTGGATGCTGAATGGGGGGGGGGGGAGATGATTACAACTTTGTTGATGCCTAGTAATTAGGGCATAAAATTAAGAATTTGTTTGACCTGCAAGGAAGGAAGGAAGAAACAAACAAACAAACAAACACAATGAAAGGGGGGTTTGCTAGATAGAGGAACAATTGATCTGCACATTATGAGTCGTTCCTAATTTTTTGTTTCAATGATGTCTTCTTCTGTAATGACTTTCAACTTCCTTTGCTTTTAATGAATGAACATCTCATTGCGAATATTTCTGTGAGCTTCCTGTACGGAAACAAAGGAAAGAAGAAAGGGAGAGGTGGTGAATAAGGGATTGCACTTTGTTCAACAACAAACATTTATCATCCGTCTTGTCTTCCTGACATGTCATGCGTCCTTCTCTGGTATTAATTAAATCTGTTGGTCTTACTGTTGTTGCACAAAACTTTTTTGTTAGTTGTTTGTATCTTAGTTGACCTAAAAGTCAGATATGATGTAGTGATCTAACTACCGGACCTGCAAAGAAAAAAACATAAAGGAGGGGAGGGGGTTGTTAAACAGGGAAGTTCGTTTTCACATTGACATATATGGACTCTGTTGGATGTTTGTACAATTTCCTTTAGCATGTTTCTAGCCAGGCTGTGTTAGAGCACCTGAAAGAAAAAACATAAAGGAGGGGAGGGGGTTGCTAAACCAGGGAAGTCTGTTTGCACATTGACATATATGGATTCTGTTGTATGCTTGTACAATTTCCTTTAGCATGTTTTCAGTCACGCCGTGTTAGGGCACCTGCGAAGAAAAAATTTAGAGGAGGGACGGGGTAGCTAAACTAGGGAAGTTTGTTTTCACATTGACATATACGGATTCTGTTGGATGCTTGTACAGTTTCCTTTAGCATATTTTCAGTCATGCAGTGTTCGAGGAGCACCTGCAAAGAAAAAACATAAAGGGGGAGGGGGTTGCTAACGTAGGGAGGTTTGTTTTCACATTGACATATTATATGGATTCTGTTAGATGCTTGTACAATTTCCTTTAGCATTTTTTCAGTCACACGGTGTTAGAGCACCTGTGCAGCTATGAAGTGATACTGTGTTACCAATTGTATTTAATTTCAAAGGCATATCACTTGAGGAGTGCATTTGTTGTTCACCTGACACTGATCTCAGGATATTAATGAGGAGCAATATGTACTAGGATCTGTATACACAATAAGGCAAAGCTGAGGCATTTGAATGTTATTGCAAGTGATATAAAAGTAAAACAGAATTAGGCCATATGAAATAAATAATAGATTCTCATCAGCGCCAGTCTGGAAAATTTATATTTGTGTTGATATTACAAATTCCTTTGCTATGATGAATGCAAGTTTTAGTCTGGCCCACAAAGCATTGGGCATATATGTGTAAGTGGTGAAAGAGGAGTAAATGTTGTTCAATATCAAACATTTACTATCCTTCTGCTATCCTGCTTGTATTTTTGACATGTCATGCATCCTTCTCCTGTCATGAAATAGATTTGTTGTTGTGATTGCTACTGAACTATTCTGTTCTGTTTTGTTTGTATGTATTGTTGAAACAAAAGTTGATTATGATGTTGTGATCTAAATTACCTGCAAAGAAAAAACATAAAGGGGGAGGAGGGTTGCTGAACTGGGAAAGTTTGTTTTCAAATTGAAGTATATGGATTGTGCAGAATGCTCGTGTACAATTTCCTTCTGCATATTTTCAGTCACACTGCGTTAGAGCACCTGTGTGTTCATCGATCATAAAGTGATATTGTGTTACTAATTGTTGTTGTTGTTTTTTAAACCAGTGGTGCTCACTTGATGCTTGTATTTGTTGTTCACCTGTCACTGATATCATTACATTTAACGAAGAGCAATGCTGTAGGCTCTGTCTACCCTACAAAGCAAATTTGAACTCTTTGGAAGTTATTGCATGCAACATAAAATTAAAAACAGAATTAAAATGACCTTCTCCTTGGAGGATTCAGAGATAAATAAAGAAAGGTTTGCATGATAAGATTGACAAGATACCTTGTTTCTAATGTTTTCAATTCTTTTCTACCACTTCTCCACTTAAATCCATTTGTCTTGATGGTTTTGTCTCTGTTTCTTACTTTCTTTTTGACAGTGATGATGGCAGCTAGTACAGTGGAATTTTATTCAGGCACCATTAACTTTTGTGTCCATGTTTACTTGTCTGCATAAACACTCTTCTTAACTGAGTTCAATGGCTTCAAATACCCTCAGAATTCAGTTACACATTTGAAAGTTCAGTTCCAATAATTGGTTTTAGTTTCATCTTTGCCAATAAAATATCGCTGATTTCTGATGTGGTGGAAGTAGGAGATAAATGAAATCAACTGTCATTTTGGCGCCCACTTTTCAGGGGCTTTCGTGCAAGTTTCATGTTGACTTGAGTTGAGCTAAGCTTCAGTGTTCTAGTCCATGTTATTACCCACAGATTTGTGACAGCAATCCAAATGAATGAAATTGTTAGTATAAGTTGAATCCAAAACAACACTCTTGAATCTTCTTGTTGATTCAGCTTGCCTCTTTGTAATGCAAGGTAGACTACTGTAAGCGTAAGCCAATCCTATAGGCCATCTATTTACGGAGGGCGTGTCGACAAAGACAGAACAGCAAACTTTTCACCTATCTGCTCATTCATATACCGGGATGACTGTACGCAACAATCCCCTCTTCTAATGGAGTCTTGTTTCAAGAAGATTTGCAACGATACCAAGAGTTGATTGCGCACAAATATGGCCAAGTAATCTCGATTAGTTTGAAACGAAAGCAGAACAAGCAGCCACAATCAAACAATATGGCTAACACGAGGGCATGCTTGTTGACCGTGGGGTCTGGAACTAGTTGGTGCTTGACATGAGATGATCCAGGGGGGATGCAACAAATTAAGTAGCATGTCGTTAAGCTGCATTTACTCCTGCTGACGTAAATGCTTGCATTAATTAAATGTTTATTTTCTCAAGGAAAACAAAATATAAACAAAAAGTGGGGATTAACGTACTTTAGTAGCTTTAATTTGTATTTTAAAAAGTATAGCATTCATCGTTCTTTAAAACTTTAGTTTTGCCAGTAACTTCTATATAGCACTTTATTAGTGCTGCAACAACCATTTTTGGAAACATTACTATAGACATTAGTTTTTTCTTTAGTCTTATTTTAGCTTTACTGCATAAACAAACATCGATTATTAAATGTTTATTTTCTGAAAGAAAAAAAAAATATAAACACAAAAAGTGTCGATTAACGTACTTTAGTAGCTTTAATTTATATTTTAAAGAGTATTGCACTCATCATTCTTAAAAACGTTACTATTATAGTTTTGCAAGTAACTTCTTTTATAGCACTATATTAGTGTTGCAACAACCATTTTTTGAAACATTACTATAGACATTAGTTTTTTCTTTGGTCTTATTTTAGCTTTAATGCATAAACAAACATCGATTAATTAAATGTTAATTTTCTCGATTAAAACCAAATATAAACATGAAAAGTGTCGATTAACGTACTTTACTAGCTAAAATTTATATTATAAACAGTATTGCACTCATCGTTCTTTAACCTTTAGTTCTGCCAGTTACTTCTTTTATAGCACTTTATACTAGTAATGCAGCAACCATTATTGGAAACATTACTATAGACATTAGCTTTTTATTTAGTCTTATTTATAGCTTTACTGCATAAACAAACATCAATTAATTAAATGTTTATTTTCTCAAAGAAAACAAAATATAAACACAAAAAGTGTCGATTAACGTACTTTAGTAGCTTTAATTTATATTTCAAAGAGCATTCGTTGTTCTTTAAAATTTTAGTTTTGCCAGTAACTTCTCTTATAGCACTATATTAGTGCTGCAACAACCATTTGTTGAAACATTACTATCGACATTAGTTTTTTCTTTAGTCTTATTTTAGCTTTACTGCATAAACAAACATCGATTAATTAAATGTTTATTTTCTCAAAGAAAACAAAATATAAACACAAAAAGTGTCGATTAACGTACTTTAGTAGCTTTAATTTATATTTTAAAATGTATAGCATTCATCGTTCTTTAAAACTTTAGTTTTGCCAGTAACTTCTATATAGCACTTTATTAGTGCTGCAACAACCATTTTTGGAAACATTACTATAGACATTAGTTTTTTCTTTAGTCTTATTTTAGCTTTACTGCATAAACAAACATCGATTATTAAATGTTTATTTTCTCAAAGAAAACAAAATATAAACACAAAAAGTGTCGATTAACGTACTTTAGTAGCTTTAATTTATATTTTAAAGAGTATTGCACTCATCATTCTTAAAAACTTTAGTTTTGCAAGTAACTTCTTTTATAGCACTATATTAGTGTTGCAACAACCATTTTTTGAAACATTACTATAGACATTAGTTTTTTCTTTAGTCTTATTTTATCTTTAATGCATAAACAAACCTTAATTAATTAAATGTTTATTTTCTCAAAAAAAACAAAATATAAACACAAAAAGTGTCGATTAACGTACTTTAGTAGCTTTAATTTATATTATAAACAGTATTGCACCCATCGTTCTTTAACCTTTAGTTCTGCCAGTTACTTCTTTTATAGCACTGTATCAGTGCTGCAGCAACAATTCTTGGAAACATTACTACAGACATTAGCTTTTTCTTTAGTCTTATTTTAGCTTTAATGCATAAACAAACCTCAATTAATTAAATGTTTATTTTCTCGATTAAAACAAAATATAAACACAAAAAGTGTCGATTAACGTACTTTAGTAGCTTTAATTTATATTTTAAAGAGTATTGCACTCATATTTCTTTAAAACTTTAGTTTTGCAAGTAACTTCTTTTAAAGCACTATATTAGTGTTGCAACAACCATTTTTGGAAACATTACTATAGACATTACTTTTTTCTTTGGTCTTATTTTAGCTTTACTGAATAACCAAACATCGATTAATTAAATGTTTATTTTCTCAAAGAAAACAAAATATAAACACAAAAAGTGTCGATTAACGTACTTTAGTAGCTTTAATTTATATTTTAAAAAGTATTGCACTCATCATTCTTTAAAACTTTAGTTTTGCAAGTAACTTCTTTTATAGCACTATATTAGTGTTGCAAAAACTATTTTTGGAAACATTACTATAGACATTAGTTTTTTCTTTGGTCTTATTGTAGCTTTACTGCAAAAACAAACATTAATAAATTAAATGTTTATTTTCTTAACGAAAACAAATAAAAACAAATAGTGGGGATTAACGTTTTTTACTAGCTAAAATTTTTATTATAAACAGTATTGCACTCATCGTTCTATAAACTTTAGTTTTGCCAGTAACTTCTCTTATAGCACTGTATCAGTGCTGCAGCACCAATTCTTGGAAACATTACTACAGACATTAGCTTTTTCTTTAGTCTTATTTTAGCTTTAATGCATAAACAAACCTCCATTAATTAAATGTTTATTTTCTCGATTAAAACAAAATATAAACACAAAAAGTGTCGATTAACGTACTTTAGTAGCTTTAATTTATATTTTAAAGAGCATTCGTTGTACTTTAAAACTTTAGTTTTGCCAGTAACTTCTCTTATAGCACTATATTATTGCTGCAACAACCATTTGTGGAAACATTACTATAGACATTACTTTTTTCTTTGGTCTTATTTTAGCTTTACTGAATAACCAAACATCGATTAATTAAATGTTTATTTTCTCAAAGAAAACAAAATATAAACACAAAAAGTGTCGATTAACGTACTTTAGTAGCTTTAATTTATATTTTAAAAAGTATTGCACTCATCATTCTTTAAAACTTTAGTTTTGCAAGTAACTTCTTTTATAGCACTATATTAGTGTTGCAAAAACTATTTTTGGAAACATTACTATAGACATTAGTTTTTTCTTTAGTCTTATTGTAGCTTTACTGCAAAAACAAACATCAATAGATTAAATATTTATTTTCTTAAAGAAAGCAAAATAAAAACAAATAGTAGGGATTAACATTTTTTACTAGCTAAAATTTATATTATAAACAGTATTGCACTCATCGTTCTATAAACTTTAGTTTTGCCAGTAACTTCTCTTATAGCACTGTATCAGTGCTGCAGCACCAATTCTTGGAAACATTACTACAGACATTAGCTTTTTCTTTAGTCTTATTTTAGCTTTAATGCATAAACAAACCTCCATTAATTAAATGTTTATTTTCTCGATTAAAACAAAATATAAACACAAAAAGTGTCGATTAACGTACTTTAATAGCTTTAATTTATATTTTAAAGAGCATTCGTTGTACTTTAAAACTTTAGTTTTGCCAGTAACTTCTCTTATAGCACTATATTATTGCTGCAACAACCATTTGTGGAAACATTACTATAGACATTAGTTTTTTCTTTGGTCTTATTTTAGCTTTACTGAATAAACAAACATCGATTAATTAAATGTTTATTTTCTCAAATAAAACAAAATATAAACACAAAAAGTGTCGATTAACGTACTTTAGTAGCTTTAATTTATATTATAAACAGTATTGCACCCATCGTTCTTTAACCTTTAGTTCTGCCAGTTACTTCTTTTATAGCACTGTATCAGTGTTGCAGCAACAATTCTTGCAAACATTACTACAGACATTAGCTTTTTCTTTAGTCTTATTTTAGCTTTAATGCATAAACAAACCTCAATTAATTAAATGTTTATTTTCTCGATTAAAACAAAATATAAACACAAAAAGTGTCGATTAATGTACTTTAGTAGCTTTAATTTATATTTTAGAGAGTATTGCACTCATATTTCTTTAAAACTTTAGTTTTGCAAGTAACTTCTTTTAAAGCACTACATTAGTGTTGCAACAACCATTTTTGGAAACATTACTATAGACATTACTTTTTTCTTTGGTCTTATTTTAGCTTTACTGAATAACCAAACATCGATTAATTAAATGTTTATTTTCTCAAAGAAAACAAAATATCAACACAAAAAGTGTCGATTAACGTACTTTAGTAGCTTTAATTTATATTTTAAAAAGTATTGCACTCATCATTCTTTAAAACTTTAGTTTTGCAAGTAACTTCTTTTATAGCACTATATTAGTGTTGCAAAAACCATTTTTGGAAACATTACTATAGACATTAGTTTTTTCTTTAGTCTTACTTTAGCTTTACTGAATAAACAAACCTCAATCAATTAAATGTTTATTTTCTCAAAGAAAACAAAATATAAACACAAAAAGTGTCAATTAACGTACTTTAGTAGCTTTAATTTATATTTTAAAGAGCATTCGTTGTTCTTTATAATTTTAGTTTTGCCAGTAACTTCTCTTATAGCACTATATTATTGCTGCAACAACCATTTGTTGAAACATTACTATCGACATTAGTTTTTTCTTTAGTCTTATTTTAGCTTTAATGCATAAACAAACATCGATTAATTAAATGTTTATTTTCTCAAAGAAAACAAAATATAAGCAAAAAGTGGGGATTAATGTACCTTACTAGCTACAATTTATATTATAAAAAGTATAGCATTCATCGTTCTTTAAAAATTTAGTTTAGCCAGTTACTTCATTATATTAGCGCTGCAACAACCATTTTTGGAAACGCTACTATCGACATTAGTTTTTTCTTTAGTCTTATTTTAGCTTTACTGAATAAACAAACATCGATTAATTAAATGTTTATTTTCTCAAAGAAAGCAAAATATAAACGCAAAAAGTGTCGATTAACGTACTTTAGTAGCTTTAATTTGTATTTTAAAAAGTATAGCATTCATCGTTCTTTAAAACTTTAGTTTTGCCAGTAACTTCTATGTAGCACTTTATTAGTGCTGCAACCACCATTTTTGGAAACATTACTATAGACATTAGTTTTTTCTTTAGTCTTATTTTAGCTTTACTGCATAAACAAACATCGATTATTAAATGTTTATTTTCTCAAAGAAAACAAAATATAAACACAAAAAGTGTATATTTACCTACTTTAGTAGCTATAATTTATATTTTAAAGAGTATTCAATCATCGTCCTTTAAAATTTTAGTTTCGCCAGTAACTTCTCTTATAGCACTATATTATTGCTGCAACAACCATTTGTGGAAACATTACTATCGACATTAGTTTTTTCTTTAGTCTTATTTTAGCTTTACTGCATAAACAAACATCGATTAATTAAATGTTTATTTTCTCAAAGAAAACAAAATATAAACACAAAAAGTGTCGATTAACGTACTTTAGTAGCTTTAATTTATATTTTAAAAAGAATAGCATTCATCGTTCTTTAAAACTTTAGTTTTGCCAGTAACTTCTTTTATAGCACTATATTAGTGCTGCAACAACCATTTTTGGAAACATTACTATAGACATTAGTTTTTTCTTTAGTCTTATTTTAGCTTTACTGCATAAACAAACATCGATTAATTAAATGTTTATTTTCTCAAAGAAAACAAAATATAAACACAAAAAGTGTCGATTAACGTACTTTAGTAGCTTTAATTTGTATTTTAAAAAGTATAGCATTCATCGTTCTTTAAAACTTTAGTTTTGCAAGTAACTTCTATGTAGCACTTTATTAGTGCTGCAACCACCATTTTTGGAAACATTACTATAGACATTAGTTTTTTCTTTAGTCTTATTTTAGCTTTACTGCAAAAACAAACATCGATTATTAAATGTTTATTTTCTGAAAGAAAAAAAATATAAACACAAAAAGTGTCGATTAACGTACTTTAGTAGCTTTAATTTATATTTTAAAGAGTATTGCACTCATCATTCTTAAAAACTTTACTTTTGCAAGTAACTTCTTTTATAGCACTATATTAGTGTTGCAACAACCATTTTTTGAAACATTACTATAGACATTAGTTTTTTCTTTAGTCTTATTTTATCTTTAATGCATAAACGAACCTTAATTAATTAAATGTTTATTTTCTCAAAGAAAACAAAATATAAACACAAAAAGTGTCGATTAACGTACTTTAGTAGCTTTAATTTATATTTCAAAGAGCATTCGTTGTTCTTTAAAATTTTAGTTTTGCCAGTAACTTCTCTTATAGCACTATATTATTGCTGCAACAACCATTTGGTGAAACATTACTATCGACATTAGTTTTTTCTTTAGTCTTATTTTAGCTTTACTGCATAAACAAACATCGATTAATTAAATGTTTATTTTCTCGAAAGAAAACAAAATATAAACACAAAAGTGGGGATTAACGTACTTTAGTAGCTTTAATTTATATTTTAAAAAGTATTGCACTCATCGTTCTTTAAAACTTTAGTTTTGCCAGTAACTTCTATATAGCACTTTATTAGTGCTGCAACAACCATTTTTGGAAACATTACTATAGACATTAGTTTTTTCTTTAGTCTTACTTTAGCTTTACTGCATAAACAAACATCAATTAAATGTTTATTTTCTCAAAGAAAACAAAATATAAACACAAAAAGTGTCGATTAACGTACTTTAGTAGCTTTAATTTATATTTTAAAGAGTATTGCACTCATCATTCTTTAAAACGTTACTATAGTTTTGCAAGTAACTTCTTTTATAGCACTATATTAGTGTTGCAACAACCATTTTTTGAAACATTACTATAGACATTAGTTTTTTCTTTAGTCTTATTTTATCTTTAATGCATAAACGAACCTTAATTAATTAAATGTTTATTTTCTCAAAGAAAACAAAATATAAACACAAAAAGTGTCGATTAACGTACTTTAGTAGCTTTAATTTATATTATAAAAGTATTGCATTCATCGTTCTTTAAAATTTTAGTTTTGCCAGTAACTTCTCTTATAGCACTATATTAGTGCTGCAACAACCATTTGTTGAAACATTACTATCGACATTAGTTTTTTCTTTAGTCTTATTTTAGCTTTACTGCATAAACAAACATCGATTAATTAAATGTTTATTTTCTCAAAGAAAACAAAATATAAACACAAAAAGTGTCGATTAACGTACTTTAGTAGCTTTAATTTGTATTTTAAAAAGTATAGCATTCATCGTTCTTTAAAACTTTAGTTTTGCCAGTAACTTCTATATAGCACTTTATTAGTGCTGCAACAACCATTTTTGGAAACATTACTATAGACATTAGTTTTTTCTTTAGTCTTATTTTAGCTTTACTGCATAAACAAACATCGATTAATTAAATGTTTATTTTCTCAAAGAAAACAAAATATAAACACAAAAAGTGTCGATTAACGTACTTTAGTAGCTTTAATTTATATTTTAAAGAGTATTGCACTCATCATACTTAAAAACTTTACTATTTTAGTTTTGCAAGTAACTTCTTTTATAGCACTATATTAGTGTTGCAACAACCATTTTTTGAAACATTACTATAGACATTAGTTTTTTCTTTAGTCTTATTTTATCTTTAATGCATAAACGAACCTTAATTAATTAAATGTTTATTTTCTCAAAAAAAACAAACAAAATATAAACACAAAAAGTGTCGATTAACGTACTTTAGTAGCTTTAATTTATATTATAAACAGTATTGCACCCATCGTTCTTTAACCTTTAGTTCTGCCAGTTACTTCTTTTATAGCACTGTATCAGTGCTGCAGCAACAATTCTTGGAAACATTACTACAGACATTAGCTTTTTCTTTAGTCTTATTTTAGCTTTAATGCATAAACAAACCTCAATTAATTAAATGTTTATTTTCTCGATTAAAACAAAATATAAACACAAAAAGTGTCGATTAACGTACTTTAGTAGCTTTAATTTATATTTTAAAGAGTATTGCACTCATATTTCTTTAAAACTTTAGTTTTGCAAGTAACTTCTTTTAAAGCACTACATTAGTGTTGCAACAACCATTTTTGGAAACATTACTATAGACATTACTTTTTTCTTTGGTCTTATTTTAGCTTTACTGAATAACCAAACATCGATTAATTAAATGTTTATTTTCTCAAAGAAAACAAAATATCAACACAAAAAGTGTCGATTAACGTACTTTAGTAGCTTTAATTTATATTTTAAAAAGTATTGCACTCATCATTCTTTAAAACTTTAGTTTTGCAAGTAACTTCTTTTATAGCACTATATTAGTGTTGCAAAAACTATTTTTGGAAACATTACTATAGACATTAGTTTTTTCTTTAGTCTTATTGTAGCTTTACTGCAAAAACAAACATCAATAAATTAAATATTTATTTTCTTAAAGAAAGCAAAATAAAAACAAATAGTAGGGATTAACGTTTTTTACTAGCTAAAATTTATATTATAAACAGTATTGCACTCATCGTTCTATAAACTTTAGTTTTGCCAGTAACTTCTCTTATAGCACTGTATCAGTGCTGCAGCACCAATTCTTGGAAACATTACTACAGACATTAGCTTTTTCTTTAGTCTTATTTTAGCTTTAATGCATAAACAAACCTCCATTAATTAAATGTTTATTTTCTCGATTAAAACAAAATATAAACACAAAAAGTGTCGATTAACGTACTTTAGTAGCTTTAATTTATATTTTAAAGAGCATTCGTTGTACTTTAAAACTTTAGTTTTGCCAGTAACTTCTCTTATAGCACTATATTATTGCTGCAACAACCATTTGTGGAAACATTACTATAGACATTAGTTTTTTCTTTGGTCTTATTTTAGCTTTACTGAATAAACAAACATCGATTAATTAAATGTTTATTTTCTCAAATAAAACAAAATATAAACACAAAAAGTGTCGATTAACGTACTTTAGTAGCTTTAATTTATATTTTAAAGAGTATTGCACTCATCATTCTTAAAAACTTTAGTTTTGCAAGTAACTTCATTTATAGCACTATTTTAGCGCTGCAACAACCATTTTTGAAAACATTACTATCGACATTAGTTTTTTCTTTGGTCTTATTTTAGCTTTACTGAATAAACAAACATCGATTAATTAAATGTTTATTTTCTCAAATAAAACAAAATATAAACACAAAAAGTGTCGATTAACGTACTTTAGTAGCTTTAATTTATATTATAAACAGTATTGCACCCATCGTTCTTTAACCTTTAGTTCTGCCAGTTACTTCTTTTATAGCACTGTATCAGTGTTGCAGCAACAATTCTTGCAGACATTACTACAGACATTAGCTTTTTCTTTAGTCTTATTTTAGCTTTAATGCATAAACAAACCTCAATTAATTAAATGTTTATTTTCTCGATTAAAACAAAATATAAACACAAAAAGTGTCGATTAATGTACTTTAGTAGCTTTAATTTATATTTTAAAGAGTATTGCACTCATATTTCTTTAAAACTTTAGTTTTGCAAGTAACTTCTTTTAAAGCACTACATTAGTGTTGCAACAACCATTTTTGGAAACATTACTATAGACATTACTTTTTTCTTTGGTCTTATTTTAGCTTTACTGAATAACCAAACATCGATTAATTAAATGTTTATTTTCTCAAAGAAAACAAAATATCAACACAAAAAGTGTCGATTAACGTACTTTAGTAGCTTTAATTTATATTTTAAAAAGTATTGCACTCATCATTCTTTAAAACTTTAGTTTTGCAGGTAACTTCTTTTTTAGCACTATATTAGTGTTGCAAAAACTATTTTTGGAAACATTACTATAGACATTAGTTTTTTCTTTAGTTTTATTTTAGCTTTACTGCATAAACAAACCCCAATCAATTAAATGTTTATTTTCTCAAAGAAAACAAAATATAAACACAAAAAGTGTCAATTAACGTACCTTAGTAGCTTTAATTTATATTTTAAAGAGCATTCGTTGTTCTTTATAATTTTAGTTTTGCCAGTAACTTCTCTTATAGCACTATATTATTGCTGCAACAACCATTTGTTGAAACATTACTATCGACATTAGTTTTTTCTTTAGTCTTATTTTAGCTTTAATGCATAAACAAACATCGATTAATTAAATGTTTATTTTCTCAAAGAAAACAAAATATAAACAAAAAGTGGGGATTAATGTACCTTACTAGCTACAATTTATATTATAAAAAGTATAGCATTCTTCGTTCTTTAAAAATTTAATTTAGCCAGTTACTTCATTATATTAGCGCTGCAACAACCATTTTTGGAAACGCTACTATCGACATTAGTTTTTTCTTTAGTCTTATTTTAGCTTTACTGAATAAACAAACATCGATTAATTAAATGTTTATTTTCTCAAAGAAAGCAAAATATAAACGCAAAAAGTGTCGATTAACGTACTTTAGTAGCTTTAATTTGTATTTTAAAAAGTATAGCATTCATCGTTCTTTAAAACTTTAGTTTTGCCAGTAACTTATATGTAGCACTTTATTAGTGCTGCAACCACCATTTTTGGAAACATTACTATAGACATTAGTTTTTTCTTTAGTCTTATTTTAGCTTTACTGCATAAACAAAAATCGATTATTGAATGTTTATTTTCTCAAAGAAAACAAAATATAAAAACAAAAAGTGTCGATTAACGTACTTTAGTAGCTTTAATTTATATTTTAAAGAGCATTCGTTGTACTTTAAAACTTTAGTTTTGCCAGTAACTTCTCTTATAGCACTATATTATTGCTGCAACAACCATTTGTGGAAACATTACTATAGACATTAGTTTTTTCTTTAGTCTTATTTTAGCTTTACTGAATAAACAAACATCGATTAATTAAATGTTTATTTTCTTAAAGAAAACAAAATAAAAACAAATAGTAGGGATTAACGTACTTTTACTAGCTAAAATTTATATTATAAACAGTATTGCACTCATCGTTCTATAAACTTTAGTTTTGCCAGTAACTTCTCTTATAGCACTGTATCAGTGCTGCAGCACCAATTCTTGGAAACATTACTACAGACATTAGCTTTTTCTTTAGTCTTATTTTAGCTTTAATGCATAAACAAACCCCAATCAATTAAATGTTTATTTTCTCAAAGAAAACAAAATATAAACACAAAAAGTGTCAATTAACGTACCTTAGTAGCTTTAATTTATATTTTAAAGAGCATTCGTTGTTCTTTAAAATTTTAGTTTTGCCAGTAACTTCTCTTATAGCACTATATTATTGCTGCAACAACCATTTGTTGAAACATTACTATCGACATTAGTTTTTTCTTTAGTCTTATTTTAGCTTTACTGCATAAACAAACATCGATTAATTAAATGTTTATTTTCTCAAAGAAAACAAAATATAAACAAAAAGTGGGGATTAATGTACATTACTAGCTACAATTTATATTATAAAAAGTATAGCATTCATCGTTCTTTAAAAATTTAGTTTAGCCAGTTACTTCATTATATTAGCGCTGCAACAACCATTTTTGGAAACGCTACTATCGACATTAGTTTTTTCTTTAGTCTTATTTTAGCTTTACTGAATAAACAAACATCGATTAATTAAATGTTTATTTTCTCAAAGAAAGCAAAATATAAACGCAAAAAGTGTCGATTAACGTACTTTAGTAGCTTTAATTTGTATTTTAAAAAGTATAGCATTCATCGTTCTTTAAAACTTTAGTTTTGCCAGTAACTTCTATGTAGCACTTTATTAGTGCTGCAACCACCATTTTTGGAAACATTACTATCGACATTAGTTTTTTCTTTAGTCTTATTTTAGCTTTACTGCATAAACAAACATCGATTATTAAATGTTTATTTTCTCAAAGAAAACAAAATATAAACACAAAAAGTGTCGATTAACGTACTTTAGTAGCTTTAATTTATATTTTAAAGAGTATTGCACTCATCATTCTTAAAAACTTTACTATTTTAGTTTTGCAAGTAACTTCTTTTATAGCACTATATTAGTGTTGCAACAACCATTTTTGGAAACATTATTATAGACATTAGTTTTTTCTTCAGTCTTATTTTAGCTTTACTGCATAAACAAACGTCAATTAAATAAATGTTTATTTTCTCAATTAAAACAAAATATAAAAACAAAAAGTGTCGATTAACGTACTTTAGTAGCTTTAATTTATATTTTAAAGAGTATTGCACTCATCATTCTTTAAATCTTTAGTTTTGCAAGTAACTTCTTTTAAAGCACTATATTAGTGTTGCAACAACCATTTTTGGAAACATTACTATAGACATTAGTTTTTTCTTTAGTCTTATTTTATCTTTAATGCATAAACGAACCTTAATTAATTAAATGTTTATTTTCTCAAAGAAAACAAAATATAAACACAAAAAGTGTCGATTAACGTACTTTAGTAGCTTTTATATTATAAACAATAAACCATTTATATTAAACACAAAAAGTAAAGAGTAGCTGCACTCATCATTCTTAAAAACTTTAGTTTTGCAAGTAACTTCATTTATAGCACTATTTTAGCGCTGCAACAACCATTTTGAAAACATTACTATCGACATTAGTTTTTTCTTTGGTCTTATTTTAGCTTTACTGAATAAACAAACATCGATTAATTAAATGTTTATTTTCTCAAATAAAACAAAATATAAACACAAAAAGTGTCGATTAACGTACTTTAGTAGCTTTAATTTATATTTTAAAAAGTATTGCACTCATCATTCTTTAAAAATTTAGTTTTGCAAGTAACTTCTTTTATAGCACTATCTTAGTGTTGCAACAACTATTTTTGGAAACATTACTATTAACATTAATTTTTTCTTTAGTCTTATTTTAGCTTTAATGCATAAACAAACCCCATTAATTAAATGTTTATTTTCTCAAAGAAAACAAAATATAAACACAAAAAGTGTCAATTAACGTACTTTAGTAGCTTTAATTTATATTTCAAAGAGCATTCGTTGTTCTTTAAAATTTTAGTTTTGCCAGTAACTTCTCTTATAGCACTATATTATTGCTGCAACAACCATTTGTTGAAACATTACTATCGACATTAGTTTTTTCTTTAGTCTTATTTTAGCTTTACTGCATAAACAAACATCGATTAATTAAATGTTTATTTTCTCAAAGAAAACAAAATATAAACAAAAAGTGGGGATTAACGTACTTTAGTAGCTTTAATTTGTATTTTAAAAAGTATAGCATTCATCGTTCTTTAAAACTTTAGTTTTGCCAGTAACTTCTATATAGCACTTTATTAGTGCTGCAACAACCATTTTTGGAAACATTACTATAGACATTAGTTTTTTCTTTAGTCTTATTTTAGCTTTACTGCATAAACAAACATCGATTATTAAATGTTTATTTTCTCAAAGAAAACAAAATATAAACACAAAAAGTGTCGATTAACGTACTTTAGTAGCTTTAATTTATATTTTAAAGAGTATTGCACTCATCATTCTTAAAAACTTTACTATTTTAGTTTTGCAAGTAACTTCTTTTATAGCACTATATTAGTGTTGCAACAACCATTTTTTGAAACATTACTATAGACATTAGTTTTTTCTTTAGTCTTATTTTATCTTTAATGCATAAACGAACCTTAATTAATTAAATGTTTATTTTCTCAAAGAAAACAAAATATAAACAAAAAAGTGTCGATTAACGTACTTTACTAGCTACAATTTATATTATAAACAGTATTGCACCCATCGTTCTTTAACCTTTAGTTCTGCCAGTTACTTCTTTTATAGCACTGTATCAGTGCTGCAGCAACAATTCTTGGAAACATTACTACAGACATTAGCTTTTTCTTTAGTCTTATTTTAGCTTTAATGCATAAACAAACCTCAATTAATTAAATGTTTATTTTCTCGATTAAAACAAAATATAAACACAAAAAGTGTCGATTAACGTACTTTAGTAGCTTTAATTTATATTTTAAAGAGTATTGCACTCATCATTCTTTAAAACTTTAGTTTTGCAAGTAACTTCTTTTAAAGCACTATATTAGTGTTGCAACAACCATTTTTGGAAACATTACTATAGACATTACTTTTTTCTTTAGTCTTATTTTAGCTTTACTGCATAAACAAACGTCAATTAATTAAATGTTTATTTTCTCAATTAAAACAAAATATAAACACAAAAAGTGTCGATTAACGTACTTTAGTAGCTTTAATTTATATTTTAAAGAGTATTGCACTCATCATTCTTTAAAACTTTAGTTTTGCAAGTAACTTCTTTTAAAGCACTATATTAGTGTTGCAACAACCATTTTTGGAAACATTACTATAGACATTAGTTTTTTCTTTATTCTTATTTTATCTTTAATGCATAAACAAACCTTAATTAATTAAATGTTTATTTTCTCAAAGAAAACAAAATATAAACACAAAAAGTGTCGATTAACGTACTTTAGTAGCTTTAATTTATATTATAAAGAGTATTGCACTCATCGTTCTTTAAAACTTTAGTTTTGCCAGTAACTTCATTTATAGCACTATATTAGTGCTGCAACAACCATTTTTGGAAACATTACTATCGACATTAGTTTTTTCTTTAGTCTTATCTTAGCTTTAGTGCATAAACAAACGTTAATTAAATAAATGTTTATTTTCTCAATTAAAACAAATAATAAACAAAAAGTGGGGATTAACGTACCTTACTAGCTACAATTTATATTATAAACAGTATTGCACCCATCGCTCTTTAACCTTTAGTTCTGCCAGTTACTTCTTTTATAGCACTGTATCAGTGCTGCAGCAACAATCCTTGGAAACATTACTACAGACATTAGCTTTTTCTTTAGTCTTATTTTAGCTTTAATGCATAAACAAACCTCCATTAATTAAATGTTTATTTTCTCGATTAAAACAAAATATAAACACAAAAAGTGTCGATTAACGTACTTTAGTAGCTTTAATTTATATTTTAAAGAGTATTGCACGCATCATTCTTTAAAACTTTAGTTTTGCAAGTAACTTCTTTTAAAGCACTATATTAGTGTTGCAACAACCATTTTTGGAAACATTACTATAGACATTACTTTTTTCTTTATTCTTGTTTTATCTTTAATGCATAAAAAACCTTAATTAATTAAATGTTTATTTTCTCAAAAAAAACGAAATATAAACACAAAAAGTGTCGATTAACGTACTCTAATAGCTACAATTTATATTATAAAGAGTAGTGCACTCATCGTTCTTTAAAACTTTAGTTAAGCTAGTTACTTCATTTATAGCACTATATTAGCGCTGCAACAACCATTTTTGGAAACATTACTATCGACATTAGTTTTTTCTTTGGTCTTATTTTAGCTTTACTGAATAAACAAACATCGATTAATTAAATGTTTATTTTCTCAAAGAAAACAAAATATAAACACAAAAAGTGTCGATTAACGTACTTTAGTAGCTTTAATTTATATTTTAAAGAGTATTGCACTCATCATTCTTTAAAACTTTATTTTTGCAAGTAACTTCTTTTATAGCACGATATTAGTGTTGCAACAACCATTTTTGGAAACATTACTATAGACATTAGTTTTTTCTTTAGTCTTATCTTAGCTTTAGTGCATAAACAAACGTCAATTAAATAAATGTTTATTTTCTCAATTAAAACAAAATATAAACAAAAAGTGGGGATTAACGTACCTTACTAGCTACAATTTATATTATAGACAGTATTGCACCCATCGTTCTTTAACCTTTAGTTCTGCCAGTTACTTCTTTTATAGCACTGTATCAGTGCTGCAGCAACAATTCTTGGAAACATTACTACAGACATTAGCTTTTTCTTTAGTCTTATTTTAGCTTTAATGCATAAACAAACCTCAATTAATTAAATGTTTATTTTCTCGATTAAAACAAAATATAAACACAAAAAGTGTCGATTAACGTACTTTAGTAGCTTTAATTTATATTTTAAAGAGTATTGCACTCATTTTTCTTTAAAACTTTAGTTTTGCAAGTAACTTCTTTTAAAGCACTATATTAGTGTTGCAACAACCATTTTTGGAAACATTACTATAGACATTACTTTTTTCTTTGGTCTTATTTTAGCTTTACTGAATAAACAAACATCGATTAATTAAATGTTTATTTTCTCAAAGAAAACAAAATATAAACACAAAAAGTGTCGATTAACGTACTTTAGTAGCTTTAATTTATATTTTAAAAAGTATTGCACTCATCATTCTTTAAAACTTTAGTTTTGCAAGTAACTTCTTTTATAGCACTATATTAGTGTTGCAAAAACTATTTTTGGAAACATTACTATAGACATTAGTTTTTTCTTTGGTCTTATTGTAGCTTTACTGCAAAAACAAACATCAATAAATTAAATGTTTATTTTCTTAAAGAAAACAAAATAAAAGCAAATAGTAGGGATTAACGCTTTTTACTAGCTAAAATTTATATTATAAACAGTATTGCACTCATCGTTCTATAAACTTTAGTTTTGCCAGTAACTTCTCTTATAGCACTGTATCAGTGCTGCAGCACCAATTCTTGGAAACATTACTACAGACATTAGCTTTTTCTTTAGTCTTATTTTAGCTTTAATGCATAAACAAACCTCCATTAATTAAATGTTTATTTTCTCGATTAAAACAAAATATAAACAAAAAGTGGGGATTAACGTACTTTAGTAGCTTTAATTTGTATTTTAAAAAGTATAGCATTCATCATTCTTAAAAACTTTACTATTTTAGTTTTGCAAGTAACATCTTTTATAGCACTATATTAGTGTTGCAACAACCATTTTTTGAAACATTACTATAGACATTAGTTTTTTCTTTAGTCTTATTTTATCTTTAATGCATAAACGAACCTTAATTAATTAAATGTTTATTTTCTCAAAGAAAACAAAATATAAACACAAAAAGTGTCGATTAACGTACTTTAGTAGCTTTAATTTATATTTCAAAGAGCATTCGTTGTTCTTTAAAATTTTAGTTTTGCCAGTAACTTCTTTTATAGCACTATATTAGTGTTGCAACAACCATTTTTGGAAACATTACTATAGACATTAGTTTTTTCTTTAGTCTTATTTTAGCTTTACTGCAAAAACAAACATCAATAAATTAAATGTTTATTTTCTTAACGAAAACAAAATAAAAACAAATAGTGGGGATTAACGTTTTTTACTAGCTAAAATTTATATTATAAACAGTATTGCACTCATCGTTCTATAAACTTTAGTTTTGCCAGTAACTTCTCTTATAGCACTGTATCAGTGCTGCAGCACCAATTCTTGGAAACATTACTACAGACATTAGCTTTTTCTTTAGTCTTATTTTAGCTTTAATGCATAAACAAACCCCAATCAATTAAATGTTTATTTTCTCAAAGAAAACAAAATATAAACACAAAAAGTGTCGATTAACGTACTTTAGTAGCTTTAATTTATATTTTAAAGAGCATTCGTTGTTCTTTAAAATTTTAGTTTTGCCAGTAACTTCTCTTATAGCACTATATTATTGCTGCAACAACCATTTGTTGAAACATTACTATCGACATTAGTTTTTTCTTTAGTCTTATTTTAGCTTTACTGCATAAACAAACATCGATTAATTAAATGTTTATTTTCTCAAAGAAAACAAAATATAAACAAAAAGTGGGGATTAATGTACCTTACTAGCTACAATTTATATTATAAAAAGTATAGCATTCATCGTTCTTTAAAAATTTAGTTTAGCCAGTTACTTCATTATATTAGCGCTGCAACAACCATTTTTGGAAACGCTACTATCGACATTAGTTTTTTCTTTAGTCTTATTTTAGCTTTACTGAATAAACAAACATCGATTAATTAAATGTTTATTTTCTCAAAGAAAGCAAAATATAAACGCAAAAAGTGTCGATTAACGTACTTTAGTAGCTTTAATTTGTATTTTAAAAAGTATAGCATTCATCGTTCTTTAAAACTTTAGTTTTGCCAGTAACTTCTATGTAGCACTTTATTAGTGCTGCAACCACCATTTTTGGAAACATTACTATCGACATTAGTTTTTTCTTTAGTCTTATTTTAGCTTTACTGCATAAACAAACATCGATTAATTAAATGTTTATTTTCTCAAAGAAAACAAAATATAAACACAAAAAGTGTCGATTAACGTACTTTAGTAGCTTTAATTTATATTTTAAAGAGTATTGCACTCATCATTCTTAAAAACTTTACTATTTTAGTTTTGCAAGTAACTTCTTTTATAGCACTATATTAGTGTTGCAACAACCATTTTTGGAAACATTATTATAGACATTAGTTTTTTCTTCAGTCTTATTTTAGCTTTACTGCATAAACAAACGTCAATTAAATAAATGTTTATTTTCTCAATTAAAACAAAATATAAAAAAAAAGTGTCGATTAACGTACTTTAGTAGCTTTAATTTATATTATAAACAGTATTGCACTCATCGTTCTTAAAATCTTTAGTTTTGCAAGTAACTTCTTTTAAAGCACTATATTAGTGTTGCAACAACCATTTTTGGAAACATTACTACCAACATTAGCTTTTTTTTAGTCTTATTTTAGCTTTAATGCATAAACAAACCTCAATTAATTAAATGTTTATTTTCTCGATTAAAACAAAATATAAAGATAAAAAGTGTCGATTAACGTACTTTAGTAGCTTTAATTTATATTATAAACAGTATTGCACCCATCGTCCTTTAACCTTTAGTTCTGCCAGTTACTTCTTTTATAGCACTGTATCAGTGCTGTAGCAACAATTCTTGGAAACATTACTACAGACATTAGCTTTTTCTTTAGTCTTATTTTAGCTTTAATGCATAAACAAACCTCAATTAATTAAATGTTTATTTTCTCGATTAAATCAAAATATAAACACAAAAAGTGTCGATTAACGTACTTTAGTAGCTTTAATTTATATTTTAAAGAGTATTGCACTCATCATTCTTAAAAACTTTACTATATTAGTTTTGCAAGTAACTTCTTTTATAGCACTATATTAGTGTTGCAACAACCATTTTGGGAAACATTACTATAGACATTAGTTTTTTCTTTAGTCTTATTTTAGCTTTAATGCATAAAGAAACGTCAATTAAATAAATGTTTATTTTCTCAATGAAAACAAAATATAAACAAATAGTGGGGATTAACGTTTTTACTATCTACAATTTTTATTATAAACAGTATTGCACTCATCGTTCTTTAAACTTTAGTTTTGCAAGTAACTTCTTTTATAGCACTATATTAGTGTTGCAACAACCATTTTTGGAAACATTACTATAGACATTAGTTTTTTCTTTGGTCTTATTTTAACTTTAATGCATAAACAAACCTCAATTAATTAAATGTTTATTTTCTCAAAGAAAACAAAATATAAACACAAAAAGTGTCGATTAACGTACTTTAGTAGCTTTAATTTATATTTTAAAGAGCATTCGCTGTTCTTTAAAACTTTAGTTTTGCCAGTAACTTCTCTTATAGCACTATATTATTGCTGCAACAACCATTTGTGGAAACATTACTTACATTAGTTTTTTCTTTAGTCTTATTTTAGCTTTACTGCATAAACAAACATCGATTATTAAATGTTTATTTTCTTAAAGAAAACAAAATAAAAACAAATAGTAGGGATTAACGTTTTTTACTAGCTAAAATTTATATTATAAACAGTATTGCACTCATCGTTCTATAAACTTTAGTTTTGCCAGTAACTTCTCTTATAGCACTGTATCAGTGCTGCAGCACCAATTCTTGGAAACATTACTACAGACATTAGCTTTTTCTTTAGTCTTATTTTAGCTTTAATGCATAAACAAACCCCAATCAATTAAATGTTTATTTTCTCAAAGAAAACAAAATATAAACACAAAAAGTGTCAATTAACGTACCTTAGTAGCTTTAATTTATATTTTAAAGAGCATTCGTTGTTCTTTATAATTTTAGTTTTGCCAGTAACTTCTCTTATAGCACTATATTATTGCTGCAACAACCACTTGTTGAAACATTACTATCGACATTAGTTTTTTCTTTAGTCTTATTTTAGCTTTACTGCATAAACAAACATCGATTAATTAAATGTTTATTTTCTCAAAGAAAACAAAATATAAACAAAAAGTGGGGATTAATGTACATTACTAGCTACAATTTATATTATAAAAAGTATAGCATTCATCGTTCTTTAAAAATTTAGTTTAGCCAGTTACTTCATTATATTAGCGCTGCAACAACCATTTTTGGAAACGCTACTATCGACATTAGTTTTTTCTTTAGTCTTATTTTAGCTTTACTGAATAAACAAACATCGATTAATTAAATGTTTATTTTCTCAAAGAAAGCAAAATATAAACGCAAAAAGTGTCGATTAACGTACTTTAGTAGCTTTAATTTGTATTTTAAAAAGTATAGCATTCATCGTTCTTTAAAACTTTAGTTTTGCCAGTAACTTCTATGAGGCACTTTATTAGTGCTGCAACCACCATTTTTGGAAACATTACTATAGACATTAGTTTTTTCTTTAGTCTTATTTTAGCTTTACTGCATAAACAAACATCGGTTATTTAAATGTTTATTTTCTCAAAGAAAACAAAATATAAACACAAAAAGTGTCGATTAACGTACTTTAGTAGCTTTAATTTATATTTTAAAGAGTATTGCACTCATCATTCTTAAAAACTTTACTATTTTAGTTTTGCAAGTAACTTCTTTTATAGCACTATATTAGTGTTGCAACAACCATTTTTGGAAACATTATTATAGACATTAGTTTTTTCTTCAGTCTTATTTTAGCTTTACTGCATAAACAAACGTCAATTAAATAAATGTTTATTTTCTCAATTAAAACAAAATATAAAAAAAAAGTGTCGATTAACGTACTTTAGTAGCTTTAATTTATATTTTAAAGAGTATTGCACTCATCATTCTTTAAATCTTTAGTTTTGCAAGTAACTTCTTTTAAAGCACTATATTAGTGTTGCAACAACCATTTTTTGAAACATTACTATAGACATTAGTTTTTTCTTTAGTCTTATTTTATCTTTAATGCATCAACAAACCTTAATTAATTAAATGTTTATTTTCTCAAAGAAAACAAAATATAAACACAAAAAGTGTCGATTAACGTACTTTAGTAGCTTTAATTTATATTTTAAAGAGTATTGCACTCATCATTCTTAAAAACTTTAGTTTTGCAAGTAACTTCTTTTATAGCACTATCTTAGTGTTGCAACAACTATTTTTGGAAACATTACTACAGACATTAGCTTTTTCTTTAGTCTTATTTTAGCTTTAATGCATAAACAAACCTCCATTAATTAAATGTTTATTTTCTCGATTAAAACAAAATATAAACACAAAAAGTGTCGATTAATGTACTTTAGTAGCTTTAATTTATATTTTAAAGAGCATTCGTTGTACTTTAAAACTTTAGTTTTGCAAGTAACTTCTTTTATAGCACTATCTTAGTGTTGCAACAACTATTTTTGGAAACATTACTATTAACATTAATTTTTTCTTTAGTCTTATTTTAGCTTTAATGCATAAACAAACGTCAATTAAATAAATGTTTATTTTCTCAAAGAAAACAAAATATACACAAATAGTGGGGATTAACGTTTTATACTATCTACAATTTATATTATAAACAGTATTGCACTCATCGTTCTTAAACTTTAGTTTTGCCAGTAACTTCTTTTATAGCACTATATTAGTGTTGCAACAACCATTTTTGGAAACATTACTACCAACAATAATCTTTTTTTTTAGTCTTATTTTAGCTTTAATGCATAAACAAACCAAAAGCTGGTTGGCAATTTTCAAATCGAGGCAGAAAATGGCGGATGGCAGCTTCGAAGCAAGTTTCAATTCAGACACAGACAGATAAACAAAATAAACACTTGTCCAGGACCACAGATAGACACACTTGGCAAGGCAGACATTAAACAATGATTCAGCTTGGAGACTGATTGAATTTTTACAGCGGACAGCCATATTTTCTGAGGTAATGTTATTGAATTTTTTTGTTTCAATCTGCTTTTCTGCTGATCGCTCTTTCCGCACTTTTAAAGGCACTAGAGCGGTATCGCCCTGGTCCGTCCACTCTACAGAAAACGAAGATTTTCCGTGAGTTCAAAGAAGTTTTGGAGAGTAACTCACCTTGAATAGGCTTCTCAACTCATGCTACAAACCTTACAGTGAGATCTGTATCATCCGTTTCCTTTTTGTAATACTGGTAGCACACAAATACGGACATGTCTTGAATGCCTAAATTAGGCCGTAGCGCCCTGGTCAGACCGCGGCAGAATTGATTGTTTTGGCACATCAAAAACTTGTCAAGCCATTCACCAGTTCACAACAGTATTATTTCATTTCCCAGAAGACCGGAAAGTTACAAAACAAATTCTAATTTTATTGAAAATTATTTCAAAATATTGTTGATTTCAATCCCGCTTTCAACTCTCTTATCCTTGACCTCATTCACCTCTAAAGCACATATGTAACAACAGCCTACAGAACTAAAGGGTTTCACGGTGTGGACAAACCAGGGCGCCATTATGTCAGTTACAGTGCTCTTCCAAAATGAGCCGTATGTCTGACAATTTGTGTGCGATTCTTGAGATTTCTTTGGATATGAAACCAGAAGAGTTGGAGGAAACTGTCTTGAAGCCAATTCTGTTTTAACTGTAAGATATATCGAGAAGCGACACAAAATAGACATGGTATGTGGAAACGCCAAGGAAAAGTGAATTGTACTTACACCTTCGCTGCAGGTAGGTCAAACTTCAAAACTTTATTGTAGCTCTTCCGAGCAACGCAAAGCAGCGAAATCGAAAAAATATAAAAGAGATGACATCAGCAAACAACTTTCGCGCGCTTTTTGGAAAAGCTAGGCTCAAGCTCCCTTTGATTTCAAAGTATTATGCAAGGCGGTTGCACAACCCGGGATCCATTAGTGGACAGACCAGGGCGACGCTACTCTATTTCAAACCAGTAAAAAACACAATTCCAGAAGATGCTTTGATTGACTATGCTTTGATATTAGCAAGTCATTCTTATTTCTTTGTCTTCTTTGCTGCAGGGCGAAAGACGACGATGAACCTCCCAGCCCTACCACATTGCAACCAGGCAACCAGGATTCGATTTGAGCTGTCAACCATCTTCAGTGTGTTGTGCAAGAATGTTGTAAAGTAAAAATCCGCACATAAGAACCTAAGATTTTGAACTCAGCCTGTTTAGGTTCTTATGCCTTGAGACACATCCAGTAATCAGGGTGTAGGTTCTTAACAAAGGGGAATATGTGAAGCTAAATCTTAGCCAAACTTATTTACATTCTTGGCTCTATCCATTTCAACCCAAGCTTACCCAGTTTACCACTACAGGCCCTGCCTGTCACAGTTCTGTAAGTAATGTTTTGGAGTTCATGAAAGAGGACAATTGGCATACAGATTGTATTTATTTCCCAATGAATGAATGAAACTCTCTTTTAAGAACCCAGTTATGACATCAGGCTGAAATAGTTCTTATGCATTGGGTACGAAATATATGATTTCAGGCTGTAGGTTCTTAATAAATGAAGGTTCTTATGTGCGGGTTTTTACTGTATTAAGTCAAAGTAATGGTTTCGAAGGCTGCTGGTTTGGCTGGCAGATGTCTTTTTAAAGCTTTTAAAGATTATGGATTCTGGATCCGTTGTGACTCTGGATTGAAGCGAATCTCTTGACAAAGACTTGTTGTCCAAGAGGAAATCAATACTGATAAAAACTGGTGCAGGCCAAGATATAATCTGTTGTTGATAACTTTGACATGGGCTGTATAATTGTGTTGCTAAAAATGATGAGGGGTGTGTCTGCATCTTTAGCGTACCTAAATGGGTTTTGGTTTGCTTGCAATACACATGTTTTTGTAAGAAACTAAGGATTTGGGCAAGTACTGAACTGAAAGTTTCTTAAAATTATCAGATTTTGAGTACTCAGAGTTTCTTACGCGTCTGTTAGAGGTTCAATAACAACCTTCATGACATGTTCACTACCTGTGTGACCTTGCGAACATTTCAAAACAAGGTTTTTGAAGCCTGTCCAATATCTAGACATTACACATACAGTAAGTACCTTACAAGTAATATGATACAGTAAACAAATGAAGTAAATTAAAAATATGTCAAGGATTTCCTTTGTCAAAATAAATAGTTTCTTAACTTATATTTTGCCAGTTCTGGAGTTTCTTAACTTTTTGGGGATCTGAAAGTTGAGTTTCTTATGGACAGCTTCTTATGAAAAAATATGTGTGATGGATGTAAATGATAGTTGTTGATAACCAAAGCATTACTATACTGAGTTATTGCAGATCATTTAATTGTTTGAAAGCCTTTCGTGACTGCAGCCAGCAGCTCTCACTAGAAAGCATTTAGCTTTATTCATTTTTGCCAGACTTTTTCATAAGTATTGCATTTCCTCTGGTTGCATTATTATTGTATCTTTTATTAGAACCTGTTGCACATAATCTGTTTATAAGAAACTAAAAATCTGAGGCTGTGCCTGTCCCCTGATAAACATTTCAAAACAAAGTTTTTTGAAGCCTTTCCAATGTTTAGACATTCAGGGACATTAGGAAGCATCTCAAATTTGGGGGGGGGGGGACATGACACTTTAGGGCACTTTTCATGAATCTAAAGGGGCAATTCCTGAAAATGAAAAGGAGAGCACTTTGTGTATTGCAAAATCTTGGGGGGGGGCACATGCCCCCAGCTCTTATGCCTCTGTATACATTACTCAAGCACCTTCTGAGTAATATGATACAAGAGAAAGTTAAAATAAAGTAAGACTACTGTCTGTCAAAGTTTTACATCATCGAAATGTATAGTTTCTCATATCATAAGAAATTATTTATTAGTTACTGTATATCTGCCCAATACTGGAGTTTCTTAATTTTTGCAATCCATGATGATGAGTTTCTTATGGGCCCTTGTGAGGACTACGTAAGGCAACACCTCATAGCTCATGAAAATTCTTATTTTAAAAATGATTAAAATCTGCACTTGAAGATATTTTGGCTTTCTCAGTGAGAACTCAGATACAAAAGGATAATGACAGGTCTGTCTCAGATGCCTGCCTAAGTTTGATATTTGATGTGAAATCAATGCCAAATGTAAAATCGCATTAAGCCATGCCTTGATCAAAAGGTTCAAAGGGGGCTTCTTCTCTTACAAGGGGTGATGGCCCTTACTATACTGTACGACTGTCATCCCTAGTGTTAGAGTTTAATCTTTGAAACAACACCTACTGTAAAAATATCCCTAGTGTTAGAGTTTAATCTTTGAAACAACATCTACTGTAAAAATCAAAAACCTGGTAATGTTTCAAGAGTTAGTATCATATTTTCTACCATACCAGATGTCCAAAAACAAAAAAATATGCAACAGCATTTAGAAATTTCCAATACAAGCTGTTTCAAACTCATAGTCAAATAATTATCTATTTAAATTTTTAATAATTATATACAGTACTTAATGTTTAAGATATATTTTCCAGTACCCTTGATAACTTTAAATGCCTAATAAAAAATGGTCTTGCACTATCAGAACAAGTTAGTACATATGACATAGAAGAATACTTTACGTTTCCGTATCCGCATTTCCACATTTAAGTATGCTGGAAAGTTTTCTATTAGCAGTAAATCATAGCTGCCAGCATTAGAATGCATGAAAATATCTGCAGTTTCACAGGATTACTGACGAACACGAAAATGCAGAGGTGGAAAAAATGCGCGAAACCGCGAAGCAGCTTTGCAGGAAGCTCGTTTGTCTGGAAGGAAGAAAAGGGAAGGAAAGAGAGAAAGCAGAATAGAAGGAAGGAAAAGAAAGGAAACGATGAAAGGACGAATGAAGAAATGAAAGGAAAAAGGTTAGAAAGAAAAAGGACGGGAAGAGAACGGATGGAAAGAAAAAGGAGAAGAGGAAGAAAGAAGGAAGGAAGGAAAATAGGATGACAATGAAAGCAAAAATTGAAAATATAAAGAGACAGGGAGGACTAAATAAAGGAAATAACCCGAAAGAATAGAAGGAAATCAGAAGAAAATATTTGGATTATGCTCTTTTCATTTGCAGTTTTATGATCCAAGGAAGCTTTGAAAGTAATTTTAGTTCCTACTTCATCATCGACTACACTGAAATCTGGGACTACAGATAATTGATAAAAGGAAGGAAGGAACAATTCTGGTTTGACATTCCTTCGCAGGAAGGCAAATATTTTTTCCACCACTGCGAAAATGTATGCAAGGCTCTGTAACAAAGAGATCTTTGCTGTGTATGAGCTACCAGGTCTCAAAGTTCTTCATACATAATTGAGTCTCTAATCATGTAGAAAAAGTAATGAACTTACAAACACTTGAGATGCATCACTTTGCTTTGCTAGAAACCTTTGTGAAAGTGTCCGCACTGTTTAATGCAAAATCAACCTGTGTTTGTGTCTTTCTTAACAAATTTTCTCAAGATTGCCAAATCAGAGAGTTTTAGTTCAAAAAGTTGTTGTTCAAAGAGCACAGCACTCTACACACTTTATGTATGATCTGTAAACAAATATGTCTACATTTCTTGGTACACTGAATTCCACTTGTGGTTTGAAAGCTTTGCTAATGCCTAACCTGAAAAAATGTCCCGCCTGGTACCCAAGTAACAATGTGGCTTTTCAAACAATGCAAAATATAAAAATGTTGCTCAATTAAAAATTTTGCTGAAATAAAATATCAAAGGTTCTGTTTCCACCATTTATGAAGGAACCATTTATTGACGTAGTGAGCAATTCAAAGATGGCATCAAGAAATTTACTAGAATTCTTTGCAATCCAGAACAAATCCACCAAAGAAATCAATTGCAATCTTTTCAGATGCAAAGGGTCATTGCAAGAGATTCCCTGATGTCACCCTTAGGCCTTAGCACAATCCTCTATGTTGTTAGAATTGCTCACTAACCCATTGAAATTCAGGGATAGTGCCAGCAGGGGGCACAGGGAGCAGGCCCCCCACAATTTAATTGAGCCCCAGCACTTAAATTTTTGGAAATTTCTATACACTGTCAGCACTTTCATTACTTGTACCTCCAGATTTCTTTGCTCATCTCAATGAACTTGAAAGGCATCGTTTCATAAAAATTTTCTTGCTTTGCTCACTGTTGGCACACTGATAATATGTGCCCCCCCCCTAGCATTTCTTCCCTGGTACCATCTCTGTTGATACTCACAAAAGCAGCTAGCAAAATTAAGACACAGCAGATTACAGCAGCCTTCTTTAGGAGATTCCGGTCTATATGTAGCATAATAAGTAGTAGTTGATATCAATAGTAGGTAGCAGTTTGTAACTTGCAGAGATAAGGCAATGTTTCGTTTGCTGATAAATCATTGTAAACACATTTCTAGTCATCTATCAACTCCTGAACCTCTGTGAAACTGATCAAAAGTGTTCTAAAATTGGTTGGCTTCCTCTTGGCATGGTAGTTTGTAAGTTACAGGTCATGGCATGTACAACTCATCCTTTGTCACACTTGTTTTATCCTCAATGCAAGGAAGGGCTTCCACCATTTTTGGGTGCTGTTATGGGCTGAGAGGGGGATAGACTGCCCTGCTCCCGCAGTGGTATTTTCAGTTGCAGAGTTTGATGTAGAAATCTTGGCCTGACATCTAGAGGTCACCATCTCTTCCCTCCTAAAAATTGATTAAAAAAGAGCATTCACCACTTTGACACTCTTTGTCTTTTAAAAGTAGGCAATGTTTCCCATTTAGGAAACCATCGCCTTTCCTTTTGCGAAACAGTTTCCCACTTTAGGAAACAAAATGTAAAACTATATCAGCGCAGAAAACAGTGCGGTAAACAATACAGTAAGTACCCTCAAATAAGAAACCCCCTTGTATAAGAAACAGGCCTCATTTTCTTCAAAAAGTGCTCCTTTAATAAGAAACAATTTTAGGTCTGAAATTTAACTATTTCTTATCTTCAGATTTGTCATAATTTGTTCCTAAATGCCAAAAAATATTCCCATAAATGAATATAATATAATGCAGCATTCTCAAAACAGGATGAGCATTTTCAAAATTGAAGTTTCACACAACAAAATTGTAACATGGTAAAAATGTAAAATGTACCATTTATGTTCAATACACATAAATGTAAGGTCTGTCATATACCTTGACTTGACTTGATTACCTATGTATAAGAAACTTTGTCCCTGATCATGAGAAGGTCTCTTTGAATAAGAAACTTTCTGAGGCCTCAATTTAAAAAGTGGTTTCTTATTTGTGGGTCCCACTGTATAAAATTCTTCTTTAATATTTGGATTCAGCATGTGAAAATCAAAATACACAAACTCACCGCAAGAAATTTTGTTCTAGTTTTGTTGTCCAATTGGGAATGGGCAACAACTTTCAGTTGAATTTCAATGACTTTGGATAGTGTTGCCCGATTGGGCAAACATTTCCCATTTGGGAAGGAGTGCCAATGCCAAGCTCAGCTGTTCACAAAGATTGATTTCTTTTAGCAGCAGCAGTGAGCAATACGAGTTAAACTTCCCAAAACGCGCTCTTTATAACTTCTGAAGGGTTTTACTAAGGATTAGTGTAGCAACAGACAAGTACGAGCGCTTGAAGAAAAGCGATTATGAACAAATAATGTCAACAAAGTCAACATTCATTGGGCCTAGCCCTAGGCCTACCTGAATAATGTTGTCTTGTCATGGGATTCAAACTCCAAGCATCCGAGCTGTGTGTCAACCTCTACCACTGTAAATGAACAAAAATTCTGCATGCTTCATTGCAATACCACGTACCGTAGTCTATGTTTTCCAGGACAGGATTCTAGCGTTGATAAGCATCGTACTTCGACTCCACAGCTTCGAGCATCTCCATGTTGGCTGGCCGTTTCGTCTGACGTCAATCATTGAATTGAATGAAGTCAAACGGAAATACCTACGCGACCCCGCGACCCCCAGGATACATTTGTAAAGCATTAGGTTCAGGACATTAGACGGTGCATACATGCGGGAAATACGCTAAGAAGGAGCATTTTTATCCAATGAGAATTGTGGATTCTGTGAGGATTCCGTGGGGATTCCGTAAGGATTGTGTCATGTGATTGATATCTAAGATATGATTGGGTCCGCGGGAAAAGCCGCGGTAATCCTGAAATTAGTCCCTATTTTTGATGCGTTTGGTCATAAGTCTCAGTATGAGCGATACCATCCAATTCAATATGAGCGATGCTGAGACTTATGTAATGAGTATATAAACAAACCTCAATTAATTAAATGTTTATTTTCTCAAAGAAAACTAAATATAAACACAAAAAGTGTCGATTAACGTACTTTAGTAGCTTTAATTTATATTATAAACAGTATTGCACCCATCGTCCTTTAACCTTTAGTTCTGCCAGTTACTTCTTTTATAGCACTGTATCAGTGCTGTAGCAACAATTCTTGGAAACATTACTACAGACATTAGCTTTTTCTTTAGTCTTATTTTAGATTTAATGCGTAAACAAACCTCAATTAATTAAATGTTTATTTTCTCGATTAAATCAAAATATAAACACAAAAAGTGTCGATTAACGTACTTTAGTAGCTTTAATTTATATTTTAAAGAGTATTGCACTCATCATTCTTAAAAACTTTACTATATTAGTTTTGCAAGTAACTTCTTTTATAGCACTATATTAGTGTTGCAACAACCATTTTGGGAAACATTACTATAGACATTAGTTTTTTCTTTAGTCTTATTTTAGCTTTAATGCATAAAGAAACGTCAATTAAATAAATGTTTATTTTCTCAATGAAAACAAAATATAAACAAATAGTGGGGATTAACGTTTTTACTATCTACAATTTTTATTATAAACAGTATTGCACTCATCGTTCTTTAAACTTTAGTTTTGCAAGTAATTTCTTTTATAGCACTATATTAGTGTTGCAACAACCATTTTTGAAAACATTACTATAGACATTAGTTTTTTCTTTAGTCTTATTTTAACTTTAATGCATAAACAAACCTCAATTAATTAAATGTTTATTTTCTCAAAGAAAACAAAATATAAACACAAAAAGTGTCGATTAACGTACTTTAGTAGCTTTAATTTATATTTTAAAGAGCATTCGCTGTTCTTTAAAACTTTAGTTTTGCCAGTAACTTCTCTTATAGCACTATATTATTGCTGCAACAACCATTTGTGGAAACATTACTATAGACATTAGTTTTTTCTTTAGTCTTATTTTAGCTTTACTGCATAAACAAACATCGATTATTAAATGTTTATTATCTTAAAGAAAACAAAATAAAAACAAATAGTAGGGATTAACGTTTTTTACTAGCTAAAATTTATATTATAAACAGTATTGCACTCATCGTTCTATAAACTTTAGTTTTGCCAGTAACTTCTCTTATAGCACTGTATCAGTGCTGCAGCACCAATTCTTGGAAACATTACTACAGACATTAGCTTTTTCTTTAGTCTTATTTTAGCTTTAATGCATAAACAAACCCCAATCAATTAAATGTTTATTTTCTCAAAGAAAACAAAATATAAACACAAAAAGTGTCAATTAACGTACCTTAGTAGCTTTAATTTATATTTTAAAGAGCATTCGTTGTTCTTTATAATTTTAGTTTTGCCAGTAACTTCTCTTATAGCACTATTTTATTGCTGCAACAACCACTTGTTGAAACATTACTATCGACATTAGTTTTTTCTTTAGTCTTATTTTAGCTTTACTGCATAAACAAACATCGATTAATTAAATGTTTATTTTCTCAAAGAAAACAAAATATAAACAAAAAGTGGGGATTAATGTACATTACTAGCTACAATTTATATTATAAAAAGTATAGCATTCATCGTTCTTTAAAAATTTAGTTTAGCCAGTTACGTCATTATATTAGCACTGCAACAACCATTTTTGGAAACGCTACTATCGACATTAGTTTTTTCTTTAGTCTTATTTTAGCTTTACTGAATAAACAAACATCGATTAATTAAATGTTTATTTTCTCAAAGAAAGCAAAATATAAACGCAAAAAGTGTCGATTAACGTACTTTAGTAGCTTTAATTTGTATTTTAAAAAGTATAGCATTCATCGTTCTTTAAAACTTTAGTTTTGCCAGTAACTTCTATGAGGCACTTTATTAGTGCTGCAACCACCATTTTTGGAAACATTACTATAGACATTAGTTTTTTCTTTAGTCTTATTTTAGCTTTACTGCATAAACAAACAGACATTAAATGTTTTTTCTCAATTAAAACAAAATATAAACACAAAAAGTGTCGATTAACGTACTTTAGTAGCTTTAATTTATATTTTAAAGAGCATTCGTTGTTCTTTAAAACTTTAGTTTTGCCAGTAACTTCTCTTATAGCACTATATTATTGCTGCAACAACCATTTGTGGAAACATTACTAACATTAGTTTTTTCTTTAGTCTTATTTTAGCTTTACTGCATAAACAAACATCGATTATTAAATGTTTATTTTCTCAAAGAAAACAAAATATAAACACAAAAAGTGTCGATTAACGTACTTTAGTAGCTTTAATTTATATTTTAAAGAGTATTGCACTCATCATTCTTAAAAACTTTACTATTTTAGTTTTGCAAGTAACTTCTTTTATAGCACTATATTAGTGTTGCAACAACCATTTTTGGAAACATTACTATAGACATTAGTTTTTTCTTTAGTCTTATTTTAGCTTTAATGCATAAACAAACGTCAATTAAATAAATGTTTATTTTCTCAATTAAAACAAAATAAAAACAAATAGTGGGGATTAACATTTTTTACTAGCTAAAATTTTCATTATAAACAGTATTGCACTCATCGTTCTTTAAACTTTAGTTTTGCCAGTAACTTCTCTTATAGCACTATATTAGTGCTGCAACAACAATTTTTGGAAACATTACTATCGACATTAGTTTTTTCTTTAGTCTTATTTTAGCTTTAATGCATAAACAAACCTCAATTAATTAAATGTTTATTTTCTCAAATAAAACAAAATATAAACACAAAAAGTGGGGATTAACGTACCTTTAGTAGCTACAATTTATATTATAAACAGTATTGCACCCATCGTTCTTTAACATTTAGTTCTGCCAGTTACTTCTTTTATAGCACTGTATCAGTGCTGCAGCAACAATTCTTGGAAACATTACTACCGACATTAGCTTTTTTTTTAGTCTTTTTTAGCTTTAATGCATAAACAAACCTCAATTAATTAAATGTTTATTTTCTCGATTAAAACAAAATATAAAAACAAAAAGTGTCGATTAACGTACTTTAGTAGCTTTAATTTATATTTTAAAGAGCATTCGTTGTTCTTGAAAACTTTAGTTTTGCCAGTAACTTCTCTTATAGCACTATATTATTGCTGCAACAACCATTTGTGGAAACATTACTATAGACATTAGTTTTTTCTTTAGTCTTATTTTAGCTTTACTGCATAAACAAACATCGATTATTAAATGTTTATTTTCTCAAAGAAAACAAAATATAAACACAAAAAGTGTCGATTAACGTACTTTAGTAGCTTTAATTTATATTTTAAAGAGTATTGCACTCATTATTCTTAAAAACTTTACTATTTTAGTTTTGCAAGTAACTTCTTTTATAGTACTATATTAGTGTTGCAACAACCATTTTTGGAAACATTACTATAGACATTAGCTTTTTCTTTAGTCTTATTTTAGCTTTAATGCATAAAGAAACGTCAATTAAATAAATGTTTATTTTCTCAATTAAAACAAAATATAAACAAATAGTGGGGATTAACGTTTTAACTATCTACAATATATATTATAAACACTATTGCACTCATCGTTTGCACCATAAGTTAAACTTTAGTTTTGCCAGTAACTTCTCTTATAGCACTGTATTTAGTGCTGCAACAACAATTCTTGGAAACATTACTACAGACATTAGCTTTTTCTTTAGTCTTATTTTAGCTTTAATGCATAATCAAACCTCAATCAATTAAATGTTTATTTTCTCGATTAAAACACAATATAAACACAAAAAGTGGGGATTAACCTACCTTACCAGCTACAATTTATATTATAAACAGTATTGCACCCATCGTTGTTTAACCTTTAGTTCTGCCAGTTACTTCTTTTATAGCACTGTATCAGTGCTGCAGCAACAATTCTTGGAAACATTACTACAGACATTAGCTTTTTCTTTAGTCTTATTTTAGCTTTAATTCATAAACAAACCTCAATTAATTAAATGTTTATTTTCTCGATTAAAACAAAATATAAACACAAAAAGTGTCGATTAACGTACTTTAGTAGCTTTAATTTATATTTTTAAGAGCATTCGTTGTACTTTAAAACTTTAGTTTTGCAAGTAACTTCTCTTATAGCACTATATTATTGCTGCAACAACCATTTGTGGAAACATTACTATAGACATTAGTTTTTTCTTTAGTCTTATTTTAGCTTTACTGCATAAACAAACATCGATTATTAGATGTTTACTTTCTCAAAGAAAGCATTACTACAGACATTAGCTTTTTCTTTAGTCTTATTTTAGCTTTAATGCATAAACAAACCTCAATCAATTAAATGTTTATTTTCTCGATTAAAACAAAATATAAACACAAAAAGTGGGGATTAACGTACCTTACCAGCTACAATTTATATTATAAACAGTATTGCACCCATCGTTCTTTAACCTTTAGTTCTGCCAGTTACTTCTTTTATAGCACTGTATCAGTGCTGCAGCAACAATTCTTGGAAACATTACTACAGACATTAGCTTTTTCCTTAGTCTTATTTTAGCTTTAATGCATAAACAAACCTCAATTAATTAAATGTTTATTTTCTCGATTAAAACAAAATATAAACACAAAAAGTGTCGATTAACGTACTTTAGTAGCTTTAATTTATATTTTAAAGAGCATTCGTTGTTCTTTAAAACTTTAGTTTTGCCAGTAACTTCTCTGATAGCACTATATTATTGCTGCAACAACCATTTGTGGAAACATTACTATAGACATTAGTTTTTTCTTTAGTCTTATTTTAGCTTTACTGCATAAACAAACATCGATTATTAAATGTTTATTTTCTCAAAGAAAACAAAATATAAACACAAAAAGTGTCGATTAACGTACTTTAGTAGCTTTAATTTATATTTTAAAGAGTATTGCACTCATCATTCTTAAAAACTTTACTATTTTAGTTTTGCAAGTAACTTCTTTTATAGCACTATATTAGTGTTGCAACAACCATTTTTGGAAACATTACTATAGACATTAGTTTTTTCTTTAGTCTTATTTTAGCTTTAATGCATAAAGAAACGTCAATTAAATAAATGTTTATTTTCTCAATTAAAACAAAATATAAACAAATAGTGGGGATTAACGTTTTAACTATCTACAATTTATATTATAAACAGTATTGCACTCATCGTTCTTTAAACTTTAGTTTTGCCAGTAACGTCTTTTATAGCACTATATTAGTGTTGCAACAACCATTATTGGAAACATTACTATAGACATTAGTTTTTTCTTTAGTCTTTTTTTAGATTTAATGCATAAACAAACGTTAATTAAATAAATGTTTATTTTCTCAATTAAAACAAAATATAAACACAAAAAGTGTCAATTAACGTACTTTAGTAGCTTTAATTTATATTTTAAAGAGTATTGCACTCATCGTTCTTTAACCTAAAGTTCTGCCAGTTACTTCTTTTATAGCACTGTATCAGTGCTGCAGCAACAATTCTTGGAAACATTACTACAGACATTAGCTTTTTCTTTAGTCTTATTTTAGCTTTAATGCATAAACAAACCGCAATTAATTAAATGTTTATTTTCTCGATTAAAACAAAATATAAACACAAAAAGTGTCGATTAACGTACTTTAGTAGCTTTAATTTATATTTTAATGAGTATTGCACTCATTATTCTTAAAAACTTTTCTATTTTAGTTTTGCAAGTAACTTCTTTTATAGCACTATATTAGTGTTGCAACAACCATTTTTGGAAACATTACTATAGACATTAGTTTTTTCTTTAGTCTTATTTTAGCTTTAATGCATAAAGAACCGTCAATTAAATAAATGTTTATTTTCTCAATTAAAACAAAATATAAACAAATAGTGGGGATTAACGTTTTTACTATCTACAATTTATATTATAAACAGTATTGCACTCATCGTTCTTTAAACTTTAGTTTTGCAAGTAACGTCTTTTATAGCACTATATTAGTGTTGCAACAACCATTTTTGGAAACATTACTATAGACATTAGTTTTTTCTTTAGTCTTATTTTAGCTTCAATGCATAAACAAACATTAATTAAATAAATGTTTATTTTCTCAATTAAAACAAAATATAAACACAAAAAGTGTCAATTAACGTACTTTAGTAGCTTTAATTTATATTTTAAAGAGTATTGCACTCATCGTTCTTTAACCTAAAGTTCTGCCAGTTACTTCTTTTATAGCACTGTATCAGTGCTGCAGCAACAATTCTTGGAAACATTACTACAGACATTAGCTTTTTCTTTAGTCTTATTTTAGCTTTAATGCATAAACAAACCGCAATTAATAAATTTTTATTTTCTCGATTAAAACAAAATATAAACACAAAAAGTGTCGATTAACGTACTTTAGTAGCTTTAATTTATATTTTAAAGAGTATTGCACTCATTATTCTTAAAAACTTTTCTATTTTAGTTTTGCAAGTAACTTCTTTTATAGCACTATATTAGTGTTGCAACAACCATTTTTGGAAACATTACTATAGACATTAGTTTTTTCTTTAGTCTTATTTTAGCTTTAATGCATAAACAAACGTCAATTAAATAAATGTTTATTTTCTCAAAGAAAACAAAATATAAACAAATAGTGGGGATTAACGTTTTTACTATCTACAATTTATATTATAAACAGTATTGCACTCATCGTTCTTTAAACTTTAGTTTTGCAAGTAACTTCTTTTATAGCACTATATTAGTGTTGCAACAACCATTTTTGGAAACATTACTATAGACATTAGTTTTTTCTTTAGTCTTATTTTAGCTTTAATGCATAAACAAACCTCAATCAATTAAATGTCTATTTTCTCGATTAAAACAAATAATAAACAAAAAGTGGGGATTAACGTACCTTACTAGCTACAATTTATATTATAAACAGTATTGCACCCATCGCTCTTTAACCTTTAGTTCTGCCAGTTACTTCTTTTATAGCACTGTATCAGTGCTGCAGCAACAATCCTTGGAAACATTACTACAGACATTAGCTTTTTCCTTAGTCTTATTTTAGCTTTAATGCATAAACAAACATAGATTAATTAAATGTTTATTTTCTCAAAGAAAACGAAATATAAACACAAAAAGTGTCATATAACGTACTTTAGTAGCTTTAATTTATATTTTAAAGAGCATTCGTTGTTCTTTATAATTTTAGTTTTGCCAGTAACTTCTCTTATAGCACTATATTATTGCTGCAACAACCATTTGTGGAAACATTACTATAGACATTAGTTTTTTCTTTAGTCTTATTTTAGCTTTACTGCATAAACAAACATCGATTAAATAAATGTTTATTTTCTCAAAGAAAACAAAATATAAACACAAAAAGTGTCGATTAACGTACTTTAGTAGCTTTAATTTATATTTTAAAGAGCATTCGTTGTTCTTTAAAACATTAGTTTTGCCAGTAACTTCTCTGATAGCACTATATTATTGCTGCAACAACCATTTGTGGAAACATTACTATAGACATTAGTTTTTTCGTTAGTCTTATTTTAGCTTTATTGCATAAACAAACATCGATTATTAAATGTTTTTTTTTTTCGAATTACTAACTACACTACTTACAATATACTATACCCTACTACTAAAACAATACCATTAGGAGCGAAAAATAATGACTACCTTATGGCAACATAAAACAGAAAAAACGAACATAGCACACTACGCAACAACTAGAGAAAGAAGAAAGAGAAAAAAAAGAAAAAAAAAAGAAAATAGCGCTTACTAAAAGAGAGATGGTGGTTGTATGATTTAGGGACTTGCTAATCAAATCGGCCAGTTTTATGGATAAAACGCAGAGTTGAAAGAAGTATGTTTTTATTAACATCATCTGCAAGATCGTTATCACCATACATTAAAATCTTTAGTAGAACATCATTTGAAGGATTGGTGAATCCATGTGGTCGTAATAAAGAGGAAACTCCAGCGAGAAGGTCTCTTCGTAATACTTCAAAGGAAGGGCAGAGCAACAAAAAGTGTTCCGTGTCCTCAATGCCATCATTAGTTGGGCACATTGGGTTTATGGTATCTCTGAAATTATGCTTGAATTTGTGAAAGTTCAATTTACTGAGACCAACCCGAAGTTGTGTAAGATAAGATAGACCTGTTGGGTCGTGTATCCTGAAGACAGATTTTGGCAGAGGGCGAATTTTTGATAGCAGCTTTGTCTTGAATGCAGCAATGGAAGGCGCAAGTCTAATTTCTGAATCCAGCTTGTTCCACTCTGAAAGGCAGTGAGGATAGAAGCTAGATTGGAATTTTTCTGTCCTTGCCCTTACTCGCCCAATGACATCCTGCTTGCGAAGAGAGTATCGTGACTGCCGTTGTGGTGGGATTGGATCTGTAGTATAGTCAGGAGCTAGATTATTTATAAGCTTGTAGAACAGGGTAAGGCGTCTGCTCCACCGACGGAGACTTAGCGATTCCCAGCCAAGCTCTGCATACAGCTTCTCTCTCGACGTACCCTTCCATGTTCCTGAAACAGCAAGAGCAGCAGAATATTGAATGGACTCTAGCTTCTCCATGACATTTGGCAAAATTGTAGCTGCCTTGATGTGGGCAGCAAATGAAAGCTTTGAATCAAGAAAAAGTCCTAAATGCTTATGTTCATCTACTTTCTTCACAGGTGTATTGTTAAAACGGATCATTGGATGATCAATTTTATTTCTTTTCCTTGAAAAAATTACTTCTACAGCTTGCTTTTGCGGATCAGGATTGAATGACATCCTCCAGTCCTGAGCCCACTTCTCAAAGAAAACAAAATATAAACACAAAAAGTGTCGATTAACGTACTTTAGTAGCTTTAATTTATATTTTAAAGAGTATTGCACTCATCATTCTTAAAAACTTTACTATTTTAGTTTTGCAAGTAACTTCTTTTATAGCACTATATTAGTGTTGCAACAACCATTTTTGGAAACATTACTATAGACATTAGTTTTTTCTTTAGTCTTATTTTAGCTTTAATGCATAAAGAAACGTCAATTAAATAAATGTTTATTTTCTCAATTAAAACAAAATATAAACAAATAGTGGGGATTAACGTTTTTACTATCTACAATTTATATTATAAACAGTATTGCACTCATCGTTCTTTAAACTTTAGTTTTGCCAGTAACTTCTCTTATAGCACTGTATCAGTGCTGCAGCAACAATTCTTGGAAACATTACTACAGACATTAGCTTTTTCTTTAGTCTTATTTTAGCTTTAATGCATAAACAAACCTCAATCAATTAAATGTTTATTTTCTCAATTAAAACAAAATATAAACAAATAGTGGGGATTAACGTTTTAACTATCTACAATTTATATTATAAACAGTATTGCACTCATCGTTCTTTAAACTTTAGTTTTGCCAGTAACTTCTCTTATAGCACTGTATCAGTGCTGCAACAACAATTCTTGGAAACATTACTACAGACATTAGCTTTTTCTTTAGTCTTATTTTAGCTTTAATGCATAAACAAACCTCAATCAATTAAATGTTTATTTTCTCGATTAAAACAAAATATAAACACAAAAAGTGGGGATTAACGTACCTTACCAGCTACAATTTATATTATAAACAGTATTGCACCCATCGTTCTTTAACCTCTAGTTCTGCCAGTTACTTCTTTTATAGCACTGTATCAGTGCTGCAGCAACAATTCTTGGAAACATTACTACAGACGTTAGCTTTTTCCTTAGTCTTATTTTAGCTTTAATTCATAAACAAACCTCAATTAATTAAATGTTTATTTTCTCGATTAAAACAAAATATAAACACAAAAAGTGTCGATTAACGTACTTTAGTAGCATTAATTTATATTTTAAAGAGCATTCGTTGTTCTTTAAAACTTTAGTTTTGCCAGTAACTTCTCTGATAGCACTATATTATTGCTGCAACAACCATTTGTGGAAACATTACTATAGACATTAGTTTTTTCTTTAGTCTTATTTTAGCTTTACTGCATAAACAAACATCGATTATTAAATGTTTATTTTCTCAAAGAAAACAAAATATAAACACTAAAAGTGTCGATTAACGTACTTTAGTAGCTTTAATTTATATTTTAAAGAGTATTGCACTCATCATTCTTAAAAACTTTACTATTTTAGTTTTGCAAGTAACTTCTTTTATAGCACTATATTAGTGTTGCAACAACCATTTTTGGAAACATTACTATAGACATTAGTTTTTTCTTTAGTCTTATTTTAGCTTTAATGCATAAAGAAACGTCAATTAAATAAATGTTTATTTTCTCAATTAAAACAAAATATAAACAAATAGTGGGGATTAACGTTTTTACTATCTACAATTTATATTATAAACAGTATTGCACTCATCGTTCTTTAAACTTTAGTTTTGCAAGTAACGTCTTTTATAGCACTATATTAGTGTTGCAACAACCATTTTTGGAAACATTACTATAGACATTAGTTTTTTCTTTAGTCTTTTTTTAGATTTAATGCATAAACAAACGTTAATTAAATAAATGTTTATTTTCTCAATTAAAACAAAATATAAACACAAAAAGTGTCAATTAACGTACTTTAGTAGCTTTAATTTATATTTTAAAGAGTATTGCACTCATCGTTCTTTAACCTAAAGTTCTGCCAGTTACTTCTTTTATAGCACTGTATCAGTGCTGCAGCAACAATTCTTGGAAACATTACTACAGACATTAGCTTTTTCTTTAGTCTTATTTTAGCTTTAATGCATAAACAAACCGCAATTAATTAAATGTTTATTTTCTCGATTAAAACAAAATATAAACACAAAAAGTGTCGATTAACGTACTTTAGTAGCTTTAATTTATATTTTTAAGAGCATTCGTTGTACTTTAAAACTTTAGTTTTGCCAGTAACTTCTCTTATAGCACTATATTATTGCTGCAACAACCATTTGTGGAAACATTACTATAGACATTAGTTTTTTCTTTGGTCTTATTTTAGCTTTAATGCATAAACAAACGTCAATTAAATAAATGTTTATTTTCTCAATTAAAACAAAATATAAACAAATAGTGGGATTAACGTACCTTACTAGCTACAATTTATATTATAAACAGTATTGCACCCATCGTTCTTTAACCTTTAGTTCTGCCAGTTACTTCTTTTATAGCACTGTATCAGTGCTGCAGCAACAATTCTTGGAAACATTACTACAGACATTAGCTTTTTCTTTAGTCTTATTTTAGCTTTAATGCATAAACAAACCTCAATTAATTAAATGTTTATTTTCTCGATTAAAACAAAATATAAACACAAAAAGTGTCGATTAACGTACTTTAGTAGCTACAATTTATATTTTAAAGAGTATTGCACTCATCATTCTTTAAACTTTAGTTTTGCCAGTAACTTCTTTTATAGCACTATATTAGTGCTGCAACCACCATTTTTGGAAACATTACTATCGACATTAGTTTTTTCTTTAGTCTTATTTTAGCTTTACTGCATAAACAAACATCGATTATTAAATGTTTATTTTCTCAAAGAAAACAAAATATAAACACAAAAAGTGTCGATTAACGTAATTTAGTAGCTTTAATTTATATTTTAAAGAGTATTGCACTCATCATTCTTAAAAACTTTACTATTTTAGTTTTGCAAGTAACTTCTTTTATAGCACTATATTAGTGTTGCAACAACCATTTTTGGAAACATTACTATAGACATTAGTTTTTTCTTTAGTCTTATTTTAGCTTTAATGCATAAAGAAACGTCAATTAAATAAATGTTTATTTTCTCAATTAAAACAAAATATAAACAAATAGTGGGGATTAACGTTTTTACTATCTACAATTTATATTATAAACAGTATTGCACTCATCGTTCTTTAAACTTTAGTTTTGCAAGTAACGTCTTTTATAGCACTATATTAGTGTTGCAACAACCATTATTGGAAACATTACTATAGACATTAGTTTTTTCTTTAGTCTTTTTTTAGATTTAATGCATAAACAAACGTTAATTAAATAAATGTTTATTTTCTCAATTAAAACAAAATATAAACACAAAAAGTGTCAATTAACGTACTTTAGTAGCTTTAATTTATATTTTAAAGAGTATTGCACTCATCGTTCTTTAACCTAAAGTTCTGCCAGTTACTTCTTTTATAGCACTGTATCAGTGCTGCAGCAACAATTCTTGGAAACATTACTACAGACATTAGCTTTTTCTTTAGTCTTATTTTAGCTTTAATGCATAAACAAACCGCAATTAATAAATTTTTATTTTCTCGATTAAAACAAAATATAAACACAAAAAGTGTCGATTAACGTACTTTAGTAGCTTTAATTTATATTTTAAAGAGTATTGCACTCATCATTCTTAAAAACTTTACTATTTTAGTTTTGCAAGTAACTTCTTTTATAGCACTATATTAGTGTTGCAACAACCATTTTTGGAAACATTACTATAGACATTAGTTTTTTATTTAGTCTTATTTTAGCTTTAATGCATAAAGAACCGTCAATTAAATAAATGTTTATTTTCTCAATTAAAACAAAATATAAACAAATAGTGGGGATTAACGTTTTTACTATCTACAATTTATATTATAAACAGTATTGCACTCATCGTTCTTTAAACTTTAGTTTTGCAAGTAACGTCTTTTATAGCACTATATTAGTGTTGCAACAACCATTTTTGGAAACATTACTATAGACATTAGTTTTTTCTTTAGTCTTTTTTTAGATTTAATGCATAAACAAACGTTAATTAAATAAATGTTTATTTTCTCAATTAAAACAAAATATAAACACAAAAAGTGTCAATTAACGTACTTTAGTAGCTTTAATTTATATTTTAAAGAGTATTGCACTCATCGTTCTTTAACCTAAAGTTCTGCCAGTTACTTCTTTTATAGCACTGTATCAGTGCTGCAGCAACAATTCTTGGAAACATTACTACAGACATTAGCTTTTTCTTTAGTCTTATTTTAGCTTTAATGCATAAACAAACCGCAATTAATAAATTTTTATTTTCTCGATTAAAACAAAATATAAACACAAAAAGTGTCGATTAACGTACTTTAGTAGCTTTAATTTATATTTTAAAGAGTATTGCACTCATTATTCTTAAAAACTTTTCTATTTTAGTTTTGCAAGTAACTTCTTTTATTGCACTATATTAGTGTTGCAACAACCATTTTTGGAAACATTACTATAGACATTAGTTTTTTCTTTAGTCTTATTTTAGCTTTAATGCATAAAGAACCGTCAATTAAATTAAATGTTTATTTTCTCAATTAAAACAAAATATAAACAAATAGTGGGGATTAACGTTTTTACTATCTACAATTTATATTATAAACAGTATTGCACTCATCGTTCTTTAAACTTTAGTTTTGCAAGTAACGTCTTTTATAGCACTATATTAGTGTTGCAACAACCATTTTTGGAAACATTACTATAGACATTAGTTTTTTCTTTAGTCTTACTTTAGCTTTAATGCATAAACAAACCTCAATCAATTAAATGTCTATTTTGTCGATTAAAACAAAATATAAACACAAAAAGTGGGGATTAACGTACCTTACTAGCTACAATTTATATTATAAACAGTATTGCACCCATCGTTCTTTAACCTTTAGTTCTGCCAGTTACTTCTTTTATAGCACTGTATCAGTGCTGCAGCAACAATTCTTGGAAACATTACTACAGACATTAGCTTTTTCCTTAGTCTTATTTTAGCTTTAATGCATAAACAAACCCCAATCAATTAAATGTTTATTTTCTCAAAGAAAACAAAATATAAACACAAAAAGTGTCAATTAACGTACCTTAGTAGCTTTAATTTATATTTTAAAGAGCATTCGTTGTTCTTTATAATTTTAGTTTTGCCAGTAACTTCTCTGATAGCACTATATTATTGCTGCAACAACCATTTGTGGAAACATTACTATAGACATTAGTTTTTTCTTTAGTCTTATTTTAGCTTTACTGCATAAACAAACATCGATTTTTAAATGTTTATTTTCTCAAAGAAAACAAAATATAAACACAAAAAGTGTCGATTAACGTACTTTAGTAGCTTTAATTTATATTTTAAAGAGCATTCGTTGTTCTTTAAAACATTAGTTTTGCCAGTAACTTCTCTGATAGCACTATATTATTGCTGCAACAACCATTTGTGGAAACATTACTATAGACATTAGTTTTTTCGTTAGTCTTATTTTAGCTTTACTGCATAAACAAACATCGATTATTAAATGTTTTTTTTTTTTTTTTTTTTTTTACATTCCATTAAAAGCTTACAAAACGAATTACTAACTACACTACTTACAATATACTATACCCTACTACTAAAACAATACCATTAGGAGCGAAAAATAATGACTACCTTATGGCAACATAAAACAGAAAAAACGAACATAGCACACTACGCAACAACTAGAGAAAGAAGAAAGAGAAAAAAAAGAAAAAAAAAAAGAAAATAGCGCTTACTAAAAGAGAGATGGTGGTTGTATGATTTAGGGACTTGCTAATCAAATCGGCCAGTTTTATGGATAAAACGCAGAGTTGAAAGAAGTATGTTTTTATTAACATCATCTGCAAGATCGTTATCACCATACATTAAAATCTTTAGTAGAACATCATTTGAAGGATTGGTGAATCCATGTGGTCGTAATAAAGAGGAAACTCCAGCGAGAAGGTCTCTTCGTAATACTTCAAAGGAAGGGCAGAGCAACAAAAAGTGTTCCGTGTCCTCAATGCCATCATTAGTTGGGCACATTGGGTTTATGGTATCTCTGAAATTATGCTTGAATTTGTGAAAGTTCAATTTACTGAGACCAACCCGAAGTTGTGTAAGATAAGATAGACCTGTTGGGTCGTGTATCCTGAAGACAGATTTTGGCAGAGGGCGAATTTTTGATAGCAGCTTTGTCTTGAATGCAGCAATGGAAGGCGCAAGTCTAATTTCTGAATCCAGCTTGTTCCACTCTGAAAGGCAGTGAGGATAGAAGCTAGATTGGAATTTTTCTGTCCTTGCCCTTACTCGCCCAATGACATCCTGCTTGCGAAGAGAGTATCGTGACTGCCGTTGTGGTGGGATTGGATCTGTAGTATAGTCAGGAGCTAGATTATTTATAAGCTTGTAGAACAGGGTAAGGCGTCTGCTCCACCGACGGAGACTTAGCGATTCCCAGCCAAGCTCTGCATACAGCTTCTCTCTCGACGTACCCTTCCATGTTCCTGAAACAGCAAGAGCAGCAGAATATTGAATGGACTCTAGCTTCTCCATGACATTTGGCAAAATTGTATTTCCACTAAATTCACATACTTTTGCAGGCATATGATAAATGACATCCCCGTAGTCTAGATGTGGTCGCACGTACAGCTTGTATATTTCATTAAGTGTATGTCTGGGGAGATATTTGAAAAGATATTTCAGCAAACCGATACCCCTACGTGTTTTAGTGATAGCTGCCTTGATGTGGGCAGCAAATGAAAGCTTTGAATCAAGAAAAAGTCCTAAATGCTTATGTTCATCTACTTTCTTCACAGGTGTATTGTTAAAACGGATCATTGGATGATCAATTTTATTTCTTTTCCTTGAAAAAATTACTTCTACAGCTTGCTTTTGCGGATCAGGATTGAATGACATCCTCCAGTCCTGAGCCCACTTCTCAAAGAAAACAAAATATAAACACAAAAAGTGTCGATTAACGTACTTTAGTAGCTTTAATTTATATTTTAAAGAGTATTGCACTCATCATTCTTAAAAACTTTACTATTTTAGTTTTGCAAGTAACTTCTTTTATAGCACTATATTAGTGTTTCAACAACCATTTTTGGAAACATTACTATAGACATTAGTTTTTTCTTTAGTCTTATTTTAGCTTTAATGCATAAAGAAACGTCAATTAAATAAATGTTTATTTTCTCAATTAAAACAAAATATAAACAAATAGTGGGGATTAACGTTTTTACTATCTACAATTTATATTATAAACAGTATAGCACTCATCGTTCTTTAAACTTTAGTTTTGCCAGTAACTTCTCTTATAGCACTGTATCAGTGCTGCAGCAACAATTCTTGGAAACATTACTACAGACATTAGTTTTTTCTTTAGTCTTATTTTAGCTTTAATGCATAAACAAACCTCAATCAATTAAATGTTTATTTTCTCAATTAAAACAAAATATAAACAAATAGTGGGGATTAACGTTTTTACTATCTACAATTTATATTATAAACAGTATAGCACTCATCGTTCTTTAAACTTTAGTTTTGCCAGTAACTTCTCTTATAGCACTGTATCAGTGCTGCAACAACAATTCTTGGAAACATTACTACAGACATTAGCTTTTTCTTTAGTCTTATTTTAGCTTTAATGCATAAACAAACCTCAATCAATTAAATGTTTATTTTCTCGATTAAAACAAAATATAAACACAAAAAGTGGGGATTAACGTACCTTACCAGCTACAATTTATATTATAAACAGTATTGCACCCATCGTTCTTTAACCTCTAGTTCTGCCAGTTACTTCTTTTATAGCACTGTATCAGTGCTGCAGCAACAATTCTTGGAAACATTACTACAGACGTTAGCTTTTTCCTTAGTCTTATTTTAGCTTTAATTCATAAACAAACCTCAATTAATTAAATGTTTATTTTCTCGATTAAAACAAAATATAAACACAAAAAGTGTCGATTAACGTACTTTAGTAGCATTAATTTATATTTTAAAGAGCATTCGTTGTTCTTAAAAACTTTAGTTTTGCCAGTAACTTCTCTGATAGCACTATATTATTGCTGCAACAACCATTTGTGGAAACATTACTATAGACATTAGTTTTTTCTTTAGTCTTATTTTAGCTTTACTGCATAAACAAACATCGATTATTAAATGTTTATTTTCTCAAAGAAAACAAAATATAAACACTAAAAGTGTCGATTAACGTACTTTAGTAGCTTTAATTTATATTTTAAAGAGTATTGCACTCATCATTCTTAAAAACTTTACTATTTTAGTTTTGCAAGTAACTTCTTTTATAGCACTATATTAGTGTTGCAACAACCATTTTTGGAAACATTACTATAGACATTAGTTTTTTCTTTAGTCTTATTTTAGCTTTAATGCATAAAGAAACGTCAATTAAATAAATGTTTATTTTCTCAATTAAAACAAAATATAAACAAATAGTGGGGATTAACGTTTTTACTATCTACAATTTATATTATAAACAGTATTGCACTCATCGTTCTTTAAACTTTAGTTTTGCAAGTAACGTCTTTTATAGCACTATATTAGTGTTGCAACAACCATTTTTGGAAACATTACTATAGACATTAGTTTTTTCTTTAGTCTTTTTTTAGATTTAATGCATAAACAAACGTTAATTAAATAAATGTTTATTTTCTCAATTAAAACAAAATATAAACACAAAAAGTGTCAATTAACGTACTTTAGTAGCTTTAATTTATATTTTAAAGAGTATTGCACTCATCGTTCTTTAACCTCTAGTTCTGCCAGTTACTTCTTTTATAGCACTGTATCAGTGCTGCAGCAACAATTCTTGGAAACATTACTACAGACATTAGCTTTTTCTTTAGTCTTATTTTAGCTTTAATGCATAAACAAACCTCCATTAATTAAATGTTTATTTTCTCGATTAAAACAAAATATAAACACAAAAAGTGTCGATTAACGTACTTTAGTAGCTTTAATTTATATTTTAAAGAGCATTCGTTGTACTTTAAAACTTTAGTTTTGCCAGTAACTTCTCTTATAGCACTATATTATTGCTGCAACAACCATTTGTGGAAACATTACTATAGACATTAGTTTTTTCTTTGGTCTTATTTTAGCTTTAATGCATAAACAAACGTCAATTAAATAAATGTTTATTTTCTCAATTAAAACAAAATATAAACAAATAGTGGAGATTAACGTACCTTACTAGCTACAATTTATATTATAAACAGTATTGCACCCATCGTTCTTTAACCTTTCGTTCTGCCAGTTACTTCTTTTATAGCACTGTATCAGTGCTGCAGCAACAATTCTTGGAAACATTACTACAGACATTAGCTTTTTCTTTAGTCTTATTTTAGCTTTAATGCATAAACAAACCTCAATTAATTAAATGTTTATTTTCTCGATTAAAACAAAATATAAACACAAAAATTGTCGATTAACGTACTTTAGTAGCTACAATTTATATTTTAAAGAGTATTGCACTCATCATTCTTTAAACTTTAGTTTTGCAAGTAACTTCTTTTAAAGCAGTATAATAGTGCTGCAACAACCATTTTTGGAAACATTACTATAGACATTAGTTTTTTCGTTAGTCTTATTATATCTTTAATGCATAAACAAACCTCAAGTAATTAAATGTTTATTTTCTCAAAGAAAACAAAATATAAACAAAAAAAGTGTCAAGTAACGTACTTTAGTAGCTTTAATTTATGTTCTAAAGAGTATTGCACTCATCGTTCTTTAAAACTTTAGTTTTGCCAGTAACTTCTTTTATAGCACTATATTAGTGTTGCAACAACCATTTTTGGCTATAGACATTAGTTTTTTCTTTAGTCTTATTTTAGCTTTACTGCAAAAACAAACATCAATAAATTAAATGTTTATTTTCTTAACGAAAACAAAATAAAAACAAATAGTGGGGATTAACGTTTTTTACTAGCTAGGGGCAACAGGTGGTTGAGAAGGCGGACGAGAAGTCGTGTTGTTTCTCTCCATATCTTCGTCCTCATGTTCGGAATTTTCATCTTCGATGTCTGGTGTTCCTTGATCCAGGACAGCAGTCGGATGGAGGTGCAAAAATAGACGATCAATTAGCTCCGCTTTCTTGCCTAACGTTGACAAGCCGTATGCCGTGCAGCGCATCTGTAGTGTCTGCTTTGTTTTGCGGAACCAGTCGTATTTCGACAAGCGCTTTTCCCTCGTCTTGATTACTTCTTGGGCTGACAACATGATTCGAAATTTTATTTGGATAATTTTCGACTACACTGTGCGAAGCAACAGGAAAAATTGACTTGCGATGATTCAGCAGAGAGGTTTTAACCACGTGGGGTACGCCCTACTTTGCAGGGGACTGGGATCTAGGTTAAGGAACCCATGCCTCGCCTTGTCGTTAAAATACATTTACGCATGCGTAAATGCTTCATTTTTTTTCTCTGCAATGTATTCTTCGTTGATGCCTGAAGAATGGTTTCGTATTGTTGTGAACAACTGGAGGCTTTTGGTTGAAGGCAGCTGAAGTATTTCAAAGCTCTTAAATGCTTTTTTTTTTTTTTTTTTTTTTTTTATTCAAATATTAAATTTTACAAGATACTTTACATTCTACTATACCTAATTCTAATTACTATACGACACTACAAGTACGATACCGTGGGGAGCGAAAGACTATGACTACCCCATGGCCAATATCTAAAAACACGAAACGTTAAACCGTATACAATCACACTACGAACAATTTATAAATTAAAGGATACTATACTGGATTCAGTTTCACTCCAGATGTCAGGTCAGTGTTGCGATGAATTTGTTGATGCAACGAGTGCAACTCATTTGGTGTAGATTTAGGTAAGTAAAATGCCTGACCATCTGATGTGAAACAGAATTTACAAGGAAAAGAAACGCTAACGGTACGGGACTTGGTGATTGCTTAGTGCATGGCTAAATTCTCAATAGATCTTAATCAAACCGACCAGTTTCGTGGATGAAGCGTAAAGTTAATTCGAGTACATTTCTATTCAACTCATTAGAAAGGTCTTCATCACCATACAATAAAAGCTGCGTCAAAGAATGATTTGAAATGCTTAAATGCTTCATAGGCAGCTGGGGAGCGTACATAAATGGGCTGAAAATAGAGAAGATAATAGATGCTACACACAAAGAGATGAGAAGTGCTTCCAATGAGTATTTTCAACAAGATCATTAGAAAACTATTTGAAATTTATGTGCTTCACATCAAGCCTGCAGCAGTTGAGAGTTAATTTTGTGGAGAAGAACGGACTGTATTCATACCATATTATTTGGTGCAATAGTCTCTATTCAGTGGTAAGCAACCTGCAACAAGTATCCACAATTATTTTCAATAATGAGAAATGAGAAGTGCAATCAGATTAGAAGCAGGCTTACCAATGCGATATGTAATCATACTCGAGAGATGCCCATGCTTACTCTCCTTGGCTAGAATGAGAGACCATACATTAATTACAGAACTCTAAAAGCCATGTAGGAATATATGTAGGAATATATATTCAATTAGGAATATATGTAGCATGATTATGATATTTATTAAATACTTCTCAAATGGTCCACACACACTTTCACAAGAAAATTCAAATAAGAAACTCAACTCTCAGATGACAAAAAATTAAGAAACTCTAGTACCGGGAAAATTTACCATAAGAAACTTTTTCATTTTGATAAAGGAAATCCTAAACATGTTTTACTTTTCAAATTTTCATTATAATAAGTAAATTCGTAAAATAAAGTTTCTTTCGGTTCTTTTAAGTCAAACTCTGATGACGACATACAGTACAGTGAAAGTCAGAAAGGCTGCAATGTGCTAAATTTTCTTTGCAACTGAATCTCTTTATGAAATTTTCTATTGAGTACAGTACTTTATCTACAAAATTTATACTCTTGTAAGTTTACTTTTTTCCTTACAGGCAAGGTGCTTGAGTAACGTTCTAAACACTGTAACGGCGTGAAAGAATCTTGTTTTTAAATGCTCACAAGGGCACACTCTGTTGATGATTTTAAGCAACATCAGTACTGGGCAAAATTCTTGGTTAATTACAAAGAAATGTGTGTCATGATAAACTAAAGTTTTGTAAAAATTTACCTTGATTACAAAACTGATCTCTGTAGAATTGCCCTCGATCCATTGTGTCCTTATTCCAAGTCTCCCTCATAATGTCCGACATATATCTCCATCTCCATCAAGCAATAATGTTTCCATGTCATTCACTGCATTTTTATTTATCCAACTCACTATCTGTTCCATGTCATCATTTTGATTATTGTCTAGTGCAATCTGATATTCAGTCATTTTTTCCTCATATTGCTTTAATTTTTTCTTTAGCTCCTCTCGATTTATTGATGCTGTTTTTAGTCTTCTTTTTTGGCTTCTTGGGGTTAATTTCGAAATCTTAAAGTTTGATGAAACTTTAAGGCGTTTTTCAAGGCTTGTTTTGCGTTTGTGTGTATTTCTTGTGTTCATTCGTTTCACGTATCTAAAGAAAGACTTGCATTCCCGACACACAGCTCCAGTTTACTTTTCCATCTTGCTTATATTTTTGGCTGCTTTAAACCAGACTCGGCATTTGTTACTTGCCATTCTCTCAAATGGGGTCTTGTGACATTCTATATTCTTTAAATGGATGTGAATTTCAGAAGATATTTCTTTAAATTCTGTCGGAGACATGCCAACGCAAAAGTAGTGGTGGCTGCTGAACAAATTCAAAAGGTTCTCTAAAGAATCAACATTTAACGATTCGTTTTCAAAAAGGTTTACCGTCCAGTGTGGTGTTAAAAGGACTTGAAAAACAGCAGTTCCATTTGATAAAATTACAGCTCTAGAAAAATGCAAAGGTCCTCCGTTCTTAGGGCCTGTTTATATGAGGCGGGCTGGCCCGTTAGCGAGCTGGCTCGCCTTCAGGCGAGATCCTACTTACATGGTCACAGCTTAGTAAACAGCGGTTTGCGTTTATATGTATGCCGGGCTGGCCCGTCTTGCCGAGATCCCGGTTATCGAGTGCCGGGATCCCGCCTCAAACGGGCTGACTTTTCTCATATAAACGGAAGAAACGGGCTAGCCCGCCTGTAACGCACGCGCAGAACACAGCAGATTTGTTAAGTTTCTAAAAATGGAAGACCCTTTGTCACATTTGGCGCCAAGGCTGTAATCTTTCTTTTGTGAAAATGAAAGAACAGGAAAATACTTCCTCATTCTTTCAAATTTACACAAAAGAAAGACGGCACGTGGCACCCAAGAGCCGGGCTGGCTCGGGGCTGACTCATTACCTGATTCCTCATATAAAACCGAGCTGGCTTGAAGGCGTGCCAGCTCGCTAACGGGCCAGCCCGCTTCATATAAACAGGCCCTAAGGATCAATAATATCTGGAAACTTTCTTTTGATTTGAAAGTAAACATCACCATCTTTCAAATGTTGCCTTTGTGACAAAACAACATCAAGCAGCTTCCTTTCATGAATGGCCTTTTCAATTATATCTAGTTTTGACAAGCTTTTATTTGCTTGCACCGGGGATCCTTCTTGGATATCTACAAGTGTTGCAATTTCATATTGGGTTTCTCTTTTACGTCGCAGCTTCTCGATTAATTTTTGTTTCACCGTTGATGAGGAAGTACATGTGTTTCTGTCGGCCATATTGTTAAAATAAAATGTTGAAATGAAACAGCAAAGTAACATAGCCCCCTGGTTAGCCCACGCAGAGGTCCTCGTGACCTCGCTCCGACGCTGAAAGCTATGCCCTAAAAATAGAAGATGCGCAACTGCGCGCGTGTTTACTTCGTCACTTTGCCTCCGGTTTGACCAAGGGAAAGCCCAAAACTACTCGAGGAAAATGACGTTTTTAAGGCTTTGTCGGCGGCTGTATCCAACAAAAGCCTTTTGCATTATGTTCTTTGTGGCGTGAGGATTCAAAAGATGTCATATTTGGCAGGATTAAAAGAAGGAAAGACCCAGAAATGGCGCAAACAAAAGTACGTAAAACCACTGATTTTAGTTAGACTATCTTAGTTCTCTTATTTTATCTTGTACATAGTTACTAAAAACTAATTTAAATAAACTATTTACAATATAACAAAATTATTTACAAATTAAACATGTGCATCTTTTGCCATCCCATTCTCAAGGTATCAGCTCTCTTTAGTTCATCATCTAGAGTGTTCCACAGGAGACTACCTCTGAACGAAAGAGAATTTAGTCCATATCGATGTGATTGTGCTGATGGAAGCCTGCATAGCTCTTTGGTGCGGAGATTGTAAGTTTTTTCCTTTTTAACAAAGAACTCCCAAACATATGAAGGATTAAGATGGTTCATGGTCTTGTAAATTTCTATCATAAGACTTTGCAGATTCTTCTGGTGAATTGTAATGCTTTCAGCCCTGGCTAAAAGAAAACCCTCAAGGCACGTTTATTTGTCCTATTTATATCTTTGTTAGCAGTTTTGCTACAAAGTAGCCATATCAAGGGACAATATGAAAAGTTTGACATGACAATTGATGTTAGTAGCATTTTAGCTTTCTCTTCATCGAGGAATGGTCTTATTCTTGAGAACGCACATAATTTTTGGTTTACTTTTCGACATAACTCCTTGACGTGTGCGTCAAATGTTAAAGAGTTGTCGATTTGTACGCCGAGGAGCTTTGCCTGCTCGCTCTGCTTCATTTGTTGTCCACCGATGTTGAGGCAGAAAGAATTGTCACTCTTGAGACCTAAAAACATCATTTGAAATTTCGCTGGATTGGCACGCATTTCATTATTTTTAAACCAATCTTGGAGCTTTTTAAATCGTCCTGTAATTTTATTATGACAGCATCTACAGATGTGTCACATGCATAAATTGTTGTATCGTCAGCAAAATTGCATATCTCGGACTCTAAATCTGTAAAGAACAGATCGTTTATGAAGATATTGAAAAGCAGAGGACCAAGTACAGACACCTGTGGAACGCCTGTGGAAATTCTTTGAAAAGTTCTGTATGCTGAGCCTAACTTTGACTCCCTGTTTTCGATTCGTTAGGTAACTGTATACCAATTTCAAAGCACTAGTCTTAAATCCGTAAGCCTCTAACTTCGCTATGAGTACGGGGTGTCCCAAAAAAACATGTGCGCCATTTGAATGGCTACTGTGGAGGAGCCATAAGTCTAACTTTCCTGTTTTTCAGATTTGTGAATAGAAGAAATTTCAACTTAGAGTTTGGCACCAAGTTTCTGTAAATCTGTCTAGTGGTTGCTGATATATTGAGAAAGAAAGTCACAATCACTGGTTGCTTCAAAACCAAAGGAATTTATCTCCGTACTTAACCTTATAACTTGAATTTTAACATTAAATGAACTTAAACTTTACAGTTATGCAAGGAAACGCATTTGGGAGTAATCAATGACCATATTATTCAAGAATATCGACCAAGCAGCATGCTGAACGCAATACTTTATCACTTTTGAGAAGCAAAATATCTGATGGACGCATGCCATGGCCAGAAGCACTTGTGTTGCACATTTCCATTCCTAGCAACCCTAGATATGTCCAATATTCTTGGTTGTCACAAAATTCAATGCACGACTATCTGTCTCACTTATGAACATCAGAAAACAGGGCTAGGTATGTTTTTTTCAATCAATTTCGTTGATTTTAGCGCAATGGAGAATAATGAATCCTCTGGTTATGAGGCAGCCAATAATTTTGGCTTTTTTGCTCCATAAATCAGCAACTAGTGATCGGATTAACTCAAACTCGGTGTCAATCTTTAATTTGAAGTCTCTTATGTCAAGAATTTTAAAAACAGAAAAATTGGATTTATGGCTGCTCCGCAGAAGCCATTCAAACAGCGCACGTGTTTTTGGGACACCCTGTATATCATGGGGTATGCAATCATATGCTTTGGACAAATCCATCAGGATAGTACCAACAATGCCTTTGGTATCAAGAAATTTTTACCAGGATTCAACAACACGAAATAAGGCATGTAGAGTACTGTATCCTTGCCTAAAGCCAGACAGTAGGTGAGATAGTATTGCAGCAAACTGACTGTCCATTTGTATTCCCATAACTCTTTCATAAACTTTGGATAGAGCTGACAAGACACAAATTGGCCTGAAATTTCCTTTCCAGTTGGAATCATCGTGCATTGTACGCCGCGTCGTGTGTGACGTAATTACGCATAAGGTCTATTCACGTGTTGTTTAACTTAGATTTTATCTTTAATTCCGTGAGTAGTTAGAGCTACAGGGTGTCCCAAAAAATTGTTCGACGTTTGATCAGATATTAAAAAATATTGAAATGATGAAGGGACACCATGGTAAGATAACGGTATTGATGAGACTTTGAATTAATTTTTGACACCAGAAGCTAGCAAATCGGCTAAATATTTACGGCTTATAGCTTTGAGCTATGAGCTATGAGCTTTTGAAGTTCAAGTTTGTGCTAAAGCTTAAACCAGACGCCCCTAAATCGCAGATTTTGTAAAAGTAGAATCGCGTTTATTCGAAGCAAATCAAATGGAGCTCAAAAAGCACTTTCGATAAACAAACTTTCTCTAACAATGAATCAAGGTTATGAATGCTTGGAGGAAATTTGATGAGAAAAAATTGGATAGGCCCCGTCTCTCATCGATTAAATTTTCATTCTATGCTTTTGGATACTTGCAATCTTAAGTAAATTTTGGCAACGGTTACAAGAATTAAATTACTTTTGAAGTCCTATTTGGTATGCTCTGATATCTATGAAATGTACAATTTTGGACAGTCTTCTTTTACCTCGATTTTAGGACGTATTTTTGAGTAAAACAAGTCGGTTTGGGGCGTCTGGTTTCTGCTTTCGCACAAACTTGAACTTCAAACGCTTGTAACTCCGTGAATTCTTAGCGGATTAGAAAGATTCTGGCGTCAAAAATTAATTTCAAATCTTAGGAGCAGGGTTATCTACCAAGGAGCCTGGTACAGTATATCGCTATTTTTTAATATTTAATCAAACGTCCAGCAGTTTTTGATGAGACACCTTGTACATGACAGGTTATGATCAAAGAACTCTCCGAACATTCTAGAAATCACGTTTATTTCAAACTTACAGTCATAAAGTATACGTTTAGGTTAAGAGGACTGGTAACACTGATGGGTTGTGAGTGAAGTACAGTTTAATCCAGGAATAACACGAACTCTGCAAGGAGCTAGAAGATGAATGTTTGCCACTTTGTGATATATTAGTTATGACATAATACTCCCCCAATGTAGGAATATAGAATAGGCCTACTGCACGGATCACCTCTTGAGTTAATTCAAGAACTCTGACGTTGACTGAACTGGGTTTAATTTCCCTCGTCCAAAGCAAAGAAAGGAAGAAAATGCAAAGAGTGCAGCGAAATTCTTTGAACGCATGATAAGAAAAGATAGAATGATAAAGACGATGAGTTAGGGAAAAGCGACAGAAAGAAAACAGAGGGAGACGAAGACCACGCAGAACATGGTCCAAAGATACAAAGAAGCGGACGGAAGCAAACATCGGGAAATGTGTCAGGAGCGCAGATGATCGAGAATGCTGGAGAGAGATGATCACTAATCTACCGGTGGTAGTTGCGACACACAGGTAACAGGTACTCAAAAAATTTTCTCACAAAGCCTATTTCAGGTCATGTGATCGAAATATAGCGATATCGTTGGCTAGTTAGCATGAAATTGGATGATTCATCTTGGTATGCTACAGTATTGAAAGCTTTTGTTTGTATGCTAGTGAACCAACGACAATGCCAAGGTCTTTTGAAATCTTAGTTACGATGTACGATACATGGGTACTATACTACTATACAAATGGTCCTTGAAATTTTCAATATGCATATGTTAAAGTGCTAGGCTGTGCTTTAATAACAATCAATCTTGCAACCATTCTATACAATATCAAACAATTATCCTCAATGTAATAAGTAACACGTTATGAGTTGAACAGTTACAAGTTAACAAGTATACAGATATAACATAGTTTATTTCTCAGTCAGGTCATCATTGAAATATAAGTGAATGGCTGGTAGAAAATGATCTTCGTCAATCCCCAATGTATAAAACTCTTCACTCTCATCAGCTACACCATTATCTTCAAGTGTTCTGCTCATTACCAAGTTTTCGCCACTGTATTTCCATGTATAACTTGCTGCATGCTCATTATAGACAAGGTATCTTTCTAATATCTCAGTCATGATCTCTTCTGAGCAGACCTAAGTTAGATGGAAATCAACCCAAATGTAAATCGCTGCAAAACTGAGTGAGTGCATTATTATCTTCATTATACCGGGTGAGTCAGAAAAAAGGATCCCCGTTTGGAAGGCCACTGCTCCATGAATATCAAAACAATAATATTGAAAAATGTCTTGTTTTATTGCCAATATGTTCAATTAGGTTCAGTAATTTACCCGGCCTTAATCGGCAATTCCTTCCCGTCGATATGGGTGATTTTCTGCAGAAAGCCCCTTCCAAAAACCTGCAAAAACCAATGAAAACAATGAGCAAATGTTCCTTCTTAAAATTGATGACACTCACATAAATTCATGTCTTTTGTCATCTTGGGAGAATGGAATCCCCCTGAATAGGTCAACGATTCGCTTCGCTTTATTGAATAGGTCAACGATTCGCTAAATTAGCTTTATTCTTTTAAAACTATGTAAATACCAACTTTAAATAAATATATGAAAAAAATGAAAAAACGATACCAGGGGGAGGACTTGTTCATCCTCCCAAGAGGATAACACGTGCTAAAGCGTTCACAAGTCATTGCTGTAAGGCATTGTAAGGCAGAAATGTTAGGAAAATCTGTTCATGATTTTGGGCACGTTTTGAAGGTTTTTTGAAGAGGCTTTCTGGAGAAATTCCCTCATAATTTCATAATGGAGTAGCCGATTTCAGTCAGGTAAATTTTATAGTAGATTTGAACATTTCTACCATAAAACTATATATTTGCCGATATAACTGTCTTCCAGGGAGCCGTGACCTTTCAAACGGGGATTCTTTTTTCTGACTCACCCGGTACAAAATTTGAAACATACAATACTGGGGGACTGAAATGAGCAGCCATTGTTGGAGCAATCACAAAAGTTGACTGTGCTATTGAAATTGATCATTTCTGCAAGTGCCAATGTGACAAAGGCCTGATCTTCCTAAATCAATGATCTTCCTTTTTCTCTCAAGAAATGGAAAAATGGAAAAAGTGTGACGAGTTCAGTCGGTAGAGCAACTGCCTAGAATGCAGGAGATCGAGACTTCGAAACTCGCTCGTGTCACAATTCTTCCATTTGTCGAAAAATTTGGAAAAATTTACAAAACCATATGTTATGAATTCTTCCAAATATACCGTAAGACAATGGAAGGGAAAAGTGCGATGTTAAGGTGACGTAATTCTCTCAGAGTTGCGTCGAGGGCATAGAGCCGATCTGCGTCTGGGACATTGAGTCACGTGGGCTAGACATGATACAGGTTACATCACCACACTGATCTAGATGTCCACGAAGCAGGCTTGCTGTAGAAGCATGACCTAGACATAGCTCAATCGGTAGAGCAACTGCCTAGACTGCAGGAGGTCGCGAGTTCAAAACTCGCTCTCGTCACACTTTTTCCATTTTTCCATTTGTCAAAAATTTACCAAACTCTATGTCATAAATTATACCAAATGTACCGGAAGACAATGGAAGGGAAACGTGTGACGTAAAGAGGACGTAATTCTGTCAGGGTTGCATCGAGGGCATAGAGCTGGTCTGCGTTTGGGACATTGAGTCGCATAGGCTAGACATTATACATCAAACATTAGACATTATAATAGAATAGAATAGCATTCCTGTCAGAGACAGACTGCTAAAACTACTTGATTCTCATAATTCTATTGATCTCTCTATTTCAATAAATGAATCTCTTACAACTGTTACTTTTCCGGATCAGCTGAAAATTGCCAAAGTGATTCCCATATTTAATGACAGGAAGCCTTTTCGCAACTCACGTCCCCATCTGGACTGTCCAAGATTAAATAAGCCCCCAAAGGGGCTTGATAGAGCGTTTACGGTTTGTATGTATGTATGTATGAATGCCTGATGTTTCTACATAACGCGTATCAGTTGGGTAAAAAACAATCCCTGTTGGAACAATCATCACTGCTCTCTGGATATCAAGCCGATAACATTGGGAAAATACATTATTTAATGATGGACATGTTCAAATCCATTTTAGAACTTACCTGACTGAAATAAGCCATTCCGTTCTGAAATTATGATAGATTCTCTTAAGAAAGCCCTTTGAAGAAACCCTCAAAACGTGCCTAAAATCATGCACAAACTTCCCCAATATTACTCACGCATTATCCTCTAATGAGAATAAAATTGCCTCAAACGACGTTGCTCTGATCCCAGGGATGATATTTTTGTCCGCCAAAAGGGCAAATAGCACGTGACAGTATTGCTGTAAAGCAAACGATTTGGTCTGGATTTTAGACCTGCTTTGAAGGCTTCTTGGGAAAGTTCCTCAAAATTTCAGAACTAAATCAGTTAACTTCAGTCAGCTAATATATAGGTATATTCATTGGCCTTCAAATGGGACTTGATACTGTAAATCATGAGATACTCCTGAGTAAGTGAAAGCACTATGGAATAAGAGGCATAGCATTCAATTGGTTTCATTCACCCTTTCACCGAAAACAGTCTGTTTCAGTAAATGGATTCTTTTCCAATCTGTGTGATATAACTTGTGGTGTACCCCAATGATCAGTTCTTGGTCCCTTGCTGTTTCTCGTCTACAGGGTGTCCCAAAAAATATGTGCGGTGCAGCCATAAATCCAATGTTTCCGTTCTTAAGAGTTTTAATAGAGGAGACCTCAACTTAAAGGTTGACACCAAGTTTGAATAAATCTGATAAGTGGCTGCTAATTTATGGAGCAAGAAAGTCAAAATCATTGGCTGCCTCAAAACCAGAGAATTCATTATGTTAAAATCAAGGAAATCGATTGAAAAAATCAAACCTAGTCCGGTTTTCTGATGTTCACGAGTGAAACAGAGTCATGAATTGGATTTGGTGATAACTAACAATATTGAACATAGCTAGGGTTGCTAGAAATGGTGATGTGGAACACGAGTGCTGCAGGCCATAACATGCGTCCATCATTTATTTTGCTTCTCAAAAGTGATAAAGTCGTTTTAAACCAAGAATACTGCGTTCAGCAGGCTGCCTCTGGTCAATATCCTTGAGTAATGTGGTCACAAATTACTCTCAAATGTGTTTCCTGACATAACTGCAAACTTCGAGTCCATTTGATGCTAAAATTCAAGTTATAAGGTTAAGTACGAAATAAAATCCTCTGGTTTTGAAACAACCACTGATTTTGACTTTCTTTCGCAATAAATCAGCAACCACTCATCAGATTTGAAACTGGCTCGTTTCAATAGATGTGTTAAAATAAGACAGCCAGGGAATTTTCAATAAAAGGAAAAGAAAGCTTCATGAAGTACCTAGAGATATTTTCAATCCCAAAGCTCTTTGCTGTTTTAATTTTGGCAAATGCATCTCTGATCTCTTTCAGCTGAAAAGTTTTGAAGTTGAATACAGCCGTGTTTTTGTTGACTTCATAATGACCTGATAAAAGGAGATTAGGGGCAGGATAAATTTTGTTTGCAAGTTTCTTGCCTACAGAGCAAAAGAAATTATTCATATCATTGGAAATGCCTTGTTTATGAACTATTTCAGTGCCAGACTCCTTAAGACAATCAATGTTAGTAGACTTGGATCTGTTATTGTGCAGTTCATTGACTGCCTTCCAAAATTTTTTCAGGTTGCCTTTGCATGCAGTAATCCAATTGGTATAATGTGGCTTCTTCAACTGAAAATTTAGGGTAGTGACCTTGTTACGGAGCTGTCTGTAAGATTCCATAAGAAGTGGGGATTTACTTTGACAGCTGATTTTTCTGGCTTGTCTCTAGTATGAATTAAATTTCTAAGGTCCCTGTCAATCCAGGAGCAGTACCTTTCAGAAACACGCATTTCAACAATGTTTCTCTACATAGAGCATGTTTCTCTATGATCATAGAGAACAAATTAGACCACTGATTGACAAGCACATTGATATCATCAGCTCCATTAACCATTTGCTCCCAGCATATGCCAGAAACATCAGCAAGGAATGCTTCCTCGCTGAAGTTCTTCATTTTCCGGGCTTTGATCATTTTATGGACTTTTTCTACTGCTCCATTAAATTTACGGATGCAGTAAACCATATGATGATCACTTATGGAGACTTCGTGCACTCCTGATTTGAAGATGTTCCGGTACATGTCGTAGCCACGTAGTCAATGATAGAAGAGGTATTTAAGGTGGCCCTTGTTGGTTCCTCAATAAGCTGTTTGAAGGTGAACAACTCGTAGAGATCAAGCATGTGCTTTGAATCATTTTCTACGAGTTGCTCAGCTTTTTTGGTAGTGAGATCACAGTTTGTATCTCCTAAGAGGATTATTTCTTTACTCTCTTTTTCCAGGAAAGACAGAACCTTTTCCAGCTTAGTGAAAGTCTCAACATAACAGGGTCACCTGGCGGTCTGTACCAAGCAAGAACAAGGAATGATTTGCTCTGAGGTGGCTCAACTTCAATACAGATTATTTCTAAATCATCAATAGGAACATCAGAACGCAGCCTGTATTTAATAGAATCTCTAACATAAATAGAGACACCACCTCCATGGCATGTCCTATCAAGACGTTTCTTGTTGGTAGCCAGAAACCTTAGTCAACTCTTTTGGATATTCAGGATCTAACTTAGTCTCGTTAAGGGCAAGAATGTGAATCCCTAGATGTTTAACCAGTAATTTAAGCTCACGAAGGTGACTACGGAGACCATTGATGTTCAGAGATGCACTGGCCATACCCTTCTTGTATCCAAGATGCCGATGACGACAGCCAGAACCCACATCCAGGGTGCTGGCATCCTCCCTATTAGGCCTATTAGAAGTTTGGGATGGGAGTAGGTCAACTACTTCCACCCCCATAGGCATGCTATAAATACACAGCTTATCTACCAAATTACTAGCTAGTTTTTCAGTACCTTTGAAATTCAAATGAAGTTTTTGCGGGCCTGATAGATCTCCTTCAACGATGTTATCATTGTCAACAAGTGTCTTGTTGGCTTTTTGTTATCCAATCATGGGTAGTTAGACACTGCTGGTGTGCTTCTATGGAGAAGAGCTGGATAATATGTATCTGCGGGGGAAATTTTTTATAGTACTGCGGAGGAGATATCTGCGGGGGAAATTTTGTATAGTACTGCGGAGGAGATATCTGCGGGGGAAACTTTTTATAGTACTGCGGAGGAGATATCTGCGGGGGAAATTTTTATAGTACTGCGGAGGAGATATCGGAAGCGAAGAGAGAAGGAGAGAGAAGAATGGGAAGGCAACCTCCAATGTCTTCCTACAGCGATTTTTCTCATGATGCTCGTAACAAAACACGCGACCGAAAACAAAGGAATGCCCTACCTCTGACATCAGAGGTAGGGCAGCACTAGGAAACACTCTATGATTGACAGCTATAGAGACGGGGGCGCTATTTTTGTTCGAGCCTCACGATGGCTCGACGCACCTCGTTTTGGCTCACAGCGCGAGCAAAAAGGCGGCAATTTCTAAAAATATCTATCACACAGCAGATGTCGGCCCAAAAGAAAATATCGATGAAGGCCTAGACTAGACAGCGCACCAGGATTTTTCAAGGATTAAAAAAGAGGTGAGTGAATTTAGCATCATAAGATAATTTTGTAGGGAGAATAAAGTTTATTTTTCATAAAGTGCCATATCCATGCCATATCCATACCCCTGCCTAAAAGTGTCAGTGAAATTCAACCTGTTTAAATATGAACATCCCAAAAAGTTGCAGTAAAATCGATCAATGGGCAAGCTCAAAGCCCCAGTGGTGCATGCTCTGAACTGCATTAAAAATAATACCAAGAGCAAAGCAAAGCATGGAAGAGCAAAAGAACGAAGGTGTTTAAAGCCCTCAGTGCCTTAGAGAAGCTTCGTGAATGCACATCAAAGATTATCATAACTTTAAACAAAAAGGTTTAGTGTAAATAATGTGGATATTTAACTTCTGAATATTCCTATTTAGACCACATATCGAGATTCTGGAAACGAGGTTTTTATGTACTTAGGGGCATCCTCCCTAATTATTTCAAAAACCAATAGAGCTATGAAGTTGTAGCTTGGTACACAGTATGATCAACCTATTGTGATCCTAAATTAAGAAATTAAATTTTTTATTGCGACATGTTGTTTGGCAACTTCTAGCAGTCAATGCTACCCATTTTACCCTCATCTTACCCATTTTACCCCAGTATACCCTAATAAAAATGATTTTCTATGATAGTGATTTGGTAACAGAAAATGTGAAAATGGAAGACAATTCTATATTGATATAGTTATTGCTGATAAAAAGAATATTTGTTGAAAATCAGGAAAAGAGTATGATCTTGGTGCATGCAAATGATCTTTGAAATGAATCTGTGCTAGTCACTTGATTAAGAAAGTTCTCACTATTTTGCTTTTATGTTTCACTGTCATGATGAAGTCAAATCATTTATAAAACAGTGAAATAGTACAAATTTCAAAAAACTTGATCTTATTCAGGGGCGGATCCAGGAAATTTTCTGACTGCTACCAAGGTGAGGTTACTCAAAATAGTAGGGTGTCGCCTTTTGAAAATAGGCGTGGACGTAAATAACTAGATACAAGGATCTGACAATCTGACTACTGCTTCAGCTAGATGCAGTAGTGTGGATCCGCCCCTGTTATTCTTTCTCTTGTTGGATATTCAGATTTGTATGCTGGTATACAAATGGAAGTACATGTAGAAGTAACACAACAGCCAGAGCTTAGAATTCCATTTAATTTTAATGACATCTTGCCACCAGCCACCCTCCATTGCAACCACACACATTAATTGCATTTTGCACATATGACAAAAGTTGAAGCTAGAAAACTCGTTCCTTCTTAAATGGGGTTTAGCATGCTTTCCTTCTGAATCCCACTTTATGCTAAATACCTACATTTTCTTTGATGGGTTTTCAGTGACAAAGACTCTCTGGTTTTAAAGGCAGATTCATCTTTTGTTGTGAATGTTGGCAATAGAGTTTTAGATCTCCATGAACTTGGTTGGGATATTCCTATGAATATAAAGACTGCTTCCTCTTTTGTTCATGTCTTGTCAATTGTCAGTAGAAGTCAGGTGTGCCAAGGGTGTACAAAAGCAAAATACTCTATCCTGTTGGATACTGTGTATGACAGTGAAGGTCACATTCAGAGTGTTGCCAGGTTGGCTTTTTCATGAAGCATCTCCATCTTTCAAAGCCTTCATTTCTGTTAAGTGCAAAATTATGATAAGCTCAGCAACAAAATCAAAAGTATGTGAAGAATGCCAGAAGCTTGACAGTGCACTTCGAGTCAGGTCATTTCGAGCTTCCAACATAGAAGTCAAGGTAGCCCTTCATCAAAGATAAACTTCAAACATATGTCTGTAATGCAGCTGCAGCAACGATTGGAGGATGAAAGTGGGACAAAATTCTTGCAATCAGTATCAAGCTTGAAGCATCTGCAAATATATTCAATATTTTGCTAAGGGATGTTATGATAAGCTTTTACGCTGTATTTATTTGATGCATAAACTTTAATTTATTTGATCTCTGTCATTGGTTTAGCATTTAGTTTGGTTGTATTTGATCCCTTGCCAGAAACCGGGGAAGCAACAGAATATTACACAAAGTATTAACAATTAATAGCCTCTTCCACAGGTAGATTATATTTCACTTTTAAGTATTTTGCTGTCTTGCATACAGTTTCTATGTGTCACTTCTGCAATCTACTTTTGATAATTATGAGTATGGGGGCTGAGAAGGCCCCCCTCTGTCCTGCTGTGTACAGCTTAGAGCTATGAGAATTTTTACCTGGAAAGTGCATCAGATAGATGTGTCACAAGCTTTTTGTGATCAATATAATGTTTCATTTAGAAAACCACAACCATATCTAGTAAAAATTTTCAATTACTGGCTGCATGTAAACTGTTTGCTGCAAAGAAATCAGTTCAATTTTCATGTATTTCATGGTTACATCTTCTATGAGTAGGAGAAATATCATCACAAAAAAAGGAAAGAATCTGCACATGCACAGTGCAAAAAATGGGTCAACTAAAGTGTCAATTTTGTGCAAAAATAGATAGCCAATTTGACAGAACACCAAAGATAGTGTATGCTGCTGTATCATTTCCAGTTTGAGTATAGATTTCAAAAAAATGAAATTTGATATGGAAACCTTTTGAAACTCCATTTCTATCTTGAAACTCCTCCTGGATGTATTTTATTTTTTCTAAAAATCAGTTTGTGAGTACAAGATGGGCAAAACTAAAAGCCATAAAGTTTCAAAGTTGTAACTGCAATTGGTAAGGATAGAGAAGAAAAGTTACCATATTGCTGATTTGGCACTCCCCCTCCCTCTTCCATCTATGATTGCAGTAAATTGAGTTTGAAAAAATTTTCTAAGTTCTACAAGTTTCATTTGCAAATTATAAATGTAATTTCTTGCAGGATAATAGGAGCATGTCTTAAGTTGTGGAACAGATCCAAAGCAGGATATGAAGGGTTGCGGGATTCTGGATTTTTTAAGATACAAAGATGACAAAAATACAAAGAAAAGTCAACAGCCATTCTCTTGTAGATGTGCTGTCCTTTATTCAATATTCATCAACCTTCCCTTGTATACAAAATGAATTTACTTCACAATTCAAGTTGAACTCCAATTTACAATATAAACTAAAATAACTGCATTACAGTACAATGTGATTTTGAGGGAAAACAAGGGCCAACAGTCATCACTTCTTAGAGTTGATTTTTGAAGTAGCTGTACGAACCCAAGAAACCAGGATTTTGCCATCTTGGCATTAATGGCAGGAAATTAATGCTGTCTCATGCCTCTTGCTTCTGCTTAGGGCCTTAAAGTTGACACCATTGAGTCAAGGAGGGGTCAAAAAGATTCACGAGAGTTATATCTATAACATCTGCATAATATGCGTAAATAAACATTTTCTATTTTATAAGAAAGTGGTTTATAAGAAATTAGTACCAGGATGGTGACAAATTTAAGAAACTCTAGTACTATGTTGGAGGAGTGCTAAGAAACTTTTAAAAGCCAATTCAAAGAAAGCTGTGGGCCAATGTTTTTGAGTAATATTTCATAAATGTTATGCTTTGAGCCCAAGAGAAATTGCTTGCTTGCAACAAACTGTGCTGCATGTCAAGAAATATATACCTGGCAGTGGTAGAAACTTCATGTATCCAAAAATAAGAAAAAAATTTAAGAAGCTATGAGCAGTAAAATGCTAAAATGTTCATGTGAAATTAAGAAACTTTTAATGCTATGGGCTTATCGACGTTTCTGATAAGGAAACAAGGTGTGGATGTGATCGATTAGTTTTTAATACATCTGTTGACAATGAAAAATATTTTAGAGTTGCAAAACAATGCTGAATGAGTGTTGATCATTACAAGCAGCAGCCTAAAATGCCTACATCTTTATTTCTTTGAAAGCAATTAAGAGATTATATAAATCATGCAAGTACAAGCAATAATAAGCTACGACAAAGTTTCAAGCATGAAAATCCAAGCACACCTAAGTTGCTGGTACAACAAACACATTTGGCCTTGATCTTGGTAATACATTGATGCTTGCAAGTCCTTTGCATTGTCTAATTTTTTGTTGGGAAGATCCCAAATGTTGGGATTGGACTACACAACTAAAAGGTGACTACGTCAGTAGAATTCTCAACAAGCTCCCAGCCCCAAGTCACTCTGCAGAACTTCTCAAATTACCATGAACAGATTTTGTCATCAGTGTTCAGTAAGTGATAAGAATGCAGCCAGAGACAGACTCCGTCTGCCATTTTGTATATTTCATATGGATGTAACATCTACAGCTCTACAAATATTGGTTGTTCATCCCGGCTACGTGAGATCTTGTAAATAACTTAACTGATATGGCCAAGTCCTGCTTTATATTTCAATGACGTCTTTTTTTTAATTTGACCACACCAGCCACGCTGCCTGTTCATCTGGAGGATTCTCTGGTTGGGCCTAAACTCCATATTCACTTCTTCTTCATCTCATCTTCGAATAGGCCAGCAAAATCTCCTCTCGACATAAGATCTCAAACGCTCAGCATATAAAAATCTTTTCTTTGAAAAACAACCAATCTCATAACGTGTCTCCAGTGAAAATATTTCTCTTTCAACAACTTTCGCCCATCTCCGATGGCTTGCTCGCATCGACTTGTATATAAAAGGATCTGCCGTTTGTTACGAAAACCTCGCAACTCCCTCTAACATAGCTGCAGTCCGCAATTCAGCACCAGCCACAGCAGCCACAGCTTCGAAGTCTGCCATTTTTCATTTTGATCTATCATTATGATGTCCCCCGTCTTGAATATGCAATCATGCTCCATTGTATCCCTGTAGCCAATAAGCCCTTGTTACGAGCATCATGAGAAAAATCACTGTAGGAAGATATAGGGGGTTGCCTTCCCATTCATTTTAATAGTTTAATATTTTTGTTCTTTCGATATCTCCTCCGCAGTACTGCAAACAAATTTCCCCCGCAGAAACATAATATCCAGCGCTCCTCCATAGAAGCACACCAGCAGTGTCTAACTACCCATGATCCAATCTTAGTGTTGGCAGGGAAATAATAAAGTGACAACTTTGCTGCTGTATTTCTATTTCATTTTTAGAGGGAGCTCCAGGTCAGTCAGAAAGAAAGTAAGGTAGTTACGCTCGTTAAGCAATTGATTAACGTTTACCTCTGCTAATTGGCACTGAAATAAAGAAAATGCAGAGAAAGCGCACACGAGACAGAAGTTTCCCGCGATCCTATTGCAACATTTGACGTCGGGTTATTTCATGGTAGACAGATTTGACACCGTTGTGAGATTTTGTTTCCTAAATCTTTCAGTTGATCCCGTGTCTTGTACGACAAGTTGCAATTTAGTAATTTTTCTTTTGGTGACCATTGTTTTTAACACACGCGCAATTATCAAACTTTAAAACTAAACATTGTTACCTCAAATATTTCGCTGCCTATCGGCAGCCTCATCAGAGAGTTAATGAGTCGAATCGATAGCTTGCCAGTTGCTGATAATGCTCGATTCGTTTGATCTTTGATCGAATCGAATTCTTAGAACATTGGAATTTCCCCACTCCTCCTTAGCATTAAGTTCCAGATTCTCCGCATGGATGTAAGTCACCTCTGTTATTCTCACCGGAGAAGTCTCACGAAATTCCAAGACTCTAATGTTCTACACACCCGAGACTGCTTGAGAGGCCTGGGGAGAGCAGTTTCGTAGCCCCTAGGGAATAGATCAGTATATAGGAAAAATCCGAGCTCATTTCAACCTTCTTTGTGAGCAACAAGCAGTGCTTACAGTAACAAAATCTCTATCAATATAAATGCTGCTCCCGTCGCTGACATGGCCTAAGGCCTTCATGCAGGCAGATGCACACATGGAAGCTTATACAGTCGGTCTCAACTATCTGCAGTACTTGAAACGAAATGAAATGTAATGTATACTCCTGCCGCAGTTCAGGCAGTAAGTTATCCTCTTCATTTACATTGAAATGTCAGAAAACATTTGTTTCTTAGGCCGAGTTTCAATTCGATTTTATGTTTCTTCGGCATGTCAAATTTGCTTTTATGTTGTGAACGCTAACGCGTCTATGATGATGGGTCCAAAGGTCAACTCCCTCAAGAGACACAATTCAGATAGAAGAAACTCTCACGAGACATGTCGTTTTCAAAAATGTTTATTCCCTGATTGTTTATCATTAACTTGAAAAAGTATATCTGAGATAAATGGATCAAAACTAGAGTTTCTCTTGTGTTGATATGGACGAGGCCCCTTTACAACATAACATGTTTTAGCAGCGAAAGATCTGCGTTTAAGCATCACATCGTTAGATTTAGGCTAAGAATTTTATGCATGCTTCTCAGCAACGAAAGATCTGCGTTTTAGCGTGACATAGTTAGCTTTAGGTTTAGAATCTTATGCATGTTTTTCAGCAACGAAAGATCTGCGTTTTAGCATGACATCATTAGCTTTGGGCTGAGAATTTTATGCATGTTTCTCAGCAACGAAAGATCTGCGTTTTAGCATGACATCGTTAGCTTTAGGCTTAGAATTTTATGCATGTTTTTCAGCAACGAAAGATCTGCATTTTAGCATGACATCATTAGCTTTAGGCTTAGAATTTTATGCATGTTTTTCAGCAACGAAAGATCTGCGTTTTAGCATGACATCGTTAGCTTTAGGTTTAGAATCTTATGCATGTTTTTCAGCAACGAAAGATTTGCGTTTTAGCATGACATCGTTAGCTTTGGGCTTAGAATTTTATGTATGTTTTTCAGCAACGAAAGATCTGCGTTTTAGCATGACATCGTTAGCTTTAGGCTTACAATTTTATGCATGTTTTTCAGCAACGAAAGATCTGCGTTTTAGCATGACATCGTTAGCTTTAGGTTTAGAATCTTATGCATGTTTTTCAGCAACGAAAGATCTGCGTTTTAGCATGACATCGTTAGCTTTAGGCTTAGAATTTTATGCATGTTTTTCAGCAACGAAAGATCTGCGTTTTAGCATGACATCGTTAGCTTTCGGCTTAGAATTTTATGCATGTTTTTCAGCAACGAAAGATCTGCGTTTTAGCATGGCATCGTTAGCTTTAGGCATATAATTTTATGCATGTTTTCAAGCAACGAAAGATCTGCGCTTTAGCATGACATCGTTAGCTTTAGGCTTAGAATTTTATGCATGTTTTTCAGCAACGAAAGATCTGCGTTTTTGCATGACATCGTTAGCTTTAGGCTTAGAATTTTATGCATGTTTTTCAGCAACGAAAGATCTGCGTTTTAGCATGACATCGTTAGCTTTAGGCTTAGAATTTTATGCATGTTTTTCAGCAACGAAAGATCTGCGTTTTAGCATGACATCGTTAGCTTTCGGCTTAGAATTTTATGCATGTTTTTCAGCAACGAAAGATCTGCGTTTTAGCATGACATCGTTAGCTTTCGGCTTAGAATTTTATGCATGTTTTTCAGCAACGAAAGATCTGCGTTTTAGCATGACATCGTTAGCTTTAGGCTTAGAATTTTATGCATGTTTTTCAGCAACGAAAGATCTGCGTTTTAGCATGACATCGTTAGCTTTAGGCTTATAATTTTATGCATGTTTTTCAGCAACGAAAGATCTGCGTTTTTGCATGACATTGTTAGCTTTAGGCTTAGAATTTTATGCATGTTTTTCAGCAACGAAAGATCTGCGTTTTAGCATGACATCGTTAGCTTTGGGCTTAGAATTTTATGCATGTTTTTCAGCAACGAAAGATCTGCGTTTTAGCATGACATCGTTAGCTTTCGGCTTAGAATTTTATGCATGTTTCTCAGCAACGAAAGATCTGCGTTTTAGCATGACATCGTTAGCTTTAGGCTTAGAATTTTATGCATGTTTTTCAGCAACGAAAGATCTGCGTTTTAGCATGACATCGTTAGCTTTAGGCTTAGAATCCTATGCATGCTTTTCAGCAACGAAAGATCTGCGTTTTAGCATGACATCGTTAGCTTTGGGCTGAGAATTTTATGCATGTTTTTCAGCAACGAAAGATCTGCGTTTTTTGCATGACATCGTTAACTTTAGGTTTAGAATCTTGTGCATGTTTTTCAGCAACGAAAGATCTGCGTTTTTGCATGACATCGTTAGCTTTAGGCTTAGAATTTTATGTATGTTTTTCAGCAACGAAAGATCTGCGTTTTAGCATGACATCGTTAGCTTTGGGCTGAGAATTTTATGTATGTTTCTCAGCAACGGAAGATCTGCGTTTTAGCATGACATTGTTAGCTTTGGGCTTAGAATTTTATTTATGTTTTTCAGCAACGAAAGATCTGCGTTTTAGCATGATATCGTTAGCTTTAGGCATAGAATTTTATGCATGTTTTTAAGCAACGAAAGATCTGCGTTTTAGCATGACATCGTTAGCTTTAGGTTTAGAATCTTATGCATGTTTTTCAGCAACGAAAGATCTGCGTTTTAGCATGATATCGTTAGCTTTAGGCATAGAATTTTATGCATGTTTTCAAGCAACGAAATATCTGCGTTTTAGCATGGCATCGTTAGCTTTAGGCATAGAATTTTATGCATGTTTTTCAGCAACGAAAGATCTGCGTTTTAGCATGGCATCGTTAGCTTTAGGCATAGAATTTTATGCATGTTTTCAAGCAACGAAAGATCTGCGTTTTAGCATGACATCGTTAGCTTTAGGCATAGAATTTTATGCATGTTTTCAAGCAACGAAAGATCTGCGTTTAAGCATGATATCGCTAGCCTTAGGTTTTAGGTCGTATTTTTTGCTTTATGTTTTTGGCACCAAAGTACTGCCATGAAGCAAGGTATCGCTAGCGATAGGTTCAAGGCATATTTCTATGGTTCAAGGCTATAATTATATAATGTTATATTCTTTCAACAACACTGGCTTTTATCATAATAGTATCTCACTGAAGCCCTAATTGCGGGAGCAATCTTATCAGAGGAGAACAAGAACATTTTCTGATGCTTGGATCGTTGTGGCAAGAATAGATCCGTCAAGGGTTTTGAATCGAGATTATATGTCCCTGCTTGACCAAGCATTGCAAGGAGTTTTCAAAAGCAATTTGAAGGATCGCTTACTTCTTCTCAACCACTCGGGGGCCTGACTAAAGACCTTAATACACGGCTCTAAGCTGCTGTTCTGAGTGGTTGGGTTGGAGGGTTTTCCTTCTCATTTGTCTTCATTATTAATTCCAAAATATTATTGTTTGTCATCCTTCTGCAACTATCTGAGTGAACTGAGGATTAGTGTTTAAAGACAAATTATCTTGATGTAATTTTAGGGGGAAACCCTCCAGCCCAACCCGTCAGATACCGATAAGTTCAACCCAAGAAGGCACATAGGAAATAAGATAGAAAACGAGTAAATTCACAGGTGTCTCCAAATTATGTATTTTTCCGAGTACGATGATCTTTTATAACTTGCAATGTTCATAACATTTGTGCTCCTCGTTGTTTTCATTTGGCGCCGATCTTCTACGAACCTATTCTACTTGAGTAATGGAGGGGGCTCTATATTATGTATGATGTTTGGAAAAATATTCAGTGTGTCTATTCTATGTCTCCACTTCTCGTTTAGTCCAGATCTGCGGCCCCCGAAGCTCTCTCCATATCTTAGTGGTCTGGAAGGAAGGGGGACGGATCCGATGAGAATACGTTGGTATTCTCACCGGAGAAGTCTCACGAAATTCCAAGACTCTAATGTTCTACACACCCGAGACTGCTTGAGAGGCCTGGGGAGAGCAGTTTCGTAGCCCCTAGGGAATAGATCAGTATATAGGAAAAATCCGAGCTCATTTCAACCTTCTTTGTGAGCAACAAGCAGTGCACAGTAATAAAATCGACCCACAACTCCTCCCTCAGCGACGGTTCGCACCATGATTCTACTTTCCTTCCAGACAGCGAAGCCCCCTTCGCTCTCTCCATATCTTAGTGGTCTGGAAGGAAGGGGGACGGATCCGATGAGAATACGTTGGTACTTGCCTTAGCATTGCATCGCTTTGACATGTTCTTAGAAGCTTTACAGACAGTGCTTGTTTTATTCCTTTGTGTTTTTCAAGCATATGCTGATGGAATACAGGCGAGTTCTCTCTTCTTTCAAGTTTCTTGACGTGTTCATTGCACCTTTCTCCCAAGCTGCGTACTGTTTCTCCAACGTAGCTTTCTCCACAAGTACATTTAATTTCGTATACGGCATCTCTGGTTTTGCAGTTTAGAATTGGATTTATCTTGCACACACGGAATTCTTCACTGTCACAATTAGGTGATTTAAATGGATCTGATCTTTTCATCGATTTGGATTAGTTTGCATGTACATATGAATTTTTATATAGTAAGCTAGATGTATACAATCGATGTAAAATAAATGAACAAAAAAATTGCTAGATATCTCTTCAGGAGATTTCCTGACCTCTCCACAACCCTTATCTTTAGTTCTGCTTCTTTCATAGTATTTCTGCATTCCATTGCTAGTTCGCTACGAGGCGTAGCATCTACGAAAAGTACTGTTAAAAAGCCTCCTTTTGCGAACCAAGTGTTTCGTTTCTTGCTCTTTTCCTCATCTCTTATTTGCCTGTTCCAGAATTTCCCTCTATACATTGGACAATTTCCTTTGTTATAATTTTCAACAATTCTCTTACATTTTTGATTTGCTTTCTGAAAAATCGTTATTCTGTCCTTTTGTGGATACCCTGAGAACTGCAAGCGGTTTACGAATGCTGGACATGCTCAGTTCTCTCAGTGCTGCAACAAAGTGACGAGACATTGCGCATGATTCTGACAAGATCAGTCACAAGGATATTTATCTTGGTTTCTTGTGACAGAGCAGAATTTTTATTGATGACATGTTTGCTAGGGTCACGAGGTAGCGACAATGGTCGGACGTGTTTTCGTCTGCTGCTGAAACCAAGTTGATGCCAGTGGTTGCTCTGTTGTTTTAGGTTCGCAAAAGTACGATAGAATAATGAAGATGTTTCCTTGATTATAAATTGCTGTTTGATAGCTGTTAAACTTATTATTGCTGTGCTTTGTAAGGTCGAAATGTCTGGAAAAGCGAAATCGAAATCGAGTTTGCTTACTACGCCATTTTGTTGTTTTCGAGATGTTTCCAATGACTCCCAATACACCAAAATTTTCCCCGCTTGTTTTTGGATCCCGGTGGGAGATCCAGTTGATTGTGTCATTGCAAAATTCATAAAAATGTCTTGTTTCTAAAAAACCACTTCGTATAAATATCCAATAGTTTGCACTCCCTCGGGATTATGTCATAATGCAGCTTTGAAATTCATACTATGTTCAGTTTTTCAGTTTTTGAACCATTGAGATAACTCTCGGCTGTCTTTGAGGCGCGGGGCGTGGGATGGTGGGTGGGGTGATGGGGTTGGTGGAGTGCTCGTTGGGTGTTTGTGGCCTGTCCCTTGGGTGTCGGTGGGGTGTTGGTTTGGTTTTCAGGGGCTGTTTCGGGGATCGGTGGGTCGGGGAGATTGAGGGTGGTTCATTTCCGGGCATCGGGCTCGGGGGCGGATTGATCCCTCGGTTTCCTTGTTTTGCTGGTCTTTCGGCTGCTGCCTCGGGGTCGGGCTGGCATCGCATTGGTGTTTGGGGGGCATGTTGCGGATGTTCGATGGGTGTTCCGTCGGTCCGTCGTCCCGTTCCGTCGTTCTGTGTCCCGTGTTTGAGGATAGCCGAGACTTTCTCTAAAACAGTGTTCCCACTGGCATGGCAGCACGAGAAATGCTCTTAATCCAATGCCCTTAGGACTCGCTGAGTACCCCAAATGGTTTGGAAACCTTGTGTTATTAATTCTGTTGATATTATCTGTAATTTTCCTTTTTTCCCAGTCGTATCAATGTTATCCTGATTTTCTTTTCAGTTTTCGGTATTGTCGTTTTGTAAGTCGTGCTAATGGTGGTTCCATTGAGGTATATTGTCCCTTAGGACCAGCGGGAAGATTTCATCATTATGATGCCGGTTGAAACAAATCGATGGCGAGCAACAATAGGATGTTTCCGTATATCTATTCAAAAATCCTCTCTCCTGAGCAAAGCCCTTCGGCCGTTTTCGATTCTTTTTCAAGTTGTTAAGCTTTACTGGTTTTGTTGTTGCTTTATTGCGACTTCGATCCTTGTTCTACCCCTTACATTAATGCAACAATTCTGTGTGATGTACTCTTCTGTGGATACCCAGTCAGGTTTCTTGCCCCGGTTCGCCCGCGTGCATCTCTTTGTGAACATTGTAATATACACGACTGTTGAACTTTTCAAGCGAACCCCACCCTTTGTCATTAATCAAGTTCGATACAATAATTTTGCACTCAGGAAATTTCTTTTCCTGTATGCATATTTTTACATCGGATGCATAACCTGTGTCACACTTCACACTCAATGGTTGGTTTTCAGCACAATTATGCTGAGTGGCGACGTAGAAACTAATCCTGGTCCAGAAACACTTGATTTTTGCTGTTGGAACTTAAATAGTATTTCTGCGCATGACTTCTTACGAGTTTCTCTTATCGAAGCATATAACTCGGTGTATAACTATGACTTAATTGGGATTGTGGAAACACATCTTGACAACCACAACGCCGACGAAGAAAGGTTAGCACTCAATGGCTATTCGTTTATTAAAGACAACCATCCACAAAATGTGAAGAGAGGTGGTGTTGGGCTGTACATCAAGGATTCCCTTCCATCAAAAAGACGGTCTGACCTAGTGACCCTCCCTGAGTGTATTGTGTATGAGATCCAAGTAAATAGGAAAACATACTTTTTCGCTGTAATCTATAGAAGCCCAAGTCAGGACCAGAGTGAATTTGATAACTTCACAATTACTTTTGAACTGATGCTGTCAAAAATGCATGCTGAAAATCCTTTTTGCGTTATCATTACCGGTGATTTCAACTGTCGATCAGCTCAGTGGTGGAAAGATGATATTGAAAATAATGAAGGAAAGTATTTTGAGTCGTTAACAACTGATCTAGGCCTTCATCAGTTGATCTTAGAACCAACGCATTTCATGGGTGATTCTAGATCCTGTATTGACTTGATCTTTACTGATCAGCCTAACCTCGTTATCGAATCTGGTGTTCATCCGTCACTACACGAACTATGTCATCACCAAATAGCTTATGGAAAATTATCTGTTTCAAATGTAAAACTACCCCACTACAAACGCAGGATTTGGTATTATGACAAGGCCGATTTTGTCGCCATCACGAAAAGCATTGAAATGTTTCATTGGCAAGAGCACCTTGAAAACATGACATGCCCTAATCAACAAGTTGAACTTCTCAATGAAGTCTTGCTAAACATTTATACCAATTTTATACCCAACAAAGTTAAAACTATTAGACCTCAGGAAGCACCTTGGATAACCCAGAATGTTAAAAATTTTCTGAGGAAAAAGAATCATATAGAAATTTCGTGAGTAGGGGCCAGCCAAATGACAAACTAGAAGGAATACAGAAAATGATATCCAGGGGTAAGAAACTGATTGAGGATGCCAAACGAAATTACTTCCTTAAGGCAGGAAATACCTTAGCAAACCCCGGGACTTCTTGTAAAACATATTAGTCCCTAATCAACACCGTCCTAAACAAGGCCAAGATTCCAATAATACCACCTCTTCTTGAGAACGGGATATTTATAACGGACTTTACTGAAAAGGCACAGTTATTTAATGACTATTTTATACTTCAGTGTACGACGATTGACACAGGTAGTGAACTTTCACAAGATGCTCCAGCAACTTCTTCTATAATAAGCGATTTTCCCATTTCTGATGAAAAGATTCTGAACATCATTAGGTCACTTAATCCTAATAAAGCACATGGCTGGGATGAAATATCTGTTAGAATGATAAAATTAGGTGATGCTGCGTTGGTTATTCCACTTAAAATAATATTCAAAAATTGCTTGAGATGTGGTGTATTTCCAGAAATTTGGAAATTTGCAAATGTAGTGCCAGTTCATAAGAAAAATGAAAAAAATGTCAAGGGGAACTACCGTCCAATTTCTCTTCTACCAAGTTTTGGGAAAGTACTGGAAAAGCTTATGTACGACACTTTGTACTCGCATCTTGTTACAAATGAATTACTTAACCCGAATCAGTCTGGTTTTCGTCCCGGTGATTCTACAGTTAATCAATTAATTTCCATAACGCATACGATCTTCAAGGCATTTGATTGCAACCCCCCACTTGATGTTCGTTCCGTGTATCTTGACATTTCTAAAGCATTTGACAGAGTGTGGCATGACGGCTTAATTTATAAACTAAAACGATGCGGCGTCTCAGGCGAACTTCTTTCCCTTATCAAAAGTTTCCTCAAGGACCGAAAACAGAGGACCGTCCTGAATGGACAGAGTTCAAATTGGGGAGATATTTCAGCAGGAGTGCCTCAGGGCTCTATTTTAGGACCCTTGTTTTTCCTTGTATATATAAACGATCTAACTGCAGGCTTAAAGTGCAATGTTAAGCTTTTTGCTGATGATACTTCATTGTTTATCGTAGTAGAAGACTCAAATATAGCTGCCACTGACATGAACCATGACTTAGAATTGATAAGAAAATGGGCCTATGATTGGAAGATGTCATTTAATCCAGATCCACAAAAACAAGCTGTGGAATTGGTATTTTCTAAGAAAAAAATTGAAATTCACCATCCAGTAATTCGTTTTAATAACATACCGGTGATGAAAGTAGAAGAACATAAACATTTAGGAATTATCCTGGACTCAAAGCTTTCTTTTTCCGCTCATATCAAAGCAGCTATATCTAAAACAAGAAAGGGCATTGGTCTGCTGAAATGTCTCTCCAAGTATCTGCCCAGGCATACTCTTAACGAATTATGTAAGCTCTATGTGCGACCCCACCTAGATTACGGAGATGTTATCTACCATATTCCGGCTAAAGTATGTGAATTCAGTGGCAATACCATATTACCAAATTTAATGGAAAAGTTAGAGTCCGTCCAATATTCTGCAGCTCTAGCCGTTACAGGGGCATGGAGAGGAACATCGCGGGAAAAGCTGTACGCATAGCTCGGTTGGGAGTCACTAAGTTCCCGAAGGTGGAGTAGACGCCTCACTTTGTTTTACAAAATCATGAATAGCCTAATCATAATCATAATCATAATCATAAACTTAATCATAAACTTATTTACAGTTGGTTTTGATCTAGTTAACAACAACTAATTAACACCAACTATCTATAATATACAATATACAATATAACAAAAAGATAAAAAACCCTAATGAATTATCCTAAATTAAGTGCAAATGTAGCACGTACAGTTATTGCCATCCCAGCAACGTATTTCTTTCTTGAATTTCATGAGAGAAGTTGTCAATTTTAGGTCATCACTAAGATTGTTCCACCATAGACTCCCTCTAAAGGATAAGGAATTTATTCCGTAGCGCTGAGAACTCACTGAGGGGAGCTTGCATAGTTCCTTTGTCCGCAGGTTGTAGGGAACATCTTTTTTAACAAAGAAATTCCACATGTACTCTGGATTGAGATGGTTCATTGACTTGTAAATTTCAACCATGAGGTTTTGTAAGTTCTTTTTATGTATTGTTTTTGTCTCAACCCTATCTAGAAGTTCCTCAAATGTGGATTGATAGTCTCTATATAAAGTTCTCAGTGCACGCTTGTGGGTGCTATTAATTTGATTATTTGCAACTTTGCTACAAAATAGCCAGATCAGAGGGCAATAGGAAAAATTCGACATAACCACAGAGTTTAAAAGTAACTTTGATTTTTGCTCTCCTAAATATGGTCTTAACCTTCCAAATGCATGCACCTTTTGGTTGACCTTCCTACATAGTTCTTTCACATGCGTTTCAAACTTGAGTGAGTTGTCAATGTTTACCCCCAGAAGTTTTACATGTTCGCTGCATGGAATCAATTGACCCCTCATGTTAAGGCATAGTTTATTTGTTCCCTTTAGCCCCAAAAACATGATTTGGAATTTTGAAGGATTGGCACTCATGCCGTTGTCAGTAAACCATTGCATTAATCCCTGTAGGTCACCCTCTAATCTAATCATGACTGCCTCCACAGATATATCACACGCGTAAATTGTCGTGTCATCAGCAAAGTTACATATCTCCGATTCCAGTTCCATATAAAACAGGTCGTTTATAAAGATGTTGAAAAGTAAGGGTCCAAGAACAGACCCCTGTGGTACACCAATCGATACACGTTGTGGTGAGCTATATGTGGAGCCTATTTCGACCCTTTGTGTTCGGTTTGTCAGGTAACTACAAACTAGTTTTAGAGCATTTTGCTTGAATCCATATGCCTCTAACTTTGCAATCAGTAGGTCGTGGGGTATACAATCATATGCTTTTGACAAATCCATCAGGATTGTTCCTACTATACCCGACATATCGAGACACTTTTTCCAAGTCTCAACGACTCGAAACAGAGCATGCTGTGTGCTATAGCCTTGTCGAAAGCCAGAAAGCAATGAAGACAATATACCTACAAAATACTGATTTATTTGCTCACTCATGATCCGTTCAAAAATTTTGGACATGGCTGATAGGATACTAATTGGTCTATAATTGACTTTTTGGCATGTATCATCCTTTTTATGGATTGCACAAACGTCTGCTTCTTTTAGTTTATCTGGAAAGCAACAGTTGTCCATAGTTGCATTTATGCAATCAGTTAAGTATGGGCAAATCACCTCTTTCGCCTGCTGTATAATTTTTGTTGGTATATTGCCACTACTTGACTTACTATTATCTAAGGCTTCTATTTTAATCATAACATTTAGCAAATTAACATTACTAAATTCAAATTTTTGGTCAATCGGGACTTTACTTTTTATAGCAACAATACTTGGATGGTTTTTATACTTTAATATAGCTATGTCTACCTTTTCGTCCAGACTCACATCGATTTCATCGTCCTTGAATGATGGATCTAGGCCAAGAGAGTCTGTGATGTTCACAAAGTGGGAATTTAAGCATTCAGCAATCACTTTATCATCTGATATAATCTCACCTTCTTCGATAAGGACGATTTTCTCCCCCATTGGGTTTCCGTTGGAAAACATTGGTTTGACTGTTTTCCAAAATTTTTTGTCATTGTCAATAGCGTTAATGTCTACAGAATGGTAAAAAGCACGCTTTGCTTTTCTGTTCATACTGACAATCAGATTTCTCTGTTGTTTATATTTCTTACGATCTTCCTCATTTTCAGATTTATTCGCCTTTTTTTTAGTCTTGTTCTTGTCATTATCGCTTTTCTCAAATCAGACTTTACGTGGGGCTTATTATTCCCCCTAACCACCCTTTGTTTCAAGGGGGCATGTTTCTGCAATACACTCTCGGTGACAGAGTGTAATACTTGGTAGTCAGAAGAAATGGTGTCACGCAGTTTGATATCCAAGTCTCTTTGGAAATCTTCTGCGCAGAAATTTTTATACTCACGGTATCTGATAGTTCTTGGGGGCAGTTTTACCCCCCTATCCCCCGCATATACAACGGATCCAATCCCGCAACTTCAACAGTCGCAATATTCTCTTCGCAGACAGGATGTCATTGGGCGAATTCGGGCAAGAACTGAGAGATTTCAATCTAGCTTCAATCCCAATTGCTTGTCTGAATGGAATGATCTATGTCCAGAGATTAGACTTGCACCAACCATTGCTATTTTTAAGAAAAGGCTACTGTCCATAATCCGCCCCCCTGCCAAATCTGTCTTTGGGATTCACGATCCAGTAGGACTATCCTATCTTACTCAACTTAGGGTTGGTCTTAGCAAATTGAACTTTCACAAGTTCAAGCATAATTTTAGGGACACCATCAACCCAATGTGCCCTACGAACGACGGTATAGAGAATACGGAACACTTCTTGTTGCTTTGCCCTTCCTTTGAGGCTCAACGCCGAAATCTTCTCGTTCGAGTCTTAGCATTACTACGACCACTTGGATATGTTAATATTCCAAACGAGGTCTTAACGCAACTTTTATTATATGGTGACAAAGACCTTCCCAATGACGTTAACAAAAATATTCTCGAATTGACTCTAGAATTCATCAAAATAACTGGTCGATTCGATTAGGACCGCATCATATCTAGTCATACCTCATCAAACCACCAAGTATGTCTTCGTAAAGTGTCTTGTATGTAAAGTTCCGTATGGTTGATTTATTTCTTAGTAGAAATTACGTGTATCTTTATGTAATGGGTGGGTCGGGGGGTGTGTTGCCTGCTCGGGGAGTCGTGGAGCGGGGGTCACACATCCGATTCGTCTAATTCTTTTTCAAATCCTCGACCGAGGCCTGGACAAAATTTTCGTTTAAGCCTCTTTGACACGTCGTTTAAAATCTCTATGAAATTGTGCGAATCGGTTGGGTGGCTCTTGGGGTGCGGTTTTGCGGGCGGGTGGTACATCTTTCCTGATTCACCCAGTAGTTTTTATTTCTTTCTATATTAGTTACCGCGGGGTTGTCATAGTCTATTGCTCCCCGTGGTATTATCGTCCTTGTAGTGTTTCGTAGAGTAATTAGGTAGCGTCATAAGTAATTCGTCTTGTAAAAGATTTATAATGGAATATAAAAAAAAAAAAAATGTTTGCTAGAAATTGGCTTCATGAAGTGTGAATGCAGGACTTGGAATTTGGTTGCATTCCCGCACCTTACAGGTGCAATCCATTGCTCTCTATCTAGCACAGGCATCCTTTCATTTTCGTGCTTTGAGGGAAAGTCGATTTTTACATTGTTGCTTCCATGCATGCCATTTGCAATTTCTTTTATCTTGGCCATGGTTGCCTTGTCCTATGATTCTTCTGGTTTATGCCGGATTGCCTTTGCTACGATATTAATGTGGTAGATATTGCGAATCAGAAACCCAGAGCTGACAGCATATGCGTAATGTGTTGAGCGTTGGGGACTCTGGAGGGGGATCAGTAGCGGTAGCAACAGCTGTCGTTGTTGTTCTCTTGTCCGGGGTTCCTATTGCTCAGCATCATACTACTATGCTGGCCTGATATCCAATGTGAAACGGATTCTAGCATTTATCAGTAATTTATCGTATTTGTAGCTTTTTGTAGTTGTTTATTTAGATACTATTTTTTGCATGTCGTTATGTCAATGGCCACGAGGATAGCATTGTCCTTTGCTACCTGTGGTATCGTCCATGTAGTGTTGTATAGTCTGTAAAGTAATTAGACAGTATAGTAAGATTTAGATGTAACATGTAATGTAACATTTTAAATGATTAAAACAAAAAACAAAAACAAAATATTAATGCCGTCGACATAGCGTGAATATAGCTGCAATTCGATTCCGTTTCGTTGGAGCACTTCATTTAGTCTTCTTTCCCACCAGACGATGAAAACGTTTGCAACATCGCCTACTACACCAACTCCAATGGCTCCTCCTTTCGCCTGCTTGTACAGATTGTTGTTGAACCTGAAGATGTGGTTCTTTAGTACAAAACGTACGCTCACCCCAATTGCTCAAGAAACTTGAAAGAAGAGAGAACTCGTCTGTATTCCATCAGCATATGCTTAAAAACACAAAGGAATAAAACAAGCACTGTCTGTAAAGCTTCTACGAACATGTCAAAACGATGCAATGCTAAGGCAAGTAACAGAAGCGACTTACATCCATGCGGAGAATCCGGAACTTAATGCTAAGGAGGAGTGGGGAAATTCGAATGTTCCTAGAACTCAATTCGATCAAAGATCAAACGAATCGAACATTATCAGCAACTGGCAAGCTATTGATTCGACTCATTAACCCACTGACGAGGCTGCCGATGGGCAGCGAAATATTTGAGGTAACAATGTTTCCTGTTAAAGTTAGATAATTGCGCGTGTCTTAAAACAATGGTCACCAAAACAAAATTACCAAATTACAACTTGTCGTACAAGACACGGGATCAACTGAAAGATTTAGGAAACAAAATCTCACAACGAAATGCGATCGGCATGGACCAGGCCGTCAAGATCCTGAAGCAATACATACACTTACCTCACATAAGTATTGCACCACCTTACCCAAAATGGCGCCCAAAAATGTCTTTTAGCTCAACCAAAAAAATTTACATAACAAAAGCATCAGCATTTAAGTGTTTCTCTACCGGGTGTTTTGGCCGGAAAATAGTTTTTAATTCGTTTGTTTTTCATTCATAAGTAAAATGAAACATTAGTTTGTTGGTTTCTTTGATAAATTAGCAAAAACCTCCGGACAACACTGCACAAGATTTTGGGAGCGTAGCTGGAGGAGTAGGCCAAAACAAAATGAGGAATTGATAAATATCTGGGGGCAAAGAGAACAACATTTAGTGTTTTCAAATTAGGATTCTACAAACTTTATCGCCATGACAAAAGTTTTCCGTGAGGAAGGCAAGAAGGATAAGCACAAAGGGAAAACGGAAAGAAACCATTCTAAGGTAAGAATATCCTTGATATCACTTTTATCACATTAACAACAAACAGAAAAAATGCAAAACGAGGCTGGCCGAGAGGCTTCCATCCATGGAAAGTTATGGCGGGCCGGGTTGGAGCCGCCTGTAGGCCCCAAGGTTTCTGGCCGCCGATCACCGCGTGCGTGCCAAAATTTATGCCAGATCTGGATCTAAACAGTCACATGGGAGGACGACGAAGCTGCCAGTGTGAAAATCCTTCAAAAATTGGCTGCTCCAGGCTCGGAAAACGCTTTGATTGCTGTTACCAATTGCTGTAACAATTGCCTGAAAACAGCAATTTTTGAATTAATATTACGAGAAAACTGGTCCTGGCCTCTCCATCAAACTTTGTTGAAAGCACCTTCAAGATATGGCCAAGATGGTGGCACAGGTGAGTTATCTGGGAAAATTTGCCCAGTTTGGATTTAATTGTCGTGCTTACTGGAGGTCACGGCATCCAAATTTCTTGTGTTCGAAACGGCATTTCTTTAGCCTATGATTATTTCGCAACCATTGCGAATTTCTGTTTGATATATTGGCCCTAGAAAGTAAAAGTCATCCCTTTTCTTGTAAATCTAGTACCACAACCCTGGCTCTTCAGGATGGGAAAATATTTAAAGTTTTTGCAGAGGACCTATTTTGATGCCTTCTCATGAAGCTCAAAGTAACCGCTCTTTTGGTCTGTACCAACAAAAATTTCCACCTGGCCTCTCAACGAAACTTTGTAATCTTAAAATAAACATGTCATTCTTTGCTGCTCTGGTGTCCGATTATGTGGGAAAATTTGCCTGCTCCCGATATTTACATTTTTATAAATTGAAAATCTAGGCCTATTTTCTCCATTGTCGACCAGAAGTGATTGCATTCTTTACTAGGCCAACTAAAGCCTACCAAGCTTGCACCTGTCCACAACACAAGTACGAACAGAAATGAGGATTGACTGCAGAAAAACAACAGTGATGAAGGAATGAGTTATGATCATCAAGCCTGTTCCTTTTTAAGAATATTGATACATATAAATATAGCCTTTTCTATCAAATTTTTGAAGAATCAACAATTAGGCCTAAGTCCATCTATGTACCTAATAAATTTTCAAGTTTTGAATTTCCAAACATTTCTTAATACTTTGATGTTAGATGAATTATGAAATCAACCCTGCATACAGCTGACAAGTACTGTAATTCTGCATGTATCAATGCTATGATTTCTAAACTGTGCATGTGCAAAATGGAATTTTTCATCAATTCTTTGCAGGTTTATCATCATCAGGATAATGGGCTCTGGCAACCAAATAGATTTGACAAAAAAAGTAAAGATAGCTCTTTGAACCATTTTGACATTATTGTGATTGAGGTTGAAAGATGAACTCTGGACTTCTCCAAAGAAGAAGTAAAAAGGAAAGTCTATGATTCAACTATACACAAGATATGTTTGTTGGGTTATTATTATCAAATGCATAAGAAATGCCTGTTGATAAAAATTTCATTCTCTTTTTATTATCTTGAAGTTTGCAGTACATGTATTTTTTATAAGAGACAGCTTTCTATAAGAAACAGAAGGCTCAATATTTCAAAAGTTAAGAAACAACCCTGCCAGAATTTAAAAAGCGAAGGCACTCTTTAGTAATTTGCAGTTTTAATTGTCCCAGTACACTCAAAAATGTTTTGACACTGTACTGTGTCGCAACTGTTTGGACATTATTGTGAGTGTGAATTATGTTTAATTATTTTGAGATCTTACCAAGTAATTTGGGAGCCCTCTTGAAAAAAGTAAATTAACTCTTTACTTCTGGTGTTAAAAATATAAGAAACACACAAGAAACTTTTGGTAGCAAAATGGCCCAAAAATTTAAGAAACTGCCTGCCAGCCCAGGGTCTTAATTTCTTCTGAAAAATACATGTATGTGATATTATACAATAAATTGATTTATTTAATTTTGATAAGATGTTGTTTTTATGAAATGTATAGCTAATTGATGTGAAAAATCTGTGGAGCTCCTAAGAAAAATATATCTTGTCTGTTGCTTTTGTTGTTTACTTTGAACTTGAAACAATGTCTGGAAATTGTACAGCATGAATTTTGTGAAGAGTGATACTCATAATGGATAAAGTATAGATACACATCAAAGGCATGGTTTAAAATGTCTCAAATTATGCCTTTAATTTTATTTCTCAACTTTTTGCAACTTCAAAATTCAGCATTGAATTGAACATTTTGGGATCCAGAGACGTAGGAACTGGGAGGCACTGAGGGCACAAGATTTTGCAATAAACAAAGAAGTGCCCTCCTTATTTTCAGGTAGTGCCCCCTTAGTTTAGTGCCCTTGTTCCTAGCTTAGTGCCCCCTTAGCTTATGAAAAAATACCCTTGAGGTGTTGTGCCCCCAAGTTTGAGATCCTTCCTACGTCCCTGTTTAGTTTGGATCACAAGTGGAATTCAGGTGCACATATAGAGCTGAATTCATGCTTGCACTGTAATTTTCAATGCTTCCTGGATAAGTTTTCATGTATCACATTACTGAGCCAAACACAAGTCTTACTGTGCGAAGGGCAATAAGAAGGGTGCGTCAGGTGCCAATTCAGCTTTTGAGGGCAAAATGGGGATGGCTGCTGGGTCTGCAAAATTTATTACCCACTTCAGGAAGATTGTGCCCCACCACAGCTAATAATTTGTTTTGCTAGCTTTTTTCATAAATTCCTTTTGGAAGTCCCACTTCTTTTGCAGCTATTTGAACAAATGTCATCCTGCATATGGGTACTCTGATCAGGAAGTGAAAAGTCAATGGGAATTTTTGGGTCAAAAAGGTTTTTTTGAGATAGGTTAGATCTGATAAAGTTATCAGATCAACCCAAAAATATACTTTTCACTGTGCTTTCATTTCAATAAAGATCTATGGTGGCAATATTAAAAACAACAAGAAATTCCAGTGCTGGTCTTTTTAAATGTCTTTCTCACATATAGATATAAATTACTAATTCAGCCTTTTGTAAAATGTTCCCAAATTCAACTAAATTTTTTAGCTTTCTCAAGGTTCAATTTTTTGATAGAAGTCCTTGTTCCATCAACAGATCCCAACTGCTAACTTTGTTAAGTGAACACAGAAATTTTCCTTTCCAAATGATTAACATTTGCACAAACAAGTTTTTAAAGTAATTGGTGATTTGTTTGTAAACACTTAATATTTGCAGATTTTCAAATCTTTATGCATGAACTCTTGATTGTTAGTTTTCTTGAAAATTTAAAGTGTGCTTGGGGCCTTGGGATCTCTTCTATGCAGAAGACAAAGTTAGCAGTTTTAAAACAGATTGGAGCAAATGTTCTCTGAAATTCTGGAGGTGCTGGACTTTCATGCCAGTTCTTGACATATCCAGTCCAGATTAGGATAATCCCCTGCAAGAAGGCCTGTTCCAACATCATTTCCAAAGCTCTGCTTTATTGTGGCTTTAAACTTGACAAAGCTGCAGAAAGATTCGGCAATTCGGGATAATAAAATGTCTGCTCTGTCTTCAAAAAAAAATTCTTCATAATTCGACACTTCCACATCAGCACTTGTGCTGCCTATTTAGCAACCTGCCTGCCAGTTGAATTCTTTCAAATGTTCTTTGTTAATATTCTGGGTAAAAATCATATCACCAGTCACCACCGGCCTAAAAAGGGATAGATTGTTCTGCTTGCAAGTATTCTTGTGGTCAGGGCATAGGAAAGAAGTGCCAGCATCTCTAACAAAGAATAGTTTCCACGATTTGCAAAAAGGCATTTGAAGTGCTCCCGAATTTATTATGGTCATCCGCTTCTCGCAGCTTTTTAGGCCATAGCCCTCCAGCCGGAAGCCGGAAATTTGATCGATTGCAAACGTGGCCTCGTTTTCGTTTTTGCATTTTTTGTGTTTGTTCACATTAACATTAATTTTGCTTCCTGGAAGACTTTAGGCAGGTGGTTGACACTTAAATATATGGATTCTGATGTGCTTAACGAAATCGCTACGGTTTAATTTAGTTTGAAGATAATTTTGAAATTTAACAAGTGACTGGAGCATGTTTTTTTAACGTGACTCCTTATTAGAGAAAATCAAGTTCAGCTACATTGAATGACAGCCTTGTTATTTATTTGAAATTTCTTCTTTTATCACATTCAAAGTGGACAAATTTTATCATGAGGATAACGTTTGCAGAATCCTAAATTGAAAACACTAAATTTTGTTTTCTTTGCCCCCAGATATCTATCCGTTTCTCATCTTGTTTTGGCCTACTCCTCCAGCTATACTGCCAAAATCTTGTGCAGTGTTGTCCGGAGGTTTTTGCTAATTTATCAAAGAAACCAACAAAATAACGTTCCATTTTATTTATGAATGAAAAGCAAACAAATTAACAATTCTTTTCCCACTACACCCGGTAGAGAAACCCTTCCATGCTGATGCTTTTGTTATGCAAATTTTGTTGGTTGGGCTGAAAGACATTTTTGGGCGCCATTTTGTGTTAGGTGGTGCAATACTTATGTGAGGTAAGTGTACTATCATCATTAAAGAGCATAAGAACTGTGGAGCAATTACACTTCATCCAGAACTGCATGCGTGAGAAACTAACAACGAATCGAATCGAATTAGCTACCACCAAACAGGATTTAAGAAATCGACAGAGGAACACATTAAAGCACGTCCCGATGAACAATGCAAAGAGAAACATATTTAAAGAGTTAGCAGGTAGGGAACAAAGAAAAGACAACATCATACAAGAAAGTAAAGGACCTGCTGAATCATAAGGAGCTAGAAGAATACATTACAACAGTAAATAAGGAGAAGGATTTTGCCCTTTCAAGAACCAAAAAGCACTACATGGAACGGATTCAGAGGATCAGGCTTAAGCAAGGAAAACGAGAACAGAAACTACTGGATATGATAGACAATATCAGTTTTAAAGATCACGAGCTGTCTGAAGAATTTGAATCAAATCCTAAATTATATGGTAATGTCAAACTCACTGAAAATGAAACACAAGTCCTAACCCTGCCACCTACATTTGCAATATATCCAAAGCTACAAAGTATTGCCACTAAAGCTGAAGTTAAAAAGACGTTTACGAAATTGAGATGGAAGCGAGATATCGAAGATACATCCAAAAATGAATCGGACACGGATGATGAAGATGAATGTGCAGACTTCTATAGTAGTAAAGAAAATAATTTTAACATGTCAAGATTAAGAGCACCAAATCTCCCATTTAACAAACGAGTCTGCATGCCACTATTTGCTGATGAAGATACCGAAGCAAGGATCCAATTTGCAAAAACTAAAATATATGCAGCCATCGACAAACAAGCAACAATGAGTAAAGGAAAAGATAACATTGACAAAGGGCTAAAACAAGGATTGACGAGCCTTCAAAAACAAATTAAAGATAAAGAAATAACTTGCTTTCCAACAGACAAATCGGGCCGTTTATCAGTTGATACTACAAGCAACTATATAGAAAGTATGAATGGGCATCTAACAGCAGTAGTAGAGGTCGAACAAAAGGAACATGAGCATGTAGAGAAACACTTAAATGCCCATATGCCTGCATGGTGCAATATCTTACAAGGCAGTGAGAGAGTGCAATCAAATTATCAAGATACGAACAATGCAATACCACCTCTGTATGAATTAAGAAAATATCACAAAAACCACGAAAACATCGAAAAGGGACCACCAACAAGGCCAGTATGTGGAGCAGTAGTATTCTCAAATTACAGAATATCGCACTTTCTATCTTCATTCCTAAGACCACTCATCAAACGAGCCCCAGAAGTTTGCGATAGTACTGATGACCTATTAAGTCGCATTAAGTCATGTAATGAAACAAAGGATTTAAAAACATCGATCATTGGAAGCATGGATGTAGCAGCCTTATACCCGTCCATTCACATTGACTTCTCCATAGATAAATGCATAGCATTGATGGTCGAGGATGCCCAAGAGTACAACAACGTAGATGTACGTGAATTAGGACTATTCCTTGCCCTCATGCTGCAAAGAAAGAATTAGAAGCATGCAAATTATACATATATTGCCCAACAAGACCAACAACAGGAACACCACCAACAATCACATCGCCTGAAACGAGCAAAAATGAAGGGAAACGCTGGCTAAGCTGGATAGAAAGTGAGGAAAAACCAACGACAGAAGAGGAGATCAGGATGATGATGTCGGCTGCAATTGGGGTGAGCTTACGCCTTGTACTAAAGAGCCACATCTTCAGGTTCAACAACAAACTGTACAAGCAGACGAAAGGAGGAGCCATTGGAGTAGGTGTAGCAGGCGATGTTGCAAACGTTTTCATGATCTGGTGGGATAGAAGACTAAATGAAGTGCTCCAACGAAACGGAATCGAATTGCAGCTATATTCACGCTATGTCGACGACATTGACATCGTGGCAAAGGCAATCCGGCATAAACTAGAAGAATCATAGGACAAGGCAACCATGGACAAGATCAAAGAAATTGCAAATGGCATGCATGAAAGCATCAAAGTAGCAATCGACTTTCCCTCAAAGCACGAAAATGAAAGGATGCCTGTGCTAGATAAAGAGCAATGGATTGCACCTGTAAGGTGCGGGAATGCAACCAAATTCCAAGTCCTGCATTCACACTTCATGAAACCAATTGCTAGCAAACATGTCATCAATAAAAATTCTGCTCTATCACAAGAAACCAAGATAAATATCCTTGTGGCTGATCTTGTCAGAATCATGCGCAATGTCTCGCCACTTTGTTGCAGCACTGACAGAACTGAGCATGTCTAGCAATTCGTAAACCGCTTGCAGTTCTCAGGGTATCCACAAAAGGACAGAATAACGATTTTTCAGAAAGCAAATAAAAAATGCAAGAGAATTGTTGAAATTGATAACAATGGAAAATGTCCAATATATACCGGGTGTCCCAAAAAAAAGGTAACAGATTTGATGGGGACTAGCGATGAGAGTATGAGTCGAATCGATCCCAAATAAGTTTTGAAGTACTCTTCGATAGGTAACTTGAAGATTAATACCTCGTTTGTTGATATTGGCGCATCGAGAGTTGAAATATTAATCTCGAGAGCCAAAATTTGCGTCCATCTACAAACCAGAGCTTTTGGGGTTTGGCCTAAACTGCTAACGCGCTGGTTAGGGGAATCTCCTTAGTCAAAGGCATTTTTGGACAAGGATCGGTCCTTTGGATACCCGTTTGAAAAGAACGTAAAAAACTGAAAGCTAACAAACAAATTAATGAATATAGTCACCAAGGAAGATTCTTTCCAGCCAAAATGCATTTACAAAAGTACACCAAACCAAGTACGAATGAGCATTTTTATGTTCCCTTGGGCATATACGATTGCTTGTTTCGTAATAATTTTGTGAGAGATCATGCAAAAAAACATTTCATTCAAGCAATGAAGATTGCAAGATAGCCTATGTGTTAAAGCTTACGGGACTTATTTCGCTGATGAATAACTTTTCTCTGGCAGGTGTAATTTAAAGTTTTTGTAGAATCAAGAAAGGGTCACTTCGGGGCTAAATTCTTGAATCTGATTGTAAAGTTCAGTGTCAGATTTTCACTAAAATGTGTCCCTAAACACGAGGTTTCTTGTTTGTACTTTGCTATGATTGAGGAGATTCCACAGCACAGCGAGTTAACAGCTTAGGCCAAACCCCAATAGCTCTGGTTTGGAGTAGGAGGCATATTTGGACTTTCAAGATTAATATTCCAACTCTTGATGCACCAGTATCAACAAATACGGTATCAATCTTCAAGTTAACTATCTAAGAGTACTTCAAAACTTATCAGGGGTCGATTCAACTTTAATTCTTATCGCTAGCACCAATCAAATCTGTTACCTTTTTTTGGGACACCCGGTAGAGGGAAATTCTAGAACAGGCAAATAAGAGATGAGGAAAAGAGCAAGAAACGAAACACGTGGTCCGCAAAAGGAGGTTTTGAAACAGTTCATGCTACGCCTCGTAGCGAGCTAGCAAAGGAATGCAGAAAAATTATGAAAGAAGCAGAGCTAAAGATAAGGGTTGTGGAGAGGTCAGGAAATCTCCTGAAGAGATATCTAGCAAGATCAGATCCATTTAAATCACCTAATAGACCATTTCGCAATTTGGAGAAAGAGACTGAGGAGAGCGTGGCCCATTCTGACAGCCTTGGCAACAGGGAAATCTAGGGAATCCCATCTTCTGCAGTGCAAAGTGTACGGTTGGCGGCTCGCTCACATCTCTCTCCAAACTCGAGTTATTTTCGATTTATTTGCAACTTGCAAGAGTTATGCGATACTTGTTTCGTATGGTAAGTTTTTCTTTGGATTATTTAGCCATTTTGCCATCTTTTCGCTCATTTGCGAATGTATTTTGAGCCATTTTATCTCAGTTGTTTCCCTCGAGTTTGGGGCGGCTTAAGTTAGGCCTACTGATCTTGCATCATCTTCCTTGACTTCAATTGACTTGGTTTGACCAGTTATTGCTTGTTAAATTTACCAAAACAGTACACAATTTCATTGTGAATCTTTAGATCATTCCAAACAATGCTTTTCATTTGCTTGCATTGCCGCAAATGCGTTCAATTATCTAGTAAACAAGCAAAACTTCGTCGTAGGTCAGCTGGGCCTAAACTGAGCCGTTCCAAAGTCGAGGGAAACAACTGAAATAAAATAGCTCAAAATACATTCACAAATGAGCGAAAATATTGCAAAACGGCTAAATAGTCCAAAGAAAACACTTACCATGCTAAACAAGCATTGCATAACTCTTGGAAGTTGCAAATAAATAAAAAATAACTCGAGTTTGGAGAAAGATGCGAGCGAGCCGCCAACCGTACACTTTGCACTGCAGAAGAGGGGATTCCCTAGATTTCCCTGTTGCCAAGCCTGTCAGAAGCCGCGCTCTCCTCAGTCTCTTTCTCCAAATCGCGAAATGGTCTATTGTGACAGTGAAGAATGCCGTGTGTGCAAGATAAATCCAATTCTAAACTTGCAAAACCAGAGATGCCGTATACGAAATTAAATGTACTGGTGGAGAAAGCTACATTGGAGAAACAGTACGCAGCTTGGGAGAAAGGTGCAATGAACACATCAAGAAACTTGAAAGAAGAGAGAACTCGTCTGTATTCCATCACCTTATGCTTGAAAAGCACAAAGGAATAAAACAAGCACTGTCTGTAAAGCTTCTAAGAACATGTCAAAGCGATGCAATGCTGAGGCAAGTAACAGAGGTGACTCACATCCATGCGGAGAATCCGGAACTTAATGCTAAGGAGGAGTGGGGAAATTTGAATGTTCCTACAACTCGATTCGATCAAAGATCAAACGAATCGAACATTATCAGCAACTGGCAAGCTATCGATTCGACTCATTAACCACTGATGAGGCTGCCGATGGGCAGCGATATATTTGAGGTAACAATGTTTAGTTTTAAAGTTAGATAATTGCGCATGTCTTAAAAACAATGGTCGCCAAAACAAAATTACCAAATAACAGATTTGACACTATAAGATGGACAAATCACCATGATTGATTACAAAGTCCAACTGTGTAATCTTAGAGGGGGCTCCAGGTCAGTCAGAAAGTCAGAAAGAAAGAGAAAAAGTACGTCACGCTCGTTAAAGCAATTGATTAACGTTTTATCTCTGCTAATTGGCACTGAAATAAAGAAAGCGCACAGAAAGTGCAGACAAGATAGAAGTTTCCCGCGATCCTATAGCAACAGTTACAAATTTACAGTTACAAATTTACAAATTTACAAATTGTCTTAAGTCTCAAAGGTGTAAATATCTATGTGATCTTGTCAATGATTGCGCTGGGGATCAAAAGAAGCTGTTTAAAGTTGTTGCCTTCTTAACAGGTGATAAAAAGTGTAGCCCGCTACCTGATTACCAAGATCCTCGTGCATTAGCTAATGATTTTGGCCAGTTATTTGTGCATAAAATTGAAACTATACAAGAAAGGATAGATGTAATGTGTGAAAATGAATCGATAAGCTCGGTTGAAGAGATGAACACAAAGGATCTTGATGTTGCTTTTTCTGAATTTAACTTATTGACTGAGGATGAGGTGAAGAAAATAACCACAAAGTCTGCTAGTAAGAGTTGTAGTTTGGATCCTATCCCAACCTGGTTGTTCAAGAAATGTCTTGACTTATTGCTTCCCGTCATAACATTAACTATCAACATGTCTCTTCGCTTAGGATACTTCCCTAGTGCCTGGAAATGCGCTCTGGTTAAACCTCTGCTGAAGAAATTTGGTCTGGACCTTATTTTCAAGAATTTCAGGCCTGTCAGTAATTTGCCTTATTTGTCAAAACTCACTGAAAGTGCGGTTCCCACTCAAATAAAAGACCACAATGAGTCAAATGGATTAATACCAGTTCATGCTTCGTCATAAGGTTCAGTCAGATATTTTTGAGAGTATGGATAGTCAAAATGTTACTTTGCTTGTGCTGCTTGACCTAAGTGCTGCTTTGGACACTGTTTCACATAACGTCTTATTTTCAGCACTAGAGGGTCAATTTGGAATATCTGGAACTGTGCTTAAATGGTTCAAATCTTACCTGGATGGTCGACAACAAAAAGTTCTTGTTGAAAACGTTTGTTCTGAACCAAAACGATTGGCCTGTGGGGTACCCCAAGGCAGCTGCCTTGGACCCATACTCTTTGTTATGTACATAAGTGCTCTCTACGATTTGATTAGCAAACATCTTCCTTTGGTCCATGGATACGCTGATGATCATCAGTTCTACATATCATTTAGTCCTGACACTAAATCTACTACTAACTGTGTTATTGCAATGGAGGACTGTGTTAATGATATTAGACGTTGGATGCTCACCAACCGTCTCATGATTCATGACGGAAAAACAGAAGTAATGTTAATTGGTACTCCACAGCAGCTTGCAAAAATAACTCTTGATGGAATTAAAGTTGGAGGTGAGAACATTGTACCAGCAACTGCAGTTAGAAACTTAGGCGTGAACCAAGATAATCATCTAAAGATGGACAAACATGTTTCATCATTATGTTCCAGGTCTTTTTACCAGCTATATAGATTGCGTAGAATTCGAAAGTTTCTTACGCCGCAAGCTACTCAAACACTTGAGCATGCATTCATTACAAGCAATCTAGATTATTGCAACGCTTTATTTTATGGCATGTCTCAGTACCTTTTGGATAAATTACAACGAATACAGAATGCTGCTGCACGTGTGGTTATGCAAGTTCCCAAATTTGAACACATCACGCCTGTTATGATGGAATTACATTGGTTGCCTGTGAAGTATCGAATCATGTAAAAAATTCTTTTAATGACATTTAAGTGCTTAACAGGAGAGGCACCAAGCTATTTGCAAGATAAAATTAAATGGCACACATCTAGGAGGACACTGAGGTCTAGCAGTGCATTGCTGCTAGACGTTCGCCGGTGCAAATGTAAGACTTTGGGTACTCGCTCTTTTGGAAATCCAGGACCCACTTTGTGGAATGATTTACCGTTTGAAGTTAGGAGTGCAAAGGACATAAACAATTTTAAATCACTGCTCAAAACACACTTTTTTTAAATGGCTTTTAATTTATAATTTGTAAATATTTCTTCCTTTTTGTACAGTCCCTAGAATATTGTTTATACCATAGTTGAGGACTTTAATAAATAACTATAACTATAACTGTAACAGTTGACATCGGCTTATTTCATGTTAGACAGATTTGACACCATAAGATGGATAAATCACCATGATGTTTACCCTGGAACAACAACAAATTTACACAGGATTGGCACGTTCTTGACTTCATTAGCAGCTTAATTATGTTAAAACAATCGTTTTCTAGCACGAGCGCATCATTAGCCACTTATTGATAGTATTCATTATGCAATTAAGTCAACTTTAGAGGATGATGTAACCAGCGGCCTGCACAGAGGCTAGCATTCTCAACATAACCGAAGGTAGAGGGACCCCCCTCTCCTACACAGCTATCAATCAATTAATCAATCAATCAATCAATATCAATATTTAAAGATGGTATTTACAGTAGTATAAAGATAATACTAATTCAAACCAACTATTTACAAACATAATATATACAAAGTAGAAAAAAAATGTTTTTTAGCGACATATTTTACAGGTGCATCTGTTTGGAGTCCATTCTTTGATCCTCTTTTTGAAACGCGACAGTGTTGGTTCTTGTTTGATACTGTCATCAAGAGTATTCCATAGGAAGCTACCTCGAAAAGACAGTGATTCGAGTCCAAAGCCAAATGTCTTAATTGTTGGCAACTTGCACAGGTTTTGTATTCTTAAATTGTATGCTATTGGTTTCCTTTCATGAAATTCCCGTAGAAGTGAAGGGTTCAAGTGATTCATGGACTTGTAAATTTCTGTCATCAGTTTCTGTATGTTTTTGATATGTATACTATTGCTGCCACTTCGAGCGAGCAAAGTTTCAAATGATGATTCATAATCTTTATAGAGGATCCGAAGTGCACGTTTATGAGTGCGGTCAATTTCTTTATTTGCACCTTTATTGCAGAACAGCCATATCAAAGGGCAATAATTGAAGTTCGACAAGATTAGCGCGTTACAAACTGTTAATGCCTGCTCTCTAGAGATATGATTATTCATCCTAGAAAAAGCACTGACCTTTTCATTGAGTTTACAACATAATGTTTCAATGTGTTTGTTAAACATTAATTTGCTGTCAATTTCCACCCCGAGGAGTTTAACGTGATCTGCTGTAGGTAATTTGTCGTCCTCGATGTTAAGACGTAGCCGTTTTTTCCCTTTCAAACCAAGGAACATTGGCTGGAACTTTTTAGGGTTTGCAACCATTCCATTGCTTTTAAACCATTCAAGTAATTTACTGAGATCATTCTCTAAATTGGTCACTATTTCTTGTAGATCATGTCCACACGAGAATAAGGTATTATCATCTGCAAAATTGCATATCTCAGTGTCTAGGTTAATAAGAAACAGGTCATTAATAAAGATATTAAAGAGCTACGGATGCAAAAGTCGCAGATGAAGTTAACAGGAAAGGTGCAGAATCCCAGCAAACAATGGCGCCATTGACTGGAGGAAGGCACGTAATCACACTGAACCAAAACATCTTCATGCATATGAATCTGCACAGAGGTTATTTTCGTGACTGCTTGTCTCAAACTAGATGCCCGCGAATAGCAATAACTGAAGCGTTCTGCAGGGTTCTGCATAAACATAAGTAATTTTGCTTTGTCGTAAATCTTACATGACATCTAATTTGAGACAGATGCACCAAAAGTTTCATGCACGAACTAAGAAAACTAAGGGTAATGATTTTTGATTTTTTGCGTATCATCCTCGTTTGACTAGCCTGCGTGCAGACTCTTGGACAGGAAAAGACAGGAACGAGAGAGAAAAGTAGTACTTATAACCCTTTTCTCAATTTTCTGACAGAGTCTGCAAGCAGCAGGCTACGTTTGACATAAAGATCAAAATATTGTTTTTCAGGCGATTCTTGTCCTTATACAAGGCGCTTGATATTCTCTTGAAGGCGACTTTAGCAGCAACACTCATCTCTCCGACTGTAGCTAAAAACAGCATGAACGATCATTTGCGGTTATGAAGAAGTCAGTATTCAGATTTCCTTATGCTTGCTTAGCTCAGGACGGACTTTGTAATCATCCAAAAGGATCTTATGTTTTTGCTGCACCTTCGCACCATCAGATCACTGCAATTGCTGAGACTTTTTTGGCAGAACACCAGGAAAACAAACCATTTGCACCAATTATTTTCGATGTCATGTGATCAACGAAAATTCTAGAAGAAACGCTGTGACGCAGTCGATTCATGTCCAATCCGACCACAAACATCCCATTAACCATATTGCATAGCTCTCTTTACACAGTGTTGGCAGATTTTCAATTCAACAATTTTCGATACTGGAAGTAAATATCTTCAATGGTACCCGGACTTCTGCTGACCAGGCAAAGAAAAGAGCCGAAAAAGATCATAACGTATGGCCTAGGTATAAGAAACTGAGGAATAAGGTAACAAGTGAGCTACGAAACAGTGTGCAAGATTACTATCACAATTTAATCGAAGAAAACTCAGGTAATCCAAAAGCGATGTGGAAAACGATAAATAAAGTGTTAAACAAATGTAAAACTTCCGCTCCCTTAAATTCAGTCACACTGAACGGTCGAGAGTATGTTCGTCCAGATGAAATAGCTGAAGCCTTCAATGAGCATTTTGTGACCATTGGGCCTAAGCTTGCAAGCAAAATTGAGGCACCTACTGATGCCGACCCAATGGCTTACGTGCGAGATGTGGTGAAAGACAAATGTCTCCCGAAATTCTTGTTCAAACATGTTGAAGTATCTTATGTCAAGCAAGAGATAAACAAACTGAAGACCTCAAAATCGCCAGGTCCAGATAAAATACCTATTAAAATACTAAAAGACGCTGTGGAGATTGTAAGCGGGCCTTTGACAACAATCTTTAATAGATCCCTCGACACTGGCATTTTTCCAGACCTTTGGAAACTGGCAAGAGTGGCACCAATCTATAAGGCAGGTCAAAAATCAGAGCTAACAAATTACAGACCAATCTCTGTCGTTTCGATACTGTCAAGATTGCTGGAAAAGGTGGCCCATGATCAACTCTTTTCTCATATGAAAGATTGTGGTCTTCTTTCAGACAACCAATTCGCATTCCGTAAATTACATAACACGCAAACATCGATACTGAACATAACAGAGACTTGGTTCAGGAACATCAATGAGCAAAAAACGAATGTAAGCGTATTTTTAGATCTAAAAAAAGCCTTTGATACCGTCGACCATGATGTTCTGTTATCGAAGTTATCAGCCTATGGAGTCACTGATCTTGCACACGGTTGGTTCACTTCATACCTTGCCGGGAGAGAGCAGTATTGTTATGTAGAAGGTAAATCGTCAAACAAGCGTTTAGTACAGTGTGGAATACCACAGGGGTCGTGTTTGGGTCCCTTACTTTTCATCATTTATATGAATGATTTTGAAAAATCTTTGAAAAAATCTAAACCAAATATGTACGCGGATGACACGAGCATTTCTTATGCCTCCATGGAGATCAACGAGCTCTTTAATGACATAAAGGGCGAACTTGATCTTGTATCATCCTGGATGAGGCAAAACAAACTTAGCCTAAATGCTGAAAAAAGCGAATTTATGTTGATAGGGCATCCAAAACAATTGAACAGAGCCAAAGATTTCCCTGACCTCGAAGTAGAAGATCAAAAATTATGCAGAGTTCAAAAAACAAAATATCTAGGTGTCATAATAGACGAAAGCATGAATTGGGAAGAACAACTCAAAACCGTAAAGCGAAAGATAAAAAACGGTTTAGGGGCGATGTTTAAACTCAAAAACATCCTTTCCCAGAAACAATTGGCAACTGTTTATCGAGCATTAATTGAAAGCCATCTGAGATATTGCAGTGTCATTTGGGGATGTCTGTCAAACACAAAACTGGAATCCCTACAGAGGTTGCAAAACAGGGCACGCAGACTAATCGAATGCGCAAGGCACAAAGATGGCTGGGTATGTGATTGGCTCGATGTACGCAATCTAATAAAATATGACAGGCTAATTACTACATACAAAATTAACAATGGACTCTGCCCAGAGAACCTCAAAAATAGATTCACTCCTAGGTCGAATATTTCGAGATATAACACAAGAAAAATTGATGATTTCGAAATTCCTCGGCTTCGTCTTGAATACTGCAAAAAGTCTTTTGGATACCAGGGAGCAAGTACCTGGAACGAGATCCCGAAGCATATACGAGACTCTGCAACATTGAGCTCCTTTAAAGTAAGATTAAGGGAGTTCTTGAGGTAGAGCGACGCAAACACAACCCCTTGGAAGAGCAGCTTTATTTTTTTTGTTTAGATTAATATTCATATTTACTTTGAAGTGCTGATAGGGTATTGTGTCTAAATAAGAATAAAATGAAAATGAAATGCTTCGAAGCCAAATCCCACAATGGCTAAATTGCTTTCATGTGCCACCGCAGAGGTCACCGCGTTCGACCTCGAAGATACTTGCTATTTTCAAGGTTGAGTTGGGTTAGAGCTTCACTATCGTACGCATTCCAAAATTCTAGAAAATCTTTAAAAATATTGTCGATTCAGATTTTCTAGAATAGCAAAAAGGTCTATTGTAGATCGCAGATGCTCTAAGTGCTTTTGAAACCTGACACGGGAATGTTGACGTCAGGCCTCAATCCATAACTTGATGGGGTAAATGAACGTCTGGTTTGAAATTTTACTTTCTTGGGGCAAATGTTCAGGGGCGGATCCAGCCCAAAGTTGAAGGGGGGGCAACTTGCAAAGTGGGCGCCAAATATACGATAGAAATTGAGCGCGCCGAAGGCGCGCGAAAATTTTTTGGACGCTTTTCAAAGAAAATTCTTTGATTTACTGCTAAATAACGCCTTGAGTTATATGTTTCCCCCATATTTAAATCGAAACAGTTGAAAAATTACGCGCTAGAGTCAGGAAGAGGGGCGCTTTTCTCGCCAAAAGAGGGGCGCCAAGCTGAGTTTTCATCGTGAAGGGGGGGGCCAATTGCCCCCACTTGCCCCCCCTAAATCAGCCACTGCAAATGTTACAGTAGACTCGAGCTGACTCTGTTCCGCTGTGCAAGCATCAATCCACGGGAACATGTTTTCCTTTTAGGTCGAACAAGGGATGCGAAGACCCCTTAATTTACCCATGCGCAACAACAGAAATTTACCCAGAATTGGCACGTTCTTGACATCATTAGCAGCTTAATTATATAAAAAAATCGTTTTCTAGAACGAACGCATCGTTAGCCACTTATTGATAGTATTCATTATGCAAGTAAGTCAACTTTAAAGGATGATGTAACCGTCGGCCTGCACAGAGGCTAGCATTCACAGTATCACCGAAGGTACAGTAAAAACCCGCACATAAGAACCTAAGATTTTGAATTCAGCCTGTTTAAGTTCTTATGCAACGAGGCACATCCAGTTTTGAGGGTGTAGTTTCTTAACAGAGGGACATATGTGAATCTAAATCTTAGCCAAACTTATGTACACTCTTTGCCCTATCCATGTCAACTAAAGCTTGCCCTACAGGTCCTGCCTATCACAGTTCTGTAAGTTATGTATTGGAGTTCACGAAAGTGGTTGATTGGCAAACAGATTGCATTTATTTCCCAATGAATGAATAAAACCCTTTATTAAGAACCTAGTTATGATATCAGGCTGAAATAGTTCTTATCTATTGGGTCCAAAAATATATGATTTCAGGCTGTAGGTTCTTAATAAATGAAGGCTCTTATGTGTGGGTTTTTACCGTAGAAGGACCCCCCTCCTACACAGCTACAGATGCAAACGTTGCAGGTGAAGTTGAGAGGAAAGGTGCAGAATCCCCGCAAACGATGGCGCCATTGACTGGGGGAAGGCACTTGATCACACTGAACCAAAACATCTTCATGCTTATGATTCTGCACAGAGGTTATCTTCGTGACTGCTTGTCACAAATTAGATGCCCGCGAATAGAAACGTTCTGCAGGGTTTTGCATAAGTAATTTTTTTTGCGTTTTCGTAAATCTCACATGACATCTAATTTTTTTTTTTTTTTTTATATTCAATATAAAAATTTACAACAAAATTACCTAAACACTACCTACAATCTACTATACCACACTACAAGAACGGGGACCAGGAGGAGCAAAATGTCATGTCTACCCCCTGGAATTAATATAAACTAAAATACAACTAATACAAACTACTATACATACGCTACAACTAATACAGATAGATATTCTAATTATAAAAACATTTTACAAATAAATATTTGAGCCGGTTTCACATTAGATGTCAGGCCAAAATATAATAGTGAACAATCGGTACGCCGGCCGAGGAAACAACAACGACAACAACTGTCCCCGTCACTGCTCCCCACCCAAGGTCCCCATCGCTCGAGACACCGCTATCGTGTCTGGATTTCTAATATAAGCCTAACATCCAATGTGAAACAGGCTTGCAAAGGAATATATGGACAGGACTCTACGACAAGAAACTTTACGAAAATGGACTTAGTGATTTGGTGACGTTTAACTAGATTTACGGTGATCTCAACTGAAGCGACCAGTTGCGTGGATGTAATGTAGAGTCAACTCGAGTATATTTCTGTTGAGGTCCTTTGGAAGGTCTTTATCGCCATCTAGTAAAAGTTGCGTCAAAACCTCATTTGAAAGATCGATATGTCCAAATGGTCGCAGCAAATCAAACACTCTAGCGAGAAGATTTCGACGTTCAACCTCAAAGGAGGGGCAGAGCAACAAAAAGTGTTCCGTAGTCTCGATACCATCGTTTGTAGGACACATTGGATTTATGGAATCCCTAAAATTGTGCTTGAATTTGTGAAAGCATAACTTACTAAGACCCACTCTAAGTTGAGTCAGATAGGATAATCCTATTGGATCATGAATCCCAAAGACAGATTTAGCAGGGGGGCGGATAATTGAAATCAGCTTTCTCTTAAAGATAGCGACCGATGGTGCAAGTCTAACCTCCGGATCTAGTTCATTCCATTCTGACAGGCAATTGGGATAAAAGCTAGATTTGAATTTTTCTGTCCTTGCCCTTATTCGCCCAATGACATCCTGATTGCGAAGAGAGTAATGCGACTGCTGAAGTTGAGGGATCTAATTTGATCTAACATCTAATTTGAGACAGATGCACCAATAGTTTCATGCACGAACTAAGCAAACTAGGGGTAATGACTTTTGATGTTTGCGTATCATCCACGTTTGACATAACGATCAAGATATTGCTTTTCAGGCGATTCTTGTCCTTATACAAGGTGCCTAATTTTCTATTGAAGGCGACTTTAGCAGCACCACTCACCTCTCTGACTGTAGCTAAAAACATCATCAACGATCATTTGGGTTTAGGGAGAAATCAATATTCAGTTTTATTATGCTTGATTAGCTCAGGATGGACTTTGTAATCATCCAAAAGGATCTTATGTTTTACATCCAACATCTCAGTCAGGATTTCATCAGCCTGCAGATCCACGGAATCGTTAGTTGAAACATGCAAAATGATTTTTGATGGTCTCTTGCGAATGAGGGGCTTGATGTGATCCTTCATATCTAAAATGGTTGCCCCTGGCAAGCTTCTTACCTTGATCTTGCCAGGGCCATCAAATTTGTTTTCATGTAAACCACTAATGATACTGTCACCTGTAACAAGAACAGTGTCTTTGGGCCAAGTGTGAATTTTTCTCCCAGCCTGGTTTTATTGCTTACATCATTCGAAGGGTTCTTGGGATTCAGTGCTCGGCCCACAGGAAACCCACATTATAGGTAATTCAAAAAATGTTTCAAAAATATTTTAGTCAAAAGAAAATACTTTCCCTTTCGTCACCATAGCGTGTGTTGTTTTCTTACGCTTTTCCAATTTATTATTGAAATAAATACAGCACTTTTTGAGAGAGCACAAGGAAACAAGGGAGTCAAAAGGAAAAACGGAAGAACGAGAGAGAAGAAAGAGACAAGGAGTGAAGCTTTCTCAGGCCTGATGTCACAGCAACCGTTTTGTTTTCGTTTGGTTTCCAACTTCCAGTGTCTAAATCCTTCAGATAAGTCTCGGAAATCAAAGTGCAAGCCTCATTCAACATACCTGATGGGTTTATTTGGAGAAAGCAACAACTTATCATCAAGAAACTGCAGCAAATTATCACCTACTTTGGACAGCGATCATTTCTCCATAAGCGTGGCATTTTCATCTGGTCCACTTCAAAGGAAGCCGACACTTCCAACGGCTTTCTGATTTACATATCACCCCGTCAACAATACCAACAATTTCAAAAGACGGCGGCGATTTCTAAATCAGAAAGCGGTTGAAAGTATCGGCTTCCTTTGAAGTGGACCAGATGAAAATGCCACGCTTATGGAGAAACGGTCGCTGTCAAAAGTAGGTAATCATTTGCTGCAGTTTCTGGGTGATAAGTGGTTGCCTTCTCCAAATAAACAGATCAGGTGTGTTGAATGAGGCTTGGACTTTGATTTCCGAGACTTATCTGAAGGATTTAGACACTGGAAGTTGGAAACCAAGAAAGGGAAGGTATTTTCTTTTGAACAAAATATCTTTGAAACATTTTTTGAATTAACTGTAATGTGGGCTTCCTGTGCTCGGCCATTATCTTGTTGCTGCTGCTGCTGTTGTTGTTGTAAGCTAGGCGCAGTGGCCGCCTGGGCTTGATTATTGGCTTCCACTTGCAGCTGCACCTTGGTTTCCTTTTCCTTATTTCGTTTCTTTTTACTCTTTTGTTGTTACTCTGGGCAGACTTCACATTGTAACCTGATTCATGGTTAATTGAACTCACTTTCTCTCTCTTATGGTCGTTCTGGTATGTTGAACCATTAGATCTCAAAAGCATGTATTCTCTATGCTATCAAGTAGAACTTTTTTCAGTTGATTTACAATTTTCTCGGAATTTGCAAGCTCTTGGGAGTCCTTTACAATGATAGTTTCTGATGACGTAGGTTTCATGTTTTGAATTGGCCCTGTTTAAAGAAATTTACCATCGTTCTGAAGATCAAAAATCTCAAGTTTCGAATGAAAGTTTTCTTCGACAAGTGTTCGGTTATTTTCCCTCTCCATTGCAAGGCCTTTATTAATCATGGTGTTAGTTTGAACCAGTTCTTGTATCGTTCCAAAATACGGACGAGGATCTTCGAAATTTGCTAGGCCTCGACCTAAGACTCGCTTTTCTTTTTTCGCAGGCAACATTAGTCTCTCTCCTCTCAACAATAAACCTCCTTCTGTAACAGTAAGTTCAGTGAAGATCTTCGCAAATGGTTGTAGTTCTGGCAGCTTTTTAACGTCTGGCCGTCTTTCCTTGGTTACATGATCTCTTAGGGTTGTTAGCACCCTGTCTTTATCTGTGTACCTTTGGAGGGATTCAATGGTTATTGCTTCCACATATGGAGAACTGTGAAGGAACCAACAGAGTTTTGTGAATTCCTTTGTTTCTTAATGTAGGTGTCCTTCTTTGGGTCAAAGTATCGGATCAAGGTCTCTTGATGAAACATAGACTTTACTTGCTCAAATTCTTTTTGATGGTCTTTTCTCCACTTGAATCTGCTATGTTTCTTTGTGAGCTCTCTGATCTGAGTTGTTGTGTATGTTGTCATACTCTAGGTATGAATGCAGAATTGGACTGCAACATCGAAAGAAAAGAAATCAGCTCTTCTTTTTTTTGTGGTCTCTCTGCTTCCTGAAGTGCCTTTACTTTGGCTTGGTCTGGCTTTATTCCTTCTTTGGTAATGATTACTCCCCAGAATGGCACTTCTTTGGCATTGCATATACTCTTCTCTGGATTGAAGGTGATGCCTACTTCGAATGCTTTGTTTAAAACAGCTTCAACTATATCGTTGTGCTCTTTCAGCGTCGGTGCTGAAATTTTCATGTCATCATGTATAAGATGAGCATTGAGCATTAGGAATCTCTCCCAAAATTGGCTGCAGTGCTTTGTTCAGCTCCCCAGAAGCCACTAAATTCCCCATAGTAAGCCTCTTATAATGCATCAACCGCCCATATGCATGGAACATTGTGGCATATCGACTTTCTTCGTTCAGTGTTAGTTGGTGAAAGGCTGCCTTTAGATATAACTTGGTGAAATATCTACTGCCAGATAACTGGGCCTCTATATCTTCAACATTTGGAATAGGAACATGCGTGTTCTTTATGGCCTTATTAACTTGTCTCATGTTTACCGTTACTCTCAGACTTTCATCTTCTTTTGGTGCCAAGACAATGTTAGAGATCCGAGGAGCTGGACCCGAGTGTTCCTCTATGATATCAGCTCTTTCCATTTTATCTATTTCTTCCTTTAATCTTTTTTTCAAGTGAAACGGGACTGGTCTTGGAGGCTGAGCCACAGGTTTTATTGTCTCATCCAGGTATATTCTTACTTCATGATCTTTCAGAGTGCCTATCCCTTCAAATACTTTGGGATATTTTTTCAGCCAATGGTTCTTTTCCTCATTGAATTTTTTATCAACTATGATCCTCTGAATTCTTTCCTCTTCTTGGGGTGGATCTGAATTGAACTTGATTATTCCAAGCCTCTCTGCTGTTGGCCCACTCATCAAGGGCGTTATATTCTTCTGGTGCAGAACATACCAGGTTGCTGCTGTCACCATATCTCCAAAAACTATTCAAACCTTCATATTTGCCTACTACACGGAAATGTTTTGCTCCATATGGGCTGATTCGCAGGCATGACTTTTCTAATGGGAGTTTTAGCATGTCTGCAGTACGTTTTGGCATAACATTGATTTCTGCACTATTGTCGGTTGCTGCTCTGACAATCTTTCCGCGAACAGCAACTTCCACCTGAAAATCATGGTGTGCTCTTTTGACTTTATTACAATGAGCTTGTCGAACACCCTGGATTCTGAATACTTTACGCACTCTCCGAACTTGCTTTCTACCACTGTCAGCATCCTCAGTTGAGGAGCTTTCACTTGTTGCTGAAACACTAGATTCTTCATCCGAACTGTTTGCAGATGTGTCGTCTCGTACTCTATCGCCTTACCATATCTTCTCTCTCTTTGTTCTACTTTCTTTGGTTTGTCACATAAAGTTGAACCTGCCCAATGTCCTTGCTCATTACAAATATGGCAGAGTGATTTTAATGCAGGGCACTTCTCTGTGTTGCATCTTCCTATACCACATCTATAGCATCTGAATTGCTCTCTTGCTGGATTCTTTTGTTGTGAAATTTTTCTCTGAGCGCTGCTTCCTTTGAATATTGTCCAGGTTTTAGTCTTTCTACCTTATACTCCCTTTGCTCTCCTAGCTTTGCAGCTCCAATCAGTGCTGCCTCTGCTCTTCTTCCATGGTCATCAAGTTCTGGAAGTTCCCATTCTGCTTTTAAGGCATTCTCCCTAAACTCTTCATCTCTTACCTCAGTAATTATTTGATCCCTAATAAGGTTATCAGCCACTGTGCAATTCTTACCCCTACATGTGAATGAACAGCTCCTTGATTGCTTTTTTACCTCATTAACAAAACTGTCAAATGACTGATCGATGCCCTGTGACAAACGACGAGATTTGTAATCAGCCATGATTGGATTCTGAGTTGGCTTGTATCTGTTACGTAGTCTTCCCACCAGCTCATCAAATTACATTTTGTTGAGATCTTTTTCAGACGCCACTGCTTCAATGTTATCCATAAAACGATCTGTGGCATAATGTCCCCTTAACTCTTTCAGCATATCTTGACCTATTCATTGCTCCTTATCAGTATCACTTGACGGGCTTCTGTCCCATGCAAGATACTTGCACTTGTATAAACGTAGAAATTTCTCAAATGCTTGTGCAACTGCCCCTTCATGCTGTGATGGATCAAAAGGTCGTAGTTTTGTACTTGTTGGCTGGGCTTCCCTATTCATAATGACATTGAAGCAACTTTTCCTCTCGTCGCCCGTTATCATACTCATCAGATAAAACGGAAAAATAAGACAGTTTTTTCCTCAGCTTACATTTATGAAGCCCAGCACATATTCTTCTGCATTGTCTCTCCTTGCTGAGCAATACAGTTCACGTCTCCTTGCTTGTTCACAGCTTCTCACAACTGAATGCAGAGTTAACGGCATGCATTTAGGCCCATTGGTCTCTAATTCAAAACGAGGTCTCTATTCACTTCAACTTCAATTCAGTTCAATTACTCCACCGATTGGGTCATAAATCCCAAAGACAGGTTTTGCAGGAGGACGAAGTATTGATAGAAGCTCTGCTTTAAAAACTGCAGCAGACGGTGCTAGCCTGATTTCATGATCAAGTTTGTTCCATTCAAAGATGCAATTAAGATAAAAACTGGATTGGAATTTTTCTGTTCTTGCCCCCATTCGCCCAACCACATCCCGCTTACGAAGAGAGTATTGCAACTGATGAAGTGGTGGGACTTGATCCCTTGTATACAAGGGGGTGAGGTTCTTATAGAACAAGGTAAGGTGTCTATTCCACCTTCGGGAACTCAGTGACTCCCAGCCGAGCTCAGCATACAGCTTATCACGCGATGTGCCCCTCCAACATATTCTTTATAAAAGAAATGACCAGCATCCTATCTTCCAAGTGCATGTCCCTGTAGCCCAGTGTTATTCCGTGAACGCTGGCTCAAATTCAGCGCTGGTCAATCTATTTGCTCGTATTTCCCTCCAAACTGTTCATATGTTTAATCCTGCCTTTCCTGCAAGGCCTCGTTCACATGATAATAAAAACTTGTTGGAATTCCAACAACTCATTTCTAATCTCGTTTTGAGCCCATCCTCAGCACGTTGTAATTTCAAAATGAAAATAAGCTTTTTATTCTGTGCAAAGCTTTGTACTCTACTTTATACTGTACTATAGTTTTCATTTCATGTAAAGTTTTGTCCTTGAGGGTGATTTTGCCCTCCCCTCTCCGTTGTTCGGGGCTCGTCTCTTGCTGGAGCGGAGGGTAGAGTTGCTCTGAGCTGAATTTGCATTTGAGGCACCGTTCTTGACGCTCTTTGGACTCATAAAGCACCGCAATACGGCGACGCTGGATTGATCTTGCTTTGCGGAGTTTGCAGCATCAAAAGATCACCTCAAATGTAAATTTGGCCATTGTCTCTTATTAGTAGTGTAAAGTTAATTTTCTCTGTAAATCGTTGGTAATAATTATATTTGAGTTTTGTTTCTTGTATTTCAAATTTTAGTGATACAGAAAAAAAGAAGACAAAATGTATGCAAATGGTGTTGGCGATACTCAGAAATCTCGAAATCAATGCATTCCTTTATGGAAGCATTTCCAACACATTTCTTACCTTGGTGGGAACAAAGCATGAACGAAAAACAATGCTTCAGAATTTGTTAAGAATTCTTTAGGAAGAGAAGAGGTTGATATACATAAGGCTTGCACTATGATCTTACCTCTATCGTCTGCTCTTGTGATGTCAGTGTATTTATTATGCGAATCATTCTAGTTTTTCGTGACAAAACGCCAATGCAATATGTTTCATCTTTCCACCATGGCCGCCCAAAGTCATTTGCCCAGTCAGTCCTAGGACATCTCGGAGGAATGTGAATGAATCTTCCCACTGGTATATGTGGAAAAATGCAATTCGTCTTTGGGTCAATACATGTTCGTATCTGAGGAGTGAACGTATTTCAAATCAGAAATCAATAGGGTGCTCCAAAATAATGTGAATAAGCCTTGATTTCAAATCTTTTAAAAGGCTAAAAAATTTCTTCAGAAACTTAAAAAGTCCATATGAAAGATACAATTTTCTGAAGAAAAAACTCAAACCACTACAAAAAAAACCATTTCATCAAGGCTTCTCTTTGAAATAAAACATAGAAATGAAAAGTCCGATATTTGTATACTGAAAGCTTGGCCCGTAGAGATATTAATTTCTTAGATAGTAGGCTTAAATTAGTTCTTATCCCATAGCTATTTTATACATGTATGCCTACTTTAAAAAAATTAATAGTAATAGTAATAATAATAATAATAATATTAAAACAAAACCACCATCAAAAATAACACAAAACAAAGTATATGAAAAACAAAACTGTTAAAAGCCAAACGTTTCGATTATAAAATCTTAATAATAATAATGATAATAATAATAATAATAATAATAATAATAATAATAATAATCATAATAATCATAATAATAATAATAATCACTGGGAGATTTGCAAGAAGTATGACCTACCCAGGGCTGAACAATGGTACAATCATAAGCCAGAAGGCATTACTGAAAATGAAAGCATTAAGGTACTGTGGGACTTCAATATAAACACAGATTACGAAATCGAGCATAGGAGACCAGACATTGTCGTCGTGCTAAAATCAGAAAAAGAGTGCTTCATCATCGACATAGCCGTGCCAGGAGATACAAGGATAAAACAGAAGGAACAAGAGAAATAGAAAAATATCAAGACCTGAAAGAGAAATTGCAAGGTTATGGTGCCTTCGAAAAGTATTCGTCATACCAGTGGTAGTTGGTGCATTGAGATGTGTAACAAAAGACGCAGAGCAGTACATAGAGAAAATAGGGATAAAGATCAGGACAGAAGTGATACAGAAAACGGCGTTGCTAGGAACTGCAAGAACATTGAGAAAGGTTCTCGAAACCTGAGGCTAGTTGTTCTAGCTTGCTTTCGAGAAGAACTTACCAGGAACTTCTTCCTGAGAAAAAAAATAAAATAATAATAATAATAATAATAAAAACACAACTGTTAAAATCTTGAACGTTTCGATTAAAAATCTTCGTCAGCACTACTTTCTAAAGGACAACCGAGAATATATACTACGTGATAAACAAGGCAAGGTAAAACTAAAGATAAAGTAAAATTACATTTTTACTACAAAGAACCAGGAAACATGACTACCCCCAAAATTATAACCAAGTGGGAATGAAAATCACGTTTTGTTCCAAACTGTTTTTTAGCGTAAACAAGAAAATGAAATGGTTGGCACATTAGCAAATGTTCACCCTGGAGGATCAAAATAGTCACAGACCAAACCTCTAAGGGATCCAGCCGGCAACCCCACTACCTCATAATAATAATAATAATAATAATAATAATAATGATAATAATAATAATAATAATAATAATAATAACAACAATAGCAATAGCAATAACAATAATAACAATAACAATAGCGATAACAATAATTGAAAGAAGGAAAGGTTAAGGAACAGTTAAAGGCCCCAGGGCCTGATGGAGTGCAGGGCTTCTGGATCAAGAACTTGAATGGACTCCACAACAGAATCGCTGAGCAACTCAATGAAATAATTCGAACTTGTATTGTGCCAACATGGATGACGACAGGTAGGACAGTGTTATGTGTGAAAGATATTGGAAAATGTAATGCTGTGGGCAACTATAGACCGATGTCGTGGCTACCACATATGTGGAAAGTATTGACAGGGATAGCTGCAGATCAGATATACACGTATATGGAAGAGATAGATTTGTTCCCAGATGAGCAAAAGGGGTGTACAAGAAAAGCAAGGGGCACAAAAGATCAGCTGCTTATCGACAAGACCATTATAAAGAATTGTAAAAGAAGACATACAAATCTCTCCATCGCATGGATTGACTATCGTAAAGTTTACGATATGGTACCACCATTGTGGATAATAGAATGTCTTAACATGATTTGAGTTGCAGAAAACCTCAAAGAGCTATTACTAAGAAGCCTGCCTAGTTGGAGAACGACACTAACAGCAGGAAAAGACGAATTAGGAGAAGTAAATATTTAGAGAGGAATCTTCCAGGGTGATTGCTTGTCCCCGCTACTTTTTGTGATTTGTCTTCTACCAATGTCGATGGTACTGAGAAAGTGTAAGGCTGGATATCAACTTGAAAAGGGAAAAACGAAAGTAAATCACCTCCTTTTCATGGATGATTTGAAGTTATTTGGAAAGGATGAAAATTATATTGATTCACTGGTAAGAATTGTGAGTGTTTTCAGTGAGGACATAGGTATGATGTTTGGAGGTCAGAAGTGCGGATTGGTTGTAATGAAAAGAGGAAAAGTTATGAATAGTGACGGTGTACAACTGCCAAACAGTGAAATGATTAAAAGTGTCGGTGAAGAAGGATGTAAGTATCTTGGTATGCTGGAGATAGACGAGATCATGAATCAAACTATGAAAGAGCTTGTTCAAAAGGAATACCTACGAAGATTAAAAAAGATACTTAAATCAAGATTGAATGAAAAGAATATAATCATTGCAATAAATACATGGGCTGTGTCATTGCTGAGGTATGGAGCTGGTTTGATAAATTGGACGAAGAATGAACTACAACAACTGGATAGAAAAACGAGAAAGAAACTGACCATGTATGGAGCGTTCCACCCTAAAAGCAACGTGAATAGACTGTATTTAAATTCAACAAGGCAGGAAGGAGGGAGGGGGTTGATTGGAGCTGAAGAGACTGTACGAAGTGAGGAGAACAGTCTTGGCTAGTATGTGATGAACAATGACCACGAAATAATGAGATCGGTTGAAAAAGAAGGAATATTGAGATCAAATGAAATCAAAGACCCAAGAGTATGGAAACGACAGAACAAAGAACAGCATAGGAATGGGTGGGTAGATAAACCGCTACATGGGCAAACAGCTGCTGCTACAAAAGATTTGATGGATAAGGATAAGAACTGGAATTGGTTAAAACATGCAGGATTAAAGAAAGAAACAGAGAGCACTATACTTGCAATGCAAGAGCAAGTAGTGGGAGCAAGTTCTGTAAAGAAAATCCTTTACAACGAAAATATATCAAAAGAGAGCAGACTGTGTGGAAAAGCAGATGAAACAATTGCACACATTGTTTCTGAATGTCAACAGCCAGCACAAGTACAATATAAAGGCTGAAGACATGACAAGGCAACTCAAATTGTCCACTGGACGTTAAGTCAAAAACTAGGATTAGACCATGGAAATAGATGGTACAATCATAAAGTAGAGAATGTGATTGTGACAGAAGACTTTAGGTTATTATGGGATTTTCCCATACAGACAGATCATCGACTGGAGCATAACCGACCAGACATTGTGTTTGAAAACAAAAAGGATCGATCGTGTTTGCTGATTGAAATATCCTGCCCCTGTGATACAAGAATTGAAAGAAAAGAAAAGGAAAAAAATGACGTGTATCGAAACCTGAAGAGAGAGATCAAGAGGCTATGGAATGTAAGGGAAGTTAAGATTGTACCAATAATCATTGGGGCTCTGGGTACCATTGGAAAGAACTTTGAGAACTGGTTGAAGAAAATTGAAGTGGAATGCAGCACAGACCTTTTTACCAAAAGCTTGTCTGTTAGGAACTGCAAAGATCCTGAGAAAAGTACTGGATACCTAAGGCCAAGGGACTTGGCCTGCTATCCAGGAGTTAACCGGCAGTCAACATCAACGCCGTGTGACCATTGAACAATAATAATAATTAACTCTCAGAGATAGAATTTTAGAAGTGATTCTTCTACAAGAGAGAAAGGATTACCATCGTTGAAATCGTATGATAGAGTGAAGCTGAGAGCAGAGGTTGGAAATTTCAATGAAGATGTAAAGAGGATTGAAACTCACAACATCACAGAACTGAATTCTTTAATCTATGCAGCTGCATGTGTCACCACCGAAAGGGTGGGAATGTTGAAGAAGAGGAAAGAAAGAAGGACCAATCAACCGTTTTGGAAGAGGAGGATTAAACAGAGCATTAAAACATGGAGACAAGACCACAGCAAGATCGAGGAAATGTGAAGAGGGAACATGAGATTGAAACAAGAGAAAGGGAACGATTGAATAGAAAGTACCGCATTGAGGAGAATGGCACTTTGCACGTCTCAGACATGTTGAAACAGAAGATCAAGACAGGTGGAATTAAGATAAAGAGATATGATGAGAGAGGTCTACAGTTCAAACAAAATCAACAGTTCAGAAATAACCAGAAACTTTTCTATGAAACTCTGGATGGAGAAAAAAGAGAAGACGTAGAACAACCTGACCCAACTGAAGCAACCACCTGTTGGAGGAAGATGTGTGTGGTCGGAAGAAGTCAGTCATAATGAGAGGGCCTCTTGGCTGGAGGGAAGTTGGGCAGGATTTCAGAACAATAGAGGAGCAAGAGGATATCAACATCACTATGGAGGATATTAGAACTGGAGTGAGCAAGATGGCAAATTAGAAGGCAGCTGGCCCTGACCTAGTCCAGGGCTACATGTTTCTTTTAAGAAGCTGCCAGGATTACACCCTAGATTGCAATTACACTTGCAAGACTGTGTAGGCCAAGGAAATGTGCCAGAGTGGATGGTAAAAGGAAAGACCCAACGAAAGGCACCCAGGCTAACAACTACCATCCTATCGCCTGCCTACCCATAATGTGGAAGTTACTGACTGGAATCATGGGAGAGAAGTTGTACTAGCACCTAGAGAAGAATGGAATGCTAGCAGATTAGTAGAAAGGTTGCAGGAAAGGATCGTGAGGAACGAAAGATCAGTTGCTTGTAGACAAGGCAATCCTAAAGAATTGCCGGAGAAGGCTGACTAACTTGTCAATCGCTTGGATAGACTACAAGAAAGCATATGATACGGTCCCACATTCATGGATACTGAAATGCCTGGAGATGGTTGGAGGAGCAAAGAACATGATTACGGTAATCAGCAATAGCATGGCAAACTGGAAGACGGTATCAACATCTGGAGGAACAGATCTCGGGCAAGTGGACATCAGAAGAGGAATTTTCCAAGGAGACCCCTTATCACCATTGCTGTTGGTTCTAATCATGCTGCCACTGACCCTAGTGCTAAGAAAGACGAGAGCTGGATACAGATTTGCAAAGGGCATGAAGGCCATCAACCATCTACTATTCATGGACGATCTTTAATTGTATGGAGGCAGCAAAGACCAACTAGACTCACTCGTAAAAATGGCAAGGGTTTTCTCGCAAGACATCAGAATGTCGTTTGGGCTAGGCAAGTGTGCCATCCTAGAAATGAGAAGAGGAAGGCAGGTTGGCAGCAGTGGAATAGACTTACCAGACGATAAGCATATCATAGAAGTTGAAGAGGAAGGTTGTAAATACCTTGGCATAATTCAGTTGGATAAGACTCTTAACACCAAGATGAAAGGCAAGATAACATCAGTATATGCGAGGAGGGTAAAGAAACTTTATACGTCCAAACTGAATGGAGGAAATATGATCAGTGGCATCAACACATGGGCTGTGAGCGTATTACGTTACAGTGCAGGTATTGTGGATTGAACAGTGAAAGATTTGGATAAGAGAACTAGGAAAATTTTGGCAATGAATGGCTGTATGCACACTAGAAGCGGAGTTTCACTGAAGAAATGTTGCGAAACTGTACCTGCCGAAGAAAGAGGGAGGAAGAGGGCTGATCAGCATTGAGGAGTGTGTGAGGAAGGAGAGTAAGTCCATGCATGGCTATCTCAGAGATTCCACAGAGTGGATGCTCCAAGCTGCTTTGAGTGAGAAGGTTTCAGATGAAGAAGAGAATCTCAAGGACTAACAGAAGGATAGAATAGAAGAAAAGAAGGATAGAAGGATAGAAGGATAGAAGGCAGGAGGATAAAATCAGGGATTGGGAGGAAAACGTACTGCATGGAGAGTTTGTGCAGAAGGGGAGGCAGGAGGATGAAATCAGGGACTGGAAAGAAGAAGTTTGTACGACAAACAGCAGATGTTGCTGGAGACGATTCTTGGAGATGGGTTAAGAATGGCTTTTTGAAGAAAGAGACAGAAGGATTGATACCAGCTGCAACAAACTTGATCATGCACAGCATAGATAAGACTTCAGAGACACCACTGTGTAGATTGTGTGGAGACTCTACTGAAACTGTAAGACATATTGTCAGTGGATGCAAGAAGCTTGCCCAGAGAGAGTATAGGAAGCGCCATGACAAGGTGGCCCTGCGGGTACACTGGGAGATCTGTAGAAAGTACGGGATAGAATGTATTGACAAGTGGTATGACCATCAGCCATTGGCAGTCACAGAGAACAGAGACGTTCGAATTACCTGGAACATGACTGTCTACACAGATAAGAAGCTGAATCACAATCGACCGGATATTACTCTAGTACAGAAAAATACACAGGAATGAACACTAATTGACATAGCTGTACCAGCGGACCAGAATATCATGAATACTGAGGAAGAGAAAGTGGATGTTAGATATCAAGATCTAGCATTCGAAATTAAGAGAATCCACAGAGCATCGAAAATGACAGTGATACCAATCGTCATTGGTGCACTTAGAACAATCTCAAAGAAGGCAAAGACCTGGCATGGGAAGTTAGACATACCTGACATCGTTTGCACAGTTGTCGACCATCCTTGGAACGGCTCACATATTGCGAAAAGTGCTATGCTTCTAAGCTGCGGGAAGTAGCTGAGACATGACAAAGAAGACCCAGAAGAACATCCGAAGACTGGAGAGAATAACACAATAATAATAATAATAATAATAATAATAATAATAATAATAATAATAATAATAATAATAATAATAATAATAATAATAATAATAATAAATAATAATAATATTATAACAATTTATAACTGATGAAGATTTTATAATCGAAACGTTTGGCTTTTAACAGTTTTGTTTTTCATATACTATGTTTTCTGTTATTTTTGATGGTGGTTTTGTTTTAATAATAATAATATTAATAAGATTTGGATTTCCCCATAGTCATCAGTGGTATCAACATAGCCCAGAAAGAGTATTAGAAAATGAAAATGTAAAGCTACTGTGAAACTTTTCAATTCAGACGGATCACCACCTTGAACACCATAAACCTGATATAGTAGTACACGAGAAAACTAACAAGGTATGCCATATCATAGATGTTGCATGTCTATTCGATACAAGGGTAGAGGTGAAAGAGCTCGAGAAGATTGAACGTTCTCCGGATTTGAAAAGAGAAATTGGTAAAATCTGGGAATGCAGCAAAGTATTTGTGGTTCCAATCGTGATTGGGGCATTCGGTATATTGAGCAAGGATATTGGCTCATGGGCAGCAAAGTAGAAGTGGACGATAAGACTGACATGATGCAAAAAGCTGGTGTGTTGGCAACGGCAAAGATTATCAGGAACGTTCTAGATATCTAAGGTCAAGGGTATTGACTTGATATTTAGCTGAACATCAAACTATCAATGACAATGATATGGTGTGCGAAAAACAATAATAATAATAGCAACAATAATAATTGCAAAAGACTGTGTTGCTATACTCTGCCAGAATCCTGCGACAAGTGCTTGAGATTTAAGGAAACTTGTTGTTACTAAAGCTCAACCACTGATCAATTTATGTAAATGACAGAATTTGAAGTCAGTGTGTAACAGAAGCAATAATAATATTAAAACGATCTTAAATTATTCTGTGCCCAAGCAAAGGACAAAATCTACTTTAGTTAATACACAAAATGTTTGCTGGTTTTACAGTTATCGGTGATTCAATTTTTTCAATATGTGCCTCCAGATATAATTCGCCCCAATAACGTTAGAAATCGAGCACCAAGCTAACAGCTCCTTTGTTTTTGCTTTTCCAAACCCAATATGGAAAGACAAGCCGTCTACTTTTGCCGAGAACACCTCCCCAACTTTCCATTTTCGAGACTCACTACATACCCACCATACCACACTTTCTATGTCTTTCCTCTCTTCATTTTAAGCTGCCTTGGTACTCTTTACTAAATACATTCTATTAAAACTTTCACTGCATCCTTACTCTACACTATGCTTCCGCAGCACCTCCCTAGTCCACCAAATATGCTAGAATTCACAGAAATATTGTTTGATGACATGGCTTTGTCTTCGTAAAGTAAACAGTATCATTTGATTTCACTTTTACTGAATTCTATATCTTATTTATCCTGGAAATTGCTTCGATGTGCTACTTGCTCTCTTTACCTCAGCAAATGAATCTTCACAAGTGCTTTACTATTTTTCTGGTCCATAACTCCATTTGCATTTTACTAACTATTTTTAATTCTCTGTTACCTTCCTTGCATGATATTTGTGCAGAAAATCGTCTTCGCTCAATGCTATCAGCTACTTTGATTCAGTCTCTCTTCCTAGAAGTGCTACATCATTTAGCCTTGTTTTGATGTACGATTTGATGTTTTTATGTTTTGATGCACTGGAAAAATGTTTAAATGAAATGCTGCATCGTTTCGTCACCTTTTCCCGTCTCGTTCAGTCATCTTCAGTGTTTTTTTTTTCAGTTGAAGGTAGTCAGAAATGCCCGAGATAAGATTAAATATCATTTTGAACATGTAGGGGAAAATTGTCCAGTCGTTCTGCCACTCCACTACGATCTACATTGGCAAATATTAGTGCTGATTATGGATTATTTTGCATCTTAAAAGTATCCCTGTTAAAGTTCTGTTAATCCGAGTGTGATCTTACGAAGGCTGGTGCGGATAGAAGTACAACAGAACGGCAACTGCTGCCTACCATGTCACGAAAAAAGGACTGAATTTACGATATGCTATATTTTTGGTGTATTCACTTCTTTTCTCTTTCACTTTCATTCTTATGAAGCCTTCTAACGTTCTACCACATTTCTTCCTGATTAGCGTCGTGCATTCCACGTCATGTTCCATTTTATGTTCCTCCATCGAACGGTTTCGAAATATCAGATAAAACGATATTACAGATTATTCGGTCACTAAATCCTAATAAGGTCCACGAAAAGGTAGCGACAGATCAATTACAGTATTTTTCAGTTCTCTGACATTTTGAGTCGAGTTTTTGATAAACAAGTTGGAAAGTTACTCAGGTACGAGACCATTTGGAGACTTGAACATGGAAGTAGCTGTTTCGCTTCTAATAATATCACTCAAAGCTGGCCAGCTTAATCCATCATACCATCTTAATCCATCATCATACCAACTTAATCCTTCATATATTTGGGAGTTCTTTGTTAAAAGGATATACCTTACAATCTCCGCACCAAAGAGCTATGCAGGCTTCCATCAGCACGGTCACAGCGATATGGACTAAATTCTCTTTCGTTTAGAGGTAGTCTCCTGTGGAACACTCTAGATGATGAATTAAAGAGAGCTGATACCTTGAGAAGTTTTAAAAGGGGGATCCAAGAATGGGATGGCAAAAGATGTAAATGTTTAATTTGTAAATAATTTTGTTATATTGTAAATAGTTGATTTAAATTAGTTTTTAGTAACTATGTACATATCAACTTTAAATAATGATGATGATGATGATGATGGCCAGCTTGATATGATATAATTATGGTATGATATAATCATTTATACACGAATCTACCCTTCAGCTTAAATAACATAAATACATTGGTTGAATAACAAAAAGATCAAAATAAAAAAATAACCCAAGATGCTGTTCCTCCAGGGGGTCGTATTTTAAACTGATATTTTCAGCCAGTTCTTCAAATACTCCTTTAGTTCTTTTTTAAAGCGAATAATAGTCGGGAGTTTTTTAATATCAACTGGAATATCGCTCCAAACTTTCATAGCAGAATAGTGATAACTCTTTTTCGCATGCTCTTTTTTTAGTCTAGGAATTTGAAGATCTCTACAGTACCTTGTTACATAGTTTGACTGCGAGGATCTTTGCTAAAATTCATCCAAGAGGCTTTCAGGGCTTCATGTGTTCATAATTTTATGTCATGACCGACCTATCAAATCGGATAATATTTTCAATTCTCAGCCAGTCACATGACCAGTTATCATTGAATCTGGCGCTTTCGATTATTGACCGGGCCATGTCCTGCAGACGTTGGGGGGTATCAAGTTTTGTTTTTGGAAGGCTGTCCCATATTTCATTGGCACAATGTAGATGGCTCTCGACAATAGCGTAATAGACATTACACAGTTTTGTTTGGGGAATTATGTTTTTCAATTTCTTTAGTGACGCAAGTCATCCACAGACTTTACCCGTCACAGTTTTGTATTGCTCGTCCCACTTTAGGTTCTCGTCGACAGTTACACCTAGGGATTTCGTCTTCGTAACACGCTTGGTAACTGAGCCATTTAACGTGAGTGCATTCGAAATATTCAACGCATTTACGTTACGCGAATGCCCTATTATTATGTATTCTGTCTTTGTAGGGTTAGGACCTAATTTTTTTATTCTCTTCCACTCAGAGAGGTTCAGCCATTCCTGTTGCGCATCGAAGACCAGTTTCTCAACATCATCCAATGCGATCGTTACATTTAATTGGTATCATTGGCATAGATACTTGCTTGCGAAAATTTCAAACCCTTCTCAAAATCATTCAGATATATAATATGATAAAAAGGAGAGGTCTTTATCAGGAACCTTGAGGTATGCCACACGTTACCTTATTTTTATTTATCTCTGTCCGTTTACAGAACAAGATTGCTTCCTATGATCTAAATAGGACTGAAACCAGTTCCCAGCGGTGATAGTGTATACGGAAATAGTTGTATTAGATAGTGTATTAGTGCCATAGCAGGCGTATCAAATTTACTTCTGGTTACTTTTTAAAATAATTTGAAAAAGCTGTCTAGGCCAAGATTTAACTAAGTTATTACAATATCAAATTAACTACAAAACAAAGAAACCAATGTCAATTGTTCTACTCCTATAAAAACAACATAGTAAATACAATCTAATTTACACGCTGTTAATTATGATAGTAGACATTAAATGGTGCAAGTTTATTGCAAGCAGGATTCAGATTTCACTTTCGAACATTTTAATAAGAAAGCTGTTAACAAATTCAAACAGTGCTTGTCCTCTTGACTCAGCAACCAGATAAAGTTATTCCACGCACTGAGTTGGGTGAAATTTGGGTACACGCCTGCAATTTTGGATTGGAGGCATTTCCTGTCCTCTTGAAACTGTGGGCACATCATCATGACAAAGTGAGCTTCATCACCAAGAATTTTTATTCCAAAAGGAAGACAGTAGTTACAGTGCCTATCAAATCAAGGTACTATATTTTTTCCAAAACGTCCAACTTCACTTTGAAGGTTGTGTGCACTAATTCTTCACTTTGAGAAACATTGCCTCTTTTTAAAATCATTTATTGCATCCAAATATGTTTCGAATTTGAAAATTGATTTTATCTGAGCATAAGTACACAGCTTTTTCTCTTGCACTAGATGTTCATTGAAATCGACAAGGTGTGATTTCCAAAGAAGCGTCTAACCTTTGACTTGATAGTAGAGATTTTATCATTTGGTAGAATATCATATCTAGCTTGCAATTCACGAACCCTTGAAACCCAGTTAACAAAACCTTGGTCTGCAGCTTCACAAAGGAAGCGAAAGGATATACAGGCAAGTCGATGTGACTCAGAGCCATTTAGTAATTGCAGTTTGCAAATAATTTTAGCATGCATACGTGTCTATTCGACTGAAGCGAAATTCTTCCTAATTCAGCATAAACTGTGTCCGTGCAAGTTGTTGATTTTACACCCAGGATGTATTTGCATGCAGAAAGGTGAAGTCGTTCTAATGTGGCATATTCGTCAAAGCCCCAAATTTCAGAAGCATAATTCAAAAATGGGGACGATTGTTTGACCAAACAGGTAAAGGAACAATCTGGGTTGCAATCCATTGAAATCTTTGCATTTTGAGATAAGAGAATAGTACGCCTTGTCAGCCTTTAACTTTATATATTCGATGTGTTAAATAGAAAGAGCCGTTAGATTTAATTGTGACGCCCAGATATTTGTATGAGTCACACTCTTGTAATTCCTGTTCACCTAAAAACAATGTTTCTGGTGACTAGATTTTCTCTTATTTTTCCTAAGGACGATAAATTTGGTTTTGCCTACATTGACCTTCATCATGATATTTTCTGTAAAATGTTTCAGTACGTCAAGCTGTGTTTGGAGGTCTTCTGGAGTTTCTGCTACAAGCACTAAATCATCTGCATATAACAAAGTGTGTACTACATGAGCACCAAAACTAATTCATTTTGCCTTGGAACTAATGGCTGTATTTAAGTCATTTGAAAATAATGCAAAAAGCATTGGACTCTGGAGACAACCCTGTCTGACCCCCCGAGAGCAACTGAAAACGTTTGTAAGGCCATCGTTGGCACGTGCATAAGATTTGACTTTAGCATACAATGTAGAGTCTATTTTGTGAAATTTACCAATAATTCTCTTGGCTATCAACTTTTTCATCAACAAGGAATGGTGAACAGAGGAACAAGTTATTTCGCTATTCAAATATACTTTTAACTAATCTATAGAACCTAAGTTTTCTATAGAACCTAAGTAGATAAAGCAATCTACCAATGCTTGGCGTGTACACTCGCTCCATTTTGTTGCGAAGAGAGCTTTCACTTTAGATTTCGTATAATTTTTCCCCTGAGATGGCCTTAACTTCAGTTGATCATTAAATAGGAAGCCTAAATCAACGGTTTTCAAAATGAACTCTATCGTTCCTCTGCAATCCAATTTTTCAAGCTTTCTCTGCTAAGCTACTTTCACCCATTGTTGCCAATCGGCGCAAGTAAGTTACAATGTGAGTCAGCATATTCATTGTTGTCACTGTTATTTCACATAAGCACCGCCGAAAATTAACAGTTGCACTTCACGCCCAATGACATTTTGCAAAACTTGAGATAAAATTTCTCTACCGGGTGAGTCAATAAAAACGATCCCCGTTTGAAAAATACTGCTCCCTGAATATCAAAGCAATAACAATGCAGACTGTCTTGTTTCATTGCCAATATGTTCAATCACATTCAGTAATGTACCTGGCTTCAATGGGTCATTCCTTCCCATTGATATGGGAGATGTTTTGCAGAAAATACCCTTTTAAATACCTGCAAGATATGTGAAAACGGCGAGCAAAAACGACCTTTATTTTCGTTCCTAGCAGTGGCGGCGCTAGCCACCGTGAACTGGGGCAGAGGGGGGGGGTAATTAATGATGGGGGTCCAAGGGCAGAGCCTCCGGAAAGGTTTTTGAGACCACGCCCTTTAGATCTAGGAAATTTTTGAAAATATACCGGGTGTCCCATAAAAAAGTACGTACTCCTGTTTGAAAAATCACCAAACATTGAATATCATTTTTTTAGTTGATTTATCAAAGACCCAAAAATATTCATAGATGATAAAATGATTGCTTTTGATACAGCAAGGTAGAGAAATTATACGTTGAAAAACCTCACTTTGAGCTATAATTTTGAAGCAAAATACTCAATCTTGAGTAAGAGTCATAATTTTCAAGTAATTCATGACCAAACTAGAAGTTTTACATGCACAAAGAAATTGATCTGGCAATCATCAATGCTTTCTTGCAGTATGATTCAAAACCAGGTAGCCCTAAAAAGAGCTAAATTCGCTAATTTTGAAACCAATTACAAGAATAACTATACATTGGATAATAATTTGGTCCAATTATCTACTTGACAAAAAAAGAAAATTGAAGATCGGCTGTGTAATCAAATTTTGGTGATTTTTCAAACGGGAGTTTTCCTGGGTCACCCAGTAAATACGCCCTTTCTAGATAGAAAACGACAGATGAAATCACTGATGTGCATGTGAGAAATTTCACTGCAGCGTTTTTTTGTTGCGTTGTGAGATTTTGTTTCCTAAATCTTTCAGTTGATCCCGTGTCTTGAACGACAAGTTGTAATTCGGTAATTTTGTTTTGGTGACCATTGTTTTTAAGACACGCGCAATTATCTAACTTTAAAAACTAACATTGTTACCTCAAATATTTCGCTGCCCATCGGCAGCCTCATCAGTATTACAAATAGAGTATTACAAATAGTAACACTTAAAATAAGTCATATAAGAATGTATTGGAAATATATATTTCTAATGATGATATACTAATATACCGGGGGAGCCAGAAAAAAGTTCCCACTTTTGAAAATTTATAGCATCAAGAGTACTAGATGGATTGAAATGAATCAATATTTGCTTCACAGCCAAAAGATCAAAAAATGTTTCTGATTTTTCTCGCCTTGTTACAAGCATTGGAAAAATTGGTAACTTCAAATTTATAAAAACTTTGTGGTTTTTAAGACTGAAAAATGGCTGAAAAGGCCTAAAATACAAGATCAAATCATAAAAGACTCCTCACTCAGAACAACAGAGAAAAAAACAATATCTCATGGGTGAGAGATATCATCTGCAGATCTATTGCCATGGGATTGAAAATCTTTAGTATCTGTTTGAGAATCTATGTCTCATTACTCTTGAGAGAGGTGAAACGCCCCTGTGTATTGTTCTGTGTGAGGAGATTTGATAACGATTTGATCAAGTGCTTTAGGCCCTTTTTCAGTCATTTTGACGACATGAAATGTTTGTAAGGTTGAATTTACCTATAAATATATATATATATATATATATATATTTGCAGTGCTTAAAAGAAGACAAGAAAGATCATGAAAATACTTTGATCTTTTGGCTTTTAACTAGAATTTGAATCATTCAAAATCCATGCAGTACTTGTGGTGCTACAAATTTTTGAAAGTGGGAACTTTTTTCTGGCTCAACCAGTATATATTAGATCTTGAACACAAGTGCCAAAATAAGCATAGGGCTCAAATCTTTCAAATCTTTAAAGGACATGTCCGGGGTTGGTATGATTGATGATAAAATACAAGATAATACTGCTATGAATGATGTATGATACTTTTTTTCCACTATTTTTCGCCTTCCCCTTGTGAAATTACGTAGTCAAATAAGCTATTTGAGCGAAGTGATGTCATATCTTGCAAACGAAAACGAGGCTGTGCGATTGTCATTTCGCTTCTTTATCGCTTCTAGCCTCTTTATCGTGTACTCATGCATTGAAAATGGCACAAGAACACGATCAAGAGGCTTGCAACAGTAAAGAGGTGAAAAACAACCACACAGCCTCGTTTTTGTTTGCGTGATATTAAGTCATTTCGCTCAAATTACTTATTTGAGTACGTAATTTCAATAGGCAAAAAAAAGTGGAAAAAAGTATCATACCTCATTCATAGCAGTATTATCTTGTATTTTATCATCAATCATACCAACCCCGGACTTGTCCTTTAAAAAGGAGGGTGTAAAATTCTATTCCATTTTTCTTTGAATTGAATGTCTTGAAAGGAAATTTTAGTACTTCGCTGTAAATCTGCCGTGGAAATCTTTTGATATCTTGCTTTTTTCAAAATGGCGGCAATTTTCATGATTTTTGAAAACAGGCGGGCTACAATAATGCGCATGCGTTATGCGTTAGATCGAAACTAACCTAAGTTCCCCCCAGGTTTGTGCTCACACGACATTTTCCACAACTAACCCAGGTTTGACCCAGGGCGAACCCACCTCCTGAGGTGGGTTAGTTTAACCCGGGGCGACCCCAGGTTAGCCATGTTCACACCACAAAAATCTAACCTATGTTAGTTTAATCCAGGTTTGCCCCGAGTTAGTTTGTGTCGTGTGAACAGGGCTTAAGTGATCAAGATGACATGAGCCCAATGTTGCCAAAATATGTAATCTGAAAGAAGTCCGCCTGTAACGTTAAGCCTCTCCTAATATCTAGCTAAGTGATCAAGATGACAATGAGCTACAAATCTTAACAGAAAAGAAAGGCTAAAAAGATGAAAAAGAGTTGGTAAAATGACAAAGATACAAAAAGATTTCAGAACTATGAGATCATATTTAGCATTAGGTGACCAAGAAAGCGAGTTTAAAGACTGAACACAGACCTACCCCTGCCTTATAGCTTTTATGAAATTTTGAACGAATTACCACATTTTCAAAAAAAGGAGGGTGTATTAATCCCCCCCCCCCCCCGCCCCATACATACCTGTTGTTGCTCCGCCACTGCTTCCTAGCAATAAAAAAAAACTTACATGTGTTCATGTATTCTGTCCTCTTGGGAGAATGGAATCCGCCCGAATGAGTTATTCATGCCAGGTGGGAAGACATTTTCATCCTCCCAAGAGAATAGCACGTGCTAAAGCATTTCAAGTCATTGTTGTCGGGTGAAAATATGTGGGAAAGTTGCTCGTTGCGCATTTTTTTCTCGAAGGGACTTTCTCTAGAAAATCCCTTGTAAAATCTGAACAGAGTGACTGATTTCAGTGAGGAAAAATTCTAAAGATAATTGAACATATTGCCTATTCAACAAGATATTGCAGGGTTCAATTCTTGGGCCGCTATTGTTTAATATATATATAATGATCTTATATTTTGCATTGAGAAATCAGAAATATGCAATTTTGCTGATGACAATACATTTTTAGAAGTTGATATTGAAAATGTTCTTAAATGGTTCTTAAATGGTCCGCATGGTGGCAAATCCTGGAAAATTTCAAGTGACGTTCATTGGGCTACCAAAAAGTGCAAACATCTGTATTGAAGTTGATGATCTGGTTTTAGTCCCAAAAGATGATGTGAAACTTCTTGGAATTACCATTGACTCTGAACTGAAGTTTACAGATCATGTCAAGTCCTTGTGTATCAAAACAAGTAGAAAAGTAACTGCATTCTCTAGAGTGGCAAGACTACTTGACTTCGAGAAAGCAAGGCTGCTATACAATGCTTTTAAACTGTCAAACCTAAGCTATTGTCCGTTAATTTGGATGTTTTGTGGAAAAACCGCCAACAGAGAGATAAACAAAATCCAAAAACATGCTCTACGTATACTTTTCAACGATTACGAAGCCTCATTCGAAGAGCTTCTACAAAGGAACAATGAGCAGACAGTCCATGTAAAAACCCCCATAAGCTAATGACTGACGTCTATAAGTCTTTAAATTGCCAAAATCCAACATTCATGTGCGATCTGTTCATAAGAAAGGAAGTGACTTACGACCTTAGAGCAAAAGCTATATTTCAGCTACCAAAAGCTAGAGCTGTTTTAAACGGCTTAAATTCAATTGTCTTCAGAGGCAGTATTCTTTGTATGTATGTATGTATGTATGTATGTATGTATGTATGTATGTATGTATGTATGTATGTATGTATGTATGTATGTATGTATGTATGTATGTATGTATGTATGTATGTATGTATGTATGTATGTATGTATGTATGTATGTATGTATGTATGTATGTATGTATGTATGTATGTATGTATTATGAATATTTTAAAAGGATATGTACATTTCAGCTTAATAAAAAACTGCTATCAACATGTGTCCTTTTAGACCTAAATAAAGACATTCAATGAACAAGTAAATAAGTAGAGATACACTAACAATTCAATCCAAGCTTATAAAATGTCATGCGATGTAAAATTTACTTGGAACGCTTTGGAACGCTTTACCTGATGAGATAAGGTCAAGCCAATCTATACTTCGTTCAAAATTCAAGTAAAAAAATGGAATGGAGACAGTTGTAATTGTAATATCTGTAAGTAGCTGAAATTGTAAATATTGTATTTTGTAAATAGTTGGTTTGAATTAGTTACCCTATTCTTAGAGTAAACTATACTGTGTATCCAACTTTAAATAAATTCTTTATTATTTATTATTATTATTATTGCAAAATATCATTGCTGATGTGTTTAGAGAGCGGTATCCTTTCTTTTTACATTCCATTAACAACTTACAAAATGAATTACTAGTTACACTACATACAAAATACTATATCCTACTATTAAAACAATAACATAAGGAGCGACAAACAATGACTATCCCATGGCACAGAATCCTTTCAAACGCAGATTGTTTTTACTGACTCACCCGCAATATCACTATCGACAGCGTAGTTTACAGAGAAAGATTATCTTGATTCGTTACTAAAAAATATGGAATTCAGAAGGAAATATTGTATTGGAGTATGAAATTGCCATGGAAAATCTGCCAAACCTGATTAAATGATGCAAAGTGAAGGGAGAAATGAACTAAATCCTTTTTCGCATTTGCAAACAAGAAACTAAATTTTACTATTCAGGGATATCTTAGGTTGTGTACTATATATGCTGCTTTCAATAAACGCTGCTCTGTAGGTTATGGCATTTGAAATAGCCTTTATTACCATTTCAATTCAAAGAGACAGCATTTACCTGAGTGGAGGTATTGAATTGAGGCAAGGGGTTAACTGAAGGAAGGTACACTTACGTCTTTAGTTTTTCTGTTAAACCAGTGGGAGATGTCAGTACCACCAGCAGCAACAATGGGCTTCAAGAGGACATCACCTGATAAACAAGTAAACAAAAATTGAAAAATTCCTGTTTAGAGTACTAGACACAGCTGGAATCTCGTTGGAGACAGCAAGGTTTTGAGATAATTGAAGCCCTAGGGTGCCGGTGTTGGTAAGCGGACGCTAAAGGAGATCAAAATATCTTCATAAGAACAATAAATCACAAACAAAAACAAACATTACCAAATGAATGGACAGGTATTTGTGGATATTTTTCTCAACGTGGTTTTTCAGGCTGACCTTGGCAGTAGGTTTCGTACAGAGGCGGTAGTTTTCGGGCATATTTCATATATTCAATTACCGGGAGGGTACCCCTTCAGCGCAACTGCGCATTTTCAAGGGACCCTCCCATAAGGTAAAAGTAAACTTGATTTACAAAATTAATATCAAAAACTACCCGGTGTCCCAAAAAAGTAATCCCGTTTGAAAAATCACCAACATTTGATAACATAACCGATCTTCAATTTTCTTTTTTGTCAAGTAGATCAAAGATCAAATTATTTTCCAAAATATAGCAGATTTTTTAATTGCTTTAAAAATTAGCAAATTTAGCTCTTTTGTGGTTACCTGGTTTTGAACCATACTGCAAAAAAATCACTGATGATTGCCAGATCCATTGTTTTGTGCATGTACAGCTTTTAATTTGGTCATGAATCACAGAAAGAAATGCGCACTATCATTGGAGATTTAAATGATCATATGAAATCTGTAAATTTTGACTCTTAGGCACGATTGAGTATTTTGCTTAAAACTACAGCTCAAAATAAGGGTTTTCAAACTGTAATTGTTCTACTTTGTTGTATGAAAAAGCAAACATTTTATAATCTAGAATTATTTTTGGATCCTTGACAAAACAAGTGAAAAAGAAAATTATATCAAAGGTTTGATAATTAATTTCTGTGATATCTCAAACGGGAGTATATTTTTGGGACCACGGTAGATGTACAGGATGACATTCCAGTCGCTAATCTTGAGCTTCGGTGCATAGAGGTGAAGCCAGTCCAGGCTTAGCCCTTTTTGAAGGTTTCGTAGCGCAGTGGTGTAATCCTCTGACTTTGCAGCCAGAACGGTCAAGCGAAGTGGGCTCCATAGCCGGTATGACCCCACCACTTGAGCGTCATGAATGACAAGGGTTCGCGGACTCAATTAGGTCTGCTCTATTTCTGCGATTCCAGCGCTTGGCACTGAAAAACGCAACTTCACCTTCACCTTCCATTGTTTCTTGGTACTGACAACCATGTGATCATGTAGAAGTCTTCGATAGGTTAGAAGACGTTTTCAAGTATTTAGAGTATGAGGGAAAAGATATAATCTTATTAGGTGACACAAATAGTGACCTCTGCTCTGCTTTGAATCCCTTAGAATGCCCAAATTCGGAAGTTCCTAATTGTACTAAATACATGTTGGATTTATAGAACTCTTTTGGGCTGAAGCAACTTATCACCGAACCTACCAGAGAGAATATCGATACTGCCACTATATTCACAGGGAAACTAGGAAATAACAGTTGTTAAAAGTAGAAATTGTCTTTCGAAAAAATTCTTGATCAGAAAATTGTCTTTCTTTGTCCCCTGTGCTTGTTCGTGGTCAGTTTTGTACCTTACTCCCTTGTGTTCATTTTATAAGAGACCTTGCCGAACTTGACTGTTCTGCTATTGTATACATTAATTTCCCCTCTGTGTTGTTGCCTCAAGCCTTGCAGAAAGACACATAAAGTGTTTTGTTTGCACGAAGCCTTATCATAAATCAACAAACTACGATGTATACCACTACAAGTCAAATACCTACTTTTACCTACTAGTACGTGGGGTTTAGGAAATGCGACAGTGGCTGGAGTAAAGGCAAAATGTGGAGGGTGGCTGATACTTAAACCGATCGTGTTCTTTCATACTTAATGAAAGGCCATACTTAATGGCAAAAACACTCACACAGAACGAATTCTTCCATACTTAATGGAAGGCCATACTTAATGGCAAAAACACTCGCCCTGAACGAATTCTTCCATACTTAATGGAAGGCCATACTTAATGGCAAACAACAAATGACAGCCTTACTCCATACTTAATGAAGCACCCCATACTTAATGGAGACCATACTTAGTGGTAGGCAAGGTCCTGGAATTAAGAGCTCTATTACGGCCTAAATATCTTTTAATATAATACATATACTAATCATAAGTAGTATCAGCCACCACTCCAAACTTGTGGGCATGTTTTAGAAGTTGAAAGTATCTTTGTCGAATGGGGTTGAGAGTGATGAAAACAATTCACTCGCTGCCAATACTGTCGCATTTCAGTTTGCAGCAAATGTTTTTGGTGACTCAATAACCAGTGATTTTACGAGGGATGGGAGGGTGGGTGTTTTCTGACTGATTGAAACATGGGAAAAGATGCTCATTTCGGTAAATTGAACAGTTTTATATATCACACTATCCAGTTCGTAGATCTACCCAAATTTGGTAAATCCTCTTATCACACACTGAGTTAGACTTGTAACGAGAACTTTTCATTGGCTCACTTATTTCCAAGTCTGACAGGTTCTAGAGGTCTGACACGCGCAAAGGCTGTTGGTATGGTTGAACTCTGCGCATAAACATTGTTCGTGATAAAAGCAGTCCGCAAAATTTATGAGGTGTCAATGTCCGGTCGGTATTATCTTCAGTCAACCTTTTTCGCACTTTTGACCTCACGCTAATCTTTATTTCTACCAACGCGAAGCTTAACTTATTCCTTTACTGCGACCTTTGAATGCTAACATGCAGCTCCGAAATGCCGTAAAATCAGAACTTCCTTGTATTACTGAGTCTGACGAAAAGCTTATAACATGCATGTGACAATACTTTCAAGACTGAAGCACAACACTTTAGGGAAATTGCAGTACCGACTAGTATTAAATGGGGCCAACTACTATTATCTCCTGTGTAGTGAATTGATTCAGAAAGTAGAAAAACGAGGGGTCAATTAACCTAATTCATATCTGTGCTATGAATCTGAAACAGCGGCGGGTCAGCCAATGCAGTGCTTGTGTAGTCTAATCAGTTGTCTTCTTTAATTGAGAAGCATGCCCACTTAAGAGAGCGTAGAGCTACTGAGCGTTTCACCCCTGATCTGAAGCAGCTTTTCAGGACACGAGACAAATTGAAGGTTGCTGGAGTAAAGGCAAGATCTGAACTAATTATACAAATGCGATGCAAGGTCAATAATTTGAATTCTAAAATGAAAAAAGACTATTTTTCAAATGAGATTCAGTCTTTTGCTGGGGACACCAAGGGAACTTGGAAGAATATAAACCAGTTGGTGAATAAGAGGTCCAAAACTATTGAAATCTTGTCACTTAAAGATTGCGAGGACACAATTTCTAAACCTCAGGAAGTAGCAGACACCACGAATAAATTTTTCTGCAATGTTGGCAAGGACCTTAGCTAACTCAATGAAAAAGCTAGACTCTGTTCAGTATTCTGCTGCTTTGGCTGTAACAGGAACATGGAGGGGAGCATCCCGAGAGAAGCTGTACGCAGAGCTTGGCTGGGAGTCACTAAGTTCCCAAAGATGGAGTAGACAGCTTACCTTGTTCTATACGTTCTCAAATGATCTTAGCCCTGAGTATACAGTAGATCCAATACCCCCTCTTCATCATTCGCAGTACAGTCTACGCGACTAGGATGTCATAGAGCGATTAAAGGCAAAGACAGAAAAATTCAAGTCTAGCTTCTATTCTAACTGTTTATCCGAATGGAACAAGCTTGAGCCTGAATTGAGACTTGCACCTTCTGTTGATGTGTTTAAGAAAAATATCATATCAATAATCCGCTCCCCTGCAAAATCTGTCTTTGGAATTCACGATCCAAAAGGATTATCCTATCTCACTCAACTTAGGTTTGGTCTCAGCAAGTTGAATTTCCACAAATTCAAGAATAATTTTAGGGATACTTTAAACCCAATATGCCCAACAAACGATGGCATTGATGATACGGATCACTATTTGTTGCTCTGCCCTTCTCTTGATGTTCAACGGCAAAATCTTCTCGCTAGAATTGCTGAATTACTACGACCATATGTGCAAATCACCGATCTTCCAAATCATGCTCTGACGCAACTTTTAATAGATGGTGATCAAGACCTTTCTAATGACTTGAACAGAAATATACTCAAATTGACATTACGTTTCATTCACGAAACTAGTCGGTTTGACTAAGATCCTCTGTAACTTCAGTACCAAGAAACCACTAAATCCCTTAACTTAAATTATCCGTTTCTTTGTAAGTTCTGTTTAACATTAGATGCCGGGCATAGTTTGCGACCTCAAACCAATGAAGAGCTGCGCTCGTGACTTTTTCAAATTTCATCACAAACCTGACATGGCATCTAATGTTAAGCAGAATCTAATACAGCATCCAATAGGTTTCAATCGTTCGTAGTGTACCTAATTGTATGTAGTTTAACGTTGCGTGTCTTTTCTATAGGCCATTTGGTAGTCATTGTCCTTCGCTCCCCTTGGCATCGTCCCTGTAGTGTTGTATAGTATTACGAAGGTATAGTAGAATGTAAGATTTATTGTAATATTTTATATGTATAAAAAAAGAACCCTAGCGAAATCAGACCCACAAAGAATAATAATTATAATTATAATTATAATTTTTATATAGCGCCAAAATCTATAAAGGCGGATTTACACTAGACGAATATATTCGCGCGAAGCGAATTTTTCGATCCGAATTTTTCGCCTTGAATATTTCTTTTGATTTCCACTATGCGAAATTTTAGAGCCAAAACAAGGAAAACATGGCGGCTGTTAAAACCAAATTATGCTACATAAGATAAGATAAAGTTATTTAACAGCTTGCGTCTAATCTTTAGGGGCAAAGAAGCGAAAGCCACATCGGCCTACCGTTGTTATTTTATCATCCAAATCGTCATGTGCAATGTCTACTTGTGATTCTCCTGTCTCGGCTGACAATGACCGACCATCATGGTCCTGCTCTTGTTGCACAGCAGCAAGGTAAGCAGATATCATATCTGCATTTGCTGGGTTCTGCAGCAAGCTCTGTAGTATTGTATTTATATCCCTTTTGGCCTTCTTTCATATGCAATATATTCTTGTGAAGAAGGCTAGGCCCTTGTCCAAGCAAACAATTCGCAATGTCCTTATTGCTGTTTTAAAAAGGTGTTCTGCGATTTCGAAGTGAATTCTCAAAAAAAGGGTTCTGCGCAAACTTTTCTGCGCATATGCATCGAAAAATTCGCTTCGCACGAATTTATTCGCCTAGTGTAAATCCGCCTTTAGATATATATTCTTTAGCGCTGTACAGTACCTAAGTTTAAAAAGTGTCCATACACATGTAAAAAGTTCCAAAATTAATCACAGTTCAAAAGCAATAGAAAATAAAAATGTTTTTAATCTAGATTTAAAAGTATTAAAGCTCTGCGAGTTACGAATGTTTTAAGGTAAGCGATTCCATAATATAGAATATAGCAGTAGCAACTGGAAATGCTCCGTCTCCAAATATTTTGTATTCTGTTCCAGGAATGTTTAGCTTTAAAGATGCATTTGACCTGAGAGAATATCTTCGTTGTGCTTGCATCGAAAACATACTCGTTATGTAAGATGGCACCATGTTATTCAGCGCTTTGTATGTTAGCAAAAATATCTTGAATTCAATTCAATTCTTTGTTGCACACGTAGCCAGTGCAGTTCCTTTAACGCGGGAGTGATATGATCATACTTTTTTATTCCAGTTATTATCCTTGCGGCTGCATTCTGTACGCGTTAAGGCTCCTGCATTTGGCAATCTGGCAGACCGTATAGTAGGCTATTGCAGCAATCAAGCTTATTTGCAATGAATGCATGAACCATTTCAGCGTCACCAATCTTTATAGAATGCATGTTCAATTTACCTAAGTTGTGCTTTGACCCTACCATCATGAACTCCGTTTTTTCTATCATTTATTTTTAGCTTATTGGTAAGCATCCATTTCCTAACATCGAATATACAAGCCAGAATTGACTCGAGTGCGTCATCTTGTGAGACCTCATCGGTGGGTTTGAATCATAGGTATATTTGATGGTCATCTGCGTACCCATGCGCATTTGGGAGATGCTTTGCTACTACATCAAACAGTAAATTTGCGTGGATAAGGAATAGGATTGGGCCCAAGCAGGATCCTTGAGGGACACCGCATTCAAGTTTAGTCCTTTCAGATAGCTTCCCTTTGATTTGTACACACTGATATCGGTTGCTTACGTATGATTGCACCCACTGTAATGCTGTTCCACAAAGCCCTACTTTTTTCTTTAGAGTATCCAGGAGAATGGCATGATCAATTTTGCCAAAGGCCGCACTAAGATCGAACATCGCTAACAATGCAACTTTCTGGGTATCCATATCAAGGAGAATGTCTGATATTACTTTCAGCAGTGCAGTTTCCATACTATGATACTCTTTATGCACTGACTGGAGAGCTGGTAAAGGACAATGTAGATTCATATGCGATGAGATTTGCTTTGCCAAAGCCCGATCTGCTATCTTAGAAATGCACGATAGATTGCTAACTGGTCTGAAATTTGGGGAAATAAAATCCAAACCAACTTTTTCAATAGTGGTATCATAAATGTCTCCTTCCGCGTTTCGGCGAAGGAACCACTTTGCAGGAATAAATTAATTATGTGAGTTATGATAGGTAAGAGAACATCTAAGCATACTTTGATTATCCATGTTGGTAGTGGATCTACGAAACATTGTCTGTTTGGGGATTTAATGATAAGTTCCCTCACTTGTTATTCTGAAAGAATCTCGAAATTTGAGAACTCCTTTCTTGGCTTATAAGTTGACAAGCAATCGGAAGTTATTGCATCTGTTTCAATGCTGTAGAGCTCTTCCCTGATTGACTTAATTTTGGTGACATAAAAGTTGCTAAATTCATTAGCAAGCTCAGCTATGGATGTAGCTGTTGGATATTCAATCTTCTCTTTAGGCTTGGAGACTGAGTCGATAAAAGAGAAGAGTTTCCTTTGGTCACCACGGCATTATTCAATTTTGTCAGCGTAAAAATTCCGTCTTGCAATGTTTAGCTGAAGTGTGAACACATTTCTCTTGGATTTGACTATGAATTTATCATGATCATTTTTTCATTTTCGCTATTGCTTTTCGGCGTTTCTTCTAGCTGCCTTTGCTTCCTTTACAATACTATTTAACCACGGCAGGACTGGTCTCACTACAGTTAATCGTGTTCTTAGAGGAGCAGGTTTGCCTAAAATTGATACAAGATGGCTGTTATACATTTGCACAAGATGATCTAAACTTCTATTTTGGTTGTTGCCTTATCCTAGTGGTGATGATTTGATGTCAGTTTTGAACTGTTTCATGTCCATCTTCCTTAACTCCCTATGAGAAAATTTGCTTTGCTCCAACAATGGTTTTGGGGACATTGCACAAATGAATGGTCTGAAATGAAATGTGTTTGCTTGGGCGAATTAACGATAATTCTATCCTACTAACAATTAGATGCAGTGTATGGTTTGATTCATGTGTTCGCTCTTGAACATGTTGTTCTAGACCCAAACTTTCTAAGAACTCCATAAATTTTGATGCACATGGATCATCCTGGATATCTACATGAATGTTAAAGTCACCAGAAATTAGGAGTGACTCTGTACACAAGATCAGTTGCTGTAAGTACTTTGAAATCTCCAACAGAAAAACATTGAATGGGACAGGATGGTTAATAGAGGATGGTGGCCTGTAGACCGTCTTCTGAGAAATCCCTCTTCTAAATGGTGATTATAGTGAAAGAAAACCTGGTTTCAATTTTTCTTTTACCACTGAAGAAGTTATAAAAGCATGTTCCAAGACTAAAAATTCAAATGGATCTGGCACTGATCGCATTTCTGTTCACTTTCTTGAAATAGGTATTAACAAATTTGCTCCTTCGCTTGCCCAACTCTTCGCATTGTCTCTGCCCGTCGGCTGCTTCCCTGACCACTGGAAAACTGCTAACAGAGCCCCGATTTTTAAGCAAGGCTCAAAAGATAACAGGTCGAATCATAGGCCGATATCGGTACTACCTGTTATCTCTTTTTTTTGTATATTCAATCTAAAAAATTTACATGACAGATTACTACCTACACTACTTAATCTACTTTACAACACTACGACTACGATACCAAGAGGAGCAAAATACTATGTCAACCCCGAGGCCTTAAAAAGAAGAAAAAAATTGAAAAAGTACATTTATATAAACCAGACAAACAGAGCTACAAGCTAAGGCATCTTGCAACCAAACAATTTCGAGTGAAGATTTGCAAGGTTTAGAACCAAGAAAGGCAATGTAAAATCTATTATTTGGTTGCAAGCTTCCTTCAGACACATAATTGCAGAAAGAAAACAAACAAACAAACAAACAAACAAACAAACAAGCAAACAAACAAACAGACAAAAACAAAACAAATTACTAAAAACAGACACATACAGAAGGGATTTGGGTGCTCTATTCAGGGATTCCAGTAACCTTCAACCAAATCGTTCCGTGTCAGAAATGTACTTAATTGTTAAATTTAAGATTAATTTGTTGGCTTCCAAGGGCAAATTTCTGTTTCCGTACAGAAGAAGTTGCAACATATTGATATCTGAACCCTCAGAATATCCATAAGCTCCGAGTACATCATTGACACCAGCGAGAAGACTGCATCTATGCTCTCTGAAAGAATTGCAGAGCAGCAAGAAATGCTCCGTTTCCTCTATGCCATCGTTTACTGGACACATTGGTTTGATTGTATCTTTAAAATTATGTTTAAATTTGTGGAAATTGAGTTTGCTTAGCCCCACCCTTAACTGTGTTAAACATGCAGTCCCTTTTGGGTTATGAATACCATATACAGAATTAGCAGGAGGCCTAATTTGAGAAAAAAAATTTTTCCTAAAGACGCTAACAGAGGGGGATTCTCTTATTTCGGGATAAGCTTATTCCATTCAGTCAAAGAGTCAGGGTAGAAACTAGATTTAAATTTGTCTGTTCTTGCCTTTATTTGCCCTACTACTGGCAGATTCCGAAAAAAGTAGTTATTTTCATGCAATGGTGGAATAGGGTCCCTTGTATAATCAGGGGTCAAATTATTGACAAATTTATAAAAAATAATAAGACGTCTACTCCATCTTCTTGAGCTCAACGATTCCCATCCAAGTTCATTGTACAACCTTCCCCGAGAAGTTCCTCTCCAAGTTCCTGTCACTGCTAGGGCAGCAGAATATTGAACAGATTCAAGTTTTTCCATCATGTAATTTTCAGAACCATCCATCCCATGTGGTACATGATAAATTACACCGCCGTAATCTAGGTGGGGTCGAACATACAATTTATACAACTCATTCAATGTATTTCTAGGGAGATATTTGGACATGAACTTCACCATTCCAATCGCTTTTCTTGCCTTGTTTATGGCTGTTTGTATATGAGCTGAGAAAGAAAGTTTAGAATCTAGTATGATGACTAAATGTTTATGTTGATCAACTGTCGACACGGGTGACGCATTAAAGAGGATCACGGGATGGTTAGTTTTTATCTTTTTCTTTGAAAAGACTAATTCAACTGCTTGCTTTCGGGTGTCTGGATTGAAGGACATTCTCCAGTCGTGTGCCCATAATGCAATATGACTTAGGTCATGGTTCATGTCGCTAGCAGCTAAATTAGGGTCTTGTACGATTGTAAAGAGTGATGTGTCATCTGCAAACAGTTTCACATTACATTTCAAATTCTTTGTCAGATCATTTAAGTATATCAAGAAAAGCAAAGGGCCCAAAATCGATCCTTGCGGTACACCAGCAGAAATGTTCCCCCAGATCTTTCAACTACTTTAAACTCTGCTTTAGATAAATACGACAACGTAATTGTAATGGGAGATATCAATATTGATACCCTAAACAGACAGGATGCTGGGCACAGTAAGTTAGCTTCCTTTTGTGATGTCTTTGGGCTATCAAATTTAGTGACAGCCAAAACTTGTTTTACAAAAAGCAATAGTTCTTCCATTGATGTCAACCTTACAAATCGGCCGAGATGCTTTCAAAAAACTTCCGTCTTTGAGACTGGCATAAGTGACTATCATGGTCTTGTCGTGACGGTTATGAAGTCGCATCTCCCAAGACTTAAGCCTAAGGTAATCAAGTATCGCAGCTACAAAAAATTTAGTGCCGACAATTTCCTGTCAGATGTAAAACTGGCAAATTTTGGTACTTCTAAGGATCCAGAACAAGCTTATGATAATATTGTCTGCACTTTTCGAAAACTAGTCGACAAACATGCCCCTCTAAAAACGAAAATGCTACGAGGAAATAGTGCTCCTTTCATGACTCGTGAACTAAAAAAGGGAATTTATACCAGAACGAGACTAAAGAAGAAACGTAACCAAAATCCTACAGAAGAAAATGAACTTAGATTTAAAAGACAAAGAAATAAATGTGTTTCCTTGAGAAAAAAGGCAATTAAGAAGCACTTCAAACAAGCAACAGAAAATGGACTGGTATCGAATCGTGCTTTCTGGAACCTTGTCAAGCCTTTCCTCTCTAACAAAGGAGGCTTGGCGGGTAGTGATATCTCCTTAGTTAAAAATAATGCAATCATTACTGAAGACAGAGAACTAACGGAGATATTTAACGATCACTACATCAACATTGTAGAAAAATCTAGCGGTGTAAAACCTTGCAACATTGCAGATACGGTTGCAACTGATCATGATCGGCAAATCATTAAGTTGATTCTTGAAGAATACAAAAACCATCCAAGTATTTTAGCTATCATTCAAAATCCTGAAATAAATTTCAATTCATTTTCCTTTCACGAAGTAGAAGATTGTCAAGTCAGGGAACAACTAAAGTCTTTAGACCGTAGGAAATCAACGGGTGAAGATCAAATACCACCAAAACTGGTTTTGTTAGCTGCAGACGAGCTTGCACTCCCGTTAACAGATGCAATTAATTGCAGTATACGAAACTATAGGTTTCCAAATAATGGAAAACGTGCCGCTGTCTGTCCTTTAGATAAAGGAGAGGCAAATCGTACAGTTGAACGAAACTTTCGTCCTGTCAGTATTCTCAATGTTTCCTCCAAAATCTATGAAAAAATTTTGAAAAATCAACTTATCCCATACCTAGATGAAACACTTTCCCTTTTCATTGCTGCTTACAGAAAATCATATGGCACACAACATGTCCTAATAAGAATGCTTGAAGAATGGAGATTTAAGCTCGATAACGATAATATTGTAGGGGCTGTCCTATGGATTTGTCAAAAGCATTTGATTGTATTCCACACGATTTACTCATAGCCAAACTACATGCCTATGGCTTAGATGAAAATGCTCTCGTCCTTATTTACTCTTACCTAAAACGGCGGAAACAGTCTGTGAGAATCAATAATAAGTATAGTTCTTTTCAAACTATTTTATCAGGTGTTCCTCAAGGCTCTGTTTTGGGCCCCATTTTATTCAATTTTTATATAAACGATCTTTTTCTGTTTATCAAACGAGCGACGTTACATAATTATGCTGATGATAACACTCTAGCTTATTTTTCCAAGACTCTACCAAATTTGATTGAGGTGCTGGAAGAAGAAGCTGGAGTTGCTTTGACTTGGCTAAAACAAAATCAAACGATAGCTAATGCAGACAAATTCCATGCACTTGTTATTAGAAAGGATCGAACGAATACAAGTGGAGAAAATTTCAACATCCAAGGAAAAATAATCAAATCGGAAGGAACGGTTAAATTGCTAGGTATTCAACTAGATCATAAACTGAACTTTGAACAGCATATCTCTGAAATTTGCAGAAAAGCCGCATCACAACTCAATGTTTTAAAAAGACTGAAACAATATATTGGCTTTAATGAAAAGAAGATTCTTGTCCAGAGCTTTGTATATTCAAATTTTGATTATTGCCCTCTAGTATGGTACTTCTCATCAGCTAAATATGTACAAAAAATTGAGAAGATTCAAGAACGTGCCCTTAGATTTTTACACAATGATCACCTTAGTTCATATAGCGACTTACTTTCCAAATCAGATAGGTGTACTATGCATGTTTCCCGTCTAAGAGTTCTCTGCATAGAAGTTTTTAAGACTTTAAACAATTTAAATCCCTCTTTCATGCACGATATTTTCAAAATAAAATCTTCCAAGTACTCATTACGTAACTCCAATGACTTACAGCATTATAGACCAAATCAAGTCACCTTTGGGTCCAACAGCCTTCGATCATTGGGACCTCAGATCTGGAATACACTGCCAAATGAAATGAAATCGGCCGAAAACCTAAATAGTTTTAAAAATATGATAAAGAAGTGGGACGGCCCAGACTGTAAATGTAGTGCCTGTCAATACGTATCAATGAACTAGTTTTCTTTAGTTTTCTATATTTAGTTAGATTATCAAAATACTGTAAAAATATTTATTTATGTGCTTATATATATCCATCGATTTAGATTAGTTTACTTTGTACATTTGTATATAGTAAGCTAGAGTATGTACATAATCGATGTAAAATAATTTGACAAACAAACAAGGTGGAAGCCTGACCGTTCAAGACAGTCCTCTGTTTTCTATTTGACAAGAAACTCTTAACCCTAATCCTACCGGGCTTTTTTTGATCTAATATAGCCGGGGGGGGGGGGGTGCTTTCCACCCCCCTCTATAAATAGCCGTAGACTAATGGGAAATCATTGGAACTTGGCAAGGGCGTAGTCCTAACTATTCTTAGCTGATTGATAGATTTGGGCGTGGCCACCTCATTAGGTGACGTCATTAATGCCGGAAAATGTCAAAATATCTGGTTTTCCGGCTTAATTGTTCTAAAAACGGAATACAGGTAATGTGAATGACTTTTTCCATTCTTATTTGGCGTATTATTCACTTCTAATTCAAATATGATGCATATAAGTGTTTTTAGACAGTTATTTTGGAAGAAAATGACAAAAATTGATGACGTCATAACTAAAAACTTTGCTTTTCTGCCAAAAATTGATAATAATTGGCTCAAAATGTTTTTAAAGTATTGCATAACGCATTTCTATGCATTTGTAACAAAATCTATCGGAAAAAACTTCAAAATTTGCCAAAATGATCCAAAATGGCGGCCAGAGTGACGTCATCATTTAAGAATGCTGACGTCAGCAAATTCAATTGTTATTGACAACAATAGAAAGCTAACTGTTTGCTGATTCTTTTAAAGTACAATAGTCAACATTTGGAACTAATTCTGGGAGTAAAAATATCAAAATCATTAATTTTTCCAATACCTTGCTCCAAATATGGTAGTGTCATCTGTCACGTGACACTTATTGTTAAAAAATTTAATTGTGAAAATGTAGCTAATAGATAATTAGTAATTGTCAGAGAGTTTGAGGGTCATAGCTTTTGTCGTTAAAGAATGCTCTGCAAAAAACCGACAGGGGGGGTGGAAAACACCCCCCCCCCCCGGTAGGATTAGGGTTAAGGAGTAACAATAGATTTCCCGAAACACCACATCTCCTAAGCTTAAAGATAAGGCCCTCATGCCAGACCCTGTCAAAGGCCTTAGAGATGTCAAGATAGACGGAACGAACTTCTAGTGTAGGATTGCAGTCAAATGCTTCAAAGATTGAATGAGTTATGGAAAGCAGTTGATTTATTGTTGAATCACCTGGACGGAAGCCTGATTGGTTGGGGTTTAAGAAATTTTCTCTCTCTAAATGTGAATACAAAGACTCGTAGATTAGCTTCTCTAAAATTTTGCTAAAAATTGGGAGGAGAGAGATGGGACGATAATTTCCTTCAAATTTTTCTCATTTTTTTTGTGAACAGGTACAACATTTGCTCGTTTCCAGGTTTCAGGGAAGATGCCATGACGCAAACAATTTTCGAAAATTAATCTCAACGGTATTATTAAAGACTCGTCACACATTTTTATCATTCGCACTGAGATTTCATCCCATCCATGTGCTTTGTTATCTCTCGTTTATTGAAAAGATTCTTTATAACCAGCTGTACGATTACCTTGATAAAAAGCAGCTGATTTTTCCTGATCGGTCTGGTTTCAGGCCCTTCATTCAGTTCTAACGTCTTATTTGACAAAGTTGACCGTGATATTCTATTAAGGAAGCTCAAGTTCTGTGGCCTAAAAGGAAAAGAACATGCCTGGTTTCACCCTTGTATCCAGGTACACTCACAGAAAAAAGGTGGTCTTTAAAGTACCTTTTAGGGTACTTGAGCAAAATACATATTTGGGACCCTTAAAGGTACTTTGAAGTACCCCTACCGAGGGGTACTTTGAAGTACCCCAAGGTATGGTACTTCAGAATATCCCTAAAGGTACTTCAGAAAACCCCTGGTAGTATTGCTAATGGTACTTCAAAGAACCCCTGAAGGTATTTCAAAGTTCCTCCTAAAGGTACTTGAGAGTACTACTAAAGGTACTTGAAAATTATTCTAAAGGTACTTCAGAATATCCCTAAAGGTACTTGAGAGTGCGCTTAAAGGTACTTCAGATTTCTTCTAAAGGTAATTCAGAGAGCCCCTAGAGGTACTTCAGAGTACTACCAAAGGTACTTGAGAGAACTTCTAAAGGTACTTCCGAATACCCCTGAAGGTACTTGAGAGAGCGCCCTTAAAGGTACTTCAGAGAGCCCCTAAAGGTACTTGAGAGTATTCCTTTCAGAGTACTACTAAAGGTACTTCAGAGAACCCTTAAAGGTACTTCAGAGAGCCCCTAAAGGTACTTGAGAGTATTCCTTTCAGAGCACTACTAAAGGTACTTCAGAGAACCCTTAAAGGTACTTCAGAGAGCCCCTAAAGGTACTTGAGAGTATTCCTTTCAGAGTACTACTAAAGGTACTTCAGAGAACCCTTAAAGGTACTTCAGAGAGCCCCTAAAGGTACTTGAGGGTATTCCTTTCAGAGCACTACTAAAGGTACTTCAGAGAACCCTTAAAGGTACTTCAGAGAGCCCCTAAAGGTACTTGAGAGTATTCCTTTCAGAGAACTACTAAAGGTACTTCAGAGAACCCTTAAAGGTACTTCAGAGAGCCCCTGAAGGTACTTGAGAGTATTCCTTTCAGAGAACTACTAAAGGTACTTCAGAGATCCCTTAAAGGTAGTTCAGAGAGCCCCTGAAGGTACTTGAGAGTATTCCTTTCAGAGTACTACTAAAGGTACTTCAGAGAACCCCTAAAGGTACTTCAGAGAACTCCCAAAAGGTACTTCATAGTATTCCTAAAGGTACTTCAAAGAACCCCTGAAGGTATTTCAGAGTACTGCTAAAGGTACTTCAAAGAACCCCTGAAGGTACTTCAGAGTACTACTAAAGGTGTTTCACAGCAACTCTAAAGGTACTTTAGTGAACCCCTAAAGGTACTTCAAAGAACCCCTGAAGGTACTTCAGAGTACTACTAAAGGTATTTCACAGCAACTCTAAAGGTACTTTAGTGAACCCCTAAAGGTACTTCAAAATACCTCCAAAGGTACTTCAGAGTACTACTAAAGGTATTTCACAGCAACTCTAAAGGTACTTGAGAGTACCCCTAAAGGTACTTCAAAATACCTCCAAAGGTACTTCAGAGTACTACTAAAGGTATTTCACGGCAACTCTAAAGGTACTTGAGATGAGAGTACCCCTTTGTGTTCCAGTTGGGGTCCCACCAACAAAAATTTATCTAAAAATTGAAATTTCGTCAAATTGGTTCAAAATTGGTACACAGCCTATTTCAAACATGCTGATTACGAATATGAATACAGATTTTGAAAATGTTGTCATCAAAGTGGTCCAAATGGCACACAAAGTGGCACAAATGATTGAAATTTTAAATTGCGTAGAATTAACTCAAAATTAGTAAAGAGCCTATTTCAAACATGCTGATTACGAATATGAACAAAGATTTTGAAAATGTTGTCCCCAAAGTGGTCCAAATGGCACACAAAGTGGCACAAATGATTGAAATTTTAAATTGCGTAGAATTAACTCAAAATTAGTAAAGAGCCTATTTCAAACATGCTGATTACGAATATGAACAAAGATTTTGAAAATGTTGTCCCCAAAGTGGTCCAAATGGCACACAAAGTGGCACAAATGACCCAAAATTTAAATTGCATAGAATTATCTCAAGATTAGGAAAGTGCCTATTTCAAACATGCTGATTATGAGAATATGAACAAAGATTTTGAAAATATTGTCACCACAGTGGTCCAAATGGCACACAAAGTGGCACTAATGACAAAAAAAATTTAGATTGCATAGAATTGTCTCAAAATTGGTAAACAGCCTATTTCAAACATGCTGATTACGAATATGAACAAATGTTTTGAAAATATTGTCCCCAAAATTGTCCAAATGGCACAAAAAGTGGCACAAATGACCAAAAATTTAAATGGCATGGAATTATCTTAAAATTAGTAACGAGCCTATTTCAAACATGCTGATTACGAATATGAACAAACATTTTGAAGATATTGTCACCAAAATGGTCCAAATGGCACACAAAGTGGCAAAAATGACCAAAACTTTAAATTGCGTAGAATTAACTCAAAATTAGTAAAGAGCCTATTTCAAAAATGCTGATTACGAACATGAACAAAGATTTTGAAGATATTGTCACCAAAATGGTCCAAATGGCACACAAAGTGGCACAAATGATTGAAATTTTAAATTGCGTAGAATTAACTCAAAATTAGTAAAGAGCCTATTTCAAACATGCTCATTATGAATATGAACAAGGTTTTTCAAAATATTGTCACCAAAGTGGTCCAACTGGCATCGAAAGTGACACAAATAACCATAACTGAACTTGCTTCCAAATGCCTGAATATTGGTACGCCTGCATATTTTGATTGCAAGTATTTTTATAAGAAACCGCTTTTAAGAAACTCGACACTCAGATCGCGAAAAAATAAGAAACTCCAGCACCGAGAAAATGTTTATTTACCGGGTGTGCTATTCACTTCGATAGGTTACGAAAAAGTTTTTGAAGAGTTATGACTTAAAACGTTTGCAAAAAGCTTCTACTTTGCTTCTGAATTTTTTACACATTCGTGTCATTTCTGTGTTGAGAGCAAAATGTGAGTTTCTTAATATTTTGTCAACGAGTTTTTCGTACTGACTTGGGATTTAGAAATCGATTGGATGTATTCTGCTGCACGAGCGTTGGCTCTATCCAGGGATGGCGCCTGGGGGGCACGGGGGCAGAAGCCCCACGATTTCATCTAGCCCCCCATTGGCACTTAAAATTTTGAAAATAGTGCCATCTCAGTGAACTTGAATGGAACTTGAAAGGCGTGGTTTCATAAATATTTTCTCGCTTCGCTCACTGTCGGCACTCTGACAGTATTTGGCCCCTAGCATTTCTTCCGTGGCGCCATCTCTGGTTCTATCTTGGCAGAAATTTAACATTACTACAGTCATAAAAGCAATGTCTTCCCTCGTGATTTTGAAAATAGGGTCCCTTTTTGCTGGAAAAGGCCCCTTTTGCAAAATAAGAGAGTTTGTTTATCTGATTTTAATTTTCGAATGATGGAGATCCCTACAATTGAATCCTTCCGTGTTAGTAAACTTAGTAAAAGAAATAATTACAATCGAGAGTGAACACTGATGGTGAACAAGGGGCAGCTTTGCAGCAATAGTAAAGGTTGCTTGCAATTACTGTTCAGCGTGTGCTTTGAGGCTTTTATCAAAATATCTACTCAACGATAGGACCTATGAAAACCTACACTTTGCATAAATCTTGCTTAATTTTAAAGGAAATCTATGCATATACAAGCCTTTGACAAAAATAACATTACCAAAACAACAGGCCGTTACACGGGCCGTGCAATATTTGGGTAATTTACATCAACATTAAATTTTGATATCTGATTGGCTAGACTTTGACAGCAAAGGGGCTTGAGCCACGTTTTTGCTTACATTCCCTCTGAAGTTTCAAATTTTTGTCTGGTAAATATGGGATGAAGAGAGGCATTCTGAGCCAAGAAAAGGAATTCACTCGAAAATTTCCTTGGGATGCTAGTTCATAAATTTATTATTACCGAGGGGTGTATTATTCTTCCGAAAAGGATTTTAAGGGATTTTTTATGGATTTATGTTGGAAAAAGGACTTTGACCGGCATTTTAGCAAAGCTGTACGATATTTTGACTGAGTGTTTCGCCCCTTAGCTTTAAATGGTCAAGATTCTATTTTTAGTACATAAACGATCATGGGATCGGGGCAAAACTTGAAATTGCATTAAAAATGAAAAAAAAAGAAAAACTTTCTTTATCCTGTTCTATTATTTTTTTCAATCTTGTTTCACTTTTGAATTTATTGGCTCAGTACACTCTTCTCTTTTTATAAGAATAATGTTTATAAGAATATTCAGGCTCAGAATCATCCAATTTTTAAGAATATTATAAGAATATCTAGAGAATCGCACGACTGACATACTGTATCTCATTTTTCAAAAGCTAAGTTTCTATTCGGGGCGGCTATTTCCTTTGGAAGCTTTGAAAAAATAAGAATACTTTCAGGCTCAAAAAGAAAATTTCTTAAGAATATCGAGGTTGGACAAAGTATAGGGTATTCTTATAAAAAAGAGTGTACCCAGCGTAGATTCAGGCGTCATTTCCCTTTCAGCAAAGAATGCTATTTCCTCCTTTGCAGTTTAAATCTACCTAAAGTGAAGATGTAAACTCAGTGTTAAAAGCAAGAACCTATCATTGATATTAGCCCGAACAAAGTTCTTGAATGAAGAACAAAATATTTTAACTTTCAACCAGAAGAAATTTGGAACAGTAAATTGTTTTTCGCGCCTCTTTTAATGTACTCAAAGTTTCTTGACGGTTTCTTATTGGTTTCATTAAATTCTTTCACAATGAAGTTTTATGACCTGGACACATAATTAAGTACTCCTTGCCCAGGTACCATCTAAGTAATACAATACAGTAAAGTAAAGTACGGCCTTCAAGAAAATTATTTTTATCTCCTATTGTTCTCCCAGAATGACCCCATTCTCCAGTAAAATGGTTTCTTAACGGCGGCACTTTACTGTACAAGAGAAAAGAGAAAATGATTTTAATGAAGACAAAACTGTTACTGGAATGTTTGAGCTCCTTTAAAAAATTGTTTCTCTTATCCATTCTTCTCGATCATTCATTTTCCACTTTCCATTGAACACTCCATTCATCATTCAGTTTCGTCATTCTGTCTTACAGTTTCATCCCTTCATTTCACCCTATCATTACATTCTACAATTTCATATCATCAGTCCAGCCTTTCATACCTCTCTGACCACAACTCCTACGTTTTTAATATATCGACAATACTCAGAGTTCTGTTGAGAAAATCTAACAGTCTTGTCTTCACTTTAAGTTTCGTGAAAAGCTAGTTTATCCTTAGGAGTGCAATTGCTTTGTTCCAATTTTCAAAACACAGAACGATATTTTGCTATTTTCATGTGATTGTCATGTGCCATCTTTCTGCTTGTCATGAGGTGCTTTTGATTTCTGCCTCACCAACTCTAGATAGTCTGTCACTGTCAGTTTCTTGAAAACAGCAAGATAAATTCAATATCCATAACATCACCACAGGTGCAAAACCTAGCAAGAAAGTTGAGGAAAATAGCATTCTCAGAAATACATTTGCTACTAAGTCCTTGGAAGATTCTTGGATCCAAAAGACATCATTACCAAAACATGAATTAGATGTGAATAGAAGATACTAAAAAATTCTCGAAAAAATTCAGAAAAACTTGCTTCTCAGAACTAAATTTGGATCTAGTCTAGAACTCAGGGGAAAATATAAAAGTTTGTCAACCTTTCTGCCCATCCATCATATCTGCAGATCTGCAAAATCTCTTCTTCGAAACAGTTTCTTACCAAAACATTGCTTGTAGGAAATGCTAGGCAGGCTCGCCTAATGTTGATTCAAGAAATTAAAAACTAGGAAAGGCAAGATTGCAGTGTCATCATTGAATATCTTTGACAATGCAAAGAAGCTGGTCGAGAATACTATTTCCAAGACAAAAAACGCACGAATTAGAAGTGTTTCTTGCTGCCTTAGGTCTATGTTATGTACCCGAGATCCTGGCAATAGCATTCGGTCAACTGTCGATGTCTCTTCAGCCAGATAATGTTTTGAAAGAGACAGGACATAAACCAAAACCCAAGGTAAAAATTTCACAAAGATGAATTTTGCCCACTAGTCTCGAAAGACCCGTAGCTAACCTTCTCGGGACTTTCTCCCTATTTCAGATAAAGTTAATAAAACAATTCCGTTCAAATAGACTTCATCATCATACTCCTTAATCATATTTTGTTATTCGGTTGAAATAAATTCATTAAATCTTACCTTTTCCACAATACTGTAACTGCTTCTTTCTTTTCTTTCCTCCAAACCTTCGCCGCACAGCAACAAAACTGCAAAATTCAACCGTCGCAAAGAGAAGAAAAGAACGCGAATTGATTCCATTTTCGAGCGCTTTGCGTAAGTCACGTGATATTTGCAGTCACAAGGGTGCTTTGAAGTACCTTTTTGACCTGAAGTACCCTAAGGTTTTCTAGAATACCCTCAAAGTACCCTATAGGGTACTTTAGAATACACTAGAATACCTCTTGGCCTTCAAATACCCTAGGGTACAATAAAGTACTTCTCAAAACCAGCTTATTTCTGTGAGTGTATGCAGATGACACAAGCATTTACTATACCTCTGAATCTATTTCAGAAATTACTCAGGCAGTTAATGCTGACTTACAGGCCCCCCTAGAAGCTTTGAAAGGATGAAAGGACGTAGAATGAAGAAATGATCAGAGGAACTAATGGAAAGCTGCAAAAATCAACTCTGTCGGTTCTACTAAACCGCACTTTAAGATTGGTTCCGAGGATATCAAGTTGGTTAATTAGGCCAAATACCTTGGTGTTCAGGTCGCGCATAAACAAAAAGGGCATCTCAATTGGCCTTAACAACTAATAAGATCTGTAGAGGTATTGGTGTACTTCGTTATGCAAAGCTGTACGTATAAGAGTTTTGTGGGGAAGTACTTAAGATATTGTTGTCCCGTCTGGGAAAATGCTGGGGTGAATACACCACTTCAATATACAGCCTCATTTTGGAAAATATTCACAATTCTTTGGTACGAAATTTTTGAGGCCGAATTTGGATTTAGCACTTAAACTTTAGTCTAACTGCAAGTTTTCATGTTGCTATCGGTAGTAATTTTGATTTTATGGCGATGCAAAGTTTGAAATCCTGTATCGGATTTGAGCGCGAAAATGACTCAGGGTGTAAAGTTTCACCCTGAATGACTTTTCACGGTCCAATCCCTGACGAGTTTTTAAACTTTATATCTTCATAAAATCAACATCACAATCGACAGCAGTTCAAAAACACGAAACTAGACTAAAGTTTGGGTGCTAAATCCGAATCTGGGCTTGATATTTTAATTTGAACAATAGAAAGAAATGTTGATACATTTCCAAAATGAGGCTGCTATATTGAAGAGGTGTATTGCAGAAACTTCAAAATCGGGCTGCAATACAACTCACCAACAGTCCATTTGACGCGACCGCTTTACCAGTTATTCGGGCGCTTAAATGGTCCACTGTTAGGGATCTTATCGATATTAACGCCCAGAAATGGTTTTCAGATCGCTTCAGGGTGACGTTGAAAGACATGTTTACAAGAGTCAACCAAGATAGTGCACGTTCTCTTGGGAACGCTAAAATAAACCTTAGGTAGCCATTATTAAAATCGGCTGCGGGGCAGAAATGCTTCTCGTTCCGAGGCGTCAAACTTTGGAACAGTCTTGGCACTGAAGTTACAAATTCTTCAACCCTGAGAGCATCAAAAAGGAGGTGCAAAAGTGAATCATCAAATATTCTTTTTGTTTATTATGACAAATTGTTATTTAGCTTAGTTAGATCAATTTGAATTACTAAATCCTAACTGAACAGGATTCCATCTCGGTGACTCAACAATCAATCAGCTAATCTCGATAACACACACAATATATACAGCGTTTGACTGCAATCCTCTTCTTGATGTTTACTCTGTGTACCTTGATATTTCTAAAGTACTTGACGGGGTATGGCGTGATGAGCTAATCTATAAATCAGAGCGATGCGGTGTCTTCAGATTATTTCTAAGTCTTATCAAATATTTTTTTAAAACGGAAAACAGAGAACTGTACCATATGGACAGAGCTTGAGTTGGGAAGATGTTTCAGCAGGAGTGCCCCAGGGTTCTATTCGTGGCAACAGGGCAACATTTCGTTTTCAATAGACCAAGAAGTTTGTTTTGATTTGGGGATTGACCAATCAGATCACGCTATTTTCAAAGATGGCGGCCCGCTGTAAACAAACAAACCTCCGAAAAAGGGCTGAAACCAATCTTTGTTTTTGTTCCAGGGATTTGCGGTTCTCGAATATTTTCAAGCAATAACAACGAATTTCTTAAATGTAAACTCTGATGCACACTTCCAATGTGCATTTTCCCGATATTCGGTCTAAATCAAGAGTAACAGGGTGTTGAAACTAACGAAAAAATCGCTCGGCTTCAGACCATGCCCTCGCCATTACTTGTCGAAATAATTTGCAGGAAAATTACTTGGAAACCCAGGGGGGACACTCAGCACATGCACATACGGGGAGGTAAGTCCGATATTTTTTGGGTCAGAATATTGCCGAAAGTGATATTTTTGGGTCCAAATAAATTGAAATTATGTTTTTGATATTTTTGGGCATCAAATATTGTGAAAAGGATATTTCTGGGTTCTTTTAGAGGCAATCCTGGCCTCAATTTGCATTGTTTCAGGATCTTTTATGTTCGTTTACAGATGTCAAGGTATAAAATGAGCTGATATTTTTGGGTTGTAATGAAGCTAAACTGATATTTTTGGGGTTCCTGAAAATTTCTCGGACTGACCCCCCCGTATGTGTATGTGCCGAGTGTCCCCCCTGGGCTTGGAAATCAAAACAAGCCCGGAAAGACTATTTTACAAGTCATTCCACTTTGAAATTGACAAATAAAAATATATCTTTATGTCACAGGGGTTGACTACTTCGTCCATCAAAAGTGTAGATTTCCAGGAAGGGGGCGTGTTGCTATTTTATGTTAAGGGTCATAGAACCACATCAGTTGGACATTTGCGACGAACTGAAATGGCAAGCGCTTTGCAAAAACAACGTTACATTAAAATAGACTATAGAAGCTAAATTTTCACTGAACTAAGATGGGCAATTCTTACAACCATTGCTCTGGCATATGAGATTGGTACCATCTCAAGATTCTGTCCACCAGCATCAGCGCCCATAGGCGAAGGAGACAGGGGGCAGGGCCCCAACGTCGGAAAATTTTGCAAAAATCAGCCATAATCGGGCAGAAATCCGCCTTAAGTCGGGCAAAATTTTCTTAAACAATGGATTTTTCATCGGGCAGCCCCCAAAATTTTATCTCCCCCTACGCCGATGTCAGCGCCCCTTGATCGTCTGTTGCCTCCAACTCAACGAATTCATCTGGCACTGTTCCATCGTTATCGTCATCTCGTTCTCCTATCAAGATATCATCGTCTTCAGTGAGTTGGAAGCCAGTTGGAAGTCCAGTGAGTTGATGAGTTTGCCTTCATCGCCATTGTTTCCATATCCCACTCAAGAATTCGCAACAAATAGGCCCCAAATAGGGCACTCGCTGATTGCAGGCAAAATGCATTCTGTGTGAAATGAGTTGCCACAACCATGAACGATTCACTAGCAGGACTCATCATATTATATCCGGGTTTTTCACATTTTCTGTGAGATGCAAGGTAGTATTCTTGAAGTTTAGAAAGCCTTGAGAGCAGGGTTGGCTCCACAACTTCCATACTCCCATATAGCTACAACAGACATGCAGTCTAATGTACAAAAACAAGGACGGGTAAGTTTTACATTTACTTTGCTTTGATGAAACTTATTCGTCACAGTTGGCAAAACTGTCCCATTCATTGTAAACAACTTTAAAACCGCAGTTAAAAGCACTGCATCAAATCAGCAGAGTGGAGGACGCAATAGGAACTATATTTCGTTGAATAAAAGTTGTTGAACCAATTTAGCTCAATTGAAATCGTGGAAAAAATGAGATTTTGCATTCCAAGGGGGGATGGTATAATTTAAGATTCAAGATCCAAGATCCAAGATCCGAGATATTAAGATCCGAGATATTAAGATCCGAGATATTAAGATCCGAGATATTAAGATCCGAGAAATTAAGATCCGAGATATTAAGACCCGAGAAATTAAGATTCGAGATATTAAGATCCAAGAAATTAAAATCCGAGAAATTAAGATCCGAGAAATTAAGATCCGAGATATTAAGATCCGAGAAATTAAGATCCAAGAAATTAAGATCCGAGAAATTAAGATCCGAGATATTAAGATCCGAGAAATCAAGATCCGAGATATTAAGATCCGAGATATTAAGATCCGAGATATTAAGATCCGAGATATTAAGATCCGAGCTATTAAGATCCGAGAAATTAAGATCCGAGATATTAAGATCCGAGATATTAAGATCCGAGAAATTAAGATCCGAGATATTAAGATCCGAGAAATTAAGATCCGAGATATTAAGATCCAAGAAATTAAAATCCGAGAAATTAAGATCCGAGAAATTAAGATCCGAGATATTAAGATCCGAGAAATTAAGATCCAAGAAATTAAGATCCGAGAAATTAAGATCCGAGATATTAAGATCCGAGAAATTAAGATCCGAGATATTAAGATCCGAGAAATTAAGATCCAAGATATTAAGATCCAAGAAATTAAAATCCGAGAAATTAAGATCCGAGAAATTAAGATCCGAGATATTAAGATCCGAGAAATTAAGATCCAAGAAATTAAGATCCAAGAAATTAAGATCCGAGAAATTAAGATCCGAGATATTAAGATCCGAGATATTAAGATCCAAGAAATTAAGATCCGAGAAATTAAGATCACGTATTTTTTCTATAAGAAACTAAGAATCTTGCTCAGTACTGAAAGTTTCTTGCGAATTTTTTAGAGGTTCTATAACAATCTTCATGTTCACTACCTATGCCCTCGTGAATATTTCAAAACAATGTTTTTGAAGTATTTCCAATGTTTAGACATTGCTCAAGTACTTTTCGAGTAATAAGTAAAAACACAGTAAAATATGGAAAAAACTTCCTTTGTCACATTAAACAGTTTCTTAATCAATATTTTCCCAGTGCTGGAGTTTCTTAATTTTCGGACTTTTAGTCAAGTGAAGGGTATACTTTTTTGCAATTTTTGCCTAGCGAACAGTCATGATATCATATTTGGTAAAACTTTGACAATGTTTGTCCAGGAAATGGTCAAAATTGGCCTCTAGGGCTAGAGCCAAGGGTACCATTTTGGTAAAAATTGGTCCAGAGAAAGGTCAAATTAGTCTAGCCAATGGTACCATTTTCGTAAAAATTAGTCTAGCTAACGGTACCATTTTGAATATGCTCACGGCAGACCCCTACCCAAAATTTGGCCAAGAACTCCCCCCCCCACCCGGTGGGGCAGTTTCTTGCATAAAAATAGGCGTGAATTGAGTTTCTTATGGGCAGTTTCTTGTGAAAAAATACGTGGGTTGTTCTCCATATTGGAAATGTATCTACACGTACTTTTTTATGAGAAACTGCCCATAAGAAACTACACTCTCAGATTTCCTCTTACATCTTAATATCTCGGATCTTAACATCTCGGATCTTAATATCTCGGATCTTAATATCTCGGATCTTGATATCTCGGATCTTAATTTCTGGGATCTTAATATCTCGGATCTTAACATCTCGGATCTTAATTTCTCGGATCTTAATATCTCAGATCTTAATTTCTCGGATCTTAATATCTCGGATCTTGATATCTCGGATCTTAATTTCTGGGATCTTAATATCTCTGATTTTAATATCTCGGATCTTAATTTCTTGAATCTTAATATCTCAGATCTTAATTTCTCGGATCTTAATTTCTCGGATCTTAATATCTCGGATCTTAATATCTCGGATCTTAATATCTCGGATCTTAATATCTCGGATCTTGATATCTCGGATCTTAATTTCTGGGATCTTATATCTCGGATCTTAATATCTCGGATCTTAATATCTCGGATCTTGATATCTCGGATCTTAATTTCTGGGATCTTAATATCTCGGATCTTAACATCTCGGATCTTAATTTCTCGGATCTTAATATCTCGGATCTTAATTTCTGGGATCTTAATATCTCGGATTTTAATATCTCGGATCTTAATTTCTTGAATCTTAATATCTCGGATCTTAATATCTCGGATCTTAATTTCTCGGATCTTAATATCTCGGATCTTAATATCTCGGATCTTAATATCTCGGATCTTAATATCTCGGATCTTAATTTCTCGGATCTTAATATCTCGGATCTTAATATCTCGGATCTTAATATCTCGGATCTTAATATCTCGGATCTTGATATCTCGGATCTTGATTTCTGGGATCTTATATCTCGGATCTTAATATCTCGGATCTTAACTTCTTGGATCTTGATATCTCGGATCTTAATTTCTCGGATCTTTATATCTCGGATCTTAATATCTCGGATCTTAGTATCTCGGATCTTAATATCTCGGATCTTAATTTCTTGGATCTTAATATCTCGGATCTTAATATCTCGGATCTTAATTTCTCGGATCTTAATATCTCGGATCTTGGATCTTGAATCTTGGATCTTGAATCTTAAATTACACCATCCCTTCCAAGGGCCACATTTGCAACGAAATTTGTATAACAAAAAGGTTGAATTAAACTTTACAACTAGAAAATCTAAAGGGTATTCGCGTATCTTTTTTATGCAAGAAACTGCTTGTGAGAAACCGCAGGCTTTGTTTGTTTTTTCAAACATTATGAAACCAAACTACACACTCGGATTCGAAAAGCTACGAACGTTTATAGTTTGAAGTTAAAATTTTCCTACGTCACCTGAAAGTATTTTGATACTGTGCAGTACTGAAATATTTCTGAATTTTTGGTGCGATTTCTGTTAATACTTGCTTTGGAATTTCATAAGGTACTCCCGAGACATAAAGAGACTCCTCACAAACTTATTGAGTAAAATTGCCTAAAATTTAAGAAACTGGCATCATACTTCATGTAAGGGAAAGGGATTCCCACATTTCTGTGAAAATCCTCCAGGCATCTCGTGAACTTTTTCCGTAAACACAGGCATACTTCAGCCTACAACATTAGGCCAAAATTTAGCCGGCACAAGAACTAAGATTTTCCCGCCGAGACATTCCGATAAAATTTCACCCCCGGGGGGAGCTGAGCTGAACAGTGAAGGGGTACGCGAAGAGTGAAAAACGCACTTTGGTTCTTACAACAAAAAGATCGAGTCCCCTTGTCAGAACGTGTTTTGCAAAATGTTAGATAGGCTAGTGATACCCTGTTTCTATAAGCGATAAAAAGCCACTTGACCTTTGTGGGCTCCTTCACAAGATGGGATTAAAAAATAAATTGGAAAGTGTCAATTTCAAGATCGTATGACCTTTAAAATAATCTTTTCGGGCTTGTTTTGATTTCCAAGTAACTTTTCTGCATATTATTTCGACAAGTAATGGCGAGGGCATGGTCTGAAAACGTGCGATTTTTTCGTTAGTTTCAACACCCTGTTACTCTTGATTTAGGCTGAATATCGGGAAAATGCACATTGGAAGTGTGCATCAGAATCTATGTTAAAGAAATTCGTTGTCATTGTTTGAAAATATTCGAAAACTGCAAATCTGTCGAACAAAAACAAAGATAGGTTTTAGCCCTTTTGCGGAGGTTTGCTTGTTTACAGCGGGCCGCCATCTTTGAAAATAGCGTGATCTGATTGGTCAATCCAAAAATCAAAACAAAGTTCTTGGTCTATTGAAAACGAAATGTTGTCCTGTTATTCGTGGCCCTTTATTTTATCTTGGTCTACATTAATGATCTGACAGCACACTTGCAGTGCAGCGTTAAGCTTTTTGCTGATGATACGTCATTTTTACTGTCGTGCAAACTCATACACAGCTGCCAAAGACATGAACCATGACTTGGAGTTGATCAGTAAATGGGCTCAGGACTGGAGGATGTCCTCTAATCCTGACCCACAAAAGCAAGCAGCCGAATTGGTATTTTCAAAGAGAAAAATTGAAACCATTCATCCCGAAATTCTTTTCAATAACACACAAGTGATGCAAGTAGTCGAACACAAGCATTTAGGTATCGTTCTAAACTCAGAATTGTCTTGTTCTCCCCAGATTAAAGCAGCTATCTCCAAAGCGAGAATGGGTATTGGTATGTTGCGATTGCTTTCAAGATATCTACTTAGGAACACCCTTAATGAGCTATACAAGCTCTCTATCAGAACCCATTTAGACTATGGAGATGTCATATACCATGATCCACCAAAACAATGCAAGCGGAAATTTCACTTTGTCTAATTTAATAGAAAAGCTAGAATCCGTCCAACATTCTGCCGCTTTTTTTTTCTTTTTTTTCTATAACAAATAAGATTTAAAACACATTAAACAAAACACTACAATTTCAATTTAAACTGTTGGGGTGAGAGGCAAAAAACCAAGGTTATCGTGTTGCCTCTCACATCACAACCCTATTTACAATATTTATATTTTCAAGCAAAGGAAAGTTAAACTATACATACAGAAATGAATGAAGTCAACGGACAACGTATTCAGGGCAAATAGACAGGAGAATAGTCCAACAATCCAAGAATCCGCCCAATCCCCCATGCCACAAAGGCAAACATTAGGCGAATTTCCAGACCGCTGGAGCACATCCCCTGTCTAAAAGTAAAAATATATAGTTTTAGATTCCTTATCTAAATCGATTTGCGTTTTTGATGTACCTGACAGTACATTGTAGAATCATTTTGTTGGCTATTGTGTTGTAGGTTTTGCTACCAAAAAGTAATAAATCACATAAATGATCATCAGGTAATTGAGTTACATCGTTGTTTATAATGTTAGATAGTTCTTCAAGCAGGATATCCCTATAGTACGATTGGCAGTGCAGGAAGAAATGGGCAATTGATTCCACTGCCACATTGCATGTACACATTGGGTTGTTGCGGCCAAAATTGTGCTCAAATCTATGTTCGTTCAGGTCACTAAACCTAACGCGAAGTCTAGTTATGAGTGCTGAGTCATGGCTGTTAGTGATTCCATGCATGAGGTTTTTTTGAGGTCTTATAATGGAAATCAATTATTTTTTGAACTGAGATATTGTCGTAGAGGTTCTTATTTCAGAATCTAAGCCATTCCATATTTCTACACAAGAAGGAAAGAAGCTCTTGGAGTATCTCGTGGTATTTACCTCGTCTTCCCTAAAAGCTCTTTGGTGTCGTAAGTTATACTGTGTGTCATTTCTTGCTGGGATACAGTCTCTCAAGTATTGGGGAGTTTGATCATTGACAATTTTGTAAAAGAGGCACAACCTTCGATACCATCTTCTGTTACTGAGTGATTCCCAGCCGAGTTCCTCAAGTAATCTGTCAGTATTAGTTCCACTCCATGCCCCGCTGACGGCTAAGGCTGCTTGATATTGCGTGGACTCTAGCTTGCGGGAAAGAGGCATGCTTTGCTCATGGTGAATTACATCGCCATAGTCGAGATGTGGCCTGACATACAGCTTGTACATTTGATCAAGAACATCTCGTGATACGTATTTCGAGAGGAATCGGATAATTCCTATCCCTCGCTTGGCCTTAATAATTGCTGCTCTTACATGTTCAGTAAAACTAAGTTTTTCGTCCAATATCATACCAAGATGCTTGTGACTTCCTTCAGAAACGAGTTGGCAATCATTGAAAATCAGAGGGGGGTGTTGCTTTTTGGAAGTTTTTGTGGAGAAAATTACTTCTTTTGCCTGCTTAGAAGGATCTGGATTGAAGCTCATCTTCCATTTATAAGCCCAGTTTTGAATAACTGACAAATAATTGTTTAGGGCGTCAGCTGTCCCGTTTATGTTGCTGACCCGCTTAAAAAGAGAAGTATCATCTGCAAAAAGTTTTACTTTTGAGGCCACGCCGTCTGCCAAATCGTTTATATAAACGAGGAAAAACAATGGTCCAAGGACTGATCCTTGAGGAACACCAGCCTCGATTCGCTCCCAAGAAGACATCTTGCCATTCAAGACAACACGTTGATATCTGTCAGCAAGAAAATTTTGTATCAATGAGTATAGTGGCCCGTGGATGCCATTAGATTTCAATTTTAGCAAGAGACCATCATGCCATACCCTATCAAACGCTTTTGATATATCCAGAAAGACAGCCCTCGTTTCCATACGATCCTCAAAGCCAGTATATATCTCATGGGTTATCGCCAATAATTGGTTGATGGTAGAATCACCTGGGCGGAAGCCAGATTGGTTGGGAGATATTAGTTCATTATCAGATAGATGCTTGTAAATGGCATCAAAAAGAATTTTTTCAAAAAGCTTTCCACAAATGGGTAGAAGTGATATAGGCCTGTAGTTCGATATAACTTGACGATTACCTTTCTTATGAACCGGAACCACGTTTGCTCTTTTCCAAATTGCTGGGTATTGACCATCCTCAATGCATTTCGCAAAAATCAATTTTAAAGGCTTACTGCATTCCGAGGCACATAATTTCAACATACGTATGGATATATCATCAGAACCATGTGCTTTGGTAGGATTTAATTGATTGATCAATTCGACGATTTTATCCTCAGAGATGAGCACAGTCTCTAGCCGACAGTTGGTTTTCATTGGGAGAGTGGCCGGTAGTCTACTGTCTGTCTGAATAAGTGAACATTGCTTGACAAAGTGATCATTAAATAGCTTTGCTTTTTGTTCAAAATTGGAGACAAAAATATCATTATCAAGCAGTGGGGGAATACATGTAACTTTCTTCCTATTCAATATCTTGTTGATAGTTTCCCAGTATGCTTTTATTCCAATATTAGGATCACATAGTTTTTGACCAAGACTCTTGTAATAAGTCTCTTTCGCCTGTGCCACAGTTTTTGCTGCTTCACGACGGGCTGCCTTCCAGATCTCCCTGTTTTCTACCCTTTTTAATGAAATTGCGATAGAGGCGATGCTTACGACGAATGGCCGTTTTAACTCCTTTAGTTATCCATGGTGGTTCCTTGGGGTTGCAAGTGATTTCTGAATTAGGAACATATTTCGAAATAACTCCAAGAAATATCTTAGAAAAACATTCGGTAGCACCATTAACGTCCAGACCCAATAACTCATTTTCCCATACTGTTTGATTCAATTCAGCCTTAAGCGAGTCTACATCTGTTTTATCAAATTCCCATATGCGACGCCTGTAAGGGGGTGGAGATGGAATTTGTAAGTTAATGATTCCATAGACTACCTCGTGATGACATCTTTCATGTAATGAAGGATGTACACCCGATTCTACAAAAAGGTTTGGTTGATTTGTGAAAATTAAATCAATACAACTCTTTGCGTCCTGACAATAATGCGTTGGCTCGTCGATTAATTGGGTAAACTCTAGGCCTTCAGTTAAATCACTGAGCGCAGTACCTTCTGCATTTTCATTGTCATCTGACCACCACTTACAGGATCTGCAGTTAAAATCACCGGTAACTATTATGCTGTGTGGCCTTAGGTCCTTCAGTTTTGTGACAAGAGATTCAAACCCATCCACAAATTCAGTGAAATGTTCTACGCTCTGACTGGGTGTGATCGATACAAAACAACAAAGAAAAGTTTCTTTCTGCGAATGGTTAATTCAACTACGACGCATTCGTCTATTATTTCAAGGTCTCTCCTTTGTTTGACAGACAGATTTTCTTTGTGAAAAAGGCAAACACCGCCCCGCCTCTCGTTGCTAGGGTGATCACTTCTAAATACATCTTTACTAAATCCTTGGAGAGATACATCTTCATTTCTAATTGTACTATTCAAGTATGTTTCAGACAATGCAATAAGATCATATTTATACAAAGAATCATATGCTTCGAGCAGTGAAATCTTGAGGGAGTTGTCTGCGAGGATACTATTCAAATTCCAATGACAAAATTTCAATGACGAAGAAAGGGGTCCAGGGTTCAAGTGTACATTGCCACTTATCAATAAAGCGAAAAAGAAGACCAATTCAATATTGTTGCTATACCAATGTATTGTCAAAACGCAACAGGTTACAAAGATTTTCCCACCTAATTTGTTTACAATTTTGATAAATCGCACAATGTAAACACAATATGACTTGCAAGCTCGATAGGTTAGGAAAAGCACGAAATACACCATAAGCTTCAATCTTATATATAACCTAACAGCAAAGACCAGAAATGTTTCTTATGCGCGCGCAGAATCGTCATGCACGGCTCCTGAATACGAGGCGAACTGATCACGTGATAATCACAACGATGGAAAGCAGAAATTAAATCAGCTGATGCTGTAGCCAGCAGCGGACGATCGAAATGAAGAACTTACTGAAGTGATTATTTGTAGCTTATTTCACAATTTCCAGCAAAAGATTGATATCAATCAGTTTTAGTTTCAATCCTAGGCCCCTTTCAAACTTGACCAGAAACATCTAGGCCAGTGTGATGGATGATGCAGACCAAACTCGAAGAGCCACAACATTGAATGGCATGACAGCGTTGCAATCCAGCATGAAAATTTTTACTCTATTTAACAAAAATAATTACGTTTTCTTCTAAATGATCATTGTATTGCATATTTCCTTTCATTTTGTCTGAAGCAGATCAAAAGAGGTTACTAACGAAGTTCTAAGTGTATTTCTTGCCAAAATTTGAGCACCAAGCAGAATTCTCATCTTGAAGGGGGGAGGGACGACAATCCCACCCCTTAAATCCCAGCAAATGATTTAGACTTAAAATGTTACAATTGGTTGGTATCAAAAGTATGTCACCCAGCTGAATGGCTCCTACAAGCAATGACACCCTTTTGTTGTAGAAGTCACAATTTTCTTGTGAGGCACAACATTGTGCCTGTTTGTACAACAACAGGATACCATTGTTTTTAGGAGCCAATACGCTGCAATACAGTACTCCTTCAAACCAGAGACGTAGGAAGCAGTTAGGGAGCAGGGGGGGGCTTGACACTTCAAGGACAAACACCTCCTGAAACAAAAGGACACTTTGCTATCATAATTGCAAAATGTTGGGGGGCATGCGCTCACAGTGCCCCTATGGCTCCTACGCCTCTGCTTCAAACTCATCTGCCTTTTTCATGAAGCACATAGATTTGATGAGCATAATTTACAATAAATGCATCTTGGTAAAAAGTTCCTCCCCTCCTCCCCTCCATCTTGAGCATAATTGTCTATTCTGGACCTTTGCATCAAATGGTAACAGTTTCAACAAAATTTTAAATTTAAAGATCCCACTATTTCATGGTCAGTTGAGGAATTCAAACAAGAAGACACAACAACTATCAGTGTAGTCACAGAAAAATGCTTAAAGACTTTACAGACTACATCACTGACTAATTCAGAATCATTCAAACATTAGGAGCAGGAAAGAATCAATCTGAAATTCCTTAGATTTTGTTTACATACTTGCAATATTTACGCAAGCCTAAATGAAGACATGGCAATGCCTCAGGATTTGGTAGAATCCATCCTATTCAAACAGTGTCCAATCTTCTGTGGGAATGCGTTGAAAATCTTGTAGGTTCCAGCCAAAATTTGCATCTTGCAGGAGCTGTATCCAGACCAAACACATTTGAAGGAATACGTGATTTGATGTAAAGGGTGTAAAGTATCTGAAAAAAAAACAAGGGAGAAATTAGAGATTTTTGGTCAAACTGTTCTTTCCACAAAGTGCCAAATTGCAAAAATCAGAGAATGAGAATAGGGCAGAGACGTAGGAACCGGGGGGCACTGGGGGCACGTGCCCCCCAAGATTTTGCAATAAACAAAGAAGTGCCCTATTTATTTTCAGGAAATGCCCTTTCAGAGTAATGAAAAAAGTGCCCTTGAAGTGTCGTGCCCCTCCAAGTTTGAAATGCTTCCTACGTCCCTGGAATAGGGTGATGGACGTACAGTAATAACTGAAACATCATCGTGGAATTGTTGCTAAACTTTGTAAAACAACTGAATATGCTTTCTTGCTAAGCAGCAACAAGACTTGCCATTCGTAGGTAAATCAATCACAAATAAATTCTGGTATTTTGATATCAAAATATGCACTTAAAGCGCTTAACAAGTAAGTCATAAAATGACAACCAAAATTATATTGTTATTATGCATTGAAGAGGCAAATAGTTCTTGTAAAAACATGATGAAACAAGGTAATAGAGCATCAGAGCACGAGGAGACTCTGAATACAAAAAGGCAGCAAGACTGAATTATGTTTTTGCCGCTGACCGACAGGACCTTGCGCCCCCGCATTTAGTTGGAATCTGTGAATCTGGAAAGTTGCCAGGAAAAACAAACAATAGACTTTCGAAGATTCCTGACCCCTGGGAACTGGCCTATTGTCTTCGGTACTTGGCTAAATGCACAGGTTGGAAGTTAAAGATTACTTGGACGAGAGCTGAAGTTAATCAAACATTTTAAAGGGCTCCAAACACGTGGAATAGATATCGTGGTGATTGTCACAAAAGACGAAGAATTCAAGGATTTAATGTTTTGTAAAATACTCCAAAACTGGCCGCAGCCTTTTCACCATCATCTCTGAAATCCTTCTCCAAGATCTGAGCAACATTTTGAGCCAGGTGAAAGATAAGGCTCAAATCCTTACTGGTTGCCAGAGCATGCGGAAATCATCCAGTTTCATGCTTGTCAGCCAATGAGATCACCGCTTTCTAGCCCCTGGAGACAAAATCGGTCGTTTGAGGTAAATTTTCTAGTACCCTCACTAAAACTGAAATGGATGCTAGAATATTTCAGTTATTCGCAATCTTTTTTGATAAATCAGTTGTGGGGATGTCCATCCAGAGTTGTTTACATGTTTAGGCACACAGCTTGTTTGGGGCCGGAGCTGCGTTCATTTTCCGGTCGAAGAATATTGACCTTCGTTGAAATATCTATAGAAATCGCTACAAATGAGATATACAGATAAGAATTTCAGGAATTATGCATACTGACCTGAGCAATAACCCAAACTCCTTTACTGCTATCATATCTCAATATTGGAGGCAATTTCTAATGATTTCTGGTAGAGATATCATTTGGGCCTAAGCTTGTCCTCGCTTAAAACTCATTCCATTGCACTTAAAAAGTAATGGTAAAATTCTAGAGCTGAATAATGCACTTACCCATGACTCAGGCACCAGTTTGACTTCGTTTGCCTTTTTTACATTAGCAAATTTTTATAAGAAACGACCAGTTGTGGGTGAATTGCAAAAACTTTCCTCGGTCCATATTTTTCTCTACACAGATTCTCCGCTTCAAACAACAAACAGTGAACTTTGACATTGTATCATAAAAGTCTTGCATCACAGAACATTCCTTTTGAACGATTCCATGCGCTTTAGCGAGGCACTCGTGAATTGTATTCACGCATTTCGTTCTTTTCGTTCTTATTGCAATCAATGCAAAACATAAAAAGAACAAAACATTGTTTTGGGTTCGCTAAAAAAGATACCCGGTTTTGCACTTTGGTTTGTTTGCATTGACTGATTGAACCAAATGCGTGAAAACAATTCACGAGTGCCTCGCTAAGGCGCATGGAATCGTTCTATAGGAATGTTTTGTGATGCAAGACTTTTATGATACAAAGTTCACTGTTTGTTGTTTGAAGCGGATAGACTGTGCAGATAAAAATATGGACCGAGGAAAGTTTTTGCAATTCACCCACAACTGGTCGTTTCTTATAAAAATTTGCTAATGTAAAAAAGGCAAACGAAGTCAAACTGGTGCCTGAGTCATGGGTAAGTGCATTATTCAGCTCTAGAATTTTACCATTACTTTTTAAGTGCAATGGAATGAGTTTTAAGCGAGGACAAGCTTAGGCCCAAATGATATCTCTACCAGAAATCATTAGAAATTGCCTCCAATATTGAGATATGATAGCAGTAAAGGAGTTTGGGTTATTGCTCAGGTCAGTATGCATAATTCCTGAAATTCTTATCTGTATATCTCATTTGTAGCGATTTCTATAGATATTTCAACGAAGGTCAATATTCTTCGACCGGAAAATGAACGCAGCTCCGGCCCCAAACAAGCTGTGTGCCTAAACATGTAAACAACTCTGGATGGACATCCCCACAACTGATTTATCAAAAAAGATTGCGAATAACTGAAATATTCTAGCATCCATTTCAGTTTTAGTGAGGGTACTAGAAAATTTACCTCAAACGACCGATTTTGTCTCCAGGGGCTAGAAAGCGGTGATCTCATTGGCTGACAGGCATGAAATTGGATGATTTCCGCATGCTCTGGCAACCAGTAAGGATTTGAGCCTTATCTTAGCCAGGTGAGCTATTCGGGAAAATAGGGGATCATACTTCAATTTTTTATCGAAGTACCTGTGATCTTCACATCGTTATCGGCCTAAGTGTTTTGGTCTGCCAAAGTAAACCCTCCTAGTGTTCAAAATCCTTAAAATAAACAAGCAGTAAAATTATTTTTGAAGAGGTAGATACTTTGTTGTTTATTTCATTGAATTGCAAGCATATTTGACTTTTTGAGCCTCACAAGCCAAGAAATTTCAAGGTTACTACCAGGTGCGCCAGAATAAACTATGCACGTTTGGCAGGCTACAGTAAATTGAATACTGGACCGATTTTGAAGATTTATGACTTAATATTTAGCAGAGAGCCTGAATTAGATTCTAGAATTTTTTGCAAATTTTTCTGTTTTCAGGTTTTAGAGCTAGAAGCGAGTTTCTTAAAAGGTTTGTTTTCGAAAATATTGAAAACGATAAAAAACGTCGATCAAATTTTAAAAGATCCAACATGAATAAACAAAGAGAAAATGTTTTCAGGGAGATTTGGGGGTTCAGTATGAACTATCGTACAGCAGATTACAATTGGTCGATTTTTAGATCGCAAATCACCACGAAAAAGTTCGCTCTTTGTCCATTCATGTCGATTCTTTAGAAAACTTGATCGATGTTTTTTGATCGTTTTCGGTGTTTTCGAAAACAAAAATCTTAGGAAACTCTCTTCTAGCTCTAAAACCTGAAAATGAAAAAAATTGCAAAAATCCCAGTATCTAATTCAGGCTTTCTGCTAACGAATGAGACATAAATCTTCAAAGTCGATCCAGTATACGATTTATTGTGGCTTGCCAAACGTGCATAGTTTATTTTGGCGCACCCGGTAGATTTTGGTTCAAAAATAGTGAGGAAAAATTGATCGAATTTCTATGTAATTTGCAAAAAATCTGGCCGCAGCCTTTTCAGGAAACTCTTTGTATTGATCGAAATTTTATTTGGCTGTCAGAAAATCGTATCGGTATTGCCGGGAAAATAGGGGATGACATTGTAAAAATTAGATATCTACGTGTTGGTTTTATGCTGATTTCCCAGCCAGCCATCTTTGTTTGTTTACAATCTAGCAGCCGCAAACAAAATGGAGAGCAACGACAACAGCTCAAGGTGAAGTCAAAATTTTACCCCCGTCCGTAACCTATGTTAGTATTGATTACTTGATGTTTGGTTTGATGTACCAGGGGGTCAGTTTATGATAGATTAGGCCAAAATTCTCGTTGTTTTGAAGTATATCGCAAATTTCTTGTGACATTGATTTCATGTTTGTATTCCCTTTATGGCAAATTGGTCGTTGAGCAAAGCTAATTTTTTACATTTTACAGAACAATTTTTACTTCAAGGTAAGCATGACTGCTTTCAGAAAATATTACTCGCTCATCGTTGTTACTCGCAGTGACGCACGTCGGGCGAGAAGTTTTAGTCCATCGAAGGGTTAGTTGAGAGAGCAGAAACTCCAGGCTTTGCAAGAGATTTTTATTGCCCAGAATCAAATAGTTTGATTTCTTTACAACACTGGCTTGCGATTAATAAACTGGGTAAAACTCCGCGGGTTACTTGTGTGTATAACTGTCTTGTTTTTGTTTTGGGATGTTCTCCGTATTTCAGGTATTTCAGTTTAAGCTCTTTCCATGTGACCTTCACCTATGCTCGTTGTTGTTGCTGTTATGGTTTCAGCTGTGGTCAGTTCTAGAATTGAGGAAAGGAGCGTTTGTAATAATTCTGATTTCCCCATTGCCTCGGTTTCGAGGGATATCTGCGCGCGCATAAAAAACATAATTCAGTCTTGCTCAAAAAGGCAGGACTGAAAAACAAAAGGCCATCCACTGACAACAACAGCAAGAATGCTAAGACAATAGAATGGCCTAGGCATGGATGCCGTGGTTGTTCAAATGCTGTTTACAAACTAAAACACGAAAATTAACAATGTTAGCCAATTTTTCGACAAGATCAGGTTTGAGAAATTTGAAGCTGAACATCTCGCCAACACAGTGGTGATAGTCTCGTTTTGCGGCAGGGACTAGATTTTGCGCAAATTTCTGTTTTCTGGGGCTACTAAAATGTCCTTCTCTCCCGTCAGAAAATGACCTGCTGCAAGAAATTAAATATTTTTGTAGACAAACAACGACAGGATGAATGATCGGAATACGATTCATGAAATTATATATCCTAACGAAGCTGGGATAAAAATTTCCATGGCATATTCATTGTTTAGACCTTCCTACAAGCTGCCTGTTTAAATGTAAACAAACATGAGATCTTTTTCGTCATCGAAAGCAGCCCTAACTTTATGGCAAAAAATGAAACACTTAGCCAATTTTCCAAGAATACTGACCTGTCTCAAAATGATGCTCACATCCTGCAGATAATGTCCACAAACGTTCATCTTGCGGCAGGGACCAGTTTTTCCACAAAATCCTTTTCTCTTTCTTGATTTTTTCTTGCAAAATATCGCCTTCAGCCCAAGAATAAGAAAGGCAAAAAATCCACCTTTATCGAAGCTTTCCAGGGTCGATGATTTTTTCAGCCATATTTGATCCCCTTCTCGACACATTCGGCGTGTTCTCAAACTCAAGCCGCGTCTCAAGAGGCCTGGATCACAATAGATTCCTTCGCAACTGCGTGCAGTCCCCAGAAAATAACCCCTCTCCCACCTTTCTGTTTTGGCGGCTTGCGCAGACGCAAAAGCACTTTGCACAGCGGTCGAAACATTTCTGGTCTTTGCTCAACCTAACAGATAATGTTGATACGTCGACTGCGAGAAGCGGCCTTAGCTGCCTTGGCATATGAGAAATGACAGATACAGTCATTAGTGCAATAAGTAAACACAAGGGAAAAACCATTACAAATAAGCACACAATAGTCAGCAGATTTAGGAAAGGCCAAACGAAGTCTAAAGGCTAATTTCCAGTCAGTAGAATTTTCCGAGCGGGCGGAATTTTAGACAATAAAAGGTCGCTCAGCCGTAACTTTCTATTCAATTCCAGAGCGACTTTTTCTCTCGCATACAATAGAAATTCCGCCCGCTCGGAAAATTCCGCCCGGGAGAATAATGATAGAAAACTGGGGCAAATATGAGACAGTTGAAACACCCTATCCCTGCACGCCATTCACACAAGCCTATAGGCATTTCAGAGCCCATGGGTTACCTGCTTGAAGAAGTTGGAAGATCAGCCCAGTTGTAATGCTATTATTTACCATTTTTATGAGAGCCCTGACTCTAAACAAAATACAAACAAACTAGATATATAAACAGAGAAAACAAACATGAAAGTTCAAACCTAACCGTCAGTTGAAACTGGCCATTCACACAAGTATAGGCATTTCAGAGCTGGATGTGAATGGAAGTTCCCATATGAGAACACAAGTAGGTCATAACCGTCTATCATAAATTAAATTTTCAATATTTTGCCATGATTTCATCAAATTCATGTTTTGTGTTGAAAAAATGGGACTTCTTGTTACTGTCCATAACAGCGAGGCGACAATTTACATCAGCATAGATGAAACATTCATCAAGTCCCTCGTGCTCGATAAAGTCTGAGCATTCATTTAATAATTCCAATCGCTTCCTGGTTAACTCTAGGCGAATTTTGATCTTAACACCTTTCCCTTTTTCCCTTGCTCGATAAACTTGCGTACGCGATGACCAACTTGTAAATCTAACGATGACCGCTTGTTGCTTTTGGCCATTTTTAACCTGGACTGTTCCTATTCGATGTGCTCTATCATAGGCTGCATCAGTAAGGACAACACTCAACTTTCCAATTTCATCTTTCACTTTCTGCAAAACGTCATTTGATGTTTCATTGTCAGCCATAGGAATTCCAAGAAATCGAAGGCAGAGGCTTCTGCCGCTTTAGCCGTGTCCGGTACATGGAGAGGAACATCAAGAGAGAAGTTGTACGCTGAGCTTGGATGGGAATCCTTAAGTCTTCGTAGGTGGAGTGGACGCCTTACTTTTTTTCTATAAAATTGTAAACACCTAACTCCGAACTATACAAGGGATCCAATTCCATCACTTCAGTAGCTTCAGTAATCTCTTCGCAAACCGGACATCATCGGGCAATTAAGGGCAAGAACTGCAAAGTTCAAATCTACTTTTCATCCTCATTGTCTGTCCAAATGGAATTAACTTGAACCTGAAACTAGGCTGTCAACATCTGTTGCCATTTTCAGAAAGAAAATGTCATCAAAAATTCGACCTCCTCGAAAACCTGTATATGGGATTCATGACCCAAAAGGTCTGTCCTATCAAACTCAACTTAGTCGGTCTCGGCAAGTTAAATTTTCCTGAATTCAATAATAAACATAATTTTAAAGATACCACAGATCCATGTGTCCGACAAACGATGGCATTGAATATTAGACTTATGACGATGAGTCCCTTGTATCCCTGCGGTACCTTGCTCACAGGGACTCATAATGAAACAGTTAAAAATCTGACCCTATCTTCTGCATTCGATTGATCGAATCTGGATCGAACGACTGCTTCGGCTCTGTTCAACGGTCACTCCTCAGAAAGGAAATGCGCTAGAAACCATGGTAAGCAGTCACTTAATCAACAAAACTTGGTATTCATCTGAAGAAGAAAGTTCACTTTACCTGGTGAGTGCAAAATAAGTCTTTTAATGCTGCAATTTAAGACCAAAACATAGCAGAGAAATCTTCAAGTACCTGCCGCAGCAACTTCCTTCAAATTTATTCAACTGCGTCAATCGAATTGAAGGTTCGAAACTTATTGTTCTTCGCCAAATCTCGCATTCTGATTGGTATGCTAGGAATCCCAGCATATTAGGCCTAATAGGGTCAGGTTTTTCAGAGTAATATTATGAGTCTCTGTTGACTGAAGCGCCATCTTGAAGTCAAAGAGCACAAGGAAACAAGAGACTCATCGTCTTAAGTCTAATTGAATATACGGAACACTTCTTGTTGCTCTGCCTTTGCTTTTATGTAGAAAGACGAGACCTCCTCGCTGGAATCTATGCATTAGTACGACCACTTGAATGTGTAGATCTTGCAAATGAAGCGTTATTACAACTTTTATTGTATGGCAATAAAAATTTTCCCATTTCACTAAATAGACATATTCTTGAGCTTACGCTGCATTTTATCCATGAAACTGGTCGATTCGAGTGAATTTCTGTAGCTACTCACCCATCCCTTCATAAGCCACCCAACTTTGTCGCGTAGTTAAAGTAGTTTCTTTTCCTTTATTATCTTTATTTAATGGCCTCGGGGTGGACACAGCCTTTTTCTCGCTGGGGTTGGATCGTCCTAGTAGTATTGTAGAGTAATTTTGTAAGTAATGTCGTTCGTAATGGGTATTGCAAAATTTGTATTTGGAATATATGTATTATATAAAAAAGTTAGATCAACATACATTTTCTATTGCAAATCATTGGTTATTAGAATGGCCCCCTGTAAATCATTTATTATTGCTGAGGAGCTACCATGGGTAAAAACAGACAAAATCACATCAAATCAAATCCAATCAATCAAATCACTTTGGTTTTCGAGATTTTTTCGCATGTGTTCGATTACCACATTACCACCGTCGTCCGATTACCACCGCCGACACCCTACAAAAAGCAAAATGAGAGGAATTGCTAATTGAACAGGTTTCAACTTATGACTTGAGACCTAGTCTGCATAAATATGATATTAGTTGATAATTTTTGAAGCAAGAAGGTAAAACTCACTAGTTGCCTCAAAACCAGAAGATCTAACATTCTCCATAATCATATTCATAATCATAAACTTATTTACAGTTGGTTTATTCGTAGTTAACAACAACAACTAATTAACACCAACTATCTATAATATATAATAAACAATATAACAAAAAAGACAAAAACCCTAAATCAAGTAACCTTAACTAAGTGCAAATGTAGCACGTACAGTTGTTGCCATCCCAGCAACGTATTTCTTTTTTTAATTTCGTGAGATAAATTGTCAATTTTAGGTCATCGGGAGTCTAAGAGTATTTTACAATAGACTCCCTCTAAAGGATAAGGAATTTATGCCCTAGCGCTGAGAACTCATCGAGAAGAGCTTGCATATCTCCTTAATCCGAAGGTTGTATTGAACATCTTTCTTAACAAAGGAATTCCACATGTACTCTGGATTGAAATGGTTCATTAATGTGTAAATCTAAACCATGAGATTTTTAGGTTCTTTTTTATGTGTTGTCTTTGTTTCACCCCTATGTAAAAGCTCCTCAAATGTGGATTCATAGTCTCGATGTAGAGTTATCGGCGCACGCTTGTCCATTGATCAGATTGATATCAGAATCAAAGAAATTGAGTGAAAAAAAACATACCTGGCCAGCAATGGTTCCATCTCTCTGATTGGCTGACGGGAAGACGCATCCTCAAAATTTTCACACCTTGACGGCCAGCCCAGTTTCAGAATATGTGATAAGATGACAAAAAACACCCACTTTTGTGGCCGGATTTTACCCCTTTCCTTTCAAACAGTCTGGTTTAAAATCTGTTCCAAATTTTTACAACATTTTCCAGGCGAGCTTGTCCGATATTTGAAATATTCATTAAATTATGCCGGTTTAAATTGATGCCAGCATTTCTACGTAAAATGTCAATTAAAACCTAGGCTAAAACGTCTGGTTGGTAGCAAATATAGAGCAGGTAAAGAGTAAAACTTGACATTCGAGATCACTGACTTCAGAATCCTTGGTCACGTTGGCCTCGTTTGGTCAAAGAATAAAGACACCCTCTCTGGCTTGTTTTACAAAGAATACAAGTCAAAACTCACAGAGGGTCCCCACTAATACTTATCAATCCACACCCCATTTGTTCATTGTATGCAAAAAATTTATCCAGTACATTAATCACAAAACACTTCTCCTCGCAGCCTCGACCTCTTACACTTGATATTCTTGTCTTCAGATTAGGTGCCGGCAAAACAGAAAACATAGGAAAACGGGAAAATACAGATCTATAGATATTTTCGATAAAAAACGTGGCTTTTAGGACAAAACCAAGATGGTGCATGGCCTCAGCAGAAGACATACAGGGTGTCCCAAAAAAAGAATCCGACTTTTAAATTTGAATATGTCCGAGAAATTGATGTATGTGAACTATTCGGACATTTTTTGAAAGCTTAAACATACAATTTTATAATTTCACGTCGACTCTCCAGAAAACTCGATCGATGTTTCCCGACCGCCTTCAGTGTTTTCGAAAAATAAAATCCCCGGAAACTCGCCTCCAGCTGTTGAATCTATTTTTGTTTCAATTTAGGAATCTTTAGGAAATCAGGGGGTTCCTTAAAATTGACGCTAATCTTTAAGTGTTTTTCACCAATTACTCTACTATTCTCCAATGTTATTCTTATTTCTGAATAGACTGCCCAGATAGTCCAGAAAAAAACATTTAAAATACTTGTAGAAACCTGAGAACGTAATTAACTACTTCACAAAATTTCCAAATCTTAGATGTTGCAAGACGGGGGGACAGCTAAAACTTGGTTACAGTCTTTCTAGAACACAGTATTATAGCCCGTTGGTAGTGAACATGTCAGCTTTGTCAAGTTTTGGTCCGTTATGCAAAAATTCCACTTTGAAATTGAATGCATTTCAAATTGAATGAATGCAGTTGGGCAGTTTCTTTGATGGCATTGGCAAATTTTTTCAATCGTTCCTTCAAAACCAGACAGTGATCTTCTTTTCTCCAACTCTGTACATGTCGAAGTCAATATTGACAGAATGCACTGCTGCCTCATCTGCGGGCAACATACGTCCTTACTAGTGGTAACAATTAAATTTCTGGTACTTCGAGTAACTCAGATTCAAAGAAAGAAACCTCAAGCCTTCTTTTCCACTAAGAACAGGGCTAGTTTGGTTTTCCAACAGTAAGTATGACTGTAAACAATCGTAGACAATAGTAGAGCATAGGTCAAGAAAACATGTAAAAATTGGTCATAACTTTGAGAACCCCTTAGATTCTTTGTAGTTGTCAAATTTGAAGTGCAATTGGCTCAAAAGAATATTACATGTCTCGGCTCTTAAATAATACCAGAATGGTTCATATATATCAAATATTTCCTGATTTATTTAAATTCAAAAGTTGGACACATTTTTTGGGACACCCTGTATATGTCATCTTCATTTTTCATATATAGTGTACGGTTAGAAGAGGGCCTTACTACTCAAAGAAACAGGCATCTGTTGGTCTTTTGCGCTTTTTCTTTTCCAGTGCTGGCGTTTCGCCCACTAGGGCATCTTCATCTTCATTTTTCTGTATATTTTGGAAAAACTTTCTTCGATCTTATGTTTGAAAGAGCATTAATACTGCATGTTGATTTCAACTAAGATGGAAGGCTATTCAATATTTTCGGCCCTAAATAAGATAGCTAGTTTTTCCCGCATTACTTTTACAAAATCGAAATTCCAATTTGAACTTGGAACTTCACGTTGTTCCGCCCTAGTTGAATGGATTGAATACCTCAGCATTGCAAGCCGGGGCAGTTAATTTGAAAAATGTCATTATATTAACACAGATACATTGATCTATCCTGTTCTTAGTGGGGAGCTAATTTATAACTATGAACTGCATGCGTAATCAAACTCGGGCATCTAAAAGCAACCTGCAAATGGGAATTACCCAGAGAGTTTTGTTCCCTGTACAGAAATCTTGGCTTTCAATTTATTTTTCCAAGAATCTTAGTTGCTATTAGCTGTCAAAAATGATTGCTTGCTTGCAATTTTGATAACTCTTTCCTCTGGCTAGAAGAAGAATAAGAGCCATTTTTACAGGCAGAAACTATTGTTCACCCAGTTTACGTGTTTTGAGTTACCTCAGCTGCCGAAACTGCAACTGAATCTGTTGAACTGCTGTTGGTATGGGTTTACAAGTATATTCTCTGTGTGTTCATGTGACAATATCAGACAAAGTGAAGAACCTCAATAATATCATTACCTAATTATGAGTAACCATGTGATTTAACCCCCTGCATTGATCTCTACGCAGGCTATTTCAAAGAATAATCGAACTGATATAGCGCATAGTGACCCCACTGAGAGGGAAAATGTTAGAGTCATCAAGGAGACGGCCCCTTGGTACGGCCATACAGCCATTGGCCATAAATGATAACCTGCAACCTGTTTTATGCAACCTGCAACCTGCATTATGCAACCTGCATTATGCAGATTACACCAGTCGCATCCTACTATACTGTCCTAATTACCGTACAACACTACAGGGGAGCAAAAGACAATGACTACCCTAAGGCCAATAAAAGAGACATAAAAAGTCAATAGAAGTATATATAAGTAGACTGTTCAAGTCATTAGAAAGGTCTTGATTATCCTATCATCCTGTCAGAGCATCAATTGAAAGATTGGTGATTTGCACAAATGTTTGTAACAATTGAACAATGCCAGCAAGAAGATTTTGCCATTGAAGGTCAAAAGAAGGGCCGAGCAACAAAAAGTGGTCTGTATCCTCAATGCCTTGCTTGTTTGGCACATTGGGCTTATGGTATCCCTAAAATTATGTTTTAATTTGTGAAAATTCAACTTGCTGAGACCAACCCTAAGTTAAGTAAGATAGGATAATCCTATTGGATCGTGAATTCCAAAGACAGATTTTGCAGGGGGCAGATTATTCATACGAGCTCTTTCTCAAAAACAGCAACAACACTGAACTGGTAGTAGTGAGTGAAATAAACAGAACGGTGCAAGAGTTGAAAAAGCTGCGAGAGTCATTGAAAGTAACAAGAGACCAATTAGTCTCTGGGTGATGCAAGAACATAAAAGGGTCGTCCAAATATCCATGTTGTCGTGGATGCAGAATTTGGACACTAACTTCTGATACCCCCGGGGGGGTACTTGACTTAAATTTGTACGGGGGTGTGCCCACGAAATTTTTTTTTTTTACCCTGCTCCAGAATTTTTCGCTCAAAATGATAACCTGTTCTAGAAAAAATTGGTGAAAAGTATACTCAAAAACATTAAATTTTACCAAAAAACGACCCGATCTAGCAGAATATTCCCCTTTGACATGTTTTGACAACCTGCTCTAGAAAAATTGCCTCATTTTGATACCCTGTGCTACAAAAAATGGGTGAAAACGATACCCTTAAAAACGGCACATCCCCGTCGGACAAATATACTAAGTACCCCCCCCCCCTGGCTGATACCGTAGCGAACCAAGATTGTGTGTGCTGGTTTTGTGTCAGTTTAGAAAGGAAGGGTGGTAACTATAGTTATTTTGATACATTGGGACAACTGCAGCATAGGAATCATATATGGTACATAGCTGAATGCTTGTGGCCCATGGCCAAAATTGCCCAAGCCTATTTTCGTGGACCAATCAGACGGCTAAAAAGGGAAGAAGACAAAAGAAACCCGTGAAGATTTCTCTAAATTTTACCTACCATCATAAAACACAACCAGGACATTAAACTGCTTGAAATTTCCCGAATTTTTTCAAAGAAATCTACTGTCCAGATGAATGGGTATACAAGTTTGGATGCCAGTTAAATTATCTCCTGGTGAGGCGGAGTTATTGCATCTCCAATGGACAGAATCGCCAAAGGCTTGTTGAGGCCTGTTTACGCCACTTCAAGTCAGGTGATAAAACCTCTTGATAAAGCCTCTTCTGAATTTCATAACTTATTTCGCAAAAAGCAAACTTGTGCCATGAATGCAAAAAGTAGCATAATGCAGAAACTTCCCTAGAGTATTGCCACATGACTTGAAATGCGTGAACAAGCCTTTGTAGACTTTTTCAATTCACATAGAAACCATACGGGGCATTGAATCTTGAATAAAAGAAAATTTAACAGAAATACAATAAAGATTTTGGCGTTCTCGAGTCGTTCTTACAACAATCACTTTTGTCATTACTGTTATCTCTCCGCCACAATTGCTATTGTTCAATGTTTAGTGCCTTATTGGTTTGTTTGTAGCCACAACTTCGCCAATCCAGGAGATATTTAACCCGCATCTAAACTTGTACACCCAAACATACGGAGAGTAGATTTTTTCAAAAAGATTTGGGAAACCAAAAGCAATTTTTTGTCCTGGTTGTGTGTGGTTATGAAGGTAGGTAGAATTTTGAAAAATCTTCACTAGGTTTCTTTTTGTCTTCTTTGCTTATTCGCCGTCTGGTCCATGAAAATGAGGCTTTGGGCAACAAGCATTCAGCTATGTACAACAAATGATTCCAATGCTGACAACTGCACTATAGCGGACCAGCTTTGTGTCACACCTCCCGGGAACCTATTTAACCAAAATACCATACCAACCTTTATGGTACTTTGGTGATTGCAGGGTAGGCTAATGATGAAGCATACTTAGATTTCGAACCATAATCATGCTCCCATGCTTATATCTACAACTGGTATCACTTTAATGCATTCCTCACAGTTAAATGTCAAATCATGTGCTTACAGTCCATCTCGTGATAACTGTATTACAACCTTAACCTACGATAACCAACCCTAATTCACCCTAACTAACCCTAATTCACACTAACTTCCCTAACTAATTTCAACATACCCTAAAATCCCCTTTTCGAAAGTCTTACCCTGACTCTAACTCTTACCCGATGAGACATAACGTCCATATATTGAAAGCTGGTCCGCTAATAACTAAGTGCAAACTAGCCTGCAAATGAAGTCTATATCCACGTAGAAAACATTTCTGAGAGACATGCACTTTAATAAGAATCTGGCGACAGTGTTCTAGCTGCGAGCAGCATGTCCGGATACAACTATGACGCCAGAAGAGAAGGCCTTGATTTAGACCAGCCAGAGAAGCTCGCACAAACGGGAGACCCGTCTCTTGAACATGGGACCGTCTCCTGAACAGTAGACAAATCTCAATGAAAGCTGTTTGGTAATTCCATATAGCTTCATCAGATGGATGTCAAGTCATGTTTGAGAAATCTTCTTAAATTTTTTCCATAGCAAGGTAATGAGGAGTTGATCCTAGATATTTAATTTCAGCTCGATATCTCGTTTGGTTGACGAGCAATGATTTATTGAACTTGTAGCCCATTTGTCAGTAAGGTGTCACTTTTCATGAGGCAGCATGTTTGAGACACAATAAAACCATAATAACAATTTTTTAGAACCGTTTCCACTTTTCAGGTGCTTTATATAGTTGTTAGGTTTATGAAAAAGTTAAATTCCACGGAACTATCAAAATCGCTTGGATGTATAATTGCTTCAAAATCACACAACTGTCATTTGTTGATGTATAAGAAATGATGTACCCACGTTTTTCGGTAATTATATCTTTTAATACATAAATGCTGGCAATTTACTAGCTAGTGCCATGAAACTGTGCCCAATAAAGGATGGAATAAAAAATGAAACTACATTGCTTCATACAGCAATGTGTCCTGTTAAGGCCAATGCAGTATAGATTAGATTGCTCTAACCACATGTTTTGGGGAATTTTGTCGACTTTCAAACAATATTTTCAAGATTTTTGTTCAAACGAAAATTTCTGAAGTTGGTTCTTTATAATGTGCACATATGGAGTTATGCCTGAATGTTGAAAGAATCAATTTTATACTTTCACAAGATGTATATTTAGCCCTTTCAAATGGCTCCAAATAAAAAATGGCGGATATATGCTATGTTTAGCTGCCTGAAACCATATGGTCCCAAATAATCATCGCGTTAGGAAAATTTGTGCCGGCTTTCTACCTTGAGTTCTCATTATGAGGCAATTCCAGAGGTCTAACGAGAATCGAAAGTCTGTTAATTTTGATTATGAAGTTAGCATTGCTAGCAATAGTGAATTTTATAGCTTTATGTGTGATACACATGTTTCATTCCCCCGTTGATTAAAAATTTTCACTATAATTTCAAGAATGTAGATACGGTTGTTGCATCACATGCATTTCTAGACTTTGAGACAAATTTTGCATAAATAGTGATTACCAAAGATTACCGTCTGTGCTTGATCTATCATTTTTAATGGGAGGGTACAAACAGTGGCATTTTGAATCCATTTGCATCCGATGCATCTCGAGATTTTGAGCTCTATAAAGTATTAGTTATAATTACCAAATGGTTGCCCTTGGTGCTTGATCTATCATTTCGAATGGGAGCGTACAAACAGTAGGATTTTGAATCCATTTGCATCAGTTGCATCTCGAGATTTTGAGCCATATAAAATATCAGTTATGATTACCAGTTGGTTGCCCTTTGTGTTTGATCTACTATATCTAATGCCAGAGTACGAACAACGGCATTTTGAATCCATTTGATCATGCATCTGATGCAAATAGATTTAAAGTGTCACTGTTTGCACCCCTCCCATTAGAAATGATAGTTCAAGCACCAAGGGCAAATATTTGGTAATCATAACTGGTGCTTTATATGGCTCAAAATCTCAAGATGCATCTGATGCAAATGGAATCAAAATCCTAGCTTTTGTACGCTCCCATTCGAAATGATAGATCAATCATAACTGATATTTTATATGGCTCAAAATCTCGAGATGCAACTGATGCAAATGGATTCAAAATCCTACTGTTTGTACGCTCCCATTCGAAATGATAGATCAAGCACCAAGGGCAACCATTTGGTAATTATAACTAATACTTTATAGAGCTCAAAATCTCGAGATGCATCGGATGCAAATGGATTCAAAATGCCACTGTTTGTACCCTCCCATTAAAAATGATAGATCAAGCACAGACGGTAATCTTTGGTAATCACTATTTATGCAAAATTTGTCTCAAAGTCTAGAAATGCATGTGATGCAACAACCGTATCTACATTCTTGAAATTACAGTGAAAATTTTTAATCAACGGGGGAATGAAACATGTGTATCACACATAAAGCTATAAAATTCACTATTGCTAGCAATGCTAACTTCATAATCAAAATTAACAGACTTTCGATTCTCGTTAGACCTCTGGAATTGCCTCATAATGAGAACTCAAGGTAGAAAGCCGGCACAAATTTTCCTAACGCGATGATTATTTGGGACCATATGGTTTCAGGCAGCTAAACATAGCATATATCCGCCATTTTTTATTTGGAGCCATTTGAAAGGGCTAAATATACATCTTGTGAAAGTATAAAATTGATTCTTTCAACATTCAGGCATACCTCCATATGTGCACATTATAAAGAACCAACTTCAGAAATTTTCGTTTGAACAAAAATCTTGAAAATATTTTTTGAAAGTCGACAAAATTCCCCAAAACATGTGGTTAGAGCAATCTAATCAATACTGCATTGGCCTTAACAGGACACATTGCTGTATGAAGCAATGTAGTTTCATTTTTCATTCCATCCTTTATTGGGCACAGTTTCATCGCACTAGCTAGTAAATTGCCAGCATTTATGTATTAAAAGATATAATTACCGAAAAACGTGGGTACATCATTTCTTATACATCAACAAATGACAGTTGTGTGATTTTGAAGCAATTATACATCCAAGCGATTTTGATAGTTCCGTGGAATTTAACTTTTTCATAAACCTAACAACTATATAAAGCACCTGAAGAGTGGAAACGGTTCTAAAAAATTGTTATTATGGTTTTATTGTGTCTCAAACATGCTGCCTCATGAAAAGTGACACCTTACTGACAAATGGGCTACAAGTTCAATAAATCATTGCTCGTCAACCAAACGAGATATCGAGCTGAAATTAAATATCTAGGATCAACTCCTCATTACCTTGCTACAGGTACATGTACCCCAAAAACTAAGGTACCCCAAAAACCACAAAGTCAGTTGAAAGGCAATATCTATAGAAGAACAACATAAGACATAAAACTCTTGCTGATTTATAATGCTCAGACAACTAGGTTACCTAAAAATATAAGTTTGCCATGAATATATTGGATTAAAAAAAATTCTGGGATTCAAAAGAAAAAATATTGAACTTAAAATTTTACAGATTGTTTGCTTGAACGCGTTGCAAGTCGGAAATTCTTACATTAAGTTTGCAAGCTAATGTTTGTCAGTATCTTTCATGTGTCCTCTTATCAGAAAAGCACAACTGTCATCGTGCAATATGATGAACCTATAGAATGGGCATCCTGACTTTGGCGAATCTTTGTGTGGTTTTGGGGTACATTTAACTAAAACATGACGGAGAAAACCAAATGAAACAAATAATATTTTCCAGACACAACAGCTTAATCAAATAATCAAGTATAATATAAATTTGCACATATTTGCAGTTGTTTTTTCATCGTGTTGCGGTGTTTCTGCCGACAAATTTATTCACAAATGCGTTACCGCAAGCATCTTGGGATCCGACGATCAATGCTGGTATCATGGTCTTTCCTTTTACGAATTAACTTAATCAAGGATGCATGTGAAGTACTTGGTGGGCCAAAATAAACTATGCACTTTTGGCAGGCCACGATAAATAGTACCCTGGACTGATTTTGAAGGTGTATGACTTAATCTTTAGCAGAGAGCCTGAATAAGATTCAAGGATTATTTGCACATTTTTTTTTGTTTTTCAGAGTTTAGAGCTAGAATCAAGTTTCTTAAAATTTACGTTTTTGAAAGCACTGAAAATAATCAATAACTGTGAATCAAATTTTCCAAAGACTCGACATGAAAGAGAAAACATTTCAGGGTGACTTGGGGATTTAGAAATTGATCAGTGTAAACTTCTGCACAAGCATTATTTCAAAGCTTGGCCTGTTGCGAAATTCTGTAGTAGTAGCTGGAATAAAGTGCCATCCCAAAAGCTGTCACAAAATTCAGCAAGACTCCATGCTTGCTGGCCTCACAATGCTTCCCTGTTTGTCTTTTTAACCCCCTTGACACTGGGAATGCAACCTGTACCAAAGAATAAATTAAATGAAACTTCAACAGGGAATTTTTTAAATTCCTTCCAAATTAGAACAAATACTCATGCATTGGATCATAAATGATCAATTTCTAAATCCCCAAACCATGGCAAAAACGTCCAACGCAATCCATATCATAATGAGAAAATCCACGCGTTAAGGAGAAACGAAAAACAGTGTAAACGCGATCGAACATGTTTAATCACAACCGCTGGTGAAAAAACAGCTTTTACTGCCTAAGCCAATCAGCGATCTGCTTTTCTGAAAAATATCGCGTGGCAGTAATATGAGCCCTAATCCCGTTGACAGGGTGTTAATTCTACTTGATGCCTTTGATATAGCGCTAGCGCGGGAAAATTTTTCACGAAGCATCAAAACTTCGCTCGATCATTCATTTGATTACAGGATGAAAGTTTATCTAATTTCGATCCTACTAGTTCGAAGATGGCTCGACTCCGATAACTTTATTCGAAACAAAGGAACTTACGAAAAACGTTGCCCCTCTTCTTGTCAAGAGAAAAATCTCATTTCTCGGTAATTTATATTTGAAACAACGATTCAGGTAAAAGGGCATTGATATGCAGCACTAGATAATATAACAACTGAACTTACCCAGCAAGCAAGAATTTTCAGCGAATGGTCGTCCTTCTTGCTCCTCGCGTTCTCATAGCAAGACTGATTTGGCGCCAAATTTGTCTGGCCTGATGTGGTGATGCACGTGGATTTCATCTTCACTTCATGTTTAACTAAAACCTGATACACATTCCTGTAACAAGCATTCGTTCCAATATTTAGTATTGTATCTCAGATCTGCTTTCTCATTCACGAAACTTTCTTCTCGGCTTCCTTTTTCTGATAAATTTTCGCCGATGTTGGACATATTGTACCATGTCAATAATGTTTCTTCTCAGTGCACAGTCTCGTGTTTGCGATTACACGAAGTCGATTCAAGCTGTGGTTCAGAGGTCAATGATGACAGATGTACATTGTTTCTGTTTGGTTTTAACTTACGTCATCATACATTGATTAGCTGTTAACAGATTCACAGCCAAAAAGCTCTTGAAATAGGAAACAAGAATCGATTGCACCTTTGTCATTGACCATACCATAGGTAATCTCAGTGCAGACCGCCTCCGCATATCTACTGAGATATTCGGATAAGTCACATCGTCGCTTTCTCATTGTCAAATCTTTCCCCTTCTGGAATCTTTCCCCATATTTGAGGATTTTCGGTCGATTTTCTTACCCATGTTTAAGGATTTTACGGGAAGAAGTATGTTAAACTTCTTATAAAACAAGTTTCATTTCACTTTAAACGTACGATTATGAATGAAGATAGAGTTACTATAGACCAAGTTTCAGAACTAAAACGAAAATATCCAACGTCAAAAATGAAAATCTCGACAAACACTTTTTTACGATTCAACAAGCTACCCATTCCTAGTGGAAGAGTTACATTTGAAACCAATCGTTGGGGATTTTCGAAGTTTAAAACACATCCTTGTTTGGGTCGCACGTACCCATTGCTCTATACATGGTAGTAACCCACTCTCTCGGCCCCTCGCCTTCCTCGCTGACGGCACGTTTCTTTTCTCAAATTAACCAATTGTAGAAGTTCTTTATGTACACGTATATTTTCTAATACTAAAGGTCCGGGCTGGTAGGCAGTTTCTCAAATCTTTGGGCCATTTTGCTACCAACAGTTTCTAACGTGTTTCTTATATTTTTTCAAAACAAGTAAATAACATGATGCAATCAAAATATTTTCCAAACATTTGTTATGACTGTACAGTGTCACAACATTTTAAGTGCGATAAGAAAATTAAAACTGCGTAGCTTTTTAAAGAGTAGCTTTTTACAAAGTGTAGCTTTTTAACTTCAGGTAGAGTTGTGTCTTAACTTTCGAAAAATTGAGCCTACACCGTTTCTTATAAGCGGTTTCTTATAAAAAATACGTGCAGTTATACATTATAGAACTCTTAACTTAATTTGTAAGATTTTTTGCACAGTCCCCAGAAAAGCAGTCACTCTTTAATGACGGGGTAAACGTAGTAAAAGAATTTAAAATGAAATGAAATATAAAATAATTGAGAAACTGCTTTTAAGAAACTAGACTTTCAGTTCAGATTGCCATAAAATAGCAAAGTCCAGTACTAGGAAAATGTAACTCATTAAAGAAGCTACGCGATTTTTGGATAAGAACCTATGGTCCACCAACCTGGTACGTAGTTCAAATTTTCAAATCAAACTTTGAAATAGATCAAATTTTAAGAATCTTTCTGAACCAAAAGTTTCTAATGAGTTTCTCATATTTTAATGGTCTAAGTGTAGAGTTGATTTTTGTTACACAGGCTGCCACGTCCACATTACTTAATAAAATCGCAAAGAAAGTTATGACATAATTCACATCAAAACAATGTCGAAATAGTTGCTATCACTGTTAAGAACATTTTTGAACATCCTGGAAAAATTGAAACCACAAATTACAAAAGTTTCTTAGCCTTTCATTCCAATTTCTTAGCAGGTTCCTCAGCTTTCGCAAAATTGAGCCTACTCTTCCTTACAAGCTTTTTCTTAGAAGAAACGAGTGTTTTTCGCAAAAATTGATCCAGGCTGAAATTATTAGTCTGTTAATAAAACAAATACGCTCACAGGAAAAGGGTCCTTTCGTACCTGAACATTATGTTGCTTGTCAATTGCTACACTCCTGCCGAGCCGAGACTCGAGTATGTGTGTTGGGATTTCGAGGTTTTCGAGCACCACATTACATGGCCAAGACCTGAAGACAGTAGCTTGTTGATAAGATATTCTACCCTACGATAAATTCAGCTTGTGAATAAGCTCCGATCAGTAAATAATAATGAGTATGGAGTCTTATCCTTTTTCCTTCATGCAGTCAAGTCACTTTATCTGCATCACCCGCCTGCCATCACCCTCATTTTTTCTAATCAGCGCTTGCACATCAGCTAAGACGAATACTTAAAATCCATATACCATTTTGCAGTGACATCATCAAGCAAGTGACTCAGAGAAGTAAGAGCAGGAGGGGGCACTGGGGGCACATGTCTCCCCAAGATTTTGCAATTATAACGCAAAATTGCTGTTTTTATTCCGGGGAGTGCCCCTTTAAGACTTCAGCTTGATAAACAAATGCCCTTGCCCCTTGGAAGTATCGTCCCCCCCCCCCCCACCACTCACACTTTTAGCTACGGCCATGAAGTTACTAGTGAATACTGTCAGAATCTATTGTGTGTCGAAGCATTGTAAACCGTTCCAAAATGGTCGACTTTATTATCCTCTCTCGTCTCTCTAAATTCAGAACGGTGTATACGATTCAAGGATGAAGGTACTGAATATCACACAGAAAGACCATTGAAGATCTAAACCAGCCACAGGAATCATGCTGTGCTGGTTGTGGTACAATTCTCTTTGACTTTGACTGAACGATCAACGCTTTGATGTGTACTTTGATTGACGTGCCAAAGCTTGGATATATCGTGTTCAAGGTAAAAAGCTTGGATACGCTGCCAGCAGCTTCGTTCAAACGCTTGAATACACTTCGTTTCAATGACAAACGCTTAGATACATTCGTGACAACAGGCAAGGCAAAGCCTCAATCTTCCCAGTGAATCTTCCATTCTGGCTCAGATGTGCTTCGTTCTATTGATAAATGACATTGTTAAAAAGGATGAAAATACGATGCAAATGGCCCGGGGGGGGGGTGGGGAGTGGGGAGGGATGACGGTGTTCTGCCGCCCAAATTTATATTGGAAGACCTATCGGTCGATTTCCATACCCATCCCTAAGGATTTAGGGAGAAAACCTAGTTGAACAAACCTGAAATCAAGTTTCACCACTTTATATTGATGGGACGATACACTTACCACCAACCAATTTTTTAAGAAGGGCAGGACTTTGAATTCTTTCAACAATTTTACACTGGACTGAAAATTTCAGAGCCAAGATTTTACTACGGTCTGGTCTTGAAATTTCTTTAAACATTCATCAAAAATCTTAGGATAACTGTGATTGGGGGGGGGGCATGTTACGGACTTTATTCCCTTCAAAACACGGGAAAATATCCTTGTTACAAAAAGGGAAGATTTTGGAACTAAAATTAGCCTTTGAAACTGGGAAAGGTCTTTGCACTTTGTGGAGAATAGGAAACAGAAACGAAAAGAAGGATCAAAATGTGGCCAATTAGGTTTAGGGTTCTCAATTTCCTTGAGTCGTCACGAGAATGAAAATTTCCTACCAAAATGTTGCGAAGTAGGGTTAGGGCCTTGACTTCCCGGGAAAATACCGAAACTTAGCAATATTTCGAGACTGAAGATTTGAGGACCAATACTGTATGACTTGAAAATACGCAAACGTATCCCTTTTACGAGACTAAGGATTTTTAAAGTGAGTTTCTGACAAATGGGGCCAGGGATTTGAATTTCCTGGGCTCTTCGGAAGCTCGTGAATTTCACTAGAAAGAACTGAAAGAAAACAAATAAGGGTAGGGCAATATGTGAAAAGTTATGAAACTTAGTGGCGCATCCTGGGGGGAGGGGGTTACTTAAGTAGTCTGGATGTAGTAAGGGGTTGTGGTATCTGGATTTATGGGTATAATTTTTGGCAATATTTAATGCTTTCTGGATTTAAGGGCAGGATGTTTTGTAAAATCATGTAAGGCTATACTTTATCACTTTTGCCCGATTGTTAAGTATACCTCTTCGATTTATCCTGGATTTCAGGGTACACGTATTTTTTCTTACAAGAAACTGCTTATAAGAAACTCAACTCTCAGATCGCCAAAAAATTAAGAAACTCCAGTACTGGGAAAATATAAGCTAAGAAACTATTTATTTTGATAAAGGAAATCCTCGACATGTTTTTACTTTACTTTCACTTGTTTCCTGTATCATATTTTTTTTTTTATATCAAAGTTAAAACTCAACAATATACAAATACAATATTCTGTGCCGTCCATAGCAGAAATAGACATGACGTCATCTGGTTCTGGCTATGAACGGCACTTGACAATTCCTTTAACAGCAATCTTATTAAGCACTTTGTGTACCATGGCACCATTCCATTTTGGCAGACGCTAGCATACGCCAGCTTAGTAGGTGAATTATTGTAAAACAAAAAAGGAAAAACAAACAAACAAACAAACAAACAAACAAAACAGAAATAAAGACAAAAACTAAAAAACTATTCACTGGTGCAAAACTTGTGTAAAGATGGTTGGATGTTGGATGGTTGGATGTGGCTGTATCATATCACTCGTAAGGTACTTGAGTAATGTCTAAACATTGGAAAGGCTTAAAAAACCTTGTTTTGAAATGTTCACGAGGGCACAGGTAGTGAACATGAAGATTGTTATGGAACCTCTAAGAAACTCGTAAGAAACTCTGAGTACTCAAAATCTGATAATTTTATGAAATTCCAGTACTGGCCCAAATTTTTAGTTCCTTATAAAAAATACGTGTATACCATACCGGATTTATGAGTGGCACTCTTGGGTTCTGATTTGCGCAACCCCGTTGTATGGAAACGTAAGTAGCCCCCCCCCCCTGGCTGTGGATGCAGCCTATAGAAGGCCATTTGAAGGAATAATAGGGGTCTCGAGTCGAAGCCACCTCATAAAAATGTTTATTAACCACGCCCTCCAAACTCTCGTAAAGTGTGGTATGGTGAAACACCCTTCTTGTTTGATCATGAAAATCTGAAGAGCCATTGTTTGGAAAGCGAGGAGCCATAAAGATTCAATTTCAGGAGAAGCACTACACGTATTTTTTTTATAAGAAACTAAGAAATTGGGCCAGTACTGACAGTTTCTTAAAATTATCATATTTTGAGTACTCAGAGTTTCTTACGAGTTTCTTAGAGGTTCCTTAACAATCTTCATGTTCACTACCTATGCCCTCGTGAAGGTCTTAAAGCCTTTCCAATGTTGAGACATTACTCATGTACCTTACGAGTAATATGATACAGGAAACGAATGAAAGTAAAGTAAAAATATGTGAAGGATTTCCTTTATCAAAATAAATAGTTTCTTAACTTGCATTTTCCCAGTACCGGAGTTTCTTAATTTTTTGGTGATCTGAGAGTTGAGTTTCTTATGGGCAGTTTCTTATAAAAAAAATATGTGTACCCCATATTAGCCTAGTTACAGTTCCAAAACCCTGTCTCGTAAGGATGAATTTCCGTACTTTCCGTGAAACATAAAACTCTATCCCTACACACATAGAGTGTCAGTTCTAAAATATTTAGTCTCGTAAAATAACGGCTACGAAATACAGCTATCTGCATCCCTTTTAGAGACTCCTTCGTCTTCGATTTTTATTACGAGTTTTCAAGCAGAAGATGCATCACCGACCCTAAATAACACTAATAAGTATAATCTATAATTGCGATTATTTGGCCCATTTTTAGATGTTGATTCAAGTGCCCTCAATGAATTTTGATAAACGTAAATTTAGTTTCCTGAAAAATCAATCGAGCCCGAAATCAATCGAAACCATTAGGGCCGCAGGAAGCATCTCAAACATGGGAGGGGGGAGGGGGCACGACACTTCAAGGTCGCTTTTGTCATGAAGCTAAAGGGGCACTTCTTGAAAATGAAAAGAGCACTTTTCTTTTTTGTAAATTATTGGGGGCATGTGGCCCCAGTGCCTCCGGTTCCTACGGCTGGCTATGGAAACCATGCACAGCAGTGACCAATAGCCAAGTTTTATGAATAAAAATGAATGTATTTTTAATGGAGTTCGAGAATCTAGCTCAAAGTCTCAGAATCTCGATCCTAAAATCGTTCATCTCGTAAAAGTGACAAGTTTCCAAGTTCTCAAGGGAAATTCAAAGCTTTAACCCGGCTTCCCCTAGTTTTAATTTCGAAATCTTCAGCCTCGTAGAATTCACAAGTTTCTGAATTCTCCAAGAAATTCAAAGCCCTAACCCTTGTTGTCAAAATTTGGTTTTGACAATCTTCAGTCTCGTAAATGGGATACAGTTCCGTACTTTCTCCAAAGTTCAAAACTCTACCCCTAGCTCAAAGGCTTGTTTCCGTTCAGTTCTTAAATCTTTAGTATCATGACAGAGATATTTTTGTCGCGTTTTGGTAGGCATCAAAGCCCTAAGCCACACCTAATCTAAGATCTTCAGTAAGGTTTAAAGGGACAGTCTTCAAAGGCTCCTAATATCCTAATCTCGAAGAAGTCTTCAAAGGCCTGGCCTAACCCAAAATTCCAAAATCGCATAATCTTTTTCATGAAATCTTCGGTCTTATCAGGTATGGGGAATTCAAACGCGACCCCTTCGTCGGGTAATTTTTTGCCAATTCACATTTTCATGAGAAGGGAATTCGAAGCCTTCGTGTAAAAATTCATGTGAAACTGTTGAAAGAATTCACAGCCCTGTCCTATTTGACCTGTTTTTAAATCTTTTTCCATATTTTCCACACTTTCCACATTTTCAAAGCTTAACGATTCTTTAAATAATCAGCACCAGAAGTTTACGAAACCATTTACCCCATGGGGGAGGGGGGTAACTTCCATATGTAGAGCAACGGGCAACCTCGTCCCCGGGCTTTTTGTCATATATTGGCAAGGAGACAATTTTCGTCTCGGTGCCAATGTGATAAAAGGCCCTGGGGACGAGGTTGAGCAACGGGTACATGCTGCCCATAACCAGGCTGATTTCCAGTCACAATTTTCCGAGCGGGCGGAATTTCTGTTGTATGCGAGAGAAAATGTCGCTCTGGAATTGAATAGAAAATTACGGCTCGTGACCTTTGAAGTGAAACATGATTTCTGGGAGGTTTTTCATTTAACACTATTTTGGTTAGAGGGAGGGGGCAAATCTGCCCCCTCTGGTAGATTTTTTTGTTATTTCATTTTTCATTTCATTTTAAAATTATTTATGAACGGTAGCCCCGTCAGTCAGTATGACTGATTTTCAGGGGGCCGTGCCAAAAACTTTACAAATTAAAACATCTACTAAAATTAATAACGGGAAAAGGAAACTAATAACAATCATAAATAATTTATCTACAACTATTTACAATAAATTTACAACAAACCCTTTATCTTGTTCTTAAAAGAAGATAAAGAGAGAGCTTGCTTGGCCTCGCGGCTGAGATCATTCCAGATTTTTGCTCCACGAAATGCGAACGCTTTCTGTCCATTACTAGTTTTCATGAATGGCACTAGCAAGTCAGTTTCGGCATTTCTAAGGTTGATAATATTGCGATCAGAATTTCTAACAAATAAATGCGAGAGATAATCAGGCGCGAGACTATTAACAGATTTAGATACAGTTGTTGCAGTCTCACTTCTGATCATATCCCTCACAGTTGGCCATTTTAACTCTGTAATCAAAGCTTCGGCAGGAGCATCGTAGCCGCTATTTGTAATAATTCTAGCGGCACGATTCTGCAATTTTTGAAGCTTAACCAGTCGGAACTCTGCACATCTCCCCCACACAGAACAGCAGTACCGAAAATTATAACCCTGCTTTGGGAACAATTATGGCCCTGAAACTTTCTGACTTTCCAAAGCACATCTGAGCCAGAATGGAAGATTCACTGGGAAGATTGAGGCTTTGCCTTGCCTGTTGTCGCGAATGTATCTAAGCGTTTGTCATTGAAACGAAGTGTATTCAAGCGTTTGAACGAAGCTGCGGGCAGCGTATCCAAGCTTTTTACCTTGAACACGATATATCCAAGCTTTGGCACGTCAATCAAAGTACACATCAAAGCGTTGATCGTTCAGTCAAAGTCAAAGAGAATTGTACCACAGCCAGCACAGCATGATTCCTGTGGCTGGTTTAGATCTTCAATGGTCTTTCTGTGTGATATTCAGTACCTTCATCCTTGAATCGTATAATAGCACCGTTCTGAATTTAGAGAGACGAGAGAGGATAATAAAGTCGACCATTTTGGAACGGTTTCCAATGCTTCGACACACAATAGATTCTGACAGTATTCACTAGTAACTTCATGGCCGTAGCTAAAAGTGTGAGTGGTGGGGGGGGGGGGGACGATACTTCCAAGGGGCAAGGGCATTTGTTTATCAAGCTGAAGTCTTAAAGGGGCACTCCCCGGAATAAAAACAGCAATTTTGCGTTATAATTGCAAAATCTTGGGGAGACATGTGCCCCCAGTGCCCCCTCCTGCTCTTACTTCTCTGAGTCACTTGCTTGATGATGTCACTGCAAAATGGTATATGGATTTTAAGTATTCGTCTTAGCTGATGTGCAAGCGCTGATTAGAAAAAATGAGGGTGATGGCAGGCGGGTGATGCAGATAAAGTGACTTGACTGCATGAAGGAAAAAGGATAAGACTCCATACTCATTATTATTTACTGATCGGAGCTTATTCACAAGCTGAATTTATCGTAGGGTAGAATATCTTATCAACAAGCTACTGTCTTCAGGTCTTGGCCATGTAATGTGGTGCTCGAAAACCTCGAAATCCCAACACACATACTCGAGTCTCGGCTCGGCAGGAGTGTAGCAATTGACAAGCAACATAATGTTCAGGTACGAAAGGACCCTTTTCCTGTGAGCGTATTTGTTTTATTAACAGACTAATAATTTCAGCCTGGATCAATTTTTGCGAAAAACACTCGTTTCTTCTAAGAAAAAGCTTGTAAGGAAGAGTAGGCTCAATTTTGCGAAAGCTGAGGAACCTGCTAAGAAATTGGAATGAAAGGCTAAGAAACTTTTGTAATTTGTGGTTTCAATTTTTCCAGGATGTTCAAAAATGTTCTTAACAGTGATAGCAACTATTTGGACATTGTTTTGATGTGAATTATGTCATAACTTGCTTTGCGATTTTATTAAGTAATGTGGACGTGGCAGCCTGTGTAACAAAAATCAACTCTACACTTAGACCATTAAAATATGAGAAACTCATTAGAAACTTTTGGTTCAGAAAGATTCTTAAAATTTGATCTATTTCAAAGTTTGATTTGAAAATTTGAACTACGTACCAGGTTGGTGGACCATAGGTTCTTATCCAAAAATCGCGTAGCTTCTTTAATGAGTTACATTTTCCTAGTACTGGACTTTGCTATTTTATGGCAATCTGAACTGAAAGTCTAGTTTCTTAAAAGCAGTTTCTCAATTATTTTATATTTCATTTCATTTTAAATTCTTTTACTACGTTTACCCCGTCATTAAAGAGTGACTGCTTTTCTGGGGACTGTGCAAAAAATCTTACAAATTAAGTTAAGAGTTCTATAATGTATAACTGCACGTATTTTTTATAAGAAACCGCTTATAAGAAACGGTGTAGGCTCAATTTTTCGAAAGTTAAGACACAACTCTACCTGAAGTTAAAAAGCTACACTTTGTAAAAAGCTACTCTTTAAAAAGCTACGCAGTTTTAATTTTCTTATCGCACTTAAAATGTTGTGACACTGTACAGTCATAACAAATGTTTGGAAAATATTTTGATTGCATCATGTTATTCACTTGTTTTGAAAAAATATAAGAAACACGTTAGAAACTGTTGGTAGCAAAATGGCCCAAAGATTTAAGAAACTGCCTACCAGCCCGGACCTTTAGTATTAGAAAATATACGTGTACATAAAGAACTTCTACAATTGGTTAATTTGAGAAAAGAAACGTGCCGTCTGCGAGGAAGGCGAGGGGCCGAGAGAGGGGTTACTACCATGTATAGAGCAATGGGTACGTGCGACCCAAAAAAGGATGGGTTTTAAACTTCGAAAATCCCCAACGATTGGTTTCAAATGTAACTCTTCCACTAGGAATGGGTAGCTTGTTGAATCGTAAAAAAGTATTTGTCGAGATTTTCATTTTTGACGTTGGATATTTTCGTTTTAGTTCTGAAACTTGGTCTATAGTAACTCTATCTTCATTCATAATCGTACGTTTAAAGTGAAATGAAACTTGTTTTATAAGAAGTTTAACATACTTCTCCCCGTAAAATCCTTAAACATGGGTAAGAAAATCGACCGAAAATCCTCAAATATGGGGAAAGATTCCAGAAGGGGAAAGATTTGACAATGAGAAAGCGACGATGTGACTTATCCGAATATCTCAGTAGATATGCGGAGGCGGTCTGCACTGAGATTACCTATGGTATGGTCAATGACAAAGGTGCAATCGATTCTTGTTTCCTATTTCAAGAGCTTTTTGGCTGTGAATCTGTTAACAGCTAATCAATGTATGATGACGTAAGTTAAAACCAAACAGAAACAATGTACATCTGTCATCATTGACCTCTGAACCACAGCTTGAATCGACTTCGTGTAATCGCAAACACGAGACTGTGCACTGAGAAGAAACATTATTGACATGGTACAATATGTCCAACATCGGCGAAAATTTATCAGAAAAAGGAAGCCGAGAAGAAAGTTTCGTGAATGAGAAAGCAGATCTGAGATACAATACTAAATATTGGAACGAATGCTTGTTACAGGAATGTGTATCAGGTTTTAGTTAAACATGAAGTGAAGATGAAATCCACGTGCATCACCACATCAGGCCAGACAAATTTGGCGCCAAATCAGTCTTGCTATGAGAACGCGAGGAGCAAGAAGGACGACCATTCGCTGAAAATTCTTGCTTGATGGGTAAGTTCAGTTGTTAAATTATCTAGTGCTGCATATCAATGCCCTTTTACCTGAATCGTTGTTTCAAATATAAATTACCGAGAAATGAGATTTTTCTCTTGACAAGAAGAGGGGCAACGATTTTCGTAAGTTCCTTTGTTTCGAATAAAGTTATCGGAGTCGAGCCATCTTCGAACTAGTAGGATCGAAATTAGATAAACTTTCATCCTGTAACCAAATGAATGATCGAACGAAGTTTTGATGCTTCGTGAAAAATTTTCCCGCGCTAGCGCTATATCAAAGGCATCAAGTAGAATTAACACCCTGTCAACGGGATTAGGGCTCATATTACTGCCACGCGATATTTTTCAGAAAAGCAGATCGCTGATTGGCTTAGGCAGTAAAAGCTGTTTTTTCACCAGCGATTGTGATTAAACATGTTCGATCGCGTTTACACTGTTTTTCGTTTCTCCTTAACGCGTGGATTTTCTCATTATGATATGGATCGCGTTGTCCTCTCTTTGTCCATTCACGTTGAGTCTTTAGAAATTGAAAATTTGAAGAAACTTGCTTATACCTCCGTAAAAAGAAGACTAAAAAATGTACAAAAATTACTGCCATCAATTGAAGATATTGGCTAAAGAGCTTATAATCTTCAAAATCGGTCGCGTATACAATTTATCATGGCCTGTCAAAAGTGCATAGTTTATTTTGGTGCACCCGGTAGAAACATCAAAATTTGTAATGATAATTGGAAAAAATTATAAGGGAAAATTCACATTTTCAATATTTTGATACTTGGAAAATACATGCACTTTGTAATTGCTAAGGAATCAAAAACACAATGGCTCTCGTTAAGCTTGGGTTGTCAGCAGATTCCAAAATATATGTAGAATCATGAAAAATAACACTTTTAAAGATTGCTATGGACCAAAAGGTCTGATAAGTAAAAAACCAATGTGGTTTTTGGGGTACATGTCATGTGGGTTTTGTGGTGCAATAGATACTTCCACTGAAAATAAGTTTGCAGCTATAGTTTCTATCCATCACTGATTTATAATGATGGCTTGTTCCCAAATAACACAATCGTAGGTGCATCAACTGCAATCTTCTTGACTTTTTTGTTTGTGCGGCTTTTGGGGTACATATTGTGAAAAACAAGCAACTTTGCCATATCAGTACTCGGTCAATCCCAAGTAAAAAATAGCAATAACCTATGGGAAGAGCTCGTTTTTGGCAGCCCAGCATTGACACAAAACCATTTTTGAAATGAAAACAGCAGAAGAAAATTATAGCAACTTGCTTTTTTTGTGGTTTTTGGGGTACATGTACCTGTATGGAAAAAATTCAAGAAGATTTCTCAAACATAACTTGACATCCATCTGATGAAGCTATATGGAATTACCCTGTTAATTTTAGGTCTCCTAAACAGGACAAAAAATGCAAAAAATCCAGTTTTGACAATGAAGGAGTCTCCGGGGCGGTTTCGATATCAAATTTTGAAATCTACGCCTCAAAACACGAGAGTTTATGAAAAAATTGATGCCACCGTGTTCTTATTTCCTGAAAATGAAGGTTCATCTTCTTTTTGACATCATATCCATTGTCTTCCATTGTTTTCTTTCTTTCTGTAGAGTTTAAAGGTGAGCAAAGCATTTTAATGCATGGAGAGGGATACCCTGGTCTACTTGGCAAAAGGTCCTAAGATTACAGAATAGTCGGAATAATCTTAGGATTGTTAAAGTCCTCTAATCCAGTATGGAAAGTAGGGCAATTTTCACCGAGACCTCGGGTGTGCAAGAAGCTTCCTCTGTTGTTTATCTATTATCTGCTTTAAATAACCTTTGTTTTTCTTGGGTGTGCAAGTGCCACATTTTCCATGCAGGCCTTTAATAAACTGGCAAGAATTGTTCTTCTTGAAGAATTTGTTTGCTAGAATTCTAGTTATTTGAATCCAGTTATCTGTTATTTGCTAAGTATTTCTCCATTGATTTGGTGACTTCGGAATGACACACTGATACACTCATTTTTTTCTATGAGAAACTAAGGTCCGGGGCTGGTAGGCAGTTTCTTAAACTTTTTGTCGTCGTAGTACTAGTTTCTTATAAATTAGTTTCTTATATAAAACGGTGCACAGAAAGAAAGAGAACAATGGAAGACAATGGATATGACGTTATAGAAGATGAACCTTCATTTTGAAGAAATAGAACATGGGGACATCAATTTTTTTTTCAGAAACCCCTGTATTTAGAGAAGTAGGTTTCAAAAAATGATGCGAGAAACCGCCCCCAGAGACTCCTTCATTGTCAAACTGAATTTTTTGCATTTGTCTCTCATTTAGGAGACCTAAAATGGATAGTTTTATAGATTTGTCTCCAGTTCGGGAGACGGTCTTCCGTTCAAAAGACGGGTCTCCCGTTCGAGCGAGTTTCTCTAGCTGTAGAGTACTGTTGCCCTGAATGCATCTAATGTCGGTTTTGTCGGAATCGCACGCTCTTCTTTCAACAGATATACAAGGTGCCTGGATTTAAGTTTTTCAAAAATGCAACAGAAATGTTTTGCTGGTGCCTTTCTTTACAACATTCTTTGCTTTTGTTTTGCTGAAGCAGATATTTCCGAAAATATGAAGTTTTTCAGGCAGACTATCTTCTGTGAACTTGCAAGTTTCTTCAAATATTTTTTCTGGTTCAAATGGGTTGAATGAGTCAGCCTGTACTTTTTTCAATTTTGCACATTTGATATCCAGTTAAACTCTTTCGCATGTCATAAAAAACTTTCAATAATAAATTGTAACATTTAACAAAACATCTCGCCAATATTTGTTGCCGATATGCGTATTTTTCCAAAGGCAAATAAATCGGGAAAAATTCGCCCTGAATTGGTCTATCTTTTTCAAATGAACCCAAGTAGCGATCCAAGTTTGTGTGTGCTGGTATTGTGTCAGTTTAGAAAGAAAGGGTGCTATTAAAGTTATTATGATATATTTTGAGGGTTTCATCAACTTTGGTGTTTTGTAAGCTTTTAAAACTATCATAACATTTGACTTTACCGTAAGTGTGAGCTTCATCGGCGCAGGAAAAGCGAGAGCTGTCTGTTTAAGTTTTGTGTTGCCAAGAATGCCAAGAACCAGATGCTATGAACATTCGCTGAAAGTCCATCCAGTGTGGTATCTGTACAGAGAAGCTTGGCTTTCCTGCTAGTAAAATTTCCCTGCTGGGGCCAAAACAATATTTAGACCCATTCAGGGCGAATATATATTGCAGAAAGTACTATTTTGACTTGCTGATGTTAGGCTCAGTTTCAAGAGGAAACAAGAGTAGAAATATCTTTGGCCTAGAAATAACGAATGGCAAGGGAATGAAGTCTTTATTCATAAAGAGAACATTTTCAGGAGGTATGCACTTTGATAAGAAAATCAATTCTATTAGTGATTAGACCTATTCAGGGCGACAGTACTCTAGTGCAGGCTAAATAAAACAATCCAAATAAGATGTAAGCTAATTCTTTATCAGACAGTACCTGCATTGCTTTTACAAAGTGGTGTCAAGTCGTAAACTTTTCCAAGAAAAGAAACCCAAAGATCTTTCAAGGTGTTGTGAACGCTGACTTCATTTGGAGTGTAGTACTTTGGCCTTGTCATGTTTTCAGCAGCCTTCCTTCCTTTGCTAAAGACTTCGCGATCAACTCAACTGGTTGCCACAGAAATAGACAGCAGCAACAACCAATGATGGCAACAATGAAAGGAAGCCTTTTGGCGACTCACGGAAAACGCTTTTCTTGATCGAGCGATATTCATTTCATTTAACAGGCTATATTCATTTGAATCCTTAAAAGAAGAACACAATCAGCCCAGAAATAATCTCATTCTCCATACTGTAAATGCCCAGAAAATAGGGTAAGACCTATTCATGAACCAGAAAAATGAAACAAAGACAATAGACCACATGAAGAAGTCCTGCATGGCAGGACGAAATATTGGCAAAAAATAAATTCATCGTATTCGCTGTTGTTTTTTATCGTATTGCGGTGTTTCTGCCTTTAACTTAAAGACAATAGAGTTACTCTAAAACACAAAATATCTGATTTATTTGCCTTCAAACTCGATGTCGTATTTTGTGCTTGGAATTTTGCAACGTTTTAAAATATACTGATTGTGATACAAAATCCAAGAGCAAGTCCAGCTTTCGAGTGGCGCAATGTTGTGCCTAATCTGAATTAAAGATAAACAAAGAAGAATAATTCTATAATAAGTGTTTTCCCTCTTGATATTAATTAAACGTGAATTGATAAACGTATTCCTTCTTGTACTAAACAAAAAAGGTGTTTGTTCAGTTTATATCCTCTGAGTATGACTATGACAAGATACGAGCAAACGTTATAAATGTCCGACGATAACGATGTGTCCGACTCTGCGACGATTTGAAGTTCGATGAGTAATCCGATACGTTGAATAAAGTCTAGTCTTGATTATTTACAATGATATACAATATCTTTCTTGAATGATACGTTGTCCGTTGTGCTGAGTTTTGACGTTCTCCGCTGACGTAGAATTCAGCACAACGGAGAACGTCAAAACTCAGCACAACGGACAACGTATTGTATATCATTGTAAATAATCAAGACTAGACTTTATTCAACGTATCGGATTACTCATCGAACTTCAAATCGTCGCAGAGTCGGACGCATCATTATCGTCGGACATTTATAGCGTTTGCTCGTAGCTTGTCATATTCATACTCAGAGGATATAAACTGGACAAACACCTTCTTTGTTTAATACAAGAAGGAATACGTTTATCAATTCACGTTTAATTATTTACAATGATATACAATATCTTTCTTGAATGATACGTTGTCCGTTGTGCTGAGTTTTGACGTTCTCCGCTGACGTAGAATTCAGCACAACGGAGAACGTCAAAACTCAGCACAACGGACAACGTATTGTATATCATTGTAAATAATCAAGACTAGACTTTATTCAACGTATCGGATTACTCATCGAACTTCAAATCGTCGCAGAGTCGGACGCATCATTATCGTCGGACATTTATAGCGTTTGCTCGTAGCTTGTCATATTCATACTCAGAGGATATAAACTGGACAAACACCTTCTTTGTTTAATACAAGAAGGAATACGTTTATCAATTCACGTTTAATTAATATCAAGAGGGAAACACTTATCATAGAGTTATGCGTCTTTGTTTATCTTTAATTCAGATTAGGCCCAACATTGCACCACTCGAAAGCAGGATTTGCTCTTGGATTTTGTATCACAATCAGTATATTTTAAAACGTTGCAAAATTCCAAGCACAAAATACAACATGGTGCCATAACCCGGGAGCAAGTTGGGTTATGGCTGAATTGAAGAAGAAAAGAGCTACAAGATCGGGTCATAGATTGGTTGTAAGTAACACACTCAAAAAAGCACAAGAACTTCTGCCGCATCCGGGAAATGAAGCCGTGGAAGATATCAAGCCAAGATTAGAGTCACTCAAGAACACACTGCAAAAAGAAAGGAGCACATTAGATAAATTAAACGGAGAAGTCTTGGGAATTTTAGAAAAGGAAGATGAAATCGAAAAGAAAATACTGGAATCAGCTGAGATCGACGCGGAGATTGAAAAAGTTATTTTCCTTCTCACAAGCGCACTAAAGGAGAAGGCGCAACTTACAAGCTGGCAACAAGCTTTGCAAAACTAATTTAACGTTCAAAGTTCGGTAGAAAAGGTCAAATTACCGAAGCTACCTTTAACGATTTTTAATGGAGATCCTACGAAATGGATGTCTTTCTGGGACAGTTTTAAATCGAGTATACACGAACATTCTGGTCTTGTTATGGTTCAAGAACTCTGATGAGGGGAAAATAAACTTGAGTATATTTCTTGAATTTAAAACAAGCATTTGATACCGTTGACCATAAAATCTTATTGTCAAAGCTACGAGAGTATGGTGCCGACGGTACTTCCCACGACTGGTTCATTTCTTATCTGACCAATAGGGAGCAGTTCTGTTATTTTGATGGAGCTAGCTCCAGCACAAGCAGCATAAAGTGTGGTATTCCGCAGTGCTCGTGTTTGGGACCCTTGCTTTTCATACTATACATTAATGATTTTGAGAACTGTCTGGAAAAGCATGAACCCAAATATGTATGCCGATGATACATGTGTGAATATCGCATCGGAAAACCTGAATGAACTTCTAACAGATTTGAAAAACGAGCTAGAAAATATATCGAACTGGAAGAGGATCAATAAACTTAGTTTGAATGCCAGCAAAAGTGAATATATGGTTATAAGCCATAGGCGACAATTGAATAGGGTAGGTGATGATTTGCCAGATCTTGTCCTCAATAATGAAGTTATCAAAAGGGTTGACAAGACAAAATATTTAGGAATCAACATTGATGAGAGCCTTACTTGGAAAGAGCAGTACAGAACTATCAAAAACAAGCTGAAAGGGGGCTTGAGCTCCCTGAGAAAGCTGAAAGACATCCTTCCGCAAAGGAAACTTCACCAGGTCTACAAAGCTCTCTTTAAAAGCCACCTTCACTATGGCGACATTGTTTGGAGTACTCTTTCCAACACCAAACTATCCCAACTGCAACGATTACAGACACGGGCAAAGAAGCTAATACTGGACGCCAAGTATAAGGACGGTTGGAACTGCAAATGGCTCATAATGTAAAGTCTTTGCTCTCATTTGACAAAGGAGTCATGGCATATAAAATTCTGCATGGCCTTTGTCCCGAAAATCTTCGCCATAAGTTCACTGAAAGATCCATGATTTGATTTCAGAGGATAGAACCAGAAATCATGGAGATCTGCAAATTCCCAAAGTTAGGTTAGAATAGGCAAAGCGAAGTTTCTACTTGTCTGGTGTCAAAAATTGGAATGATATCCCGGACAGCATTCGAGAACAAGAATCAATCGCTCGTTTTAAAACAGGTTTTAGAAAGTATCTTTTGAACCTACAAGACCCAAACACGACCCCTTGGTAGAGCAGCATATTTAAATTATTTACAAATTTTTCTTTAAATTTTTTCTTTGAAATAATTTGTAAATACGCTGAAAGGTTTTTTCGTGTATAAATATTGATAAAATGAAAAAATGAAAATGTTAATATCGATAAGTTAAAGTATCTGCAGAAGTCGCTCGTGGGAGAAGTGGCAGAAACGATATCAGGATTCCCGGTAACAAACGAAAACTACGGAGAAGCTGTGGAATTATTGCAGAAAAGATTTGGCGAAGAAGAAGTTATCGTGACGAAACATGTGGATGCTCTCATGGATTTACCAAAAATCACATCATGTGAAGATTTACGAAGGCTGCAGAGGATAGGAGAATTTTGTTTTTATCCAATCAGTGAATTTGTTATGATCCGCCTTGGCCAATCAGATCGCTAGAAATAACAATGGAATGTGCGGGCGTCAGCGTTTTTCTTCAAAAGTAAACAAACGGAGCTGTGGGAAAATGCCCAAAACCACTATCCTTTCGAAGGACGTGATGCAGTCCTTTTTCAGCGAATTTGATGGGGTTTCGAACTTTTTTGTGATGAACAGGACTTTTTCTTGAATATTACCAGATATATTTTTGATATCTGCAGCGGTTCGCCCAAAATCAAAGCAGCGAAGCGGGGGTTTCCCTAACGGCTCACTACGCCTCATGACACACAAAGCAAAGTGAACAGGGCAACCGACGGCACGAAAATGCAGTTGTCAGATGAAGAATGAAGGCAAATTGGGACATCTCGGATCAGATACCTATTTTGTTGGAGCTGATGATCTATGTTAGGAAGACGTCTCAACGAGCCTGCTACAGATTTTATCGTTATCACTGTTTGGGTTTGGTTCATCTTCAAATTGACCGATTGCCTCCGCTGTTCCTTGGTCTCATGGCTTCATGCATAGGCCTAGGCCTAGCAGTATAGCAGTCGCATTCACCTGAAACAGAATCGCATCCATCCTTAGCTATGCTTCATTCGATTTCTTCACAAGAATATCCATTTGCCTCTACAGAAGTTGATCACATATGGGACACATTTGCTGTTTGGTATGATCCATTTTACATGACATGGTAATGGCAGGAATGGCCACATCCACGAGAATGGCGCCATATTGGATTCGTTCTTGATCTTGAACAGTGCTTCTGAGGTCATTCTTGTCGCAATGACACAATTTCTAAGCATTTTAAATGCAGTCAGCCACCCAGCCTGGTTAAATTTTGAGAGTTTTGGCCTATCTACAGGAGTAAAATTTCAGCAAGAAATCGAAATGAAGAATATAAACGTTGTTAATCTAAATGCACACAACATTCATAGACAAGTCAAAGGATTGCCTTTGAATATATTTTAGATCTTTGTTGTTTGTCTTTTAATTTGCACCTATATTAATTCATAGATGCTACTGACCAATTCATTCCCACAATGCCCCCATCCCTTTTCATTGTCAGCCCTTTTTAATTTGGTCTTGTTGATGCCAAACACATTCTGATTTGATATGCAAATTTACAATCTAACCATTGATCAGTGGCATCTCTGGCACTTATCATTATTATCATTAGTATTATCATTATTATTTGTACTCTGAGCATTATACTGATATTCGGTCCTGCTCGGTATTGATGAAGAAGTTCAGGGTCTACTGTTTCTCAGAAATAACACAAACAATTTTACCACAACCTACCCACAACCCTGCAGACCCTAGTCTTTTATCAATATGAAAGCCCTGGAAATATAATGTACATCAAGCTATTTATGTTTGTTTAGTTTCATGATGGGATAGAATAATTACAAGAGGATTCATGTTGTTGTATAGAAACTTTGTCCAACCAAAAGCTTCTTGCAAGTTTCTTAATCTTGATGCTAAAAAATCCGACAGTGATTTGTTTTTTGTTGTAAAAAAGATTCCAAGTACCTTCAGTGAGATATCACAGCAACAAACAGTTTTAACAGAAATCAGATCATACTGAAAATGATGGGAACCTTTGTCATATTTTGAAATTCAATTTGCAATTTGGCCCAAAGTGCATGCAGAGTGCAAAAGTTTTCTTAGCTCTTTTAGTTGAGTGATTAGATGGAGGATTCTAACGCAAGCTCTAATAAATGCAGGTAGATTTGGCACCATAATTTCAGACCATTTTGTACGGTGCATGTATTTCAGCCCTGCTAGGCTAGCCTGGTCTTGAATCAACTACACGAGAAGAATGTAACACTACCCTCACATGAGCAAACTCAGACCGGTCTGAGTTTCAGATTGGTTTGAAACTCATTTCGGCTTGCGGTCAAAGCCCTTGGAGTGCTCACATGACACAGGCAAAATGAAACTCAGGTCGACCTGAAAATCATTTCGGTTTCTCAGGTCAGTCTCAGTTTTCAGGTCAACCTGAAATTTTCATGTGAGCAGAAACTTTTTTATTTCAGGGCGAAATGAATTTTCAAAGCAGGTGTGAGTGGGATTCCTTGTGTTCTTTTGGCAATCAAAACAATCAAGATAAATCTTCAACAATGCAATCATAATTTTTCTGATTGACAGGGGAACGCACGCATTGTTTGTATTCAGGAACATTTTTGTGAAATGCGCATGTGCAGAGCTAGTGAGCTGAACTCAAACCGATCTTAGAATGTTCATGTGAGGAGCCGGGCAAATTAGCAGACACAACCAAACTTCAAACCGATCTGAAACTCAAATCGGTCTGAGTTTTCTCATGCGAGGGTAGTCTAAGTGGTAAATCAATGCAGAATGATTATTCAAATGTGATAATGTGTGTTCCTCAATGAAGCAATGACTTTGAAACTTTCTGTCTCAAATTCTGTTGTTGAATGTAATTTTGCCAGCTCCTGGGCTTCATCAATTACATTGTTGGCTTACAGAGGTTCACCTCATAACTTCAGTACTTTTTCATAGAAAGATCCAAATCAGAGAGTAAAACGTATAGAACTGGTTTGTTTCCAAATGTATTTACCATAAAGCAGACAGTAAAGATTGGGAAGACTGCTCCAGATGAGAATTTTGTTATTTCTAATATAGCAATTTGCAGTGAGGTTATTCTTGGGTCTCTGGCAGCTGTCTTTACCAGGCAGTGGCAGATTTAGGGGGCAAGTGGGGGCAACTGCCCCCTTCATGATAAAAGTTCTGCTTGGCACCCCTTTTTGGTGAGAAAGCGCCCCTCGTCCTGACTCAAATGCACAATTTTCTAACTGTTTCGATTTAAATATGGCGGAAACGTATAAATCAAGGTGATATTTGATAGTAAATCAAAGAATTTTCTTTCAAAAGCATCCAACAATTTTTGCACGCCTTTAAACTCACTTTCTGTTATATATTTGGTGCCCTCTTTGCATTGATCCCCCTTCAATTTCGAGCTGGATCGACCCCTGTTACCAGGGCGGTAGAAAAGTTTTCGGATTTGGGGGAACTGTTCTTAAAACAACGGAGAACAATACATATAGTTAATGCTTGTGACACAGCATCGTTGTTTTCAAAATTATTGGGGGGTCTTCAGCCCCCTGCCCCTGCTTCCAACGGGCCTGGTCATTGCTAATAACTGATAGAAGCATACAGTATTTCAAATTTGTGCAAAAAACCTTTCCATCCTGGCATAAGCCATGTAAAGCCTCGGACACTATCTAATTTTTCCTCAAAAATTTTCAGAACCTAAAAATGTACAAAATTTAAATATTTTGAAAATATTGAAATATTTGGCATTTCATCTTCAGACTTCAGCATAATTTGCATAAAACTTTTGACAAGACCCCAACAAATTTACTCTAAAAAAGTTTCAGAGCCCCTCCTTCATTTGCTGCCTCCTCCTAACCCTTGTTATAAATTAATGCCTGCTCTGTGCAAGTGCAAAAGAAATTGCAAATACTGTATGACAAAATCACAAAATTAGGAGCAATTTACCTCTTCTGGTGATTCATGATTTTGAAGGTGTCGCATAAATTCTGCTTTGCCTCTGCATGTTTGTGAGCACCAAATGCAAATAATGGGCTGTTGAACTTTTAATGTAAAGATCGTCGGAAGTCTGTTTGTTCTTCATGGTGTTCATTTCCGCACGTATTAAAATTTTCAGCAGCTTTACATTCACAAATCTCGTCAAAATGCTATTTTCCTCCCTCCAAAAATAAACATAATGTCGTCATTCAGTTTTCCCGCCAAAATTTGTCGCCTGACCCAGTGCTTCGTGGTCCATGTTCGACGTCGAGGGAAGTGATCTAAGTGATATTAACTCCTGGAAATAACCACAAAACATGCCTGACTCTCATCTACATTGAAAAATCTGTCTTTAACTTCGTCCTGTGGCAAATCAAATTCTGAATCATTCGATTTGAAGTCCGTTTCCCCTGCTGAATGACTTAGGCCCTTTCTGGCAAGAAGTCAAACGATGCCTTGGCAGGTGGCAGCACCACTGCACCTGAACAAATAATCCATCTTAGGAAAAAATGCCACGAAAAAGAATCTCCGATGATACTGTATAATCTAAGCAATAATTTGAAGACTGCTTTTTGCGTTGGTGAGAGGCTTGAGCATCATCTTTGGCCTTTTACTCTTCGTTCGTTTGAATGCATTGTGTGTCATGAGGCGTAGTAAGCCGTCAGGGAAACCCCCGCTTTGCAGCTTTGATTTTGGGCGAACCGCTGCAGATATCAAAAATATATCTGGTAAGATTCAAGAAAAAGTCCTGTTCATCACAAAAAAGTTTGAAACCCCATCAAATTCGCTGAAAAAGGACTGCATCACGCCCTTCGAAAGGATAGTGGTTTTGGACAGCTCCGTTTGTTTACTTTTGAAGAAAAACGCTGACGCCCGCACTTTCCATTGTTATTTCTAGCGATCTGATTGGCCAAGGCGGATCATAACAAATTCACTGATTGGATAAAAACAAAATTCTCCTATCCTAGGCTGCGGTCCTTGTACGACAAAACGGAAGCGACAGTTCGCAGTCTAAGAGGCTGTGGAAACGTCAATCCACCTGCTGCTAATACCACACCAGTGCAGGAATAACACAGAGACTAGGCTTGTTCTAAATAGAGGACTGTATCATTCTAACTTCGACAAATCCATTCTCAACTGAAACGTATGGCCGCTCACGGCCCGATCTAGCTCAAAAGAGATAGAGTATGAGTCACTCAATTCAAACGCTTCAAAACCCCTAGAACCTATATCAGCTGGATTCTCTTCTCCTCCTCTTTCTTGTCATTTTCAAGATTTCATTTACTCGATGTCTAACAAACTGTTTCCACTCACCTTTGTTATTTATCCAACTCAACACAGTTTTATTATCTGTCCACATTCTCACATACTCCAGTTCTAACTCAGTTTCCAATGCCTTTCTTACAGTATCCATCAATAGAGCTAACGTTCTACCAGCCATAGGTTCCAATCTAGGGATAGTGTGGGTTTTAACAGGTGCAACCCAGGTTTTAGACGTTAACAGGGTTACAGTGACCCCCTCTGGAGACTCGCAAACAAAGTATATAACTGTACAATAAGCTTTTGAACTGGCATCCGCAAATCCATGCAAGTTATATTTTGCTGACTCACTTTTCTTTCCATGAACACATCTCGGGATACTTATTTGTTGAACTCTCTCAGGGGCGTCGTGGCCGGGGGGGCAGGGGGGGCCATGGCCCACCCTAAAATTCAAATCGTTGGCTTTTTCGGAAATTTTAAGGTTTCGTCGGAAAATGACTGACTTTTGGGCTTTTGGCTTGGGCTAATACTGTTATTTGATCGATTCAGATTGTGTGCATTGCTTTCACATCTTCCTACAACCTTAGCTACAACACGTGCACTTTTCGTTGGATCCCATAGAAATTTTCCACATATTGGTTCTCGTTTTAGCAGAGTGGTTTACATACACTGCGTATCAGAGGGTACCAGAGCCTCAAAAAATTCAAAACAAGACTTTTTGTAGGCTTTGTATGAAGACCTTGAGAAAAAGCTCATCGCTTCGGAAGTAGAAATTAATTGAAACAGGTAGGTCTGAAATATACATTGGAAGATGGCACTTAACAATTTAAGTTAATGAAATACTGCCGTACATCACGGAGAGGTTTTCATTACTGATAGTTATTATTCATTGCCACAAAACAACCATGGATTATGCATTTTCTTTTCACACAGGATATTTTCGGTTCAGCCTCAAATTGTTTCCTTTTTCACTGAAAAAGGCTCTGAAAGTCAAGCTTATGAAGATTTAAAGAAATGAAGATGTCAGGAAGTTATCAGAGTTAGCGAGCTATCATGCTTATATTTCATACAATTACCGCAAAAACCAATCCATTTCTAAGTGATTTTCAAGTTCTACTTTGAAAATTTCCCAGGAAAGCCTTCTGTCAGTCAAGTTCTGCTGCCCCTTTCAGCGGCGATTTCTTCACAAAAAGGGGCACTTTCTAACGAGGTAAAGAATGTGGTCGCAAAAAATTTTTGCTCGCTTCGCTCGCATTTCATTTCTCCACCCCGAATATGAATTTCGTCCCGCCGGGTCTAGCCGTTGGGTTTCATCCCAGGAGGATTGGCCTCTTCATCGCTGTTCACATGGACCTAACCAATAAACGCAAGAAAATTTCCATTAGCCACTGCGAGCGTCTCGCAAACGGAGAAAAGGGCGAACTTAGAAAAATTCATTTTTCGGAAATGTCGGGGTCTTGGCCCCCCCTAAAAGACAGGCCCCACGACGCCCCTGAACTCTCTTTAATTGTTTCACCCATGCTTCCCACTGCTTCCTTTCATCTCCACTTATCTCTCCATCCCACGATCTCTTCTCTACACACAATTGCTGAAATAACACTTTTAAACTCACAACTATGGGACTAACTATGCCTAATGGATCATAAAGGCTTGCTAGAATACTCAAGATATTTCTTTTTGTTGGAGTCAAAGCCTCGCATTTTGTTACAATGTTTTCAAACTCAAATAGAAATTGGTCTGTCTCACATTTCCACTGTATTCCTAACGCTTTCTCCATAGCTGGATCTCTCTGTACATTCCCAAGGGAAACCTTAGCATATGTCTCGTCATCTCCTAACTCTCTCTTGCTTTCTCTGTTTTTCTCACATTCTACGATCTTTTCTCTAACCTGATGATCATTCGTCAGCCATTTTCTTAGTCGAAACCTTCCTTCAGACATTCTAGACTTTGCAAGGTCATACAGTTTCAAAGTACCTTCTCGAGTTTGATTACCCCCTACAAGATCATCGACAAATAGGCTTCTTTTCATTATGCCTACAAATTCCGGATCAACATTTTGAAACTTGTTTAGGGGCCGTCCAAAAATCAATTTCGTCACAGATAGCGGAATTTGGTCGTTACGGGGGGAGGGGGTTTATTGACAATCCGTTAAGCGTGACGGAATGGAACCTAAGAAAAATTTCCACCATGTTTTGCAAGGTTTCAACGCAGGATATTGTCAAACAGAGAGAGAAAGGGCCTAAGAAGAAATCTTCCATGCTCACAGGTAAAGGTTTTTTCTATCAATCTCGGTACGACTGTTCGTGAGGCAGGTGAACACGAGATTTTGTATGTCCATTAAGGGAGGGGGGAGGGGGTATCAGAATTTAGCGGCCAAATTCCGCTATCTGTGACGAAATGGATTTTTGGACGGCCCCTTAGGTGAAAGTGAACTGTAGCATTTAATAAGAACGGCGAGGAATTTACCCCGAATGCAACTCGGCATAATCTATATTCCACTGGTTGAATCACTTTTGCATTTATATCTTCAACCCAAAGAAATCTAAGACAATCTGTATCCCGTTCTTCCACCACCACATTCAAGAATTCCTTTCTCTATGTCTTCCACTAGCGCAATTCTCTTCTCTCGGAATCTAATCAGTATATCAAACAAAAATGGAGTTAATGCTGGGCCTACATGGAGACAATCGTTCAATGACACACCTCCATTTTCCTTCGACGAAGCATCAAAAACCATCCTAACTTTCGTTGTTTTTGCATCCTTTCGAACAACCGGGTTGTTTGGGAGATAATGAATTCTATTTGATTTTTCAAGTTCACACACTCTTTCTATTATCCCTCTGTCTAACTGTTCTTTAATTATACGACCACACTCTTGCAATATTTCAGGTTCCTGTCTCAATTTACTCACCTGTCCTTTCAATCTTTTTAAACTATTCCAATAATTTGATGGGAGTTTATCATGACCTTCCTTCCAAGGCAATCCTACCTTATACCTTTCTCCGTTAAATGAGATATTATCTTTTAAGGCCTCGTGTACCTCATTCTCCTCCCGTAGTCGAACTGTTTCCAAGTCCCAAATCTTCTTCACACTTTTCTCCAACTCTCTTTCTTCTTCTTTCTTACCATAATTTTCATCTTTCATCACCTCACTACCAACCAAATTCACATTCATTTCACTTCTCACTCTCTCCCCCCTTAAGGGACCAGAGAACACCCAACCTAATTTGGTCTCTATAGCAACTGGGTCATACTGCTCCCCCCTTATAGTTCTGTCTCCTTGGAAACACCAGAGGTAATCCGAGGCTATAAGAACTTCCACTTCTAAAATATCTGCATTTTTACATATATCAGAAAACCACAACCCTTTCAAGTGTTTATACTGCATCTTTCTCACTTCTATATGCTCATTTCTGATACTAGATATACTTGGAACTAAATATGCTTCAATTTTAGTCCCTTCCCCACCATTTACAGGGCACAATTCAAACTGAAATACTTCCTTTGACCCCTTAATGGTCCCTTCCTGCCCGGAAGTACTTATTTCAATGGTCTCCTTTCTAATGGGCTGTAATCCTGACAACACTCTTGGAGTAACAAAAGATCTCTGACTGCCTGCATCAAACAGAAGTCTAACTCTCACTGCACTACCTAGGCCTGCACATTTCACTAAAGCTTGCGCTGTCTGCAAAGCTATGCCCCACTCTGCCCCTACATGTAGAGTTGGACTCGTGCTAGTCCCCATACGGCCTGCTGATTCCCCAGGGCTGTCACATAGAGAAATATGATGTTTCCACTATCAAGAAAGATTTGAATTACATTTCCAAAAAACGTGACCCTTTCGCATGCACAAATAGCATCGACCATACTTACGAGCCAGCTGTTTTCTCTGTTCTATAGATGTAATTTCGTTACAATCGTGATGTTCATGATTTCCTTTACAAAATGCACAAAATAGGTTTTTCGTTTTAGTCACAAGTGTGCTGGCCGTCGCTGGCTTAGCGGCAGCAGCTACATCGTCTCTCTTCCCGTGGTAATCGAGCCTAACGTTTTTCTTCTCCACTCGTCCATATTCTTCTCTCAGTTCTAATTCAATCCGAATCTGTTCTAGCATTTCATCTACTTTCCAGTTCAAGTAATCTCTTCCGCGCGTAATCTGCAAGCGAATTCCCTCAGGCAATTTCTTAATGATTCCTGGAACAACGATACTTTCATAACTTACTGGATTCACGTCCAAAGCTTCTAGCGCCCTGTGATTACATTCCACCGCGTCGTATAGTTTCCTGAGCCTCACAATGTCCCATTCGTTAAAAACAGGCTGCAAGCTCAACAGTGCATCAACATGCGCTTGATGTATTACCGACTTTCTTCCGAACCTTTTCTGCAACGCTTCTATTGCCAATCCATAATTTGCAGCAGTCGTACGAAATCCTGTGATGCTTGATTTTGCTGCACCTGGCACGTAACGATGCAAATATGCAAATTTGTCAACATCCGAAATGTCCCCATTAATTCTATCTCATGTGCTCAATGTCCGGGCCGAGGGGCACTTCACTCCTACAAAATCTTGTGTACCTTTGGCAAGATCCTTTTGTTTACAAGTTTCCGCGGGCGGATTAATTGTCGGATTTTACCTGCATTCTGTTAGAACTGACATGAGAGAGAAACTTTTCCAGCTGTTATCTAATTAATCTACTTTAACCTATATCTAACTTAAGCGCAATTACTAAGCTAATTCTAACTATTACAGCTTGAAGTGGGGTATTGAAGACGCAAAGAGGGACGACAATTGTCCCATGGGGGGGTAACCAGCACTGCAGAACAGAAAGCCAAATCATTCTGCAGTGTCAGTGGAATTTAGAAGGCGGGTCCTGGACGGATATTTGGCCGGTGGTCCGTCCGAGGATGTGCCTGAGAGTGAAATGATACGTCAAAGGCGGGTCCCTGCTTGGGATGTGCCAGAGAAGGGCGGGTCCTATACTGGTAAGTCCGTACCATTCTGGGATGTGCCTGGCAAATCCAATTAGATAGATAATCATGGTCAATCTAACGGATTTACCTGTATCTCATCGTATGGGTAACTAGGCCATAGAATAGTTTTTTGCATGCTTGATAAAAACAAGCTTTCAACTTTTCGTGGCCTATGACAAAATTGGCCTGTTGAGGACAATTGACTCCCTCAATTGCGCTCGCGCAATCCCCAAGACAAGAAAAGTTGATGAATATCAGTGACGACTGAGTAGAAAATGGATATGGCGGCTTGGTCCTCTCTTTTCTTTGTGACACAATTTGCTAATCAAAAGATCGATCCGGTAGAAATTCGATACTGTCAGGGGCGTTGCCGGTACATGCGATTAGGTGTGTTGCTATCATCTGAGCTTCCAAAAATCAAACTAAAATTGGACCCCTACTTCCTTTGTGAAGTCCTAAAACCTTCAGAAAACCTCTTTTTTGCCGAAATCCCGTCTTCCTCGTGTCAGGCCTTGAATCTATGTGTGTACGCTACTATGCATGTTAGTATACAATCTATGCGTGTTGCTACTTAGTGCTCTTTCGAAATTGTTCAATATAATTCCTTGCTACATTGGTCAGCACCCTTTCCAAAACGCCAGCGTATAATAACTTTCAGTCGATTTGGTGTCGTAAAACCAGTGCAGAAAGGCTGCTAACCCCCAGCTACCCTACAGATCCTACTCCAATCATCCAATCATCCTCATCATCTAATCATCTTATCAATTCTTGTTTTTTGTTTGTTTGTTTGTTTTTTGTTTGTTTGTTTGTTTGTTTTTTTGTTTTTTTCTGTTTTGTTTTTGGTTTTTTGGTTTTTTGGTTTTTTATTTTTTGGGGTAGCTATGCTATGACAAAGAAATCTTCTGCCTGCAAAATTTCTGTAATGCACAGGGTATATCACTTTGAAAGATTTGCCTGGAAACAAGGAGAACATACATAACATGTCCCAGAATTTTCGCAAGAACCGTTTTAATAACAATAGCATTGGGGCTCAAATCTTTCAAATCTTTGAAAAAGTGGGTGAAAATTGATATCATTTACATGGCTTTAACACATATATATCTATCTCCTGCCTTTATAAACAATTCAATTATTTTTGAAAATTTATGAAAAATTTTGAAAAAATTTTAAATCGTCGTAAATCCTAAATTAATAGAGGAAAAATGATATAACCTTCAAGAAAACCATAGTTTATAAAGGTCTATAAAATGGTGGCAAGCAGAAATCTGTGGTCTTTCGAGTTTAGGATTTCGAAATTTGATGACGTCATAGCCTCAAATTTAATAAATGCCGCCATTTTAAATCCCATCAAGACACAAATAAATCCCAACGACAGACCCACAGCAAAAAACCCCCAAGCTCCCCCCAAGCCACCTACCCCAAGGAAAACTATACCAAAACTCCACACCGACCTTCCCAAAGATTGGAGCCCTATGTTAATAACAATACGTTTCAGAGCACTGACACGTGACAGCTCATACAGGTTGGTGTCTAAATAGCTGTACCGAATCTATCAATACAATGCATAGAGTCTGAGGGGCGCATCGCTCTGTACAAAATCTCGTACACCTTAGGAAGCATCCGTATGTTTTTGAAGAACAATTCCATAAGAAGTCCCTAAAATCCTATTGTTTTCAAAATCTCGTACACCTTTTTGAAAGAGTGACGCACCCCTCATTGGAGTCAATATTCTCCACCATATCAGTTGAGAAGATTCGAAGCCTTCGCAGACTCTGGAAATGTCCTGGGTACCTTGTCAGATTTTTTCTGGCAGCTCTCTGCTGATACAGTCATCAGTGATGTGTTGGTTGGTCACAAATATCGTCCTGACATGTTGTCATGAAGTCGGAATTACATCACATTTTTATTCCAATGCTTCTGTGTTAGTGGTGATAGCAAACGAATTTCCAACCCTGAAAGGAAAATCTACAAGGGGAGTACGTCTCGCATTCTACGTCATTTGTTGGGAAAATCAAACAAAATTAAATAAATACAAAATTGTTTCACAATCTTCATTTCATGAGATTGTTCAGGAATCCTTATGGAGAAGTGTGGCTTCCCAGCATCCTCTTATTGTGATTATATAAGACTACCATCTTCTGTTCTACCGTTTGCTCGGCACCACGGCGAAATTGTAAAGAGTTGACCAGAAATTGCAGGAGGTTTGGTTTTTCTTTTCTTTGTCTTTTGATTAATTTTTTAGACATTTCTATTTATTCCCATTGTTAAATCAACTGTAAATCAAGTTTTTTAATTTGAAATATCTTTGCACGGCCCCCTGCAAAGCAGTCTTTGCAGGCTGACGGGGCTACCGTGGTTAAACAATGAAAAAGAAATGAACTGACAAATTCTTATGCTTTCAAGAAATTCCACGGAAAGACCCTAAACATCCTATCGTTTTCTAAATCTCGTATGCTTTTTCAGAAGAACGTACCCTTCAATCTTACCCATTGATCAATGTTTTGAATTGGTCAAAGAAATACGACGATACGTCGAGAACCTGAAATGTAATTAAAACATGAGCTCGCAGAAATACTTAACTTTCAACCATGCCATGTCATGCATGTCCTGAAAGGATTCCTGTCGTCCTCAAGTCCAACCATACCAGAAAGAAGTAGTGATCTTCGATATTAATGGAGTTGTTCCATCAGCTGTCTGCCATCCAATCACTGCTTTAAACCAACTTCGTTTCAACAAATTCTGCATCTACGCACAGTCGATATACTATAGGGGCTGACATCAGCTTCTCGGCCAAGCTAAGCACACACTGAACTGTCCTTCTGTTGAGAAAATTCAAGCTCTTTTCCGATCGATGGGTGTGTGTGGAACACTACCCGGGGCATGCTGCTTCATCGACTTCGTTGTTTTGAAGGCCCATGTGACTGGTATAATGTGTCATTGCTGCGCGAATACAACTTTTAGACCTTGTTTAAGTTGTCCATAGTGAATTAATTGTGCTATTAGGTTGCTCCTCATTGCTCTAGTATGCTTGTACTGGAATTTATTTGCTGTTCCGCCCGTTGTAATGCTCGGGGCGGTGCTGGCTCTGTTTTCCGCCCGGGCGCTTCTCCTTTCTGGCGGCCTTTTTCTGGCCTGTTGAACTCGAAAGGGGAGATTTTTCGTCTGCATTTTCTCTTAAAGACCACGCTCGTGTTTGGCACATTGTTTACTGGAAGGCGTGTTGTGATTGGATAACTTTCCCTATCTTTAAGTGTGATTGGATAAGGCCATTTCTCAGACACAGCATGGTTTCTTAGCAAGATATCTCTTCTTAGGCAATCTTTAATTGGCTTTTTGTGCAACTTTGATTAGTGGGGTATTTATTTGTTTTTCTCAGTCCTATGTGCGTGGGGAAAACAGGGTTTATTGAATTTGGCAGACTGCACTGTCAGTTCTTTCCATCATTGCATGAAGGAAAATTATAAGCATCACTCGCCGAATTAACTGTATTCATGTTACACATGAATATTATTTATCATGAACCGCACTTTGGAACGTGTCCCAAAATTCCTGCCATTGTTCTGGCCTTCCCGTAAAAGTTGGAATCTCTAACTTGGGCAATTTTGCTTGAACTTTGCTTCTCGTATTCGCCTGAGAAGTTTCCACAACCACTGCCGATGCAGTGTTCATTTCTAGATATTTTTCTATGCCAACCAATGCCACTGTCATTTCCGATCTCATACCACCAGACTCCTGTATTTCCAAAAATATCTGTCGATCGCCATCTTCTTTATCCGCTACAGCTTCTGTCAACAAATCCAGAATTTTCTCGTCCAATCCTTCCAATCTATTCAACTGATCGACCAAACTTGCCTTCAGTTGAAGAGCCAAATCTACGTTCCTTTGTGTCGAATCAGTTGTCAGCAATGTTTCCCTTCTCTTCAAGGTCTCCGTCACAAAAAGCCTACTTCCGCTTCTTGACATTTTTCTTCAAGTCAGCCATGTCTTTCCCTGCACTGGCGGTGATTCAGTTTTCTTCAAATCGTTCTATCCAGTTCCAATCTTCAATCTATCCGCTCGTGTGTGACCATCTATCCGCTCGTGTGGACCATTTATGTGGAAACGTAAATCCACCTGTTGTTAATACCACACCAGTGCAGGAATAACACAGAGACTAGGCTTGTTCTAAATAGAGGACTGTATCATTCTAACTTCGACAAATCCATTCTCAACTGAAACGTATGGCCGCTCACGGCCCGATCTAGCTCAAAAGAGATAGAGTAAACAACTGCACGCCCCTATGACATAGTCGTGCCAAAAACAAATACGCAAGCGGTCACATGCATCTACAATGAACCAATAAACGTTTTAATTACTTACCAATTTATCACTTACGTTTAGACATATATCCCAGTAAATTTCAAAACTACAACGTGCCCCCACAGAGGCATTGGGATTTCACCCAGCAGTTATCAAACCATTTTGGCGCCTATGATCATGGCAAAGATTGCACAAGAATTGCGTTTAATTATCAGCAGAAAATTGTCCAACAAATGGGACTTGCAAGGAATATTGAAGGAATTTGGAGAAGAGCTTAGCTTACGAGAGAAATGTGTACTTGTCCCAATAGGCGGACAAATGATGCCGCGACAAAATCAAAACGGAAATTCTGTTCGCTAATGTCGCTAATATGCAAATTCACAACAACAATCCTCTGCAGCTACGCTTGTCGTTAACAACGAAAGATCACCAACACAAGGAAATATCAACGCGATTACATCTTGTTTATTTTGTGGAAATAAACATTATTCTTCAAAATGCACAACGATAACGGATCCGGACACGCGGAAAAGAATCATACGTGAGAGGAAACGATGCTACGTTTTTGCCTGAAAGGAAATCATATCAGCCGTCAATGCACCTCAAATTCAAAGTGTTTTAGATGCAATGGAAGACATCACGTTTCCATTTGTGGTTCGAACCCAAACATCAGTTATGCCTCCCAAACACATCAAGTCCCTCATGCCCTGCATGCCCCCCAAGCCGCCTTTTCTGAGCATCGCGAAAGAGATCAGGTGAGCAGACAACAACAGCAACCAGCCGGTGTTCGTAACGCGCAAAATCCACCAGTAAGTACCTTTATTTCTACTCCATGTGACTCCAGGAATATGGCCGTTTTATTGCAAACAGCTAGAGCCAAGGTACATCGAGTTGACAAGGAAAATGCAGTATGTAACGTTAGGCTAATTTCAGACTTTTGTTCGCAAAAAAATCTTATGTGACAAGAAAGTTGAAAGAAGGGCTACAAATTCCAACGATAAGCACAAATAAGGTTCTCATCAAAGAGTTTGGAAGTGAATCTGGAACACTAAAACATTGTGACTCTGTGCAAATTGCCGTAAAAGGGGCAGATAATCTCACTGTCTTTATCAATGCTTATGTGATTGATAATATTTGTAGCCCCATTTCGAATCAAGTGATAGATTTGGCTAAGCTCAAGTATCCACATTTATCAGATCTACCTTTAGCAGATAGTGGAAACGGTAACGAAGATTTAGAAGTAGAAATTCTGGTAGGTGCAGATTACCTTTGGAATTTCATGCTTCATCATGTAGTTCGGGGGGAGCCAGCAGTAGGCCCCGTAGCTACCTTAACGAGATTTTGTTATGTTTTGAGCGGTCCAGTCCAAGTACATGCTAACCTAGAACACTCAACTAACGTAACTATTGCTCATGTGTTGAAAACTGATGCTTTGCTTCAAAATAACGATTCAGATTTGAAAAATCAACTTCATTAATTTTGGGATTATGAAACTCTTGGGCAGAAACCTGATGAAGCTGACAACAGTTTGGAAAATCCTTTGGAAAGAAAAATTAAGTTTGATGGAAAACGCTACGAAATGACCCAACAATTCCAGATAACTATAACGTTGCTCGTCGCCGTCTTGCGTCACTCTTAAATCGCCTAAAATCAAAGCCAGAAGTTTTTGAACGAAATAACGCAGTTATACAGGAGCAGTTAGATGCTGGGGTGGTTGAACGGGTAGATGAGAATGAAAACCTCAAAAGTCCAGGTGATGTGCATTACATTCCACACAGGGAAATTATCAGGGCCTTTTTTAACATTAGAACTGGGGGGAGGCAATTGCCCCCCGATCCCTAGACTTTGGCCCCCCCCCCAGTGTCGAAATTTTTGACCCCAGAAAATTATCCCTTATTTCAAGTAAGTGATTTTCAGAAAATAAGCTATTGCTGCCACCACTGCGTAGGCAACCTGCAAAAGCCATGCGTAAATGAATGGAATACGATAACTGGACTGTTTACCACTAGAGACAGGATGTTTCAGCCAAAGTCAAGAATGTTTCTTCAAAAATGCTACTCACGCATATAGGATAAATGTCACAAAATTATCAAAGTTTCCTTGTCACTAATTGCAAACATGATATTGGGAGATCCATTCTAAGCCAAAATAAAGGGTGTGGCCCTGAAAATTTTCCTGGAAGCTTTGCCCCCAGACCCCCTCATTTCACCTAACTTAAAATTTCTGGCCACGCCACTGATCACGAGAATTCGCAATGAGTTTTGTAAATCAAATATTTCAATATCAAATAAGTCTTACACAACACTCTTGACAAAGTATTCCTATCCTGCCTGTTGTAGTTTGATTTTAGCTAGCCTGTTTGATATACATTTGGATTCGTAAATTTCCTATTTTTCTCCAGGACCTCCAAGCATAAAATGCCCTTTCAGCAATGCACAGAAGGGTGTTGTTAAAAGAAAAGAAGGCATTGACCAAAAATAATTTCGGACCCCCGAACACTTTACGCCTTCGGCGCGAATTAGTGCCCCCCCCCCGATCTGAAAACGCTCCTACGGGCCTGTTTTTTTTTAGCTTGCTTTTCTAGCCAATCAGAATAACATATTCCCTTTTTAGGATTTGCCTCCCCACTTAAAACCTCTTAAAAAAGGCTCTGGAAATTATTCGTGAAGATCGGGAAACAACGAAGCTGCGCGTAGTTTAAGACGCAAGTTCAAAAACAAAGGGAGATGAAAGTCTGAATGATTGTTTGGAGCCCGGGCCTAACTTAGCCCCTTTGATTTTCGACATTTTGCTGAGGTTCAGAACTCACAAAATTGCATTAATCGGAGATATTCAAAAAGCCTTTCTAAATATCTCAATCAGTCCAGAACAAAGAGAGTTACTACGTTTTTGTGGGTGGATAACAAGGATCTATAAAACCCTCAAATTATCACGCTCAAATTTTCGAAACTTGTTTTCGGCCTCTCTACCTCGCCGTTCTGTTTAAACCAGGCACAGGTGGCGGAGAATGGTTCAGTATTTTTAAAATGGAATTTTTCAGTTTTAAAATTAGTAAAAACAAACCTTTCTTGCCAGTTAAATGTGTCTGATTTCTCTGTGAATCTGATCCACTGCTATTTACTTTAGTTAGGCCAATATGCGACGCAACAACACTCAGCAGTCGTTCGCATATTGGCCTAACTAAAGTAAATAGCAGTGGATCAGATTCACAGAGAAATCAGACACATTTAACTGGCAAGAAAGGTTTCTTTTTACTAATCTTAAAACTGCACAGTTCCATTTTAAAAATACTGAACCATTCTCCGCCACCTGTGAACCAGGTAATTCGTCATCATCTTGACAATTACGAATTAGTAGATCATGAATTCGTGCTGAACGTCACAAATTCGATCTACGTTGATGATTATGCCTCGTCGATGAGCTCAGAAGGGGAAGCTTTCGAAATTTATCAAAAACTGAAACAACGATTTTCACAAGGAGGCTTTAACATGAGATAATGGGGTACAATCAGCAAATCGCTTTCAGAACGCATCAAAAATTCGAGTGAAAATGCAACAAGTCCAAAACGTAACGAAAACGAAGAAAATTTCGAAATTGCAGAAGATGACGAAAGTTTCGCAAAAAATGCATCAAATATCGTTTGTAACGAAGACGAGGCCAAAGCCCAGGGGGGGTACTCCCTAACGTTCAATACGGGGGGGTCCATGCCACTATTTCTTTGCTGACCCCTAAATATTAAGCCTAATGTTTTGGGGACCCCAAATATTGAGTCTAATGTTTTGGAGACCCCAAATATTGCTATCTATTTCTGGGGCCCCTAAAATGTTTTTGAATGATTTCAATTAAAGCTTCTAGATCTTTCTCGGTTTTTAAATAGTACCAAAACATTTATCTCATAGTTCGCAACTTCAGGGCCAAATTGCGCCATTCTTCCTTTCTTCAGAATTGTGGACCCCAAATATTGAACTTTGGTCCATGTTGTAATTCACAAACCCCAAATATTGATTCAACGTAAAATTTCGGACCCCAAATATTGGCATGGACCCCCCCGTATTGAAAATCAATGAGTACCCCCCTGGGGGCCAAAGTTTTAGGAATCTCATGGAACAAAACTAGGGACAAATTCAAATTCTATTTGTCTTCTTTCGTTGAAGCCGCTAAACAAGAGCCGCCAACAAAACGCACGGAATTAAGCACGACCGCGCGGTTTTACGATCCGATAGGACTTTTATCTCCAGTCATTGTGCCGTTGAAAGCAATCTTTCAAGAAATGTTCAAGCTGAAAATAGACTGGGACAGTTGTTTACCAGAGGAAATTTGTGAGAAATGGCGCAATATCGTAAATGACATTGCCAAGGTTTCTATGAAGTGTCATCACCGCCAAAATTGCAATGTGATATAGATACCTATAAAGAACTTGAATCGACAAACTACAATCTATTTGCACACTTTAAAATGCAATCATTGGAAAAAAGTTCGAATTGAAATAGCAAATAGTAATTTTGAGAGCTAAACCAAATGGTAAAAGCCAATTGATAAACGATATCCCAAACCGAAAGTGCACGACGAAATCTCAAACCGGAATTGCATTACGAAATCCTAAACCGAAAATATATCGCGAAATCCTAAACCGAATATGTATTGTGAAATCGTCAACCGAGAAGCAAAACGAGACTTTAATCGACAACACGAATTTCCTGAAGTCAATGAACCGCTAAGTGAACCGCCAAAATTGCATTTTGAAATCAAAATTTCATTCTGAAATCAAAAATAAAGGCCCCCATTAGCCATGTTCACATATGCTTTCCAACAATTTTGAGTTCAGAGAGGTCACTATGGAAGAAGTTGCTGTCAAAATCAATCAACTTAATCAGAGTAAAGCCTCTCCAGTTGATTGCATCCCTGCAAAAATCCTGAAGGAAAATTTTGATGTATTTTCTGTTGCCATTCGAAATTTATTCAACTCTGGTTTATCCAAGGGTACTTTTCCCAAAGAATTGAAAGTTGGAGATTTAAACTCTCTCTTCAAAAAAGAGACATGCCTTTTCGAAGAAAAACTACCGACCTATTACAGTTTTGCCATCGGCATCAAAGATATACGAAAGGTTGATGCAAGATCAAATGCTGCCCTTTGTCCAATGTTTCTTGTCTCCACTCCTCTGTGGATTTCGAGAGGGCTATGATACACAGCATGCACTTCTACGTTTAGTTGAAACCTGTAAAAAGTCGTTAGACAGCGGAGGCGTCGCAGGGGCCGTCCTGACGGACCTTTCGAAAGCCTTTGATTGTCTAAATCACGAATTATTGATTGCAAAATTGAATGCATACGGTTTCAGTAGATCTGCATTGCAGTTCATCCATAGCTATCTCGTCGACAGGAAACAAAGGGTAAAGGTCAATGGTTCATTCAGCACGTGGACAAATACCACCCTAGGTGTACTGCAAGGTTCTGTCCTATGCTTCCTCTTGTTCAGCATATAGCTGAATGACTTGTTCCTGTTCCTAGAGGAGACAGGTTGTAGGATCTCGGTTGTAGGATCTCGGCCAAATCTTAAAGCCATGGTTGTAGGATCTCGGCCAAATCTTAAAAAGATCTCTGATGGAAAAGTCCAGTCCCCCTCCTTTGGCATAGGTGACTCACAGGTTGAGATTGTTGAGAAAACTAAATACTTGGGAATTCAACTAGATCAACATCTTGTTTGGGATGAGCACACTAGATTATTGCGTGCTAAGGTCTCTCGTGCTATTGGGTTTTTAAAGTATGCTAAGAAAATACTATCCCAGGAAACTCTTAGCCAAATCTATAGAGGTATTGTTGAACCGCATTTCCGCTACTGTTGCTCTGTGTGGGGGAGCTGTGGGGAATCTAGGAGACTTACGTTGCAAAAGTTACAAAATCGCGCTGCCAGAATTGTGACAAATAGTAGCTATGATGCACCTGCCGATGCCCTTATACAAAAGTTAAAGTGGCCAACTATCGCTGAAATTATCAAACGAGAGACAGCGACGATTGTTTACAAATCCTTAAATGGTCTTGCACCGACCTATCTCTCGAATATTTTTTCAAAGAACTCAACACGAGACACTGTCAAGTTGAGAAACTCTGAGACTGACTTACGTGTCCCTCTTTTTAAAACGAGTAATGGGCAAAAGTCATTCTCATATCGTGGTGTGAACAGTGGCGTGGTGGGCCGTTTTCCACAGGGGTGGCCAGATCATTTTTGGCGTCCCTTCTCCAAGGGATTGGTCAGAATCAAATTTCATTAGAAGGCCTCTGACACAGTAAGCAATGCTGCTTCTAAGCAAGTCATATGAAGCTGTGTGTTCGTTAGTTTAGTTAGGTGCATATTTTCTTCTCATGCTGTAAATCATCTTCACCAGAATCGAAAAGTTTAATCAAAAAATGATTCTGGATTCAGGAAAACGATTTTCTGCATAGTAAATTCATTTTTTGCCTTGATTGAAGCCAGCAAAGCTCAACCAAACGATCCGATTTTTACAAAATATCGAACACAACCCTCAGTACATGGTGTATGAAACTATATGGATGTTTTTACCAGAGAATTACGTTTGGTGGGGGGGGGGGGAGGAGGTATGGATCATCCAGGGATAATTTAAAATTGCCATGCTCTATTAATAAATTTGTCGAGGCTTCCCTCAAACCAGCTCAAACCATCTTTCAAACAAACTATCCAATGTATTTGAAGGATCTCACTTTTAGTAAAAGGAAATTTTGTGGAAAAGCGAGCCAAGCGAGCAGAAAATGTTTGGTTTTTATTGCTTTGATTACTTAGAATGGTTAAGATGACATTAGAATTTACAAGAAGTTGCCGTTTCTTTACTTGTATAGCATATTCCTGTCTCTTTGCGTTGCTTCAACACCTTCAAGTTTCTCAACGGATTCGGTAGAATTCGAAGAGACATCTCTGGCAATGATCTGAGAAGAGAGCCCCTTGCCCACCTCCGAATTGTGTGAAATACCATTTAAATTGTTATCATTACCATATCTAGAAATGCAAACTTTATCTATTGTACGAAATTGTCTGAACCAGGCATTGCATATTTTGATAATTTAGGAATATTCTGTTCGGAGATTTTGTAATATCCCAAATGTGAAAAGTTATAACTGCCCGTTTTGTCATTTAGAACTGCCAGTAACTGAATTAGAACTGCCCGTAATTTAGTTAGGCTGCCCATTTTGGAAAACGGAGGGCCGTATCTGATAATTCCCCAGTCTCCCAGGAAAATTATGCAAGCACGCCCTACAGATTGGCATTAAATGACTCAAAATTCTCTTCCACTGGACATCTTCAGACTCTTCCATCGTCTCGGCCAGGGTCGCATCCACCCCGAGGGTTGAAGGGGGGCAACCTTCAAAGATGGCGCCAAAAGCACAGTCGAAAGTATGCGCGCCGAAGGCGCGCGAAAATTTTTGGTTCCTTTTTTAGAATTTTTTTGTTTTTAGTCAAAATAATGCCTTGATTCATATGATCCTCTATGAGGGGCGCTCTTCTCGCCAAAAAGGGAGCGCCAAGCTGAGTTTTCATCGTGAAATGGAGTGTTGCCCCTGTTGCTCCCATTGGAAACTCAAAGCCGCGACTGGTCTCGACCGTAGAAGTTTCTTGTTTCTTTCATATCTTCTTGGTGAACTGTGTGCGGTGTCAATTACCTTTACCAAAATCAACCTACATGTATCACGACGGAGAGGTCCTATCATCGCAAAGTTTTTCAAATTCCTTGTGGATCATTTTGGCGCCCCCTCAAAAAATCTCACTGGGGGGGCCGTGGCCCCCCCGGCCCCCCTTGCCACCACGCCACTGGGTGTGAATCTGTGGAACAGCCTTGATCCAGAGGTTAAGCAAGCGCCCTCTTTATATGCTTTCAAACATCGACTTTAAAGCATGATGATGGGTGGTGGTATGCAGTTGGATTGGACTGGTGTCTGTCGGACTCTTTGCCTGCCATGGGGTGCTACATGAAAGTGTGGCATTTCAGGGTGGGCATGGGGTTTGATCTGTTCTGGTCTGGTGTGATTGTGTCCTGCCACCCTTGGTTTTATCAATCTCGGTTTTAACATTATGTATTAATTTTAATTTCACTTTAGTTTTGTAATTAGATTATTTATTTTCGTTTGTAGATTTTAACATGTAAATTAAATTGTAAATTTTTGTCACGGCCCCCTGAAAAGCGACCTTTGTCGACGGGGTTACCGTGTTGAAAGAATATAAAATGAAATGAAATGAAAAAAATGAAATGAGACCGAAATATGTAACTATGCGGACGATACAACGATTTATGCGTATGGTCCAAAAGTCGCTAATGTAATTGCGCATTTAGGAAATGATGCCCTTAATTTAACCGAGTGGTTTCCGAACAATCTCATGAAGCTAAATGAGAATAAATGCCATTTAATGATTTTCGGTGCAAAAGACAATGAAGTATCCATCAAAATAGGAGGCGCTTGTTTGAAAGAATCTACAGAGGAGAATCTTCTTGGCATAAAATTTGATCGATCTCTTTCCCTCAAACAACATGTCAAATCTCTATGTAAGAAAGCCAGCCAAAAACTTCATGCTCTTAACCGAATATCCTGTTACATGGACACAGAAAAACTGCAGCAACTAATGTGTGCTTTCATACTATCCCATTTTAGCTATTGTCCACTTGTTTGGATGTTCTGCGATAGAAGTTTGAACCAAAGAATAAATCACGTTCACGAAAGGGCTTTGTTCATTGCACAGAAAGATTACGAACATGATTTTGGTTTTCTCCTGGAGCAAAAAAATTCAGTGCCCATCCATATAAGAAACCTAAAGTTGCTTATGACTGAGATTGTTAAAACAAAATTGGATCTAAGTCCAACTTTCATGAAGGATATTTTCACGCAGCGGAACACTGGCTACGACTTGAGGCATGGGACCGACTCGCTGCTTCCAAAAGTACGCACTACGCCCTTTGGAATCGAGTCTGTAGCTTTCCTTGGAATTAGAATGTGGCAGCTGCTGCCACACGAGATAAAAGACCCCAGCACCCTTCAAATATTCAAAAAGCAAATAAGATGCTGGAATGGTGATAAATGCAACTGTAGGCTTTGCAAAACATATGTACAACAGGTTGGGTTCATAACAGGATAGTTAGTGAAATTATTGTAATTATACATATACATATTATTTTTAGATTAGATTTAATTTTGTAAATAAGTAGGCCTTAATTAGCTGTAATTTTAGCTATGGTTTTGTTTCAGCCTACTTTGTAAATAAATTGATGATGATGATGATGACATGTTTGAAGAATGAGATCATGCACATTGTTTGCCTCAAAGTAATAGAATATTTATTTGCATTTGCAATACTTGATTTAGTTTATATGGAAATGGCTGTAGCCTAATAAGGAGCCCACTTGATGAAGCAGATCAGATTTCTTGATATGCATCAGAACTATTACATTAGATGTAGTGAGATTCCATAGATGCAGGGAACCGGGGGCACTGGGGGCACGTGCCCTCCAACCTGGTTCCCAGGGCCATTTTCCTACGTCAGTACTGATTAGGACTGGATAGGTTGGCGGTAGACTCCTTTTGGGCATGGGGACGAGGTTGGTGCCCCCCCAAGATTTTGCAACAAACCAAGAGGTGCCCTTATTGTCTCAGGATGTGCCCCTTTTAAAGACCAATGTGGACAAGTTGGAAAACTCTCCCTTTCCTGTTTGTATCTCAGGGCAAATACAATGAAGACACTTTGTTGACGTTTACTTTATATATATTTATGCACTATTTACATAGGCCTTTCACGACTATCCGGTTTCTCTACTGTTACTATTACGACAAATCTTTGTGAGTTACTCCCGCCCCTCCACTGGCCAACACCAGGGAGTGGCACTCTATACGCTACGTCCTTTCTCCTGGAGCTCCTTCAGTAACTGACTACAACTCTATTATCGTGGCTCTATTACACCCATTTGCGTTTCCGTTATGACCTAATATGGCATAATGACCTTGGCCTATGACCTATGCACGTTCTTTTCACGTGTGCATACATGGTTTCCGAACGAGGCTGACTCGTGACCTTGCACATATCACGTGCTACTCTATTCTGCTGTGATGTGCATAAGAGGGTATAGACTGGCTACACAATCTCTGTATGCTCCTTAGAACTGATTTGTCGCTAATACAGAGACTTGTTGCCAAACAGTGTCTGAAATCGGACTAACTTGGTAGCCTCGTTTTCATAAGCGCTACATGCGTAAAACGCGGACCACGGAATTAATATTTGGTTGTTGTTGCTGCTGTGATCAGTAATCATCAAAATGACTCAAGAAAACAACACATTGATACCAAGTTTTATTCATGTGAATTTGAAAGAATTTTAGACAGTTTATGACTCTGACAAAATTGAGCATGGACAGTGAACATAAATTGGAAATTTCAGAGGAGTTCAGAGTGACCAAAGATAAAGGAATCAAAGATTTGACAAGATTAGGCATTACATCATCATTATACATTATCATTAGCAATCAGTTAAGTGGTATCTGCAGTGCAAGGAATTTTCAAAGGAACTGTCCTTTATATTTGCTCCAAGTGATTTGCTGCATCAGATAGACAATCTCTCTCCAAGAAAAGTGCCATCTAAATGCATCCTGGTACAAGGTCTGATAATAATGAAGCAGGTATCTTGCTTTAAACAAACCCCTATGGATTAAAGATATCAACATCAATGTGATGAAGTAACAAATACTTGTTAAATCACAAGCAAAAAATTATATCACCCTTTCCTTTCCCTATGTGATCCAAACACGGGGGGGGGGGGGTTGGATCACATAAGGAACTTCCATAGTAAAAGTACCTGGGGATTTTTAGTCATGTTCACAAAAAACCATAAATTTTTTTTACTAAAATATCTAAAGATTGTTTCATTTGGCAAATCAAGTGCATTCAAACCAAAACAACTGTTAAGGTGATAAAGTACAACAGCCCAACATTGCGAAGTAGCATGCTTGCAGTTAGATAATATTAGAAATTGAAATACACGAGCCAAATGTAAACGAAAAAATCACTACTAACCTGAACTTAGAGTAGGCCTACACCTACATACACTACACTGCAGTTTTGTACTGACAAATGACACTCACTGCTGTCTTGCAAATGCCTCTCAAGTATTGCAACAGCATTACATTTTGCCATTTCCTGTTAGAGCACAAAAAAATATCTCTTCCCAGTGCCCACTTTATCATGCCAAATGGCTGGCTAAATTCCTTCAGCTTCATTTGCTTCTGGTCGATCCAGCTGCGACGACAGCGCCGGTCGCCATTGCTTCTTCTTGAAAAACTCAGACCAAATAGGCCTCTACTTCAAAGGGAGGTTTTCCAGTAAAATAAGTAAAGAGAGGAAAAGTTGATTGGCTACAAAACAATTTACTATTGTTTTAGCCGAAATGCTCCAATCAGATTTACAATTCGGTTTTTCGTTCTGAAAATTCCGATTTGAGACACTCTCTGGCAACTAGTCCCTCATTGAGCTGGCCATCAGCAACAACAACAACAGCGAAATCGAGGGACTAGTGTAGCTAGTCTAAAGAGGGTAGATTGATGATATGGTCGTAGACTGATTACGATGAGTCCCAGTAATCGCTATCCAAAACGAGACTATTACGCCAGACCGAGACCGCTCTTACTGGTCATCAGTATATAATCAGTCTAATATGGTCGTAGTAATAGACCACTTCACAGAAAGAAAAGGATCATGGGTAAGTAGGGCAAAATTTGATTCTTCGAACGCATGTTTCAACAAAATATTTCATTCCTTTCATCGCTGCGTACTATCCAGTTCTGGCTCTTATTCGCTCAAACTTTTATCAAACTTCATGCAAATAACACAGTACTTACCTGGAACATAGGGCTTTGCATTTTCAGTTTCCTTTTCTGTATGGACTTCGCTAAATTTATGTGCTTCCTTCGCAAACTGCGGTCTTCTTCGTGATTGACACCCAATCGCTAGTCTTTACTGGTAGACCCCTGCCCCTCTTTTCGATTGCTAGAACCGTGTACAACATAGCATACACTTGATTTTCAAAATGAAGGTCGCTCATACCCTTGTTTCAAATTCCAAAATGTCTCATTGCCGTATCTTTCTTCTTTCAAACAAAATACGCTTGTATCATTTCACTTTCTGTGTTTGAGGCTCTGTCGGTTCTCAAATCGATTCGAACGCACCTGGGAAACCCTTCTGAAACTGTCTAGAAATGTTACCAAATGCATCAGGGGGTAAGCCAAGGGGTGAACCAAGTAGGGGACAGGGACAAAGTTTCCAGAAACAGATCTATTCTTGATAAAACTTGACTAGCCATTTTCCTTTTGAGCATGTTTAAATGCCAAGAAACATATCTGCAGCAGTATTGGAGACAGCATGACAATCCATGAATTAAACAATAAGAATCAAATTAAGAAACTTGTGGTACTAAAATGCGAAAAATATCATGTTAAACTGAGAAACCTTTAATACTATGGCCTGATCCAAGGTTCTCATTAGAAATAAGTGATACCTTTAAATTTAGTACAACAAAGATGACAACAACAAAAGAAGGGCCTTAAAATCTCATTGAGGAGGTGGACAGGGTCCACGAAAAGTTTTCTACATCAATAGAAATATCTACCTCCTACCCTGATCCTCTCATACACTCTTTCTTTAATTTTAATGAGAATATTCAGGCTTAGATTCATCCAATTTTTAAGAATATCATAAGAATATCGCTCAGCCTCAGCTCGCATATTTGTGTCTCATTTTTCAGCAGTTGCCTGCTGCTTAAATTTATCTGTCGTTCCACCATTTCCTCGTACTATTTTTGCCTGAAACAATATCAGATTTGAAAAAAAACAAGAATACTTTAATAATGTTTTCAGATTCATAACGAAAATTTCTATAGCGAAGCTGGACAAAATTAATAGCATTCTTTTAAAAAATGAGCGAATGTAGTTTCTGTTGGAAGAGTTGTTGAAGGATGCTAGAAATACGAGGTATCGGAGGGGTCGAATGCAGACGGGTTTGAATGAGAAGAGCAATTTCAAGTGATAGTAAACGGCCTGCAAGAAAGAGTCTAGAAATGGGGTTTTGTCAACTCTGATGAAGCTCCATTTGGGTTTATTGAATGTACTCTTCTTTATAAGAATAATGTTCATAAGAATATTCAGGCTCAGAATCATCAATTTTTAAGAATTCTATAAGAATATTGCTCAGCCTCCACTATTTATGTTTCAATTTTCAGCAGTTGCCTGTTTTGCGTTGTTCATAATAGAGAATAGCATGACTGACATACACGCGTTTTTCTTTATAAGAAACCGCTTGTAAGAAACGGTAGGCTCAATTTTCTAAAGTTAAGAAACAACCCTACCTGAATTGCAAAAGCTAAGAAACGTTTGTAATTTACAATTTTAATTTTCCTATCAACTCAAAATGTTTTGACAGTGTACAGTTATAGTAACTGTATGGACATTATTTTGAGTGCGAATTATGTTATTTAATTGTTTTTGAGATCTTACTAAGTAATTTGGGAGCTCAAAAATACGTGTTACTGTACACTTCCATAAAAAAAAGATAAGAAACTGGCTAGAAATGGTTTGTAGCGAAATTATTCTAAAATTTAAGAAACTACCTTCCAGCCCTGGGAACTTTAATTTCATATTAAGTATACAGGTTTTTTTATATAAGAAACTTGGATCAGCACTTAGTACTAAAAGTTTCTTAATTTCGCATGAAAATCTCGGTGTTTTAGTAGTAAAAGTTTCTTAATTATTTTCCTATTTTTGGGCCTAAAATTGCAGTATCGTTCTAAGTTGAGCCTTCTTCTCGACAAAGGGCTTCCATTTTGCATTGACATTGTCATCAAGAAGAAGCCATGCACATCAAGGCAAAAATTTACCAATTTTGCAGTTAAAAGTCAAGAAAAGACGAAGGTAACTTTGTTAGAGAGACATAGAATAAGAGAGACATACAGAAATAAAGTTTTAGAGTTTCTTATCTGTTCTTGAGCGTAGTACTAGAGTTCCTTAAATTTTTGGTCATCGTAGTACTAGTTTCTTATATACCAGTTTCTTATAAAAAAAACGTGTATTCCAAAATGAGTGTACATTTCTTCGCAAATCTTTCCCACTTTCAGATTAATTAAATTCTTATTTTACCCTTGATTCAGCAAGTAGATACTGTAATTTTCAAAACTTGAACTGATGCAACAGACGATACGCGTATTTCTTTTCATAGGAAACTATGAATTTAAGCCTACTGAAAGCTTTTTAAAATCATCAGATTTTCAGTTCTCAGAGTCTCTTGTTAGTTTCTTAGAGATTCCACAACAATCGTCATATTTACTTCCTGTCCCACCCTGAACACTTCGAAACAAAGATTGTTAAGCCTTGCTCAAATACCTTCCAAGAATACAGTAGCTACAGGCAGTTTCGTTAAAAAGTATGTGTTCGACAAAAAGAGGCTAGAAAAATATAAGATCTGTTTCTTGAAATTTTGTCCCCTTGTCACCCCGTACCCCTTGGCTTACCCCCTGTCGCATTTGGTTGACATTCCTAGACAGTTTCAGAAGGGTTTCGCAGGTGCGTTCGAATCGATTTGAGAACCGACAGAGCCTCAAACACAGAAAGTGAAATGATACAAGCGTATTTTGTTTGAAGGAAGAAAGATACGGCAATGAGACTTTTTGGAATTTGAAACAAGGGTATGAGCGACCTTCATTTTGAAAATCAAGCGTATGCTATGTTGTACACGGTTCTAGCAATCGAAAAGAGGGGCAGGGGTCTACCAGTAAATACTTGCGATTGGGCGTCAATCACGAAGAAGACCGCAGTTTGCGAAGGAAGCACATAAATTTAGCGAAGTCCATACAGAAAAGGAAACTGAAAACGCAAAGCCCTATGTTCCAGGTAAGTGCTGTGTTATTTGCATGAAGTTTGATAAAAGTTTGAGCGAATAAGAGCCAGAACTGGATAGTACGCCGCGATGAAAGGAATGAAATATTTTGTTGAAACATGCGTTCGAAGAATCAAATTTTGCCCTACTTACCCATGATCCTTTTCTTTCTGTGAAGTGGTCTATTAGCAGAAATTCGGTTTTCAGATTGGAGGGGCACTAATTCACACCGAAGGGGCAAAGCTTCTGGGGGTTGGGGGGCAAAGCCCCCGGAAAAATTGCTCGGTCAATGCCCTCTTTTCTTTTGGCAACGCTGTTCTGTGCATTGCTGAAGGGGAATTTTATGCTCGGAGGTCCTGAAGAAAAATAGGAAATTTACGAATCCAAATATATTTCAAACAGGTTAGCTAAAATCAAACTACGAAAGGATAAGAATGCTTTATCAAGAGCATTGTGTAAGATTGTCTTGATATTTGATTTACAAAAGTCATCACACAATTTCATGGCGTCCTACGAAAGCCATGGCATGGCCAGAGTAAATTAATTGAGCGGAATTGAAATGAGGGGTCTTGGGGAAGCCCCCAGGAAAATTTTTGGGGCCACGCCCTTTACTTTGGCTTAGAATGCATCTCCCAATATCAAGCTTGCAATTAGCGACAAGGAATCTTTGATAGTGTGGTGACAGTTCTCTTTTAAGTTGAAGCACGAGGAAAATTGTTGAAGAAACATCCTTCACTTTGGCTTAGAATGGATCCCCTGATTCCATATTTGCCAATGCTAAAATGGAAAATTTGACATTTCTCGGAAAAAACTTTTCCAGCTATACCCAGCTTTTTTCTCTTCGGTTTTCGAGGATCTCGAGGAGCACGCCACTGCTCGTTAGTTTAGATAGGATTATTGATTCTTGAAGTCTGGGTACTTTTCGCCTCTCTTGACGAAGTGCTTCTGATGTCAAAAGGGTTGAGCTTTCCAAAGTTAAATTTCCTTGCATTGGAATCTATGACAAATTCGTTTACGATGCTGACAAGGTTGAGTTTATCAACTCTGTCGTTGTGCACATGTTTCACCAACAGGTGGTTGAGGCGGTAGTTTGCTGTTGTTGAACTCACAGTAGATAGGTCTCGGTCTCGACTCGCTTCAGTGCCAAGGGCCTGTCACTGATGATCAGTTTTCTACGTTATTATGAAGAATAAAAAATTCAACTTCTGGAAATTATTGGGGGGGGGGGAGGGGGCCCGGGCCCGACCGACCCCAATAGCTGCTACGGGCCTGGATCGTGGTTTAATTATGTTATTATTTACTTCGTGATTTATTTATGTTTATTTCTCATTTTGCTTCGTGGTGAAGGAAATCGGATATCATCATTTCTGTTTCAAGGCCTCTTCTGCCATGATATCTTCGTTCAGGTTCGTCTTGCCCCACGTTGGGCGCCAATATTTGTCGTGTTTCAAGATAACTTCCACTCGTGGGGCTGAAATCTATCCTCTTGTTCAGGGCATCAAATTGGTTGGCCTAATCATGGCATGTCGAATCTAATCTATGCGGGTATCTAAAAATACATACTCTACATACTCTAGCGTCAATCAACGAGTCATTAGTTCTCAGCAAAACATTTCAGCTAGCGTCATTCAAAAGGGAGGACCCAGGACCCAGGACCCAGGACCCAGGACCCAGGACCCAGGACCCAGGACCCAGGACCCAGGACCCAGGACCCAGGACCCAGGACCCAGGACCCAGGACCCAGGACCCAGGACCCAGGACCCAGGACCCAGGACCCAGGACCCAGGACCCAGGACCCAGGACCCAGGACCCAGGACCCAGGACCCAGGACCCAGGACCCAGGACCCAGGACCCAGGACCCAGGACCCAGGACCCAGGACCCAGGACCCAGGACCCAGGACCCAGGACCCAGGACCCAGGACCCAGGACCCAGGACCCAGGACCCAGGACCCAGGACCCAGGACCCAGGACCCAGGACCCAGGACCCAGGACCCAGGACCCAGGACCCAGGACCCAGGACCCAGGTTATATTTATTATATGATATTTCATGTTTTTCAGACACCAATCTTCTGTTATTAGCATGCTGATTTTATTTGATCACTTTGGCAAATGATTTTATCAAATAGCCAGGTCTTATCTAAGCAGACTGATGACTTACTTGCGGTTGCACTTCCACAGCTGAACCACAGCAGGCAGCCTCATTTAGTAATTTTAATTTTAGTTTGCATGTGATCAGTTAAATTCTACCAATCACAGTGCGCTCTTTGAGGCTCCTCGTCAGCATCAGCATATTTTGACAGAGTGCATACGTGGCTGTACTTATATGGACACATGGACAAATTAATTCCCGTTATAGCGATGTTGTAATTATTACTAGTAATGGCTGCTGCTAAAATGCCAGCGATTCTGAAAAAGATTAGTAAAATTCATCCAATTGAAAACCCCAGAAAAAAGTCTCGCATCAGAAAGAAACACAAGCAACAAATAAAAATTTGCCAGTGGAATCCTCAAGTACCCAGAAAAACAGCTTGGGTTTCAGACAGGCCTAAATGCCTCGTTTTCTCTTCAGAAAAAATTACGATCTCTCACCCAATGTAGACTATCTAACATCAGCCACTCCGAAGTTTCCACGACTTCTTTGTGTTTACAAGAAACATGCAGAACATTTTGGCCTATTCAACGATCAAAATATGTCACTGATCAATGATCAATGAAAGGGCCCTGGTCAACATCGATGCTTGCGGCCCTCGGCTATTATCAAGATCATATACGATTGTAGCGCATTGATTAGCCAATGGTTGGTTGCCGAAGTTGGTCGAATCGCTTCAGGTCCTCTTTGAAAAAAACGCTGCTGCAAAATCTTTTGGTTGGAAAAGGCGGGAGTTTCGGCTTCTGAAACATGGCGAGGTTTACCAGCCATTGACCCTGAAGAGTGATTTAGTTTGGCTGATCTCCTCTATTTTACCTTTGGTCCAGCGCATACTGACATGTCATGTTATCTTATTGTCTTGTCTGTCGTGTAGACACTTACTAATTATTTTGCCCAAAATATCTACTGAACAGTTTGCATGGGGTGTCTGCAAACCACGAAACCACGAAATCACGAAACGAAACGGTTAAATAGCGAAACGAAATGGGGAATAGCGAAACAGCGAAATGAACTGCTAGGTGCAATAGAAGAAATACTAAGAGCATAAAATGAGCTGAATGAAGAGAGAACTGGACACTTTTTGTCTCGCTTCTTCCGTTTTTATTTGGGATTTAGGCCTTGTACTTCTTATTGCAGTTAGATTTACGGTTTGAGTTGTGGATTGAGTTTTTTGGAGAAATTGAGAAAGTTGAGATATGGAGTCATAGTGTTTTCTACGTTATTTCATTACCCAGCGACCGCGCAGCAATTGGGCTAGAGGGGGGCAATAGCCTCCCCCCCCCACTTTTTTCAAAGATAGGTTTAAAAACGTATGAACTTTGTCGATTTTTTTCCTTGAACAAATCAATGACAACGAAGGAAAACGACTTGACACAAATGTATGTGTCAACCATGGTAAATTTAGTATAACGTAAAGCATGGTCATTGACACATACCGTAAAAGCTCTATTAATGCCCCGGGGCTTATTTAATTTTGGACACTTGTTATTTCTTTACCCCCTTTATATTCTCACTAACAAGTATTCAAATTAATGCGTGAGAAAATTCTTTAAGTTAATCGCAAAATTGTTGGGTCTAAAGTTTTATTGATGATTGAATAAGGCCTATTGCCAGCCTACATGAAGCTCGGGCGATGGAAGGAAACAACAACAAATCGTTTACAGTACACATTTAATTTGGGTGGTGAAATTTGTAGTTTGTACCCTTTTACAAACTCATATCACTCTGATTTTGCTGTTTTGCTATTTCCCCATTTCGTTTCGCTGTTTTGCTGTTTCGTTTTGTGATTTCGTGGTTTCGTGGTTTGCAGACACCCGTTTGCATGTAACAAACTTTGCCAAATACATCATAATTACTTGAGCTATTTGGCATTTTAATTACCGCAGATACTATCTTTAGAATTGTAACTAAACAAGTAGTCAAATAAAAAGGTCAAAATGTCTTTGAAATAAATAGCCTCTTTTTTGCCTGTGATTTGAAAAGGACACGCCTCTCTTGGAAAACAGCTTTCTGGGTCATCAGAAATTTTGCCAAGTGATTAATAAAACTATTCAATGGCCATCTATAAATTTGCTCACGCCAAAAGATCACCTAGAAAGCTTTGGCAGAAAGTGCCTTTCTGCACTTTTTCGAATGCGTTCATTTCATATTCATTTTATAAGAAACCGCTTGTTTGTTGTTGGGGAGACGAAGTGCTGACCTATTGTTTTCACACATAATTGTCTTTCGGCCTTGTTGTGAACGAATCCTCATGTTGGGGCTCACGTTATCATGCGCATCGCTGCGTTTGTTTTCTTCTCTTCTTTTAAAGGGTCAAGCTACTTTGCATAGTACCTTAGTCCCTTCAAATTTCGCCTGCCTTTAATTTTCGCCCCGAAGGGGGGCAAAAATTAAAGGGGGCGAATTGCGGAAATATTTTGGGGGGCGAAAATTAGAGGAAGCGAAAATTAAAGGAAGCGAAAAAATCTATTTTCTATAAAAGAACTTTAGTTTTGATTGTAATACAAAATACAAGACATGCATTGCTCTTCGATAACAATGATATTGTCCTCCCCTGTGTCTAAGGGGTGATTTTGTTGTTCTAAATCCACCGTGTTCTCTTGCTCGGGGCCATATCCATCCAAATTACGTCATATCAATCCAAACCAGGGGGCGAAAATTAAAGGGAGCGAAACTCGCGCGAAACTTCTGCATAAGGGGGGCGAAAATTAAAGGGGTGAAAATTAAAGGGAGCCAAAATTGAAGGCAGGCGAAATTTGAAAGGACTAAGGGTACGTCCCATGCGATCTGGATACAAGGCGTCTAGTTTAAAAATGGAACAAAGGATGGCCGGATGCCATCATTTGTCCAGTTGTTTTGATAATCTCTCGAGATCATCAAATACAATGGAATACAATAGGCTATCTTTAGATTGCCAAGGCCCCTGATTTAAGTTGCCATATATCTCCGTCATTTGTCTTTAAGAAACTTTTTTGGAACAGAAAGCGTTTTACCATCCCAAATAATACTCTAAAAGACTAAGTTCTCCTGATGATTTGGTTGTTAATTCAAAAGGCAGTCCTCAATGAACTTTGATAATTGTGAAATACAATTTCATGATAATTTAATAAACTCACTGGAAATTTTTACGATAAAAAGTTAGTTGCAAAGCTAAGAAACCCTACTGCAAGGTTTAGTGTTCTTACAAAATAAAATAATTCAATTCAATCCAATCAGCATTCAAATAAAAGAAGATTGGTGTCTGCACAACATGAAATATCAAAATTGCTAGAATTCCTAAGGGAGCCCCCTGAATGATCTGGGTCCCAGATCCTAGGTTTTGAATTAAAGGTTCTGACACTAAAGAAGAGCCTCAAAGAGCGCACTGTGATTGGTAGAATTTAACTGATCACATGCAAACTAAAATTAAAATTACTAAATGAGGCTGCCTGCTGTGGTTCAGCTGTGGAAGTGCAACCGCAAGTAAGTCATCAGTCTGCTTAGATAAGACCTGGCTATTTGATGAAATCATTTGCCAAAGTGATCAAATAAAATCAGCATGCTAATAACAGAAGATTGGTGTCTGAAAAACATGAAATATCATATAATAGATATCACCTGGGTCCTGGGTCCTGGGTCCTGGGTCCTGGGTCCTGGGTCCTGGGTCCTGGGTCCTGGGTCCTGGGTCCTGGGTCCTGGGTCCTGGGTCCTGGGTCCTGGGTCCTGGGTCCTGGGTCCTGGGTCCTGGGTCCTGGGTCCTGGGTCCTGGGTCCTGGGTCCTGGGTCCTGGGTCCTGGGTCCTGGGTCCTGGGTCCTGGGTCCTGGGTCCTGGGTCCTGGGTCCTGGGTCCTGGGTCCTGGGTCCTGGGTCCTGGGTCCTGGGTCCTGGGTCCTGGGTCCTGGGTCCTGGGTCCTGGGTCCTGGGTCCTGGGTCCTGGGTCCTGGGTCCTGGGTCCTGGGTCCTGGGTCCTGGGTCCTGGGTCCTGGGTCCTGGGTCCTGGGTCCTGGGTCCTGGGTCCTGGGTCCTGGGTCCTGGGTCCTGGGTCCTGGGTCCTGGGTCCTGGGTCCTGGGTCCTGGGTCCTGGGTCCTGGGTCCTGGGTCCTGGGTCCTGGGTCCTGGGTCCTGGGTCCTGGGTCCTGGGTCCTGGGTCCTGGGTCCTGGGTCCTGGGTCCTGGGTCCTGGGTCCTGGGTCCTGGGTCCTGGGTCCTGGGTCCTGCCTTATGGTCCTGGGTCCTCGTTTTCCGGTATGCCATTCAAAAGGGTCCAAGAACTAATCATACAGGGGGTAAATCACGACAATGCATGATGATAAATGCATGGATGGGTGTGTATAAATGACCCGGAGTTTTCTCGTCAGTTGTTTGCAAGAGCGATTCATCAGTCAAATCTCTGCATCTTAAAAGCCCGGGGGGGGGGGGTACTTAGTATATTTGTCCGACGAGGATGTGCCGTTTTTAAGAGTATCGTTTTCACCTATTTTTTCTAGCACAGGGTATCAAAATGAGGCAATTTTTCTAGAGCAGGTTGTCAAAACATGTCAAAGGGGAATATTCTGCTAGATCGGATCGTTTTTCGGTCAGATTTCATGTTTTGAGTATACTTTTCATCAATTTTGTCTAGAACAGGTTATCATTTTGAGCGAAAAATTCTGGATCAAGGGAAAAAATTTTTTTTTCGTGGGCACACCCCCGTACAAATTTAAGTCAAGTACCCCCCCCCCCGGGCTTAAAAGTCAATTTTTACGTTGACGAAGGCTGGTAAGGACAAGACTTGATTTTGTTATGGTCTTCGGCTAATTCATCCGTGGTCATGAATACGGGGCAGATACATTTTTTTTAGAAAAGGGTTACGGGGTAGTTGGTTGTAGATAGTATGAAGGAACTTTGGGGTAAAAAATACTCGGACCCTTATCGTGCTCGATTGAACGTTAAACGAGCTCGTTTGTGGCTCAAACGAGATCTATCTACGGGTACAGAAACAACGAGCTCGTTTTACGGTACTGAACGTGCTCGATTCTACTAAACGTGTACACTTAAGAACAACGACCTCGTTTCATTTTCCTACCTGGTTGACGTAGCGAGTGGATGTGTTTTGAGACTGAGTGGAAATATTTTATAATTTAATCTAAAGTTTTGTCACATTGGTGCTAAAATAAGCTGTGGAAATGGAGAAGCTGGTCAGCGAAGCTATCCTGCACATTCGAGAAGTAAAGAAACACAAACCAACGAAAACTGGAATTGCTGAACACGTCGTGATCGCAGTACGAAAGAGTGGCCTAGGCCCATCATGCACGCTTGAGGAAGCAAATGATGTAATCGACAAGATGGTGAAAGAGAAAGTGATATTTGAAAACGGAGAGGATTCTTATTTCCTTACCAGTAAATCCAAAAAGAAAGGACAAACAAAAACCTCATTGCAAGCCACGAGCACCAAAACTTTGGAAAACGAAGTTGCAGAGGATTTGCTTGCCATGCCCTCGTCCATGCCCTCGGAGAAGTCGGATAAAGAAACAGAGCGTGTTCCTAATGGAGCAAGTGCTAGCCTGTCCGAAAACACACGAGAAACGCTGGAAGATAGTGGTAAAGGTATTTGTTTTCTTGACGAATTAAAATTGCAAAAAAATAAAAAAGAACGAGAAAAAACTGTTTCAAAACACAGTATAAACCAACATCAAAATCAAAATAATGAAAAAGAAAGAGAAAAAACTGTTTCAAAACAGAGTATAAACCAACATCAAAATCAAAAAAATTTGTCCGCCACGCCTAACCCTGATTTTATTGTTTCATCAAGAAGACTGGACGATTTAGAGAAAAAGGTTGATGAAATTTTAATTGAATTAAAAAAGCCAAAAAACGAAGACACTGGGAAATCAATGACAGAAAATCAGAGTATTCACAGCTTGCTGTTACAAATCGATCAGTTGGCCAATATAAACAAGTCTTTGGAAAATGAAAATGCCGTGCTGAAAACAAACGCAGCAAGCAACGTGAAAAGTCAAGGATACCCTTCTAGAAATTCCTATGGAGCAGGTTACCATAAGCAACTGCCCGATTTGTATACTCAGGATCCAAACAATGAGATGACAAATATCCCCAGGAGAGAGCCAGGCCACATGGAACCACGAAATCAATGGACATTTCCCAAGGTAACAACAAAGAAGCCAAAACTGTTTTCAAATAATCCATTCCTGACAAGTAATCGTTACACCTGCCTGCAGGTTGATAAAGAGAACTCTGAATGTGATACTTTTCCGGCAAGGAACGTCGTGCCTAGGGATTCATCCTATTCAGAATCTGTGCGAGGCAAAAACAGACGGGATCAAAATATGCGTTCAGATTCGTTTGCTTGGCCTGATGAAAACGAAGGATCAAATGAAAGAGCAGATGAAAGATTTGGATTTGGGCAAGATGGTTACACAACAAAATTCGCCAATCCACCACTAGCTGCCTATATCCGTCGACCTGCCCCCGAACAAGAATCCCAACCTAAATCTGGACAAGATTCGCGACCTTCATCGATCCCTATAAATACTCGACAAAATTTTCAGGAGCGACAATATTCAAACCAAAGGAATCAACGATTACAACAAAATCCCTCTCTTAACGTTGTTGGAGACTCAATGATCCGGTCAATTAACCGTAGAGTTCTGAATGAGGAAACAGAAGGCTGGAACATAAGAGTTAAAACATTTGGAGGGGCAAAAGTAGAGGACATGGATTATTACTTGGAACCAACCCTACAGTACAAGCCAAAGGCAATTATTCTCCACTGCGGTACAAATAACCTTCGGAGAGATACTCCTGAAGTGGTAGCGAATAAGGTGATCAACCTTGCTGTTAAAGTAAAAAGAAGGGTTGCAAACGTCGCTGTATCTGGAATCATAATGCGAACTGACTCCAACGTATTAGAGCAAAAGAGGCGAGAAGCAAATGAACTAATCAAACTTTGACTATATCAACACCACGTAGACTTTATTGATCATGGAAACATCGATTCCTATCATCTGGACAATTCAGGACTTCACTTAAACCAGTTTGGGACAAACATTCTATCCGGTAATTTTATTGATTTCCTTAAAACGTGACTGCATTTGTCTATGCAGCTAAACGTATCATCTGAAACTTCGTCGGAAACAGTTTCACTAGTTAACTCGCGTACGACAGAAATACAATCAAATTCGTCTGCGGACTGTAGTTCTATCCAAAATATTATATCAACCCCTGTTTCTGACATCGATAACTCATCACAAGAAATGCTTCGATGCTCGTCGTCATCACATATCGTGAGTACCCCAGTTAGCTCTTTGTCTTTAGTAGAGAATAGCCCACCCCTCGTTGAATCATCTGCTCTATCTCCTAATTCAACAGATATTTGTTCAGAATCTGATGATTCTTGTGACATCGACAAACTCTTTGGTCTCAGGACAGAATATCATAACCATCCACTCATAGGTTTCTTGAATATCAATAGTCTTAGAAATAAGATTATTGATTTGAGGATGCTTATGGAAAGATGCCTACCTGATGTTTTGGTCATAGAGGAAACGATCTCTTTAACGATCTTTCAACTACCTTAAACTCTGCTATAGACAAATACGACAACGTAATTGTAATGGGGGATATTAACATTGATACCCTTAATCGGCAAGACACTGGACATAGTAAGCTAGTTTCCTTTTGTGACGTCTTTGGGTTATCAAATTTAGTGAGTGCTAAAACGTGTTTTACGAAAAACAGTAGTTCGTCCATTGATTTTCATTTCATTTCATTTCATTTGATTTATTTTAGGAGGGTTGCCCTTCGGTAAAAACCGTTTTTCAAGGGGCCCTCCGATAAAAACTATTACTATACAAAAATACCAAATAAATTACCTTAACCCTAATTACAATAGAAACCATAATATTAAAAACCTATTTACAAGAATTGATTATTTATATACATATTAGAAATAAAAACAAGAAAGAAAAACAAATCCTAAGTCTCTGACAGGGGCAGAACCTGCAGCGCCAGCACCGGCAGCCCCCCGGCGACACGACAACCCGGAGCGAACAGCGATCGAAACCGTGACCGCCATTCGCCCCAAGCCGGCCCGCCACCCAAGGACAACCAGCGCCACCGCCGCAGGCCCCACCCCTGTAGTTATCTAAATAGATGTTTTGAAGCTATTCAGAGAGGATGCCTGCTTTGACTCAGCTGAAAGGCTATTCCACAATTTTGCACCCCTAAAAGAGAAACATTTCTGCCCATTTGCAGATGTTTTCTTTGGTACCCTCAGGTCAGTCTCGGTATTTCGAAGGCAACGGGTGGAGCATTGTGAATTTCTTTTGAAAAGGCTACTCAAGTATTGCGGAGCCAGGTCATTGAGTGACTTGAAGACCATTGTTTTTGACTCATTACTGATGAGTTGTTCAATGGTCTTCCAGCCCAGCCTTTCGATAAGTGGCCTGCTTGGGGAGTCAAAGCTGCTATTCGTAACAATCCTGGCAGCTCGGTTTTGAAGCTTCTGTAGCTGCTTGATTTCATCCTTACAAATCGACCGAGATGCTTCCAAAAAACTTCCGTGTTTGAAACGGGCTTAAGTGACTATCACAGTCTTGTCATAACGGTTATGAAGTCTCATCTTCCTAGACTTAAGCCCAAGGTAATAAAATATCGTAGCTACAAAAGGTTTGACGCCAAAAATTTCCTGTCAGATATAAAGCTGGCAAAATTTGGTTCTCCTGAGGATCCTGAGCGAGCTTATGATAATCTTGTCTATACTTTTCGTAAATTGGTTGACAAACATGCTCCTCTAAAAACGAAAGTGCAACGAGGGAATAGTGCTCCTTTTATGACACGTGAACTAAAAAAGGGAATCTATACCAGAACGAGGCTAAAGAAAAAATACATCAAAAATCCTACTAAAGAAAATGAGCTGAAGTTTAAAAGACAAAGAAATAGATGTGTTTCCTTAAGGAAGAAGGCAATTAAGAACCATTTCAAACAAGCAACAGAAAGTGGACTGGTATCAAATCGCGCTTTTTGGAATCTGGTCAAGCCTTTTCTCTCCAACAAAGGAGGCTTAGCTGGTAGTGACATTTCCTTGGTCAAAAATAATGAAATTGTAACCGAAGACCAAGAGTTAACGGAAATCTTTAACGATCATTACATCAACATCGTAGAAAGGTCTAGCGGTGTAAAACCTTGTAACATAGCAGATACGGTGACAACTGATGATGATCGGAAAATCATTAGGCTGATTCTCGAACAATACAAAAACCACCCGAGTGTTTTAGCAATCATTCAAAATCCGAACAATAATTTCAACTCGTTTTCTTTTAGCGAAGTACAGGTTTGCCAAGTTAGAGAACAATTACGGTCCCTGGACGGTAGAAAATCGACGGGTGAAGATCAAATACCACCAAAACTTGTACTTTTAGCTGCAAATGAGCTTACGGTCCCTTTAACTGATGCTATTAACTGCAGCATACGCAACTATAGGTTTCCGAATAATGGAAAACGCGTCGCGGTATGCCCTTTAGACAAGGGGGAGGCAAATCGTACAGTTGAACGAAATTTTCGTCCAGTTAGTATACTAAATATCTTCTCCAAAATCTATGAAAAATTTTGAAAAATCAACTTATTCCATACTTAGATGAAACTCTTTCGCTTTTTATCGCTGCTTACAGAAAATCATATGGCACGCAACATGTCTTGATAAGAATGCTTGAAGAATGGAGGGTCAAACTCTATAACAACAATATTGTAGGGGCTGTCCTAATGGACTTGTCGAAGGCTTTTGATTGCATTCCACATGATTTACTTATAGCCAAACTACATGCATATGGCTTCGATGAAAATGCTCTTGTCCTTATTTACTCCTACCTGAAAAGGCGGAAACAGTCTGTGAGAATCAATAATACGTATAGCTCTTTTCAGACTATTTTATCAGGAGTACCTTAGGGTTCTGTTTTGGGCCCTATTTTGTTCAATGTTTACATAAACGATCTCTTTTTGTTCATCAAACAAGCAACATTACATAATTATGCCGATGATAACACTCTGGTTTATTTTTCCAAGACTTTATCAAATTTGATTGAGGTACTGGAGGAAGAAGCTGGGGTTGCTTTGAATTGGCTGAAACAAAATCAAATGATAGCAAATCCGGAAAAGTTCCACGCACTCCTTATTAGAAAGGATCAAGCAAATACCAGTGGACAAGATTTCGACATCCAAGGTAAACTGATAAAGTCTGAAGAAACTGTCAAACTACTAGGTATTCAATTAGATTATAAACTAAATTTTGAACCGCATATATCTGAACTTTGCAGGAAGGCTGCATCACAGCTTAATGTCTTAAAACGGCTCAAAACATTTATTGCACAAAAAGAAAGGACAATTCTAGTCCAAAGTTTTTGTTGGGAAATCCTTCACAATCCGCGCATAGTTTAGAAGTTACCTGTATTTAGTATATTGTGTAACCACTCACGGACAGTAAAAAAGTAGATTCATCTTGTAGTGCACGTACTAGTAAAAAAGTTGCGTCAGAACCTCTACATAGAAACGAGACACGGAAACAACTAATGCTTAATATATGTTATCACTTAGCACACGACGAAATAAATCAAACTATCCAGAATCTGATTGGTAGACGGATCCTTTGTGAAACCCGGTAGAGGATGATCGAACCTTATAAGGAAAATTATTGTATTCGTTCTAGAAAGTTCTGTGCTTAGTCATCGAAAACAGTTGAGTATCATGAGTTTTTAGAGTTGAGACGATTCGAGTTATGAAAGATGTTTTTACGTTAAAATGTCTCCGTTATTGTTACATTTCTTCGGTTCACTATCAGTAGAATTAGCGAGAAGAGACTGAGGTTCTCTAACATACTGGTCCACCAGAGCTGGAGATAGTTTATCGTTGAAATGGAGGTAGACAGGTTGAAGAAGAAACGAAAAACGACAAGAGGAATTGTCACAAAATTAGTGAACAAGATTTTGGATGTCGAGAAGAAAGATCCAGAAGAAATCGACTTGAGACAGCTACGACAATGGTTGCTGAGCCTAGATGAAAACTTTGAAGTGCTCAAGAAGCTGGACTCTGACATTTTGGAGAAGTTGATTGAAAATGACGCCGAAGACGAAGATATCGAAAAAGAAGCCGAGGATGCAAATGAGATAAAAGAAAAGATGACTTACGCAAAGATTTGCCTCGAAGACTTTTTCAAGGAAAACGACACCAAATCACAAATCCCCAGAAGCGAATCTAGAGAGAGTATCGCCTCAACAGCATCGGGTACAAGCGAGAAAAGTGATCAAATTAGACGACGGGTGAAGGCAAAATTACCGAAGCTTGAATTGAAAAAGTTCTCAGGCAAGGTTTCGCAGTGGCAAGAATTCTGGGACGCCTTCAAAAGTGCAATACACGACGACGAAGAACTTGCCAGTGTTGATAAATTCAAATACTTGCGAAGCTTTCTTGAAGAGCCAGCTCGTAGTGTCATTGCCGGATTCCCTCTCACAGAGGCTGATTATGAAGGGGCAGTAGAGGTATTGCACAAAAGATTTGCCAAACCAAGTGTAATCAAGAAAGCCCACATAAATGAACTGCTAAACTTGTCGCCAGTGTTTAGTGAAAGAAACGTGGTCAGATTAAGATCACTGTTTGATCAAATAGAGAGCCATTTTCGCAGCTTGGAGGCACTGGGAGTAGCACAAGAGTCATATTCTGCAATAGTAGTTCCAGTGCTGATGGAAAAAATTCCAGAATCGTTAAGGTATAATATGATACGTTTTTCAAGCGTAAGCAACCACCTTGACTGGAACGTTGATGAGTTGATTCAAACCTTTGAGAAAGAATTAGAAGTACGAGAATCACATGTACCAATTTTTGGGTTGCAGCAACAGCAACAGCAACAACCACAACAACCAAAGCAGCAAAAACAACATGGAGGAACAGCAGCCGCATTGTTCAGCAATGAAGAAACGACATGCACATTTTGCAAGCAGAAGAGTCATGGGAGTGAAGACTGTAATGAATTGACACTTGAAGAAAGAAAGAACGTATTAATGAAATCAGCTAAGTGCTTTAATTGTTTGCGTTCAGGGCATCGTTCATTTCAGTGCAAGTCTAGAAGTAGGTGTAAGTATTGTAAGGGTAAGCATCACTCTGCAATTTGCAAGGCGAATGGCGCGAAGATCTCTGACAGGGAACCCCAAGCCCCAGCAGGAGCCATAAGTAAGAACAGCGCGCAGCCTAGACCTAGTGCACCACCATCAGCTACGACCCTAAACGCCCATGCTGCCACCTGGGTGGGAAACACTGCTGGTTGCGGAGTACAAGTTGCACTTCAGACAGCCTTAGCTTGCGTAGATGGCGAGAAAGAGAAAAAAGTGAGAGTACTGTTCGATAGTGGGAGTCAGAAAACTTTTATTAGTGCCAAGGCTGTCAAACGATTAGGTTTAGAGCCTGAGAGAAGTGAAGAGCTTGGTATAAAAACATTTGGAAGAAAAGAAGCAGACATGGCAGTGAGGAGAGTCTTCAAATGTTCTTTGAGCCCTTTGTTTACTGGTAACCCTGTAGAAGTAGAAGCCTTTGAAGTGGATCAGATATCTAATGCTGCAAACATTCATGTCGAGCATATTAAACATAATTTTGCACATTTGACTAACGTTTTCTTTTCAGATGTTAGTAGGAATGAAGAAATTTTGGAAATTGACATTCTGTGTGGCTCAAATTTTTTGTGGAGTTTCCAAGATGGTGAATGCATACGAGGGGGGCCAGGAGAACCAATTGCCGTCAGAACTTCTCTTGGTTGGGTACTCTCAGGACCGCTCAAAGGTGAGACAATAAATTTTACTGAACCTACAAATGTTAATCTTTGCACTGACAACATTCATTCTAAGAAACAGGAAGCAGAATTGAATTTGCACAAATTGTGGGACCTTGATTCCATTGGGATCAGAGAAGGAGATCAAGTTCATGAAACTGTAATTGACAACATTTATTTTACAGGGTCTAAATACTCAGTTGGTTTGCCATGGAGAGTTGGTCATAATCCAGTTCCACTTAACTTTGCAAATAGCCAAGCTAGATTGAAAAGTCAACTGAAGAAATTGAAGCAAACACCTGAGATTCTTGAGCAGTATGACCAAATCATTTCAGAGCAACTCAAGGAAGGTATCATTGAAGAAGTCTCTGACCTTGAACCCACAGGCTCTAGAGTATCTTATCTTCCCCATCAAGCAGTTATAAGGGAGAATGTGGAGACAACCAAAGTGCGGGTAGTTTTTGATGCATCATGTAAAGATAAGAATACAGGTGTATCATTGAACAGTTGCTTGCACAAAGGTCCATCCTTGACACCCTTGATTTTTGACATCCTTTTAAGGTTTAGAACAGACAAGGTAGTTCTTGTAGGAGACATTGAAAAGGCATTTCTAAACATTGAAATTCATCCCGAAGACCGAGACTCTCTACGTTTTTTATGGGTAAGTAACATCCATGACAAGGAGCCCCAAATTAAGATCTATCGCTATAGAACTGTGGTATTTGGAATTTCGAGCTCACCTTTCCTTTTGAATGCTGTAATAAGGCATCATTTGAACAAATACCAGGAAGTAGATCCAGAGTTTACTAGAGACATGATTCAAGGATTTTTCGTAGATGATCTAGTAACAAGTTGCAAGAGTACATCCGAAGCTTATCTACTGTATGAGAAAGCAAAACAGAGAATGTTAGAGGCTGGTCTACGACTCAGAAAGTGGAAGACAAATGATGAGGAATTAAGGAAGAAAATTGAAAGGAATGAGAAGGAAGTAGAAAGAAGAGTGAGAGAAAATGCTCAGGATGACTGCAGTTATGCTAAGGAAACTTTAGGATTGTCAAAGGATGTTGGGGGCAAAACTAAGGTTCTAGGAATCCATTGGGACACAGAAAAAGACAGACTTGAATTTGATATGAGAAAGGTTGGAAATACCCCTACTACTGTTGCCACTAAACGAGGTATTTTGAGCACTCTTGCTGCAATATTTGATCCGTTAGGGCTCATTAGTCCCATTGCAGTAGCAGCAAAGGTCCTTTTTCAGGAGCTGTGTCTTGAAAAGCTAAGTTGGGATGATCCCCTCCCAGAAGATAAGGTAAGAAGGTGGGAAGCATGGCTTGAAGATTTAAAGAGTAGTGACACTATTTCCCTCCCAAGATGCACACTGGGGGACATTGATGGTGAGATCATAAGTACCACTCTTCACGGTTTTGGAGATGCCAGCAAGCATGCATATTGTGCCATGGTCTATCTTGTTTGCAAGACTACCACAGGAACTTACACCAAATTGCTCTGTGCTAAGACCAGGGTAGCTCCCTTGAAAGAGTTGTCTATTCCCAAATTAGAATTGATGTCAGCACGTATTCTAGTGACCCTGATGGAAACAGTGAAGAATTCCATGAGCTCAAAATTGGAGATCGATGACATAAGATTTTGGTTGGACAGCAAAACTGCTCGTTTTTGGATTTTTAATCAAGGAGAGTGGGAAACATTTGTCCAGCATCGCGTAAATGAGATTTTGAAGGTATCCAAAAAGGAACAATGGGGGCATGTACCAGGTAAGGAAAATCCAGCTGATATTGGGTCAAGAGGGATGACAGCTAGTAGTTTAAGGCAAAGCATATTGTGGTGGGAAGGCCCTTCTTGGTTGAAACAAGGGAAAGAAGCATGGCCAAAAGACTTTAATCTAGAGGATTCCACAGAAATAAAAGAAGAGAGAAAGAAGACAAGTGTAATGTTGAATGTTGCCCAAGAGAGTAAGCAGGTTAGGAAAGTGATTGATTTGGATAGATTTTCCACACTGGGCAAATTGCTTAGAGTAACTGCTTATGTTCAAAGATTCTTAGGGAACATTAGACTCAAAAGAGAGAGAAGAGAGTTGTGCTTAGGTGAACTCACAGCAGAAGAATTGAGGAATGCTGAGAGTATTTGGATAAAAAATGCACAGCAAGACCTTAGGTTAAATCAAAACTTTGAGAAGACAAGAGAAAGCTTGAATGTGATCGAGCAAAATGAGATCCTTGTGTGCAAGGGGAGACTTGAAAACTCAGAATTGAATGAAGAATGCAAATTTCCAATAATTCTCCCAAAGAATCATAGACTCACTGACCTTATTATTCTAGATTGCCACAGTAGAGTACATCATTCTAAGGTCAGAAGCACCTTAGCAGAATTAAGATCAAGATTCTGGGTCACACAAGGCAGACAATATGTGAAGAAAATCATCAGAAAATGTTTCATTTGCAAGAAACTAGAAGGACAGCCCTATGAATCCCCAGCTACTGCACCTCTTCCAGAATTTCGAGTCAGAGAAGCTCCTCCCTTTGGGAAAGTAGGGGTAGATTTTGCTGGACCTGTGTATGTCAAGAGTCAGAATGGGATGGTAAAAGCATATATTGCACTATTTACATGCTGCGTAACAAGGGCAATTCATCTTGAACTAGTTGAAAATCTAAATGCCTCAACTTTTATCAATTGCCTGAGACGTTTTGCAGCCAGAAGGGGTACACCATCTCTCCTTGTGACAGACAATGCAAAAACTTTTAAAGCCTCTGCAAAGTTCATCAAGAAACTCTTTAAGAACAAGTTAGTACAGAGCCATCTGAGTACAAAGGGGATAATTTGGAGATTCAATTTAGAGCGTGCGGCCTGGTTTGGAGGGGTGTTTGAAAGAATGATAGGTACCGTTAAGAGGTGTTTGAGGAAAGTCCTGGGAAATGCAAAGTTGAACTTTGAAGAATTGACAACTGTACTCACAGAAATAGAGTGTACAATAAATTCCAGGCCACTAACCTATCAGTACGATGACCTTGTTGAAGCACTAACCCCATCTCATCTTTTGTGTGGGAGAAGGATATCACCACTCTCTGAGAATATTGATACTTCTTTTGATGAATCAGACAATGAACTGCAAAGTAACATGACTAAAAGATTTTCTTATCTTTCTAGGAAACTGAACCACTTCTGGAATCGTTGGAGAAAGGAATATTTGGTTGATCTGAGAGAGTTCCACAAGCAGACAGATGCAAGAGTGGCAAATATTTCCAAAGGAGACTTGGTATTAATCCAGGAAGACAATGTAAAACGAGGACAGTGGAAAATGGGAGTTGTAGAAGATCTGATCAAGGGAAAAGATGGGATAATACGAGGTGCAAAGGTTCGCAAGGCAGGTGGTAAGAATGAAACTTTAAACCGTTCAGTATTGAAATTATTTCCTCTTGAAATTGCCTCCACAGGTTATGATAAAAAAGAGGGAAAGGACGCGAGTGAATCAAAAGACAAAGAGGTAAGTATGGAGAGGAGTGAAGGTACAAATAACAATAGGATTGAAGATGCAAATTGTATGAGAAACCAGCCACCCCGCGCTGCTGCTAAGGATTCCCGATGGAAGTCCAAACTTATGCTTGACGCCTAGGAGGTCAAGGAGGGGGGTGTGTTGGGAAATCCTTCACAATCCGCGCATAGTTTAGAAGTTACCTGTATTTAGTATATTGTGTAACCACTCACGGACAGTAAAAAAGTAGATTCATCTTGTAGTGCACGTACTAGTAAAAAAGTTGCGTCAGAACCTCTACATAGAAACGAGACACGGAAACAACTAATGCTTAATATATGTTATCACTTAGCACACGACGAAATAAATCAAACTATCCAGAATCTGATTGGTAGACGGATCCTTTGTGAAACCCGGTAGAGGATGATCGAACCTTATAAGGAAAATTATTGTATTCGTTCTAGAAAGTTCTGTGCTTAGTCATCGAAAACAGTTGAGTATCATGAGTTTTTAGAGTTGAGACGATTCGAGTTATGAAAGATGTTTTTACGTTAAAATGTCTCCGTTATTGTTACATTTCTTCGGTTCACTATCAGTAGAATTAGCGAGAAGAGACTGAGGTTCTCTAACATATGCCTTTGAAAGTTAGTTTTGTGTATTCCAATTAATTAGTAAAACACTGTAAAAATATTTATTCATGTATATTTATCTAATAATAGAATTAATTTATCCATTTAGTTTGTTTATCGATTTGGATTAGTTTGCTTGTACATATAAAATTGTATATAGTAAGCTAGATGTAGATAATCGATATAAAATAAGTTAACAAACAAACAAACAAAAAAGTTTGAAAAAGTACATCGAGCACGTTTGACGGTATTTAGAAACGAACTCGTTTAACGGCAGCTTTTCTAAATCGACTCGTTTACAAACGAGTACGTTCTACGGGGGTTATCTGACTCGTTTACAAACGAGTACGTTCTACGGGGTCATTCAATCGAGCTCGTTATAGTGGACTTATCATTCTTGAAATTGTTGATCTGTATGAAGGAACTTCAGGGTCAAAAATACTCGGACCCTTATCGTGCTCGATTGAACGTTAAACGAGCTCGTTTGTGGCTCAAACGAGTTCTATCTACGGGTACAGAAACAACGAGCTCGTTTTACGGTACTGAACGTGCTCGATTCCACTAAACGTGTACGCTTAAGAACAACGACCTCGTTTGAAAAAATACATCGAGCACGTTTGACGGTATTTAGAAACGAACTCGTTTGACGGCAGCTTTTCTAAATCGACTCGTTTACAAACGAGTACGTTCTACGGGGGTTATCTGACTCGTTTACAAACGAGTACGTTCTACGGGGTCATTCAATCGAGCTCGTTATAGTGGACTTATCATTCTTGAAATTGTTGATCTGAGATGGTGCCTCTAATGTTGACACATGTCTCTTGCATCGTGCATGTTCATTATCTTATAACGAGCTCGTTTGCAAGCGCAATGGTCTCGTTGATAGTACCTAATTGATTCTTAAACGTGCTCGTTTGAGTTATTCGAAGTCTCTTAAAACGTACTCGTTTGGAATGAGACATGTCTGTTCAAACGAGCTCGTTTTAGAATTATGATGTCACTTAAAACGTTCAAACGAGCTCGTTTTAGAATTATGATGTCACTTAAAACGTACTCGTTTGGAATGAGACACGTCTGTTGAAACGAGCTCGTTTTAAAATTATGATGTCACTTAAAACGTACTCGTTTGGAATGAGACATGTCTGTTGAAACGAGCTCGTTTTAGAATTATGATGTCACTTAAAACGTACTCGTTTGGAATGAGACATGTCTGTTGAAACGAGCTCGTTTTAGAATTATGATGTCACTTAAAACGTACTCGTTTGGAATGAGACATGTCTGTTCAAACGAGCTCGTTTTAAAATTATGATGTCACTTCAAACGTACTCGTTTGGAATGGCAAGGCTCGTTCATTACACAGTAAGTATCAGCAGATGAACAAAGTAATAATAGTCTTTTGATATGGAAGCATTCAAAATGTATATCGAAAACATCTGAACATAATATCTACTCCTACAATCCAACGATTTGTCAGCTGCCGGATGCATTAGTTCGAAGCTCAAACACCACGGCAAGGGGCACCCATTGTTTGAGGTTTTCCTTTTTGTCTGAGAAAGCCTCGAGGTAGCCAGATGGAAATTAATTCAACGAGATTTAGTTAAAAGTATTTCAAACTGTGCCTCTCCACCAGAAAACCAAGGCTTTCTCAAGTAAGAGAAGGAAATACGCTTTCCCATAGGCAGCGATAGGAGAACGCGTCAAAGCATAACTTTCCTTAATTGCAGATCTATAAATACATATAAAATACTTAATATTACGACTCGAAAAGCTCTCCTAATATCCTACCATTTGATTTAAATACGTTGCAAAATGATATAATTCTTAAATCCTTTTCTGATAGTATGGGTGAAGAGGTAAACTTGTTGTGAAAAAGAAAATGATGCGTTTTCCTATAGATTTCGTCAAGGGGCGTACCTACTAGAAAAGACTAATAATCACTTTGCCACTGGAAGGACTAGGCAGAACTACTGTATAATCACTATGCTTCTCCTACAACTAGATAGAACTGCTGTATAACTGTATACCTCCCTTACTACTAGATAGAACTACTGTATAATCACTATGCTATGCTTCTCCTACTACTATATAGAACTGCTGTATAATCTACTAGATAGCACTACTGTAGTATGGGTGAAGAGGTAAACTTGTTGTGAAAAAGAAAATGATGTGTTTTCCTATAGATTTCGTCAAGGGGCGTACCTACTAGAAAAGACTAATAATCACTTTGCCACTGGAAGGACTAGGCAGAACTACTGTATAATCACTATGCTTCTCCTACAACTAGATAGAACTGCTGTATAACTGTATACCTCCCTTACTACTAGATAGAACTACTGTATAATCACTATCCTATGCTTCTCCTACAACTAGATAGAACTGCTGTATAATCTCTTTCACTACTAGATAGCACTACTGTATAATCACTATGCTTCTCCTACAACTAGATAGAACTGCTGTATAATCACTATGCTTCTCCTACAACTAGATAGAACTACTATATAATCATTAAGTGACTGCTGTTAGAGAAAGATCATTCACTTTTTCCTAGACGTCCCTCAGAAAAAGGAAATCACTTTCTCCTACCAAAAGAAGCTACTCTATTCTCACTTTGCAACTGCTGTTAGGTTGGAGATGACAGGAGAGAGCAGCAAGGGAGCGGACTCGCAGTTTGCTACACTGAGTCGAAAGAATGCAGTCAATTTTCGTGGGTGAGGGGTCAAGTGTTGTGTGTGAGAGAAACAGAGATTTGGCGACTGATTATCGTTTGAAGGGTATGAAGAGTTTTGCATGGAACCAGAAAATCAAGCTGCACATTGAGCTTGATCCATCACTCTTTGGCCACAAGAACGATGATTCTAAGTTCAAGGTGCACAATCAATAATGTTCTGGGACTATGGAGAACACTTATTGACCCATTGGGGGAAGAGAAACATTGTGGTTTTAAAGTATGTGGCGGATACAGAAAACTAGATGGCAGTTATGGGTGACACTCCATCGCAAGCCTTAACTCGATATATGCCATATAATAACCGAGATGAGCAGGTTTGGAAAAAAACTGTTGGATAGAACAGACTTACTTTGGGTAATTAGAGCTGGGAAACGGCAAATGCTTCTTTTATGTCTGCCCTAAGAATATGACATTACGAGCTGCCTTTTTGCCTTTCCTTTAAAATCTACTGAAAGAAAACCGTTACCCTCGATTCAAATACCCTCTCAATCTCTCTCCCTTCCTTGGATCAAAATAGGTATATTGTCATATTTGTGCTTGCCTTTTTTATTGAGGTGAGGAAACTTGTTAATCTACAGGATGTATAAAAAGGGCTACAAGCCGAAAAAATTTCCTTCATCTGGAACAAAAGGTCTGATGTAAATGAGGCAGTGATTCTCAGCAAGCCTGATTCATGTCATTTCATTTGATGTATAGATTTGCAAGCTAAGCAGCTAGGGTATTGGCAAGCAAGTGGAAAGTAAACATATGTCAAAACGAGGCAGCGCTGCTTATAGACACTTTACTGAATAACTAAATAACTGAATACATTCTTATCCCTGGTTATTTACAAACGTTCATGATAACGATGATGCTAGTGCGGTGCGGTGCTTCAACATGGTCAGCCTCCTTTTCAATACAAACATAACAAATGAGAACGCTTCTCCATATCTCTGAATGGGTTTCTTGCCATTTAACGATTCCCTCACAGTCTTAGAATTTTATGACCAATTTTGCTTCTCAAGTGATTGATATCTCTTTGATCTCTTTGGGAAGGAACAGACATTTTGATTCCAAGTAGCCCAAGGCAAAGAAAATCACGATCACAAGGAGTTAAATTTGGTGAGCGGGTAGGAGGCCATTCAATGTCATGATTTTATCAAACGGCATGATTTGCAATTAGCTCTGCAAGCCTGTTCCGAATAAAAACAAGTCTATATGCACTGATGCACCATCCTGCATTCGCCAAAGCCATCGAGACACTCCATCATGCATTTTATTCTTAAATTGTTCCACGAGCAGAATGATTCTAAATTGCTCCACGTTCCACGAATTCATTCATCATTTGTAGGTAGTTGAGGTCGTGAATATTTCCTTGAAAGAAAGGAAGAAAGAGCCAAAAGCCAAACCATTTACCCCATTTACCATACAAACGGAGCCTTTTTCACGCGATTCTTTATTTTCATAATAACTATTGAGTTGGTTCCCTTTTGGCACATATCATCGAACCTTATGGCTGTTGACTCTGCCTTTCATCGAAAATGAAGCTTCGTGGTATATACCTTACACTGCGTTAAATTGCAACATTTTTGGACAAGCTAATGAGATAATTGTGCATGGCGTTTCTGATCATTTCCCAGTAGCTTGGTGCCTGACATTTATTTGCTGGTAGGGATGCCATCCAACTCTAATCTTGTAATGCGACTGAAGGTCTCTCTGGGTAGCCCAAAACCATTCATGCAACCACAAACGTTACTATGACTTGCTTGCAAAATTTCCCTCGCATTTCCAATTTTTTCAGCAGATCTACCAGTTTTTGCTCTACCCGAACGATCTTGACGGCAATTGAGGTTAGTACATTGAATTCCGTATTTCATAACGTTTCTTAACACTGGCATTTTACAGGGAGGCTCTTGTTTTGGAAATCTCTCTGCAACTGCATTTTGAACAAAGGCAATGCTGTTGTTGACGATTTACGCTCTGACAATGAAAACTCTTTGCTCTAACTTAATGGCACCATGTTATTAGGAAGGAAATAGTTTCAGCAAACATTTCAACTGGTGTGAAGAGTTGGTTTATTCACACCTATGTTACGAACCTCTTACTTTGTAACCCCCCCCCCTTCCCCCGACGACTACATACAAACACATACGACTTGTGTAATGGAAGAACAAAAGTCCAACCTTCATTACACGATACAGTTAGAACAATTTCGAAGACAAGCGCTACCTATTTTTGACCTGTGCTTACAGTTTTAACACCTTGTGAATTTCATGGTGACCTATTTTCTTGCAAATATACATCAAATGAAGGCACACTAGTAAGACTTTCAGAAAATCACTATCTCTTCTATTGCAGACCTTTGGTTGCAGAGGTAGATTTTTTATAGACCCTGTAGATCCCAGACCTTCCACTGAGCATAAATTGAAATTAGGCACACTGGCTTTCCTGTTCAAAGCCCTCTTTGATCATCAGTTTCAGGCAGAGAAGGAAAAGGATATAAAAGCTTGATTCAAGGGATTTTTGTTGTCCTAATCATTTAGGCATAGCCGTTTTCAACCGTTGTTAGAAATGACGGAACATTCTACTGTTAGACAGCCACTATTACGATAAGCTGCCTGGCATGGGTATTCAAATCGAGAAGGTAACGGGAACTTGATAATTAAGAACTAATTAAGAACTAAATAATTAAATGCTTTCCCACGAAGCACTGACTCTCTTCCACTTGTTTCCATGATGGCAAGTGACTTTTCAAACTGTGAAACTGTGAAAAGAAATGCATCATATTAGAACAAGGCAAGCTGGAACATTTTCCATTGAATTGAGAAAGAGTTTTTATCAATCAGCATGCATACTGTTGCAAGGGTGTGACAATCAAAATCAAATGATATACGAGCATAACCCTTCTAGCAAAACTGCAAAATCGGTTCTTGTCCACAGAGCAGACTCTGGTGAGAAATATTGCTGCCATTGCTGTTTTGTTTTGCTTGTCTAAACTGATGCCATGCCATTTACTTTTCCATTTCATCATCTCGCCCTTTCGAGTAGTGGTTATAATCCATTGTTATGCCTACGTGATAATTGCTTTCTTAAAATAAAGAAAATATTGCAAAGCTAATGCAAAAAGAGTACATTAGTCGATCAGCAAGCTTACATTTTTCAAATATCATATCAGAGTAACATTTTTCTAATGACATGAGTAGCCCAGCAAAATTAACCATAAGTAGCCCAGCAAAATTAACCATGATTGATACAACAATTTCAAACGAGCTTCTACTGCTGAAAACGCAAGTTAATATTCCGACATCAAGATGATTTATAGTCATTACTGTGGTTGGTTTTCTCCTTGTATTTCTCTTTTTTGCCTGCTCCCAGTTCATTTTTCTGCTGTAACTTCTCAACTGGTAGTGTATTTTTAGCAATAATAATCATGATCATGATCATGATCATGATTATGAATACTCACACTGGTAAGCATGTATCTCTTCGATTTCTTGGGCTTTTACATCTCATCCATATGAACAATGTTCTAAATAGTTAGAAAATTAGATTTTTCATCAATTTATTCACAATGACTACTTGCATGAAACAAATGTACCAGATGACGTCAAACACTTTGGCTTTCTACTCATAGGAAAGCACAACATCAAAATTGATGCTCAATGCCATTTAGAGGCTGAAGGGGTTGGCACACATGCTAATTTATGGGTAATTAATTAGATGCAACTGTTGTGCTTCTACCCACAGGCTTGTTGAAACATGTTTGTAGTAGAATCATGGACAAAATAGTTTGAGACAAATTCAAAATTTAAGATTTGATTATTGAAGATCCCCCCCCCCCCCCTCCCCCTTGTTCAATGTTTGTGACGTGCGGAGGAGAGTTCTCGAATTTTTCAACATTGATTGTGGGGGGAACGGGGGGAGAGGATACTCAACAGTTCAAAATATCAGAAAAAATGAATTTGTCTCATAATTTATGTCCATGATTGTAGTTATGTAGAGGAGGTAGCAAAAGAGATCCGTAGAGCCACATAAACATTTCCTCCGCAGAAGCATAAAAGCTGCAGCGTTGCGCCATAGAAGCACAAATGCGGCGTCTAACTTAATCCAACTTAATTCTCCATGGCTAATCAATGCTAAAAGCACTTCCAAGCCTTTCTGGAATGACTAGCATAGAGTTCAGTTGGTTCAATGATTATTTGATGGGTTGCATTGTTGAAAGCCGTTTTCTAAATCAAACGAGTTCAAAGAAAGGCAGCGTTGGCCATAAGTTGAATGCTCAATACTCATGAAACAAGGCAGAGAAGGGCATGAGATTTAGAGTGCGCAACTTGGAATTTCCCTTGCTTTTATCGGGAAATTACAACCAATCAAAACATGAAAAGGGGAAGAACACACCCTAGAGGTGGCTTTTATTTATTGGCTGAATATTTATCAGCGCATCACCATATGATACCTGACTGATACTGAAAAAAGGAACTGAGTGATACCGGAACGTCATAGGAAGATGTCCTGAGGAGTTAGAATGCTGACTAAATTTATCAGGTGACAGGTTTAAGTCCCTCCTCTATAGAATTAACCTATATGAAACCCTCTCTGATTTTGACGCACATTTCAGCATGTCAAATTGTCCACGAAAATTTTGACTAAGAGCGCTAAATGATTAGCTAAATAAATAAAATTTACACATAACAAAACATTTATATCGTATCACATGATGCCATATATGCAAGTAACATTTAACAAAGTGACCCAAAAACTTACGCCAACGCCCTATTCCAGGTCTGCTGCGGAGGGGGCAGGGGTGGCTATGAATTCAGTTCTTTTCATTTTGGTGGGCTGTGCAATTGAAAAGATGTCAAATCGGATAACTTATGATTATGATACAAAAACAGTTCAAGTCAGAAGTTGCTTGAAAAACGAGAGACCTCTCACTTCTGTACTCCACCTTAAAGTGAGGGTTTGAATTTCAACGATATCATTTCAAATCAACACTATTACAATGGAACAAAGAAAATTAACTGTTGATCACTGGATTGCTACACATTTACAGAGAAGGTTATGAAAATAGACATGATGAATACCCATGGTGAGCTTTGCATTTAGTTTGTAGCAAATTGGGGCAAAGTTTGATGTTAAATCTTGTACTTGCAACAGTTTGTCCGAAAACTGATGTAAATATGATAAATTTTGCATAAATTCTAAACAATCAGCAAACTTGTCACTTGAAAAGAATAACAGAGCATACTCAAAGCAAACTGATTGCAAACATTGCGCAAATTGTATTTTCACCAACGGCAACTGGCATATATTCGGACTTTGACAAGGAGACTTCTTGACAGGCACATACTGCATTGCCCGAAGCTCTTTTGTGTGTTTACATTTTCATTTCGAATAATGGAAAATCTGTTACAATATTGCTTATACACAATACGTTGAGTCAATCTTCAAATTTTAGGACTTGAATTTGAAAAAAGCCTCGCCAAAAATTTTTACTAAAATATTTCGTCGACTCTTTGAACAAATTAACCTGAATTGGCACGTTGTTGACCTAAATAGCAACTTGATCATGTTTAATCCGGCTTGTGTAAAACGCAGGTCATGCAGGTTAAGAAAGCGCGGGTTAAATTGTGCGGGTCAAAACTAGAGGCCATGGGCATACTGGCTTTCGGCTTACAGCCTACTGATGTTTTAAGTATGATAGTCCAAAGGTTACCTGGCTACATTGTGATAAGAAACCTTCATAGTCTCGACGATCATTTGATTTGGGAAATTTTGAATGCAAATTATAATTTGTCCACATAATGAGATTTGTTGCTAGGGGAAAGCCCGGAAACCTCTCCAACATAATAAAATCTATTTCAAAACGCTGTATGTTGGAATTGACATTTTGTAATCAAGAACTAAATTTGTCAAGATCATTGCTAGTTTTCTAAGAAATTTTAGGCATTGGATCAGTCAAGTAGAACACCTATCTATCAAAGAGGGTTTTGGGAAACCAATACCTCATGCAGGCAGACTCTTTTTAAGCGTTTAGCTGCTTGTAGCTGCTTTTTGCAAAATGTTAAAAATACCATGTCATGGGTATCAAAGGTTTCTGCAGTTTCACAGCCTTCTCAAATTTTCGTTGTATTTAGTGAAAGGTTCCTTAAGCATTTCGTGAGTTTTGTTTTACCATACCACAACACAGCGGAAATATGCGCATTGCCATCTCAGACAAAATGTAAGATAGGGATAAATTTTTCATTATTTTGGCAACGCATTTTTGTTTGAAACACCCAGCAACTTGTTACCAAAAACTCAAGGGGTCCTGTCTTTCAATCCAACCAACGACCAAACGAACGCTTTCCGCGAACCCCTTGTGCAAACGGCGGAGGGCCTAAAGCCAGTGTGCCCATGGTCACCATTTTTGACCCGCATGATTTAACCCGCGTTTTCTTAACCTGCATGACCCGCGTTTTACACAAGCCGTGTTTAATCCTATTACTACCAAGGGGAGGGGGCACAAAGTGCCCGCGGCAAAGTATTTTTGATGCAGTGTCGTCAGTTCGAAGGAAAAAGAGCTGAAACTCTGCGACTTTTCCTACATTTAATTGGCTAATCAAATTTCAAATTTTGTTTCAAAATGGTAGACACTGATCACATGACCAACCTCTTTTCAACATGTGGTCAGCTAGAGGAATAAAGGAGCGAGTCTAGTTTTTGCCAGGATGATCTTGCATCATTGAAAATACTACCATTCCATAGCTCTCAATAAGAGCTTTCAGATGATATATACTTTTATCAATTTATGATAACGTCAGCAATTTTAGCGTTCATGACCTCATCAAAGTACATGACGTCATATAAATAATAAAAGAATTCATTAGATAACCTTAAATGGCCAAAATTGGTTCTATTAATCGTTATGAATAATTTCAAGGCGTTTTAGAGTATTTGCATTAGTAATTAAGGGTTTAAATGATGTAGATAAATGATGAATATATGATATAAATAATGAGCTTAAATGGATATTATATTGCCGACTTTTACTCATTGATTCTTTGTGATACATTTTAGTAGCATTAAGAAAGAAATTATCAAATAAAAATTTCAACATTGCCAATATTGCTAATAGTAAGCAAATACTGCTATTTTCCTATTTCTATGACGCTACAATGACGTCATGGATGTAATGAAGAATTAAACAAGTAGTCTATTGTGTAGTTTCATCCTCACATCTGCAATATTGACGAAGTTACGGAGGGGATCTGCCGTGCCCCCCCCCCCCCTGGTACTACAAGGGTCCAAAAAGCCCGGTAGGGTTAAAGCATTTTGAAATTTGAGCGATCACTCACTTGCGGTTTTGTTGGCCAAGCATTGTTTTGTTGATGTCCTGTCCCATAACTTAGTCCCTGAAAATCACTTAGTCCCGCCTTGGCCAACTTAGATAGGCAAAGGCTAAGTGCATATGTGTCAATACTCGGACATAATTACTTCATGCGCGATTTATAAAATATACAGCACACATGCAAACGATTTTGTGGTACAGCAGGTTGCTCGTACGCTGTCAGCGCAACCTGTTTATAGAATTTGTCCTACCTCATCAATCAATTCAGTTTAGTTTTTAATTCTAAAATTCCACAACATACATCCTTCATCTAACACATTACACAAATTACACAATAGAATATGAAGCAAATAACAACGATTAGACAACAGAAACTATTAGGGTTTGTATGCAGATGAATTTCCTAAAGGAGGGGCTCTCTCTTAGTAGATACACTAATCGAACAGAAAGCACCCCCCGTTTTGAAAGCCTTTAGTAAATCAAATAGTAATCATACAGTAATCACAATAGTAATCACAAATTGTGCATCCCATGGAGTTGACTGTAATGTGTTCAACGATGTAGAACTGCTCGCACTCCTACTCTATGGCAATAATTACTTTAGAGCATAGCTTCCAAATCTTTAACTCGGCGTAAAAAGGGTGGGTGTAAAATTCTGTGATCTATTTCTTCTGACTGAGTGGCTTGAAACAAACTTCAGTTACTTATCTTTAATCCTACCGTTGGACTTTTCAGAAGTTTTCAATGTTTTTCGAAATTTCAGCGTATGTTACATTTCAACTCATTTGAGGGTGTGACGTCATCAAATTTCTAAATCCTAAACCAGAAAAGTGACGGACTTTTGCTTCATACCATATTGTAGACATCCATAAAAGAAAACTATGGTTTTCTTCGAAACTATTTCATTTTGCTTCAAACAGTTTAGAAATTACAATAGTTTTAAGTTTTTTTGAAAATTTTTCTTGAATTCTTGAAAAATTAGAAAAACACCCTAATTCTGAAAATATTGAAGATTTCAGAAAAGTCCAACAGTAGAATTATAGAGAAGTAGCTAAAGTTTCTTTGAAGTCATTCAGTACAAAGAAATAGGTCACTCAATTTTACACCAGCCTTTTTAAAAAGATTTGGAACCTATACTTTGCTTTAGTGAATTTTCAAATAAGATAATTCTCTTGGCAACAATCATTTACATCAATTCTACATACAGATTTGATTAAGCTCCGCCCCTTTTCTCCGTCATCTCTGTTTGTGTCCTTCGTGTAATAAATATGTGATCTTTGTGTACCGGAGTAATTCCAAATAAGGATCACACGATATATTTTCCTTCCCAGCGCCTTTTCCTACAGCGCCAAAGTTTTATGAGCTCCCCTGGCGGCATCTGAATATCCCTTACAAAGGGATTTATTTCATTAGTAAACGCCAAGGGTCCCAATTGGAATAAAAGCGGCTTCTGTGTTTTTTTTCTATAACAAATAAGATTTAAAATACATTAAGCAAAACACTACAATTTCAATTTAAATTGTTGGGGTGAGAGGCAAAAAACCAAGGTTATCGTGTTTCCTCTCACACCACAACCCTATTTACAATATTTGTATTTTCAAGCAAAGGAAAGTTAAACTATACAAACAGAAAATGAATGAAGTCAACGGACAACGTATTCAGAGCAAATAGACAGGGGAATAGTACAACAATCCAAGAATCCGCCCAATGCACCATGCCACAAAGACAAACATTAGGCGAATTTCCAGACCGCTGGAGCACATCCCTTGTCTAAAGGTAAAAAATATACAGTTTTAGATTCCTTATCTAAATCGATTTGTGTTTTTGATGTACCTGACAGTACATTGGAGAATCATTTTGTTGGCTATTGTGTTGTAGGTTTTGCTACCAAAAAGTAATAAATCACATAAATGATCATCAGGTAATTGAGTTACATCATTATTTACAATGTTAGATGGTTCTTCAAGCAGGATTTCGCTATGGTGTAAGTAGTATAATTGGCAGTGCAGGAAGAAATGGGCAATTGATTCCACTGATTCCACTGCTGCTTTGCATGTACACATTGGGTTGTTGCGGCCAAAATTGTGCTCAAATCTATGTTCGTTTAGGTCACTAAACCTAACGCGAAGTCTAGTTATGAGTGCTGAGTCATGGCTGTTAGTGATTCCATGCATGAGGTTTTTTTGAGGTCTTATAATGGAAATCAATTATTTTTTAACTGAGATATTGTCGTAGAGGTTCTTATTTCAGAATCTAAGCCATTCCATATTTTGACACAAGAAGGAAAGAAGCTCTTGGAGTATCTCGTGGTATTTACCTTGTCCTCCCTAAAAGCTCTTTGGTGTCGTAAGTTATACTATGTGTCACTTCTGGCTGGGATACAGTCTCTCAAGTATTGAGGAGTTTGATCATTGACAATCTTGTAAAAAAGGCACAACCTTCGATACCATCTTCTGTTACTGAGCGATTCCCAGCCAAGTTCCTCAAGTAATCTGTCAGTATTAGTTCCACTCCATGCCCCGCTGACGGCTAAGGCTGCTTGATATTGCGTGGACTCTAGCTTACGGGAAAGAGGCATGCTTTGCTCATGGCAAATTACATCGCCATAATCGCGATGTGACCGGACATACAGCTTATATACATTTGATCAAGAAAATCTCGTGATACGTATTTGGAGAGGAATCGGATAATTCCTATCCCTCGCTTGGCCTTAATAATTGCTGCTCTTACATGTTCAGAAAAACTAAGTTTTTCGTCCAATATCATACCAAGATGCTTGCGACTTCCTTCAGGAACAAGTTGGCAATCATTGAAAATCAGAGGGGAGCGTTGCTTTTTGGAAGTTTTTGTAGAAAAAATTACTTCTTTTGCCTGCTTAGAAGGATCTGGATTGAAGCTCATCTTCCATTTATGTGTTTCGTTGATAGTCGGCGTTTGTTTGTTTATCGTTGCTTGTTGGCTGCAGGAGAGATGCGCTCGATCTCGTCATTAACTCTTGTGGTATAGTTGTGTAAATCATCTTTGTGAATCGTTTCGTATTATGCTGTGATCGTATTGTTTATGCAATTTGTCTTATATCAATCATAAGTTTCTTGTAAAACTTTAAAAATTCTATTAGCTTTACATCATTGTTGTTAACTTATTTTGAAATGTTGTAATTTCTCACAGATATATACACATAAAAAATACTAATCTATTATTAGAAATTGATTGCTGTGAGACAAAATGCCTGATCAAAAGAACCATGGTTGATATTTATAGTTCCAAAACGATGAATTTTTGATTGAAGACGGATACTCATTCGTTCCTGAATATTCAAAACATCCAAGGAACATAGATATATTCAACTACAGCTTCGAATCAAAATATTCCCATCCAATCAAAAAGGAAGCAGATGTAACACCTATGTATGTATGTATGTATACATTTGCTACATAATAAATAAAACATTTACAAGAAATAAGTAAAGTTTACAAGTTTTAAAAGCTAAAAATAGATAAAATACAATGATAAATACTTGTAAAAACATCCCTTATTGTAGTGGCAGGGATAGCATTAAAATGTCATATTGACCTTATTTCCTTAATGGTCCTCTTAGAGGTGGTTCAAAAAAAAAATAATAAAAAACAAATGTTTAAAGTGCTTTTGGATGAAGAATAACTTAGTAATGCCGAATCATCAATGTGAGAGAGGATGCGTGGTTTTAGTAGAACACATATATGTCATTTTGATCTTGTGTTTGAACGAGTTGATATTGTTTGTAGATTTCAAATCAGAAGAAAGGCTATTCGATAATTTTGGCTCCAAGTAGGACATGCATTTTTGGCCAGTGTTACTTTTGCGAAAAGGGAGGTTTAATCTAAACTTAGACCTTCTTGTTACTCGGTATTGTTCGACTGGGTGGAGTATTTCATCAGTAAAGGCTGGAGCCGTTCCTTTGAAAAATTTCATTATATTTACACATGTATGTTGATCAACTCCATTCTGTGTGGCGAGCCAATTTATAGCTTTGAATTCTGTAGCCTCAACATGTGCTGTGTTTTTTTTAAATTCAAATAGAAGCGAATGAATTTGTTCTGTGTTGATTGGATTTTTTTGGACAGTCTCTTATTCAATATCGGGAACCATGAGGTCCATGCCTAATCAAAACGTAACCTATAGAGAAGAAAGACTCACCTACCAACAAGAAAAATTTTAGACCAGTCAGTATCTTGCCCGCTGCCTCAAACATTTTTGAGAGAATTATTTTCAGTCAACTAAAACAAATATGCTGCCTTTTATCATCTGTAGTCTCCACTCCTTTGTGGCTTTCGTAAAAGTTCTGATGGAACACAACATGCTCTTATAAGATATATTGAAGATCTCAAAAATTCCTCACATGGTAAGAAAATTGGGGGCACAGTCCTTATGGATCTCTTCAAAAGATTTGATTGTCTCTCACATGAACTCTTACTAGGGAAATTTGAAGCTTATGAGCTATAGAGATGCAGTATTATTAAGCCAAGACTATATTCAAGGGCGATACCAAAGAGTAAAGATTAATTCTAACTTTAGTGATTGGAAAGAAATAAAGGAAGGTGTTCCCCAAGGTTCTGTCCTTGGTCCCCTTCTTTTCAAAATGTTCGTTAATGACATATTCCTAAACCGAGATCAAAGTGAACTGTGAAACTATGCTGATGATAATACAATATGGATTGAAGGTACTGATAAGGAAGAAATATCAGCTAAGCTAGAACAAGAAATTAATATAATAAACCTATAGTTTATAGACAATGCTATGCAGCTCTATGGAGACACATGGAAGCTTATGGTGATTTCAGTAAAACCAAACTATGTTGAAAAATGTAGCCTTAATGTAAACAGGCACATGATAAAAGAAGGAGACAAAATGAAATTGTTATGCGTTAACAATAGACAACCAATAGAAATTTGATGGTCATATTGAAAATATGTGTAAGGAAGCAAGAAAAAAGATAAGTGAACTTGCAAGAATGGAACCTCATTTAATTGAAGATAAACGGATACTTTTAATTAAAACATTTGTTTTGACGCTCTTCAATTACTGTCCCTTAGTATGGTGTATTGCAGCAGGAAAAACAATATGAAAGGGCATTGCGAATAGCCTATGATGATTGTTCCTCTAGCTTTGAACAATAAACTGCTGCTTAAAAACAACACAATTACCATACATACAAGGAAGTTAAAGCAACTGCAACATATATTTACAAGCTATTCATCACGAAAACCCATACGTTTCTTGGATGACATGTGTAGCATAACTGAATCACCTTACAACATCAAGGGGGCCCACTTTCACTAGAAAGAAGCCACAAACAATAGCATATGGACTAGCCACCATATCCTATAGCTGTCAAGAAATATGAAACTTAATTCCCACAGAAATCACCTCAAGTACAAGTTTAAACATTTTTAAAGCAAATATTAAAAGCCTGTCAGCAATTTCTCGCTCATGCTGCATTTGCAAACCATATATAGGACAAGTGGGCTATACAACGCAACAGGAACTTATTACTGCTATTGTTATTAAATTCTTAATTTGCATATTCATTTATAGTTCGTTTTAGTTAGCTTTCAATATAGCTATCAAGTACTGTATGTTACCAACTTAAAAGAAAGTCAAAAAGAGCTAATGCTTGATGTTGAAGGGAATGTTGTTCCATGAACTAGCACCTGCTTATCCCCCATATCGTATGCCGCATTGCAATGTATTCTCTTGTATCATAAAAATATAACCATTACGGGGCTGCCTGGTACGTGGTACCATGTTGATGGACATCTGACGAAATTTCACAAACTTTGAAAAAGCACAAAGGAGATATCCAGCAGGCTCTTCACTTCAAGTCAGACAAATTGGAGTAGATGGAGCAATAAAACTCTTGAAAGCAAGATCTCTAACAACTTTCTTTGTAGAAGATGTATTGGTTTAGAATGGATGTCATAGGTAAAACCCCAAACAATGATTCCAGGTTTACAATGGAGAGGCTTAATCGGGACAACAATGCAAAATCAGGGGTACACATGGGTCGAAGAGATTGACAGTCATGTCAGTAAACCCATGAAAGTTCCTTTGCCCCCCAAGGGGGGTATTTGGTCTAGGAAAATACGGAAAGGTGCCGCTGGAAAATCTGAAAAGGCACCCCTTTCCTGGAGTAAAATTCCCAAAAATGATACCCTGTCCGGGACCGGGAGTCAAATTCTGAAAACAATACCCTGTTCTTGAGTTTCTACATACAAAATTGTAGGCTGCCCTGGAAATTTGATAGAAATCACTCAGAAAATGTGGAAATGTTGGCATCCAAACGGTTTAAATCACACTCGCAGAGTGAAAATAACTTACAACGACGTTACGGAGTCAATTGTAGAAAATATGGACCCTGTCATGGAGCCGACCACACAAAAGTGGTACCCTGTCCCAGAGATGGAATCTTAAAATTGATACCGTGTTCAGCAGCACGTCTCCGTACGGAAAAATATAAGAGTTACCCCCCCCCAGGCTTTACCTTTACACAACAGGCTTGCATAAATTGTTTTATCACAACAGGCCCTAATAATCGTTTTATTTTGCTACTGAGTGTCCTTAGTTTCATGCAGGTATCTAATTTCCACAATTCTCAAAATACCGGGTGCCTTTATTGAGAACAATCCATTTGTATTCAAGAATGTAGGGAAATGTGTGCGCTGCCTCCCTTTTGTTTTTTATTTTGCTGTTGTTGTTGTTGAAGTCTTTGAGAAGGAAGGAAGGTTTTTTCACGAGTCGTCACGAGTTGTCTTGCTCTCAAGTTTTGTATGTGATGGTAAATGGAATGGTTGAAATTTGAACTCTGAAGAATTGAACTCTGAAGAATTTGAACTCTAAAGAATTGAAGTCTCAAGAATTGAAGTATCTATGAACATCTCAAGAATATTATCTCGTTGAATAAGAATAATCGTATTTTGGTATCGTGATAGTTCGTGTATCGTGAAGCCGTGATTCGCCGTGAAGAGACATCCAGGTGACTTCGTTTCATTGTTTTTTGCTTGTGTTGAGAATTTAGATGCTTATTGATATGATATGCTGTGATGCTTAGTTATTGACTGCGATTGAGAAGTGATCCAAGAATTTATACAGTCCTCTTATTTGTTTTGAATTGATTCTTTGAGTCTTAATTTTTGAACCCATTGGTATTCTAACCTGGCTAAGTTGGGGAGGGATAATATCTTACTATTTTTCTCTTTCTCCAACCACGAAGTTGAATCAATGTCAGGATTTTCTATATGGTCCTAACGCTCGCCGGATTTTGTTGTTTTTATGAGAAATGAGAAATCATGAAATTTGTTGTTGTTTTTTGGTGTTTTATTCTCGATTGATTAATCATAGTCACGATTAATTCTCTTTTGCGAGTTGTTTTGTTTATGTTGAGTGATGTCGAAACAGGGGGAAAGCGCCACAACTTCCGCCACTAACCCTACGGTCAGCTCCAATCAAGGACCTTCGGTTTCCAAACTCAAAAAGATTCGAGGGGGATATCGTGGAGTTGTAACGAAAACATTTTCGGAAGCAAGGTCTCTTCTAGATGACGAAAATCCAACGATTTTGAATTACGATAAGACCTTAGCTAAGCTAAAAGAAAAACACACGCAACTGACAAAAATCAACGAGGATGTCTTTCTACTAATCCCTGAAGATGACATCGAACAAGAAGTAATAGAATGTGAAGATCTCAACTGTGAAATTCAATCTCTAATAGTTGAACTCGAATCGGCAAAATTGGCCCTCCAAAATGCGAACAAGAGCACTTCCAATCCTTCCATTCTTCAAACAAGTTCAAGTGGGGGCGTGTCACAAAATTCCGAAGGAGCAAAACTGCCGAAACTTCAGTTGCCTAAATATTCGGGCGACCCTAAAAGGTGGCAAGAATGGTGGGATTCCTATCAAGTTATTCACGAAAACACCACTCTTTCCGATGTAAATAAATTTAGGCACTTGAAGTCCCTGTTAGAAGGCCCTGCCGCCGCGGTCATAGCTGGGATTCCAGCCTCAAATGCAAATTATCTTGAGGCGATCGATCTGTTGCAAAACAGATTTGCTCAAAAGCAGATAATCATTAATGCTCATATGGAGGCCCTTCGAAATCTAAAACAAGTTTCATCTGAAAGGGAAGTAAAGGCCCTAAGAAAACTCTATGATAGTATCGAAACAAACGTTCGCAGTCTAAAGTCTCTTGGAGTAGATTTTACGCAGTATGGGGTATTGCTCATTCCCATGCTAATGACAAAAATCCCAGAGGAAATTCGCCTCGTGATTACAAGATTGACCAAAAAAGATGACTGGGCGTTAGACGGGTTTCTAAAGACTCTCCTGCAAGAATTAGAGGCAAGGGAGCAATGTTCTCTGAATTCAGAAATTAGCTCAAGCGGTTCAGTTCAAAAAGCTGCTCGTAGCCCCATGTCCACGACCGCTGCATTGTTAAATAACGGGGGAAAGATAACATGCACTTTCAGCAAAGACCAGAAATGTTTCTTATGCGCGCGCAGGAGGGTCATGCATGGCTCCTGGAAACGAGGCGAAGTGATCACGTGACAATCACAACGGTGGAAAGCAGAAATTGAATCAGCTGATGCTATAGCTAGCAGCGACGATCGAAATGAAGAACTATTTGTAGCTTATTTCACAATGTCCAGCAAAAGATTGTTATAAATCAATTTTAGTTTCAATACTAGGCTCCTTTCAAATTCAACCAGAAACATCCAGACCAGTGATGGATGCAGACCAAACTCGAAGAGGCAAAAATTGAATGATAGCGTGGCAATGGAGCACGAACATTTTTTACTGGATTTCCTCGATATAACAAAATAATTAGGTGATCATTGTACTGCATACTCCCTTTCATTTTGTGTGAAGCAGATAAAAGAGGAGATGGAGGCTAAGGCTCCTATCACAGTTCTGGGTGTATTTCTTGCCAAAATTTGGGCAACAAGCAGAAAGCAGAGTTCTCTTCTTGAAGGGGGGGGGGGGCAAATCCCATCCCCTTAAATTCTAGCAACTGATTTAGACTGAATGTTGGTATTAAATGTGTGCTGGTGATTGACCCCTAAAAGCAAAATGACATCCTGTTGTGGTAAACTCTGTCACAATGTACTTCTGAGGTACAAAAGGGTGCCAGTTTTACAGCAATAGGATACAATTGTTTTTCTGAGCCAATGTGCTGCAATACAGTACTCCTTCAAACCAGAGCCGTAGGAAGCATCTTAAACTTGGGGGCATAACACTACAAGGACAGACACTTCCCGAAACAAAAAGGACACTTTTTCATCATAATTGCACAATTTGGGGGGCATGTGCTCCCAGTGCCCCCATGGTTCCTACACCTCTGCTTCAAACTCATCACCTTTTTCATCAGGCACTGACTACTTCAAAGATGGCAGTGAGGAATTATTACCATTTAATACATGGCATCCTGTTTGAATCCTTACAAAATCATTAAAATTCTTAATTGGAATACAATGCATCTTGATAAAAAGTTCCGCCCCTCCTCCCCTCCATCTTGGGCATAATTTTCTGTTCTGGATCTTTCAATCTAATGCCTAATGGTAAAGTACAGTTTCAACAAAATTCCAAATTTACAAGATCCTACTATTTATGGCTAGCTAAGGATTTCAAACAAGAAAATACAACAATGATCAGATGTAGTCACAGAAAAATACCTTAAGACTTTACAGCTGCATTCCACATCACCAACTTATTTAGAATCATTCAAACCTTAGGAGCAGGAGAGGAATCAATCTGAAATTCCTTGGAAATTTTTTACATACTTGGAAATTTTTACACAAGTTGAAATGGAGATATTTCAATGCCTCAAGATTTGCTAAAAATCACCCTATTCAAACAGTGTCCATTCTTCTTCTGGGAATCCTGTCTTGAACATCTTGCAGGGTCCAGCAAAAATTTGCAAATTGGAGGAGTTGTATCAGCAGCAAGCATATTTGATGTTGCAGTATCTGAGAAAAAGAAAGGAGAATTAGAGATTTCTCATCTAACTGTTCTTTCCACCAAGTGCCCAATTGTAAAAATCAGAGATAAAAAAAACTGGTGATGGGTAATAACTGTAATAACTGACACAACATTGTGGAATCATTGCTAAATTTGTAAAAGAACTGCATATGCTTTCATGCTAAGCAGCAACCAAATGTGGGTCATTTGAAGGTGAATCAATCACAAATGAATTCTGGCATTTTGATATAAAAATAGGAACTCAAAGCAAATAAGTCATAAGTTGACGATCTAAATTTTAATTTTATTGTGCATTAGTGAGGCAAATAGTCCTTGTAAAACATGATGAAACAAGGTAATAGAGCATCAGAGCACGAGGAGACTCTGTCTGAGTACAAAAAGGCAGGACTGAAAAACAAAAGGCCATCCATCGACAACAGCAGCAAGAATGCTAAGACAATAGAATGGCCTAGGCATGGATGCCGTATTTTGTTCAAATGTTTACAAACTAAAACATGAAAATTAACAATGTTAGCCAATTTTTCGACAAGAACTGGTTTGAGAAATTTGAAGCTGAACATCTCGCCAACACAGTGATGATAGTCTCATTTTGCGGCAGCCACTAGATTTTGCGCAAATTTCAGTTTTCTGGGGCTACTAAATCTTCCCTCTTTCCCATTAGAAAATGACCTGTGTTAAGAAATTAAATATTTTTGTGGTCAAAAAATGCCAGGATAAATGATCGGAATACGATTCATGAAATTATACATCCTAACAAAGCTGGGATAAAAATTTCCATGGCATATTCATTGTTTAGACCTTCCTACAAGCTGTCTGTTTACATGTAAACAAACAAGAGATATTTTTCGTCATCGAAAACAGCCCTAACTTTATGGCAAAAAATGAAACACTTTGCCAATTTTTCAAGAATACTGACCTGCCCCAAAATGATGCTCATATCCTGCAGATAAAATCCACAAACGTTCAGCTTGCGGCAGCCACTAGTTTTTCCACAAAATCCATATCTCTTTTTTGATTTTTCCTTGCTAAATATCGCCTTCAGCCCAAGAAAAGTAAAGCCAAATAATCCATTTTTATCGAAGCTTTCCAGGGTCGATGATTTTTTCAGCCATATTTGATCCCCTTCTCGACACATTCGGCGTGTTCTCAAACTCAAGCCGCGTCTCAAGAGGCCTGGATCACAATAGATTCCTTCGCAACTGCGTGCAGTCCCCAGAAATTCACCCCTCTCCCACCGTTCTGTTTTTGGCGGCTTGTGCAGACGCAAAAAGCACTTTGCACAGCGGTCGAAACATTTCTGGTCTTTGCTTGCACTTTCTGCAAAGGTTCGCATGCTTCAATGAAATGTAATGTAATCACTGAACCATCAGCACGCAAGACCATTCTTCAAAGACAGGGACGATGCTTTGTTTGTCTAAAACGGGGACATTTGTCCAGAGATTGTTCGAGCCACATCCATTGTTTTCTTTGTAGACAAAGACATCATGCAAGCATCTGTCAAGCGCCAAGATTTACCCCCGGTAATACCAGACAGCCTATTCAAGGTATTTCAATGCCTGGAAATTCTCACTCACCAGTAGAAAATCTTATTCAAGCACCGCCAAAAAATACACAAAGGAACCCAACCGAGCAAGAAAGGCGTGATATTGGACAGTCTACCGTTTCAATGTTTATTGACGCAAATGGTTCTATACTTTTGCAAACTGCAAAAGGATTTATTTCTGCTGTTGAAAGGCCAAATGAAAACAAAATTGCCCGCATGATTTTCGATTCAGGCAGTCAAAGATCTTATATTTCCCAGAGTTTAAAGGATGCATTATCTTTGCCTACCATTCGCAAAGAAACTCTTGAAATCACAATATTTGGGTCAGAAGTAGGCACGGTGAAAACTTGTGAGGTGACGCAATTTTGTGTGAGAAGCCCATACAATGATTTAAGCATGTACGTCAGGGCGTATGTTGTACCTACAGTGAGTGCTCCCCTGAAAAACCAGGCCATCAATTTTGCCGCAAGTACATACCCTCATCTTTCCGGGCTCATGTTGGCCGACTATCCAGCAGACAGTGGTGACGAATTGCTCCTCCACATCCTAATAGGAGCAGACTACTACTGGCATTTCATAAATGGTGGTATGATACGGGGGGAGCAAGGGGGTCCAGTAGCTTTGGACTCAAAATTAGGATGGATTCTTTCTGGACCTGTCCCAAACTGTCCACAAACATCTACGACCCAAACCAATCTTGCTCAAACACATCTTTTGCAAGTTAGTGCTGAAACGCAGCCAGAAAGTGATGCTGATAACACACTCAAGAATGAGCTGTCAAGGTTTTGGGAATTAGAAGCTTTAGGAATCTCCTCCACAGAGGACTCTGTTTATGAAAATTTCAGCCAAGAAATTCAATTTGTGGGTGGCAGATATGAAGTCAAATTGCCGTGGAAAAAGAATCATGCAGTTCTGCCAGACAATTATCTCCTCAGCAAACATCGACTTGAAAGACAGTTCAAGAAATTACAAGGAAGCCCAGAGCTTTTAAGTGAATATGATGCCATTATTAAGGAACAAGAGGAAATGGGTATCGTCGAGAGAGTTACCTCAGTTGGAGAGAGTGAAACAGGCAAAACTCATTACTTGCCACACCATCCTGTCATCAGAGCTGACAAATTGACAACGAAAGTACGCGTGGTATATGACGCTTCCGCAGCAAGTAATTCAGGCGTTTCTTTGAACAGTTGCTTGTACCCTGGCCCATGCTTGTTAAGAACAGTTGCAGAAATCTTAGCAAGATTCCGTGTATACCCAATCGCACTTACTGCCGACATAGAAAAGGCATTTTTGATGATAGCCATCCACGAAAGTGACCGAGATGCACTCAGATTTCTTTGGTATGCCGATGTAAATGCACGTGAGTTGGATCAAATCACCTATCACTTCTGCCGTGTTGTTTTTGGAGTTACCTGCAGCCCGTTTCTGCTTAATGCTACCCTTAAACATCACATCGAGAAATATGCAAAGGATTTTCCAGAAATTTGTTCACGGCTGATGAGCTCATTGTATGTCGATGACGTCAATGCAGGAGGAAACACAGTCGATGAAACATTCCAATTCTATCAACAGTCAAAGAAAATTATGAAAGAAGGCAATTTCAATCTACGAAAATGGCAATCAAACTCTCCCGAACTATTAAAGAAAATTGTCTCTGCAGAAGGAAAGGAATCAAGAAAATCCGTTGAAAGGCAACAAATTTCAGAAGAAGATGAAACGTTTACAAGTACGACAATTGGAAAAAATGTTCTGCTTGAGAACACAACGCAAAAAATTCTAGGCCTAAACTGGGACAGCAAGGAAGACACTAATGTGTACAACTTTTCTGCATTAGCAAAGTTATCTACAGAGAAGCCAATGACGAAACGAAACGTATTGAGCCTCATTGCCAAAATATTTGACCCATTGGGACTGATCACACCTATCACCACCATACTCAAGGTATTCATGCAGAAACTCTTTGAGAACAAACTCGATTGGGATGAACCTCTGCCCAAACCTCTTCAGTCAGAATGGGCAAGCATGATTATGGATCTTGAAAAAATCGGAAATTTATCTGTACCAAGATACTATTTTGGTGATCTTCAAGGAAAACCTGACAAGATAGAACTTTTTGGGTTTTGTGACAGCTCAGAGAAAGCATACGCAGCCGTTGTTTATGCAAAAATTACAAGTGAAGGAAGAACATCAGTGAAATTAGTCATGTCAAAGACACGTGTGACTCCTCTATCAAGACCAACAATTCCTCGCCTTGAACTGCTCTCATGTTTGATCCTGGCCCGACTAATCAATTCAGTAAGGGATTCACTAAGCCCAATTTGTGATGTGGAAATTTCCCAATGTTGGACAGACTCTATCACTGCCAAATACTGGATTGAAGGAGTAAATAAAGAATGGAAGTTATTCGTAGAGAATCGAGTACAAGAAATTCGAAGTCTTGTGAGTCCTCACCTTTGGTCACACTGCCCAGGTAAGGAGAATCCTGCTGACATTCCAACGCGAAAAGTCAATTTGCCGCAATTTGTCAAAGAAACAAATTGGTGGGACGGCCCACGGTGGCTCCATCAAACAGAACAAGAATGGCCAAAGGCACCTCAAGGAGAAGGCATTCCAGACACATGTGTAGATGAGATGAAAGCTCAACCAAAGTCGAAGAAAACAGCAGTCCTTGCATCTACAGCCACAAACATTCAAGAACTTATTGACTATGAACGCTTTAGCAGTTATGAGAAAATCGTGAATGTTTTTGCTTACGTTTTGCGTTTCGGGAGAAATTGCAAGAACAAGGACAATAGAATTATAGGTGAACTTTCAACAGCTGAAACATCAAGTGCCGAGAAATTAATGATAAGTCAAGTACAGAGCACTTTCAACAAATCAAAGCTAAGAGACATCGACAAAAACCTTGGAACATTCCTTGACGAAGATATGATAATCCGATGCAGGGGTCGTTTGCAGAATTCGAGCTTGGAGTATGATGCAAAATTCCCTATTCTAATGCCAAGGGATCACTATGTCACGACATTGTTGATAAGAAGATGTCATAAAAATGTTATGCACAATGGAACAAAAGAAACATTAGCTGAACTACGACCTCGATTTTGGGTAACCAAAGGACGACAAGTTGTAAAAAAGGTTACTGGAAAATGCGCATTATGTAAACGTATACAAGGTCAATCATACGAAGTCCCAAAAGCAAGTCAATTACCGGAGTTTCGTGTTAAAGAGAAGTATGCATTTTCCTCAGTGGGCATAGATTTTGCAGGACCACTCTATGTAAAGTCAACATCAGTCCAGAACAAGAAGGTTTACCTTGCATTGTTCACCTGTGGTGTATCCAGAGCGCTTCATTTGGAGCTGGTACCTGACCTATCAACGGCAACATTTTTGCGTTGCTTCAAGAGATTTGTGAGTCGAAGAGGTGTTCCAAGTCTCGTCGTAACAGATAATGCCAAGACGTTTAAAGCCGCGTCAAAAAGACTGTTGGAAATTTTCAAATCACAAGAAATTCAAGACTTTCTGAATGCCAAGAGCATCAAGTGGCACTACAATCTTTCAAAGGCACCCTGGAACGGAGGCTTTTACGAAAGATTGATCAGAGGAGTTAAGTCATGCATGAAAAAATGCATTGGTGGAGCAAGATTATCGTATGACGAATTACACACAGTCGTTACCGAAATAGAAGCTGTTCTCAATTCTCGACCGTTGACTTATTTGTATGCAGATGAATTAGAAGAGGCATTGACACCATCCCATCTGATAATGGGAAGAAGATTGTTAACGCTACCAGAAGTTTCTCCTACTGAAGAAGAAGATAAGGACTTTGATGAAAGAGAAGATGTTGCCAGAAGGAGAGAGAGATACTTGTCAAAGGTTCTGAATCACTACTGGAAGAGATGGAAAACCGAATATCTTGTGGACCTTCGAGAATATCACAAGTTAGAAACCAAGCGAAACAATGTACCAGAGATCAGCGAAGGAGATATTGTGACAATTGAAGACGAGAACCGAAGGAACAGATCGACGTGGAGATTGGGCAAGGATGAAGAAGTCAAGAGAGGACAAGACAATGTCATTAGAGGAGCGAAGATGAGGTTAGCAAATAGAAATTGTATTGAACGCCCGATTCAAAAGCTATACCCGTTGGAAATAAATCACAGAAGAATAGATGAACAAGCAGACCAGGCAGATAATATTCAAGAAACAGAAATGCCTGCAAAAAACAGACCACAGCGAAAGGCAGCTATTATTGCAAGAGAACTAATGGACATCATTGACCAGCTGGAGAAACTCGTATAAACTTATGAACGTTAGCTGGTCAAGGGGGGAGTGTAGGGAAATGTGTGCGCTGCCTCCCTTTTGTTTTTTATTTTGCTGTTGTTGTTGTTGAAGAAGTCTTTGAGAAGGAAGGAAGGTTTTTTCACGAGTCGTCACGAGTTGTCTTGCTCTCAAGTTTTGTATGTGATGGTAAATGGAATGGTTGAAATTTGAACTCTGAAGAATTGAACTCTGAAGAATTTGAACTCTAAAGAATTGAAGTCTCAAGAATTGAAGTATCTATGAACATCTCAAGAATATTATCTCGTTGAATAAGAATAATCGTATTTTGGTATCGTGATAGTTCGTGTATCGTGAAGCCGTGATTCGCCGTGAAGAGACATCCAGGTGACTTCGTTTCATTGTTTTTTGCTTGTGTTGAGAATTTAGATGCTTATTGATATGATATGCTGTGATGCTTAGTTATTGACTGCGATTGAGAAGTGATCCAAGAATTTATACAGTCCTCTTATTTGTTTTGAATTGATTCTTTGAGTCTTAATTTTTGAACCCATTGGTATTCTAACCTGGCTAAGTTGGGGAGGGATAATATCTTACTATTTTTCTCTTTCTCCAACCACGAAGTTGAATCAATGTCAGGATTTTCTATAAAGAAACTCCCCAGAAAGTCCAAAAAAATTCATATCATTTTAAAAATTCTTGTACGCTTTCTGGAAACAGTACCATACCCCGTTATAAAATTGGTAAGAAATGCTCCACAATGTGTGCAATCCGTATCATTTCCCTTATTGATCAATAAGTTAAGTAAGCTAAAATAGACATTAAAACAGTTTTCTTACCTTCTTGTGATGCAACAGCCTTTTATACCACCATCCAGGAATACATTTCCTCTCTGTTTTCATTGCCTAGCAGACCAAAATAAAGAACATTTTTTTAGCATTCTATTATCTCATCACGCATCACGCTTGGGTAATATAGATTAGAAACTAATATACCAATATTTACACTTCAGAATCACAAAAAATAACACTCACCTTTTTCAGGCCTTCTTTGACTTGATTGATTTTCTATATGAGAATCACAGGCAGCCAGGACACCGATTAGAGCATGCTCTTCGTCGTTGCTTTGTTTTCGTGTTTGAAAGCTTTTCTACGATTTATCTTAATCTTACTTGAGCTCTCGCTATCTTGAATAACGTAGCTCGCAACCACAACACAGCACACAGCACAAGGAACGCAAATCTTTTCATCTCAAAGGTGCAACAAAGCTCACTGCAACACAATAACGAAACTGTTTGTGCCAAAAGCGAAACAATAGGTTTGGCATAGGTGAAGTCGATTGCCAATTCAATTTCAAATTCTTCTCTGGCAACTTGACAATAACAAGGCTTATGACGCACGCAAAGTATGCATTGAGAAAAAGAATTTTAGACCGTTTCAGAAAAATTGGGACGACAACAGAAAATAGTTTATTTTTATGTTTGAAGAATGAAAACATTATGCAGGGGCTTTTGCTCCAACCGGAAGGAATACACCTACCTACCTACCTACATAGGTGCATAGGAATCAGGAATGTTGTAACAATGGGCATTATTTATGCACACAATCGAAACAATCAACGAAGCATCTGAGATATTTACAGGCAGTGTTAATGTATACAATCAAAACAATTCCGATATATTTGGGCCAACAATCAATTTTGGCGAAATTGCCAATTCGAATTTCCTCATTAAGGCTAATTACTGCTTGCTGCCAACTCATTACAAAGCAATCTTCAAACTTTGACCTCTTTGACCTGGCACACTGCCCTTACTGTTTGAAATCTTCAATATCAATAACTGTTAGCAAGGGAACCTTACCAACCCATAAAATAGTATCAAGAAACCTGTTGTAGTGGCAATTCTTGACTGGATAAAGTAAGCAATTTGTAAATATCATCGGCTATCCTTTAGTTTCACTCAGAGCAGTAGGAAGCATCTTTAACTTGGAGGGGCACGGCATTTCAGTGGCGCTTTTTTCGTAAGAAGGGCACTTTAATATACACCAGATCTTTTGACGGTAGAAATGTGATATATGGAAGAAAATAGTGTGAACGCTGATAGATATCCGATTTCCTTCAAAATGAAACAAAATGAGAAATATACATAACTAAATCATGAAGTAAATAATAACTAAATGAAACGACTTTCTGTCCGCATCGGTCTTCAAAAGGGGCATATCCTGAAACAAAAAGGGCACTTTTCGGTTTGTTGCAAAATCTGAGAGAGCACGTTCCCCCAGTGCCCCCAGTTCCTACATCTCTGGTTTCGCTACATCTAATGTGATAGTTCTGATGCATATCATGAAATCTGGTCTGCTTCATCAAGTGGCCTTTTTATTGGGCTACTGCCATTTCAATAGAAGCTAAATCGTGCATTAAACAGTTGCAATTGCAAATAAATAGTCTAAAATTTTGAGGCAAGCTACGTGCATGATCTCATTCTTCAAACATGGCTAATGGGGGCCTTTAACTACTTTTTATGATGAGATGGGAGGTGGGAGGTTGATGAATCTGACAGAAAACTTTACTGGATGGTATTGTTGTTCAACGTGATATTTCACGTTCTCTTTTACTGGGCTACTTTGACTGAACCCCTTGTCAGATCGATCAAATTACAGGCCCGTAGCAGCTATTGGGGTCTGTCGGGCCCGGGTCCCCCTCCTCCTAATAATTTCCAAAAGGTAAACTTGTTTCTTCCTCATAATAATGTAGAAAGCTGATCATCAGTGCCAGGTCCTTAGCCCTGAAGCGAGTTAAGACCTATCTAAGGTCACAACAGCAAACAACCGCCTCAACCACCGAATGGTGCAACATGTGCACAAAGACAGACTTGATAAACTCAACCTCATCAGCATTGTAAACGAATTTGTTGGAGATTCCGATGCAAGAAGATTTAACTTTGGAATGCTCAGCCCTTTTGACATCAGAAGCACTTCGTCAAGTGAGACGAAAAGTACCCATACTTCAATAATCATACCTAAACTCACGATCAGTGAGGGAGGTATAGGGGAGGGGCAATTTTCCCCCCATTTTTGTTGAAAGATGGTCATCGAGATCCCTCGAAAACTGAAAATAAAGCTGGGTATACAATGTTGGGTAAGAATTTTCTGAGAAATGTCAAATTTTCCATTTCAGCACTGGCAAATATAGCAGGGGATGCAAGATGCATTCTAAGCCAAAGTAAAGGATGTTTCTTCAAAATGTTTCTGGTGCTCTAATCTATAGGATAACTGTCACAAAACTATCAAAGTTTCCTTGTCGCTAATGGCAAGCATGATATTGGCAGATGCATTGTAAGCCAAAGTCTAGGATGTTTCTTCAAAAATTTCCCTCGTGCTCTAATTTATAGGATAGCTGTCAAAAAACTATCAAAGTTGCATTGTCCTAGCCTGCGTGCAGACTCTACTGATTTCTTTTCAGAGAGGTTCTCCTCCAGTAGAACCTCTCTGAAATGAAAGGAAATCAGTAGAGTCTGCACGCAGGCTACATTGTCCTTAATGAAATGCATGATATTTTTCATTTTCATTTCATTTTACAATATTTATACAGGTTAGAATAGGTTTCATATATAAATATGTTTTTCAACCTGACCTGTTTAATAACAAAAAAAAACCTAAGTACTAAAACTAAGAACTGAAGAAATTTATATGCCTAATTTACAATATTATACAAAACTAAGACTATTTAATAAAATATAAGTTATCCCCGTTTATAGTTGTTCTTTGAAGGTTTTCTGGGAGGGTGCCAATTTTGTCTCTCTTTCTATGGTTGTTCCACAGTTTCGCACCGCGATAAGAAAAAGCCTTTTGTTAAGATCAGTTTCTGATCTGATGAGCGCAGAAACCGCTCTCTACCGTCCGAACATTTTATGAATAATTTGTTCAAGTAGTCTGGGGCAAGCGAATTCAAAGATTTATAAGTTAGCGTGGCTGTCTCTTTTCTTACAAGATTTCTGATATTTGACCAGCCAAGATTCTCAATTATCGTAGCAGCAGAGCAGAAGCATCGTATCGGCTACTCGTTACAATTGTTGCAGCTCTATTTAGGATAACTGTCGCAAAACTATCAAAGTTTCCTTGTCGCATGATCTTGGGAGATGCATTGTAAGCTAAAGTCTAGGATGCTTCTTCAAAAACTTCCCTCGTGCTCCAATTTATAGGATAGCTTTAAAAAAACTATCAAAGTTTCATTGTCGTTAATGAAATGCATGATATCGGGAGATTCATTCTAAGCCAAATTAAAGGGCGTTGCCCCAAAAATTTTCCTCGAGGCTTCCTCCAGAAGCCCTCATTTCGATTCCCCCCCATTTAATTGACTCTGGCCATGCCATGGCTTTTGTGGGACGCCATTCAAATTCGCGATTACTTTTGTAGATAAAATATCAAGTAAATCTTACACAATGCTCTTTACAAAGTATTCTTACCTTGTTGTATTTTGATTTTAGCTAGCCTGTATAAAATATATTTGAATTCGTAAATTTCCTATTTTTCTCCAGGAACTCCGAGCATAAAATGCCCTTTCAGCAATGCACAGAAGGGCGTTGCCAAAATAAAACAGGACATTGATCAAACATTTTTTGTGAATTAGTGCCCCCCCAAGCGGAAAAACGCTCCTACCGGCCTTAAAAATTATCAAGGCACATGGGACGTACTTTGCATAAGAAATTATAGAATTGGTCTGGTACTGAAATTTTTTTCAGGTATCGTATTGTGAGAAATGAAAGTCTCTTAAAAGAATCTTAAAGGAAGTCAATGGAGATAAAAGTAGCGAAGCTTTGAGACTAGGTCAGCCTAAATGTAACCTCTTGCATCTTGCTCCCGGGGGGGGGGGGTACTTAGTATATTTGTCGGACGGGGATGTGCCGTTTTTAAGGGTATTGCTTTCACCAATTTTTTCTAGCACAGGGTATCGAAATGAGGCAAATTTTCTAGAGCAGGTTGTCAAATCATGTCAAAGGGGAATATTCTGCTAGATCGGGTCATTTTTCGGTCAAATTTCATGTTTTTGAGTATACTTTTCACCAATTTTTTCTAGAACAGGTTATCATTTTGAGCGAAAAATTCTGGAGCAGGGTAAGAAAAAATTTTTTCGTGGGCACACCCCCGTACAAATTTAAGTCAAGTACCCCCCCCCCCCCCCCCGGGATCTTGCTCTAGACTGATTGCAAGTTCGTAGTTATTGCTATTGATAGGCTGATGGACGCTATAACTACGACTCATGGACTTTCACATTGAAAATTGGGACGAAATTGTTTCCCTCGATTTCATGTCCGATATGGAAACCATAGCAACGCTGTACGAAAAGGCGAGTAAGGGCGTTGGGCCTAAATTGTCAGCTCAAACCTCAGATAATAAAACGTCTCGAAATTCAAGTTTTGAGTGATGTTAGCAATGAACAAAAGTCACAAGTATTCGCATGAATGTTTCTTTAATCTAAGAATTGACAAACCTTTCAGTTTCAACAAGAATTTCCTCATTTTGAAGGCAATCTTCATCTAGCAATAGTGCACACCAACACGTCGCAGCTCCTGAAATTCTCCAACTACCGAAATGAGGCCATTAACCTCGTTTCAAAGGGCACAGAAAAATCTGTGCGCCCATTGTTTATTTTCGTCCCACTTTTTGATGTGAAAGTCCATAAGTCCCAGTTTGAGCAAAAATATATATTGTTGTTGTTGTTGTCATTGTTGTTGCTGTTGTTGTTGCGATAACTGGGACTATTTCGTGAGTCTAATCTTGCTCGATGAATACGATAGGAACACAAATGGCGTGTTTCATTCGTTTGTGCTATATTTAGACTAGATCGCATATCTCCACTCGTTTGCTCGTATTGCTTGAAACACGCATGATATCCAGCAGTTGCGGATCTATTCTGCATACGCGCAGTGTTAACTCCTCCTCAAAGGAGTTCTCGCGCAGCCTAATCCTTGACAAATATTTCATAGCCAGTTATACGAAGGCACGCCTCTGCCGAGTGTGCATTACTCAACTAATATACCGATTTGAGCAAACAAGAAGAAATACGCTTCAGGCGATATAGTAACGAAATCTGTCAATTAATTTTGTCAAATATTTTGGTGTTCCAAGGGTAGATTTGTTTCAATACGTATCTTATAAAGAAAATACATGCAATAGAAAGTGATTTGAGTTTATGATCAAATCATTGATTTCGTATACTGTAGGGCTGCAGAGCCATCAGAAACGCCGCCAATCTTGATCTAATTCTGCACTTTAGGAATTTTATGGCAACAATGTTCAGGACCATTTGGTTCAGGAGCGGCAGATCGGTTCTAGTCAATCCTTCTAAAATTTTAAATTTTGATGAATTTTCCACATTGCAAAGAGTACAGTTTTTTAAATGCTAATTCATTCTCGGGGTGAAATCACCTAACTGGACTGATGCAGTTTTTTGCTGAATTTGGAAAGACCTCCCCTTCAGTTGAATTGACATGTCTGCATGGTGAAATTATGTGCTAGACTAAAATCGCTGAATGATTCTGAAACTTATCGATCTGCCTGCAAATCTTTTGCGTTTTAGGTACGCAACAACGGAGGGAGTCATGGAGACCCTTTTTAGAAAGTACATTCTAAAAAGGACGCATTACAGATATGTATTTCGATGGTATTTTGTGTTAGATAGCGTGATGAAATTTGCTGAATGATTTATTGAATTACAAGGATCTAAACTTGAGGGTTCATGTTAAAAAGGGAATTTTCGTTCTAAAATCACGGGCAATTTTCTAAACATCGAGGTTTTCAAAGCTTAATTGTTGAATATTTCATTCAATTTTCTGCATATTTTAGATCAATAATCAATTGTCAGAACTCAAAAGTGAGAGACGTAGCCTGTGGTGTTCCCCAAGGTTCTTCCTTGGGGCCTTCATATTTCTATGATTCACTTGACAACTTGAGTAATTTGGAGATTGTCTGAAGTTCTCCCAGGGTACCACCTATACCAATACCAATATAATGATTGCATCGAACGATGTAGGGAGACTGTTCAAGGAGGTACATCAAGAGCTATTCAGTCGCTCTGAGTGAATGAGAGTGAATAAACATAGGCTTGCTAAAACTAGCCAAATCTGATATGAAATACGTCAATGAGATGAAATCCGTCAGAGTAATAGTTAATGATCAACTAACTTGGAATGAACAGTTCAAGGCATGCTGAAGTCATGATGAATATGAAAGAAAATTGAAAATATCATGCTACACCATTTTCTCGGAATCTAACTATGTTCCCACAAAATCGTTTCCTAAAGATGTTCCCACGAAATCGTTTCTACCTGTGTCCAAGACCATTCCGAAAAAATGGTGCAGTATGATATTTTCAGTTTTCTTTTATAGCCATTCATCTTGACTTCAGTGAGCCTTGAGCGCCTTGAGGTGTTCATTTAAACATACTGTGGTTGCAACTATAAGGCTGGATGGATGGAAGGTTTCTGAGGAGAGAAGAAACAGCTAATGTAGTAGGGGAAATTGGTTTTTAACTCAGAAGGTGCTGATTTCTTTCAGAATGAGCATCTTATTTCTACACTGCAATTGTCTGCGTCAAAGCCATTCATATTTTGACAGCTGGTCCCACTAATTTTCTGGCTTCACTCTTTTTCTCATGGATATATATTAGGCCACAAAGATAAACGTACATGACCGGCCTTGGTTGTATCGTTTATTGATTGGTAAGCTTGTCAGTAGCAAACAGTCAAAAACTACACTTTGATTTGATTGCTGCTTTTGGTTTCTGATTTTGACCAATTGGCATCCTCATTGATATCACAACTTTAAACATTCTGGATTGAGCCCTTTTCTGGTCTTGAACCCTGCCCTGTAAACTTTTAGATTCGTTCCGGTAAACTCGGTACCTAAATGATACTCTAACAAGTGGGAACGTCTCTGCAATCAAGTCAAAGTATGGCAGCTTTTTTGAAAATAACACGTAGTCCAATCTTTCTAGGAAATCTCGTACAGAAGAGGAAACTTTGTACTTATGCCCAAATCAGGTCAGTTGTCAATTCGAACAATTCCTATATGTAATAGATGACTGCAATAGAAGGCAACAATTTCAAAATTAAGAATAGATAAGCATAATCCGAAATAGAAGCTGGGAGATTAGGAAAGAATGCGATACCTACATCTTATAGGCACTATAGATACTATCTGTCAATTGAACTCAAAGCTCTTGGAACTGTGGAATGCATTTTGGTGGAACAGAGAACAGAAGGTTATGAAGTTGTCATAAAGTATCTACCATGTGAGAGGAGGTAAAGGCTATTCCCAAGGTAAAGGTGAAGTTGCGTTTTTTAGCCCCAAGCACTGGGATCGCAGGAGTAGATAAGATCTTATTAATTACGCAACCCCTTGTCGTGACTCTCAAGTAGTGTGGCTCTACCGGGTATCGAACCCTGTCCGCCTGACTGTTCTGGCTACAAAGTCTGAGGATTACACCACTGCGCCACAGCACATTTTCACAAAGGTCTCCAAACCAAATTTTTTCTTGTTATTTCATGGGCCACAAGGCATTTAATTCATAGGCGGCAAGTTTTATGAAAATTTGTGGGAACAATTTTGGAACTACAGACTCAAGAAATGCCAAATTAAGTGTTATTTGATCTGTCATCACAGATATTCCTTTTTTCAATTCATGAAAAACTAATCTCGGTTCAAATTTCAAAATCTATGGTGTATTCATTCATCTCAATCTCCATTGTCACTATCATTTATCCCTGAGAAATGATCATTCGAGACTGTTTCGTAATTTGATGGTCCATTTTGTTCCATTCATATATGCTCCTTTGCAAGCCTTGTGTTGTGGTTGTCTTCCTCTTCCCTTTTTTCCTATTTGCTTTAACCCGTGAATCTCTTTCCTTCTTTTCAAGAAGCACTGCATTTGTCATTTGCTCTTCATCTTCAAAATATTCCTTTTTCCATCAAATCTCCTAAAGCCTTCATCTGAAATCTTGCCAACAGCTTTGATGCTGCATCAGAAGTAATTTTCCTTTCCTTTCCTGTCATTTCATTTTAACTTAAAGGACTGTAGGCTTTCGCAATGAAACAATTGGAGCAATGATGTTTTAAATTTTCCAAATTTGTTATCAAAACTTGATAGAGCTGTTAAATTCCTAGCTGAATATGTACCGGTTGAGTATGCAAGACCAGCAACTGCTCATGTTAGTAGTATCTTTGTGGGAAGTTCATAGACAAGATCAGAAAATATGACATGTGTATATCATTGGACGGTCAAAAACGTAGCCCCCAAAAGGTGAAAAAATCTAAAATTTTCTGAAAGCAGCATTTCTATGAACTTCATATGACACTAAGTATATGATAAAATGTATCTATTCAGTGATCATGAATTCAGCATCGGCTGATGGTTGCGAACTGTAACAAAGTCGTTAATCATCAAAAGCAGAACTAAATCGACGAAAGTGTCTATAACGAGAAATTTTCTCTCTAGAGCTTTCCTCTGTATTGTTTCCACATCAACTTGAATCTTTTTGAATCTTTTCTTATAATAATCACTACAATAAAAGGTACTGCTAAAGAATGCGAGATATTGAAAAATACAGACTAAAAATGTCAAAGTTCGGAAGAATTCCATGTTTACAGTACTATGAAATTGAGTTCCTATTGCACTATATTATGGTACCCGATAAAAATACATTCAATTCCTTATAACTATGATGATCAATCTAAAATTTCTTATCCTAGCCACTAGAAATTGTGAAAACCGTTAGTTGCAAAGAAACCATTTAATAATTAAAGAAATGCATTGATTGGGTACTGTTGATGATCAGTAATTTTTTTACAGCTGATAATGAACTAATTTTCATTCAATAGTTGTACTTTACAGTATACTTAGTGGCATGTAAATTTTGTCAAAATCTTGCATTCGAAAAGTTTTTCAGAAATTGCCTTAGCTTAGGGGCTACCTTTTTGGCCTACCCATTGACTAACATTTTCAACTGACACTTTGTTTCCTATACAGGGTGTATAAAGAGAGGCTACCGGTCAAAAAATTGAAATTTCTCTGGAGCAAAAGGCTTGCGATAAATAGCATAATAATTTCTGAAAGCCCAACTCCTGTGCTTTCATTTGATTCATTTGATGGTGTGGCAATTTGGTCTCCGGGAAGTAAAAAGGCAGTAAGAAAGTAAGCATAAGGCAAAATGAGGTAGCGCCCCTTTTGAAATTTGTTGTAATTGTGACTTTGTAGGAAGAATGAGCCAAAGCAAGTCTTTTAGTTGTTATGATACTGTAATCAACACCATTTGAAGGTCATTCTTAACAATTTCCCTTCTGCCCTACTTAAGGTAATAACTCTGCTTTCCGCTCCAGTGAACAGCGAGATGCCTTTTCGCAAGACCACTCTCCTCAGAAAAAAGTTAATTTCTGCAATACCATTCGGCCTATCGAAAAGCAGTAAAAAGGATGTTGTTCAGCATAGTTTGGGCAATCGAAAGATGTACAAATGGCAATGTTTTCGTCAACGCTGGCTTCACAAATCCTACTTCGAACCGTTTCGTTAATTTCAGAAAAATGGATTTATCTCCAAAACTACTCGATCAAGTTTCTACTTTTTTTGCTCCATCTTTAGCTAGGTAGTTGATCTACAAATTTGCCAAGTCTAATTGAAAAAGCTAGGCTAGATTTCCTGTAATCGAATTTTAACTGTTTACTTTTCGACAGCGAAAGGGAGAAACCTTGGTCAACAGAGTACCATGTTATGAAGCACGTTTGCAAAAGCTCAGGCTTGAAAAAACTTTCAGAAATTTTTACCCATGGCAAACAAATGAACGTCATTTGGGATCTGTTGGGAACATAGGCGTAGGAGACAGGGGGGCTTAAACAATGGATCTTTTATCGGGCAGCCCCCCAAATTTTATCTCCCCCTACGCCGATGGTTGGGAATACCATACCCAAGTCTCAATAGAATCCTTAGTGCCCTTTCAAAAGTATCATTTGCATTTATTAGGTCGCTGATTTTTGCCAGCAACTTCACAAAAACCATGCTTGTTTGGATGTCTTTCGAGACTTTCATGAGCAATCAATCAAAACTAAACGTTTGCAAATGCTTCCAACTCCTCCTGTATGGGCTAATCCGTTGACCAACGCTCTTCCGCTTCGATGTCAAAAAAAAAGTAAACCAAAATGTAAAATTCGATCACAGGAAATCTAGACATGGTGATATAGATGAGCTTTTTCAGTCAAACTTGGCAAAGTTGTAGGTCAACCACCTAGCTAAAGATGGGGCGGAAAAATATCGAAACTTTTTCGAGTAGTTTTGGAAATAAATCCACTTTTCTGAAATTAACGAAACGGTTCGAAGTAGGATTTGTGAAGCCAGCGTTGACGAAAACATTGCCATTTGTACATCTTTCGATTGCCCAAACTATGCTGAACAACACCCTTTTTGATTACAAAGTACTTTGTAATCTAAAGCCTGGTTTCCATTAAATCGCAAAGTGTCGCAAGTGTCGCAGAGTGTCGCAGAATTTTGGTTTGCTGAACTCTGCGACTCTCTGCGACTCTCTGCGACAGGACGTTTCCATTGGTCGCAGAGTGTTGCAGAATTTCGGTGCCATGTTTCAAAGACAATAAGGCGGGAATTTTGGAAACAGATCAACATCACGTGACTCTTTTGTTCTGGGATCGCAATTGGTCGCAGAACTTTAGGACAGGTGTTTCCATTGATCGCAGAGTGTCGCAGAGTGTCGCAAAGTGTCGCAGAGATAGAAAATTTTCTATCTCTGCGACACCGATCGCAGAGTGTCGCAGAGTATCGCAGCATTTTAGTACAGCAGTTTCCATTCGTCGCAATGTGTTGCAGAACCAAAATTCTGCGACACATGCGACACTTTGCGATTTAATGGCAACCAGGCTTAAGAGGGGGCTCCAGGTCAGTAAGAAAGAAAGAAAGAAAGAAAGTCCGTCACGCTCGTTAAAGCAATTGATTAACGCTTTATCTCTGCTAATTGGCACTGAAATAAAGAAAGAGCACAGAAAGTGCATACAAGACAGAAGTTTCCCGCGATCCTATAGCAACATTTGACGTCGGCTTATTTCATGTTAGACAGATTTGACACCATAAGATGGATAAATCATCACGATGTTTACCCTGGCACAACAACAAATTTACCCAGAATTGGCACGTTCTTGACTTCATTAGCAGCTTAATTATGTTGAAACAATCGTTTTCTAGAACGAACGCATCATTAGCCACTTATTGATAGTATTCATTATGCAAATAATTCAAGTTTAGAGGATGATGTAACAGGCGGCCTGCACAGAGGAGAGGCTAGCATTCGCAGCATCACCGAAGGTAGAAGGACCCCCCTCCTACACAGCTACAGATGCAAACGTCGCAGGTGAAGTTGAGAGGAAAGGTGCAGAATTACAGCAAACAATGGCGCATTGACTGGGGGAAGGCACATGGTCACACTGAACCAAAAGATCTCCATGCATATGATTCTGCACAGAGGTTATCTTCGTGACTGCTTGCCTCAAATTAGAAGCCCGCGAATAGAAACATTCTGCAGGGTTCCGCATAAGCAATTTTGCGTTATCGTAAATCTCACATGACATCTAATTTGAGACAGATGCACCAATAGTTTCATGCACGAACTAAGCAAACTGGGGGTAATGACTTTTGATTTTTTGCGTATCATCCTCGATTGACATAAAGATCAAAATATTGCTTTCAAACGATTCTTGTCCTTATACAAGGCGCTTGATTTTCTATTGAAGGCAACTTTAGCAGCAACACTCATCTCTCTGACTGTAGCAGCATCAATGATCATTTGGGCTTATGGAGAAATCAATATTCAGTTTTCTTATGCTTGCTAAGCTCAGGTCGTACTTTGTAATCATCCAAAAGGATCTTATGTTTACTGCTTTTCGATAGGCCGAATCGTATTGCAGAAATTAACTTTTTTCTGAGGAGAGTGGTCTTGCGAAACAGCATCTCGCTATTCACTGGAGCGGAAAGCAGAGCAGAAGGGAAATTGTTAAGAATGACCTTCAAATGGTGTCTCAAATGGCACTGTGTGGACCTAACATTGGATCTATTGTAGCATCCAGAAATGATGATTTTCCGCAAATTTGATAACATCAAAAATGTAAAAACTTATGAAAAAAGAGCTAGAGATTTACAAAATTTATTGAACAAATTTCTGCAACAATGTACATGCCTATCGAGGCTCGACAATATTGCTCTACTGAGGAGCACATTGAATTTAAATCTTTTCATTGGCAAGGATTGTTTGAAAACCTCCCAATTGGTAGCATGTGTTGTACAAATAGGGTCATTTGATAGCTATTCAGCAAGACCCTAAAACCAACTAGACCCCCAGTTTGGCCATGATGGGGTACCCCCCCCCCCCCCCGGGAAATTCTCTAGGGACCAAATTTGCAAAAACCATGGATCGAATGAAGACACAGCAGTCCAGAGAAATTTATACTGAACTTGGGATGATGTAAAAAGGGGACCCCTGAGACTCCAAGGATCTATGAGTACTAATGATGACACCAGCGGGTCATTACCATAGAGGAACAATTAGGCCAATGTCATCAGGCTATCAAACAAGAGATCGCGCACCGTAAGTTTCAGCTTCCCCTGTTCCATCCAACGAGCTCCGACTCGTTGAAACCACCATATGGACGCTACACCACAGAGCATGCAAAGGAATTGACAAAGTACGACCGGGGCATACACATAATAGCACTTCTAGATAGCATAAACTCTCTGCATGATTCCTGGCGTTGGCTTGAACGAGAGGAAGTTTGTGGGAAGAAGAGGAGAAGGGGGGGGGGGGGAGAAGCTTACCATCTGCAACATCCTGTTTTACAGCTAGATAGTGAAGGATCCTATGGTCTGGCTTTTATAACATGTCAATGCACATTTTTTTTGAAGAAAATTTCCGCAAATACCGTTCATAGATTCTCCAAAGCCGCTACGCTGACCATATTTTGGCACGTTTTCATACGCAGGCTAACACATAATATGCTCTTTTGGCACCCCTTATTATTTCCCACGACATGGCCGCCCAAACGATAATTGGTATTTGTTTTCGACCGAAGAGCTTTACAATTAACCAATTTACTGATATTGTATATCGAGAGAGCAGCTTTCAGTATTTGGCACATTATGAGGAACGAAGATAGCAATTTGTTATACCCCTTTCATGTTCACGAGACACGAGACATAACTAAAAACTCTAGGGAGTTCACTTTACCCCACTTTGGCATATTGACCTGTTATCAAACAATGACGTTTAATCAACGTGAAGTGTGGAAGAAATGATGATGAATTTCCAAAGAGGACCACTATTTCCTGGTCGCTAATCAAAAAGCGATATCTGAATTTTCAGAAAGTTGTCCTGAACATACACTTACAACGATAGGAAACCCTATGTACGAAGTAAAAAGAGGATGTTTTGGGGTATAGAGCCTCAAGGAATCACCAAAGAGGCTCCAAATCACATGGGCAGTAACAATTCACTTCAATGACGTAATATGCAAATTAGCTTGACCAAGAGAAATAAATTGCAATAGTACGCATCACATCATCAGCCCAATGTTGATTCGCTCACAATGACAACATAGGTTAAGCACAATGCGTCAAAACAAAAGGGTCAGCAGTCAGAGAATCTGTTAAAGAATAATTAGCCGAAAAAGGACCCTTGTTTAGAGAATTTTGGGCCCAAAAACCCACCCATATGGGCGGCACATACCCGTACCTTGAACATGCTATGTACCCCCCCCCGGGGTTAGTAGTAGGCCTTAATTAGTAATAGGGCTTAATTAGTAGTAGGGCTTCTTAGTAGGCCTTGTTAGTAGGCGTTAATTAGCTGTCGTAGACCTTAATAAACTGTAATTGTAGCTATTTATTTTCTAGCCTACTTTAAATAGATAGAATAAAAAAAAAATAATAAAAAAAATAGCGATGTCGATGTCTTCTAGGCGGAAGAGTAATTTGCCTCTCTCAGGCTAACTCCGTTGTTATTCATTTATGTTTTTATTTTAGATTGTAAATATAGGTAATTTGTTAGTAATTTTTAGTAATATTGTGAAGTTTGGCACGGCCCCCTGTAAAGCAATCCTCTCGATTGACGGGGCTACCGTGTAAAAATAATGAAAAATGAAATGAAATATAATTATTGCAGTTAATATTATTCTCTTCTTTTTTCATAAATTCACATTTTTTGCTATTGTTTTCTAGCTATCTCCTTGACTTTAGTGGCGTTAGTAGCCCAAGGGTGGGGTGGGGGAGCGGTAGATTGCATTTAATTTAATCCATAATTTTTTAAAGAAAGATCCATAAGAATTCCCTACAAACCCCATTGTTTTATAGAGTCCAGGAGGCTTTTTGGGAAGAGACATAGACCCCATGGCTTCTTCAGGCAGGTTTTTTTGTTTCGGTAGGGTTGATTTTTTTGCCTGGTATTTGTTCACTTAGGTGTTTGTTTTTTTGTGGCGTTAGTAGCCTTCGTTGTTGGAGAAATTAGTTGTTGCCTTTAACATGATTCTCTTCTTTTTCATTAATTCGCATTTTTTGTTATTGTTTTCTAGCTATCCTCTTGACGCTAGTGGCGTTAGTAGCCCAAGGGTGGGGTGGGGGAGGGGTAGTTTGCATTTGATTTAATCCATAATATTTTAAAGGGAAATCCATAAAAATTCCCTACAAAGCCCATTGTTTTCAAGAGTCCCGGAGGCTTTTTAGGAAGAGAGATAGACCCCTTGGCTTGCTCAGGCAGCTTTGCTTCAGTTGGGTTGATTTAGTAGGTGTTTGTTTCTTTTGTGGCGTTAGTAGTCTTCGTTGTTTGCCTTTGTTTTAGTGTATGCGTTATTTGTTTGGTAGAAATGATGTAGTCGTAATTCTTAGCTTAGGGGCTATAGTAGGTTTTTGCCGTTATTGACAGTACCCTTGTTCTTGTGGTAGCGTTGTTCATTTGGTTGCTCAAGTAGCGTTTGTTGCGTTGACCCCTTGATTTAATGAAGTAGCTCTTCTTGCCTCATTGCCGTAAGTTGCAGTTGCATTTCGTGACGTTGTGATTATTATGACAGCTTCTGTATATCTCCAGTCTCCCTACTCGTAGAGCTTTATTCGTTTCAGTAGAGTTGATTTCGATTCCTTCGTTGCCCTAGTTTTCTTTCTTTCTTATGTGGCATTGGTAGCGTTTGTTTTGGGAGAAATTAGTTGTTAACTTCGTTTCGGTGTGTGCGTCATTTGCTTAGTAGAGAAGATGTAGTCGTAATTGTTGCCATAGTGGGCATAGTAGCTTTTGTGCCCTTCGTTGCCTTCCTTGCGTTATTAGTGTTAGTTGTGCAAGGTAAACCTCGCTGTTGTGGTTGAAATCCATAAAAATTGCCTACAAACCCCGTTGTTTTAAAGAGTTCCGGAGGCTTTTTGGGAAGAGAGATAGACCCCTTGGCTTGCTCACGCAGCTTTGCTTCAGTAGGGTTGATTTAGTTGCCTTGTATTTGTTCAATTAGGTGTCTGTTTCTTTTGTGGCGTTGGTTGTCTTCGTTTCGTTGTTTGCCTTTGTTTTAGTGTATGTGTTATTTGTTTGGTAGAAATGAATGATGATGCAGTCGTAATTCTTAGCTTAGGGGCCATAGTAGCTTTTTGCCGTTATTGACAGTACCCTTGTTCTTGTGGTAGCGTTGTTCATTTGGTTGCCCAAGTAGCGTTTGTTGCGTTGACCCCTTGATTTAATGAAGTAGCTTTTCTTGCCTCATTGCCGTAAGTTGCAGTTGCATTTCGTGACGTTGTGATTATTATGACAGCTTCTGTATATCTCCAGTCTCCCTACTCGTAGAGCTTTATTCGTTTCAGTAGAGTTGACTTCGATTCCTTCGTTGCCCTAGTTTTCTTTCTTTCTTATGTGGCGTTGGTAGCGTTTGTTTTGGGAGAAATTAGTTGTTAACTTCGTTTCGGTGTGTGTGTCATTTGTTTAGTAGAGAAGATGTAGTCGTAATTGTTGCCATAGTGGCCATAGTAGCTTTTGTGCCCTAAGTTGCCTTCCTTGCGTTATTAGTGTTAGTTGTGCAAGGTAAACCTCGCTGTTGTGGTTGCGTTAGTTGTTGAATTTCCCCCCAGTAGGTTTAACTCCGTCCATTAATGTAGTTGCTCTTCTCTGCTGAGTTCCCTTAGTAGCATTTGCTGACGTTGTTGTTATTTTAGAACGTTTCCGTAAATCTCAGCCTCCCTTGTGGAAGATAACATCAGGTAGGAAGACTGCAAGTGTTATACTCAGCCCTTCGAGGAAAGTTTCATGGAAATAGTGAAAGAAATGGACTGCTCGTGCGCAGGGGCATTTGTGGCGGGAAGTTGGCACATTGCCAAATGACGTCAAATAATTTGGCAAAGTGCCAAGTCACCACTTATATCCGAGCAATGGTACAAGATACGAATGTTTGGTTTGTTCCTTAGTGAAGTACAATGATTTATGTCCAAACGGCAAGCATCATTTTGAAAAAAATATGAAAATCCTATGTGAAGACCTTTCAGAAAAACTGCGAAAATCATTGTTTCGTTTACATAGCTGCCTTAGCGCTTTTAGTTGCGTTAGTTGTCTAACCAGCCTCGGTTGGTTTAGTGGCCTTACTTATGTTAGTTGGCTTCTTAGTTGTTGAGTAGATGTAGCTGCGCTTCTTGCCCGTGGACTTAGTTGAGCCAGGACCTTCAGTGCCCTTAGTTGTCTTATTGGCCTTGGTAGCTTTAGTGGGCTTTCTTGCGTTAGTTGGCGTCTTGTCTTAGTTGCTAAGTAGATCTGGTTGCGTTTCTTACCTAAGTGGAGTTGGTTATAGCTCGATTTGATTTGATTTTATCTTTTCACCCATGTTAGCCCCCACGTGACCTACATTGGCAACTTGCCAGGTAAGTCACGTGACATGGGGGCTAGGCACGAGACTGCCCCCAACAATTAACCGTGGTAGCACCCTATTGTTCCTTAGTAACAAACTTGTATTGTCTTAACTTACTATAACCGGTGTCATTTAAGCATTTTCATAAATAGAGCTCCGTATATTCTTAGAAAGAGCACCATTGTGGAGGAGAAGATATCACGTGATATGAGTGTGGTCACGTGAGAGCCCCCAATAGGTGATAATAATCGCTGGGACCGATCATGCACCCCACCACCACCCTACCACCTCGTTGATACTGCGGGATGAAGCCCTGACAGAGCGCCGTTGTGAAGGAGGATACCGCTGGCACCACCTTGCCAGCCCCTGCGAAGGTGAACGTGCCTAATTTAAATGGATTTTTAATAATGAAAATAATAACAAAAATAATAATGTCTATAGTCTTGCAGTTAACTTTATTCTCTTCTTTTTCATTAAATCACATTTATTGTTATTGTTTTCTAGCTATCCTCTTGACTTTAGTGGCGTTAGTAGCCCAAGGGCGGGGTGCGGGAGCGGTAGTTTGCATTTAATTTAATCCAGAATTTTTTTAATGAAAAATCCATCAAAATTCCCTGTAGATCTCCAGTCTCCCTACTCGTAGAGCTTTATTTGAGTCAGTAGAGTTGATTTACATTCCTTCATTGCCCTAGTTTTCTTTCGTTCTTATGTGGCGTTCGTTGCGTTTGTTGTGGGAGAAATCAGATGTTAACTTCGTTTCGGTGTGTGCGTTATTTGTTTAGTAGAGAAAATATAGTCGTAATTGTTGCCATAGTGGCCATTGTAGCTTTTGTGCCCTTAGTTGCCTTCCTTGCGTTATTAGTGTTAGTTGTGCAAGGTAAACCTCGCTGTTGTGGTTGCGTTAGTTGTTCAAGTTCCTCCCAGTAGCTTTAACTCCGTCCATTAATGTAGTTGCTCTTCTTGGGTAATTTCCCTTAGTTGCATTTGCTGACGTTGTTGTTATTTTAGAACGTTTCCGTAGATCTCAGCCTCCGTTGTGGAAGATAAGATCAGGTAGGAAGACTGCAAGAGTTATACTCAGCCCTTCGAGGAAAGTTATGTCGCAACAGTGGAAGAAATGGACTGCTCATGCGCAGGGGCATTTTTGGGGGGGAAGTTGGCACATTGCCAAATGACGTCACATAATTTGGCAAAGTGCCAAGTCACATGACCGGAACTTGGCACCGTGCCAAGTCACATGACCAATTGTGGAACTTTGCCAAGTAAGTCACGTGACATGGGGGCAGACACGTGACTGCCCCCAACTAAAGTGAGATAGTGTGACTGCCCTGACAGTGTAGCCCCCTTTTGTATGGGATAGGTCATTTGAAATTAGCCAATAAGAGTCGGCTGTTATGTTTAGTAAGTTCAGTATGGAGTTTGTACCAATTGAAATTAGCCAATGGCAATCTGCCTATGCTAGATGGGCTGTGTCATTCATAATTAGCCAATAACAGTCAGCTTTGATCTTTAGTAGCTTCACTATGGGGTTTGTACCAATTGAAATTAGCCAATGGCAATATGCAAATGCTAGATCTGTTAGGTCATTTGAAATTAGCCAATAGCAGTCGGCTTTCAACTTTAGTAGCTTCACTATGGGTTTTGTACCAATTGAAATTAGCCAATGGCAATCTGCATATGCTAGGTCTGTTGGATCATTTGAAATTAGCCAATAGCAGTCCGCTTTCATCTTTAGTAGCTTCACTATGGGTTTTGTACCAATTGAAATTAGCCAATGGCAATCTGCATATTCTAGATCGGTTGTGATTTGAAATTAGCCAATAACAGTCGGCTATTATGTTCAGTAAGTTCACTATGGGCATTGTACCAATTGAAATTAGCCAATAGCAATCTGCCTATGCTAGATCTGTTGGATTATTTGAAATTAGCCAATAGCAGTCGGCTTTCATCTTTAGTAGCTTCACTATGGGTTTTGTACCAATTGAAATTAGCCAATGGCAATCTGCATATGCTAGATCTGTTGGATCATTTGAGATTAGCCAATAGCAGTCGGCTTTCATCTTTAGTAGCTTCACTATGGGTTTTGTACCAATTGAAATTAGTCAATGGCAATCTGCATATGCTAGATCTGTTAGGTCATTTGAAATTAGCCAATAAGAGTCGGCTATTATGTTCAGTAAGTTCAGTATGGAGTTTGTACCAATTGAATTTAGCCAATGGCAATCTGCCTATGCTAGATGGGTTGGGTCATTTGAAATTAGCCAATAAGAGTCGGCTTTCGTGTTCAGTAAGTTCAGTATGGAGAGTGTACCAATTGAAATTAGCCAATGGCAATCTGCCTATGCTAGATGGGTTGGGTCATTTGAAATTTGCCAATAAGAGTCGGCTTTCGCCTTTAGTAGCTTCACTATGGAGTCTGTGCCAATCCAAATTAGCCAATGGCAATCTGCATATGGTGGAGGGGCTATGTTATGTGAAAATAGCCAACAGGAAGTACCTTTTGTCTTTGCTGGAGAAGTGCTGAATGCTGCGCACAATGAGCTCTGTGCAGGTTAACGTATTCATTATGAATTGAAGTAATGAGCAACTAATGATGTGATCGTTCTTATAAACGATTGTTTCCCGGAGAAATAGCTTCCTAATGATCTTGGCACGATTAACTTCTTACATAATGATGTTGGCACGATGAAATTACCTGCAAAATCTGTTGCGTCGTAAGATTTGTTCGTGCAGATGATCTGTAGTTGACCGCTGAATGTTAGGATAGTGATTCGTGAAGTTGAAATATCTAATAAGTCAGGTTTGTTACTGTTTCCGATCTTCAATCAAATTGCAGAATGGCCTCAAGTATCCCCAGAGTAGAGGCAGGTATCCTCAACAAGAGCAACGATCTCACTATGGGGATGAGATTCAATTCATCCACACTCTTCAAATATAATTGATAATCGATAAATTGTTGTAGATGTCCAGCTGACTTGCATTTGTGGTGTTTATCAACTATTATTGTATATCAAGAACTTTCCTCTCGTCTAAAAGCTGTGGGATTTACCCGGGGGGTTCACTACCATATGTACCAATACGGGATGTGCCATTTGTTAGGGTACCTTTTTCCAGGCTGAAAATAAATCTTAGGGTGTCATTTTTGGTAACAACACAAATGAACATAAATTTTAGGTGTCATTTTGGAAGAAAAACGCTTCAGGGTATTGAATTTGATCTTTTTGTCAGGTACTTGGTTAGAATTTCGAATTTTGGTCACAATTATAGGGTATCTATTTTGAAAGGCCCGTAAATTTTGGGGTATGGTTTTTGAAAAATTCATAAATTTTAGGGTATGACTTTACAATTCAAAATGGCACACCCCCGTCATCCGCCTATTGAAGAGGACTCCCCCCCGGGGGGATTTACGATAGTGCAAAATTAGTTATGCAGAACCCTGCAGAGCATTTAAATTGTTGTTATTCGTGAGCATCTAATTTGAGACAAGTAGTCACCAAGATAACCTCTGTGCAGAATCATATGCATGAAGACGTTTTGGTTCAGTGTGCTCATGTGCCCTTGTTTGTTGGGATTCTGCACCATTCCTCTCCACTTCACCTGCGAAGTTTGTATTCACCTGTATAGGAGGGAGGTCCTTCTACTTTCGGTAAAGCTGCGAACGCTAACCTCTGTGCAGGCAAGTTACATAATTCTCTAAAGCTGACTTCAATTATGGCACAGGACATCAAGAAACAATGCTAACGAAGGCTTTGCCAAATAAAAACGCTAATGAGGGATCAGTAAACTGCTAATAGGGCCAAGAGCGACGTGCCATTAGGGTAAACAATTTGGTGATTTATTCATATTATGGTGTTAAATCTGTTCTGTCTAGCATGAAATAAGCCGACTTCAAATTTTGCTATAGGATAGCGGGAAACTTCTGTATTGTATGCCCTTTCTGTGCGCTTTCTTTGTTTCAGTGCTCATTAGCAGAGATAAAATGTTAATAAATCGCAGTAACGAGCGCGACTGACTTTCTTACTGATATCGAAGCCCATCGAAAAAGTACTTTTTAATCAACGGGTAAAAAAAGACCGTTTTCTGCTGTAGTCCCGAATTTTTCGGAATTTTTCGGATGACCAAAGTTCTCGTGGTCATCGAAATGAGGGGGTCTGGGGGAAGCTTCGAGGAAAATTGTTGAGGCAACGCCCTTTACTTTGGCTTAGAATGAATCTCCCGATATCATGCATTTCATTAACGACAATGAAGCTTTGATAGTTTTTTGAAAGCTATCCTATAAATTGGAGCACGAGGGAAGTTTTTGAAGAAGCATCCTAGACTTTGGCTTACAATGCATCTCCCAAGATCATGCGACAAGGAAACTTTGATAGTTTTGCGACAGTTATCCTAAATAGAGCTGCAACAATTGTAACGAGTAGCCGATACGATGCTTCTGCTCTGCTGCTCCGATAATTGAGAATCTTGGCTGGTCAAATATCAGAAATCTTGTAAGAAAAGAGACAGCCACGCTAACTTATAAATCTTTGAATACGCTTGCCCCAGACTACTTGAACAAATTATTCATAAAATGTTTGGACGGTAGAGAGCGGTTTCTGCGCTCATCAGATCAGTGGATTGGTAAAGTGCGAGTTGCGAGTTACGAGTTGCGAGTTGGTGCTTTCTGCGAGTTGCGAGTTGCGAGTTGATAATGAAAAGTGCGAGTTGGTACATTTAAAATGCGAGTTGCGAGTTCGGTAAAAAAACTTCAGATTTTCCATCTTTTGCAGCTAGAACACCGTATTTTTTTGGAGAGCCTTTGTCAAGATCAGGGGAATTAAAGACCGTTTTCTTATATTCGCAGAGAGCCGCTAATAATGGATTTTTCTTTGAGCTCTGTCAATTAGGCCTACAGAGAAGAAACATTATTCTCTTTGGTATTTCCTGAGTTGGTAATACAAATAGGCTGTTGTATGTCCAAAACACTTTTCAACTCATAACTAAAGATTGACAAGTTTTTTAACTTCGAATTGACCTCTCATCGCTTCTATAGAGTTTCTTAATTTTCTGGGATGCCCTTCACTTACTTATAAGCAGTTTCTTACTTCCTGTGTTGAAAAAATGACTACGTACACATTTTTATACAAGAAACTGGTTTATAAGAGACTGGTACTAGGATTGCGAAAAATTTAAGAAACTCTAGTGTTATACTTGAGATTGCTAAGAAACTTTTGAAGCCAAATACAAGGATGTCATGGGAAATTATCGTTAAGCCTTTATTTTTTAGTAATATTCATGATAAATTTATGTTTTGATTCAAAGTGAAGTCTCTTTCTTGCTAAAAAGTGGCCTGTCTATCAAGAAACGAATATGTGGCAGTGGTAGAAACTACATGCATCTGAAAAATAAGAAACACATTAAGAAACTTTTAGAACTAAAAAGCTGAAATTTTCATTTGAAAATAAGAAACTTTTAGTACTTTGGGCTTTTCCAAGTTTCTTATAAAAGAAAAAACGTGTATCAGACCAGGCCTGACTGAAGGGTGCAAGAAATCATGCCGAAGCTACTTCGAACATGAGTGATATATCACTCCGTCCAAAATACCTACAAAATTTGAAAAGCAAGAGAAGGGAATTGCTACCAATTCCTTGAAAAGCAAAGCGTAAGCGTTTTTGCCAAATAGCACCAGATTTTACTGGAGTGTGATGCCTCTTGAATTTGCCGTTGTTGACGATGCTTTTCCAAATAAAAAAACACCCTCAACAGAGCTCAATTTACTTCAATTTCTTTCCTGAGCTCAGCAATTAACATAGACTTGCGCAAGTCGTCGTTAACGGGAAAGACGAATTAATGAATCTCCTTTAATTTTCTTTCAAGACAACTAAGGCAAGTCTCAAGCCCAGTTTACTGCATTACAGTAATATTCATGAATTACTTGGGGGAATGAAAGCCAAAAATTGTAATAGGCCTGCAGCTTCTTATAATTGATTTATTATGAAGAAAATTACAACGGCCCAAAAAAAGCTAAATCAATAAAACAGTTCTAAATTAAATTGCAACTTCAAAAAACCCTTTTATTTCGCATAATAAGTGCAACTTGCAACTCGCAACTCGCAAAATAAGTGTAACTCGCAACTTGCAACTGCAACTCGCAACTCGCACTTTACCATATCACTCAGATCAGAAACTGATCTTAACAAAAGGCTTTTTCTTATCGCGGTGCGAAACTGTGGAACAACCTAGAAAGAGAGACAAAGTTGGCACCCTCCCAGAAAACCTTCAAAGAACAACTATAAACGGGGATAACTTATATTTTATTAAATAGTCTTAGTTTTGTATAATATTGTAAATTAGGCATATAAATTTCTTCAGTTCTTAGTTTTAGTACTTAGGTTTTTTTTGTTATTAAACAGGTCAGGTTGAAAAACATATTTATATATGAAACCTATTTTAACCTGTATAAATATTGTAAAATGAAATGAAAATGAAAAATATCATGCATTTCATTAAGGACAATGTAGCCTGCGTGCAGACTCTACTGATTTCCTTTCATTTCAGAGAGGTTCTACTGGAGGAGAACCTCTCTGAAAAGAAATCAGTAGAGTCTGCACGCAGGCTAGGACAATGCAACTTTGATAGTTTTTTGACAGCTATCCTATAAATTAGAGCACGAGGAAAATTTTTGAAGAAACATCCTAGACTTTGGCTTACAATGCATCTGCCAATATCATGCTTGCCATTAGCGACAAGGAAACTTTGAAAGTTTTGTGACAGTTATCCTATAGATTAGAGCACCAGAAACATTTGAAGAAACATCCTTTACTTTGGCTTAGAATGCATCTTGCATCCCCTGATCTATATTTGCCAGTGCTAAAATGGAAAATTTGACATTTCTCAGAAAATTCTTACCCAACCTTGTATACCCAGCTTTATTTCAGTTTTCGAGGGATCTCGATGACCATCTTTCAACAAAAATGGGGGAAAATTGCCCCTCCCCTATACCTCCCTCACTGATCGTGAGTTTATGTATGATTATTGAAGTGTGGGTACTTTTCGTCTCACTTGACGTAGTGCTTCTGATGTCAAAAGGGCTGAGCATTCCCAAAGTTAAATCTTCTTGCATCGGAATCTCCAACAAATTCGTTTACAATGCTGATGAGGTTGAGTTTATCAACTCTGTCTTTGTGCACATGTTGCACCATTCGGTGGTTGAGGCGGTTGTTTGCTGTTGTGACCTTAGATAGGTCTTAACTCGCTTCAGGGCTAAGGACCTGGCACTGATGATCAGCTTTCTACATTATTATGAGGAAGAAACAAGTTTACCTTTTGGAATTTATTAGGAGGAGGGGGACCCGGGCCCGACAGACCCCAATAGCTGCTACGGGCCTGTAATTTGATCGATCTGACAAGGGGTTCAGTCAAAGTAGCCCAGTAAAAGAGAACGTGAAATATCACGTTGAACAACAATACCATCCAGTAAAGTTTTCTGTCAGATTCATCAACCTCAGGGACGTAGGAAGCATCTCAAACTTGGAGGGGCACGACACTTCAAGGGCTCTCAGTTCATTTAGCTGAAGGGGCACTTCCTGAAAATGAAAAGGGCACTTCTTTGTTTATTCCAAAATCTTGGGGGGGGGGCACGTGCCCCCAGTGCCCCCCGGTTCCTACGTCTCTGATCAACCTCCCACCTCCCATCTCATCATAAAAAGTAAAAATAAACTATTTTCTGTTGTCGTCCCAATTTTTCTGAAAAGGTCTAAAATTCTTTTGCTCAATGCATACTTTGCGTGCGTCATAAGCCTTGTTATTGTCAAGTTGCCAGAGAAGAATTTGAAATTGAATTGGCAATCGACTTCACCTATGCCAAACCTATTGTTTCGCTTTTGGCACAAACAGTTTCGTTATTGTGTTGCAGTGAGCTTTGTTGCACCTTTGAGATGAAAAGATTTGCGTTCCTTGTGCTGTGTGCTGTGTTGTGGTTGCGAGCTACGTTATTCAAGATAGCGAGAGCTCAAGTAAGATTTAGATAAATCGTAGAAAAGCTTTCAAACACGAAAACAAAGCAACGACGAAGAGCATGCTCTAATCGGTGTCCTGGCTGCCTGTGATTCTCAGATAGAAAATCAATCAAGTCAAAGAAGGCCTGAAAAAGGTGAGTGTTATTTTTTGTGATTCTGAAGTGTAAATATTGGTATATTAGTTTCTAATCTATATTACCCAAGCGTGATGCGTGATGAGATAATAGAATGCTAAAAAAATGTTCTTTATTTTGGTCTGCTAGGCAATGAAAACAGAGAGGAAATGTATTCCTGGATGGTGGTATAAAAGGCTGTTGCATCACGAGAAGGTAAGAAAACTGTTTTAATGTCTATTTTAGCTTACTTAACTTATTGATCAATAAGGGAAATGATACGGATTGCACACATTGTGGAGCATTTCTTACCAATTTTATAACGGGGTATGGTACTGTTTCCAGAAAGCGTACAAGAATTTTTAAAATGATATGAATTTTTTTGGACTTTCTGGGGAGTTTCTTGAATACAAATGGATTGTTCTCAATAAAGGCACCCGGTATTTTGAGAATTGTGGAAATTAGATACCTGCATGAAACTAAGGACACTCAGTAGCAAAATAAAACGATTATTAGGGCCTGTTGTGATAAAACAATTTATGCGAGCCTGTTGTGTAAAGGTAAAGCCTGGGGGGGGGGGGGTAACTCTTATATTTTTCCGTACGGAGACGTGCTGCTGAACAAGGTATCAATTTTAAGATTCCATCTCTGGGACAGGGTACCACTTTTGTGTGGTCGGCTCCATGACAGGGTCCATATTTTCTACAATTGACTCCGTAACGTCGTTGTAAGTTATTTTCACTCTGCGAGTGTGATTTAAACCGTTTGGATGCCAACATTTCCACATTTTCTGAGTGATTTCTATCAAATTTCCAGGGCAGCCTACAATTTTGTATGTAGAAACTCAAGAACAGGGTATTGTTTTCAGAATTTGACTCCCGGTCCCGGACAGGGTATCATTTTTGGGAATTTTACTCCAGGAAAGGGGTGCCTTTTCAGATTTTCCAGCGGCACCTTTCCGTATTTTCCTAGACCAAGTACCCCCCTTGGGGGGCAAAGGAACTTTCATGTGTTTACTGACATGACTGTCAATCTCTTCGACCCATGTGTACCCCTGATTTTGCATTGTTATCCCGATTAAGCCTCTCCATTGTAAACCTGGAATCATTGTTTGGGGTTTTACCTATGACATCCATTCTAAACCAATACATCTTCTACAAAGAAAGTTGTTAGAGATCTTGCTTTCAAGAGTTTTATTGCTCCATCTACTCCAATTTGTCTGACTTGAAGTGAAGAGCCTGCTGGATATCTCCTTTGTGCTTTTTCAAAGTTTGTGAAATTTCGTCAGATGTCCATCAACATGGTACCACGTACCAGGCAGCCCCGTAATGGTTATATTTTTATGATACAAGAGAATACATTGCAATGCGGCATACGATATGGGGGATAAGCAGGTGCTAGTTCATGGAACAACATTCCCTTCAACATCAAGCATTAGCTCTTTTTGACTTTCTTTTAAGTTGGTAACATACAGTACTTGATAGCTATATTGAAAGCTAACTAAAACGAACTATAAATGAATATGCAAATTAAGAATTTAATAACAATAGCAGTAATAAGTTCCTGTTGCGTTGTATAGCCCACTTGTCCTATATATGGTTTGCAAATGCAGCATGAGCAAGAAATTGCTGACAGGCTTTTAATATTTGCTTTAAAAATGTTTAAATTTGTACTTGAGGTGATTTCTGTGGGAATTAAGTTTCATATTTCTTGACAGCTATAGGATATGGTGGCTAGTCCATATGCTATTGTTTGTGGCTTCTTTCTAGTGAAAGTGGGCCCCCTTGATGTTGTAAGGTGATTCAGTTATGCTACACATGTCATCCAAGAAACGTATGGGTTTTCGTGATGAATAGCTTGTAAATATATGTTGCAGTTGCTTTAACTTCCTTGTATGTATGGTAATTGTGTTGTTTTTAAGCAGCAGTTTATTGTTCAAAGCTAGAGGAACAATCATCATAGGCTATTCGCAATGCCCTTTCATATTGTTTTTCCTGCTGCAATACACCATACTAAGGGACAGTAATTGAAGAGCGTCAAAACAAATGTTTTAATTAAAAGTATCCGTTTATCTTCAATTAAATGAGGTTCCATTCTTGCAAGTTCACTTATCTTTTTTCTTGCTTCCTTACACATATTTTCAATATGACCATCAAATTTCTATTGGTTGTCTATTGTTAACGCATAACAATTTCATTTTGTCTCCTTCTTTTATCATGTGCCTGTTTACATTAAGGCTACATTTTTCAACATAGTTTGGTTTTACTGAAATCACCATAAGCTTCCATGTGTCTCCATAGAGCTGCATAGCATTGTCTATAAACTATAGGTTTATTATATTAATTTCTTGTTCTAGCTTAGCTGATATTTCTTCCTTATCAGTACCTTCAATCCATATTGTATTATCATCAGCATAGTTGCACAGTTCACTTTGATCTCGGTTTAGGAATATGTCATTAACGAACATTTTGAAAAGAAGGGGACCAAGGACAGAACCTTGGGGAACACCTTCCTTTATTTCTTTCCAATCACTAAAGTTAGAATTAATCTTTACTCTTTGGTATCGCCCTTGAATATAGTCTTGGCTTAATAATACTGCATCTCTATAGCTCATAAGCTTCAAATTTCCCTAGTAAGAGTTCATGTGAGAGACAATCAAATCTTTTGAAGAGATCCATAAGGACTGTGCCCCCAATTTTCTTACCATGTGAGGAATTTTTGAGATCTTCAATATATCTTATAAGAGCATGTTGTGTTCCATCAGAACTTTTACGAAAGCCACAAAGGAGTGGAGACTACAGATGATAAAAGGCAGCATATTTGTTTTAGTTGACTGAAAATAATTCTCTCAAAAATGTTTGAGGCAGCGGGCAAGATACTGACTGGTCTAAAATTTTTCTTGTTGGTAGGTGAGTCTTTCTTCTCTATAGGTTACGTTTTGATTAGGCATGGACCTCATGGTTCCCGATATTGAATAAGAGACTGTCCAAAAATATCCAATCAACACAGAACAAATTCATTCGCTTCTATTTGAATTTTAAAAAAACACAGCACATGTTGGGGCTACAGAATTCAAAGCTATAAATTGGCTCGCCACACAGAATGGAGTTGATCAACATACATGTGTAAATATAATGAAATTTTTCAAAGGAACGGCTCCAGCCTTTACTGATGAAATACTCCACCCAGTCGAACAATACCGAGTAACAAGAAGGTCTAAGTTTAGATTAAACCTCCCTTTTCGCAAAAGTAACACTGGCCAAAAATGCATGTCCTACTTGGAGCCAAAATTATCGAATAGCCTTTCTTCTGATTTGAAATCTACAAACAATATCAACTCGTTCAAACACAAGATCAAAATGACATATATGTGTTCTACTAAAACCACGCATCCTCTCTCACATTGATGATTCGGCATTACTAAGTTATTCTTCATCCAAAAGCACTTTAAACATTTGTTTTTTATTATTTTTTTTTGAACCACCTCTAAGAGGACCATTAAGGAAATAAGGTCAATATGACATTTTAATGCTATCCCTGCCACTACAATAAGGGATGTTTTTACAAGTATTTATCATTGTATTTTATCTATTTTTAGCTTTTAAAACTTGTAAACTTTACTTATTTCTTGTAAATGTTTTATTTATTATGTAGCAAATGTATACATACATACATACATAGGTGTTACATCTGCTTCCTTTTTGATTGGATGGGAATATTTTGATTCGAAGCTGTAGTTGAATATATCTATGTTCCTTGGATGTTTTGAATATTCAGGAACGAATGAGTATCCGTCTTCAATCAAAAATTCATCGTTATGGAACTATAAATATCAACCATGGTTCTTTTGATCAGGCATTTTGTCTCACAGCAATCAATTTCTAATAATAGATTAGTATTTTTTATGTGTATATATCTGTGAGAAATTACAACATTTCAAAATAAGTGAACAACAATGATGTAAAGCTAATAGAATTTTTAAAATTTTACAAGAAACTTATGATTGATATAAGACAAATTGCATAAACAATACGATCACAGCATAATACGAAACGATTCGCAAAGATGATTTACACAACTATACCACAAGAGTTAATGACGAGATCGAGCGCATCTCTCCTGCAGCCAACAAGCAACGATAAACAAACAAACGCCGACTATCAACGAAACACATAACTGGAAGATGAGCTTCAATCCAGATCCTTCTAAGCAGGCAAAAGAAGTAATTTTTTCTACAAAAACTTCCAAAAAGCAACGCTCCCCTCTGATTTTCAATGATTGCCAACTTGTTCCTGAAGGAAGTCGCAAGCATCTTGGTATGATATTGGACGAAAAACTTAGTTTTTCTGAACATGTAAGAGCAGCAATTATTAAGGCCAAGCGAGGGATAGGAATTATCCGATTCCTCTCCAAATACGTATCACGAGATTTTCTTGATCAAATGTATATAAGCTGTATGTCCGGTCACATCGCGATTATGGCGATGTAATTTGCCATGAGCAAAGCATGCCTCTTTCCCGTAAGCTAGAGTCCACGCAATATCAAGCAGCCTTAGCCGTCAGCGGGGCATGGAGTGGAACTAATACTGACAGATTACTTGAGGAACTTGGCTGGGAATCGCTCAGTAACAGAAGATGGTATCGAAGGTTGTGCCTTTTTTACAAGATTGTCAATGATCAAACTCCTCAATACTTGAGAGACTGTATCTCAGCCAGAAGTGACACATAGTATAACTTACGACACCAAAGAGCTTTTAGGGAGGACAAGGTAAATACCACGAGATACTCCAAGAGCTTCTTTCCTTCTTGTGTCAAAATATGGAATGGCTTAGATTCTGAAATAAGAACCTCTACGACAATATCTCAGTTAAAAAAATAATTGATTTCCATTATAAGACCTCAAAAAAACCTCATGCATGGAATCACTAACAGCCATGACTCAGCACTCATAACTAGACTTCGCGTTAGGTTTAGTGACCTAAACGAACATAGATTTGAGCACAATTTTGGCCGCAACAACCCAATGTGTACATGCAATGCAGCAGTGGAATCAATTGCCCATTTCTTCCTGCACTGCCAATTATGCTACTTACACCATAGCGAAATCCTGCTTGAAGAACCATCTAACATTGTAAATAATGATGTAACTCAATTACCTGATGATCATTTATGTGATTTATTACTTTTTGGTAGCAAAACGTACAACACAATAGCCAACAAAGTGATTCTCCAATGTACTGTCAGGTACATCAAAAACACAAATCGATTTAGATAAGGAATCTAAAACTGTATATGTTTTACCTTTAGACAAGGGATGTGCTCCAGCGGTCTGGAAATTCGCCTAATGTTTGTCTTTGTGGCATGGTGCATTGGGCGGATTCTCGGATTGTTGTACTATTCCCCTGTCTATTTGCTCTGAATACGTTGTCCGTTGACTTCATTCATTTTCTGTTTGTATAGTTTAACTTTCCTTTGCTTGAAAATACAAATATTGTAAATAGGGTTGTGGTGTGAGAGGAAACACGATAACCTTGGTTTTTTGCCTCTCACCCCAACAATTGAAATTGAAATTGTAGTGTTTTGCTTAATGTATTTTAAATCTTATTTGTTATAGAAAAAAAAACACAGAAGCCGCTTTTATTCCAATTGGGACCCTTGGCGTTTACTAATGAAATAAATCCCTTTGTAAGGGATATTCAGATGCCACCAGGGGAGCTCATAAAACTTTGGCGCTGTAGGAAAAGGCGCTGGGAAGGAAAATATATCGTGTGATCCTTATTTGGAATTACTCCGGTACACAAAGATCACATATTTATTACACGAAGGACACAAACAGAGATGACGGAGAAAAGGGGCGGAGCTTAATCAAATCTGTATGTAGAATTGATGTAAATGATTGTTGCCAAGAGAATTATCTTATTTGAAAATTCACTAAAGCAAAGCATAGGTTCCAAATCTTTTTAAAAAGGCTGGTGTAAAATTGAGTGACCTATTTCTTTGTACTGAATGACTTCAAAGAAACTTTAGCTACTTCTCTATAATTCTACTGTTGGACTTTTCTGAAATCTTCAATATTTTCAGAATTAGGGTGTTTTTCTAATTTTTCAAGAATTCAAGAAAAATTTTCTAAAAAACTTAAAACTATTGTAATTTCTAAACTGTTTGAAGCAACATGAAATAGTTTCGAAGAAAACCATAGTTTTCTTTTATGGATGTCTACAATATGGTATCAAGCAAAAGTCCGTCACTTTTCTGGTTTATGATTTAGAAATTTGATGACGTCACACCCTCAAATGAGTTGAAATGTAACATACGCTGAAATTTCGAAAAATATTGAAAGCTTCTGAGAAGTCCAACGGTAGGATTAAAGATAAGTAACTGAAGTTTGTTTCAAGCCACTCAGTCAGAAGAAATAGATCACAGAATTTTACACCCACCCTTTTTACGCCGAGTTAAAGATTTGGAAGCTATGCTCTAAAGCAATTATTGCCATAGAGTAGGAGTGTGAGCAGTTCTACATCGTTGAACATATTACAGCCAACTCCATGGGATGCACAATTTGTGATTACTATTTTGATTACTGTATGATTACTATTTGATTTACTAAAGGCTTTCAAAACGGGGGGTGCTTTCTGTTCGATTACTGAGAGAGCCTCTCCTTTAGGAAATTCATCTGCATACAAACCCTAATAGTTTCTGTTGTCTAATCGTTGTTATTTGCTTCATATTCAATTGTGTAATTTGTGTAATGTGTTAGATGAAGGATGTATGTTGTGGAATTTTAGAATTAAAAACTAAACTGAATTGATTGATGAGGTAGGACAAATTCTATAAACAGGTTGCCCTGACAGCGTACGAGCAACCTGCTGTACCACAAAATTGTTTGCATGTGTGCTGTATATTTTATAAATCGCGCATGAAATAATGATGTTCGAAAATTGACACATATGCACTTAGCCTTTGCCTATCTAAGTTGGCCAAGGCGGGACTAAGTGATTTTCAGGGACTAAATTATGGGACAGGACATCAACAAAAACAATGCTTGGCCAACAAAACCGCAAGTGAGTGATCGTTCAAATTTCAAAATGCTTTAACCCTATTAATACCGGGCTTTTTGCACCCTTGTAGTACCAGGGGGGGAGGGGGGGCACGGCACATCCCCTCTGTAACTTCGTCAATATTGCAGATGTGAGGATGAAACTTAGCACAATGGTGTAAAGGAGCAAAATCTACACAATAGACTACTTGTTTAATTCTTCATTACATCCATGATGTCATTGTGACGTCATAGAAATAGGAAAATAGCAGTATTTGCTTACTATTAGCAATATTGGCAATGTTGAAATTTTTGTTTGATAATTTCTTTCTTAATGCTACTAAATTGTATCACAAAGCATCAATGAGTAAAAATCGGCAATGTAATATCCATTTAAGCTCATTATTTATATCATATATTCATCATTGATCTACATCATTTAAACCCTTAATTACTAATGGAAATACTCTAAAACGCCTTGAAATTATTCATAACGATTAATAGAACCAATTTTGGCCATTTAAGGTTATCTAATGAATTCTTTTATTATTTATATGACGTCATGTACTTTGATGAGGTCATGAACGCTAAAATTGCTGACGTTATCATAAATTGATAAAAGTATATATCATCTGAAAGCTCTTATTGAGAGCTATGGAATGGTAGTATTTTCAATGATGCAAGATCATCCTGGAAAAAACTAGACTCGCTCCTTTATTCCTCTAGCTGACCACATGTTGAAAAGAGGTTGGTCATGTGATCAGTGTCTACCATTTTGAAACAAAATTTGAAATTTGATTAGCCAATTAAATGTAGGAAAAGTCGCAGAGTTTCAGCTCTTTTTCCTTCGAACTGACGACACTGCATCAAAAATACTTTGCCGCGGGCACTATGTGCCCCCTCCCCTTGGTAGTAATTTTAAAATTCAAGTCCTAAAATTTGAAGATTGACTCAACGTATTGTGTATAAGCAACATTGTAACAGATTTTCCATTATTCGAAATGAAAATGTAAACACACAAAAGAGCTACGGGCAATGCAGTATGTGTCTGTCAAGAAGTCTCCTTGTCAAAGTCCGAATATATGCCAGTTGCCGTTGGTGAAAATACAATTTGCGCAAAGTTTGCAATCAGTTTGCTTTGAGTATGCTCTGTTATTCTTTTCAAGTGACAAGTTTGCTGATTGTTTAGAATTTATGCAAAATTTATCATATTTACATCAGTTTTCGGACAAACTGTTGCAAGTACAAGATTTAACATCAAACTTTGCCCCAATTTGCTGCAAACTAAATGCAAAGCTCACCATGGGTATTCATCATGTCTATTTTCATAACCTTCTCTGTAAATGTGAAGCAATCCAGTGATCAACAGTTAATTTTCTTTGTTCCATTGTAATAGTGTTGATTTGAAATGATATCGTTGAAATTCAAACCCTCACTTTAAGGTGGCGTACAGAAGTGAGAGGTCTCTCGTTTTTCAAGCAACTTCTGACTTGAACTGTTTTTGTATCATAATCATAAGTTATCCGATTTGACATCTTTTCAATTGCACAGCCCACCAAAAAGAAAAGAACTGAATTCATAGCCACCCCTGCCCCCTCCGCAGCAGACCTGGAATAGGGTGTTGGCGTAAGTTTTAGGGGCACTTTGTTAAATGTTACTTGCATATATGGCATCATGTGATACGATATAAATGTTTTGTTTTGTGTAAATTTTTATTTATTTAGCTAATCATTTAGCGCTCTTAGTCAAAATTTTCGTGGACAATTTGACAAGCTGAAATGTGCGTCAAAATCAGAGAGGGTTTCGTATAGGTTAATTCTATAGAGGAGGGACTTAAACCTGTCACCTGATAAATTTAGTCAGCATTCTAACTCCTCAGGACATCTTCCTATGACGTTCCGGTATCACTCAGTTCCTTTTTTCAGTATCAGTCAGGTATCATATGGTGATGCGCTGATAAATATTCAGCCAATCAATAAAAGCCACCTCTAGGGTGTGTTCTTCCCCTTTTCATGTTTTGATTGGTTGTAATTTCCCGATAAAAGCATGGGAAATTCCAAGTTGCGCACTCTAAATCTCATGCCCTTCTCTGCATTGTTTCATGAGTATTGAGCATTCAACTTATGGCCAACGCTGCCTTTCTTTGAACTGGTTTGATTTAGAAAACGGCTTTCAACAATGCAACCCATCAAATAATCATTGAACCAACTGAACTTTATGCTAGTCATTCCAGAAAGGCTTGGAAGTGCTTTTAGCATTGATTAGCCATGGAGAATTAAGTTGGATTAAGTTAGACGCCACATTTGTGCTTCTATGGCGCAACGCTGCAGCTTTTATACTTCTGCGGAGGAAATGTTTATGTGGCTCTACGGATCTCTTTTGCTACCTCCTCTACATAACTACAATCATGGACATAAATTATGAGACAAATTCATTTTTTCTGATATTTTGAACTGTTGAGTATCCTCTCCCCCCGTTCCCCCCACAATCAATGTTGAAAAATTCGAGAACCCTCCTCCGCACGTCACCAACATTGAACAAGGGGGAGGGGGGGGGGGGGATCTTCAATAGTCAAATCTTAAATTTTGAATTTGTCTCAAACTATTTTGTCCATGATTCTACTACACACATGTTTCACAAGCCTGTGGGTAGAAGCACAGAAGCACAACAGTTGCATCTAATTAATTACCCATAAATTAGCATGTGTGCCAACCCCTTCAGCCTCTAAATGGCATTGAGCATCAATTTTGATGTTGTGCTTTCCTATGAGTAGAAAGCCAAAGTGTTTGACGTCATCTGGTACATTTGTTTCATGCAAGTAGTCATTGTGAATAAATTGATGAAAAATCTAATTTTCTAACTATTTAGAACATTGTTCATATGGATGAGATGTAAAAGCCCAAGAAATCGAAGAGATACATGCTTACCAGTGTGAGTATTCATAATCATGATCATGATCATGATTATTATTGCTAAAAATACACTACCAGTTGAGAAGTTACAGCAGAAAAATCAACTGGAAGCAGGCAAAAAAGAGAAATACAAGGAGAAAACCAACCACAGTAATGACTATAAATCATCTTGATGTCGGAATATTAACTTGCGTTTTCAGCAGTAGAAGCTCGTTTGAAATTGTTGTATCAATCATGGTTAATTTTGCTGGGCTACTTATGGTTAATTTTGCTGGGCTACTCATTTCATTAGAAAAATGTTACTCTGATATGATATTTGAAAAATGTAAGCTTGCTGATCGACTAATGTACTTTTTTTGCATTAGCGTTGCAATATTTTCTTTATTTTAAGAAAGCAATTATCACGTAGGCATAACAATGGATTATAACCACTACTCGAAAGGGCGAGATGATGAAATGGAAAAGTAAATGGCATGGCATCAGTTTAGACAAGCAAAACAAGACAGGAATGGCAGCAATATTTCTCACCAGAGTCTGCTCTGTGGACAAGAACCGATTTTGCAGTTTTGCTAGAAGGGTTATTGCTCGTATATCATTTGATTTTGATTGTCACACCCTTGCCACAGTATGCATGCTGATTGATAAAAACTCTTTCTCAATTCAATGGAAAATGTTCCAGCTTGCCTTGTTCTAATATGATGCATTTCTTTTCACAGTTTCACAGTTTGAAAAGTCACTTGCCATCATGGAAACAAGTGGAAGAGAGTCAGTGCTTCGTGGGAAAGCATTTAATTATTTAGTTCTTAATTAGTTCTTAATTATCAAGTTCCCGTTACCTTCTCGATTTGAATACCGATGCCAGGCTGCTTATCGTAATAGTGGCTGTCTAACAGTAGAATGTCCCGTCATTTCTTACAACAGTTGAAAACGGCTATGCCTAAATGATTAGGACAACAAAAATCCCTTGAATCAAGCTTTTATATCCTTTTCCTTCTCTGCCTGAAACTGATGATCAAAGAGGGCTTTGAACAGGAAAGCCAGTGTGCCTAATTTCAATTTATGCTCAGTGGAAGGTCTGGGATCTACAGGGTCTATAAAAAATCTACCTCTGCAACCAAAGGTCTGCAATAGAAGAGATAGTGATTTTCGAAAGTCTTACTAGTGTGCCTTCATTTGATGTATATTTGCAAGAAAATAGGTCACCATGAAATTCACAAGGTGTTAAAACTGTAAGCACAGGTCAAAAATAGGTAGCGCTTGTCTTCGAAATTGTTCTAACTGTATCGTGTAATGAAGGTTGGACTTTTGTTCTTCCATTACACAAGTCGTATGTGTTTGTATGTAGTCGTCGGGGGGGGGGGGGGGGGGGTTACAAAGTAAGAGGTTCGTAACATAGGTGTGAATAAACCAACTCTTCACACCAGTTGAAATGTTTGCTGAAACTATTTCCTTCCTAATAACATGGTGCCATTAAGTTAGAGCAAAGAGTTTTCATTGTCAGAGCGTAAATCGTCAACAACAGCATTGCCTTTGTTCAAAATGCAGTTGCAGAGAGATTTCCAAAGCAAGAGCCTCCCTGTAAAATGCCAGTGTTAAGAAACGTTATGAAATACGGAATTCAATGTACTAACCTCAATTGCCGTCAAGATCGTTCGGGTAGAGCAAAAACTGGTAGATCTGCTGAAAAAATTGGAAATGTGAGTCAAATTTTGCAAGCAAGTCATAGTAACGTTTGTGGTTGCATGAATGGTTTTGGGCTACCCAGAGAGACCTTCAGTCGCATTACAAGATTAGAGTTGGATGGCATCCCTACCAGCAAATAAATGTCAGGCACCAAGCTACTGGGAAATGATCAGAAACGCCATGCACAATTATCTCATTAGCTTGTCCAAAAATGTTGCAATTTAACGCAGTGTAAGGTATATACCACGAAGCTTCATTTTCGATGAAAGGCAGAGTCAACAGCCATAAGGTTCGATGATATGTGCCAAAAGGTAACCAACTCAATAGTTATTATGAAAATAAAGAATCGCGTGAAAAGGCTCCGTTTGTATGGTAAATGGGGTAAATGGTTTGGCTTTTGGCTCTTTCTTCCTTTCTTTCAAGGAAATATTCACGCCCTCAACTACTTACAAATGATGAATGAATTCGTGGAACGTGGAGCAATTTAGAATCATTCTGCTCGTGGAACAATTTAAGAATAAAATGCATGATGGAGTGTCTCGATGGCTTTGGCGAATGCAGAATGGTGCATCAGTGCATATAGACCTGCTTTTATTCGGAACAGGCTTGCTGAGCTAATTGCAAATCATGCCGTTTCATAAAATCATGACATTGAATGGCCTCCTACCCGCTCACCAAATTTAACTCCTTGTGATCGTGATTTTCTTTGCCTTGGGCTACTTGGAATCAAAATGTCTGTTCCTTCCCAAAGAGATCAAAGAGATATCAATCACTTGAGAAACAAAATTGGTCATAAAATTCTAAGACTGTGAGGGAATCGTTAAATGGCAAGAAACCCATTCAGAGATATGGAGAAGCGTTCTCATTTGTTATGTTTGTATTGAAAAGGAGGCTGACCATGTTGAAGCACTGCACCGCACTAGCATCATCGTTTAAATGAACGTTTGTAAATAACCAGGGATAAGAATGTATTCAGTTATTTAGTTATTCAGTAAAGTGTCTATAAGCAGCGCTGCCTCATTTTGACATATGTTTTCTTTCCACTTGCTTGCCAATACCCTAGCTGCTTAGCTTGCAAATCTATACATCAAATGAAAGGACATGAATCAGGCTTGCTGAGAATCACTGCCTCATTTAAATCAGACCTTTTGTTCCAGATGAAGGAAATTTTTTCGGCTTGTAGCCCTTTTTATACATCCTGTAGATTAACAAGTTTCCTCACCTCAATAAAAAAGGCAAGAACAAATATGACAATATACCTATTTTGATCCAAGGAAGGGAGAGAGATTGAGAGGGTATTTGAATCGAGGGTAACGGTTTTCTTTCAGTAGATTTTAAAAGAAGGGCAAAAAGGCAGCTACGTAATGTCATATTCTTAGGGCAGACATAAAAGAAGCATTTGCCGTTTCCCAGTTCTAATTACCCAAAGTAAGTCTGTTCTATCCAACAGTTCTTTTCCAAACCTGCTCATCTCGGTTATTATATGGCATATATCGAGATAAGGCTTGCAATGGAGTGTCACCCATAACTGCCATCAGTTTTCTGTATCCGCCACATACTTTAAAACCACAATGTTTCTCTTCCCCCAATGGGTCAATAAGTGTTCTCCATAGCCCCAGAACATTATTGATTGTGCACCTTGAACTTAGAATCATCGTTCTTGTGGCCAAAGAGTGATGGATCAAGCTCAATGTGCAGCTTGATTTTCTGGTTCCATGCAAAACTCTTCATACCCTTCAAACGATAATCAGTCGCTAAATCTCTGTTTCTCTCACACACAACACTTGACCCCTCACCCACGAAAATAGACCTTTTAGCTATTCTACAAAAGAGCCTGGATCGAGCGTTATTTTTATACGCGAGGCTCAATAGATTGGTGTTAAGAGCTTCTATCACTATTGTGCAAATTCGAAAATTCTACAAAGTGCACTTTGTAGAATTTTCGAATATGCACAATATTGATAGGAGCTCTAACGCCACTCTATCGAACCTCGTGTATAAAAATAACGCTCGATCCAGGCTCTTTTGTAGAATAGCTAAAAGGTCTATTGACTGCATTCTTTCGACTCAGTGTAGCAAACTATGCGAGTCCGCTCCCTTGCTGCTCTCTCCTGTCATCTCCAACCTAACAGCAGTTGCAAAGTGAGAATAGAGTAGCTTCTTTTGGTAGGAGAAAGTGATTTCCTTTTTCTGAGGGACGTCTAGGAAAAAGTGAATGATCTTTCTCTAACAGCAGTCACTTCATGATTATATAGTAGTTCTATCTAGTTGTAGGAGAAGCATAGTGATTATACAGCAGTTCTATCTAGTTGTAGGAGAAGCATAGTGATTATACAGTAGTGCTATCTAGTAGTGAAAGAGATTATACAGCAGTTCTATCTAGTTGTAGGAGAAGCATAGCATAGTGATTATACAGTAGTTCTATCTAGTAGTAAGGGAGGTATACAGTTATACAGCAGTTATATCTAGTTGTAGGAGAAGCATAGTGATTATACAGTAGTTCTGCCTAGTCCTTCCAGTGGCAAAGTGATTATTAGTCTTTTCTAGTAGGTACGCCCCTTGACGCAATCTATAGGAAAACGCATCATTTTCTTTTTCACAACAAGCTTCACCCATACTACAGTAGTGCTATCTAGTAGATTATACAGCAGTTCTATATAGTAGTAGGAGAAGCATAGCATAGTGATTATACAGTAGTTCTATCTAGTAGTAAGGGAGGTGGTATACAGTTATACAGCAGTTCTATCTAGTTGTAGGAGAAGCATAGTGATTATACAGTAGTTCTGCCTAGTCCTTCCAGTGGCAAAGTGATTATTAGTCTTTTCTAGTAGGTACGCCCCTTGACGCAATCTATAGGAAAACGCATCATTTTCTTTTTCACAGCAAGTTTACCTCTTCACCCATACTATCAGAAAAGGATTTAAGAATTATATCATTTTGCAACGTTGAGTATTTCTTACATATATTTAGATCAAATGGTAGGATATTAGGAGAGCTTTTCGCGTCGTAATATTAAGTATTTTATATGTATTTATAGATCTGCAATTAAGGAAAGTTATGCTTTGACGCGTTCTCCTATCGCTGCCTATGGGAAAGCGTATTTCCTTCTCTTACTTGAGAAAGCCTTGGTTTTCTGGTGGAGAGGCACAGTTTGAAATAATTTTAACTAAATCTCGTTGGAAAAATTTCCATCTGGCTACCTCGAGGCTTTCTCAGACAAAAAGGAAAACCTCAAACAATGGGTGCCCCTTGCCGTGGTGTTTGAGCTTCGAACTAATGCATCCGGCAGCCGACAAATCGTTGGATTGTAGGAGTAGATATTATGTTCAGATGTTTTCGATATAAATTTTGAATGCTTCTATATCAAAAGACTATTATTACTTTGTTCATCTGCTGATACTTACTGTGTAATGAACGAGCCTTGCCATTCCAAACGAGTACGTTTTAAGTGACATCATAATTCTAAAACGAGCTCGTTTGAACAGACATGTCTCATTCCAAACGAGTACGTTTTAAGTGACATCATAATTTTAAAACGAGCTCGTTTGAACAGACATGTCTCATTCCAAACGAGTACGTTTTAAGTGACATCATAATTCTAAAACGAGCTCGTTTGAACAGACATGTCTCATTCCAAACGAGTACGTTTTAAGTGACATCATAATTTTAAAATGAGCTCGTTTGAACAGACATGTCTCATTCCAAACGAGTACGTTTGAAGTGACATCATAATTTTAAAACGAGCTCGTTTCAACAGACATGTCTCATTCCAAACGAGTACGTTTTAAAACATAGCCGGGGGGGGGGGGGGTGCTTTCCACCCCCCCTCTATAAATAGCCGTAGACTAATGGGAAATCATTGAAACTTGGCAAGGGCGTAGTCCTACCTATTCTTAGCCGATTGGTAGTTTTGGGCGTGGCCACCTCATTAGGTGACGTCACTATGACGTCATAATGCCGGAAAATGTCAAAATATATGGTTTTCCGGCTTATTTGTTCTAAAAACGGAATAAAGGTAATCTGAATGACTTTTTCCATTCTTATTTGGCGTATTATTCATTTCCAATTCAAATATGATGCCTATGAGTGTTTTTAGACCGTTATTTTGGAAGAAAATGACAAAAATTGATGACGTCATAACTAAAAACTGTGTTTTTCTGCCAAAAATTGATAATAATTAGATCAAAATGCTTTTAAAGTATTGCATAACGCAATTCTATGCATTTTTAACAAAATCTATCGGAAAAAACTTCAAAATTTGACAAAATGACCCAAAATGGCGGCCAGAGTGACGTCATCATTTAAGAATGCTGACGTCAGCAAAATCCATTGTTATTGACAACAATAGAAAGCTAATTGTTTGCGGATTCTTTTAAAGTACAATAGTCAACGTTTGGAACTAATTCTGGGAGTAAAAATATCAAAATCATTAATTTTTCTAATACCTTGCTCCAAATATGGTAGTGTCACCTGTCACGTGACACCTATTGTTCAAAAATTTAATTGTCAAAATGTAGCTAATAGATAATTAGTAATTGTCAGAGAGTTTGAGGGTCATAGCTTTTGTCGTTAAATAATGCTCTGCAAAAAACCGACAGGGGGGGTGGAAAACACCCCCCCCCCCGGTAGGATTAGGGTTAAGAGACTTCGAATAACTCAAACGAGCACGTTTAAGAATCAATTAGGTACTATCAACGAGACCATTGCGCTTGCAAACGAGCTCGTTATAGGATAATGAACATGCACGATGCAAGAGACATGTTTCAACATTAGAGGCGCCAGCTCAGATCAACAATTTCAAGAATGATAAGTCCACTATAACGAGCTCGATTGAATGACCCCGTAGAACGTACTCGTTTGTAAACGAGTCAGATAACCCCCGTAGAACGTACTCGTTTGTAAACGAGTCGATTTAGAAAAGCTGCCGTTAAACGAGTTCGTTTCTAAATACCGTCAAACGTGCTCGATGTATTTTTTCAAACGAGGTCGTTGTTCTTAAGCGTACACGTTTAGTGGAATCGAGCACGTTCGGTACCGTAAAACGAGCTCGTTGTTTCTGTACCGTAGATAGAACTCGTTTGAGCCACAAACGAGCTCGTTTAACGTTCAATCGAGCACGATAAGGGTCCGAGTATTTTTGACCCCAAAGTTCCTTCATAAATGTTGAAACATGTCTCTTGCATCGTGCATGTTCATTATCTTATAACGAGCTCGTTTGAATGACGCCGTAGAACGTACTCGTTTGTAAACGAGTCAGATAACCCCCGCAGAACGTACTCGTTTTTAAACGAGCGATTTAGAAAAGCTGCCGTTAAATGAGTTCGTTTCTAAATACCGTCAAACGTGCTCGATGTATTTTTTCAAACGAGGTCGTTGTTCTTAAGTGTACACGTTTAGTAGAATCGAGCACGTTCAGTACCGTAAAACGAGCTCGTTGTTTCTGTACCCGTAGATAGATCTCGTTTGAGCCACAAACGAGCTCGTTTAACGTTCAATCGAGCACGATAAGGGTCCGAGTATTTTTGACCCTGAAATTCTTTCATAGGTTGTTTTGCAATAATTTTATACTGGGTGAGCAGGTTTCTTTGCAAGAATTTTTGTTCTCCACCGGCCATGTCATGTAATAAATTTTGCACTATCCCTAAGAAGGCGTGAAAATCACAAAAAATACTTAGATCTTTTGGCTGTCAAGCAAATATTGATTCATTTCAATCCATCCAGTTTTTTCATGCTATGCATTTATAAAAGTGGGAACTTTTTTCTGGTTCACCCAGTACATAGTTTTCTTGATTTTATAGGTCTTTAAAGAATTTGTTCTTGATCTTATGTTTAAAACTGTTAACGTTCTTGGCAGATTTTAGGTCAGAGTGTAGACTGTTCCAGATTTTAGGTCCTAGGAAGGAGAGACCACTTTGCTCTGTGTTACTCTTTCGACAAGGTTGATTCAAATTGCTTTTAGATCTTCGTGTGATCCGGCTCTGGCCAAATGGTAAGAATATCTCCGACTTATACGATGGGGCTCAGTTATCAATAATTTGAAAATGTTTGTAGCAATACATTGTTCAAATCTCTCTTTAGTGGGGGGCAGCCAATTTGTATCTTTAGATTAACTTTAATTCGCGGGGGGGGGGGGGGGGGTACTTGACTTAAATTCGTACGGGGGTTTGCCCACAAAAAAAAATTTTTCAACCCTGCTCCAAAATTTTTCGCTCAAAATGATAACCTGTTCTAGAAAAAATTGGTGAAAAGTATACTCAAAAACATGAAATTTGACCGAAAAACGACCCGATCTAGCAGAATATTCCCCTTTGACATGTTTTGACAACCTGCTCTAAAAAAATTCCTCATTTTGATACCCTGTGCTAGAAAAAATTGGTGAAAACGATACCCTTAACCCTATTCGTACTGGGGGGGGCGTTTTTCGCCCCCCCTACCAGTTTTTGCTGCATTACGCTAAAACGACAAGAGATATAACCACCAGTTTTGGTGACTTTTACTCAAATTTCATAGGCAATTAAATTCTTAACATTTCATTGTTCTACCTCTGATCATGTGACCACAGTAATACCATATTTGGAGAGTAGTCAACAAAAAAAAGCTTAAAATGTCCGTAGTTTTCGTGTCGTTTGCTTGATCGATCTCAAACATGCACCATTCGATTGCATTTGATGAGTACTTTCATTTGATATATAAATTATTCATATTTGCTGATGTCAGCAAAATTTAATATCTATGACGTCATTCACATTTATGACGTCATTTACCTAATAAAGAAGTGTCAAATATGAATTTTTTTAGTCTAATTTGCTTCATCTTATTAATTTAATTCATTTTGAGTCTATATTTACCAGATAAAAGGGCAGGACTGGCAAAAACCTACGATGAAAGTAAATGCATGCAACAAAAGGATAATTTAAGGCTAATTGTGCTAAAAATAGAAACTAAAAATTTTTGCAAAGTATGTACTTTTGAACTATGACATGTTTCCTATTATTTAAAACAAATTTGGAGAAAATCGGTTGAGTGGTTGATTAAATAGAATTTTTCTGGTTAAGAAGGTATTAATTTGCCAATTTTCGTCAGTTTTTCGGTTGCCTAGCAACGAATCACGTGACTTATTAATTGCCATTGTTATATTTGAATAGCCAATTGTCTAAAGAACAATAGGGGTAAGTCTCATTGTTATATCTTTTGTAGTTTTGGAGAAAAAGAGGGGGGGCGAAAAACGCCCCCCCCCAGTACAAAATACCTAAAAAATCGCCCAGTACAGATAGGGTTAAAAATGGCACATCCCCGTCAGACAAATATACGAAGTAACCCCCCCCCCCCGGGCTTTAATTAATGGAAACCAAGCACTGCATGCATAGTCAAAGTGGGGCTGGATTGGTGCATTTGCTAGTAACCTACGAAGAGAGAAGTCAAGCAAATGTTGCTTTCTATAGCAGACCCTCAGCCTGCCTTTGATTTTACCCAGAGTCCTGGTGACTATTAGTTCGCCAGACAGGTTTTCATCAAGAATACAACCTAAATACGTCACTGAGGTGTGTTGTTTAATTGTGATGTCAACTCTTCTGATGTCCAGTATCTTATTGCCGGTTGTTCGTTTATTTGTCCTTCCAAAGTGAATGCTTAGTTTTTTATCAACAAACCAATCACAAAGGGAATTAAGATTTTGATTCAGTTGCTTTTCTATTTCATTGACGTTATTGTCACTGAATACAAGACAGGAGTCATCTGCATATTCATATGTAGACATGTACAAAATAGAATGATAATATGCACACAATTATGTATATATTCGATTTAGATTAGTTATTTCATTGTATGTAATAGTGTAATAGCTATAGAAAACATCGAATTAAAATAAGTTGAAACAAACATCTGCATGAAATTTCTCGGAGAATTTTGCGCGCTTCATGCAGCCTCGTTTGGAAAATTGCTTGGCTGCACACATTCACATAATGAGAACACCACACTTCTATGGAACGCCATTTGCACAAAAATGACATAATATAGGATTATGTCACATAAACCTATATTATGTGCACATAAACTAGGATTATGTACATAAACTATGATTATGTCGACATAATATGGGTTTATGTAACATAATCCTAGTTTATGTGCACATAATATGGGTTATCGGGACATAAACCTATATTATGTAGTGATAACCTATAATATGTGCACATAATATAGGTTTATGTACATAATCCTAGTTTATGTGCACATAATATAGGTTTATGTACATAATCCTAGTTTATGTCGACATAATAAGGGTTCCAGCATATAATGATAGTTATGTGACTTTGTTTTGGTACAATACATCTATCACTCCCTGGCGGCCAGCACTATTCAACTGAGGAGAGAATAGGAAAGTTGCCGTGTGATTCATTATGGGTCCCAAATGGTCTATCACAGGAACTAAATAACAATTGATCGAGACACCTTTTTGCCAACTTGAGATAAAAGTGCATTATTTTGATTGTTCAAATAATTCTTTCGCCTGTGAACATTGAGCTTCTTGAAAGTTCAACGTACAATGCAGTAGGACCTGTGATAGACCATTTGGGACCCATAATGAATCACACGGCAACTTTCCTATTCTCTCCTCAGTTGAATAGTGCTGGCCGCCAGGGAATGACAGATGTATTGTTCCAAAACAAAGTCACAACTTTAACTATCATTATGTGCTCGAACCCTTATTATGTCGATATAAACTATGATTATGTACATAAACCTATATTATGTGCACATTAACTAGGATTATGTAAATAAACCTATATTATGTGCACATAATGTAGGTTATCACTACATAATATAGGTTTATGTCCCGATAACCCATATTATGTGCACATAAACTAGGATTATGTTACATAAACCTATATTATGTCGACATAATCATAGTTTATGTAACATAATCCTAGTTTATGTGCACATAATATAGGTTTATGTAGCATAATCCTATATTATGTCATTTTTGTGCAAATGGCGTTCCATACACTTCGTGGTATTGACGACAGTTTTGTTTGGATCTCACCACATATGAGGTGTGTTGTTAAACTATAAATAAGAAGGGTTATAAATAAATATGAATAAGTATAAATAAATAAGACATACTATAAATAAGAAGGGCCTCCCGAAGAAAATAATTTCTTGACTTTTATTCAGACTCTTGTTGATTTCTTTCATCACGTATTTTCTATTGTTGGTACTGGCTGTTTTGAAGGTGTACTTGGTACCTGGCTCTATGGTTCCGGGTACCGACCACATTGGTACTGGGTACTGGGCCTTCTGGTACCTGGTACTGCCCCCCTTTGGTACCGTGGTACGTTTTACCTGTCACCATCCTCTATGTTTTAGCTGCCAAAATTAAATGCAGATTAGAATGAAATTCTAATCGAAGTTAAAGCAACGAACATGCTGTTTATTGTTTATTACGCCTCTAGCGATTTGCAACACCATAGATTTTGACTCTCTAATCAAATCAAATCAAATCAAATCAAATCAAATCAAATCAAATCAAATCAAATCAAATCAAATCAAATCAAATCAAATCAAATCAAATCAAATCAAATCAAATCAAATCAAATCAAATCAAATCAAATCAAATCATAATCATTATTTAAAGTTGGTGTGACAATAGTTGTAGGAAAACTAATTAATACCAACTATTTACAATATAATTTACAAAGATTTATAAGAATTAGTATTTACAAGCTACATAATATAATGGACAGGCTACTTACAAATTTTACAATTACACTGTTCACCCGTCCAGGTTTTGATCTTTCTTTTAAAGCTTGCAACTGATGGTAGCTCCTTTATCTCATCTTTTAGATTATTCCACAATAAGCTTAAGCTTCCTTTTAGAGAGCGCGTGGCCGAGTGGATAAGGCGACTGACTCGTAAACCAAAGGTCAGAACGGCCGAGGTTCGAATCCCGCGCTGGACAGTTTGGTTGCTGTCCGTAACTCTAGCCCGGGTCAACCAGAGCCATGTGAGGGAAATCTGGTAGCTGCGGCGGTTGATGGTAAAACATCCGTGGCCCCTGCTGGAAATAAGTCTCTCTCAGACTTTCGCAGGCTAGCCACGTTAAATATGATACCTACCTACCTACCTACCTACCTCGGAATGAGAGCGACTCAGTGCCAAATTTTATTGTCCTTGTACTCGGTAATTTACACAGATGCTTAGTTCTGAGATCGTATTGAATCTCTTTCTAGAGATGGCATGTGTTTTATTATCTACGTGCTCATTGATAGTCATGCATGTGGCATGGTTTCTTCTTGCAGTATAAAACAGGGCCTCTTTTAAGGAATCATAACTAGGGGGGCAAATTTCAAAAAGGGGACCTCAATTTTGCCGCAAGAAATATTTCTTTTTGTAAACTCCTTAGAATGTGCAAGAGGTGCCCCCATTAGCTCTCCCCAGAAAATTTTCTAAATCAAGGTTGTTAGAATCGCTCTGGTAGCTATTTTCACCTAGAACCAATCATTAGATCATCAAACTAGCCAGTCATTACGCACAAGAATATATATAGTTACATATAGGCCAGAGAGGCATTTCTTCAATAGAAACATAGACCGGTGGGTGAGCTATAAAAAATTCTCACATTTGAAAATTCATAGCACCAAGAGTACTTGATGGTTTGGAAAGGAACACGTCTTGCTTGATAGCCGAGAAATTGAAGCATTTTTGTAATTTTCTTCTGTTTTTATGAGCACTGGAAATATAGGTAAATTTGACTTTGCGAAATTTCTTGGTTGCAAAATGCCCGAAAATGAGCCAGAAATACTTGATCAAATCATAAAGAAATTTCTCGCACAGAACAATAAAGAAAATACAATCTTTCACAGATGAGAGATATCATCTGCACATTTATTGCCAGGGATTTGAAAATCTTCATTAATTCCTGACATTTTAGGCTCTTTTTCATGCATTTTGCAACAAAATAACATTTATCAAAGTCAAATGTATCTATATTTTCAGTGCTCATAATAACGTTAGAAAAATCATTAAAATAGTATGATCTTCCAGCTCTAACAAGAATTTGAATAATTCTTATCTAGGCGCCATGAATTTTTGAATGCGGAAAATCTTTTCTAAGATGATCCGGTACGTTATTTCAATGGTTCAGTTGGCGTAATTAACTATTACTGCTTATAAGAAAATGTATCGAAGAATCACTTTCTCTGCATCCTTTTGATTTTTAACATAAAATGACAAAGTGAGAAATTATCGAGGGACCCTGTTTGATCACTGGCTCGGTGTAGAGACCCAAATTTTGAGACATATTTAAAAACTGAGCTATTTTTTATGGGCCCCTATGGCCACAGGCCCCAGATTTAGATTCCACTAAACCCCTCTCCTCGGTTCTGCTTGTGATGAGTTATCCACACGGCGAAGAATTCTTTAATCTTACGACATTTCGCTGCATCATTTGATATTTGCCACTCTCTTTAGAGCCTCATCTTTTCGGCATTAGGAATTTTTTTGCAAAAATAACCGCGAAAACCATAGATCTCGATTTGGCCATTTGGATAACATATGTTATATTGTCATAGCAGCGGCCTCCTGTCTGAATAAAATGGAGCAAAGAGAGGCTTGTCCAATAATACATACAGAAACAGTAGCATATCTATTGCTTTTGGATTACACTTTTCGCTTTCACAATGAAAAGTTCAAATGGCCAAAAACAGCAAAAAGAAAAAAGGGACCATCCACTGGGGGGGGGGGCAAAACATTGTAAAAAACTGTAACTGGGGGGCAAGCATGAGGACTGGGGGGGCTTTTGCCCCCTAGTTTGTATGTTAAAAGAGGCCCTGGTATAAAAATGAGTTTTATTTGAGAATCTAGTAAATTTTGCACACTCTTGCGGAGTGGTTGCAAATTAAATCTCCCACCCACCCACCTCTTTCACATTTTCATGTTGGATCTTCTTTCTTTTGCAGATGCATCTGGAAGTTTTGTCCAACATGGACGAGGGGACTAGTTTTGCGGGGGAAAATGAAGGTTTTCCGTCCAACCCTACCTTCGGGAGGGTTATTTGTTTTTCGGGAGATGGGCTAGTTCCCTCTAAGCCCAACTTGCCCTAATGATGTGAAAATGCAGCCTTGTGTTTGTCCGATGCTTATGAGGAAATATTCACGATAAGCAGGGGCGCAAATGCAAATTTTTTTGAGGGGGGTGTGTGCTCAAAGGACCGAGTTTCTTCCACGCGGGACCGATTTTTGCGAAATAAATGTTGTTGCAAATGTATGAAAAATAAAGTTTTCCTATCTGCCACAATTTACCGAAAATACAACTATAACAGACAGTGTTTTCCCAACGATTGAAACAGAATTAAACAAACAGTTTTCGACATCAATTTGTCTCTGGCTAGCATCTTAGCCATCTTCCCTTAATGATCCAGTCAAAGCTTCACAGAATAGCCATGTTTTTAGGCATGCACGCTTGCTCATATGGAATCAATAAGTGGCGTGGCCAGGGTAAATTAAGAGGGAGGCAGTGAAATGCATGGGCCTAGGGGCCAGGAAATTTTTGGGGCCGCACCCTTTACTTTGGCGTAGAATGCATCTCCCAATATCATGCTTGCCATTAGCAGCGGGGAAACCTTGATAGTTTTGTGACAGTTATCCTGTGAGTTATCCTATAAATCAGAGCACGAAGGAAATTTTTGAAGAAAAATTCTTTACATTGGCTTAGAATGCATCTCCCAATGTCATGCTTACCATTAGCAACAAGGGAACTTTGATAGTTTTGTGACAGTTATCCCATAGATTGGAGCACGAAGAAAATTTTTGAAGAAACATCCTCTACTTTGGCTCAGAAGGCATCCCTTACCCGACTTAACCCAGCCATTCTCTGACAGTTAACACAGAAATCTTTGCATTTCGAGCATCGACGTCCTGAAAAATTCAGGTTCAAGTTCAGAGCCAGATCGGGACCGATTTTATCGCGATTGGGACCGAGTTTTGAAATTATTGGGGGGGTGTCACACCCCCCCCACACCCCCCCTCATTTGCGCCCCTGACGATAAGGTTGAAATATATCTGAAGGGCAGCCAAGCCCCAGCAGCGTTGTGTCTTTTCATGGGGAGTGTACTAGCGTATGACGTCAGAACAAGCTGGGAACGAGGTTGGGCTGAAATGAAATTACTGCATGAAAATGGCTACCATGGAAGATCCACGTTTTGAAGATGCTGACGAAGATATGCCAATGAGTGCCGAAATAAAGCCACCGTCGGATTCCAGACGACAATCTAAGCAAAAAATGAATGTCGAGGAATGCCATGTAACACGGAATGAGGTAAGGTAATAATAATGTAGCTTCGCACACAATTTTTCATGCATAGAAGTTGCATAGAATTCTCCCATTAATAGCCACAGGTAAAAAAGACCCTAAATCCAGCATGCAATCCTACATGATTTTTCACAGGATTGCACTTGTGATTCTGAATCGCGTTCAATCTGACCCCTTAATCGCATGCGATTGTCACATGTGAAATCCCAATTGAAGCAGCACTAGAATTCTCTGACGGTACAATCGCATGTGATTTTTATTCTTTTGAAATTGTCTCTTGATTTTGAAGACTGGAAATTCGAACATTCTTTTTACTTGGGTGGAATCGTATGGGAACAGACCCATAAAGAAATCAAAGCGTACGATTTTGAAAACTATAATCACACAATGATCCTTTGTGATTATATTGCTTGCATAATCACAACCTATGATTTTGGATTTATCATTTGTTTTCATCCTTTGTGATTTGGTGTGCTGTATAATCACAACCCATGATTTATGCACTTGCTCACTCTCACATGATACTGAACCATGTGATAATCCAATGTGATTTTGTTCATAATTTGATACATTCCATAGTACGGTGGTCTCAGCATGGGTAGGAAGTGAGGTAAAGGGATAACTTTGCCTTTTCAGGCAAAGAAATGCTCTAACTGCAATGAGCCTTAAGCTGTCAACAGCGCTAGCGTCAACAGCAAGCCCCTACAAGAGAGATACACGGGACCAGAGCGGATATTAGCTTTTTACCTCAATTGCTACCACTCTTGTCCTACTCTCTTGTGTAATTCTTCCCATGCCAAGATCACAATACATACAAATATGCACCAAGCAGATTCAAAAATAGTCTACTTTGTTAAAAAAAATTTAATCTTTGTGGGTAACTCAATATGCACAGATGTTTGCATGTTCACTGAACTGCGGAAAGAAAGACAAAGAGTCAATGATAACTGCAGATATATTTTCTTTCACTTTTGCCATCAACTTCATTTGAAAACAAAATACTATGCTATGTTTAATTCTGCTTATAAAACTGTCTTGGCCTTTCAATGTGTATGAATTCTACTGAAAATATAGATAGTTTTGAAAGGGACCTCTTTGTTATTATGGGGAGTTACAGTGTGTATGAAACTGCTTGAGCTGAAGCTCTTGAGACTGATTCTTATGCTTTTGACACTTCATAAATTAGAATATCAAAGCAAAGAAAGAGATTGGTATTGCCATTTATCCTGTTGCTCCACTTCTAACACAATTTATTCACTGATACAGGACCAATTTCCTTACAATAAATACCATTTCAAAACCCTTGCAAAGTCTGCAGGATAACATTGGAAAGTGGAAGAGAAGAACTGACTTATGTGAATAAGCTTTTTGCCTGGCCCAAGACTGATATTTACTGGCAAACTTTTGGAAATTCAATTGATGCCTCTTGGCTATTCTACAAATAAGAGTCTGGATCAAGGAATACTTTTTTATACACTTTACATGAAATGTTTGACTGAGTGGAATTCCAGCTTTAGTCACTGTTGTAAATATTCAAAATTATTCAGCTTTCTACAAAATGTATAAAAGATATTGCTTGATCCAGGCGCTTTGGAATATCCAAATGTCTATAACATTGTAGAAAACACTATTTAACAATATGTTTATATATTTACAAATAAGTTGTCCCAAAATAAACGTCACATTTTGACCACCAACTGCAAAGAAAGTACTTTGCTTCCAAACCATAGTGATGTCTGATGCAGTATATACTTCATGTAAACTCTATATTTTCATCCAACCATCTACAAGAGATTAGAGAAAAAATATTTGTCATTGAAAACAAAGAGGGTACCAAGGCCCACCAATGGCAGGGAAAACCTGATTTGAATTTTTGAACCCCAGCCATGGTCTTATATGACATTGAAAATGTAAAGGTATCCTGATCCATTGATGTAGCTCCCTAATATTTTTGATGACCTCTGTGCAAATGGATCAAAATCAGTCTGTTTGATACAATCCAGGGGATACAATTTATACAATAGATGTTGATGGTACAGGCGTACGTGCCACCAATATGGGTGGGTTTTTGGTTTGGATGCGAAATTCTTTTTAAATAAGTGTCATTTTTCAACAGATTTCTATAAAAATGGGTTGGTTTGGCTTAAATTGGCAAAAATCAGTTTACCAAAATTCATGACAAGAGTGGGAACAAAGGAATATTTTGGCAACATAAATGGGTAGCTTTCTGAGAACCAGGCAGTAGAAACCTGCCCATCAACAAGTTATGTAGCCCCCACGGGATCCAATATTTGATAAACCACATTTGATGGTTCCAAATCACTGTATCAAAAGCCCTTTGTGGCAGTGGAATAATAGAGCATTGTGGGGCCCAGGGCTCAAAAAAAATTTCCCCTACTGGTAGCAAGGTAAGTAGGCACCTTGGTTTCTTCTTACATGCTTTCTTCTTCTCTCCCAATATACTGCCTGACACTAGCCCCATTTCCTCACTCTCCTAGTTTCTTTTCCTTCCCTTTCCATCCCTTCCTTCATTGTTTTCTCCTCTTTCCCCTTGCTTTCCGTTTCTTTTTCCTTTTTCCCCTCTTCCTTCCTGGGAAATTGGAGCATTTCAGCTACCATCCCGGCCAGACTGATAAGTTTGCAAAGTGCGCACGGAAGATGCGCGCCTGGCTATTGTTTTAAGAAGAATGGTTCTATTGTTGTTCCTTTGTTAGACATGAAATTGCATGCGGAAGATCTTTCGCACACACGACAAAGATAGCAGTCTGGCATCCTGGTAGCACCGCTACCATGCTAGTTTGTTTTTGAGCGCTGATGGGGCCCTTAGCGCAAAAAGTGTTTGGGGGCCCCATACTTAAAGGCATCAAGTCCATATAAATAGCTGAGTGTTAACACTATCCTAAATTTTGCTGACAAAATGGTGATGGCCCTTCTTATCCTACAATCATGCTAAAGTGATTAGCAGTGGAGACCAAGACTTCTTGATCATTGCATTATCCTCAGGAATTCCTTTGGTTTAATTCCAAGAGCGATTTAAAATCACACCTTTTGTTTTTGATTGAAAAGAGGTTGATAATGGTCATGAGCGTGCTATTAATGCAAACTCAATGTTTTAATTATATTTGAGTCAAATTTTAGAACCCAATTTTAGAACATCTTTCTTTGTTTTGTTTTTATGAAATCACAATAAAATGACTACATGACTTTTTTGTCAAGTCATCTTATAAATTTGTGTGTGTTTTATTGAGGAAAAGTTACATCTAAAAATAAATTTTATCACAAAAATCCTTGGAGGCACCTGCAAAGGACCATATTTTTCGTACCCCCTACTAGTTCCATGCCTAGAAAAAAGTTTAAGCACCTCACATAATAGTTTGATGCTTTTGTTCACAAAGCCCAGCAGGCAGGGCCAGAGATTCTTATTTTACTGACTTTACTTGACCTGACCAATAAATAATTTGTCCCATCTGTGTTGAACAGTTCAATCTGCTCCCCAAAAACCCGTTAAAAAGATAGGCTCTGATCTGATGAAGCGAAGATTTGCGATACAAGATTTACAGTTTTCAAGTCGAGAACACGCCCACTAATTTAGGCCCAAATTTAGTAGAGACGTTTGATTTGTTCAAACAGGTTTGCAAACTTACCCATCATCAGGATGTGTATATGTTCTTTGTCCTAAATATCTTGCCAACCTTCTCTGACACATCCTTGATCCTTTGAGACGTTGAGTGTTGTCACCAAAGCCGTCTTTTGCTTTGCAGAGCGTCCCAATCCAGCTCAGCTCAACTTCCTTCTTCATGTGTTCAAATATTCAAAATTGCAACCGCCAAAGTTTGGCTGCGCACGTGCGCAATACGCAGCACCTCCGCAGCAAACTCTGTGTGAGGCATTTCGCAGCGGCATCCTGTTTCTTGTCCAAAACCACCATCGCGAAAACATTTCCCGACGGCATAAGCGTACGAGGCGGGGGGGGGGGGGCCGGGGGGGCGGCAGCCCCCCGAATCTTGGAAAAATTTTCAAAAATCAGCCCCAATCGGGCAAAAATCTGCCCTCAGTTGGGCAAATATGTTGGTAAACAATGGACTTTGTGTCGGGCCGCCCCCCTAGATTCACCTTACGCTTATGCCCGACGGTAAAAAAGAGTAAAAAAGTTTCTTCCGAAGCTCGCTGTCTGGATTGAAAAAACCCTTACCGTAAAGCTCTATTGAGCCTGCCTTGAGTGTATTTTTAATGAACATGAAGGCTTTCTGCATCTTCTTGTATTTGAAATAAGGAGGCTTTATAGAAAGGGGGAACTAAAATAGAGCTTTTAGTGAAAAAGGTATACATTTTTAACAATTTTGCTCATTTCATACAAACCATGTACAAACCGATCCTTTTTTAATGGAAAATCCGGAAAATCTTCTAAAAATAACCCTTGGAAAAAGAATTTTGGACCCAAAACACCTCTATGGATGGCACCCATTATACACTCAACCCCCTGGGTTTTTATTCCTTTCTAAAAGTGTGCACATAGGCGTAGGAGACAGGGGGCTGGGGGGCTGCAGCCCCCCAACGTCGAAAATGTTTGCAAAAATCAGCCATAATCGGGCAGAAATCCGCGTTAAGTCAGGCAAAATTTTCTTAAACAATGGATTTTTATTGGGCAGCCCCCCAAATTTCATTTCCCCCTACGCCGATGGTTATCATAAACCACCAGATTGAACGATCTGATAAATAAGATTGAAATCATACGGGATTTTAACATGTTGATGATCGAGTTTGTGATTATATTCCTTCCTGAAAGCGCATGCGATTTTAATGTCCTCACAATAACACAACGATTTCCAGACCTTACAAATCGGATTGGAATCGTTTAGGATTTTAACATGTTGCTGATCAGAGTTGTGATTGCATTCCTTTCTAAAGCACACGTGATTTTGATGTTCTCATAATCCAAGACAGATTTATTGACCTTTAAAATCAGATTGGAATCGTTTGTGATTTTCAAAGTTTTGGATCAGACATGTGATCTTTATCCTAGAATCGCACATGATTTTGTTGGTATTTGAATTGTAGAACAATTGTGCACAGCTTGTACATACCGACAATCGGACGCCTATACATACGATTGAAGAATCACAAATCTTATTTGCTGCTGTTAAAAATCATAGAAGGATCGTAATGGGATTTTGTACAGCTGAAATACGATTTGTGATTCTCAATAGTAAAATCACTATGGTGCGATTATAAGGTATGTCCAATACCATGGGTCTTGTAAAATCATGTACGATTTCACACCTGATTTCGAATTTCTGTAAAATCCAAATGTGGGTTTTGGGCTCATTTCTACCTGTGAGCCGGCTGGCTAGCAAGAGAAATTACATTTCAGGGGACTGACGACGACCAGTAATAGAATTGCAATTGCGCGGAAAATCTTCGCTGACATCTGTTTTATCATGATTTGACCTTCACTGAAGTTCCAGTTCATTTGCATTGAAACCCGACGAGATGGTTTGTGCATATTTCTACACAGGTAAAAAGCACCCTAAATCCAGCATGCAATCCTACATGATTTTTCACAGGATTGCACTTGTGATTCTGAATCGCGTTCAATCTGACCCCTTAATCGCATGTGATTGTCACATGTGAAATCCCAATTGAAGCAGCACTAGAATTCTCTGACGGTACAATCGCATGTGATTTTTATTCTTTTGAAATTGTTTCTTGATTTTGCAGACTGTACTTGGGTGGAATCGTATGGGAACAGACCCATAAAGAAATCAAAGCGTATGATTTTGAAAACTATAATCACACAATGATCCTTTGTGATTATATTGCTTGCATAATCACAACCTATGATTTTGGATTTATCATTTGTTTTCATCCTTTGTGATTTGGTGTGCTGTATAATCACAACCCATGATTTATGCACTTGCTCACTCTCACATGATACTGAACCATGTGATAATCCAATGTGATTTTGTTCATAATTTGATACATTCCATAGTACGGTGGTCTCAGCATGGGTAGGAAGTGAGGTAAAGGGATAACTTTGCCCTTTCAGGCAAAGAAATGCTCTAACTACAATGAGCCTTAACCCTAAGCATGCTGAATTGTTTGCAGGTGATTGTACTGCGAGGCTGGATACTTCCCGCAAGATCTCGAATGTCTCAATCAAAATTTCAAACTCTTTTTTCACCAGGAAGAAGTTCTTTAATTCGAAATTAAAGTGTATGAAAACTGTTCAGAAATAATTGAAGTTTTCTTTTCTTGCCTCTATTTCACTGTAAAACATTTAATTTACCTTATTTAGCAGTAGAATGAGTGCTGAGTAGTTTGCGTTTTGTTTACGTCGGAGCTTTGGGCGATTGCCGACTTAGGCCATATTTAAGATAGGGGAAATTTGCATTGCACATGCGCAAAAATTTCACAGGGGTATGAGGTAAAATTCGAAGGGAATGGAAAATGGAAAAAAAGCTTGGAGCGCCAGTGTTGACATTTGGTTTTGAGCTTGGACAGGAAGACAAATCTCTCGTAAATGGTGTTAAAGTCAAGCAGGACTTGCAAAGGTTAGTCTACCAAGCATACTTATATCCATAAAAATCATTAATTATCATTCTCAGATGATTTAATCATTCAGTTCAGGCCTAGTTTATTAGGCCCTACTACTACTACTACTTTGGCATTGGAGTGGACCTCCTTCCTACTTTGTTAGCCGACAAGACAAGTAGTTGTAGTAGTAGTAGTAGTAGTAATTTATTTTAAGTAGGCTGATAATTCTAGCTATTTAAAGCTAATTTAGGCAAGAAGCAGGCTAAATGTGATTCTTCGATCAGGCCTATAAAAAACTACAGTAAGTGCGTGGAATACACCCTGTGTCTTTTTAAGCAAGATCTCAACAATCTCAAAAACAAATGGCAGTCGTTTTTAATTTTAGGGCGATTTTGTTTTGGCTACAAAACCGAAATATTGATGGTCCCTCTATCATTACTCGCAAAGCACACAGGAGATGCCACACCAACAAATGAAATACACATATTTTTCTTTTGAGAAACTAAGGTAGGTGTCCGGGGCTGGTAGGCAGTCAATTTTTGGGCCATTTTGTTGCCAAAAGTTTCTTACATGTTTCTTATTCTTTAATGCTGGAAGTGTTGAGTTAACTTTGTTTCGTCTGAAGGGTTCCCAAAGTACTTAGTAAGATCTAAAAACAACTAAGTAACGTAATTCGCACTCAAAATAATGTCCAAACAGTTGCTATAACTGGACAGTGTCACAACATTTTTGAGTGTGATGGGAATTTTCGAAAAATTGAGCCTACAATAAGCAGTTTCTTATAAAATAAATAGGTGTATGATATTGAAGAACATTCCCAGAGAAACAGCTGAGAAACTTTCAGTACTGATAAATCTGATAAATTAAAAAAAATTCAACAGTTCCTACTTTCTTATTTTCTTGTTAATTCTTAGCCATTTGTAATTTTTATGAGTTTCTTTTTCAATTTTCCAGAAGCAGATTTGATTATTCTGAGAAGACATTGATGAGCATTGATGGTCAATAATATGCAAACGTTGACCCACTTCTCCTCTTACTGCACAAGATTAACAATTAACAATTGATTTTGTAGACATTCTAGTAGCTCGTAGATACAGTGAAGTCATGAAACATGCAAAAAATGCATTTTCAAGCAGTTGTCTGCTTGTGCAAGAGGTCTCTTTTGTTGGGAATACAAATCATCAAAGTTCAAAGCAACAGTTATCTCCCAAAAAGAAAACCTGTGATCATGCGCAGAAAGCATGTTTGGTTTTGTGGAAAGAATGTGGGCAGATAATCCAGCCACAATCCAAACAAGAATTAGCAAAGAAACAAAGCGATTCTCGCGCATGGTAATAAGTTTCCCAGCTGTTGATCTGCTTTGAACTTTACCAGCATAACAAAAGACTTGGGCAATAGGGGCAGTTCTTGGTATCCTCAACAACCTTCTACAATGATGTCAGCAAAGAAAAACTCCATGGGGGATATATAAGATGTTGAGGGTATGGCCATATTCTACCCATACGGGTGGGATTTGGACCCAAGAATTTCAAAACACGAGTCCCTTTTTTGGCAGATTTTTCTTAAAGATGGGTGGTAGCAATAGCACTACTAAGAAGTATATACATATATTAGTGTGATTCATTCTTATGCCAGTTTACATATCAATAAGATTTCTAGTGTTGTTCACATACTGTAGCTCAATCTTCAGTTTTAATGAATATATGAATATATTACATGTCAAGATGTATGATTTCCTAGCATTTCCGCCTGTCTGTGGCACTGGCGTTGTACCAGATGTGCCAAAATGATCTTCACTTTTTAATCAGCCAACCATGAGATAATTATAGATTTCAAAGACTGAGTTAAACTTAGAAAATAGTACTGGATTGTTTATTCTAGAGCATAAAGTTCATTTCAGCATACCTCCTGGTGGAAAGCCCCAGTACAGTAATGGATTACTGTAAATCATGTTTGGACGTGGCCAAATGTACTGGCCACCATAGACCAGGCTGTACTGGCGCTAGGTACCACTTTTCGGCGGAGAAATTGGGACTATGATTTTTGGATAGCTCTAAGCATTGGTTATAACGAAAATCGATGGTAAACAGGAAGTTTGTAATGATCTTGCGCAAAACGCGTCAATTACCGTTCGGTACTTAGGCCCAACGCGCGGCTTTTAAATTTTCAATCCTTTCTTAACAAGCGAATGCATGTGACGCATTTTATGCCATTTCTTGACTGTATAATCGTGTTTCGCATAAAATTAATGTTATTAATTCAGAAAATATCGAAATTTACCGAATCTACATGGTAATTTGACCATATGATGTCATTTTTATGTGACGTCATCACTGCAAACGAAATATTTCGCAACTGACGATCATGACGTTCTATTCTGGAAGACCTTGGGTGGAACGTCGTTTATTGATTACAAAGACGCCTATAAAGACGAACTAAATACTTCATTCCTGTGGACACCTGCAAATCCCGGATGGTTGCAAACAACGGACAGGCTGTTTCCTTTATTCATGCTAACATCTTCAGTATATTGTAGCACTGTATCAGGATCTTGATTAAAGTATTTGCAAGGGAAAAATTAGGTGGAACATCATGTTTCTGGCCACTTTTGTACTTGGATCTTATACAAACCCAGCGTTTCATTCATTTGGCGGTTCAACATAACTATTTTGAGATACGACTTCATTGCTAGAAGTTCTATTTGCCATTGTATTTTTGCACCAGAAAATGAACAAGGCTGACCATGGTTTGATTTCTATCTGTGACTGAAAAGTGCAAGTTCAAGAGTCATTTCGGGATACTACCTATCAGAAAGGAGAACAAATGATCAGCAGAGATGCCATGACATCAGGAGTGAGCAAGTGCTTTGCTGGCGACAGTTGAGTTATTTTGAAGTGGACGTTGAATCGTTCAGAGCAAGTGGAAAATACAAAAATACTTGCAGAGGTGAACAGGGCTGCCAGCACTTACAAACATCTGTGACTATCATATATCTAGCAGACAGAAAAATTCGTGAAACGTATCATCAAACGGTAGAGATATTCAAACAGGAGCATGTTAGCTAGCGTTTTTTTGTCTAAATCTTGAGAAAGAAAAGACTGTTGCTTTGAGTTCTGGCAGCATTGCTCTTGGAGACCATATTGCTGCCTGACTACTTTTTTAAGGAGATGTCTTGGCGAGGATGAGAGCCAAAAATTCCGTCAAGAATCCCTTGAGTCCAGTCAAGTCAAGTTTCGCAATCCGATCAAAATATCCTTGGAGTATTACCTACCTTTAGCAAAGACAGGGCAAGCTATAAACTTTGAGAGAGAACTTGAGTGCACTTTATGCCCAATTCCGTTCACTTGGCAAACCTGCACGATTCAAGAAGATTCATCTCAAAAGCAAGTTGATCCAAGTCATTCTCAAGAAAATGAAGAGCCCTGTGATACACAAAGGGGAAGTCAGTCCTAAAAGCCAATCGCGTCTGTGTCCTTTGTCAACATGTTGGCAAGTTTTGTTTGCGTAACACAAGCAACAGAAACATACAAAGATTCCATGTAAAAGTTTTTGAAGCAGCTGCTGTCTGGATATAGTCGAGCTGACATTGTCGCAACTACAGTCTCCCTAACATCAGCCGAAAGAAACTCAAGTTGAATTCAGCAAAGTGGTTATTTCATCAAACAAGTCAAAGGTTTCCTCGGAATTTCCGTGACTTTTCAACTTGTGATGACAGCGAACGGCAATTGATGTTTCGTATGAGGGTTACCATCGTTGCAACCAGGCATTTAATTTGCCACACTGCTAGAAGATCTGCTCCTCAAAGGTAACGACTGCTGCAAAGTGACACTTGCCCTGTGCGAAATTAAAGCGGAGCTAGCTAGTAAACAGGAAGAGGCTGGTCCAAAGCTTCTACTGCACTGCTACCACGTGTTGAGCGTCCATCCTCTCAAGAACGTTATTATAAGATGGTATAACAAAGATAATACAGATATCGTTGTCATGAAGCTAAAGACGTTGCTTGACCAGCAAGACAGAGTTTATCTCGACAATGGAATAGAATGCACCACAAATTATGCACCACAAATTACTTTAGCTTATTAATATCGACCTTTCTGATCCTTTGAAGAAATGCATGTTAGGTTTGAACACTTTTACAGGTAGTGACTATATATGGTACATAGGAAAAGCAGCTTGCTAGAAAATTGCAGCAAATAATCCAAATTTTTAACAAACTAACTTATAGATCTAAATCACTTGGTTTATCTTGGGACTTAGCTGAAAGAATTAGCTGATATTCTTGAGGAATATGATTGGTTTCTATACGGCAGTAATATAAAATTTTCGAACGCAAACACAGCAATAAAAGGAGATCAATATATCACATTGCCAGTCAATTTTATCATTGCATTCAAAGAGCACGAATCCTGTCGCTAGAATTTTGAGTTTGTTGCAGAAACTAATTCTGGAAGTACCCGAATTCACTCTGTCTGTTTTGTCTGTTTGAAATGGAAAACTTGAAACTCATTCGACGAATGAGAGGTTTGAACAGTGTTCTTCTATATCAACTTTTCTGAGACGGACAAAGCAGTTGATGTGATTGACATGGGCAGTGACAACAAAGTTTAAGAATTATATTCATCCAAATGTAACCTGTATATGTAAATAGCCGAATAATTTTAGCCACGTTGTACATAGAAAGGGAACAACTGAGCTTCCGTGTTCTAAACTCATGTGATAATGAACTCAATATATAGCGTCATATCATAGTATAACAACTTTGCAAGATTTTTATTGAAACACTTTTGCGTCCTCAAACTCGAGAGAGAAAGTTCATCCCGTAGAAATAGAATATTTAGAACTACTCATCCAGCGCAAAGACTGACTAGGAATCTGCGAAAGCTATGATATGGAAACATGTTTAATTCAAGAAATAAGAAGCTCAAAGAATTAATAATGGTAGTATTGTGCTAAAATTCATCATGGAACGTCTTGTCTCCCAGATTGATCTTCCGTATCAATCTTTTCCATTGTCTGTTGTTTCCAATCGTGCGGCATTTCCAGGTGTCTGCAGGTACAGGGGATTCAACTCCATCCGTTTTTATAATCAATAAATGAGGTTCTCACAAACTCTTATAAGGGTGGGCATGCTGAGCATAAGTTACGAAATTTCATTTTGCAATGATGACGTCACATAAAAACGACGTCATATGCTCAAATTGCTCTATAGATTCGGTAAATTTCGATATTTTCTGAATTAATAACATTAATTTTATGCGAAAGACGATTATACAGTCAAGAAATGGCATAAAAGGTATGACATACTTGCGCTGTCTAAGAAAGGATTGAAAATATAAAAAACCGTGCGTTGGGCCTAAGTACCGAACGGTAATTGACGCGTTTCGCGCAAGATCATTATAAACTTCCCGTTTACCATCGATTTTCGTTATACCAATGCATAGAGCTATCAAAAAATCATAGTCCCAATTTCTCCGCCGAAAAGTGGTACCTAGCGCCAGTACTTCACTAAAATTCATGCAGAGGTGTGTGCCACCAGGATTTCCAATATGACCTAATTCCAGAATTTCCATTGGATATTGATACCCTATCCCAGAATATACGTCAGATATTGATACCCAATCCCAGAATTTTGAAGAAATAAAAAAAGCAATTCAACGTTAAAGGGGAATTCAATTTCAAGGCAAAAGAAAGGGTGTCCTCTCAGTCATGGTCGCATACAGAACAAATCAAATCTGTTCTGAATCAATGGAGACATGGTGCTGGGAAAAATTTTCCAGGTGTAATTGCATTCAACATCCATTACCAGAATGAATTCCTGACATTCAGAATCCCAGTTCATTGGTTATCTGTGATTGATTTTAATTCACCATGCTTATTGTGAAATCCTTGATCATACTGTATCGCCTTTTATGGTCAAGAGGAAGTAACAAAAATTGGAACATGAATAATGTTTGACCATGCCTTGACCTGACCATAGGTCAAATATAATTTTCAGACCAAAACATGATCAACACATTTGGTAATTTCATTTTCAAAACATACCATTTAACATACAGTAAGAACCCGCAAAATAGAAACCAGTTTTTTCAAAACAGCCTGTTTAGTTTCTTATTAAAAGGTCATTAACCTTGAAACAGGCTGAATGGTTTCTTGTCACATGGTTAAGAAACCTGCAATGATTTCAGCTCAATCTTTCATGAAAACCTAGAGCAAACATTAGCTGACAGTATGTTCTCGTTACCTAGCATTTTCTTTAAATTTACTCAACGATAGCAAACATGCCAAATTTATCATTATAGATAGAGATGCCTTTGCATGAAATAGCTAAAAATGTTGGGCACCTGAGTTTCACGAAGATTTTCAAATATGAATTTATTTAGGGTCCTTCTATAAGAAACCTTTCTAAAATCAGGCTGAGAAGTTTCTTATATGAGGGCACCATTTCTCAAAAAAATCAGCCTGAGGTTTCTTATAAAGTGGTTTCTATTTTGCGGGTTCTTACTGTATTTTCCTAGAGCATCAGGGAATTCTTTCCACTTTTGCAGAATTCTAAGAAAATTCTCATTTCAAATTCTTGTAACAAGAGAACCGCAATTTTGCCAAAGTACCCCTATATATCAGATGAAAGCTCAAAATTTCCTCTACAAGCCCATATGAAGGAAGTTGTGCGGCAAGCCTGATTTCTGAACTAAAATTTTAATTTTCAGTTAGTTCTCAAAGGGGTCTGGAAACAGGAAATTCTTGAAATTTTTGCAGAATTCTCCAAATATCAGCATTTTCAAATTCTTGTAACAAGAGAACCGCAATTTTTGCCAAAGTACCCCTATATATCAGATGAAAGCTCAGAATTTCCTCTACAAACCCATGTGAAGGAAGTTGTGCGGCAAGCCTGATTTCTGAACTAAAATTTTAATTTTCAGTTAGTTCTCAAAGGGGTCTGGAAACAGGAAATTCTTGACATTTTTGCAGAATTCTCCAAATATCAGCATTTTCAAATTCTTGTAACAAGAGAACCGCAATTTTGCCAAAGTACCCCTATATATCAGGTGAAAGCTCAGAATTTCCTCTACAAACCCATATGAAAGAAGTTGTGCGGCAAGCCTGATTTCTTAACTAAAATTTTAATTTTCAGTTAGTTCTCAAAGGGGTCTGGAAACAGGAAATTCTTGAAATTTTTGCAGAATTCTCCAAATATCAGCATTTTCAAATTCTTGTAACAAGAGAACCGCAATTTTGCCAAAGTACCCCTATATATCAGATGAAAGCTCAGAATTTCCTCTACAAACCCATGTGAAGGAAGTTGTGCGGCAAGCCTGATTTCTGAACTAAAATTTTAATTTTCAGTTAGTTCTCAAAGGGGTCTGGAAACAGGAAATTCTTGAAATTTTTGCAGAATTCTCCAAATATCAGCATTTTCAAATTCTTGTAACAAGAGAACCGCAATTTTGCCAAAGTACCCCTATATATCAGGTGAAAGCTCAGAATTTCCTCTACAAACCCATATGAAAGAAGTTGTGCGGCAAGCCTGATTTCTTAACTAAAATTTTAATTTTCAGTTAGTTCTCAAAGGGGTCTGGAAACAGGAAATTCTTGAAATTTTTGCAGAATTCTCCAAATATCAGCATTTTCAAATTCTTGTAACAAGAGAACCGCAATTTTGCCAAAGTACCCCTATATATCAGATGAAAGCTCAAAATTTCCTCTACAAACCCATGTGAAGGAAGTTGTGCGGCAAGCCTGATTTCTTAACTAAAATTTTAATTTTCAGTTAGTTCTCAAAGGGGTCTGGAAACAGGAAATTCTTGAAATTTTTGCAGAATTCTCCAAATATCAGCATTTTCAAATTCTTGTAACAAGAGAACCGCAATTTTGCCAAAGTACCCCTATATATCAGATGAAAGCTCAAAATTTCCTCTACAAGCCCATATGAAGGAAGTTGTGCGGCAAGCCTGATTTCTGAACTAAAATTTTAATTTTCAGTTAGTTCTCAAAGGGGTCTGGAAATAGGAAATTCTTGAAATTTTTGCAAAATTCTCCAAATATCAGCATTTTCAAATTCTTGTAACAAGAGAACCGCAATTTTGCCAAAGTACCCCTATATATCAGATGAAAGCTCAAAATTTCCTCTACAAACCCATATGAAGGAAGTTGTGCGGCAAGCCTAATTTCTGAAGTAAAATTTTAATTCTTCTCTATAATCAGCTACGTCACTACGGAATCCCATGAGAAGCGGGCGCATGCGCTACAAGTCATTGCGGACTTCGCTACGAGTCATCAAGACGTGTTTTTACAAGCTCAAATTTTCTGCGAAAATTGGTGAGTTTTTATTTTACCATTTCTTTCTAATGATTAGAATTGACTAGAGCATTATCGTTTGATTGCCGTTAGCAAACTTCTTTGAATAATGAGAGTTTATACATAATTCTCCAGAATATATGTCTGAGTCAGAGTATAAAAATATACATACTTGAGGATGGAACGGAGCGGCAGGAACCTCCATTAGAAAGCACGCCTTCCATTGCCCTCAGTTAACTCTTAACGAAACTCTATTAGACATAAATACCAGTATGGGTAACATGGCGGCTCCTCTACAACAACTGTCTTCGGATCCTTTGCCAAAGGGCCACCGGCCAGATGAACACGTTTCCACCGGAACGTATCCGTCCACCGGACGTATCCACCCCTTGTCCACCGGACTTTCTAATTTGCCCTTCGGGCTTGCTGTCTCATCGTCTACTGGACGTCTCGAACCCTTGTCCACCGGACTTTCTGATTTGCCCACCGGGCTTGCTGCCTCATCCTCTACTGGACGTCTCGAACCCTTGTCCACCGGACTTTCTGATTTGCCCACCGGGCTTGCTGCCTCATCGTCCATCGGACTAAACCCGAATAATATAAAGTGACAGTTATCAGACCCTGATGAATTTGAGCCACCAGAAAAACAATCTGTTACCGATGATAATAATGTTGATGAGGGCCTCAGTCTGTCAGTATTCATGCTGTTGATGATACTGATTCACTTGTTGGTGATGGCCATGATCTTTTGCTTAAATCTAGCACAAGATTATTTTAGACAAATATAAGCAATGAAAAGACTGGGCTACCAACTACTTCAGACCCAATCGGAGTTGAATTTCTTGATAACTTGGCCAAAGCAATTGAAACCTCTGACGGCCTCGGCACTAATGTTAATGACATATTAGCCGAAGTAATTAACAAGCGCTGGGGAAAGACCTTCACTCCTGAAAAATTCAAAATTATTTTAGACAAATATAAAAGGCCAGCTAACTGTACTGCCCTGCATCCTATCAAGGTCAATACAGGTGCGTGGGAACATCTTAAATATAATAAGAAACAGGAGGATCTTAGGCTGGCTAACATGCAACAAGTTTTGCGAAAAGTTGCATTATGTCGCAAACTACAGCCTTTCTTCTTGCACAGGTTTCTTCCTCCCAAAATCGCGAGGAATTTAACAAACATGTCTCGCAATCAGTGCATGCATTTGCACTCTTTGAGTCACCTGAGCGGAACTATTTCGTCGCTTCGACGAAGCACTATGAAGCCCCTGCTAAAACCGGACTATCAAGCATTTTGCTCCTCCATCACTGTCCGTACCCACAGTGGGGCATTTCAATGGGGGATTATGACATTCGCTGTACATTGACCTAAAATGGATGTTCTGCCAAGAAAAGTGAATCTAAGGTGGTTTACAGTCCCCTGCATTAGTCCGGTGGCTGGAGGGGGGGCATCACCACCCGAGCGGAGAATTTACCAGACCTAGCTTATCTAGACCAGTTTTTTGCGTACATTTCGATTCTGGGAGGTGATCAGCCATTTGAGGGGGCTTTTTCTAGATATAGGGGGTCATAGGTTAAAAAATGGGGGAAATCATAATTCTTTGGTTCTCAATGAAAATATTGTTATAGCTCGGTTACACATGGATATCTAGCATCAGATATATCTCCGTAAATGTATTTGGTCGTCAAGGGTATGTTCCTGCTTTGAGGGGGGCGCTTTGGGTGCGTTTGGGGCTGAAAAACATGTTACAGGCAGAATCATCCTACTAGTTTAGACTTAGCCAACACAGCCAAGCATTGTTCTATTAAAATATATAATTATAGAAAGCTGAGCACAATGATCTCAATCAACGCTATTTACTTGGAAAGTTTGGCTTGGCCTGACCCCCAGAATTGTATGATCTACCAAATTGTAGTTAAAGACAATATAAGCTTCATTATTCCATCATCAACACGAAAGGCCACAACTTACAACTACGGTGGTGCAGGAATCCTCTGCCTTGCCTCTTCTCGATAAGCAAACAGAATTACGCAAGGTACGATAGCTTCTTCTACTGAAACTCAATGAAACTCATCCTGGAGCCACATAAAGAAAACATTGCTATCAAATGGATTCTCCGTTTGCAGCAATGGGCACAACATTAGCCAGTCAATTCATGTAGCTGGTGAGCAAACGTACATGCGAAGCTCCTACATAACGGTCTTAATTTTTGTTGAGATGAATGTTTTTTTATGTGAATGTGTTTTACTGGGGGAAGCAAGTTATTTGTGTTTTGTCCAGTATTTGATGATGGCTATAACTCGGTATATCTATATCAGGAGGATCTTGACCTTTATTTCTGAAGTATAAACAAACCAGTACAGAAAAAAGTATGACGATTAAAGTTTGACGAGCTATAGCAACTAAATATGATCTGACAGTCTTAAAATAGGAAATAAAGTTTTTAGATTCAGGCCTATTCCAAAAAAGGGAAAGCCAAACAACCCTTGCAATATAGCGAGATTGATAAGTCATTTTTTCATTTCGTTCATCAAAAATTAAGTAACTCATCTTCTGCATGCATGTAGAATGAAATACTTTACTCATCATGGTAGTTCCCATGTTAAAAGGGTTTTGAATAGACTATAACGAGCGAGATTGGTTGATTCACTGCTGTCCCTTGCAGAAATTGACAAAAAGGCTAATACTCCAAGGATATTCTAGGAGCAAGAGAGATGAAAAAGTCTGAAGAGCGAATGATGAAGTTGTTGGCTCTGAAGGAGGATCTCATCATTCCATTTCACAATGCATTGGACAAACAGAAGTTGTTCAATCTTTTTTCTGAAAGACTGCACACTCAAAACCGAAGTTTCAGAGCGACTCGCGAGGCACCACTATCCAAAAGAAAACTGACTGCAAAAGCTAGCAGTTTGACTGCTAGTTCTAATGTATTTGGGACATTTATAGTTTGATTGGATGGCGACGATACAATAATGAGCATATAGCACGACTGATTGAAAGGGATAGTCTCATCAGCTATGATAGTAGAGGACAAAGCTGTATCCATCAGTTTGCTTTGGCTGTTTTCTTTTCGCACCATCACAGGCTACAATTGCAAGAGGAAGGACAGGGCCTTTTTATGTCCGTTCGTGATTGCTCCTTACAGATGTTGCGATAAGGATGCCTAAAAACGTCTCTTTGTACCGTGACGTCTCGCGAGTCGCTCTGTAACTTCGGTTTTGAGCGTGTGGTCTTTCAGAAAAACGAGTGAAAAAATTCTGCTTTTCCAGTGCATTGTGAAATGGATTGGTGAGATAGCCTCAACTACTTCATAACTCGCTCTTTTCATACTTTTTCATCTCTCTTGCTCCTAAGCATTTCCTTGGAGTAGCCATTTTGTCAATTTCTGCAAGGGACATCAGTGAATAAAAAAATCTCGCTTGTTATAGTCTATTCAAAACCATTTTAGCATGGGGACTTTCCTGATGAGTAAATCTTTTATTCCACATGCATGCAGAAGATGAGTTACTTAATTTTTGATAAACGGAATGAAGAAATGAGTAATTAATCTCGCTATATTGACAGTGTTGTTGCCATTAGTATCGAAACTTTGGCTTCTCCTTTTTTTTGGAATATGCCTGAATCCAAAAACTTTATTTTCTACTTCAAAGACTGTCAGACCATATTTAGGCAATGAAAATGGACGTTTTTCTTGCTATAGCTCGTCAGACTTTAATCGTCATATTTTTTTCTGTACTGGTTTGTTTATACTTCAGAAATAAAGGTCAAAGATCCTCCTGATATAGATATACCGAGTTATAGCCATCATCAAATACTGGATTAAAACACCAATAGGTTGCTTCCCCCAATAAAACATATTCACATAAAAAAACATTCATCTCAACAAAAATTAAGACCGTTATGTAGGAGCTTCGCATGTACGTTTGCTCACCAGCTACATGAATTGACTGGCTAATGTTGTGCCCATTGCTGCAAACGGAGAATCCATTTGTTAGCAATTTTTCTTTATGTAGCTCCAGGATGAGTTTCATTGAGTTTCAGTAGAAGAAGCTATCGTACCTTGCGTAATTCTGTTTGCTTATCGAGAAGAGGCAAGGCAGAGGATTCCTGCACCACCGTAGTTGTAAGTTGTGGCCTTTCGTGTTGATGATGGAATAATGAAGCTTATGTTGTCTTTAACTACAAATTTGGTAGATCATACAATAATGGAGATCAGGCCAAGCCAAACTTTCCAAGTAAATAGCGTTGATTGAGATCATTGTGCTCAGCTTTCTATCGTTATATATTATAATAGAACAATGCTCGGCTGTGTTGGCTAAGTCTAAACTAGTAGGATGATTCTGCCTATAACATGTTTTTCAGCCCCAAACGCGCCCAAAGCGCCCCAATCAAAGCAGGAACATGCCCTTGACGACCAAATACATTTACGGAGATATATCTGATGCTAGATATCCATGTGTAACCGAGCTATAACAATATTTTCTTTGAGAACCAAAGAATTATGATTTCCCCCATTTTTTAACCTATGACCCCCTATATCTTGAAAAAGCCCCCTCAAATGGCTGATCACCTCCCAGAATCGAAATCTACGCAAAAAACTGGTCTAGATAAGCTAGGTCTGGTAAATTCTCCGCTCGGGTGGTGATGCCCCCCCTCCAGCCACCGGACTACATATCTAAAAATTCATGAAACGGAATAAAATGACTTAAAGGCATGGGTTTTAGGACAAAAAATTTGATGTCTTTGTGCAGATAAACTTACAAATGAGTATCAACGCAATCCTTCTTTAGATATTGTTCAAATTTGGTTGGATTTAGTATCAATCGTTCACATTGCACAATTCAATCTCAACTGCTTTCATTTTTTGGAAAAAAGATTTTTAGAGGGCTATCACTATTGTATGTGAGCAGCACAGTTAATGTATCAAAGGGTGTATCTTGAAAATTTGCGATAGATACAAAAATTTTAAATCATTATCCTTCCAATGCTATTACTTCATTAATGGATTGTCAATATGGCAAAAAGATGCTTGATACTTCGAAACAGGGATCTCCATTTCGCCTTACACTCAAACTCGTTTTCATATACGGGGCACTGAAGTAAAACAGAAACACTAGTTTCACTCAGTTTTATCAATCATATGTTTAAGATAAGATTGACTACTATATGTGTTTTGTTAAATTCTATGATTTATACTTTCCACTAAATAACGATTGGAAGGGCTTAAACAATTTAATATCAAATGCATCCAGAAATTAAAAGGTAGTGACTCTCTTGATTTATCACGACGTTCATGCTTCATTTGTATCTATGTTTTCCCTGTTTCTTTTACCTAAAACTAAAATACCAAATGCTACCCCCCCCCCACAGGTTTTATTTGATAGACCATAAAGCTGCATCACCAATCTTGCAAACAGTACGGAAACAACTCAATTTTTTTACGAAACTGCCGTGGAGAAAAAGAGTCTTGGAAGACAGCGCTTTTGCACCTGAATGTGTTGGCAAATCCACGAAAGCAACAAAAGTTTAGTGTAATGATAGTTTATGCAACACATGAAATATCACATCTCTAACTCGATATGGAAGAAATGAGAACGATTATTGTTTCAGTATGCAGTTCTTCTGGTGTCAACTATTATTTCTGTTGAAATAAGCCCTTCCTGACCCTTATACATGGGCCCCACCCCCACCCCAACCCCCAGGCACAACCCAGCAGATTCCTCTCCCAATGTGAATCAATTATCTTGGAAGAAAATCCTTTCCAACTGCCGTTCACACCTTCTGGGCTTTGCAAAATTCAACAATCCAAGCCTTTGTAGATTCGTACGATGGATAAAAACTGTCAATATCTGTGAAGTCCCCCACACAAAAATTTAGATTAAAAAAATTCCGCAAATTCCCACAAATACAGATTTCTCTCACTTCACTATTAACATCTCCTGGTCACTTTAAGCTATAAACCTAATGTCAAACTCTGTCTAATAGCTATATATTCAACTATTTGTAAAGTAAATCATACTTAAGTTCAAAACTTTTGTCAAAATTTAGTACGCCACAACAAAAATTAGTTTGACAGAGATTGAAGTGGAGTAGAAAGTGGAAACCTTGAACAGTACTGAAAGGAATGTGGTGGAATCTTCGTTTCAAATTTCATCGAAATTGGTCCAAAGGATTGCACTTCATAGGCGATTGAAGATAGCTGTTTTCAATATGTATGTACAACAAAAATTTGTCCTCTCTCAAGTCTTTTTGGAGCACCTCAAATGAAAAATTGCCAACAAAGTTTCTGTAAAGATATGAAGCTAAGTTATATGTTTTCTTGGTCAGCAACTATTACTCTTTCAAATTAGAGGGCTTTGGAAGTAAATGGAGAAAGTTGATTTTTCAGCCTATGTCATAATCTTGCCCCACTGTGGTACCTTTTCGGTGATGATTTGAATTAGCAGCTCAAAGACGCTGAAGAATCCAACAATGTTGCGAAGGTTTTCAAGGGTCATTTCAAAAATCGCTTCAAACAGCAACCTCAAAACTAACACCCCACCTAGCATAACAATGCAAGGCGTAATTTCTTATAGCAGGGCAACCGGAATCAATTCGGAAGAAGCAACCGTATAACAGAAACAACCGCTTCCAAACTCCAGCCAACCTCCCTCAACGAGGGAAAACATTTTGATCGATTTGGAACAGTTTAATGTAAGTGAATTTATTGACTATTTACCTTCCCTAGTATCCTTAATTTTACATGAATGTGAAAATTTTAGAGCTGGTAGAGTATCAAATTTTCTACCGGAGTGGAAGTCACTTACAACGGACCCAGATGTTATTTCAAATGTCTCTGGCGTAAAGATTGAATGTGATTTTCTTCCTGAGCAACCTGCTCGTGACAAATCACACTTTAGTCAGGCTGATTTTTGGTATCCTTCAAAAAGAGATGGATACCTTATTATCAAAAGCGGTTCTGGAACCAGCGTCAGCAGCAGCTGGACAGATAATTCCGCCTATTTTACGTCCAAAACCGGACGGAACGCACCGGAATGAACCTCAAATAATTTATCCAGTGCGTGACTTATAGCCATTTCAAAATGGACACATTGAATACGATCATTAACTTGATTACGCCCAATTGTTTTATGGCATCATTAGATTGAACATGCCTATTATAGTGTCGATATTGCTCCTGAAGATAGAAAATTTCTCAGGCTTGAATTCAATGATCAATTACTGCAATATACGGCATTACCAAATGGGCTTTCCTCTTGTCCACGCACTTTCACTAAAATTCTGAACCGGCTTTGTCTACCCTTCACAAAGAAGGGCACATCGCAACTGCGTACCTTTACGACATATATTTGTAAGGCAACACTTTTGAAGAACTTGAGACTGCGAGCACCGAAAGTAACCTGGTTTGGTCTGTAATGAGTAAGGTTATTAGGATTTCGCGATGAATAATTAGAGGATCTAACTTGAAAAATATCTTTCATGAAGGATGGATTCAGACCATTTAGAGTCTTGAACATTTCTATGGAGATAGCTCTAAGTCGGTAAACATGCATGGTGCATCGTTTTGATTTCAGTAGAAGGTCATTATATGAACTGACATGATCATTATGAAGGAACCTAAGTGCACGTTCTTGTACCTTCTCAATCTTATGCATTGATTTAGCTGAACAAAAATGCCATACTAAAGGACAATAATTGAAATTAGAATAAACAAAGCTCTGAACAAGGACTTTGAAGCGGTTCTGGAACCAGCGTGCAGCAGCTGGACAGCTAATTCCGCCTATTTTACGTCCAAAACCGGACGGAACGCACCGGAATGAACCTCAAATAATTTATCCAGTGCGTGACTTATAGCCATTTACCTAGTAAGCTTTTATTCAAAGTCGGGAAATAACAATGCTTTGTTTTATTCTCAATTCTAAGGATATCGTTGTAAGCCCTACACAGGACAAAAAAGATAGCACAGTAGCTCTTTGTTCTGCCATACTTCAACGCAAAACACTTTCTATCAGGAATGTTGCGCAAGTTTTAAGGGAAAAAAGTTCCTATTTTCCAGGGGCATTGTTTGGGCCACTTTTCTACAGGCATATCGACCATGATAAAACAATGGCGCTTTAACGAGATAAAGGCAATTTTGACAAAGAAATTAATTTGTCGTTTGATGCTAAAACAGAAATCAAATGGTGGACTGAGAACTAGCCCAAGGCTTTTAAGCCATCGACACGAAATCATGCATCTATGGAAATAGAAACCGATGCATCTCTCCTACGTTGGGGAGCTTCTTGCGAAAATACCTCCACCGGAGGGCAATGGTCATTTGACGAGCAACAAAACCACATAAATCAGTTGAAATTGTATGCTATTTTCCTAGTATTGAAAATGTATGCAAATGACCTTACAGATATACATATGAAACATTTGTCAGACAACACAACATCAGTACTTGTCCTATCTCACATGGGTATCGCCGTTCAATTGCATGTAACAATTTATGCAAACAAATTTGGCTTTGGTGCCTTGAACGTAACATATGGCTACCAATTGCACATATCCCTGGCAAACAAAATTTGAAGCAGATAGCGAGTCAAGACGCTCTGCTAATCAGCGGCGGCGCCAGCCGCCGTGAAGTGGGGGAGTAAACAATGAGGGGGGTCCGGGGGCAAAGCCCCCGGAAAATTTTTCGGGACCACGCCCTTTAGATCTTAGGGAAACGCCCTTTTTGGATATAGTAATACGCCCTTTTTTCTGATAGAAAACGACAGGTGAAATCATTGATATGCATGTGAGCGAGAAACTTCGATGCAAGGCTTTTAAATTGTATTACAATTTACAATAAGTATTGCAAATAGTAAAACTGAAAATGAGTTATATGAGAATGTATCTGAAATATACATTTGATCTTGAATCCAAGTTCCCCAAAGTATGTGGTCTAATGAAGTCAGGCTGTAACGTTGATAATGCTCAAAGGGGAACTTTTCTTGGCTTGATAGCAAACTGGAGATATCCCGCTCACTGCTAATGAGCACTTACCCTGGGTACCAGCCTCTCTAACATAAAAACAGTGTTAGAGAGGCTGGTACCCAGGGTAATGAGCACTAACTGCTCAAGTCGTTCTTCTCCCATTCTTGCACGCAAGTATGCGTTGATCAATTTCACTTTGCTATGCGATCACAAACGACACACAAAGATTTCAGAATGATGAGATTATATTTAGCATTAGATGACCAAGAAAGCGATATTAAGGACTGAACACAGACCTACCCCTACCTTAACATTTTTTATGTCATTTTTGGACGAATCTAAATTACCACATTTTCAAAAAAGTGGGGGGGTATTTACCCCCCCCCCCATACCCTCCCGTGGCTCCGCCACTGCTGCTAATACGCCTGCAGAATGGCAATTAAATTCTAAAATTTTGCAATCGTGTCTGACTGATATCGATTTTACACCATCGATTGACCTATTTGCATCAAGGCTCAATAAATAATTTGACAAATTTGTCTCAGTCAAACCAGAGCCAGAGGCTTTTGCCATAGATGCATGGGCTATATATGCTTAGACCCTTGACTGGTCGAGTTACCAATGTGATGCCTTTCCGCCTTTCAATATGATAACCAGTATGCTCGAAAAGATTCGATTGGAGCAAGCAGTGGGAATTTGTGTGCCGCTAAATTGGCCTACACAACCATGGTACCCCACAGCAACAAAACTGATGCGATCCAAACCAATTTCACTGAAGCCAAGTCGTCGATTGCTTCACCTGCCATCGAGCTCTTCAGAGGTCTGCCACAACCTTCAGCTCATGGTTTATCTCTTATCAACCAAAAAATAGGGACCTCATATTTGTCCAGCTCCGCCGAGCATATTTTGCTTTCATCATGGCGGCCTGGGACCCGAAAACAATATAAATCTTGCGTTGATCGTTGGCAAACATATTGTGCTATTTTGATATTTTTTGATATTTGATTCTTTTAAGGAGGGTTGCCCTTCAGCCGGAGCTGTTTTACAAGGGGCCCTCCACTTAAAAACGCTACTTACAATATAAGATTACTCAGGAATAGATTAAATACACTACCATTAAATACAATAAAAACCATAACTTTAAAACCTAATAACAATTTACAAAGTTTAAGATGAAAGAAAAGAAACACTAACTTCTAAATAGATTGTTTAAAACTATTTAGGGAAGATGCCTGTTTGGTTTCAGCAGGAAGGCCATTCCATATTTTTGCTCCTCGATAAGAAAAGCATTTTTGCCCATTACTTGACTTTTTCTTGGGTAGTCTTAAGTCTGTCTCTGTATTACGCAGGACATACAAAGAGCACTTTGAGTTTCGGGTGAAGAGGTCACACAGGTATTGCGGAGCCAGTTCATGCAGGGACTTGAAGACCATTGTTTTAGATTCACCATCTATAAGTTCTTCAATGGTCTTCCAACCCAGCCTGTCAATAAGTGGTCTACTTGGGGTGTCAAAACTGCTATTGGTTATAATTCTAGCAGCTCGGTTTTGAAGTTTTTGCAACTGATTCAGCTCAGTTGATCCGGCACAACCCCAAACAGAGCAACAATATCGAAAGTGTGGCTCGACAATACCTGTGTAAAGAGTCTTCAGAGTTTCCTGCGGTAGGAAATTTTGGCATGCTTTAAAAAGCCAATAGCTCTAGAAACTTTAGTAGAAACAGTCTTGATGTGCTCTTTCCAGTTAAGAGAGTTATCAATCTGCACACCAAGGTATTTAGTTTTTTGGATTACTTTGAGCTCGTTGTCACGAATTTTCAAATCCAAATGCTCATTTCGATTTTTGAGGATGTTATGCTTTTGCTTAGTGGAAACTAACATGGAATTTGTTTTCGCAACATTCAAAGAGAGTTTGTTGCCTTGAAGCCAAGTATCCAGTTGTTTGAGATCATCATTGATGGCGTCATTCAGCTCACTTATATCTGAAGACTGGTAGCACAGACTTGTATCATCAGCATACATGGAAACAACTGAATTTTGGACAGCTTGTGGTAGATCATTGATATAAATAAGGAAGAGAAGGGGACCAAGACAAGAGCCTTGGGGCACACCAACATCTATACCCTCGGTTTTTGAATTGACACCATTAACCCGACAAAACTGTTTTCGGTTGTATAGGTATGATTTAAACCATGCTAGTTCCCGCTGTTGCACGCCATAGTGCGCCAGTTTTTGGCAAAGAATCTCATGGTCAACAGTGTCAAATGCTTTTTTTAGATCAATGAAAACTAGGCCCACAAGCTTCCCAAGATCCAGCCCATTGTACCAATCGTCGGTATTTTTAAGTAGGTGGGTTACAGTAGAATGAAGGCGCAAATAGGCAGATTGGCCAGATGAAAACAGACCGTTATCTTCCATATGCGTATACACCTGATTGGTTACTAGCTTTTCAAAGAGCCTTGAAATGACAGGTAAGACTGAAATGGGGCGATAATTTGACTTTTCAGCCTTGTCCCCATCTTTGAAAATAGGAGTAACTCTAGCAATTTTCCATGAGTCAGGAAACATACTTGTTTCAATTGATGTATTAAATAAGAAAGCAAGGGAATTTTCAATGAAAGGTAAAGCAAGCTTCAAAAAGTAGCTGGAGATATTATCAGTTCCAAAGCTCTTTGCTGTTTTAACCTTTGCAAATGCATCTCTGATTTCTTGCACCTTAATAGTCCTAAAGTGGAACTTTGCTTTAGTTTTGTTCATATCAAAGTCACCTGTCAGAAGGGGGTTTGGAGCTGGACTGATCTTATCAGCAAGATCCTTACCAACTGAGCAGAAGTAACTGTTCATTGCATCAGGAATATCCTTCTTGTGAACAGTTTCTGAACCAGACCCCTTAAGAGTATCAATGTTACTTGACTTAGACCTCTTATTGAGAAGTTCATTGATTGTCTTCCATGATTCTTTCATGTTACCCTTGCAAGCAGAAATTTTATTATTGTAGTACTCTTTCTTAAGCTGGATATTTAGAGAATTGACCTTGTTGCGAACTTGCCTATATGAGTCCAACAGAAGTGTGGACTTACTCTTGACAGCAGATTTCTTTAACTTATCTCTTTCAAAATTCAGTGCAGGTCTTCAACACTACACTTGAGCAATCTATTGAATTTTTAACAAGTTTATTTGACCGTGGTCTTGGCTACAGTGCCATAAATACACTTTCGTCGGTAATTACTTTGTCAAATGGTTTACCGATGGGTGAACATCCTACTATTCGTAGGTTTCTCAAGGGCGTATTTGAGATAAGGCCCGATCTGCCGAAATACACCGCTATATGGGATGTTGCAAAACTTTTAGAATACCTGAAACATCTTAACCCAACTTCCCAACTAAGTCTCAAGGACTTAACACACAGGACAACTACGCTTTTGTTTTATTAACTGGTCAACGTTGTCAAAGAATCCACAGCATCGAGCTCTCCGGGATCCAAAGTCTCCCAGACTTGTTTCGCATCACAATTTTGCAACCAATAAAAACCTGGGAAACACATTCAACCTTTGGAATTAAAAAGCGTTTCCTACTGAACCAAACCTGTGTATCGTTTCACATCTGACCGAATACATCAAGCGAACAGGTATCTTTACAGGTTCACATATCAAACTATGTAAAGCCACAACCCTGTATCACGAGTACAAGATCTCGGTGGTTGAAATCGACCATGGAATTAGCTGGTATAGATACAAATGTTTTTACAGTGCATAGCTGCAGATCTACCTTGATTACAGTCGCTAAAGCATCTGCCCTCTCTTTGAGTGAAATTTCAACTCTACCAGTTGCTCAAATGCAACTACTTTGCTAGATTCTCTGATAACCTTTTTATCTCGGAAAACTTTGAACAATGAGTTTTGAGTAATATAGAACATTATTTTAGACACCTATTATCAATATACCTTTTTATCAACTTGTTGTTGAAACTGAAAATTCTGTTTTTCATTTGCCCATTTACTTGATATTTGGGTTCGGAATTACAGGGCTTTGAAGTCTCATGGGATTCCGTAGTGACGTAGCTGATTATAGAGAAGAATTTAAAAATTAAACGAGACTTACCCAGTAAGTTGAAGTTTGATTGCAATTCTTCTCTATCATCAGCAGGAACGGAGGAATCACATGCCCTCCCTTTTTGAGGGCCCAACCCAGTGATTCCTTCGTTCCTCCATTTTCAGCTGTTTACTTATCCTGAAATTCCTCACGTTTAAGAATGACTTGTAGCGCATGCGCCCGCTTCTCATGTGATTCCTCCGTTCCTGCTGATGATAGAGAAGAATTGCAATCAAACTTCAACTTACTGGGTAAGTCTCGTTTAATTTTTAAATTTTCAGTTAGTTCTCAAAGGGGTCTGGAAACAGGAAATTCTTGAAATTTTGCAAAATTCTCCAAATATCAGGATTTTCAAATTCTTGTAACAAGAGAACCGCAATTTTGCCAAAGTACCCCTATATATCAGATGAAAGCTCAAAATTTCCTCTACAAACCCATATGAAGGAAGTTGTGCGGCTAGCCTAATTTCTGAACTAAAATTTAAATTTTCAGTTAGTTCTCAAAGGGGTCTGGAAACAGGAAATTCTTGAAATTTTTGCAAAATTCTCCAAACATCAGCATTTTCAAATTCTTGTAACAAGAGAACCGCAATTTTGCCAAAGTACCCCTAATATCAGATGAGAGCTCAGAATTTACTCTTCAATCCCATATGAAGAGCGTTGTATGGCAATCCTTAAAATGAACCTAAATATACGGATTATTGTACTTGCCTTCGCAACCAGCACATGGGCCTAACTTCACTTTGTCCTCTCAAAACATTCACTCAGATTTAAAACCCAACAGTTTTCTGTAACGATCCCGGCGGATTTTGATGCTGTTATCATTTTACAACAATATTGACTGAATATTCTAACTTTATTTATTTTATTCTACGATTTATCCTCGATGTTTCCTTAGTTGTTCGAAGATTTACAACCTCATGCAAAATTCGCGGCAAAATGCGCACGCATAGGTTCTGGCGGCCATGACACCTAAATGCAAATTTCCCCTATCTTGCCATGCCATATTTAGCAAGGGAGAAATTTGCAAATGACAAACATGGCCGCCAAAAGTCACGTGCAACGTGTTGCTGCGGTGGGATAAGAAAGTGATGGCCTACTCGAAACAAAATACTCTCAAGTACCGAATAAACGGGGGGGGGGTGAGAATAATCGGGGGGGGGGGGGGGGTTGGAAATGGTTCAATATAATAATAATCGGGGGGGGGTTGGAACAATTGGGGGGGGGGGGTTGGAAAAATTGAGAATAGTCGTTTTTCGTTTTCTTAGTAAAACACATATCTAACATGGGTACCACGTATGTGAAACACGTATGTAACACGGGTCAGACAAACAAAGGAGAATAAAGTTAATAAATACAGTAAGTACATTTGCTTAGCAGGAATTGTCAAAAAAATTTGTTCTCTATTACTTCTATTTTTCAAAAATTAATAAAAGGGGGGGTTGGAATAAAAGTGGGGGGGGGGGTTGGAAAATTTTTCAAAAATTAATAAGCGGGGGGGGGGACGATTATTCGGTACTTGAGAGTACTCACAAATTGAATTTAGTAGCATGGGATGCACTGATCATAGAGAGTACTGGCAAAGGATTACCGCAATCAAGAATTAGTAATCTATTCACAAAGAAGAATTGTATGAGCAAGGAGTACCAACCCCTTTGAGAAACACAGAATGTTGCTGCTATAGTGGATAGAATATATTGATGGCTAAAACTATCACACAAAACTAGCTATTATTAAGATTATTATATCTCAAAATCAAGGCTTGGCCACATGGGTAAGCGAAAAATGGCAAATACAGTTTTTCTTCAGCTTTCTTTTGGTATAAATGGTTTGTTTCTAAAAATGTATATGTGGTGCTGCGAAAAGTTTTTATTGCTAAGGGTCTCAATGTTTATCAAATGTTACGAAAATCCTCCCCCCTCCGTCAATGAAATACCTTGATTTTTAAATCGCTCGTAGCAAAAAATCAAGGCTTGGCCACATGGGTAAGCGAAAAATGGCAAATACGGTTTTTCTTCAGCTTTCTTTAGGTATAGATGGTTTGTTTATAAAAATGTATATATGGTGCTGCGAAAAGTTTTTATTGCTAAGGGTCTCGATGTTTATCAAATGTTGCGAAAATCCTCCCCCGCCGTCAATGAAATACCTTGATTTTTAAATCGCTCGTAGCAAAAAATCAAGGCTTGGCCACATGGGTAAGCGAAAAATGGCGAATACAATTTTTCTTCAGCTTTCTTTTGGTATAAATGGTTTGTTTCTAAAAATGTATATGTGGTGCTGCGAAAAGTTTTTATTGCTAAGGGTCTCGATGTTTATCAAATGTTGCGAAAATCCTCCCCCCTCCGTCAATGAAATACCTTGTTTTTTAAATCGCTCGTATCAAAAAATCAAGGCTTGGCCACATGGGTAAGCGAAAAATGGCAAATACAGTTTTTCTTCAGCTTTCTTTTGGTATAAATGGTTTGTTTCTAAAAATGTATATGTGGTGCTGCGAAAAGTTATTATTGCTAAGGGTCTCGATGTTTATCAAATGTTGCGAAAATCCTCCCCCCTCCGTCAATGAAATACCTTGATTTTTAAATCGCTCGTAGCAAAAAATCAAGGCTTGGCCACATGGGTAAGCAAAAATGGCAAATACGGTTTTTCTTCAGCTTTCTTTAGGTATAGATGGTTTGTTTCTAAAAATGTATATATGGTGCTGCGAAAAGTTTTTATTGCCAAGGGTCTCGATGTTTATCAAATGTTGCGAAAATCCTCCCCCCTCCGTCAATGAAATACCTTGATTTTTAAATCGCTCGTAGCAAAAAATCAAGGCTTGGCCACATGGGTAAGCGAAAAATGGTAAATACAGTTTTTCTTCAGCTTTCTTTTGGTATAAATGGTTTGTTTCTAAAAATGTATATGTGGTGCTGCGAAAAGTTTTTATTGCTAAGGGTCTCGATGTTTATCAAATGTTGCGAAAATCCTCCCCCCTCCGTCAATGAAATACCTTGATTTTTAAATCGCTCGTAGCAAAAAATCAAGGCTTGGCCACATGGGTAAGCGAAAAATGGCAAATACAGTTTTTCTTCATCTTCCTTTGGGTAAAGATGGTTTGTTCCTAAAAATGTGTTTGTTGTGTTGCGAAATGTTCAAAGTAATGTTGTGTCAATCAAACTTCCCTGACCATGATGATGAAACCATTCAGCCTGGGTTTTATCTTTGTTTAATCAATTGTGTCAGAAGTTTACTGCATAAGGTGCATCACATCGTTAAAATTCAGAACATTTGAGCTGTTGTTACATCTAGTCATGTAGAAATATACTCGTGACGAAATCGGGATGTAGATTCCTTCTTCATCTACAGAGCTGGAATTTATCTTCTGTTGGTGGGTTCTTAGCATGGTTTCTCAAGACATGATCATGAGCAGAGTTTGAAAACTTAATTTTTATGTCTTGCTTGCACATATCATTTTTTAAGAAACTCCTTATAAGAACTCCTTATTATACGGTATTTATTTTTGATAAAGGAAATCCCTGACCTTAACACACTTTACTTCATTTTTGCTTGTCTCCTGTGCCATAATCACTAAGGAAGGTGGTTATTGGTAAACAAGGCTTCAAAAGGTTTTCTTTGAAAATATTCACGAGGGCATAGGTAGTAAACATGAAGATTAAAGCCCTCCTCCCCAATAAACCCCTCATTTATGAGCAGAAATCTTAGATAAGCCCCAGCCCCTCTCTATCACGCCCCTCCCCCACTTACATGCCCGCGGTTGCCAAAGATTTCTATCTACTGTAATTAGCAATAGAGAACTGTGTTGAATTTGCGTACTAGACTCGTAAAAATCTATGTTGATTCCGCCGGATTCCGCAAAATATAGCATAAAAACTAAGAGCTATCATTTATTTCTACGTTACACGTATCTCTTTCTATAAGAAACTGCTTCTAAGAAACTCAACTCTCAGATCGCCACAAAATTAAGAAACTCCAGTACTGGGAAAATATAACTTAAGAAACTATTTATTTTGACAAAAGAAAGCCTAAATATATTTTTACTTTATTTTCACTTGTTTCCTGTGCCATATTACTCGGAGGGTATTTGACTAATGTCTAAAAATGGAAAAAGCTTCAAAAGCATTGTTTTGAAATGTTCACAGAGGCACAGGTACCCTGGGTGCCAGAGGTTTTCTTATTTTTGTCTCTCACTTGTTGGGGAGACGAGGTCTCGATTCTATTGTGTAGAACAAAAGCGTAAGTGGTTTGTTCACAGAGCAATCTGCTTCTTGCGGTAGATGCGCATGCGTATTACAGTTAGGTTTTGAATTACTACAAGTAGTACTAGAGTTCTAACAAGGAATAACAAGGAAAATAAAAATTACGGAGAGTTTCCCGCAAAATTAGGACACTTCACGGCAATCTTCACTCGTTGTTATCAGGGGTAAGCAGGGAAACAACAGCACACAGCTCGACACAGTATGCTGTAGAGTGCTTGTGTCGTGAGACAAATACCCGTCGGTCCAAGTGGTGCGATGCCTCTTTGCTCTTAGCCTAAACGTGGGGTTGGTTTTGGTTTAAAGCCCGTTGCTTGCATTATGGAGAGCTCAGAATATGATGTTCATACCAGATTGCACTAGCAGAACAAGCAGGGACCCGGACGTGAAGAAAACAATTATAAAATAAAAAGTTACTCCCATAGGGATTCGAACTCGGGTTGTAGGCGTGTGAGGAGCTCGAGGCTACCGCTTCGCCAATCTGCCGTTAATTCAAACAGAGTCAAATGCATCCAGCAGTCGTAATGGTTTGTTGTGGATAATAGACGGGGGCTGCAACGCATCGATGTTAAAATTGCTAATACGCATGCGTATCTACTGTAAGCACGGGGGGACATTTAATTTCCGCGAACAAACCCGATCTCATCTCCCCAACAATCACTTTTTGTTAATCTCTGGCATGCCAGCACCCAGGGTAGGGCACAGGCAGTGAACATGAAGTTCGTCATGGAACTCACAATAAACTCCGAGTACTCAAAGTCTGATAACTTTAAGAAACTTTCAGTACTGGCCCAAATTCTTAGTTTCTTATAAAAATATGTGCACTTGACTTTGAGAATAAGCCCCCTCCCCCTCTCTAATAAGTTCCCCTCTCTTTTAAGCCCCTTATGAAGTCTCAGAATTTAGATGTGCTCGCCTGGGGTTTAATTAAGCTTTTACGGTAGATTATCATGTGCCTGCAAGAAAGATAAAATTTGACCATTCTAATGATGTATAAAGTTTCTCTGGCAAAACTGGAATGTGAACTATGGAAGGTCTGTTATTGGCAGGGTCTTGTCAAGGTTTCAACTTTTTAAATGTGAAGATGAGACCAGTTTTTAGTTGATTTTTATTACCATCAAGGTCGCACAAAACATTACACAGAGCACGAAAGAAGAAAATCTGATCTTTTTAATGATGTATAACTTGGCAAAATTGCAATGTATTGTACTTTTTCTGTGAAATACGGAAAATTGTCTTTTGTGGAAAGAGTCTTATAAAGGTTTCACTTTGTCAGACACTTGTCAGACGCAAGGTTGAGAGGAGTTTGCAGGTGATTTTCAATTTTTAATCGAAGCCACATGAAAAACAACAAAAGAAAGTAGACAATTTGAAACCTTACTTGATGTATAACGTTTCTGTGGCAAAATTGTAGCGTATATTTATTCGTCCGAACTACGGAAAACTATCGTTTGTGGTGGGCAGGGTCATATCAAGGTTTCAACTTGTTACGGAGGTGTAGCCGTGAAGCCTGAGTGAAGATGAGAGCAGTTCGGAGTTTGTAGTTGCTTTTATTATAATCAAAGGCTTTACAAAAAGTAGAAGAGTTGGGCTTTCTTATCATGTATGTCGTTTTTCTGGCAAAACTGCAGTGCCAACGTTGCTTCCCTATTAATTAGGATTTATCTAAGAAATTCAAATTGTTTGCGTTGGCCTAACTTGATAGTTTCAGATGTGTAAAATCCCAAACGGTTTTCTATACTCTTTTTAGGCGAGACCATTTCAAATTTCAGAAGCTTGAACGACATGACCAGTCAGCTAGAAAGACAACTCTGCCCTCTGCCACAACATCAAAATTTACGAGTAGACAGACTTCGCTTTATCGCAGCAACATCAAGAATCTTCAACATCGTCGCTCTTGTACCTTGGATCCCTGTTGAGTTGTTGCGCATGTGCAATGCAAATTTCCCCCTTGCCCAATCTCGTCCCCAGAGTGAGTTCGTTGCTCTACCTCTACTCTGGGATACAGGAGGCCGTTCGACAATTTGATTGGCTATTCGGAAACAATAGCAAAATCAGATTATAACTGGCTCCCATTCAAAAATGGCCTTTATTGAATCGGTAATTTCACAAAATCAATGGAGTGTATGGGGCAAGTGAGGAGTTTAAAAGGGGTAATGGACCACGGCGCATCCGAATTTCGGAGTTTCAGGAAATTTTGGGGTCATTATGACGTCATAACAGGGGGTTGAAAAATAAATGTTACGATTTTCCGACCCGAGGCTACGTTTGGAGTCGATGCTCCATGGCTACGAGCCTGATTTCAAAACGGAAAAATGTTTTCAAGAGACCATTCATTTGCGAGTCTAATAACGCAATTTGGGGTTCAATATTGCCCCCAGAAGCGGAGCACGCGCCCCCCAAAAATGGGGAATAATTTCGGCCTACCCCATTTTACGCCGTAACTCCGTTTTGCGAGGAGTAAACGGCCGCGGCATGTCAAAAATCAACGGAAAACTGTATTCTTTCACTAAAACACTTTTAATCTCCAATTTATCTCTAAAATTCGCCGAATAACGAGCCATTCTATTTTCAAAGCTGTGGGGGAAATTCTCGAAAATTTCAACTTAGGCCCTTTTTCCACCCAAATGGATCGTGCTCGTTTTCCTACTAAATGCACTTGCTAACCCCGGATTGGGGTAGGGTGGGGCAATGTGGGTCTAAAATGAGCAAAATCTCAAAATGGATAGCTGGTAAAACGACAATAAAATGCAAACAATTTCAAAAGCTTCGTTTAATTGACATTCAGTGCTTCTTGTTTCTTGGGAAAAAATCTCAGCTCTGACAACGGCAGTTAAATATTTTTAAAACATTTTCTCTTATGGCAACTAAAATAGGCCCACTTTTTCCGACGAGCGGGAAAAGTGCGTCTATTTTCAAAACTTGTACAATATCGGAATACGAAAGGATAAATGATTAGAAAAATTAATGGAATTACCTTTCTCAACTATTCTCTATTCAATAAAATCACAAGCTTTGCCTTTTATCGCAAGCAATCCCGTTCCCGCGACGAAAATAAAACTACGGTCATTCTGCTGTGATCCACCATCGCTGCGACTTGCAAGTCAGTGAACGAATTTGATCATAACAGTCAAATAAAAATGTTTGCAGTATGTTTACTCCAATTTATTGGTTACAAGACAGCAACTGCGGTAATAGGAAACCCATTTTCACATTTTAGACAGGAAGCAACGTGGCAAGATGAATATAAGTGGGAAAATTTAAGCAATTCAAGGCTTCGTCGAATTTGAATTATGGCTGAATTCTCAGTAGGCCCACATTACCCCGTCTGGTAAAAAAATAAATATAAAAGGAACAATCGCGTCAATGACTTTGAAATAAACGTTATTTCATTTGTAAATGACCAAACTCTCACCTCATGGTCATTAGATTTACCAGAAAAGCAAAACAACAGTGGCAGGAGAAAGTTTTCCTGGGCTTTGAGATTCTTGCACAATAGGCCGTTCAGTAAAGTTATTTTATAAAACGAGTGGAGATACATCTAAGACGAATGTTTTATGCAAAAAGGCAGTTTAGTGTGTAGACATTAAAAGAAAAATAGCCAACCTTTCTTCCATTTAACGAGAAAGGATATTTCTAGCAAAAAGCTCAGTAGACCCATTTTACCCCGTAGACCCAAATTACCCCACCCTACCCTAATGATTAAATACCTTAAAAAGGGCTAAAATAGGGTCCTCAAGGTGTTTGTTTTTAATTTCTCAATTTATATACTTCAGAATTAGCGCTAGAGCAACGACCATTTTTCGTCGATTATCGTTGCCTAGCAAACTGCAAATCCATAATGGGGCGCATCTTGCCATATATTGGCAAGATTGATGCCAAGTGTACCAGGGTGTTCATTAGGCTTCGCGATCAGCTTATGACGTCAGAACACCCTGGGAACGAGGTTGCCTTGCTGCCATATTTTGACCTCGCTGCATCATTTAGAGGCTACCCACATCGCCAGACAGAGGCTCAATCGAAAGGGCAGCTGTCACGCTATTGAAACATACCTTTTCCAGCGACATTGGATGAGAGGAAGATATTTCATCGCAAGAAGAAAACAGATTGAAAATATCGAAGAGTTCAACAAATATAAATGAAAAACTCGCGATTTAGTTGCAGAAGCTTCCATCACTAATAAATCAGTAAACTTCACTGTAAACCATGTTCATCTTTCGTTGGAAACAATGTCTCATTGCTTGAGGAACAGCTTAGTCCAGTTTTTGCCCAGATTCGCTCGATGAAGAGATGAAAATACAAGAAAAAGATATTACGATCGTAAGTCGCAATTCTGCGACTGCAGCATGCGAAGGAGAATTAGTCTGGTCGCAAATCTGCGACAGCAGCATGCAAAGGGTTAAGCTGTCAACAGCGCTAGCGTTAACAGCAAGCCCCTACAAGAGAGATACACGGGACGGGAGAGCATACAATAGCTAATTTAGCTAAGCTAAACTCTTGTATACAAGAGCTAAAAATAATAGCGAACTTTTGCTAAAGCATATACAGTAGGGAAACCAAAACTTAGCGGATGACTCAGCTAACAGGGCAACATTTCGTTTTCAATAGATCGAGAAGTTTGTTTTGATTTGGGGATTGACCAATCAGATCACGCAATTTTCAAAGATGGCGGCCCGCTGTAAACAAACAAACCTCCGAAAAAGGGCTAAAACCTATCTTTGTTTTTGTTCCACGGATTTGCGGTTTTCGAATATTTTCAAACAATAACAACGAATTTCTTAAATATGAATTCTGATGCACACTTCTCCAATGTGCATTTTCCCGATATTCGGCCTAAATCAAGAGTAAGAAGGTGTTGAAACAAACGAAAAAATCGCACGGTTTCAGACCATACCCTCGCCATTACTTGTTCAAATAATTTGCAGGAAAATTACGTGGAATTAAAACATGCCCGAAAAGATTATTTTACAAGTCATTCCACTTTGAAATTGACAAATAAAAATAGATCTTTAGTCCTAATGAGTTAAAGTCATGTCAAAGGGGTTGACTGCTTCGTCTATCAAAAGTGTAGATTTCCAGGAAGGGGGCGTGTTGCTATTTTATGTTAAGGGTCATAGAACCAGAACCATGTCAGTTGGACATGTGCGACGAACTGAAATGGCAAGCGCTTTACAAAAACAATGTTACATAAAAATAAAACTATCAAAGCTAAACTTTAACTGAACTAAGATGGGCAATTCTTACAACCATTGCTCTGGCATATCAGATTGGCACCATCTCAAGATTCTGTCCTCCAGCATCAGCGCCCTTTGATCGTCTGTTGCCTCCAACCCAACGAATTCATCTGGCACTGTTCCATCGTTATCGTCATCTCGTTGTCCTATCAAGATATCATCGTCTCTAGTGAGTTGGAAGCCACATTAAAAATTGACGAGTTTGCCTTCATCGCCATAGGGCACTCGCTGATTGCTGGCAAAATGCATTCTGAATCTGTGTGAAATGAGTGGCCACAACCATGAAAGATTCACTAGCAGGACTCATCACATAATATCCGGGTTTGTCACATTTTCTGTGAGATGCAAGGTAGTATTCTTAAAGTTTAGAAAGCCTTGAGAGCTATAGCTACAACAGACATGCAGTCTAATGTACAGAAACAAGGACGGGTAAGTTTTACATTTACTTTGATGAAAGTTTTTTCGTTATAGTTGGCAAAACTGTCCCATTCATGGTAAACAATTTTAAAATCGCAGTTAAAAGTACACCAAATCAGCAGAGTGGAGGACGCAATAAGAATTATATTTCGTTGAATCAAAGTTGTTGAACCAATTTGACTCAATTGCAATCGTGGGAAAAAATGAGATTTTGCATTCCAAGGGCCACATTCGCAACGAAATTTGTATAAAAAAAGGTTGAACTAAAATGTACAACTAGAATATCTAAAGGGTATACGCGTATCGTTTTAATGCAAGAAACTGCTTGTGAGAATCTGCAGGATATGTTTGTTTTTTCAAACATTATGAAACCAAACTACACACTCCAATTCAAAAAGCTACGAACGATTTTAATTTGAAGTTACAATTTTCCTAGGTCATCTGAAAAAATTTTGGTACTGTGCAGTACCGAAATGTTTCTGAATATTTTTAGTGCAATTTCTGTTAATACTTGCTTCTGAATTTCATCATAAGGTACTCCCAAGACACAAAGAGACTAGTCACAAACTTTTCGAGTAAAATGGCCTAAAATTTAAGAAACTGGCTAAAACATTTGTGTAACCGCTCATAGTGTGCTGTGATCAACGATTTTAATCAAACAAGCCATTATGGTGATCACGACGAAATTTTACAAACCGGATCAACCAACTTGGTCCTTGCTCTCGTTGAAGTTTGACCATCTTTTGCCAATTTTTTGAATGCGTTCAGTTGCTTTTGAGGCCATTAGAGTTGATGTTAACAATCTCCGTTTCTGTATCATTCTTTATTCATACTTCATGTAAGGGAAAGGGATTCCCACATTTCTGTGAAAATCCTCCAGGCATCTCGCGAACTTTTCTCGTAAACACAGGCATACTTCAGCCTACAACATTAGGCCAAAATTTAGCCGGCACAAGAACTAAGATTTTCCCGCCAAAAACTTTCCCGCCGAAACATTCCTATAAAATTTCGCCCCCTTGGAGAGCTGAGCTGAACAGTGAAGGGGTATGTGAAGAGTGAAAAAACGCACTTTGGTTCTTACAGCAAAGAGATGGAGTCCCCTTGTCAGAACATGTTTTGCAAAATGTTAGATAGGCTAGAGACACCCTGTTTCTATAAGCAATAAAAAGCCACTTGACCTTTGTGAGCTCCTTCACAAGTTGGGATTAAAAAATAAATTTGAAAGTGTCAATTTCAAGGTCGTATGACTTGTAAAATAATCTTTTGGGGCTTGTTTTGATTTCCAAGTAATTTTCCTGCAAATTATTTGAACAAGTAATGGCGAGGGTGTGGTCTGAAACCGTGCGATTTTTTTGTTAGTTTCAACACCCTGTTACTCTTGATTTAGGCCGAATATCGGGAAAATGCACATTGGAAATGTGCATCAGAATTCATGTTTAAGAAATTCGTTGTTATTGTTTGAAAATATTCGAAAACCGCAAATCCGTGGAACAAAAAAAAAGATAGGTTTTAGCCCTTTTTCGGAGGTTTGCTTGTTTACAGCGGGCCGCCATCTTTGAAAATTGCGTGATCTGATTGGTAAATCCCCAAATCAAAACAAACTTCTCGGTCTATTGAAAACGAAATGTTGCCCTGTTGACTCAGCTAGAAACGCTGTCCTCCCTGTACTGGACAAAACTTAGCTCAAATTTGGTTCACTCCATTTGGTTTATTACACATTTATAAGAAACCATAGGGACCCCAGAAAATTGAATAACCCCCCCCCCCTCTGCAATGATAAAGCCCTGTAGCCTACTTTGCGATTGCAAAGCTAGGGTTCCTTTAATCACTAATCGATTCAGTTTGCACTTCTTGCTTTCAATTTCTGATTGAAGACACTACATCATAGCTTCGCAATCACAAAGGAGGCTACATGGCTTTATCATTTTGGAGGGAGAGGGGAGGGTGTATTAAATTTTATGGGGTCACTGTGAAGAAACTTTGATCAGACCATAGCACATGTATTTTTGATAAGAAACTAATACATATTTGGACCAGAATTGAAAGTTTCTTAACATTATCATATCTATACATGATACAGGAAACAAGTAAGAATAAAGAAAACATGCTGGAGTTTCTTATAAGCAGTTTCTTATGATCAAATACAGTACATGTAGGTACAAGTTTCTTAATTCAACATGAAAATTTTCACAATTTAGTACTAAAGGCTCCTTAATTTGTTTATCAATGTGGTCTCTAACACTGCTGCAGATATGTTTCTTGTAAATGCCAGAGACAAAATTTTATGGTTTATTCAAGGCTACTGTACAGTTTTTCTTGTGTTTGGCCTACAATTTATGCCATATCAGTATCAGCAATCTTGTGAACATGGACACGAGAATGTGTCTTTTGAAGTTTCAATATTTCTTAAAATGTAGCTGAGTTCTTGATTATGAGGTGAGGTTCTTCTCACTCACATACTTAAGCAAGTTTCTTTCAAACTTTTGGACAAGAAAACAGTGTTAGTTTAGAATAGTTGTGACTTTCAAATTCTCAATTTCAAATTCAAATCCTTAAAATACCATATGAGTGATTTTCATCAGACTCTTTCCAATATTTAGCAATAAGATATCTTTTCGCAAATTTCCTTTGATTCTTGAAAATCAATGGAAGAGAGCTGTCTTCATAAAATATCTGAGCTGATGATACCCATCTGATTCTTAGGTTTGATACCAATTTTGATACATTAATCATAGGTTGATAGCTGACACTGCAATGGTTGTTATTTGTATTTTACCATTATATTTTGCACTCATTTTTGAATTTCAGGTTAAAAAATTGTGAATTTCATAAAAAATGCTATGCATCTTGATAAAATACCCCTTTCCAGCACCATTTTGCAGTGTCAACTATTGCAGTTGAAAGCTTGAGCCATCAATTACAAATGCATGTTGTGTTCAATAATTCAATCAATGTCAGCTTTAGAAATTGGAAATTTGTAAAGAAACTTGAATGACTCAAAATCTGATACAGGCCCGTCGGAATGAAATTCTTTTCGGGAAAATTTTGAACATAGGACTTCAATTTCACGAAGATATAGATTTTTTTTGAACTGCATAATATCAAAGTGACAGCTTGATAATTTCTGGTAACATCCTACAAATATAGATAAAGTTTGAATCTTCATTTTCAAGAGTTTGGCTTTCACAACCTTTTTTATGTGCAAAAGTGAACAAACTTCAGTAAATTGTTTGGGGGCTGAAGCCCCCCCCCCCAGCCTTCGCTTCCGATGGGCCTGTGATAATTTCAAGGAACTTTAGTTCTTAGTTTCTTGTATGATAAATGTATGTGCACTTTATGACAACACTGTCCCTTTGAGAAAAGTTAGCTCCTGAATGGATGTTAAATCAAGAATAAATCTAAGGTCTCTGATTTCACAATAGTTCAAGTGTATCTTCAGCATCATTCATATTTTAATCAAATTGCATTGCCACCTTGCCAATATTGCATCATGTTTGTAGAGATTGCCTTGGGGAACAGACATATGCTTGGTCTCATGGGCTGACTGGCCATACTTCAGATATTTGTTGTAACTCAGCAGCAAACTTGTCATATTGTTTCGTAAGGTCCTAAAAATGAATTTAAGGAAGATGATATTACAGGATGAGGGAATTGGCCTCAATCACGAAGAACAACATTGCAGAGAACATGTTATTTTGTGCAGAAAGCTCCTTCATGAGCTACAAGTTGAGGAAAAGCAGACTTTAAAATTCATAGAGGAATGTGTAGCAGTTTCGTTCTTGTTTTGTGCCATCATAGAGAGCAGTGTTCAAAGAGTATACCTGCGTTTCCCGAATTCAGAAATAAACAGCCAAATCTAAACGATATCACGTTATCATAAATATCGTCCACAAAGGAGAAAAAAATTGTGTTTAGTTTAGGCCCAAAAAGTAGACAGCCTTAAAACCTCAGCGAAAGTGCCTAGAAAAGAACAAAAAATAGCTTCTTTGAACAAAAAATAGTTTTCTAACTGGATATCACCGAAAAAGTAAGCTAGCAACGCGAGTGGGAGAAAGAATCTAAAAATATCAACCGAAGGTTCATACATCCTTCTATAAAATGTGAAGTATGTGGACCTACCACGCACCTCGCCTTTTACGATAAAATTTTCTTTCGTTGTTTCATAAACTTCAAGTTTTTAGGTCTTCTAAAGCGATGATAAATGGATGGAAATACATTCCCCGAATTTTTAATTAAAGCGCCAAATTTATAAAATATTATCTTTATGTTTATGTTGTTGGCAAGCGTAAACAAAGACAAGAAAAAGTTGCATTTAGGCCCTAAAAGTAAACAGCCTAAAAAGCTCAACTAAAGCGCCCAGAGGAAGCAGAAAATGGCTTCTTTGAAATGAAAAATATCTCTCTGACTGGATACCTTCGCAAAAGTAGGCCAACAACACAAGTACGAGGAAAAAACTGAAAATATCAACCGAGGGTTCCTGCATTTCTTCTGTGAAATTTGAAACTAACAGACTTACCATGCACCTCGCCTTTTACGATAAAATCTTCATTTGTTGAATGATGAACTTGAAACTTCCTGGTCTTGTGGAGCAATGTTAAACGGATGGAAATACATTCCGCTTTTTTCGATGTTGTCCTTCACAACGGCTGTACGCGTCAGAAGTTGCTGACGCCAGACCAAGAATTCGCGCCATTGGCAAAAACCTCGCTGCAAGGACCGGATGTGACGTCAAAAAACCTCTGGGGGGTTATCGGGCGTGATTTTCGCTGCCCTCCGGCAGCCTCCTCAGTGAGAATTGAGTTCGATGTTCGTTTGAGTCTGAGTTCTACTAACGTTCGTTTCATCCAGGTTCGATAGATTTAGAGCGTCGAATCTAATCCGCCTGTTGAGCAGAGCATTCGAATTTCCTCATTCTTCCTTCGTGTTTAGTTCCGGGTCCAGTTCTTTAATTAGTACAGCCTCCGTCACCTGTCTCAACATAGCATCATTGCCACAAGACGAGACTATCTTTAATTGTATATTCTGCCTCTCGCCGTCGTGTTTTTCTTCTACGTGTTTGTGAAATATAGAGTTTTTACATTTCATTTCATATTTCGCTAAGTGTTCGCTGACTCTTTCTCCTACGCTTCTCGCCGTTTCACCAATGTATAAATATAAACAGCCTGAGAAATAAAATTACTGATCTCAGAATGATTGCTGAGAAATGTCTACCTGATGTTCTACTCATTGAAGAAACAAAATTGAATTCTGATTTCAAAACGGATTTATTTCTCATCAATAATCACAAAAAACCAATTCGTTTGGATAGGTCGGAATTTGGAGGTGGTCTTATTTCTGCCTTACAATGGCCTTACAGCAATGACTTGTGGGCGCTTTAGCACGTCCTATCCTCTTGGGAGGATGAACAAGTCCTCCCCTGGTATCGATGATCTATTCAAGGGGATTCCATTCTCCCAAGAGGACAAAATACATGAATTTATTTGAGTGTCATCAGTTTTATGACGGAAAATTTGCTCATTGTTTTCATTCGTTTTTGCAGGTTTTTGGAAGGGGCTTTCTGCAGAAAATCACCCTTATCGACGGGAAGAAATGGACGATCAAGGCCGGGTAAATTACTGAACCTACTTGAATATATTGGCCATGAAACAAGACAGTTTTCAATACTATTTCTTTGATATTCATGGAGCAGTGGCCTCCCAAGCGGGGATTCTTTTTTCTGACTCACCCGGTATAATCTAGTGACGTCGAAAACTTGTTTCACAAGAAATCATAGCTCATCAATCGATGTAATTTTAACAAATCGACCCAGGTCTTTCCAGAAAACCTCCGTTTTTGAAATTGGTCTAAGTGACTATCATGGTCTTGTAGCTACCAGTATGAAGTCAACTGTTCCCAGGCTAAAGCCGAAACAAATGAAATATCGCAGCTACAAAAATTTCGTCTCCGACAATTTTTTTAAGAATGTCAAGCAGGCCAAGTTTGAATTGGATGAAACAGACCCTGATAAATATTACGACTACCTGACTGAAACTTTTCGGAATGTAGTTGACAAACATGCTCCCATCAAAACAAAATTTCTAAGGGGAAATAATGCACCTTTTATGAATCCAGAACTGAAAAAGGCTATATATACTCGTTCCAGGCTCAAAAGTCGATTAAATGAATATCCTTCGAGGCAAAACAAACAAGTTTTTAAGAAGCAGCGAAACCGATGTGTTGCTTTACGTAAAAAAGCCACAAAGAATCATTCTAAGAAAGTCACAAGCAACTGTCAAAGCTTTCTGGGACCTCGTGAAGCCTTTTCTCCCAAATAAAAGTGGCTTAACTGGCACCGATATTTTCCTGGTTAAGGATGACAAAATAGTTGCTGATGATCATGAATTATGTTAGCCTGCGTGCAGACCCAATATTCTGAAGAAGAAAGGGTCTGCGCAACAACGACCAAAAGCTTGCTGCCGCACAATTCTGGGTTTCAGGGAAAATAATTTATACAATCATGAGTTGATTAATTCATGCGTGTCGTTTTGTTGCTGTCAAAATATGCTGTCACACATTTGTGTTCAGTTGTGTATTGTGTTTTTGAATGGAATCTACTGACTGATGATATAAAGAATGCCAGCTCTCTTGCAGTGTTTAAGAGCAAGGTATTATCGACAATACGACCTTTGAATAGAACTATGTATGGTATTCGCGACCTCGTAGGTATCAAGCGTTTGACGAAACTTCGTGTGGAGTTTAGCTCTCTCAATGCACACAGATTCCATCATAACTTTGACTGCGTCAGCCCACTGTGCTTGTGTGGTATAGGCAACGAAGATAACGCACATTTCCTCCTGCACTGCCATCGGTTTCGTGTAATGCGTCGTTATCTCCTTGGTCAGCTTTCTGAAGTCCCCGGTCTTGATCTTGCAAATATGGACTCAAAAGCATTGTGTGAGTTGCTTCTCTACGGCAGCCCTCAGTTCACCATAATCAACAATAGAATAATCCTAGAAGCAACCATGTCATTCATTGAGAGGTATATGCGGTTGGACTAAATACCAACATTAGCAGCAATCCCTTTTTTCTGTAGTGTAATGTGTGAGATTGTTGTACTGTATTGTAGTGTGAAGTGCAATTTGGGGCTATGTAGAGTGGGGCTGCCTTCTTTTTTGGAATGACTATAGTTTGAATGACTATAACAGGACAGTAAATATCAATTTAATTCAATGTAGCAAAACTTAGACGAATGTCCTCAGTCTAGGAGCCGCTCTACACGGTTTCTCGTTGTACCTAGAGTGTCTTCTCGTTGTATAGTTTAGTGTCTTTTGGTGTGGAGTAGTGTGGTGTGGTATTGGGTTCTTTTGTTAGTTAAATTAGATTATTGTTTATATTTATTGTAAGAGTCATTCATAGTGGGGACTAGATGACCCTGTTACTTTTCCCGCTATGATTGGCTCAGATTCTTGTATTGTAGTTTATTTTCTTAGAGATTGATATAAAAAAAAGATTTGGTCAAGGTTTTGGGAAACGAAGCAGATAACGCTTTGTCTTGGCTTGAACAAAATGAGATGATTGCTAATCTGGACAAATTCCATGCACTTTTTGTCAAAAAAGACCAGACAAACACTTGTGGCATCAATCTTGATTTTTAGGGACATTCTATAAAATCTGAAGAAACTGTCAAACTACTAGGCGTAACACTAGATTACAAATTGAACTTTGATCCACATAGATCTAACCTTTGCAAGAAGGCTGCGTCGAAACTAAACATCCTCAAACGATTAAAGTCATTTATTGGTTTTGCAGAAAAAGAAGTTTTGGTTCAAAGTTTTGTATACTCGAATTTTAACTATGGTCCTCTGGTGTGGTACTTTTCATCTTCAAAATCAGTGCAGAAAATTGAAAGAATACAGGAACGTGCGTTGAGATTTCTGTATAATGATCACAGACGTTCCTATAGTGATCTACTTCTCAAATAAAAAAAATGCACAATGCAAGTTGCTCGTCAAAGGACACTTTGTATCGAAATCTTCAAGACAATGAAAAATCTGAATCCATCATTTATGAATAACATCTTTAGTTTCAGGACCTCAAATTATTCATCACGAAATCCAAACAATCTGAATCATTTTCGGCCAAATCAAGTAACCTTTGGCTCAAAAAGTCTTAAAGCCATGGGACCACAAATCTGGAATTGTCTACCGAATGGATTAAAATCAGCTGAAAACCTAAATAATTTCAAAAAAAATGATTAAACAATGGGATGGTCCAACTTGTAAATGTAATGCGTAGCAATATAACAGTCTGTAAATTATTCTTGTATTATTATCGTCCATTTACCTTTGAAAAGCTTTATCTATTTATATATTTATTTATACCTTAACCAAGTATCAACTGACAGGATGGTACACGCCTTTATCACGAGTAAGCTGGATTATTGTAATAGCCTTATGTATGGTTTGCCAAACTCCCAGATACAGAAGCTGCAAAGAGTTCAAAACGCAGCTGCAAAGATTATAAGTGGTGCACGAAAGTACGATTGCATCACTCCTTTATTACAAGAACTACACTGGTTACCAGTGAAAAAAAGAATCGAATTTAAAGTTTTATTGCTGACATTTAAAGCACTCAATGACATGGCACCAGCATACTTAAAAAACATGCTAAATATCAAAAAGGGAAGATACGCTTTGAGGTCAACAGAATCTTTGATGTTGGTGATTCCAAAAACAAAATTCAAAACATGAGGAGATAGATCTTTCGCTGCTGCAGCTCCAAAACTGTGGAATAATTTACCAGTTCAAGTTAGAAAATCTCAAGACATTGAAACTTTTAAATCAAGATTAAAAACACATTTATTTACTTCTGCTTTTAACCAATAAATGACATTGTACCCTTGACATTTCTTTTAGCATTTGATCTGTATATCCTTTAATTAACTCGGCATGATTTTACTTTTTACGCTGGAATAAAATTGTACAGCGCCTCAGAATATGTATTCATAGATTTTAGCGCTTTATAAATGTATCATTATTATTATTATTATTATTATTATTATTATTATTATTATTATTATTATTATTGTTATCATTATTATTATTTGATATATTCATTTATTCATTCATATGCTCGGTATTCGATTTAGATTAGTTGACTTATGTATATATGTATATATATGTATGTATCTGTATATGTATGTTAGCTAGGTGTTAAAAATCGAATTGAAATAAGATGAACAAACAAACAAACAAAAGTTGACTGGAGGGAATATCTCAGCACTGTACGCTGGGGCAGTTCCTTTGAAATATTTCCTTTCATTGAAACGGATACATTGATCTTTCCTGTTCTTTGTAGGGCGCCAATTTATAGCCTTGAATTCTGTGACCCCAATATGTGTAAAAACAATTGCATTTTCTTTGACCCATCTGGATTCTTTTGGACAGCCTCTTATTCAACCCTCGATACCAAGAATTGCACGCATAATAAAAATGAGGTTGAATAAGAGCATTTGAAAGCAACCTGCTAATTGCAAGTTATTTTTCCAAGCATCTTTAGTTACCATCGACTGCCCAGAAAGATTTTCATCTAGGATGCATCCCAGATATGCGACTGTTGAATGCTGTTTAATCCTTGCTGTATATCATCCCTCCTGATGTCCAACTTTTTCAGGTTCTAGATTGTAAAACAACTGATATTTCATTCATTCATTCATTCATTCATTCATTCATTCATTCATTCATTCATTTTTATTTATTTAGGCACGGTAGCCCCGTCAATCCATATGAACTGACAGTGCTTAGACTTGAATTTTGTTTGTTGAATGAACATAAATTCCGCCATAATGTCCAGTACCCGAGTCCGATGTGTGCTCGTAATACTGGAACTGAGGGTAATGTGCACTTCTTCCTGCTCTGCCCTTTGTTTGTTCCTATGCGCAATGATCTCCTTGGACAGCTTTCATACCTTCCAAATTTGGATGTGAACAACATGGATTCAAAAGCCCTGCTTAATTTGCTTCTTTACGGTAGCCCAATTTTTGATGAAACTGACAATCGAATGATTTTAGAGGCATCCATAGCATATTAAAGCAAGTAACAGGCTTAACTAGAGTGTTCCCGGGGATTCTGTGGGCTGGGGGTCGGGTGTCTTTTGGCCATGGAACTGCCGTTTTGCTGCCGGGTGCTGCAGGCTGGGCGTCATTCGGGGGTGCTTGGTGGATGGGGCTTGGGCCCCGTGGTGGTTGCTGCCTTTGCTCGGCCCATTCGGGTGGTGACTGGTTTGTGGTTTTTGGCGGTGGAGTGGCGGTTTTGTGGCCGGGGGCATTTCTGGTCTGTGGGATCTTTGGGAATTCTTTGAAAGCCTGATGGAAACCTGACAATTATCGACCCCTTATTCTTATTTATGTTTAGTCTTGTTTTGAGTAAGTTCTTTGTGCACCATGGCGTCAGTCATTGGTATCTAACCATCTTTGCACAGGTCTTGCAGCAGTGCATATTTTTTTACAATAATTCACCTAAACTAAGCTGGCGCATGCTAGCGCCTGTCAAAATGGAATGGTAGCATGGTACACAAAGTGCTTAATAAGATTGTTGTTAAAGACATTGTTAAGTGCCGTTCATAGCCAGAACCAGATGACGTCATGTCTATTTCTGCTATGTACGGCAAAGAATATTGTATTTTGTTGAGTTTTACTTTTAACTTTGATATATAAAAAAAGTTTGAAATCATTTTGCACGTATCGAGAGCTAAGAATTCATCATAAATGTGGGTACGACGTCAAGTTTTGGTAATCATAGAAGTGGGTAATCTTCTGAAAACCGGTAGGTGGACCCCATCCATCCACAGGTCATATCCCCCCAGGACCACAGCGTTAAGGCCGTAATAAAAGATTGGGGAAAATACGACCCCAATGGAAAGAGAAGAATTTCACGCACGTGCCAAACTTTAAACCATGGAATTGATTAATTGATAACAACCGAAATCGAACCAATTTAACGATGCTGTATACTAACAGCGATTCATATGAAAATTGTAAATAGGTTCATATCTTAAAATGTTTAGGCTTTTTATTTATGTTCTTTCTTTTTTTGCTGGAACAGTTGGAATCACAACAATGGTCAAAATGTGTTTTTTCCTCAAGTTGGCTGAAACTGAACAGCAACCATCGATCATTTTTAAAAACTGTGAAGTGTAAACAACTTTCAGTGGACCCCCCCCCCCCCCTCCCTCCCTCCACGATCCCTCCTCATATACCAGTACGCGGTTATGTGTAACTTTATAATCCCTGTTTGCACAAAAATTTATTGGTTTTCCAAACAAATCGCTGAAAATTGTCTCGACTACGTCAAATGGGATGTCCAGCGCATATCTACTGCGTTATCTGTAAAACAGTGATTTCTTTAAAAATGCGACTATGTATGAAGGCTAAGAATAATTGTAAAGGACATGCGTTAACCATGGCCCGTATTTAATATGATTTGTGAAAAGAAAGAACGACAGATGTAGCAGTTCACTCTCCTGACCTCACCTGATTTTTTCTTTTTTCCACCTGAGGCATTGAGTAATTCTCTTGGCTTAAATATCTGGGCTGATACTAACTTGGTTTGTCAGTTTTAGAATTGACATGACCTACTCTGTACATTTCTTAATCAGTTATTGGTGCAATAATGAGAGTGTATTTTCCATTGCATTAGCAGGAGGAAGACTGGGACGGCAACAGTGATGATGACTATTATGATGAATGGGAAGAAAGTTATACCAACAAGGCAGGCCGAAATTTCCACAATACAATGAATACAAACAGTGCTTCGCGCAACAGACTCAAGGCTTCTCTGCAACCACAGGAAAAACAGTTTGGAAAGTTCCTCAACAAGATTGACATAAATGAATTTAAAGGACCAACATCGTCTGCCAAAATGGGCGGAAGTCTATCACAAGATGGCAGTAAGAGGGGGACAGAGAAGCGCTCTAGGGATAAATCAGATCGTGCAACAGTGGAACAAGTATTAGATCCAAGGACCAAAATGATCCTGTTCAAGCTGTTGAATCGAGGGTTTATTACAAGCATTAATGGCTGCATAAGTACCGGAAAGGAGGCAAATGTTTATCATGCAACTGGCCCTAATGGGGAGGACAGAGCAGTGAAAGTGTACAAAACCTCAATTCTCACCTTTAAAGATAGAGATAAATACGTTGCCGGAGAATTTCGATTCAGACATGGGTATTGTAAGAGCAATCCAAGAAAAATGGTGAAGACATGGGCAGAGAAAGAGATGCGAAATCTTACTAGAATGTTTACCAATGGGATTCCATGTCCTGAGCCATTCATACTACGGAGCCATGTGTTAGTTATGCAGTTCATTGGATGCAATGGTTGGCCAGCGCCTTTGTTAAAGGACTGTGTCATCTCAGACTCAAAAACCCGAGAGCTTTATTTGCAATGTGTGCGACTTATCAGGGACCTATACTGGAACTGCAAGCTGGTGCATGCTGATTTAAGTGAATTTAACATCCTCTATAACCAGGTGAGTGACACCCTTTATGTGATCGATGTCTCTCAGTCAGTTGAGCATGATCACCCTTGCGCTCTCACTTTTTTGAGGAAAGATTGCACTAATATAAACGAGTTCTTTAGAAAGCACAGTGTTAGTACGATGACTGTAAAAGAGCTGTTTGAGTTTACTACAGACCCGACAATCAACGAAGATAATATCGAAGACTACCTTGATAAGATCCAGGAGGTCGCTGTGAACAGAAGTGCAGAAAAGTTAAGCCAACAAGATGTGATTGACGAAGAAGTTTTCAAGAACGCTTTTATTCCAAGAACATTGGACGAAGTGATCGATTATGAAAGAGATGCCATTGAAGCACAAGGTGGTACTTCGGAAGACGTTTATTACCCAATGGTTACTGGTCTGAAGCAGGACCTGACTGGTGCAAAAGATATCCCAGATATCTTGAGGGGTTCATTGGACAAAGAAGCAAGCAATGTCAAAGAAGGTCATCTGTCAATGAAGGAAGAGTCGTCAGATGGTTGTTCCGAGGAAGAAGAAATAAGTGAAACTGGAAGCAACGAAGATCCTGAACTCAAAGAAGAGACAGAGTTATCAAGGAAAGAGCTTAAGAAACTTGTGAAGGAGCAAAACCGAGAGAGGCGTAAGAACAAGCTGCCGAAACATGTAAAGAAACGAAAAGAGAAAGTTGCTAGATTGCGAAAACCAAAACGATGATTGTCTTTTCTAATCTTTATGTCACATTGACAAAGGTAGATATTGACTGAGAATTCCCTTTGGCTATAAATGTATTAAGAAATTTCTCCAGAAGATATTATGGCCGTTGAATGTAGGGCGAATGTTCTCTTAAGCAAACTCTCTTTAGGAGCAACAAACTAGATTATGATATAAACGATTTCTAATTGGAACTTACTGATGCTACCGCGCCCATTCCTACGAACCTCAGTGGACGTTTAGAGTAGAACATGTTCCAAAAATTTTCTGAAAAATGTTTCGGCATTAATATCCGCGTGTAATCCGTGTTACATCTTAGGACCTTGGAGATAGAGCACGGCAAGTCTAGAAACAATTTGTGCCGAAAAAGATCATTTCTATTTAGATTTTATCTGACCATTTGTTGTGAATAGCCTTAAATTAAAATTTTAGCAATTGGTATCCATACGATATCTTTTCGACTGTTTGAGCCCACTTTAAATAACAGGGGTCAAGTCGAACTTCTCTTTGGATCCAGCGCTAGTTTCTGCTGCTCGTTAAAGATCTCTTAAAAGGTCTATGTTACATTTTATCGATTACTTAAAAGCCCCAAACCTCAATTTCCTCGAAAGATATGCAATGATACTTCCTTGCCATGTTAAAACAATTGAACAAATGTTCATTTTAAACAAACGATACATCACAAATTTGCATCCCTTCCTATATTCCATTAAGAATTTATAAGAATATTACTATTTACGCTACGTACTGTCTAGCGAGCTATGACTACTCTGTGACTATTGTATGAAAAAATAAACCGTTGAGTGATCCAAGACAATGAACTAGAGAACAACGGCGATGCAAAAATTATCGCTGTTTGAGATTTTTCTCTGTTTTTAAAGTTCTAGGAAAAAAAGCCCCTCATTGAAGCGACAACAGCAACATCATTTCAAGGAGATGTGCAAAATTTGAGGGTTTTTCTGGAGTGAGGCTAATGGCTATCAGGGCCCAAATCGGTTGAAGTTTCAGATTGCGTAAAGATCGTTTCGGGCCTGGGAAGGAGGGTGACTTTGACTCAACAAATGGCAAAGAGTCTCGACGGAACATGCACAAGAATGCTGATGATGTCTCTCAACGTTTCATCAAAACATCAAAAAACAAGACACGATGAATGACGAACTATTGTTATCATCATTATTATTGTTATTATTGAAAGACAGCGCACATTGTTCAAGTCAATGGATGATTCTTCTTGGGGTTTGATGTCAACAAGACTCATCAAACCTCAAGGACCTTTCTAAGGATCCCTGCTGTATGCAGGATAACAGTTTTCTGCAATTCCCCTATTTTGGTCTCGATTCCAATGTCCTTCATTTTTTTCTGTAGTGTCTTTGGGGTAGTTCCAAGTGCCCCCAATACCATAGGAATGACCACTACCTTCATGTCCCACAGCTTCTTCAGTTCTCGTACTAAATCTTAGTACTTCTGAATCTTCTCCGTCTCTTTACTGTCCACCCTGACCCTGCTGTCATATGGGATAGCAAATTCTATCACCTGAGCCTTGTTTGTCTCTTTATTAATGACTATCATATCTGGACGCCTTGCTTGGATAATATGGTCTGTCTCCACTGTAAAATCCCATAAATTCTTACATCTGTCGTTCTCTATCACTGAACATGGCTCGTGTTGATACCATTTATCATTCACTTCGATGCCATACTTTTTACAAACATCCCAGTACACCCTCCTACCAACCCAATCGTGCCTTCAATGTACTCTTTATGTGCCATCTTACTGCCGGGTGAGCCAGAAAACAGTTCCCACTTACGACAGGCCAGGATACATGACACACTAGGCCAATTTTAGTTGTTTTTTATTTAATCTTTTGTCAATATCCTATATTATTCTGGGCTATTTTTTGTGGATTTTTCGGATGCCAATTTATCGATATATTAACGATTTCTTGAGATTTGTTGGCCTGCAGACTGCCCAAAGAGATCGAAAAACAATTATCATATTTCCTACAGATTGAACTTGGCTGAATAAAGGGAGTGCTATTCGAAATGACCAGGGACTTTGAAAATGGAAATGATTGCGCAAGTTAAATGTCATTTTCATTAGAACAAAGACTCTCAGTTGTTTTATTATTTCTTTGAAATTAAACTTGCGCAATCATTGAACGATCGCACGCTCGTGTGACAGATTGTACCTAATCTATTTCCAAATTCCCTGGTCATTTCGAAGAGCACTCGCTTTGTTCTGCCAAGCTCAATCTTTAGGATATTTGATCACTGTTTTTCGATCCTTTTGGGCAGTCTGCAGGCCAAAAAATTTCAAGAAATCGTTGATATGTCAATGAACTGGCGTCCAAAAAATCTACAAAAATATCCCAGAATAATATAGGATATTGGCAAAAGATTAAATCAAAAACAATTAAGATTGGCTGAGTGTGTGATTTATCCTGGCCTGTCGAAAGTGGGAACGTTTTTCTGGCTCACACGGTACACTCACTTATTAAGTGGTTCACTGTCTCGTCCTTTTCTCCGCACATTCTACATTTACTTTGCTCCTGAGTCTTATCAATTTTCGCCTTGATCATAGTTGTACGAACTGCTTGCTCTTGCGCTGCAAGGATTAAAGATTCTGTTTCCTTCTTCACGTTTCCCTGCTTTAACCATAGCCACCTGTCCTCACCAGCGATGTCATCAGTTTGCCTTAGAAATTGTCCGTGCAGTGTCTTTTCTTTCCAATTTTCTTTTCTTTCCGTTCTCTTTCTTTTCTTCATATCAGCTTCTGGCTCAATTACTTCACCTTCTTCTATGATTCTAAGTGAACTTAGTAGCCTTTCTGTACTATTGTTGACATACCTTTTCAATGAAGCTTTTGCAACATTGACCCGGGGGGGGTACTTAGTATATTTTGCTGACGCCATGTGCACTCCTTTCCGGGTATCGTTTTCGCCTCTTTTTTCTAACGCCGGGTATCAAAAGAAGGCAATTTTTCTAAAGCCGGTTGTTCAAACGTGTTATTTCATTGTTTTCCAACGAATTTTTACGTTTTGGGATATGCTTTTCGCCGATTTTTTCTAAAGCCGGCTATCATTTCGAGGGAAAATTTCTAAAGCCGGTTGAAAATTTTTTCTCTTGGAGTGCACCCCCCCGTACAATTGAAAGTCAAGTACCCCCCCCGGGAACATTGACTGTATCCTCTACTCCTAAAAGTCCTCTTCCCCCATCTTTCCGTGGTAGATATAATCTATCAACGTTGCTCTCTTCGGATGTAAGGCATTGTGCATTGTCATCAGTTTCCTTGTTTGTCTTTCTAGCTTTTCCATTTCAAATTTTGTCCAGTCTAGAAGTGCAGTTGAATATCTGAGTAGCGATACTGCCCAAGTGTTGATGCCTTTTATGAGATTCCCTCCATTTAGCTTTGTTTCCAGAATTTTCCGTACCCGCCTCTTGTACTCTTTCGTAACTTTATCTTTCATTTCCTGGTGTCTTATCTGATCTGCTTGAAGCATTCCCAAATATTTGTAGCTTTCTCCATCCTTTACTGACTTAATCACAGACTCGTCTGGTAACTTAATCCCATTTGATGTAACTACCTTTCCTCTTTTCAACATTAGCATGGCACACTTTTCTATTCCAAATTCAATTCCAATGTCTTTGTTGAAAATCCGAACTGTTTGAATTAAGGAGTCCAATGATTTTTCATTCTTCGCATACAACTTTGGGTCATCCATAAATAAGGGATGATTAACTTTCTCTCCATGGTATCCTGCCTTTGACTTCCTCAATATGTGGGTCAAGGGAATCAACGCAATTACGAACAGCAAAGGAGATATGTATCTCCTTGGAAGATTCCTCTCTTGATCTTTACTTCTCCAAGCATTTGTTCTCCACATGTTAGTTCTACTCGCCAGGCTTTCATACTCTCCTCAAGGAACTGTCTCAGCTGTTCATTAATCCCCAAATCTTTCAGGCACTTCAGAATCCATGAGTGGAGGATCATGTCGTACGCCTTGCGGTAATCTATCCACCCCATCGCAAGCCCTTTCATCCTTTGCTTAACCTCCTTTAGTACCATTCTATCGATATATAGCACGTCGTGCGTGCCTCTTGATTTTCTCCTGCATCCTTTCTGCTCTTCTGGTAATAGTGATCTTGAATCTAGATATTATTTGCAATTATTCCTGTCAGCAGTTTCCATAATAGCGGTAGGCAGGTTATTGGCCTGTAGTTACTCGCAGTATTTCTTTTCTCTTTCTCTTTCTGCATCAAGATCGTCCTCCCTTTGGTCATCCAGTTAGGTGTTCCATCTTCCAAGCATTCTTCAAAGTGCTTTCTCAGGGCTTTATGCATGCTTTTGAAGTTTTTCAGCCAGTATCCTTGTACCCCGTCAGGACCCGGTGCTTTCCAATTGGGTATCTTTCTCAGCACTTGCTGCATTTTTTCTTCTGTGATGAGCAATCTTTCTTGCTCTACGGTGTTTCTCCTCATTTCCTTCTTGAATTCCCCTAGCCGTTCAGCTGATTCATTGTGCTCTTTCCCTGCTCCCCAAATTTCTTCCCAAAACTCCTTCGCTGCTTCTGCATCTGGAACATCATTTGTTTCTTGTTGCCCACCACTGTTCAACTGTTGATAAAATTCTCCTTGATTATTCTGAAGTGTCCTATTCTGCTGATATTGGTTTATCCGATCGTTATATCGTTTTATCTTTCCTGTGGTAGCCTTTATCCTTTGTAATATTTCTTCCTTCACAGTGGCAAGTCCCTTCTGTGTTATCTTATGTTTATTTTGTAGACAATTTCTGTGCTTATATTTAATTTTCTTCTTCTCAATCAACATATTCACTCGACAAAGATCTTTGTTCATCTCCTTCACGCGTCCTTCAAGTCTTCTTTTCCACCATGGTTCTCTTTTGGCATTTCGATTTGGCTTCTTTAGCCCTAGCAACTCCCTGACTATCATCATCATCATCATCATCATCATCATCATCATCATCATCATCATCATCATCATCATCATCATCATCATCATCATCATCATCATCATCATCATCATCATCATCATCATCATCATTAATTTATTTACAAAGTAAGCTGAAACAAAGCCATAGCTAAAATTATAGCTAAGTAAGGCCTACTTATTTACAAAATTTACAATCTAATCTAAAAATAATATGTATATGTATAATTAAAGTAATTTCACTAACTATCCTGTTATGAACCCAACCTGTTCTACATATGTTTTGCAAAGCCTACAGTTGCATTTATCACCATTCCAGCACCTTATTTGCTTTTTGAAAATTTGAAGGGTGCTGGAGTCTTTTATCTCGTGTGGTAGCAGCTGCCACATTCTATTTCCAAGGAAAGCTGCAGACTCGATTCCAAAGGACATAGTGCGTACTTTTGGAAGCAGCGCGGTGGTCCTATGCCTCAAGTCGTAGCCAGTGTTCCGCTGCGTGAAAATATCCTTCATAAAAGTTGGACTTAGATCTAATTTTGTTTTAAAAACCTCAGTCATAAGCAACTGTAGGTTTCTTATATGGATGGGCACTGCATTTGTTTGCTCCAGGAGAAAACCAAAATCATGATCGTAATCTTTCTGTGCAATGGGCAAAGCCCTTTCGTGAACGTGATTTATTCTTTGATTCAAACTTCTATCGCAGAACATCCAAACAAGTGGACAATAGCTAAAATGGGATAGTATGAAAGCATGCATTAGTTGCTGCAGTTTTTCTGTGTCCATGTAACAGGATATTCGGTTAAGAGCATGAAGTTTTTGGCTGGCTTTCTTACATAGAGATTTGACATGTTGTTTGAAGGAAAGAGATCGATCAAATTTTATGCCAAGAAGATTCTCCTATTTTCCTCCTATTTGCTATTTCCTCCTATTCGCCTCCTATTTTGATGGATACTTCATTGTCTTTTGCACCGAAAATCATTAAATGGCATTTATCCTCATTTAGCTTCATGAGATTGTTTGGAAACCACTCAGTTAACTTAAGGGCATCATTTTCTAAATGTGCAATTACATTATCGATTTTTGGACCATATGCATAAATCGTTGTATCGTCCGCATAGTTACATATTTCGGTCTCCTCTAGGAACAGGAACAAGTGATTCAGGTATATGTTGAACAAGAGGAAGCATAGGACAGAGCCTTTCGGTACACCTAGGGTGGTATTTGTCCACGTGCTGAATGAACCATTGACCTTTACTCTTTGTTTCCTGTCGACAAGATAGCTATGGATGAACTGCAATGCAGATCTACTGAAACCATATGCATTCAATTTTGCAATCAATAATTCGTGATTTAGACAATCAAAGTCTTTCGAAAGGTCCGTCAGGACGACCCCTGCGACGCCTCCGCTGTCCAACGACTTTTTGCAGGTTTCAACTAAACGTAGAAGTGCATGCTGTGTACCATAGCCCTCTCGAAATCCACAGAGGAGTGGAGACAAGTAACATTGGACAAAGGGCAGCATTTGATCTTGCATCAACCTTTCGTATATCTTTGATGCCGATGGCAAAACTGTAATAGGTCGGTAGTTTTTCTTCGAAAAGGCATCCTCTTTTTTGAAGAGTGAGCTTAACTCTCCAGCTTTCAATTCTTTGGGAAAAGTACCCTTGGATAAACCAGAGTTGAATAAATTTCGAATGGCAACAGAAAATACATCAGAATTTTCCTTCAGGATTTTTGCAGGGATGCAATCAACTGGAGAGGCTTTACTCTGATTAAGTTGGATGATTTTGACAGCAACCTCTTCCATAGTGACTGTAATAAAGTGACTTGTTACCAAGACTAGAGCCCAGACTCTTGTACTTTGTATTTGATTATCGCTGCGTGTATATTATTCATTCTTGTTATGTTATTGTTCCGAAGGCACATGGCCTAAGCATATGCGTTCTTTATCACTGTAGTCCTTCTCTTACGAAGCAGTTTACCAGCAGTTTACATTGGCGACGAGTATAAAAATGGCTCAGATACCTTTGCAACCAATGCCCCAGTTTGATCCCGATGCAGCTGTGGGTGCAAGTTTGGCGACGCGGTGGAAAACATGGCTCGCAGACTTTGAGACTTTCTTGGTGGCAAGCGGTATCACAGCACCAAAGCGACAACGGGCACTCCTCTTGTATCAAGCTGGATCACGCATCAGGGAGATTTTCAAGCAAATACCCGACACTGGTGCAGATGATGCTTTCGATACAGCTAAAACAAAGCTCACGCAGTTTTTTGAGCCCCAAAAGAACCGTAGATATGAAGTTTTTCGCTTCCGTCAGGCCAAACAGGAACAAGGAGAGAGTTTAGACAAGTTTCACACACGCCTCCGGTCACTGGCAGAAACCTGTGAATTTGAAAACACCGACTTCGAGATTGAGGAACAGATCATTATCTCCGGTAGTTCTTCACGCATACGCAAGAACGCTCTCAAGGACCCCAAATACACCTTGAAGGACATGTTACTTGATGGTCGTCGTTCAGAAACTAGCCAATTTCAAGCTCGTGAAATTGAATCACAAGATGCCCCTGCAGCTACAGCAAACCAGGTAAAAATACGGCCTACTGTGGAGAATTCCAAGCGACAAAACTGTGATAATTGTGGTGGACAGTCCCCGCATAAAGGTTCATGTCCAGCTAAAGGTAAACAGTGCAACAAGTGTGGAAAGTTGAATCATTTTGCCAATGTGTGTCGAGGGGGAAAACCCCGAAAACGACAAAACAGAAGATCAAGAACAATACAGCCACTTCAAGCTGAAAACGGAAGTGATTCAAGTGCATCAGAGGATTATCTTTATTCTATTGAGAAATCTCATGAGAAATCTGCATCCAACCAAACAAAACAAACCCCAAAGACAAAGGTCACGGTTGTTGGTCATACTTTCGCAATCACTGTAGACACTGGTGCCAGCATCAATGTCATGGACCAGGAGACGTTTTCTAAATTGAAAGGAATTTCGTTGCACAAAACAAACGTGAAAGCCTACACGTACAACGCAACAAAGCCAGTTCGATTTCTTGGCAAATTCGATGCCCTCATTGAAACCCGTAGGAAATACACGACATGCACGTTTTACGTCATTGCTGATCACAACAGCGGATGTCTATTGTCCTCTCAGACAGCTCAAGATTTAGGACTTGTTAGCCTCCATTTACATGAGATTCAAAAGAGACCCTCAGTGAAGACAAACGACAAGGCGGTACAAAAGATTGTCAACAAACATCCAGAAGTTTTCAATGGTGTTGGAAAGCTCAAAGGTCATTCAGTGACACTGAACATAGATCCCGAGGTGATTCCCCATGCGCAGCCTCAACGGAGGATTCCCTATCACATTCGTGACAAGGTGGAAAATGCTGTGAAAGATCTCGAAAAGGAGGGAATCATAGAACCAGTACCTGACACCCAGCCGACCCCCTGGATTTCCCCTATTGTCGCCGTTCCAAAAAAAGATGGGACAGTTCGTATTTGTGTTGAAATGTGCATGGCTAATACTGCCATCAAACGTGTAAGACATTTGATACCCACAGTCGAAGATGTCAGTTATGAGCTGAATGGAGCAAAATTCTTTTCGAAGCTCGACCTATCTCAAGCCTACCATCAACTTGAACTTGATGATCAGAGTAGACACATCACAACATTTAGCACGCATTTAGGCCTTTCCGATATACTCGTTTGAATTATGGTACAAATGCCGCTGCAGAGTTGTTCCAACATACCCTACAACAGCATCTACAGGGTATCAAGGGACTCAAGAATATCGCCGATGATATTTTGGTTTTTGGCAGCACACGTGATGAGCATGACCGAGCATTAGAAGCATGTCTCAAGCGCCTGTCAGAAAAGGGCCTAGTTTTGAACTGCTCCAAGTGCAGTTTTCTTCAAACAGAACTCTCGTTTTTTGGACAAATATTTTCCAAACAGGGAACACAGCCAGACCCCAAAAGAGCAGAGGATCTCAATAATGCTACAGTACCGACAAATATTCAAGAAGTGCGCAGTTTGCTCGGTATGGCCAATTACAGCGCAAAGTATATCCCAAACTTTGCAACTATCACTGACCCTCTCAGGGAGTTAACTAAGAAAAACTCAAACTTTCGCTGGGAAAAAGTTCACCAAGAAGCTTTTGACAAGCTGAAAACAGCCCTTATCACAGCTCCTGTGATGTCATATTTCGACCGATCAAAGGAGACCATTTTAACCGTGGATGCAAGCCCAGTAGGAGTCTCAGGAATACTAGCACAGCAATCTCAAGGCAGTGATGAGTATCGTGTTTTGGCTTACGCTAGTAGAGCACTCACTGCTGTCGAGAAACGTTATTCCCAGACTGAAAAAGAGGCTCTTGCCATTGTATGGGCCATAGAACATTTTCATTTATACTTGTTTGGTCACCGTCATTCACAGCTGATTAACCGACCACAAACCTCTAGAGACTATTTATGGACACAACAACTCAAAGACTTCAGCACGAATAGAACGTTGGATTCTTCGCTTACAGCCATACGATTTCACTGTCGTTTACAAGTCAGGTGCGTCAAATCCTGCTGATTACATGTCACGCCATCCGACACAAGCCAACACTTCCGCACAAGAAAAGATTACGGAAGAATATGTCCAGTTTCTCACTTCCCATGCAGTCCCTAAAGCTATGACCATGGAAGAAATTATCAAAGCTTCTACCGACGATAGAGAAATGAAAGGTCTCAGAGCAGCAATAAAAATGAATCAATGGGAAATAGATACTGTCAAGCCGTTCAAAAGTGTCAAAGATGAACTCACCATTGGTCCTAGCAACATTGTATTACGTGGAACACGAATTGTCTTACCAGCCTCGCTAAGACAAAGAGCAATTGACATTGCACACGAGTCACATCAAGGTTTATCCAAGACCAAAGCTTTGATGAGAGACAAGGTATGGTTTCCGGATATCGACAAGCTAACTAAAGATACACTTGACCGTTGCATTCCATGCCAAGCTGTAGGACGACCAGCTCCTCCGCAGCCACTAAAAATGTCAGAAATGCCTACCGGGCCCTGGCAAAAGATTCACATTGATTTCTATGTACCTATGCCTACAAGTGAATATCTGTTAGTGGTTATTGATAGATACTCTCGATTCCCGATCGTAGAGATGGTAAAATCAACCAAAGCGAAATCCATAATCCCGAAGTTGGACAAAACTTTCGCGGTTCATGGTTTACCCGTTGAAGTAACAACAGACAACGGGCCCCCATTTAACAGCGATGATTTTACAAATTACATGTCACTGTTAGGTATTGATTACAACCCGTCAACCCCCCGATGGCCTCAAGGTAATGCAGAGGTAGAGCGCTTTATGCAACCCCTTGGAAGAGCTATTCAAACAGCACAAGCAGAAGGAAGGGTGTGGCAACAAGAACTGTCTCGTTTTCTTTTACAATACAGATCAACGCCTCACTGCACCACCAAGGTTCCCCCGGCAGAACTTTTGTTCAACCGTAGCATTCGTGGAAAGTTACCAACTTTGCCAAGTAAACCGATTGTTAATAGGCACAAGGAAGCCTGCATAAATGACCAAAAGAAACAGCAGTACAACAAAGAGTACAGTGACGTCAGAAGACGCGTCAAAGACAGTGATATAACAGTCGGAGATTTTGTGTTGGTAAAACAGCAAAAGAGAAACAAGCTGACCACACGTTTTGACACAGACCCCTACGTCGTTGTCCAAAGGACAGGATCACAAGTAATTGCAATGAACAAAGATCAACGGAAAGTTAAGCGCAACATATCACATTTCAAAAGAATTCCAAAACCGGAAAACTGGGATTTTGATTCTGATGATGATGATGATTTTCCAAGTCGTAGAGCTGAACAAAGAGAACAAAGAGAACCGTCACCGATGATTATGCGTAGATCAACCAGACAGAGGAACCCACCAGAAAGATTCGGACACGAATTTCCTATTGACTTACTGCCGCGCTAAGGACGCTCAAAGAAAAAAGGAGTGATGTAATAAAGTGACTTGTTACCAAGACTAGAGCCCAGACTCTTGTACTTTGTATTTGATTATCGCTGCGTGTATATTATTCATTCTTGTTATGTTATTGTTCCGAAGGCACATGGCCTAAGCATATGCGTTCTTTATCACTGTAGTCCTTCTCTTACGAAGCAGTTTACTAGCAGTTTACAGTGACCTCTCTGAACTCAAAATTGTTGGAAAGCATAGCTTGCTCATTTATTTTACAAATACTTGGATGAGCTTCATATTTCTTAATAGATTTGTCAATGGGATCTAGTATATCACTTGTTGGCAGCAAAAGTGAGTCATTTTCAGAGATCCCTAGGCTGTTTTTGATATTTGCAAAGTAATGATTGAAGATCTCTGCAATTTCACAGTCCTGACTTATAATTTTTTCTTCTTCAATTAGAGTAATGGACGAATTTACTTGCACTTTATCTGAGAATAGTGGCTTTACAGTTTTCCAAAACTTGTGATTATCTGTCTGATTTTTAGGGTCAATATTCTTGTAGTAATCAAATTTGGCCCTTCTCAGCAATTTTACATATTTGTTCCTCTGCTTTTGAATGCATTAAGGTTTTCTTCAGTTCTACTGTCGTTATACTTATTGCGAAGCTTGGTTCTATGCATGTGTTCTTTACGCAAGGCTTTAGTCATAAAAGGTCCATCGTTTGCACGAATATACTTTTTCTTAACGGGTGCATGTCCATTCAGCACGGCCATGACCACAGTTTTAAAAGCACCATAGTCCTTATACTCACTTAATTCAGATGAGAGCATATACAAAAGATGAGTTTTGAAGTCTACGGCGCTAAATCGGCTGTAGTCCCTATAGGTAACTATCTTCGGCCCCCTTTTGACATACCCTCCCTTTAAAAGGGTGACAATCATAACATGAAAATCCGACAGTCCTGTTTCTATCGTAACAGTGCTCTGAAAGTTCTTTCTTCTGTTTATTAGAATTAAATCAATACAGCGGGGACTGTCGGACTTAAAACAGGTTGGGCTCTTAACAAGACTAGCTAAGTCATAATTTTCGATGAAAGTACAGATAGCATCTTTGTCTATTTCGTTATTAAAATCTCCTATTAAAACGATATTTTCATATTTCATACAATAATGGTCGAGCATCTTACCAATCTCTGTAAAGAAATACTGCTCTGATTGAGAAGGTGGACGATATATAGCAAGAAGAAGCCATTTCTGCTTTTTCTGCACCTGCATATATGAGATTATTTGTATCTGTGATGTTGTTTGTTTTCATTTTCCCCAATAATGTATCAACTTTCTGACAGTAGATTTCAGTCTTCCCTTTTCCACTCCTCTCAAAGATGGTAATCTCGCTCTTTGATTGGTAGATTAGATGTTTTTCAGTCGCTCGATTAGTCCCTTCTCTTCGTCACTTAAACCACTCTCTTCATTAATTTCAATTTCTTCACCTGCATCATTCCTGTCTGGTGATCCCATCATGGCAGCATCATCTACTGTATCAATTTCCACTTCTTCAAGTATCAACCCCTGTTCAACGTCCTCTACGTTTCTTCTGATCTCTTCAAGTTCGAAGCGTTATTATTATTATTATTTCATATTTTCTGCTTTAAGCACTGGCAGTTCTCATCGCCGAATTTACATCCCAAGGGAGCGGATCAAAACCCATGACCAAGGGTCCCTTGGGGTCATTCTCTTTCAGTACTCAACTACTTTTCTCAATATCCTGGCTGGTCCTAATGGTGTCGTCTTCTGTAGGAATGCTGTATTTATTGTGATATCCAGTTTTTCCAGCCATTCATCCAGTTTCTTGGTTACACTTCCAAGTGCACCCACAATCACACGTACTACTATCACACTTCTCCTGTTCCAAATCCTCTTGATTTCCCTTTTCAAATCTTGATATTTCTCCACTTTCTCTTTTTCCTTGTCACTAGTCCTACTATCACCTGGCACAGCAATGTCAATTATAATGCATTTTCCTTCACCTTTATTCACAACAACCATGTCCGGTGGTCTCCTTGCCTCGATTACATGATCACATTAAATATATTCACATCTCATAGTAGCTTTACCTCGTCAGTTTCAACTACACCGTCAGGGGAATGCTCATACCATTTGTCTGCTCTTTCTAGATCATATTTCTTGCATAAATGACAATGCACTATTCTCGCAACATTGTCGTGTCTCAACATTGTCGCAACGTTATTATTATTATTATTATTATTATTATTATTATTATTATTATTATTATTATTATTATTATTATTATTATTATTATTATTATTATTATTATACGTGGTGTTAAATGTCACAGTTCATACTGGATGCTTTTTCTTTGGCCGGGTGTAAACAATACACCTAAGGCATGTCATGTTGAAGTTCAGATGCTAAGTACTTTACGAAGGATCCTTGCAGTTCCTAGTAAGCATGTCTTTTGGACCGTCTGAAGATTCATATTTTCTGAGACGCTTCTGATATTATCTTCCATTCCTTTTCTGATGGTACCGAGGGCTCCTATCACAATGGGTATTACTTCCGTTTTCATTTTCCACATCCTTTGTATCTCAATTTCCAGATCTTGATATTTGCTTTTCTTTTCCATTTCTTTGATTCAAACATTTTTATCACATGGCACAGTCATGTCTATCAGCTTGCAAGTTGAATTCACTTTGTCCTTGATTATGATATCAGGTCTGTTCGCACCTATATGTCTGTCTGTATGCACTGCCATGTCCCATAGCACTGTATGTGTTTCAGTGTTAGTTACTGTGTTCGGTTGGTTCTCATACCACTTGTCTGAGGTCTTGATTCCTAGATCATTACAAATATTCCAGTGTACATATGCTGCAGCTTTGTTGTGTCTTTCGATGTAATCTGACTTTGCTAATACTTCACATCCTGATGTTATATGATCAATTGTTTCAGACTGCTTGTAACACATCCTGCATCTGCTGTCAATTTCTTTGCCAACTATGTGTTTTTGATAATTTCGTGTGTATAGAGCTTGGTCTTGCGCTGCTATCAACAATCCCTCTGTTTCTCCTTTGATGTCTGATCTGAGCCAATTGTTTTATTATTATGATTATGATTATTATTATTATTATTATTATTATTATTATTATCATCATTATTATTATTATTATTATTATTATTATTATTATTATTATTATTATTATTATTATTATTATTATTATTATTCTAGCTGAAAAAGTCAGCCGAAAAAGTCAGAAATTTTCTTTCTAGCTGAAAAAGTCACTCGATACAAAAGTCATTGGTTATTTCTTTGTCTATGCCGCATCTTCGATGTAGTTCCTAATGGCCTTAAATTGAAAAAGACGGCACAGATCGGTAAGCAATCCAATAATTTCCTGTCACGATGGAATGAAACTTTAGTCACTGCTGAACATAATTTGATCAATGTTTTAATTCAAGAGTATGCCGTAGTGTCATCTTACTTTGAAACCGAATTTTGGAATAAAACTGTGGAATTTTTATCAAAAGAGGTAGATTATGCCAACCTGGAACTCTTCTTTGGTGAACTTAGTGGGAATGTTTCTAAACTGTGTAAAGAAATTGAGATTCGGAGAAGGAAAAAACTTTCGCGATTGATTGGAGCAAGAGATTTCCATGAAAATGAGAGAAGGCTACATGATGGCATATCGTTCTTTAAAGATATTGCTTCTTTTACCAACGCCAAAGAAGATCTTCAAGTTATGAATGAGTTAGCCACAAATAACGATGGAAACAATGTTAATTTCGAGGAGATTCAGGAACGGATGGTATCGGATTTCGTTGAGAATGAGCCTCCAGATGATATAGAAAGGTCAAGAACTCAGGGTGAAGAACTACCAAACAATGTTATTTTTGAGGAGTTTCAAAGACAGTTGATATCAGATAACTTTGAAAATGAACCTCCGGATCTTATGGAAAGGTCAAGAACTCACGGCGAAACCAGTAGTCAGGAAGAAGAGGTTGGCAATGTCGATCCTTTTGATTTAGATGATAACGGACGAATTTGTGGACGCTTTGAAAATGATAAGGTTATAAATCTTTCTAAACGTGCATTAAGTGAAGCAGAGATATCAGTTTTGTCAAAAGGGCTCAAGTTTGTGAGTACACCAAAGGAACTAGATTATTCGCAAATTAAAATAGATTTAGAAATTTTTGGGAGAAGATTGCGGCTTAAATGGTGGTTTAAGGACGAAGAAGATTTTTCGGAAATTCCAGCATTCAGACCACGCAGTAAGTTAAATCCTAGGCATAAGGACGTAGCTATTGAGGTTTATCTTTCTAAGGTTGAGGATGAAATAATGAAATTATCAGCAGATGGTAAGAATTTTAGTAATCTTACAAAGGACAAAATATCAGCTTTGAATGGTCTTAAGTCTGACAGAACGATCATTATCGAGGAAGCTGATAAAGGGTCAGGGGTGGTTGTTTGGGATCGGGAAGACTATATCAGGGAGGCAGAAGACCAGCTGGGTGATTCTGCAGTGTATTTACCCCTTGATAACGATCCTTCTGAAAGTCTGCATTATGTTATCAATCAGGCAGTGGGTAGAATTAGACAACGAGGGGATATTGATGATAAAACTTTGGAATATTGAATGGTCAATAACCCCAAACTTGGTAGGTTCTACCTATTGCCTAAGATACACAAAAGGCTTAATAATGTCCCCGGAAGGCCAGTCATTTCTAATTCGGGTTTCCACACAGAACTTTTCGGAATTTTTGGATTTTCATTTACAGCCCCTGGCTAAAGGTTTCCGTTCCTATATCAAGGACACAAATCATTTCTTGCAAAAAGATACAATCCTTAGGTAGCCTTCCAGAGGATACCATTTTGTGTACGATTGATGTGGTCGCACTTTATCCGAGCATACCCCACGATGAGGGATTGGTAGTGTTACGAAAAGCCCTTGATTCTAGAGCAGATCGGTCGGTGTCTACAGATTCTTTAATGAACCTACAATCATGGACATAAATTATGAGACAAATTAACTTTTTCTGATATATTGAACTGTTCAGCATCCTCTCCCCCCGTTCCCCCCACAATCAATGTTGAAAAATCCGAGAACCTCCCTCGACACGTCACCAACATTGAATAAGGGGGAGGGGGGGATCTTCAATAGTCAGATCTTAAATTTTGAATTTGTCTCAAACTATTTTGTCCATGATTGTCCAAATGAAAAATACAAAATACCCCACCTGAAGAGGAAGCCAAACATTTTCCTGAAGAACTATCGTGGTTTACAAAGTATTTCTAGCTTTCAGAAAATCTTGGACAAAACTACTGAATATTTTTTCAAAACCAGACTGCCTCAATTAAGAAATTTAGGCCCTTGTTTGTCTCTTTTTTTACATTTTCTGAAAGTTAAGTTAGCTAAGCTTTAGATGATAGAGAAAGCATGATGTGCACACTCACTGATCAACATTCAGGTCGTGGAACCATGGTGGAACATTTGATAGAACACATTTTGCATTACACACCGTATAGAGTTATGCATTAAGCACATGTTACCACATGATACCACACATGATACCATTTCAGTTTGTGTAACAGTACCACAAATAGCTCTTTCCCAACATGTTACCACATGTTACCATCATTTATAAAAATATATATGTCTCTTTTTTACAAATGATGGTAACATGTAGTAACATGTTGATATCACGAATTGAAGCATAGAAAACTGTAGTAACATGTGAGTATCATGTATGGTAACATGTTAGCATGTTACCAAAGGAGTTCTTCATTTAATTTGATGAGCGCAATCTTATATGATGCAAGATAAAGGACTCGTGCTTAATTCTTATCTTATGTTAACAGAGATGATCTACCATGTTATTGTTGTTATTGATGTTGTTGTTGTTGTTGTTGTTGTTGTTGTCATCCCGGAAATAAGTACTGAGCATTGCCATTCATATTGAGAATATGGTACGAATAAAACCTGCACTGCGAGTAGGGCAAAAATTTTGCTTAAATTCTTTTGACATTTGGCTAAGTATGAACATTTTTCAGACAATCATGGACATAAATTATGAGACAAATTAACTTTTTCTGATATATTGAACCGTTCAGCATCCTCTCCCCCCGTTCCCCCCACAATCAATGTTGAAAAATCCGAGAACCTCCCTCGACACGTCACCAACATTGAATAAGGGGGAGGGGGGATCTTCAATAGTCAGATCTTAAATTTTGAATTTGTCTCAAACTATTTTGTCCATGATTGTCCAAATGAAAAATACAAAATACCCCACCTGAAGAGGAAGCCAAACATTTTCCTGAAGAACTATCGTGGTTTACAAAGTATTTCTAGCTTTCAGAAAATCTTGGACAAAACTACTGAATATTTTTTCAAAACCAGACTGCCTCAATTAAGAAATTTAGGCCCTTGTTTGTCTCTTTTTTTACATTTTCTGAAAGTTAAGTTAGCTAAGCTTTAGATGATAGAGAAAGCATGATGTGCACACTCACTGATCAACATTCAGGTCGTGGAACCATGGTGGAACATTTGATAGAACACATTTTGCATTACACACCGTATAGAGTTATGCATTAAGCACATGTTACCACATGATACCACACATGATACCATTTCAGTTTGTGTAACAGTACCACAAATAGCTCTTTCCCAACATGTTACCACATGTTACCATCATTTATAAAAATATATATGTCTCTTTTTTACAAATGATGGTAACATGTAGTAACATGTTGATATCACGAATTGAAGCATAGAAAACTGTAGTAACATGTGAGTATCATGTATGGTAACATGTTAGCATGTTACCAAAGGAGTTCTTCATTTAATTTGATGAGCGCAATCTTATATGATGCAAGATAAAGGACTCGTGCTTAATTCTTATCTTATGTTAACAGAGATGATCTACCATGTTATTGTTGTTATTGATGTTGTTGTTGTTGTTGTTGTTGTTGTCATCCCGGAAATAAGTACTGAGCATTGCCATTCATATTGAGAATATGGTACGAATAAAACCTGCACTGCGAGTAGGGCAAAAATTTTGCTTAAATTCTTTTGACATTTGGCTAAGTATGAACATTTTTCAGACAATCATGGACATAAATTATGAGACAAATTAACTTTTTCTGATATATTGAACCGTTCAGCATCCTCTCCCCCCGTTCCCCCCACAATCAATGTTGAAAAATCCGAGAACCTCCCTCGACACGTCACCAACATTGAATAAGGGGGAGGGGGGATCTTCAATAGTCAGATCTTAAATTTTGAATTTGTCTCAAACTATTTTGTCCATGATTGTCCAAATGAAAAATACAAAATACCCCACCTGAAGAGGAAGCCAAACATTTTCCTGAAGAACTATCGTGGTTTACAAAGTATTTCTAGCTTTCAGAAAATCTTGGACAAAACTACTGAATATTTTTTCAAAACCAGACTGCCTCAATTAAGAAATTTAGGCCCTTGTTTGTCTCTTTTTTTACATTTTCTGAAAGTTAAGTTAGCTAAGCTTTAGATGATAGAGAAAGCATGATGTGCACACTCACTGATCAACATTCAGGTCGTGGAACCATGGTGGAACATTTGATAGAACACATTTTGCATTACACACCGTATAGAGTTATGCATTAAGCACATGTTACCACATGATACCACACATGATACCATTTCAGTTTGTGTAACAGTACCACAAATAGCTCTTTCCCAACATGTTACCACATGTTACCATCATTTATAAAAATATATATGTCTCTTTTTTACAAATGATGGTAACATGTAGTAACATGTTGATATCACGAATTGAAGCATAGAAAACTGTAGTAACATGTGAGTATCATGTATGGTAACATGTTAGCATGTTACCAAAGGAGTTCTTCATTTAATTTGATGAGCGCAATCTTATATGATGCAAGATAAAGGACTCGTGCTTAATTCTTATCTTATGTTAACAGAGATGATCTACCATGTTATTGTTGTTATTGATGTTGTTGTTGTTGTTGTTGTTGTTTTCATCCCGGAAATAAGTACTGAGCATTGCCATTCATATTGAGAATATGGTACGAATAAAACCTGCACTGCGAGTAGGGCAAAAATTTTGCTTAAATTCTTTTGACATTTGGCTAAGTATGAACATTTTTCAGACAATCATGGACATAAATTATGAGACAAATTAACTTTTTCTGATATATTGAACCGTTCAGCATCCTCTCCCCCCGTTCCCCCCACAATCAATGTTGAAAAATCCGAGAACCTCCCTCGACACGTCACCAACATTGAATAAGGGGGAGGGGAGATCTTCAATAGTCAGATCTTAAATTTTGAATTTGTCTCAAACTATTTTGTCCATGATTGTCCAAATGAAAAATACAAAATACCCCACCTGAAGAGGAAGCCAAACATTTTCCTGAAGAACTATCGTGGTTTACAAAGTATTTCTAGCTTTCAGAAAATCTTGGACAAAACTACTGAATATTTTTTCAAAACCAGACTGCCTCAATTAAGAAATTTAGGCCCTTGTTTGTCTCTTTTTTTACATTTTCTGAAAGTTAAGTTAGCTAAGCTTTAGATGATAGAGAAAGCATGATGTGCACACTCACTGATCAACATTCAGGTCGTGGAACCATGGTGGAACATTTGATAGAACACATTTTGCATTACACACCGTATAGAGTTATGCATTAAGCACATGTTACCACATGATACCACACATGATACCATTTCAGTTTGTGTAACAGTACCACAATAGCTCTTTCCCAACATGTTACCACATGCTACCATCATTTATAAAAATATATATGTCTCTTTGTAACATGTAGTAACATGTTGATATCACGAATTGAAGCATAGAAAACTGTAGTAACATGTGAGTATCATGTATGGTAACATGTAGCATGTTACCAAAGGAGTTCTTCATTTAATTTGATGAGCGCAATCTTATATGATGCAAGATAAAGGACTCGTGCTTAATTCTTATCTTATTTTAACAGAGATGATCTACCATGTTATTGTTGTTATTGATGTTGTTGTTGTTGTTGTTGTTTTCATCCCGGAAATAAGTACTGAGCATTGCCATTCATATTGAGAATATGGTACGAATAAAACCTGCACTGCGAGTAGGGCAAAAATTTTGCTTAAATTCTTTTGATATTTGGCTAAGTATGAACATTTTTCAGACAATCATGGACATAAATTATGAGACAAATTAACTTTTTCTGATATATTGAACCGTTCAGCATCCTCTCCCCCCGTTCCCCCCACAATCAATGTTGAAAAATCCGAGAACCTCCCTCGACACGTCACCAACATTGAATAAGGGGGAGGGGGGATCTTCAATAGTCAGATCTTAAATTTTGAATTTGTCTCAAACTATTTTGTCCATGATTGTAGCAGAAGTAGTACTTAAGAATAACATGTTTGAGTTTAATGGGAGATTCTATCATCAAATAAAGGGTACAGCAATCGGCACCAAATGTGCGTTTGTTTGTTTGTTTTGTTTGTTTGTTAACTTATTTTACATCGATTATCTACATCTAGCTTACTAAACAGGGCAACATTTCGTTTTCACTAGACCAAAAACTTTGTTTTGATTTGGGGATGGACCAATCAGATCATGCTATTTTCAAAGATGGCTGCCCGCTGTAAACAAATAAACCTCCGAAAAAAGGCTAAAACCAATCTTTGTTTTTGTTCCACGGATTTGCGGTTTTCGAATATTTTCAAGTAATAACAACGAATTTCTTAAATATAAATTCTGATGCACACTTCCAATGTGCATTTTCCCGATATTCGGCCTAAATCAAGAGTAACAGGGTGTTGAAACTGAGGAAAACATCGCCCGGTTTCAGACCATGCTCTTGCCATTACTTGTTCAATTAATTTGCAGGAAAATTACTTGGAAATTAAAACATTCTCGAAAAGATTATTTTACAAGTCATTCCACTTTGAAATTGACAAATAAAAATAGATCTTTAGTCCTAATGAGTTAAAGTCATGACAAAGGGGTTGACTGCTTCGTCTATCAAAAGTGTAGATTTCCAGGAATGGGGCGTGTTGCTATTTTATGTTGAGGGTCTTGCGACGAACTGAAATGGCAAGCGCTTTGCAAAAACAACGTTACATTAAAATAAACTATCGAAGCCAAACTTTAACTAAACTAAGATGGGCAATTCTTCCAACCATTGCTCTGGCATATCAGATTGGCACCATCTCAGCATCTCAAGATTCTGTCCACCAGCATCAGCGCCCTTTTTTGATCGTCTGTTGCCTCGAACTCAACGAATTCATCTGGCACTGTTCCATCGTTATCGTCATCTCGTTCTCCTGTCAAGATATCATCGTCTTCAGTGAGTTGAAAGCCCGTTGGAAGCCACATTAAAAGTTGATGAGTTTGCCTTCATCGCCACTTTTTCCATCTCCCACTCAAGAATTCGAAACAACATCTAGGGCCTAGGGGACTCGCTGATTGCTGGCAAAATGCATTCTGTGTGAAATGAGTGGCCACAGCCATGAAAGATTCACTAGCAGGATTCATCACATAATATCCGGGTTTGTCGAATTTTCTGTGAGATGCAAGGTAGTATTCTTGACGTTTAGAAAGCCTTGAGAGCAGGGTTGGCTCCACAACTAAAACAAGGACGGGTAAGCTTTTTACATTTACTTTGATGAAAGTTTTTTCTTTATAGTTGGGAAAACTGTCCCATACATGGTAACTAGTTTTAAAATCGCAGTTAAAAAGCACACCAAATCAGCAGATTGGAGGACGCAATAGGAATTAAATTTCGTTGAATCAAAGTTGCTGAACCAATTTGACTCAATTGAAATCATGGAAGAAAATGAGGTTTTGCATTTCATGGGCCACATTCGCAACGAAATTTGTGTAACAAAATAGGTTGAACTAACATTTACAACTAGAATATCTAAAGGGTATACACGTATCTTTTTTATGCAAGAAACTGCTTGAGAGAAACTGCAGGCTTTGTTTGCTTTTTCAAACATTATGAAACCAAACTACACACTCGGACTCAAAAAGCTACGAACGTTTCTAATTTGAAGATAAAATTTTCCTAGGTCACCTGAAAGTATTTGGATACTGTGCAGTAACGAAATATTTCTGAATTTTTTTAGTGCAATTTCTGTTAATACATGCTTTGGTGGAATTTCATCATAAGGTACTCCCAAGACATAAAGAGACTCGTCACAAACTTTTTGAGTAAAATGGCCCAAAATTTAAGAAACTGGCTAAAAAATGTGTGTACTCACTCATAGTGTGCTGTGATCAACGATTTTAATAAAAAAGCCACGATGATCACGATGAAATTTTACAAACCGGTTCAACCAACTTGGTCATTGCTCTCGCTGAAGTTTGACCATCTTTTGGCAATTTTTTTAACACGTTCAGTTGCTTTTGAAGGCCATTAGATTTGATATTAACAATCTCCGTTTCTGTATCATTCTTTATTCATACTTCATGTAACGGAAAGGGATTGACACATTTCTGTGAAAATCCTCCAGGCATCTCGTGAACTTTTCCTGTAAACACAGGCATACTTCAGCCTACAACATTAGGCCAAAATTTAGCCGGCGCAAGAACTAAGATTTTCCCGCCAAAGCTTTCCCGCCGAAAAATTCCTATAAAATTTCGCCCCCGGAGAGAGCTGAGCTGAACAGTGGAGGGCTATGTGAAGAGCGATAAACGCACTTTGGTTCTTACAGCAAAAAGATCGAGTCCCCTTGTCAGATCATGTTTTGCAAAATGTTAGATAGGCTAGATATACCCTGTTTCTATAAGCAATAAAAAGCCACTTGACCTTTGTGAGCTCCTTCACAAGTTGGGATTAAAAAATAAATTTGAAAGTGTCAATTTCAAGGTCGTATGACTTGTAAAATGATCTTTTCGGGTTTGTTTTGACTTCCAAGTAATTTTCCTGCGAATTATTTGAACAAGTAATGGCGAGGGCATGGTCTCAAACGTGCGATTTTTTCGTTAGTTTCAACACCATGTTACTCTTGATTTAGGCCGAATATCGGGAAAATGCACATTGGAAGTGTGCATCAGAATTCATATTTAAGAAATTCGCTGTCATTGTGTGAAAAAATATTCGAAAACCACAAATCCGTGGAACAAAAACAAAGATAAGTTTTAGCCCTTTTTCGGAGGTTTGCTTGTTTACAGCGGGCCGCCATCTTTGAAAATAGCGTGATCTGATTGGTCAATCCCCAAATCAAAACAAACTTCTCGGTCTATTGAAAACGAAATGTTGCCCTGTTAGCTTACTATATCCAATTTTATATGTACAGTCAAACTAATCCAAATCGATAAACAAACTAAATGGATAAATTAATTCTATTATTAGATAAATATACATGAATAAATAGTTTTTACAGTGTTTTACTAATTAATTGGAATACACAAAACTAACTTTCGAAGGCATACTGGCAAGCATTGCATTTACAGTTTGGGCCATTCCACATTTTTATCATACGTTTAAAACTACTTAAATTTTCGGCGGATTTTATTTCATTTGGCATTCCATTCCAGATTTGAGGTCCCAATGATTGTAGGCTATTAGAACCAAAGGTGACTTGATTTGGTCTATAATGTTGCAAATCATTTGGGTTTCGTGATGAGTATGCAGAGGATCTAATTTTGAAAATATCATGCATGAAAGATGGATTTAGATTTTTTTAAGGTCTTAAAAATCTCAATGCAGAGAACTCTCAGACGGGAAACATGCATTGTACACCTTTCTGACTTGACAAGTAAGTGCGCCACCGTACTCTATTCTTTTTCTTGCGGACTTGGAAGAAAAACTTCTCCGTTCTTACGATTGTAAGCCTAGTGTATGGTGGCGTTACATTGATGACGTATTAATGATTTGGACGCATGGCGAAGAAGAGCTTCAAAGGTTTATAGACTATTTGAATGCATCACACCATTCGATCAAATTTACCGCAGAATTGTCTAAGGAAAGCATCAATTTTTTAGATACAAGAGTTATTAAGAAAGGAAGCACTCTTGTCACTGATTTATACACAAAACCAGCAGACACCCATCAGCTCCTACATCGCTCTTCCTGCCATCCTTATCATACTAAAAAGGGTATACCTTACGGCCAAGCCCTTCGTATTCGACGAATTTGTTCGGAGGATTCTTCGTTTAACGAACACTTGGCTGATCTAAAATCTTGGCTTATTGATCGGGGATATAAGGATGGGGAGATTGACACTCAGTTGGAGAGAGTCAAATGTTTGCAAAGGGATACCCTTTTAAATATGGAATCTAAATCTAAGGATGGCATGAGGATACCCCTCGTCCTTACTTTTCATCCTGCACTTAATGGGGTTCATGAGATCTTGAGGAAATGTGAAAATATTCTTCTTGTTGATCGTGAGCATCGCAGGATTTTTTCGGGAAAACTTTTCGTCTCATTTAGAAGGGCCAAAAACTTGAAAGATACCTTGGTTCGGGCAAAATTAAAACCGGTAAACGAGGAGCTGGTGGAAAAGGGTACGCCTAAGTGCAATGGTAGAAGGTGTCAAATATGCCCTATGAAGAAGGAGCCACCTGAGGAAAGTGTAGTGCTCAGACGATCACAAAGAACTGTTAAACCACCTCAACGATATGGTAGCCCTACAGAACATTAGAGGGCCTTTATTTTATTTCATTCACGTTATACCCTACAGAACATTAGAGGGGGTTTTGCGTTTTACCCAACAGAACATTAGAGGGTGTTGTGTCCCTACAGAACATTAGAGGGCCTTTATTTTATTTTTATTTCTGTTATACCCTACAGAACATTAGAGGGTGTTTTGTGCCCTACAGAACATTAGAGGGCGTTTGAGTTAATCCATATTCTTTTTATTTACTTTAATGATATGGGGATGTTATGATACCATCTTTAATTAGCCTCGTAATGGGTAGTTAGGTTAGGCTGGACTTTGCCCTGCCTTGGTTGTCGTTTTGAGCTTTGATGATGAGCTGAAGTTGATCAGTTTAATCTACTCGAATCTTCAGTTTATTACTGTTTGGACCACTTGATACTTCATCTGAAGACTCACATTCAACATGTTTCACTCTTTTTGTGCTGCGACAGCATTTAGAAAAGTGATTGAGCTTGGGCAAGAGTTACATCCCCACAGGCCGGGCATTTCCCACGTTCATGTGATCTTGCACAAAATTTGCAATTCTTGAAGAAATCTTTTCCTCCATCACTACTTTTTTTACCTCTGTATTGTGGATGAACGCTCCGAGTTTTCACAATTTTATGAACTTCCTTGTCCTCTCTATCAAATTCTTTGATCTCAAGTTTGGTTTGTTCAGCAGCTTGACCAATATGAACAGCGCGTATCAGTTCAAGGGTATCTTCCCTGAGTAGTCTCTCCCTTAAGGTAACTCTGCTTTCCGCTCTAGTGCACAGCGAAATGCCGTTTCGCAAAACCACTCTCCTCAGAAAACAGTTAATTTCTCCAATATTATTCGGCCTATCGAAAAGCGGTAAAAAGGATGTTGTTCTGTATAATCTGAGCAATCCAAAAATGTATAAATCGCAATGTTTCTGTCAACCCTGGTTTCGCAAATGCTAGTTCAAATCTTTTTGTTAATTTCAGAAAAGTGGAATTATCTCCAAAACTACTCGAAAAATGTTCGATTTTTTTTCGTTTCATCTTTAGCTAGGTTGTTGATCTACAACTTTGCCAAATCTGATTGAAAAAGCTAGGCTAGATTTCCTGTAATCGAATTTCGTATTTCTGTTGAAACAGATTTGAGAGTACATATTACTTTTTCAAGCGTTATAAAATTGTGTTGATTTCAGTCCCTTAGGAATTATTTGAAGTGTTTTATTTATCAAGATTGGTGCCTTCTGATTAGGAATCCTCAAGCAGAATATGGAAAGAGTCGTTCCTTATGAAACAGTGAGCTTCGGACAGTGAGTTCCTTATGAAACAGTGAGCTTCGGACAGTGAGTTCCTTATGAAACAGTGCTTTCTGGCATTAAGGCCTCGTTGGCAGGTCAATCCGTGCCGAAGACACTATCAGGTCTGGAGTTTGGCTGGGGCGGCACATTTGTTAAATGATATCGCAGGTGTCCTAAGGTGAGCTCAATGAGCACAACGCGCAGTATTTAATGGGAGGAGTTCGGAATGGGCAACAGTATCTGCAGGTTTTCCGCAGGGCTCGGTTCTTGGTGCTTTATTCTTTCTTATCTATATCGATGATCCCACTGAAAATGTAGCTGGTGGAGTTAAAGTGTTTGCTGATGACACTTCTCTCTTCTCGGTTGTTGAAAATGAAAATAAAACTGCATTGAAATTCAACAGTGATCTCGAAAAACTTCGTACCTGGGCATGGCAATGGAAAATGAAGTTTAATGCAGATAAAACAGAAGAAGTCTTGTTTTCTTGTAAGCGGAATAAGCCTGCCCACCCAACCCTTAGGCTTGGTAGCAGTGATATAATTGCAAAAATTGAACACAAGCATCTTGGTGTGATACTGTGTTCTAAATTAGATTTCCAAAGTCATGTTAATGAAGCTCTTGTTAAAGCAAGGAGAGGAATTGGCATGATAAAGTATCTTTCCAGGTATGTTTCCAGAGAGGTTCTTGATATAATATATAAGCTACAGGTAAGACCACATCTCGACTACGGCGATATAATCTACCACAAATTTGACCCTGACATGCGCTTGGCCTCCACAAAAAAGCTTGAACGAATGCAGTATCTTGCTGCACTAGCAGTGACTGGAACATGGAGAGGTACAAACAGGCAGAGACTGTTTAATGAATTAGGTTGTGAAACATTGTATGATAGAAGGTGGTATCGTAGATTGTGTCATTTTTTCTCCCTTATCAAATCCAAATCACCTGAATACTTGTATAGTGAAGTACCCCAAGAGCGACAATTGCAGCATAGTCTGAGAAATCCCTTTTGTTTTGCATAACCAGTCAGCAGAACGGCCCGTTTCGCTAGCACGTGCTCTCCATATAAATAGAAGGACTAGAGTGCGTGGTAGGTCACGTGATGCGTAACAACTATGGGGAACCAAAATGGTAGCACCACGTTGGCAAAAAGCCGTGGGAAATCACAGCTTACAGTTGATCGCAGTGGACTCTCCGAATTCCTCGACAAGTTATTGGGAATTTCTAGCTTTAATTTGAGAGATTGTCCAATTAGTTTAAAAAATGGTTGTCTCTTTCACTGAATTTGGCTACAAAAAGCGTTGGATTCCGGAGAAAGAGCTTTTTTTTTTTTTTTTTTTTTTTTTTCTATAAATTCAATGTTAAAAATTTACAATTTACGAATTACCTAAGATTACAAACAAGCTACCATACAATACTACAGAAACGATACCAAGGGGAGCATAAAGATCATGACTACCCCAGGGCCATCACATGAAGGATTAACTAAAATACAACTAAATATATAAGAAGCCCCCTAGCTATTCAGAAAAGAATTAGAATTGAACGATATTTTGCAAATGGAATTTTCGAATGTACGCAATAGTGATAGAAGCTTTATCGCCACTCAATCGAAAGTCGCATTTGAAATGTATAAGAAAGACGCTCAATCCAGGCTCTTTTGTAGAATAGCTAAAGGGTGTGTTACGAAAAGCTACTTACAAACAAAAGAACAAAAGAATAGAGGAACGGGACTCGGCGAACAGGATACTTTACGAATATGGACTTGGTATGGTGGTTGAGTTGCATTTAGCTAGATTTCTGTGATCTTAATTGAATCGACCGCTTGTGTGGATGTATTGTAGAGTCAAATCGAGTATATTTCTTTTTGACGTCATTTGGGAGGTCTTTATCACCATACAATAAAAGCTGCGTCAAAACTTCATTTGTAAGGTCGATATATCCGAATGGTCGTAGTAATGCAAAAACTCCAGCGAGAAGATCTGCGTCCAGCTGGCCAGAAAAACATTTCGTTTCACCAGTAAGTACTACTTAGGCCCGTTGCGTGGATGAAGCGAGGATCACAGTCCTTTAGTAAGAGATAACGACTTCTTATTCTGAAACCATAGTTCTAGAATTTGCATTCATTATATATGATTTTTAAGATTTCAATATCTGTCCTTTAAAGGACTCACAGTGGCCTAAGTAGGGCCAAAATGAAAGACTGATTTTTAGGCCCATCAACATAACAAATAAAAAGCATTTAAAGAAACTAACTGTTGTGGTCCAAATCAAATCTCTTTTTAAATTTTGCTGTCAAATTTCTTTTCGAGTTTCTCAAATATTTACCTCTTGAAATGTAAGCTTCATCACATTTTGTTGAAAAGGTACCCAAAGTGCTTATAAAGATCTCAAAACAACTATCACACCCAAAGCAGCGTTTCCACACACACTTTTCTTTTATAAGAAACTTGGATCAGCTCATAGTGCTAAAAATTTCATAAATATCCCACATAAAAATTGCTGGTTCTTAGTGTGCAAATTTTCTTAATTTGTTTCTTATTTTTAGCTGCATGAATTGTGATATAGTTTTCACCACTGCCACTCATTTTTTCCTTGACATGCAGTATGATGTTCAGCAAGGAAAAGAGTTGTAGTGTGCTCAATGAAGACATGACTTTTGTGAATATTACTCAAAAATAAAGGGTCAACAACAGTGTTATCAAGATGTTCTTGACTGTTGTTGCTTTTAAAAGTTTCTTAGTGCTTCTCAAACACAATTCTGGAGTTTCTAAAATTTCTGGCTATCCTAAGAGTAGTTTACTACACGGTGCAAACATTTTCGAGTGAACTAGGAAAATCGAGGCTGCAAATCACAAAACGCTCTTAGCATTTTCAATCCAGGTAGCATGTTTTCTCAACCTTTAAAGAGTGAGCATACTGTTTCTTAGGTTTCTTATAAAAAATGAGTGTGGTCCCCATAAAGAAATTTTTCTGTATTATTCCAGAGCAGATTATCATTGCTAACTAATAGAGTTTTGATACTGAAGTTTGTTTTGGCCAAACCCTTACAGTTTCAAATCTTCTCTGAGATCATAGAGAAATTTCCATGAAAAGCCTCAGGCCCACAGAGTAAACAAGGCAAAAGTCTTGTATACTTTTCACTCTTTCCAGGGATTTAAATAGTATTAAGCAGAATTCCAAGATAAATGAAACTTAAGATTCAAAATTACAGGCACAATTCAAAACTACTGTTATTTCAACTTTCAATATATTACTGATTTAACGCTGCTATAAAAGATTGATAGGTAAATAGCTAAATTATAGTGCATCACAACAACTGGCATCAATTTGCATAACAACAAATAAGTGAGAACCATTTCCTCCCTTTGATTACAGCTGACCTCCTTCTATGCCAAAGTCTAATTCTCTAGTTAAAAATATTCACAAAAAGATGCTGTCTGCTATGTATCTAGTGTCCAGAACATCTTTAAGAAATCAAGTTCAAAGAAATAGACCATCTCAAAAGGTTGTCTAATCCTGCTCCTCCTGAAACTACTCCTGCCTTGGATCCAGAACATGTAAAATCAGTTCACACTTGCATCAAAGATTTTACCTAAAAAACGAAAGCAAATTATAAGGAAAAGCTCAAGAAAACATTACAAATAGACATACTTAGGCTCTAAAACCTTAAGAAGGGGAAATTATCCCAAGTTTCACTTTACAATTGAAAAATGAATTAATTCTCAGCAGAAAAAGACAAATTACTTACAGATAACTATATGCCCAAATTGCTACACCACAGTTTAGGAAAGGGGCAAAGAATTGCAATAAATTGTCTGGCTTAAAATGTACTCTGAGGAAATGAAGAAATTTGCCACTTTCCCTTCATTTTTATAGCCCAAGGGCATATAAATTTGTCCGGAAGTCCCTGAATTTGCCCCATACAGCAAAAATAAGATCTTGGTCTGTAAATATTGAATGCGAGCCAGGAAAAAGAAATCACTACGGGCCAAGAAGGTTGTTTATTGATGCTAGATGACATGTTAATTAAAGAGCAACACCCAATGTAACAATAAATAACCAAAGTTGCTGGAAATGCTGACTATCCAACTCTTAAAGCTGAAGCTCACGACGCAGTTGCCACCAGCACTTTTCTGTGTTACTTCCAAATACCAGCAAAACCATGGTATGTTCCCCTTGCACACAGCTAGACAAATAGTGAATGGACATTCTAAAACCGTTGATTTATGAAAACATATCCTGTTTCCCAGGGAAAGGGTACAGGTTTGTGCAGTCTTATTGATGTTGCCTCAAACATATATCAAATCTTGTTCCAAGTAAATCTAGATCAAAGCGCATCCAGAGGCTTCACCTTCCATCCTATCTTGATTGCCGTTGCGTTTTTGATGCTTCAAATTGACAGAATTGTTTACTTGGATTATTCTGGAGGGTAATTTGAAAATTATCGAGCTTATCAAATTAAAACTTTCGATTGTTGTTACCACTGACGAACCAAAAATGTTGGTAGCGTAAGCATCTAGGGCCTAAAGCTAGTTGATAGGTATATAGCCTACATACAACGCAAAAGTTTCGTCAATTTTCTCTTTTCGTTGAAGCTCAAACTTCACTCTAAAGATGTAAATAATCAGAGATGAAATGTAGATTGCAATAAAAACACGTTTCATATGATAAAAACATAAATATTGGCAGGTATGTTGCCTTTAAAGCACGTCAATTAACTTCCAGTGTTCTGATCTGACAAACTTCGGCCTAAGCTGCTACGATCTAAGGTCGATATCATTGACTAAAACGACTAAAAGTGGCTCATAATTGATCAAAATTAAATGCCTGTGGCACTACTTACTTTAAAATGACTCGTTCTCGATATTTCGTTGCCTTTCTGCAAGCCAGCAGCACCAAAACAGAAGAGCGGTGCAAGTCTTCCCACTGCGGGTCCTTTGTTTATCCAAATCTTTTGCCAACGTGGTGCTACCATCTTTGCTCTCCATGCGTATTACGCACCAAACAAAAGCGAAACAATAGACCGCGCATTCTAGCCCTTTTATTTCTATGGTACTGTCACAATGCATTATTCGAATGGAATTTACTCGACGATGCGACAAGAAGTTCTAAATCCCTGCTTCACTTTAGAAATAAATTTCTTGCAATTATTAGACAACTAAGAAACTCTACATACAAAATTTGCGACATTTCGGGTGTCAAGCTGTTGACAAAACTCCGTGTCGTGTGCAGTTCAGTGCTCTAAACGAACATCGCTTCAAGCATGCTTTTGACTGCCTCAGCCCAGTTTGTTTTTGTGGTACAGTCAATGAAAATAACAAGCACTTTCTCCTGCATTGCCCCCTATACGACGTACTTCGTAGAGATCTCTTTCGCCAGCTCTCTGATGTCCCAGGACTAGATATCGCCAGTATCAATAATATAGATGATGATACTCTTTGTCATCGACTTTTGTTTGGAAATCTACCTTTAGGTACTATTGAAAATAGAGTAGTACTGGATGCGACGATCTCATTTCTCAAAAATTCTGGCCGATTTGATTGATACAGCAATGCCATGTGAGCAGCAGCAGCAGTTCCCTATTAGTTATGTGTTGTAGTTTTTCCTTTTCTTTCTTTTGTCGTTCCACATTGCTGAGGTACATTACTGGGAGCAAGCACTGTAATTTGTTTTTCTCGTTTTACACCTACGAGTTTAAAAATTCAGATCTTCCCTTTTGACCAGTAATCTGCCTTAGCTTTGTTGTTTTGTTGTCTGTTTTGTGTAATGTATCTTTAATTTTGTTGTTTTTGTTGCTTTTTTGTGTATTGAAAATTAATTTGAATTGTAAGTGCCATCCATAGTGAAGACCCAGTGACTTTGTCTTTTTCACAATGGATGGTACAGTGTAATGTAAGTATAAATATATATTGTACCGGGTGTCCCAAAAAAAAGTTCCGGCGTTTGATTGAACGCAGGCAAAAAAGTTCTTCTTCTGGAAATTTCTATTCATTCTAGGTTCATGCTCGACATTTCAACTTACAGTTTGGCATATCGTAGGGAGGAATTAGTAATCTGAAGATGGAGTTATTAGTCCTAACATTGCATCTTCATGTTGAAGGCAAAACCAGATAGATTTGTACGCCTTCCTGCTTCATCGTGGTGGAAGAAGAATCTCCGGATGAGCAACACAAAAACTAGGTTTACACTTTCTTTCATTGCCTTGACGACACATGCAAGAGTTCCACTCATTGAGCATATTTGAAGTAAGGTCTGAAAACCGAATCTAATATGTCTCAGGGGGGGGGGATACCAAGTTCATACTTAGCCACTCAATTCCAACTGGATGGACGAACACAGAAAAATGCATTACTGCACAATATGGCACAGCAGGTCGAAAAAGCAATTGAAACTATTCTTTAGTTGAGAAAAGACACTTTATTCTACTCCTTGCCGTGTGAAACCGTGAAACAGTAAAATTCCCATTTGAAATTCCCAGTTGGTACAAGGCAACAATAACAGCAGCAAACAGTTTTCCCGAGACCTATTTGCTTCGATTCTTCGCACCTTAGGCCAATTAGCACTATCAAAAATGGACAGGTCATTTGCTAGAAAAATTAGGCCTTTTTTCCTGTCAAGGTTTTCTCTTCGGATTCCTTGCCAAGAAACATGTTGGAACAGATTTAGACTTGGGCATGTTGAAATTTGTCGAAAATATCAAAATGGCGGAATTTTTCAAAATGGTGGATTTTTTACACTGTTTTAGCTACATTGAAGGGATATGATGCTCTAAGGTGAGAATTTCTTTGCACATGTCTTGTTACATCAAAGGCATGTTTATAGTGCGTGACTGATCATAAAAAAAATCAAAATGGTGTGTTTAAGGTGGTAGAACTCCAAAAAAATCGATAATTTTGGCTCTGCATTTCACACTAACCAAGTTACTTTGGTCATGAATCTTCTACAAGGTAAACAAACGTGGCAGGAGAGTCCCACAAGCAAGAATACGGCTATATAAAGCAGACAAATCCAATTCCACACAAGAAATCACAAAGATCATACCGTCAGAAGCCGATGATTTGAAATTTGGAGGTGGATTTTTCTCCTTTGTAGGACTCGAGTATTACGTGATGAACATACTTCAGTTCTCAGTTTTATCTATGGTCATCCTCCATCATAACTGTCAGTAATAAAAACTAAAAGTCATCTTTACTTCCATCTGAGTCATCATCTCAAAGTCATAGTTGCTACCATCTGTGCTTTCTTCTTCATTGTTTTCTCTTCTCTCGTCAACTTCTGCTTCTTCATCATCACTGCTATCAGTGTCACGCTGTTTGCTGTTTGATGGAAACTGGCTACATGTATACCAAACGGGGACTATTCCCACTTCCTCTTCTGTCCATCCCCATGTTTCATTCAGTGGTGGATAATCAATCATTTGTTGTGTGCATTGATACCAAATGTAAGCCTGAAAGCAACTTCGCTTTAAATGTTGGGTTGTACTGTTCTCATCTGGAATTATTCCCGAACTTGACTTAACTTTATGTCTTTCGTACATCCGAATTCTTGTGTAAAGATAGCTTTCATCTTTGTTGCCTCCGTACATGACAGTTCGAAAGAACTCCTTTGCACGAGAAAAACATCCGATGGAAGCCAGAGTTGAACTAAAGTTACTCAGGAGGCTATACGATTTCAATTTGATCATCTTTTCCCATGGTTTTAACTTTCCAATTCCGAATGCAAAAGATGTTGTATCACACCCAATGATGCTGTGGTATGCTGGCAAAATAGAACAAGCTTCTGTGCCGATCTTTGCACATATTGACTCGATATTTATAAATCGTTCGTGTCCTATCTTCATTTGCCACTTCTGATTAAACACCCGTGTTGGAAATTAATGAACCATTAACACTAAGACATCAGTGTCTGCAGCATGTACAATCACTGGTGCATCAAATTTATCTGCCTCTAGGATCAAGCGGGTATCAGCTTCACAGTGGTTGCTATCTTCAAGCTATGTGATGTTCCCATCAGAGATTAGCCCATGTCTTTTCATTTTCCGTAATTCGAAGAGGTAGTTTAAAGATGCCTTGGTTCTTTGGTGTAATTTACCAAGAAATGTATCAGCTCTGTTTTATTCTCTGCATTGTGAAGGAAAGTGTCCCAATCTTTTCTCTGTGGCATACATTGCTCTTGACTTGTGATAAACACTCTCTTACCAGGATGCCCATGGCGACGCTGCGTAAGTTGTTTTGTTGTCTCCTGTATGTAATTATCGAAAATCACAGCAATGGAATGCGCTTGATCTGCAGCTGCAGGCGTGCAGAATCTAAAGTATGCCTATGCATACTCTCCCAACGTCAAGTCACTTTCACTGACCTCACTGCAGCCATGCCGTCAATTGACCGTGCTGCTTTAAGCAAAGGTGTTTGCACTTCTGCGGTAGACGCTTCTATCAGAAAATTTCGTAATGCATCTTTGCAGCCTTGCCTGAGATCACTGTCAGGTGATGCTAAAGCTAGTGGAACAGTTGTAAGTGGATAAGAGTGTGCTTCTCTTGGACACGTGGACACGTTGCTTAAGTGCTCCAAATGCTTGCCTGTCTTCCTTGAGAATGCTTGTGGCTTTTGGAACCTTTTTTGCTCGCTCCATACCTGTTTTGATCCTAGGATTCTTTATTAATGCAAATCTACTAACCCTATTTCCTTTAGCTGTGGGTCTTTCGTCAACAAACTCTTCTCCTACTGCAGATGAATTCAGTAGTCCCTCGACAACAGACGGCTCGATTTCTGCTCCAGTTTTGCAATGTCTTGCAGGACCCTCTAGAAATTGACCAAAATACTTATCCAGCTGCAAAACGAGACGAGAGCTCGACATAGGCAACAGGACCAACTGAATTGGAATGCAGGACCTGTTTCTTCTGACCAACTTTAGAAAAAGCAATTTCATCTTGAAAGGTTTGCTCGAGATGTGTTTTCAGATACTTTGTTTGCCTTATATGTGGTTCACTGAAACTGAAGTCAGAACTGATCTCTGCGAAGTCTTTCAACAGCTCAGTCATTAGAAAGGATTGTTTATCTTGAATCACCCTTCGCCTTATCATCTCATCAAAGTACTCCATAATTTTCCGTCCATGTTATATGCCAACGTCTCCTTCTTGTCATATGAATAAGAAAATGCAGCTTAGCATTTCTTATGATAATAGACATCTGCTGCGAAAAAAGTCATAGGACGCACCATTCAGTAAGATGCTAATTCGCTTCGCTGCTTCATAATGGCGATCTTGCTCATCTAATAACTTCCTAGCAACCAATGTTTTCAACTTGAGAGCAGCTTTCTCTTCCGAACAGCGTGCCAGTCCTCCATCATTGTATGGTAGTGCATCTTCACTCGAATGTTCATTGCAAATCAAATATGATTTTTCAGTTCTTTTTTCTCATAAAATTTTGGTTCTCTTCTTCCCACTGATGGAGAATGATTCGTCATCACTGCCACTTTTATGTGAGTCTTGATCATCGTATGTGGCATCGCTCTCTTCAAGCTTTGTTGACTGCAGCTCTTTTGTTTTCAGCCTGCTTCTGAATGAAACTGCGCATCCTTTATGAGTGTACAATGTCTCAGTGAAACTTTGAGGCAACCTCAATGATGCCTCACGAAATGCCTTATAAGGTTGTTTAATACAAACTCGCTTGTCGATTTTTGACCAGAGACTAGCATTCTTCTGAATAGTATCGAAAGCTACTGATTGGATTGCCTTTTTGTCCTTGTCTTCAACAAACAAATTACATAATATACACCGATAAATTCCAGGATCGTGGGTTTAGGGATTCGCCGACATAATTCCAATGCTGAAATAACGATATCAGCGGTTTAATTTCAACAAAGCAAATTTTTTCATGACACGTTAAGACATACACTCGATTATTCATAGGAATCTTATATCTGGGCTGCAGAAGAACCTTATATCTGTGCTGGAGCAATTTTCTTAAAAATCTAGGACATTTTTGCAGCCAAGGTCTTTCATGGAAATATTGAAACAATTTCAAAAGGGTAGCTTCAACACTTACAAAGGGAACTTGTCACCTTGCACTACGTTAAAAAGAACTCAGTATCTTTTATCATTAAACCTAAGTCAAGATAAAGATGCCATGAAAAATATAAGTGACAACTTACAACTACATAGTCTTCTTGAATCTTTTTACGAAGCAAATTCGTCGCTTCTTCACTGATAAATCCTGGATCTACTCAGTCTAAAGATGCTATGTCACTGCATGTTACATTTCAAAAGCTCAAGTTGCTCTTGATACGAATAACATCGCGCAATTAAACCTAAGTTTAGCTTCTAATAAACAATTTCAAATGTAAATGATACTTTGTTTATAAACATTAAAGAAGCTTGAATCAATATTTTGCGGAGCATAAAATGACCTGAAGAGATGGACATTCATTTCAGAGGCGATTTATAACCCGTTTTAACCTGTGCTATTATGGTGTGGAAAATTTATGATCAAAGTAGCCTTGTAAGTATATAGCGCAGAGCCAAAACTATCAATTTTTTGGAGTTCTACCACCTTAAATACACCATTTTGATTGTTTTATGATCAGTCACGCACCATAAAAATGCCTTTGGTGTAACAGGACACTTTTGTGCAAAGAAATGTTCATCTTAGTGATGTATCCCTTCAACGTAGCCAAAACAGTGTAAAAAATTCACCATTTTGAAAAATTCCGCCATTTTGAAATTTTCGAAAAATTTCAACATGCCCCATGTCTAAATCTGGTCCAACATGTTTCTTGGCAAGGAATCCGAAGAGAAAACCTTGACAGGAAAAAAGGCCTAATTTTAAAGCAACGTTTTCTCTTGTGAATAACATTTCTGTCCGCTCAGGACACGTCAAAGTAATGAACGAATTGTTGTTCACCGAGGGAGTCCCCACCATCACGAAGCAGGAAGGCGTAATAATCTCTCTGGTTTTGCCTTGAACATGAAAGTGAAATGTTAGAGCTCATAACTCCATTTTCAGATTACTAATTTCTTCTTACGATATGCCAAACTGTAAGTTGAAACATCTAGCACATAACTAGAATGAATAGAAATTATCAGATTAAGAAGATTCTTCTCTGTGCTCTATCAAACGTCAGAACTTTTTTTTGGGACACCCGGTAGTTAATAATCTTGATAGAAAAAAAAGCTCCGGAATAGCCACTATTTGAGGTTATTTCTGCAAAATTTTATTTAGAAATTTAAATAACTGACCATAGTACCTTCTTCGACATGCAGACGGTTAAACAAGTCATCATATGCAAATCTAAATTAACACTACTGTTTGCGAAGTCCCGCACTTTCGAATTATGTAAAGGTAATCGGAGAATTTTGCGAGGAAAAAACTTCCTAAAATTCACAAGGGATTACATCCTCCTTTAGTTGCCAAACTTTGCAACACTGGCTGGCAAGAATCAAGTTCTGCTCACTAAGCTCTTTCGAATGATATCTACTATGCATTTTTTTGGAAAATAATCTTGGTTCCATGGCCAATATCAGTTATACTCTACATAGTTTATGTTGTATTTTAAATAACACAATACATGCCAAAACATAATTGTGCGGCAGGGAATGGGGATAGTTTGATGATTTTTCAAAAGTTTTTTTACTCATCTGCTAGCTTTGGAAGTTTTGCAAACCTGGATAAATGAAACTTTGAGACAACGAGGACTGAAAAGTACAATATACTTTCTTCAAAAGATTTTGACATTGATCATTGCGAAGTAATCCACAGTTTCTCAATTTTTCTACAGAGTAGTCTACGTTCTCGTTTACTTAATCTGATTCGTTTTAAGACAATCAGTTAACCTATTTGAAAATATTTGATACAGTATTGATAGAGTTACTTTATTCAGAACTTTATATTACTTATTTGGAATGTTTGTGCAAGAACTTGCCAACTTTCATTGCTGATTGTATTTTGCCAGGTTTCTTCTCTTTCCCTCCATGTCTTCTGTCAGCAGTCTCTCCTTGCTCAAATCTCCGTTTCGTTTCAGCTTCTCTCTTCTTTGGGTCTGAATGAGTCTCGTAGGAATCTACGGCTCTTGCCCCGTAATTTAGTAAAGATTCCTTTTGCCGTTGTCTTTCTTGCTCTTCTCTTGATTTTGGGTCATTCTTTTTCTTCCCATCATCTAGATGTAAAAAAAATTATTCCAATTAGGTTACCGTTCTGAAGAGTGATTTGTTGCATTAGGGATACATGATCTCTTGGTCTCAAAAAGGAGCTGAAGTGTACCGGCTGCGCCAGAGAAAGTATCCACTCCACTTTTGACAGGCAACCGTAAACCGTACACTGGCCAGATTTTACGATTGATGAGATCATCTCTAGCCAAAATCCAATTGTGATTTGTCGCTAATTTCTCTGTAGCGTACTTCGTGCCCTATAAATGATCCCAGTAACAATATTGGCTTGGAAGCAGCCTAATTTGATCGATGAGCGTCCAGTTCTTGGTTACTGGAGATTTCAACTGTTTTTTCTTTTTTTATAATATTGATTTGAAAACAAATTGTCTAAACTACGAAATACATACATTCCTATGTACCAGCCACAGCGGGGAAGGACACTGGGTCATCTGGTCTCCACTGTGGCTGGCACTTACAATGCAACTATACTATACACAGAAAAAAAAAACGAAACAAAAATAAACACATATAGAGGAGCATCGCCTTAAATGGTCAGCCAACGTTTTTCATCATATCTGACCGCGCTGCAAAAACTTCGTTCCAAAAGGAGTTCGGGCCTGGATTTTGCAGGAAAGTGCGTTAAAATCATTCGCTGATGCCAGTTCTCAGATTTTGTCTTGTTGTTGTCGTATGGTACCGCTTATCCTTGTCCTGAAGGATGTTTTTAAAGCACTTACCTGAAATGGATAAAGGTAAGAGTATTTTATGTCCTTGTTGTTTTCCAAGCCCAATATTTTTTTTCTTCGCGTCGCCTCAGGATTTTGTAAAAAGTACAACTAAAGTTTGTTTTCAGGCAACTCCAACCCTCCAAAGTTTATTTTTGAGGAAAAATCTCAGAAATTTGCATTGAATGTAAAAGCCAGGGGCTTTATTTCGGTTGTGGTCAGACAGGCCAACCTGCGCCCCTAATTGGTCAGCCTGCTGATTCTGACTTCCCTTACTGACCCCCCTGTCAACCACACTGTTAGAAGTCATAAGGTTAAAGTCATAATCATCAAGATAATGGTAAGATTATAAATACTGATTTTGTTGTCAATTACTGCCTTGTTGATTTCATTTGTGTAAGGTTTCATTCACGAACTAACTTCCCGTTGTAGTCAATTTCATCATTTTATCTATCAATAATTTGAAAAGTAACCCTATCAATTCATGCTTCTTGCAAACCCCTCCTCCCTTTGCTTCATTTTCAAAAATATCCCGTAGACCTCCTTATTCCTTCCCCGGCACTCACAGTTAAATAATCCTGCTTGGTTTTGCTGCGACGAGATAAGTTCAACCAGGTAACTGCGAAAGGCATCGTTATGAATTAAGGGTACGTCCAAATTAGACACCATGCCAAAGATTAGGCCGTTCAGACCGGCTTGCGTTTGAACTGAAAATTTACCAAGACAAACAAGAAGCTAGTCGTTATATTTAAGTTTAGCTTTCAGAAAGAGTTAATGAACATGTTTATCGTGATTTGCCCAGTCTTAGTTCGTGTCCTTATTTTCAAATCGATTTTGTTGCGAAACCTGACCATTTAGGGCGAAGCCTCTCTAGGGAGAGGGGTTGCTGCTTTGTGTTATGACATAATATACTGGCTGAGTCGAAAATCCCTGCGGACGTCTGGCACATAAAGAATCTGAGCAGACAAGCCATTTCCACGCGCCATGCACCACCCCACAGCAAAATTGCACACCAAGAAGCAAGGACCCACCGCACTGTCCCTCAGTGGTTGAAAAGAGATAATGAAAACGATGAAGGAAAGCAATTCGAATCAATCTCGTCAACCTTGGATTACATCAGCTGGTGGATAAATCCATAAGATTAAGGGTCATTCCATATAATTTGAACAAAGGCATGTCAAGTCATGCTGGAGAAACGCCCTCAAATTTTTTTCATAGGATTGTTACCTAAAGGCATTGTCAAATCTCAAATCGACCAGCATTTGCACAATGTTGCAAGTTTCAACTTGCAGATAATCTTTTTTGCTGATGTCACTCAACAAAATTTGTTACAGAGTCCTTTAATTGAAATGAAAAATCATTGAAAGGGACATTTCATCTGTTCATTCATTCATTCATTCATTCATTCATTCATTCATTCATTCATTCATTTATTCATAAATTTTTTTAAAGTTGGTACTGACATACGTAGTTTTAAAAGAATAAAGCTAATTTACACCAACTATTTACAATAAACCGAAAGTAATACAACGCTAATTTACAATCAAAGGAATTCAGTGTCTATTTATACATTGTACAAAGGCAACTGGTTCCATTCAAAGTTTTAATTTCCTTTAAATCTTAGGGAGTTTATCCCATATATTATTGTGTGAGACGTCTGAAAAAATTCACATAAAACTTGTTTTCGTAAAATGTAAGTCATAGATTTTGTTTGGAAATTCTCCCCGAGGTATGACGGATGTAATTGGTGGAGCATTTTGTAAACTTCTAAGAGAATTTTCTGTAAGTTCTTTACATGCATTGTAACATCATCATGTCTCAATAGAAGTTCTTCTAAAGAAGATTCGAAATCCTGATATAAAACACTTAAAGCACGTTTATGCACTCGATTGATGTTACTTTTGGCAGCTTTGCTACAAAATGAACAAATCAGGGGGCAATAGTTAAAATGTAACAGTATAATAGCGTTGAACACTATCCTTGCTTGATTAAAATTGATATAATTTAACAATCTAGAGAATGCCTCTACCTTTCTGCTGACTTTCATGCAGAGATCCTCTACACGTTGGTCAAAATTTAGTTTTTTTATCGATAATGACTCCTAGTAGTTTCACTTTATCACAAGCACGTATGATTTGGCCATTGATATTCAAGTCCAAGTGCTGAGTTTCTTTCATGCCCTGGAACATCAATTGAAACTTTCCAGGGTTCGCAACCATATTATTTCTAAAGAACCAATCCATGATATTTTCAAGATCGTTTTTATGTTGTGAAACAACTGCTTCAAAAAATGGACAAAAGCATATAGTGTGTTGTAAAGTTGCATAAATCTGACTGAAGATTGATAAGAAATAGGTCATTAATAAGGATACTAATAAGCAAGGGACCCAGGACTGATCCTTGTGGCATGCCAATTTTTGTCTGTTTATATGAACTATAATGCGATGCAACCCCCCCCCCTGTTTACGACCATTTAGGTAGCTGTAGATTAGTTTCCGGCTTTTAAGGCTTTCAGATCTTTGATCGAGCTGTCATTAAAAACTTTAGCCAGCCATAGAAAATTTACTGTTCAAGTTATGAAGCTCTTGACTTACAAGTCAAGAAACTCTCTACTTGGTCATCGGACAAGGTTTTTCGTCCGAAGAAGTGTCCGGTTTACATTAGATTACCATTTATTGGTGATTCATCTTACAGGCGACAACACACAACATTCTCTGCAAAAAGCTCGAGCTTTACGGTGTACAGCAAAGTGAACTCTCATGGTTTAAATTTTACCTAACCAATCGGAAACAATTTTGTAGGGATAATGGGATTGATTCAAAATTGGAGACATAGAAGTTGGTGTTCCACAAGGTTCATGTCTTGGCCCTCATCCTCATCTACATCAATGATCTCCCACAAGCAGTCCATGGTTCTAACGTGTCCATGTATGCTGATGATACCAATTTGTGCTACCAGTCTCTCGATTTGACTCGGCTGAATGAGGCTATTAACAGCGATCTTAGGACACTGGATACTTGGCTACAAGGCAACAAACTTTCCCTGAATGTTGCGAAAACTCATTCTATGCTTATTTCCACCAAACGGAAACACAACATTCTCTAGGGTCAAAATGATGACTTGAAACTGAAAATACGCGATAACGAGCTCGAAATAGTCAAGAAGACAAAATACCTCCGTTTGCAAATTGACTGCTCTTTGGATAGGAAAGAACAGATCAAGGCAGTTTCTGCCAAGGTCTCCAGGGCAGTTGGATTTTTTTTTATATTCATATAAAATATTACGATACATCAATACGTTCTACTGTACTATCTAATTACATTACAACAATACGGGGACGATACAATGAGGAGCAAAAGACAATAACTACCCCATGACCATTACTTAAAGATGCACAATATTAAACCAAAATACAAGGGAAATCAACTAAGCTAAAATAAATATTGCCTACGAATACACAATGAAACTGAAAAGAAAGTAGGTGCTTATCTATGGGACTTTGCAGCATTGGAATATTTTAAAAGCGTTCTGTAGCATGAATGAATTTAAGGGTTGCCTCGAGTAGTTCTTTAGTGTTGTCGATGGTTAACCTTTTGTCCCATACAGAATGAATTTGAGTAAAACTTCATTTGACAGAGAAGAAAAGCCACGAGGTAGCAATATTGCATTTACGCTATTGAGAAAATCAGATCTAGGCCCATTATAAGAATGACAAAGCAGCAGGAAATGTTCCATGTCCTCTACCCCTTCATTTGCGAGACACAAAGGGTTGACTGTATCTCTGAAGTTATGCCTAAATTTATGAAAATTTAGTTTGCTGAGTCCTACCCGTAACTGAGTGAAAATAGCTAGACCTTTTGGATCATGAATACCGTACACCGGTTCAGGATGAGGTCGAATAAGTTTCGACAGTTTTGCTTTAAAAACACACAGTGAGGGTGATAATCTAATATCTGGATCAAGCGTGTTCCATTCAGATAAACAGTCGGGATAAAAGCTATTCTTGAATCTCGTCGTTCTTGCCTTTATCTGCCCTATTAAATCTGCTTTACGAAAACAATACATAGCTTGCTGTAATTTTGGAATGGGGTATCTTGTATAGTCTGGGGTAATACCGTTGACAATCTGTAAACCGACTAACGAGAAGGTCTAAGTTTAAATTAAACCTCCCATTTCGCAAAAGTAACACTGGCCAAAAATGCCTGTCCTACTTGGGGCCAAAAATATGGAATAGCCTTTCTTCTGATTTAAAAACTACAAACAGTATAAACTCGTTCAAACACAAGATAAAGGAAAATTTTTTCCAAAAGATACAGAGAAGAAAACAACGTATATGCGTTCTATTGAAACACGCCTCCTCTCCCATATATATGACTCGGCCCTACTAAATTATGCTCCATCCAAAATCACTTTAACATCTGTTGTTTACTTTTATTATTTTTTCTTTTGCAACCACCTCTAAGGGGACCATTATGGAAATACAGTCAATATGACCTTTTAATGCTACCCTTGCCACTAAAATTAGGGGTGTTTTTGACGTATTTATTTAATGAGCATTGTTATCGTATTTTATCTATTCTTTAGCTTTTTAAAACTTGTATATTCTATTTATTTCTTGTAAATTGTTTTATTTTACGTGGCAAATTTTAACATACATACATACATACATCTTGTAAAAAAGGGCAAGGCGTCCAACGTCTTAGGCTTAAGGATTCCCAACCAAGTTCCAACCAACCAAGTTAAGGATTCCCAACCATAGAGCTTTTCACGAGATGTTCCTTTCCATGCACCAGTCACTGCAAGTGCAGATGAATATTGAACTGATTCAAGTTTTTCCATATGATTATTCAGCAAGGTATCTTGACTGAATTCGCATTTTTGGATGGAATGTGGTAAATGACATCACCATAATATAACTGTGGCTGCACATACAGTTTATACAGTTCAATTAAAGTGTGACGGGGCAAATACTTTGAAAGAAAATTTATCATTCCTATTCCGCGTCTGCATTTATGTGTCACTGACTGAATGTGAGTGGCAAAGGACAATATAGAATCAGGTATAATGCCAAGATGTTTACGTTCATTCATTCTAATGACTGGGATATCATAGAAGAGTACTGGTGGATGATCGGCAGAAACTTTCTTTCTTGAAAGAGTCACTTCAACTCCTCGTTTTGTTGGATCAGGATTAAATAACATGCGCCAATTATGTGCCCAGATCATGATTCATGTCTAAAGCAGCCTCCGGTGTTGATGATGCTGCATTCGAAAACCTTAGAGAGTCTCTCCGGGACCTTGACAAGGAAGGAAAGGAAATTATCCTCGCAGGCGACACAAACTGCGATTTTAAGAATAGTACAAATGCTAATACAAAAAAACTGAAGCTTGTATATTCCGAATATCAAATAGAGCAGTTGATTAAAAAGTACACGAGAGTCGCAGTAACAACAAATGAACAAGGTGAACAAAGAGTAAGCAAATCACTTATAGATCATTTCTCTACCTCGAGCTCCAAATATATTTTAGAGGCAGATGTCCTAGAAACAAGGATGGTGGACCACTATTTGGTGTACGGAGTAAGGAAAGTAAATGCCTGGCGACTAAAGAAAAAAAGGACAAAGCCTAAAATAGTCCAATCTCGTACAATGAAGAAATACGACAAGGCACTTTTCCAGCACGACCTGCAACAAATAGATTGGGAAACCATTCTTACCCCTTTCGCTAATGATCCATCTGCTATGGCTGACACATTTCAGGAGATTTTCGAGTCGCTTTTGAATATACATGCTCCGATTAAGAAAAAAAGAGTAAGGTCGGAATTTGCTCCTTGGTTAACTCCAAATCTCAGAAAATCGATGGAGACTAGGGAAAAACTGAAAAAAATAGCGGCAAAATCTCCTGGGGTGTGGTCAGCTTATACCAAGCAGCAGAATAAAGTAACCAAAGAAATTAGGCACTCTATTCAGGATTATTACAAAGGTATAATTGAGAAAAATAAAGGGGACCCGAAGAAAATGTGGAAAACAATCAATAGAGTCTTGAATAAAGATATTAAATCCACGACGGTTTCCAGTCTAGAAATTGACGGCAAAAGTTTGACAAAAGAGCGTGACGTGCTTGAAGCGTTGAATTGTCACTTTGTCTCTGTTGGACCAAAGCTCGCGAAGAGCATAGAAACGAGACCAAATGATAATTGTTTGCGGCATATCACACCAGTGAACAACGAAATGCTGTTCAAAACAGTCGAAAAAAAGTATGTGATGAATGCTATCGATCAGCTAAAGAACGGAAAAGCGTCTGGTCCTGACAAAGTTACCGTAGCTTTGGTAAAAGACGCGAGCGAATTTATAGCTCAGCCCCTTATGCTGATTTATAACTCATCACTTACGAATGGTGTTTTTCCTGACATCTGGAAATTAGCGAGAGTCACCCCAATTTACAAGTCGGGCCCAAAAACTGATCTAAACAACTACAGACCTATCTCTGTAATCTCAGTGTTTTCAAGGATGCTAGAGCGACTAACGCACGATCAACTATTTGCGTTTCTAAAAATCAATGAGAGTATTACATGCAACCAAGCAGCTTTTCGTAAGTTGTACTCCACGATAACATCACTCATAAGCAGCACAGACTTCTGGTACGAAAACGTAGATCGCAGCAATGTTAATCTCACTATTTTTCTCGACCTTAAGAAAGCCTTCGATACGGTTGATCACGATATATTATTAAAAATATTACGTGCATATGGAATAAGAGGCAAAGCTGGGAATTGGTTTAAATCCTACTTAAACAATAGAAAACAGTTCTGCTCTCTGAACTGTCAGCATTCTAAAGCCAGAGATGTAACCTGTGGTATTCCCCAAGGTTCTTGTTCAGGCCCTCTTCTTTTCATCATTTACTTGAATGACTTGGAAAAGTGTCTTAAATTCTCCAAGGCTAGCATTTATGCTGACGATACCAATATAACGATTGCATCGAACGATGTAGCGAAACTAATTGAGGACGCACATCAGGAGGTTTCCAATCTCTCTGAGTGGATGAGGGTGAACAAACTTAGCCCAAATCCCAAAAAAACTGAGTTCATGGTCATAGGGTATCCACTTAAAACCAAAAATTTAAACCTGCCAGAAGTGCTTAAACTAAATAACTCTGATATCAAAAGAGTTGAAAAGACGAAATCCCTCGGAGTAATAGTTGATGAAAAACTAAGTTGGGATGAACAGTTTAAGCGCACCAAAGGCAAACTAAGTGGAGGTCTTGCAGCTTTGAAAACATTGAAAAATGTCGTTCCACAATCGCAATTGAGTAATGTATATTATGCGTTAGTCGAGAGTCACCTGCGTTATGCCGATGTTATCTGGGGTAGTCTTTCGAAAACAAAAGTATCTGCTCTCCAACGCCCTCAAGACCGGGCGTATTCGATAATTGCAAACGCAAGAATAAAAGATGGCTGGTCGGCATCCTGGTTAAACGTAGAAAATCTTTTCCGTTACGATAGGAATGTCATGACTTACATGATTATGAACAGACTATGCCCTGAAAACCTCTGGGATAAATTCAAGCCAAGATCTTTTCACTCGACCTACAATACGAGGCACTGTAAGGATACCCAGATCCCTAGATATAGGACTGAATTTGCAAAAAAGGGCTTTCATTACGCAGCTCTCAAGTCATGGAACGATACACCTGCCGAAATTCGCGAGTTACCGACACTTGATCGTTTTAAAAAACAACTTAAAACGCATCTAAAGAGCTAGACTCTCAAGCCAAACACAACTCCCTGGAAGAACAGCAAGGATTAAGTTTTATAGGGCTTTAGGTTTTTATTCATAAGGTTTCATCATTGTAAATAGATGTTATATATTTTAATTTGCTGAAGGGTTAATTTGTGTATAAATAATATTAAATGAAAAAAAAAATAAATGAATGATTAGGATCACGAACAATGGTGAAGAGTGAGGTATCATCAGCAAGCAAAGAGTTTGACATTACACTTAAGATTATCTGTCAAGTCGTTGATGTACACAAGGAAGATAATTGGACCTAAGGTGGAGCCCTGGGGGACGCCCGCAGTAACTGAACCCTATTCCAATGTTTTACCATTCAGATCAAAGGCAATGGCCTTCAAGTCAGTGCATGGGCTTGCTCCACAATACCGGTGTGACCTCTTTACCCAAAATTCACTCTGCTCATCATATAGCCTTCGTAATACGGGGATCGATTTGAGGTTACCGATCAAAAGGTCAACAAATGGCCAGAAATGTTTTTCTTATAGAGGTGCTAAACTATGGAATAGCCTGTCAGCCGAGTCAAAGCAGGCAACCCCTCTGTATAGCTAGTTCCAAAAAAACTATTTAGAAGCAGAACTTTTTTTCGTTTTCATTGTAAATCTTGAAAACTATTGTACATAGGTTTTGAATATGGTAAATAAGGGTTTTATAGTTTAATTCATTTAATAGCTTTTACTTAGTTTCCTTAGATTTTAATTAATGTTTTTATTGCGTGCGACCCAAGTGCCCCTTTTTCAAGGAGATAGCTTGCATATTTTAAAAATTCACTGATACATCATAAGTTCTAAGCAAAATATCAATGGCGATGGAATGAAGTTTAATCGCAATTAAATGGAACGTGATGTTAGTTTCTTAGTCATTAGGGCTGTGTCCCTCGTGACCATGTTTATAGCTTTATCTTTGTGATAATATCGTTGAAATTAACTTCTTACATTTGTGCATTTCGGCTGCACGTGGAATGCCTGTTCTTCAAAGGAATAGGGTAAGACGGGGTAAAGTGAACGACGGGGTAAAGTGAACTACTCAGAACATTCGCGCTTCTCTCCAAAAGTAAACATGCAATGATAAAATGTGATTTGCCCAATGCTTTGGTACATGTGCTCACAGAAAATGAAAACAATTTTGCAAAATAGTTCTTCCTGTTGTTGCAAAAAATCCCTTTACCCGAGGCAGTAAAAACAACCTCGGGAAATTATGGTTTATAGGTTTGGGCTCCTATCTTTGGTCTTAATTTTTTACCCCTAGACGAAATTCATTTCTATAATTGTTTTGATCGATTTGAAGCACATGCCGTGTGTTTACCTTTTCCAAAAGAAAAGGGCCAAGAAAGACTTTTTTGTCAGCTAACATAATACTTTAAAAGATCTACCGTTCAGTCGATATTTTGCTTCGACCGGGGTAAAGTGAACTACCCATGATTTTTGATTTTCTCATATGAACATTAAGTCAGATGAAGAAAACCTATTTCATTTCATTTGCTTCATAATTCTGCCTTCAGAAAATCATAATTTGCAGGACAATTTTTTGCTCTGATGACACAGAAATATATTCTGATACCAGCTCCCTGAAAAACCTCCAAAAATTTGACAGCCTAAGTTTGACCTTCATTCAAAAATGCGGTTACTGATCAAAGAATTTCATTGGGATTTGATGAAGCAAGTATACATATCGACATAGAAAGGATAAATGGCCATCACTGTGAAATTAGAATATTGATAATTGTCATAGATTTATAACTATTTTTGGTTTTATTTCTGGGTGGAGGTTTCAGGGCAAAGTGAACTACTTTGAAAATAGTGCTTCTCTTTGTGGTGATTTGGTATTTATATGCAATATAGTATTTTCCAAGTATATTCCCATTATTGTTCATCGAATTGTATTCAGGTCTTGCAATCTGACTCGAATTTGTGACTTTAACAATAGTTTTTGGTTGATATTTCATCTGCAAAGATCGTTCTCAACGTAGGTCACCGTTTATCTTTTTTAAATATCACTTTTGAGAAAAATTTGGGTTTATTTCGTTTTTGCATGCGAAGAACTCCTTAGAGTTGCAAAATAAATCATGTTTTCGGGTTTTACCAGCATCATTTTGGTTTTATCGAACAATTGCTAAGTAGTTCACTTTACCCCGACCTGGGGTAAAGTGAACTAGGCAGAGCGGTCGCCAAAGAAAGCTCTTTTGTGAGACAATGGAAAAAGATTTGAAAAATATTTTTGCTTGATAAACTGACCCAAAGACATAATTTCAAAACAACGTTAAAAAGTTTGCCCTCAGCTACAATATCTTTAGGATATCCTTGAACAACCTTCAAAATAGTTCACTTTACCCCGCCTTACCCTACAAAAAGTAATACTGGCATGTTTATCAGTCGTCTATAATCAAAGTAGCACGCTGATTTGCACCAGAAGAGCGCAGATAATTGCATGGTTTGTTATTTGGTCGTTTATGGCGAGATCCAACCATTACTTCATTTTCCTTATTAGTTGTTTGTTATATTTTTGCTGATTCTTTGAGCAATTTGAATTGTATCATATTGGGAAAGGTTTGGGGTTTGGCCTAAGATCGGACGACCGACTTGTTTTGGGGTTTGGCGGGTATCGCAACATTCAATATATCGTGCGAAAAAATTTTGCTTCAGAATCTTTGGTCGGTGATACTTTAAAGCTTTCATGCTGCTTCAGAATGGGGTAAGTGAGCTTTTGGGCCTTTTCATTTCATTTCCTTAGGGTTGCATGCACTGTTTACTTGCCCAACTTGTGCTGCATGTCGTGTTTGCTGGTGCTGCTCGCCTCGCCCAATTCGAACTCGGTCTTCTGTTCTAATTTGTCACTTGAGATAATCTAATACACTGTTCGCCATATTCTTGCAGGAGCTAGTATTGCTTTATGTTATTTGTTGAATCGTAACTTTCCTGTAATTTTCACGATCAAAAAAAGAAATCGCTTGGGCACTTTTCAAAAAGGCCATCCCCGGTTCGTTTTCCATCATTGTACCTGGGAAAATTTTTTTTAGGACACATCACTATTTGTTCTTGTTTCAGACCAGTTCTCAAGCTTCATACTTTCATTTATTCCGTCTTGTAACTGGGGCTTGGGCTAATGTCGCGTGGTAGAATGTTTCGTTGCCATTGTTTTCTCTCCGCAGGCGACTGTGTGGATTGTTTTGGAACTAGTAGAGACTCAATTAGGGGTTCTGAATGCCTTGGGTATCATAGTCTTGTGAGCGTTTGCTAATGGCTGAAAATTTTGGTATTTTCAAAAATGTGCATAGCGTCACATTCTTGCATTCCAACGATTTTTCAACTTGTCTCAGTCGTTACATTCATTTCTCATTTTTGGAATGCATGCTTGTATCTACATCCTTTTCGGGCATGTGTGTCCGAAGCTTTTGGACACTGCGGATCTGGGAATAGCTATCCTTGTAAATGAAAATTGTTTTGCTTCTGTCAACGCCCTCGACTTATGGATCTACGCTGATTTTGCTTTGTTTTGTTTTAATCTAATTTTTTGTTTTTATAAGAAACTTTTATCAGCACTTGGTAATAAGAGTTTCTTAATTTCGCTTGAAGGTTTGGGTGTTTTAGTAGTAAAGTGTTCTAAATTAGTTTCTTACGTTTTGGGGCCTAAAAATTGCCCTATGGTTCGAATTTGAGCCTTCTTGTCGTGAAAGGGCTTGCATTTTGCATTGATGTTGTCAGCACGGATAGGCCATGTTTATGTTGTCAGCACGGATAGGTTAAGTTTAAGGCTGGAAGTTACTGTTTTTGCAGTCTAAAGTTTCAAAGAAAAATGAAGGTAGCTGTGTCAGAGAATTTCGAACCGTGATCTACCACTCTTATTCTAGAAAACATTAGAATTTCTTAATTGTTCGTGAACGGTAATGCTTGAGTTTCTTGAATTTTTGTCATCGTAGTATTGGATTCTGATAAACCTGTTGCTTGCAAGTAATACTGAAACTTTTATACTTGTATACTGAAACTTTTGACAGTAACCTTGAAGTTTAGCCCTGGAAGCTGGCATCAAGCGGAATCTAATGCAGTGTTTTTCTTTCAGATTGGAATAATTTGTTCAAATTTTCTCTTGATAGGTGGAATTCACTCCCAGTAAAAAGTTAACCTAAGTATGGATATAAAAAATGTCTCTTATAAAGCAAAAGTCTAAGACAAAAGACAAGTTTGCAAGTTTGCCAATAATTTGGTTTTGATTTTCGAAGTTGAATGAAGATTTTATGCAAGCAAACAGTTTTTGGTCTGTAAGGAAATTCAAAGTATGTGCTCTGGCGAAAGGGTTTCAATATTCTATTAATCTAGTGTTTACGCCAACCAGGTTTAGCTCTTTGGACTGCTCTTTGTTTGCATGAATGACAGTCCTCCCTTGAAACTAGTTGGAGAATCCTAGAAGGGGCTGAATGTATATCAAGCTGCTAATAATGAAAGGAGAAGAAGTAGAAGCAACAACTTCAACAAAACAAAATTATTAAAGCGAATGAAAACGATGAAATGCAAACTTTGACAAGTATCGTTACTGTCTATAGAATATCGGAAAATGGATATGTGTGCAATACCATGCATTGAGTCCATCCCAATCAATGGGTACCAATGTTAAATGTGGTTTTCGGCCTATTGTGTAGTTAAAAAAACAATGAAAAACAAAAAAACTATAAAAAAGAGATAAGAAGATTGGAAAGAACATCATATAAAAAATTTCCATTTTGAGGGCAAACCTACTATTTCGGGACTTACAGAATGGGCCTTGACGCAAAATCTTACAACTCAAGATAATTCAAAATCCATCGTAATCAATGGGTACCCCCCAATGTTTAATTTGATTTTCGGCCAATTAGGTAGTTTGAAAAAGAAGAAGAAGATAAGAAAAGATTGGAAAGAGCATCATATAGAAAATTGCCGTTTTAAGGGCAAACCAAATATTTCGAGACTTACAGAATAGGCTTTCACCAAAATCCTACAACGGCTTCCCACAAGATTTGCTAGTAATGTTTAGATTGGATAAAGGAATGCCTTGTTTGCAGCATCCAAATCAACTTCCTTTTGGGAATACAGTTCCCCCTCGAATTGAAAGTTACTTTATGGGAAGGCATATACATCTAGCTTTGGTTCGGCTTGCACTAACTATAAAGAGTTAATTGCTTTCAATCAACTTACCGCCTTCTTTTTGGGGGGTAGGGTTTGAAAGGAAATCCATTTTTGGCAATACTTATAGCTACTTAGAGCCTCTGTTTTACGTTTTGCAGATGAAACTTGCAAAGGAAGGACATGACCTTTCTTTTCCGACAGATGCATCATTTAAACAAAAATCATCAACAAAAACACTCTCTCTGATATACGATTTTGCAGTTTTGAAGTTTTTCCTTTTTGGTATTCCTAGTTATCTTAACAATCAGTCAATCCTCATCATTTTAGTCTCTATAAATCATAACGGCTAAAATCAATAGTTGGCAGGCCCAAGCCGGATACGTATGTTTATCGTTGTGCTGTTCTGCAATTGTGGTGTTAAGTTCGTAAAAACAAGAAGTAAAACAAATTTGTAATATGAAAATGTACATATGAAAAATGAAAAAAAATCAAGGAGAAGAGCAAAAGAAGAAGTGACAGAAGAAGAAGAAGAAAAAAAGTAAAAAATAAAAAAGTAAAAAAGTAAAAAGAATCCCCTTGTGTAGGGGTGGCCAAGTGCTCGGTCGCATGAAAGTCAGAAGTTGGAAGGGATCCGGATGTAACTGCCGCATTTGTATAATATAGCTTAATTTAATTTCAGACATTGTAAATAGGGTAGAGTTGGCCTTTATTAGCATTAGCTATCTCTCTAGCCAACTCTAAATGAATTGTATTATTATCATCTAATGCAAAAACAATCTAAATCCAACATTTATGAAAAACATTTTCACTGAAAGAAATATTCACTACAATTTGAGAAGTGAAAATCATTTGCAGTTGCCAAATATAAAAACAAAAACATACGGAATAGAGAATATTCAGTACAGAGGTCACCTTTTGTGGTCCTCATTGCCGAAAGACATTAAAGATTCCAATACACTTTCTGAATTTAAGCGAAAAATAAAATTATGGAATGGAAATACTTGCCTCTGCAGATTGTGCAAAGTATTCATTAAAGATTTAGGGTTTTTGTAGGCTAGTAGCAAAATTATATTTATAAACTAAGGTTTGACTTATTTGTTGGCAGTAATTAGCTTAGTAGCTATACATACTTTTTACTTTTTCGCCAACGTAAAAGAAAAAAAAAGAAATTGTTAATTATATATTATTATTATAGAGCACAAATCCTGCAGCTTTCTCGGCTTTCTGCCTTTTTCTCTCAGGTGGTGATTTGGTGGGGCACTGCGTGTTGGGCGGAAAAGTAAAGTATTTTCAGTCCAATCACCTGTTGTTGTTGTTGTTGTTGTATATTCGTGCTAGCAAATTCCGGGCAACTGCACTACTGCCCAATTTTCTAGCAATTATTTGTTTTTGGCCTATTTCGCTAAATCATCTACATTTGCGCTAAAAGATGTTTTGTCTTGTTTTTCATCAGTTTCGGAACCGCGCGGACAAACCCCTGTGATAGAAGATGTTTATCGTGGCTATATTATGCTAGTCATATTAGAAATTGTAACCCTTGAGCGGTTTGTTCTTTTATTTCATTATAATCAAAAGAACCATTAATCATTATTATCACTTTTCTTTCAAATATATACAAAACATCAAAAGATAAGGAACAAAGAAAAAGAAAAAGAAAAAAGTAATAATGGTAGAAACAGTATTTCGTGGGCTGTTTATGCATAGAATTTGCAGACATGTAATGAAATTAGTGTTTTTTCGCAGGTGTTCAGAAAATATTTCACTAAACATTGCTTTTTTTTTAATTCTTTATCTCACTTGGAATTTTATTCCAGGTGATGGCACCAGTGTATGTTATGGTGCGTTTAACGACATTTAGTTTTCTTTTTGGAAGAATGAAATCATTTCAAGTCGCCTGTTGCGTACATCGTGTATGACGTTCATTTGTTTTTTAAACTTTTCTAAGAAAGGTTGATTCAGTATTCTCTTTTTAATAGAGAACATGAATTTTTCTATTTCTAGCTCAACTATGTCGTCGAAGCATAAAAGATTTTGTTTCTTGAAAAGTGGCATACTGCAATCACGAATTTTTGCAGTTTATAGCTCAAACTGCCTTTTTTAAACAGTGCTTTATAAGGTTAGATTGGTATTTGTCGCTGAACTCCAATTAGTGGGGATGTTAGCAAGCTCCAATTAATGAGGACGGTAGCAAACTTTAATTGAAAATCTGAAGAGCAACATCATGCATACTTTTTGGCGAGAATTTTTTTGACGTTTTGCCGCAATCTTCAGGCAAACGGGGCAAAATTTTTTGGGACACCCTGTATATGGAAATAAATATTTGCCCTGTGAATCCAACAAATTAATCTTGAATGCAACAATGAACTATATTTTTAAAATAGAACGATTTGTTTGAAGATTTGAAGAATATTCATATCCCTAAATGGAACACTCAAACACTTTCAGTATGTGTTTTTTTTAGTAGTTCTCCTTGTTCGTAATTAAGTGATGTCTCAAGGAAGCTTGCAACCAGCAAATCAAAAATTTGCAAATTACCATTCTTGGTTCAAAACTTTAATCCTAGACATGCAATTAATCTATTTGGTTGCAACCTACCCTTGTTTGTAATCATGTGATGTCTCAAGGAAGCTTGCAACCAACAACATATAAAAAATCCCCACTAATTTCTTGACAAATATTTACTTTCTTCTTAGTTGTTTCCTGTATCATAGTATTCGGAAGGCACTTAAGTAATGTCTAAACATTAGAAAGACTTCAAAAACTTTGTTTTGAAATGTTCAGATTGGGACAGGGCGGAACAGGGAGTAAATATGAAGATTGTGATGGAACTTTTGGGAAACTAGTAAGAAACTCCGAGTGCTTAAAATCTGATAATATCAAGAAACTTTCTGTTCTGGCGCAAATTCTTAGTTTCTTATGAAAAAATATGCGTATACAACAGATGACAACAAAGGGAATCCAGTCAAAGAGGGAAAAGAAATTTCGTATCTGATTATACTATTATAGAAAAGAAATGTCACTAAGGTTCTTTAGGTGTTGCACATCCACCAGGAAAGTCCTTGCATCCAGCCTTTGCTGTTTGTGCCATATTTTGAAATGCAAATAAAACATCTACAATTTCAGTGGCTGGAGTTTTGAGTAGCTTTGATTGAGTGTTCTAGGGAATAGGAATGAAGATAATTATCACAATCAACGAGTTACATATATCTTGATATAATTAGTTTCTGTTGCCTGAGGTGTTTATTTTCATATTTTTGAATACGGTATTATTTTTGCAAAAAGTTTGTTTACCTGCCTCATCTGTATCATCTAACTTCTACAAACAACCTTTTTCATGGGAAAAATTATGTGATTCCACTGTTCAAAACAAGAAACTAAACGTGATAATAGTCTGAATTAGAGCTTTATCCTTCAATACATCTTGAACAAGAAAAATTTCCCAGAAGAATTGGAGTCTTTCAGCGTTGAATTGAGAGGCGTTTACAAATGAAATTGACCTGCTGTCGAAAATAATTTTGTCAGGCCCATCGGCATCGCACGTTGACAGAAATGACGTCCCCTGACTCGCATAACGCGAATAACAATTATTAGGCAATTCTACATAAGTTTAATAGAGTCTTATTCGCTATTCTACGTTTTAGCTATTAAGCACTTCACTAAAATAAACTTACCATTTGCTAATATGCTGTCAGCAAGACCAAGCAAGTCGCTTCGACATAGCAATCATATTGGCCTGTGTGTGTCGTTATGGCCAGCCACTTCAATCGATGAATCTTCAGTTAATGAAGCCAACAGCACATGGTAAAAGACTCAAAAACCAATCATCAAGAGTCGAAGGTACTTCCATAAAGTACTGTTGTATTGATGCTTTCGATGTCAAGAAATTGCCTCTGAAAACCTCAGCAGACTCATCGAGAATGTCGAAGTGCAACAGGCTACTGACCAATACTACTACGGAAAGCCTTTGTTCTCGCAATGTTCTTTGTGAACTGACAAACCTATTACGTCAAAGCACAACACCCGTCCCAGACCCCTGAACCACTTGAATCGCAACTTTGAGAGCTAATAACATAGGCTAGTAACGAATTACCTTTCGAAATTTTAAGCCGCATGTTCGTGATCAGCGACCTCGAATTTACTATGATGGAAAATAAAAAATTTCGTTTCATATGCTCTTTAATAAACTCATCGACAATAATTCTGTGATCCAAAATTTACTAGACACAGAAATTGGTTGAACTCCGAATCCAGTGCCTAGAGTCTGACATAAAGCCTGGTTTCCATATGATTGCAAGGAGTCGCAAGGAGTCGCAAGGAGTCGCAATAAAAGTGACCAAGTTTGCTTGCGACTCTCTGCAATCACATGGAAACCGGTTAAAAATTTGTTTGCGACTCCTTGCGACTCCTTGCGATCGCTGTCGCAAGCAGTCGCAGAGATAGAAAAAAATTTATCTCTGCGACTCATTGCGATTCGCTGCGATTCGTTGCGATTAATGGAAACCACTGTTCACAAATTTTGCAACTCCTTGCGATTCCTTGCGACCCTTTGGGATCAGATCACACTCGTTTCTGTGATAAATCTCATTTCCACACGCACCCACACATGGCCACGGCCCCCTGAAAAGCAGTTCTGATGAACTGACGGGGCTACCGTGCCTAAATAATAAAATGAATAAAATTAAAATGAAAGAAAATGGCGCTTTTCAATGAAGAAACCATCTTATTCTTAGGTGAAGTCCATAGATTTGATTGCCTTTACAACAAATTTATTAGATTTTGCTTGGAAGTTTTCAAGTCAAGTTTGGGGCTAATTTGCATTTAGTTCAGGTCAAAAAAAATTCCAACTCCTTGCGACTCACTGCAACTCCTTGCGATTAAATGGAAACCACTCTTTCGGGTCACAAAAATTGCAGCTCCTTGCGACTCGCTGCGACTCACTGCGACTCCTTGCGACTCCTTGCGACTCCTTGCGACTCCTTGCGACTCCTTGCGACTCCTTGCGACTCCTTGCGACTCCTTGCGACTCCTTGCGACTCCTTGTGATTATATGGAAATCAGGCTTAAATGAAACAGTCAATGTTAAAGAAGCTGTGCGTGAGACTGCAGTATCGAGGGAGCAAGAAACATTCTTAGAATGAGTTGGTAAACAATCAGTTGGCAAACAATGATGACAATAGCTTGCCTTGTCCAGAACACAGTATCAATGATCAATGGAAAGAGGTTAGAGTGAAGAAGCACAATGAATTTGTCCTTTAGAAATCATTGGAGAGAAAAGACTTGGAAGCTGAAAAGCATAGCCGTCAAATCCTTTGTCCAAAGCTCCCGTGGGGTTCTGACTCACGCTCTGATCAGATCGCATTTTCTCCTATGATTGACCAATCAGATGCCGTCGTTGTGCTTACTTCCGCGTTTCGCAGTAAAACTTAGGCCATTTTCTTGGGCCATTAGGCCGTTTTGACCACTCTCCGGAAAAAATCATTGCACGATCGGATAAATCGAATTTCGTCAAAATTTCAATTGGAAAAGATTCTCCATGCTTTGGACCATAAGTGTTTTCGGTATGGCTTTGCGATCACTAAAAATAGCAGAATTGTGGCATTTTTAAGCTCAATGCAGTCATTCATCGGTTACAGACTCTATGATTAGCAAAAAGAAGAGTAGAAAAATGAAAACCTGAAGAAGAACTAGTGCTTACACACACCTCAGATGGATTAAATAACAAACATCCACTTTTTCTGCCGCGATCTACAGCGAGTTTCACCAGCAAATAACACAGTCCACAAAAATAGGCGCGAGAACTTGAATTATCAGCTACATGCCATCGTCGAGCGAGAACAACATCCGATTCCAATGAACAGAAATATGAATAAATCAACGGTGAATAACGAATACATGAACATGCTGAAGATTACGGGAGTAGCTGTACGTCCACTCTAGCCCAGAAAGAACAATTTCGTGATGTCTTTTTCGATAAACCATCTATGGATAAACCGTGCCACCATTCCTTTATCTAACTGCGGCTATTGTTGTCAGATGGAAACCGGCAATAACATTACCAAAACGATGTACGAATTGATTGGTCATATCCCATCTTTTATTGCAAGAAAAATGTCTATCGTCTTATGGTCTAGCAGGCTAGCAGCTTCATGAAACAGAACTGAAATGCTAGGTTTAGTGTTCTTACGAAACGAATAACAAGAAGAAATGTACATCTTATTTTCATAACGAGTAAAAAAGATCGATCTTTTCGACATTTGAAATACTATTTATAGAAACTCTTCATGTCAATTTCACATTTTGGGCGGATATCATAAAAAATATTTTATCTTTTAGGAGTCCTTCGTTTTAGAAAATCATCCCTTCACAGTCAAGCAACACAGTAGCATCAAAGCAAAGTTGGGCAGTTTGCAAACTCATTGCCCATTCATGGAAGAACAACCCTATTTTTTGTAAGATTCTACAACTTCCATCCAATAAAGAAAGCTCCTCAAAATTCTCATTTTCTGAGTACAAAATGTTTCGTAAGAGTTTCTTAAAAGTTCCCTCAACTTTCTATTGGTGGTGTAGGATCTCTGGGATCTCCTGTGCCTTAGATAAAAATTGTGTGGCAAATTATGAAATCATGCCACAGTGTAGATCACATACAAAATCTCCTGTAAGAAGTTACCAAACGAAAAGTGAAATTAATCTGTTTCAGTTTCCAAAATGTTATATTTATTTTAGGCTTGATTCTAATAGAAAAGTTTCTTGTAAGGTTCCCAAATTTTCAAAATTCCAACTGACAGTTTGTCGACGTTCATTCAGAACCACATTTTGAACCAATGTTAAAAAACGAAATAATAACAAAAATTATTACTTTTTAGTAATAGTTGAGTTGGTAATGCAATTTCTGGTTGTAAACATTTTTTGCAACTCATAACTTACTTTGAAGAAGTTCCTTAAATTTGAAATGACCTTTCATCGCTTCTAATAGAGTTTCTTAATTTATGGAAGAGACAGCAACGGTTTCCTTCAAGCAGTTTCCTGCAGAAAAAGTGTATGCAGTTGCATTGATAGAGGTCCCGCGGGAGCTTTGGACAAAAGAAAAGATTTGACGGCTATGCTAAGCTGAAAGCAAACAAAAAGCACAAGGACCAATTCTGCGAAAGAAAAGTCATTTCAAGAACAATTGAAACAATTCAACGCATAATTCCTTTGAAAGGTAAAAACTAAAGTTCAAAGTTAAAAAATGCTTGCAAAATCTAGCAAAATGTTGTCAAATCATGGCTCGGCTCTTTCTCAAAACCTCTGGTTTCAGGTGCACTCCAAATTTGAACTTGTAAACTCATATCTCCGGTGTTTGTTGGACTTGCTCCAAGTTTCGCTCTTGATCAATAAATACAGGAGGGGAAAGGAGGAAAGTGAGGGACACGGGGAAGGAAAAAAGAAAGGGAAGAGAAAGGGGAACGAGAGCCACACTTGTGAACTACGTGTTCCGAAAAGGAGGCTCTATTGTCTGATCTGCCTACCGGTCAAGATCTTGACCGGCGGCTTTCCTTTCATGTTAACGAGATGAGCCAATCAAAATTGATTTTATCAATGCTCTATTTCTATGGCTCAGAGCCTTTTTTAAGAGGTTTTAAGTGGGGAGGCAAATCCTAAAAAGGGAATATGTTAGTCTGATTGGCTAGAAAAGCAAGCTAAAAAAACAGGCCCGTAGGAGCGTTTTCAGATCGGGGGGGGGGGGGGGCACTAATTCGCGCCGAAGGCGTAAAGTGTTCGGGAGTCCGAAATTTTTTTTGGTCAATGCCTTCTTTTCTTTTGGCAACGCCCTTCTGTGCATTGCTGAAAGGGCATTTTATGCTTGGAGGTCCTGGAGAAAAATAGGAAATTTACGAATCCAAATGTATATCAAACAGGCTAGCTAAAATCAAACTACAACAGGCAGGATAGGAATACTTTGTCAAGAGTGTTGTGTAAGACTTATTTGATATTGACATATTTGATTTACAAAACTCATTGCGAATTCTCGTGAGCAGTGGCGTGGCCAGAAATTTTAAGTTAGGTGAAATGAGGGGGTCTGGGGGCAAAGCCCCCAGGAAAATTTTCAGGGCCACACCCTTTACTTTGGCTTAGAATGGATCTCCCAATATCATGTTTGCCATTAGTGACAAGGAAACTTTGATAATTTTGTGACATTTATCCTATATGCGTGAGTAGCATTTTTGAAGAAACATTCTTGACTTTGGCTGAAACATCCTGTCTCTAGTGGTAAACAGTCCAGTTATCGTATTCCATTCATTTACGCGTGGCTTTTGCAGGTTGCCTACGCAGTGGTGGCAGCAATAGCTTATTTTCTGAAAATCACTTACTTGAAATAAGGGATAATTTTCTGGGGTCAAAAATTTCGACACTGGGGGGCAAAGTCTAGGGATCGGGGGGCAATTGCCCCCCCCAGTTCTAATGTTAAAAAGGCCCTGTCATGGCTTCAAAGCTCGGGGGTAGTATTCATCTCATAGAAATATGACTTCTGTTGACAGAATTTATTGCACTGACGATAATCGAACAATAGGCTCACTGTAACTGTTGACGATTTGGATTTTTGAGATAAAGATCTGCAAAGATCATAATGCAAAAATCGACAGAAAATAATCGGGAAATACACCTTTACCTTCTACGTTTTTGAGAAAAAGATCAATCTTGGGTTCGAGTTTTCACCCGCTTTACGTTACTCCAAAAAAGGGATTGCGTGACAACATAAACGATAAACTGCAAGTAAGGACATGACTGTAGGCCCTTTCATGCATGGTCCTTCGTCTTGGCTGCAGTAAAACCTCTCAAAATTGCTCTCATGGCTTTAACACTGTAAAGCCATAGATAATGGTAAAGCTTACAAAATTAGCTTCCTCCTTGTCCAGTTCTTTCGCAGAACACGACCCCTCCGCCCCTTGTGAAATTGTGACTGTCTATGCAGGGATGGTATCACTGGAGCCAGTAAGAAAATCAAGCCTTGTTGCCTTGTCGCGAAGTGTTTTTTTACTGGAATATTTGAAATATATTTGCTGGTGTGCTTGCTCGTGTCAAACCTGCCGGCATTTTCTTCATCCGCCATTACTGCGCCATTACTAACGTATGACCTACAGTTGTTGTGTTCTATTTTCTATTGTTTTTGCCTCCGTATCTCCTTACCGGTACCCCCGTCCAGATCTGTCAAACGCGGACAATATGGCCTCGTTTCGGATCGCGTTGTTCACAAGTCTCGCTCTCCTTCCCTTTCTTTCTTTATTCCTTTCCCCATGTTCTCCCCTTTTTCCTCCTTTCCCCTCCCGTATTTATTGATCAAGAGCGAGAATTGGAGCAAGTCCAGTGTTTGATGGACTATATCAAAATGCGAGGTATGTGCATTTAAGTTAAAGATCGACAAATGTAGCTATGAACTCAGCAAATCCTCAAATTCTATCGTTTTGTTCCCTTGTTGTTCAGTCCGAAAGGGGGTACTTTTTTTAGACACCCGGTATTTATATTTCATAGAAACTATATCATTTGATACATGGTCAACTATGGCTATAGATAACAAAAGATGATTAAATACAAAATAAACAGTACAAGATAGAGGTTACCACCATACCTAAAGATTACTAGGTTGGGTTCGATTCTACTTTTTGTTGATTTCCGTTTTCTGAATTGAGGTGTTTGGAGTATATATCATGAAGAAATTCAGAAAATGTCTGTAAGAGGAGTTCATCTTCGTTGCACGTTAAGTATATAAGTTTCTTTTCATCCGTTGGTATATATTTGAAATTGGGGCAGAGATTATGTGTTTTATCTAGAAACTAGGGAACACTGTCCGTTCAGAGATCAATGTTTGGCACAAGATAATGAAGTGGGTCTCGTTTTCAAATTTGTTTTGGCAGGATCTGCAGAACCGTCTTTCTCTTTCTAAGGGAAATGCCTTCCTTTCTCTATTGCAAGGCAGTGGTCGCCAAGGCGCAATTTTGATAGTATTCGTCCATGCGATCTGTTGGCAATTAGGGAAAGATAATTTTCATATGTAATTTGAGATTTGTATGTTTTATATGATAAGGCTTTTGGGCAGTGATTCAAGTGAGTTTTTTCACTGTTTCTGGTGGTCTTGTATGAGGGTTTCGCATGTTTTGAGAGTAGTTTAATAGAGTCAGTAAGTTTGAAAAATTCTAATACCAAGAGATTCGGTCAAATCACCCAGAAACTATATTTATGGTAACCCTCAAAAGCTGAATCATATTTTGGTACTTTTCTCATAATTTTTGGTAATTTGGTTGCAAATCAATACATCAGCAAGTGTAAAAGTTTCTCTTAGAAAAAGCCCAAGATCCCAGTAGAGAAGAGCTAAGAATTCTAGAGACGACAGAAGCATGTTGGCCCTCGACATCCAACGCTGATTTGTTTCGCGATGCTTATTGTTAGAAGCCGATCAGAAAACATTCTAATCTTTGATTTAGTTTTGTTAGCTTTGTTAGTTTTGAGGCAATTTTGTAGTTGAATTAAAATCAACAGCAATTTTTTCTGGGAATATCACGGGTTGCTATGGTGAGGGTTTCTTGACTACGTGATTTAACAATGGTGGCTCTGGTTTGGGTCCAAGAGTAAATTTTGCGTTTGCTGGTTTATAGCTCTTCAACCAAATTACCCACAGTGGTCAGCAAAATATCAAAATTTCATTTTGCAAATAGTGAAGGTTAGCAAAAAAATATGCTTTAGGTAATTAGATTTAAACTATTGGCGTCAGAATTTTTCAAACTTGTAATAAGTTTTTTGGGACACTCGGTATAATTTCAAGTTTTCACGAACACCAATGACTGATGGAGATTGCTTTCTTTCTATTTGAATTGCATTCCACATCTTTGCACCACAGTAAGGTACAGACAAATTTTCATGTTGATTAGTGTTTTTCCGAGTTAAGAAAATGTAATTCTTGGTAATTTGCGCAGTACCATAATGATGAACAGATTCGACTAAATTAAAGAAAGAGCGAAAATAATCAAGTGAGATCTTATTTACACATTCATCCACAAAGGTGAGCAATTTGAGATGGAAAAGATCATGCAGCTTTGAAAAATTTAAGTTATTGAATATAGGAATAGAAAGAAAAGTAGAGTGATCAAATGAAATTTCCCTTAAACCCCTTTTCTGTTTATTAGTGAGACCCCAAAATTATATTCCATATAGTAGAAAAGGTGAAAATAATGAATTGTAAAGACAGATTAGAACATCAATTGGTTAGAAGTATCTCACTTTAAAAACATATCACGAGTTCTAGCTAGCTTCTTGGAAAATTCAGTCAGGTGATATTTCCATGAAAGACTTTCATTCAACTCAGCAGAATGCCTAGTAATCTACATAGCTAGTTTGTTTAAATGGAAGATGTACAATTTGATAGTGACAATTTCAGAGGAAGAATGCCGAGAAGACTTGAAATTGATGAAACTATTCTTATCAATATTTGATGACGATTTGTTAAGATCTAGCCACATCTTCACTTTTTCAGTTCGTTATTGACCGTCCTTTGAAGCAGATCAACATTTTCAGCTTCACGTGTACACTAGCACTGTTCTTAAGTTTTTGTGGGCAATTAGGGGATTAACAGACTTCCGTTCAGTGTACATGGTCTTTTTTGCCAAATTTTCTTGAGCAAAAGTTTAGAAAAGATGAAAGAGACCGCTTAAGCAAATTGAGCACCCTCTGGAGGTGCTCAAAGTTCTCAAAATGTCAATTTTTTTTTTTTTATTCATATTAAAATATTACAATATAATCTTACATTCTACTATACGTTCCTGATTACTATACTACACTACAGGGACGATACCATGGGGAGCGAAAGACTATGACTACCCCACGGCCAATATGAAAAGACACGCAACGTTAAACTAAATACAACTACACTACGAACGATTTAAAAACTACTGGATACTATACTAGATTCCATCCCACATCAGATGTCAGGTCAGGGTTGCGATCAATGCGAGCACAACTCGTTCTAGATATTTAAGGTAAATCAAATGCCTGTCATCTGATGTGAAACAGAATTTACAAAGAAAAGGAAACATTTACGCAAAGAGACTTGGTGGCTGCTTTGTGCATGACTGAGGTTTGGAAGATCTTATTCAAACCGACCAGTTTCGTGAATGAAATGTAAAGTTAGTTCGAGTATATCTCTGTTCAAGTCATAAGAAAGATCTTGATCACCATATAATAAAAGTTGCACCAAAGCATCATTTGAAAGATTGGTGATATGTACAGATGGTCGTAATAATTCAACAATTCCAGCGAGAAGATCTCGGCGTTGAGCATCAAAAGAAGGGCAGAGCAACAAAAAGTGCTCCACGTCCTCAATACCATCGCTTGTTGGGCACATCGGGTTTATGGTATCCCTGAAATTATGCTCGAATTTGTGGACATTTAACTTGCTGAGACCAACCCTAAGTTGAGTAAGGTAGGATAAACCCTTTGGATCGTGAATTCCAAAGACAGATTTTGCAGGGGGGCGAATTTTTGAAAGGAGCTTTTTTTTAAAAACAGCAATAGAAGGTGCAAGTCTCAATTCAGGCTCAAGCTTATTCCATTCAGATAAACAATTAGGATAAAAGGAAGACTTGAATTTTTCTGTCCTTGCCTTTAATCGCCCAATGACATCCTGATTGCGAAGGCGATACTGTGACTGATGAAGAGGGGGAATTGGGTCTACTGTATACTCAGGACTAAGATTATTTACAAACTTGTAGAACAAGGTAAGGCGTCTACTCCATCTTCTGGAACTCAGTGACTCCCATCCAAGCTCTGTGTACAGCTTCTCGCGAGATGTTCCCCTCCATGTTCCGGTTACCGCCAAAGCAGCAGAATACTGAACAGACTCTAGCTTTTCCATCAAATTTGGTAAAATGATGTTTTGACTGAATTCACACACTTTAGCAGGAATATCGTAAATAACATCACCATAATCCAGGTGGGGTCGAACATAGAGCTTATATAATTCGTTTAGGGTATGCCTGGGCAGATATTTGGAGAGATATTTCAGCAAACCAATGCCCTTTCTTGTTTTAGAGATAGCTGATATGATATGAGCTGAGAAAGATAGCTTTGAGTCCAGGATAAGTCCTAAATGTTTATGTTGTCAATTTGTGGCCATTAAGGATTAACCTGTTTGCCAAAGGCCAAACAGGGCGTCTCAAATTCAGCATTTTGTTGTTACTTCCAAAATAAATGCCATCAAAGAAGCGATGCTCCTGCCTTGTACGTTACATTACAGATATGAAGAAACCTATTTCGAAAGGTTGCCCGCTTGCTAGCACATTCATTTTCCGGTGATTTTCCAGAGGCTACGTACGCTATGAACTTTGAATAACGGCAACTCCACCCCTTTATTGATTTGTATCACAGACGAGCAGCCCAACACTCACAGAGGCTCTGGCTGCCATCAAATGGTGCCAAAAACTTGGAAGGAGCGATTCTGACTCTGGCTGACTTTGTCCAAGCTTTTGTACCAAAGCATCCGCGATCATTTGGCGAAGCAATCACTACCTCGATGAAATTGCTCTCTTGTAAATATGGTATGTCGTATCTTAAAATCAAAATAATTTTGGCATCCCCATTCTGATGTAATATCAGACTATTTGTTGGTTTCCTTTGCGAAATAATTTCGTCATATATTAGTCCCAAACATCAGAAGAGTGTTCAGAAAAGCTTTGAGCAATTTTGTAGCCGAAAAGAAATGAATAAAATGAATCACGAAGGGTGATGAGAAGCACGAGAAGGGTATGTCATGGACTCAGTTGATCTAGTTAAATACACACTGGTGCATTTTCATTTGCCTTCGATTCATATATTTATGGCAAGAAGTGAATTAAATAGGCCATTTACATATTGCTCTTCTCCTGTATGTTGACGTGAGTAAATCTAGAACCCTGATGGAAGGAAATGCAAGCAAACTTTGGTCAGTTTATGAGCATACAGGTATCCAGTTAATGCTGTGAAATCGAGCATCTTGAGCCGGAAACGAGAAACTTGAGGTTGTCTTCAAATGCTAATTGTACTTTTAAGCACCAGTGTACATGGGGCCTTCAGCGAATGCCGAAATAAGGCTAGTTCCGTAGAGCTTCCTACATCTTTACCTAGTCCCACTTCACTATCACTCTTCACTATCTGATTTTTCATGTGATTTGGAAAATCTTTTTGGATTAAGGGTACAGTGCCATAACCACCTTCTCCTTGCATTCCTTAAAATAAATAGCTTGAGATAGAAAATTGTCGATCTTAGGATAATTGTTGTAAAGTTTTTGCCTGATATTCTCGTTATCGAGGAGACAAAACTTAACTGGGAATTCAATAATAAAGCTTTTTGATGAATAACTACCAAACACACATGCGTCGTGATAGGAATGAATTTGGCGGTGGCCTAATGCAGTATGTTCGTAAGGGTGTTGTTTGCAGTCGTGTTCCTTTATTTGAAGTCTCAAGTCTTGAACTCATCTGTTCTGAGCTGACAGTTTATAAGAAAAAATGGATTCTTTAAAGCATTTATCGACCCCCTGAACCTACAATCCTGGACAAAATATTTGGAACAAAGTTGATTTTTTGGTGATTATCTCAGTTCTTCTCACTCTTACATCTGCACCACCCCCTTTTACCCCCGAAACAATGTTGGTTGGCATCTTGAAGCTGAAAACATCCAAACAACATTGTATCGGGGGTAAAAGGGGGGTTGTTCAAATGAAATTGTAGAATCTTACGTTGTTCCAATATATTTTGTCCACGATTGTCTGTATGAAGAAACTTGTAGGGTTGGTCAAAGAAAGGGGAAAATGCGAAAAATAATTAGAATCTTTACCAGTAAGATGGCATCAGTGAAAAAATGTAACATTTGACACTTTTAACAGGATAGATGATCAAATTAGCAAGGAAGGGCTCAGTATTGACGATGGAATTGGCAAATCTTCACACATTGTCAGAACAACATATCATAAACCAATTTTATAGTACTTACGACAAGTACGGTCATGTCTGACTTTTCTTTATAATTTGGTAGAGAAATAAGTTCAGGCCATTCATCCATAATTCCAATAAACAAACTGATATTCAGAAATAATGGCGTCTTTTGGCATGAAAAATCTCTATGGTAACAAATATGGCAGCTTTTCGCAAAGATGGCCGATCTTAGGACTATGTGGTACTTGCAAGTTTGCATCAAAATTATCTTATGTATACACTGATGGGCTTTGGCACGGGTAACCACACGGGTAACCACAAGGGTAACCATGATTTCATACTATTTTGCATTGAATAAGCACGGGTAACCACGGGTAACCATAATATTTAAAAGGAAAGTTATGTTTCCTTATAAATATTATGGTTACCCGTGGTTACCCGTGGTTACCCGTGCTTATTCAACGAAAAATAGTATGAAATCATGGTTACCCTTGTGGTTGCCCTTGTGGTTACCCGTGATCAAATCATATAATGACACTGTCCCTGCTGTATTTGGATTCCAATAGTTTTTAAAAGGAGCATAAAATCATTGTGTCCTTATTCAATCATTACTGCAGATTTAGTTGAATTCTATAATCATTCTTTTGTGTTAGTTGGGTGTGTCACTTGAGGTGTGGCAAAATATTCTTTCTCCTCCATGTAGATGATGGCTACATGTTTGATCGAAAAAGAAGCAAGTTAAACGTTATACAACGTTCACTGTTCACAGGCAAAGTCTAATATATCAATATTTTTGCCAGACAATCCTGGACAAAATATTTGGAACAAAGTTGATTTTTTGGTGATTATCTCAGTTCTTCTCACTCTTACATCTGCACCACCCCCTTTTACCCCCGAAACAATGTTGGTTGGCATCTTGAAGCTGAAAACATCCAAACAACATTGTATCGGCGGTAAAAGGGGGGTTTTTCAAATGAAATTGTAGAATCTTACGTTGTTCCAATATATTTTGTCCACGATTGTCTGAATGAAGAATCTTGTAGGGTTGGTCAAAGAAAGGGGGAAATGCGAAAAATAATTAGAATCTTTACCAGTAAGATGGCATCAGTGAAAAAAAAATGTAACATTTGACACTTTTAACAGGATAAATGATCAAATTAGCAAGGAAGGGCTCAGTATTGACGATGGAATTGGCAAATCTTCACACATTGTCAGAACAACATATCATAAACCAATTTTATAGTACTTACGACAAGTACGGTCATGTCTGACTTTTCTTTATAATTTGGTAGAGAAATAAGTTCAGGCCATTCATCCATAATTCCAATAAACAAACTGATATTCAGAAATAATGGCGTCTTTTGGCATGAAAAATCTCTATGGTAACAAATATGGCAGCTTTTCGCAAAGATGGCCGATCTTAGGACTATGTGGTACTTGCAAGTTTGCATCAAAATTATCTTATGTATACACTGATGGGCTTTGGCACGGGTAACCACACGGGTAACCACAAGGGTAACCATGATTTCATACTATTTTGCATTGAATAAGCACGGGTAACCACGGGTAACCACGGGTAACCATAATATTTAAAAGGAAAGTTATGTTTCCTTATAAATATTATGGTTACCCGTGGTTACCCGTGGTTACCCGTGCTTATTCAACGAAAAATAGTATGAAATCATGGTTACCCTTGTGGTTGCCCTTGTGGTTACCCGTGATCAAATCATATAATGACACTGTCCCTGCTGTATTTGGATTCCAATAGTTTTTAAAAGGAGCATAAAATCATTGTGTCCTTATTCAATCATTACTGCAGATTTAGTTGAATTCTATAATCATTCTTTTGTGTTAGTTGGGTGTGTCACTTGAGGTGTGGCAAAATATTCTTTCTCCTCCATGTAGATGATGGCTACATGTTTGATCGAAAAAGAAGCAAGTTAAACGTTATACAACGTTCACTGTTCACAGGCAAAGTCTAATATATCAATATTTTTGCCAGACAATCCTGGACAAAATATTTGGAACAAAGTTGATTTTTTGGTGATTATCTCAGTTCTTCTCACTCTTACATCTGCACCACCCCCTTTTACCCCCGAAACAATGTTGGTTGGCATCTTGAAGCTGAAAACATCCAAACAACATTGTATCGGCGGTAAAAGGGGGGTTGTTCAAATGAAATTGTAGAATCTTACGTTGTTCCAATATATTTTGTCCACGATTGTCTGTATGAAGAAACTTGTAGGGTTGGTCAAAGAAAGGGGAAAATGCGAAAAATAATTAGAATCTTTACCAGTAAGATGGCATCAGTGAAAAAATGTAACATTTGACACTTTTAACAGGATAGATGATCAAATTAGCAAGGAAGGGCTCAGTATTGACGATGGAATTGGCAAATCTTCACACATTGTCAGAACAACATATCATAAACCAATTTTATAGTACTTACGACAAGTACGGTCATGTCTGACTTTTCTTTATAATTTGGTAGAGAAATAAGTTCAGGCCATTCATCCATAATTCCAATAAACAAACTGATATTCAGAAATAATGGCGTCTTTTGGCATGAAAAATCTCTATGGTAACAAATATGGCAGCTTTTCGCAAAGATGGCCGATCTTAGGACTATGTGGTACTTGCAAGTTTGCATCAAAATTATCTTATGTATACACTGATGGGCTTTGGCACGGGTAACCACACGGGTAACCACAAGGGTAACCATGATTTCATACTATTTTGCATTGAATAAGCACGGGTAACCACGGGTAACCACGGGTAACCATAATATTTAAAAGGAAAGTTATGTTTCCTTATAAATATTATGGTTACCCGTGGTTACCCGTGGTTACCCGTGCTTATTCAACGAAAAATAGTATGAAATCATGGTTACCCTTGTGGTTGCCCTTGTGGTTACCCGTGATCAAATCATATAATGACACTGTCCCTGCTGTATTTGGATTCCAATAGTTTTTAAAAGGAGCATAAAATCATTGTGTCCTTATTCAATCATTACTGCAGATTTAGTTGAATTCTATAATCATTCTTTTGTGTTAGTTGGGTGTGTCACTTGAGGTGTGGCAAAATATTCTTTCTCCTCCATGTAGATGATGGCTACATGTTTGATCGAAAAAGAAGCAAGTTAAACGTTATACAACGTTCACTGTTCACAGGCAAAGTCTAATATATCAATATTTTTGCCAGACAATCCTGGACAAAATATTTGGAACAAAGTTGATTTTTTGGTGATTATCTCAGTTCTTCTCACTCTTACATCTGCACCACCCCCTTTTACCCCCGAAACAATGTTGGTTGGCATCTTGAAGCTGAAAACATCCAAACAACATTGTATCGGGGGTAAAAGGGGGGTTTTTCAAATGAAATTGTAGAATCTTACGTTGTTCCAATATATTTTGTCCACGATTGTCTGTATGAAGAATCTTGTAGGGTTGGTCAAAGAAAGGGGAAAATGCGAAAAATAATTAGAATCTTTACCAGTAAGATGGCATCAGTGAAAAAATGTAACATTTGACACTTTTAACAGGATAGATGATCAAATTAGCAAGGAAGGGCTCAGTATTGACGATGGAATTGGCAAATCTTCACACATTGTCAGAACAACATATCATAAACCAATTTTATAGTACTTACGACAAGTACGGTCATGTCTGACTTTTCTTTATAATTTGGTAGAGAAATAAGTTCAGGCCATTCATCCATAATTCCAATAAACAAACTGATATTCAGAAATAATGGCGTCTTTTGGCATGAAAAATCTCTATGGTAACAAATATGGCAGCTTTTCGCAAAGATGGCCGATCTTAGGACTATGTGGTACTTGCAAGTTTGCATCAAAATTATCTTATGTATACACTGATGGGCTTTGGCACGGGTAACCACACGGGTAACCACAAGGGTAACCATGATTTCATACTATTTTGCATTGAATAAGCACGGGTAACCACGGGTAACCACGGGTAACCATAATATTTAAAAGGAAAGTTATGTTTCCTTATAAATATTATGGTTACCCGTGGTTACCCGTGGTTACCCGTGCTTATTCAACGAAAAATAGTATGAAATCATGGTTACCCTTGTGGTTGCCCTTGTGGTTACCCGTGATCAAATCATATAATGACACTGTCCCTGCTGTATTTGGATTCCAATAGTTTTTAAAAGGAGCATAAAATCATTGTGTCCTTATTCAATCATTACTGCAGATTTAGTTGAATTCTATAATCATTCTTTTGTGTTAGTTGGGTGTGTCACTTGAGGTGTGGCAAAATATTCTTTCTCCTCCATGTAGATGATGGCTACATGTTTGATCGAAAAAGAAGCAAGTTAAACGTTATACAACGTTCACTGTTCACAGGCAAAGTCTAATATATCAATATTTTTGCCAGACAATCCTGGACAAAATATTTGGAACAAAGTTGATTTTTTGGTGATTATCTCAGTTCTTCTCACTCTTACATCTGCACCACCCCCTTTTACCCCCGAAACAATGTTGGTTGGCATCTTGAAGCTGAAAACATCCAAACAACATTGTATCGGGGGTAAAAGGGGGGTTGTTCAAATGAAATTGTAGAATCTTACGTTGTTCCAATATATTTTGTCCACGATTGTCTGTATGAAGAAACTTGTAGGGTTGGTCAAAGAAAGGGGAAAATGCGAAAAATAATTAGAATCTTTACCAGTAAGATGGCATCAGTGAAAAAATGTAACATTTGACACTTTTAACAGGATAGATGATCAAATTAGCAAGGAAGGGCTCAGTATTGACGATGGAATTGGCAAATCTTCACACATTGTCAGAACAACATATCATAAACCAATTTTATAGTACTTACGACAAGTACGGTCATGTCTGACTTTTCTTTATAATTTGGTAGAGAAATAAGTTCAGGCCATTCATCCATAATTCCAATAAACAAACTGATATTCAGAAATAATGGCGTCTTTTGGCATGAAAAATCTCTATGGTAACAAATATGGCAGCTTTTCGCAAAGATGGCCGATCTTAGGACTATGTGGTACTTGCAAGTTTGCATCAAAATTATCTTATGTATACACTGATGGGCTTTGGCACGGGTAACCACACGGGTAACCACAAGGGTAACCATGATTTCATACTATTTTGCATTGAATAAGCACGGGTAACCACGGGTAACCACGGGTAACCATAATATTTAAAAGGAAAGTTATGTTTCCTTATAAATATTATGGTTACCCGTGGTTACCCGTGGTTACCCGTGCTTATTCAACGAAAAATAGTATGAAATCATGGTTACCCTTGTGGTTGCCCTTGTGGTTACCCGTGATCAAATCATATAATGACACTGTCCCTGCTGTATTTGGATTCCAATAGTTTTTAAAAGGAGCATAAAATCATTGTGTCCTTATTCAATCATTACTGCAGATTTAGTTGAATTCTATAATCATTCTTTTGTGTTAGTTGGGTGTGTCACTTGAGGTGTGGCAAAATATTCTTTCTCCTCCATGTAGATGATGGCTACATGTTTGATCGAAAAAGAAGCAAGTTAAACGTTATACAACGTTCACTGTTCACAGGCAAAGTCTAATATATCAATATTTTTGCCAGACAATCCTGGACAAAATATTTGGAACAAAGTTGATTTTTTGGTGATTATCTCAGTTCTTCTCACTCTTACATCTGCACCACCCCCTTTTACCCCCGAAACAATGTTGGTTGGCATCTTGAAGCTGAAAACATCCAAACAACATTGTATCGGGGGTAAAAGGGGGGTTGTTCAAATGAAATTGTAGAATCTTACGTTGTTCCAATATATTTTGTCCACGATTGTCTGTATGAAGAAACTTGTAGGGTTGGTCAAAGAAAGGGGAAAATGCGAAAAATAATTAGAATCTTTACCAGTAAGATGGCATCAGTGAAAAAATGTAACATTTGACACTTTTAACAGGATAGATGATCAAATTAGCAAGGAAGGGCTCAGTATTGACGATGGAATTGGCAAATCTTCACACATTGTCAGAACAACATATCATAAACCAATTTTATAGTACTTACGACAAGTACGGTCATGTCTGACTTTTCTTTATAATTTGGTAGAGAAATAAGTTCAGGCCATTCATCCATAATTCCAATAAACAAACTGATATTCAGAAATAATGGCGTCTTTTGGCATGAAAAATCTCTATGGTAACAAATATGGCAGCTTTTCGCAAAGATGGCCGATCTTAGGACTATGTGGTACTTGCAAGTTTGCATCAAAATTATCTTATGTATACACTGATGGGCTTTGGCACGGGTAACCACACGGGTAACCACAAGGGTAACCATGATTTCATACTATTTTGCATTGAATAAGCACGGGTAACCACGGGTAACCACGGGTAACCATAATATTTAAAAGGAAAGTTATGTTTCCTTATAAATATTATGGTTACCCGTGGTTACCCGTGGTTACCCGTGGTTACCCGTGCTTATTCAACGAAAAATAGTATGAAATCATGGTTACCCTTGTGGTTGCCCTTGTGGTTACCCGTGATCAAATCATATAATGACACTGTCCCTGCTCTATTTGGATTCCAATAGTTTTTAAAAGGAGCATAAAATCATTGTGTCCTTATTCAATCATTACTGCAGATTTAGTTGAATTCTATAATCATTCTTTTGTGTTAGTTGGGTGTGTCACTTGAGGTGTGGCAAAATATTCTTTCTCCTCCATGTAGATGATGGCTACATGTTTGATCGAAAAAGAAGCAAGTTAAACGTTATACAACGTTCACTGTTCACAGGCAAAGTCTAATATATCAATGTTTTTGCCAGACAATCCTGGACAAAATATTTGGAACAAAGTTGATTTTTTGGTGATTATCTCAGTTCTTCTCACTCTTACATCTGCACCACCCCCTTTTACCCCCGAAACAATGTTGGTTGGCATCTTGAAGCTGAAAACATCCAAACAACATTGTATCGGGGGTAAAAGGGGGGTTGTTCAAATGAAATTGTAGAATCTTACGTTGTTCCAATATATTTTGTCCACGATTGTCTGTATGAAGAAACTTGTAGGGTTGGTCAAAGAAAGGGGAAAATGCGAAAAATAATTAGAATCTTTACCAGTAAGATGGCATCAGTGAAAAAATGTAACATTTGACACTTTTAACAGGATAGATGATCAAATTAGCAAGGAAGGGCTCAGTATTGACGATGGAATTGGCAAATCTTCACACATTGTCAGAACAACATATCATAAACCAATTTTATAGTACTTACGACAAGTACGGTCATGTCTGACTTTTCTTTATAATTTGGTAGAGAAATAAGTTCAGGCCATTCATCCATAATTCCAATAAACAAACTGATATTCAGAAATAATGGCGTCTTTTGGCATGAAAAATCTCTATGGTAACAAATATGGCAGCTTTTCGCAAAGATGGCCGATCTTAGGACTATGTGGTATTTGCAAGTTTGCATCAAAATTATCTTATGTATACACTGATGGGCTTTGGCACGGGTAACCACACGGGTAACCACAAGGGTAACCATGATTTCATACTATTTTGCATTGAATAAGCACGGGTAACCACGGGTAACCACGGGTAACCATAATATTTAAAAGGAAAGTTATGTTTCCTTATAAATATTATGGTTACCCGTGGTTACCCGTGGTTACCCGTGCTTATTCAACGAAAAATAGTATGAAATCATGGTTACCCTTGTGGTTACCCTTGTGGTTACCCGTGATCAAATCATATAATGACACTGTCCCTGCTCTATTTGGATTCCAATAGTTTTTAAAAGGAGCATAAAATCATTGTGTCCTTATTCAATCATTACTGCAGATTTAGTTGAATTCTATAATCATTCTTTTGTGTTAGTTGGGTGTGTCACTTGAGGTGTGGCAAAATATTCTTTCTCCTCCATGTAGATGATGGCTACATGTTTGATCGAAAAAGAAGCAAGTTAAACGTTATACAACGTTCACTGTTCACAGGCAAAGTCTAATATATCAATGTTTTTGCCAGACAATCCTGGACAAAATATTTGGAACAAAGTTGATTTTTTGGTGATTATCTCAGTTCTTCTCACTCTTACATCTGCACCACCCCCTTTTACCCCCGAAACAATGTTGGTTGGCATCTTGAAGCTGAAAACATCCAAACAACATTGTATCGGGGGTAAAAGGGGGGTTGTTCAAATGAAATTGTAGAATCTTACGTTGTTCCAATATATTTTGTCCACGATTGTCTGTATGAAGAAACTTGTAGGGTTGGTCAGAAAGGGGAAAATGCAAAAAACAATTAGAATCTTTACCAGTAAGATGGCATCAGTGAAAAAATGTAACATTTGACACTTTTAACAGGATAGATGATCAAATTAGCAAGGAAGGGCTCAGTATTGACGATGGAATTGGCAAATCTTCACACATTGTCAGAACAACATATCATAAACCAATTTTATAGTACTTACGACAAGTACGGTCATGTCTGACTTTTCTTTATAATTTGGTAGAGAAATAAGTTCAGGCCATTCATCCATAATTCCAATAAACAAACTGATATTCAGAAATAATGGCGTCTTTTGGCATGAAAAATCTCTATGGTAACAAATATGGCAGCTTTTCGCAAAGATGGCCGATCTTAGGACTATGTGGTATTTGCAAGTTTGCATCAAAATTATCTTATGTATACACTGATGGGCTTTGGCACGGGTAACCACACGGGTAACCACAAGGGTAACCATGATTTCATACTATTTTGCATTGAATAAGCACGGGTAACCACGGGTAACCACGGGTAACCATAATATTTAAAAGGAAAGTTATGTTTCCTTATAAATATTATGGTTACCCGTGGTTACCCGTGGTTACCCGTGCTTATTCAACGAAAAATAGTATGAAATCATGGTTACCCTTGTGGTTACCCTTGTGGTTACCCGTGATCAAATCATATAATGACACTGTCCCTGCTCTATTTGGATTCCAATAGTTTTTAAAAGGAGCATAAAATCATTGTGTCCTTATTCAATCATTACTGCAGATTTAGTTGAATTCTATAATCATTCTTTTGTGTTAGTTGGGTGTGTCACTTGAGGTGTGGCAAAATATTCTTTCTCCTCCATGTAGATGATGGCTACATGTTTGATCGAAAAAGAAGCAAGTTAAACGTTATACAACGTTCACTGTTCACAGGCAAAGTCTAATATATCAATGTTTTTGCCAGACAATCCTGGACAAAATATTTGGAACAAAGTTGATTTTTTGGTGATTATCTCAGTTCTTCTCACTCTTACATCTGCACCACCCCCTTTTACCCCCGAAACAATGTTGGTTGGCATCTTGAAGCTGAAAACATCCAAACAACATTGTATCGGCGGTAAAAGGGGGGTTGTTCAAATGAAATTGTAGAATCTTACGTTGTTCCAATATATTTTGTCCACGATTGTCTGTATGAAGAAACTTGTAGGGTTGGTCAAAGAAAGGGGAAAATGCGAAAAATAATTAGAATCTTTACCAGTAAGATGGCATCAGTGAAAAAATGTAACATTTGACACTTTTAACAGGATAGATGATCAAATTAGCAAGGAAGGGCTCAGTATTGACGATGGAATTGGCAAATCTTCACACATTGTCAGAACAACATATCATAAACCAATTTTATAGTACTTACGACAAGTACGGTCATGTCTGACTTTTCTTTATAATTTGGTAGAGAAATAAGTTCAGGCCATTCATCCATAATTCCAATAAACAAACTGATATTCAGAAATAATGGCGTCTTTTGGCATGAAAAATCTCTATGGTAACAAATATGGCAGCTTTTCGCAAAGATGGCCGATCTTAGGACTATGTGGTATTTGCAAGTTTGCATCAAAATTATCTTATGTATACACTGATGGGCTTTGGCACGGGTAACCACACGGGTAACCACAAGGGTAACCATGATTTCATACTATTTTGCATTGAATAAGCACGGGTAACCACGGGTAACCACGGGTAACCATAATATTTAAAAGGAAAGTTATGTTTCCTTATAAATATTATGGTTACCCGTGGTTACCCGTGGTTACCCGTGCTTATTCAACGAAAAATAGTATGAAATCATGGTTACCCTTGTGGTTACCCTTGTGGTTACCCGTGATCAAATCATATAATGACACTGTCCCTGCTCTATTTGGATTCCAATAGTTTTTAAAAGGAGCATAAAATCATTGTGTCCTTATTCAATCATTACTGCAGATTTAGTTGAATTCTATAATCATTCTTTTGTGTTAGTTGGGTGTGTCACTTGAGGTGTGGCAAAATATTCTTTCTCCTCCATGTAGATGATGGCTACATGTTTGATCGAAAAAGAAGCAAGTTAAACGTTATACAACGTTCACTGTTCACAGGCAAAGTCTAATATATCAATATTTTTGCCAGACAATCCTGGACAAAATATTTGGAACAAAGTTGATTTTTTGGTGATTATCTCAGTTCTTCTCACTCTTACATCAACCACCCCCTTTTACCCCCGAAACAATGTTGTTTGGCATCTTGAAGCTGAAAACATCCAAACAACATTGTATCGGGGGTAAAAGGGGGGGTGTTCAAATGAAATTGTAGAATCTTACGTTGTTCCAATATATTTTGTCCACGATTGTCTGTATGAAGAAACTTGTAGGGTTGGTCAAAGAAAGGGGAAAATGCAAAAAATAATTAGAATCTTTACCAGTAAGATTGCATCAGTGACATTTGACACTTTTAACAGGATAGATGATCAAATTAGCAAGGAAGGGCTCAGTATTGACGATGGAATTGGCAAATCTTCACACATTGTCAGAACAACATATCATAAACCAATTTTATAGTACTTACGACAAGTACGGTCATGTCTAACTTTTCTTTATAATTTGGTAGAGAAATAAGTTCAGGCCATTCATCCATAATTCCAATAAACAAACTGATATTCAGAAATAATGGCGTCTTTTGGCATGAAAAATCTCTATGGTAACAAACATGGCAGCTTTTCGCAAAGATGGCCGATCTTAGGACTATGTGGTATTTGCAAGTTTGCATCAAAATTATCTTATGTATACACTGATGGGCTTTGGCACGGGTAACCACACGGGTAACCACAAGGGTAACCATGATTTCATACTATTTTGCATTGAATAAGCACGGGTAACCACGGGTAACCACGGGTAACCATAATATTTAAAAGGAAAGTTATGTTTCCTTATAAATATTATGGTTACCCGTGGTTACCCGTGGTTACCCGTGCTTATTCAACGAAAAATAGTATGAAATCATGGTTACCCTTGTGGTTACCCTTGTGGTTACCCGTGATCAAATCATATAATGACACTGTCCCTGCTCTATTTGGATTCCAATAGTTTTTAAAAGGAGCATAAAATCATTGTGTCCTTATTCAATCATTACTGCAGATTTAGTTGAATTCTATAATCATTCTTTTGTGTTAGTTGGGTGTGTCACTTGAGGTGTGGCAAAATATTCTTTCTCCTCCATGTAGATGATGGCTACATGTTTGATCGAAAAAGAAGCAAGTTAAACGTTATACAACGTTCACTGTTCACAGGCAAAGTCTAATATATCAATGTTTTTGCCAGACAATCCTGGACAAAATATTTGGAACAAAGTTGATTTTTTGGTGATTATCTCAGTTCTTCTCACTCTTACATCTGCACCACCCCCTTTTACCCCCGAAACAATGTTGGTTGGCATCTTGAAGCTGAAAACATCCAAACAACATTGTATCGGCGGTAAAAGGGGGGTTGTTCAAATGAAATTGTAGAATCTTACGTTGTTCCAATATATTTTGTCCACGATTGTCTGTATGAAGAAACTTGTAGGGTTGGTCAAAGAAAGGGGAAAATGCAAAAAATAATTAGAATCTTTACCAGTAAGATTGCATCAGTGACATTTGACACTTTTAACAGGATAGATGATCAAATTAGCAAGGAAGGGCTCAGTATTGACGATGGAATTGGCAAATCTTCACACATTGTCAGAACAACATATCATAAACCAATTTTATAGTACTTACGACAAGTACGGTCATGTCTAACTTTTCTTTATAATTTGGTAGAGAAATAAGTTCAGGCCATTCATCCATAATTCCAATAAACAAACTGATATTCAGAAATAATGGCGTCTTTTGGCATGAAAAATCTCTATGGTAACAAACATGGCAGCTTTTCGCAAAGATGGCCGATCTTAGGACTATGTGGTATTTGCAAGTTTGCATCAAAATTATCTTATGTATACACTGATGGGCTTTGGCACGGGTAACCACACGGGTAACCACAAGGGTAACCATGATTTCATACTATTTTGCATTGAATAAGCACGGGTAACCACGGGTAACCACGGGTAACCATAATATTTAAAAGGAAAGTTATGTTTCCTTATAAATATTATGGTTACCCGTGGTTACCCGTGGTTACCCGTGCTTATTCAACGAAAAATAGTATGAAATCATGGTTACCCTTGTGGTTACCCTTGTGGTTACCCGTGATCAAATCATATAATGACACTGTCCCTGCTCTATTTGGATTCCAATAGTTTTTAAAAGGAGCATAAAATCATTGTGTCCTTATTCAATCATTACTGCAGATTTAGTTGAATTCTATAATCATTCTTTTGTGTTAGTTGGGTGTGTCACTTGAGGTGTGGCAAAATATTCTTTCTCCTCCATGTAGATGATGGCTACATGTTTGATCGAAAAAGAAGCAAGTTAAACGTTATACAACGTTCACTGTTCACAGGCAAAGTCTAATATATCAATGTTTTTGCCAGACAATCCTGGACAAAATATTTGGAACAAAGTTGATTTTTTGGTGATTATCTCAGTTCTTCTCACTCTTACATCTGCACCACCCCCTTTTACCCCCGAAACAATGTTGGTTGGCATCTTGAAGCTGAAAACATCCAAACAACATTGTATCGGGGGTAAAAGGGGGGTTGTTCAAATGAAATTGTAGAATCTTACGTTGTTCCAATATATTTTGTCCACGATTGTCTGTATGAAGAAACTTGTAGGGTTGGTCAAAGAAAGGGGAAAATGCGAAAAATAATTAGAATCTTTACCAGTAAGATGGCATCAGTGAAAAAATGTAACATTTGACACTTTTAACAGGATAGATGATCAAATTAGCAAGGAAGGGCTCAGTATTGACGATGGAATTGGCAAATCTTCACACATTGTCAGAACAACATATCATAAACCAATTTTATAGTACTTACGACAAGTACGGTCATGTCTGACTTTTCTTTATAATTTGGTAGAGAAATAAGTTCAGGCCATTCATCCATAATTCCAATAAACAAACTGATATTCAGAAATAATGGCGTCTTTTGGCATGAAAAATCTCTATGGTAACAAATATGGCAGCTTTTCGCAAAGATGGCCGATCTTAGGACTATGTGGTACTTGCAAGTTTGCATCAAAATTATCTTATGTATACACTGATGGGCTTTGGCACGGGTAACCACACGGGTAACCACAAGGGTAACCATGATTTCATACTATTTTGCATTGAATAAGCACGGGTAACCACGGGTAACCACGGGTAACCATAATATTTAAAAGGAAAGTTATGTTTCCTTATAAATATTATGGTTACCCGTGGTTACCCGTGGTTACCCGTGCTTATTCAACGAAAAATAGTATGAAATCATGGTTACCCTTGTGGTTACCCTTGTGGTTACCCGTGATCAAATCATATAATGACACTGTCCCTGCTCTATTTGGATTCCAATAGTTTTTAAAAGGAGCATAAAATCATTGTGTCCTTATTCAATCATTACTGCAGATTTAGTTGAATTCTATAATCATTCTTTTGTGTTAGTTGGGTGTGTCACTTGAGGTGTGGCAAAATATTCTTTCTCCTCCATGTAGATGATGGCTACATGTTTGATCGAAAAAGAAGCAAGTTAAACGTTATACAACGTTCACTGTTCACAGGCAAAGTCTAATATATCAATATTTTTGCCAGACAATCCTGGACAAAATATTTGGAACAAAGTTGATTTTTTGGTGATTATCTCAGTTCTTCTCACTCTTACATCTGCACCACCCCCCTTTTACCCCCGAAACAATGTTGGTTGGCATCTTGAAGCTGAAAACATCCAAACAACATTGTATCGGGGGTAAAAGGGGGGTTGTTCAAATGAAATTGTAGAATCTTACGTTGTTCCAATATATTTTGTCCACGATTGTCTGTATGAAGAAACTTGTAGGGTTGGTCAAAGAAAGGGGAAAATGCGAAAAATAATTAGAATCTTTACCAGTAAGATGGCATCAGTGAAAAAATGTAACATTTGACACTTTTAACAGGATAGATGATCAAATTAGCAAGGAAGGGCTCAGTATTGACGATGGAATTGGCAAATCTTCACACATTGTCAGAACAACATATCATAAACCAATTTTATAGTACTTACGACAAGTACGGTCATGTCTGACTTTTCTTTATAATTTGGTAGAGAAATAAGTTCAGGCCATTCATCCATAATTCCAATAAACAAACTGATATTCAGAAATAATGGCGTCTTTTGGCATGAAAAATCTCTATGGTAACAAATATGGCAGCTTTTCGCAAAGATGGCCGATCTTAGGACTATGTGGTACTTGCAAGTTTGCATCAAAATTATCTTATGTATACACAGATGGGCTTTGGCACGGGTAACCACACGGGTAACCACAAGGGTAACCATGATTTCATACTATTTTGCATTGAATAAGCACGGGTAACCACGGGTAACCACGGGTAACCATAATATTTAAAAGGAAAGTTATGTTTCCTTATAAATATTATGGTTACCCGTGGTTACCCGTGGTTACCCGTGCTTATTCAACGAAAAATAGTATGAAATCATGGTTACCCTTGTGGTTGCCCTTGTGGTTACCCGTGATCAAATCATATAATGACACTGTCCCTGCTGTATTTGGATTCCAATAGTTTTTAAAAGGAGCATAAAATCATTGTGTCCTTATTCAATCATTACTGCAGATTTAGTTGAATTCTATAATCATTCTTTTGTGTTAGCACGGCAAGAAAAGTGAAAATTTCCCCTAATCTCCGATGGTCGAGATTTCAACGTGTTCGACAAGTTTCCGAAATAGAAATTTACACTTCCAGTTTCCATTTGATCTCCACACAATGAAACGTACACCATCAATTTCCTATAGTTTCCAACACAGGAAATAGAGATTTCTAATCTCTATGGGTGAGATTTCCTCTCTTGAGATTCATCACTCTCCACCGTTCTGTTAGTTCCTTTTTTCCTTTTTGTAAGAGCATTTCAATCATAGAAATAGTTCTATGATTTCAATACATTACGCACAGGGTAGCATAACCAATTTTTCAGACTACTATTGGTAATAGGACAACCAACAATATACACTATTTTTTTTAAAGAAACCGCCTATATATAAGAAACCGTCTCAAGTTTTCGAAAGTTAAGAAACAACCCTACCTAAATTGAAAAAGCTAAAAAACTTTTACAATTCTAATTTTACTATCGCACTGAAAAATATTTTGACACTATACAATCCTAGCAAATTGTTTGGACATTATTTTGAGTGCGAATTATGTTATTTACTTGCTTTGAGATCTTACTAAGTAATTTGGGTGGCCTTTAGACAAAACAAAATGAACCCTATACTTCAGCAAAGTGGCCCGAAAATTTAAGAAACTACCTACCACATAAGCGTACGGGACGGGGGGGGCGGGGGGGCCGCAGCCCCCCCCCCAATGTTGGAAAAATCATTGAAAATCAGCCCCAATCGGGCAAAAATCTACCCTCAGTTGGGCAAAAATGTAGATAAACAATGGACTTTGTGTCGGGCCGCCCCCCTAGATTTTTCCCGTACGCTTATGGCGTACCATCACCAGACCTTAGTTTCTTATAAAAGAACAATGAGTGTATTTGTTCAATATTAAAGCTTTACTGTCATTATAAATACATTCATAGCCTCGCTTTTATCATTTGCCTTGTGGCGCCATGAGAGACGGTTATCAAATGCCTTTGTTTTACACGCTACACAAAGTGATGATAACTCAACATCAAAGAAAACCGCGCTAATCCCATGACCGTACTCTGCACAGCGATCAAACAACTGAATTCTTGGTGACCAACAATTATATATAGTGACAATAAAGCTTTAAAGAGAATGAGCTTCAGACAAAGAAACCACCGCAGGAAATCATATTATAATATGACTAACTTCATTCAATCACGTGACTGAAGTCAATGAAAACAGCATGAAGACAGGCAGGTTTTGAACGATTGCCAACTATGCGTTATACAACGGTTTGGGCGCCAACTATTTCTTTTGCTTCGTGCATCGTCAAAGACAGAGTAAAGACACCAACGTTGCAATTTTCAACCAGTTATCTTCCATTTGATGGCCAGTAACAAACAAAAGTCATTCTGTCAAGGAGAGTCAGGTTCGTAAAGCTTTTCTAACTTTAAACGTTTTCCGAGTGTCTTTCTCATGATAAGTAATTTCCCGCTGTTGCTTTGGAACTGCTCCAGTCCTGCATGCTTAGGCATGTGTCAAAGTTTTGCGTGACTAATGCAAAAACTTTGCTAAGAGGACGGAGATGGGAACCAAAGGAACACTACCCTTGGCGGTTATTGCTCTTACTCAAAAATATAAAGTAAGGGGAGACTGTACCTCCTTGATATCAAATGTTAGATGGCTCGACCAGCGCAAGTTTGTATCAGTTGGCGCCATCATTCCAACTTTTATCGAACCTGCGTGCTGCCGATCTGCATCTAGAATGCACGATTTGTACAAGTGGTCAGTTGTCTTCATTTGATAGATGGGAAATGTCTCGTATTCATGCCAAGAGAACATCTCTCATATTTGAAAATTATATTTAGAAATGCAGGTGGTACATTGATTTCTGTTTTGTTTTTTCAAAGCTCAAAAGTTGGTGCAGTATCTCAGCATTGCAAAAAAGAGGCCGATCCAAGACAAGGTATGAATTGAAAGTAGACTTTTCTTTCCCTTTAAATATCACTAAAGCCTATTTTCCAGTCAGTGGAATTTTCCGAGCGGGCGGAATTTTAGACAATAAAAGGTCACTCAGCCGTAACTTTCTATTCAATGTCAGAGCGACATTTTCTCTCGAATACAATAGGAATTCCGCCCGCTCGGAAAATTCCACTGACTGGAAATCAGCCTTAATGTTCTCCTTTATTCGGCTTTCAATAAATTGTTGGACAAGGACATGCTTGCGCGATTGCATGCACTAAAGATGGCATGGCGGTGAGGAACTTTTTACCAAGATGCATTGCGCTCGAATTGCGAATCTTAAGCGATTCTATAAAATGCCCCCCCCCATCCAAACTTTCGAAAATAAAACCAAGAGTGAAGAGGATAGCGAGCTGAGACCAGACTTATGACATTTCGTCCCTTGTTTCCCTGCGTTCTTTGATTTCCAGATATCACTTGCTCGATAGGGACTCATATCATTACTCTTATAAAGTGGGCCCCCTGTGTCAAAATGGCCTAGACTGGCGAGAGTAATGATATAAGTCCCTATTGAGCAAGTGATATCTGCGAATCAAAGAACGCAGGGAAACAAGGGATGAAATGTCATAAGTCTAAGCTGAGATGTCAATGACTTTTTCTAATTATGTATCCTATTCTATATATGGGTACATCAAGTGTACCACTTTCTCATGAGGGAGGGGGGGGCAAGAAAGGCCCTCCCAGATTTTCTATGCAACCCTAAAGCCTAATGACGACGCAACTTGCTACACATGATTACCAACAATTAATGATCATAGAAATAGCATCATATGCTAATTAGTCGCATGATCTATTGCTAGGCAACGCAAAACAATGAAATTTGCTGATTTTAGTTCTTCACCTAAAACTTGAAATTTTCAACAAAAGTGATCAATAAATAACTTTAAAGTTATCGATATGATACATATCAGTTTTCCTTGATGAGAACTGTCAAAAATCTATTTTTGGAATTTTATTGTTATAAAAAGTAACTTTTTGACCAAGACGCATTGTGTTATTTCATTGAATTCCTATAGAATTGTTAGAGGTTCGTAATTCGAACACAATTCATCTTGGTAAACAGTCCCTCACCGCCATCTATTACAAAACCATAAAGCACATAGCTCCTCCACAGCAGCCCACAAATTGGGTGCAATTTTGGGACACCCTGTACATCATCAATCACTTTTTAGGATGCTTAATTTAGGCCCCACAAACATAATTCCTTGCAATACACATTTTTCTCAAAAGGAACTAATAGTTTCGGCCACTACCGAAACTTTCTTAAGATTATTGGACTCTGAGTAACCAGAGTTTCTTACAAGTTTCTTAGAGGTTGCATAACAATCTCCACATTGATTACCTGTGCCCTATCCTATTGAAAATTTAAAAAAATGTGCTTTAGACCTAATCCTATCAGACTACCAGGGGGTGTTTTTCCAGCCCCCTGTTGGTATCATCTGCACCACACCAAGAAGAAGCTCTTTTTCCAAACATGATAAATTGAACTGTAGTTAATAGATCGAAAGGTGGAGTTTGGACTTAGGCCTAGTGTCTCCAAAGTCATAGACATAAAAGGCTAGTCGGCTAGACTTTGGCAAACCATGTTTGACCCACTTAAATGCTAATATGCTTGTTAGGTAATGAAATAATTCCTGTTTTTATTTAGAATTCAAACCCTCGCTATAACAGCTGTGCAATTAAAACGAAAATTAAGCATTGGAACCAACCAGAAACAAAATATACATTCTGATCACGGAAAATCACAGAGCATACATGGGCCTAAATGACTTGACTTTTTATATCAGCTATAAAATGTTTACCAGTACGAACCTGTACGAACCCTTGGCAGAAACCTTCACCGATACCTAAAGTTTAGTGTGAAATGAGTTTTAAGACTCTTCTTTCCTCACTTTTTTGTTTGCACCAGGAAAGAAGAAATTTAGGGGTCTCGTGTAGTTCTACTGCTAAAAGTACCCCTTGAAAATATGTGCCAAATAAACAAATAAATTGTTGTGGGTTCATAGAACTGATACGCTGTATGATTGTGCAGACTTTGAGGGTTAATAAAAACAAATTATTGAAATCGGATGAATACAACTGGAGAAACAACAATTTGAAATTTTTGGTTTAGGCCCATTTCAAAAGTGATACACCGGAAATTTAAACAAAAACATGGCCTAGTAATTTTTATGAACTTCAAAGTGCAATTTCTCTTCACTCGTTGGTCCGATTTCTATACGGATTTTTGTTCTGAATAGCTCATAGCATTTTCTCTATGGTATGTTTGAAAGTTTTTGCATTTGTAACGTATTTTCCATGAGGATTCTACTTTATGAGAGAGAGCCTGTTACGAAATGGTCAACAAATCTATTTTGAAACTGGCAAGCATGGGATCGGGAGAAGTGCGCTTAGCCAAAGTAGAGGGCATGTCCTCAAAGAATTTCCTCGCACCCAGGCCTCGTTAGGTCCCTCGTTGCATTGCTCCTAATTAAGTGGTATGAACAGCTTCCTATACGTTCAATCGGTCTGAAAAATTTAGTCGGTTCAAAGCATGTTGACACCCTCCCCAACAAAATTTGAATGTACGCCCGTGATTTGTCTACCACCATTTAAAGAGGGGTGGAAAACACGGTCAGACCACGGGCAGCAAAGGTATTTCAATTCTTGTAGGTGCAAGGGAGAACGTAAAAGCTCTATTAAGACCCCGGGGGCTTATTTAATTTGAGGGACTCCAGAAGGGGAGCATATATACCATAGCTTTTTAGTTCTTTTACACCATATTTTGCGGATTCAACACACAATTTAAGAGTGAAAATACACAAATTCGATACAGTTTTATTCCTATTTTCTCAAACCATATCAAAATTAACATGCAATAAACTTTGAACTGACTTGGCAATTTGATTGCAGAGCTGGATGAAAGGCGTCAAAGACGGATGGCGGAAGAAGCAAGGCAAGTTTTACGAATGGGAAGGCTTCTTGCAGAGTCACCAATGGAAAGGAAACCTTAAAAGAAGTCTAAAGAAACACTTGTTCGAGACTCAAGTGACTCTGATGAGTAGAAAGTATATGTTCTTTCAACTGCATAGCCAGCCATTCATAACTATGGTATACTAACATTCGTTACAAGTACATATCGGGTGACCCAGAAAAAAGTGACCCAACGCAATCTGTTATAGAAATAAAAGCAAGTGGCCGATTGAAATATTTCAAACGTCGTTCTGTTACTAAAAGACATGCCTACATTACGAGTATTTTTTGCAATTTTTGTAGGCACGGTAAAGTTCCCAAATTAAGGATTTTAAGGAAAAGGGCAGGCTTGAAATCATCAAAAAAGTCGTCAAAACAAGGGATCGATTTAAAGCCATTTCAGGTCTTCAAAACAACGAGGAGCGTGTTTCATTTTGCCTGAGAATATCTTTAAGTGCCTAAGCACTATAAACTTGCTCTGAAGACTTCCTACTGGGTTGCCTATTTATTGCCAGGTTGAAATGAAACACGCTCCTCGTTGTTTTGAAGATTTGAAAGGGCTGTATATCGATCCCCTGTTTTTGACGACTTTTTGAGGATTTCAGACATGTCCTTTTCCTTGAAATCCTTAATTTTGGACATTTACCGTGCTGAAAAAAATTGCGACAAATACTCATAGCATAAGCTAGTCTTTTAGCAACGGAACAACGTTTGAAATATTTCATTCGGCCTCTTAATTTTCTGTAACAGATTGTGTTGGGTCACTTTTTTCTGGGTCACCCGGTAGCCGTATTCAAATTCTACCGGATGTCTAAAAAAATACCCTCTTTTGACCGAACAAGGGAACAAAACGATGACTATCGGGACGTATTGACTGCATACCTGTGACATTCTCGATCTTCAACTTAAATGCACTTACGTTGCATTTTAAACCGGAGATACGAGTTCACAAGGTAAAATTTTGGTGTGCACCTGAAACCAGAGGTTTTGAGAATGGGCCTAGCCATGATTTGACATCACACATTTTGCACAAGAATTCTCAACTTTGAGCGTTAGTTTTTATTTTTGAAAAGAATTATATACATTAAATCCCTTGAATTGATTCAAATGTTCTTGAAATGATTTTTCTTTTGATGAAACGGTCCTTGAATTGTGTTCCACCCCACGTGTTTTGTATCAAACACGAGTAAAAGGAGCACATGCATGCTTATTTTGGGGATGTGGCACGAATTTATCATTCTTGTGACATTTTGTTATATTTGTTTAATCAGGGCCATGCACATGTCTCTTTTACTCTTTTCAAAACAAATAACTGAACATTAGGGGCTACACGTGCATTGGAATATGCCTAAATCACAATCATGGCTAGGCCCCTTTTCAGAACCTCTGCTTTTGGGTGAGCTGGGAATTTTGACTTTGCAAACTTGTATCTCCGGTGTTTGGTGTACGATTTCTAAATGCAAGGTTTATACATCTAAGTTGAATATTTATAGATTTAGCTGTGAAGGCGGGGAGCAATGATATTTTATTGTTTTGTTACTATCTCCAGTGAAAAGGGGGTACTTTTTTCTGAGACACCCGGTACTCAGAAATTTGTAAGTCAACCAGGATCGTAAATATTCATGCAGAATATCTTGCATGGTCTCTACTTGAACGAAAATGCAACTTTCTTATTCAATAATTCTCATTGACACGGAGATATATTTTCATGGAAAAAGCTTATGCATGTGTTTATCACTGTATTGGAAAATATGCTTCTTTCACCTGATTTTCCTCACAGTTTGCAAGTCTCACTTAAGAGAGGTTGACTGTTACTCACGTTTTCATAGGGTTTGATGAAATATCCAATTTAACTCACAAGCGTTTTTTCTAGCCAAGTAGCAGGTCCTAAGTTTGTTCGCATTCATTTCTAATTAGGAACTTGGCTCTGAACTTTTTTGAAGTACGGTTTCTAAGCTTTGAACAATTCATTCGGGCTCAATTTCTGGGCATCTCAACGGCAACCCAATTCATAAAGTAAAAATTTCTTGGAAACGAGTTTCTTTATTTCTATGAATTGTATTTCAGAGCTATAATATGGCTTTTTGAACCCGAATGATTGCAAGAATTAAGAAACTGGCATAATTGAAACAAACTTATAATTGTTGAAAGCAAAGTCTCGAATTGAAATAAAATTGCTGCTCGCATTCTTACCATTTTGGAAAAAGCTATGATCTAAGTTTCTTCACCGAAAGTTCAACATCATGGAAAGGTCTTTTCGCTGCCACTCATCGGTTCAAACGAACTTGTTTTGCAATGTACATTTCTGTCATTATTATATCACAAGCTGAAGATGTCATTGGAAAGAGTCTCCACGTTTTAAATTTAGTTTCATGTAGTATGCAGGGCCGTCAAGAGCCATGTCGGGTCCTGGAGTGATTCATAGGATCGGGCCCAAAGGGGGTTTGGGGGTGAATCCCCAAGAAAATTTTTACGCGGTCAGGCCCTTCAGACTCTTGGAGAATAAGGGAAACGTCCTTTTCAAGAAAACTAGTCAGAAAAATTGTTCAGATATTCCGTAAAAAGGTATCAAGAAATTGGTATTGACGGTAAACAATCAAGAGATTGAAGACTCACTCTTACGTGGACTTGCAACAAGTCTTCCTTTTCGTTCTTAGTAGCTAGCTCCACTGCGCGCTCGTTGCTCATTCGGCGCGGGTCAGTGGAGCTAGCTACTAAGAACGAAAAGGAAGACTTGTTGCAAGTCCAACTCTTACGAGATGACTAAGTTTCAAAGGAGGGCACAAACTTTTACGCATAGCAAATGAGAAAATTGTTTCTTATGACTATGTTTTTAAGGTAGCCATAAAAAGTTGTTGTAAAGAGATTTTACAGCAATAGTTAATTTATGTGCAACAATATTTTTATTTATTTAGGCACGGTAGCCCCGTCAGTCCATAAGAATTGCTTTTCAGGGGGCCGTGGCAAAACATTTTGATGGGTTCCTCCGGAACCTGGGCCCTATGGGACTCCTATCCCTCCTAATCCCCCCCCCCCCGCCTCTCGACGGTCCTGGTAGTATGTATTTGTTGGCATCGTTAATAACTTGTGAGGATCTGCTGTTGCGTTCATGACTGTTTAGAAGTTACTTCTTTCCATTGAATGAATTAAAGTGCCAGTGATGTGATATCTTCTTCTTTCTGAATTCATACTTAGCATTGCGCACAAAAAGAATGGCAAAGGAGGGGATGATTAGTTTTTTTCCAAATATATAGCCATGATGTTTAAAATACGAGTCAAGCTTAATCAAAATAATAGAAAATTATGATTTTGTTCCGTACGTTCAAAGAGGACGCAGAATCTGAATCAGAATCTGAGTGCTGCAAAGATAGAATGGCAAATCCGAGAAAAATTTGGAAGACCTTCAGAGAGAAGAATCCTCTGGAGAAGTTTCATCTGGGATGATTCCTATAATGTCAAACCAGGACGCGTAGTGCTGACCATATTTGATGTTGCACCAAAATATCCAATAAGTAAAATATCATGCGTCTCTTGAAATAGTATAATGGATAGGGAACCTATCAGTTTCCCTAGAATTTCCTACAAAACAAATCAGAATTTCGACTGAATTTCCTACTAATTTCACCTGGGGAAATGGTTGGTCTCCTCAGAATTTCCGACAAAAACTCATAATTTCGCTGGGATTTCCTACTAAAATCAAGGATCTTACTTGGGGGAAATTTGGCGTTTCACCTCAATGTACCTAAAGGAGCACGAGCAAGTATGGAATCTCCCCAAAGTCTCCCAAAAACATGCCCAATATAGACTATAGTTGGGTGTGTCACTTGAGGTGTGGCAAAATATTCTTTCTCCTCCATGTAGATGATGGCTACATGTTTGATCGAAAAAGAAGCAAGTTAAACGTTATACAACGTTCACTGTTCACAGGCAAAGTCTAATATATCAATATTTTTGCCAGACAATCCTGGACAAAATATTTGGAACAAAGTTGATTTTTTGGTGATTATCTCAGTTCTTCTCACTCTTACATCTGCACCACCCCCTTTTACCCCCGAAACAATGTTGGTTGGCATCTTGAAGCTGAAAACATCCAAACAACATTGTATCGGGGGTAAAAGGGGGGTTGTTCAAATGAAATTGTAGAATCTTACGTTGTTCCAATATATTTTGTCCACGATTGTCTGTATGAAGAAACTTGTAGGGTTGGTCAAAGAAAGGGGAAAATGCGAAAAATAATTAGAATCTTTACCAGTAAGATGGCATCAGTGAAAAAATGTAACATTTGACACTTTTAACAGGATAGATGATCAAATTAGCAAGGAAGGGCTCAGTATTGACGATGGAATTGGCAAATCTTCACACATTGTCAGAACAACATATCATAAACCAATTTTATAGTACTTACGACAAGTACGGTCATGTCTGACTTTTCTTTATAATTTGGTAGAGAAATAAGTTCAGGCCATTCATCCATAATTCCAATAAACAAACTGATATTCAGAAATAATGGCGTCTTTTGGCATGAAAAATCTCTATGGTAACAAATATGGCAGCTTTTCGCAAAGATGGCCGATCTTAGGACTATGTGGTACTTGCAAGTTTGCATCAAAATTATCTTATGTATACACTGATGGGCTTTGGCACGGGTAACCACACGGGTAACCACAAGGGTAACCATGATTTCATACTATTTTGCATTGAATAAGCACGGGTAACCACGGGTAACCACGGGTAACCATAATATTTAAAAGGAAAGTTATGTTTCCTTATAAATATTATGGTTACCCGTGGTTACCCGTGGTTACCCGTGCTTATTCAACGAAAAATAGTATGAAATCATGGTTACCCTTGTGGTTGCCCTTGTGGTTACCCGTGATCAAATCATATAATGACACTGTCCCTGCTGTATTTGGATTCCAATAGTTTTTAAAAGGAGCATAAAATCATTGTGTCCTTATTCAATCATTACTGCAGATTTAGTTGAATTCTATAATCATTCTTTTGTGTTAGTTGGGTGTGTCACTTGAGGTGTGGCAAAATATTCTTTCTCCTCCATGTAGATGATGGCTACATGTTTGATCGAAAAAGAAGCAAGTTAAACGTTATACAACGTTCACTGTTCACAGGCAAAGTCTAATATATCAATATTTTTGCCAGACAATCCTGGACAAAATATTTGGAACAAAGTTGATTTTTTGGTGATTATCTCAGTTCTTCTCACTCTTACATCTGCACCACCCCCTTTTACCCCCGAAACAATGTTGGTTGGCATCTTGAAGCTGAAAACATCCAAACAACATTGTATCGGGGGTAAAAGGGGGGTTGTTCAAATGAAATTGTAGAATCTTACGTTGTTCCAATATATTTTGTCCACGATTGTCTGTATGAAGAAACTTGTAGGGTTGGTCAAAGAAAGGGGAAAATGCGAAAAATAATTAGAATCTTTACCAGTAAGATGGCATCAGTGAAAAAATGTAACATTTGACACTTTTAACAGGATAGATGATCAAATTAGCAAGGAAGGGCTCAGTATTGACGATGGAATTGGCAAATCTTCACACATTGTCAGAACAACATATCATAAACCAATTTTATAGTACTTACGACAAGTACGGTCATGTCTGACTTTTCTTTATAATTTGGTAGAGAAATAAGTTCAGGCCATTCATCCATAATTCCAATAAACAAACTGATATTCAGAAATAATGGCGTCTTTTGGCATGAAAAATCTCTATGGTAACAAATATGGCAGCTTTTCGCAAAGATGGCCGATCTTAGGACTATGTGGTACTTGCAAGTTTGCATCAAAATTATCTTATGTATACACTGATGGGCTTTGGCACGGGTAACCACACGGGTAACCACAAGGGTAACCATGATTTCATACTATTTTGCATTGAATAAGCACGGGTAACCACGGGTAACCACGGGTAACCATAATATTTAAAAGGAAAGTTATGTTTCCTTATAAATATTATGGTTACCCGTGGTTACCCGTGGTTACCCGTGCTTATTCAACGAAAAATAGTATGAAATCATGGTTACCCTTGTGGTTGCCCTTGTGGTTACCCGTGATCAAATCATATAATGACACTGTCCCTGCTGTATTTGGATTCCAATAGTTTTTAAAAGGAGCATAAAATCATTGTGTCCTTATTCAATCATTACTGCAGATTTAGTTGAATTCTATAATCATTCTTTTGTGTTAGTTGGGTGTGTCACTTGAGGTGTGGCAAAATATTCTTTCTCCTCCATGTAGATGATGGCTACATGTTTGATCGAAAAAGAAGCAAGTTAAACGTTATACAACGTTCACTGTTCACAGGCAAAGTCTAATAAATCAATGTTTTTGCCAGACAATCCTGGACAAAATATTTGGAACAAAGTTGATTTTTTGGTGATTATCTCAGTTCTTCTCACTCTTACATCTGCACCACCCCCTTTTACCCCCGAAACAATGTTGGTTGGCATCTTGAAGCTGAAAACATCCAAACAACATTGTATCGGGGGTAAAAGGGGGGTTGTTCAAATGAAATTGTAGAATCTTACGTTGTTCCAATATATTTTGTCCACGATTGTAGAGATTTAGATTCGTCTTCTCTGCCCTTTCCATCTCCTTGAATTCAGCTTTAGATTAGCAACAAATATGAATGTCAACATTAATACCCGTTACCAAGAAGATGGTGCATATCAGGAGCTCGCAAACTTTTGTGGTGTTTTTGGACTTTCAAATCTAGTGACTGCCAAAACCTGTTTCATCAAAAACAGCAGCTCTTCGATTGGCGTTATTCTCAAAAACCGAGTAAGAAGCTTCCAGAAAACCCCAGTTTTGAGACCGGTCTTAGCCACAATCATGGTATCATGGTCTTTGTTGTTACGGTTCTTAACCCTTTCCGCCTCTGCGTCTCCATCGGTCCCCACACCACAAATACGACAAAAAAAATACCCGATTGGCTCCAAAATCAGTAAAAAGAACAATTTTGACCTGCTGATTTCAAATCTGGAGACCATTTTTAGAAATTTTCCACAAAATGCACTTGACTGTCAGAAAATGCTCTGCTGATTATCAAGAGGTAATTATCATCCGATTTTGACCATACTTGGTACAAAGTATATTTTGAACTTGCTGATGTCATGTCTCATAGCAGATGTGCGAAAGAATTGTTACAAAACTGGCACGAGTGTCCTAAAATGGGACATATAATGTTTGTCCCACACAGAAAATGCCAAAAAAATTAAAGTCAACCGATTGGCTCCAAAATTGGTAAAAAGTACAATTTGGACCTGCTGATTTCAAATCTGGAGACCATTTTTAAAAATTTTGTCACAAATGTGGCAAAAATGGATTTAAATGGCACAAAATACTCTCCTAATTATCAACAGGTAATGTTCATTCAATTTGGACCATACTTGGTGTAAAGTATACTTCAGACTTGCTGATGTCATGTCTCATAGCAGCTTTGCCAAAGAATTGCACAAAACTGATATGAGTGCCCTAAAGTGGGACAGAATATTTTGTCCCACGCGGGAAAATGACAAAAAATCAAGGTTATTTGATTTGCTCCAAATTAGGTACAAAGTAGAATTTGGACCTGCTGGTGTCAAATCCCGAAAAATTTTTAGAAAATTTTATCAAAAAGATGGCACAAAAGCATTTATATGGCACAAAATACTTCCCTAATTATCAACAAGTACTGTTCATCCAATTTGGACCATACTTGGTATAAAGTATATTTCAGACTTGCTGATGTCATGTCTCATAGCAGCTTTGCCAAAGAATTGCACAAAACTGATATGAGTGCCCTAAAGTGGGACAGAATATTTTGTCCCACAGAAAAATGACAAAAAATCAAGGTTATTCGATTTGCTCCAAATTCGGTACAAAGTAGAATTTGGACCTGCTGGTTTCAAATCCGGAAAAATTTTTAGGAAATTTTATCAAAAAGATGGCACAAAAGCATTTATATGGCACAAAATACTTCCCTAATTATCAACAAGTAATGTTCATCCAATTTGGACCATACATGGTACAAATTATATTTCGGACTTGCTGATGTCATGTTTCACAAAACTGGCAAATGGAGATTTCATCTTTTTTGACTCCATGGACGATTTGAAAGAAAAATTAGATACAATAGACCAAGGCTCAGAAGACTGAACTGATCATCTTTTTCCGTATATCTAATTTTCCTCTCCAGACCGTGGTAACTATATATTGTGTTTATTTTGTGTTGTCAGACGATCATTTGATGGGTTAGGGAAAGGATGTGGTAATGTGAAACTGCGGGAGATAAAATGGGAATATTTAAATTGTTTTGTTATATACGAATATTCTTCCTCGTAAAAGCGAGTATGGTAGAGGTTTTTGCTCAATTTAAACCTGGATTAAATTGCCTCACCCTGCCCTATTTGGTTCCATGTCTTTTTTTCTTAAATAGTACCTCGGTCTCTCGCAAGGAAGAAAAATAAATAGTATCACTTTGTTTTGTTCAAGACAATGTTGTTTTAATTTTAGGTTTTTGCTTCGACTATAGTTTGGCAATACTTCTCAGCCAGCTTTTAAAAATCTCACGCGAAAGGAATCGAGCAAACACACCGCGCGGTATAAATTTTCCTCCGCTACGACGTTGTTTATCCACTTGAATTGAAAAGTTCATTGCTTTCTTTTTGAAATTACAATATACAGTAGAGTTTATCTTAAACAATGAAATGATATACACAAAGCCGCCAAGCTCATGAATCAATCCCCTAGCGTATGACTTGCCATTCCCCTGGTGAAATGGTGTCAATGCCCTCTTTGTGTTACATATGTTGTTGTAAGTGTTTTAAGTGCTGTATGTTTTTCTTTTACTTGTTACGTCGTCCATGTTCCTTTGTCTTCACGAAGTTAGCCTGTTTTCAACGGTTGTTGTTTATTGAAATTCTGAGTGGCCAGGGAGATGGATATACTTAATGCCAATAGGAATTGAACAGTGGCGTGCAGGAATAGCTTCCGGTGGGATTCATATACTTCTCAAAATAACGAAAAATTTTCCAATTGGATGCATTGTCTCAAATTGTATTCGTTCTATTGCCTATTTGTATCTTTTCCTATGGGCATCGGTTTCTACTATTCCTATTTCTATAATTATTGCTGGGTTCCTTTATTATTCACTGGATTCTGTCAATGAAGAGGTGCTAAATATTCCAGATCCAGTTAAAATTTACATGTTTATCACGCCCCTCGTGGTTGTTCACGTTTTCTTCATGGCTACCATGACAAGACAATGCGCAAAGTTGGTTGTAACGAAAATTCTTTGTCGGAAACATTTCTTACGTCTCTCTCTGTTTGCAATGCAAATTAGCCTGTATCTTGCCTACCTTCAAAATATTATATATATCATATAATATTATATAGCGGGGATATTGAAACAAATCCTGGACCTGAACGAAGCAAGATTTTGAACTTTTGTAACTGGAACCTCAATAGTATTTGTGCGAGGGATAAAATAAAAATTTCTTTGCTTGAGGCTTACAATTCAGTTCATCATCTTGATATCATTGCCCTCTCAGAGACCATGTTGGATAGTACGATAAGCAATGATCAAATTATTATTGAAGGATTTAGTAATGAAATTTACCGCAATGATCATCCATGTAACACTAAAACTGGAGGCGTTTGTTTGTATTATCGGGAAGATATGGCCAATCAAGCGCAGAAAAGAATTTGAGCTGTTGCAAGAAATTATTGTCACAGAGGCATCTATCTCTCGCAAAAAAGTATTCTTTGTTACTGTTTATCACAGCCCAAGTCAGGATAGCGGGCAATTTGCATTGTTCATGGATAGGTTACAATCCATTGTCAGTAAACTAAAGGCAGAAAAACCACATGCGTTAATATTGACAGGAGATTTTAATTGTAGATCGTCCCAATGGTGGCATGGGGACACTGAAAAACCTGGGGGGAGTGACTTAGATGAACTCATTGAAACTAATAATCTATATCAATTGATTGATGAACCCACGAAAATAAGAGGAGACAGTATGTCCTGTATTGACCTGATAATAACAGACCAACCTGCTTTTTTTGTTGAGACTGGTGTAAACCCATCCTTAGATAATTTCTGTCAACATCAAATTATCTATGAGAAACTAAATATAGCCATTCCCTTTCCACCCCAATATAAAGGAACTGTTTGGGATTATCCCAAGGCTGATATTTTGAATATAAGAAATAGTTTAAGAAACGTAAATTGGCATCATTGCTTCCATGGCATGGGATCTAATGAAATGACAGATAAACTTTACGATATATTGAAATCTATTTTTTCAGAAAATATACCTAATAAAATGATGCGGTTTAATGACAAAGACCCTCCCTGGATATCTCATGAAGTGAAAAGTGCAATAAAGCGAAAGCACAGGGTTTACAAGAAGTTTGTGCAAAGAGGTAAAAGGATGGAGGACTGGGAAAACGTAAAGGAAGTTCGTAAATCAACTTAAAAATTAATCGCTAATGCCAAAGAAAGCTATTTCCAGAAATTAGAATTAAGCAGAAAACTCTCAGACCCTAATACTGGTGTTAAAGCATTTTGGTCTTCATTAAACAGGCTGACTGGCAACAAAAAACATCCAAATATTCCCCCGATACTTGAAAATGGGCTTTTCGTGGTGAATTTTGAAACTAAAGCAAATGTGCTGAATGATTACTTTGTAGCACAGTGTTGTTCAGCAGGAACATCAAGTAGTATACCTAATGTTGTGCAAAACTTTGTTCCAACCCTGCAGCATCTTGATATTAACAGGGAAAGGGTGCTGAAGCTCATTCAAGCCCTTGATTCCAGTAAATCCCATGGATGTGATGACGTTTCTGTTACTATGATTAAGATATGTGATGATGCAATCGTTGAACCTTTGTGTATGATCTTTGAAAGGTGCATAGAGACTGGTATCTATCCTTCTTCTTGGAAGAAAGCAAATGTTGTTCCAATTCATAAAAAGGGGAGTCGGCAATGCAAAACTAACTATCGTCCAATCTCTTTGCTTCCTATTTTTTCTAAGATTTTTGAAAAACTGCTATTTGATGCAATCTACAGTCATTTGAGTGAAAGTCAATTACTAACGCCTAACCAATCTGGTTTCCGACCTGGATACTCCACCATAAATCAATTATTGTTTATAACTCATAAGATTTACTGTGCGTTTGACGATACTCCGAACAAAGAAACACGGGCAGTTTTCCTTGACCTATCAAAGGCATTTGATAGGGTATGGCATGAGAGACTTATCCATAAACTTAAATGTAATGGAGTACATTAAGTGCAAAAATTTTCGGCGTGACAAACTTTCGGACAAAGACTTGTCCGAAAATTTATTTGTCCGAAATATGTAGTTGTCCGAAAATTTATCGCGCCGAAAATTTTTGCATACATATGCGCATGCGTAGTGCGAATTTAATGCCCAAAATTGGAACCAAGACAAGAAACCTGAAATCGAATCTCCAGCACGTCACGAAAGGTTATTGTAAACATGCAAAGTTTTTGAAGAATACGGTTCCAATCCAATATTATTGTCATAGTCAGAACATATGGTCAGAACAAGTAACAACAAAGTCCTCTTCGTCTACCACCATTTACATGTTCTCACTATTGCTGATGTAATTCGAAAAGAATTCATATCAAAATGGCCAAAATTAATGATGCTATCAAAACGACACAGAACAAGGAGACCCTTTTGCAGATTTAAAGTGCCTATGACAACCAAGTACAATTTAAAGCAAGTATACAAAAAATTGACGAATACGAATAGAAACAAGAAAATCGGTGAATTTTTTGCTATTCTACTTTAGAAAATTTTATGCTAGAAGGGACTTTAGGACATGCTACGGCTCTATTCCAAACTTTATGAAGATGTTTTGTTTCAATAAATTTAAAAGCTGCTGTGATATTGCATAAATGATCTAAAGACTAGTCAAAAATGTTGTCCGAAAATTTATTTGTCCGAAATACCAAAAATGTGTCCGAAAATATTTTCGCCGAAGTTTATTGTCCGAAATTTTATCCGCCGAAAATTTTTGTACTTAATGTATCTGGTAACATACTTGCTCTTATTCGCAACTTTTTGATGAATCGGAAACAAAGAGTGGTTTTGAATGGGAAGACTTCAGAGTGGAAGGATGTACTTGCAGGAGTACCGCAAGGGTCCGTGCTGGGTCCTTTGTTTTTTCTTATTTATATAAATGATCTTTGTGACAACCTGAATAGTGATGTCAGGCTATTTGCAGATGATACTTCTTTGTTTTCGGTGATTGAAAACGAGATTGTCGGCGCTGAAGAATCGAATCGAGATCTTGAGAAAATACGGCTTTGGGCATGGCAATGGAAAATGCAGTTCAATACGGATAAAACCGAAGAAGTTATCTTCTCTACCAAAATAACTAGAATTGTCCACCCACCTTTACAGCTAGGCAACCATGAAGTTAAGCGGGAAAACGAACACAAGCATCTAGGAATGATTTTGGATTCAAAATTAAACTTTCAGAGTCACATCAGAGCAGCCATCCTAAAGGCAAGGCGAGGAATTGGGCTTATAAAATATCTCTCCAAGTATGTCTCTAGAACTGTCCTTAATTTAACCTACCCTCATCTTGACTATGGTGACCTGTTGTACCATAAATATGACCCTGAAATGCGACTAGGTTTTTCTCAAAAACTGGAACAAACTCAATACTCTGCAGCACTAGCTGTGTCTGGTGCATGGAGGGGTACAAATAGGCAAAGACTTTACAATGAATTAGGCTGGGAAACCCTGTACAGTAGAAGATGGTACCGACGCTTATGTCATTTCTTCAACCTAAAAAATAACCAATCTCCTGAATATCTCTTCAATGAAATCCCTGCTGAACGGCAAACAAACTATGATCTTAGAAATCAGCGCATATACACTCCGTCTATTAGTAAAACTGTCCGTTTTTCTAACACATATTTCTGTAATGCCCCTTATGAATGGAATTTACTTGATAGAGATATCAAAAGTTGCAAATCTATTGCTGAATTTAAGCGAAAACTCCTTTCCAAAATAAGGCCAACTGAAAACTCCGTATATAGCTTTTATGATATAGAGTGTGCTAGAATCTTAACAAAGTTGCGTTTGAAATTCAGTGCATTAAATGAGCATAGGTTTAGGCAAGATTCAACATCGTAAGTCCACTATGCAATTGCGGTACCGCGAACGAGGATAATGAGCATTTCCTCCTGCATTGCCCCTTGTTTGATCATCTTCGCAGAAACTTCCTTGGCCAGCTCTCGGAAATTCTGAGCTTGGATGTATCCAACTTTGATGACGATTTCGTTTGCTCACTGATGTTGTATGGAAGTTCTGAACTTCCACACATTGTCAACAGACTGATTCTTGAAGCTTTTTTAGAGTACATTAATTCTTGCTTCAGAGAAAAAATAATGTGGCCCCTCAGAGCTGAGAACAATCACAAATATAAAATTTGCCAGTTGCCAGATACCAATGGCAGTGTTCTCTCATCACCGGGGCCAAAGTTTGGGATTTCAAATGCACTGGTCAAATGTGCACTCCCGCCGCAACCGAAATAGTTGGGGGTTAGAGAAAAATGTTTAGATTTTTTCTCCACAAACCAGTGCACTCAATGTCCATGGCAGAGACAGACATCCCTGTCATGAAATAAAGGAGCATGGTACGATTTTAGCTTAGGTTGTGGGTGGGCGGGTGAAAGAAATCGCAAAACCTTACGAAATGCCAGATCTTTACCACGCCTTTCTGCTTTGCTTCCAATGTCCAAATGCGAAGGCAACTTGACACAATTTTGGCTTTTAAACTGAATGCGAAAACCAAATCGAAAGATTTCCAAATCTATTGTCTACAAACGCATACTGCGAAAGATTGACTGCTTTGTTGGTCAACCTATTTCTACGCTTCTGGTAAAAGTATTCTTTTAAAAACCAGCCAAATGCGAGGCAAGCAGTGTTCCAAATAATTCAAAAAGTGAATAAACAATCTTCTGGGAATTGAGTGATACGTGTTTTTACGCATGTAACAACGAACAAATTTACGAATCACCGAGCACAAAAACTGACTGCTGAAAAGTTTTCGTTTGCAAAAACAACAAGACGCAATGCATGCAGCGTGCTAAATTATTAGAAAAGTGAATAAAACGATCTGCTGATAATTGAGTGATACGTGTAGTTACGCACATCATAGCCAAATGAATCGTAACAAGGTTGTGGGACACCTTTATAAACGAACGCTCGCAGCATCTTCCGCGAATTAACTGGGATATAAAATTTCATTCTTATCCCTATTTAATTCTTGCTTCAGAGAAAAAATAATGTGGCCCCTCAGAGCTGAGAACAATCACAAATATAAAATTTGCCAGTTGCCAGATACCAATGGCAGTGTTCTCTCATCACCGGGGCCAAAGTTTGGGATTTCAAATGCACTGGTCAAATGTGCACTCCCGCCGCAACCGAAATAGTTGGGGGTTAGAGAAAAATGTTTAGATTTTTTCTCCACCACAGAACACATGTGTTCCCCCAACCCCCAAATATCCGAGAAAGAGAATGTAGCCTCCCGGACCCCTACCGAAGATGAGAGAACACCCCATGCTGGCATTTCTTGTTTGGCTCGGCCAGCTCGGCTTAGCCTCTTTAGATAAAATTTGCTTTTAGTTTTTATGCACAAAGTAAACTGAGTAAGATTTCTTTGTTTTATCGCTCTGCGAGAAGTGAAAAAACATTCACAAGGCCACATCTAAACTCACACGATTGCCAAAATACCGCTATAAACGAAGTAAACTGAGTAAGATTTCTTCGTTTTATCGTCCTGCGAGAGACGAAAAAAAAACATTTGCAAGGCACATCTAAACTCACACGATTGCCAAAATACTGCTACAAACCAAGTAAACTGATTAAGATTTCTTTGTTTTATCGTCCTGCGAGAAGTGAAAAAACATTTGCAAGGCAACATCTAAACTCACACGATTGCCAAAATACCGCTATAAACAGGTAACCACCTCATCTCGATGGCCATTCCAACATGATTCCAATTTGATTTGATTTGATTTGATTTTAATTTCTTTAGGCATGGTGGCCACGTCAGTCAAAGGACTGATTTACAGCGGGCCGTGCAATCATCTTCCATTGCTGTTGTTGTAAACTTATTTGAATTTGATATCAATCCACCATAAACAGAGGATGGTAAAGGGGGTGAAGATCATGAATCACGAAAATAAAATGTTCAATTTCACAAAGAATATAGCGTTTACTCGTTTAAAGTCAATAAACACTGGCTTTTCGCGTTTCACGAGAAGAAAATATGGCCAAAAATATTGCAGATCACGTTTCACGAAATACCCTTTACAACCCTCTAAACAGGGACTCACCTCATCTTGATGGTTACTTCAATTATCTTCCGCCATAAAAACAGGCAACCACCTCATGGATGGCTATTTCATTAACTTAACTTAAGGTAAACATCTCATCTCAATGCTCACCAGGCAACCATCTCATCTCAACGACTGCCTAATTCGCTTTGGGCTACAACCAACTTAATGGCACCCAATTAACTTTATTAACTTTGGGCTACAACCAACTTAATGGCACCCAATCAACTTTATTAACTTTGGGCAACAACCAACTCAATGGCACCCAATTAACTTTGTAAACTTTGGGCAACAACCAACTCAATGGCACCAAATTAACTTTGGATAAACATCTACTGTCGATGATTAACCTTCTTCTCGATAATCAGCCATTAAATTAGCATGCTTGCAACTAGTCTTCAATAGATTAGCGCACAGAAAACATGCACAGTAGTCTTTACTTATCTTAACCAAAACATAAGTTTCGTAAGCAACCCAACACATACGTGTGGTATCAATGTCACATTAACGAGGACAACAGCCACAAAAAGAACAAATATAATAAATCGGTTTTTTTTTTTTTTTTAAGAAACCAAGGTCCGATGCTGGTAGGAAATTTCTTAAAGTTTTGCGCCATTTTGCTAGCAACAGTTTATGTGTTTCATATACTCACAATGCTGGAAGTGTAGAACCAATTCAGCCTTGTTAAGAGGGCTCCCAAATTACCCAGCAAGATCCCAAAAACCAGCAAACAACATAATTTGCACTCAGAATAATTTCCAAAGAATTGCTATAACTGTACACTGACAAAACATTTTGCAAATTACAAAAGTTTCTTAGCTTTTTCAATTCAGATAAGGATGTTGTTTAACTTTTGAAAAAATTGAGCCTTCCGCTTCTTATAAGCGGTCTCCTATAAAAAGAGAACGTATAGTAACCTTAAGCGTTGCAGTGATTAGTGCCTTTAGCAGGAATAACTAAGGCATTGTCGTTTAGCAAAGCAAAAGTTTAAACAATCTTTTCTGAGCAGATGATTATGTTCTTTTAGCGTTACGGGACAAACCCTTACTTCATTTTTTTTTTCATTTTAAATTATTTATACACAAAAACCCTTCAGCTAACAAACGCAATACTTAAATAAGAAAATAAATATCCTAATTACATTAATATACCGGGTGCGCCAAAATAAACTATGCACGTTTGGCAGGCCACGATAAATCGTAAACAGGACCGATTTTGAAGATTTATGACTTAATCTATAGCAGAAAGCCTGAATTGGATTCTAGGAGTTTTTACAAATTTTTCCGTTTTCACTTTTTAGAGCTACAAGCGAGTTTCTTAAAATTTTCGTTTTCGAAAACACTGAAAACCATCCAAAAACGTTGATCAAATTTTCTAAAGAATCAACATGAATGGACAAAGGGAAAACATTTTCAGCGTGATTTAGAGATTTGGAAATTGATAATTGTAAACTTCTGCACGAGCGTTATTTCAACGATTGGCCTGTTGCGAAATTCTGTTGTAGTTACAATAAAGTACCGCCCCAAAAGCAGTCACAAAATCAAAAATGTAACAAGACTCGATGCTTGCTGGCCCCATGACGCTTTCTCGCCTGTCTTTTTAACCCCCTTGACACAGGAACACAACCTGCACCAAAGCATACATTCAATGACATTACAAAAGAAAAGACATTCCTTTATACCCTTAAAATATTATTACATTTCTCCCAATATAGTACGAACTCTCATAAAGCACCTTACAATTAGTCGATTTCTAAATCCCAAATCACCACGAAAAAGTTTTCTCTTTGTCCATTCATATCGATTCTTTAGAAAGCTTGATCGATGTTTTTTGATCGTTTTCAGTGTTTTCGAAAACGAAAATTTTAAGAAGCTCGCTTGTAGCTCTAAAAACTGAAAACAGAAAAATTTGCAAAAAATCCTAGAATCTAATTCAGGCTTTCTGCTAACTATTAAGTCATAAATCTTCAAAATCGGTCCTGTTTACGATTTATCGTGGCCTGCCAAATGTGCATAGTTTATTTTGGCGCACCCGGTAGTCTATATACAGTTAAAGCAAAATTATGTACAGTAATCTATGTAGTAGCAGCTGCTCTTCCAGGGCGTCGTGTTTTAGTTTGTGTTCAGCTCATATAATAACTTTCCAATTGTTTTTTGAATCTACTAAGTGTAGGGAGCTCTCTGATATTGATGGGTATATTGTTCCAAGCTTTCAGAGCCGAATAGTGAAAGCCCTGTGATACAGCTCTGACAAGTTTTTGGACAACCTTAATCTTATCAAACAATGCCCGGATTCGATTGTCTCTCAACAAAAATGTCGCTGATAATTAAGAATCGTTTCCATTCTCTTTGAATTTCAGACGTAAAAATGTAAAGTTAGTTGCTTAAAATGAAACATAGAAATGATGTACCATAAACAGCTCATAACGTAAGAGCTTATAAATTCTTCCCAATTTACGTGAACCTTCTCGCATAATGAACTTTCTGATACCAGGCTTTTTAGTTTCACAGCCTGCACGAAGTTGGGATACAGCCGAAGCCCTAAAAGCTAGGGAAACACTCAAACAACCCAAACATGGATCTTCAGCTCCATTTATCTCCATTTTCAACGATCTTACTTTGAGGGATGAACTCCAAAAACCCAAAGCTTGAAAAGCGTTACTTAAACTACCCACAAATCTTAGCCAAGTCAATTCTGACGTAGGGAAAACCGAACCACCGCCGTTCAGCTGACGAACTATTTTACAAAACTAAGAAAAGACTTTTCGCTCTTCATTTACAACATTTTAATTTTGTGTGCTGATGTGCACTTTTGCTTTTGTTTTTATTTTATTTGCTTTGCGGCTACTGGCGATTGCTGAGCAGTTGCTTCCAGTTAATATCAAAGACTATAGTTTAGTCGATGGTGCATTCCTGTGAAAGACCTGAAAATGAAGCAAGAAACGCATCAGCTCTACCGTTTCACAATAACCCAGAATATTAAATGCAGTAAACAGTAAACTTTTTCTTACGGTTTAAAAGTTTTCTCAAAGGCAATGCGTCCATACAAGCACCACAGCACCGCGGGGGGCATGTCAATTTTACGTGATATTTCATGTGAACACCTTGGTAATGAAGCTTACTACGGGCATAGAGTGATCTAAGTGATGACCTACTTGCCGTTGCACTTCCAAAGCTGAAACCTTTAGCCTGCATGTGGTCCGTCAAATTCTGCCAATCACCGCATCCCTCAAGGCTCTTCGTCAGCATCATGTCAGCATAATTTCGACAAGAGTGTTTACGCGGCTGAACTCACACGGAGACATTGCCCTTAAAAAAGTTGCAAGTGCCATTCTAAAGCAGTACACGACCGTCGTGTTAGAATCTAAAAGTTTCAAACGCTATTACATCAATTTGAAGTAATGACCGGTAATAAATCTGTTTACTGATTGCTGATTTTGGGATTATTCCCAAAAAAAACACAAGGCAAGCAACGAATAGATGCAAGCATGACTGGGAGGATCTATCAAAATACTAAACCCCGCCAAAAAATCGAAACTTTATTGGTGACACCTCATAGTTTATTGCATTCCAATAACTATTTCTTCAGCTGAAACAAACAGGAGCCAAACGCTCCCAAAAGATCCACATTGGCAAGTAAATCAACAAAATATAGGTAGCCTGGAAAATACAAAAAAAAATGTTGCATGTGGTTCTTAAACAATTAAACGACCAAATGATAAGTAAATTATCTTAAAATCATAGAAGTAGCTGAGATGCCAAAAACGCGTCGTTTCGAGCTTGTTCCCATATCAAATGAATATAACATTAATATAGCCTGGAACATCACTACAAAATCACTGGAAACAGACATTTTGGTAAGAGAAAACAAAAAATTCTGGGATAATAAGCTGGTTGAAAGCAAGCCAGGCTGAGCACCTTTAGTAGGCAAAGTGACAAAAAGACATGACCAATTGAAATGCAATTCAAATCAAAGGAGCGGTTTGAAGAAACACTGGATGCTGGTTTACCTGAAATAAGAATTTGTAGGCTAAATGCTAAGTCTTTTGCTTGCATAAATTGCGATTGGCTTAGGCCATATCGAATACACATCATGGAAGTCTTGAATCCTAAATCCACGTTTTCCCAATCATAGTGTGCTAAAACGTTCTACTGGAATTATCAGACATTGCTACAGGACGTTAGAAATAGAAAAAACAGGACAGGTCTCACCGTAGCCTTGTGAAAGAAATCGCAAAACCTTACGAAATGCCAGATCTTTACCACGCCTTTCTGCTTTGCTTCCAATGTCCAAATGCGAAGGCAACTTGACACAATTTTGGCTTTTAAACTGAATGCGAAAACCAAATCGAAAGATTTCCAAATCTATTGTCTACAAACGCATACTGCGAAAGATTGACTGCTTTGTTGGTCAACCTATTTCTACGCTTCTGGTAAAAGTATTCTTTTAAAAACCAGCCAAATGCGAGGCAAGCAGTGTTCCAAATAATTCAAAAAGTGAATAAACAATCTTCTGGGAATTGAGTGATACGTGTTTTTACGCATGTAACAACGAACAAATTTACGAATCACCGAGCACAAAAACTGACTGCTGAAAAGTTTTCGTTTGCAAAAACAACAAGACGCAATGCATGCAGCGTGCTAAATTATTAGAAAAGTGAATAAAACGATCTGCTGATAATTGAGTGATACGTGTAGTTACGCACATCATAGCCAAATGAATCTTAACAAGGTTGTGGGACACCTTTATAAACGAACGCTCGCAGCATCTTCCGCGAATTAACTGGGATATAAAATTTCATTCTTATCCCTATTCAAATCATCCAGGTGTTTTGTTTCAATAGACTACGAAAATTGACATAGCCCTTGAAAATAGGAATTTCGTGCACTGTATCTGTCTAGTTTATGCCTGCAGTGTTCTTGTCGTATGTCTGTGTCTGTGTGTACTTCTGTTAATTTTGCTTTTTCCTCTTTTGTTGGAATATAGTCGTAAGAGAGAGACAGCCTGGAGGCACTAAATTCCTAACTCTTGATAGATTCCTCGAGCCTGGACCTCAGAAGAATCTCTGAGTTGTTCATGTTGCTCGTCATACCTTAAAGCGCCATGCCAATCACAATGGCGAATTGTGTGCTCTTGGGCTGTCCCTCTCTTACGACTATTCTTGGAACGATTTAGATTTAAATTGTAAGTGCCATACATAGTGGGAACTCGCTGACTGTAAGTCCTTTCCCACTATGGATGGCACGTAGTTAATTATCCTTGTTGTTTTTGTAAATAGTTGTTGTTTTTAAATGAATAAAGAAAAACAAATGTCATGTTTCATAGCAGCTTTGCCAAATATTTGTCACAAAACTGGCACTAGTGCCCTGAAGTGGAACAGAATGTTTTGTCCCACACTGAAATATAAGATCCTTTTGGATGATTACAAAGTCTGTCCTGAGCTAAGCAAGCATAAGAATATCTGAATATTGATTTCTTCATAACCCCAAATGATCGTTGATGCTGTTTTTAGCTACAGTCAGAGAGATGAGTGTTGCTGCTAAAGTCGCCTTCAATAGAACGTCAAGCCCCTGTCATAAGGACAAGAATCGCCTGAAAAGCAATATTTTGATCTTTATGACAAATGAGGATGATACGCAAAAAAACAAAAGTTATTACCCCTAGTTTTCCTATTTGAGGCCTATACCTATTGTTCGTGCACGAAACTATTGGTGCATCTGTCTCAAATTAGATGTCATGTGAGATTTACAATAACGCAAAATTACTTATGCAGAACCCTCCAGAACCAACCTCGTCCCCATGACTTTTTGTCCTCATCCCCAGGACTTTTTAGGTCTCCGTCCCAATATGACAAAAGCCCGTGGGGACTAGGTTGCTGCAGAACGTTTCAATTGTTGTTATTCGCGGGAATCTAATTTTAGACAAGCAGTCACCAAGATAACCTTTGTGCAGAGTTATAAATTCATGAAGACGTTTTGGTTCAGTGTGGTCACGTTCCTTTCCCCAGTCAATGGCACCATTGTTTGCTGGGATTCTGTACCTTTCCTCTCAGCTTCACCTGTGAAGTTAGCATCTGTAGCTGTGTAGGAGCGTGGTCCTTCTACCTGCAGTGATACTGCGAATGCTAGCCTCTGTGCAGGCCGCCGGTTACATCATTCTATGCATCATCCTCTAAAGTTGACTTATTTGCATAATGAGTGCTATCACTATCAACAAGTGGCTAATGATTCGTTGGTTCTAGAAAACGATTGTTTTAACATAATTAAGCTGCTAATGAAGTCAAGAACGTGCCAATTCTAGGTAAATTTGTTGTTGTGCCAGGGTAAACATCATGGTAATTTATCCATCTTATGGTGTCAAATCTGTCTAACATGAAATAAGCCGACGTCAAATGTTGCTATAGGATCGCGGGAAACTTCTGTCTTGTATGCGCTTTATGTGCGCTTTCTTTATTTCAGTGCCAATTAGCAGAGATAAAACGTTAATCAATCGCTTTAACGAGCGTGACGGAAGTGGGTTACTTACTTTCTTTCTTTCTTTCTTTCTGACTGACATTGAAGCCCCTTCTTAGATTACAAAGTAGACTTTGTAATCAAAAATGGCAAAATATCAAGGTTGTTGGATTGGGTCCAAATTCGGTACAAAGTAGAATTTGGACCTGCTGGTATCAAATCCGGAAACAATTTTTGAAAAGTTTCTCACAAAGATGGCACAAATGCATTTCAATGGCAAAAAATACTTTTCTACAATAATGAAATAATAAATTTCATCATCAGAAACTGCCTGCATAGGCGAAGAGAAGCTCTTGCGGATCATTTGGCATTTCCATTGCAAAAGTTTCAAAGAGGATCACTTGAAATTGGCTCGAAGTAGCGAAAGTCAGGTAGATCACTAGCAAATGGTTGCGAAGACGTCAAAAAAAATCTGTTTAGCACCAGAGCTTGAAAAAAGGAGTTACTTTTCCTTCCTAGGCGGCAGTCCCTTCCAAATCAGTTCACTGCATAATTTTTAGACTGCCTGTCGCAGAGGATTTGCTGGAAACTTTAACGCATTTCTTCCTTGGAGAGGTTAAAGCCTGGGATGCCGTAAGAAGCTGTAAGAAGCTGTAAGGTTGACGTTAGGTTGCCGCAGCCATTGCCGGAACCATTGCCGCTGGCATGCCGCAACCATTTCAACTTGAATAGAAGCCACTTCTCCCAGTACCGCCGTCAGGGGCAACCATGATGGTTGCGGTACCGTAACGACTTGGAAGAAATTGAATCATTTCAACTTTTCTCGATCTTTACGGCATCGTTTCCATCTCGATCGTTCGACTGCGGTACCGGGGGCATGGATGGCAGAAGACTTCCGCCCGCAACCTTACGGCACCTTACGGCTATATGGAAACCAGGCTTAATATTCATAAAATACCATTGCAAAAAATCTAAGAGTAACAATGCCTAAATATTTCAGTCCTCGTTGTCCATCTCTTGTGACTGACTGCTTGCAACGTCCAATTCTCTCTTCGCGTGATAGTTGTTCCAACAGTCTCTCCTTGTCTCAAATGAACATAGGACCAAGAGGTTACCAGGTTTCGAGCACTTTCCACATTTGAAAGATGTCTTGCGCTTACAAATATGGCACTTTAATCTACATCTTTTACCTGATGAATTACTTGGATCAATCCTTTCAGCATCGTGATTACCCTTCCTTGGTAATGTGAGAGTTTGATCCAATTTTCGTTTCGTTGTACTCGGTCGGAACCCTGGGTATTGAAGTACCTCCATCCTGCCATTTGTCATCTTGTACATCGCATACCAGACTCTTATCACCTCAAATCTGAAGGAACTCTGGGAGATTGCATCCTTTGACAACCCATCCGTCAGGTTTGGTAAATTTCGCCACAGTGTGTGCCCATTCACCAAGACATACATCTCACTTAGGCAATCAAAGACACGATTCTGCTTGCGGATACTTCGACACTCGGTGATGTTATAGGACAGTTGTTGATTGGACCTGTCCTCCCATCCATAAATTTCTCTGTACAACTTGGCTGCTTCAGGAACATGAATTACAGCTTGTTCTACACCCTGGTTAACTTCCATAGTGTCCCAAAATTCTCTCCCGGACCGTGTACCATTGTCCAAGAAGACAAGTACGTTGTTATCGTTCCAATACGTGATTGTCGAGAACTCTGAGTGAAGTGTTTGGGTAAATCTTCTTGCAAATTCTTTTGCTGACCTGACATTCTCTTTGTGGTTCTTTGGTAAATGTGCTGTGTGTTTCCTTGCAGTGTTGAAATGATCCTTGTCCTTCACTGCTCTTTTGCATCATTTACCAAATTGACCGTTGGGAAGCCACTGTCCATTACAACTAGCCTCCCACTCTCTTTGAGGCCATCCATTAGCTGATCAACAATATCATAGTTCTTCCCACCGACATAGTTTCCGCCACGAGTACCCTTGTCGCTGATCTTGCAGACTGTCCATCCCATTCTAATAGGCTTTTATGTTTTGCAGTGGATGGCAATTGGGAGACTCCTTTGGTGGCAATATTGATTGCTTTACCATGCGGAAGTGTTTCAACAGAAGCGAAAATACACGAAGTGACATCGCTTTTTTGATTTTGGTCCGGATTACGGGTTTTATAGGGGTTACGTTTGCTTTTACTCCTAATTCTTCCTTCGTCTATGCTTAATTTCAAGCCCATTGACCAAACATTCAGTGACTTTTCTCTGAGATATTCGACTCCCGCTTTTATATTTTGCAGTGAATGGTAATTGGGAAACTCCTTTGGTGGCAATATTGATTGCTTTACCATGCGGAAGTGCTTCAACAGAAGCGAAAATACACGAAGTGGCATTGCTTTTTTGATTTCAGTTTGGCATCGCAGTGGGTCTTCACTCCATGCCCATTTGAGCTGTGGGTACCTAAGGAGTCTCAGGTGCCACTTAATAGCAATGAATCCTCTAAGGAAACATATTCCCTTGTCGTCACTGGGAATTCGGCCTATATTAGCAATGAAATTTGGATCTGAAGATCCATGTTCATTTGTAGAATCAATGCACATGTGAATAAATGCATCATCTATGATTTTCTCAATGATCATGATTTTCTCGAAATCACAACTTGGCTTGCCATGTTCTGGAATATTTTCGTCCGGCAGTAAGGCCTCTTGTCTGCCATCTTCCTTAGTTTTTGACCAGTGGCAACAGCCATTTGCATCATCGTCACTATCTACTCCATCTGGGTTAAACGATTCCTCACTTGTTTCACGATAATAATCATCAGAAAATTCATCATCAGAAGCATCTTCAGTCTCAAAAGCATCAGCAGAACTATAATCAACTGAGGAATCATCATCATCAGACGAATAGTTGTCATCTTCCATGATCACAGATTAGCTCATAGATTAACACATTCTGCTTCAAGGACAATATGCTGACGCGAGACTTGCAAGAAATTTCCCGCCTTTCTTTAGCTAGACTCGAACCCAGACTGCAAACTGCTTTGCTTGCAAAAAAATTGGTCATTTGTGGAACCTAACACTTTAACAAAGAAACTTTGTGACTACATTACAGCCAATGCCATTTCAAATGTGAAAAGTGCTCAAAACCTGGTGACCCCTTGGTCCTATGTTCATTTGAGACAAGGAGAGACTGTTGGAACAATTATCACGCGAGGAGAGAATTCGACGTTGCAAGCAGTCAGTCACAAGAGATGAACAACGGTGACTAAAATACCTAACATTGTTACTCTTAGATGTCTTGCAATGGTATTTTATGAATATTAAGCCTGGTTTCCATATAGCCGTAAGGTGCCGTAAGGTTGCGGGCGGCAGTCTTCTGCCATCCATGCCCCCGGTACCGCAGTCGAACGATCGAAATGGAAACGATACCGTAAAGATCGAGTAAAGTTGAAATGATTCAACTTTTTCCAAGTCGTTACGGTACCGCAACCATCATGGTTGTGGCTGCCGGTGGTACTGGGAGCAGTGGTTTCTATTTAAGTTGAAATGGTTGCGGCATGCCAGCGGCAATAGTTCCAGCAATGGCTGCGGCAACCTAACGGCAACCTTACAACATCTTACGGCATCTTACGGCATCTTACGCCATCTTACGGCTATCTGGAAACCATGCTTTAACATCTCCAAGGACGAAATGCGTTAAAATTTCCAGCAAATCCTCTGCGATAGGCTACCTGTTACCTGTTGGTCGCGACTACCTCTGGTAGATTTGCGGATAGATATCTCCACTGTTCTCTGTTGTTAGCTTCTCGCACGCATTGCATCATGCTTCTCTGTGTCCACTGTGTGATGTCATTGACCCATGTTCTCCTTGGAAGACCTCTTCCCCTTTTGCCTTCTACTTTTCCTGTCAATAGTGTTTTTTGTATCTTATTTGCTGTGATTATGTGCCCAAAGTATCTTATTTTCCTATGCTTTTTTTCACTTTTGAGGGACCTAGTTGTTTTGGCTAATTGCAATACTGTCTTATTCGTCATATGGGCTGTATATGGTATCCTTAACATTTTCCGATAAATCCACATTTCAAATGCTTCTATTTTTGCCCACGCTTCTTCTGAGATTGTCCATGTTTCACTCGCATACAGAAGGATAGATAAGATGTAGCACCGAACGAGCCTTTTCTTTCTTTTCTAAACTCAATTTCCTTGATATTAACGTATCCTTCATATTCATAAAATTCTTGCGCGCTATCTCAGTTCTTCTTCTTATCTCACTGTTAGTTTTTCCATCTTCAGTAATTAGCTGTCCTAAGTATTTAAACTGCTTCACTTGCTCAAGGTTGGTACCATCAACATTAATCTCAATTTGAGGTGTTTCTTTACTTCTACATATTACCATGGTTTTGGTCTTTTTTACATTCATTTTTAGACCTTTCTTTGCACTTTCTTCATTCACTAAATCAACTATTTCTTGTAATGCTTCTTCTGTCTCTGCCAGTAATGCTGTGTCATCAGCATAACGTAAACTCGTGAAATTTTTACCACCTATATTAATACCTGGCAACTTATCTGATTTCCTGAAAATCTCTTCTGTGTACAAGTTAAATAGCTTAGGTGACAAAATACAGCCTTAACGAACGCCTCTTTTGATCTGTAACTTGTTTGATTCTCCTTCTCTTAATTTGATGCTAGCACATTGGTTCCAGTACAAGTTTTGAATGAATCTTATATCTTTTCCATCCATTTACTATTTGTTTGACTGTTTCAATTAGCTCTTTGTGGTAGACACGGTCAAAGCCTTTTCGTAATCAATAAAGCATACGCACACATTCTTCTTCATTCCAAGATATTTATCGAAAATTTCTCTTAAATTGAATATGCCTTCTCTCGTTCCCACTGATGCCTTAAATCCAGATTGCATTTCTCCGATCTCATTATCTATTTTCTTCTCATTCCTATTCAGTATAATTTTAAACATAATTTTTACCATGTGGCTCATTAAGCTAATTGTGCGGTGTTCCGTGTACTCCATAGCTTTACGCTTTGTCGCTAATTTTATGACGAGAAGGTGTGTCTTAGGTCTTCTGGTATAATGCCTGTGTCATAGATCTGTTTACATAAGTTAAGCACTATGTCTACCGCTTCTTCATCCAACGCTTTCATGTGTTCTATCATAATTTTATCTGCACCTGGAGCTTTGCCACCCTTTATCATCTTTATTGCGTGTCTGATTTCTGTTTTTAGTAGTTCTGGGCCATCCTCATTTTCAATTTCTATTGGATCATCTCTGTTCACATCTTCATACAATTCCGTTATGTATTCTTCCCATCTCTTTGCAACATTTTCTCTTTCAAACAGGATTTTTCCATTCTTATCTTTGATGCATTCACTTCCAGTCCTTACATTTTTCTTCCTGTTTGTAAGCTTCTTTACATTTTCATGCATTTCTCTAATTTTGTGATTTGCCTCAAGTTGCTCAATGTTTTCACACATATTTTTGTACCAGTTTTCTTTTTCCCTTTTATATAATTGTTTGATTCTCGTGTCTAATTCATAATAATCGGGAGATCCCTTCTTTTTTCTCCTTGCATCCATAAGGTCTAAGATCTCTTTGGTCATCCAACTCTTATCCTTCTTTTTCTTTATTCTTGGAAGTGAATTCTTTTCTGCTTCCAATATACTTGTTTTGAGACATTTCCATTCATTTTCTATTTCTATTTCATTATCCTCAATTTGAATTGGAATTTCATTGATCAATGCAGAATATCTGTTTTTTACTTCAATGGAAAACTTCTCTTCGTATTCATCTTCTTTAAGAAGATCTAAATCAAACTTCGGTTTATTTTTGCATTTCCTTGGTAGCTTCAGTTTTATCTTCAATTTTGCCATCAGGAGGATATGATCTGACATTATGTCAGCTCCTGGGTAAGTGCGAATGCTTTTCACACAATTTCTAAATCTTTTATTTATCATCACATAGTCAATCTGGCTTCTGTATCTGTCACCTGGACTGACCCATGTATATAATCTTCTCTTGTGATGTTTAAAAAACGTATTAGTGATAACGAGTTCTTTTTCTTGACAAAATTGTACCAGTCTATCTCCACGTTCATTTCGCGTTCCAAGACCGTGACCTCCAGTTATATCCTCTAATTTTTCATCTCCCACCATTGCATTCCAGTCGCCCATAAGTATGACAACATCCGTTGTGCATACATGACTCATACATTTCTCGATGTCTTCGTAAAAAGTTTCAATTTCAACCTCACTGTGGTGCTGTGTCGGTGCATAAACTTGAACAATAACAATGTTGAATGGTTTTCCTTCCATCTTAACCATCATGACTCTATCAGACTGAGCTAGATACCCTTCAGTTGCTCTTGAGTATTTCTTCTTGGTAATAATTCCTACTCCATTTGCGTGTTTCTCACCCCCAGAAAAATACATTACATGATCATCCTTTTCTATACTCTCCGAATCTGTTCATCTAACTTCCGACACTCCTAAAATATCAATGTCCATTCTGTTCATTTCTTGCAAGCAGTTATCAAATTTTCCAACCTGATATAGGGTCTGGGCATTCCATGCCCCTAAACGTATGAGGGTCCCATTTCCATTCAAATTAATCTCCTCAGAAGTCAGCTGCTCATCAGAGTTTAAAATTTCCTCGTCATTATTTACCATCCTTTCAGATAACTTAGCTATCCTTTCATGAGATCCTCCTTCCCTGTCGCTTTCAACAGAGTCGACCGCAGGGGTCCCAGTTTTCTCTGTATCCGTGTTATTTCTATTCGTCATTCCTATGATATCTAGCTAACTATGGGTCTTGTACTTGGTAGAGTCCCAATTCTTTCCAAGGTGACTGGCCAAACTTTCCTTCAGCGTCACAGAATGCCTAATGAGTCACACATTTTGCTGATTACGCCTTCAGAGCCATTGACTTTTGATAGAGTTCGTCTGCCTCTTCCACCGACTCAATCTTCACACACTATAAAGGGTGACGTCCCCTAACTACACCACAAAGTGGTTAGCCCCTCGCTTAGCTTGGCATGTCAGCCGAGATACGGTGCCGGGATATGGCCGATAGCGTGTGCTTGGAGCCATAAGTGCGATAGGTAGTCTAACAAATTATGTAGTGAACTGATTTGGAAGGGACTGCCGCCTAGGAAGGAAAAAGTAACTCCTTTTCTCAAGATCTGATGCTGAACAGATTTTGTTTGACGGCTTCGTAACCATTTGATAGTGATCTACCTGACTTTCGCCATTTCGAGCTATTTTAAAGTGATCTTCTTTGAAAATTTTGCAATGAAATTCATTATTTTATTATTGTAGAAAAGTATTTTTTGCCATTTAAATGCATTTGTGCCATCTTTGTGACAAAATTTTCAAAAACTGTTTCCGGATTTCATACCAGCAGGTCCAAATTCTACTTTTACCGAATTTGGACCCAATCGAACAACCTTAATTTTTTGTCATTTTTCTGTGTAGGAGAAAACATTCTGTCCCACTTTAGGGATTCTTTGGCAAAGCTGCTATGAGACATGACATCAGCAAGTCTGAAATTTACTTTATACCAAGTATAGTCCAAATTGAATGAACATTGCCTGTTGATAATTAGGAGAGTATTTTGTGCCATTTAAATCAATTTGTGCCACTTTTGTGACAAAGTTGTTTAAACTGGTCTCCAGATTTGAAATCAGCAGGTCCAATTTGTACTTAATACCGATTTTGGAGCCAATTGTGTGACTTTTACTTTTTGGCATCTTTCTTTGTGGGACAAAAATTCTGTCCCATTTTAGGGCAATTGAGCCAGTTTTGTGATAATTCTTTGGCAAAGCTGCTATGAGACATGACATCAGCAAGTCTGAAATATACTTTATACCAAGTATGGTCCAAATTGAATGAACATTACCTGTTGATAATTAGGAGAGTATTTTGTGCCATTTAAATCCATTTGTGCCACTTTTTTGACAAAATTGTTTAAACTGGTCCAATTTGTGCTTAATACCGATTTTGGAGCCAATCGTGTGACTTTTACTTTTTGGCATTTTTCTTTGTGGGACAAACATTCTGTCCCATTTTAGGGCAATTGTGCCAGTTTTGTGACAATTCTTTGGCAAAGCTGCTATGAAACATGACATCAGCAAGTCCGAAATATGCTTTATACCAAGTATGGCCCAAATTGAATGAACATTACCTGTTGATAATAAGGAGAGTATTTTGTGACATTTAAATCCATTTGTGCCACTTTTGTGACAAAATTGTTTAAACTGGTCTCCAGATTTGAAATCAGCAGGTCCAATTTGTACTTAATACCGATTTTGGAGCCAATCGTGTGACTTTTACTTTTTGGCATTTTTCTTCGTGGGACAAACATTCCGTTATCCTCTTTAATAACATACCCGTTAAGAAAGTAAATGAACATAAACATCTAGGTATTATCCTGGACTCAAAGCTTTCTTTCTCAGCTCATGTTAAATCTGCTATCTCTAAAACGAGAAAGGGCATTGGTCTACTAAAATATCTCTCCAAATATCTGCCCAGACATACCCTGAACGAATTATATAAGCTCTATGTACGACCCCACCTGGAATATGGAGACGTTATCTATCATATTCCATCTAAAGTATGTGAATTCAGTCAAAACATCATACTACCAAATCTAATGGAAAAAATAGAGTCTGTTCAATATTCTCCTGCTCTTGCTGTAACAGGGACATGGAGGGGAACATCACGTGAAAAGCTTTACACAGAGCTTGGCTGGGAGTCACTAAGTTCCCGAAGGTGGAGTAGACGCCTGACTTTGTTTTATAAGATTATGAATAATCTCACCCCGTTGTATACAAAGGAGCCAATCCCACCAATTCATGTGTCGAATTACTCCCTTCGCAATCAGGATGCTATTTGGCGAATAAAGGTAAGAACAGAAAAATTTCAATCTAGCTTCTATCCAAACTGCATCTCCGAATGGAATAAACTTGATCCTGAAGTCAGGCTTGCACCGTCCGTTGCTGTTTTTAAGACAAAGCTTCTATCAATAATTCGCCCCCCTCCAAAACCTGTATTTGGTATTCATGACCCAATAGGCCTATCATATCTTTCCCAAATAAGGGTCGGTCTCAGCAAACTAAACTTTCACAAATTCAAGCATAATTTCAGGGACACCGTAAACCCAATGTGCCCAACGCATGACGGTATTGAGGATACGGAGCACTTTTTGTTGCTGTGCACTTCATTTGACATTCAACGACGAGATCTTCTCGCTGGAGTTTCAGATATACTACGACCATTTGTTGAAATCAGCAATCTTTCAAACGATTTTCTAATGCACCTTTTATTATATGGTGACCAAGACCTGTCTAATGACCTAAATAGAAATATACTCGAACTTACTATACAATTCATCCGCAACACTGGTCGATTTGATTAAGATCATATCAAATTTCAGTCACATGCCATGCAACCACCAAGTGCCCACCAAGTGCCTTTCAGTAAATTTTCTTTTTGTCTGTAATTTCTGTCTCACATTAAATGTCAGGTATGCTATCCAAATAAAAAATGAACAATTTTTTGGTTATTACAGCCCCAACCTGACATCTAATGTTAGACAGGCCACAGAATAGTAAGCATCGTTTTTCTTTTTTAGTTGTTTGTAGTATTTATGTAAAATTGTATGTAGGTTAGCATTTTTAAACAACGCCATGGGGTAGTCATAGTCTTTTGCTCCTCATGGCATCGTCCTTGTAGTATTGTAAAGTAGTTCGTGGTAGAGTAGTCCGTAACATTGTATTGTAAATTTTTAATGGAATATATAAAAAAAAAAAAAAACATTCTGTCCCATTTTAGGGAAATTCTGCCAGTTTTTGTGACTATTCTTTGGCAAAGCTGCTACGAAACATGACATCAGCAGGTCCGAAATATACTTTATACCAAGTATGGCCCAAATTGAATTAACATTACCTGTTGATAATTAGAAGAGTATTTTGTGCTATTAAAATCCATTTGTGCCACTTTTGTGACAAAATTGTTCAAACTGGTCTCCAGATTTGAAATCAGCAGGTCCAATTTGTACTTAATACCGATTTTGGAGCCAATCCGGTGACCTTTACTTTTTGGCATTTTTCTTTGTGGGACAAACATTGTCTCATTTTAGGGCACTTGTGACAGTTTTGTGACAATTCTTTGGCAAAGCTGCTATGAGACATGACATCAGTAAGTCTGAAATATACTTTATACCAAGTATGGTCCAAATTGAATGAACATTACCTGTTGATAATTAGGAGAGTATTTTGTGCCATTTAAATCCATTTGTGCCACTTTTGTGACACAATTTTTAAAAATGGTCTCCAGATTTGAAATCAGCAGGTCCCAACCTCGTCTCCAGGGCCTTTTGTCATATTGGGACGGAGACGAAAAGGCCCTGGGATCGGCTGGTCACATAAGCAATCTGATTGCTATTGCTTTTCACACAAATTATGTTCTGTGTAACCATTTTCTCGTTGTTGTCAGTCTTTGTGTCCCTTTTGATGAATGGAGATTGTTTATTCCAGAAGTTTGCACTAATTTGCTTTATCCCGAGAAATCAGGGCCATAGAGGCGTGCTGATGCATGAATTTCATGGCCACGTAACTAAGGAGTAACTAAGCTCAGAACAATGGAAGAAAGACTGCCTATCCCAGTTTAGAATAACAAGCTGAATACCTTCGGGAAAGCGGAACTAGGTGGAATTGAACAACCTCAGAAATAATCGTACACATTCTCAAATTTGAAGCTGGTTTAGATTGGTACTTTTCTTGGATTTTGTTCATGCAGTCCGTGAATGTAAAATCACTCCTTCCAAAGTTTATAAGTGATAGGCCTATACTAAAAATGACATTTGTTTTGTTGACAGTGTGACCACACCAAAGTGAATGAAAAGTATATCTAGTCAAATTGAAAGAAGTTTCAGTAACAAATACAACAACAATTTGCAGAATATCTGTTTTTCGACAGCACAACGTTGCTTGTAGAGACTTTGATGGGAGAATATCCCGGAGCAACTGGAGCGCAGGATGGTTGGCAAAGTGGCGAATCACATCAGAGCCACAAAAACACTTCACCAGCTTTCAATTTGCGAAATACTTTGATAATTCGATGAAAACCAGTTGCAAGTCTTGAGAGAGTGACAGAAGCCTGGAGCCCTCAGCCGTTTGGTCTTCTTCATTCAATTCCACTATAACTGCAGCAAGTACGCAGCAGCCATAGCCTGACGTAAACTGCTGCATACATTATGATTTCTATAATTTATGACACCCAATGAGAGAGGGTGTATTGATGGCCATGTGACCAGCCGATCCCAGTGCCTTTTCGTCTCCGTCCCAATATGACAAAAGGCCCTGGGGACGAGGCTGAGCAGGTCCAAATTCTACTTTTAACCGATTTTGGAGCCAATCAGGTGACTTTAATTTTTTGGAATTTTCTGTGTGGGACAAACATTATATGTCCCATTTTAGGGCACTCGTGCCAATTTTGTAACAATTATTTGGCACATCTGCTATGAGACATGACATCAGCAAGTCCAAAATATACTTTGTACCAAGTATGGTCGAAATCGGATGAACATTTTTCTTGATAATCAGCAGAGCATTTTATGACATTCAAGTGCATTTGTGCCACTTTTGTGACAAAATTTCTAAAAAAGGTCTCCAGATTTCAAATCAGCAGGTCAAAAAGGTACTTTGTACCGATTTTGGTGCCAATCGGGTGATTTTTATTTTTGGTCGTATTTTTGGTGCGGGGACCGATGGGGTCACAGAGGCGGAAAGGGTTGTCACATATCCCTCGTCTTAGACCCAAGGTGATGAAATATCGCAGCAATGAAAATCCCGAGCCAGTTAAGTTTCTTGCAGATGTTCGTAGAACTAATGTTGATGCCTTGGAGGTCCCCGATGATTGTTGTTTGGATAATTGATAATTGATATTTGATATTTGATTCTTTTAAGGAGGGTTGCCCTTCAGCCGGAGCTGTTTTACAAGGGGCCTCCACTTAAAAACACTAATTACGATATAAAATTACTAAGGAATTGATTAAATACACTATAAAAACCATAACTTTAAAAACCTAATAACAATTTACAAAGTTTAAGATAAGGAAAAGAAACACTAACTTCTAAATAGGCTAAATAGGCTAAATAGGCTATTTATTCATTTTAAGATATTTTGTGTATTTCTAAATAGGCTGTTTAACCCTACCCACAATCGTGGACAAAATATATTGGAACAACGTAAGATTCTACAATTTCATTTGAACAACCCCCCTTTTACCCCCGATACAATGTTGTTTGGATGTTTTCAGCTTCAAGATGCCAACCAACATTGTTTCGGGGGTAAAAGGGGGTGGTGCAGATGTAAGAGTGAGAAGAACTGAGATAATCACCAAAAAATCAACTTTGTTCCAAATATTTTGTCCAGGATTGAACCATGATTTCATACTACTTTTCGTTGAATAAGCACGGGTAACCACGGGTAACCACGGGTAACCATAATATTTATAAGGAAATATAACTTTCCTTTTAAATATTATGGTTACCCGTGGTTACCCGTGGTTACCCGTGCTTATTCAATACAAAATAGTATGAAATTATGGTTACCCTTGTGGTTACCCGTGTGGTTATCTGTGCCAAAGCCCATCAGTGTATACATAAGATAATTGTGATGCAAACTTGCAAATACCACATAATCCTAAGATCGGCCATCTTTGCGAAAAGCAGCCATATTTGTTACCATAGAGATTTTTCATGCCAAAAGACTCCATTATTTCTGAATATCAGTGTGTTTATTGGAATTATGGATGAATGGCCTGAACTTATTTCTCTACCAAATTATAAAGAAAAGTCAGACATGACCGTACTTGTCGTAAGTACTATAAAATTGGTTTATGATATGTTGTTCTGACAATGTGTGAAGATTTCCATCGTCAATACTGAGCCCTTCCTTGCTAATTTGATCATTTATCCTGTTAAAAGTGTCAAATGATACATTTTTTCACTGATGCCATCTTACTGGTAAAGATTCTAATTATTTTTCGCATTTTCCCCTTTCTTTGACCAACCCTACAAGTTTCTTCATACAGACAGTCTGGCAAAAACATTGATTTATTAGACTTTGCCTGTGAACAGTGAACGTTGTATAACGTTTAACTTGCTTCTTTTTCGATCAAACATGTAGCCATCATCTACATGGAGGAGAAAGAATATTTTGCCACACCTCAAGTGACACACCCAACGAACACAAAAGAATGATTATAGAATTCAACTAAATCTGCAGTAATGATTGAAAAAAGACACAATGATTTTATGCTTCTTTTAAAAACTATTGGAATCCAAATAGAGCAGGGACAGTGCCATTATATGATTTGATCACGGGTAACCACAAGGGTAACCACAAGGGTAACCATGATTTCATACTATTTTTCGTTGAAAAAGCACGGGTAACCACGGTAACCACGGGTAACCATAATATTTATAAGGAAATATAACTTTCCTTTTAAATATTATGGTTACCCGTGGTTACCCGTGGTTACCCGTGCTTATTCAATACAAAATAGTATGAAATTTTGCTTACCCTTGTGGTTACCCGTGTGGTTATCTGTGCCAAAGCCCATCAGTGTATACATAAGATAATTGTGATGCAAACTTGAAAATAACACATAATCCTAAGATCGGCCATCTTTGCGAAAAGCTGCCATATTTGTTACCATAGAGATTTTTCATGCCAAAAGACTCCATTATTTCTGAATATCAGTGTGTTTATTGGAATTATGGATGAATGGCCTGAACTTATTTCTCTACCAAATTATAAAGAAAAGTCAGACATGACCGTACTTGTCGTAAGTACTATAAAATTGGTTTATGATATGTTGTTCTGACAATGTGTGAAGATTTCCATCGTCAATACTGAGCCCTTCCTTGCTAATTTGATCATTTATCCTGTTAAAAGTGTCAAATGATACATTTTTTCACTGATGCAATCTTACTGGTAAAGATTCTAATTATTTTTCGCATTTTCCCCTTTCTTTGACCAACCCTACAAGTTTCTTCATACAGACAATCGTGGACAAAATATATTGGAACAACGTAAGATTCTACAATTTCATTTGAACAACCCCCCTTTTACCCCCGATACAATGTTGTTTGGATGTTTTCAGCTTCAAGATGCCAACCAACATTGTTTCGGGGGTAAAAGGGGGTGGTGCAGATGTAAGAGTGAGAAGAACTGAGATAATCACCAAAAAATCAACTTTGTTCCAAATATTTTGTCCAGGATTGTCTGGCAAAAACATTGATTTATTAGACTTTGCCTGTGAACAGTGAACGTTGTATAACGTTTAACTTGCTTCTTTTTCGATCAAACATGTAGCCATCATCTACATGGAGGAGAAAGAATATTTTGCCGCACCTCAAGTGACACACCCAACGAACACAAAAGAATGATTATAGAATTCAACTAAATCTGCAGTAATGATTGAAAAAAGACACAATGATTTTATGCTTCTTTTAAAAACTATTGGAATCCAAATAGAGCAGGGACAGTGCCATTATATGATTTGATCACGGGTAACCACAAGGGTAACCACAAGGGTAACCATGATTTCATACTACTTTTCGTTGAATAAGCACGGGTAACCACGGGTAACCACGGGTAACCATAATATTTATAAGGAAATATAACTTTCCTTTTAAATATTATGGTTACCCGTGGTTACCCGTGGTTACCCGTGCTTATTCAATACAAAATAGTATGAAATTATGGTTACCCTTGTGGTTACCCGTGCGGTTATCTGTGCCAAAGCCCATCAGTGTATACATAAGATAATTGTGATGCAAACTTGCAAATACCACATAATCCTAAGATCGGCCATCTTTGCGAAAAGCAGCCATATTTGTTACCATAGAGATTTTTCATGCCAAAAGACTCCATTATTTCTGAATATCAGTGTGTTTATTGGAATTATGGATGAATGGCCTGAACTTATTTCTCTACCAAATTATAAAGAAAAGTCAGACATGACCGTACTTGTCGTAAGTACTATAAAATTGGTTTATGATATGTTGTTCTGACAATGTGTGAAGATTTCCATCGTCAATACTGAGCCCTTCCTTGCTAATTTGATCATTTATCCTGTTAAAAGTGTCAAATGATACATTTTTTCACTGATGCCATCTTACTGGTAAAGATTCTAATTATTTTTCGCATTTTCCCCTTTCTTTGACCAACCCTACAAGTTTCTTCATACAGACAGTCTGGCAAAAACATTGATTTATTAGACTTTGCCTGTGAACAGTGAACGTTGTATAACGTTTAACTTGCTTCTTTTTCGATCAAACATGTAGCCATCATCTACATGGAGGAGAAAGAATATTTTGCCACACCTCAAGTGACACACCCAACGAACACAAAAGAATGATTATAGAATTCAACTAAATCTGCAGTAATGATTGAAAAAAGACACAATGATTTTATGCTTCTTTTAAAAACTATTGGAATCCAAATAGAGCAGGGACAGTGCCATTATATGATTTGATCACGGGTAACCACAAGGGTAACCACAAGGGTAACCATGATTTCATACTATTTTTCGTTGAAAAAGCACGGGTAACCACGGGTAACCACGGGTAACCATAATATTTATAAGGAAATATAACTTTCCTTTTAAATATTATGGTTACCCGTGGTTACCCGTGGTTACCCGTGCTTATTCAATACAAAATAGTATGAAATTTTGGTTACCCTTGTGGTTACCCGTGTGGTTATCTGTGCCAAAGCCCATCAGTGTATACATAAGATAATTGTGATGCAAACTTGAAAGTAACACATAATCCTAAGATCGGCCATCTTTGCGAAAAGCTGCCATATTTGTTACCATAGAGATTTTTCATGCCAAAAGACTCCATTATTTCTGAATATCAGTGTGTTACAATCGTGGACAAAATATATTGGAACAACGTAAGATTCTACAATTTCATTTGAACAACCCCCCTTTTACCCCCGATACAATGTTGTTTGGATGTTTTCAGCTTCAAGATGCCAACCAACATTGTTTCGGGGGTAAAAGGGGGTGGTGCAGATGTAAGAGTGAGAAGAACTGAGATAATCACCAAAAAATCAACTTTGTTCCAAATATTTTGTCCAGGATTGCAGACTGGGCTTTTTGAGCTACTAGAAGACTGGGGGGGGGGCTCATTCAGCCCCCCTCTCTAAAATCGCCATTCCTTCACTTACGAAGACGAAACTCACCACGCAGGTAGCTGTGTTTATGATCTATCATTTTTCACAAAAAGAATTCTAAAAATAGATATGACGTCATAATCATTCAAGACCAACTGGCACGTAATCACGAAAAAAATGAAAAAAACAACTTTTTTTAAATTTTTTTATAATTTTCTAAGATTGATTCATGAAACCAAATTATGCCAATCAAAGCATTGTTAGAAGGTGAAAATATACTTATAAAGTGAAAAATTTGATTTTTGCAAATCCAAGATGGCGGACAGAGAGATTAAAAATCTTGCTTTTCTGAAAAATGACAAATGCCGCCATAATAGAGAATTTCTCCATACATTACAATGAAAACTACTTCAATGATAAGTGATTGTTGCATACTTCATTTTTCCTTTTGAAACCTTTGTTTTAATTATTGCAAAAAATGCTCACATCAGCATTTTTTCCCAGTAGTAAGCAAATGAGTTGGAAGGAAGAAGGAAGGGAGAAATAGGGAGTTGAGGATAGTAATTTGGTGAGATTTTGATAATATCTTGACAAACTAAACACTTTAAAGTCAAAAAATTCTCACTGTAAAACAGATTCTCAAGATATGCATGAAAACTGATCGTTAGTAGTACTATATGAGGATACCCCCGGGGAATCTTATACCGTTTGCGACCAATGGTGCACAAAATTCAAACAAAATTACATAGCTGAGGTGGAAACAACCCTGTTGATCAGCTTTAATCTATTTATTGCTGATGTAAAACATTTGGGGTCGAAATATCCTCGCAGAGAGACCGCTAACTAATTTTTGCCATTTTCTTAATGATGACGTCTTTGATGAGGTCACGTGACACATAATTGGTCTATTGTTCCTGGAAAAAATGTAAGAGACCTTACAAATTATAAGTATAGAAAGTAAAAAGGATACTATCAAAGGATTGTGAGGTGATCTGTAATTACACCCATAAACAGCTTACCTAAAAGTTGGCCCCGACCACTCTGAAAAAAACAGCCACCCCCCAGCCCCCTGAAATTTTTTTTCAAAATTTCACACAAAATCACACTTCAAAAGGATAGAAACTAAAAGTTAAAAAACCATTCCCTGGTTCGTTGAACCAATTTGGAGCATTGCTCAGTTAAGTAGGTGGGGGGGGGGCTGAATGAGCCCCCCGCAGTCTGGATAGGGTTAAAACTATTTAGGGAAGATGCCTGTTTGATTTTAGCAGGAAGGTCATTCCATATTTTTGCTCCTCGATAAGAAAAACATTTTTGCCCATTACTTGACTTTTTCTTGGGTAGTCTTAACTCTGTCTCTGTATTGCGCAGGACATACAAAGAGCTCTTTGAGTTTCGGGTGAAGAGGTCACAGAGGTATTGCAGAGCCAGTTCATGCAGGGACTTGAAGACCGTTGTTTTAGATTCACCAGCTTTAAGTTCTTTAATGGTTTTCCAACCCAGCCTGTCAACAAGTGGTCCACTTGGGGTGTCAAAACTGCTATTGGTTATAATTCTAGCAGCTCGGTTTTGAAGTTTTTGCAATTGATTCAGCTCAGTCAATCCGGCACAACCCCCAAACAGAGCAATAATATCGAAAGTGTGGCTCTACAGTACCTATGTAAAGAGTCTTCAGAATTTCCTGCGGTAGGAAAGTTTTTGGCATGCTTTAGTAAGCCAATAGCTCTAGAAACTTTAGTAGAAACAGTCTTGAAGTGTTCTTTCCAGTTAAGAGAGTTATCATTCTGCACACCAAGGTATTTAGTTTTTGGATTACTGTGAGCTCGTTGTCACGAATTTTCAAATCCAAATCCTCATTTCGATTTTTGAGGATGTTATGCTTTTGCTGAGTGGAAATTAGCATGGAGGTTGCTTTCGCAACATTCAAAGAGAGTTTGTTGCCATGAAGCCAAGTGTCTAGTTGTTTGAAATCATCATTGAAAGCGTCATTCAGCACACTTATATTCGAAGACTGGTAGCACAGACTTGTATCATCGGCATAAATGGAAGCAACTGAATTTTGGTTAGCTTGTTGTAGATCATTGATATTAATAAGGAAGAGAAGGGGACCAATACATGAGCCTTGGGACACACCAACATCTATACCCTCGGTTTTGAATTGACACCATTATCCCGACAAAACTGTTTTCGGTTGCATAGGTATGATTTAACCCTAATCCTACCGGGGGGGGGAGGGTGTTTCTCAAACTCTCTGACAATTACTAATTATCTATTAGCTACATTTTGACAAATAAATTTTTGAACAATAGGTGTTACGTGACAGGTGACACTACCATATTTGGAGCAAGGTATTGGACAAATTTATGATTTTGATATTTTTACTCCCAGAATTAGTTCCAAATTTTGACTATTGTACTTTAAAAGAATCAGCAAACAATTAGCTTTCTATTGTTGTCAACAACAATGGAATTTGCTGACGTCAGCATTCTTAAAGTGCCACTGAAGTGTAGTAGTGAAAATTTTGATAATGCCAGTTTTGTAATGATTACGAATAAACAAGAGCCGCTGAATCGAATGATGTAATTATTTCCTGTATGTTTTTTCTATAAGTATCATATTTTAAGCCCTAAAGTGCCAATTATCAAGTTTCTTTGTGCGAAAAATAATGCGCGGCCAAACAGGAATGTGTGACGTACTTTGATTTATCACTCGCTGTGGCGTGGTATGTTTTTAACTGCAGTTCAGCCTGGAAGTCACGCGAAGCTCGACGCGAAGCCTCTGGTAAACTGTTTTAAAAAGCAGAAAATGCCACTTTCTGGTGAATTTAACAACGCCAGCTGCATGAGATATAATCACGAGCTCGCAGGTTCTCGGGAAAACTTCCATAACAAGAGCAGAATCATCGAGAACTTGGTATAAGCATGGTATCTACTCAAAAGGGTTATTAGGCCTATTGGCAGCTGAAGCAACAAGACTAACTCCACAAGCCTGTTTTCTGCAGAGAACATTGATTTACATTTTACACTTGGCTTTTGACGAAATTAGACTGCTAAGACGTCGTAAGATCAACATAGTATCAACGTCTGTAAGCTGAGAGATTGTGCTGTGTTGCTCTGAGGAGCGAAGAAAAAATCCCGAGTTCATTCCTTCAGGTGGGTGCTAGTTTTGTTGTGCTTGTGTTGCTGCTCTCTGAGATTTGACGGTGTAGCATATCGATGCAGTGATTGTTTTAAGTTTAGTATCGAGGACCGTTTTGAATTATAATGAATGAAATGGTATTTTCAGATTTGATTTGAATGAAAGCACTGTGGATGCACAGTTAGTAACAGGTCGGTCTCCTGACCCCAAATTCTGAGGACCGTTCCTTGCCTTTTGTGGTCCTAGTTTCCAAACCATACAGAAAGGAAAATGCTCTCAACCTGGTGGAAACCGGTTTTGTTTACCACTTATATGGTGCCTATTACCTAAATAATAAAAAAGCAAAGCAGATGCAGTTATTTTGGCTCTTGTTAACCAAAGGACTGCTGTCCATTGAGTTATGATTTTTATTTGATATTTTAGATGAAATGAAAGATCAAGTCAACCAAGATGAAGAGCAGATGCAGAACTCATTTGACATATCTGTTCAATAATCTCTTTGATGAAAAATGATCTCAGTGCAAACAGAATTGGGTTTGAAAATGAAGGTGACCTGACGACAGCCTTCACTGCCTCAAGATACTGAAACAGTTACATATATTTTGACAAAGAGTTAGTTTAACCCTTGTTTATTTATGGAGTATAATGCTGCCTGCCATTGATCTTGTAAGAGTAGGTACCAATAAGAGTAGTAAGAGGAATAAAATCTTGAGATCAAACTCTCTTTTCCTGTTCCTTGGATAATGTACTTTCAGTGCAAAATTAAACCACTTATTTTGGAAGAAACTAAGAATTTGAACCAGTGTTGAGTTTCTTAAAATTATCAGATTTCAAGGTTCTACTGTATATAACAATCTCCATGTCTACTACCGATGCCCTTATGAAAATTTCAAAACAAATTTGTTGAAGCCTCTATTTTTTAGACATTTACACATGCTTTTTATGAGAAACTGCTTACAAGAAACTCAACTCTAAGATCCTCCAAAATTATGAGACTCCAATACTGGGAACATATAACTTAGGAAACTATCAAGTTTTAATAAAGGACATCCTCGTCATATCTGTACTTTATTTTCACTTGTTTTCTGTCTGATATTACTCAGGAGGTACTTGAGTAAATGTCTAACACTGGAAAGGCTTCAAAAAATGTTGCTTTCAAATATTCACAAAGGCAAAGGCCATAAATACAAAGATTGTTGAAACCTTTGAGAAACTTTTAACTCTGAGAACTGCGAATCTGATGATGTTAAGAAACTTTCAGTACTGACTCAGATTCTTTCTTATAAAAGGTAGGGATGTAGGAAGCATCTCAAACTTGGGGGGGCATGACACTTCTAAGGCATCTTTCTCATAAAGCTAAAGGGGCACTTGCTGAAAATAGAAGGCACACTCTTTTTATTGCAAAATCTTGGGGGGGGCACATGCCCCCAGTGTCCTCCCTTTCTATGTTTCTGATAAAAGCTCAGGCACCTTCCGAGTAATATGCTACAAGTAAAAATGAAGTAAAATTAAGCTGAGGAGTTTCTTTAATGGAATAAACAGTTTCTTAAGTTAAATTTTCCTAGAACTGGAGTTTCTTAATGTTTTGGCGACCTGAGAGTTGAGCTTCTTATGGCTGGTTTCTTGTAAAAAATATGTGTAATGTTCACTAAGTTGTATCCAGAGAATTTGACAAACACTTCCTGTGATTTTCTTCAACCTGTGAGTATGAGAAGCTATGGTGATGGCCCCTAATCTACCAATATTTTTCTTCAGTTTGGCTACACATGCTCAGTAAGAAAGTAACAGAAAATAAGCAGTAATGATGTTAAATGGATTATTGCTACCTTCTAACCTACATGCAAGTTTTAAAAGAAATACTGAAGTAGGGCAGGACAAAAACACAGTTGCCAGTTTAAATATGCCTGATGAAGAGCAAAGACAATTTTGTAAATAAAAATAACCCTTCCCTGCTGATATCCCTGATTGGAACTCTTTGGTATAATGTCAATACCAATGTCAGATAGAACCACAGTTTGTTTGTTAACTTTCTTAAATACAACTCACATTTTTAGCATATGAGGAAGTACATGTAAAGAACTCAACAACTGCATACAGGGCCTATTTTACAACATTTGGAAACTGGTGTGCACCTATGTTTCATTCAATTCCTACTCTGGTCATTTCCCTGGGACACCCCTGGGTATTTGCTTATAACATATTCCTGGCCCCCATGCGTTTGACTGCAAATTTTCCCCTGCTTCCAGGGGCATTTGGTAATAGTAGTGATTATAGCGTTTGCTTATAAAGTTTTTGGGAGTATGCATGTGTTCAGTGCCAAGTCCCTGGGCATTTGCCAAAAGACTTGCCCCATCCCCTGAGGCATCTGTACAAGCAATTCTTTGACCCCTGGGCTGCCTGCGGAGGATGGTCAGGGCAGGAATAGAATGAGACATTAGGTTGAATATCAGACATAATTGAGAAATGTTATTTGGAGTTTGGTTTTCCCAAATCCTTCAAACTAACTTTATATTGTAGAGTATACTACCATCCTCACTTGAAACAGATCATACCTTTCATTTTAGCAAAAGGATTTACTGCTATTGTGCAGCTGGGCCCTAAAGTCTGAGTTAATTTTTTCACTTTTAATATGAAAACATATTTAGGATGATTCCCACCTCATCTCCTTTTAATCTTCTGCAATCTATTATCAACTTTTTATGAAACCACATAACAAAAGCTGAACTTATTTTTTACTGTGACAAGAAATATCAGGTATTGTGATGCGAGGCCAAGAGACTGTGTTAGACTCAGAATTTTGGGCTGAGAAAAATATATGCTGCCATGTGTGGAATTCACTGTTTAAGATAAGCCACACTCTTTTCTTGTTATACAATACAATGCAATACAAAATAGCATCAGCGGCAAGGTTTCAGTTGCTTGTAAAATGTTTTGGTATCCATAAAATTTTGAATTTCGAGCTTGTCCTGCAGGGTTCAAGTTCTAGGCCATTTTGCATGAAATATTCTCATCCAATTGGAGTCAACCATGCTCTAAGCAATGTTTATACCAGATTTGTTGGACCTGAATAACAATAAATAACAAAACATTTAACTCTGAATTGGCTTACCAACCACAGTCAATAGTGATAAAAAGGCAAAACTTCATGTTTCTACATTGGCTACCTTACAGGCAAACCTTGATATTCTATTTATTGCAATAATAGCAGATAACCGCAAATCCTGGTAACAAAAATCATGTTCAGTTTCATACCATCTTAGGCTCACTTAATTCGCTCCTTTTAGGTTACTGCTGATTTAATAAGTTTGCAGAAAACTCATATCTGATCCCCTTCGTGCTTCTGGTCAAGACAAGTTTGCTCAAGTGGTGGTGAAAAGCCTCACAATCACAACGAACACCAATTCAAATAACCCATCACATCAACACATGAAAGAAAAACGAATAAAGCATTCAAGCACAAATTCTCACCATTTAATTGTAGAAGCACTTCCAGGTGTCCATTAATTGGAATATCTGATCTCCCAACATGCCGTAATTGATGCTTCCAATCTCGCCATCATCGCCTCTTCCCTGAATTTGATACGGGCAAGAGGGCCTAAATCATCGTCAATAAACGGCGGCTTTCAAACAGTTTTAAACCAGCTACATCACTCCGCAGCATTTGTTATTTATCATCCCGTGGTCACTTGGTACTACTGATGCGATTGGAATCCAATTTATCTCCAAAGTCTCAGCAAAACATGCAATAATATTCACTTTTCCTCACGGCACATTGGCAGCCAGGAACCTTCCTTCCAGTCGTTCACAGTGGTGTCTTCGTGTGTGATGAATTGAATGGAACGCTTGATAAATCATTCTACGTCACTCGGCCCAGGCTCTTTTCGCAAGACCAAGGGGTGAAAACACCCCAAAAAATGGCATTTCCCGGCACCAAAATGAAAAAATATTTACATCAATCGAATCATCGATGATTTTTCCATTAGGGATCGTATTAACATTTTTTTGACTAACACACTTCAGTGGCACTTTAAATGATGACGTCACTCGGGCCACCATTTTGGGTCATTTTGGCAAATTTTGAAGGTTTTTCCAACAGATTTTATTAAAAATGCATAGAATTGCGTTATGCAATACATTAAAATCATTTTGAGCCAATTATTATAAATTTTTGGCAGAAAAACACAGTTTTTAATTATGACGTCGTCAATTTTTTGTCATTTTCTTCCAAAATAACAGTCTAAAAACATCTATATGCATCATATTTGAATTGGAAATAAATAATGCGCCAAGTAAGAATGGAAAAAGTCATTTAGATTAACTTTATTCCGTTTTTATAGCAAATAAGCCGGAAAACCATATATTTTGACATTTTCCGCCATTATGACGTCATAGTGACGTCACCTAATGAGGTGGCCACACCCAAATCTGCCAATCGGCTAAGAATAGTTAGGACTACGTCCTTGCCAATTTCCCATTAGTCTACGGCTATTTATAGAGGGGGGGTGGAAAGCACACCCCCTCCGGCTATGTTAGATAAAAAAAAGACCGGTAGGATTAGGGTTAAACAATGCGAGTTCCCGCTGTTGAACGCCATAGTGCGCCAATTTTTGGCAAAGAATCTCATGGTCAACATGGTCAATGTGTCAAATTCTTTGTTTAGATCAATGAAAGCTACAATCCTGGACAAAAGGTTATGAGACTCTATCGTTTTTGATTACAAAGTCCTTTGTAATCTAAGAAGGGGCTCCGATGTCAGTCAGAAAGTCAGAAAGTCAGAAAGAAAGAAAGAAAGAAAGAAAGAAAGTCCGTCACGCTCGTTAAAACAATTAATTAACGTTTTATCTCTGCTAATTGGCACTGAAGTAAAGAAAGCGCACAGAAAGCGCATGCAAGACAGAAGTTTCCCGCGATCCTATAGCAACATTTGACGTCGGCTTATTTCATGTTAGACAGATTTGACACCGTAAGATGGATAAATCACCATGATGTTTACCCTGGCACAACAAAAAATTTACTCAGAATTGGCACGTTCTTGACTTCATTAGCAGCTTAATGATGTTAAAACAATCGTTTTCTAGAACGAACGCATCATTAGCCACTTATTGATAGTATTCATTATGCAAATAAGTCAACCTTGGGGGATGATGTAACCAGCGGCCTGCACAGAGGCTAGCATTCGCAGCATCACCGAAGGTAGAAGGACCGTCCTCCTACACAGCTACGGATGCAAACGTCGCAGGTGAAGTTGAGGGAAAGGTGCAGAATTCCAGCAAACAATGGCCCCATTGACTGGGGGAAGGCACATGATCACACTGAACTAAAACATCTTCATGCATACGATTCTGCACGGACGTTATTTTCGTGACTGCTTGTCTCAAACTAGATGCCCGCGAATAGAAACATTCTTCAGGGTTCTGCATAAACATAAGTGATTTTGCATTATCGGAAATCTCACATGACATCTAATTTGAGACATACAAGGCGCTTGATTTTCTATTGAAGGCGACTTTAGCAGCAACACTCATCTCTCTGACTGTAGCTAAAAACAGCATCAACGATCATTTGGGGTTATGAAGAAATCAATTTTCAGATTTTCTTATGCTTGCTTAGCTCAGGACGGACTTTGTAATCATCCAAAAGGATCTTATGTTTCACTGTGGAATCGCATTTTCAATAATAAAATGGACTTTTATATTTGCAAACCCCCTCCCCCCGTATCAATGTTGTTCAACAATGATTTCTGAATGCATGTTGGTGACAGTCGACGTTCTCCAACCTCAAACAACATTGATTAGGGGGGAGGGGGCACTTTGAGCTTGGGAAAGCATCCATTCGTTCTGCCCTCTCATAACTTTTGTCCAGGAGTGTAGGCCCACAAGCTTCCCAAGATCCAGCCCATTGTACCAATCGTCGGTATTTTTAAATAGTTGGGTTACAGTAGAATGAAGGCGCAAATAGGCAGATTGGCCAGATGAAAACAGACCGTTATCTTCCATATGCGTATACACCTGATTGGTTACAAGCTTTTCAAAGAGCCTTGCAATCACAGGTAAAACTGAAATGGAGCGATGATTTGACTTATCAGCCTTGTCCCCATCTTTGAAAATAGAAGTAAATCTAGCAATTTTCAATGAGTCAGGAAACATACTTGTTTCAATTGATGTATTGAATAAGAAAGCAAGGGAATTTCAATGAAAGGTAAAGCAAGCTTCAAAAAGTAGCTAGAGATATTATCGATTCCAAAGCTCTTTGCTGTTTTAAACTTTGCAGATGTATCTCTGATTTCTTGCACCTAAAGTGAAACTTTGCTTTAGTTCATTTCAAAGTCACCTGACAGAAGGAGGTTTGGAGCTGGACTGATCTTATCAGCAAGATCCTTACCTACTGAGCAGAAGTAACTGTTCATTGCATCAGGAATATCCTTCTTGTGAACAGCTTCTGAACCAGACCCCTTAAGAGTATCAATGTTACTTGACTTAAACCTCTTATTGAGAAGTTCATTGATTGCCTTCCATGATTCTTTCATGTTGCCCTTGCATGCAGAAATGTTATTGTTGTAGTACTCTTTCTTAAGCTGGATATTTAGAGAATTGACTTTATGGCGAAGTTGCCTATATGAGTCCAACAGAAGTGTGGACTTACTCTTGACAGCAGATTTCTTTAACTTATTTCTTGTCCGCATTAAATCCTTAAGGTCCTTATCAATCCAGGGACAGTACTTTTCTGAGACACACATTTCACATAGTGGGGCATGTTTGTCAACGATCAGAGAGAATAAGCTAGTCCAGTGGTTAAGAAGCACATTTATATCATCAGTTTTAGTAAGCATTTAATCGATCCCAGCAACATCAGATAGGAATGCCTACTCATTAAAATTTTTCATTTTTCGAGTTTTTATCATTTTATGGCCCATTACTACCAGGGGCGGATCCAGACCGGTTTCACCGGTTTCCGTGCATCGGTCAGGTTTCCAAACCTAAGATAAATTTGTATTATCTGCCGGGTATCTGCCTAACTTTACAGAGAAGTAAAATAACTTGAACCTATTTTCACTCCGCAAACCAGTTTCAAGTCAAAAGGTGATAGTCTTCATAGACATGACATAGGGTACTCCTACACAAAATTTCTCATAAACAATAAGCAACCTACATATGGCAGTCATTTGGCTTTATTTGCTATGGTTCTCCAGGAGGTATGTGATTCGAAACCTGCGTTATCAGTTCAAGTTGCGCAACAGATTTCACATTTGATTCGCTTTGAATGGCTGTGACGTTTCGCAATTGTTTTGATATCAAGTCCTTGTAATCTGATGAACCAATAAGGGTTGAGTGAACCTGTCCAGCGACTTCCGTGAACCGGTCGGCAATTGTTCGAAATCAGTGAACCTGTGTCGATTAGGAAGTAAACCGTTTCTGAAGGAAGTAAAATATGTTTGCAAAGGAAGTAGATTTTCATCAAATAGAACAAGAACGAGAAGGGCCAGCAAACGGCAATGGCTGACCCAGAAAAGGAAGATCTTTATCGACTTCACTTAACAGTGCCATGGAAGAGAAGAGTGAAGGAGAGATATAGCACACAAAACAAAAATACGAGTGTATTTTAGGAAGTTTTGAAGTTGAAGGAAGGCGTAAGAGAATTTAACTTAAATTTTAAGGGTCTGAGGGGTGACGAACATCGATGTGCACAGACATTCGTCGATAAAGGTATTATGCAGAGGATGGGGGTGGAAATTACATGGAAAAGCTCTCGACCTGCAACCCATCATTATTTATGTAAAAGGGCGTTGCCCTTGTTTTCCGAGAGTCTGAAAGGCGTGGTCACGAAAATTTTTTTTGGGGGCTTCGCCCCCAGACCCCCTTTTTTGCCCCCTATAAACCGGTCAGAATTCAGGGCTGGATCCGCCCCTGACTACTGCTCTATAAAACTTACGGACACAGTATACCATATAATGATCATTCATAGAAACTTCATGCACTCCTGATTTGATGATGTTTCTGGCACATGTTGTAGCTATATGATCAATTATGGAAAAGGTATCTAAAGTGACCCTGGTTGGCTCTTTGATAAGCTGATTGAAGTTGAACAGCTCATACAGGCTAGTCATATGTCTTGTGTCATTGTCGATAATCTTATGATAATCTTACCAACAGCTTCCGAAATCTAGTGGACAAACACGCTCCTCTGAAAGCCAAACTTGCCCAGGGAAACAGTGCACCTTTCGTGACTCGTGAACTAAAAAAGGCAATTTATACCAGAACTTGGTTGAAAAATAGACTCAACAAATATCCTACAAATCGAAACGAAATAAACTATAAAAAGCAGCGCAACAAATGCGTTTCCTTACGAAAGAAAGCAATCAAACAACATTCCAAAAAAGCAACTGCAGGTGGTTCAATTTCCAATCAAGATTTTTGGTATCTGGTTAAACCTTTTCTTTCTAATGAAGAAGGCTTGGTTGGTGATAATATTTCCTTGGCTCACAACAACCAAATTGTAACATATGACTATGAACTGACTGAAATTTTCAATAATCATTACATTGCTATAGTCGAAAAAATAAATGGACAGAAACCTTGTAACATTGCTGACACAGTTGAAACTGACGATGATCAATGACTGTTTAGGCTTATTCTCGAGAAGTATAAAGATCACCCCAGTGTTCTTGCCATAAGGGAATGTAGTGATATCTCAAATTCTTTCTCATCTCATGAGGTACAACATCATTAAGTCTGTGCTCTACTTAGATCATTGGACGGAAAAAATCTACCGGTGAAGATCAAATTCCACCAAAACTAATTCATTTGGCTGCAGATGAGCTTACTAACCTTCACCATACATAGCTGTTTAAAAAACCACAGATTTCCAGATAAAGGAAAGCGCGCAGCAGTTTGCCCTTTGGATAAGGGTGGGACAAATCGTACAGTTGAGAAATATTTTCGCCCAGTCAGTGCTTTAAATACATTCTCTAAGATCTATGAAAAAATTATGAAACAGCAATTAGTTCGATATCTTGATACTACGCTCTCGGTTTTCATAGGTGACTATGGATAATCATATGGTACGCAACACGTTTTAATAAGACTCCTTGAAGACTGGAAGACCAAGCTTGACAATAATTATACCGGGTGAGTCAGAAAAAAGAATCCCCGTTCGAAAGGTCACAGCTCCCTAGATATCAAGACAATGATATCGGCAAATATATAGTTGAATGGTAGAAATGTTCAAATCTGCAATAAAATTTACCTGACTGAAATCGGCCACTCCATTCTGAAATTATGAGGGATTTTCTCCAGAAAGCCTCTTCAAAAAACCTTCAAAAAGTGCCCAAAATCATGAACAGATTTCCTTCACATTTCTGCCTTACAATGGCCTTACAGCAATGACTTGTGAACGCTTTAGCACGTGCTATCTTCTTGGGAGGATGAACAATTTCTCCCCTTGGTATCCATGACCTATTCAGGGGGATTCCATTCTCCCAAGAGGAAAAAATACATGAATTTATGTGAGTGTCATCAATTTTAGGAAGGAAAATGTGCTCATTGTTTTAATTCGTTTTTGCAGGTTTTTTGAAGGGGCTATCTGCAGAAAATCACCCATGTCCACGAGAAGGAATGGCGGATTAAGGCCTGGTAAATTACTGAACCTAATTGAACATATTGGCAATAAAACAAGACATTTTTCAATATCATTGCTTTGATATTCATGGAGCAGTGGCCTTCCAAGCGGGGATCCTTTTTTCTGACTCAAACGGTATTGTAGGTGCTGTATTCATGGACTTGTCAAAAGCATTTGGTTGCATCCCACACGATCTGCTGATAGCATAGCCTGCGCGCAGACCCAATATTCTGAAGAAGAAAGGGTCTGCGCAACAAGGAGCAAAAGCTTGCTACCGAACAATTCTGGGTTTCAGGGAAACAAATTTATGCAATCATGAGTAACTAATTCATGCGTATCGTTTTGTTGCTGTCACAATATGCTGTCACACATTTATCTTCAGTCGTGTATTGTGTTGTTTGTTCTCGTCATTTTTATGTTTTGGATTGTATTGTGGCTTTTGTTTTGAACGTTTAATTGTTTATTAGTAAAAGGACTCCAAAAGGATTGGACAAGGTATGATTTTTATCGATGTGTTGTTTTAGCGTGTTGAATAACATGTCGTTCGCTATTATCATAGTCATAAGAGAAAAATTAAGATTTCTCTAATGACTATGCTATAATTTATCCTTAGTCCGAGTAAAATGAATGGCATAAAGGGATTTGCACTGTGTGGCAAGCTTTTGGTCGTTGTTGCGCAGACCCTTTCTTCTTCGGAATATTGGGTCTGCGCGCAGGCTACTGATTGCAAAGTTAAATGCGTATGGTATAGATGAAAATGCTTTGGTACTGATCTATTCATATCTTAACCCTAATCCATATGGGATTTTTTCGAGCTACCATTTATGGGGGGGGGGGTGCTTTCCACCTCCCACTTCTGAAAACTGACTTAGACTCATCCCAGTTCAATACAACTTGGCACAGTTATAGAACAGGTAATTTGAAGCTCGTAGCATAATTTGGTTGTGGCTGCTTCGCCTTGTGACGTCAAAGTGACGTCACGAAGCTGAAAATCTGTTAAAATAAGGCTTCCAAATTTAATTCAAGTTTAATGAAGATTTTGCATGAACTTTATGCAGTTTTTGGTTCAGTTTTTCAACATATGTGGTGAAAATATTATTCTGTTGAAAATAACGATTTCGGATTGATATTTTGGCAGAAATTAGCCGATTCTTATGACGTCATTTGTGCGATTAATTTATTCTATGTAAAAAGAGACCAAAAGATCCTCCGAAATGGTGCTCATCAATAACAAATGTATCATTAGAGTGTTTTTCATTGAAAAAATTCAAAAAAACTTGAAAAAATTGCTAATTAGTCCAAAATCACTCAGTAACAGAAGATGGTATCGAAGATTGTGGTGTGAGAGGCAACACGATAACCTTGGTTTTTTGCCTATCACCCCAACAGTTTAAATTGAAATTGTAGTGTTTTGTTTCATGTATTCTAAATCTTATTTGTTATAGAAAAAACAAAAACAAAAACAAAAAATGGCGGGCAAAATGACGTCATTATCAAAAAATGCGGACATCATCAAAATCCAGAAATTCCGGTATCAAAATGAAGCCCTTTGTTTGCTGATTCATTTGCTGTATAATACTTCATAATTAAATCAAATGATTCCATTGAAATCATTGAAAACAATTATTTTGCTGCTACCTCCTTCCAAATATGGGCATGTCACGTGACCTGTGAGTCCTATTGTTCACAAATTTTTCCACCAAAATGTGGCTAATAGATAATTAGTAAAATTCTGGGAGGCTGGGGGACATAGCAAATGTCGTTTAAAAACGCGGCAAAGAAAACCTTGAGGGGGGTGGAATCCACCCCCCCATGTGGATTAGGGTTTTAAACGGCGTGAACAAACCGTGAGGATAAACAATACATATAGTTCCTTCCAAACAATCTTATTTGGGTTCCCCTTAGGCTCGGTGTTAGGCCCTATTCTTTTTAATGTATATATAAATGATCTTCTTCTCTTTATTAAATAGGCAACATTACATAATTATGCTGACGACAACACACTTGCTTGTTTCTCTAGGATTCTACCAGATCTGGTGCGAGTCCTAGAGGAAGAGGCAGGTGTCGCACTAGACTGGTTAAAGGAAAACCATATGATTGCGAATCCATCAAAGTTTCATGCAGTTAATTAAAAAAGATCAGACAAATACCAGTGGCGAGAAAATAATTATCCAAGACTATTGAATCTGAAAATTTAGTCAAGCTACTCGGAATTCAGCTAGACTATAAAGTAAATTTTGATCCACACATTTCAGAACTTTTTGTAGAAAAGCCGCAACTCAACTAATGTTCTAAAGAGGCTAAGATCTTATTATGGTTTCGAAGAGAGAGAAGTCCTTGTTCAGAGCTTTGTTTATTCAAATTTCAATTACTGTCCCTTAATGTGGCATTTCTGTTCAGCAAAATCCATTCATAAGATTGAAAAGATACAAGAACGTGAATTTAAATTTCTTTATAATGACCATATCAGTTCGTATATAAATGTTCTTCTACTGAAGTCACAACGATTTTAATTTAATTGGCTTTAAATATGTCCAAAGAAAGAGATGTAAGTCTGGAGACCTGATTTGAACTATAATGAGTCAGATTATTAGGATTTCGCGATGAATAGTTTGAGGTTCTAATTTGAAAAATATAGTTCATGAAGTATGGATTCAGATCATTCAAAGCTTTAAAAATGTCCAAAGAAAGAGATGTAAGTCGGGAGACCTGCATCGTACAGTAGCCTGATTTGAACTATAATGAGTCAGATTATTAGGATTTCGCGATGAATAGTTTGAGGTTCTAATTTGAAAAATGTAGTTCATGAAGTATGGATTCAGATCATTCAAAGTTTTAAATATGTCGGGAGACCTGCATCGTACAGTAGCCTGATTTGAACTATAATGAGTCAGATTATTAGGATTTCGCGATGAATAGTTTGAGGTTCTAATTTGAAAAATATAGTTCATGAAGTATGGATTCAGATCATTCAAAGATTTAAATATGTCCAAAGAAAGAGATGTAAGTCTAGAGACCTGATTTGAACTATAATGAGTCAGATTATTAGGATTTCGCGATGAATAGTTTGAGGTTCTAATTTGAAAAATATAGTTCATGAAGTTATGTTTATGACTTTCCTGGAGCAACCACCTGGGATATGAATAGTTATTCAAAGCCAATAGTGGATAAGAATCCGGACAATCTGATCCTACACTGTGGCACTAACGAATTACGAACAAGAAAGTCAGAAGTTGAAATTTCCACAGAGATCATTACACTCACCAAGTCGATAGAAGCCCATGGGATTCATGTTATTGTATCGGGCTTAATTGCCAGGGGGGACAACCTGGAGGATAAGCGACTAAAGAAAAACTTTGTGCTGAGAGATATGTGTAACGAAGAGCATCTTACATTCATCGACCATGAAAACATTCAGGCAGAAAGACATCTCAATCGCAGTAGATTACATATTAACAGCTTTGGAGATAGTATATTAGCTGACAACTTATTTAATGCTTCGCGAAAATGACGTGTAACTTGCCATTTGGCAGAACAAGTAGAAGATGAACCTGAGGTACTTGAAAACTTTAATTTTCATGTTTTTGGAAACTGTGATACCTCTTGTTCGTCTGCTACAGTTACTAATCATAACTTCGACGAAGGTACTGATGACGAATCTGTCTCTGAGCGGGATGATGTAAACACAGCTTTGAAAAATATCCGGCTGAAAAATAGAAACGGTCTTCTCATTGCATTTTTAAATATCAATTCAATTAGGAATAAAATCGACTTTTTGAGACCCATGATATCGGAAACCATCGATATTCTGGCAATAGCAGAGACTAAGATCGACAGTACTTTTCCAACTAGCCAGTTCATGATCGAGGGATTTTTGAAGCCATTTAGATACGATCGAAATCAGGGGTGGCGCCAGGAATCTTCCGACAGAGGGGCTGGAGCTTCCGACAGGGGGGGCTAAAATGGCTAGAAAATGCAGTTTTTATACGTCATTTTGCCAAATTTCCTCCGACAAGAACCCAAAATGTCCTCCGACGGGGGGGCTAGATGCTTCCGACGAGTGGGCTGTAGCCCCCCTAGCCCTCCCCTGGCGCCACCCCTGATCGAAATCAAATTGGGGGTGGTTTGTTGATTTATGTTAGGGAGCGTGCACCAGTCAAAGAGCTCACAAAATATAGAACTCCTAACCATATTGAATGTGGAATGATAGAGATAAATCTCAAAAAGTAAAAATGGCTTCTAGTTGCCATCTATCGCCCTCCTTCTCAGTCACAACATTATTTCTTTAATGAAATTGGAAAAATGCTCGATCATTATTGTCGCCATTATGAAAGTCTCATTTTAATAGGAGACTTTAACTGCGAAATAGACGGAGACGTCATCAGTAGTTTCGTCGACAATTATAACCTAAATAGTTTTGTTAGGAGCCCAACTTGCTTCAAGTCCGGCAATCCCCGATGCATTGATTTAATTCTGACAAATAGGAACAGGAGCTTCCAAAATACTTTTGTCATAGAAACAGGATTGTCAGATTTTCATGCCATGATTGTCACCGTTTTAAAGGGTGGATATATCAAAAGGGGACCTAAGATAATCACCTACAGAGACTACAGTCGATTTGGTGCCGTGGACTTCAGAGCTCATCTCTCTAATGTGCTTTCACAAGAGCTAGTTGAGAATGGGGACTATGGTGCTTTCGAGGCTGTGGTCATGGGCGTGCTGAATGAACATGCTCCTGTTAAGAAAAAATCTATCCGTGCAAATGATGCGCCTTTCATGACGAAAGACTTGCGTAAAGAAAACATGCATAGAACCAAGCTTCGTAACAAGTATAACGACGATAGAACTGAGGAAAACCTCAAAGCTTTTAAAAAGCAGAGGAACAAGTGCGTGAAGTTGTTACGCAATGCCAAATTTGATTACTATAGGAACATTGATCTCGGCAACCTTACCGATAATCATAAATTTTGGAAAACTGAAAAAACCACTATTCTCAGACAAGGTGCAAGTAAATTCAGCTATCACTTTGATTGAAGATGGAAAAGTGGTAAGTCGGGACTCTGAAATTGCAGAGATTTTCAACCATTTTTTCGCCAATATTACAGAAAGTTTAGGGATCTCTGCGAATGAAGCATTACTGCTGCCAGCAAATGACATAATAGATCCAATCGATAAAGCTGTAAGGAAATTTGAATCACATCCAAGTATATGCAAAATCAAAGAGAACATTACTTTATCCGAAAGATTTGAATTTAGAGAGGTTGCTGTTGAAGATGTTGCTGTTCAAATCAGAAAACTCAATTTGAATAAGGCGTCTCCGGTCAACTGCATACCTGCAAGAATTCTAAAGGAAAATCCTGAAGTATTTTCCATTACCATCCAAAATCTATTCAACTCTGGTCTATCCAAGGGTGCTTTTCCCAAAGAACTGAAAGCTGGAGATATAAGTTCACTCTTCAAAAAAGAGGATGCCTTTATGAAAAAGAACTACCGACCCATCACAGTCTTGCCGTCCGTATCAAAAATTTATGAAAGATTGATGCAGGATCAAATGTTGCCTTTTGTTCAAAGTTTCCTGTCCTCACTCCTTTGTGGGTTTCGAGAAGGCTATGGTACACAGCATGCACTCCTACGTCTAGTGGAAGCCTGCAAAAAGACAATGGACAATGGGGGTGTCGCAGGTGCTGTCTTGACGGACCTGTCGAAGGCCTTCGATTGCCTGAATCATGAATTGCTAATTGCAAAATTAAATGCATATGGTTTCAGTAGATCTGCATTGCTGTTTATCCATAGCTATCTCACTGACAGGAGGCAGAGGGTAAAGGTTAACGGTTCATTCAGCACATGGACAGAAACCGTCCGAGAAGTACCGCAAGGTTCAGTCTTAGGACCCCTTTTGTTTAATATATACCTGAATGACCTTTTCATGTTCCTGGAGGAAACGGAAATCTGTAATTACGCTGACGACACAACTATTTATGCGTGTGGTCCTAACATCGAAAATGTCATCATGCATTTAGAAAATGATGCCCTCAAAATAACTGAATGGTTTCCAAACAACTTTATTTAAAAAACTACAGCAGTTAATGAGGGCGTTTGTGTTATCTCAATTTAGTTACTGTCCACTTGTTTGGATGTTTTATGATAGAACTTTGGACCATAGAATAAATCGCACTCAAGAAAGGGCATTACGCATACAGTAAGAACCCGCAAAATAGAAACCACTTTATAAGAAACCTCAGGCTGATTTTTTTGAGAAATGGTGCCCTCATATAAGAAACTTCTCAGCCTGATTTTAGAAAGGTTTCTTATAGAAGGACCCCAAATAAATTCATATTTGAAAATCTTCGTGAAACTCAGGTGCCCAACATATTTAGATATTCCATGCAATTGCATCTCTATCTATAATGATAAATTTGGCATGTATGCTATCGTTGAGTAAATTTAGAGAAAATGCTAGGTAACGAGAACATACTGCACTGTCCGTTAATGTTTGCTCTAGGTTTTCATGAAAGATTAAACTGAAATCAGTGCAGGTTTCTTAGCCATGTGATAAGAAACCGTTCAGCCTGTTTCAAGGTTAATGACCTTTTAATAAGAAACTAAACAGGCTGTTTTGAAAAAACTGGTTTCCATTTTGCGGGTTCTTACTGTAGCATATAAAGATTACGGAAATGATTTTGGCTCTCTCTTGGAACAGACCAAATCGGTACCAATCCATGTAAGAAACCTACAGTTGTTAATGACAGAAATGTATAAAACCAAATTCGATCTAAACCCACCTTTCATGAAGGATATTTTCACGGAACGAAATATTAGCTACAATCTAAGGCGTGGCAATGATGCTCAACTTCCAAAGGTACGGACTACGTCATTTGGAATTGAGAGCATAACCTACCTTGGAAATAAACTGTGGCAACTATTACCGCTAGAAATAAAACAATCCAATACCCTTCCTATTTTCAAAAAACGAATTAGATGCTGGAAAGGTGATTAATGCAACTGTAGGCTCTGCAAGATTTATATTCCTAAAGTGGGGTTCCTAACAGGATAGATGCTTTTATCATATAATCTTTTTGTAAATATACACGGATTGTACATTTCTTTTTTATGAATTTGTTTTAGTATCTGTAATATTTTTAAAGTAGGCCTTAATTAGCTGTATTGTAGCTATTCTTTTAAATTAGCCTATTAAAATAAAGAAATAATAAAATAATAAATAATAATATGGATTCAGATCATTCAAAGCTTTAAAAATGTCCAAAGAAAGAGATTTAAGTCGGGAGACCTGCATCGTACAGTAGCCTGATATGAACTATAATGAGTCAGATTATTAGGATTTCGCGATGAATAGTTTGAGGTTCTAATTTGAAAAATATAGTTCATGAAGTATGGATTCAGATCATTCAAAGCTTTAAATATGACCAAAGAAAGAGATGTAAGCCTGATTTGAACTATAAGTAAATCTAAGAGAAGTAAATATGACTCATTATAGTTCAAATCAGGCTACTGTACGATGCAGGTCTCCCGACTTACATCTCTTTCTTTGGACATATTTAAAACTTTGAATGATCTGAATCCATACTTCATGAACTATATTTTTCAAATTAGAACCTCAAACTATTCATCGCGAAATCCTAATAATCTGACTCATTATAGTTCAAATCAGGCTACTGTACGATGCAGGTCTCCCGACTTACATCTCTTTCTTTGGACATTTTTAAAGCTTTGAATGATCTGAATCCATACTTCATGAACTATATTTTTCAAATTAGAACCTCAAACTATTCATCGCGAAATCCTAATAATCTGACTCATTATAGTTCAAATCAGGCTACTGTACGATGCAGGTCTCCCGACTTACATCTCTTTCTTTGGACATATTTAAAACTTTGAATGATCTTGTAGACTTCGTAAGTCAGAGATAAACACGTGCGTTTGGGAGATTGCATAGTATAAGAATAAATTCAAATCATATGCGCAGGCACATGAAGTCATACAGTAATGATAATAATAATGATAAATCATAACCACTACAATGCTCCCCTTTTTAGATTTTATCGACACGTCCATGTTCATAGTTCTCAAAGTTCTGAGCAGTTCACACTTTCAAGTTCGATGGTACTGTAAATCCAAATCTCGCTACAGGAATCTTGGATCTCTGTGATCTCCTAGGTCTATCATCGACTTGATTCTTTTCTTGTTCCTTCTCTCCTTTCCCTCTTTCATTGTCACTGATGTCTTCCTCTTCATTGTCGTATCTTTCCGCTGTTGGAACTTTCTTGAAATGCGATACATTTCGTGTTATAATATGTCGTTGATTTTTCGCGACTATTTTTGTTCCTTTTCGCTCATGTACAATGAATCTTTCGGGGCTGAACTTTGGTACTAGCTTACTTGTTCTCTTTTGTAGACAAATAACTGTATCTCCCTCTTTTATCTCTGACTCTTTCGCATTATGTTTCTTGTCATAGTATTCTTTGTTTTGTTCTTTCTTTTTCTCGATGTTTTCCTTTGCTTGCTTATGCTTATTTAGTACCTTCTTTGTTGGTAATTCAGGGAGTTGTCCTCGAATTGTTCTGTTGAATAAAAGTTCACATGGAGGTACTTTAGTTGTTACATGCGGAGTTGTTCGGTATGTCAACAGAAATCTTTGGAGTTCTTGTTTCCAGTTCTTTCCTTCTAGCTGTGCTGTTTGTAACACTTTACCGATTGGTTTCATTAAGCTTTGGACGTTCGAATTTCCTTGAGGCCAGAGTGGTGTACTTGGTTTCCACTCCATACCTAAGGCTTTAGTGTATCTCTCGAATTCATTTCCATTAAATGGAGGTCCATTGTCTGTCTTTAGTTTAACTGGAATACCATGTGTTGCAAATATACGGTCTAGCTTCGGAATTACTGCCGGTGCAGCTGTAGAATTAACGATTTCGATTTCTGGGAATTTTGAATAAAGGTCAGTTACTACCAATAGATATTGTTGTGTATTTTTAATTGGTCCATGAAAGTCAATTGCTACGGTATGCCATGGAATGTCTACTGTTGGAGTTATCTGCATTGGTTCAGGTGAATTAGCATTTCCGACGGCTTGACATGCGACACAATTTTCGACTATTTCGCGAACTTTGTTATCCAGTTTGGGAAACCAGATTTTTTCTCTGATTAGACTTTTTGTCTTTTCTATTCCCTGGTGTCCTACATGGCCTAGCTTTGTTGCTCTATTTTGAAGGCTTTTAGGAATAACCATTCTACATCATCTCATGATAATATCTTTGGTGTTATTTACTGTTAGTTCTTCTGCACATCTCTTGTATGGCTGAAGCCCTGAATCTTTTGTATCCCATGTTCCTGATTCGATAGCTTTCTGAACTTTTTGTAACACTTCATCTTTACGTGTGGCCTCTTTGACTTCCTCAAGTGTCATTGTTTTTGGAACTGTATTTTCTATGATATAGTTCACATATTCTTCGGCTATTTGTTCTTCGTTACTTTCTGACTGACTCTTGTTGATCGGATGTCGACTCAAATAGTCAGCTTCATTTTGTGATCCTTTCTTATATATGACACGAAAGTTATAAGGTTGAAGTCTTAAAACCCATCTTTCTATGCGTGCTGGTGGCTTGGATCTAGCATTATTGAAGATAGACTCTAAGGCCTTATGGTCGGTGATGACATCAAATTCTTTGCCAAGGAGAAATATGCGAAAATGCTCTATCCCCCAGACTAAAGCAAGGCCTTCTATATCGGTCTGTGAATATCTGCTCTCAACTGGAGTGAGTGCTCTACTCGCATATGAGACAATTTTATACTGTGCCCCATCTTTTTCTCTTTGGGCTAAAATAGCACCAACGGCGTTTTGTGATCCATCTACAATTAACACACTGTGTTTCTTTGTGTCAAAGTAGGCAATTACAGGTGATTGTGTAAGTTTCTTTTTCAGCTGGTTAAATGCTCTTTGTTCTACTATAGTCCATTTGAAAGTATTGTTCTTCTTTGTCAACTCTCGAAGCGGTTGTGTCAATGTGGCATAGTTTGGAATATAGTCACTACAAGTGTTCGCCATTCCAAGGAAACTGCGCACTTCAGATGCATTCTTTGGCAGTGCAGTGTCCAACAGATGTTTGACTCTCTCTGGGTCAGGTCTGGTACCTTTTTCTGTAAAAATTAGACCATAAAATTTTATTTCTTGTTGAAGAAACTTGCATTTTTCTCCTTTTGCTTTGATGTTTAGATCTGAGAGGCGTTTTAGGCAAGCTTCCAATGCTATGTCGTGCTCTTTTCTATCTTTTCCAAAGATGATGATATCGTCTGCGATATTCTTTACCCCTTGAATGTCACTCAAATTTCGTTGCAGAATATTTTGAAATACTTCTGCTGCACTAGATGTACCGTAGTTAAGTCTTTTATACTGGTAAATTCCTTCGTGCGTAGAGAATGTAGTGATAAAGCGGCTTTCAGGCTCTAATTCAACCTGGTGATAGGCCTGTTTTAAATCGATTTTGGAAAAGTATTTTGCTCCATTTACTGCAGCTTTGAAATCATTTAGGGTCGGCATAAGGTGTCTTTCTCTTTTTATTGCATTGTTTGCTTCTCGCATATCCACACATATACGTGTTCCCCCATCTTTCTTAGGAATACACACGATAGGTGAAACCCAGGGCGTCGGCTGATCAATAACCTTCTCTATGATGTCCTGTTCAGTAAGTTTCTTTAGCTCTTTTGAGACTGCTTTTCTCATATGGTAAGGTATACGCCTTTGTGGTTGCATTACCGGATTCACATCGTCTCTTATGTGTAATTTTACTCTCTGTCCTTTCAATTTTCCTTCCCTTTCAAAAACATTTCGATATTTATTCAAAAGTCGTTGAATATTTCCGTCTGTGCTGGCAAGGATGTTTGTTTTCTTTTCTGTGGCTTCTTTGTGATCAGTTGTAATTCCACTCTTTGAATCAGATGTTTGCTTTTCATGGACTTTGTGTACTAACTGGATTAGCGTCAGTTCGTGGGCAGTTTTTCCACTTAGTAAATTACCCCCGGATCCTTCGATGACATAAAATTGCGAAATTGTGTAACGCGATTTTGACTCATTCATGGCACTAAAACGGCCTTTCAATGGAAGTGGTGTCGAAGATCCATATGCAAATATTTTGGTCTTAGCTGGTTCTAGCTTTATTTGATGTTGCAAACTTTCATAGGTCTTGGAATCAATTATGTTAACGGTTGCCCCCGTATCCACTAGAAATGTTAAATCGAACGAATCATTCAATTTCAGTTGGGTTTCTGTGGAAACTCTATTTTCTCTATCCACTGCATAGGCATATTCATTATCAGAAGAGCTTGATAAATCACTCTGATCCTGTATAATGGCATGAGCTTTTCGCTGTCTACGTTTTCCCTTCACAAAATTTGACTCTTTCTTTGGTCGTGTTGACGTTTGTGGCTCTTTACTTTGGAGGGGTTTCCTCTGAGGCGTTTCTTGTTTCTTACGACAGAGTTTTGCAAAATGTCCAATGAGGCCACATGAAGAGCAAACTGCATGTTTTGCTGGGCATGGTTTGTTTTTGTGAGGATAACTGAATCCACATTTGTAACAGGTATTTTCTGTACGGATTTCTTTGACGTGCAACTCTTGGAAACTTTCTTCCATACCAGACGCTTGAGCAGAGCTCATTTCAGCTTTTCTGCCATCGATCAGCATGTCTGCAAGCTTGTAATCTGGTTCTCGGAGGGCTTTTCTCCTAAGTCGAGCTGACTTTCCATTACACGTGATCTGCATCTTAAGTTCGAAGTCCTCGTCGTGAAATTTGCAATGTTTTGCAAGGGTGCGAAGTCGCGTGTGAAATTCATCAATAGTCGCCTCTGTCTTTTGTGTTGCCTGACGAAAATTGTAAATTTCGAAGATTTGATTCTTGTCTGGCTCGAAGTGATTAGTTAAGGCATCAACAGCTTTTTTGTAGTCTTTCTCCTCTCCTGTATCAGGTAGAGTTTTGAAAATATTGTAAACTTCGGGTCCAGCTTGATACAAAAGCAAAGCTCGTTGTCTCTTTGGTTCTGTGATGTCTGCGGCAAGCAAATACGTTTGAAATCTCTCCAGCCAGTTTGTCCAGCGAGCTCCTGTGTTTGTGATATCACTTTTTGGTTCGAAGACAGGCATAGGATTTATGTTATTTGCTGCGGCCATCTTTCGTTTCTCTTCTTTTTCCTTTTAACTCGTCGCCATTGTAGACTTCGTAAGTCAGAGATAAACACGTGCGTTTGGGAGATTGCATAGTATAAGAATAAATTCAAATCATATGCGCAGGCACATGAAGTCATACAGTAATGATAATAATAATGATAAATCATAACCACTACAGATCTGAATCCATACTTCATGAAATATATTTTTCAAATTAGAACCTCAAACTATTCATCGTGAAATCCTAATAATCTGACTCATTATAGTTCAAATCAGGCTACTTTCAGCACAAGCAGCCTCAAGTTTCTAGGACCACAGATTTGGAACTGCTTACCAGAGGAGCTAAAATCAGCAGACAACCTCAATAGTTTCAAAAGCTTAATTTCTCAATGGGATGGCCCTACGTGCAACTGCAACGCCTGTCGTTTTACTGTAAATATTGTATAAATCATGCAGAAAAAAATTTAGTTGCTTTATTTTGATTAGTTAATGTGTCCATCGGCTTTTATTAGTTTACTTGTACATTTGTATATAACAGACTGGATTATTATTTACAATCGATGCAAAATAACTTTACAACAACAACAACAACAACAACAGTTAGGATGATGAATGAGGTAAATCATTAATGTAAATCAGGAAATGGAGGTAGCCAAGGACAGAACCTTGTGGGACACCACAGGTAACATTGAATGAGCAAGAGACAAATCCATTCACTGAAACAAATTGCTTTCTATCTGTGAAATAGATCTGAACCAATTTAAGAAAGTTCCTCTAATTTCATAATGTACGAATTTCCCCAAAAGAATGTCATGATTCACAATGTTAAATGTCTTTTGTATATCAATAAAAATTCCACAACCAAATTTTCTATTGTCCAATAAGTTCTTGATAGCATCCGTTAAACTAACTTCGCTAAAATAGCTTCTCTGTTGATGGTTAATGGAATGGTTATTACGATAACCAAATTGCAAAGTATACCGCATTTTATGCTTTTGTAAAAGACTTTTTCTGAGATTTGAGATTTTGCTGAAGACAGAAAAGAGAGAGAGATAGGGTCTGTAGCTAGACGCTGTCAGAGGACAACCTTTCTTGAAAAGTGGGTTTACCTTAGCTAACTTCATCTCATCTGGGAATATCCAAGATTGAAATGATTCATTTGTGATTTGAGACAATAGAAATGATATCAATCGAGATAGAAGATTCAAAGTTTCCTTAAGAATACCATTAGATCCCAAAGATTTTTCAGATTGCAGAAGAGAGATTATATCAGAAATTTCAAAAGGAACTGAAGGCGAAGCAAAAAAAGAATTCCCAATGCTATTGCCCATGAAATGCACAGGTGACTTATTAGGTCTTGGAATATTCTTGGTGATACCATTAGGAGCATTCACAAAAAAAAATTATTAAAAATGTGTGCAATAACAGTTGAATCTGATGTAATATTACCATTGGGTTAAGTTTATTTATCACTTTTACACTACTTGATTTCTTAATAGTTATAACGGATTTAATTTCTGACCACAGCTGTTTCATGTTGTTGCTGTCTTTTTGAAAGTAGCTGTCGAAATAACTCGCTTTACTTTTTTTCACAGAAACTGCAAGTCAAGTTCTAAAGTTTTTATAGAAATAAGAGACGGATCATTGTTCTTCTTAGCTTTCTGAACAATCTATCTCTGATGCGCATCATCTTTTGGATTTTACGATTAATCCATGGCTTATTTCTAAACTAAATATCTCTCTTCGTAAGTTTCTTTAAAGTGCTTATGCAACCAAATAATCAATCTTTTGTTTTGTTGTTAAAATTGAAGACCATATCGTCCACATCAATATTCAAAAAACCAAATTCAAATATCTTACTCCAAAATATTTTTATAAGCATTCAAAGTTGCATCATTCAGTCATTTGCGTGCGACAAAAATTTTTCTCTTATGACGTCATAAGTAGTAGGCACCAGTCTGTAGGCATGTCTGTAGGCAATATTCAACATGGCGAGTGGCATGCCGAAGAAACATGACGGTGGGAAACGCTGTGTTGCGGGTGGAGTAAACGGGGAGAGCTGCGGAAACAGCCAACATGTTCCAGATTCATCATTTCAACAATTCATCATTTTCCTGATCGAGAAAAAGAGCCACAGAGATACATACAGTGGATACGCTTCGTTCGGCGGCATAATAGGCCTAAGTTAGTTCCTGGAAATACATAGGACAAGTGACTGCAGCTTGATGCAGTCAACTATTAAGTCAGTTTCTTAGTGGCATGCCTTCAATGACTGACATTGCATATAAAAATGATGAACTTATAAGTTGTATGTGAAAAACTAAGTCCAGTTTCCTATGGCTAGAATGATCTCTTCCTACTGCCAAAGGACCAACTATACCTGTCTGTATACTAGGTGAATGAAGGGAGGTCAAACATACACCAGGCCCAAAACATTTTGTAATCAATCTGCGAAAAGTAACGGAAATTACTTCGAATTCATTTTTTAGAAATTACTGGAAATGCAGTTTTTCTCGTATTTAAACTTTGTTACTTTTACTCTGACGCATTTGATTAAATTTGACAAATATGATTCATTTTTTAGAAATTACTGGAAATGCAGTTTTTCTCGTATTTAAACTTTGTTACTTTTACTCTGACGCATTTGATTAAATTTGACAAATATGATGATGGATGGCAGACTGTTAGAAACCACATAGGCCCATCAAACTCAATTGGATCATAAACGATCAACGTATTTACGTTGCAATGTCGGGTGCAATGCAAGGAATAAGAAATATACTAATAGATTTGCGCAATAGAAATCGATTCCATTGCGCAATAGAAAGGTGCTCTATTGCGCAATAGAAATCGACTCTATTGCGCAATAGAAAGGTGCTCTATTGCGCAATAAGGAGGTGTTTATTGCGCAATAGGATTAAGGGTTCGATTTTTTGTGTGAATTTTCATTAGTCGCTATGGGGCACCGTAGCAAAGTTATATTGTTTATCACAAATGTCTGAAAGTCGTAAACAGCGATCTTGCTGAAGCAACTTTGAAGCTGCGAAGAGATAATCTACACGTCGAAGTGGGCAAGAAACTCACCAAAGAATATATTTTTGAGTCAGATTTATGATGCTTGATGAAACCAAAAGGTGAATAGAACCTTCTCAAACAGTAGGGTAAGACGGGGAAAATGAACTATTTTGGAGGTTTTTCAAGGTTTTCCTAAAGATTTTGCAGTTTAGGGCAAACTTTTTAACGTTGTTTTGACATTATGTTATTGGATCAGTTTATCCAAAAAAAATTTTTTTAAATCTTTTTCCATTGTTTCACAAAAGAGCTTTCTTTGGCGACCGCTCTGCCTAGTTCACTTTTACACCAGGCCGGGGTAAAGTGAACTACTTAGAAATTGCTCGATAAAACCAACATAATGCTGGTAATACCCGAAAACATCATTTATTTTGCAACTCTCAGGAGTTCTTCACATGCCAAAACGAAACAAACCCAAAAATTTCACATGAGTGATATTTGAAAAAAATTTAATTGTGACCTATGTTGAGAACGATCTTTGCAGATAAAATATTAACCAAAAATTATTGTCAAAGTCAAAAAATTCGAGTCAGATTGCGAGGCCTGAATACAATTCGATGAAAAATAATGGGAACATACTTGAAAGATACTATGTTGCTCGCTATATTGCATATAAATACCAAATCACTACAAAGAGAAACACTATTTTCAAAGTAGTTCACTTTGCCTTGAAGCCTCCTCCCAGAAATAAAACCAAAAATAGTTCTAGATCCACAACAAGTATCAATATTCTAATTTCACAGTGATGGCCTATCCATGTCGATAGCTATACTTGCTCCATCAAATCCCAATAAAATTCTTGGGCCAGTAACCGTATTTTGGAATGAAGGTCGAACTTAGGCTGTCGAATTTTTGGAGGTTTCTCAGGGAGCTGGTATCAAAATACATTTCTGTGTCATCAGAGCGAAGATTTATCCTGTAAAAGATGATTTTCGGAAGGCAGAACTATGAAGCTAATGAGATTAAAAAGGTCTTCTTCGTCTGACTTCATGTTCACATGAGAAAATCAAAAATCGTTGGTAGTTCACTTTACCCCGGTCGAAGCAAAATATCGACTGAGCGGTAGATCTTTTGAAATATTATGTTAGCTGATAAAAAAAAGTCTTTCTTGGCCTTTCCCTTTTGGAAAAAGTAAACACATGATATGTGCTTCAAATCGATCAAAACAATCATAGAAATGAATTTCGTCTTGGGGTAGCAAATTAAGACCAAAGATTGGAGCCCAAACCTAACATCCATAATTTCCAGAGGTTGCTTTTACTGCCCGGGGTGTTTTTACTGCCCGGGAGAACTATTTTCCAAAAATGCTTTCAATTTCTGTGAGCACATGTAGCAAAGCATTGGGCATAAATCATGTTTCATCATTGCATGTTTACTTTTGGATAGATGCGCGAATGTTCCAAGTAGTTCACTTTACCCCGTAGTTCACTTTACCCCGTCTTACCCTACTGGATTCATTGCTCAATTAATTTCGTCAGAATTACAGTGAAGTACAGTAAACATGTTTTGGTGTTTAGACGAATACGAATTGGATCGTGCCACGCAGAATCTGCTACCAGCGTTTCGCGTCTGACTGCCCCTTTAAAGGTGCATGAGGTTTGAATAGAGCATCAATGCTGGACAGTAGTCTATTAAATTTACATCCAAGAAATGGTTGTGTAAGTAGGTAAGGTCAAGGTTAGCAAAATCTTCTAGAGGAGTCTCTTCATTGAGCTTAGAGAAATCATGTTAGTAACGTGATAAATTCTTGAAATATACAGACACCTGCTTGTTTAACAATCAGAAACTGAAGAAATTGATCAGCCATTTAAATCAGAATATTCTTACTAACAGTTTCATTATCTTTGATATCAGAAAGAAGTGTTTCTTATATTCATATAAAGATATTACAATAAATCTTGCATTCTAATCTTGCAATCTTGCGTCCCAAAATGAAGGTCGAACTTAGGTTGCTTTTATGTCCATAACTACTGATGAACCAATTTTCAAAAACTTTAGTTGGTTGTGGTTTAGGCCGCTGTCTTCATGTTGAAAAGCAGTTAAACCGTATCCAAAATCCTGTCCATCTGGATATAGACGGAGAAGAAATCAAAAGGACCCACGAAATAAAATACCTTAGGGTTACTGTGGATGAAAATTTGTAGTGGACTGCACAGCATAAGAAAGTCAAAGTCAAATCAAAAATGGACTTTCCTCTATCCGAAAGCTAAAGAAGATCCTCTCACAGACAAAGATGGATCAAGTTTACAGGGCACTGCTTGAGAGACATTTACGAGACTGTAATGAAATATGGGGCAGTTTGTCTAATACCAAACTTGATCACCTTCAGCTTCTGCAGAATAGAGCTTGCACGCTCATAGAGAACTCCAGATTGAAAGATGGCTGGAGATGTATTTGGCCGTCTGTTTCAAGCTTGATTAAATATGACAGGGCTATCGTGATTTATAAGATAACTAATGATTTGTGCCCGACAGCTTTTGTAAATCTGATTTCTATTTACAATAAATCATGAGCGTCCCAGATAACTACATAAAATTAATAAAACTGATTTATATTTATATATGTTAATCTTTTTATGCACAGTAGTGAGTCTACAAACTTTCTCTAAATGTGGCAAAAACTCATTCCATGCTGGTTTCTACTAAACAGAGGCATAACATTCTCAAAAGTCAGAATAAAGATTTAGAATTGAAAATTCGAGAGAATGGGCTTGAAGTTGTTCAAAAAACAAAATACATTGGCGTAGAAATTGATTGTTCCTTGGACTGGAAAGAGCAAATCCAGGCTGTTTCTAAAAAAGTTTCTAGGGCAGTAGGCTTTTTAAAACATGCCAAATCTTTCTTACCAATGGAAACTTTGAAAACTATGTACACAGGTATTGTGGAGCCACACTTTCGATATTGCTGCTCTGTTTGGGGCTGCGCCGGTTCAACTGAAATTAACCAGTTGCAAAAACTCCAGAACCGTGCTGCTAGAATTGTAACAAACAGCAGTTTTGATGCCCCAAGTAATCCAATTATCGAGAGTCTGGGTTGGAAGACCTTCCAGGAACTCATTCAAAATGAGTCTCAAACGATGGTCTTCAAATCCCTACACGGATTGGCTCTGCAATCCTTGTGTAACCTTTTCACAAAAAGCTCACAGTGCTCCTCTTACAGTCTCCGGAATACTGGGACAGATCTAAGACTACCTCTTAAGAAGACCTCAAATGGACAAAAAGCCTTTTCTTATAGGGGAGCAAAGCTGTGGAATAGCCTCTCTGCTGAGTCTAAGCAGGCATCCTGTCTAAGTTGTTTTAAACAAACAATTTAGGTTATTCTTTTCCTTTTGTAAATATTAGAACATATTGTAAATAGTAAGGGGAAATTAATAAGAATCCGTGACCAAATCGCCGGGACTTTGGTTTGACACTTGTTTCGACATCAGAACACATAGAAGATTAAAATAAAATTGGGGTCCCTCTTGAAAATGCCAGGAACACCTCCACATCGGCCCAAATAGCTAGGCTGCGGCTCATGTAACGCCAAATGCTCAATTTGAAGCCATTATAACAAAAAGGTGAGTAAATCATTGCATTAAGTATGTAGTAAATGAAAGGACATCCATTTTGAACATCAGAGAGGGGATGAAACCGGTCGTAATGGCATTTAACAGAGCAGAAAAGCATATGCTCCTCCGTAGAGACGCAAAAATTGAATTTTCTGCTTTTCTTGCCGCTAGAATGTTTCCAGTGCAGTCAGGGGGTCCAAGACAAGAGATTTTCTAAGCATTAAGATTGGTTCATGATGATGATTAATTGTTGGCGTTGCATTATTGGCTATTGGTAGGAAATTGGCCTGATTTTCCTTGCCTCCATCGTTGATTAATCATTCAATAATCATCAACTTCCTCATCTTTACCTTCATTAGTATTTGCGCGTTCTTTTTCAATCTTATTATTGTAATTTCTCCTTCATCATTAATGGCATCATCAACAACCAACTCATTATTTTCTGGAGCCTAAATCTTAGCGATGTTGATAGAGCCAAGTGCATCAGGCCGCATTTACCTAAAGTACTAGATCTTTGAATCAAAAATGTAAGCTGAGACTGTTAGAAATCCGTAGTTAGCTAATCTTCACATAGCCTTCTAGTTTGATGAATTCGTTAATTTGTATAGATACGAAGAATTCAGCTTCTTAGGTTATAGTTCTTGTAGCCCTCCATCCTGACATCTTGCAGCAATGGACAATATAAATTTCAAAGACAACATATTAATTGGGGCTGACATTTGAGATCGCACTAACATCATGTTTGGGCAGCGCAAAAAGCTGCACACACCGTCCGTGTCATACAAACAGACTTACGATGGGAACATAGCACGATGACCTGATCATTTTGGTCGATGACCTGAGCAAATCAGGACCTTCTAAAAGGCGTTTCATGAATTCGAAAAGAGTTTGATATTTCACCGTCAACAACAATTTCCATCTGCAAAGAAGAAATAGTACATCTTTTTGCAAGAACTGATTGTAATTTCAATAGAATTGATGTTGTTGAACAGTGTTGGGAAGTTTCTCTCATGCATTTATCTTTATTAACATTTGGAACATTATTCACATTTGTGAAATATTTAATATTTAATCTCTGCTCCCCCCCCCCCCCCCCTGGAGCCTGAGGCAAATAGCAACTTCTACATAATACCTTCTCCTAGAATGTAGAATTGCTCGCTTCTGCAACTGAGTTTGAGAAACAATCTATTCCCTACAAATACATGACTTGCGCACCACATGCATGACGATCTGATACGTCCTTATGTTATGGCCTTTGTGCATGATCATGTGTACCTAGAGACCCTTGACCTTGTGTCTTGAGGTCCCTTGAGGTATTACTGCAAATCCGATCAAATGTTCTCCAAACGCCTGGATGATTTGATGAATTCCAATTGATACTTAAAAAATCAGTTATAAGAAGTCAGGAGTACTAGTTCCTGGTGCTGTCTAAGGCATCTCCTAAATCTGTGGCTCATGAGGTCTTGCTGCATCTGATTGTCATTTTCATGGAGAAGGATAATCTTAATAATGAAGTGAGCAGGTGAAAACCTATGGTTGGCTCATATCTTCAATTGAACAAAGTGTTGGGTCCATTCCGCACCCACTGGTCCATCCTTCTTTCATCATTGCAATCAGCTAAGTTTTTTCTGGATCTGGTTTGTCTCATCTAGATAGTATTTCATGAGGTAGTATACAACTTGGTTGCTGTACCAAGGGACTCCAGATTCCAATTCAACTAGCAGAAAACAATGCTCTTCTAACTCGAAATGTGTCAAAACAACGCGCTGCAATACAGACATTTATAAGAACTGATTTGTACCAAGAAACAAAAGCGACTGGAATTCATTGCCTGACTCAGTGGTTCTAAACGAGAGAAATAATTACTCTAAAGCTGCATTGGCAAACTTTCTAAAATAGTTTGAAGCCTGATTTCCACTGGGTGACATTTTCCAATGGCGGAGCAACAGGAGGGTATGGGGGGGGGGGGGGGTAAATACCCACCCCACCACCGTTTTGGAAATGCAGTAATTTAGATTCGTCCAAAAATGTCATACACATTTTAAGGTATGGGTACGTCTGTGTTCGGTCTCGCTTCCTTGGTCATCTAATGCTAAAAATGATCTCGTCATTCTGAGATCTTTTTGTGCCGTTTGTGATCGTATAGCAAAGTGAAATTGATTAACACATACTTGCGTGAAAAAATGGGAGAAGAACGACTAGAGCAGTTGGTGCACATTAGTAGTGAGCGGGATATTTCCAGTTCAATAGAGCTATCGCCACTGCATGAAATGTTTGCCATCAAGCCAAGAAAACTTAATTTGAAAAAGGAAAGGCCACGATACCAGCGTCGATTGTCAGATCCGAAGATGCTTGCGGTGACGAATAAATTAATAAGTTTAAAGGCAGAGACACTGCAATACAACAAAAACAACAGCAAATGGTTGAATAAATTTTATGGCAATATTTTGTCCTGCCATGCAGGACTTCTTCAGGGCTGTAATGAAGAAAACTCCCCCGTTGAACATTCTCAACGTTGCAGGCTGACTTCTTTAGACTACATACTTTGGCATTTGTGTTCAAGATCAAATGTATATTTCAAATAGATTCTCATATAACTCATTTTAAGTTTTACTATTTGCAATACTAGTTGTAATGCAATTGAAAGGCCTTGCATTGAAGTTTCTCACATGTATATACAATGATTTTATCCGTCGTTTTCTATCTAGAAAGGGCATATTTCTATATTTAAAAAGGCGTTTCCCTAAGATCTAAAGGGTTAGCTAACCTAAGAAGCTGAATTCTTCGTATCTATACAAATGAACGAATTCATCAAACTAGAAGGCTATGGGAAGATTAGCTAACTACAGATTTCTAACAGTCTCAGCTTACATTTTCGATTCAAAGATCTAGTACTTTAGGTAAAAATGCTGCCTGATGCACTTGGCTCTATCAACATCGCTAAGATTTAGGCTCCAGAACATAATGAGTTGGTTGTTGATGATGCCATTAATGATGAAGGAGAAATTACAATAATAAGATTGAAAAAGAACGCGCAAATACTAATGAAGGTAAAGATGAGGAAGTTGATGATTATTGAATGATTAATCAACGATGGAGGCAAGGAAAATCAGGCCAATTTCCTACCAATAGCCAATAATGCAACGCCAACAATTAATCATCATCAAGAACCAATCTTAATGCTTAGAAAATCTCTTGTCTTGGACCCCCTGACTGCACTGGAAACATTCTAGCGGCAAGAAAAGCAGAAAATTCAATTTTTGCGCCTCTACGGAGGAGCATATGCTTTTTTGCTCTGTTAAATGCCATTAAGACCGGTTTTATCCCCTCTCTGGTGTTCAAAATGGATTTCTTTTCATTTACTACATACTTAATGCAATGATTTACTCACCTTTTTGTTATAATGGCTTCAAATTGAGCATTTGGCGTTACATGAGCCGCAGCCTAGCTATTTGGGCCGCTGTGGAGGTGTTCCTGGCATTTTCAAGAGGGACCCCAATTTTATTTTAATCTTCTATGTGTTCTGATGTCGAAGCAAGTGTCAATCCAAAGTCCCGGCGATTTGGTCACGGATTCTTATTAATTTTCCCTTACTAAAATAGGATTTAAGGTTGTAAATAGGTTTTGGTATTTATAATAGTTTTAAATTTTAATCTTTATTTGTGTAACTAAATTTGAATTCTATGGGAGGGCCCCTTGAAAATCGGCACCTGTTCCGAAGGGCTACCCTCCCCGTAGTTAAATATATGAAATGAAAAAAAAAATGAAAAATGAAAAAGCTTGAAAGGAAGATTCTTAACAAGGTCGCAGCTATCCGTTAAGAAACTCGTTAGATATCGAAGTGCCAAGGCAAAATTTGGAATTTTCAAAGACGAGTTTCCATTATTCAGGAGCTAAAGTTTGGAATGAAATTCCATTGAACATCAGAGCTAGTCCTACATTTTACACTTTCAAAAAGAAATTGAGGGATTTCTTGCTAAGTCAGCCATGATTCTCAAAGTACGATCCTTAGGAAGAACAGCATTTTGTAGATTTGTATTTACTTTGTATTATATCATTTAGGATATTATGGTTTTGTTGCTGTTTTTGGTAGATAATAGGGTTTTTGTTCATAAACGCCATAGATTGAAATTGAAATTGATCGATAAACCTGCTCAAATTCAAGCCTCATATGGCTTGAAAAAGAAACGGCCTACTTTCCCAGTCAATATTTTAGATGTGATCCAAAAGGCTGAACTTATATGTCGATCAGCGAATATATGTCGTTCAGAGAATACGAACTCAGTTAATACTGAGTTCAGAGAATACGAATAGGAGCTCAGCTTTTTGCATCACATCTAAAATGCTGACTGAAAAATAGGCCGTTTCTTTCTCATGCCATATAAAGCTCGAATTTGAGCAGGTTTATGCATCTCAGAATGGAATGAACTAGATCCGGAGGTTAGACTTGCACAATCGGTCGCTATCTTTAAGAGAAAGCTGATTTCAATTATCCGCCCCCCTGCTAAATCTGTCTTTGGGATTCATGATCCAATAGGATTATCCTATCTGAATCAACTTAGAGTGGGTCTTAGTAAGTTATGCTGTCACAAACTCAGGCACAATTTTAGGGATTCCATAAATCCAATGTGTCCTACAAACGATGGTATTGAGACTACGGAACACTTTTTGTTGCTCTGCCCCTCCTTTGAGGTTGAACGTCGAAATCTTCTCGCTAGAGTGTTTGATTTGCTGCGACCATTTGGACATATCGATCTTTCAAATGAGGTTTTGACACAACTTTTATTATATGGTGATAAAGACCCAGGGGGGGTACTCAGGTATATTTGGGATAGGGGTGCTCAGGCAGGGGTACAACGCATCAACCCAATAAAATAATTTCTAGCATGAAAATAGACCCAAAAAAATAATTTTTCCGATCTTACATACCCAACAGTTATGAAGTCAGTATCTTAAATCTGCATTAAAGTGCCATAACTGATTAGATTTCTCATAATGTGTTTGGATATTTATGTTTTTCTGATTTTAGTACTGTTACTTGACTCTAACTTTATTTGTAAATTTTGTTTTTCTCAATTTTTTACCTTTTTTCATATCTGAGACCCAAGAAAGTAAGCCAGAATTTCTTAAACCCAAAAAAATAACTGTGCAAATCATTGACCCCAAAAAATAATCCTTGCCTAAATTTTAGACCCAAAAAAGTAACCTGAGCATCCCTATCCTGAATATACCAGAGTACCCCCCCCCCTGGGGATAAAGACCTTCCAAAGGACCTCAACAGAAATATACTCGAGCGAACTCTACATTACATCCACGCAATTGGTCGCTTCAGTTGAGATCACCGTAAATCTAGTTAAACGTCGCCAAACCACTTAGTCCATTTTCGTAAAGTTTCTTGTCGTAGAGTCCTGTCCATATTTTCCTTTGCAAGCCTGTTTCACATTGGATGTTAGGCTTATATTAGAAATCCAGACCCGATAGCGGTGTCTCGAGCCATGGGGACCTAGGGTGGGGAGCAGTGACGGGGACGGTTGTTGTCGTTGTTGTTTCCTCGGCCGGCGTTCCGATTGTTCACTATTATATTTTGGCCTGACATCTAATGTGAGACCGGCTCAAATATTTATTTGTAAAATGTTTTTATAATTAGCATTTCTATCTGTAATAGTTGTAGCGTATGTATAGTAGTTTGTAGTAGTTGTATTTTAGTTTATATTAATTCCAGGGGGTAGACATGACATTTTGCTCCTCATGGTCCCCGTCCTTGTAGTGTGGTATAGTAGATTGTAGGCAGTGTTTAGGTAATTTTGTTGTAAATTTTTATATGGAATATATATATAAAAAAAAAGGTTTATGCATCTTCTTTTCGACATGAAAACTCCGTGGTAAAGCCGCAATTTAGTCTTTAGGCAATCAACTAAAAGAAAGTTTTTGAAAATCGGTTCATTGCAATCAAACCATCAAGCCATCAAACAATAATAAATCACTTTGGGACACCCGGTACACTACGCACGATTTAGAAACTAACGGATCCTATACTAGATTCCGTCCCACATCAGATGTCAGGTCAGGGTTGTGATGAATGCGAGTGCAACTCATTCTAGTTATTAAAAGTAAATCAAATACCTGACATCTACAGAATCTACAAAGAAAAAGAAACATTTACCGCAAGGGACTTGGTGGCTGCTTTGTGCATAATTCTGAAGTTTGAAAGATCTTAGTCAAACCGACCAGTTTCGTGAATGTAATGTAAAGTTAATTCGAGTATGTTTCTGTTCAATTCATAAGAGAGGTCTGGATCACCATACAATAAGAGCTATATCAAAGCATCATTTGAAAGATTGATGATTTGTACAGATGGTCGTAATAATTCAACAATTCCAGTGAGAAGATCTCGGCGTTGAGCAACTAAAGAAGGGCAGAGCCGCAAAAAGTGTCCACGTCCTCGATGCCATCACTTATTCATTTATTTATTAAGTGCTACATCACCAAATTGTCATGAGACTGGCATAGAAAATAACTATGACCAGGAACTTCCAAATTGGTTTTACATCGTAGGTATGTTGATGATACATTTTGTTTCCAAATCGTAGGTATGTTGATGATACATTTTGCTTATTTAGAAATAGAGATTACATACATAGTTTTCTACAATTTATAAATCGTCAACATCCTAATATTAAATTTACTTATGAATTAGAGTCGGACTATGCTTTGCCATTTTTGGATGTTACTCATGATAATGATACTTTTTCAACTAGCTTATATAGGAAAAAGACATTTACTGGTCTGTATACTGACTTCTCTAGCCTAGCCCCCACCAAGTATAAGATTAATCTAATCAGGGTCCTAGTTTATTGCGTCTTCCACATTTGCTCTTCATACCGCAATTTTCATGAAGAAATTGTTGGCATCAAGAAAATCTTGACTGAGAATTGCTTCCCTAAGAGCCTTATTGATCGTATTATTAAGAAATTTCTGGATCGCCAATTTAGGCCCAACCCTCCCAAAGAGGCGGATAATAAAGTCCCCCTTCTATTTTGTATACCTTTCCTTGGGCAGTACAGTCTGCAACTTAAGACTAGGCTAGGTAGAATCATTGAAAAATGCTATCCTAATATCCAACTGAGGGTTGTTTTTCGGTCCGCAAAACGCATTGGATCACTCTTCCCGTTTAAAGACCGCTTTCCTGTTTTCATGCACTCTTCTGTTGTTTACAAGTTTCAGTGTCCTGGCTGCCATGCCTCGTACTATGGAAAAACATCACGTAATTTGATTACTCGATGCAGAGAGCACTTGGGAATTAACAAGGCTGGTCTTAAAATGAAAGGGAGTTCCTCTGCCATCGGGGATCATATTAACCAATCAGGACACGCCGCGTCGGTTAATGATTTCTCTATTTTGGACAGAGCCAATAATGATTTTGATTTGCTTATTCACGAAAGCATAGCCGTCAAATCTTTTCTTTTGTCAAAAGATCCCGTGGGGTTCTGACTCACGCTCTGATCAGTTCGCATTTTCTCCTATGATTGACCAATCAGGTGCCGTCGTTGTGTTTACTTCCGCGTTTCGCGGCAAAACTTAGGCCATTTTCGGCCGTTTTGACCACTCTCCGGAAAAAATCATTGCACGATCGGATAAATCGAATTTCGTCAAAATTTCAATTGGAGAAGATTCTCCATGCTTTGGACCATAAGTGTTTTCGGTATGGCTTTGCGATCACTAAAAATAGCAGAATTGTGGCATTTTTAAGCTCAATGCAGTCATTCATCGGTTACAGACTCTATGATTAGCAAAAAGAAGAGTAGAAAACTGAAAACCTGAAGAAGAACTAGGGCATACACATACCTCAGATGGATTTAATAACAAACATCTACTTTTTCTGCCGCGATCTACAGCGAGTTTCACCAGCAAATAACACAGTCAACAAAAATAGGCGCGAGAACTTGAATGATCAGCTACATGCCATCGTCGAGTGAGAACAACATCCGATTCCAATGAACAGAAATATGAATAAATCAACGGTGAATAACGAATACATGAACTTGCCATGCTGAAGATTACGGGAGTAGCTGTACGTCCACTCTGGCCCAGAAAGAACAATTTTGTGATGTCTCTTTCGATAAACCATCTATGGATAAACCGTGCCACCATTCCTTTATCCAACTGCGGCTATCGCTGCCAGATGGAAACCGGCAATAACATTACCAAAACGATGTACGAATTGATCGGTCACATCCCATCTTTTATTGCAAGAAAAATGTCTATCGTCTTATGGTCTGGCAGGCTAGCAGCTTCATGAAACAGAACTGAAATGCTAGGTTTGGTATTCTTACGAATACGAATAACAAGAAGAAATGTACATCTTATTTTCATAACGAGTAAAAAAGATCGATCTTTTCGACATTTGAAATACTATTTATAGAAACTCCTCATGTCAATTTCACATTTTGGGCGGATATCATAAAAAAATATTTTAATTTTTAGAAGTCCTTCGTTAGAAAATCACCCCTTCACAGTCAAGCAACACAGTAGCATCAAAGTAAAGTCAAGAAACTGAACTCTCAGGTTACCTAGAATATGAAATCTTTGAAACTGGAACATATTAACTTCACTTTTCTTTTAGTAATTTCTTACGTGAGACTTCGTATGTGATCTACACTGTTGTGGCATGATTTCATAATTTGCCACACAATTTTTATCTAAAGGTACAGGAGATCCCAGAGATCCTACACCACCGATAGAAATTTGAGAGAAATTTTAAGAAACTCTTACGAAACATTTTGTACTCAGAAAATGAGAATTTTGAGGAGCTTTCTTTCTTGGATGAAAGTTGTAGAATCTTACAAAAATAGGGTTGTTCTTCCATGAATGGGCAATGAGTTTGCAAACTGCCCAATTTTGCTTTGATGCTACTGTGTTGCCATAGGCGTAGGAGACAGGGGGACAGGGGGGCTGCAGCCCCCCAACGTAAGAAAAATTTGCAAAAATCAGCCATAATCGGGCAGAAATCCGCCTCAAGTCGGGCAAAATTTTCTCAAACAATGGACTTTTTATCGGGCAGCCCCCCCAAATTTTATCTCCCCCTACGCCGATGTGTGTTGCTTGACTGTGAAGGGGTGATTTTCTAACGAAGGACTTCTAAAAGATAAAATATTTTTTATGATATCCGCCCAAAATGTGAAATTGACATGAGGAGTTTCTATAAATAGTATTTCAAATGTCGAAAAGATCGATCTTTTTTACTCGTTATGAAAATAAGATGTACATTTCTTCTTGTTATTCGTATTCGTAAGAACACTAAACCTAGCATTTCAGTTCTGTTTCATGAAGCTGCTAGCCTGCCAGACCATAAGACGATAGACATTTTTCTTGCAATGAAAGATGGGATGTGACCGATCAATTCGTACATCGTTTTGGTAATGTTATTGCCGGTTTCCATCTGGCAGCGATAGCCGCAGTTGGATAAAGGAATGGTGGCACGGTTTATCCATAGATGGTTTATCGAAAGAGACATCACAAAATTGTTCTTTCTGGGCCAGAGTGGACGTCCAGCTACTCCCGTAATCTTCAGCATGGCAAGTTCATGTATTCGTTATTCACCGTTGATTTATTCATATTTCTGTTCATTGGAATCGGATGTTGTTCTCACTCGACGATGGCATGTAGCTGATCATTCAAGTTCTCGCGCCTATTTTTGTTGACTGTGTTATTTGCTGGTGAAACTCGCTGTAGATCGCGGCAGAAAAAGTAGATGTTTGTTATTAAATCCATCTGAGGTATGTGTATGCCCTAGTTCTTCTTCAGGTTTTCAGTTTTCTACTCTTCTTTTTGCTAATCATAGAGTCTGTAACCGATGAATGACTGCATTGAGCTTAAAAATGCCACAATTCTGCTAATTTTAGTGATCGCAAAGCCATACCGAAAACACTTATGGTCCAAAGCATGGAGAATCTTCTCCAATTGAAATTTTGACGAAATTCGATTTATCCGATCGTGCAATGATTTTTTCCGGAGAGTGGTCAAAACGGCCGAAAATGGCCTAAGTTTTGCCGCGAAACGCGGAAGTAAACACAGCGACGGCACCTGATTGGTCAATCATAGGAGAAAATGCGATCTGATCAGAGCGTGAGTCAGAACCCCACGGGATCTTTTGACAAAAGAAAAGATTTGACGGCTATGCTATTCACGAAAGCCTGTTGATTTTACGAGATCGGAGCATAGCCGTCAAATCTTTTCTTTTGTCAAAAGCTCCCGTGGGGTTGTGACTCACGCTCTGATCAGATCGCATTTTCTCCTATGATTGACCAATCAGATGCCGTCGTTGTGTTTACTTCCGCGTTTCACAGCAAAACTTAGGCCATTTTCAGCCGTTTTGACCACTCTCCGGAAAAAATCATTGCACGATCGGATAAATCGAATTTCGTCAAAATTTCAATTGGAGAAGATTCTCCATGCTTTGGACCATAAGTGTTTTCGGTATGGCTTTGCGATCACTAAAAATAGCAGAATTGTGGCATTTTTAAGCTCACTGCAGTCATTCATCGGTTACAGACTCTATGATTAGCAAAAAGAAGAGTAGAAAATTGAAAACCTGAAAAAGAACTAGTGCATACACATACCTCAGATGGATTTAATAACAAACATCCACTTTTTCTGCCGCGATCTACAGCGAGTTTCACCAGCAAATAACACAGTCAACAAAAATAGGCGCGAGAACTTGAATGATCAGCTACATGCCATCGTCGAGTGAGAACAGCATCCGATTCCAATGAACAGAAATATGAATAAATCAACGGTGAATAACGAATACATGAACTTGCCATATGCTGAAGATTACGGGAGTAGCTGTACGTGCACTCTGGCCCAGAAAGAACAATTTTGTGATGTCTTTTTCGATAAACCATCTGTGGATAAACCGTGCCACCATTCCTTTATCCAACTGCGGCTATCTGCACGCAGGCTAGATGGAAACCGGCAATAACATTACCAAAACGATGTACGAATTGATCGGTCACTTCCCATCTTTTATTGCAAGAAAAATATCTATCGTCTTATGGTCTAGCAGGCTAGCAGCTTCATGAAACAGAACTGAAATGCTAGGTTTAGTGTTCTTACGAATACGAATAACAAGAAGAAATGTACATCTTATTTTCATAACGAGTAAAAAAGATCGATCTTTTCGACATTTGAAATACTATTTATAGAAACTCCTCATGTCAATTTCACATTTTGGGCGGATATCATCAAAAATATTTTATCTTTTAGAAGTCCTTCGTTAGAAAATCACCCCTTCACAGTCAAGCAACACAGTAGCATCAAAGCAAAGTTGGGCAGTTTGCAAACTCATTGCCCATTCATGGAAGAAAACCCCTATTTTTGTAAGATTCTACAACTTTCATCCAATAAAGAAAGCTCCTCAAAATTCTCACTTTCTGAGTACAAAATGTTTCGTAAGAGTTTCTTAAAAGTTCTCTCAAATTTCTATCGGTGGTGCAGGATCTCTGGGATCTCCTGTGCCTTAGACAAAAATTGTGCAGCAAATTATGAAATCATGCCACAACAGTGTAGATCACATACGAAATCTCATGTAAGAAGTTACCAAACGAAAAGTGAAATTTATTTGTTTCAGTTTCCAAAATGTTATATTTACTTTAGGCTTGATTCTAATAAAAAAGTTTCTTGTAAGGTTCCCAAATTTTCAAAATTCCAACTGACAGTTTGTCGACGTTCATTCAGAACCACATTTTGAACCAATGAATTGTTAAAAAACGAAATAATAACAAAAATTATTGCTTTTTAGTAATAGTTGAGTTGGTATTGCAATTTCTGGTTGAAAACATTTTTTGCAACTCATAACTTACTTTGAAAAAGTTCCTTAAATTTGAAATGACCTTTCATCGCTTCTAATAGATTTTCCTAATTTATGGAAGAGGCAGCAACGGTTTCCTTCAAGCAGTTTCCTGCAGAAAAAGTGTATGCTGTTGCATTGATAGAGGTCCGCTATCATAGGAAAAATGTCAAGAAACTGAACTCTCAGGTCACCTAGAATATAAAATCTTTGAAACTGGAACATAATAACTTCACTTTTCATTTAGTAATTTCTTACATGAGACTTCGTATGTGATCTACACTATTGTGGCATAATTTGCCGCACAATTTTTGTCTAAGGCACAGGAGATCCCAGAGATCCTACACCACCGATAGAAATTTGAGGGAACTTTTAAGAAACTCTTACGAAACATTTTGTACTCAGAAAGTGAGAATTTTGAGGAGCTTTCTTTATTGGATGAAAGTTGTAGAATCTTACAAAAAATAGGGTTGTTCTTCCATGAATGGGCAATGAGTTTGCAAACTGCCCAACTTTGCTTTGATGCTACTGTGTTGCTTGACTGTGAAGGGGTGATTTTCTAGCGAAGGACTCCTAAAAGATAAAATATTTTTGATGATATCCGCCCAAAATGTGAAATTGACATGAGGAGTTTCTATAAATAGTATTTCAAATGTCGAAAAGATCGATCTTTTTTACTCGTTATGAAAATAAGATGTACATTTCTTCTTGTTATTCGTATTCGTAAGAACACTAAACCTAGCATTTCAGTTCTGTTTCATGAAGCTGCTAGCCTGCTAGACCATAAGACGATAGACATTTTTCTTGCAATAAAAGATGGGATGGGACCGATCAATTCGTACATCGTTTTGGTAATGTTATTGCCGGTTTCCATCTAGCCTGCGTGCAGATAGCCGCAGTTGGATAAAGGAATAGTGGCACGGTTTATCCATAGATGGTTTATCGAAAGAGACATCACAAAATTGTTCTTTCTGGGCCAGAGTGCACGTACAGCTACTCCCGTAATCTTCAGCATATGGCAAGTTCATGTATTCGTTATTCACCGTTGATTTATTCATATTTCTGTTCATTGGAATCGGATGCTGTTCTCACTCGACGATGGCATGTAGCTGATCATTCAAGTTCTCGCGCCTATTTTTGTTGACTGTGTTATTTGCTGGTGAAACTCGCTGTAGATCGCGGCAGAAAAAGTGGATGTTTGTTATTAAATCCATCTGAGGTATGTGTATGCACTAGTTCTTTTTCAGGTTTTCAATTTTCTACTCTTCTTTTTGCTAATCATAGAGTCTGTAACCGATGAATGACTGCAGTGAGCTTAAAAATGCCACAATTCTGCTATTTTTAGTGATCGCAAAGCCATACCGAAAACACTTATGGTCCAAAGCATGGAGAATCTTCTCCAATTGAAATTTTGACGAAATTCGATTTATCCGATCGTGCAATGATTTTTTCCGGAGAGTGGTCAAAACGGCCGAAAATGGCCTAAGTTTTGCTGCGAAACGCGGAAGTAAACACAACGACGGCATTTGATTGGTCAATCATAGGAGAAAATGCGATCTGATCAGAGCGTGAGTCAGAACCCCACGGGATCTTTTGACAAAAGAAAAGATTTGACGGCTATGCTTATGCCCAATGCTTTGTTACATGTGCTCGCAGAAAATGAAAACATTTTTGCAAAACAGTCCTTTCTGTTGTTGCAAAAAATCCCTTTAACCGAGGCAGTAAAAACAACTTCGGGAAATTATGGTTATTAGGTTTGGGCTCCTATCTTTGGTCTTAATTTTTGACCCCAAGACGAAATTCATTTCTATAATTGTTTTGATCGATTTGATACCATGTGCTTACGTTTTCCAACACGAAAGGGCCAAGAAAGATTTTTTGTCAACTAACATGATATTTTAAAAGATCTATCGTTCAGTCGATATTTTGCTTCGACCGGGGTAAAGTGAACTACCCATGATTTTTTATTTTCTCATGTGAACACGAAGTCAGATGAAGAAGATCTTTCAATCTCATTTCCTTCATCATTCTGCCTTCAGAAAAACATAATTTGCAGGAGAAGTTTTCGCTCTGATGACACAGAAATATATTCTGATACCAGCTCCCTGAAAAAACTCCAAAAATTTGACAGCCCAGGTTTGACCTTCATTAAAAAATGTGGTTACTGATCCAAGAATTTATTGGTATTTGATGAAGCATGTATATCTATCGACAGGGAAAGGATAAATGGCCATCACTGTGAAATTAGAATATTGATAGTTGTCATGGATTTATAACTATTTTTCGTTTTATTTCTGGGCGGAGGTTTCAGGGCAAAGTGAACTACTTTGAAAACAGTGTTTCTCTGTGTGGTGGTTTGGTATTTATATGCAATATAGTATTTTCCAAGTATATTCCCATTCTTTTTCATCAAATTTTATTCAGGTCTCGCAATCTGACTCGAATTTGTAACTTTAACAATAGTTTTTGGTTACTATTTGATCTGCAAAGACCGTTCTTAACATACGTGACCGTCTAATCTTTTTAACTATCACTCTTGTGGAATTTGTTGGATTGTTTCGTTTTGGCATGCGAAGAACTCCTTAGAGTTGCAAAATAAATCATGTTTTCGAGTATTACCAGCATCATTTTGGTTTTATCGAACAATTGCTAAGTAGTTCACTTTACCCCGGCCTGAGGTAAAGTGAACTAGGCAGAGTGATCACCAAAGAAAGCTCTTTTGTGAGACAATGGAAATAGATTTAAAAAATATTTTTGCTGGATAAACTGACCCAAAGACTGTCAAAACAACATAAAATGGTTTGCCCTCAGCTACAATCTTTTTAGCATATCCTTGAAAAACCTCCTAAATAGTTCACTTTACCCCGTCTTACCCTACTTGTTTGTCTTAGGGTACAAATGGCCGTTTAACACTTAATTATTTGCTGAAGATTAGCCAAGTATGGTTCGAAACGTTCGAATAAACATGTTTACGTCTATTAATTAATTAAAATTTTATACTTGGAATGTCACCTGGATTTGTCAAATTTACTTAACATGGAATGTCTACGTCTTTCTGAATGATGATTAAATTTACAATGATGGTCGTCGCTTGCCTCATTCTTTGGTTTAAGAGGACTTTCTAAAGAATTTCAAGTTTCAGATGCAACAATAAGATTGATGTTTACTGTCAAGCTTGCAAGAGTTCAAACAAGCTCATCATGATGAAGAGAATGACTTCTAATATTTAAATGAAATATGGAAAAATCAGTTATTGAAGTATCAAGTGTAGATAAGTCCTGTGTAAGTAGAGTTGACATCTGATGGTTCATCAATATCGTAATCAACTAAATTTGGCAAGTTAGTAGGACAAGAAGTTATTTCAAAGGATGACATTGAGTCAACAAAATATGTCAAATCAAAATCATGCAGGTTTGATTATTCTTCATTGACCAATGAACCAAATGGAAACATGACCTTTGTAAACTTTATTCGGCCTTGATTAGGAGGTTACTATATACCATTTAGTATAATCTGAGAATGTAAATCGCAAGGCCCTCCCGTTGACTTTCTCGAGTTTCTTTGGCTGGCATTACTGCAAAATAACCAGATAAAGGGGCAGTAATTGAAGTGACAAAGAATGAATGAATTCACAATTACTTGTCTCTTTTTGCTACCCATGAATCTACAATCTTGGCCAAAATACTTGGGACAAATCATAAAATTGCACTACTTCGGTCTTTGATTACGTGCCCCCCACTCCCCCGTTTCAAAGTTGCTTGAATCAAACACCTTTCGACCTTCTCAACATTGAAGAAGGGGGGAGGGGGATTTGGAGACTCTAAGCGTATGTTTTCTCCTCGATATTTTAGGAAACATCATGAAGACACTGAAATTTGCCTGTGTCCCAGCTTCTTTTGGCCAGGATTGTCTGAAAATGATTGTTAACAAAAAATAACTAATAGCTTGAGAACCCATAGAGATTTCTGCGTGAAATTTTAACACGGTCATTCCCAACACAAGAAGTGAGTTCTCAGCTATCTATGCCGACATAGGCGTTGTTTGCTAAATTCGCTGAGCACCTTTTTAAAAATGGGCGTGGCACAATTGCTGCAATTTTCACTCACATAAAGATTCCCTTATAAAAAGTGACATACATTAGAATTCTGAGCTTTATTCCGCTATTGAAAATGACTTGTCAGTGCAAGAAAGCTTTTGGGGTTATTGTTTGAGGTCCGGTTTCTTGTGAATTCTTCGGTTCTCCCAACGGTGCTCCAAAGAAAAATGCCCCATAATTTTGGGATAAGTCACGCTTTTTTGGTAAATTCGCTTGATTCCACATTTGAACATCAAAGTCTTTATGCACAAAAACAAATTAAAAATTGCCTGGAAGGGGGAAATCTCACGGCGCTCCAAAATTAAAAAACTTAAAATAAACAATTCCAGCTAAGTTTCTTCTGAACTCTATTGAGAACCGTCAGAAATCCTATTTCACGAAAATATCGATGCAAATACTGACTATAGGCTAATAAAGCTAATTTTTCTCATCAGAATGAGATAAAATTTGTTAGAATAGGGCAAACATTGCCGACGTTATTAATGTTTAAAATAGGGAGAAGCGTTGACAAATCTGATCCCTTTCTCACTGTTCCAGCCAGTGCGAATCCGCCTTGCTGCTATGCAACAAGTATATTCTTCTTCAACAAAAAGTTCTGGACTACAATTCATCGGGAACAATAGACCATTCAATGCCGTCCAGGGTGAATGCAAGTTTGGTGGAGCGAATTTAATCTTATTGAAAATGAATGAATAGTAAGAGAATTGGCTAACGGTACATTTGAAAATAAGACAATTGCACTGCGGAGGCGCAGAATTTGCACTGATTCGAAAGGAACTTTGTTTTCTAGTTCTCTTTGATAACTGTGATGTTTTCAAACGAAAATCATTGGCAGGCTTCGTGCACAAGAGAAGTTTCGCTGAACGTAATGGGAAAATTTTGTATGATTTGATGACGTCATAGTTCTGATGGATGAACCAGTAACAATGAAAACATTAACATCTGAAGTACTCTGGAGTTAAGCCCACAGTTAGTGGCTATCCATTCATAGTAAAAGAAATTGTCTGATATAAGTAGATTTGAATTCATAGAAACATATATGATAGGTAATGATAGCAATTTTTCAGACTCTCTGAAAAAGATTGTTAACAAATAATAACAGAACCCATAGAGATTTCTGCGTGAAATTTTAACACCGTCATCCCCAACACAAGAAGTGAGTTCTCAGCTATCTATGCCGACATAGGCGTTGTAAGGGGGGGGGAGGGTGATTTGGAGACTCTAAACGTATGTTTTCTCCTCGATATTTTAGGAAACATCATGAAGACACATAAAAATTTGCCTGTGTCCCAGCTTCTTTTGGCCAGGATTGTAGCTTGTCTTTTGATTGCGTTTGGCCGCATGACAGCTTTTTTAAAGATTTATGTGAGTCAAATTTTAGCTGTTCCTCGATTTGACTTCAAAATAGAGTTACTTCATTACTCACGCTTATTTTGAAATAATTGTTTATTTGAAATTCTTGACATATGATTTGAATACGTTTCTTGCACTGACATATTTAAACATTTTCAATCTATCATAGCTAACAGACATACCTGACTTCATGGCTCTTTTGAAAAGAGACTTTTTATCAACACGTGATTGCTCTGCTTGTTCTCTCTCCCTTTGCCTCCTGCGTTGCTCTTCATTTCTGTCTGTCTTGCCTCCAAATAATCGAGCTCTTACACCCCGTTTTTCTGCCATAGTAAATGGTTTCAAGTAAAGTTTTTGCCAATCTTTACAAGGTATACTATTTGATCTTTGGGTTTTACTCTATTATGTTATTTCTAAAGTTACTTCTTTTTGAGACGCAATTTGAGATATATAGAAGCTTCGGTTTCACATCTAAAGAGTATTTGACATTTCCAATAAGAATTTTGTATACTTAGACTTGGGACACCATATGATTTATTTGTGCAATCGCAGCTCCTGCTGGATTGCAAAATGTTTTGTTATATGAATACAGATCAATCAAATGATTTAACTCGCAATTACTGCGTTTACCTTGGTTGAAGCAAACCTTTCACATTTGATAGTATATGATGTTAAACTGCATACTGCATGCTTCAATTGCTCTGTTCAGTTTTATCTCGATCGATTCGTCTCTTATGCTTTGATGGGCAGTAAATGTAAAGTGGAAATCAGTAAATGTAAAATGCAAATCTTCAGGAAACTCTCCAGCGGCTCCTACCAACATTTATCAATGATAGATTATTTTGAGGTATTCTTATAAAGTAAACCGATAGTTCCGTCTGTGTTACCCTTTCGAAGGCTCTATGTTACACTCTTTATAACCAAGCTTCGACTACAGTAGCTTCTACTCTCTCTCGAAGGCGTTACTTCTTACAGCAGGTTGTCAGACCATTCAATTCGTGCAGAACGTAATATAAACAAAGAAATTGAATTGGATTTAGTTTGAAGGAAACATCTGCTTCAGGTTGCAATGTGATAAGCTTCGGAATTCCATCTGCCTCATGACTTGATTATTAAACGAATCAACTAAATTATGACCATAAGCTCAAAATCTAATCTAAGTCCATTTTTCTTTAACGACTGCTGCTATGATTGAACAATTCATTTTCTTTATCACACAGTGGTTGGCCGGGAATTTCAAGTCAGTATTTGCAAGAGTTATCATGTGATGCAAAACCCTTTGTTTATTTCTTCATGAATTATTATTTCTTCATGAATGTTTATTTCTTCAACCTACAATGATGCATTGCGTCGACTTACGTTGGTGTCTAGAAGTAGATAGAATAAACATAAACACTTTAATGCGAACTGAAATAAGCACGAAGTTTCGAGCATAACCCGTTATCAAGAAAAGGAATACTTTGTACGGAATTTACCAGAATTGCTCTCGGTAAATACAAGAATAATTTGATTAGCGTTTGATTTATCGAGCCTTTCATATTTGCTCATCATATAAGAACTTTCACGACGAAATTGTTCAAAGGAAGGAGACCTTATCTAAAAATACTTTTCCTAGGGCACTTGCAGATCGCATCACTAAATCCTTCTTGGATAAAAGGCTCGAACCCGTGCCCCTGCCGTAGCAAAAGCCAAATCCGCCCTATTGTTTTGCGTACCATTTGCAGGTACAGTTTACGCATGAAAAACAAAACTAGTAGAATAATTAACCCTATTTCAACCGGGTAAAAAAAAGTGATTTTCTACCGGGGGGGGGGCCTTTTTCGCCCCCCCTGTTTTTCTCCTTAAGTATAACAGCTATGACAATGAAACTTGCACTGTGTCATAATTGAACAAAGGAGAATCTAAAAATAGCACCAATCAATCAATAGTCACGTGATTGGTTGCTAGGCAACCAAAAACAATGCAAATATTGAGAAAATCGAGCTATTTGCAGAGAAGGGCCCACTATTAGCAAACAGCGAGATAAAATTGGCAAAAAACCATCCAAATACCTGCTTGATATCATTAATTTGTAGTTCCATATGGTTTCATACGGGTATTTGTGGTTTTATAATAAATTAACTAATTAACTAATTCTCACTGAAGAGGCCGCCGAGGGGCGGTGAAAATTTTGAGAACAAAACATGAAACGTGTAAGTGTGTTTAGAATAATGGTTTTAAAATGAAGGTATGAAATTACCAAAGTATAATTAAATAATGAAAATTTGATTCAATGCAAAATTGTTAGCTCAATAATTATGATTTAAAACCATTAATTTCGCATATTATTGATGAAATCAAGTACCTTCATCGATATTAGAGGTAATTCCATCAGTTTTGCATGAATTGAGACGAATCGAATGGTATATATTTTGTTGAGATTTAGTAACAAAGGAAGAAATTAGAGCCGTTTTTAAGAATTTCTTTGTGACCACTCTCCAAATATGGGCATGTGGTGGTCACGTGGTCAAACAATAGGTATTTAAATTTCTATTTTCGGATTGCCAACTAAATTTTAGGAAAAGTCAAGGAGTTTCGGCATTGTAGGTGACATCGTTTGGGAGCTAGTAAAAAAAATCCGATAGGGGGCGAAAAACGCCCCCCGGTTAAAATAGGGTTAAGCAATGTTATCCGGGTATTCAGCTTAAAGAGAATCAACGGAGATAAAAGCCCCGCGTGGAAGGAGTCTGGGTATTCTATTATTAGCCTATTGTATTTGATGATTTCGAGACGATCATGGATATTGTTTAGCAAGAGGAACAATAACATGCGTAGGAATTTTCAATGCCCTATTTATAGATGACCTCCTCTTAGCTCCGTTCATTCACTTTAAGGTTATCTTTCGATTCTCGAAACGCATCCAGTCTTTTCCATTTAAAGACCGTTTTCCAACTCTCATTCGCTCTTCTGTCTTTTTATGATTTTAAGTGTTCTGGCTGCCATCTTGTACTTTGGAAAAACAGGCGGTAACTTGATTACACGCTGCAGGGAGCACTTGGGAATAAATGAGGCAGGTCAGAAAATAAGAATAAGTCCCTCAGCCATCTGGGACCACATTAATCAATCAGGTAACGCCGCATCAGTGAAAGATTTTTCAGTTTTGGACAGAGCTGACAATGATTTTGATTTGCACATTCACGAAAGTTTATTAATTTTGCACGATCATCCATCACTTAGCCCTCATCAATCTTCTTTTGCCTTAAGCATAACCTCCAAATCGTTTCTTTTGTCCTAGGCTCCAGCGGGGTTCTGATCCACGCTTTGATCAGTTCCTTTGGAAACTTGCAATCATAGATTGCCGAGTTGATACAGTCTGTTAGGTGTAGGGGCAAACTATTTCCTGCGTTGCCTATACCAGTTGGAAGATTCCCACTGTTGGATTTATTCTTGTCAAGCAAGTCTATCTGCTTCATGACCTCATTTGGGCTTACATGAGAGAAACTAAAGGTGTTACCGTCTGATGTCACATGTCGATTAATCATCTTTACAGAGGGGTGATCTTTACATTTATTTATCGCTCTCAAAACCATTTGTTCTACAGACATTTGTTCTTACACCTCCTTAAAAAGGGGGTCAATATCAAGACTATTCGTAATATTACAAAAACTAGGCTTGCCGCGCTGGCCCGCCGTCGTAATTGGCATTCAAGTGTATGGAAAGTTAAGTTTACGTTACCCTGGGTACCAGAGCCTCAAAATTAAAAGGAAATTGAAAAATTTGGCAAAGGAAGAGAGAAGGAAGAAAGGAGGTAAGAAAGAAACTTTCTTTCCTTCTTTACTTTTTGTTATTTTGTCATTTTATTATTTGGCTCTGGAGGGTAAGTTTACGTGCGCCAGTTACTAAGGAAGAGATGCGTATACCGGGTGTCCCAAAAAAAAGGTAACAGATTTGATGGGGATTAGCGATGAGATTATAAGTCGAATCGATCCCAAATAAGTTTTGAAGTACTCTTCGATAGTTAACTTGAAGATTAATACCTCGTTTGTTGATATTTGTGCATCGAGAGTTGAAATATCAATCTCGAAAGCCAAAATTTGGGTCCCTCTACAAACCAGAGCTTTTGGGTTTTGGCCTAAACTGCTAACGGCTGGTTCTGGGAATCTCCTCAGTCAAAGACATTTTTGGACAAGGATCGGTCCTTTGGGTACCCATTTGAAAAGAACGTAAAAAACTGAAAACTAACAAACAAATTAATGAATATAGTCACCAAGGAAATTTTTCTCCAGTTAAAATGCATTTACAAAAGTACACCAAGCCAAGCACGAATGAGCATTTTTATGTTCCCTTGGGCATATACGATTGCTTGTTTCATAATAATTTCGTGAGAGATGATGCGAGAAACATTTCATTCAAGCAATAAAGATTGCAAGATAGTCTATGTGTTAAAGCCTTACGGGACTTATTTCGCTGATGAATAACTTTTCTCAGATAGGTGTAATTCAAAGTTTTTGTAGAATCAAGAATGGTCTCTTCGGGGCTAAATTCTTGAATCTGATTGTAAAGTTCAGAGTCAGATTTCCACTAAAATGTGTTCCTAAGCACGAGGTTTCTTGTTTGTACTTGGCTATGATTGAGGAGATTCCACAGCACAGCGAGTCAACAGCTTAGGCGAAACACCAAAAGCTCTGGTTTGGAGTAGGAGGCAAATTTTGACTTTCAAGGTTAATATTCCAACTCTTGATGCACCAATATCAACAAATAAGGTATCAATCTTCAAGTTAACTATCTAAGAGTACTTCAAAACTTATCAGGGGTCGAATCAACTTAAATTCTTATCGCTAGCCCCAATCAAATCTGTTACCTTTTTTTTGGGACACCCGGTATATAAAAATATTCTATCTATTTTCCCAAGTTGGGGGGGGGGGGTTCTGTTCTGTTTGGTTCCTCAAATTCTAGATTACCTTTTTGGGTCTCAAATATGGGAGACAGTGAAAAACAGGTAAAATATTATTTACAACCAAAGTAAGATCAAGTAACATTACTAAAATCAAAATATTGAAATTTCCAAATAAATTATGAACAATCTAATCAGTTGGGGCACTTGTCCACGGATTTAAGATGCTGACTTCATAAATTTTAGTAGTGTTGGGTCAGAGAAAATATTTTTCGACATCTATTTTCATGCTAGGAATTATCATGTTGGGTTTATGCTTGGTACCCCAGCCTAAGCACAAATATCCTGAATATACCTTAGGATGGGGTCTATTTGGTACTCTCTATCCCTCTGTTAACTGTTTATATCTTCTCCATGCTGAATACTTTCAATAATTCTGCAGACCCTTAAGAGCTTCTCGATCTATTCAGTTGACACGTTGGCCAACATCTTCTCTCCTTGCTCTCATTATCGTATTTTTTCTCACTCCTTCACTATCTCTCGTTTGCCTGCTTTGCTCTTACTGCCTTCTGTGCGCTCTCTGCTTGTTTTCTTTTTCTCTTAGTTTTAACTGTGTACTCTAAATGATTTAGATGCCCACATTGCGCTCTCGTGCCTTCGCTACTCTCGTTGATTTAGTTCCCCCTTTTTTGCTCTATTGTTCTTTGCTCACCAGTGATAGGGAGACGCGTTTGTATCAAATGTTCAATTGTTATCATAGTTGCCGTCTCAAGGTTAATGTTTAATTCGGTCATGTTGTAGCTACGAATCTTATTTTCATTCAGGTACGTAGGAAGCATCTCAAATGGGGGGGGGGGCACAACACTTCAATGGCGTTTTTCATAAAGCTAAATGGGCACTTCCTAAAAATAAAAAGGGAACGTATTTGTTTATTGCAAAATCTTGGGGGGCACGTGCCCCCAGTGCCCCCGGTTCATACGTCTCTGTTTTCAGTTTGCCGGGAAAGTCTTTCACTGACGCTTAGAATTGATCCCATATTGACTTTGCAAAACAACCGATGCCAGGGCCTATACTCAACCTCTCGATAAGAGTTCATAACAATGGTTTTTTGGTATTTTATATATCAATTTGCCACAATGAATATTTAGATGTTTTATAACAAAAATAGATACAATGCAAAATTAAATGCTCAAAACTTAGAGATAAACACTGCTATTTACAGTGGCAAGGATAGCATTAAAAGGCGAAGCTGACCTTATTTTCATAATGGTCCCCTTAGAGGATGCTGTATAACGGAAATACGTAGGAGAAAAGGAAATACAGAGCTGCATATGTGTTTTCAATATGGTCCTCAGTAGAAGACATATATGTCATTTTCCTCTTTCTGTATATTTCAGAAAAAGTTCTCTTTGGTCTTATGTTTGAATGCATTGATATTGTTTGTTGATTTCAACTCAGATGGAAGACTATTCCATGTTGTGGCCCCAGATAAGATAGGCATTTGTTTCCAGTTTAATTGTGCGGATTGGAAATTCTAACTTGAACTTGGACCTTCACGTTGTTAGGCCTTGGTTGACTGGAAGGATCAGCACTGTGGGCAGTTTCTTTGAGAAAATTACAGCTCTCTAAATGGTAGCATATGACATTATATACGTAATGTTCATTATTTTCTTTCCAAGAGCTTGTTAGAATTTCTAATAAGAATTTACTTCAACCTGCTTGCAAATCAATAGCTGAAAATGGGGAAATTCAAAAGCACAGAAAATACACTTCCATCTAAGCCCGTTTTCCACTAGGCGAATTTATTCGCGCGAAGCGACTTTTTTCGAGAATACGCATGCGTCTTTCAATTCTCGCGCAGGAGCTCATTCGCGGTGACTGTTCGCAGCAGCGAAAAAGTGAGTTCGAATGGATTCAACTTTTTCGCGGCGAAAAAAGGCGCAAGCCAATTAAATTGCTTGAAGCCTGTCATGTGACATCCATGACCAAAGTCGCGCCAAAAAACAACAACAGCAGAAAGAAAAACATGGCTGCAATGAGTCTGAATCTTTTGCAGCAAATGATGGCAAATGGAGACATAACTGTGGCTGACCTTGCCAGTTTAGCAAATACCAGCTGTCAACAGGAAAACTACGACCACGAAGACAATGCTGCCACGCCAGGCTCCGTCGACGAGACAGGTTTTGAGGAGACGGAGACGATCGACTCTGTTGTCACCACCACCCCCGAGAATAACAACCCACAAGATCTAGACCAGTACGATGGTGAAGAACTGCATTCAGTTGAATTCGACAAAGAAGTATTTCTGGAAGAAGTCCGCAAGTACAGATGCCTGTGGGATATTGCTTCCGAAGGATACAAAATTAGGCCCATGACGCAAAACGCATGGTCAAAAATAGGCCAGTTATTCAACAAGGACGGTGAGTTCACAGCTTGTGGTTTTCTTTTTGTACACGATGATGAAACAGACATTTCGATGACCTTTGGACTAAAAACAATTTTCCCTCAAATTATATCAAATCATGTAGAGTCAAAACCTTTTGAAAAACTTGAGAAATTCAACACTTCCCATTACAAAAGTTTCCTTATTTTTTTCAGTTGTGTTACCACACAGCTTGCTGATTTTCAAAATTGAGCTGAAAGGTCAAGAACATTTAGTGGACATGGAAATAGGAGGTGGGGAACAGGGTGCACCATGCCCTTCCTTTTTCAACAAAGTGCCTTGTTTACCCTCATCCCTCAAACTGATTTTTGTGCAGCCAAATATATCCCTTCTGGTCAATAAAATTATCCACTTGGATCTAAAAAGTACCCTCTTTTGATCTCTGCCTTCGCAACTTTTAACTACTTCCTGAGTCCAAGAACACATAATAATCTACCCTAAAGTTAACACCTATTTTCAACAAAGTAAGACCACTCATATTTTCTGTAAGAAACTATTTATAAGAAACTCGGACTTGATTGCCAAAAAATTAGGAAACTCCAGAATCTTGTTTCCGTATTCTCATGTTTTCCTGTATTGGGTATATTTCTCAGAAGATACTTGAGCAATGTCTAAAAATAGGAAAGGCTTCAAAACACCATGTTTTGAAATGTTCAAAGGGCACAGATCTAATAATTCTAAGAGACTTTCTTTGCTGGACAAAATTCTTAGTTTGATAATATCTTTTAGAATCTTGTAAATAATATTTATTTGATTTCTTTTTTTGTAGTGGAATTTCTTCAGAGGCAACTAAAAAATCTAAAAGACAACCTGAAAAAATGTTTGGACAAGAGGAACCGGATGACCAGGTCTGGTGCTGCTGCATCTTCATTGCCTAAATGCAAGTACTTTGAACAGATGAGGTTTCTTCACGAAAAAACAGCAAACAGGCCCACAGAAAGCAACATTATTCAAGCTGAAACAGCTTTGCAGTCTGAAGATGTTTTGGATGGCCCATTAGCCCCCCAGATATCAGTAAGGCCAGTTGTTCTCAATGGTACAAAAAGGAAGGCAAGGGTATAAGAATCGTCAAGAAAGATTTGATAATGCAATCTTGAAAGAATTAGAATCTACAAATAACGCAATCAAATCAGTTGTCACTACTGATAATGAGGATGAAGTTTCTCTGTATTGCAAAAGCCTCATTCCAATAATATCATCTTTTCCAGTTAAAAAGAAACGATTAGCTATGATCAAAGTCAGTCAACTGTTGTTTGAACTTGAGTTTGAACATGAATAATATTATGTAAGGTTAACTTATTATGGTTATGTAACATTTTTATTTTGACGTCTATACACATTTGTAGTTCTGTTTTTACTTGCGTCATTCTTTCATTGTCTGTCCTGAAACAACTCGTATGGATTTGCAGTTCGAGTAACCAATTCATTTTGCCATTCAACAGCTCCCTCGTTGTTGAAGTAGTTTTTATATCCATGTCTTACAGAAGCTGCATCCTTAGAGTAGTTATTTGAACCACTTTGAGAGATTGGTTGAAGGCCACCAAAATCAGCTCTGTTTTGTCTCCATTCACCAGCTTCAAATCCTGATGGTCCATCATGGTCAACAAAGTTCCTTGGGCAATATCGATTGTTTGTCAATGAATTTTTAAACATCAATAGATTGTGCAGTGCAACAATAGCTTTTGTGATAAGTATTACTTTGCTTACATTGGCAATGATTGGTCTTCTCAATACTCGAAATCTACTGGCAGCAATCCCGAAAGTGTTTTCAATCACCCTCCTTGCCCTTGATAACCGATAATTAAAGACGCGTTGATCAAGTGGCAAATTATGTGATGGGAAGGGCTTCATCATATGTGTTTTGAGTCCAAATGCATCGTCTGCAACAAATACGAATGGAAGTCGTTTTTCTGAGTTGGGCAGCTTTTCAGGTCCTGGGATTTGCAATAGATTATTTTCAATAGCATGACCTAAATGACTACAATTATACACACTTGCATCACTCTGGCGACCACTATCTCCTATATCCACTAGAGTGAACTTATATCTTGCATCGCAAATTGCCAAAAGGGCTATGCTGAAAGTCTTTTTGTAATTAAAAAAGGAAGATCCTGATCTTGCTGGCGCTTGCATGACCACATGTTTCCCATCGAGGGCTCCCAAGCAATTCGGAAAATTCCAAAATCTTGAAAATTCTTCGGCTATAGCTTTCCATTCCGGTTTTGTTGATGGGTTTTTGATGAAGCCTTTTGCGCTGAGTACTCTCCATGCAACTTCACAAGTCTCACTGATTATTCTCCCAACAACTGTTGGACTCATACGGTAGCTTGCTGATATCGTTACTTGGGCATCACCCGTCACCAGGTATCTTAAACAAACAGACAATCTTTCACTTGGGCGGATAGCTTTCCTCATTTTCGTATCGTTTTTCTGAAGATACGGGCCAAACCAATTCAGGAGCTCTTCAAACAGTGCAGGAGTCATTCTAAAACACCGGAAAAAATATTCAGCATCATGTAGTCTCAGTTCTTTGATCAAAAGATGATACTCGCCCTTTTGCTCCCGTTCTTCGTAGATCTTCCTTATCCAAAATCTTTTCTTGTACTTTTGCAACCTTCTCTCGCGTCTTCTCAGCAGCAAAATTTTGATCAATAAACGAGCTTTCAGTAGCAGTAGATACCTGAGATTTACAGTAGCCATCTTTGAAAAGCTTTTCGCGCCAAAAAACAAAGATCGCTGGAGTTCCTGTGGAAACAAAAACGCGCCCGATCGAATTTTTTCGCCGCGAAAAATTCGCTTCGCACGAAAAAATTCGCCTAGTGGAAAACGGGCTTAAGTGGCGTATGCTGAGATCCATTGCAGTCTCTCTTACATGTCTCATGTTCAAACGGATATGTCTCTGGTGTAATTTCTCCTTTTTCAAAACCCAGTAGAATCTTGTTTTATCAGCTCTTTGCACCAGCCTTGCACCAAATTCAATTCCACTCCGTCTCGCCTGTCTACTCCGAGACCTTTTTGCACTGTTAGTTGATTTATCTGCATTTGATATATGCACCCTGTATCTTAAAACTTCATCCGTTTTGTTTCTCGCAGCCGTCTCTATTCTTGTTGTCCTTCCTTCTGCATAGTTGCTCATTTTTTGAAATACAAAGTCTTATCACATATAGGCACGGTTTAATCGGTGTTCATTTCCGTCGATGCTTGCCAACGTTCTTTATAATTCCAAAGATAGAGGCAAGATGAACCTGTTCGTTGTTGTTCCTCTATTTCTCCCCATTGCTTCCTCTTTTCACTGCTTATGTATCCTTTCTTTGCTAACTGTTCATGCAATTCAAAGTCCCCAAGATTTTTTCAATCTATCCTGCTAAGTTGCGCTGCCTAATTTCTCAAATTTCCCACAGTTGCAGTCATTGCTCTTGTTCGGTTAGGGAGCAGTCATTTTCGATCCTGGGTTACCAAGGCGGAGGATTTTTGACAGAGGTATGAGAATTTTTCCTATTACTGTTTGGGGGTATCCAAATATCAAGGAAAATTGGTATGAGGTGCAAAACTATTTTACTTGAAAACTATTTATGTGAAGTCATCAGTTAACATTTAACCCTAATCCTACCGGGCTTTTTTTGATCTAACATAGCCGGCGGGGGGGTGCTTTCCGCCCCCCTCTATAAAAAGCCGTAGACTAATGGGTTTGAAACTTGGCAAGGGCGTAGTCCTAACTATTCTTAGCCGATTGGTAGTTTTGGGCGTGGCCACCTCATTAGGTGACGTCACTATGACGTCATAATGCTGGAAAATGTCAAAATATATGGTTTTCCGGCTTATTTGTTCTAAAAACGGAACAAAGGTAATCTGAACGACTTTTTCCATTCTTATTTGGCGTATTATTCATTTCCAATTCAAATATGATGCATATGGGTGTTTTTAGACCGTTATTTTGGAAGAAAATGACGAAAATTGATGACGTAATAACTAAAAACTGTGCTTTTCTGCCAAGAATTGATAACAATTGGCTCAAAATGCTTTTAAAGTATTGCATAACGCAATTCTGTGCATTCCTAACAAAATCTGCTAGGAAAACTTCAAAATTTGCCAAAATGACCCAAAATGGCGGCGCGAGTGACGTCATCATTTAAGAATGCTGACGTCAGCAAATTCCATTGTTATTGACAACAATAGAAAGCTAATTGTTTGCTGATTCTTTAAAAGTACATTAGTCAACATTTGGAACTAATTCCGGGAGTAAAAATATCAAAATCATTAACTTTTCCAATTTGCTCCAAATATGGTAGTGTCACCTGTCACGTGACACCATTGTTCAAAAATTTCATTGTCAAAATGTAGCTAATAGATAATTAGTAATTGTCAGATTGTTTGAGGGTGATAGCTTTTGTCGTTAAAAAATGCTCTGCAAAAAACCGACAGGGGGATGGAAAACACCCCCCCCCCGGTAGGATTAGGGTTAAAAGTGAAATTGAAAGACAACCGGAAATGATGAATCACTGGACCTGTATGCAAATTGCCTGGAATAAATTGGCATGCATGTGTATAAATTTCATACATCACATCCTGGAAGGCTTCTGGATGGGGTACAAAACCATTTCGCTGAAAGGTGGTGGGGTATAAGACTTTTTCCAAATTCAAGATGGGGTATAAAAATGAAATGTTGTCTAATTCTGTTAAAGTATCTTCTGCGCTGGTACCCAGGATTAAAATAGCCACTTCCTTACTTTCCATCGTTTACCTTTTTTAATTTTTGCTCTTCTGAAATTTACATACTAATGCTCCTCCGTTGTACCCAAATTAACAACATATATCAACCGTGTAAGTGAGGAAATATTTGGATAATCTGTGATTTGGATAAGCCTAGGCCCCCGTCGTTACCTGCAAATAAGACATTGAATAAGAAACTGCTAGCAATACCCCAGGGGGACGGTTACTTATTACATTTGTTTTCAGGGTATCGTTTTCACCAATTTTTTCTAGCACGGGGTAAAGCAATCAAGATAAAGCAATTTTTCTAGAGCAGGTTGTCAAAACACCAACATGCCAAAAAGGGATCTTTTGCTAGACCCCCCTCCCCCCGGAGAAAACGTAAGCTTCATTGAAAAGAATAGCTTCTGACTGATTAACGAACGAACGAAACAGTCAATCGTTATCGCACCCCTTGACCCTTTCAGCAAATTCCTCGTTCAATTCACTAAATGTTTAGTGAATTGAGCAACTAACTGCTGACTTCTCAACTCTCCTTCCCCAAAATTTTACAGCGAGCATATTTATATCCTCTCTTCTAGAACGTGCGAAAGTAAGAGGAACTCTGAGTAAGACATCTAATTTTAGCATCTCAGTGCCCATTTATATCCAGTACTCTCTTTTTAGCTCTATGCCCCTCAGAATAAATCTCCCTCTCATTCGACCCGCCCCCCCCTACTTCTCTGAAGCCTTCCTTTGTAAGGATGCACTCATGATCTTATTGGCATGATTCTTTTTTCGTGACAACACCAAAATCACACAAACAGGAAATCGTTGACAGCATTATCTGCTTTGTATCATCCGATATAGGTGTATAATCCGGAGCAGTGGAACCAGAGTATGGAACGATAGGAGCCTTGGATCTCAGGTCCCGTGCTGCTAAGGATCCAGGGGGGGGACACTCAGCACATGCACATACGGGGATTTAAGTGGATATTTATTGCTGAAAGTGATATTCTTGGGTCCAAATAAACAAAAATTATGTTTTCGATATTTTTGGTCATCAAATATTTGACAGTCCTGGTCTCAATTTGCACTGTTTCCAGATCTTTTATGCTCGTTTACAGATGTCAAGGTATAAAATGAGCTGCTTTTTTTGGTTGTAATGAAGCTAAACTGATATTTGTTGGGTTTCCTGAAAATTCCTCGGCGTATATGAAGACCCATCTGTGTATATGAAGAGTTTCCCCCCCTGGGCTAAGAATGGTCTCCCTTTCTCCAGAGATACAAAAATACTGCACACCCACACACCTGGTTTGGAGGAGGCTTTGAGCAAAAGTTAAGGAAGGATATTTGAAAAGATAAGAATATTGGGAAATTGAATTTGCAAGGCTGGGAGAGTGGTTCTAAGTCAACGTAAAGGTCGATTTTACGAAAAGTTTTTAACTGATGTTAATTCATGTAAGAAATGTCACGAAATTGTAATATTTTTATTTTAGCATTAGCAAAAATTGGATCGAGAGAGGCATTCTGAGCCAACCTAAGGAATATTTACTCAAACTTTTTCTGAAGATTGTGGTGATTCATATAAAATTATTACACATTTTTCAAAGTTGCCACTCTAGCACTGGCAAACATGAGGTCAGGAGAGCTGTTCTAAGCCAAAATAAAAGACGCGTCCTCAAAATTTCCCCTGGAATAATAGACCCTTCATTCCAACGTCCTTGGTTAATTTACACTGGCTACGCCACTGCACAATTCACTGACATTCTTGAAAAAATCATCAAAAATAGTTCTGGTTAAAGCTTTGACTGGGTGTGCGAACCAGCTTTTAAATTTCTTTCCAGCAGGCAAAAGATTATAAGACATGCAACGGTCCTGATAAATCATGGAAAAATCAATCAATATTTTTCTTGACGTATAAAGGCTCTTTCCCCCTTTATTGCAAAACTTTGAAATGAGGAAGGTCAGTCCTTAAAATCCAGGTTCGGAGGAAGGTCAAAGACTTTTTGCAACTATGCCTTTCTCATTCAACCCTCTCCTATACTCTCCTCTCGGGCCAACAAAATTTATGCAGGAAAAATAAGTCGATCTGTATAACTCTGCCATCTCCTCCTTTCAAAAAGAGAGTCTGAGTAAAATAAAGCTCCAATCATTTCTATGGCTCATTTACAGATGTCAAGGTATAAAATAAGCTGCTTGTTTTGGTTGTAATGAAGCTAAACTGATATTTTGTGGGTTTCCTGAAAATTCCTCGGCGTATATGAAGATCCATCTGCGTATATGAAGAGTTTCCCCCCTTGGCTAAGAATGGTCTCCCTTTCTCATTCAAACTTCTCCTATACTCTCCTCTCGGGCCAACAAAATTTATGCTGGAAAAATAAGTCGATCAACTCTGCCCTCTCCTCCTTTCAAAAAGAGAGTCTGAGTAAAATAAAGCTCCAATCATTTCTATGGCTCCAATTGATCATTTGGTCCGGCAATTGTGATATGTCTAAAGATCATTCCCTTGTACACAGAAAACTGAAAGGGATTCCGCCAATCCTTTGATGTCACCGAATTCGCCCCTTACCCTGATTTGGGGGCGAATTTGAGAAGACGAAGATATTTGGAAAGTTTCGCGAGGATCAGCGCAACGGTGCTCGAGTTTTACGCCACACAAAATTCGCTTCACGTTTTAATAATGTAGAATATAGATACTCATTAAAACACTCAGCATCTTCCATACCATTCGTGAGGATTCTACCACCTTCAATCAAGGTGATCTTCTCACTCATGGGATTATTGTTAGAAACAGAGGTTTCACGGTTTTCCAAAATGTCATATCGTTGTCAATGGATTTCGACTGTATAGACATAAAATGCTGTCTTTTAGCCTGAATGTTTAAGTTTACGACAAGATCCTTATATTTTCTTACACAACTTTTTTCAAAGTTGATCTTTTCGTCATAGCCTTCCGTAGATCCTTATTCATATGCGGTTTATCATTAGCCCTGACTATCTTTGTTTTAGTACGGGCATTTACTTCAAGAGTTTTAAAAAAAGATCGATTCAAAGTTTCCATATATAGAGAGGTGAGCTGCGATCAAATTTTACCTCATCTCATTTTCAAAATGCAATTGAGACCAGTTCTTGTAGTCTCGATAGGTAACTTTTTTCGGAGGGAGCTTAAAGGGGCTCCGTCGTCAAAATATAAACAAAACGATGATTTTTGCAGTTTTTTGAAAGGTGATATCACAAAGGATTTTCTTTTTAGTTGCTGTTTGGGCATTAATCCTTGTACTTCACTAAGGAACAAACCAAACATTCATATCTTCTACGATTGCTCGGATATAAGTGTATTTTTAACGGTCACTTTTTTGTGGCTTGGGTGAAGCCACCAAACCAACTGCAGAGAACAATGGATGAACAATGGATAATCCCCGACACGTGCGAGTTTACGGATTTGTATACAGTTTGACGACTGAGCCCCTTTAATGAATGTTGTTTTCAAGATGGTGTAGATCATATTAGTCCGGTAGCAGAAAGGGGGGTATTACCACCAAGAGAGGTAATTTATGAGACTAGACTTTTTAGGTCAATTTTGGGGTGCTGAATCCGAATCTCGATGTTCTTTGGTCAGGCGAGGGGCCGTTTACGAGATATGGGGGTATTTGCCCCCAAAATTGGGGCAAAATGAAACTTTAGCCAAAATATCAACCTTCATCACCAATACAATTATATAAACACAAAACGCAAGTCTAAATGTCGTTTAATTTATATACGAGCTTCTCAATTGTGTCTCGTGTCATTTTTGCTTCTTTTGGGGGCGGAATTGCCCCCAAAAGGGGCAGAGAACTATTGTGCTCGAAAATGATTTAAAAATATTCAATTATATCAAAATTGATGTGCTGAATCCGAATTTGAATGTTATTTCATCAAATTATGAACAAGTGAAGAGATATGGGGGCTTTTAACCCCCAAAAGGGGGCAACCTGTCATTTACAAATCCGAATTTTTTTTAGAATTGTTCAAAAATATCTATTTGCATGAAATCTGAGGCACTGAATTCGAAATGTAATGTTATCTAATGGAATTTGGAATAAATGTTAAGATATTAGGGGTTTTACCCATTGAGGGATAGAAAGTTATGGGTTACAGTACTAAAACGCTAACAGCAAGGTGCCAAGCTGTTAAATTTGGAGATATGATATGATGATGACGCGCATCAGTTGCTATACATGACCAGATCCTGAAACTGATTTGTATTAAAGTGATTTTAGAAGTTAAACAGTTGTATACAACCAATAAATCGTTTTAGTAACGAAAGTAGATCTCCAAATTAAACAAGTCAGATTCTCCATACCGTATTAGATGAATATTTCTGGACAGTATTAGTTTCCTTTTTCAACTTACTCTTAATTGTCACTATCGTCAAGATCTGAGAGTGAAACATCTTCCTCACCCTCTTCTTCTTCTACATTCTTAATCCCGTATCTATCTGTGCCCATCAATCAGCAGATCTGCAACATCCTCTGGATATGCCCCCTCTATCCACTTCACATTCATCTCAAGAAGCCAACCACGAAAGTGCGGAACATCGCATAACATAAGTGGTCGATATACACCCATCCACATTCTTGCGACAAAATTCGCTCGTTTGCAATGCAGTTCTAAGTTGCTTTGACAAAGAGAGAGGAGTGAGAGATCAACAATCTTTTGCGGTCTTTTTCATGCTTCTTCCAAAACTAATTTTCCCTAATTTTACGGAAGCATGTTTTTCTTTCCGAAGATTGAGCACACGAAATGTTCTAATGCTTTCATTTGATCTTCTGTGAGATTCCGACTTTCTCCAAGACTGCTAAACAGATCTAAAAATTGAGGACTATTCTTGACGTATTTCCAGCACGATTGATTCCCCTTTCGAAGAAAGCTAGATAAACAGTCAATCCCACTGAATGAATGAAGAGCCTCTCGAGCAGAAAGATTGCAAATGGAGTGTCCATGGATGTACCAGAACTAAGACAGTGATGTACTCTTACATGTGATGATGTACTCTTACTGTTTCCTCATTAATCACGCCCGTAATCTTGCTGGCCATGGAAAGCAATGATGTGAACACATACATTGATAACGGAACTTGGAAGAGTCTAAGATGCTCGATTTGAGTGCCTGCAAATCATCACCAGAGAAACAAAGGAAGCCTCTGCTGGGATTGCATTCATTCTGTGGGAATGACTGTGCCTCTAGCTTTCTTCGAAAGGGGAATCAATCGTGCTGGAAATACGTCAAGAAGAGTCCTCAATTTTTAGATCTGTTTAGCAGTCTTGGAGAAAGTCGGAATCTCACAGAAGATCAAATGAAAGCATTAGAACATTTCGTGTGCTCAATCTTCGGAAAGAAAAACATGCTTCCGTAAACGAGGCCAGGGAAAATTTGTTTTGGGAGAAGCATGAGAAAGACTGCAAGATTGTTGATCTCTCACTCCTCTCTCTTTGTCAAAGCAACTTAGAACTGCATTGCAAACGAGCGAATTTCGTCGCAAGAATGTGGAGGGGTGTATATCGACCACTTATGTTATGCGATGTTCCGCACTTTCGTGGTTGGCTTCTTGAGATGAATGTGAAGTGGATAGAGGGGGCATATCCAGAGGATGTTGCAGATCTGCTGATTGATGGGCACAGATAGATACGGGATTAAGAATGTAGAAGAAGAAGAGGGTGAGGAAGATGTTTCACTCTCAGATCTTGACGATAGTGACAATTAAGAGTAAGTTGAAAAAGGAAACTAATACTGTCCAGAAATATTCATCTAATACGGTATGGAGAATCTGACTTGTTTAATTTGGAGATCTTCTTTCGTTACTAAAACGTTTTATTGGTTGTATACAACTGTTTAACTTCTAAAATCACTTTAATACAAATCAGTTTCAGGATCTGGTCATGTATAACAACTGATGCGCATCATCATCATATCATATCTCCAAATTTAACAGCTTGGCACCTTGCTGTTAGCGTTTTAGTACTGTAACCCATAACTTTCTATCCCTCAATGGGTAAAACCCCTAATATCTTAACATTTATTCCAAATTCCATTAGATAACATTACATTTCGAATTCAGTGCCCCAGATTTCATGCAGATAGATATTTTTGAACAATTCTAAAAAAAATTCGGATTTGTAAATGACAGGTTGCCCCATTTTGGGGGTTAAAAGCTCCCATCTCTCTTCACTTGTTCATAATTTGATGAAATAACATTCAAATTCGGATTCAGCACATCAATTTTGATATAATTGAATATTTTTATATCATTTTCGAGCACAATAGTTCTCTGCCCCTTTTGGGGGCAATTCCGCCCCCAAAAGAAGCAAAATGACACGAGACACAATTGAGAAGCTCGTATATAAATAAAACGACATTTAGACTTGCGTTTTGTGTTTATATAATTGTATTGGTGATGAAGGTTGATATTTTTGCTAAAGTTTCATTTTGCCCCAATTTTGGGGGCAAATACCCCCATATCTCGTAAACGGCCCCTTGCCTGACCAAAGAACATCGAGATTCGGATTCAGCACCCCAAAATTGACTTAAAGAGTCTAGTCTCATAAATTACCTCTCTTGGTGGTAATACCCCCCTTTCTGCTACCGGACTATATGATGGTGGTCGCTAAATCTAGTCTCGAATGACTTGGAATGCATGAAGAAGTGCTTTCGATTTGTAAATATTAAGTCAATGCAACGACCCTTGGAAGACTTGAAGCATGTTGGATGTTTGATCATGTTATATAAATCATGATCTTGGATTAGCGATGACAAAGCTTTGTCATCTGGTTCTAGATTGAAGTCTCCAAGGACCATTACATTATCATATCTAGAATATTTATCAATCAATTTTGATGTTTCTTTTACAAAATATTCTGAGTTTTGATGTGGAGGCCTATAGATTGGTAATATCAACCACTTTTGTTTTCTAACATTGATCTCAATTGGCACCTCCTGGATGTCAGGTTGGGTGCCAACGAGGTTAACATATTTTGAAAGGAGGTCATCTCTTATATAAACTATAATCTCACCGTTATTTCCAGATACATCAAGTCTATAAGGACTTTTAAAGCCGTCTTTTAAGAACTGGCTCGTGGGAAAGGACGAATCGATCTTTGTTTCGGCTATCACCAAAACATCGACGTTTTCATCAATCATCTGTGAAAGGCCACTAAATGTATTTCTGATGGAGTTTATGTTGATGTAACTAATCATGATGTTTCGTGGGTATTTAAAGCGGAGAAGTTCCAGTTCATCAAAACAGTTAGCCTCAGTTTCAGTTTGGGTTGAAAAAGATGATGCTTCAAATAGACCCAGTAGGGTGTCATTATCTATGACTTCGTTGATAATATCAATGCCTTCACTTTGCTCCGTGTATTCTGAACAGTTTTCGTTTCTTTGGCTGGCTGGCACCGTTGGAGGCACCGCAGTGGAGGCACCGCAGCAAAACATAAGTTTTCCTTGCCACTGTAGGTGGACATACGAAGACATCTTCACCCTTCAAACTTTTAAATAAACAGCCTTCTGGAATTCGCGCATCTCAACTCCAAACGGTGTTTCTGTTTTCTACAGAAGCTCGGAGTCAGCTATCTTGCATTTTATTTGGCGAATTAAGACTGCCAAATCGCAAATCGCAAAAACTAAAAGATGAACAGCTTCCCTGTGCTACATTTGCTACCAGACCTCGCCTGATTGGCTAAAAGTTTTATCATAGTTGCCATCACCATGGTAATTCACAAACATCGCAATCTGATTGGTACTCTATGAAGCTAAGAGTTTGAGCCTAAATAGGGTCAGGTTTTTCAAAGTATACCTCCCCGTATGTGCATGTGCTGAGTGCCCCCCTGGGGTAATAGTGTGAGTCTCTGTTGACCGAAGCGCCATCATCAAGTCAAAGAGCACAGGGAAACAAGAAACTCCAGGTCATAAGACTAGGGAAGGGCCACTCGACATTCCAGAAAGCTATGTTAGCTTATCTCCTCGAAAAATTCCTCTAAGTCGTTGTCACGAGCTGCCAGAAGAAATGGTCTGCTCGCCTTCAGTAATAGACCCAATGCAGTTTTTCCAAGTAGACGATAAACTATAAAACAGGAAAGAAGCACAAAGAACTGAAAGAATGAGTGCGACTGGCATCAATGAAATTTCCAAGAACGATTGATTGCCATCCAAAGTTTTTAAGTGCCGTAACTTAAAGCATCAATGGTTAGATAAGCATCAATTGGGCAGAAAGTGTGAAATCAAAGAAGGAAAATTGCATAATATCTATCATCATTTACAGCTTATTTCAGTACATCTACGACAAAACTTTAAATATTAGAATAAATACCATAAAATGCATGCTATAATGTGCTGTAAGGCGTGATGTAGCATAAAATGCACTGCTACGTAAAAATTGTGCAAGCAATGGACTGCTTTTTTCAAAAAATATGCAAATGTCTGGAGAAAATTAACAGCATTCAGTGAAAATTTTCTTTTGTTCCACTTTGAGGTTTGTCAGTATTTCACCTTGTATAGCACAGATTTTCATCCTGGTACGCAGAATTAACAAAGAAAAACTTCAAATCTGATAGTTTTCATACAGCAGAATAATTTCTCTTGCTATTGGTGCCACTGATTTCAAACATGTTTATTTTTAACATAAGTTTAAAAAAACCTCTTTGCTAACCATGCGATTTCAATCTCCTCATTTAGCCATGTGCCGTATGCAGAAACACGAGGCCTCTGCCTAAAAACATTAAGGAGTCACTATCAGATATGGGTACTTCTGTCGTTGGGTGACAGACGGTTTTAATGTTAAGTGAAAAATCGTTGTTTATTGTGCGTTTCCTTTATTTCTCATCTGATCATAAATTCGTCTTTGACTTTGGAACGCAGCTGAAACGATTCTCTCGATAGCAATGAGAGCCTTAGCCAAGATGGAAAACAGTGTTTGACTGTTCAAAGACATCCCAAAGCAAAATTTTCCTTCATCGATCAACTTCAACGGAAATTACGAACACTCTCAGAAAGGAGGCGAGGTTAACGTCCACCACGAGGCATATAAGTCATAGCATATCATTTCAACCATGAATCTAGAATGAACGGTTTTAAAGGTAACTCTGCCTTCCGCTCTGATAAGCACAGAAAGCTGCTTTTCAGAGACTCCTCTGCATAAATTTATTAATTACTCTGGAACCAATCGGTCTATCAAAATTCTGTAAAAAGTATGGCATTGCTCATCTTCTTGGCAATCTGTTTGCTTTCACGTTTCTCGAAGGCTTATATCAAATTATTTGACTAGTTACAGAAGAACTTCAATATCCACTCTGCTGATCTAAAGACTTTAATAAAACATTTTCACCATTCACTCCACATTTTGCAGACACACATACCAAATTTGAAATCAAAAGCTTGGCCAGTCTTTCTGCAATAAAATTCTAAATTTTGGTAGCCTACTAGCGCTAGCAAGCATGTGTGAAACAAGGTAGCATTCTTTGGAGATTGACAATGTAAATCTCCTTTTTCTCTTAAAAATCTGTTTCGCTTGCATGAATTCTCGTGACTATGGTAAAAGCACCGCCGATTTTGAATCAAACATACCCCCTCCCCCCTCCCACAGTGATCTGGAACAAAAGAAAGTTTGGAATAAATACCAAAATATGAAGTTTCAAAATCTGAATTTATTTCATGCCCATGCCATCAAGTACATTCTTGAATGTTTATGAAACGCAGACAACAGCCAAGAAAATGACTTTTAAAGTTGGGCGCCTAATTGTTTGATTTGTTTACATAAGCACTTCCGGAATAACGCTGCCTGGACTGAATTTTCAAAGCAATAATTCTCTGCTCAGAAAGGTCCGAAAATTTTCGTTTTGATCTTATTTCAATCCTATTTTCAAGTAATTGTAAGAATGATTGGAAATATTTATATAATAATGGCGTCATAATGAGTCATAATGGCGGCAATTTGCAAAATTCATATCTTAAAAAATCGTTACAAAAATTCAACAGTTGAAATGTAAAACTTGGGGCAAAATTTATTTACTGAAAAAATTACAAAATTAAAGCAACTATTTGTACAAGTTTCTACCAAAGGGCTTGTTCTAAATCGTACCCAAAAAGAATTATGGTCATCCTAATTTTTGTGGTACAACGGAGACCTTTAAGATTTTTTCAACGTTTTCTGCAATAAAAATAAATCAAGGCATGCTAAAGCCTTCAAAACTGACTTAACTCCATCTCTTTGAAATAGTGTTATGAAATTTAACCCTCGAAAAGCTTTTATTGTTATAAATGAAATAATTGTTTTCGAGCATTTTTATTTGCCGCCTCAGCAGAAAATGACCAAAAATGTTTCTTTTATGATAACTACCACGAGTAAGTAGACTTGCCCCAAGTCCCGCCCGTGTCACACCGAACAGCGAGGGAAGCGAGCTGGAGGAACGAGTTTCGAGCAAAGCGAGAAACGAAGCGAGCGGGACTTGTGACTTCTGCCTCCTCATGAATAATTAATGAGGCATTAATGAGGAATAATCATATGTTGTGAATCAATTCGCAGAGCAACGTGATTGGTTATTGTCTTTTTTTTTTTTTTTTTTTTTATTCAAATATTAAATTTTACAAGATACTTTACATTCTACTATACCTAATTCTAATTACTATACGACACTACAAGTACGATACCGTGGGGAGCGAAAGACTATGACTACCCCATGGCCAATATCTAAAAACACGAAACGTTAAACCGTATACAATCACACTACGAACAATCTATACATTAAAGGATACTATACTGGATTCAGTTTCACTCCAGATGTCAGGTCAGTGTTGCGATGAATTTGTCTGAAATCCCATTGTCTTTTTGCGGATCGAATCCATCCGCAGACCTTGGATGTTTCAATGGGCTGCCTCATTAATTATTCATGAGGTGGCAGAAGTCACAAGTCCCGCTCGCTCCGCTCGCTTCGTTTCTCGCTTCGCTCGAAACTCGTTCCCCCGGCTCTGACACGAGCGGGTCTTGGGGCAAGTCTACGAGTAAGGGACTTTAAGACGTTATCAGTGTAAAATTGTTATTAGAATGATGAAAGTGATAGATTTTCATCACTCAAAGTCTCTTCAAGCCCCAATTTTTTCGGTAGTTGTAATGGAAAACACTTTTTCTTTGTTTCTGCTGACGGGACAAATGAAAATGTTTGAAAACAGTGATTTCATGTACAGGGTGTTCCAAAAAACATGTGCGCCGTTTGACTGGCTACTGTGGAGGAGCCATAAATCCAACTTTCCTGTTTGTCAGATTTGTGAATAGGAGAGATTTCAACTTAGAATTTGGCACCGAGTTTGTGTAAATCTGACAAGTGGTTGCTGATTTATTGAGAAAGAAAGTCACAATCACTGGTTGCTTCAAAACCAGAGGATTTTATCTCCCCACTTAACCTTATAACCTGAATTTTAACATTAAATTAACTAAACTTTACAGTTATGCCAGGAAACGCATTTGAGAGTAATCAATGACCATACTCTTCAAGAATATTGACCAAGCAGTATGCTGAACGCAATATTGTTGGTTTAAAGCGACTTTATCACTTTTGAGAAGCAAAATATCTGATGGACGCATGGCATGGCCTGAAGCACTTGTGTTGCACATTTCCATTCCTAGCAACCCTAGTTATGTCCAATATTCTTGGTTGTCACAAAATTCAATGTATTACTACCTGTCTCACTTATAAACATCAGAAAACAGGGCTAGGAATGTTTTTTTCAATAAATTTCGTTGATTTTAACGTAATGGAGAATTATGAATCCTCTGGTTTTGAGGCAGCCAATAATTTTGGCTTTCTTGCTCCATAAATCAGCAACTAGTGATCAGATTTACTCAAACTCGTTGTCAACCTTTAATTTGAAGTCTCTTCTGTCAAGAATCTTAACGACAGAAAAATTGGATTGATGGCTGCTCCGCAGAAGCCACTCAAATAGCGCACATGTTTTTTGGGACACCCTGTAGAATAATGAAACACAAAGCTTTCTAAGGGTTAAATTTCATGACACTAGGTCAAAGAGATGGAGTTGAGTCAGTTTTGAAAGTTTTAGCAGGAACTGATTTATTTTCATGGTAGGAAAAATTGAAAAAATCTCACAAATCTCCGTTATGCTGTTATGCTGTCGGGACATAACAAAATGTTTGAAAACAGTGATTTCATGTAGAATAATGAAACACACAGCTTTCTGAGGGTTAAATTTCATGACACTGTGTCAAAGAGATGGAGTTGAGTCAGTATTGAAGGTTTTAGCAGGCCTATAAAATTTACCTGACTGGAATCGGCCACTCCATTCTGAAATTATGGGGGATTTTATCGGGAAAGATTCTTCCACTCCCTGGATCACTGTGCCCCTCCCCGTTTTACTATTATTGTGATTGCATCATTTTGCACTTTATTACAATGTATGGAGCTTTTCTTATCATTTTCAGTCACACATCGTTTTGCAAACCTCATTCATTTCATTGCCATAGCTCGTTCAAGCGAAACATATGTAAGAAAAAAAGATAAATTTCCACTGTCACTGTCGGTCTTGAAAGAATGCTGACTTGTTTCACAAGTAGGCTTTACTGGTTCTGTCGCATTTGCCCATCGCATTTGCACCAGTTTGTCTAGCGTTTGTTATCGAGGTAGGCTACCAAATTTTAGAATTTCATTGCAGCAAAACTGGCGACGCTGTTGACTTCAAATTTACACAGATAGTAACCACATAGTGTGAGTGGTAAATAACTGTGATTAAAACCTTCAGATTAGCGGAGTAGACAAGGAAGTTCTTTTGAAACCAGTCTAATATTTTGAAATGAGCCTTCCTTAAAGCGACGGCATACCGGAAAACGAGGACCCAGGACCATAAGGCAGGACCCAGGACCCAGGACCCAGGACCCAGGACCCAGGACCCAGGACCCAGGACCCAGGACCCAGGACCCAGGACCCAGGACCCAGGACCCAGGACCCAGGACCCAGGACCCAGGACCCAGGACCCAGGACCCAGGACCCAGGACCCAGGACCCAGGACCCAGGACCCAGGACCCAGGACCCAGGACCCAGGACCCAGGACCCAGGACCCAGGACCCAGGACCCAGGACCCAGGACCCAGGACCCAGGACCCAGGACCCAGGACCCAGGTTATATTTATTATATGATATTTCATGTTTTTCAGACACCAATCTTCTGTTATTAGCATGCTGATTTTATTTGATCACTTTGGCAAATGATTTTATCAAATAGCCAGGTCTTATCTAAGCAGACTGATGACTTACTTGCGGTTGCACTTCCACAGCTGAACCACAGCAGGAAGCCTCATTTAGTAATTTTAATTTTAGTTTGCATGTGATCAGTTAAATTCTACCAATCACAGTGCGCTCTTTGAGGCTCCTCGTCAGCATCAGCATATTTTGACAGAGTGCATACGTGGCTGTACTTATATGGACACATGGACAAATTAATTCCCGTTATAGCGATGTTGTAATTATTACTAGTAATGGCTGCTGCTAAAATGCCAGCGATTCTGAAAAAGATTAGTAAAATTCATCCAATTGAAAACCCCAGAAAAAAGTCTCGCATCAGAAAGAAACACAAGCAACAAATAAAAATTTGCCAGTGGAATCCTCAAGTACCCAGAAAAACAGCTTGGGTTTCAGACAGGCCTAAATGCCTCGTTTTCTCTTCAGAAAAAATTACGTTCTCTCACCCAAAGTAGACTATCTAACATCAGCCACTCCGAAGTTTCCACGACTTCTTTGTGTTTACAAGAAACATGCAGAAAATTTTGGCCTATTCAACGATCAAAATATGTCATTGATCAATGAAAGGGCCCTGGTCAACATCGATGCTTGCGGCCCTCGGCTATTATCAAGATCATATACGATTGTAGCGCATTGATTAGCCAATGGTTGGTTGCCGAAGTTGGTCGAATCGCTTCAGGTCCTCTTTGAAAAAAACGCTGCTGCAAAATCTTTTGGTTGGAAAAGGCGGGAGTTTCGGCTTCTGAAACATGGCGAGGTTTACCAGCCATTGACCCTGAAGAGTGATTTAGTTTGGCTGATCTCCTCTATTTTACCTTTGGTCCAGCGCATACTGACATGTCATGTTATCTTATTGTCTTGTCTGTCGTGTAGACACTTACTAATTATTTTCCCCAAAATATCTACTGAACAGTTTGCATGGGGTGTCTGCAAACCACGAAACCACGAAATCACGAAACGAAACGGTTAAATAGCGAAACGAAATGGGGAATAGCGAAACAGCGAAATGAACTGCTAGGTGCAATAGAAGAAATACTAAGAGCATAAAATGAGCTGAATGAAGAGAGAACTGGACACTTTTTGTCTCGCTTCTTCCGTTTTTATTTGGGATTTAGGCCTTGTACTTCTTATTGCAGTTAGATTTACGGTTTGAGTTGTGGATTGAGTTTTTTGGAGAAATTGAGAAAGTTAAGATATGGAGTCATAGTGTTTTCTACGTTATTTCATTACCCTGCGACCGCGCAGCAATTGGGCTAGAGGGGGGCAATAGCCTCCCCCCCCACTTTTTTCAAAGATAGGTTTAAAAACGTATGAACCTTGTCGATTTTTTTCCTTGAACAAATCAATGACAACGAAGGAAAACGACTTGACACAAATGTATGTGTCAACCATGGTAAATTTAGTATAACGTAAAGCTTGGTCATTGACACATACCGTAAAAGCTCTATTAATGCCCCGGGGCTTATTTAATTTTGGACACTTGTTATTTCTTTACCCCCTTTATATTCTCACTAACAAGTATTCAAATTAATGCGTGAGAAAATTCTTTAAGTTAATCGCAAAATTGTTGGGTCTAAAGTTTTATTGAAAATTGAATAAGGCCTATTGCCAGCCTACATGAAGCTCGGGCGATGGAAGGAAACAACAACAAATCGTTTACAGTACACATTTAATTTGGGTGGTGAAATTTGTAGTTTGTAGCCTTTTACAAACTCATATCACTCTGATTTTGCTGTTTTGCTATTTCCCCATTTCGCTTCGCTATTTCCCCATTTCGTTTCGCTGTTTTGCTGTTTCGTTTCGTGATTTCGTGGTTTCGTGGTTTGAAGACACCCGTTTGATGTAATAAACTTTGCCAAATACATCATAATTACTTGAGCTGTTTGGCATTTTAATTACCGCAGATACTATCTTTAGAATTGTAACTAAACAAGTAGTAATAGGTCAAATGTCTCCTCTTCCGTGATTTGAAAAGGACACGCCTCTCTTGGAAAACAGCTTTCTGGGTCATCAGAAATTTTGCCAAGTGATTAATAAAACTATTCAATGGCTCTATAAATTTGCTCACGCCAAAAGATCACCTAGAAAGCTTTGGCAGAAAGTGCCTTTCTGCACTTTTTCGAATGCGTTCATTTCATATTCATTTTATAAGAAACCGCTTGTTTGTTGTTGGGGAGACGAAGTGCTGACCTATTGTTTTCACACATAATTGTCTTTCGGCCTTGTTGTGAACGAATCCTCATGTTGGGGCTCACGTTATCATGCGCATCGCTGCGTTTGTTTTCTTCTCTTCTTTTAAAGGGTCAAGCTACTTTGCATAGTACCTTAGTCCCTTCAAATTTCGCCTGCCTTTAATTTTCGCCCCGAAGGGGGGCAAAAATTAAAGGGGGCGAATTGCGGAAATATTTTGGGGGGCGAAAATTAGAGGAAGTGAAAATTAAAGGAAGCGAAAAAATCTATTTTCTATAAAAGAACTTTAGTTTTGATTGTAATACAAAATACAAGACATGCATTACTCTTCGATAACAATGATATTGTCCTCCCTTGTGTCTAAGGGGTGATTTTGTTGTTCTAAATCCACCGTGTTCTCTTGCTCGGGGCCATATCCATCCAAATTACGTCATATCAATCCAAACCAGGGGGCGAAAATTAAAGGGAGCGAAACTCGCGCGAAACTTCTGCATAAGGGGGGCGAAAATTAAAGGGGTGAAAATTAAAGGGAGCCAAAATTGAAGGCAGGCGAAATTTGAAAGGACTAAGGGTACGTCCCATGCGATCTGGATACAAGGCGTCTAGTTTAAAAATGGAACAAAGGATGGCCGGATGCCATCATTTGTCCAGTTGTTTTGATAATCTCTCGAGATCATCAAATACAATGGAATACAATAGGCTATCATGAACGTTGATAATTGTGAAATAAAATTTCATGGCAATTTAAGAAACTCCACAGGAATTTCTTATGATAAAATTAGTCACAAAACTAAGAAACCCTACTGCAAGGTTTAATATTCTTACAAAAGAAACGAATTCAATCTTCGAATTCAAAATCAAAAGAAAATCAGCATTCCAATAACAGAAGATTGGTGTCTGCACAACATGAAATATCAAAATTGCTAGAATTCCTAGGGAAGCCCCCTGAATGATCTGGGTCTGAGGTTATCTTTTTTTATATTTATATCAGTTAAAACAGAAAACATGCAACAATACAACCACTGTGCCACTCATTGCAGGAATGGACACGTAGTCAGTGAGTTCCCACAATGAGTGACACTTGCAGTTAACTAAGGAATTAAATGGAAAAGAAAAATTACCATTGAAAGGAACAAAAAACGAGAAGCCTGATCGCTGAGCAGAACTGAGCCTCAAAGAGCGCACTGTTATAGGTTATTGGTAGAATTGCACTCTGTCAACTGACGCTGACACATGCAAACTAAAATTAAAAATTCTAAATGAGGCTGCCTGCTGTGGTTCAGCTCTGGAAGCGCAACCGCAAGTAAGTCATCAGTCTGCTTACATAACCCTGGCTATTTCATTAAATGATTTGCCAAAGTGATCACATGAAATCAGCACTCCAATAACAGAAGATTGGTGTCTGAAAAACATGAAATATAAAATTGATCCTGGGTCCTGGGTCCTGGGTCCTGGGTCCTGGGTCCTGGGTCCTGGGTCCTGGGTCCTGGGTCCTGGGTCCTGGGTCCTGGGTCCTGGGTCCTGGGTCCTGGGTCCTGGGTCCTGGGTCCTGGGTCCTGGGTCCTGGGTCCTGGGTCCTGGGTCCTGGGTCCTGGGTCCTGGGTCCTGGGTCCTGGGTCCTGGGTCCTGGGTCCTGGGTCCTGGGTCCTGGGTCCTGGGTCCTGGGTCCTGGGTCCTGGGTCCTGGGTCCTGGGTCCTGGGTCCTGGGTCCTGGGTCCTGGGTCCTGGGTCCTGGGTCCTGGGTCCTGGGTCCTGGGTCCTGCCTTATGGTCCTGGGTCCTCGTTTTCCGGTATGCCTAAAGCGACAACAATCAGCTTTGTTTATTATATCTTTCGATTGCCAAGAATATGAGCAATGCAATACTTTTTACAGAATTTCAGAGGCCGATTGGCTCCAGAATAATCAATAAATTTCTGCAGAGGAGGATTTCTAAAAAGTGGCTTTCCGTGCTCAGCAGAGCAGAAAGTAGAGTTACCTTAAGGAGGTAACTTATCTTTCGTACAAGCCCCGTCGCAGTAGTTTACCATATTTTTGTCTGCCATCCACGAAAGGAAACCTCCTAGTCTTCTTTTCAAGGGTCGAAATTGGCTTTGAAGTATCCTCATCACCAATGACGGTGAAATAAACAAAAGGAAACAGAGATGACACCAACAGAGCTATCAAAAGAAAGGAATACATATTTGTGTTTACAGTCCCATGGATGTAGCCAAGTTCTCTCAGATGTAGCTCAGCAGGAATAAAGGCCGGGTTTAAGTCAAGGGCACTGCGAAAATGCGATGTTGCTTGCTCCACATCACCTCGGCTTTTCAATATCTCTCCTAGCGTGAAGTGCTGAAGCCATGAGTTGTGGTCAGAAGGCTGAAGCTCAAGCGATCGTTGAGTAAGCGTTACTGCATCGTTAAGGTATCTCAGATTGTGTAAAACGCGGGCAAGGTTTAGAAGAACGTCAGCATTTGTCGGAGCAATAGCCAGAGCACTTCGAAAGCATTCTATGGATTGATATGTGTCTCCTTTGATTCGCAAGAAGTTCCCAATTTGATTAAAGAGCACCACCTTATTTTCACCCTAGAAAGAGAAATAACCAATAAGTTTAAAGAAAATGAGTTCAAATGTCTCACCTAAAGGAAATATCTGTCAGGAAATAACCGGCTGCTTGTAAAAATTGTGTCACATTAGGGAAAATTGCTGTGCTAGAAAGTACCGACTCTGCTCCACTGATTTCGTGTGATTAGTGCATGTTGAAAGTTTCAGAATAGTTATTATGCTGCCATGCAGAAGAGCCATGATTCTACTTTCATGCGAGCAGAACTGTTACGTCACTTAGGCATGCTAAAATGACCAAGTATTATGGCGCGCAATTTGAACTAATTTTGAATACTTCTATACTGTCCATGAAATCTTTGGCTTTGCATGGGCTCATTACAATCATAGTCACTAGAATACATTGGTTGGGAGTCTTCAGCTGACCGCTACAACTGTTGGAAAATGATGATTTCGAAGAGGACTTGCAACTCGAACTTGACGAGGTGGTGGAAGAGGTAAGGACTGTCAGATCATGTTTTTAGGCCAACAAGCAGGAAGGGGTGAAAGGGCTTCCCTGTCAATTTTCCATGGTGGTTAAACATGTTGCTCTACATTGTAATATGTTTCTTGACTATCAGAACTTCTATTTCTCATTAATGAACTATGTTTTGACACAAAAGGTGGCTTGACAAGACACACAAATGCAAAGCATATGCCAAATGCAAGTGATGCTGGGGAATCATCCAATGATGATGACACTATTTTACAGCTGCCAAATACTGTTTTTGAAGAAATTGTAGCACAGAGTGTCAGAGATCTTGCTGCAGATCAATGTTTTCCAAGAGGGTTTCGGGGGCAGTTTCTTGGCTTTGCTTTCGTACTTCCATGCAGTGATGATGACAAATGGAAAGGAATTGGTGAAATGCAGAAATTGTACAAATCTTTAATTTCCGAAGAAAACACTGAACAATTCTATTCAAAGTTTTATGCAATCGTTATCCCCCATTTTACAAATCTTTTTTCATATTTTTCCAACCAAGGTGCAACAATCCACAAGGATTGCAGATAAGGCAATTGCCTACTCTAAGCAAAAAAGGGAAATGCAGCGTTACCAGCCAAGACAGTTCTTAGGGTCAATGAAAAATGTACTACAAAAATTGATCGAAAAACACAATTCACAAAAAGGCAACACTCACAGATCGGCCAACAATGCATTTCATTTCTGCAAGCTCGAAAGGCAAATTGATTTGTTACCGGGTGAGTCAGAAAAAAGGATCCCCGCTTGGATCCACTGCTCCATGAATATCAAAGCAATAATATTGAAAAATTTCTTGTTTTTTTGCCAATATGTTCAATTAGGTTCAGTAATTTACAAGGCCTTAATCAGCCATTCCTTCCAGTGGATATGGGTGATTTCCTGCAGAAAGCCCCTTCAAAAAACCTGCAAAAACCAATGAAAACAATGAGCATATTTTCCTTCCTAAAATTGATGACACTCGCATAAATTCATGTATTTGTCATCTTGGGAGAATGGAATCCCCCTGAATAGGTCATCGATACCAGGGGAAGGACTTGTTCATCCTCCCAAGAAGATAGCACGTGCTAAAGCGTTCAAAAGTCATTGCTGTAAGGAATTGTAAGGCAGAAATGTTAGGGAAATCTGTTCATGATTTTGGGCACGTTTTGAAGGTTTTTTGAAGAGGCTCTCTGGAGAAAATCCCTCATAATTTCAGAATGGCGTAGCCGATTTCAGTCAGGTAAATTTTATAGTAGATTTGAACATTTCTACTATTAAACTATATATTTGCCAATATCATTGTCTTGATATCCAGGGAGCCGTGACCTTTCAAACGGGGATTCTTTCTTCTGACTCACCCGGTAGTTCTCACAGACTTGTTGACAGTGTAAATAGGGGTGGCCTTTCGAAGGTTATAAACAATGTAGAACCAATTTTCACACAAGCAGAGCTCAAATTCCTTGAACATACCCGGACCCCGGAAATAAAACAGATTGATGTACCTTCCATGGTGAGCACTCTGCTAATAATCAGGATGTGAAAGCTCATTATCAATCTTGGTTTAGTTCTGCTGATTTGGTTTTGGATCAAGAAATATCAGATAGAATGCTTGGAAAAGTCATGACGCTCTATCTCAGAGTGCGTTCATTCTCGTATGCTAAAGATGTTGTGAATGCCTTTAAGAGTAAACAATCCCAAGCAAAATCAAAGGCACTGATAAAAGGAATTAAACGAAAAACACTTCAACCATAAATTCATCAATGAGATAAATAGCAAACTGTTCTGTACAGGGTGTCTCAAAAAACATGTACCCCGTTTGAATGGCTACTGTGGAGGAGCCATCAATCCAACTAGACCCATTTTTTCAAATTCTGAATAGAAGAGATTTTAACTTAGAGATTGGCACCAAGTCTGAGCAAATCTAATAAGTGGTTGCTGATTTATTGAGAAATAAAGTCAAAATCAGTGGTTCTTGCAAAGCCAAAGGATCTTAACCTTATAACTTGAATTTTAACATCAAATGGATTTAAACTTTGCAGTTATGTCAGGAAACACATTTGAGAGTAATTAATAGCCATATAACTCAAAGATATTGACCAGGCAGCCTGCTGAACGAAATATTCTTGGTTTAAAACGACTTTGTCACTTTTGAGAAGCAAAATAACTGATGGATGCATGACATGGCCTGCAGCACTTGTGTTCCACGTCACCATTTCTATGTATGTATGTTATGTATGTATGTTAAAATTTGCAACGAAAAATAAAACAATTTACAAGAAATAAATAGAATTTACAATTTTCAAAAAGCTAAAGAATAGATAAAATACGACGACAATGCTCATTAAATAAATACGTTAAAAACACCCCTAATTGTAGTGGCAGAGATAGCATTAAAAGGTCATATTGACCTCATTTCCATAATGGCCCCCTTAGAGGTGGTCGCAAAAGAAAAACAATAAAAGTAAACAACAGATGTTAAAGTGATTATGGATGGAGCATAATTTAGTAGGGCCGAGTGATCTATATGGGAGAGGAGGCGTGTTTCAATAGAACACATACAAGTTGTTTTCTTCTCTCTGTATCTTTTGGAAAACATTTTCCTTTATCTTGCGTTTGAACAAGTTTATATTGTTTGTAGTTTTTTAAATCAGAAGAAAAGCTATTCCATATTTTTGGCCCCAAGTAGGACAGGCATTTTTGGCCAGTGTTACTTTTGCGAAATGGGAGGTTTAATTTAAACTTAGACCTTCTCGTTACTCGGTTTTGGTCGATTGGGTGAAATATTTCACGAGTATAGGCTGGAGCCGTTCCTTTGAAAAATTTCATTATGTATACACATGTATGTTGATCAACTCTGTTCTTTGTGGGGAGCCAATTTATAGCTTTGAATTCAGTAGCCCCAGCATGTGCTGTGTTTTTGAAATTCAAGTAGAAGCGAATGCATTTGTTCTGTGCTGATTGGATTTTTTTGGACAGCCTCTTATTCAGCATCGGGAACCATGAGGTGCATGCGTAATCAAAATGGGGTTGAATAAGAGCATTTAAGAGCAATCTGCGAAGAGAGTTATCTAGGAAGCTTTGCTTTCTATTTAGAAATTTCAGTTTGCCATTTATTTTTCCAAGCGTTTTCGTTGCCATTGATTCCGTAGAGAGATTCTTGTCCAGAACACATCTAAGGTATGTGACCATTGAGTGCTGTTTAATTTTTATTTCACCCCTCCTGATGTCAAGCTTTTTTAGGGTTTTGCATTTCTTTCGGGCGAAAAGAATGGATTTGGTTTTTGACTTCTCCGAAATGAATACTTAGATTATTTTCCAAAAACCAATCACACAAGGAGTTGAAGTTTCTATTTAAGTTGGTATTTATGTTCTCAATGTCTTTGTCCCGAAAGAGCAAGCAGGAATCATCCACGTACAGAAACAGGTCACAGTCAACTGCCCGTGCCATGTCATTCACATACAAGAGGAAAATGAGTGGACCAAGAATTGACCCCTGAGGAACTGCACAAGACAAATTACCAGGGTTTGAATAATCTTTTCCGATATTTACAGAAAATGATCGCTCCTGGAGATAAGATTTAAACCATGAAATTGTAGAGTCACTACAGCCAAAACAGACCAATTTATTTAGAAAAATTTAATGGTCAGTTGTGTCAAATGCTTTTTGTAGGTCAATCAAAATCATGCCGGTAAACATACCATTCTCAAATCTGTGATGGATTTTATCACTCAAGTAGGAAAGAACGTTCACCGTTGCTGTCCAGCTTACCGCCGCTGCCGCTACCATGCCGTTTTAGCGCACAATTTTGCCGCCGCCACGTACCAAGATCGAGGGTGTGCCAGCCGTACCCCTCAAAGCTAAGTGGAAGTCTCCTGTTGTATTTCTTGTTTGTTGTAGTTGAGCGGTGGTGACCTTTTGCCTTTTTGATGTTGATTTTGGCGTTGATTTTGCTGTTGCGATTCTTCTTTTTTTGAGGAGCGGAGAGAGAGGTAATATTCTGAAACTTTTCGTTTGTTTTATGGCCTAAAATTACTGAAATATGTCTGAAATCGAGGATTTGCAGTTGGAACTAGAGTCACTCCTTTGTCAACAAACTGTTGAAAATTTGTTAGAAGTTTCTGGTTATCTTAAGATAGAAGGATCAGTTGAAAGTAAAAGTAGGTCACAGCTAGTGAGAATAATCAGAAATGTTGTTGAAAAAGTTGTGTTTGATCCAAAGGAAGATCTTGACTTAGATATTTTCCTGCGTGATGTCATTTCAAAACTTAAAGGTACTCCATTAGAAAAATTAGCAGAAGAAATTAATGCTCAAATGACAATTTCGGGTCTTGAAGGGCAACTTAAAAGAATGAAATATGAAATATATATGAAAATATGAAACTCCGTAATTTACAACAATTGCAGTCAGAATCAGAACATGCACGAGAAACCATTCTGGAGCAACTGCGAGAAGCAAAAGAAAAACTTTCGGAGATGAGTCCATCTGAACATGTCGATATTGCCAAAAAACTTACCCTTTCTCCAAATTGTACGAAGTCGAATCAAGCTCCACCAGAATCCTCTAGTATTTTACGTAGAGAATTTAAAATTGCCGGTCAAATTGGTGAGCCAGGGCAACATGATAAACTAACTTATGTTTCATTAATCCATCAAATCGACTCAGCTATCGAAAAAGGGTATTCTGAAAAAGAAGTATCTGATGCAATCATAAAATCAATTTCGCCGCACAGTAGCTTAAGAAATTACATTTTAACGCTCCCGCAACGTTAGCTTGGGAAACTTCGATCAATTTTGCGCGTCTTTTTCCAAGAAAAGACAGCCTCAGATCTCTTCCAAGTCATGGTCACGACGATCCAAGAGCCGTAGGAAATAGCACAACAGTTTTTGCTGCTACTTTTAGATGCACGAAATAAAGTATCTTTCGCTTCTCGAGAAGAGTATGCCGAGTCAGAATACAGTTCCCAACTGGTTGAAAAATCCTTTTTGAAAGCTTTCGAGTCTGGCCTGCGCGATGATAATTTAGTCACTAATCTTCGACCCTTTTTGAGGAAAAGTCAGATCACAGACGAGGAGCTGATGAAAAGCGTCAATGAGCTGGCAACGAAGCAAGCGGAGAGAAAAGCGAAAATCGGAACTGCAACGGAGCGCTATAAAGCAGCGAAGGCGCCAGTAGTGAACGTAGAACAAGAAAATGGGAGTATTCAGACCTCTAAAACCCAGAAGAAAAATAGTAGTAATTTTGAAAATCAAACAGAAAAACTTTCGGCAGAAATTCAGAATTTAAAAGCAGAATTAGCTGCTATCAAAAGCCAAGTTGACACGCATCCAGAGAGCAATTTACCTCCTAGATTTCAATACAGAGCACGCGGTCGTGGGCGAAGCCGTTACAATGGGCCCGGTGGTTATGGTCGTCCCATGGGTTGCCGTAACTGTAAAGCCAATGGCGTGGGACAACAGTGCCGACATTGTTTTCAATGCGGTGAACAAGGGCACGTTCGTTCACAATGTCCTCATTATGTTAGCTAGGGAAACCTGCCTCGGTTATTTCAGGGGGCACGGAGTAACCGGTGATGATGTCAAGCCTCAATTTTATAATTTTTGCGGGAATAAACAGAGTGGTTCAACTATTTGGAAATGTGGTGGGTGCAGTCTTGTAAAATATTGTAATAAAGTGTGTCAAAAGAAACATTGGCAACAACATAACGTTATTTGTCATGCAGCTCAAGTCTTATCGAAAGTTTCCGAGAAGAATTCTAAGCTTGCAAATTTTGTTACGCATTTAACTCCAAAACAATCGTCTAAAATCGCAAAACTCGTTGGTAACAAATGTACAATTAAGTGCCAATTGAACAATCTTTCAGTCGAAGCATTGTGGAACACTGGTGCCCAGGTTTCCATTCTTTCGGAACAGTTTATAAGAAGTCGTTTTCCAGGTACGAAGCTGAGGAATATTTCAGAACTTATTGATTGCAAATTAGACTGAACTGCTGCTAATGGTACGCCTATACAATATAAAGGTTTTGTTGAGTTAGAGTTTAGATTGAAACACGAGCAAGACCCGATTTTAGTTCCATTTCTGGTAGCAAGCGATGACATTTCGTTGCCACTTGTCGGATATAATGTTATCGAATTGTGTGTTAAATCTGGAATGACTAGTCTTGAATTAGGGTGTGTTTTTCCGTGTGTGAGCCTTGACGATGTAAATATTTGCGCGATATCATCGAAGATAACGTTGATACTGATCTCTGTGCTGTTCGAACAAACAAGAAAGATTGTTTGATAAAAAGTGGACAATGCTCCCAGATTTCGTGTCGAATTAACCATGGACCGATCGATTCTGAAATTCCAGTAATTTTCGAGCCTGAAGAAAATGCAGAGTTTCCTTATGGCCTAATCATTTCGGAATCCTTACTTTCGTTAAAGCCAAGAAAATCGAGCGTTGTAAAGTTTGAAGTCAAAAACGTTTCGAAACATAATATCGTTTTACCAAAACGTACGTTTCTTGGCCGAATTCAGCTAGTACAGTCTGTAGCACCTTTAGATGTAAAGTTAAAAGAAGATGTTGCAAATCCTGACATTAGTGCAAACGATACTGTTAAGGATGATATTGTTTCGAACGAAGATATTCCAGACTACATCAAACAAATCAATTTGAATGACCTTACCGAGCTTCAAAAACAATCTGCTCTGAAACCATTATGCGAAGAACGAGATTCTTTCTCTCAAAATGATGATGACATTGGTACAGTTCCAAATCTTAAACTGCATCTCAATTTAACAGATAATATTCCTGTTCAGAAAAATTACGTTGCAGTACCTAGACCACTTTACCCTTAAGTAAAAGCTTACATCGAAGATTTGTTAAACCGAAATTTCATTCGTAAATCAAATTCGCCTTATAGTTCTCCTGTAGTGTGTGTTCGGAAAAAGGATCAATCGTTGAGACTGTGTGTTGATTTTCGAGCTTTAAACCAAAATACAGTTCCAGACCGCCATCCCATTCTGCGAATTCAAGAAACACTCGACAATTTAGGTGGTAATGCATGGTTCTCAGTTTTGGACCAGGGTAAGGCATACCATCAAGGTTTCGTTAGCGAAAAGAGTCAACCTCTGACAGCATTTATAACTCCCTGGGGACTATATGAATGGACTAGAATTCACTTTGGACTTCGCAACGCGCCAGACGCATTTCAAAGATTTATGGAAAACTGTTAAGGAGATTTGCGAGACGAAATTTGTATTTGAAATTTGTCTTTAGCGAAACTTTTGATGGTCATATTGAAAACTTGAGGAAGGTATTACGACGTTTAAGAGAACACGGAGTGAAATTAAAACCACGTAAATGTAACATGTTTCGCCAAGAAGTAAACTTTTTAGGAAGAATTGTTTCTCCTGAAGGTTACAAGTTAGATCCAGAAAGTATCAAACAATCTTGCATTTTCAGAAATCAGTTCCCAAAACTGTAGGTGATGCTCGACGTTTGCTTGGTCTCCTTGGATACTACAGAAGATACATTAAGAACTTTTCGTCGATAGCAAGGCCATTATATGATCTTTCGTCAAATTCTGAGAAAGTCAAACTAACATCAAATCGATCCTCGAAATCAAATAACCAGTTACACTCCAAAAGTTCGGTTATTTGGAAAGAAGCACATCAACGTATTTTAGACACACGAATTGATCAATTGATAACTCCTCCGATAAACGCACACCCTAACTATTCAGATCCATTCATACTCCACACTGATGCATCTGAAGTAGGACTCGGTGCAGTTTTGCATTAACGACAGAACGGATCTTTAAGAGTTGTTGCGTATGGTTCTCGTACTTTATCACCAGCAGAGAGAAATTATTATCTTCAATCTAGAAAACTTGAGTTTTTGGCGTTGAAATGGGCGATCTGTGATCAATTTCGTGACTATTTATATTATGCACCATCTTTCACTGTATATACTGAGAATAATCCATTAACCTATGAACTAATATCTGCGAAACTGAATGCTACGGGTTTACGATGGGTCAACGAGTTAGCCGACTTTAACTTTACTATCAAGTATCGACCAGGTAAAGCTAATAGCGATGCCGATAACCTTTCGAGAATTCCCGATTTTGAGTCACACATGAGCACGTGCACCGAAGAAATGTTGCCTCAAACCAGATCTGCTGTAACGTGTGCTGTAAATCTGATAGCTAAAGGTAAATCAACTTGGGTTTCACCACTTACACACGATTCAAATGTTTTCGCTATTGACAGTACAACGTCTCAACAAGATGTATCCATCAACGTAAACGACTTAATCGAAGGCCAGTTAAATGATCCAGTAACATATCGCGTTATTCATGTTCTTGAAACAAGGAAAAAACCGTTATCTAAAGACATTTTACACGAATCTCCTGATGCACTAAATAAAGTAACTCACGCTTATAATTGTACACGCAATAACTCTACTGGTATTTCACCTTTCTATTTGCTGTTTGGTAGACACCCTCGTTTGCCTATCGACCTGATTTTCGACATTGGTCACCATTCGCCAGTAGGAAACCACAGCGAATATGTAAAAAAAAAAATGGAAACAAGCTATGTAAGAAGCCTATGCTATTGCAAGCCAACGTTCATCTGCCGCTGGAGAAAGGAATAAAGTTCGTTACGATTTGAAAGCCCGATCCATCGATCTTTAAACCAAACGACGGAGTGCTCGTTCGAAATTTGTCGGAGAGGGGAGGACCCGGTAAATTAAGATCACATTGGGAAAAAGATATTCACCGAGTCATTCGACGCAAGGATAACATGTCTCCAGTTTACGAAGTACAACGAGAAGATGGAACAGGTCCTGTTAGAGTTTTACATAGGAATCTCTTATTTCAATGCAATGAGCTTCCAGTTGATTCAGATGCTCCTCCGCGACAACCTATTGCAGCACGCCGTAGCCGTAACACTCGTAGTAAACGTTCGGAACCTCGGGTCTTGTACCGTCATGTAACTTCATTTCATTTTCATTTAATTTTAAATTATTTGTACACAATATCCCTTCAGCATAATAAAACTACAAAAAACATACAATACAATTAATCAATATATTTATATAAACAAAAAGAAAAACATCGAGGGCTAAAGATTATATTGCTGTTCTCCCAGGGAGTTGTGTTTCGAATTGCTTTCAGCTCATCAAATGTATTTTTAGTTGTTTTTTGAATCGGCACAAGGTAGGTAGTTCCCTGATATTTAAAGGGATTTCATTCCAGACCTTAAGAGCTGAATAGGAAAATCCTTTTTTGGCATACTCCAGATTGTACCTTGGAATCTGAAGATCTCTACAGAACCGCGTGTTATAACTGGAGTATTGGGATCTTTGTTGAAATTTGTTCCAGAGATTTTCCGGGCTGAGTCTGTTCATGATCTTATAGGCCATAACTGCACGATCAAACGTGACAAGTTGTCCAACCTGAAGGAAATTATTCGACCATTCATCTTTTATCCTGGACGTATCGATCATGGAAATGGCTCTGTTTTGAAGACGTTGAAGGGACTCCTTTCTTGAATTAGAGAGGCTACCCCAGATTACATCTGCATATCGCATGTGACTTTCTACAAGAGCACGATATACATTGCTTAACTGAGATTGTGGGAGGATGTTCTTCAATTTTTTTAAAGATGCGAGACCTCCGCGAACTTTCCCTTTGACAGTTTTGAATTGTTCTTCCCAGTTAAGCCCTTCGTCTACAATGACTCCAAGTGATTTGGTTTTTTTCACTCGTTTTATATCTGAACCATTCAGTCTCAATGTATCGTGTATCTCCACTTTATTAGTTTTACGAGGGTGCCCAATTACCATATACTCTGTTTTTTGTGGATTGGCACTTAATTTATTTATCCGCATCCATTCAGAAATATGGGTCAACTCCTCTTGAGCCTTATGAACAAGTTCTTCGACATTCTTTGATGTTAAGGTCACGTGAGTATCATCAGCATACATACCGGCCTTTGAGACTTTCAAACATTTTTCAAAGTCATTGAGGTACATTATGAAGAGAAGGGGGCCAAGACAGGAACCTTGGGGAATGCCACATGTAACTGTCCTAGGCCTTGATTCATAACCGTTGGCGGCACAGTACTGCTTTCTGTTTTCAAGGTATGATTTAAACCAGTCTCCGGAAAGTTCTCGAATACCGTATTTCCTCAATTTTTCTAACAAAATCTTATGGTCAACAGTATCGAAAGCCTTTTTGAGATCTAGGAATATTGCTAAATTAAAGTGCTTGTGGTCAATATTCTCATACCAATAGTCAGTACTATCAATCAATGATGTTATTGTTGAACAAAGTTTTTGAAAAGCTGATTGACTCATTGTCAGAACCTTGTTTGCTTTGAGATATTCGTAAACTTGGTCATGTACAATCCTTTCAAGGATTCTCGAGAACACAGAGATCACCGAGATAGGCCTATAGTTGTTAGCCTCACTTTTAGAACCTGATTTGAAAATGGGGGTGACCTTCGCCAGTTTCCAGATGTCAGGGAAAATACCCTTCCGTAAAGAAGAGTTGAAAACCATTGTCAGCGGTTTACATATAAGATCCGCAGCGTCCTTTATCAGCATTGTCGGAATCTTATCAGGTCCTGGGGCCTTGCCATTTTTTAGTTGCTTAATGGCTCTAGGCACGTACTCCTCATCAGCAGGGGTGAGTCTCATTGTGTTCCGTTCATTATCGATATGTTTAAGAGGATCATCATTTGTATTTTGTTCAATTTTACTTGCTAGTTTTAGTCCAACTGAAACAAAATGATGATTCAATGCTTCTACTATATCTCCCTCCTTAGTTAGTTTTTTGCCATCAATGTCCAAACTCGCTGGAATTGTTGACTTAGAGGATCGATCTAAGACTCTGTTTATAGTCTGCCACATTTTTTTGGGGTTGTCCTTATTTTCGTTAATTAACCCGTGATAGTGTGACTGTACAGCAACCTTTATTTCTTTCGTTACTTTATTTCTAAGTTGCTTATAGACACTCCATTTCTCAGGAGATTTTTCAGCAGCCCTCTTAGCCAAATCCCTCTCCCTCATTAAGGATCTTATGGATTGATTTAGCCAAGGTGCAAATTCACCTCATACCCTTCGTTTCTTGAGAGGGGCATGCATATCTAAGATAAACTCAAAAATCTCCTGAAAGGCGGAGGCCATTACATTTGGATTTTCTGAGAGCGGATTAAGGATGGCTGACCAATCAATCTGACGTAGGTCGTTCCGAAAAAGTTCCTTATCATACTTGCTAAGGCTGCGAGTCTCAATAATTTTTGGTTTTTTCTTATTGAGTCTCCAAGCATTTATTTTTCTTATACCATACACCATGTAGTGATCAACCATCCCAATCCGCAAAACATCTGCTCTTAAGATGTACCTGGGACTCGTTGTTGAGAAATGGTCTATTAGTGTTTTTGAAGTTTTCTGTTCATTTTGCTCATTTGTCGTAAAAGCAACCCTTGTATACTTATTTATTAGCTGCTCAAACTGAAACTCGGAATATATCATTTTGAGTTTCCTAGCGTTTGCATTTTGATTGTTTTTAAAGTCGCAATTAGTATCACGAATCAAAATCATCTCCTTTTCCTCTTTGTCTACTTCCTTCAGTATATCTCTTAGATTTTCAAAAGAGACATCGTCCATTGCTGAGGTTGGGGGACGGTACCAGCACATCACGAGAAAAGGTTTGGCATGATTCGGTGTGAATTCAAGTGCAACAAGTTCTAACTTGTCACTTTTGATCTTTACAGTTGGCTCGGGCAAGCTTTCTTTCACGAGAATTGCCACTCCTCCACCATTGGCATTACGGTCATTTCTATAGATATTATAACCATTAATGGTCACATCGGAGTCCCTAACTGATTCGTCTAATCGAGTTTCACTCAGGCCAATGATATCAATATCATTGTCATTGAGTACAATCTGACCTTGCGACTTCTGATAGTGACTCAGAAGGTGAAATTGTTATGATTTCAAATCGTCAACAAATATCGGATGTACCAACAGAGTCAGTAGAAGAAGATACAACACCACCATCGGATTTATCAAACGTACACGAGAACGAGGAAGTAGAAAGCCAAGAAGGAGAACAGCCGGTACAACAACAAGAGATACAAGATCCTGTCGTGCCAGAACACACAATCGAGCAAGTGCCACCAGAAATGCCAGAATATCATCGTCCCGTCCGTAGTCGACAGCCACCAAACCATTTATCTTACTATGCACCAGGACAAGCGTCGTCGATTTCAAATGTAAAAAATGTACATAGAGTTCCATATATTCCAGTGTTTTCAAATATCGTTTCGTCAATACGTCGTTATATACCGTCTTATCGCCCGCAACAGTACCCAGTCGTTGCTTACACGGTTTAAGGATTCTGAGCATTGACTCCTAAACGTCGTTTGCGAATATACCACTGATATCGTTCAAGACTTTCAAATATCGTGTACATATATTTTTCATCGTTTGTTTTACCATTTTACATCATTACCTATACATAGACAACGTCCGTACAGCCGTACATTTCGAAATAGCCTTGCCTATTTATCGCTCGACTGATAAGATTCGTTAAATTCACTATTTGCCGTCACGTCGTTACGTTTCGTCCGGTTAGCAAGATGCATATTGTTACCCAAGAACGCGTTCGTAAGAGTGACAATTGTGATACAAAGTTGGAACTTGGTCAATGAACAGCGACCCTCTTTTGTTTGTTTTGTTTCTTTTACATTACTTTTCAGCGATGCAGACATCCTGTCGAAGTTTTGAAGATTGAACAAGATATGAAAATTTGTCATTTTCAGACTTTTCATTGAGTACCTCAAGAACATTGCAGTCGAATTGAGTTTCTGAACTCCCAAGACAGAAAGGAAAAAAAGAGATAACTTTTGCATTCATACATAAGTTGCATTCGATGAAGAATGAAGAACTGTCAGATCGAACTTTGCAGCTCCTTCTACAAGTCCTCAAGAGATGTCAGGGACGACATTTCTTTAGAGGGGAAGTATGTAGGGCTCTGTTGCTAACAGAGTGAACCCCCTGTTGTGGACAATACGAACATAACAAACATACTGTTGTCACAACAGAGAATATTTTGATCATGTTCTCGTGCTAATGTGTTGTGTAGAATGTCGTAAAGGGAATATGTCTTAGTCTTTGTATTGTGTTTGAGTTGCATATGTATTGGGTTTTGATTAGATTCTTAAATAGTCTTCGAGTTCTGTTGATGAGATAAGAGTAAAAATATGGACAAAACATAATATCTACAGGGTGTCCCAGAAAAATTGTGCCCCGTTTGTCTGAAGATTGCGAAAAAACGGCAAAAGATTCTCGCCAAACTTTTGCATGATGGTGCTCTTCAGATGTTCAATTAAAGTTTGCCACCATCCCCATGAAAATCTGTTCAAAAATGATGGAGCTATGACCTTCAGAAGACAAAATTTGCCTGATGACTGAAACCAGCGGTCGGCCATTTTGTCTTGCTCTTTTGCAGTGAAAGGTATCTTCACGTGAGGTAAGAAATAATTTCTGTGAGGTCAGAAATAGTGGAACTCTCCGAAGATTATCGGAATTTTCACGAGAGCTATGACATTGGAAGCTGCTGTTTCATTTTCAATCCATGAAGCTATTTATCGCTGCAAAATAGTAAGACAAAATGGCCGACCGCTGGTTTCAGTGATCGGGCAAATTTGGTCTCCTGAAGGTCATAGCTCCATCGTTTTTCAACGGATTTTCATGGGAATGGTGGCAAACTTTAATTGAACATCTGAAGAGCACTACCATGCAAAAGTTTGGCGAGAATCTTTTGCCGTTTTATCACAATCTTCAGACAAACGGGGCACAACTTTTTTGAGACACCCTGTATGTATCGAACCTGCTTTGCATGAGGTTGTCAAACCTATGTACACTCGAGGGCTATACCTATGTCTTGCAAACTGAGGAGACCTTTAACCAACCCCCTTCAGCATCTTAGCCTTGCCAACGCTGCAGGTACACGTGGTATTATCTGGGGAGTATGAAACAGTTCGTAAATAGTGTTTTCTCCCCTGGGATGCCTTGTCACGTCATAACTTGTCCTGCAAAGAGAATATGTTTGAGAGACAGTAAAAAAAATGCATGCTTCTTCGCGTTGTAAAGAGATTTATTTCAACAAGATCAACGCGATGTTTCATGACAAAAAAAATACCATGTGTACCTGCAGCTTTGGGGAGGGTAAAATGCTGAAGGGGCTCTATCAAAGATTTCATAAGTTTGCAAAACTCCCATACAACGTCTTAGGAAGAAATTAGTTTCTGATTAATACATCAAGTGACCGATTCTGATGGGGAAAGGCTTATGATATAAGTTAGACCTCTGGCTGCAAGAACAAATTTAGTTCGCTACGATCGGGTTGCTGAACGCGACGTCACAATCCGCCAAACACCCCACGTTTTCTCTGACTCACCCGGTAAATTGTCCTAAGCAATGCAAATTTGAAAGATGACAAGCATCTGAACTGTCAACTTCTCAGTCTCACTAGACTAAATAATGTTCTTGAACTGTTTCTCTTTTTAAATAGGCTCAAACGTTCACCCGGTTGTTTTGTGGCTTCGAATCGTTGTTCATACTCATTTGAACCGGTAGGTATTCTTCCGATTTGATGAAACAAACTCTTTATATGGTCTTTAGGTGACTTGTATTCATTGAAATAAAATGATCACTAAATTTCGTTCGTTGAAACTGTAAACATAGTTTGAAAAAAGTTTCCTTCGACAATGGACAGACTTAAAATTCAATAGCCTTTCACTTATGCAAGTAATCCCCTTTGGATTTAAACTAAACTATGTCATTCGTTCAATTGTAATTCATATTTTCATTGAATAACAGAATGTCATGATTTCAATAAGAAAACTCTCGTAACAATTGATGGCTAGTGCAATCCCCTGACGCTCTTCGCAATTCATTCAGCCTTCGTTGCATCAAATATCTCATTAATTATTCATGACCATCCACCATTCACATGTCTCGTCCACTGCCCGTTCCGCTCACTGCTGGCCAACCGAGTGGGCCCGAATACGATAACGAACGAGACGTAGGGCACGTCTACCACAGCTTCGACTCGCGACGATCGCGACGCACGAAATTGTTGATCACGTGTTCAAAAATAGAGCTCGTTGATTGGCTGTGGTGCAAAATGTAAAGAAACCAAAACTTCTATTGTTACAAAATTTATCCCTGCTAGCTTGGATAGGGGTAATGATAGCAGATTGAAAACAATGTTGAAAATAAGCCTACGATACCTGCATCAAAGCTTCTTTTAGACCTGACTCGATATCGTCAAGGTTTGGATCATCAAATTCATTTTGCTTGAATATCAGTGCAACTTCAGGCTCTGGATAGTAGGGGTGTTGCTTTCTCTTTGAAATTCCATCAAGGTGGTCATACGGGGTTTCCAGGACTGGAGAGCCACAATTCACACCAGGGTTATAGGCACCAATTGCTGTCGCCTCTGGGTTTGATAAATTGCCACTGAAAGAGGAAAATTCGTATTTAACATTACTTACTGTAAAAACACAGCAGAAGGGTACTATGCTAGAGTGCTACCAGCTATCTTGTAAAAGCCTGTAACTTTCAATTGTAAATTGGTGTTATTAAACGAATAAAGAGGCAAAATGTTACTTGTCAAACGATAACATAAGCTAGATATCTTCTGTTATGTGTATGGCATCCATTTCAATTGGAAACTGAGCTTTTTGAGCCATCTGCGTTGGTGCTATTCGAAATTAAAGGGGCAGTCATCAACTCGTCAATGGAGATTTTGAATTGGATTATCGCACATTTCAATCCATCTCCATCGACATTGTTCTTGACAATCTCAAGGATTTGATTGACAGATATTGTTCGTTTATGTCGATTTCATGTATTTGCAAAGTTATTTTGTTTATCACAAATTCCTGAAAGTCGTAAACAGCGATTTTGCAGAATCAACTTTGAAGCTGCGAAGAGATAATCTACAGGTCGAAGTGGGCAAGGAACTCGCCAAAGAATCTGGTTTTTGAGTCGGATTTATGATGTTAGGTTAAACCAAAGTTGAATAGAACCTTCTCACACTCTACTGGATTCATTGCTCAATTAATTTCATCAGAATTACAGCGAACAAAGAGGTACAGTAGACATGTTTTGGTATTTAGGCCTATACGAATTGGATTGTTACACGCAGAATCTGATAACCCGCGTTTCGCGTCTGACTGCCCCTTTAATGCGTGAACTTGCGTAATCGGAACAGGGCGACTGAATGAAGATATCGCGATTTCATTGCTGTGTTTTTCGACAACGATTTTTTTTTATTTTCATTTTAAATTCTTTACACACGAAAAATCCCTTCAGCTTACCAACACTATACTTAGATAAGAAAATGAATATCATAATTACATTAATACAATCTATACACAGTTACAGTTAAATCATTTAAGTAAGCTATCTAATAGCAGCTGCTCTTCCAGGGAGTTGTGTTTTAGGTTGTGTTCAGCTCGTATAATAACTTTTCAATTGCTTTTTGAATCTAGTAAGTGTAGGGAGCTCTCTGTTATTGATGGGTATATTGTTCCAAGCTTTCGTAATTTATAGAGGTCCAAGTCAGGCCCAGAGTGAATTTGATAACTTTGTGATAAACTTCGAATTGATGCTATCCAAAATGCATGCTGAAAATCCATTTTGCGTTATCATTACAGGTGACTTCAACTGTAGATCAACTCAGTGGTGGATTAATGATAATGAAAATAACGAGGGAAAACTATTTGAGCCAATAACGTCTGACATCGATCTTCATCAGCTGATATCTGAACCAACTCCCTTAAAGGCACTGTGTCCATATACCAATAAGTTGCAAGCACGAACAGTTAAAACTGCTGACACGATGCTGACGTGCATGCAACTGTTCGAGAATTTGATTGGTTTAGGGCAGGCTGTTTTAAACTGATCACATGAAAATAAGAACCTCGTTGTCGAAAGGAAGGAAACCTATTCTGTCTGATAACAATCACACAAAAGACGAAAACAACGACCTTTGAAAATTCTAGAACACTATTTCAAAAAGCAAGATTGCCGAATCCTTGCTGACGAATTCAAAAGAACTTGCCAAAACATGCCTTTATGTAAGAAAAAAACAAGGACCTTTCAAATTCTAGAACACTATTTCAAAAGGCAAGATTGCTGAATCCCTGCTGACGAATTCAAAATAACTTGTCAAAATATGCCTTTCTGTTCATTAATCTATCTTCTGTCGTTGAAACAATCGCTTGACTAACAAACAACGCCTTACAAAGAAAAGACTTTGCAAAAAACAACGCTCACATGAAAAAAACGACGGAAGATCAAATGTTTCCGAGAAATGTTCCCCCCCCCCCTCGAAGTCGTCTACTTACATGGACACAGTGCCTTTAATGGGTGATTCCAAATCTTGCATAGATCAAATTTTTACTGATCAGCCTAACCTCATTTCTGAGTCTGGTGTTCATCCGTATCCGTAGTCCATCTGCTGTTCATCCATCTGGTGTTCATCCACATGAGCAGTGTCACCATCAGATAGTTTATGGAAAACTATCTGTTTTGAATGTAGCACTACCTCCTTATAAACGCAGAATTTGGCATCATGATAAAGCAGAGTTCGTTGCCATTATTAAAAGTATCGAGATGTTTAGCTGGTGCGAGCATCTTGACAAAATCGTGTGCCCGAATGAACAGGTCAAATTACTCAATGAAATGCTTTTGAACATCTATTCTAACTTCATTCCCAACCAAGTTAAAACGATGAAACCTCGCCAAGCACCTGGATAACACAAGCTGTCAAAAATTCCTTAGGAAAAATAATCATGCTTGTAAGAACTTCGTGAGAAACAGCCGGCCAGACGACAAGCTTGAGGGAATCAAAAGTATGATATTTGAAGGTGCAAAAATGATTGAGAATGCCAAACAAAATTACCTCCTTAAAACGGGACAAACTTTAGCAAATCCTGGGACCACTAGCAAAACGTACTGGTTTTTGATTAATACCGTTCTTAATAAGGCGAATATTCCTATAATACCACCCCTGTTAGAGAATGGGTTGATTTTACTGAAAAGGCTCAGCTATTGAATGACTATTTCCTACTCCAATGTAGACTGATGATATTCGTCTAAGTTTTGCTGCATTGAATTGAATTATTTTTTACTGTTATAGTCATTCCGCTAAAACTTAGACTCATAATCATCCATACATTGTTTTGAGACTAATTTTTGAATTCTGCTCAACTTTTTGAGCCGTCAATCAAATTGCGTATTTTCGGTTTTTTGCGGTTTTTGCGCGATTTGATTGGTTAAAAATTCGTGTAACGACATTTTCACGTTATGATCGCAAAAAATTGACCACCCAACTTGCTGTGGTCCGGAGTCTCCAAGGCTTCGCGCGAAGATTTGAAAATGGCCGACCAAGTCGCCGAAGCTGCGGAGGAAGGATTTTGTCGAAGTACGTCGTTTTAGAGGCATGCTGTAGCTGAAATTGATGCAAAACGAAGGCTTTAGGATGAGCTTGCTCTTTGGCAAACCATGTTGTGCTTTGCTTTGCTGTCAGAGGTTCATTTTGAAACTGTTATGTTCGTCGATATACTGCATTGTCATCGAGAGCCTTCGACAGAAGTCAGGAGGTGATTTAAAACAAATCTTGTCAGTTCGTCACTGTTTTCAAAGTGTTCTCCTCTCGAAAGTCTCATGTTGGAGCAATTTCTGCAGGATCAGCTTATTGGCATGGCTCAGTGTGTGTGTTTCTTCTGGTGTTCCCATTGGCGTGGTATGTTGTGCAATTTAATTTAATAATCAAAAGTTCGCTCAGTAAGAAACCATTTTGAACTCCATTTTGCAGCAAATTGTCTATCTGGCCTTTGAGATACTGCAATGATTCTTTTTGCATTTATGTGACAGTTGCTACGAATTGTTATCAAGAAACTAGTTCCATGGTTGTTACCAATTTTCTTAAATTTTGGGAGAAGTTTGTTTACCAACAGCTTCTTTGACTTTCTGGATGTCTTTGATGCGAAAATTTAGGACTCTTTTATTTAAATCCTTCTTTCTAAAATGCTACTCTAACCAAATCATTTTTCTTAAAACAGATTGTTGGAGTGAAAAAAATATGTTTTCATCAAAATATAGGAGTTGGTATGTGAGGAAATAATTGAAATAATCAAGCATAGTTTGGAAAAATTTTTTAAATCATATTTGAAAGCCACAAGAAAGGATCTTCAGTATCATGTGCAGTCATCATCATCATTTAAAATATTCATACAGATTAAAAAGTTTCAGAATATATCTGGTTTTCAAACTGACCTGTGAAAAAAAAACCTAAGCTGCAAAAGGAAAACTAGTTACAATAATTTTATATATTTACAAAAGCCAATAATTTACAGTTTAATACAGTTAATAAACGGTGAATGAATTATTATACGAGGGAAAGCACGTAATGCGACTTATCAGATCAGATTTTTGAAAGCACCAAGAGAGGAAGCTGATTTACTAACTTTATCCAGGCTGTTCCAAAGGGTGGTTCCTCTGTAGCAGAAAGATTTCTGACCTGTTTTTTGCTTTAAGTAATGGTATTTTCAGATTCAGATCTGTCGATCGCAGATTTCGTTCATTACTGTCGGAGCATCTTGTGAACAACGTGGACAAATAGTCTGGAGCCAACGAATTTAAGGACTTGTACATAAGCGAAGCTGATTCTTTGAAGATAAGCTGCTTGACTGTTGCCCATCCAAGACCGTTGATCAGAGGCATTGCGGATGTATCATATTTGCTATTCGTTACAATTCTGGCTGCCCTATTTTGTACCTTTTGCAGCCTGCTAATGTTAGTGTCACTGCAGCAGCCCCACACAGAGCAACAATAACTTAAATGTGGCTCAACAAGGCCTCTGTACATATCCTTAAGTATGGCAGGCTTCAGAAACCTTTTGGAGTACTTAATAAGGCCAAGAGCTTGAATAGCTTTGTTCCTGGTTTTCTGTATATGTTTGTCCCAATTAAGACGATTGTCTATTTGAACCCCAAGATATTTGATATCCTTTACAATCTCAATAGGTAGATTATCTATCTCAAAAGATGGCTGAACATCAGGATGGTTTTCGATCTTGCGAATATTTGGTGATGATCCAAACACAAGAGCCTGTGTTTTAACCACATTCAATGAAAGTTTCTTGCCTTGTAGCCACTCCTTTAGCTTGGTCAGTTCATCGTTTAAGTAATTATCATATTGAGTTTTTACCCCCCCCCCCACTCAAACTTCAGTTGGTTTACAGGTACAGGTACAGGCATTTTTTAAAGAAACCACATAAACAGTAAGAAACTCAAAACTGTCAGATCATCACAAAATCAGTTGCATATTTTTACTACATTTTCACTTGTTTCCTGCATCATATTACCCCATAGGTACTTGAGTGAATTCTGAAAATTAGGAAAGGCTTCAAAAACTTGCTTTGAAGTTATTACTTGGGCACAGGCAACATGAAGATCATTGTAAAACTTTGAGAAACTCGTAAGAAACTCTTGGATACTCAAAATCTGATAATTTTGAAAAACTTTCAGTACTTCTGACAGTTTCTTATGACAAACCTCTGCTGCATGTGTGTGTCATATTTGATATATATTTAGCTAGCTAGCCCTTCAGCACAAGTGCTGGCTTTCAACGGGCCCTCTCATAAAATGAATTACGAATTAACCAAATCACAGAACTAAATTTCCAAATCATTACATTAAAAACTATTGCCACGCCCTACTTTACAACCTAAAATCCTATTTACAATATTGTTAAAACTTTACAGTAAAAGAAAAAGAGTTTACCCTAAATCATCTGAGAGAGGATGCCTAAATCAAGCTTAGGGAGAATGCCAGGCCCCTAGGAAGTGGAGGGGGCAGGGGGGCTTAAGCCTTCCCAATACTTTTGAAAAAACAATGGTTACGTCACAAACATTAATTAGATGTATTGTTCTCTATTGTTCTCTTATTGCTGCATCATATTCGTAGTGATTCTATCGATATTTTAACAAAGATCAATATTCTTCGACCAGATGAATGCAGCTCATGCCCTAAATAAGATACGTGTCTGTACATATAATAAAAAGTACTCTGTAGGAACATGCTACAAACCGATTTATCAAAAGATTTAGGAACTGCAGTAATTCAGCATCCATTTCAACTTTCGTGAGAGTAAATGAAACATTTACGCTCGCGTAAATGTATTTTAACGACAAGGTGACGCACGAATGCCTCCCATTAGCTCCCAGTCCTCTACACCTTTAGGGCGTGCTCCACATGTTTGTTATAGCAGTGAAAGTGAAGTGATATTTTCCACACAGAATTGATATCATCTTGTCAATATCAAACCATAGCGGACTATGAAGTATAAACCAACTTACAAACTGGCAGGCCAACTTACATCAGTAGAACTTCAATCATTGTGAAATTCAATCAATAGATCGTCTGATAAATTCAGTTGGAAGAAGAAGGCCTAAATGAAATGTGACAATGAAACAAGACAAGATCGAAGGTTAAAAGGTTTGGCTTATGGATTCATTGCGCTGGAAGGAAGGTTTGTTGCTTGAATTCAGCTAACACTTATCTGATACTCTGTAAAGGAAGCCCAATGAATAATCATGGGTATTCCATGCAAGTCGTTGACGAACAGGATCCTTCAATGTCAAGACACAAATCAAGTGTTCCAAACAAAGCTGCCAACCAGCTCTTGAATAGGTGGAAAAGTTATTGTGTATTAAAGATTATTACAAACATACATGTTGTGATGAAATTGAAAAGCAGCCAAAGGGCATCTGTAATGTTTTCAGTTTGTGCAGCTGGAGCTAGTACCTCTAATCTAGCAAGAAAAAAGCTGACGACCTGCCCCTTATCAGGCAGTCCGCGTGCCAAGGCCCATCCGCATGATTGCACAAGCAGTCAAAGGGCAGCAGTTAGTATGTAAAAGTCCCTGTGCTTGCGTTTAAGCAGACAAAGGGCACATCGTATGTAAAAGTCCCTTGATGGTATGCTGTCAGAGGGCAGATAGTATGTTAAGGTCCCTGGGCTGGCATCAGCACATAATTAGTAGTTAATTATGTATATTAGAAACAAGGTATATTAGGTAAAAGTCCCTTGATGGTAAATCAGTCAACGGGCAGATAGTATGTTAAGGTCCCTGGGCTGGCATCAGCACAGAGTTAGTAATTAAGTACGTATATTAGAAACAAGGTATATTATGTAAAAGTCCCTTGATGGTAAAGAAGTCAAAGTGCAGATTGTATGCTAAGGTCCCTTTGCTGGCATCAGCACAGAATTAGTAATTAAGTACGTATATTAGAAACAATGTATCTTATGTAAAAGTCCCTTGTTGGTAAAGCAGTCAAAGGGCAGATAGTATGCTAAGGTCCCTGGGCTGGCATCAGCACAGAATTAGTAATTAGGTAGTTACTACGTATGTTAGAAACAAGGTATATTATGTAAAAGTCCCTTGATGGTAAAGAAATCAAAGGGCGGATAGTATGCTAAGGTCCCTGTGCTGGCATCAACACAGAATTAGAATTTAAAGTATGTATGAGTAACAAGGTACATGCTAGCCATGGTTCAACATCTGTAATAGTTTTTGGCCCTATGCAGTAAAATTAAGTTAAGTGTCAGAATAAAAATCACTACTTTGCTCAAGAATGAATAAGGCTTGTTCACCACCTTGCAAAGCCCTTGTACTCAAATGAACAAGCGCCACCACTCCCACTTATATGGTATTAAAACAAGGCTACCAGTAATAGAATTACGAAGTTTAGACCCTGTGAGAAAGTAAACAGCAATTAATTAAGCACATTAAAGCACTCCCAAAAATGAGGGTGCCCAACTTGAATCTATTTGTTGTAAAGGCATGCCCGCAACCATGTCCAAGCTCAGCTTATGTCATTCTCTTCCGGTGGCATTTCAATTTCAATTTCAATTCAATTTTGTCACTGAGAGGCTACAAATTCCTGCCCCCCCCTTTTTTGTCATATCTAACCATTTTCCTTCCAGGCTTAACCAGATTTATTGCAGGTTAATAATCCCGGTTTAACCATGCCCACCCCCCCCCTTATCAAAAATTTTATAACAACAACAAAAACCCCTCAAAAAATACACATTTCAAAGTTTCATTGTTACAACAGGCTACAAATATGTATGTAAATAGCTACACGTACAGGGTCTGCAAGGGAGATATCCTGGGCTACCCTAACTCTCTTGTTAATCTAAGCAGCGCAGGGTGGTAGTTTTGGGCGTATCTTGGCGGTAAGGCCACCATACAAGATGGTGGCAGATTAATAGTAACAATTCAGAGGTTGAAAACAACAAAAGCCCCATCTTATCAACCATTTCATCTTCAAGTCCAGAGTTCAAACTGTGAATTACCAAACATGACTCTAAAAATACCACTCATTGAAAGTCAACCATTTTCAGAACAATGAAGTTATTTGTAGCATTCAAATTAATGAAAAGGAATTGCGTTTCCTTCATTGTTGTATTTAAAGTTAATTAGTCGATACGACCCAAATACTGCCACTCAGCGCCTCTTATTCATAGTTAATCTGTCTTGATAATCTACTTGATAGTGCAGGAACCGCTGGCGTTAATGAAACATTTACGCTAGCGTAAATGTATTTTAACGACAAGGTGACGCACGAATGCCTCCCATTAGCTCCCAGTCCTCTACACCTTTAGGGCGTGCTCCACATGTTTGTTATAGCAGTGAAAGTGAAGTGATATTTTCCACACAGAATTGATATCATCTTGTCAACCCTATCCCACCCACCCCTTTTTATTATTTTTATTTTTGTTTTAAATTGTAGGTAGTAAACCATTGGGCAGCATCTGGCCTTTTCAGCAAGTCTGGAAGGTTAGTTGCTGCCCCATACATGGTCGTATCGCAGTTAGTTGTAATTGTACAATGACCCTTCAGTTAACTTATCCTTAAGAATTACAAACGTCAACATATAGGAAATGGGCCCCATTTGTGGCGAAATGAGTCAGATTTTGTCCCAAAGCCTCATCAGTAAGTTTTGGTTACTTTGTATATCCCCTCCTAGATATTCTCAACCAGGCCACTTCCCAAAAGCAAGAAGGCTCTCAAAAAAAAAAAAAAAAGTATTGAAAGTTTCTTGTGAGTATACATAGTGTAGTTAGAAATAACCAGAAAAGCCTCCTAAAAATCCCCCAGCAGCAAAGCGTGTCCGAAAAAGAGTATGTGAAAGATTTTTATGTGAGTATATATGGTGTATTTATTTATGTATTTATGTGTATTTATGAATAAGTGGAGAAGCCTCCATAACCCCCCCCCCCCCCCCCCCAGCAGCAGAGCGCGTCCAAAAAGAGGAAGCCCTCAAAAAAGTGATGGAAGGTTTTATGTGATTATATGGTGTATTATAAATTACTGGGGAAGTCTCCAGAAATCCCCAAGTGGGGAAGCGCATCCAAAAAGAGGAAGCCCTCAAAATAGTGATGAAAAGTTGTTATATGGTTATACATGATATATTTACAAATAAAAGGAGAAGCCTCCAAAAAATCCCCAAGCAGCGAAGCGCGTCCAAAAATAAAAAACAAGAAGTGATTGAAAGTTGATATGTTGATATACATGGTGTATTTATAAATAAAATAAAATCCCCAAGCGGCGAAGCGCGTCCAAAAACAAAAACAAAACAAAAAGTGATTGAAAGTTGATATGTTGATATACATGGTGTATTTATAAATAAAATAAAATCCCCAAGCGGCGAAGCGCGTCCAAAAACAAAAACAAAACAAAAAGTGATTGAAAGTTGATATGTTGATATACATGGTGTATTTATAATTAAAATAAAATCCCCAAGCGGCGAAGCGCGTCCAAAAACAAAAACAAAACAAAAAGTGATTGAAAGTTGATATGTTGATATACATGGTGTATTTATAAATAAAATAAAATCCCCAAGCGGCGAAGCGCGTCCAAAAACAAAAACAAAACAAAAAGTGATTGAAAGTTGATATGTTGATATACATGGTGTATTTATAATTAAAACAAAATCCCCAAGCGGCGAAGCGCGTCCAAAAACAAAAATCAAAAACAAAAGTGATTGAAAGTTGATATGTTGATTTCATTTCATTTTTTCATTTCATTTTAAAATTGTTTACCCAGGGCACAAATTCAGTATAAATACTGTTTTACAATTGGCCCTGCAAAAAATTACTTACAAAATTAAAGAATTATATACTACAAAATTTACAATAAAAAGAGCGGAATACGTCAAAATTAAAGATATATAAATTTACAGCGATACACCTGATATGTTGAGATACATGGTGCATTTATAAATAACAGGAGAAGCCTCCAAAAGAAAGAAAAAAAATAAATAAAATCCCCAAGTGGCGAAGCGCATCCAAAAACAAAAACAAAAAGTGTTTGAAAGTTGATATGTTGATATACATGGTGTATTATAAATAACAGGAGAAGCCTCCTAAAAGAAAAAAAAAAAAAAAAATATCCCCAAGCGGCGAAGCGGCGAGGCGCGTCCAAAAACAAAAAATCAAAAACCATATGTGGATATATATGGTATATTTATAAATTTCTGGAGAAGCCTCCAAAGTATCCCCAAGCGGGGAAGGGTGTCCGAAAAGAGACAGCTATCGAAAAAATCGTTGAAAGTCGTTATAGGATTTACAATATCGTATATTATCGTGGTTTATGTCGTAGTTTAAAACGTTACTGGGTTGGTAGTTCCTTTTAGGAGAATCGCCAATCTTGTTACTGTGCTATCCATTGAAGAAATAAATTGCTGACCAGCAAATCATAAAGTCAAAAGGAGGTGAAGTTCTACAATAATCACTACCAAACAAAGTCCAGTGTCTGGGGCGTCAGTAAGCCAACGGCAGTGTATGTCTTGTCAAAGCAATGTGTGAAAGTGTCAAGAAGTAGCGGTAAGGCCACCATACAAGATGGTGGCAGATTAATAGTAACAATTCAGAGGTTGAAAACAACAAAAGCCCCATCTTATCAACCATTTCATCTTCAAGTTCAGAGTTCAAACTGTGAATTACCAAACATGACTCTAAAATACCACTCATTGAAAGTCAACCATTTTCAGAACAATGAAGTTATTTGTAGCATTCAAATTAATGAAAAGGAATTGCATTTCCTTCATTGTTGTATTCAAAGTTAATTAGTCGATACGACCCAAATACTGCCACTCAGCGCCTCTTATTCATAGTTAATCTGTCTTGATAATCTACTTGATAGTGCAGGAACCGCTGGCGTTAAACAACACTTGCGTCAAACAACCAATTTTGTATCAAGGGGCTAAAAAGCGGTGATTTTATTGGCAGATTTGCTTGAAGTGGGATGGTTTATACATGCTCTGGCAACCAGTAATGATTTCATCCTCATCTGCAACAGCGCTATAACGATGAAACGTTTCCAAATTGAAAACAGTGGCATAAGTAAAGTACTGTAAAGCCTGGTTCGCATTAGATCTCTGAAGTCATTGAAATTGCTGGGACAATCATTCAAAATGACCCAAGACATACAAACAACTGTATATAAATGGCAAACAAACTCCTCAACAACCCTACCGACCCCAGTGACGGAGTTTTGTCGTTCACAAGTCTTTGGAGTCTTTTGAATAGTTGGTTTAACGACCACAGGGACTCAAGTGATTGCAAAAATACCTACCGTGTACCAGGCTTAATGCAATTTTGGCAATTTGATTGATGCCTATGACCTTCAATACTTTAGAGAAGTCGCGCTGATAGACGATTGGTAATAATGGGCGATACTATTCTACCTATCCATTATGAATTTATCTTTACAAGTAACCCATCAAGAGAGAAACTCTTCGAAGGGGAATGGGTAAGAGTTACCAAGTTTCTGAAAGTAGCATTTGGCTAGATTTTAAAATCCAGACTTTTAGTCCCTCCTTTTCAGGGTGTAAAACAACGTATTTCAACGGTATCTAATTGCCATAGCATAGGAATCATTCGTCGTACATAGCCGATTGCTCGTGGCCCATGGTCGAAACCACCAAAACCTCATTTTCACGGACCAATCAGACGGCTAAAAAGCGAAGGAGACAAAGAAACCCGTGAAGATTTTCCTAAATTTTACCTACCTTCATAAAACGCAACCAGGACAAAAAACTGCTTGAGATTTCTCGAATTTTTTTAAAGCTTTCTACTCTCCAGATGTTTGGGAGTAAAAGTTTGGATGCCGGCTAAAATATCTTCAGGATTGGCGGAGTTATTGCCTCTCCAATAGACAAAATCGGCGAAGGCTTGTCGAGACCTGTTTACGCCACTTCAATTCAGGTGATAAAGCCTCTTGATAAAACCTCTTTTGAATTTTATAAGTTATTTCGCAACGAGCAAACATTTGCCATGAATGTAAAAAGTAGTACAATACAGAAACTTCCCTAGAGTATTGCCAAATGACTTGGAATACGCGAACAAGCCTTTGTAGACTTTTTCAATTCACATAGAAACCGTAGGGGCATTGAATCTTCAATAAAAGAAAATTTAGCGAAAGACAATAGCAAGAACAATGGAAAACACAGATTGTGGCGTTTCGGGTCGTTCTTACAACAATCACTATTGTTATTACTATTGTCTCCCGGCCAGAATATATATTGTTCAAGGTTCAGTGCCTTGTCGGTTTGTTTGTGGCCATAACTCCACCAATCCTGGAGATATTTTAACCGGCATCCAAACTTTTACTCCCAAACATCTGGAGAGTAGATTGCTTTAAAAAAATTCGGGAAATATCACGCAGTTTTTCGTCCTGGTTGCGTTTTATGAAGGTATGTAAAATTTAGGAAAATCTTCGCGGTTTTTTTTTGTATCCCTCGCTTTTTAGCCGTCTGATTGGTCCGTGAAAATGAGGCTTTGGCGGTTTCGACCATGGGCCACGAGCAATCGGCTATGTACGACGAATGATTCCTATGCTAATTGCCATAGTATAGGTAGCATATGAGTCAAATCTTTCAATAGGGCACAGGGAAACCCGCAAATCTTCCAATTTCACGCTTATAAGCCAATGATATCGTCGTATTCCGATCACATGACTGAAAATAAGGCTTTCGAGATAAGTTTTCGAGTACCTTCACGAAAATAAAAATGGATATTCGAGTAATAAAGATACAGAGCTAGTTTTACCACGAATCGATTCGAGAGGCCTCACTCCACATTTGTTTATCCGCATTTGGTTAAAATCTCGTCAGAGATCGGCGTTACATCGAATTTCATTCCTTCGAAAATTGGCCTATGTTAAAGAATTTTTCAGGAACGCTACAAATAAGATATAGCTTTCAAAATTTCACATGTTACGTGAATTATATCCAGGGATAACATGAAAATATTTGTTTGTGTGATTTTCGAAAATCGTAGACGAATTGAAGCTATTTTCTGCGAAGAAAGCTAATGGGCCTACCTTCACCCGCAGCAGAATCCCAGTAATCGGCATTAAATCACTCTTTTTCGCAACAATTACCAGAGGATACATTAACGAATAACTTCACCACAAATCCAATTTCTTTCCACCATTCTATCATCGATAATTTCGATGAAATGTGACAAGACTTTACAGCCTCTGCAGCAAACAGTCCAACTACCGTCGATTCAAAGTTTTCTTGTTGTAAACACGTTGGAAGTCTTGCAAGACTTCATAAAACAAAAGGTTTTGCAAGACTTAGGTCTCCCATATGACACAGCAAAATGACATCTTTGAGAATAGATTGCACACTCCTGGAGGCATTCTATCGTTGCAAAATAAAGAAAAATTACAACATTTCTCAAATATTGCAAATTTCTTTGTCACATCGGAGAAGTACATAATTTGTCTAAAGAAATTTCCCCTGTAATCTATTATCAAAGGTGTATAATCTATTATCAAAGGTAACAATTTGCTGTGTCATATGGGAGACCTGAGCCTTGCACAACCTTTTGTTTTATGCAAGCTTTCCTGGTGTTTGCAACAAGAAAACTTTGAATCGACGGTAGTTGGACGGTTTGCTGCAGAGGCTGTAAAGTCTTGTCACATTTTATCGAAATTATCAATGATAAAATGGCAGAAAGAAATTGGATTTGTGGTGAAGTTATTCGTTAATGTATCCGCTGGTTGTTATTACGAAAAAGAGTGATTTAATGCCGATTACTGGGATTTTGCTGCGGGTGAAGGTAGGCCCATTAGCTTTCTTCGCAGCAAATAGCTTTAATTCGTCTAGGATTTCCAAAAATCACACAAACAAATATTTTTATATTATTCCTGGACATAATTCACGTAACCTGTGAAATTTTGAAAGCTATATCATATTTGTAGCGTTCCTGAAGAATTCTTGAACATAGGCCAATTTTCGAAGGAATGAAATTTGATGTAACGCCGATCCCTGACGAGATTTTAACCATATGCAGAAAAACAAATGTGGAGTGAGGCCTCTCGAATCGACTCGTGGTAAAACCAGCTCTGTATCTTTATTACTCGAATATCCATTTTTATTTTCGTGAAGGTACTCGAAAATTTATCTTGAAAGCCTTATTTTCAGTCATGTTATCGGAATACAACGATATCATTGGCTTATAAGCGTGAAATTGGAAGATTTGCGGGTTTCCCTGTGCCCTATTGAAAGATTTGACTCATATGCTAGTATAGGTTAGTGCAACATAACAATGATAATTGAAATAATGGATGTTGAGGTATAACACCCCCGTGTCCCGTGTAATTTGTGTCAAAATGCCATTAAAAGGGTATTTTGGCCAAGGGATGATATCTCATAGGTGTTGGCCCTTGGATTGCTTCATTTCATATCAATTTTGTGCTTTTTTACAGTCTAGAGTCGATTATTATGCTGATGTTTTGAGAAAATTAGGCCCATTTCAGACATTACCCCCTGGCCAAAAACGCTCAAATTGTTGAGAGGGTCCCCCCAGCCCATTTTGTTCAGCACATTTTTCTGATATAGAAAACACCTTCAAAACAAGGTCTGCTGAAATTGGTCACGGATTCCTAGTATTTTCCTATACTAATTGTGTTGCTAATGAAGTTTGTCTGGAGAACAAAGTGAAACCTGAGATTTAATCACATGATGACCGTTCTCAAATCTGATTGCTTCCTCGTTTCCCGGGAAAGTGATTTTGTTGGCTGCTACAACAATACGTTTTCTTTGTTGTCACTATTGCGTAATAATGCTGAAGCACGCACTACACAAAAGTAAGCGGTGTTGTGCAAACTATACCTTTTCCTTGGGTCGGGTAGGGTGGGGTAATGTGGGTCTACGGGGTAAAGTGGGTCTACTGAGCTTTTCGCTAGAAATATCCTTCCTCGTTAAATGGAAGAATGGCTGGCTATTTTTCTTTTAATGTCTGCATAATAAACTGCTATTTTAAATAAAACATTCGTCTCAGATGTATCTCCACTCGTTTTATAAAATAACTTTATTGAACGGCCTATTGTGCAAGAATTTCTAAGCCCAGAAAAACTTTCTCCTGCCACTGTTGTTTTGCTTTTCTGGTCAATTTAATGACCATGAGGTAAGAGTTTGTTCTGTTACAAATGAAATAACGTTTATTTTGAAGTCATTGACGCGATCGTTCTTTTTATTTTTATTTTTTTAGCAGGTGGGGTAATGTGGGTCTACTGAGAATTGAGCTATAATTCAAATTCAACGAAGCCTTGAATTGCTTAAAATTTTCGCACTTGTATTCATCTTGCCACGTTGTTTTCAGTCTAAAATGCGAAAACGGGTTTCCTATTACCGCAGTTGCTGTCTTGTAACCAGTAAATTGGGGTGAACATACTGCAAACATCTTTATTTGACTGTTATTATCAAATTCGATCACTGACTTGCAAGTCGCAACGATGGTGGATCACAGCATAACGACCGTAGTTTTATTTTCGTCGCAGGAACGGGATTGCTTGCGATAAAAGGCAAAGACTGTGATTTTATAGAATAGAGAATAGTTGGGAAATGTAAGTCCGTTGATTTTTGTAATAATTTATCCTTTCATATGCCGATTTTTTACAAGATTTGAAAATAGACCCACTTTTCCCGCTCGTCGAAAAAAGTGGGCCTATTTTAGTTGCCAAAAGAGAAAATTTTTTTAAAATATTTAACTGCCTTTGTCACAGCTGAGATTTTTCCCCAAGAAAGAAGAAGCACTGAATGTCAATTAAACGAAACTTTTGAAATGCTTTGCATTTTAGTCTCGTTTTACCAGCTATCCATTTTGAGATTTTGCTCATTTTAGACCCACATTACCCCCACCCTACCCTATAGTCTGTACTCAGGCTAATACTGGTGCCTCTATGAATGTTTTAGATCAAGAAACATTCCGCCAAATGAGAGGGGTAAAATTAGAACGCACTAAAACAAAAGCGTTTGCATACAATACCGATACGCCTGTTGAATTTATTGGGAAATTTGAAGCATTGATTGAAACGAAGAAACACTATACTACACTATAGCAACGTTCTATGTAACAAAACACCAAGACAGTGGTTGCTTACTGAGTGCAGAATCTGCCCAAGACCTGAAATTAATTAGTTTTCATCTGAACAAAGTCACGACATCCGAAAAACAGGAAGTGCAAACCGTTGACATCGACACAAAGGATGAAAAGATTCGTGACATTGTTAACAAACACACGGAAGTATTCATTGGAATAGGAAAGTTCAAAGACCATTGTATAACCCTCAACATTGACAAAGAGGTCATTCCCGTAGCTCAGCCAAAAAGGAGAATACCCTACCACATCCGGGGCACAGTTGAAAAAGCCGTAGAAAAGTTGCAGGCTCAAGGACTCATTGAAATAGTCCCAGCAGATCAGCCAACTGACTGGATTAGCCCAATAGTCGCAGTTCCAAAGCCAAATGACACTATACGACTATGTATAGATATGAGGGTAGCCAATACAGCGATCAAAAGAGTCAGATATCTCATTCCAACCGTGGAAGACATCAGCCTCGATTTGAACGGAGCGAAGTATGTTTCAAAATTAGATTTGAATGAGGCTTATCATCAGCTAGAACTTGATATAACTATTTAAAATAAAATAATTGTACCTTGAACAGAGATGATAAAGCACGACGTTTCGAGCTTAGCCCGTTATCAAGTGAAGAAAGATTAGTAGAACGGGAGTAAAAGGAAGAGTAGATTCGAAAGATGGGATCGAATAAAGAGGAATAGTGGTGACGCAACATAAATAAATAGTATAAGCAGGAAAAAAAATATGTAAATAATAAAAAAAAACCCCAGGGCAATGGTCAAAAGGAAGTGCTATGCTATGATAATGTTACTGTAAATAAGTAAATTGTTTGTTAAGTCCAGCAGGATAAAGAGTGGCGAGTTTGAAGATGATACGCTTTTCCAATGTTTTTCGTTTAGCGCTGTCTGTAGGGGCAAAGAGAAGACCAAGAATTGACATGTCTTCAGTTGAATGGTTTGGCAAATTAAATTGCTTTGATATATTGCTGTCAGGGTCATTTTCATGTTGATCATTAAGGTGAATTTTGTGTTTGACATTTCTCATGTGTTCGCCGAATCTGTTGTTAAGTTGTCGGGAAGTTTCGCCGATATAGATTATGTTACATTTGTTGCAGGAGATACAGTAGAGGACGCTTGAAGATGAACAGGTAAATTTAGATTTGATAGTAAAGGATCTATTTCGGTTGTTGATTGCAGTTGCTGGGTTGATATGAGTACATGTTTGACAGAGGTGATGATTACAAGGAAATGTGCCAGGGGAATCTGAAGATTGAAGGTTGGTGCGAACAAGACAATCCCTGATGTTTTTGTCTCTTCTGAAGGCCATCAGTGGTGGGGCATAGAATATTTCTTTGGTCTGTAGATCTTCCCTTAAGATGTGGTGGTTGTTGTAAATAATTTTCTTGATCCGGTTGTTCAGTGGATGGTAGGTGAGGGTGAATGGGATTCGGTTGTTGGTCTGTTTCCTGTCTACTGGCAGCAAGGCATCGTCTTGTGAGAGGTTGTTGACTTTAGTGAGGGCTGAAGTTGTGATGGTCTCTGGATAATCATTTTGATGGAAGAAGGATGTCATTTCTGTTGCTTTATTATGAAAATCATCATCATGAGAGCAGATACGGCGGAGACGGCGTAATTGTGAGTAAGGAATAGAATCTTTGCATTTGCTAGGGTGAGATGATTTATAATTGAGAAAGCTGTGTGCATCTGTGTCTTTGTTATAGATAGAAGTTGCAATGGTATCGTTTTCAATCTTCAGTAGGATGTCGAGAAAGGGCAGGCTTTGTTCAGTGATGTTGTGTGTGAATTGAAGAGCTGGGTGGAAGTTGTTTGTAAATTCGATGAACTCCTGTAGGGCTGCAAGCGGCAGTGAAGTTGCACCAATAATGTCATCCATATATCTTTTGATAAGGCATGGTATTGGGCCATTATATGAATTACAGATGAGATGCTCCTGATGTCCCACAAAAAGGCAAGCAAAGCTGGGTCCTAGTTTACTCCCCATAGCAACACCAGAGGTTTGTAGATAAAAACTGCCATTGAATGAGAATGCATTGCTAGTTAAGACAAGCTCGGCTAGGCGAAGAAGAGTGTTGGCTGGTGGATGTTGTTTAGGGCGTTGATAAAGAAAGAATTTGAGCGCCTTTAATCCTTCAGCATGAGGAATGCAGGTATATAGTGACTTAACGTCCTTAGTGAACAAATATCGATTAGGGCCATTAAATTTAAATTCTTTGAAAAGCCGAAGAGCATGTGATGTATCTTTGATAAAGGTAGGTAGTTGTTGATTGATAGGTGTGAAAATGCTGTCAAGGTAGGATGCAATTTGGGCTGTTGGGCAAGAGACGGTTGATACAATGGGACGTCCAGGGTTGTTTGGTTTGTGGATTTTTGGAAGCATGTAGAAAACAGACGTTCTTGGGTGTTGAATATAGAGTTTGTCTGCATTCGGGGGGAGGTGTTCAAGGTTCATTTCTTCTTTGATGGTATTGATGATTGTTTTCTTGAATGACTTTGTGGGATTCTTTTCAAGATCTTCATAGGAAGATGATTGTAACTGGGAGTTAGCTTCTTGGATGTAGAGGTCTTTCCTCCAAACGACAATACGGCCACCTTTATCCGCAGGTTTGATGACGATGTCGTCACGTGATTTGAGATGCTTAAGGGCTGACCATTCTTGTTGTGTTAAATTTGATGTTTTGCATTTGGTTTTGAAATTAATTTGAGAAATCTCATACCTGCATTTGTCAATGTAGAGGTCAAGTGCTGAATGTTTTCCAGGTTTTGAGGTCCATGCTGACTTGGTAGGGAAAAGGGTATTAATAGTAGTTATGCCGTCTTCTTCAGGTGAAGAGGAAATTGAATCGTTGTCTTGTTGTGAAGATTCTTCTGAATTCCTTTTATGAAAGTGAGCTTTGAGACGAAGACGCCGGAAGAATGCTTCCGTATCATGCTGTGCTTGGAATTCATCCACACGCTGTCTTTGTGGAACAAATTTAAGGCCTTTGTTGAGTACATTCCTTTCTTCAGAGGATAATGGCAAATCTTCCGGTATGGTCTGGACAATATTTTTTGATTCACTTACAGTAGTTGTTGTTGAATTGGATTTGATGTTTTCAATAAGATCATCAAATTTGCGGTCTTTTGTTTCTTTCAAATTCAGGTATAAAGACTGGTTAAGCTCATGCATCTTTCTGCGTATTGATAGAAAAGTTTCATAGTTACTACAGAGAAATTGAAGACGGTTGACGAGATTGGGTAACTTATCTGAAAGTTCCTTGTTGATTAGCTGGTAATCCTGAAGTGTTGAACGGATGAGGTTTCTTGAACAGCAGTTGAGATGTCTTTTGATGGCAACTGATTGCATCGACGAATGAAATTTGATTTGGAAGCCTTTTGGGATGACTTTTGATCGTAGGCATCGACTGAGGAAATGTACATGGCTAGTAAATCGTGTTTTCTTGAAGGTTGATGTTGAAACTTCATAAGATGCTTGAATAATGTCTTGGGAGAAGCATTCAGTAAACTGTTTAAAGTCACGTCGGATCCCTTGAGTAAACTGTTCAGAGAAGGCATGAGTTACGGCATCAGCACCAGAGTAGAAGGCTTGAGAAAAATCCAGTATCACGCTGATAAATTATAAATGCAGAAACAATCTTTTTGTATGCGTGTTGTACAATGTTGCTATAATATAACTATTTAAAATAAAATAATTGTACCTTGAACAGAGATGATAAAGCACGACTTTTCGAGCTTAGCCCGTTATCAAGTGAAGAAAGATTAGTAGAACGGGAGTAAAAGGAAGAGTAGATTCGAAAGATGGGATCGAATAAAGAGGAATAGTGGTGACGCAACATAAATAAATAGTATAAGCAGGAAAAAAAATATGTAAATTATAAAAAAATAATAAATACTCTTCCTTTTACTCCCGTTCTACTAATCTTTCTTCACTTGATAACGGGCTAAGCTCGAAACGTCGTGCTTTATCATCTCTGTTCAAGGTACAATTATTTTATTCTAAATAGTTATATTATAGCAACATTGTACAACACGCATACAAAAAGATTTTTTTTTTATATTCATAAAATGTTACATTACATGTTACCTACTATACTTTCTAATTACTATACTACAATAGAACACTACAGGTACGATACCACAGGCAGCAAAAGACAATGACTACGCCCGTGGCCATTAACCCTATTCTACATGGGTAAATCAAGGACCACTTTCTCATGGGGGGGGGGGGGGCTAAAAAGGCCCCCCCAGATTTTCTAAGCAACCGTAGTGCCTATGGCAACACAACTTGGTACACATGATTACCAAGCAATTATGATTCTAAAAATAGCATCATATACTAATTGGTCACATGATCCGTTGCTAGGCAACGCAAAAACAATGGAAATTTGCTGATTTTGGCTCTCCTCCTAAAAACGTAATATTTTCAACCAAAAATAGTCAATAAATAACTTTAAAGTTATAAATATGATACATATTGAGTGTTCTTAATAAAAACTGTCAACAATTTTAGTTTTGGAATTCTATTGTTATCACAGCTGTCAATCAAAGTCATTGTTGATACCTAAACAAATTAGTTGATGCTTTATTGGCATTTTAAATACGTTTTTAGGAATAACAACCATATGAAATTGATCTTGAATTGTTAATTAGTCAATTTTGATAATAATACACTAATTATTTCATATGTTTATCATAAATATGACGTCATATATAAGTATGACGTCATAGATCTTAAATTTTGCTGATGTCAGCAAAACACAAAAAGTTATATATCAAATGAAAGTAGACTTCAAGACAAACTGATTGGTACCAATTGCATTGAAATCAGATGTGTACGAGAAAAGTTATGCATGTTTTACTGATTTTCTGAGAGACCTGTTGCCAAATATGGGCATGTCATAGTCACGTGACCAATTATGTAACAATGAACTATTGTTAATTTGATGCAATATTAAATTTGATTAAAAGTCACCCAAGTTCCAGTGTTTTATCATGCTTAGTTTAAGAGTAATTACAGGAAGTATGGTTGGGGGGGCCTTTTTTGCCCCCCCCCCCCATGTAGAATAGGGTTAACATAAAGACATGCAAATAAATGAGATTAAGTAAAACATCTACAAAAAGCTACGCATACAATACAATTAATTACTGACAAATACTGGGAACTGTTTCACATTTGATGTAAGGCCAGCATAGGCGCACGATACCGAATGATAGGAACCCCAGACGACAGAACAGGGCTACTGAACGTTGTTTGGAAGGCTGTTGATGTGAACAAATGGTTGTAATAATTCCGAAACTCCAGCGAGAAGATCTCGTCGGTGAATGCCGAATGAAGGGCAAAGCAACAAAAAGTGTTCTGTATCTTCAATCTCATCGTTCGTTGGGCACATTGGGTTCACCGTATCTCTGAAATTATGCTTGAATTTATGAAAGTTCAATTTACTCAGACCAACCCTCATTTGGAAAAGATAAGCTAGGGCTATTGGGTCGTGAATGCCAAAAACAGATTTTGCAGGGGGGCGAATTATTGATAGAAGCTTTTTCTTAAAAACAGCAACAGACGGAGCGAGCCTTATTTCAGGATCAAGTTCATTCCATTCAGATAGGCAGTTTGGATAGAAGGTAGATTGAAATTTTTCTGTTCTTGCCCTTATTCGACCAATAATATCCTGGTTGCGGAAAGAATAGTTCGACTGATGAAGTGATGGGATAGGCTTCTTTGTGTACAAAGGGGTGAGATTATTCATTATCTTATAGAACAAGGTAAGGCGTCTACTCCACCTCCTGGAATTTAATGACTCCCAGCCAAGCTCAGTGTACAGTTTTTCTCTGGATGTTCCCCTCCATGTTCCTGTTATAGCAAGAGCAGAAAGATTGTTTCAGCTAGAACTTGACCCTGACAGCAGAGGACTCACCACATTCAGCACTCATATTGGACTTTACAGATATACGCGACTTAATTATGGCACCAACGCAGCGGCTGAAATTTTCCAGCATACACTGCAGAAGAGTTTACAGGGAATCAAGGGAGTCAAAAATTTAGCCGATGACATCATCGTGTTCGGAAGCACAAGAGAGGAGCATGACCACGCCCTTAAGGACTTTCTTCCAGACTTGCTGCAAAGAACCTCACTTTGAATCCAGGCAAATGCAAGTTTTTGCAGATCTCATTGAATTTCTTTGGTCAAATATTTTCAGAAAGAGGTACAACTCCAGATCCAAAGCGCATTTCAGCACTTGAAAACACAAAGAAACCAACGTCAGCCCAAGAAATCAAAAGTTTTCTTGGCATGGTTAATTACAGTTCCAAGTTTATCAAGGACTATGCTATTATATCATCAACACTTCGTGATCTGACGAAGAAACATGTTGTTTTCAAATGGGAAGAAAAGCATCAAGATTCCTTTGAGATGTTGAAGAAAGCATTGACATCAGCACCTGTCATGGCCTATTTTGATAAAAGCAAAGAGAGTATAGTCACAGTAGACGCAAGTCCTGTTGGAATATCCACAATTTTAGCAGACCGATCACCAGAAACAGGGACACAAAGCATCGTAGCTTATGCAAGTCGCGGATTGACAGATGTTGAAAAACGCTACTCACAGACTGAGAAAGACGGACTCAGTATTGTATAGGCGGTTGAACACTTTCATCTTTTTCTGTTTGGATCTCATTTCACGTTAGTCACAGATCACAAAATGTTAGAGATTATATACGGAAGTCCAAAATCAAAACCATCAGCGAGAATAGAACGATGGGTTTTGAGACTTCAGCCATACAGTTTTTCAGTCAAGTACAAACCAGGAGCAGAGAATCCAGCTGATTATCTTTCTAGATATTCTGAAAGTCAACCAATCACGCGTCAAGAGAAGCTTACTGAAGAGTACGTCAATTTCATATCTCGTTATCCAGTCCCGAAAGCCATGACACTCAAGGAAATAAAAGAAGCCACAGATACAGACAGAGCACTGAAAGCAGTGAGAGCAGCAATCAGAACGAATCAATGGAATATAGATCTCGTACAACCATTTAAGAATATCAAAGATGAATTGACAATCAATTCAGAGAATGTAGTTTTAAGAGGACATAGAATTGTCATACCAAGCGTACAACAGCAAAAAGCAGTAGACTTAGCCCATGATTCTCATCAAGGACTCGTTAAAACTAAAGCATTGCTTCGCGAGAAGGTATGGTTTCCAGGGATTGATAAAATCACTCAAACCACAGTAGAAAAATGTATACCTTGTCGAGCAACGGGGAAAGCTAACCCTCCAGAACCTTTGAATATGACAAGTATGCCAGAAGGACCTTGGGATACGGTTCACATCGATTTCTTTGGAACAGTTTCCACGGGAGATAATTTACTAGTGATTATCGATCGCTAGTCAAGATTCCCAGAGGTACCGGGAGTCCCAAAAAAAAGTATACGGATTTGGTTGACTCTAGTGCTGTGAATTTAGCTTCAATCAATGTCTAATCACTCTAAAAATGTTCCTCGATAGTTAACTTGAACATAGATACCTCGTTTGTTGATATTGGTACATTGAGAGCAGACATGTTAATCTTGAAAGCTCAAATTTACCTCTTCCTGCAAACCAGAGCTTTAGCTTTTTGGCCTAAGCAATTTCTTAAGGCACATCGTATAAATCAGCAATAACCTTGATCAAATTTGAACAATATATTAGATCTTGTGTTATTCTATTTTCCAGAAGTCACCCCCAATCCCCCATTGGGAAGTTTCTTAATTTTTCATTAATTTCAGTTCTTAATTTCGATGTGCTTCAGGAATTTGCTTAGGCCAAAAGGCCAAAGCTCTGGTTTGCAAGTGGACGCAAATTTGAGCTTTCAAGATTGATCTTTTTGCTCTCAAAGAACCAATACCAACAAACGAGGTATCTATGTTCAAGTGAACTATCGAGGAACATTTGGAGAGTGATTAGCCATTGATTAAAGCTAAATTCACATCGCTAGAGTCAACCAAATATGTATGCATTTTTTTGGGACACCCGGTAGAAGTAGTGAAATCTACTAAGACGTCGTCAGTCATTCCACGTTTAGACAGAATATTTCCAATTCATGGAATTCCTCGAGAAATCAAGACGGACAATGGTCCACCGTTCAACGGAGAAGAATTTGAGAATTACGTGAAAGCGTTAGGCATCAAGTATGACCCAGGCACACCGTTGTGACCACAGAGTAACGCAGAAGTGGAGAGGTTCATGGAACCCCTTAGAAAAGCACTGCAGACAGCTCGTTTAGAAGGAAGAGTGTGGAAACAAGATCTAAATAGATTTTTATTGCAGTACCGCACCACGCCACACTCCACCACGAAAGTACCATCATGCGAACTTCTGTTCAACCGTACCGTCCAAGGCAGACTTCCAACCTTACTGAAAGAAAAAGTTAAAAACAGACATAAGGAAGCACGTAGCATTGAAGTAATCAGTCAAAAATTACATAAATCCTATGCAGATAAGAGACGTAACGCGAAACCATCGAACTTACGCGTTGGAGATTTCGTACTTGTGAAGCAAGAGAAACGACATAAGTTTACAAGCAGATTTAATGATGCACCATATCAGATCATTGAGTGCAAAGGTACCAGAATAACAGTTGAGAATGGCAGACATCGTATTACCCGCAATGTTGTATTTTTCAAGTCGATACCGATACCTAATCTCCCAGAAGACTCTGATAGTGACACTGATTCAAACGTTGATTATGATACACGCGCCAAAGACACTGAAAAGAATCAAACAGTAGCAAGAAGATCAGTAAGAAATCGCAGAGCTCCAGAACGTTACGGAACAGACATTCCTTCCTCATTCGTTTGACTTACAAAAAGGGAAGTGATGTAATGATGTGTATATATCGACTAGAGCCCAGGCTCCTAAAGTAGATAGGCTATGCAAGAAGTAGAGAATAGTCTGGTTACGTTTGGTTTCTGAATAGAGTGTTTTCCTCCGTGTTCTTCTCTTCTTCCTATGGCGAAGGATATTACAATCACCAGCACTGCAACAGAAGCTAACTCACTGGATGAGGCCCTGAAGAACGCAGCAGCTGATGATGAATATAACGAAATAAAAACAATTGCTAATAAGTACAACGAACAGAAGAAAAATGAACTAGAGAAGAAAAAAGAGAGCGAAACACCGCAAACTCCGGTGGAACATAGTCAACGGAAAACCAAGTAAGCAGCAACAACCACAACAACAACAACGACGACAATAACAACAACAACAACAACAAGAGCAGCAACAGCAACAACCACTACCAAGACAACAAACTGGAAGAAGATCACAACGTACAGCACTTATTAGAACATCAGGCAGACAACAACAACCACCCACGGACAGAGATGAATCAGCAACCCCGAAGGATCAGGAGCACGGGCGACAGGACACACGTGCCCGTACCTATGCCGACATACTAAAGCCGAAAACTGCTCGAGGACCGCAACCTACATCAAGCAAGATCACTCCCATCCAACCGACGAAGAACATGACGTCTCAAAAAACCTACACCGGCCCCGGACAGACAGCATGGACGGGGGCATTCAAGACATACCTACAAACACTCAACAAGCTTTCGAGCTGCTGCAAAGAAACTTCGAGAGACTTGTAGACTTCAGAATGACCCAAATGGACGCATTGTAAACTTAAGTAGACACAAATTTTCTGTATATATGTTTAGTTTATTAGATAAAGGTTTGAACTTTTGAACCAGACCCCTAGATATAACACAACCGTTTTTTATAAGGACCTTAAGGCATTCTTTAGACGTATTAGGCTTAGAGCACACTTCGGATTTTCTGAATACAATCCTTCTATACTACAAAAATTAAAGGTACGGAACAGTTCATTTACACCGCAAGACGTAGACAATACTATTAAAACCCTTGAGTCTGCAGTCTTAGAAGACATAAGAAACCATGATAAACAGGCAATCCACACAAATAATCTTACAAAAGGAGAAAGCAATGCACTAAAGCGCTTATCCGAGAGAGATGACATCTTGATTACGAGAGCCGACAAAAGAGGTGCCACTGTTATTTGGGGTATCGAAGAATACCTCACAGAAGCCAACAACCAATGAGGAAACACGTCGTTTTATAAAAAATTAACACTTGACCCGTTTCGTGGCTACATTAGAATAATTAACAACTCGTTAGACGAATTGCACTCTCAGGACAAAATTGGATGCAGAAGCAATTGATGTTTTAAAAGTTCCTAAAAATATACAACCGGCAAGATTCTACCTGCTACCAAAAATTCATAAAAAGAATAACCCAGGCCGCCCTGTTGTGACTTCGACAAACTGTCATACAACCAAATTATAAAAATTTGTTGATCATTTTATACAACCACTTGCGAAGAAAGTACGATCTTACATACGTTATACTACAGATCTACTTCACAAAATAAAGAATATAGGTAGAATACCCGATAATGCGTTACTCGTAACCATGGATGTTAGATCCTTTACACAAACATATCTCAAGAAGAGGGCTTGTCAGCTCTTAAAAATGCCTTAAATACAAGAGCCAACAAAGACCCAGCAACTGAGTTCCTATTGACCTATGAGACATGTGCTCACGCTTAACTGCTTTACCTTCAATGGAAACAGTTATCTTCAAACAAGAGGCTGTGCCATGGGCACGGTCGCAGCACCCTCCTATGCTGTAATATACATGGGTGAATTTGAGGAAAAATTCATTTACCCTGAAGTACAGGGTGTCTCAAAAAAATTGTTCGACGTTCGATTAAATATAAAAAAATAACGAAATAATGAATGGAATCCCTGTTAACATAACCATATTGCTGAGATCTTAAATTAATTTTAGACACCAGAAACTAGCAAATCGGCTAAATATTCACGGAATTACGAGCGTTCGAATTTCAAGTTTGTGCGAAAGCTGAAACCAGACGCCCCTAAATTGCATATTTAGTGAAAGTAGAATCTCGTTTATTCAAAGCAAATCAAATGGAATTTGAAAATCACTTTCGGTCAACTAGCTTTCTATTACATTGAATTAAGGTTATGGATGCTCGGAGGAATCCTGTACAGCACAATTTAGAATTACTCCATCTCTCATTGATTAAGTTTTCATTTCGTGTTTTTAAATACTTGCAGACTTAAGTAAATTTTGGCAACTGTTACAAGAATGAAATATCTTTGGAAGTCCTATTTGGTTTGCTCTGATATCGACGAGAGGTAACACATTGCACAGTCCCCTTTTACCTCGATTTTAGGACGTCTTTTTGGAAAACAAGTCAGTTAGGGGCGTCTGGTTTCAGCTTTCGCACAAATTTGAACTTCAGAAGCTCGCAACTCCGTGAATTCTTAGCGGAATCACAAAATTTTTGCGTCTAAAATTAATTCAAAATCTTAGCAACAGGGTTACTTAAGCAGGAGCCTGTACATTTTATTGTTATTTTTTAACATTTAATCAAGCGTCGAACAATTCGTCCGGGACACCCTGTCGGTAATGACTCTATATGTAGTAGATAATGAAGTTGGTAAATAAGTAGGTAATGGCAGGTATATAGATGACATTCTAATGATATTTAAAGATAATGAAGAAAGATTCAAGACATTTGCTGAAAGACTGAACACCAAACACCCATCGATAAAGTTCGACTATGAAGTATCAATGACATCAATTCCTTTCCTTGACACCCGCATATACATCGACGAAAATAGACAACTACAAACAACTCTCTTCATTAAACCAACCGACACACCCAACTATCTTCACTACAAGTCAGCTCACCCTAAACACCTAAAGAATATTCCTCCTTATTCTCAAGCACTTAGACTCAGAAGAATTTGTACAAAAGAATGTGAACTAAAAAGCCATTGCGAGCAAATGAAAAATAATTCTATACGCCGTGGATATCACACAGAAATACTTCACGAACAGATTAACAAAGCTATCACAACTCCAAAAGAAATTACCTTACAAAAAACTCCAAAGGAAAAAACAAAAAGAATCCCCTTTGTGACTACTTTCAACTCTACACTCCCTCAAATAGGTAAGATCTTAAGAGAAAGATGGGATATCTTAAATATAAAACCAAAAATACAGGCACTTTTCCCGGAACCTCCAATTATCGCGTTCCGTCGGTGTAAAACCCTACGAGAGATCATCGGTAGCAACACCATCACCAACAGCAAAGTCCAAAGGTGGACAGCAAAAAATCAAATAGCCAAGTATTGCTCACCTTGTAAAACCAAAAAAAGGCTTTGCTGAAATCACGTTATCAAGACTAACTCTTTCACAAGTGTAATCACCCGAAAAACATACAAAATATTTCATAAATCAAACTGCAGGAGCATGAATGTCATATACCTCCTTGACTGCGTTTGCTGTAACATGCATTCAACTACAGACTAAATAACTATCGCTCACAAATTAAATCAACACAATACGACATGCTCCTCCCCGTAGAAAAACACTTCAAAGAACAACATCACGTCTTTGCGAGAGATGCAAGGTTCACAATAATGGAACGAATAGAGAGAGAAGATGTTGATAATATGACAAAATTACTTGAAACCCATGAAGATAATTGGATTAAGCGGCTGCAGATTCTTACACCAAAAGGTTTGAAAAACAAACTTATCCACCCAGACAAATATTAGATAAAAATTCCTCAAAAAAACCAATGGATAGGCCATTTGTTTCCATTTGCTCATTTATGCAATACTTTGTTTCCCTGTGACCTATCATTTTCTATACATAAAACGTAACTTTGACATTCAATCAAGGATTCATATGACGCCATATTCGGCATCATGTGACCCCAATTTTGCACCACGTGTCCCCTTCTAAATCACGTGACTGAAAAAATGCTATAAAAGGGGCATACCATTGTAAAAATACTCATTCTTCTGACGATGACCATAGCGTCGAAACGCGTCAAGAATAGCAGAGAAGTTTAACAGAAAAGAGTGAAGAACTCCAAGTCGTCTTTTTCTTGTGTTCATCTTTTTGTTTGCACCTTAAGATATAGGGATTTAATATACCCCCTTACTAGCCTTCCTATATTAACCAGTTGTTTTAGTTATTGATCTACGTAGTTATTGTAGTTTTAAGACAACTACTACAAGGACCACACAAATACTGCTCAGTGGCGGAAATTCAGCTTTTTGAGTGGGGGGGGGGGGCAAGCCGTAAATTTTCCGAGTCGGAGGAAATGCTTTTGTTCTCAGGCATTTCGCTGGAAGATTTAGACCTGACATAAATAGGGTCCTTGAATGTGCTAAGGTCATTGTATATCAGATTTCAAAACTATTTATATTCAGCAGTTGATAGAAAAAGGCAAGAATGTATTATGAACGTACTGTCGGTAGGCTCAACAGCTACGATGACGCTGGGGGCGAAGCCCCCAGGAGAATTTTTGAGGACACTCTTTCTATTGTTGCTTAGAATGCCTTTCATGACCCTGTGCTTGCCAGAACTGAATTGGGATTTTGACAATGTTGTAACATTTTTTCAGAGTAGCATCCCAAGGAAATTGGTTAATCAGATAGTTTACTTGGGCTTAGGAGAGCTCTTGGATCCATTGTTTGCCAGTGCCAAATTAGAATATTTGATAATATGAATAACCAGTTCGAAACAGTTCTGTGTGAAGAACCTCTCCTTTGTCTTAGAATGCTTCTCGCAATTCAGGTTTTGCCTGCCCCTGCCCCTAACATGGAAACTTAAAAAATTCGCTGATAGTTTGTGTTAATGTCGCGTCCAGAAAAATTTTTGAGGACTCCACCCCGACTCCACCCTTTACATTGGCTTCGAAAAGCCTCTCCCAAAGCTCCAACATCTCGCGGAAATATTGCTACTCTCTAACTAACCCATACCCAAGAGCTTTCTTCTCGTTTATGAAATGCATGAAAGTGAATAAAAACTTTAGAATATGCTTTTTGAGCTTGTGCATTTCGTTTGCTCTTTCTATATAAAAACTCGTCCACTTCTTGACGGTGACTCGTTTCTTCACTACAGTTTCAATACCACCTACGAAATGTCCGACTTTTAAGAAAATTTCCGAATCTTATCGAATTGGGGGGGGGGGGGCAATTGCCACTCCAACCCCCCCCCCATAATTTCCGCCACTGATACTGCTATTACCTCTCGCCGACTGCGGAGGAGAAATACTACCTCTGGCTGCGGCAGAGGAGAATGACACCCAACTACTCGCACAAGACGTTATAGAACTTACCAGTATGTCTTATTTAACATATGTTATGTTATTTCAGATACGACCCCTAGCCTGCCACTGAATTGTCTCTTTTAGAATCATTCTCCAGAGCCGCATGGGTTAACAAGTAAATAAAGTCAAATATAAGCACTTTAATGCAAATTGAGATAAGCACGCTTTTCGAGCAGAGCCCGTTATCAGGCCAACGCTTGCTTGCCAGTGATTGCTCGTTAACAGGCTATGCTTGAAATGTCTTGCTTATTTCAATTTGTATCAAATTGCTTACATTTGACTTTATTGATTTGATTGATTTGATTGATTTGATTGATTGATTGATTGATTGATTTGATTTGATTGATTTGATTGATTGATTGATTGATTGATTGATTTGATTGATTGATTGATTGATTGATTGATTGATTGATTGATTGATTGATTGATTGATTGATTGATTGATTGATTGATTGATTGATTGATTGAGCTTTGTATACAAATCTGTTCTTAAAATCTCTCCTTCTCTTTGTGGAGGCGCGGTGTAGTTTTGAAAATTTACTGGGATATATGTCTAAGCGTAAGTGATAAATTAGTACGTAATTAAAACGCTTATTGGTTCATTGTAGATGCATGTGACCGCTTGCGTATGTGTTTTTGGCACGACTATGTCATAGGAGCGTGCAGTTGTTTACTCTATCTCTTTTGAGCTAGCTCGGGCCGTGAACGGCCATACGTGTCAGTTGAGAACGGATTTGTCGAAGTTAGAATGATACAGTCCTCTATTTAGAACAAGCCTAGTCTCTGTGTTATTCCTGCACTGGTGTGGTATTAGCAGCAGGTGGATTGACGTTTCCACACTGTTCGTTTTCGTAATCTCTTCAAATCTGTGGAATCTATTCTTCAATAATGGCACAAGACACACTGACAAGAATGAATTTTTTTACCTAAGAAAAATACTAGTCAATATGGTCTCAGAACAGCACGTTACTATGGAGCGAAATGCTAAAATGATGTTACTGTGGGCATAAAAAGGTCACCATCAGTCAAGATTCTTCCTCATAAACTAATAGAACCTTCCTGTTTGAACATAACTATCATTGATAGCTACCATTTGCACATAGTTTCTTAAAATTTCATCTGAAAGAGCGGTGCCTCCTCCTCAATTAGTTTAGCCTGGCTACTGAGAGAGTTCCTCCTTAAGAATTCTCTTTTGGTGTCATGTATCTTTCTTACCTTATGTGTATTATTGTCTCTTTAATTCAATATGTAGGTTTTTATTGTTGTAAGTTGTTTAATACTAGAGTGCTTTTGATGTAAGGAATTTGAGATGAATAAACTGAACTTAACATGGTACATGCACGAATATAACATGTTAAGGGAAGATCACCCTGCTGCACTTGTATCAACGGAATGTGAGAAAGATTTAGGAGTGTACATCGACAATGAACTGAAATTTCGATCACATAGGGGCAGAGTGTCCAAGAAAGCAAATGGTATTTTAGGAATAATCAGGCAATCCTTTGATTATATAGACAAGGAAATGTTCAAAACCTTATTCACAAGTTTGGTTAGAGGCCACTTGGAATACGGCAACATTGTATGGGCCCCTTACTACAAACATAAGATCCTTTTGGATGATTACAAGTCCGTCCTGAGCTAAGCAAGCATAAGAATATCTGAATATTGATTTCTTCATAACCCCAAATGATCGTTGATGCTGTTTTAGCTACATTCAGAGAGATAAGTGTTGCTGCTAAAGTCACCTTCGATAGAGCATCAAGCGCTTTGTATGAGGACAAGAGTCGCCTGAAAGGCAATAGATTGACCTGTATGTCAAATGAGGATGATAGGCAAAAAATCAAAAGTCATTACCCCTAGTTTTCATATTTGAGGCCTTTCGTGCACGAAACTATTGGTGCATCTGTCTCAAATTAGATGTCATGTGATATTTTCGATAACGCAAAATTACTTATGCAGAGCCTTGAACAACGTTTCAATTGTTGCTATTCGCGGGCATTTAATTTGAGACAAGCAGTCATGAAGATAACCTCTGCGCAGATGTGCAGAATCATATGCATGACGATGTTTTGGTTCAGTGTGATCACGTGCCTTCCCCCATTTTCATTTTCATCTTAAATTATTGCAGCGAGCGTAGCGAAGCGACCATTTAGATAGCACGAATAGCCCATCGTGGATTATCTGGTTATGTGGCACTACTAAACCTGCGCAGCAACATTGCTGATTTACACGGAGGAGCTGTTTGTGATTTGATAAAACACAAGAACTGCAATGCGTCATTCGAAAGGTATTTCTACCTGCAGAGTTACTTTGGCAACCAAAACAATTATGGCTACATTCAAATTCAATCAGCTGGTTATAATTGCTTCAAAATCTATATTGATGGATTTGTCAAAAGCGTTTGACTGCTTGCCTCATGATCTTCTAATTGCTAAGCTGGAGGCCTATGGATTCAGTGTAAATATCCTGTGCTTGATCTATAGCTATCTAAAAAATAGGATGCAAAGGGTTAAAATTGGATCGGTAAAGAGCTCACAACAAATCGTTAGAGCGGGAATCCCACAGGGTTCTGTTTTGGGACCAGTATTATTTAATATATTCATCAGTGACATCTTTCTCTTAAAATTAGACTCAGACTTGTGCAATTTTGCAGATGATACCACACTCTATGCGTGTGGCTGTAGTCTGGACGAAATTGTCCCAAGGCTGGAAAATGACCTTAGCGCACTTATAGAATGGTTTTTTGAAAACGGAATGGTAGCAAACCCTGGCAAATTTCAAGTGATGTTTCTTGGATTGAAAGAAAAAAATACCTTGCGTCTCAATATCAATGATAACAAAATACTAACTACGAATAAGGTTAAATTGTTGGGCATGGAGATTGACAACGCGTTGACTTTCACTGCCCATATACAAAATTTGTGCTCCAAGGTAAATAGAAAGATAAATGCCTTCTCAAGGCTAAATACTTATATCTCAAGACCACAGGCCATGTTGATATGTAGTGCCGTAATACTGTCCAATTTCAACTATTGCCCGCTGATCTGGCTTTTTTCTACGAAAGCTGCTAATAAAGAAATAAACCGCACACACAAACGTGCACTAAGGATCCTCTTCAAGGACTATGACTCTTCCTTTGATGAGTTACTGGAGAAAAGCGAAAGCGTGAAAATACATGTTCAAAATCTCCAGAAACTGATGATCGAAATTTACAAAACAATGAACAACTTGAACCCCTCATATATTTGGGAATTTCATGATGAAAAGGTTGTGAAATACGACCTACGAACAAAAAATTTATGTCGATTGCCAAAAACACGAACAACAAAATTTGGAATAGAGTCATTATCCTTTAGAGGAAGCCTCCTTTGGAACACCCTTAGTGACCAGATAAAAAGCACTTCCAAAAGTTGCAGCTTTCAAAAGAGTGATCAAGCACTGGCTTGGCGATAAGTGTAATTGCCGGATTTGCAAATAGCCAGAATTGTAAATTTGTATATTTTCTATTAAAGTTGTTCTTGTAAATAGTTGGTATAAATTAGTGATTATATTACTATTGTAAATAGACCAACTTTAAATAAGATTATTATCATTATCATTATCAATCAAACAATGCCAAAATCTTCTCTGGTTTCCATTGAAACGATTTCCACAAGTTCCATTCAAAGAATTTGCGCAATTTGCACAATTTCCTTTCAAACATGAGAATTATGATAAGATACATCAAATAAAACTGCAGTAGTATGTAGAAAGAAATTTGCAAAATACTGCAATTTTGCTACTTTTTTCACGAATATTGTGATTGGAGGATTTGTGATTGTGATTGTGATTTGAATCAAGCAAAGAAGTCTATAGTTCTGGATATTGAAAAGAGATATTCAGGGACGTAGGCAGCATCTTCAATTTGAAGGGGCACGGCACTTCAAAGGCACTTTTTGATTACAAAGTCCACTTTGTAATCTAAGAAGGGGCTTCGATGTCAGTCAGTCAGAAAGAAAGAAAGAAAGAAAGAAAGAAAGAAAGAAAGAAAGTAAGTAAGTAAGTAACCCACTTCCGTCACGCTCGTTAAAGCAATTGATTAACGTTTTATTTCTGCTAATTGGCACTGAAATAAAGAAAGCGCACATAAAGCGCACTCAAGACAGAAGTTTCCCGCGATCCGATAGTAACATTTGACGTCGGCTTATTTCATGTTAGACAGATTTGACACCATAAAGTGGATAAATTACCATGATGTTTACCCTGGCACAGCAACAAATTTACCCAGAATTGGCACTTTCTTGACTTCATTAGCAGCTTAATTATGTCAAAACAATCGTTTTCTAGAACGAACGAATCATTAGCCACTTATTGATAGTACTCATTATGCAAATAACTCAACTTTAGAGGATGATGTAACCGGCGGCCTGCACAGAGGTTAGCATTTGCAGTATCACCGAAGGTAGAAGGATCCCCCTCCTACACAGCTACAGAAAGGTGCAGAATCCCAGCCAACAATGGCGCCATTGACTGGGGGAAGGCACGAGATCACACTGAACCAAAACATCTTCATGCATATCATTCTGCACAGAGGTTATCTTCGTGACTGCTTGTCTCAAATTAGATGCCCGCGAATAGCAACAATTGAAACGTTCTGTAGGGTTCTGCATAAGTAATTTTGCGTTATCGTAAATCTCACATGACATCTCATTTGACACAGATTCACCAATAGTTTCGTGCACGAACTATAAGCAAACTAGGGGTAATGACTTTTGATTTTTGCGTATCATTCTCGTTTGACATAAAGACCAAAATATTGCCTTTGACTTTGAGGCGATTCTTGTCCTTATACAAGGCGCTCGATTTTCCATTGAAGGTGACTTTAGCAGCAACACTCATCTCTCTGACTGTAGCAAAAAACAGAATCAACGATCATTTGGGGTTATGAAGAAATCAATAATCAGATATTCTTATGCTTGTTTAGCTCAGGACGGACTTTGAAATCGTCCAAAAGGATCTTATGTTTCATAAGAAGGGCACTTTAATATACATCGGATTTTAACGATAAGAATGTGATACATGGCAGAAAATAGTGCCATGAGATTACTTGAGATTCCTTACTGATAGTTACCTAATTTTTGGAATTTTCACTTTAACTCGAATCTTCCCTTTAACCGCCCCCTCTAACGTTGGCAGACTATTCTTCTGAGCTGCATTCACTTAGCTTCGTTAACGGCTAGTTTATACACAAAAACCCTTCAGCTAACAAACGCAATACTTAAATAAGAAAATAAATATCCTAATTACATTAATATAGTCTATATACAGTTAAAGCAAAATTATGTACAGTAATCTATGTAGTAGCAGCTGCTCTTCCAGGGCGTCGTGTTTTAGTTTGTGTTCAGCTCATATAATAACTTTTCAATTGTTTTTTTAATAAAGCCCCAGTCAATGGCGCTATTTTTTGCTGGGATTCTTCACCTTTCTATTATATGGCTGTGTAGGAGGGGGGTCCTTCTACCTTCGGTGATGCTGTAAATGCTAACCTCTGTGCAGGCCCGTTACATCATGCCCTAAAGTTGACTTATTTGCATAATAGGTCCTATCAATACGTGGCTAATGATATGATCGTTCTAGAAAACGATTGTTTTAACATAATTAAGCTGCCAATGAAGTCAAGAACGTGCCAATTCTGGTAAAATTTGTTGTTGCGTCAGGGTAAACATTTTGGTGATTTATCCATCTTATGCTGTCAAATCTGTCTAACATGAAATAAGCCGACGTCAGATACTGCTATAGGATCGCAGGAAACTTCTGTCTCGTGTGCGCTTTCGGTGCGCTTTCTTTATTTCAGTGGCAATTAGCAGAGGTAAAACGTTAATCAATCGCTTTAACGAGCGTGACGGACTTACTTTCTTTCTGACTTTCTTTCTTTCTCACTGACTGACCTGGAGCCCCTTCTTAGATTACAAAGTTGGACTTTGTAATCAAAAAGGACATAAAAGTAATCGAAAACGTTCAGAGGAGAGGAAGTAAGATGGTACCGGGACTGAAAGATCTTGTTGTAGTGGAATTGACGTGCGGCCCATAAACACAAAAACTAAGATGTATCTTTCAAGTTTCCTAAAATATTTCAATTGATTAAATGCATTAAAAACACGACGAAATTGATGTCAATCAGTTGTTTAGTCCTCTTTCAACTTGAATCCCAACAAACAAGGATAAAATACGCTCACCAACATCATTCATGCCGTCATCGATTGGGTTTGGGTCGCAGAGATTAGGCCTATCGTACGCCACTTTCTTGGAATGCGCCCTCTCTCTCTCGTTGCTCTTTTTTCGTCCGTCTTGTGCTCTTCCAAACAACAACTGTCTCCTGCTTTCTAACTCTGTCATAGGTATATCCCGCCAACGCACAAGGAAACTGCATGCAGAAAACTGAAACGCCAGTTAAACGTCACCAGGGATGAAACGTTCTGGGGGAGCTTTAGGAAACGTAAGTGGCTGTTACTACCGTTGTATCGACCTCCTGATCAGGACGAGGCTTACTTTGTACTTCTATACTAATTCCTTAAAACAGTTACTTGTTATAGATGACTTTAATATGATTACTAGTAATCCGATACTTTCCTCTTACATTGAGAACAATAACATGTATAGTCTGCTAAAAACGCCTACATGTTTCAAATCGAGGTTAGGACGGTGTATTGACCTCATGTTGACTAATATGAAGCATTGCTTCATGCAAAGTCAGTCTTTTGAGACTGGCTTTAGTGATTGCCATCATCTAGTTTATACGATCTTGAAAGTGCAACACAAAAAGTTACCCCCGAAACGAATACAATTTAGGGACTACCGAAATTTTTCTAAAGAAAATTTTGAGGCGGACTTATCTGGTACCATTGCTGAGAAGTGTCCATGTGATCTCCAAGAGTTTGAATCACTATTTGATGAAACCCTGGGAACGCATGCTCCCCTCAAAAGCGTGACTATCAGGGGGAATAACAAGCAAGCCCCATATGACAAAATCTCTACGAAAAGCAATGATGCTTAGAACTAACTGGAAGAATAAAGCAAATAAAACCAAGGATCAAGCCATTATGCGACAGTATCGTAAACAAAGAAACCTTGTTGTTAAGATGAACAAAGTCGCAAAGCGTGAATTTTACACTTCTCTCCACCCCAGTAAAATTGAGACAAACAGGAGTTTTTGGAGGACTTTTAAACCATTATTCTCAAAAAATGAACCTAGGGAAATTACACTTATCGAGGATGGTAAAATAGTAGTAGATGATCAATCTATAAGTCAGTGTTTTAATAATTATTTCGCCAATATCACAAACACGCTTAATATACCTAGGTCAGTTGATATACTGCCTACTGAAGAAACTGGTGACCCTATAATTGATGCAGTTGAGAAATACAGGACGCATGCGAGTATTCTAATGATAAAGGACAGGATGAGGGATCTCACTTTTGAGTTTTCTCAGATAGATCCAAGTCTTGTCCTCTATGAAATCAATAAACTAAACAGTGCCAAGAAAACAGTGCCAGTGGATAAACTGAAAGTTGTTGCAGAGTCTTGCTATAAGGAGATCTCTTATCATATCAACAATGCAATAGATAAAAACACTTTCCCCGATAACTTAAAAAAGGCCGATGTATCGCCAATTTTCAAAATTGGAGATTCCCACATAAAAGAGAACTTTAGACCTATCAGTGTTCTGTCAACACTCTCAAAAGTCTTTGAAAGACTTTTGCTATCACAAATGTTACCCTTTATAAGACCCAGTCTTTCAGATCTACTTTGCGGTTTCAGAGAAGGCTACAGTACCCAGCATGCATTGATAAAGCTGGTCGAAAACTGTCGTGCAGGACTAGATGATAAAAATATAGTAGGCATGGTGCTTATGGATCTTTCAAAAGCATATGATTGCTTGCCACATGATCTCCTTATCGCAAAACTTGAAGCGTGTGGCTTTGGGATGAACAGTCTACGACTGCTGCACAGTTACCTAACGGCGAGAAGACAGTGTGTCAAAATTAACTCCACTTATAGCTCATGCCTCGGTGTCACATCAGGTGTGCCACAAGGCTCCGTCTTAGGACCGCTTCTATTTAACATATTCATAAATGACATGATCTTCTTTATAAAAAACTCAAAGGTTTGCAATTTTGCAGACGACAACACTTTATATGCAACCAGTAAGCATTTACCTGAAGTTCTCGCATTCTTGGAACTTGATGTGGGGATAGTATTGGATTGGTTTGAAACTAATTTCATGGTGGCAAATCCATCCAAATTCTAAATCATGTTCTTTGGATTGCATCATACACATAAACTGTGTCTGGAGATCAACAATTAAATTGTCCCATCATCAGATACAGTTAAATTATTAGGGATAGATATTGACTCAAAAACTGAAGTTCGATAACCATGTTAGGGCTATCTGTGCCAAAACAAGCAGGAAAGTAAGTGCTTTTTCTAGGGTTGCAAATTTCATTACCTTTTAACAGGCCAAGCTCCTTAACAATTCATTTATCATGTCAAACTTTGGATACTGTCCCCTAATTTGGATGTTCTGCGGAAAAACTGTGAATGAAGAGATAAAAAGAATCCACAAGAGGGCACTTCGTAGGTTGTACAATGACTTCAGTTCAAGTTTCAAAGAACTTCTGGACAGATCAGGCCAGAAACCAGTCCATTTACAAAATCTTCAAAAATTACTCATGGAGGTTTTCAAGTCCCTCCATCAAATAAACCCTGCATTTATATGGGAATTATTTGAGAGGAAGCAAACGAATTACAACCTTCGCAATAAGGATCTTCTGCAGATACCAAGATTCCAAACGATAACTTATGGGGCAAATTCTATAACATACAGAGGCAGCTACCTTTCGAATAGCATACCTGATGTGGTAAAGAGCTGTGACAGTGTCCTCTCTTTCAAACGAAAAATCAGAGAATGGAATGCAAATACATGTACCTGCAGAGTTTGTAAATAGATATGTAAAGAGTTGAATTGTAATTAAGTTGCTTTTGTATATTTATGTAGATAGTTGGTATTAATTAGTGCACATCTTTTGATGTGCACTATAGACGTATACTACCAAATTTAAAGAAATTGATTATTACTATTATTATTATTATTATTATTATTATTATTATTATTATTATTATTATTATTATTATTATTATTATTATTATTATTATTATTATCAATGGCGATCAAATGAAATTTTATCGCGGTTAATGGAACTTTGATGTCTGTGTGGTGTGGTATGAGGGGGGGGGGGCTAGGCCCCTGCACATGTCTTGTTTATTTTGATGGAATTTAGTCATGACGTCGTATCATATGACCTTCGTTCCGCTCTTTACACCAGTCGGTTAGTTCATGAGCCGTTTGTTTTGATTATTGTTTGTTATTCTCAGGAGTAACTTCCTGCTGTCTTGTGCATTGGGAGCAGAAGTTTTGCCTTTTTCTCGTGGCTAGTATAAAAGTGAAAACGTGTTGGTTTATCGTTGTCTATCTTCATCAGCCAGAGACAGCAGGTGGTTCTGCGATTCAAGTTCGCTGTGTGCGGTGACGTGTCATTGAACTGCTTTGGTGAGAGCTTTCTGATTTGAATTATTTTCTCTCGTGTTATATTTATCATGTCTGATGAAGATACTTCGACTAACTCGAATTTGACAGGTGGAGATTTAATGGGTGCAAGATTGGGGGTTCTTGAATCAGCTATATCGAATATTCAGCAGTCAGTTGGGCGTCTTTTGACTTCGGGGGGGCCTGATGTCAATGTTTCAAACCAAGATGCAACATCGTTCTCTGGTACAAGCTCACAGGCATCCGTTATTTCTACGACCTCAGGTCAATCTGCTTTTAGCCAAAACTTTGCCCCTTCATTTTTGCCCGTGGCTTCAGTTGGCCTTAGTCAATCTAATGTTTTTCTGTCGTCAAGCCTCCAGGGTCAGCCGACCACGAGCTCAGCCTCAGCTCAGTCCACCACTGTCCCAAGCCTAGCTAATTGGAATATTCCTAAAGAACTTTTTTGCGTTGAATCCTCAACTTTTTGTCACCAGCCAAATTTCACAGCCTGGTTTTTCCGTTGCTGAAAGTCTGCCGCCTGTACCTGGTTACATTGTAAACATGGTAAAGAAGAAAATTTTTGTCGATTTGGTCCTTTTGCGCCCAGCTAATTTGGACAAACTTCCCCCAGTTGAACCTGTTGGGGCTCAGTTAATGCGCCTTTTGAAATGCGAAAAAAAAATTCAGAGTTGCAGCCAATTCGCAATTTTCAGGACTGGGCCGAGGCATGGATCGTGTTTGCTTCCTTGTACCTCCAATTCAATCAGAGCAAAGTTGGGCAGCTCATGGGTTATTTTTTGCAAATATCTAAAATCCAGAGAGAATCTTATGGCGAAGGATGGTTGGCTTATGATCGTGCTTTTCGCAAGAGGGTGGCAGAAAATCCCTTGTCAACTTGGTCCGATATTGATGTGAATCTTTTTGTCTCCAATGTCTTCCAAAAGTTCTCAAATAGTTCAGTGGCCTCTCCTTCGAAACCAGTTGTAAGCAATATTGAATCACCTAGTCAAGGAATTTGTGTCTTTTGGAATCGAGGAGATTGCAGGTTCGACCCGTGCAGATACCGCCATGTTTGCTGTTTATGTCAGGGCTCCCATGCTGCTAGCAAGTGTTCTCGTGTTTCAACATCTCGTGGTAGCTTTCAAAGGAGGTCCAGAAGTAGGTCCCCTTCACCTAAGAGTCCTCCAAGAAAGAAGAAAAACAAGTGACTAACTCGTCAGACAGTTTTCTCTAACTCTGCCTTGGTATTACCTACGCCTTTGGAAATAACCCCCTTTGAGTTATTATATGTGCTGTCAATTTGGGAGCTACATCTTCATCCTGATACTTTGTAGGTTTAATTGGATTGGAGTTGGGTAGGATTCCTTCCAATGGAGAGCAGAAATATCGAGGATTTGGGCAAATCGAAACTGGATCGAAAGTGATTCAGAGATTTAAAAAAGGAAACAAAAATCTATTTGATAACCAAGTTTGAAATGTTGTTTTGTTTTGAGTTTATTTGCGTATTTGTGTTGGTTGGTTAGTTAGTTAGTCAGTTGGCTACGTAAATCATTAGCCGAATTTTCAGCATTAGCCGAATTTACGGATGATTTTCAGTCTTTCCCTTCTTGCCGGCTTTGTAGGTTCTTTGAGCAGTCGTATGGAATCCAAAACGTTTGCGAAATTTACATCCTCTCCCCTTTTGGGTTGTTTTGGTAAAGCTCAGCAGAAACTTTGAACGAATTCAAAAACTTCCCGTAGTTTCTGAATGGAAATATGAGGTAAATGAGTGAATTTCGCTGGTAGCCACTGTTGAAACTTATGTTTTGAAGCATTACTTTTGATTGATTGATTGATTGATTGATTGATTGATTGATTGATTGATTGATTGATTGATTGATTGATTTTTTTTTCTCGTTTGCAGTGGTGATTTAGTTTTGCTCAGTTCGTTATCTTGTGCTTTTATCAGCCAAAATTTCTAAAATTCTTAACTTTCGGGGTTTTCTTTACTATTTTATATTATATAGTTATATGAGTTATGGTAGTCCCAGGCCCAAGTTATTTAAGTGTGTCGGTTGTGGTTGTGGTTGTTGTTGTTTTCGTTCTTGTTCTGCAGGTATTTGTAGCTCAGTTTTATTTTCTAAAAATGGTTGTCAAGGCGATAGTTTAAATTGGAGACATTTAAAGCAAATAAAAAAGTCGTTTTAGGCTTGTTAAAGCCAAACGTGTTAGTACCCTGGTGGGTGAAAGCCAGAAACGTTTCGAAGTGTAAAGGCTTGTTAGAGAGCACATGTCATGAAGCTGATTGGTTCATGCAATACATTTCTCTCTCTTGTTTATTACAAAGCACAGGATCGAGGCTGAATTTTCATTGCAATGAAAATTCATGAAACAGAAAGGAAAATTCACGAGACAATGGAATTCCACTCAAAACTTGTTTGTTGTATTAACCAATGGCTAATGTGACATATGTGCTTTAGGCCGAGCGTTTCGAAGTGTGAAGGCTTTTTAGACCAAACGTTTCTAAGTGTTAAGGCTTTTTAGACCAAACGTTTCAAAGTGTTAAGGCTTTTTAGGCCAAACGTTTCAAAGTGTTAAGGCTTTTTAGGCCAAACGTTTCAAAGTGTTAAGGCTTTTTAGGCCAAACGTTTCAAAGTGTCAAGGCTTGTGTAGCCAAAAGTGTCAAGGCCTGTGTGGCCAAACGTTTCAAGGCTTGTGTAGCCTAACGTTTCAAAGTGTCAAGGCTTGTGTAGCCAAAGGTGTCAAGGCCTGTGTGGCCAGACGTTAAAAAGTGTCAAGGCCTGTGTGGCCAAAACGTTAACAAGTGTCAAGGCTTGTGTAGCCAATAGTGTCAAGGCCTGTGTGGCCAAACGTTTCAAAGTGTCAAAGCTTGTTTAGCCAAAAGTGTCAAGGCCTGTGTGGCCAAACGTTTTAAGGCTTGTGTAGCCTAACTTTTCAAAGTGTTAAGGCTTGTGTAGCCAAAAGTGTCAAGGCCTGTGTGGCCAAATGTTAAAAAGTGTCAAGGCCTGTGTGGCCAAACGTTAAAAAGTGTCAAGGCTTGTGTAGCCAAACGTTAAAAAGTGTCAAGGCTTGTGTAGCCAAACGTTTCAACGCTATTATTATTATTATTATTATTATTATTATTATTATTATTATTATTATTATTATTATTATTATTATTATTATTATTATTATTATTATTATTACTATTATTTTTATTATTATTATTAAATGACCTAAACCCAAATTCAGAATAAGCAGAAAATAAAATAGAGAAATAGAACTGTTTGATAAAAACGTTTCGATTATATTATCATTATATTATATTATTATATTGTAATAATAATATTATATAATATATACTAATATATATAATAGATAAAATATAAAGAAAAGAAATGAATAGCTAAATTTCATCTAATTAAGGCCTTGTTAAGCCAAATGTTTCAAAGTGTCATGCTTCAAAGTTTCAAAGTTTCAAAGTTTCAAAGTATGAGGCTGGTTACGCCAAAGGTGTTTAATACCCTGGTGGGTGAACGCCAAACGCTTCAAAGTGTTATGGCTTGATGACCCATTGAGCGAGAGCCGTTAAGTGGGTGAGAGCCGAAATTAAATGTTAATGTTTGTTATGTCAAAAGTATCTGACTCCTGGTAGGGGGTTTGTCTAGTCTTGGTTTTGTTTCGTTTATGAACACAATTTTTATTTACGTCTATTCTGCTTGGTGATCCCGTGGGTGAGAGCCGAAATTAAATGTTAATGTTTGTTATGTCAAAAGTATCTGACTCCTGGTAGGGGGTTTGTCTAGTCTTGGTTTTGTTTCGTTTATGAACACAATTTTTATTTACGTCTATTCTGCAGCTATCCGCTTTCTGCCTTTTCTCTTCAGGTGGTGATTGGGTGGGGCACTTCGTGTTGGGCGGAAAAAATAATAAAGTATTTATTTCAGTCCAATCACCGACCTTAAAGTTGTTGTTGTTGTTCGTGCTAGCAAATTCCGGGCGGCTGCACTTACTGCCCAATTTTCTAGCAATTAGCTATTTCGGACTGCTTCGCAAAATTAGCCAAATTTGCGCAAAAATTCCTTTTGTCGCATTTCTACTCGTTTTCGGAACCGCGCGGACAAAACCTCAAATGAGAGTTTATGTGGATCTTGGCCTTTATGAAGTCAAATGAAGCATTGTAAATCTTGAGGGGTTTTGTCCTTCTTTTTCATTTTCATCAAAGGAACCATTAAATGGCGATCAAATGAAATTTTATCGCGGTTAATGAAACTTTGATGTCTGTGTGGTGTGGTATGAGGGGGGGCTAGGCCCCTGCACATGTCTTGTTTATTTTGAAGGAATTTAGTCATGACGTCGTATCATATGACCTTCCGTTCCGCTCTTTACACCAGTCGGTTAGTTCATGAGCCGTTTGTTTTGATTATTGTTTGTTATTCTCAGGAGTAACTTCCTGCTGTCTTGTGCATTGGGAGCAGAAGTTTTGCCTTTTTCTCGTGGCTAGTATAAAAGTGAAACGTGTTGGTTCATCGTTGTCTATCTTCATCAGCCAGAGACAGCAGGTGGTTCTGCGATTCAAGTTCCCCACCCACCCGCCACTTTCTTTTCTGCCTCTTTTCTTTCCACGGCCGTCGGTCGTGTGACAGGTGCGTTGGCCCGGAAAAAATAATAAAGTATTTATTTCAGTCCAATCACCGACCTTAAAGTTGTTGTTGTTGTTCGTGCTAGCAAATTCCGGGCGGCTGCACTTACTGTCCAATTTTCTAGCAATTAGCTATTTCGGACTGCTTCGCAAAATTAGCCAAATTTGCGCAAAAATTCCTTTTGTCGCATTTCTACTCGTTTTCGGAACCGCGCGGACAAAACCTCAAATGAGAGTTTATGTGGATCTTGGCCTTTATGAAGTCAAATGAAGCATTGTAAATCTTGAGGGGTTTTGTCCTTCTTTTTCATTTTCATCAAAGGAACCATTAATTATTATTATTATTATTACTATTATACAACTCTACAACTCTACTATCCTTGATCTCAATGAAAAGTATGAGAAAGTAACATTTGTGAACCTGAGCATGAGCGCCCTAGGATTGATATGCAGGGATGACGACGGAAATGGCATACTGCAAGCATTAAAGAGCATCGGACTTTCGGAACTTGCGTCAAAAAACATTGTTAGAAAGATAATAAACATTTGCATAAGGACAACATATTGCTTATTTTGTAGGAAATACAAAGACTGGACCAATCCAGACCTTTTAACATTTTAAAGAAATAAAGACTGTTGAAGGCAGTAAGACTGACTAACATGCCCTTTTATGGAGAATGCTAGTCACATATATTCTTTGTACTGTAGATTTTACATTTTAATTCTTTATCTGATTGTAAGCTTTATTTATGAGAATGAAAGTTTCCATTATTATTATTATTAATATTATTATTATTATTATTATGAATGTTACGCACAAATGAATTAACATTTGGAATTACTGTCCAAGATATCGGGTCACATCTAGTGTCCTTAGATATCAAGAACCTGTCTGATGATTCTCGCCGTGCCTAGAAGGGTTGACTTCTGGATTAACTCAATTCTTGTTGTTACACCTATTTCCTTCAGGTACTGTTCAAGTCTGCCTGTTACAGTGCCAAGGGCACCTATGACAATTGGGATGACCTTGGTTGACACATTCCAAATCTTTCTGATTTCTCTGGCTAGATCTTGGTACTTTGTGATCTTTTCCTGTTCCTTGTTTCTTATGTTCACATCAACTGGTATGGCTACGTCTATTATGATCGTTTCATTCAAATTTTTATCCACTATTATGATGTCTGGCCTTCTCGCATGTATTTCAAGATCCGTCTGTACTGTAAAGTCCCATAATACTTTGAAGTGTTCATTTTCAACAACGCTCTCAGGTTGATGTTGGTACCACTTGTCACTAATTTCAAACCCTCGCTGACGTATAATATTATTATTATTATTATTATTATTATTAATTATTATTATTTATTATTATTATTATTATTATTAAACGTCTATTATTATTATTATTATTATTATTATTATTATTATTATTATTATTATTATTATTATTATTATTATTATTATTATTATTATTATTATTATTATTATTATGTACATTTGTTGCTCACTAAATTTCAGTGGTAATGTGTTCTCGGGGTTTGGCATCAACAAGATTTCTCAAATCTCGAGAACCTTTCTCAGGATCCTGGCAGAATGTAAGATCATAGTTTTCTGCAACTCAGTAACCCGTGTCTCTATTCCAATGTCCTCCAATCTTTTCTTCAGTTTCTTTGGTGTTGTTCCAAGTGCTCCTATCACTATTGGGATGACTGTCACCCTCATGCCCCATAACTTTTTTATCTCTCGTGCAAGGTCTTGATATTTTTCAATCTTTTCTACCTCCTTAGCGTTTACTCTCGTATCGTAGGGAACGGCAAAGTCTATGATTGTAGCGAACTTTGTTTCTTTATCTATCACAATCATATCAGGACGTCTAGCTTCAATCACATGGTCAGTTTGGATGTTAAAATCCCACAATATCTTGCATATCTCATTTTCTTGTACAGGTTCTGGCTGATGTTCGTACCACTTTGGCTTTACTTCGATTCCATTTTTACGACACACTTCCCAATGGATTCGTTTTCCAACCCAATCATGTCGACGTTTGTACTCTTTTTGAGCCAACTTACTGCATTCACTAATGATATGGTTCACCGTTGTGGAAACGTCAATCCACCTGCTGCTAATACCACACCAGTGCAGGAATAACACAGAGACTAGGCTTGTTCTAAATAGAGGACTGTATCATTCTAACTTCGACAAATCCGTTCTCAACTGACACGTATGGCCGTTCACGGCCCGAGCTAGCTCAAAAGAGATAGAGTAAACAACTGCACGCCCCTATAACATAGTCGTGCCAAAAACACATACGCAAGCGGTCACATGCATCTACAATGAACCAATTAACGTTTTGATTACGTACCAATTTATCACTTACGTTTAGACATATATCCCAGTAAATTTTCAAAAACTACAACGCGCCTCCACAACCGTTTCATCTACCTGTCCACACATTCTGCATTTACTTTCTTCTTGTGTCTTATCGATCTTTGCTTTAATGATATTGGTGCGTATTGCTTGTTCCTGCGCTGCCATTATCGTTGATTCGGTTCCTCTTTTGATTCCTGCATTTCTAAGCCAGTTCCATCTATCCTTGCCTGCTTCATTTTCTGTCTGTCTTAGGAAATGTCCATGCAAGGTCTTTTCCTTCCAAGCCTGAAGTCTTTCATTCTTTTTCCGCAACTTATACTCAGCTTCGCTTTCTCCTTCATATTCATTTGTCGCTCTTGCTGCTGCTAGTAACCTTTCCTCACTGCTGCTTACATATCGCTCAAGTCCAATAACTGCGAGATTTATAGCATCTTCCACATTAAGCAATCCTCTTCCACCTTCTTTTCTTGGGATATACAATCTTGGGATATCATTATTATTATTATTATTATTATTATTATTATTATTATTATTATTATTATTATTATTATTATTATTATAAAAAACACAACTGTTTCAGGGCAGACGTTTCGATATAAAATCTTCTTCAGTGTATTTACAATCCTAGACAGCCAAGTATTTATACTAAAATTTACATAAAAATAGTTTCTATACCCTAGACAAATAAAAGAAAAGAAAAGAATATTATTTTAGAATACTATCAACAAGATAAACATAAAAGATTGTTTTTATATTACATATAGACAAAGCCGCAAAAAAACAAGGCATGAATTTCTTTCTACAAAACTCCCCAATGACCTTACTCGAAGATGTTTTCCCCCTTTTTTGGATTTGAATAGAAAGAAGCGATCTCTAAATCTTATAGACAAGGGACTGAAAGCTCTTCGCGACAACAACTTTTACAACCCGAGACAACAGGCAAGGGATATCGGCCATTGACCCTCCAAAGATTTGCTTAAATTGCTAAATCCAGGATAGCTCGATAGGGAATTCCACCCCACCACTACGTGTAATTATACACGAAGTCAACAAATTATTATTATTATTATTATTATTATTATTATTATTATTATTATTATTATTATTATTATTATTATTATTATTATTATTATTATTATTATTATTATTATTATTATTATTACACGTGGAGGCATAACTCCATTCTTGCGACTCTATTGAGTAGCATTGATGGCCTGAGGGACTTGAAAGTTTTTGCTGATATTCCAGGCTACCCCTGCCCCACAGTTGTCACAGGAACATTAAAGCGACCAGATATCATCATAGTCTATCAAGAGAAGGTCATAATCGTTCTAGAATTAACCTGCGGTTTTGTCACCAACGTGAAAGAGAATTGTGCAAGGAAGATAAGAAAATACAACTCTACTATCCTTGATCTCAATGAAAAGTATGAGAAAGTAACATTTGTGAACATGAGCATGAGCGCCCTAGGATTGATATGCAGGGATGACGACGGCAATGGCATACTGCAAGCATTAAAGAGCATCGGACTTTCGGAACTTGCGTCAAAAAACATTGTTAGAAAGATAATAAACATTTGCATAAGGACAACATATTACTTATTTTGTAGGAAAGACAAAGACTGGACCAATCCAGACCTTTTAACATTTTAAAGAAGTAAAGACTGTTGAAGGCAGTAAGACTGACTAACATGCCCTTTTATGGAGAGTGCTAGTCACATATATTCTTTGTACTGTAGATTTTACATTTTAATTCTTTATCTGATTGTAAGCTTTATTATGAGAATGAAAGTTTCCATTATTATTATTATTATTATTATTATTATTATTATTATTATTATTATTATTATTATTATTATTATTATCATCATTATTATTATTATTATCATTATTAATATTATTATCATTATTATTATTATTATTATTCAATTGTACATGCTCGGGTTAGATGTTTTCCGGTTTATGCCTTGAAAGCAAGTTGCAACAAGCAACTAAAGGTTTCAAAGTCAATGTCCATCTTCTTCAGGTTTCAAGAACCTTCCTCAGTATTCTTCCTGTTCCTAACAATGCTGTTTTTTGCACCTGTCCTACTCTCAAATTAATCCCAATTTTCTCTATCCATTTATCAAATTCTTTCGATACAGCTCCCAGTGCTCCAATAACTACAGGTATGACGATCACTTTCTTCATGCCCCACATAGTGGCTACTTCTCTTTTCAAGTCTCCATACTTTTCCATCTTTTCTCGCTCTTTCACTCTTACTCGGGAATCCCACGGCACTGCTACGTCAATTATCTTGCATTCCTTTACATCTTCCTTTACCACCACAATGTCTGGTATTCCTTTACATCTTCCTTTACAACCACAATGTCAATGTATTATTATTATTATTATTATTATTATTATTATTACCTTTGCACCCAACGGTCTCAATGAAAGAGCGGCTGATGTTGAATTGGATATGTTCGCCTGTGGGGTCGCCTGAATACAGTCATTCCATTTGAATAAGTCTTAGGCTTTATCTTGGGGGCATGCTTCCTTTCGTATTTCGTGTCAGTGTGCACGTGGTGTCAGGGTGGAATTCCCTTATTATTATTATTATTATTATTATTATTATTATTATTATTATTATTATTATTATTATTATTATTATTATTATCATTATTATTATTATTATCATTATTATTATTATTATTATTATTATTATTATTATTATTATTATTATTATTATTATTATATTTTCTGCTTTAAGCACTGGCAGTTCTCATCGCCGAATTTACATCCCAAGGGAGCGGGTCACAACCCATGACCAAGGGTCCCTTGGGGTCATTCTCTTTTAGTACTCAAGTACTTTTCTCAATATCCTGGCTGTTCCTAATAGCGTCGTCTTCTGTAGGATTGCTGTATTTATTGTGATGTCCAGTTTTTCCAGCCATTCATCCAGTTTCTTGGTTACACTTCCAAGTGCACCGACAATCACAGGTACTACTATCACACTTCTCATGTTCCAAATCCTCTTGATTTCCCTTTTCAAATCTTGATATTTATCCACTTTCTCTTTTTCCTTGTCACTAGTCCTACTATCACCTGGCACAGCAATGTCAATTATAGTGCATTTTCTTTCACCTTTATTCACAACAACTATGTCCGGTCTCCTTGCCTCGATTACATGATCACATTGAATGTTCACATCCCATAGTAGCTTTACCTCGTCAGTTTCAACTACACCGTCAGGGGAATGCTCATACCATTTGTCTGCCCTTTCTAGATCATATTTCTTGCATAAATGCCAATGCACCATTCTCGCAACATTGTCGTGTCTTCGTTTATATTCTTTCTGTGCCAACTTCTTGCACTCACTGACAATGTGATGTACAGTTTCGCCTTTCTCTTCGCACATCCTACAAAGTGGTGACTCTGCTGATTTGTCAATATGGTGTTTAACATAATTTGTTCGGAGGGCCTGTTCTTGTGCTGCACACAAAAGTGACTCCGTTTGTATCTTTAGATCAGCTTTTCTCAGCCACTTCCATGTCTCCTTTGCATCGATTGATTCCGGCATCTCTCTAACAAACTGACCATACATTCTTATTTTTCCTTCCATCCTTGTTCTTTCTCATTCATCCATATCCTTTTGAACTCATCCTTACTGACAACATATTCAGTGTCTATCACTTTAGCAAGCCTAACACCTCGAATCAATGACTCAACAGAATTCCTGACATACCACCCCAAATTATTCTCCTCACTTCTAACGCAATCCTCGCAGCTAATCAGTCCACGTCCCCCTTTCTCTCTAGTCAAATATAACCTGTCTGTATCACTCTTAGGGTGAAATGCACCATGTATTGTCATGATCTTCCTCGATTTCCTATCCATTTTCTTTAATTCATCCTTTGTCCATTTCAGGATACCTGCTCCATATCTCAATACTGATACAGCCCACGTGTTAATTGCCAAGATCTTATTCCTGCCATTCAATTTCGATTTTAAAACCAATTTCAACCTCCTTTTATATTCGCTTGCAAACTTGCCTTTCATGTCCGTTTCTTTGATCTTATCCATTTCCACAATACCCAATACACAATACACAATACACAATAATTATTATTATTATTATTATTATTATTATTATTATTATTATTATTATTATTATTATTATTATTATTATTATTATTATTATTATTATTATTATTATTATTATTATTATTATTATTATTATTATTATTATTATTATTATCTCCTGAGTCTCGATGACTTCCTTACAGATTTCCTTTGAGATTCGTGAACACTTGTATACGAAGAGAGACTAAAAGCGATTGGGTCTTCCAAGTTTAGTTTACCGAAAGTTCCGAGGAGATACGATTGAGACATACAAATATATAGATGGTTGTTATGATGTAGAGTCTGTGTTGAAAATGGACACATATGGAAAAACGATCTTTATCGATCGACCAGGGGACACGAAGTAACGATCTTTACAGAAAGATAGAACACAAATGTTAGAAAGCGTGTCTATAGTGTCAGAGTTGCACATGGATGGAACCATCTTCCAAGAGATGTAGTAAATGCAAAATCATTGAACTCATTCAAAAAGAAACTAGATGATTACTATGGAGATACTGAATACTCATGTGACCCAATTTTGTTTAGGCAGTAAAATATTATTTAAATAAGGTGAAACTTGTGTTTTTAGATCGTACGGTATAGTCCCAGTTACCGAGATTACCAGTGTTACTTGTGTTAATGTGCCTTCTGTCGAACTATTTCCTGCAAGGAATAACATTAAGAAATCATGGAAAACAGAAACGCATCGCAAAAGATACTGGATTAGAGGATGGCAAAGATTCGAATGGATTCCTTGCTGCACAACAACTACATCGAATGGGCCTAATTACAGGACAAATTGATCGTTTTCAGTGTTTTCGAAAACGAACATTTTAAGAAACTCGCTTGTAGCTCTAAAAACTGAAAACGGAAAAATTCGCAAAAACTCCTAGAATCTAATTCAGGCTTTCTGCTAAAGATTAAGTTATAAATCTTCAAAATCGGTGCATAGTTTATTTTGGCGCACCCGGTACAAGATAACTCAATAATCTGGAAGTGCCAATCATGCAGAGCCCCAGAGCTAATTACTCAAAACAGAAGGACAGAAATGGTTGCCCATGAGCAGTGCATCTTCAGGGCACTACAGGGTTGTTTCCGAAAGAAAAGAGTGTTCTAAACACTGCACGAATAAATGTAAATGGGGTTCTAACATGCACAAAGCTTGAAGAAATTAAAACTCTCCTACTTCATGCCAACATAGACATCCTTGGCATAACCGAGACCAAGCTCCAGAAAAATGTGGAAGATAAGGACCTATAGATAACAGGATAGAAATTCCTTATAAGAGACAGGGTAGAAAACAGCGGAGGAGGATGCATGATGTACTACAAAGGAGACCTAAAAATCATAGCAAAGAAGCAAAGTAAAGACCATGACAATATTGAAGCTATCTGGGCCGATGCAGTACAGTAAGAACCCGCAAAATGGAAACCAGTTTTTTCAAAACAGCCTGTTTAGTTTCTTATTAAAAGGTCATTAACCTTGAAACAGGCTGAACGGTTTCTTATCACATGGCTAAGAAACCTGCACTGATTTCAGTTTAATCTTTCATGAAAACCTAGAGCAAACATTAGCGGACAGTGCAGTATGTTCTCGTTACCTAGCATTTTCTCTAAATTTACTCAACGATAGCATACATGCCAAATTTATCATTATAGATAGAGATGCAATTGCATGGAATATCTAAAAATGTTGGGCACCTGAGTTTCATGAAGATTTTCAAATATGAATTTATTTGGGGTCCTTCTATAAGAAACCTTTCTAAAATCAGGCTGAGAAGTTTCTTATATGAGGGCACCATTTCTCAAAAAAATCAGCCTGAGGTTTCTTATAAAGTGGTTTCTATTTTGCGGGTTCTTACTGTATGATAGCTGAAAACCACAAAAAAAGCAGCATTGTGTAGATACTTTTTAGAGATTTCTACACTCTGGGCTGATCAAGCCTCTTCTAAAAAACTTAGAACCTTGTGCAAATCTGCCCCCTGCTAGCTGTATCCACCACAGTAAGGATAATATACCGCCCCGGTATGGCATATCCACCACAGTAAGGATAATACCCCACCACAGTAAGGATAATATACCGCCCCGGTATGGCATATCCACCACAGTAAGGATAATACCCCACCACAGTAAGGATAATATACCGTCCCGGTATGGCATATCCACCACAGTAAGGATAATACCCCACCACAGTAAGGATAATATACCGCCCCGGTATGGCATATCCACCACAGTAAGGATAATACCCCACCACAGTAAGGGTAATATACCGCCCCGGTATGGCGTATCCACCACAGTAAGGATGATACCCCACAATACCGCCCCGGTATGGTGTATCCACCACAGTAAGGATAATATACCGCCCCTGTATGGCGTATCCACCACAGTAGTGCGTATAGGTTTGCTAGCGTGTTTACACTTTGTAGAACATCAGTATCATTTACTTTAATGCCTATTTTCTTCACTATTCTTGTTGCTTTCACATGCTGAATTTCAATCTTTTGCATAAGGTTTTTTGACGATGTTCCCCATATTAGCAGGCCATAAGTTATCTTTGATATGATCATGCTGTAATACCGGGTGCGCCAAAATAAACTATGCACGTTTGGCAGGCCACAATAAATCGTACACTGGACCAATTTTGAAGATTTATGACTTAATCTGTAGCAGAAAGCCTGAATTAGATACTGGGATTTTGGGAATTTTTTACATTTTCAGTTTTTAGAGCTAGAAGCGAGTTTCTTAAAATTTTAGTTTTCGAAAACACTGAAAACGATCAAAATACATCGATCAAGTTTTCTAAAGAATCGACATGAATGGACAAAGAGAGAACTTGTTCGTGGTGATTTGCGATTTAGCAATCGATTAATTGTAATCTGTTGCACGAAAGTTCGTACTAAACCCCCAAATCACCTTGAAAACGTTTTTCTCTTTGTTCATTCATGTTGAGTCTTTTAAAATTTGATCGAAATTTTTTTATCGTTTTCAGTAATTTCGAGAACTAAAATTTTAAGGAACTCGCTTCTAGCTCTAAAACCTGAAAACGGAAAAATTTGCAAATAGTCCTAGAATCTAAGTCAAGCTCTCTGCTAAAGATTAAGTCATAAATCTTCAAAATTGGTCCAGTGCACGATTTGTTGTGGCCTGCCAAACGTGCATAGTTTATTTTGGCGCACCCGGTATATCTTTTCTAATGTTTCAGATGGCAAAAAGCTAATTTTTCTTAACATTGCATTATATATAGTATATTTCTTTCGAACTTTCTCTATTTGTGTTTTCAGTTGTCCATCTATAAACACCCCTAACAACTTGCATTCTTCCTTGTAATCTATGTCAGCAATTTCAGCCAGTAGTAAAGGGACTCTTTGCTTTGTGTGATCATTGCTTCTGTCTTTTTGATGTTTACTGTCATTTTGTTTATTCTACACCACTGCGTTACTTATTTAGCTAAGACTTGCATTTTTTTTTAGTATCATCCGTTTTTGCCCCTACGACAAAGGCTGTTATGTCATCAGCGTACAGATGTACTTCTCCAGCTGAAATTGATTCTGATATGTCATTCATAAATATAGAGAACAATCTTGGGCCTAAAATAGAGCCTTGTGGAACTCTGTATTTCACATTCTCGAGTTCAGATGCTGTTCCATTTACTTCAGTATACTGCTGTCTCTCCTCCAAATAACTTTCTATTGATTTGTATAGTTGGCCAGTAATTCTAATTGCTTTTATTTTTTGTTTCAAAGTTTGGTGATCTATCAAATAAAATGCTTTACTGCAGTCGATGAATACAACTCCAACTGTTTGTCCACTGTTGATAGCTTTCTTCCAAATTTCTGATAGATACAGTAACATTGATTCTGTTGATGTGTTTTTCCTGTATGCCCATTGGTTTCTTTGTCTGGTAAGGTCTACTTGATCATCAAGTTGGTCACATATTACTGCTTCAAATACCTTACTTGGGATGGATAGCATGGTAAGTGGTCGGTAATTTCCTCTCTCCATTCTCTCCCCAGCTTTGTAGGCTGCTCTCAGCTTGCCAATCTTCCATTTAGTTGGGAATTTTCCCTCAAGGTAACCTTGTCTGCAAATACCAGACAAGCATGGACTAATATCCTCAGAGAGCAACTTCAGTTCTCTCGTAGTGAAATTATCATGGCCAGCTGCTTTCTTAGGATTCAGCACCTTTACTTTTTCTGTAAACTTCTCAGTAGATTGCAGCTCGGACATTGTTGGTGTTACTTTGCAGATGTATCATGCTTCGTCTTTGCTGGTTTCCTCAAATTTGCTAGCAAGTTGCTCTCCTATGTTAGCAAAAAACGTATTCATACCTTCTGCTATCTGCTGGTCACTTGATAGTATTTTACCTGTGTCACTCTTTATTGGTCTTATTCGTTTTTCATTTGATCTTTCGGTATCTGTTATGACTTCGACTGTTTCCCAAAAATCAGAGTTGCCCTTGTCTACTTCTGCTAGCTTTTCTTTCCAGTAATGTGCCTCAGCCGACTTCAGTTCTCTACTGACTCTATTCCTCATCTTCTTGTACTCATCTCTGTCCTTTGAATCTTGGGTCCTGTTTGCCTTCCTGAGTAATGCATATCGCTGATTCATTAGCTTCCTTATTTTACTATTCATCTAGGGGAGAGACTTTGCCCGGATATTTGCCTTTCTGTTTGGTATAGCCTCTCTCACTACTTCTTTATACAGTTCCAATACCATCCAAAGGTTGTCGTCAACATCATCAAATATGTTACAGGAATGCCAAGGGACTCTGTTTATCATCTCTTTAAACTTCACCTGATCAAACTTTTTGTAGCCTGTCACCCGTTTTATACAAGGAGCGGCGTTTTTCCTTTGGTATCTTAGGTTGCAGTATGTCATTCTATGATCGGCTAGGCCAACATCCATTATTCCTGACAAAATAACTTTATCTTTATTGCTCACGATCATTGCATCAATTAGTGTCTTAGTCGAGTCTGTGATCCTAGTTGGTTCTTTTATAACATTCTCGAATTGGTTACTTTTCATTAATTCTTTTAGCTTTTTCCATGCGCATTGTTTTTTGACAGTAAATCATTGTTTATGTCTCCCAAGATCAAAATATTTTCTTTTTCGTTTTCAGATACCGTATATGCTTGGGAAAAAAATTCTCTGTGATCTGGTGGTCTGTATACCACTGCTATGGATACTGTTTGCAAGTGCATTACAGTAAGAACCCGCAAAATAGAAACCACTTTATAAGAAACCTCAGGCTGATTTTTTTGAGAAATGGTGCCCTCATATAAGAAACTTCTCAGCCTGATTTTAGAAAGGTTTCTTATAGAAGGACCCCAAATAAATTCATATTTGAAAATCTTCGTGAAACTCAGGTGCCCAACATTTTTAGATATTCCATGCAATTGCATCTCTATCTATAATGATAAATTTGGCATGTATGCTATCGTTGAGTAAATTTAGAGAAAATGCTAGGTAACGAGAACATACTGCACTGTCCGCTAATGTTTGCTCTAGGTTTTCATGAAAGATTAAACTGAAATCAGTGCAGGTTTCTTAGCCATGTGATAAGAAACCGTTCAGCCTGTTTCAAGGTTAATGACCTTTTAATAAGAAACTAAACAGGCTGTTTTGAAAAAACTGGTTTCCATTTTGCGGGTTCTTACTGTATACAAAATGTTTTTATAGGATACCAAGAATTCGGGCCATTACTGAAAGTTTCTCAAAGTTATCATATTTTTAGTACTCACTGTTTCTTAGGACAGGAGTTTCTTAGAGGTTCCATAACAATCTTCATGTTCACTACCTGTGCCCTTGTGAACACTTCAAAGCAAGGTTTTTTAATCCTTTCCAATGTTTAGACATTATCCAAGTACCACGAGTAATATAATACATGAAACAAGTGAGAATTAATTAGGAATAGTTTAAGGATTTCCTTAATCAAAATAACTGGTTTCTTAACGTATATTTGCCCAGTAATGGAGTTTCTTATTTTTGGCGATCTGCGAGTTGAGTCTCTTATGGGTGGTTTCTTATTAAGAAAATAAGTGTATTCGTTTCTTGTTGTTTAGTTGCATCAATTCAAACGTAGAAACTTCGAGCACATAAGAAACTTTTGGTAGCAAAATGGCCCAAACATTTAAGAAACTGCCTACCAGCCCCAGACCTTAGTTTCTTATGAAAAAATATGTGTATGTGTCAAGTGACTGATATCTTTAAAACTAGAGAATTTTATCTCCGCACTTCACCTTATTATAGTCTTTTTTATAGCTATAAGAATACCATAAATTTTGTCCAGCCTCGATATTCTTGAGAAATTTTCGTTGTGAGTCTGAATATATTCTTAACGTATTCTTATTCTTTTCAAATCTGACATGAAAATAGCCGCCCTTGAATAGAAACCATGCTTTTTGAAAAGACGAGATATGTCAGTCATGCCATTCTCTGAGCATCGCAAAACTGGCAATGGCTGAAAAAAGAGACACAAGCAAAGACGTAGGAACCAGGAGGCGCCACAGTAAGAATAATACCCCACCACAGTAAGGATAATACGCCGCCCCGGTATGGCATATCCACCACAGTAAGGATAATACCCCACCACAGTAAGGATAATACGCCGCCCCGATATGGCATATCCACCACAGTAAGGATAATACCCCACACAGTAAGGATAATATACCACCCCGGTATAGCGTATCCACCACATTAAGGATAATACCCCACCACAGTAAGGATAATATACCGCCCCGGTATGGCATATCCACCACAGTAAGGATAATACCCCACCACAGTAAGGATAATACGCCGCCCCGGTATGGCATATCCACCACAGTAAGGATAATACCCCACCACAGTAAGGATAATATACCGCCCCGGTATGGCGCATCCACCACAGTAAGGATAATACCCCACCACAGTAAGGATAATACGCCGCCCCGGTATGGCGCATCCACCACAGTAAGGATAATACCCCACCACAGTAAGGATAATACGCGCGCCCCGGTATGGCATATCCACCACAGTAAGGACAATACCCCACCACAGTAAGGATAATATACCACCCCGGTATGGCATATCCACCACAGTAAGGATAATACCCCACCACAGTAAGGATAATATACCGCCCCGGTATAGCGTATCCACCACATTAAGGATAATACCCCAACACAGTAAGGATAATATACCGCCCCGGTATGGCGTATCCACCACAGTAAGGATAATATACCACCCCTGTATGGCATATCCACCACAGTAGTGCATATCGGTTCGCTAGCGTGGTAAACTGGAATAGAATCGATTTTAGAGACATTTATGAAACAAAAGTAAGCAAAAGAAGAGGTCTGTACAGTTTACAGGTTAGCAGATTGAATACTTTGATTACTTTGCTTTTAACACTTTAAAGGGAATAGACATATATCTCGTAGCCGCTATAAATAGGCTAAACAAAAGCCCACAAACCCATTGTTTCTTTACCTACACAATGAAACCGGATGCGCCAAAGTGGTCGAGTACAATAGAATATATTTTTGACCTGGCCCGGGCCAGCTTTTAACTATGTTGATTCCCTTTAATTTGCAGGTCCACATCAGCCAACTTGAGGTTGACATATTATTAACCTGCATTGTTATGTATGTATGTAGTATAACATACTCAACATCAAAACATCGGTTACAACATGCCCCCTTTTAGGATGGACAATCAAGATGAAGGCTCATGTTTATAAAATATTTTACTTTTTACCCTTTCAGCCGATCCCTAGATCTATGTTATAACAGAGTCTGTTATAATGAGACTATAGATCATGAAAACTTATAAATATAAAAAATTGAACTGTACTAATAGGCTTTTAGCCTCACACAGAATCTATTTATGTTCTGTTATGTAGTAGAGGATACCTATATTACCTTGAAAAAGATTATCGAAGCAATTGCTTTAAATATAAGTTACCTTACTCCAGCAACAGCAACTTGGTAGTCCTTAGAATGATTGACCAAACTATTTTGGTATATTGGAGGATTCGCCTTCACAAGCAGGTTGAAGAAGGGATCCGATTCAAACAATCCTGTCTTGCCCTCCACGGGAACAACTTGCATGACGCCGTTCTGCTCACGAAGATGCCAATGTGTTGCACATTTTAAGTTGCCACTTTCATAAAACAATCCATATGAAATCAAATACAAGGCTAACCACGGAACAAACCTGTACTTTGAGTGAATCATTGCAATAACAAATCTCAATTTCGCAGTGATAGTGGCTCCGCACAACTGGCTAGGCCCAAACACACGTAAACAACAACAACTACTGGTACTTCATGTATCATCCGTATTCTTCATTCCAATGAATATTTTTTTTTTATATCATAGACGCTATACCCATTAGAAAATCGTTCCGGAGGTCCGGTGGAATTCCACCGGAAAGCCGGTCCGGTGGCGGAATTCAACTGGTATAACAGCGGTCACAACGGGTCCACCGGAATTCCGCCGGGACTTCAATTGAGTATCAGTGGAATTCCGCCGGAACATTTTGGTGAATCGGAATCCGGTGGAATACCGGTGGATCATAAAATCTTACAAAAAAAAACAAAAACATTGAAATGAAAAAGAAAATTCCAAAAACATATCATACAACTTTATTTTAGTAAAATGGATTATTTTCAGTGTTTCTCGCACTCTTGTGGTACTCCTGTGGTGTTACCAAGGTACTACTAGGTAAATACATTGAAAAGGACAAGAAAATATTTCTTAAGGAATTCCACAACAAAGTTTTTTTGAATCGCTTTACGTTTGTCCACAAAGGCGGTAGATCACCATGAATGATATAGGAACTCGTACAGAACTCGGAAGAAACCTTCAAGTACTCAAAATCTGATAATTTGGAGTAACTTTCAGCGGCAGCATTCAAGGCTGGAGAGATTCTCACAGGAAGGTGCGAGCCCCTATTATTATAGATTACAAAGAGTGAAAGGAATATATTCTCACAGGAGCGTTTAAAGGTGCGATCCCCTTTTATTACATATCACAGAGAGAGTGAAAGGAATATATCTTTATGTTTTACATAAGAAAAGGCGTTTTCCCCATGCGCAAAGAAGACTGCCTTTATTGGCTGGATTTGAAATGTGGCGGTAACAGATAAATTTTGTTGTTGTGATTTTAACTTGGAACTTGGGGCGGTTGAGCCACACGATGGAGTTGGTGTTTGGAAAAAGGTCAGAAATTATGGAGAACTAATTTCAAGGCACATTTGCTTTAGTGGAATGTCTAAGCCTAGCTTGTGATCCTGAAGTGTGCAGAGGAAAACTAAGATACATCAAAACATAGTAACATAAGGAAAGCAAGACAAGAGCGTCATTCGGTAAGTCTGACATGTGTTTCAAAAAGCTATGTTGAGGCTTAAATTTGTATAAACAACAAGCGAGAGCAGAGGACATATGAGTAGGCCCTAATTTCTGGTTCACCCCAAAGATGAGAAGCAAGCAAGGTTTCATAACTCCAACGCTCGTCATAGAGGAAGAGTCAATTTCTGGCGACCAAGCAATTTGAGCAATTTGATTTTTAGCAACCAATTGAACTTAATTCGGCCACACTGTAGTGCAGGTGCAATTTTGCTCCTCGGTTTTTAGCCCCAAGCGCTGGGATAGCAGAAACAGTGACGCTAACAAATCGAATGAGATTTCGGTAGGGCTCGAACATCGTGCTTATCCATTCCAGGGATTGATAGGGTTTTTTCTTGCGTCCCTTCCTTCCTTCCTTCCTGAAATTTCCAGGGTTTTTCTTGCCTCTTCCTGGATTTTTCAGGCCTCCCTGCCTATCATTTGTCAAAGCGGTAACGCCTTTCCAGGGTTTTCGTGGGTCAAAAGGCAATACTTGATAAAAGATGTCCACAGCTCATGTTGCTCTTTCTTTTGATGAGACTCTGTCTATTTTTGTAAGTCTAACATTGGATGCACGAGGTATGCGTTTTCCATCTTTTATTCATTGTGGCTTCCGCAAAAAGTCGGGCTCTTTGTCATAATGAAGTTTGGGAGAGAAACCCAATTTGGCTATAATCTTAACAAACTTACTGGAAAAATTCCTCCAGGATTTTGCCAAGAATTTGGTGGAATTCCGCAGGAATACTGCCGGAGTTCGGACGGCGTACCAACGGAAATACGGCGGGTTTCTGGTGGAATTCCACCGGAATTCTTTCAGATTCCCGGGAAAATCCCAGATGAACTCCGGTATTTTGCCAGGAATTTGGTGGAATTCCGCAGGAATACTGCCGGAGTTTGGACGGCATAACAATGGAAATACGCCGGGCATCTGGTGGAATTCTACCGGAATTCTTTCAGATTCCCGGGAAAATCCCAGATGTATTCCGGCATTTTTCCGTAAAATTTTCGGATTGAAACCGCTAAAATACCGGCGGAATTCCGCTCAAATTGTGCCAGATTAAGCCGGACTTTGACCGGTATTTTGGTGGAAAATTTCGGCTCGTTTGTACATATTTACCGGAGGAATTTTGCCGGGATTCCACCGGGAAGCTGGTGGACTTCCACTGGGATTCCGGCGGAATTAAAAATTTTTCCCGGCCGAATTCACAGGAATACCGGCGGAAAACCCGGCGGAATTCCGCTGTTTTTTTCTAGTGGGCAGTCATTAACATAGGAATCATTCGTCGTACATAGCCGATTGCTCGTGCCCATGGCCGAAACCGCCAAAGCCTCATTTTCACAGACCAATCAGACGGCTAAAAAGCGAAGGAGACAAGAGAAACCCGTGAAGATTTTTCTAAATTTTACATACCTTTATAAAACACAACCAGGACAAAAAACTGCTAGAGATTTCCCGAATTTTTTTAAAGCAATCTACTCTCCAGATGTTAGGGAGTACAAGTTTGGATGCCGGTTAAAATATCTCCAGGATTGGCGGAGTTATTGCCTCTCCAATAGACAAAATCGGCGAAGGCTTGTCGAGACCTGTTTACGCCACTTCGAGTCAGGTGATAAAGCCTCTTGATAAAACCTCTTTTGAATTTTACAAGTTATTTCGCAACGAGCAAACTTGTGCCCAGGGGCGCAAATGAGGGGGGGGTGTGGGGGGATAAAATCGGTCCCGATCTGGCTCTGAACTTGAACCTGAATTTTTCAGGACGTCGATACTCGAAATGCAAAGATTTCTGTGTTAGCTGTCTTTTGTTATTTCGTAGAAACTAAGTTTACAGAAAGAAATCCTCGAGATTCCTTTACAACCGTAGAAAGAATGGCTGGGTTAAGTCGGGTAAGGAATGCCTTCTGAGCCAAAGTAGAGGATGTTTCTTCAAAAATTTTCTTCGTGCTCCAATCTATGGGATAACTGTCACAAAACTATCAAAGTTCCCTTGTTGCTAATGGTAAGCATGATATTGGGAGATGCATTCTAAGCCAAAGTAGAGACTGTTTCTTCGAAAATTTTCTTCATGCTCCGATTTTTAGGATAACTATGTATCACAAAACTATCAAGGTTTACTCGCTGCTAATGGCAAGCGTGATATTGGGAGATGCATTTTAAGCGAAAGTAAAGCATGCTTCTTCAAAAATTTTCTTCGTGCTCCGATTTATAGGATAGCTCACAGGATAACTATCACAAAACTATCAAGGTCTCCTCGCTGCTAATAGCAAGCATGACATTGGGAGATGCATTTGAAGCCAAGGTAAAGGATGTTTCTTCAACAATTTCCTTCGTGCTCTGATTTATAGGATAACTCACAGGATAACTGTCACAAAACTATCAAGGTTTCCTCGCTGCTAATGGCATGCATGACATTGGGAGATGTATTTTAAGCCAAAGTAAACGATGCTTCTTCAAAACGTTCCTTTGTGCTCCGATTTATAGGATAACTCACAGAATGACTGTCACAAAACTATCAAGGTTTCCTCACTGCTAATGGCAAGCATGATATTAGGAGATGCATTCCACGCCAAAGTAAAGGGTGTGGCCCCCAAAAATTTCCTGGCCCCTAGGCCCATGCATTTCCCTGCCTCCCTCTTAATTTACCCTGGCCACGCCACTTTTTGATTCCATATGAGCAAGCGTGCATGCCTAAAAACATGGCTATTATTTGAAGCTTTGACTGGATCATTAAGGGAAGATGGCTAAGATGCTAGCCAGAGACAAATTGATGTCGAAAACTGTTTGTTTAATTCTGTTTCAATCGTTGGAAAAACACTGTCTGTTATAGTTGTATTTTCGGTAAATTGTGGCAGATAGGAAGACTTTATTTTTCATACATTTGCAACAACATTTATTTCGCAAAAATCGGTCCCAAGTGGAAGAAACTCGGTCCTTTGGGCAGACACCCCCCTCAAAAAAAATTGCATTTGCGCCCCTGCTTGTGCCATGAATGTAAAAAGTTTTACAATACAGAAACTTCCCTAGAGTATTGCCACATGACTTGAAATGCGCGAACAAGCCTTTGTAGACTTTTTCGATTCACATAGAAACTGTAGGGGCATTGAATCTCGAATAAAAGAAAATTTATCGAAAGACAATAACAAGAACAATTGAAAACGCAGATTGTGGCATTTTCGGGTCGTTCTTACAACAATCACTATTGTTATTACTATTGTCTCCCGGCCAGAATTTCTATTGTTTAAGGTTCAGTGCCTTATCGGCTTGTTTGTGGCCATAACTCCGCCAATCCTGGAGACCGGTGAAGAAAGTAGATGAACATAAACACTTAGGAATTGTCCTTGACGCAAAATTGTCTTTTTCTGCTCATATTAAGCAAAGACCAGAAATGTTTGTTATGCGCGCGCAGGAATGTCATGCATGGCTCCTGAATACGAGGCGAACTGCTCACGTGATAATCACAACGATGGAAAGCAGAAATTAAATCAGCTGATGCTATAGCCAGCAGCGGACGATCGAAATGAAGAACTTACTGAAGTGATTATTTATAGCTTATTTCACAATTTCCAGCAAAAGATTGATATCAATCAGTTTTGGTTTCAATCCTAGAAACATCTAGGCCAGTGTGATGGATGATACAGACCAAACTCGAAGAGCCCCAACATTGAATGACAGCGTTGCAATCCAGCATGATATTTTTTACTCGATTTAACAAAAATAATTAGGTTTTTCTTCTAAATGATCATTGTATTGCATATTTCCTTTCATTTTGTCTGAAGCAGATCAAAAGAGGTTACTATCACAGTTCTAAGTGTATTACTTGCCAAAATTTGAGCACCAAGCAGAATTCTCATCTTGAAGGGGGGGAGGGAGGACAATCCCACCCCTTAAATCCCAGCAAATGATTTAGACTTAAAATGTTACAATTAGTTGGTATTAAAAGTATGTCACCCAGCTGAATGGCTCCTAAAAGCAATGACACCCTTTTGTTGTAGAAGTCACAATTTTCTTGTGAGGCACAACATTGTGCCTGTTTGTACAACAACAGGATACCATTGTTTTTAGGAGCCAATACGCTGCAATACAGTACTCCTTCAAACCAGAGACGTAGGAAGCAGTTAGGGAGCCGGGGGGGGGGCTTGACACTTCAAGGACAAACACCTCCTGAAACAAAAGGACACTTTGCTATCATCATTGCAAAATGTTGGGGGGCATGCACTCCCAGTGCCCCTATGGCTCCTACGCCTCTGCTTCAAATTCATCTGCCTTTTTCATGAAGCACATAAATTTGCAATAAATGCATCTTGGTAAAAAGTTCCTCCCCTCCTCCCCTCCATCTTGAGCATAATTGTCTATTCTGGATCTTTCAATCTAATGCCTAATGCTAAAACACAGTTTCAACAAAATTTTAAATTTTAAAGACCCCACTATTTCATGGTCAGTTGAGGAATTCAAACAAGAAGACACAACAACTATCAGTGTAGTCACAGAAAAATGCCTAACGACTTTATAGACTTCACATCACTGACTTATTCATAATCATTCAAACATTAGGAGCAGGAAAGAATCAATCTGAAATTCCTTAGATTTTTTTACATACTTGGCAATATTTACACAAGCCTAAATGGAGATATGGCAATGCCTCAGGATTTGGTAGAATTCACCCTATTCAAACAGTGTCCAATCTTCTGTGGGAATGTGTTGAAAATCTTGCAAGGTCCAGCCAAAATTTGCATCTTGCAGCTGCTGTATCCAGACCAAACACATTTGAAGGAATATGTTATTTGATGTAAAGGGTGTAAAGTATCTGAAAAAAAGGGAGAAATTAGAGATTTTTTGTCAAACTGTTCTTTCCACCAAGTGCCAAATTGCAAAAATCAGAGAATGAGAATAGGGCGATGGACGCACTGTGATCCAGCAAAAGGAAAAAAATACAAAATATCGCAAAAATCAAAATTAATCGAAACGGTTATTATGATATATGGTCTTAAGGAGGATATGTTAAGGATTAAAACAAAGCAAAAAGTAAACTTTTATGATTTCTGAGTCCGGAGATATTTGCTTCCAAAGTTGGATGAAATTGACATTGTTTACTTTTCATGTAATTTTTGGTCGATTTCTACAGAATGCTCATTACAACAACAAGTTCATTTACTAATATCTTAGCCCAGGGTTATCCGATTTTAATTCTGTTTGTTTTAATTGATAGAACAACATGTCCGCTTACAAGAGAGTTCTTCGTTGCTTCTTTCAGAACCCATTTTTTTGTTTTCTTGTTATTTTTCCTAAATGCGCTTATTTTCCTGAAATAGACACCAAAAACGCATAATTTGTGATTAAAAGTACAAAATAAAAAAATTAAGGACGAATATGTCTACCGAACCTAGATTTTATGACAGCAGCACATTTCAGCAGATAGTCTGCCAGAGCAATCACTCAGGATCGTGCAGGGAAAAAAGTTATTTTAATTTGAAAGTGGCCACTACAACTTTTTTGCTATTTTGAGCCCCTATTATTTTCATGTGCGCCTTTAAACAAACGCAAATCCTGTAACTCATGCTTACAATATACCATTCTGAATGGTTTTATCCTTGTTAACAAGTGTTCTGGCATTTCGAAAAGTAAAATTAAATTCACTATCTCCTCCGCAGAGGCCTTTTATCCTTTTTTGATGGAATTATCTTAAACATTGAACTCATATCTGTATGCAATTACCAAAAACATTGTAGTAATAATTTCTTTAATGTTTTTCAACTCGCACAAATAAAAATGATCCATACAAAGTTGAAGATGTCATCAGCGATGGTTCCTCAAGACTGGTAGAGGTGGAACTGTGAAATGTTATCGTTTTGACTTGATTGCATCCATTTCATGGGAATTACTGAAGTGAAATGATCAGGATGCGCACAAAAACATCAAACATAACATTGTCCATATAATATTGCCTTGTCTTGAAGCTGGTTGGCTACAAAACGTTCCTCGTGCACTTTTTCAAGGCTAAAATTTCATGTTCAGACCATGCTATCCCAGGGCTCAAGACAGTTTAATTAGAGAGCCACAAAATGCCTCTGCGGAGGAGCATTTTCATTTAATTTTACTATCACTTTTGTCAGAACACTTGTTGAAAAAGGATAAAACCATTCAGAATGATATATCTTAAGCATGAGTTACAGGATTTGCGTTTGTCTGAAGGTGCACATGAAAATAATGGGGGCTCAAAATAGCAAAAAAGTGGTAGTGGCCACTTTCAAAATAGAATAACTTTTTTCCCTGCACGATCCTGAGTGATTGCTTTGGCAGACTATCTGCTGAAATGTGCTGCTGTGATGAAATCTAGGTTTGGTAGACATATTCGTCCTTAATTTTTCTATTTTGTACTTTTAATCTCAAATAACGCATTTTTGGTGTCCATTTCAGGAAAATAAGTGCATTTAGGAAAAACGACAAGAGAACAAAAAATTGGGACCCAGTTTAAGCAATGAGCAACTCCCTTGCAAGGCAACAAGTAGTTATATCAATTAAAAGAAACAGAGCTAAAATCGGATAACCCTGGGCAGTGATATTAGTAAATGAATTTGTTGTTGTAATGACCATTCTGTAGAAATTGACCAAAAATTACAAGAAAAGTAAACAATGTCAATTTCATCCAACTTTGCAAGTGAATATCTCCGGACTCAGAAGACACAAAAGTCTACTTTCTGCTTTGTTTTGATCCTTAACATATCCTCTTTAAGACCATATATCATTACGATGGTTTTGATTAAATTTGATTTTTGCGATATTTTGTATTTTCTTCCTTTATTTTTGCATTCTGGATCACTGTGGGACGTACAGTAATAACTGAAACATCATCGTGGAATTATTGCTAAACTTTATAAAACAACTGAATACGCTTTCTTGCTAAGCAGCAGCCAAACTTGTGGCCATTCGTAGGTCAATCAATCACAAATAAATTCTGGTATTTTGATATCAAAATATGCACTTAAAGCACTTAACAGGTAAGTCATAAAATGACCGTGGTATGCTAAGCAGCAACCAAACTTGTGGCCATTCGTAGGTCAATCAATCACAAATAAATTCTGGTATTTTGATATCAAAATATGCACAAACAGGTAAGTCATAAAATGACAACCAAAATTATATTGTTATTATGCATTGAAGAGGCAAATAGTTCTTGTAAAAACATGATGAAACAAGGTAATAGAGCATCAGAGCACGAGGAGACTCTGAATACAAAAAGGCAGGACTGAAAAACAAAAGGCCATCCACTGACAACAACAGCAAGAATGCTAAGACAATAGAATGGCCTAGGCATGGATGCCGTGGTTGTTCAAATGCTGTTTACAAACTAAAACACGAAAATTAACAATGTTAGCCAATTTTTCGACAAGATCGGGTTTGAGAAATTTGAAGCTGAACATCTCGCCAACACAGTGATAATAGTCTCGTTTTGCGGCAGGGACTAGATTTTGCGCAAATTTCTGTTTTCTGGGGCTACTAAAATGTCCTTCTCTCCCGTCAGAAAATGACCTGCTGCAAGAAGTTAATATTTTTGTGCACAAAGATGACAGGATGGGCGATCGGAATACGATTCATGACATTATACATCCTAACGAAGCTGGGATAAAAATTTCCATGGCATATTCATTGTTTAGACCTTCCTACAAGCTGCCTGTTTACATGTAAACAAACAAGAGATATTTTTCGTCATCGAAAGCAGCCCTAACTTTATGGCAAAAAATGAAACACTTAGCCAATTTTGCAAGAATACTGACCTGTCTCAAAATGATGCTCACATCCTGCAGATACTGTCCACAAACGTTCATCTTGCGGCAGGGACCAGTTTTTCCACAAAATCCTTTTCTCTGTTTTGATTTTTTCTTGCAAAATATCGTCTTCAGCCCAAGGATAAGAAAGGCAAAAAATCCACCTTTATCGAAGAATCCTAGGACCTAGAATTTCAGAAAATAGGGGTATTTTTCTTCAGAAGATATGCAAACCCAAAAACAGTTAAATGCTTGTGGACTCGGGACCCTAGAATAAAAGTCAATGTCCCCTGGCCCAAGTTTGATACCCCAAGTTTCATGGGATTCTACTGTTTTCCAACAAAGAGATATCAGTAAAGTGAATCGTGATAAGTGCACAAATCCTAAGCCTTTCTCTCAGAACAGGTTTTTGTACCGTACAGATTTCTTTCGGGTTCAGTGATTTTCCATGATAAGGGGTCTTTTCACCAACTAGAAAGTCAGAGAAAAGGGTATCCTATGAAATGGTATGGACGAGCGTGGTGTACCTTTTACTATTGAATTGCACCCACCGGGTATCGAAGCTTTCCAGGGTCGATGATTTTTTCAGCCATATTTGATCCCCTTCTCGACACATTCGGCGTGTTCTCAAACTCAAGGCGCGTCTCAAGAGGCCTGGATCACAATAGATTCCTTCGCAACTGCGTGGAGTCCCCAGAAATTCACCCCTCTCCCACCTTTCTGTTTTTGGTGGCTTGCGCAGACGCAAAAGCACTTTGCACAGCGGTCGAAACATTTCTGATCTTTGCTCTCATATTAAAGAAGCTATCACTAAAACAAGAAAGGGTATAGGTATGTTGAAATATCTCTCCAGTTATCTGCCCAGGCATACCTTAAATGAACTATACAAACTCTATGTGCGACCCCATCTAGACTATGGGGATGTGATTTACCACATTCCTGCAAAAATATGTGCATTCAGTCAGAATATCATCTTGTCAAATATGATGGAAAAATTAGAATCTGTTCAGTACTCTGCTGCACTAGCTGTGACAAGAACATGGAGAGGGACATCGCGAGAGAAGCTATACACGGAGTTGGGCTGGGAATCACTAAATCTTCGAAGGTGGAGTAGACGCCTCAGCTTGTTTTACAAGTTTATGAATGATTTAACACCTGCATATACCATGAATCCAATTCCACCGTTTCAACAGTCCCAATACTCTCTTCGCAATCAGGATGTCGTTGGGCGAATAGGGGCAAGGACAGAAAAATTTCAGTCTGCCTTCTATCCTCACTGCTTATCTGAATGGAACAAACTTGATCCAGAAATTAGAACTGCACCAACTGTTGCTGTTTTTAAGTCAAAGCTGCTATCCATAATACGCCCTCCTGCAAAATCTGTTTTTGGTATTCATGACCCTAAAGGATTATCCTATATTACTCAACTAAGGGTTGGCCTAAGTACACTGAACTTTCACAAATTCAAGCACAATTTTAGGGATACAATAAATCCAATGTGCCCCACAAATGACGGTGTTGAAGATACTGAACACTTTTTGTTGCATTGCCCTTCTTTTGATGAGGAACGACGTGATCTTCTCGCTGGAGTCCTTTCGCTACTGAGACCATTTGGGTACATTAATCCTTCAAATAAGGTTCTTACGGAGCTCTTACTGTATGGTGATAATGAACTTTCCAATGAAGTTAATAGAAATATATTACAATTAACTTTGCAGTATATCCATAAAACTGGTCGATTTGATTAAGATAATTCCAAACTTCATTACATGCCACCACCTTTCCCCGTTTAGTAGTAATTTACGAGTAGATTTTATGTAGTTGTTCTTTTTGTTCATGTCATTTATTTTCTTGTCTTATATTTGACTAGTTTCTTCTTTTTCTTATATTATATATCTATATGTTAATGGCCTCAGGGTAGACATTGCTTTTTTGCTCCTTGGGGTATCGTTGTAGTAGTATTGTAGGGTAATTATGTAAGTAGTGTAGGGTAGGTCATATTGTAAAGTAGTTCTGTAAGTAGTGTAGTGTAGCTCGTAAATATATTGTAACTTTTTATTGGAATATATATAAAAAAAAAAAAAATCCTGGAGATATTTTAACCGGCATCCAAACTTGTACTCCCTAACATCTGGAGAGTAGATTGCTTTAAAAAAATTCGGGAAATCTCTAGCAGTTTTTTGTCCTGGTTGCGTTTTATGAAGGTATGTAAAATTTAGAAAAATCTTCACGGGTTTCTTTTGTCTCCTTCGCTTTTTAGCCGTCTGATTGGTCCGTGAAAATGAGGCTTTGGCGGTTTCGACCATGGGCCACGAGCAATCGGCTATGTACGACGAATGAACGAATGATTCCTATGCTATATTCATTATTAAAGAACCTTGAATATAAGAACAAACCTGATCAGTCAGTCGGATCAATACAACAAAACCGTCTCCAACATGCAAAACTCTGGTTCTCAAGCATTGGGGAATAGAATGCACAAAATACGGACAATGGGGAAACGTCACAGAATTCAAAAAAGGCACGAAAAGCGAACAACAAGGGCAAAGCACACCAAAAACAACCTGAAGCTGCCAGTGTAATTGATTTAACAACAACAAATAAAACCACCGACATAGGAGACAAAGGCCAGAAAGCAAGTAAAAGTATAAAAGTGACTGTTGTCGGAGACTCACAGCTATTAAGATTGGACGAAAATAAACTTTGCAACCAACATCGGGAAGTCAAAATCCAGGGTAAATCTGGTATGAGGCTCAACCAAGTCGTAAAGAGCACTGGTAAAACGGATAGCGATGTAATTATTGTTCATGTAGGGACAAACAATCTTAAAACATCGAGCCCGGAAGAGTTATCAACGGGTATACTCGCATCATTGAAAAAATACAAGAAAACAACCCAGATGCAAAAATCGCCTACTCTTCCATCTTCCGCAGAAAAGACGAGCTGAATAGAATGGCAGTCACTGCCAACAAACATGTATCTGATGAGCTCATGCTGAATGGTTTTGACTTCATAGATAACGATAACATCCTCTACAGCAACCTTGCTCGTGATGGACTTCATATAAACACGGGAGGGGCAAGAAAGTTTGCAAGCAACCTGAGTCGATTCATAAAATATTGTTAGTGGTGTCGAAGTGTCAATAATGCAAAGAGCGAAGCAAAGCCCAAAGCCAAAGCAACTAAAAAAGGGAATGGTCTGAAGATCGCAGCTCTTAACATAGTCTCACTCAGAAAGCATAGACACGAATTGAATGTATTACTCCACGAAAGTGATATTGATATCATAGCTTTGAGTGAGACTAGGTTAAGCAGTAAGATTGAGGACCCAGCTCTTTCAATTGAGGGTTACAAACTTTTTAGGCATGACAGGGATGAAATGGGAGGTGGTGTAACAATCTACCTAAAAGAACAAATTCCTGATCCCCTCCAAATTATAAAAAGTTACACCCTTGAGTTGCTCTGCCTTGAGGTTAAACCAAACAAAGGGAAATCCTTTTACCTGATTAGCTGGTATCGACCACCCACTGGGGAAACAGATACTGCAACATTCGAAAATCTACGTGAATTTCTCAAAAAACTTGACAGAGATGAAAAAGAAATTATTCTAGTTGGTGATACGAATTGTGATTTCAGGGGTCCCCCCTTAAATGCAAATTCAAAAAAGCTACAATCAGTGTACGCTGAATACCAAATAGAGCAACTGATCAAAGCTTATACGAGGGTAGCAATAAGTTAGGGGGGGCAAATGGACAATCTCAAATAAGTCATTCGTTGATTGACCATTTCTCTACCAACAAACGTAAGTACATTCTAGAATCGGGCGTGCTTGAAACAGCTATGGTAGACCACTACATGGTTTATGCGATTAGAAAGGTAAATGCATGGAGACTCAATACCAAAAATGAAAACAAAATTGTTGAAAGTAGAAATATGAAAAATTATGATAAAACTGCTTTCCAACAAGACCTTGAAGCCATTGACTGGAAAAGCCTTTTGGAACCTTTTTCTCAGGACCCTAGTAAGATGGCATCTGTATTCCAAGAATTGTTTGATGCAATTCTCAGCCTACATGCTCCAATTCGAAAACAAAAAAGGAAAAGTGAATATGCTCCATGGCTCAATGCACGCATAAGGTCTCTGATGACGAGAAGGGATAAAGCAAAAAAGGACGCAAGGCGCAATCCCGAAATCTGGCCTTCGTATAAGAAACTAAGAAACGAAGTTACAGAGGCCATCCGGATCGCAATGCAGGACCATTATTCAGGTCTAATTGAACAAAACAAAACCGACCCAAAGAAAATGTGGCGAACCATTAACAAAGTGTTAGACAGAGATTCCTCTAAGGTACCAGTCACTAGCTTAAACTGCGAAGGCAAACTTTTAACTAATGACAGTAAAATTGCCAATGCGTTTAACAAGCACTTTGTCTCAGTTGGTCCAAAACTAGCAAAAGAAATCAGAACCGAACCGAATGATGACCCGCTTGCCACAATAAGTGGCAAAAATTCTACGATTTTGAATTTCAAGACAGTAGATACTCAATACATCTTAAGAGCACTAACAGAGCTGAAAAACGGCAAAGCCAGTGGGCCAGATAGAATTCCTGTCGGACTAGTCAAAGATGCATCCGAATTCATCGCTCTCCCCCTTACTCTAATCTATAACTCATCGCTGGTTGCGGGAGTTTTTCCAGATATCTGGAAGGTTGCAAGGGTAACCCCAATTTTTAAGTCAGGTGCAAGGGATGACATGAATAATTACAGACCTATATCCGTTCTATCCATATTTGCAAGGATTCTGGAAAAAATTGCTCATGATCAGCTGATCGACTATTTCAAAGAGAAAAAGTTGCTAAAAAAGAATCAGCATGCGTTTCGTAAGCTTCACTCAACAATCACATCTCTAGTAAAGAGTACTGATGAATGGCATAATAACATTGATTCTCAAAAGGTCAATATGGCGATGTTTTTGGATTTAAAAAAGGCCTTCGATACGGTGGATCACAAAATACTGCTCGAAAAACTTTCTAGGTATGGCGTGCAGGGTAAGGTGATTAGCTGGTTTCGATCCTACCTCACTGAACGAAAACAGTTTTGCAGAATCAATGGTAAATGTTCTATGTCTTTGGGGGTAACCTGTGGCATTCCCCAGGGTTCCTGCCTTGGCCCCCTTCTCTTCATCATATACCTTAACGACTTTGAAGAATGTTTACAGTTTTCTTCGGCGAGCATGTATGCTGATGATACGCACACAACGATAGCCTCTGAAGATATTAACGAACTTGCCGAGATGATGCAGGAGGAGCTACAGAACATTTCTGAGTGGATGAGGGTCAATAAATTAAGTGCCAATCCAAAAAAGACTGAGTTTATGCTTATCGGCCATCCACGTAGAATTAACAAAATTGAACCTCTGGCTCCATTGAAACTTAATGGCACAGAAATAAAACGAGTGACAAAAACTAAATCACTAGGGGTTATTGTGGACGAGAATCTAAGTTGGAAGGAACACTTCAAATCCTTGAAAGGTAAAGTAGCAAGTGGTTTGTCTGCACTGAAAAAACTTAAAAACGTTCTTCCGCAATCTAAGCTATGTGAGGTTTACCATGCGCTGGTTGAAAGTCACCTCCGATATGGGAATGTTATCTGGGGTAGCCTGCCCAACACGAAGCTGCAAACTCTTCAGCGTCTACAGAACAGGGCCTTCTCAATTATTCAAAATGCTAGAATAAAGGACCCCTGGATCAATAATGGGCTGAACGTTGATCAAATCATCTGTTTTGACAGATCTATCATGACACACAAAATAGTCCACAAGCAGTGCCCTGAGAGCCTCTGGAACAAGTATAGTCAGAGGAATGAAATTTCTAGGTATAACACAAGAAACAATAGAAACCTCGACATCCCAAAGTTTAAACTTGAGTGTACAAAAAAAAGTTTCCACCTTTCCGGGCTTAAAGCTTGGAATGAAATACCAATCGAAATAAGGGAAATCCCCTCGCTCTATCAGTTTAAAAGAAAATTGAAAACGCATTTAAAGAGCTCAGTAAACCCTAACTAAAACACGACTCCCAGGAAGATCAGATCTCAGCCTGGATCCAATCCTAGCTAATACCAAATTTTAAATTTTGTTTTTCATTTTTCATTTAAAACAAACTTGTAACTTTTGTAGTTTAATTTTGTACTGATGGGATATCGTGTAAAAATATGAATTAATAAAAAAAGAATAAAAAAAAATTATACTAGAAAGAAACCAGTACAGTAAGAACCCGCAAAATGGAAACCAGTTTTTTCAAAACAGCCTGTTTAGTTTCTTATTAAAAGGTCATTAACCTTGAAACAGGCTGAACGGTTTCTTATCACATGGCTAAGAAACCTGCACTGATTTCAGTTTAATCTTTCATGAAAACCTAGAGCAAACATTAGCGGACAGTGCAGTATGTTCTCGTTACCTAGCATTTTCTCTAAATTTACTCAACGATAGCATACATGCCAAATTTATCATTATAGATAGAGATGCAATTGCATGGAATATCTAAAAATGTTGGGCACCTGAGTTTCACGAAGATTTTCAAATATGAATTTATTTGGGGTCCTTCGATAAGAAACCTTTCTAAAATCAGGCTGAGAAGTTTCTTATATGAGGGCACCATTTCTCAAAAAATCAGCCTGAGGTTTCTTATAAAGTGGTTTCTATTTTGCGGGTTCTTACTGTTATAGCTGCTGCTAAAATGCCCGCACTTTTGAAAAAGATTAGTAAAATTCATCAAATTGAGACCCCAGAAAAAGTCTGGCATCAGAAACAAACACAAGCAACAAATAAAAGTTTGCCAGTGGAATCGTCAAGTACCCAGAAAAACAGCTTGGGTTTCAGACAGGCCTAAACGCCTCGCTTTCTCTTCAGGAAAAAATACGATGTAGCCTATCTAAACATTAGACTGATTATATGTTCGTAGGTTATCGCTATTGATAGACTGATGGACGCTATAACTCAATCTCGTCCCCAGAGTGAGTTCGTTGCTCTACCTCTACTCTGGGGGATACAAGAGGCCGTTCGGCAATTTGATTGGCTATTCGAAAACGATAGCAAAATCAGATTATTACTGGCTCCCATTCAAAAATGGCTTCTATTGAATCGCTAATTTCACAAAATAAATGGGGTGTATAGGGCAATTGAAGAGTTTAAGAGGGGCAATGAACCACGGCGCATCTGAATTTCGGGGTTTCAGGAAATTTTGGTGTCATTATGACGTCATAACAGGGGGTTGAAAATAAATGTTGCGATTTTCCGACCCGAGGCTACGTTTGGAGTCGATGCTCCATGGTTACAAGCCCAATTTCAAAACGAAAAAAAGTTTTAAAAAGACCATTCGTCTGCAAGTCTAATAACGCCATTTGGGGCTCAATATTGCGCCCAGAAGCGGAGCGCGCGCCCCCAAAAATGAGGAATAATTTCGGCCTACCCCATTTTACGCCGTAACTCCGTTTTGCGAGGAGTAAACGGCCGCGGCATGTCAAAAATTCGACGGAAAACTGTATTCTTTCACTAAAACACTTTAATCTCTAATTTATCTCTAAAATTCGCGGATTAACGAGCCATTCTATTTTCAAAGCTGTGGGGGAAATTCTCGAAAATTTCAGCTTAGGCCCTTTTTCCACCCAAATGGATCGTGCTCGTTTTCCTACTAAATGCACTTGCTAACCACGGATTAATGATTAAATACCTTAAAAAGGGCTAAAATAGGGTCCTGAAAGTGTTTGTTTTCAATTTCTCAATTTATATACTTCAGAATTAGCGCTAGAGCAACGACCATTTTTCGTCGATTATCGTTGCCTAGCAAACTGCAAATCCATAATGGGGCGAATCTTGCCTTATTTTGGCAAGATTGATGCCAAGTGTACCAGGGTGTTCATTCGGCTTCGTGACCAGCGTATGACGTCAGAACACCCTGGGAACGAGGTTGGCTATAACTACGACTCATGGACATAGCCTCACTACATAAGGACCCTCTAGTCACGCTCAGCTAATTGAGTTGAATTGTTGTTGTTGTTGTTGTCGCTGCACTGAGGGCCTTATAACCATAGAGCTGTAAAACCGGACAAAAATGTCAATCTGCGACAAGTTTTTGTCGCAAACTCATGTGCTGATTAGAGTATGGCTTAGAGAAGGCGCTTTTTGCATTGATAGCTAGAATGAATATTTATCCAAGTTCTGATAGCAAGTTTTATGGTACAGGAGTTCTGGAAAGCCGTTTTTGTGAGCATATGAGTCAAATCTTTCAATAGGACACAGGGAAACCCGCAAATCTTCCAATTTCACGCTTATAAGCCAATGACATTGTTGTATTCCGATCACATGACTGAAAATAAGGCTTTCAAGATAAATTTTCGAGTACCTTCACGAAAATAAAAATGGATATTCGAGTAATAAAGATACAGAGCTGGTTTTACCACGAGTCGATTCGAGAGGCCTCACTCCACATTTGTTTTTCTGCATATGGTTAAAATCTCGTCAGGGATCGGCGTTACATCGAATTTCATTCCTTCGAAAATTGGCCTATGTTCAAGAATTCTTCAGGAACGCTACAAATATGATATAGCTTTCAGAATTTCACAGGTTACGTGAATTATGTCCAGGAATAATATAAAAATATTTGTTTGTGTGATTTTTGGAAATCCTAGACGAATTAAAGCTATTTGCTGCGAAGAAAGCTAATGGGCCTACCTTCACCCGCAGCAAAATCCCAGTAATCGGCATTAAATCACTCTTTTTCGTAATAACAACCAGCGGATACATTAACGAATAACTTCACCACAAATCCAATTTCTTTCTGCCATTTTATCATTGATAATTTCGATAAAATGTCACAAGACTTTACAGCCTCTGCAGCAAACCGTCCAACTACCGTCGATTCAAAGTTTTCTTGTTGCAAACACCAGGAAAGCTTGCATAAAACAAAAGGTTGTGCAAGGCTCAGGTCTCCCATATGACACAGCAAATTGTTACCTTTGATAATAGATTATACACCTTTGAGAATAGATTGCAGGGGAAATTTCTTTAGACAAATTATGTACTTCTCCGATGTGACAAAGAAATTTGCAATATTTGAGAAATGTTTTAATTTTTCTTTATTTTGCAACGATAGAATGCCTCCAGGAGTGTGCAATCTATTCTCAAAGGTGTCATTTTGCTGTGTCATATGGGAGACCTAAGTCTTGCAAAACCTTTTGTTTTATGAAGTCTTGCAAGACTTCCAACGTGTTTACAACAAGAAAACTTTGAATCGACGGTAGTTGGACGGTTTGCTGCAGAGGCTGTAAAGTCTTGTCACATTTCATCGAAATTATCGATGATAGAATGGTGGAAAGAAATTGGATTTGTGGTGAAGTTATTCGTTAATGTATCCGCTGGTAATTATTGCGAAAAAGAGTGATTTAATGCCGATTACTGGGATTTTGCTGCGGGTGAAGGTAGGCCCATTAGCTTTCTTCGCAGAAAATAGCTTCAATTCGTCAACGATTTTCGAAAATCACACAAACAAATATTTTCATGTTATTCCTGGATATAATTCACGTAACATGTGAAATTTTGAAAGCTATATCTTATTTGTAGCGTTCCTGAAAAATTCTTGAACATAGGCCAATTTTCGAAGGAATGAAATTCGATGTAACGCCGATCTCTGACGAGATTTTAACCAAATGCGGAAAAACAAATGTGGAGTGAGGCCTCTGGAATCGATTCGTGGTAAAACTAGCTCTGTATCTTTATTACTCGAATATCCATTTTTATTTTCGTGAAGGTACTCGAAAACTTATCTCGAAAGCCTTATTTTCAGTCATGTGATCGGAATACGACGATATCATTGGCTTATAAGCGTGAAATTGGAAGATTTGCGGGTTTCCCTGTGCCCTATTGAAAGATTTGACTCATATGCTGTTTTTGTGGCGCTTTAAGGTAACTCTGCTTTCCGCTCTAGTGCACAGCGAAATGCCGTTTCGCAAAACCACTCTCCTCAGAAAACAGTTAATTTCTCCAATATTATTCGGCCTATCGAAAAGCGGTAAAAAGGATGTTGTTCTGTATAATCTGGGCAATCGAAAGATGTATAAATCGCAATGTTTCCGTCAACCCTGGTTTTTCAAATCCTAGTTCAAATCTTTTTGCTAATTTCAGAAAAGTGGATTTATCTCCAAAACTACTCGAAAAATGTTCGATTTTTTTTCGTTCCATCTTTAGCTAGGTTGTTGATCTACAACTTTGCCAAGTCTGATTGAAAAAGCTAGGCTAGATTTTCTGCAATCGAATTTCGTATTTCCGTTTACTTTTCGACAGCGAAATGGAGAAACCTTGGTCAACGGATTACCATGCTATGAAGCACGCTTGCAAAAGCTCAGGCTTGAAGTAACTTTCAGAAGTTTTTCCATTGGCAAACAAAAGAACGTCATCTTTTGGGAATACCATACGCAGGTCTCAAAAGACATCCTTAGTGCGCTTGTAAAAGTATCAGTTGCATCTATTGATTAAAAATTACTGATTTTTACCAGCAGCTTCACGAAACCATGCATTGGGTGTCTTTCGAGACTTTCGTAAGCATTCACAGATTATCAATTTCTTTTAGAGTCCACAATGAGCATAGATCTTAGATCAAGAACTAATTTTTTGCAAAAACATTCTACGGGCGTTCAAATCGTTCTTCATGGGCTAAACTGTTGACCAACACTTTTCCCCTTCGATGTCGAAAAGTAAACAGAAATGTAAAATTCGATTGCAGGAAATCTAGCCAAGCTTTTTCAATCAGACTTGGCAAAGTTGTAGATCAACTACTTAGCTAATGATGGAGCGAAAAAAAATCGAAACTTTTTCGAGTAGTTTTGGAGGTAAATCCACATTTCTGAAATCAGCAAAAAGATTTGAGCAAGGATTTGCGAAGCCAGGGTTGACGCAAACATTGCGATTTATACATCTTTCGATTGCCCAGATTATACAGAACAACATCCTTTTTACCGCATTTCGATAGACCGAATAATATTGGAGAAATTAACTGTTTTCTGAGGAGAGTGGTTTTGCGAAACGACATCTCGCTGTGCACTAGAGCGGAAAGCAGAGTTACCTTCAGTGGTTTTGAGAAAAAAGTAGCAGATTGATTTAGGTCCAATAGATCGTTTAGCTAAGATTCGAAAAGAGAATTCGAATCGAACGATAGTTTGATACATTTGTAGAATGTTCGAATGTATACAATAGTGATAGAAGCTCCAACGCCACATAATCGAATCTTGTGTAGAATAGCGAAAAGGTATATTAGTAGAATCAGTAAGGAGATATTCCGTTTCTACAAGCGTTGGGGAATGAGTCTCTCTGTTGACCGAAGCGCCATCATCAAGTCAAAGAGCACAGGGAAACGAGAGACTCATCGTCATAAGTATATCATGGACATACGCTAGACTGATGATATGGTCGTAGTTATCGCTATTGAAATACTGCCGGACGCTCCTAACTACGACTCATAATCAAACGCCATTATTTTGAAATGACTATGCCTGCCTCGTTTCGATAAGAGCCTAGGCAGAAAAGCACAAAAATTTATTGTTTTCAAATGAAACACATTGATTTGAAAACTTCACAATAAATCAGTTAATGCCTAGCGAAAGCAGTAAAATAGTACTTACGTACAAAATTTGATATTGTCGCCAACTGTTTTCATAGTATTCTTGTTTGTAAGACTTTGTTCTGTCCGGCCAAACTCCTTGAAACTCTGCTTTGAGCTTCGAGTTTCCGTTGGTCAACACATGGAGCATTGCGGACACCTTTATTTTGTAGGAAATTTTTATTCGATACTACTACCTTAAGTCCTCTGCGGAGGAGCATTGCTCGCGAAGCGAGCTACCTCTCCGAAGGAGCGAGCTAGCGTAGCGCTTGAGAAGATTTGAATCTTCTCAAGCGCTACGCTAGCTCGCTCCTTCGGAGAGGTAGCTCGCTTCGCGAGCAATGCTCCTCCGCAGAGGACTTAAGGTAGTAGTATCGAATAAAAATTTCCTACAAAATTTCCTACAAAATAAAGGTGTCCGCAATGCTCCATGGTCAACATCAATCAATCGAATCTGCAGAAATTCTAATGGCGTTGTATTTGTTGTATACTTTGTACATGACTGTGTATAGCAGCCTCGTTCCCAAGGGCGTTCAAAAGTGAAAAAAGTCAGTCCAAAAATATTGCCGTAATATTATGAGTCCCAGTAAGAGCGGTCTCGGTCTGGCGTAATAGTCTCGTTTTGGATAGCGATTACTGGGACTCATCGTAATCAGTCTAGACATACGCTTCCAGAAACGGACATGGCCTAAATGATCTGCTATTTTTTCTCGAAACCATCGACCCTAAATCGCTGCAAAAAATGGTTTTCCTGAAATGCTACACTGCAAAACAAGCTACCAGTACTTAGATGAATGTTTCTTCAAGCTATTAAAGCAAAAAACTCTTACCTATAAGTGCTATTTTGGTTACTTGGGGGCGCAAAAGATCTCGTAAATTCGCTCGTTACTTTGAGATTTTGATCGTTGCAGCAGTTCAGTCGAACGCGTTGTTCGAACGCTTTTGTTTGCCATTGGCGGGAAGTTTGAATTGAAGAAGAATCAGCCAATCCAATCAAGTTATTTCAAATCTTGCATCCTGATTGGTCCAGGAACAAATTCGTTCCTGGCGAGACATTTTTTGCCGTTTTGAGAAGAGTTTGTCCATAAGGCGCCCTCAACTGGAGCGACAACAACAACATCAATTCACCTCAATTAGATGAGCGTAAGTTGAGGGTCCTTGTGTAGTGAGGCTATCTAAACATGGGGTTTTTTCGTTTTTTATGCGCACGCACACTCGGTTTGAAGCAGAGGCGACCTATTTTTTCCGAGTGTGATACATCGAGGCAACGCAAAGGCAAATTGTCATACTTGTAAGGGCAATACTAGACTCACTACACAAGTCCTTCAATTCTTTTCGAGAAAAATCGCGAAATTCGTTGATTAGTTTTGCAATCAAAAATCTTTCATTAATCCAATTCGATCTAACAAATTTTGTTAGAATGATTTTCCATTACGAAATTACGATAAACGCTGGTGAAAGAAAACATAAAATAAAAACTGTAAATAAAGTTTTAATACAGTTCCTTAGCTTTTTAAATTCAGTTAGGGTTGTTTCTTAGCTTTCGAACCAGCCCTACAGTACCTATTGGCCTTGCCTCATTTGTTAAAAAGAGTGTTGTAGTGTGTTAGTAAGAAACAATAAGCTTCCTTTGTTCAGAACAATGTACGTGCAATGTTTGTACATAATTACCCACACAACACTATCAGACTATGTGCTAATTGCTCAAAATAACAATGACCGACTGTGTGGGTTGTTGGTTGCCACTGTGGATAGCTTGCGTGGGACCTGCATTCTATAATCAGGCCCTAAAATGTCCTTCTCTCCCGTCAGAAAATGACCTGTTGTAAGAAATTAAATATTTTTGTGGACAAAGAATGACAGGATGGGCGATCGCAATACGATTCATGAAATTATACATCCTAACGAAGCTAGGATAAAAATTTCCATGGCATATTCATTGTTTAGACCTTCCTACAAGCTGCCTGTTTACATGTTAACAAACAAGAGATATTTTTCGTCATCGAAAGCAGCCCTAACTTTATGGCAAAAAATGAAACACTTAGCCAATTTTGCAAGAATACTGACCTGTCTCAAAATGATGCTCACATCCTGCAGATAATGTCCACAAACGTTCATCTTGCGGCAGGGACCAGTTTTTCCACAAAATCCTTTTCTCTTTTTCGATTTTTTCTTGCAAAATATCGTCTTCAGCCCAAGGATAAGAAAGGCAAAAAATCCACCTTTATTGAAACTTTCCAGGGTCGATGATTTTTTCAACCATATTTGATCCCCTTCTCGACACATTCGGCGTGTTCTCAAACTCAAGCCGCGTCTCAAGAGGCCTGGATCACAATAGATTCCTTCGCAACTGCGTGCAGTCCCCAGAAATTCACCCCTCTCCCAGCAAGACTGAATTATGTTTTTGCCGCTGACCGACAGGACCTTGCGCCCCCGCATTTAGTTGGAATCTGTGAATCTGGAAAGTTGCCAGGAAAAACAAACAATAGACTTTCGAAGATTCCTGACCCCTGGGAATTGGCCTATTGTCTTCGGTACTTGGCTAAATGCACAGGTTGGAAGTTAAAGATTACTTGGACGAGAGCTGAAGTTAATCAAACATTTTAAAGGGCTCCAAACACGTGGAATAGATATCGTGGTGATTGTCACAAAAGACGAAGAATTCAAGGATTTAATGTTTTGTAAAATACTCCAAAACTGGCCGCAGCCTTTTCACCATCATCTCTGAAATCCTTCTCCAAGATCTGAGCAACATTTTGAGCCAATTGAGCTATTCGGGAAAATAGGGGATCATACTTCAATTTTTTATCGAAGTACCGGTGATCTTCACATGGTTATCGGCCTAAGTATTTGGTCTGCCAAAGTAAACCCTCCTAGTGTTCAAAATCCTTGAAATAAACAAGCAGTAAAATTATTTTTGAAGAGGCAGATACTTTGTTGTTTATTTCATTGAATTGCAAGCCTATTTGATTTTTCTGAGCCTCACAAGCCATGAAATTTCAAGGTTACTAGATTTTGGTTCAATAATAGTGAGGAAAAATTGATCGAATTTCTATGTAATTTGCAAAAAATCTGGCCGCAGCCTTTTCAGGAAACTTTTTGTATTGATCGAAATTTTATTTGGCTGTCAGAAAATCGTATCGGTACCGCCGGAAAAATAGGGGATGACATTGTAAAAATTAGATATCTACGTGTTGGTTTTATGCTGATTTCCCAGCCAGCCATCTTTGTTTGTTTACAATCTAGTAGCCGCAAACAATGGAGAGCAACGACAACAGCTCAAGGTGAAGTCAAAATTATACCCCCGTCCTTAGCCTATGTTAGTATTGATTACTTTATGTTTGGTTTGATGTACCAGGGGATCAGTTTATGATAGATTAGGCCAAACTTCTCGTTGTTTTGAAGTATATCGCAAATTTCTTGTGACATTGATTTCATGTTTGCATTCCCTTTATGGCAAATTGGTCGTTGAGAAAAGCTAATTTTTTACATTTTACAGAAAAATTTTTACTTCAAGGTAAGCATGGCTGCGTTCAGAAAATATTACTCGCTCATCGATGTTACTCGCAGTGGCGCACGTCGGGTGGGAAGTTTTAGTCCATCGAAGGGTTAGTTGAGAGAGCAGAAACTCCAGGCTTTGCAAGAGATTTTTATTGCCCAGAATCAAATAGTTTGATTTCTTTACAACACTGGCTTGCGATTAATAAACTGGGTAAAACTCCGCGGGTTACTTGTGTGTATAACTGTCTTGTTTTTGTATTGGGATGTTCTCCGTATTTCAGGTATTTCAGTTTAAGCTCTTTCCATGTGAACTTCACCTATGCTCGTTGTTGTTGCTGTTATGGTTTCAGCTGTGGTCAGTTCTAGAATTGAGGAAAGGAGCGTTTGTAATAATTCTGATTTCCCCATTGCCTCGGTTTCGAGGGATATCTGCGCGTGCATAAAAAACATAATTCAGTCTTGCTCCCTCTCCCACCTTTCTGTTTTTGGCGGCTTGCGCAGACGCAAAAGCACTTTGCACAGCGGTCGAAACATTTCTGGTCTTTGCTCGCCTCGTGCATTTCTTTAGCCATAGAAACTCTAGGAGAAAAGAAAAAGAAACTTTTTAGCACAAATCCAGAGATTGTCAAACTATCTAAAGAACAAAGGCAATTACAAACAGAAATGAATAATAGCAACAGTATTAAGTGTATAGAGTTAAGAAAGCAAAGAAATAATAAGCTGAAAGAAGTACATCAATTACTAGAACAAGAGAAACACAACAAAATCATAGCAGAAGCTGAAAACATAAACAGGTCTGGCAATGATTCTGCAAAAATGTACAAAGCAGTAAAGATCCTGCAACGTAAAACGCCAAAAGCACCATTAATCATTGACACAGGATCTGGAATAACAACAAATGAACAAACACAATCAGAAATTCTAGCAAACTTTTTCAAAAATTTCTTCAATAAACCAACAGGTGAAACAACCCTTGACGTAAAACCATGCAAAATGAAAATACCTTTTACATCAGAGGAAGTTAAAGAAGCAATATCAAAACTGAAATCAAACTAAAGTGTAAGAGCTGAACACTTGCACTCAGCACCACATCAGATCACGGGGGGGTTCTCGGCCAAATTTTGGGTAGGGGTCTGCCGCGAGCATCTTCAAAAGGGTACCGTTGGCTAGACTAATTTTTACGAAAATGATACCCTTGGCTAGACCAATTTTGACCATTTTCTCGACCAATATTGCAAAATTTGTGCCAAATATGATGTCATGACCGTTCGCTAGACCAATATTGTCAAAAATGATACCCTTGGCTAGACCATTGCTGGCCAAAATTGCAAAAAAGTATACCCTTGGCTAGACTAGAAGTCCGAAAAAGTATACCCTTGCTCGCGGCACATCCCCAGGTACCTTTACTATGGAAGAACCCCCCCCCCCCGTGCATCAGATACACAACAGAATAGCTAAAATATTAAATGAGATAGCAGAAACAGGACAAACTCCAACTGAAATCAAAAGAGGAATCCTAGTACCACTGCAGAAACCTGGGAAAAAAGCAGGACCATGCACTAATATTAGACCAATAATACTTTTATCTCTGCTAAGAAAAATCTTAGCCATTATTATGTTGAACAGAACAAGTCATAAAATTGAAAAACATATCCCTCGTTCTCAAGCAGCATACCAAAAAAATAGGTCAAGCACAGAACATGTATGCACTTACAAAATACTAGCTGAGAAAGCAATATCATCCAATGATTATGATCTCCACATCCTACTAATGGACCTATCAAAAGCCTTTGATACAATTCACAGAAAAACTTTAAGAGAAGACTTGAAGCACATTGTTGATAATGATGAATGCATATTATAAAAGTAATGCTTGAAGGAATAGAATACACAGTAAAATGTGGAAACAGTTTTAGTCAACCTTTCACAACAAACACAGGATCGCCACAAGGAGACTGTCTTAGTGCAATATTTTTCATCCTTTACCTTGCAAAAACACTTGAGTTCAACATCCATTTAAATGATCATAGCTACGCACTATCAGCACATCTAAGAGAATCACCCCATCAAGCATTAAAAGATCATGATTATTGCCTCCCTCCCATGCAAAGCCACAAAATAATGCAAGAAGCCTTAAAAATAGACACACAATATGCAGATGATTGCGGAAGCGCTATAGTAACAAAAGATAAAAGAGCAGTTGAATACATAAAATCAACAATACCAGGAAGATTAAGAAGTAGAAACCTTTTATGCAATGAAGACAAAACTGAACAACATATCGTAAATCGTGACAATCGATATGGCACATGGACCAAGTGTAAATATTTAGGGTCAAAGCTAGATACTGAAGAAGATAGGAAACACCGTACCATGCTAGCCACAAGTGCCATGAACAACCTGACAGAAATATGGACAAGCAATATAAACATAGAGAAAAGGATGGAAATTTTCAATGCATTCATAAGGAGTGTCTATATGTACAACACATGCCTATGGACAGTTACCAGTAAAATAAAGGAGTATCACTGATCCCTAAAGAAATCTGTACAGTGCAAAAGCTGGTCCTGAGAGAAAGGTTTGGGATTTTTGCACTTTATTGCGATTCACTTTTCTGATATCTCTTTGTTGGAGAATAGTAGAATCCAATAAAACTTGGGTATCAAGCTTGGACCAGGTGACAGTGACTTTTGTTCTAGGTTCCCGAGTCCACCAGCATTTAACTGTTTTTGGGTCGGGATATTTTCTGAAGAAAAATACCCTGTTTTTTCTGAGATTCTAGGTCCTAGGATTCTGCTTCGAATATACCCCTTTCTCAGCGAAATCATGGACAAGCGTGGTGCCACGTTTTCATTAACATTGCACCCACCGGGGATGAGTGTTGCTGCTAAAGTCGCCTTCAATGGAAAATCGAGCGCCTTGTATAAGGACAAGAATCGCATCAAAGGCAATATTTTGGTCTTTATGTCAAACGAGAATGATACGCAAAAATCAAAAGTCATTACCCCTAGTTTGCTTAGTTCGTGCACGAAACTATTGGTGCATCTGTGTCAAATGAGATGTCATGTGAGATTTACGATAACGCAAAAATACTTATGCAGAACCCTACAGAATGTTTCAATTGTTGTTATTCGCGGGCATCTAATTTGAGACAAGCAGTCACGAAGATAACCTCTGTGCAGAATGATATGCATGAAGATGTTTTGGTTCAGTGTGATCTCGTGCCTTCCCCCAGTCAATGGCGTTTGCTGGGATTCTGCACCTTTCTGTAGCTGTGTAGGAGGGGGATCCTTCTATCTTCGGTGATGCTGCGAATGCTAGCCTCTGTGCAGGCCACCAGTTACATCATCCTCTAAAGTTGACTTATTTGCATAATGAGTACTATCAATAAGTGGCTAATGATTCGTTCGTTCTAGAAAACGATTGTTTTGACATAATTAAGCTGCTAATGAAGACAAGAACGTGCCAATTCTGGGTAAATTTGTTGTTGTGCCAGGGTAAACATCATGGTAATTTATCCATCTTATGGTGTCAAATCTGTCTAACATGAAATAAGCCGACGTCAAATGTTGCTATAGGATCGCGGGAAACTTCTGTCTTGTATGCGCTTTATGTGCGCTTTCTTTATTTCCGTGCCAATTAGCAGAGATAAAACGTTAATCAATCGCTTTAACGAGCGTGACGGAAGTAGGTTACTTACTTTCTTTCTTCCTGACAGCCTGACATCGAAGCCCCTTCTTAGATTACAAAGTTGGACTTTGTTATCAACTAGAAACAAAATTGATGCAACCAAAGAAAATTACTAAGAAAAGCGCTTAACGTAAAATGGCCAACAAAAATAACAAACGAAAATTTAATGAAGTTGACAAAACAAGAAATATGGTCAAAAATCATACATGGACATGCACTACGCCTCCCTGAAAATACACCATGCAAGCAAGCAATAAACGAATTCAAACGAGCAGTAACAAGACCAAAAGGCCATCCCATCACAACATGGTACAGTCAGGTTTTAAATGAACTCAAAGATAAAAACGTTGAGATAAACAACCTCGAAGAAATCGCGAGTGACAGAAGAAAATGGAGAGAAATTGTAACAAAATTTAACTAACTGTAATGTAGTGATACGTAAAGCAGGTAGAAAAGAAAAAAAATGCCTTTCTTTCAAAGTTTTTAGAATATCATCACATTTCAAAAACCACAGTTTTTGAAACATGGTTTTCGCAGTTGCATTGTGCGATTTATTGTCTATTTACTGTAAAAAGTTCTTTCAGTATGAGCGAGACGATCCCCTTCAAAAGAGCATAGGAATCATTCGTCGTACATAGCCGATTGCTCGTGGCCCATGGTCGAAACCGCCAAAGCCTCATTTTCACGGACCAATCAGACGGCTAAAAAGCGAGGGAGACAAAAGAAACCCGTGAAGATTTTCCTAAATTTTACCTACCTTCATAAAACGCAACCAGGACAAAAAACTGCTTGAGATTTCCCGAATTTTTTTAAAGCAATCTACTCTCCAGATGTTTGGGAGTAAAAGTTTGGATGCCGGTTAAAATATCTCCAGGATTGGTGGAGTTATGGCCACAAACAAACCGACAAGGCACTGAACCTTGAACAATAGAGATTCTGGCCGGGAGACAATAGCAAGAACAATAGTGATTGTTGTGAGAACGACCCGAAAACGCCACAATCTGTGTTTTCAATTGTTCTTGCTATTGTCTTTCGCTAAATTTTCTTTTATTGAAGATTCAATGCCCCTACGGTTTCTATGTGAATTGAAGAAGTCTACAAAGGCTTGTTCGCGCATTTCAAGTCATGTGGCAATACTCTAGGGAAGTTTCTGTATTGTACTACTTTTTACATTCATGGCAAAAGTTTACTCGTTGCAAAATAACTTATAAAATTCAAAAGAGGTTTTATCAAGAGGCTTTATCACCTGACTTGAAGTGGCGTAAACAGGGCAGCATAGGAATCATTCGTCGTATACATAGCCGATTGCTCGTGGCCCATGCACAGTGATCCAGGGAGTGGAAGAAATACCAAAACAAGAAGTTTTAAAATTCCAATTTATTTCATGCCCATACCATGAAGTACACTCTGAGTGTTTATGAAACGCAAACATTTTAAAAATTGGACTACGGATAGCCAAGAAAATGATTTTTGAAGTTGGGCCTAATTGTTTCATTTTTTTACATAGGCACTTCCCGAATAACGCTGCCTGGATTGAATTTTCAAAGCAATGTTTCTCTGCTCAGGAAGGTCCGACAATTTTCGTGTTAATCTTATTTTAATCCTCTAGTCGTGTACTTTTAGGTAATTGCAGCAATGATTGGAAATATTTATATTTTGGTTCATTTTTATGTGATTCATAATGGCGGAAATTTGAAAAATTCATATCTTTAGAAATCAGTTTAAAAATTCAACAGTTGAAATGTAAAAATTGGGGCAAAATGTATTTACCAAAAAAATTACAAAATTAAAGGAACTATTTTTGCACGTTTCTACCAAAGGGTTTGTTCTAAATCGTACCCAAAAAAGAATTGGTCATTCTTATGTTTGTGGTACAACGGACATTTTTGAGATTTTTTCAATGTTTTCTGCAATAAAAATAAATCAAGGCCTGCTAAGGCCTTCAAAACTGACTCAGCTCCATCTCTTTGACATAGTGTCATGAAATTTAACCCTCAGAAAGCTTTGTGTTTCATTGATCTACATGAAATCACTGTTTTCAAGCATTTTTATTTGTCCTGTCAGCAGAAACAAAGAAAAACGTGTTTTCCTTCATAACTACCGAAACATTTGAGGCTTGAAGAGACTTTGAGTGATGAAAAGCATTCACTTTCATCATTCTAATAACAATTTTACACTGATTAAGTCTTAAAGTCCCTTATTGTGGTAGTTTTCATTAAAAAAACACGTTTTTGGTCGTTTTCTGCTGATGTGACAACTAAAAATGCTTGAAAATAATAATTTTATGCATAAAGATAGAAATCAAAGCTTTCCGAGGGTTAAATTTCATGACACTATGTCAAAGAGATGGAGTTGAGTCAGTTTTGAAGGCTTTAGCAGGCCTTCATTTATTTTTATTGCAGAAAACATTGAAAAAATCTCAAAAATTTCCATTGTACCACAAAAATAAGAATGACCATAATTCTTTTTTGGGTACGATTCAGAACAAACCCTTTGAGAGAAACGTGCAAAAATAGTTCCTTTAATTTTGTAGTTTTTTTGGTAAATACATTTTGCCCCAATTTTTACATTTTAACTGTTGAATTTTTAGAATGATTTTTAAAAATATGAATTTTACAAATTTCCGCCACTATGAATCACATAAAAATGAACCAAAATATAAATATTTCCAATGATTGTTGCAATTACTTGAAAGTACACGACTAGAGGATTGAAATAAGATCAAAACGAAGATTGTCGGACCTTTCTGAGCAGAGAAATATTGCTTTGAAAATTCAATCCAGGCATCGGTATTCCGGAAGTGCTTATGTAAACAAATGAAGTAATTAGGCCCAACTTCAAAATTCATTTTCCTGGCTATCCGTTGTCCAATTTTTAAAATGTTTGCGTTTCATAAACATTCAGATTGTACTTGATGATATGGGCATGAAATAAATTCAGATTTTGAAACTTCATATTTTGGTATTATTCCAAACTTTCTTTTGTTCCGGATCACTGTGCCATGGTCGAAACCGCCAAAGCCTCATTTTCATGGACCAATCAGACGGCTAAAAAGCGAGGGAGACAAAAGAAACCCGTGAAGATTTTCCTAAATTTTACCTACCTTCATAAAACGCAACCAGGACAAAAAACTGCTTGAGATTTCCCGAATTTTTTAAAGCAATCTACTCTCCAGATGTTTGGGAGTAAAAGTTTGGATGCCGGTTAAAATATCTCCAGGATTGGTGGAGTTATGGCCACAAACAAACCGACAAGGCACTGAACCTTGAACAATAGAGATTCTGGCCGGGAGACAATAGTAATAACAATAGTGATTGTTTTAAGAACGACCCGAAAACGCCACAATCTGTGTTTTCAATTGTTCTTGCTATTGTCTTTCGCTAAATTTTCTTTTATTGAAGATTCAATGCCCCTACGGTTTCTATGTGAATTGAAGAAGTCTACAAAGGCTTGTTCGCGCATTTCAAGTCATGTGGCAGTACTCTAGGGAAGTTTCTGTATTGTACTACTTTTTACATTCATGGCAAAAGTTTGCTCGTTGCGAAATAGCTTATAAAATTCAAAAGAGGCTTTATCACCTGACTTGAAGTTACGTAAACAGGTCTCGACAAGCCTTCGCCGATTTTGTCTATTGGAGAGGCAATAACTCCGCCAATCCTGAAGATATTTTAACCGGCATCCAAACTTTTACTCCCAAACATCTGGAGAGTAGATTGCTTTAAAAAAATTCGGGAAATCTCAAGCAGTTTTTTGTCCTGGTTGCGTTTTATGAAGGTAGGTAAAATCTAGGAAAATCTTCACGGGTTTCTTTTGTCTCCTTCGCTTTTTAGCCGTCTGATTGGTCCGTGAAAATGAGGCTTTGGCGGTTTCGACCATGGGCCACGAGCAATCGGCTATGTACGACGAATGATTCCTATGCTCTTCAAAAGTATATTTTTTCAGGCAGATTGTTATGTTTCTCTTCGAAGCCATTTTCCGCCTCATGCCTTTCTTTCAAAGTTTTTAAAATATCATCACATTTCAAAAACCAGAGTTTTTGAAAAGTGGTTTTCGCAGTTGCATTGTGCGATTTATTGTCTATTTACTGTAAAAAGTTATTTCAGTATGAGCTAGACGATCCCCTTCAAAAATATATTTTTCCACACAGATTGTTATGTTTCTCTTTGAAGCCATTTCCTGCCTCATGTCTTTCTTTCAAAGTTTTTAAGATATCACCACATTTCAAAATCCAGAGTTTTTGAAAAGTGGTTTTCGCAGTTGCATTGTGTGATTCATTGTTCGTTTACTGTAAAAAGTTCTTTCAGTATGAGCCAGACGATCCCCTTCAAAAATATATTTTGTTCAGACTGATCGCACTTTTTCACTTGAGAGACCTGGAAGCCATGTCTGAGGCCCCCAAAGGGGGGGGGGGGGGGTCCCTGGAGCACTGGAGCCCATCATTTTGACAGCATGGAGCCCGGAGCCCAAACGATTTCCATAGTGGAGCACTGGAGCCCATCGCTTTCCTCATGTGGAGCCCTTTATCTCAAACAATTCTATTTGTGAAGGCCAAGCAAAAAACGGACAACATTTAATTACGAAAACTATAGGAATAAGGTGTGAAACTATTTGAGCTTGTTAGTAGATGTCAACATCAAGTTTGAAATTAATTTTTGAAGTTCCCAGGTTTCTTCGAGACATTGTTTCTGGAAATCTGGCCATTCACTTATGATTGGAAATCTTTCAGTTAGAATTTCAATCCTTATGCCCTAGGAATTTTATACTTTTTGTAGCTCATTGCGCCAGAGCGTATTTCTTCCCTGTGGTAAAAAGATCTGAACTTGCAGTGAACATTGACAAACAGATAACGTTGCAAGGAGATTTATATTCGCAAACAATCTACTTTCCACGGGGGAGGGGGGGTTCTTGGCCAAATTTTGGGTAGGGGTGTGCTGCGAGCATATTCAAAGTGGTACCGTAGGCTAGACTAATCTTTACGAAAATGGTACCCTTGGCTAGACCAATTTGACCATTCTTTGGCCAATTTTTACGAAAATGGTACCCTTGGCTAGACCAATTTTGCGCAATTTTGACCATTTCCTGGACCAATATTGTCAAATTTGTACCAAATATGATATCATGACCGTTCGCTAGACCAACATTGTCAAAAATGATACCCTTGGCTAGACCGTTGTAGGCCAAAATTGCAAAAAAGTATACCCTTGGCTAGACTAGAAGTCCGAAAAAGTATACCCTTGCTCGCGGCACATCCCCATGTACCTTTATTAGGAAAGAACCCCCCCCCCCCATGCTACTTTCAGACCTTCAAGGGAGTGGCGTGGCCAGGGTAAATTAAGTAAGGGGCATTGACATGAGGTTTTGCCCACAGGAAATTTTTGGGACCACGTCCTTTTCTTTGGCTCAGAATGCATCTCCCAATATCATACGTGGCCATAAGCGATAAGGAAACTTTTATATTTTTGTGACAGTGGCAGTCATTCTATAAGTCAGAGCGTGAGAAAAATTTTTTCCAAGAGATATCTTTGATTTTAGCATAGAAGATATCCCCTGATTCCATAATTAACAGTGCTAAAATGGATGGTTTAATAGTGTTATAAATGAGCTAATTGAGAAGACTTCTGGACCTTCTGGGCCTTCTGGACCACATAGCAGCCCAAGAAAACTTGAGTACTCTCGAGCTTCTCTTACAGTTGTATCATGGGCAATAATGCACCGTTGATGTGGCCTATATTATGATCAAAATTGTATTTTTACTCACTGTGTTGTTTCTCTTCCACAAGATTGCAAGTACAGCGCTTGATAATGTTGCTACTCCTTAGTTCTTCTCTCGTCACAACAAGGAATCAAATGCCGCCAATATTCAAATACAGTTGAATCGGTTGGAGCTCCTACGCAGTGATACGTCTCATTTCAAACTTCCTTAAAGGGAAGAACGAATGAGTAGCAACATTATCAAGCGCTTTACTTGCAATCTTGTAGAAGAGAAACAACACAGTGAGTAAAAATAAAATTTTGATCATAATATAGGCCACATCAACGGTGCATTATTGCCCATGGTTGTATGAAGGAACTTAGTGGTTCCAGCAGGTGAAAGATGCCTTCATCGATAGAGTGGTCTTCCCGTTATTCACAAGATGCATTAATCCCAAAAGCTCTCAGCACAATACCAAGATAACCCAAAGTACCGGGTGTCCCAAGAAATGTATACGGATTTGATTGAATCCAGCGCTGTGAATTTAGCTTCAATCAATGTATAATCACTCTAAAAATGTTTCTCTACTTAACTTGAACATAGATACCTCCGTTTGTTGATATTGGTACTTTGAGAGCAGACAAGTTAATCTTGAAAGCTCAAATTTGCCTCTTCCTCCAAACCAGGGCTTTAGCCTTTTGGCCTTGGCAATTTCTAAAGGCGCAGCGTATAAATCAACGATAGCCTTTATGAAATTTGAACAATGTTGGATCTTGTGTTATTCTGTTTTCCAGAAGTCACCCCCCCCCCCCTAGTCACCCACTGGGAAGTCTCTTAATTTTTCATTAATTTCAGTTTTTAATTTTGATGCGCTTCAGGAATTTGCTTAGGCCAAAAGGCGAAAGCTTTTGTTTGTAAGTGCACCCAAATTTGAGCTTTCAAGAAGCACCAATACCAACAAACGAGGTATCTATGTTCAAGGTAACTATCGAGAAACATTTTGAGAGTGATTAGCCATTGGTTAAAGCTAGATTCACATCGCTGGAGTCAACCAAATTTGTATACATTTTGAGACATCCGATATTTTCTAGGGGACTCGTGTTGTTATCAGCTTTGGTTGCACATATCCAGTTTAAACCACAAACTGCACTTTCTCGCTCAAGAAACAACGAGTGCAGTCTGGCACTGCTCGGCTTGCTAAAACTGACAAAATCATTAATTTTAAGAAGTGGAGCCCTGGAGCCCTGAAAAGTATGTAATGGAGCCCTGGAGCACGGCAATTTTGCCTTTGGGAGCCCGGAGCCCATAGAAATATGCCCTGGAGACTCGGAGCCCGAGATCCCTTAGGGGGCCTCATGTCTCATTGATGCTGAGTAAATATATCAAAACACTGTTTGAAAGTTGATCTAAAGAACGTACTTGCAGTAGTGTCGCTCCTAAGTGCTTAATCTTGATCTCGAAATTGTTTAGCTGTCATTAAATCTTCATTGGCATCCTTTTCTTGCCGGTGAATGTTTGGAAACCAATCGGTGAAGGCGCAAATCAAGAAAATGCAAAAAGTAGCCCTCGTGCGTTCATGCATACGAGGCTCAAACTTTATGCAGGCCTCTTGGTCAGCGGTTAATCCGAATGAGAGCTATGCTGAGCCAATCGAATATTCTTCATTTCGACTGAACGCCAGTTTTTGAGGGTGAGAAATTTCTTTTGTTTCGAAAAGAGCCAATGAAATAGCAGAGTAGGCTAGCTCCAGGGTGTTGCAGTTTATTGAAAAACTTCATTGTCACTGGGTACGAGGTTGACTAGCTTGCAATTCGTAAGCACGCTCCTTCGTCGCGCACAATAAATAAGTGAGGATGATGATTCTTAACCCTAATCCATATGGGCTTTTTTCAAGCTACCATTCAATTGAGGGGGGGGGGGGGCTTTCTACTCCCCCTCTGAAAACTGCCTTCGACTCATCCGAATTCAATAAAACTTTTTAACCCTATCAGGCCTAGGGTATTTGATGCTCTAGGAAGACTAGGGGGGGGGGCTCATTCAGCCCCCCTGTTTTATTTCCGTTCTGAACGATGTAGAGCCTTGAAACTTGGCATGTGCATAGAACATCATGAGCTGAACCCAAAAATGAAATCTATTTTTAGTTATGTCACGTGACGTGCTCATGACGTCACAATATAGAATTTTCAAAGTCAATAGGGTTCAGTACTAAAAATTTTAAATCGTTGATTGTGAGAAAACGAAAGGCAATAAGGACATGGGTCCAATTTTAGTGTATTCTATGGTTGAATAGCTTTTGCTTTGCAAAGGAAAATTTTTAAAAAGTGATGACGTCATCACACAGGAATTCGAAGAATGTGCGCATGCGTACAGCCAAAATACGCATAATCATACGTTTAAATTAAAAACAAATTATGCAGTTGGATAGAGGATCAAAAGTAGCATATATTCTTCCAATTTCATTGTTTTCCTGCATTTGCTGTAGATTTTATTAGCATTTATTGAAATTTTGCAAAGACATCTCTCAAAAATTGATCGCGGTTACCCCCTGGAATGAATTTAATTTTTCTAAAAAGTTCATTTTTGATTATAAGAAGGATAAAAACTAAAAGTCAGAAAGTTTCAGCGTTGTAAGTGCACTAGGGAAAAATCCACAGAAGAAAAGCCGGTAGGGGGGGCTGATTGAGCCCCCCCCCCCAGGCTTGATAGGGTTAAATGTAAAAAAAAGACCAAGAGAACCTGCAAAATCGTGATTATCTATTACAAACCTATCGTTAGAGTGTTTTTCATTCAAAAAGTTCGAAAAAACTTGAAAAAATTGTTATTTAGTCCAAAATGGCGGCCAAAATGACCTCATTATAAAAAACTGCTAACATCATCAAAATCCAGAAATTCCGGTATAAAACTGAATCCCCTTGTTTGCTGATTCATTTTTCTGTATAATACTTCATAAATCAATCAAATAATCCCATTGAAATCATTGAAAAATAATGATTTTGGTGCCACCTCTTTCCAAATATGGGTATGTCACGTGACCTATGAGTCATACTGTTCAAAAATGTTTCCACCAAAATGTGGCTAATAGATAAATAGTAAAAATCAGGGAGGCTGGAGGACATAGCAAACGTCGTTTAAAAACGCAGCAAATAAAACTTTGAGGAAGGGGGGGGGGGGGGGGGGGTGGAATCCACATATAGATTAGGGTTAAAGTTTTTGGAAGGGATATATTTTAGAAAAATCCCTTGTAAAATCTTAACGGAGCGACCGATTTCAGCCAGGAAAAAATCTTTGAACATGCTAGCTATTCAATTAGATATTGCAAAATATCGTTGTTTATATATTCAGGAAGCAGTAGTCTTTCAACGCCGGGCCTTTTTCTGACTCGCCCGGTATTAGCCAGGCAAATTTATTGCTCAATAGAGTCGGCTCCGTCTTTTATAGCCAAATATGACTTTAGAAGGAATCAGATTTTGAAAACGTATGTTTTCAAAGGAAGGAGGAATTCAAAGAATCTAAGACACACTTTGGTATCAGATAGCATCTTCACTTTCTGTTTATATAAGTTGGATGTTGTTCAGTTAAATGCAAGGGCATTCAAAATTCTGCAACACACGTTGCATGATTGAACCGGGAAAGGGACTTTTACTGATGCCACTTACAATCACCCTGGGGAATGTCTTCGCAGTACGGTGGAGGGTGCCGAGTACGGTGGAGGGTGCGGAGTACGGTGGAGGGCTATCATGAGTACGGTGGAGGGTGCGGAGTACGGTGGAGGGCTATCATGAGTACGGTGGAGGGCTACCTGAAGTACGGCGGGGGGCTATCATGGAATACGGTGGAGGGTGCAAGTACGGTGGAGGGCTATCATGCAGTACGTTGGAGGGCTATCATGCAGTACGGTGGAGGGCTATCTGCAGTACGGTGGAGGGTGCGGAGTACGGTGGAGGGCTATCATGAGTACGGTGGAGGGCTACCTGAAGTACGGCGGGGGGCTATCACGGAATACGGTGGAGGGTGCAAGTACGGTGGAGGGCTATCATGCAGTACGGTGGAGGGCTATCTGCAGTACGGCGGGGGGCTATCATGGAGTACGGTGGAGGGTGCTGAGTACGGTGGAGGGCTATCATGAAGTACGGTGGAGGGTGCAAGTACGGTGGAGGGCTATCATGCAGTACGGTGGAGGGTTATCGTGCAGTACGGCGGGGGGCTATCATGGAGTACGGTGGAGGGCTATCATGAGTACGGTGGAGGGTGCAAGTACGGTGGAGGGCTATCTTGCAGTACGGAGGAGGGCTATCATTTTTCGTGTGGGGGGCTATCATGGAGTACGGTGGAGGGTGCAAGTACGGTGGAGGGCTATCATGCAGTACGGTGGAGGGCTATCATGGAGTACAGTGGAGGGCTATCATGCAGTACGGTGGAGAGTGCGGATTACAGTGGAGTTTCTAAACACTCGATATATCAAACCAAAAATATAACCTTGGAAAATCTATCGTGACTAGCATCTTCCTAAGCAGCGAAAGGCGAATATTTTCTTTTCTGCTTTCACACTGCTTTGCTTCCATCGTAGGAAGGAAAGAGATTAATATTTGATTCACAAAGCAGTATTGCTATGCATTGTAGTGTTCACATATTTTGCGGGCATAAATTCGTTGCAACAAACTTTCAGTTAATTTTGCACTGTTGATGCATGTCTTCATTTACGATTTTTGACAGTACAATTTTAATGAAGATTCGTAGTTTTATCCGCAGGAGAATGTTCTGTTTTTTCCGTAGATATGGACGTCAAGTTTAAATCACATCTGCTGAAAAAACCATCGAAAAGGAGTCCAGCCAGCTCGTATCAAAGGTTCCTAGACGAATGTAGCGACCCTGAAAGTGCACGTCAAGATAAATTTGCTGAGTATTGTTCAGATAGCGAGAATTATTGTGACGGGGCAAATACTGCAGGATGTCGACGTAGCTTGTTTTCTTTCGACATTTCAGGGTTAGACGAATTCGAAGGTTCTTTTAAACATGATGGTTCTGATGGTTTGGAAGCGATTGTTGGTGATCTGGATGCATCAGTGTCTGCAGCAAGTAGTAGTGAGCAAGGTGAAACGAAACTGTAAAACTGTGAAATCAATTCGCTTCTAGTCGAACTTTGTTCTTGTTTATATGATCATTCATAATTCCAGTTTGGTTTGAATAATTCTAGCGGTAATGATGTGTGCAGAAATCAGAAATCAAGATACTTTGCTTGTCCATCTCGTTTTTTGCAGTTCTGTAACGCATATGAGATTATTCATAAGTTTATTACCCTTTCGTGCCAAGAAAAGAATCATAACGTGTATTTTTTATACGAAACCGCGCATAACAGACTCGTGTACATTTTCCGAGTCAGGGAAAATGTTTTTCTTTCCAATTATCATACTGAAAAACGTCCAAGAATACCTCGGCAATTACTTCAGTAATGTCTAAACACCGGAAAAGCTTGTAAATCATCCGTTTTGAATATTTCAGGAGCACTCAAAATCTTACAGTTTGATAAACATTCAGCTTAGTTTCTCATAAAAATACATGTATTGTGACACAGAGGCTTCAAATGAATTCGATAGAAAGTTAATGACGTTTTCCACACAAAATTTATATGTTATAGCATTTGGTATTCTTAGGAAAACAACAAATTTTCGTTGACGATATAACGAGACAATTGGCAATACTATGCACCCTCCACCGTACTCCGGGATAGCCCTCCACCGTACTGCATGATAGCCCTCCACCGTACTTGCACCCTCCACCGTACTGCATGAAAGCCCTCCACCATACTGCATGATAGCCCTCCACCGTACTTGCACCCTCCACCGTACTTCATGATAGCCCCCCCCCCCCCCCACACGAAAAATGATAGCCCTCCACCGTACTCTGCACCCTCCACCGTACTGCATGATAGCCCTCCAACGTACTGCATGATAGCCCTCCACCGTGCTTGCACCCTCCACCGTACTCCATGACAGCCCCCCACACGAAAAATGATAGCCCCCCACCGTATTCATGATAGCCCTCCACCGTACTTGCACCCTCCACCGTACTGCATGATAGCCCTCCACTGTACTCCACACCCTCCACCGTACTCATGATAGCCCCCCGACATCGAAACCAAAGAAGCCACAAGGTAGTCCATGTCAAGCAAATAGGGCTTAAAAAGCAATTTACCAATATCGATACAAAACATAAGATCCTTTTGGATGATTACAAAGTCTGTCCTGAGCTAAACAAGCATAAGAATATCTGAATATTGATTTCTTCATAACCCCAAATGATCGTAGATGCTGTTTTTAGCTACAGTCAGAGAGATGAGTGTTGCTGCTAAGCTAAAGTCGCCTTCAATGGAAAATCAAGCGCCTTGTATAAGGACAAGAATCACCTCAAAGGCAATATTTTGGTCCTCATGTCAAACGAGAATGATACGCAAAAATCTAAAGTCATTACCCCTAGTTTGCTTAGTTCGTGCACGAATCTATTGGTGCATCTGTGACAAATGAGATGTCATGTGAGATTTAAGATAACGCAAAATTACTTATGCAGAACCCTGCAGAACGTTTCAATTGTTGCTATTCGCGGGCATCTAATTTGAGACAAGCAGTCACGAAGATAACCTCTGTGCAGAATGATATGCATGAAGATATTTTGGTTCAGTGTGATCTCGTGCCTTCCCCCAGTCAATGGCGCCATTGTTTGCTGGGATTCTGCACCTTTCTGTAGCTGTGTAGGAGGGGGACCCTTCTACCTTCGGTGATGCTGCGAATGCTAGCCTCTGTGCAGGCCGCCGGTTACATCATCCTCTAAAGTTGACTTATTTGCATAATGAGTACTATCAATAAGTGGCTAATGATTCGTTCGTTCTAGAAAACGATTGTTTTCACATAATTAAGCTGCTAATGAAGTCAAGAACGTGCCAATTCTGGGTAAATTTGTTGTTGTGCCAGGGTAAACATCATGGTAATTTATCCATCTTATGGTGTCAAATCTGTCTAACATGAAATAAGCCGACGTCAAATGTTGCTATAGGATCGCGGGAAACTTCTGTCTTGTATGCGCTTTCTGTGCGCTTTCTTTATTTCAGTGCCAATTAGCAGAGATAAAACGTTAATCAATCGTATTAACGAGCGTGACGGAAGTGGGTTACTTACTTTCTTGCTTTCTTTCTTTCTTTCTGACTGACATCGAAGCCCCTTCTTAGATTAAACATAAGATCCTTTTGGATGATTACAAAGTCTGTCATGAGCTAAGCAAGCATAAGAATATCTGAATGTTGATTTCTTCATAACCCCAAATGATCGTTGATGCTGTTTTAGCTAAAGTCAGAGAGATGAGTGTTGCTGCTAAATTCACCTTCAATAGAACGTCAAGCCCCTGGCATAAGGACAAGAATCGCCTGAAAAGCAATATTTTGATCTTTATGTCAAACGAGCATGATACGCAAAAAATCAAAAGTTATTACCCCTAGTTTGCTTAGTTCGTGCATGAAACTATTGGTGCATCCGTCTCAAATTAGATGTCATGTAAGATTTACAATAACGCAAAATTACTTATGCAGAACCCTCCAGAACCAACCTCGTCCCCAGGACTTTTTGTCATATTGGGACGGAGGTCTCCGTCCCAATATGACAAAAGCCCCTGGGGACGAGGTTGCTGGCTGCAGAACGTTTCAATTGTTGTTATTCGCGGGAATCTAATTTTAGACAAGCAGTCACCAAGATAACCTTTGTGCAGAGTCATAAAGACGTTTTGGTTCAGTGTGGTCACGTGCCTTCCCCCAGTCAATGGCACCATTGTTTGCTGGGATTCTGTACCTTTCATGTCAGCTTCACCTGTGACGTTGGCATCTGTAGCTGCGTAGGAGCGTGGTCCTTCTACCTGCGGTGATACTGCGAATGCTAGCCTCTGTGCAGGCCGCCGGTTACATCATCCTCTACAGTTGACTTATTTGCATAATGAGTACCATCACTAGCAATAAGTGGCTAATGATGCGTTCGTTCTAGAAATCGATTGTTTTAACATAATTAAGCTGCTAATGAAGTCAAGAACGTGCCAATTCTGGGTAGATTTGTTGTTGTGCCAGGGTAAACATCATGGCAATTTATCCATCTTATGGTGTCAAATCTGTCTAACATGAAATAAGCCGACGTCAAATGTTGCTATAGGATCGCGGGAAACTTCTGTCTTGTGTGCGCTTTATGTGCGCTTTCTTTATTTCAGTGCCAATTAGCAGAGATAAAACGTTAATCAATTGCTTTAACGAGCGTGACGGAAGTGGGTTACTTACTTACTTTCTTTCTTTCTTTCTTCCTGACTGACTGACATCGAAGCCCCTTCTTAGATTACAAAGTGGACTTTGTAATCAAAAAGTGGACTTTGTAATCAATAATGTGGTTTTCATTGTTGCTTTCGAGAATACAACCGGCAAAAAGTAATAGGATTAGCATCTGAAGCAGAACGGAAAATTTGTGTGAAAAACTCCAGTTCCTTTCGATTAATCAAGATTTTTGAACGGTTCTGTTACTTACAAAGATGGCATCTTTGTGTTTCTCAAAGTTGGGCTGGTGAGATTTGAAAATAATCCGAAAATCTATACCAAGAACATTTCCCGTAACTCTAAAGAAGGAATTACGATATAAAAGCAAAATTTTAAAAACACTTACAATTGAATAATTTACAATAGATTGAAGACGTTCAGAAACTTCACTCGCATATCTAAGTTATCTAAACGGTAGAGTAGCACTCCGGGTGAGGATATGGAACTATTTTTGCACATTTAAGCCATCCAACCAATGTTTAAAGGAAAATCTGCCGAAAAGTGATCCTTGTTTAGGGAACCTTGCGGCCGAAAACCAATCCATATGGGCGGCACATGCAGGTACCCTGAAAATGCTATGTACCCCCGGGGGGGGGGGCTGAGGCCCTGTTCACATTGTTCCGTGTTTTATACAAAAATGGAGAGAAAAACCTCTGTTTTGTGAGAGTGTTCACACTGATCCGCACAAAAACGCCACCAAAACAGAGGTTTTCGAAAACGCTCTCAAAAGTGGATATCTACAAAAACGGAGGTTTTTGAAAACGCACTTGATCTGTGTGAAAGCACAAAACGGAGGTTTTTGAAAACGCTCCAATATTCAACGATGAGTTTCACAAAACGGAGCAATGTGAACGCACAAAAAGGGAAGTTTTTCTCTCCGTATTTGCTTTCAGGCGGATCAATGTGAACGGACAAAAACGGATGTTTTTCCCTCCGTTTTTCTACAGAAACGGAGCAATGTGAACGGGTAGCTTGGATGCCACAAAAACGAATACTAACAAAAACGGAGCAGTGTGAACGGGGCCTAAATGTAGCTTTTACGGTAATTCAATGACAACTGGCGCAAGTGAAATAGAGGAAAAACTATAAAGATGACATCGTTAACCTTTTCAAACAAGCTTTGATCCCCTTATGCATGCAACACGTATATACATATATTCCTAATGTGCAAATACAATATATTATTTACATAGATTTAACATAAGATATTCCTTCAAAAGTATCACAAAAACAATATGGACACCCAATCACGTGTTATGTAGTCAGAAGTTTTTCTTTTCAAATAGCATCAAAACATGAAACAATTTCAAAATAAAATCGCATACATATCCATATTTGTTGCAGAATTACCATTTACAAAACTAATTTCATGAGAAACAATTAAGCACATAAGCTTTAGCGTTAATTGCAAAACGCAAAAGCAATTAACGTCGGCAATTACGACATGCATGCAATCATGGTGGGGTGAGCAAACATTTTTCTGAGCGCTATATGTAGAGCTAAGTCTAACTCCTTCACATAGGAATTCAGAAGTATCGTAAAAATAGGCAAAATCATCATACTGGTTGTCTTTACAATATGTGAAGGTTGTAAACTATTATTTGACGTAAGCAACATATCAGATCTTAAAACCAATTCGGCAAAACACTTGGCCTTAACAGCACCATAGAAACATAAGGTTAGTGACATCTTAGTATCAATAGACGTCAAGGACGAATTAAAGGCATTTAAAATTTCCTTTTTACTAACGAGAGATAAGCAGGAAAACGTTTCTAGCAAGGATGATCTTCAATAAATGTGATCTTCAGTAAATTTCTACCCAGATGCTAGAAACGTTTTTAGCATACAAATGATCTTCTGATTATGACCCTAAAGGCACTCTTCCATATACAATATCTCAAGAAATTATAACAGTTAAGCAAGGATGAAAAAGTTTTGGCTTTTGCATACTTTTTTATATTTTATGCGTGTTTGTTTACATTTTTCAGAGGAACCAATCACGTGATTCTATTTCACGTGACTATGTTCTGGATTTTTAGTAATGGCGTCGTATGAACACAGAAGATGTGGGGCGTTTAGAGCAAAACCACTCTCCCTATTTAGGGCCGTAGGCACATCAATTTTCTGAAATTCTTGAAAAACTTCAAATTATAAATGAAAGAATAGGAGTTTTTGTAATTTTTGTGAAAGCCGAGAATGATAACATTTGAAAACTCGAAAATATCGCAATCCCCTTTTTATTGATTCTTGCAACCCTCCATTCTGCCTAACAAGGCCAACTTGCCAGGTGATGCCATATCTGCTTTGCTTGATAAAGATTTGTTTCTACAACACAGTTTTCAACACAAGGGAGACTAATACTTTGAAAAAGCTTTTCAATAACTCTATTCTTGATTCACCAATATTGTAAAATTGTACTGGGAGGCTGAAAGTTATCTCAACTGTTAGATTCTAGATCATGTCATAGAGAGCTGTTGAAATAATTGGGATTCCTGATGAATCTTCGTCTTTTTGAGTTTTATATCTTTACAGTTTGCTTGATCATAAATAGTCCGATGAAAAAGGAATAGAACAGCTTCAAAACAATAAAGATTTATTGCAAAGCGTAGACCTTCCCTCAACTTGAAAGTATCTCTGAAAATCAAATGTATTCAGGAATTACTGGCTTGGCGTTGAGAATTCAGCATGACCTTCTTGACCTGATCAGACTGGCCTTGATCAGAACATCCGGAAAGCTAAAGTAATTTTGAAGATTTAGATAAGTTAGAACTACCCAGTATTCATTCATTGAGACCAAGCAATGATGAATAAAGAAAAGTCCATTTTGTTCAATCCTGAACAAAACGAATTCACAACGACAAAGTGAAACTGTTTACACAACACACGTTTCGACCAACACAGCCTTGACTGCGTTCTCGCAATAAGTTAACGAAGATAAAATGTACCGCCATTCCAAAAACCAAGAACAAATGGCACGAAAATGATCTTGTCTCTAGGCCCCAAAAATAGGAGATGTTTCGCGGTCCAAGGAAGAGTGCTGGCCATTTGTTGATAAAGGCAAAGTTTCAGCTGGTTCGAAACACCAAATGCTTGAAAAAATCGAATTAGTCTCTTCTAAATCTATCAAAAGTTGGCGAAGGAATACAATAAAACTTGCTAACTAAATAGCACTGTGGGTAATTGTTCACAATCAATAAACGATTACGGAAAAGATGGCGTTGAGGGAAATTTGACCAAGATACATTGCATTTGATGATCGAATTTCTATATAATCGCTGTTAATTCCATAATAGAGCGCAATGCATCTTGGTCAACTGCCCGACGCAATCTTTTCCGTAATCGTCTTTTCTTACACAATAGTTTTAGTTTTACTTTTATCTCCAAACTGTTAATATGGAATACGTGACAAAATATTTAATGAATAATACAAGTAAAAATACAGCTATATATACAACAGCAAGAGAGCTTTTCAATAACAGCATAGGACCCAAATCTTTCAAATCTCTAACAAGGTGGGTGTAAAATTCTATAACAGTTTTCTTTGAATTTAATGGCTTGAAGATAAAATGAAGATAAAATGTAACTTACGGTACTTTGCTGTCAATCTGCCGTGGAAAGTTTTTGATATCTTGATTTTTTCAAAATGGCGGCAATTTAATTATTTTTGAAAAAATTGATGAAAAATGTTGAAAAACTTTAAATCATCGTAAATTCCAAACCAATAGAGGGAACATGATATAATCTTCAAGGAAAGCATAGTTTATGAAGGTCTATAATATGGTGGCAAGCAGAAATTTGTAGCTTTTTTCTGATTTAGGATTTAGACAGTTGATGACGTCATAACCTCAAATTTGATAAATGCCGCCATTTTGAAACTGATCAAGACCTTCCAAGCCATTTATTTCAAAGAAACTTGTAACAGAATTTTACACCAACGTTTCTAAAGATTTGAGCCCTATGTTTTCAACGACAGAACTTAGAAATTTCATCTTTGCCCTTCCATCTAGCATAAATACGATAGTGGCACCATCGTTTGACAACATCTGCATTTGAAACTCTGAAATTTGATAAACTGGAAAACTGCACTGTTCCCCTTGTCAGCAAACTTAGACATAGCAGTTACTTAAAAAGGACCTGGACAAATTGATTGCATTTTGAAGTACATTAAATAATATTTCTGTCATTTTCTTATCCATTACTTCGTGATGGAACCAAAAAATAGAGAATTTACGTTTTCAGATAAACGACACAAGCGACGTCATAGTTTAGGAGTAGTGGCAACGGTCATCATACCTAGTTTAGATCAGTGCGGAAAGTAAAGTTTGCAGAAAAGGCTATTTTGAACTCATGGTGATCAAGCAGTTCCTGAAAAAGTTAAAAAAGATTCCTTCAGAAAACGAAAGTAAATGTATTAACAACAAGCTTCTCCGGCCAAGTTCTGCGGCCTTGCAAGTTGTCAAATGTCTTCGCTATTAAAATCTAAATACTGGGTGCACCACAAAAGCGTTTAAAAAATCGTATTACCTAACGTTTTGAGTGAATCGAATTTGACTTGATAGTGGGAAAGACTGATGTATTTTTGTGATTTTTCTCGCATTTGTATTGGCGAGGAAAACGCAGGTAAATTAGAATTTACGAAAATTCAATGGTTGCGAAGTCGCTGAAAAGAGCCTAAAAACTCAATCAAATCGTAGGAAAGCCCATGCCCAGGAGAATAAGCAAGGGCATTTGCAGGCATTGAGTCTGCATAAACAGCGCGCCCATGACCAATATCAACTTATTTTCAAAAAAAAAATTGCAATTTAATCGCTGTTGAAATTAAACCAAAGAAATTCCATAGGATAATGCATGGATTAAGGAGCCGTCGGTTTCCACTGCGAATGACTTGAGCACTATTGTGCGATAACGAAGGGCCGTCAGCAGTTTGTCAGCGAAAATTCAGGATAGCGTTAATGCTGAGCTATTCATATGAACTCAAGTCCTTTCATATCACATCACTCAAGAGTTGTAGGAAATGAATTTTTAAACAATCACTGAAGTTTTCAATCCCATTACAACCTAAGCTTTTATGTTGATAAAATGTACTTTCGTACTGTTCTGCGTGCAGAGATTTGATATGATTTGATCGAGTATTTTAGGCCCTTCATATGCATTTCGCAACCAAGGATTTTTCATAAATTCGAATTTACCTACATTTTCAGTGCTCTCAAAACACAAGAAGTCACAAAATATTTCAGTCTCTCTGCTGTAAAGCAGAATTCGATTAATTGAGATCCATAAGGTTCCACAGGCACTACGATGTTTGCAACATCTGAAATTATTTTGGTGCAACCAGTATGAACGGTAAAGGTTAATATTTCTAGACTCCATCAATTGGAGCTGCTTTGTTACGAAAAACGTGTTACTCGTTCATTGAACTGTGTCGCAACGTCCATTTGTGTCTAAAAACACATAACTATATACACTTAAATATCAATACTAAAACAAAGCCCTTTTGTGCACATACCTTAATTGACATGCAGTCAAATTAGCTTACAATATCAAAGACCAGTTGAATTCGTCTTCGTCGTCATCAAGCAGCAGGTTTGAGTTGGCTGCAGCCTGTAGGTATTGCTGTTCTGTACTCTGATCATGAACAAATTGTCTCTCTGTATTCACAGGAGAGGCCGCATAACCACTTATCTGGCTTGAATAGCTTTGTGAGGGTGTATTTGAGAGGACTTGAATGTGATTTGGACTCAAATGACTTGGAGCGTTTGATGACGTGAGAGATCCACTGCTAAGCAAGGCATTTTGTCGCATAACCGGACTTCCAACTGGACTGTGGTTTGGGCTGACATTCGGACTCCCAGCGTAAGCATTGCCAACCATTAATCCGATGGGTGTGGAGCCAGATCCAAGCATACTTCTAAACTGGCTATTTGCTATTTGCGGACTGCATGCAAGAGGGCTATTGTTGGGACTGACTTTAGGGCTAACATGAGGACTCACAACTGGACTGATATGCGTAGGACGGTTATTCCTTGGAATCAAGATTCCTCCACTATTTGAATTCAATGAACTGATGCTTGATGAATTTAGACTTGCTGCAGCTTTCAAATACTGGCTGTATGAGTGCTCGAGTTGATGTAAATCGGTAGGATTTAGTCCATCTAGCCCTTGCAGGGTGTCCAACAGGCTATAGAACTGGTTGGGGTTGACACTGGAAAAGTCACCGCTAGATAGACTGTGCATCAACGTATCCATAGTAGTCAAAAGCTCTTCCGAAACGTTGAGACTGGTGTTTAGGCTGCCAAAAGATGACCCAGTTGAGTTTGTCTTGCAGCTACTAGCGCTCTGGTTGAACAAACTTGGGTCAGTGCCTATAACAATAATAATAACTAGCAACAAAAAATACTAAATTGCCCCTCATCTCTCCCAAAAATAAACCATTTAGTTACACCTATTCGTTCACACCTACAATCCTTCACAAAAATTGTGCGACTGCATCCCCTCCCCCCTCGGTCAATGTTGATTGGTGTGACAAAGGGGTTACTGGGTGTCAAATTTTATAGGAAACATTGCTTAGAATCGCAACATTGACTGAGGGGGGAGGGGGTGTTACATTGGTAAGAAATATAGTGGGTTTCCTGCAGAAAAGACATGGGAGAACTAAATTTTCGGGCTTTTACCTGCTGGTCTCAATATATTTTGTGAATGATTGTAGCTACTAGTTTGACAGCTAGAGCATTGTAATAAATGATAGGTGCTACACAAAGTCAGTGCATTGTGCCAATGGGACACTAGTATATTCAGGTCTTGTTGGGGAGATGAAGTGCTGAACCTATTGTTTTGGCCCACTGTGCTTCAGCTTTGTTGAGAGCGAATCAACACTTGCAACAGTTACAACATGCTCTGTAGTTCACAAAGACCTCTGAATTATGAAATGTTGATTGGATTATATCTGTCACAAAATCCAATGCAAGAGAAAACAGATATAATTCTAGATTTTTCAACTGCATTTATATCAATAAAAACATTGGTGGTAAAAATTCTGAAAATTGTGCACTGCTATCCCTTGGTCTAAGGGAGGGGTAAGTGCTCACATGCAGCATCGAGGTTACTTTTCGTGCAATCATGCAATGAATAGTAGCCCAAGCACTCGTATGTTGAGCCAACGTTATCAGGAGATTGTTCGACGATGCTAAGTAACTTAACAACTCAACAACAAACTCATTATCATTTTATTTAAAGTTGGCAACTTATATAGCTAAATTTAAAAATGCTAATTCAAGCCAACAAATTAACTACAATGTTATAGAAAATTATGTACAGCACAAGTAACTAGTTAATAAAATTACAAAATTCATAAAATCTATATATCAAATCTACAAACAAGATGTAGAAAATTATAAAAAGCCGAGCTGAGGTATGTATTGTTTGCAAAGTCTGCAGTCACAATCTACATTATTCCAAAATTCAATTTTATTCTTAAATTGTTGCACAGAATTTGCAAACTTGATTTCCTGTGCAAGAGACTGCCAAATACGCTGCCCTCTATATTGGACCGTTTCAATACCATGATTAACAGTATGTACCTTTGGAAATGAATAACACAGCGAAGAACCAGGCCCATTTGTATCACGAATAGCAGATCTGGTATACTACATAATCCTCGTGGTATCTTTAGGCATTTCATCTATCTGTGCTTGTTTGAGAGTCAATCAACTGCTGTAAGGTAGAGGGAGTTGTTCTTTCTAAGACGCCTGTGTTGTTCTTTTCCTTTATTGAATTTGATGTATATTTTTCCATTGATGTCAGTGGCTGCCGTAATTGGAACTCGATGACATCATGTCCTTTCCAGCTATGGCAGCCACAGAATATTTATATTTCGTTGTAGTTTAGTTGTTTTTATTTGTGATATAAAAAGCTTCACGGCTAAAACCGTATCCATGTAACTTAGCAATCAGTAAGTCATGTTCTCCCACCGTTGTCCAGCCAAGTTTTCCATTTTCAATTGCCCGCATCAATGCATGTTGGGCATTGTAGCCCTTGCAAAAACCACACCGCAGCCATGATAAATACGGAGATATGTGTGCAGAAATCTGAGTACCCATGGGCCTTTCATACACCTTTGACACTGTAGGGAGAACACTAATAGGTCTGTAATTACCCTTGAAAGTTTTGACATCTTTTTCAAATTATTTATTTAAATTATTTACAATATAAGGTTTCTTAAAACTTAAAAACTAAAATCAAAGTCGTTGCATCCGGTCTTGAATCTCACAATTAAGTTTTCATTTTTCAGTTCAGGTGGCAATCTGTTGTTATGCAAGGAATGCGTTCTCTCAATAGGTAAACTAATCGAGGAGAGAGCCCCACTCCCCCCTATCCTAAGATATCATCAGGTGAATTTAGATGAATTTAAACAATTATGCATTTTCTGTTGATAGCTTAATAGAAATTGTGGCGTTATACAGGGTGTACCAAAAAAATTGTGCCCCGCTTGTCTGAAGATTGCGACAAAACGGCAAAAGATTCTCGCCAAAATTTTGCATGATGGTGCTCTTCAGATGTTCAATTAAAGTTTTGCCACCATCCCCTTAAAAATCCGTTGAAAAATGGTGGAGCTACGACCTTCAGAAGACCAAATTTGCCTGACAACTGAAACCAGCAGTTGGCCATTTTACCTTACTATTTTGCAGTGATAAGTGTCTTCACGTGAGGTAGGAAATAATTTCTGTGAGGTCAGAAATTGTGGAACTCTCCGAGAATTATCGGAATTTTCACGAGAGCTATGACATTGGAGGCTGCTGTTTCATTTTCATTCCATAAAGCTATTTGTCGCTGCAAAATAGTAAGACAAAATGGGCGACCGCTCGTTTCAGTGATCTGGCAAATTTGGTCTCCTGAAGGTCATAGCTCCATCATTTTTCAATGGATTTTTATGGGGATGGTTGCAAACTTTAATTGAACATCTGAAGGGCACTATCATGCAAAAGTTTGGCGAGAACCTTTTGCCGTTTTGTCACAATCTTCAGAGAAACGGGTCACAATTTTTTGGGACACCCTGTGCATTTATCGGTTGACCTTTTTCAATGAGTAAATTTTCAGTTTGGTTTTGAACAGTATTCTGGAGTTCAATATTTTATAAGAAATAAGCATGAAAACTTCCAAAAACACTGAAGTGAATTTTCTTTAATCCAAAATGAAAACGAGGAACAAAATATTTCAAGCCTATGTGAATGTTTTATCAGTAGCGAGCCATGTTAACCAGTTGTGTTCGTGCGTGTTTAACTTATTTTTTATCGCTGTTTCATGATTTTGAAATTTCAAGTAGTGAGCCACCTTGAGTGCAAATCCACCTTAAGCATAATTTTCCAGGAAGAAAATCTACTGGGTAGAACCTCACTGGCTTTTAATTGTTCCACTGTGGTCACACGTTTCCAACATTTCCACCGCGCAGGCGAAGAGCGAAACAAGAGATCTGACAGCGGAGAGCCAGCAGAAACTGTAAAAAATTAGGGGGTTCAGTTTACGACATTTATTTCGCAAAACAAAGTGGCCTTGTTGGTGAATCTTTGAGAGAAGAACCGAGGAGGACTTCAAAATGCCACAAAATTTGTTGGCTAATCAATTGATCATTATGAAAGTCACCTCTTGGCGTATTTTTTGTTTATTTTCACGCAAAGATCAAGTGTGTGGAAGCAGAGGAATTATGGAGCATTCAGCATTGCACCACAAGCAGAAGCCGTTTCAGATTTTAGGCCGAACACGAAGAGCCAAACCTCTCAAATTGTCAATACTAACAGCAGTGTCCCTTCCTAACAGCCTAACATTGATTTGGGAAGTTGACGACAGTACATAAGACATCTATAGCAGGTACTGCATTGGTGGTGACAGCATTCAAACTGAGAAACCATATGGATCAGATATTGAAATAAAGCTGGAGTTGCAAAAAGGTGAAGATTGCCAAGATTCTGCACGCCGCCGCCTCGCCAGTAGCTCGATAAAACCTATCACACTGTGCTTTGCCAAGCATGAAAATTTAAAACAGACGTGATTCTGAGGCTGCGTTTACACGGGGCCGCTCGAGTACTTGGCCGGCCGAATATTTGGTCGTTTAGCTGTACCGTGCAAATATTTAGTCAGTATGGCTTCGCGTTCACACGAGGCCGGCCATCTTTTATGGGCATGCGCATTAGCAATGAACTGATAAACTGACTGGAATTTGGCGCCAGTTTGTCTTGCGACCATATTTCATTGGCCTCCTATTCAAAGCATTCCATCCTCGATGTGGTACCGTGCACATTTTTGGTCGGCTGAGAGCGTTTACACGAGGCCGCTCACGAATTTGACCGGCTCAGTTCGCAATAAGGCCACTTCCCTAGGTGACCGAGTGAAGGTCGGCTAAGCGTCCAAATATTCGGTCGGTTAGGCAGGTCTCGTGTAAACGGGAAGGCTTAGTGGCCAAATATTTGGCCGGCCAAAAACTCGGCCGGCCTTGTGTAAACGCAGCCTGAAAGATTGCAATGGCAAGTCTGTTCAGACAGATGGATTTGATCGGAGTTTGATCATTGCAAGGAGAGAAGATTGAAATAAACACTGGCAAGATATATGTTTGAAAGAATATGCACATCACATCATCAGAAAAACTACCCTTTTTATCCTGGTAATCCCAACGAAGGCCCATACAATGTGAATGATTCAAAGTGTATTTTTAAAATAAAGAAAGGTATCATCGAAGGTTGTAGACAATTGTGAGCTGAAGTCTGTTTGAAATGACAGCAAGAACACTAAGGTCCTTCACAAACCAAAAACATAACTACATTTAGGAAAAGGTGATTTATTCTTGACGGGGAGGGGTGAAAAACATTTACTGTGCAAATATTTTATGGAATTTTAGTAACCCTTCCCTGATAAAGTGTCAATACTCTCATGCTTTCAATTGTATGAAGATTTAGATATTCACAGCTGAAGCACATAAAAGAAAAGTACCATTTTACATTTAATGAGAATAGAAATTTACAGGATTTATCTTAAACTATTTCATACCCTATCCCTAAAATGTGTGCTATTTCTTGTCACTGCTCTCTTTGAGTAGGTAACATTTTGATAAACATTCCCAGATGTGTTCTACCCCCGCCCCCGCAAGAAATAATCACTCGTCCCATATTAGAATATGAACGAGGTGAGGTGGAAAGGTCCTAAACAAAATTCATTTATACTGTGAAGTCCTGGCAAAAAGAGCAAACATTATTTCCCCTTCATATGAGATTCGCTCCAAGCAAAGCTTTGTCTCTTTGATTATGTCACAAAACATTGATGGACAACAATTTTGCTTGTGGCAAACAGAAATTTGTTTAACTGAGTCAAAACCATTGCTTTTGACATCTGCTTACTTCTAGCAATATTTATGAAATGGTCAAAGGGGAAAAATTGTTTCGCGAGCAAATCTCATATGCTTGGCAAACAATAGTTGCTCTTTCGTTTGGGGCTTTACATTTGGCTGAATAGATTATGTGGTTAGATTTAAGGAAGGAGACATATCAATGTACAAAGGGTATGCATACTTGATGATAATTCATGTAAAAACAGCAATGGATTTTGAAACTATAATTGACTTGAAAATAGGGGAGACCTGGTACAATTGTAACACTTTTTGGAAAATCAGTCCTATCGTTTAAATAATGATTAATTGTGCTCTTCAACGTAAATGATATTGTAGTTGCATCCCTTGGAATGAAAAAAAAAACATTAGTTTCCATCATGTGGAACCAAATTTTGTGATGCTGTGATAGTTTTAAAATCAGTGGTCAAGTGTTTAAATTGCCCCGGTAACACGGGGCAATTGTAACAGATAATTGGAGCAATTGTTATATGTCTTTAAAATCGTCACAGATGATCATTGCACGACTCTGCTTTCTCCTTACACAAAATGTAGCACCAGGCGGCAGATTATGCATGGCTTTCAAAAGAGCAAATTAAAAATAAGATGTAGTTTTTATTTCTTTGTAAATTTGGCGGGTGCATCAGCAGAAAAAAATTGAATTGATTGAAAAAAATGTTCTTTTTTTACAAATTTTAACTTTTAACTCTTTAATACAGCATGGATGCAGATCGTTCGACAAGATTAGAAAATTAATCAAAACCAAACCATCGGCCAGTTTACACCGGGGCAATTGTAACAGCGTGTTACAATTACCTCTGACCTGGTCAGCTATCGTTTTTTTCCATTTTCACCTCTCATAAGCAGTGGAGCTTAAAAGTTTCAACGTAGTTTTGATCCCAAATAGATGCGATGTTTGTGATGTGAAAATGAAGCTTTCTACTCGAGAGCAAAATCTTTCAGACACAAAATTACAGTGAAAGCATGCATTTACTTTCGTATTCAGAAACTAACTATCCGAAAATGTTGCAAACTTGTCTGAACATTGCTGTATCTCAAGTCATATGTAGAGGGTTAGAATGAGCATGTTCTGTGCAAAAATAATTTTTTTTGCACTTTTCTGCAAGTCGTGAGAGTCAGTGTTACAATTCCCCCGTGTTAAAATTGCCCCCGGTCTCCCCTACTCATGTCTTTCTTGTGATTTGCCTCCGCCACGTCTTATGCTGTATGATGCATGGAATAAATTTTGAAATGTTTCAATTCTAGAAAGAAACATCCCTCCCCAAGAACATCCCCCAGAGTTTATTAATTTCAAGCTTGATGTGAAATCTCGTTGCCTCATTTAATATTTGGTATTGTTGCCTGACAATACCAAATCAATCTGGTGTCGTTTTCAGTGAGTTTAATTTTCTTTCTGCGAAAGATGGAAGAAACTTTATCACAAAAATCAGCAAGCAAACATTGTCATTTTCATCCAGCACCGACATGGCTGGTCAAGAAATGTACCGGGTGTCCCAAAAAAACGCAACAGATTCAACAAATTCTGATACCGCCTGTTTCAGATCAAGAATAAAATGATTCATTTTATCTAAATCTGCTATGATTGGATTGAATTTTGATATATTTTTCAGAATTTTTGGTGACTTGATTGAAGATTTAAAAATTAAAAAACTTCAAATTTGCTGTCAGGGCAAATCAGAGCTACCAGTATTGGTGCAAAATATACTGTAAAATCAAAAGCATGGCAATATTTGAAAAATCACATAATTATGAACAAGCACGCAACTTCATTGAACAACTGAACTAAGAGATCCCTTACTGATTCATGAGTTTTCCATTCTCGAGGGAGCTCTCAGTGTTCATTTATGATTGAAAATATAAATCTAATAATGACCTAGTCATTGTAGAGAAGTAAGCAGCCATCATGCACACTAAAGAAGCACGACTGCGTTTTGACAGAAATCTTTATAAAAGTGTCTGTTCAATGTTCAATTAAATTGTGTATTTGCGTGTTTTTCATCAATGCTTTGCAATTGTCATCTTTTACAATTTGACATTATGACTCACCATTGTCAATGCAGCAGCTCTGGTTTTGACCTGAGGGCAATTTTGAAGTTTGCTGATTTTAACTCTACAACCAAGTCACCAAAAATACAAGTAAACGTATCAACATTTAATCTAATTATTGCAGATTTGAATGAAAATAATCATTGGATCATGAGTATGAAACAGTTTGCATTAGAATTTTTCAAATATGTTGCGTTTTTTTAGGCCACCCGGTAGAGACGTACTGCTCCCTGTGATCACACGCATGATCAACCTATCTCTTCCATCCGAACGTTTTCCAGATGTCTGGAAATGTGCCTTAACAAGACCCTTGTTAAAAAAGCTAGGACTGGATCTTCTCTTCAAGAATTTCAGACAATTAGCAATTTACCATATGTTTCCAAGCTAACTGAAAGAGCAGTTGTTAATCAATTGAACGAGTATACTGAATCAAATGGATTATTACCAGAGAAAGCCTCATCTTAAAGGAAGGATCATAGCACAGAGACAGCTTTGATAAAGGTTCATTCGGATATGCTTACAGCTATGGACAATCAAAATGTGATATTACTCGTGATGCTAGATCTTAGTGCTGCATCTGATACTGTGAACCATGAAATGTTGTTGAATACAGTGTAGTCTTGCTTCGGCATAAAAGGAACAGTCATAGTCATTGATTGGTTTAGGTCATGTTTAGATGGTAGGAAACAAAGAGTTTTTGTTCATAATACCGTGTCTGAAGCGATGGATTTGAACTAAGGGGTTCCTCAGAGAAGTTGTTTAGGGCCAGTGATATTTGTTCTTTACATCAGTGCTTTGTATGATGTCATTAGCCAACAGATCCCAAATGTTCATGGCTATGCAGACGATCATCAGCTGTACATATGGTTCAAACCAGAGCCCGTTTCTGAGGAAGGATCAGTTAGGGCCATGGAGATGGGTGTTTCTGATGTTAGGAAATGGATGTTTGTTAACCGTCTCATGATCAACGATTCAGAGACGGAGGTAATGTTAGTTCGAACGAGACAGCAACTGTCTAAGGTTTCTGCTGAAGGTATCAGAGTAGGCGATGAAACAATTGCTCCTATCAGGTTTGTTAAAAACCTCAGTATGTATTTGGACCAAAACTTGAAAATGGATCAGCATATTACGAAATTATGTAGTAAAGCATTCTATCAATTGTATAAACTGAAACATATACGGAAGTTCCTTAGCAATGAGGTAATCCAAACTGTTGTTCATGCGTTCATCACCAGCAATTTGGATTACTGTAACTCTCTGATGTATGGTATGCCACACCATCTTATTGACAGATTAAAGCGTGTGCAAAATGCAGCTGCACGTGTTGTGCTACTGATGCCAAAATTTGACCATATAAGTAAAGCTTTATATTATCTGTACTGATTACCAGTCAAACAACGTATATGTTTCAAAATTGTGCTGCTCACCTTCAAGTGCTTGATAGGAAAGGCACATGTGAAACTTCGAGACATGATGAGAAGAAATATGCCTGAAAGAACTCTCAGATCGAGTGATGCGTTGTTGTTAAAAGTGCCTCGGTTTGAAAACAAAACATTAGGTGCTCGAACTTTTGCCTATGCTGCAGCTATTCTCTGGAACAGTCTTCCGTTGGAAATTCGTGCTATTGGCAATATTGAAAGTTTTAAATCGTCATCAAAGACTCATTCATTTAAATTAGCGTACGATAATTTGTAATGGGCTTTTATTTGTAAAGTGTGTAGAATATTGTATTATAGTTATGCACTTTAATCATATAATAATGAATGATAATAATGATAATGATAATGTGACTAGTTTGAATTTTGTTTTCAAAAGCACAATATGACTAATATTCTTTAAATCAAACAACCTATGCATGTCATGAGATTACAAGAACTTTTCACTCAACCTTTTTATTCCAGACACTCTTATTTATCAGAATTGGGGAAGTTTTCCATCCATCCCTTTTATTCCAGAACTGTATCTATTTGATATTGAGGAATGGGGGGGGGGGGCTTCTTCAGTGGCATGGCCAGGGGAGAGTTCAAGGGCGTAAATGCCCCCACTTTAAAAAATTATGGCTAAAATTGTAATTGAAAACTGTAATAGAAATGTCTGGGTATACATTTATACCCCTCAGTCGGAATATGTTTTACCTGTACCCCCTCAATATTTCTTGTCTAGGCCAAAATGCTTGGGACAATTCACAAAATTGCACTACTTCGGTTTTCGATTACGTGCCCCCCCCCGCTCCCCCCGTTTCAAAGTTGCTTGAATCAAGCGCCATTCGACCTTCTCAACATTGAAGTAGGGGGGAGGGGGGATTAGGAGGCTCTAAATGTATATCTTCTCCTCCATATCTTAAGAAACATCATGAAGACACTGACATTTACCTATATCCTAGCTTCTTTTGGCCAGGATTGTCTGAAAATGATTATTAACAAATAATAACTCATAGCTCGAGAACCCATAGAGATTTCTGTGTGAAATTGTAACACGTTCATCCCCAACACAAGAAGTCAGTTCTCAGCTATCTATGCCGAAATAGGCGTTGTTCGCTAAACCTTCTTAAAAATGGGCGTGGCAAAATTGCTGAAATTTACACTCATTTACACTCAGTTGTTTGAAACAAGCGCCATTCTACCTTCTCAACATTCAAGTAGGGGGGAGGGGGGGGGATTAGAAGGCTCCAAACGTATGTTTTCTCCTCGATATCTTAGGAAACATCATGAAGACACTGACATTTACCTGTGTCCCAGCTTCTTTGGCCAGGATTGTAGTCAATTTTGATTTAGATTCAATCCTGAGAGGCTGAGCAAGCTTTTGTGACATGTTATGTTCATTTGCGGTAAAAACTTTTCAGCGAGTAGAATAAAAACATCTCTGCGAAAGACGGAGAAGAATTCAAAGGTACTTACAGTTCCATTCCGGATAATTCCACTTTAAAAAAATTCAGTATAATTACGTTTGTGTATGAATATCAAGGAAAATGAGTAGGAAGCACCTCAATGGCGTCAGCAAATTATTTTCGCGGGTTTTTGGTTGTAGCGAGGCCTAAGCCCCTTTTATTTTGAATTTACTCAAAGCACGCAAGGCAAATTCTTTGGGGCGAGGCTGCTATAAATCATGTAAAAAGCGACTAAATTGCAAGACGCTTGCCACATTTAAAATCTGGGAGAATTTTGGGGAGCAAATTAAACTGAATTAAAAAATCAAAGAAACCCACCATTAAGCATGACATCTTTTCTACCATTGTTTTGACTACCATTTGACACACCATTACCGCCAACGGAGTTTTGAAACACAGACTTATAAAGACTTCTAAATGATGCACTAAGGTCATCCAAATTGAAATGTTCTGCTATTACTTTGTTTTCAATTGAAGACTGTGCTCCATTACTGTTGTTATTGTTGTTGTTGGTTTCTTGTGCCCTGCTAACGGTTATTGCAGGGAGAGGAGACTGACTCGGTTCAAAACTAGATGATGAAGCACTGCTATCATATGATCTGTTCAGCGCTTGCTGTGCCATGGGCGATGTAAAGTCAACGGAAGATGTTGGAGATGGAGTCATCATATGAGGCATTGGTGATCCAGGTTTGGGTGAGTAGCCACTGTTCTCGTCTCTGTACGGCGATGATTGCTGCAATGCAAACAGAGCCTTGGTAAAAACGGAAATTTATTGTTTTATAAACACCTTTACTATAATTTGATTTCAAAGGTGCGTTACAGTTCCGTACCCCCTCATCTTAGGCATATGGTTCTCCATTGTGGGGTATTATTGACATACTTACAGTTAGCGCTTCAGATGTTTTTATTGTCTCCATCAACAACATCCCAATTCTAAACCTTGATGAGCCGCTGTACCTACAATACCAAATCTTTCCAGGAGGCGACCCATCCAGGTAATCTTGTCCAACCATGTTTTACGTTGGTGATGAAAGGGGGACCGGTGCATCTATGGTGACAAGTGGTCGGTAACCATCAATATAAAGTGGCAGAGCAGGGTAATCATAGAAATCTTGTAGTCCATTGAATCAAATGCTTTACGAAAGTTTATCAGTATAACTTCCTATGATTTTCCCTTTGTTCAAGTAGGGGAGACCGGGGTCAACTGTAACGCATTTTGGGAAATCGGCCATATCGTTTTGGCAATGATTAATAAACAAAATCAGCTGAGGTCTGCCTACACCCACTTCAAGTCATGTGATCAATCTCTTGATAAAACATTTTTTGATTTCTCTAGCATATTTCGTGAAATGCAAAGTTGCATCATGAGTGCAAAATATAGCATAATATTAAAACTTCCCGAGAGTATGGTCATATGACTTGAAATGGGTAAAACAAACCTTAACAGATTATGTCTATTGCACTCTTAGAGGCAGATCATATATCTCTAAAATCATCACAGAAAATGATTGCACGGCTCTGTTTTTCCCTCTGTTTGGAAGACCGTCCGCGACTTTTGATCCTTTAAGCCCGAAGGCTAAAAACTAACTAACTAACTACGAATACGAACCTAATTTATACTATTTTAACGACGTAAACAACTTCAAAATATTGTCACTAGTTTCATTGTCCATTACGCAAGGGATTAATAGATACTGTCCTCTAAAGACTCATTAACACTTTCTACTAACCAACCATTGTCCAATTTAACGCAAAACAACTTGCTTGGCAAAAACACCTTTTGTCCGATTTTGGGTAAACAACTTAATTAAAAAACAACTTTGCACAAACAACTATTGTGTCCAAACGCGTAAACAAGTTTTTTCGAATAACAATTATTGTTCCAATCAACAATTGCAAAAATGAAAGTATCACATGTTTGTCTTCTGAACATCCTCCCCCTCCTTGACAGCTATGCATGTCAACTGAAAATCCTTCATCCTGTGATATCTGCAACGTCACATCAAGAAAATACATCCATTATAACAAATGCCACCAGCAACCATTCAACAATGTTCCAAAAGGCATAATTTTGTCACTGGTCTCTTCAATAGCTTTTGTCCCAGTTGTACTTGTGCCACTCTCACTTTTCCATCTTTCCCAGGAAATACTTGGGTGACTTTTGCAAGGGGCCAATGAGCTCTGGGGCTATCAGGCGATATAACAATAACAATATCTCCTACCTTCAAATTTCTCTTCTCTTTGTGCCATTTTGTCGTTGGATTTAGTCCTGGCAGCCATTCTTTCAACCAACGTTGCCAGAAGTGCTTCACCAGTTCTTGAACACGTCGCCATCGTTTCCTTGGACTGAACGTTGTCTGGTCTACCGTTTCTGGTGCAAATCTGCCTCCCATTTGGCCATGGAGAAAGTGATTTGGGGTCAAAGGCACATCATCATCCACATTTGCTGTCTGGTATGTCAGCGGTCTTGAATTGAGCAACGATTCTGCTCCTGTGATGGCAGTCATCAACTCTTCATCGGACACATTTGCATCTGTCAGGATTCCTTTCAACGCACGTTTTGCTGCCTTGATCATAATTTCATGAGCTCCTCCAAAATGTGGTGACAAAGGAGGATTGAAATGCCATTTGATACCACGATTTGCAGCACTCTGGATGATGCGATTCTGGTCCAATCTTTTAACGAGCTCCTGTAGCTCCTTGTCAGCTGCTACGAAATTGCCACCATTGTCAGAAACAACTTCTTCAGGCTTCCCACGACGACTCACCATTCGATAAAAGGCATTCAAGAATGAATCAGTATCCAGGGCAAATGCCATTTCCAAGTGTACTGCTCTGGTAGCTAGGCATGTGAAAAGACAAAGATATCGTTTTTCTCTTCGCTTACCTCTCCCTTGCATGGTGATGAATGGTCCTCCATAATCCACAGCTACTCTTTCAAAGGCTCGCAATGACATTGCCAATCTAATGCTTGGTAGGGGTGCCATGATCTGACTGCATGCTCTCGCCTTTCGTCTTTTGCACCAGTTGCATTCGTTTTCCCATTCTCTTATCTCTTCTCTTGCTGAAATTATCCAAAAACGACTCGAAATAGCTGCCAATGTCTGATTTGTTCCACCTGCATGATGATCCTTTTCATGATAGAATTTCACGATCAGCTTTGTAACCCAGTTCTTCCTTGGTAGAATGATAGGATATCTTGCATCGTATGGCAGGAAGTCAGCATACCTCAATCTTCCATTACACCGTAGAAGTCCATCTTCATCGATTCGTGGCTGTAAAACAATCAATTTGCTGTCACTCTTCATTTGCTTTCCTTTCAATAGTTGCTGGTATTCAGTTGCAAATGCATCTTGCTGCACGTCTCGAATGATGTGAATTTCTGCATCTTTGATTTCTTCATGTGTCAATTCTCCATGAATTCTTTCTTCTTTTGCTGTTCGACAGTTGTCCAAGAAACGGCAAACCCATGCTACAAGTCTTGTAAGTCGAAGCCAGCTTGAAAAATGAGAAGGATCCAAATACCAAAAATTCTCCTTGCCCGCTTTCATCAGTTTATTTTCCACTGGTTCACCAGTCGTAGATTTCTTTTTGCTTACTGCATCAGCAAACAATGATTGTTTCTCTTCATGATTTTCTGTTACGGACTTCATCTTTGAGCGACCAGACTTCTTCTGCTCCGTTACTGCTTCCTTTGACATCTCAAATTGATTATTAGGCCATTCATCTTCAGCCATTTGCAAGAATTCTGGTCCTTTCCACCATTGCTCACTGCTTGCCAACGCAGATGCTACCATCCCTCTTGTCAAGTGATCAGCAGGATTATCCTTCGTGGGAACATATCTCCATTGCTCAGGGCTTGTCATGTTTTGAATCTCACCAACACGATTTGCAACAAATGGCTTGAAACATCTGCTATGTCCTCTGATCCACCAAAGTGTGTTCATGCTGTCGCACCAGAATTTGACTTGCTTCACTGACACTTGCAATGCATTCGCTACAGATACCACCAATCGAAGTCCTGTGACTGCTCCCATTAGTTCCATCCTTGGAATGCTCATAGCTGCCAGTGGTGCAACACGTGACTTTGCTGCGACAATAGTGGTAGTAGCTGCATGATCAACGTAGATGTATCTCGCATAAACAACAGCTCCATAAGCTTCTTCTGATGCATCACTGAAAACGTGTAATTGCATTGATTGAACATCTTTATGCTTGCCAGTGTGAAGACATCTTGGCACTGACAAATTTGACAACTCGTGAAGGTCACTGTACCAACTCTGAATCTTTGACTTGACTTCGCCATCGAGCTCATCATCCCAATTGAAACCTTGTCGCCAGATTTCCTGCATTACCATTTTTGCTCTAACGATGAATGGTGCCAAGAAACCAAGAGGGTCAAACAATGTTGCAATAGTTCTCAGAAACGATCTCTTCGTGATGATTTGATTTTCTTCAGGTGGGCTTGAGTGAAAACTGAAAATGTCCTCCTTTGCTCGCCAAAGAATTCCCAGGGTCTTTACAGTTGGAAGCTCTCCACTGTCCAAGTCAATTTCAGATGCTCTGTCTTCTACTGGGATTGCAGAGAGAACTTCTGGAGAATTAGAGAGCCACTTTCTTGCATGCATGCCTGCCTTGTTCCATAGAGCTGCAAGCTGATGATACAGTTGGATTCCCTTTTCGTCATCTTGTACTGAATCCATGCTGTCATCCATGTAGGTTGACTTGAGTGCAGTTTCTGAAGCCATCGGATATTCTGATCTGTACAACTGAGCATGCTTTTGAATCACAAACTGTGCTTGAAACGGTGAACTTGTTATACCAAACACCACTCGGCTGAATTCATACTCCTCTGGATCTCTGTCCTGGTCACATCTTCTCCAAAGAAATCGATGATACACACGGTCAGCTTCTGGAATCTGAATCCTCAAATACATCTCAGCAATGTCACAGACAACAGCAACGGGATGACATCTGAAGCGTAGCAAAACATCAAACAATTCTCGTTGCAGTTTCGGGCCTGAATGTATCATGTCATTCAAGGATGTCCCTTCATACTTTGCTGAAGCATCAAAGACGATTCTTGTCTTGGTGGTCGCTTTGTTGGGCTTCAAGATAGCAAAATGAGGAAGATACCACTTGCTGTCAGGTTGCTTCTCAGAGACTGGAACCTTTCGTATGTATCCTTTGTCCAAATATTGATCAATGACTTCATCGTATGCCTTCATCACATCTGGGTTCTTGAGCAAATGTTTCTCGGTGTTCTGAAGTCTTTTCATTGCCATTTTGTGATCGTTCACCATTCTATGACTGTCTTCTTTCCATGGTACTCCAACTTCATATCGACCATCAACGAATCTGAAAGAATTATCAGCTTTTTCCAATGCAGCCTTCTCATCTGGACTCACCACTGTTGTCTGAGTGAACGTCCCAGCTGAATCGATATCCCAAAACTTCTTCATTGTTGAGTTGATTTCATCGACATCAGATCTGCTTGTAGTAAACAAAGTCGTCTTGCTGAAATTGGTATGAGCATCAGGGATGTTCTTGCCTTCTGGACATCCTACGCATGTCCACCCCAATGGCGTTCGTCTGGCAATGGGCTCTCCTTCTTGCCCCTGGCTTCTTCGTAAGAATAGTGCAGGTCAAGGTAGTCAATACCAATCAGCAAATCCACGATAGGTCTCAAACCTGTGTCTGGAAAATCAATGTGCTTCAAATGAGGCCATTTGTCTGCATGCTGTGACCATTGGATGACTTTCATGTTTCCAGTTACTCTCTTCGCGGTAAGTGCTTTCATTCTGATGTCAACATCACCATGTACACTTTCAAGTCCAAATTCGACAGGCATGGTTTGAAAAGACTTGCAATCACCATTCAAAACATTGACCTTTATTGTTTCAAAGGTACCATTGAGACCAAGTTCTGCTGCAACATCTTCATTTACATACGTTTGAGTGCTGGCATCATCCAGAAGTGCGTTCACTTTCAATCTTCTACGGCCATTCTTCAAAATCACCGGAATTGTTCTCAATGCTATTGCTCCTTTGACATCTGATTTTGAGCACACCATCGTTGTTTGTGTTGCAAAATTCCTCTGCAAATGCTCCCCCTCCGTGGCTGACGATGACAACTGTTGCTGACTGCTACTGCTGACTGATTGCTGATTGAAGGCTTCTGGTGTCCTTGTTTCATCGCTGTTTTGCTTTCCAGTGATTCCTGTTACCCATGCTATGTAGCAACTTGTTGTGTGTTTCCTGACATCCACGAATATCACACACTCTACTTCGAGTACATTGATTACCACTGTGGTCATCACCAAGGCAACGAAAACACAATTTGAATTGCTTTGCCACATTCCATCGCTGTCGAATGTCCATGTTTCGAAAAGCATCACATGCCCATACACCATGTCTACCATTGCACACTTTGCACAGTCGTTGCTTACCATACTTCCCACCAGTGACGCCTGATTTACCCATTTGAAAACGATTCACTTGTTGTCTATCTTCAGTAGCACCAAAGAATGTGGTTTTCTTCTCTCCTGCAAAGTTTCTTGATCCACTGTTTCTCCTTTCGCTTGATACACCATGCACTGTCTCTCTTGCAACTGTGTAGAATTCAGACTCTTGAATCACCCACATCTTCAGTGTTTCAACGCATTCTCTTCTTCGATTCTCAAAGATCCATCGATTGTACTGGGTCAGCAGCGTTTCTGGAAGTTTCTTCAGTAGCTTGATGTAGAGAGATCCATTTCCCAATTCATCGTGACGTCCACTCTCCAGTAGATTCACCACCAGAACATCAAGTAGATCTGCAAACTTCTCTATGTCTTTTGAACATCCATCTCTCACTGGTTTGAAATTATCCATGTCCTCCAAGTGAATTGCGATTTCCCTCCTCTTGCCACCAAATTTTCGCTCTAATCTGTCCTTTGCAGCTTCATATGCAGCTCCAGAAAAGCCAAGATTCTCAATCGCTTCCAGTGCAATGCCAGATAGATATTGCCTCAACTGCAGCAGCTTGTATTCAGGAGTTGCAGGAGCTCTGTCAATGCAGGCCAGAAATGCAGCTTTCCAGTTCTCATACTTTCGCTTATCACCAGAGAAAACGGGAATTGCAACACGCTGCAGCTGTCTCCACATGTCCTGACCAAGTGACTCTTCGTGTGAATATCGCTCAGATCGTCTGTGATCACCACCAAATCTGACTGACTGTTGCAGTTGCTGTGAATGTTCCTCCGGGGTCATTGGAAACTGACTTCTTTTCGCGCCAACACCAGCATTGGTTGACTTGTGCTGAAGCTCTTCTTGTCGCTCAGAATTGTTGTGAAATTGAGAAGAATCAAATCTCGCTTCCTGAAATGGCAAATAAGTCTCTTGATTAAATCTAGGTGCTCCAAGGCTTACCTTTCGATGCTCTCGTGGATTGTAAGATCCTGCGGTCTTACTTGATTCTGATTCTCTTCGTTCATCCAGATACTCCTGTGCTCTGTTGTGTGCCTCTTCGAACTCTTGCACCAATTGCTCCATTTCCTGAGTGACTTTTTGTCTTGCTCTTCCGTTCTTCTGCCATTGATAGTGCTCTGACAGTGCGATCATGATCTTCAGTGCCCTTTCTTGTGTGCTGTCCAATTTCGCTTGCCCATCTCGAACCTGACGTCTGCTTGGTAGATCCATTTCTTCCACCAGTTCCAACAACTGCTTTCTTGCACGTGTGAACGCCGACTTTGCTTTTGCTTTTTCTTGCTTCAAGCTTTCCAAACTCTCTTCCAAATCTTCCACATCTTCCCTTCTCCCGATTCCATCTTCTGTCCTTCCTTCTTCGCCCGTGTTTGAAGTCATGCTTCTCGTCAATTGGCCTTCCTCTGTCCAAGTTTGTCCACGGCAAAACTACCCTCTGCTACCAAATGTTTGGAAGACCGTCCGCGACTTTTGATCCTTTAAGCCCGAAGGCTAAAAACTAACTAACTAACTACGAATACGAACCTAATTTATACTATTTTAACGACGTAAACAACTTCAAAATATTGTCACTAGTTTCATTGTCCATTACGCAAGGGATTAATAGATACTGTCCTCTAAAGACTCATTAACACTTTCTACTAACCAACCATTGTCCAATTTAACGCAAAACAACTTGCTTGGCAAAAACACCTTTTGTCCGATTTTGGGTAAACAACTTAATTAAAAAACAACTTTGCACAAACAACTATTGTGTCCAAACGCGTAAACAAGTTTTTTCGAATAACAATTATTGTTCCAATTAACAATTGCAAAAATGAAAGTATCACATGTTTGTCTTCTGAACATGTCTGTAGTGCACAGTGGGCTATTGGGTCCCCATTCGCAAAAATTTGAAATTTACAAGATCTTAATGACTTTACTCAATTCTCAAACTCGAAAAAATTCCTCATAAAACAAAAAAAAAACAAAATTGGGTGAATATCTCCCTCCAAAAAAAATTCACAGGACTTAGAATTCGAGAGAAATGCACATTTTTACAACGATTTGATTTCACACAATGAGAGCGCAGCAAAGTTACAATTCAACCAAAAATTATATAAACCCTTTCAAGACTTTCAAGAATACTTTCTACCAATAAACCGAGTCTGCTGACGTGGCTTTCATAAAAAATTCGTAAAACAGAGAATTAAATGCATGCAGAGAATTAATGTAAAGAATTAAAATGGGCATGTTCCGTATAAAAATGAGACTCTTTGGTTGTTTTTGCTTGCCGTGATAGCCAGCGTTACAATTGTCCCATGTTACAATTGGCCCTAGTCTCCCCTATTGCTTCCAGTGTTTTATGAGATACAAAAGGAGAGATTTGTTTGAAATTACCTAATCGCACGCCCATTTATTCTGATGTATGGTGGGTTCAAGATGATTGCCAAGTGAAAAACATGCAACTGATTCTCACTTTGCTGGGAATGCTCAATATTTTCAAAGTACAATTGTTTTCAATAAGGATCAGCTTCGAAACTGTTGCAATTAGCTATTAGAGAAAATCGGTTTTTGTTCAACGAACGGCTGTATGACCAGATAGATGGAGTTGCAATGGGATCTCCCTGGGACCCACATTAGCTAACATTTTCATGTCTGTTCTTGAAACTAAATTTATGGCTAAATGCCCCTCTGAATTTAAGCCAGTATTATACTGTAGATATGTTGATGATACGTATTGTTTATTTGAAAAAGTGGAGCATGTTGAAAAATGTCTTACGTATCTCAACGGACAACATCGGAATATAAGATTTACGTATGAAATAGAAGAAGACAACCTCGTTATCCTTTTTGGATGCCTTGGTTACTTGGGATGGTTCCACTTTTGTTACTAATTTGTTTCGTAAAAAACATTCACTGGGCTTTATACTGACTTTAGCAGCTTGGTTCCTATCAACTACAAAACCAATCTTATTACGGTCTTGCTGTATCGTGCTTTTCATATATGCTCTTCTTATATTAGCTTTCATGAGCAAGTACTATTTATGAAGAAAGTATTGCACGATAATTGTTATTGCTGCGATTAGCAGCCATTTAGACGAGTTTGAATCTGAAATTTGGGCGATGTGTGGCAGATTCTATGGGCAGATCCAAACAAAAGAACAAGCAGACAATCGCAGACAATATGTAGATTGGATGGAACAACAAAGATGGATTTGACAGAGCAACTACAACAACAGGTTCTTACGTTGCTTGCTGACTCATTGCAGCGCAGCCCCGCGCGCCGCACAGTCAATTTTGTTTCAGGGAAGCAGTGGAAGCTATGTACTCTCGCTATTTTTTCCTCCCCTCGTTTTTCGGCGAGAGAGACTTGTAGCAAGTCCATGAAAGATGGCAAAGCAAAACATGAACAAGCACTGCAGTGCGTCATTCGAATGGTATTTATACCTGCAGCGTTATTTTGGCAATCAAATTAAAGCAATTATGACCACAGTCAAATTCAATCAGGTGGTTGTAATTGATTTGCGCTGCGCAGCAGCAGCAAATCTTTAAAATAGGCTCGTAGGCTCGATGAACGAACGTTGACATGGCGCGCATAACTAAACATACAGTGAACATTTCAAGGTTTCAGCCAATGACATTCCTAGAAAACAGACGCATGTTTACTGCGTTCAGGATTGACGTCATCGGAAGTTGTCATCCATTGTTGCCACATACGTCACAAAATTTTAAGCGCGCGCACGAGGAAGTGATCAGGAAGTGACAGTCCATTCATTGGATGTTTTTGATTGATTAAAATTGGCATGTCTGCAGAGGTTTTTGGCATCAAATTTGGAGACCAGAGAAAGATCAGGGCAGTTGGGTTGTGTTGTGAGACGCGTAGGTTGTGGAAGTTTCCCAGTCAATGAGCAACGAGAGAGCAAGTGTCCGAAGTAAGTCCCGTTTTGGCGCTAATGCAGTTTCGCACACTGTTGCTATACTGAGCCTAACTAAACCCTACCAAAATCCTATAGTGTGCGATACTGCAATAGCCCCGTTTTAAGTTACTTTGTGTATGATTAGGCCTATTTATCGTTTCTAATGTTTCTTAGAATCATAAAATTTGATATCATGGAGTCGACCTCTATGTATTTACTGCTGTATTCACGTTAGGCGTAACCTGTATGTACTCAATCTCCAATATTTTGGAGCTTTTTGGACCAATTCCCTGCTTGAAATTCACGTTTTTATTTACGAAGTAAAACGAGTACATATAGGAGTGGAGTTGTGTAACGCACTAAGGCCCTAACGTAACGCACTCACGAACCAAGAACGCTTTTCTGTGAACTACCGACGAATGCAAAGAATGTAATCAGTTGCCAACTGCTGTATTGTTGCTGCGCCTCCGCACCATAACATCACCGCATTTACTAAAGCTTTTCTTGGCACGGCATCAGGCAAACAAACCATTTGCACTAATTATTTTCGATTTCGTGTGATCAACGAAAATTCTAGAAGAAACCGATGTGACGCAGCAGGCTGAATTGTTGCTGACCTCTGTGGCATCGCAGAAGTTACTGGAACACAAATTCCGAAGTAGCTAAGAATGCCAAGAATGCAATCAGTTGCCAACTGCTGACGTATTGCTGCGCCATCGCATCACCGCAGTAACAAAAGCGTTTTTTGGCACAGATTTTAGACCCAAAAAAGGAACCTGACCACCCCTATCCTAGATATACCACAGTACCCTGGACAGGTAAAAAACTTGCAGACGTGCAAGCAAGCATTCTTCGAGGTAATCTGTGTGCTCTACACAAATCATGCACATTCATTATCATTCCTGCACAGTTTGCAACAAAACTTCATTTGTAACAATACATATGACATAATCTTCACCCTTGTGTCTATCCTCAAAATACTGTCGCAGTTCACAGCGCAAATCTTCAGATAGCAATATCTCTTGTTGCAATTAAACAATGCTCGAATCTTGAATGACAGTTTCGCCATCGTTTTGATTGGCAAAGGAATGCAAGGATACTTCAGCATGCCTCATTGCACTTGCATAATCAAACAACATTATTTGAATCCGCAATGTGTAGGCTACAATCATTTATTGTTTTTTTTTACCCCATCAAAGACAATAATAACTTATCAACTAATCAAGTGTCAGCTAATCAAATCTGTTGTAGCTGCATGGCTACAATCAAGATCAGAGCAGAACATGTAGCCACTTAGCCAAGCATAAACACTCTAGCCTTTGAACAGGCAATAAACATGTGAGATGCAGAGCAGGTAAACAAAAATGTTGCTGCATGGTCGGAGTGCAAGATGTAATGTTTGAACTGAGAGTGATATCATATTAACTTGCACTGGATGTTGAGTCATACTAATTGCTAATACCCCCATTCATACTGACAAAGTTAAACCAGCTTTGTCGAAACCACGTTAAATTTCAACCAATCAAGCGCATTAAAGGCCCTTTACATGAGAAATTTCAACCCGGGTTGAGTTGAACACGGGTTGAGTTTCAACTCGGTTGACGGTGTAAGCCTTCATCGTGTCATTCAAATTTTTGAATGGGGCTCACATTCCTTCTTCTATTGTTTGCAACCATGTGACCTAATCTCAACCCGTGTTGAGATTCCATGTAAAGAAATTTCAACCCGTGTTGAGTTTCAACACGGGTTGAGTTTTAACAGCATTGCTTATTTTGCCTTGCGTTTACATGAAATCTCAACACGGGTTGAGATCAGGTCACATGGTTGCAAACAATGGACGAAGGAATGTGAGCCCACTCCAATATTCGAATGATTGCGGAAATAGATTCGATCTCCTTTGTTCGCATTCTAATCTCGCCCCGAGTTGAACAAATATTGCGTTTACATGAGAATTTCAACCCGTGTTGAAAGTTCAACACGGGTTGAGTTGCCGAGTTGAGTTGAACCCGTGTTGAGTTTCAACTCGGCCTCCTTCATGTAAACGCGATGAAGGCTTACACCGTCAGCCGAGTTTAAAATCAACCCGTGTTCAACTCAACCCGGGTTGAAATTTCTCATGTAAAGGGCCTCTAACTCAACCCGTGTTGAAACTCAACATGGGTTGAAATTTCTCATGTAAAGGGCCTCTTAGATTTGTTGCATTGACCAATTAGAATTAACTTGTCGGTGTGAATTGGGTATAAGCTGTCTTGAAATATGCAAGCAGTAGGATTTTTCTCAAACTCGAAACTTCCCTTGCACAATTCGCCTCTCTGGGGGCACATAACTACTGGTGAATGGTATTGAAGTGAGTACCTCCCCCCCTCCCCACAACGGATTGGCAGCCGATTGTCTCTACTCTTCTGAGCTGTATTCACTTAACTTTGTTAACAGCTAGTCCTAAACATTTAGTTGACCGCTTTGTTAGGAGGTTTTTGAATAAACACTTTGATCCCAGACCTAAGCCTACCACGGTCCAGAAAATGCCCCTGTGCTTTCATATGCCTTACTTAGGCCAAATTAGCCTTCAACTTAGACGCAAGATGTCCAGGTTACTGCGTAGGGCTTACCCATGCGTCGACTTTCGTGTTGTTTTTCGTTCAGGAAGACGTATTGAAAACTTTTTCCCATTCAAGGATGGCACTCCTAGGAATGTTTGCTCCCATGTGGTATATAAGTACTCGTGTTCAGGTTGCCAGGCCTATACAGGTAAAACATCTCGCCACTTGCAAATTAGAAGTAGGGAACATTTAGGAATAGGAAAAAAAGATCAGCCTATTAAGTCATCACCTTCGGACATTAGGGAACATGTCAAACAAAAAGGCCAATGTGTTAACTTGGAAGATTTTACAATCCTAGAGAAGGCTAGCAATGAGTTTGATCTGTTAATTTTTGAAAGTTTATTAATTTTGCGTGATAGACCGTCCCTAAACGCGCAAAACTCTTCAATACCCCTCATGCTGTTCTAATCCCCGGGGTATTTAGCTTGTTTACTTGTTTTCCATGGTATCCTGTTTGACTAGTTTAACTGGTTTCCATAATCAGTGCTATAAAACCAGCACGTGTATTTTGATTCTTTAGCTGAGGATGGCACAAGTCTAGTGCCGAAACGTTCTATAAAATCTTTGGATATGTCGTACTACTTTTTGTCACTAACATGGACTTGTCTATTTAACCGGATTGTCTTTCTATATTACTAGGTATTACTAATGGATTTGTCAATTTGATACCACATCAACGTCGTTTTCATCATGTCATCCTGAAGGTCAAAATGAAACTGTTCGTAGTGACAGTATATTTACAATGGACCTTTCGCACAATTCTCAAGCATTTGGAAGATTGGAAAACTAAAAGCAGCTCCCAAAAAAGAAGATATGTCAATTTAAAGAGAAAACAATAAGCCTTTCCCATAATTACGTCATCACCTGTGCGGCGCGCATTGCAGCATGGAACTAGTAGTTTAAAATCTGATCTCGTATAGTGATTTGTATGGAGTTGTAAGGAAGGGTGCGGAAGTAAGAGGTTTAACGTGATAAATATTGAAGAAAAACATGGAAAGATCAACTGAATTCACCGATGAGCATATCCCTGGGTTTTTTCAAAACTCTGCCTGGGGATTGGTGCGACAGAATTGCAGATTCGAGAAGTTTTAGCGAAGGAAAAGGAAAAATGTTCAACACGGCCTAACGTCAACATGACATGGTCAACGTGAATGAAAAGAGGCAAAGTGAAGGGAAAGCTGTCGTTGGGGGATTCACATGCTGTGTTCCTGACTGCTTTTTCAAAAGAAAACAGAATCCAGAACTTTCATTTTACAATTTTCCCAACCGAACGAGTGATGAAGATAATATAGCAGGGAAATTCCTCAAAGATGGTGCAACCGCTTTAGCTGAGCCGATAACCGAACTATGTAATCTCTCAATTCTACAATCCAAGTTTCCTTATGGTTGCAAACAAGCAAAACTGAAACCACTCTTTAAAAAAGGATCGAAAGATGATCCCAAAAACTATCCACCAATTTCTTTGCTTCCGCAACTCTCAAAAATTATTGAAAAAATAATTCATGGTCAAGTACAAAAGTACCTGGATGAAAAGAAAATATTGTATAGATACCAATCTGGCTTTCGTACTCATCACTCAACAGATACCTGCTTATCTTACTTGAATGATAAGATCCTTCAAGGATTTGAAGCTGGAATGTTTACCGGCATGATCTTAATTGACCTCCAAAAAGCATTTGATACAATTGACCATGACATCTTTCTGGATCAAATGGCATACCTTGGCTTTCGCAAATCAGCCATTTCGTGGTTCAAATCTTACCTTCAGGACCGATCATTTACTGTCAACATTGGCAAAGAATACTCAAAATCATGGTAATCTGTCATGTGGGGTCCCCCAGGGGTCAATTTTTGGTCCACTCATATTCCTTCTTCACGTGAATGGCATGGCACGAGCGGTCAACTGCGACCTGCTTCTGTATGCAGATGATTCTTGCTTAATTTTTAGAGACAAAAACATTGAGCAAATATAGATCAATTTAAACAAAAATTTCAATTCCCTCTGTGATTGGTTTGTAGAAAACAAACTGAGCATTCATTTTGGAGAGGACAAAACTAAATCCATTCTCTTTGGAAAAAAGAAAAGCAAGAACCTGAAAAAGTTGGACATCAGGAGGGGTGATAGAAGGATTAAACAGCATTCGATAGTCACATATTTGGGATGTGTCCTGGATGAAAATCTCTCTGGGCAGTCGATGGCAACAAAGATGCTTGGAAAAATAAATGGCAAGCTAAAATTTCTGCACAGGAAACAAAGCTCCCTGGATAAATCCCTTCGCAGGTTGCTTCTAAATTCTCTTATTCAACCTCATTTTGATTATGCATGCACTTTTTTTATATTCAAATATTAAATTTTACAAGATACTTTACATTCTACTATACCTAATTCTAATTACTATACGACACTAGAGGTACGATACCATGGGTAGCGAAAGACTATGACTACCCCATGGCCAATATCTAAAAACACGAAACGTTAAACCGTATACAGTCACACTACGAACATTTATAAATTAAAGGATACTATACTAGATTCAGTTTCACTCCAGATGTCAGGTCAGTGTTGCTATAAATTTGTTGATGCAACGAGTGCAACTTATTTGATGTAGATTTAGGTAAGTAAAATGCCTGACCATCTGATGTGAAACAGAATTTACTAGGAACAGAAACACTAACGATACGGGACTTGGTGATTGCTTAGTACATGGCTGAATTCTCAATAGATCTTAATCAAACCGACCAGTTTCGTGGATGAAGCGTAAAGTTAATTCGAGTACATTTCTGTTCAACTCATTAGAAAGGTTTTCATCACCATACAATAAAAGCTGCGTCAAAGAATGATTATAAAGATTAGTGATTTGTACATATGGTCGTAATAATTCAACAATTCCAGCGAGAAGATTGTGTCTTTGAACATCAAAAGAAGGGCAGAGCAACAAAAAGTGGTCCGTGTCTTCAATGTCATTGCTTGTTGGGCACATTGGGTTTATGGTATCTCTGAAATCATGCTTGAATTTACGGAGATTTAACTTGCATGCACTTCTTGGTATCCAGGGTTGAATAAAAGGCTGTCCAAAAAAATCCAGACGGCACAAAACAAATGCATCCGTTTTTACTTGAATTTGAAAAACACAGCACATATTGGGGTCACAGAATTCAAAGCCATAAATTGGCTCCCTACAAGAAAGCAGGATAGATCAATGTGTCTGTGTCAACATTATGAAATTTTTCAAAGGAGCTGCCCCAGCGTACAGTGCTGAGATATTCCGTCCAGTCAACCAGGGCCAAACGACACGAAGGTCCAAGTTCAAATTGGATATTCCATTTCGAAAAAACAACGCGGGACAAAAATGCCTATCTTATCTAGGGCCCAAAACATGGAATAGTCTTTCGTCTGAGATCAAATCAACAAACAATATTAATACATTCAAATATAAGATCAAAGAAAATTTTTTCCAAAATGTACAGAAAGAGGAAGATGACATGTATGTCTTCTATTAAGGACCATTTTGAAAACACACATGCAGCTCGGTATTTCCTTTTTTTCCCTATATATTTCCGTTTTACAGCACCTCTAAGGGGAAAATTATGGAAATAAGATCAGTTTGACCTTTTAGTGCTATCTCTGCCACTGCATGCTAAAATTCTTTGCAAGACTGCAATTGCTGAATGTCTCTGAGCCACATCGACTTGTCTGTTTATCCTTTCGTTTTCTTTGTGAAGCTGCTGACTTAGGTTCCGTCAACTGGGTATCAAGGGTTCGTGAATTGCAAGCCAGATATGATATTCTACCAAGTGACAACGTACCTGCTATGAAATCAAAGGTTAGGTGCTCCTTCGAAAATCTCTTGTATACGTTCGACTTTTTGCAGCGACTTTGCAGATGAAAAATGCCATACTAAAGGGCAGTAATTAAAGTTGGAATAAACAAAACTTTGAACAAGTGTCTTCCTTTCTTCAAAACCAATAAATTGTTTAAGCCTTTTTAGTACATTCAATTGTGTGGCAGCTTTCTTGCACAAATCTGAAATATGTGGATCAAAATTTAGCTTGTTGTCTAGTTTGATACCTAAAAGCTTCACAGTTTTGTCTGTTTGATGTTCTTATCACGGAGGCTAATGTCAACACCACTGGTATCTGGAATGGTCTTTCTAGATCAAAATAGACTGGAATTTCTTTGGATTTGCAATCATCTCATTTTCCTCCAACCATTTAAGAGCAATATTCGCTTCCCCCTCCAAGACCTTCAGTAAGACGGACATGCTTTTAGAGGAAGAAACCAAAGAATTGTCATCTGCGTAATTATATACTTCGGCTTCCCTAATGAAAAGTAGTAGATCATTTATGTAAAAATTGAAAAGGATCGGACCAAGTATAGATCCCTGTGGAACACCGGCAAGTATGCGCTGAAACGAGCCATAAACATTGTTTATCCTAACACATTGATCACGTCGCTTTAAGTATGAATATATAAAAACTAAAGAATTTTCATCAAATCCGTAAACGGATAGTTTTGCTATGAGTTGTGTTGGGTTTGAGAGTTTAGCTCTTTAGATGCGTTTAAGTTGTTTTCAAAAAACGATCAAGTGTCGGTAGCTCACGACTTTCGGCAGTTGTATCATTCCATGACTGGAGAGCTGCATATTGAAATCCTACTTTGCAAATTCAGTCCTATATCTAGGGATCTGGATATCTTTACAGTACCTCGTCTTGTAGGTTGAGTGAAAAGATCTTGGTTGGTATTGATCCCAGAGGCTTTCAGGGCATAGTCTGTTCAGAATCTTGTAAGTCATGACATTCCTATCGTAACAGAAAAGATTTTCTACGTTTAACCAGGATGCCGACCAGCCAGCTTTTATTCTTGCGTTTGCAATTATTGAATACGCCCGGTCTTGAAAGTGCTGGAGAGCAGCTAGTTTTGTTTTGAAGGACTACCCCAGCTAACATCGTCATAACGCCGGTGACTCTCGATTAACGCAAAAATATACATTACACAATTGGGATTGTGGAACGACATTTTTCGATATTTTCAAAGCTGCAAGACCTCCTCGTTCCCCTTTCTCTTCCCTTTCTTCCTTCCCCGTGTCCCTCACTTTCCTCCTTTCCCCTCCTGTATTTATTGATCAAGAGCGAGACTTAGAGCAAGTCCAGCCTTTGGTGCGCTTAAACTGTTCATCCCAATTTAGTTTTTCATCAACTATTACTCCGAGGGATTTCGTCTTTTCAACTCTTTTGATATCAGAGTTATTTAGTTTAAGCACTTCTGGCAGGTTTAAATTTTTGGTTTTAAGTGGATACCCTATGACCATGAACTCAATCTTTTTCGGATTGGGGCTAAGTCTATTTACCCTCATCCACTCAGAGAGATTGGAAAGCTCTTGATGTGCGTCCTCAATTAGATTAGCTACATCATCCGATGCAATCGTTATATTGGTATCGTCAGCATAAATGCTAGCCTTAGAGAATTTAAGACACTTTTCCAAGTCTTTCAGGTAAATGATGAGAAGAAGAGGGCCTAAACAAGAACCCTAACCCTATCTGAACCGGGCTTTTTTTAGCATCCTCAGGCCGAGGCCCCCCTCAGAACTCGAATTGACAAGGGTTAGAACGATGAAATTTGGTCATAATATTTAACGTAATGCGAAACTTCCGAATATCTAATTTATTGAACTCTAATTGTTGTATTTTCGATGACGTCATCAATTTTCTTTGTTTTAGGCCAAAAACAGTACTCTTACAGATTTCACTGTAAAAACTTTCTCAAGAGAAATAATATGCTTCTGATAACTTTAAGTGACAGATAAAATATTAAAGTTTCTGAAAAATATAATTTTTGAAAAAATTATGAAATTTATAAACTTATATTTATTACCTAAATTCATTAGATATATGACGTCATGAATGACGTAATATAAAAGAAAAATCAAACAGATAGGTTTTTTTTCTATATTTTCTTATTGATTTATAGCTGTTCTGCAACTTTCATTCATTTATCTCACTTCAGTCAAGAATTATCATAGTTTTAAGCTATAAAGGGTTTGACCTTAAAACAAACAAGATATTAAAACTACTCTCTGAAAATCGTTATATTTCCAATAATACATGAGATGTCTTGTAGAAATTTTGGTGAAAGATGCAAAAAGGATAGTTGAGAAAAGTCACGAAAAATGATTAGCTAAGAAATTTTCATAAAAAAGATACCCAGACAAAACTAGAAGGGGGCTGTTTCAGCCCCCCCCCCCCCTCCCCGGTCCAGATAGGGCTAAGGAATACCGCAGGTTAGGTCTCTGGCTTTAGAATGCTGACGTTCAGAGAGCAGAACTGTTTTCCATTATTTAAGTAGGGTTCAAACCAATTCCCAGCTTTGCCTCTTATTCCATATGCACGTAATTTTTTGAGTAATATATCGTGATCAACCGTTTTCAGTTTCAGTTTCATATAATTTAAATTCACTACACACAATTTATAATCCCCTAACTATATACGAATAAATAACTAAACTACACGGATAACAGATAATATTACAGAAAATTAATACAATGATACAGAAAATTAATACAATATACAAATACAAAGAGGAGCTAAATAAATTGTATGCAGGGAATTACTTAAAGGAGGAGCTCTCTCAATAGGTAAACTAATCGAAGAGAGAGCCCCCCTCCCCCTATCCTTAATTATTACCAGGTAGATTTAGATGAATTTACATAATTGTGCATTTTCTCTTCATATAGATTAATAGAACTACTGCCAGTATCAAAATGGAATCATCGGTTGACTTTGTTCAATAAATGAATTTTCAGTTTAGTTTTGAAGGATAGTTTTGATGGAGAATTTCGGAGTTCCATGGGTAATGTATTCCAAAGTTTAGCACCAAGATATCGAATCGACTTTAGACCATATTGAAGACTGTTTTTTCGAGACATATATAAATCACATTGACTGGCCTGTCTTGTGGAATACTGATGAACAGATGAACTGAATAAGAAAAAGTCATGAAAGCAACTAGGTGAAGTTTTATTAACAGAATCAAAAACAAAAATTAATAGTCGGAGTTCAAAAATCTCAGAAAGTTTCAGGAGCTTAAAATCAGTGAAGATTGGAAGAGAGGGAGACATGCGAGGCTGAAATGAGATAGCTCTGACTGCTTTTTTCTGTAATTTGAAAATTGGATCAATGTATGATGTATATGTTTGACCCCAAACAAAAAGACCATATTGTAAGAAGGACAGAAACAAAGCATTGTACAAGCAAATTAAAACATCTAATGTAAGTAAGTTCCTAATTCTGAAAAACATTCCACATGTTCTAGCTAATTTTTTTTGAGAGTTCACTGAGATGGTATTTCCAACTGAGATGCTCATCCAGGAGAAGACCTACAAACTTAACAAACTTAACTCTTTTAACATGTTTCTTGCCTATTTTGATATCAGAATCAGAAGGAACTTTGACAGATGAAGAATGAAAGATGATATAGTTTGTCTTATCAATGTTTAATGATAGTTTATTAGCATCAAGCCATTTCTTTACTAATCTCAGCTGTTTGTTGACAATTTTTTTTAAAGTAGACCAATCTTTGGATTCATAGTAGATGTTAGTATCATCAGCAAAGAGATAAAAATTTAGTTTCTTAGAAGCATTTGGTAGATCATTGATGTAGATGAGGAAAAGTAATGGGCCCAGCACAGAACCTTGTGGTACCACCGCAAGTAATAGAGAGTAAGTTGGAATTACTTCCATTAACAGAAACATATTGTTTTCTATCAGATAGATATGATCTAAACCACTCAAGGGCACATCCACGAACACCATAATGTTCCAATTTTGACAGCAAAATTCTATGATTAACTGTATCAAAAGCATTCTGTAAATCAATGAAAATACCACAACCAAGTCTTTTATTGTCAAGTGTATTTCTTACAGCTTCTGTCAAACTCACTAGGGCATGATCAATTGAGTGGTTTTCTTGAAATCCAAATTGTAAAGAATAAAGAATTTTGTGAATTTCAAGGAATCTGTAAAGACGTCTGTACATTAGCTTCTCAAATATCTTGCTGAAGATAGGTAAAAGGGAAATTGGCCTATAGTTTGAGGGAAGCTCAGGATTTCCTTTTTTAAACAGATAAATGACCTTGGCAATTTTAAGTTTATCAGGGAAAATACCAGACTGGAAAGACTGATTCACAAGAAGAGCAAGAAATGGGGAAACAGAGTATCCAATAATTTTAAGTAATTTTATAGGTATACTATTAGGACCTACAGATTTGGAAGGATTTAAAATGTTGATTAGATCATTAACTTCTATCAAAGCAACTGGAGTAAGGAAAAGTGAACTGCAAGTTCTGTTAGATAAATAGTTAAGAGGAGACTTTGGAGTTGTTGGGATAGTCTTTGTTATGCCATCAGCAACATTGACAAAAAAGTCATTGAAAATATTAGACATTTTAGAAGCGTCTGATGTTACATTTCCATATTTGCCTTTGATTTTGTTAAGTGAAGAAGAAGTGGAAGACTTACGAGGAATTATTGTCTTGATACCTGACCATAATTTTTTCATATTTTGACTATTGGTAGAAAAATGATTATGAAAATACCTTGCTTTACTTTCTTTTAATTCATTGGACACACGGTTTCTAAACTTCTTATACAACTTGAGATTATCAGGAGTCTGCTGTTTCTTTAGTTTCTGCAAAATTCTGTTACGGATTCTCATCATCTTCAGTATTCTATTATTTATCCATGGTTTATCTTTAAGTTTTACCGTATCGAAAGCCTTCTCAAATTCGAGAAAAATAGTGAGATTAACATGTACCAGTCTTGAAAGATGAAGATGACGTACGAGGAAGAAGCAAAGAAGGCTGATGTGATTACAAATCATGTGCTTTTTCATTCTAACTTTTATTCAGTAATTCGGAGAACTGGTAGCCTACCGGGTGAGTCAGAAAAAAGGTTCCCCATTTGAAATGTCACGGCTCCCTGGATATCAAGACAATGATATTGGCAAACATCAAGTTTAATGATAAAAATGTTCAAATCTACTATGAAATTTACCTGACTGAAAAGGGCCATTCCATTCTGAAATTATGAGGGACATTCTCGAGAAAGCCTCCTCAAAAAAAATTCAAAACGCGCCCAAAATCATGAACAAATTTCTTTAAAGTGAATATGACGCGAACAATCCTATTGATGAAAAACGCCAATTCGAGTGTGCTGATTTCGAATTCCAACATTAAACTTTCCAAAACTAAACCGTTTTTTAGATATAGCCATTTGAAAATCAACTTTCTGCTTAAAAAAAATCCGGGAGATCTGGGTCGAGTTTTGACTTATGACGTAAAGTGTTTGGGTGGATTCAAGGACATCAAGGATTTATAAGAAACTATACGGTCGTCAAAGGGGTTTTAGGGTTGGGAAGAAGCCCAATAGAAAATATTTACACCCATATTCTTCGAATACCTCGGCATTTACATTGTCACAAAATAGCTTGGCAATCAATTAGGGATTGTTTTGCACCTAAATTCTATGAAATTACAAATTAGCACTCAATTAAATTTCTTTGATAAAACCGGGAGGGTTTAATATTCAGACACAAGTATATTGGATCTTGCTATCAGGATGACGACAATGCTGTTTAAAAATAGTCAAATACAATAGGCAAATTTAATCCTTTTATCGAACATCATTGGTTGCTGTTCCTCATGATAGGATTTATTTCAGTCAAATCGTAAACTAGCCTGAGATCAGTGTTTGGAGATTGTTTGGAGAGCCTGATCTCAGGCTAATCGTAAACAGACAGTGAATTGGTTTCAGAGATTGTAAGTCCTCAAATTCACAGATTTCTATAAGGATCTTGGTTGTAGGACGAAGGGAGGAACAGAATTCAACATGATGTTGTGACTAACCTACCTCGTTAGTTTTTCAACGACGCGATTACAGGCCCGATTAGGCCATGCTTGTTACAGCAATACAGTTATTTCGTATTTGTCAAAGTTTTATGAGGAGCAAAGATAATATGGAGAACAACGCCTTCTTTTGGTAGGTTTCAATTTTTTTCCTGATGCTATCAGCCTATACAAAAGGCAAGCCTGGTTGCAGATCTAGGCTAAGATTCGTTTGATCACACTTTTGGTAGGTATTAGGAGTGAGAACCGCCTCTAAAATGATGGCCAATCTTCGTTTCCCATTTAAGGTCTTCGTCCCATGAAGTACCAAAATTGATCCCTTTATACAGCAACAAATGTCGAAAATGTTGACAACACAGACTATTAATTGTTATTTCAAAACCTGGGGCTGGCTGTGTGTGGGATAGTTATCATATAAATTTGCTGCGAGACATGATTTTTTGCTGCCGTTACAACTTTGCAAATGGCCTTGTTATCACATTGATGAGAGAGAAAAATGTTTAAAAATATTGTAAATTTAGTTCTTTATGTATTCAATACACCAGGAGTAAATCCCTTGGTCTTATTCGATTAAAAGGGCAAAGGAACAAGCCAAACTTGACCGCTATCCAGGGTTTCATCGTGGTTTCATGTGTAAAACATTGCAAGGTATTGTCTTTACCCAAACACTTTACGTCACAGGGGTCTGGCACTCAACGGTCTGACCGCGCAGAGTTGCCGCCATTTTTCGAAGCAAAGTGGGTGCAATTCAACCCCATTTTCTGAAGAAATAAAGGTCCAAATTCAAAAATGAAATACACCATGATGATCAGCGATGTTTACTGCATAATATAAGACAGTAAAAATGTTCGCGTCATATTCACTTTAACACTTCTGCCTTTCAACAGCCTTACAGCAATGACTTCTGGATGCCTTAGCACATGCTATCCTCTTGCGAGGATTAACAATTCCTCCCCCTGGTATCGATGACCTATTCAGGGGGATTCCATTCTCCCAAGATGAATTTGTCCTCAATAAATGAATTTGTTGAGGATACAGATGACTGTCTCTTTTGTCTAAGCCTCTTGTTATCCTGGTAAAGTTCAAAGCAGATCAACAGCTGGGAAACCTATTGCCATGGGCGAGAATCTCTTTGTTTCTTTGCTAATCCTTGTTTGCATTGTGGTTCGATTCTCCGCCCACATTCTTTTCACAAACCAAACATGCTTTCTGCGCATGATCACAGGTTTCCTTTTTGGGGGATAACCGTTGCTTTGAACTTTGATGATTCGTATCCCCAACAAGAATTCATATGAGTGTCATCAATTTTAGGAAGGAAAATTTGCTCATTGTTTTCGTTCGATTTTGCAGGTTTTTGGAAGGGGCTTTCTGCAGAAAATCACCCATATCCACAGCAGAGGAAGGAATGGCCGATTAAGGTCGGGTAAATTACTGAACCTAATTGAACATATTGGAAATAAAACAAGACAGTTTTAAATATTATTGCTCCATGGAGTAGCGGGTTTTCAAGCGGGGATTCTTTTTTCTGACTCAACCGGTAGATATTCTCTGCTATCCTCTTGCTAACTCCTTGCTTTTACGGCCTTACTAAAATCCACAAAGACTTTACTAATTTCCCACCTTTACGACCAATTTGCAGTGGGTATGAGTCCTGTACTGCTAAGTTATCAGAATGGGTAGATAGTTTCATAAAACCTGCGGCAATGAAAACATCATCATCATCATCATCATCATTAATTTATTTACAAAGTAGGCTGAAAACAAAACCATAGCTAAAATTACAGCTAATTAAGGCCTACTTATTTACAAAATTTACAATCTAATCTAAAAATGATATGTATATGTATATGTATAATTACAGTAATTTCATTAACTATCCTGTTATGAACCCAACCTGTTGTACATATGTTTTGCAAAGCCTACAGTTGCACTTATCACCATTCCAGCACCGTATTTGCTTTTTGAAAATTTGAAGGGTGCTGGAGTCTTTTATTTCGTGTGGTAGCAGCTGGCACATCCTATTTCCAAGGAAAGCTACAGACTCGATTCCAAAGGACGTAGTGCGTACTTTTGGAAGCAGCGCGTCGGTCCCATGCCTCAAGGCGTAGCCAGTGTTCCGCTGCGTGAAAATATCCTTCATAAAAGTTGGACTTAGATCTAATTTTGTTTTAAAAATCTCAGTCATAAGCAACTGTAGGTTTCTTATATGGATGGGTACTGAATTTGTTTGCTCCAGGAGAAAACCAAAATCATGTTCGTAATCTTTCTGTGCAATGCGCAAAGCCCTTTCGTGAACGTGATTTATTCTTTGATTCAAGGTTCTATCGCAGAGCATCCAAACAAGTGGACAATAGCTAAAATGGGATAATATGAAAGCACGCATTAGTTGCTGCAGTTTTTCTGTGTCCATGTAACAGGATATTCGGTTAAGAGCATGAAGTTTTTGGCTGGCTTTCTTACATAGAGATTTGACATGTTGTTTGAAGGAAAGAGATCGATCAAATTTTATGCCAAGAAGATTCTCCTCTGTAGATTCTTTCAAACAAGCGCCTCCTATTTTGATGGATACTTTATTGTCCTTTGCACCGAAAATCATTAAATGGCATTTATCCTCATTTAGCTTCATGAGATTGTTCGGAAACCACTCAGTTAACTTAAGGGCATCATTTTCTAAATGCGCAATTACATTATCGATTTTTGGACCATACGCATAAATCGTTGTATCGTCCGCATAGTAAACATCTTCTTACATCAGAGATACTACTGATTTTGTTAAGCACATAGAGAGTTTACACAGTCTTGATTTTGCTAAAGAAGAATTCTATCTCGTTACCATGGACGTATGCTGTTTATACCCAAACATAGACCACGAAGAAGGTGCTCTTGCCTGTAAACAAGCACTTGATAAACGCAATGATAAGTCAGTACCATCAAGTTACATTTCGGATATAATTCTATTCATCCTCAGAAGCAATACTCTCAAATTTAAAGAAAAGTACTTCCATCAAGTTAAAGGAACAACAATGGGCACTCCAATGGCCGTTTATTTTGCAAATTTATTCATGTCTAAATTTGAAACGGAATTGCTACAAAATTTCGCAAATACCATGGAATTAAACCATTGTCATGGATAAGATACATCGACGATATATTTTTCATATGGAAGGATGATCAAGTCAGTTTACAAGCATTTCTTTCCTATTGCAATTCCTTTGCCGAAGAGAACAATTACAAGTCAAAAATCAAATTTACATCTGAATTCTCCAAGAAAGAGGTTGCTTTTCTAGATACAAGAGTAAAAATTCATGAACATTCTCTCATCACTGAACTACACTGCAAACCTACGGCTACACACACTTATTCAAAACAGACTCTCAGATCATCCAGACCATACAATTAGATCTAACCCACTCTCGCAGTTTATCAGAATTCGAAGAATTTGCAGTCTTGTTGTTGATTACCGAAAACATGCATCGGACTTTATAAACTTTTATGTAAACAGAGGTATTCAAAAATTAAACTCATCCGGATAGCCAGTGACGTAGAAAAGAAAAACCGTCAAGATCTCTTGACTTTCAAGAAACCGAATGTTTGTGATGACAACAATAGGGTACCTCTAGTTATCAACTGGCACACAAGATTTAAAGGACTAGCTTCCATCCTACACAGAAACTATCAAACAATGCTTGAAGATCACCCTAAACTCGCTAAAATCTTTCCAGAAGCACCAATTGTATCTTACCGCCGCAATCCAAACCTTCGTTCACTCCTAGTTTCCTGTCAGCCAAAGGTAAAAAGATCATCAGGACCGAGTGTGAGATGCACACAGAAGAATTCAAAGAAACGCGGCCGCCCATGTAAATTATGCAACCACATGGGGCAAACTGATCTGGTAGAAAATATAAATGCAAAGAAGAAACACAAAATTTCAGGAGGATCTTGTCAATTGAAAAACGTTATTTATGCAGCCGAATGCACTAAGCATAACTTACTTTATGTTGGGTACACATCAACAACGTCCAAGTAGTCCAGGTCCAAGTCAAGATCAGAGTGAATTTGATAACTTCACAATGAATTTTGAGTTGTTGCTTTCAAAATTGCATGCTGAAAATCCATTCTCTGTTATCATTACCGGTGATTTCAACTGCCGCTCGACTCAATGGTGGGAAAATGATATCGAAAATAATGAAGGAAAGCTATTTGAGCCAATAACGTCTGACCTTGGTCTTCATCAGCTGATCTCGGAACCAACTCACTTAATGGGTGACTCAAAATCCTGCATTGATTTGATTTTTAGTGATCAACCAGACCTCGTTATCGAACAAGGGCAGATTTTGTAACAATAGAGCCTGTGGTTTGTTTACATATGACGCCATCTTGGTTGACTAGCCAATCAGAGAGCTTTATTTCTATGGCGTCATCCGATGATAATGGCGGAAGGAGGGGTTTGCTGTGGAGAAAACCACACCCTCGTTTTTTCCTCGCGACGAAAATATACTTTCGCAAAAACTCAAACTTTTTTGCACACGTATAGAACGATAAATTTCACATACTTTTCTATGGGCACTAAGCTCTGCGTCTTCTGCTCTTCGCGCGATCGTTCGCTCTTGACACCCCTTTTTGCACGTCTTCCACGCCCCTCCGACGGCTATGCCCAAAACCCAACAAATCACATTTCTCAATCAAAAACAACAGTGTAACTTTAATTTGTCCTGCCATTAGATGAAAGAAAACTTCAGAAAAGGGTTTTAAAATGTTTGAAAATCAATTTTCATCATCAACTTTCCGAATCTGTGGACATTGCAGCCCCCTTCTCCCCACCCCTGCAACCACTAATCGTTTCAAGGTGAGAGAGCGAGACGAGCCGGGGACGAGCAGGGACGAGACGGTTCATGTTCTGAATAAATGTAAATTACAGACCAAAAATCTTTGAAAATGGTAAGATACCAACCTTCCATAAAACGTACGTTATATGCAAAGTATTCATTCTCCAAAAGTAGGTGACTTCCTGCTCCAATCGTCAAGTATCGTCATGAATTGTCACGAATCGTCTTTCGGTTTCCTTCCCTTCTCATTTTTTTTTTTACGGTGAGCCTGATCTCATGCTACTTGGTAAGATAAGTTAGTTGAGCATGGAGGACTTCTTCTCAGGCCCGATCTCTCTTCTGTTTGACTACTGTTTGACATTTCCAGTGTTGATACTAATGTAAACTCCACCCACCTCTATCAAAATCCAGAAATGATTCTCCTCTCCGAAGTTGGAGTCAAAACAAACCTTTTTAAATGGAAACAATTTGAGCGTCCGGTTTACTGAAAGTGACTGCAATCTGCATGTCAAGTGAAGAGTGGCCGAAGAGAGGCAGAGCCCAATGGTTTCAATGTCAAAACTGTTTAGACGCATTTTTGATAAAAACTCAAGTCTCAGATCGCCAAAAAATAAAGAAGCTCGAGTACTGAGAAACTATAAAGTTGAGAAACCATTCATTCTAATAAGTTTTGAAGGAAATCTTGATCATAATTACACTATTGTTCACTTGTTTCCGATATCATATTACTCAAAAACTCAAAAAGTACTTGAGCAATGTCTAAACATTGGAAAGGTTTCAAAAAATGTACTTTTGAAATGTTCACGATGGCAAAAGTAGTGACCTTGAAGTTTGTTATGAAACCTTTAATAAGAAACGCATAAGAAATAATTTTGAGAAACTTTGCCCCAAATTCTTAGTTTCTTATTAAGAAATTAGGTTTATGTTACTGTGGAAATGGAAACTGTAAATTACAAAAGTTTCTTTGCTTTTTTAATCCAGGTAGGGTAGTTTCTTAAGTTTCTTAAGAGCATACCACTTGCTCGCTGTTTCTTACAAAATTGAGTGTATTTATATTTGAAGATGACAGTAATTTCACCCCGTTTAGCTGCAACTCAAAGAAACAAAAAATGTTCCACTTATTTACTGCTACGACTTACTTGGTCAACTCCGGATCTCTATCAATAATTCTTCTTTCCTGCTGGGGCACTCATCGTCGTAACAGGATTAAATTTCTGAGGTTCTTCTCTCGACCCCGGCTTGTCCACCGATTCGGAAGATTGATGTTGAAAATTGATTTTACGACATTTTAAAACTCTCTCTTAAAATATTTGTTCATCTGCTGGCTTCGCAATTGAAGTCACATTGTTGTTTTTGATCGATAAGTGTGATTTGTTGGGTTTGGACATAGCCGTCGGAGGGGCGTGGAAGACGTGCAAAAAGGGGTGTCAAGAGCGAACGATCGCGCGAAGAGCAGAAGACGCAGAGCTTAGTGCCCATAGAAAAGTATGTGAAATTTATCGTTCTATACGTGTGCAAAAAAGTTTGAGTTTTTGCGAAAGTATATTTTCGTCGCGAGGAAAAAACGAGGGTGTGGTTTTCTCCACAGCAAACCCCTCCTTCCGCCATTATCATCAGATGACGCCATAGAAATAGAGCTCTCTGATTGGCTAGTCAACCAAGATGGCGTCATATGTAAACAAACCAAAGGCTCTATTGTTACAAAATCTGCCCTTGTTAGACGATCAAGCCTCGTGAAGCTCCCTGGATAAAGCACAATGTTAAAAAATTCCTCAGGAAAAAGAACCATGCTTATAAAACTTTTGTTAGGAATGGTCAGCCAGGCGACAGGCTTGAAGGAATACAAAAGATGGTATCTGACGGTGCAAAAATGATTGAGGATGCCAAACAAAATTACCTCCATAAGACAGGGCAAACGTTAGCTAACCCAGGGACATCTCGCAAAACATATTGGTCTTTAATCAATACCCTTCTGAATAAAGCGAAGATTCCTATAATACCACCCCTTTTAGAGAACGGGTTATCTATAACTGATTTTACTGAAAAGGCTCAGTTATTTAATGATTATTTCATACTCTAATGTACAACAATTGACACAGGTAGTGAACTTCCACAACATATTCCATTACCTACTTCCTTGATAAACGACTTTAACATCTCTGAGGAAAAAATTCTAAATATCATAAGATCTCTTAATCCTAACAAGGCACATGGCCGGGATGAAATTTCTATAAGAATGATAAAAATAAGCGATGCATCATTACTTACTCCTCTTAAAATAATATTCACGAACTGTTTGAGACAGGGTGTATTTCCCGAAATATGGAAGTGTGCAAATGTAGTCCCGGTTCACAAGAAAAACGAAAATAATGTAAAGAGTAACTACCGTCCTATTTCTCTTCTACCAATTTTTGGGAAGATGTTTGAAAAACTCGTTTACGACTCCTTATACTCGCATCTTGTTTCATGTAATTTGCTTAACCCCAATCAATCAGGTTTTCGTCCTGGTGACTCAACAGTCAACCAACTAATTTCCATAACGCATACGATATTCAAAGCATTTGACTATAATCCTCCACTTGATGTTCGTTCTGTGTATCTTGATATTTCTAAAGCCTTTGACAGGGTATGGCATGATGGTCTCATTTATAAATTAAAACGATGTGGCGTCTCAGGGAAGCTTCTTTCTCTTATCCAAAGTTTTCTTAAGGATCGGAAACAGCAAACTGTGCTGAACGGAAAGTGTTCTAGTTGGGGAGATATTTCAGCGGGAGTGCCCCAGGGTTCTATTTTAGGGCCCTTGTTTTTTCTTGTATATATAAATGATCTAACTGCAGACTTGAAATGTAATGTCAAACTTTTCGCCGATGATACATCTTTGTTTACGGTTGTTCGAGAAGCTAACGAAGCAGCAAGGGATATGAACCATGACCTTCAATTGATAAGTCAGTGGGCCCATGATTGGAGAATGTCATTCAATCCTGATCCGCTAAAACAAGCTGTTGAATTATTATTTTCAAGAAAAAGAAATGAAACAGATCATCCAGTGATTCTCTTTAACAACATACCCGTAAAAAAAGTAAATGAACATAAACATCTAGGTATTATCTTAGACTCAAAGCTTTCCTTCTCGGCTCATATAAAAGCTGCTATCTCTAAAACGAGAAAGGGCATTGGTTTACTGAAATATCTTTTTTTTTCTTTTTTTTATTCAAATATTAAATTTTACAAGATACTTTACATTTTACTATACCTAATTCTAATTACTATACGACACTACAAGTACGATACCATGGGGAGCAAAAGACTACGACTACCCCATGGCCAATATCTAAAAACATGAAACGTTAAACCGTATACAATCACAATACGAACAATTTATAAATTAAAGGATACTATACTGGATTCAGTTTCACTCCAGATGTCAGGTCAGTGTTGCGATGAATTTGTAGATGCAACGAGTGCAACTCATTTGGTGTAAATTTAGGCAAGTAAAATGCCTCCATCTGATGTGAAACAGAATTTACAAGGAAAAGAACACTAACGGTACGGGACTTGGTGATTGCTTAGAGCATGGCTAAATTCTCAATAGATCTTAATCAAACCGACCAGTTTCGTGGATGAAGCGTAAAGTTAATTCGAGTACATTTCTGTTCAACTCATTAGAAAGGTCTTCATCACCATACAATAAAAGCTGCATCAAAGAATGATTTGAAAGATTGGTGATTTGTACATATGGTCGTAATAATTCAACAATTCCAGCGAGAAGATTTTGTCGTTCAACATCAAAAGAAGGGCAGAGCAACAAAAAGTGCTCCGTGTCTTCAATGCCATCGCTTGTTGGGCACATTGGGTTTATGGTATCTCTGAAATTATGCTTGAATTTATGGAGATTTAACTTGCTGAGACCAACCCTGAGTTGTGTTAGGTAGGATAATCCTGTGGGATCGTGAATTCCAAATACAGATTTTGCAGGGGGACGGATTATTGATAAGAGCTTTTTCTTAAAAACAGCAATAGAAGGTGCAAGTCTCAATTCAGGCTCAAGCTTATTCCATTCGCATAAACAGTTTGGATAGAAGGAAGACTTGAATTTTTCTGTCCTTGCCTTTAATCGCCCAATGACATCCTGTCCGCGGAGACGGTACTGCGACTGATGAAGAGGGGGAATTGGATGAAATATCTCTCCAAATATCTACCCAGACATACCCTTAGCGAGCTATATAAGCTTTACGTGCGACCACACCTAGACTACGGGGATGTTATCTATCACATCCCAGCTAAAGTGTGTGAATTCAGTCAAAACATCAGTTTATCCAATTTAATGGAAAAATTAGAATCTGTTCAGTATTCTGCTGCCCGTGCTGTAACAGGAACTTGGAAGGGAACATCGCGCAATAAGCTGTACATTGAGCTTGGCTGGGAGTCGCTAAGCTCCAGAAGATGGAGTAGACGCCTTTCATTGTTCTATAAGATTATGAATAATCTCATACCGCTGTACACAAAGGAGCCAATTCCACAGCCTCATCAGTCAAATTACTCTCTTCGTAACCAGGATGTCGTTGGGCGAATAAATGCGAGAACCGAACAATTTCAATCCAGCTTCTATCTTAACTGCACATCTAAATGGAACAAGCTTGATCCAGAAATCAGGCTTGCACCATCGGTTGCTGTTTTTAAGAAAAAGATTTTGTCGATAATTCGCCCCCCTGCAAAATCTGTATTTGGTATTCATGAACCAAGCCTGTCGTATCTTATCCAAATAAGGGTCGGTCTGAGTCAATTAAATTGTCACAAATTCAATCATAATTTCCGAGATAACATTGACCCAACGAACGATGGCATTGAGGATACGGAGCACTTTCTGTTGCTCTGCCCTTCATTTGACATTCATCGACGAGATCTTCTCGCTGGAGTTTCGGAATTATTGCGAACATATGTTCGAATAAACAGCCTTCCAAATAACGCACTGGTCCAAATTTTATTATATGGTGAAAAAGACCTTTCTATTGATGTTAATAGAAACGTACTCAAGTTAACCCTAGATTTCATTCACAAAACAGGCCGGTTCAATTGAAGTGGTTTAAGCAGCTGCTATACCCCCCCCCCTTCCCGTTCGCAAAGTCTCTTTCTCTCCTTTTATTCGTTAGTCCCGGTCCAAAAGTCTATTTCACATTGGATGTGAGGTTCGACAATTTATCTACACAAATTCAAACATCTTAATATCTACGTTATTGTGATCAATAAACCCAGACAACATACAGGCGCTATGTCTTGGGCAGTAGGGACTCTGGAGGGGGTCAGTAACAACAGCAATTGTTGCTGTTGTTGGTTGTTCTCTCAGCCGGGAATTCTATTGTTAAGCATCAGGCGCCTCCGTCACTGACCTGACAACCAATGTGAAACAGACTCCAGTATATATCAGTATTTTATCGTATGTATATCATTTTGTAGGTGTTTATGTAGTTACTTAGTTGTATGTTTTTATGTGTTGGCCATGGGGTAGACATTGTCTTTTGCTCCTCATGGTATCGTCCTTGTAGTGTTGCATAGTAGTTAAAGTATAGTAGAATGTAGCATATCTTGTAATATTTTATATTGATAAAAAGAAAAATAAACAATGTTGAGCCAACGCTTTAACAAACATCGGAGTGATCCGACAGCAACGGAGTTGGGAAACATTTTTATGACAGTGAATTATGCAGCTTTGATCACGATCTGCGGGTGCACGTATTAGAGAACGTTGAAGGGGACTCTGATATTCTTGCACAGAAAGAAAGTCAATGGATATCCAGACTTAGAACTCACGAACCATTAGGCATGAACAGTAGTTGCAACGAACTAGGACGTATTCATTTAAAACTATTTAGCAAAACGAATTAACCGCGTATTTCATGACGCCACATCATTAGAAACTTACATTCCATTATTTAGGAGAACGTTTAATTCTTTTCCTTTATAGAACGCAACATTCTCTCTTGTTAACCGTTTATTAACTATACATGATATGCATATTGACGTCATAATCACGTTCGAATAAAATTGAGTGGCAAATTGAGTCCATAATGGCGGCCGTGAGCTTCGAGGCTTCGGGCATCCCTGCTTCTGTCCCTGGAATCACATTCTCAGAGTCAAAATTTTTTGCAACAAATCAGCTCAGGAGAAAGCTGAGGCTTTAAAGTGTCTAATTTCTTTTCTACTTCTTGCTTTTCGTTCCCAATAAAGACGCGACTGACCAAAGAAAATCAATCATGCGGCCTAAGGGTTATTCCGGACCCTTGAAATTCCCGCCAAACCGGATTAATCTGCGAAGCGCGCGCAGGCCTCGGGATGAAACAAACATTGGCCTAACATATTACAAATCAGTTTCTTCGACATTCAGTAAGAAAAACACTTCCAGGGCTGCTGGTTGTGTAAATACATTGCCTCAAAGTGGAGTGCTCAATTTCCATGGAATTCGAAGGAAGCATGCACGAGGTTTTCGTTCGTTTACCACGGCAGAGATTGGAAGCTCATTAATACAGGTTAATTCCACCTCCTCTAGTATTAACGATATAGGTTGTGGTGTCCCCCAGGGCTCCTGTCTTGGCCCACTTCTGTTCCTTATTTATATAAATGATCTACCATTCTGCCTAAAGAAAGGAAAGGTCACTATGTACGCTGATGATACTGCGATTTCGCATTCCTCGAAATGCCTTTCTGAACTGCAGGATGATTTAAAACGGGATCTTGTGAATTTACAGAACTGGCTACATGGCAATAAACTGTCTCTAAACGTTGTAAAAACACAGTCTCTGATAATAGGATCCAGACAAAATATTCAAAAGATCGAAAAGCAGACTGACGCTAAGCCTAGTTTTGAAATAGGTGATCAAAAGATCAATATGATAACCGATACAAAGTATCTGGGGGTTCAAATTGATGACAAACTCCAATGGGATCGCCATATTGAACAAGTTAAGGCTAAGGCACTACGAGCTCTCGGTCTCATTAAGCATGCCAAGAAATTTCTTCCATCAGGTGATCTGCAGAAAATGTATAGAGGAATTGTTGAGCCACATTTTAGTTATTGCTGCTCGGTTTGGGGTTGTTGTAGTGAAACCAAACTTAATTCTCTCCAAAAGATCCAGAATAGAGCTGCAAGAATAACTACAAATAGTCCTTACGATGCTTCTGCTGTCCCTCTGCTCAAAAACCTTGGCTGGCCATCAATTAAAGATCTTATCAGAAAAGAAACAGCATCGCTGACCTATAAAGCATTGAACTCACTTGCTCCTCGATATTTAGGGGAACTTTTCACCAAATGCTCAGAGAGTAGTGATCACAATCTTCGCTCTACCGACACACAAAATTTGCAGATACCTCTATTAAGAACATGCACAGGTCAAAAAGCATTTTCTTATCGAGGAGCAAAAGTATGGAATGAGCTAAATACGGAAACTAAATTGGCACCGTCCCTGGCTACCTTTAAAAATCCATATGAGAGGTACATTTTATTTTTCTATTTAATTTAGTTTTTTATGCTCGATCACAAGTATATCATATAAGCCATATCTAGATATTGTATATTTGTAATTTTCTTTAATTTAGGCTTTCCTATTTTTGCACAGGTCAATTTGTAAAACAGTTATCTATTATACTGAAATCTGTAACCTGTATAAATATTTAAAAATGAAAAATATTTAAAATGGCTTTGATACTCGTTGAATTTGAAATCAGTTTTTTCTCAAGGTAGGCCATGCTGTCTATATATTTTGTTTCAATCGTTTCTTTGTCGTTCTCCGTTGCTGGTTCTCATTCAATATTCTGCAAAAATGAGTTGTTTCCAGCGTAAATATTTCACACAGAGAAAGGACTCGAAAATAGAATGTGCTTGGAGATCTATTTTTACATTATTCACTCTTTGTAGGAGAAAATGATGGCAAGCTCCCCACATTTTTGGACACATGACCTTTCAACTGAAAAAGCACATCAAGAAGACTCCATTTCAGATGTTTAAAATGGAAAGTGGTCACAGGAATGCTGCATTGTAACTGACTTCCATTTTCTTGCATTCAATGAAAGAAGTGTCAGTGAAGTTTTAAAGCTGAAAATAGCTGGTTGGCCATTTATTGTCATGTGTGCTGCAGCAATCGCAAACAATTTCAACAAGCTGCTTGGCAATTTTAGAAGATTCTCGTTGCTGCAGAGAATGGTTGGCTGCCAGAAGAACATTTATTCCAGAATCTCTACAAAGTAACTGTTGCTTCCAAAGTTTGTGACTCAGAAATGTTCAGAAGAAAAATATCTGGTGATGCTGGCTTTAGACAAAAATTGAATTCAAGATCTCAAAAAAGACAGAACAAAAGTTTTGCAAAGTTGCAAGTAAAACCCCTGGTTTGAGTAAGATTGTTGTTTGGACAAAATAAAGCAGAGTAAAGAGATTATTTGGAAGGATTTGCACAAATATTATTGGAAATATCAACATATAAATAAATTCTTGGTTTGCTTGGTGTTTATCAATTATGGATTGTGATATCAATTGTGAACAATACTTGTTTTTTGAAATGTTGAGAACTGAACAATGCTAAGTGTTTATCACTGATTTATGTTGGAAACAACCTGAATTGAAATTTGGCTACTCCCCAGCTGCTATGAGCAGTGCAAAGCTACAGTAAAAACCCGCGTATAAGAACCTACAATTTTGCAAGTCAGCCTAACTAGGTTCTTATGTTTTGGGTATTTAGTGGAAAATGAGGCTTTTCAGGTTCTTAAATTGGTTCTTATTTTATTCATGGCCTTCAGGAATTTCTTTTCTTCACATTCAAACTTCAGGCCTGTTATTTACTGTCAGATCACATCAGTGGAATTTATGAGATATTCCCCAACAGAAATTTGTGGAAGAATCCGAATTGTTTATATAATCCAGAGAAAATCTTTCAAAAGCTTCTCATCAGGTAATATAAGCATTTTTTTATTCTTCCACAAACTTCTGTTGTGAATAAGACCCCATGCGCTCTAAAAATAAGAACCTATTTCAAATTCCAGGCTGAATGGGTTCTTATATAATTGGGGTTTAATTGCAAAATTTCAGCCTGTAGGTTCTTAATCCGCTAGGTTCTTATACGTGGGTTTTTACTGTATTTCTGTTTTCTTTGTTTCCACAGAGTGTCACACTTCCCAAGTTCCAATATACCTTTGTTGTATCTTCAGAGCAACACAATATTTAATGCTGGATGAAAATTCCAAAATTAGAAAGAAACCTATGAAACAAGCTTTTATTAAATTATTGATAGAAATGTGAGAGAGATTTGAGGTATGGTTGTATTTTAGAAATGCCCTTAATAGTTTTCACACAGCATCCCCTTCTGATAATATTTTTTAAATTCGTTCATGCAAATGTTAATGAACTGAGGGATTTTCACTTATAAATGCACATCAGAAAGTTATCATTCAACAGTTTCATGAAAATATTACAAATCAACTGCTTAGCTATTCTGGAAACTTTACCAGAGACAATTCCCTTAAAATACTGGATTCAATATTGCTGAACAATGACAATTTCATACAATACATGAAACTCACAGCCAAAATTTATCCCACACTTTGTGGATGAATTTCAATGAATGACCACAAAAAAGATGCTTCTTTACTACATAAATCACTGGAAAAAGTTTCATGGTGGAATGATCTTTCTGTTTCATTTGACAAATTTGGATTGTTGAGAAGAATTTTAGAGAAGCAGTAGGAAATGAAAAATGAGTCATATGTGGCAAAAGAAACTAACAAGATTCATGGCTTCAACAAAGGTATCTTAAATCTCAACCAGGGCATGAAAACCCACCCGACCATGCGGCCAAACGGTCGCAGGAAATTTTTAATCATAATGTCCTGCAGGAAATTTCTCAAAATCAATCTTGCTTCGTGTATTGAGCTCTGTTTTCTCATTTCTCGAAATAAAAATAGCTTATAAAATCAAGCAAGTTGCCTAACATAGATTGTATCTCATGCACAGTTTTTTCGAATATTGTAAACGACAAATATAAGAGAGATGCAGAACTTGATTTCTGCTCGTGCCTTTTAGAAATCACAGATGATTTCGTTCATGGTTTTCCAACCTAATTGGCTCCAAACTTCCTAGAATTTACTGTCCACCATGTTTCATTCGCATTTACAGAAAAAACAGTTAGACGTTTATTGTCTATCGTTGGAGCATGACCTCTCTTTATTTTCACTTCTGTGTTTTTGCAGGAAATTTAGGCATGATCTTTGTCTGGTTGCAGGAAGGGAAATATTTTTTCATGCTCTGATCTCAACAAATCTAACTTTTAGAATGTTTATTTTCTGAGCATGTCACTTTCTGTGTCACAAACTTTGGGAGTAACTTTGTAGAGATTCTGGAATAAATGTTCTTTTGGCAGCCAACCATTCTCTACAGCAATGAGAATCTTCTAAAATTGCCAAGCAGCTTGTTGAAATTGTTTGCGATTGCTGCAGCACACATGACAATAAATGGCCAACCAGCTATTTTCAGCTTTAAAACTTCACTGACACTTCTTTCATTGAATGCAAGAAATTGGAAGTCAGTTACAATGCAGCATTCCTGTGACCACTTTCCATTGTAAACATCTGAAATGGAGTCTTCTTGATGTGCTTTTTCAGTTGAAAGGTCATGTGTCCAAAAATGTGGGGAGCTTGCCATCATTTCCTCCTACAAAGAGTGAATAATGTAAAAATAGATCTCCAAGCACATTCTATTTTCGAGTCCTTTCTCTGTGTGAAATATTTACGCTGGAAACAACTCATTTTTGCAGAATATTGAATGAGAACCAGCAACGGAGAACGACAAAGAAACGATTGAAACAAAATATATAGACAACATGGCCTACCTTGAGAAAGAACTGACTTCAAATTCAGCGAGTATCGAAGCTAGGAGAGCTTCTAATCTCTGCCGTGGTAAACGAACGAAAACCTCGTGCATGCTTCCTTCGAATTCCATGGAAATTGAGCACTCCACTTTGAGGCAATGTATTTACACAACCAGCAGCCCTGGAAGTGCTTTTCTTACTGAAAGTCGAAGAAACCGATTTGAAATATGTTAGGCCAATGTTTGTTTCATCCCGAGGCCTGCGCGCGCTTCGCAGATTAATCCGATTTGGCGGGAATTTCAAGGGTCCGGAATAACCCTTAGGCCGCATGATTGATTTTCTTTGGTCAGTCGCGTCTTTATTGGGAACGAAAAGCAAGAAGTAGAAAAGAAATTAGACACTTTAAAGCCTCAGCTTTCTCCTGAGCTGATTTGTTGTAAAAAATTTTGACTCTGAGAATGTGATTCCAGGGACAGAAGCAGGGATGCCCGAAGCCTCGAAGCTCGCGGCCGCCATTATGGACTCAATTTGCCACTCAATTTTATTCGAACGTGATTATGACGTCAATATGCATATCATGTATTAGATTTGTAGAATGCTATCATTTAGTGACTGAAGAAGATCTACGATAGATCGAAAAATTTCACACAAGCAGTCTTGTTTTTTATTTGTTGTTAACTATCAGCAAGCAAGGCATCTCGATCAATTCTTTAATAATCACCCGGTAGATAATAATTTTTTAGGCCCATTATTGTCGAAAGGAAAGACCTTGAAACTTGCGATTCTATCGAATTTTCTTCGATTTAAAGTCGTCACTACTCTTCTGTTTATCAATGGAGCCCAATTCGCTAACAGTACAAGGGAATACAAGACATAAGTCATAACGCAAGCGGCCCGATTCCTGTACAATACTTTTACGACATTATGAAGGTTTTGTCAAAGTTTACACGCAAGAACTGAAGATGAAACGATTTGATCTTGACAGAAACTAACTTTATCAGTGGTGAATAAATTTGACGTTTTGAACAAGACAAGAAGTAAAGTACCAGTGCCCCAATGTCATAGCCTGCATTCCAAGAGTCTCCATTGCACGCAGGCTACATTGTCAATAGTCAATGATCATGACAGACAGAGAGCACAGCAGGACTGCATGGGGATAAAATTTGTACGCTGATGTGACTGAGGGGTAAAATGGGTGATGTTCATTGCCAAAAAGGGAAGGGTGGATGTTCAATCAACATTCAGTGCTTCAAAGCGGGGAGGATAGTTCTGAGAAAATCCATATCAGAAGATAGATGTTTACAAAGTTTATCCACATTTTCTCCATCGCCCATTTTAAAGTTTACCACAGTCCCATCCATTTTTCCTAAGTAGACACTTATGGAACTCGTTGCATTTTAGTTATGTTGGAAAGTTCTAACATTGGCCAGTAATACGTTCCTGAAAGATATGGTCTGCTGAGCTGAAGTGCAGTTGCTGAAATGAATTTTTAAGTGAATGCATATGAAGGTATAGCAGAACTAAATGGGATGAAAATTTCTCCTGATGTAGTGCAACAATGTCTTGATTTCTTGTTGTTTTGATTCTGTCATCGCAACTTAGAGCAAACATAGGTTCTTTGAAGTTGTGTGAGGTAAAAATTATATTCATAAGAGTTTTGAAACCTTGAACTGCTCTATATCCATCCATAAACAGGATCCTGTCAGAGGACATTGTTCAGAGCCTGGATGGCAGGATATTCATATAGGATCCACTCAGGATCAGAGATTTTTATCAAATCTTGCCAGGACATGGTTAAAATCGAACAGGATCGCTCATAGGATCCTTTATAATCCTATCAGAACTTGTTGAGGATCCTGTAAGATCGTGTACATGATCCTATGAGATCTTGTGTAGGATCCTGTAAGATTGTGTAAAGGATCCTATGAGATCTTGTGCAGGATCCTGTAAGATTGTGTAAAGGATCCTATGAGATCTTGTGTAGGATCCTGTAAGATTGTGTAAAGGATCCTATGAGATCTTGTGCAGGATCCTGTAAGAGTGTGTAAAGGATCCTATGAGATCTTGTGCAGGATCCTGTAAGATTGTGTAAAGGATCCTATGAGATTTTGTGCAGGATCCTGTAAGATTGTGTAAAGGATCCTATGAGATCTTGTGCAGGATCCTGTAAGATTGTGTAAAGGATCCTATGAGATCTTGTGTAGGATCCTGTAAGATTGTGTAAAGGATCCTATGAGATCTTGTGTAGGATCCTGTAAGATTGTGTAAAGGATCCTATGAGATCTTGTGCAGGATCCTGTAAGATTGTGTAAAGGATCCTATGAGATCTTCTGCAGGATCCTGTAAGATTGTGTAAAGGATCCTATGAGATCTTGTGCAGGATCCTGTAAGATTGTGTAAAGGATCCTATGAGATCTTGTGTAGGATCCTGTAAGATTGTGTAAAGGATCCTATGAGATCTTGTGTAGGATCCTGTAAGATTGTGTAAAGGATCCTATGAGATCTTGTGTAGGATCCTGTAAGATTGTGTAAAGGATCCTATGAGATCTTGTGCAGGATCCTATAAGATCTTGCACAGGATCCTATGTAGGATCTTTTCAAGGTCATACAACAGGATCAGGATCCTACTACCAGGATCCTGTAGGATTCTATTAGAATTTTCACCAGAGTACATGAGGTACTATTTGTCTGCTATGCCCATAAATGCATGGTTTCTCTTGATAAAAAAGATATACATACAGGGTGTCCAAAAAAAATCGTGCCCCGTTTGTCTGAAGATTGCGAAAAAACGGCAAAAGATTCTCGCTAAGCCTTTGCATGATGGTGCTCTTCCGATATTCAATTAAAGTTTGCTACCATCCCGATGAAAATCTGTTGAAAAATGATGGAGCAATGACCTTCAGGAGACCGAATTTGCCCGATGACTGAAACCAGCGGCCAGCCATTTTGTCTTACTATTTTGCAACGATAAATAGCTTCATTGAAAATTCCGATAATCCTCGGAGAGTTCCACTATTTCTAACCTCACACAAATTATTTCTTGCATCACGTGAAGATACTATCACTGCAAAATATTAAGACAAAATGGCTGATCGCTGGTTTCAGTCATTAGGCAAATTTGATCTTCTGAAGGTCATAGCTCTATCAATTTTCAACGGATTTTACGGGGATGGTTAATTGAATATCCGAAGAGCAACATCAGGAAAAGATTTAAAACTTTAATTGAATATCCGAAGAGCAACATCAGGACAAGATTTGGAGAGAATCTTTTTGCGTTTTATCGCAATCTTCAGGTAAACGGGGCACAATAATTTTAGGACACCCTGTATATATGTACTTCCTACGACCAGGTCCTGCGGTCTGCACTTTGCACATTGCCGACCGCGAATACGAATCTATGAAAAGCGTGGTCTTCGCATCTACTGTATAAAGCATGGAACATATCTTTATCGCGAGATGTTTCTACTTCAAGCTGAAGGTTTCCAGAAAATCCATATTTTTGAGGTCTTTTTAAAGCAAAAATTAGCAAAAACTATATGGATCGAAAGATTGACCTTTAACTCGCTCAAAACGAGGCAATGGTAATTTTCTGGAACTTTTCAAACAAAGAAACTCTTTTTGGGGGACCCGGTACACTTGGGCTGGGTTGGCACATGATATAGCAACGTGAAATAAGTAAACTCGATTGTGATAAGTATGGGCAATCATAAGAGGCTTACCCTTTCACGCTCATCTCTTCGTCTATTCCTTGACTGCCTGAAAGGAGTGGGATCTTCTTGAGGATTTTGGTCAATTGCCCAGTACGATCCCTGAAGTGGAAAAAAAATATCAACTAAAAGACATGAAAACTGTCGTCTGAAAGGGAATAAATCACTCGATTGACTTTAGCCTGTGTTAGATACAAATCTTTAGTAACAGTGTCTGTTATTCCATTTTTCCCACTGGTCTCCATCGGGGATGAATAAAAATCTACTAACGCGCAAATGTATCAAATTTCAAATTCAATGTTGAATGCCTAGAAACTTTCATCGGCAGCTATGCCAGAGAGTACCAAGAAATAAATACTTTGTTCTTTGAAATTTTTAAGATAAATCAGCTCACTTCTTTCATCAATTACTGCCTAAATGAACGCTTTCTAAAGTCGTCACTTCAACACAGTGAACCTCAAGGACTCATTTCAAATCTTCCCCAAAACACAAGGCCAAACTGGGCTCAAGTAGAACTTTTTATGGCTCTAAAAACTGAACACGGAAAAATTTGCAAAAAATCCTAGAATTTAATTCAGGCTTTCTGATAAAGATTAAACCATAAATCTTCAAATCGGTCCAGTGTACGATTTACTGTGGCCTGCAAAAAATGCATAATTTATTTGGCGCACCCGGTATGATATCCCATGACAATGTTACACAAGAATAAGCATTTGTGGCATTACTGCGGTTCACTGTTATAGATATTGTAGTAGTATCTTCCAAGTTCAGTGTTGAGATTGATACTGAAGGTATAGCACGCTTAGTTGTCATCTCTTTGTTCTCACTCTGACGAATCCAAAACGCAACACATGGAAGGATGCGAGAGTTGCCCCTATATTTAAAAGTGGCCAAAAAGATGATCGCTCTAACTACAGACAAATATCAGTTCTCCTTTTCTTGTCTAAAGTGTTCGAAAAGCTGGTTTATAACCAGGTTTACGAATACTTGGATAAAAACAAGCTCCTTTTCTCACACCAGTCTGGCTTCAGATCTTTGCACTTTGTGGTTACTTATTTGTTTAATAGCACTGACGATTGGTATGTAAATATGGATAGCGGGAAATACACTGCGATGGTATTTATCGACCCAAAAAAAGCTTTTAAAACCGTTGATCATTACATTTTACTTGCGAAACTAAAAAAATATGGCATAGATGGGCACATCTTCAAGTTTACAGAAGGTTGATCGCGGAGTGGCACAGGCTTCATGTCAGGGATAAATAGCTATTTATACCTGGTTCATGTCTTGGTCCCCTCCTTTTTCTAATTTATATTAACGATCTCCCAATGTCTCTCCGTAAATGCAATGTGACAATGTATGCTGATGACACGAGTATTTCATTTTCTGTGAACAATATCAACGATTTGAATGATACACTTAATAGTGATCTCGATCGGCTAAAGGAATGGTTACAGGGGCACGAACTGTCACTAAATATAATAAAGAAACAGGCGATGGTTGTAGGTTCTCGACCAAACCTAAAAAGATTGCTGATAATAAAGAAAAGACCCCATCATTTGTTATTGATGGCGCTGAAATTGACATCGTTAAAAATGTAAAATATTTACGAGTCCAACTTGACGATAGCCCTGCTTGGGATCGGAACACGAAATTATTACATAGCAAACTATCTCGTGCTCTAGGATGTTTGAAATATGTAAAAAAAATTCGTACCTAAAGATACCTTAATCAAAATGTATCATGGCAGCGTAGAGCCATATTTCCGTTACTGCTGTTCTGTTTGGGCAGGCTGCAGTGAAACCAGATTGCAAACCATACAAAAGTTGCAAAATCGAGCTGCAAGAATTGTCACCAATAGCAGCTATGATGTATCCGCCTCAAATTTGACCAAGGAACTGAATTGGCCAACAGTTAAGGCTAATTTCCAGTCAGTGGAATTTTCCGAGCGGGCGGAATTTTAGACAATAAAAGTTCGCTCAGCCGTAACTTTCTATTCAATGCCAGAGCGACATTTTCTCTTGAATACAATAGAAATTCCGCCCGCTCGGAAAATCCCACTGACTGGAAATCAGCCTTAAAGGAAATGATAAAATGCGAGACAGCCACTATTACATACAAAGCATTGTCGGGTCTTGCACCCGGCTATCTTTCAAACCTTTAAAGAAAAATTCCGCTCGTGATATCAATATGAATTTGCGCAATGCCACTGCCGATGTCCTTGTTCCAAGGATGAAAACTTGCAATGGATACATTGATTTATACTGGACACACGTTGAAAACAGCTTTTCGTACGTTGAAGTGTCTATCCAGTTTAAATATTCGAAATTATTATTATTTATATCATTTGGCAGAAAGCTATATCTTTCCGGGGTGCAAAGACTAGGAATTAATTGCCTTTGGATTCGAGGCTATCACTGTGTCTCAGTTAGAGGGGATATTCGGCAAATTTAAAACATCCAAGGGATCTGGTGCTGATGGTATTGCTAACTATTTTCTGAAGATAGGCCTACCCGTTATTGCTGAGTCACTCCGTGACATTTTTAATCTTTCGATTGCAACTGGTGTATTCCCAGATAACTGGAACATTGCAAGAGTGGCCCCTATTTTCAAAAGTGGTCAACCGTTCGAATTATAGACCGATCTCAGTGCTTCCGTTTCTGTCCAGGTTTTCGAAAAGTTGATTTACAACCAATTTTACGAATACCTTGACAAAAACAAGCTCATTTTTCCAAACAGTCTGGGTTTAGATCGCTGCACTCTGTTGTTACTTGTCTGCTTAATTGTACCAATGACTGGTATCTTAACATGGATAAAGGTCGGTACACAGCGATGGTATTTATAGACCTCAAAAAAGCTTTCGGCACTGTTGATCATGAAATTCTACTTAAAAAATTGACAAAGTATGGTATCAAACGTCTTGAGAATACCTGGTTTGCATCTTATCTAGATAACAGAAAGCAATTCTGCAGAGTTAATGGGGTATCCTCAAAACTTGACGACATAAATTGTGGGGTGCCGCAAGGCTCTTGTCTTGGTCCTCTTTTGTTTTTGATCTATATTAATGATCTGCCATTTTCTCTGCAAAATAGTCAAGTTACCATGTATGCGGATGATACCACCATATCATATTCTTCTAAAAACATCGATGATCTCAACAAAAACCTAAATAGAGACTTGAACTGCCTGAAACAATGGCTTCAAGGAAATACACTGTCTTTAAATGTTATTAAGACTCAAGCCATGGTTGTAGGATCTCGGCCAAATCTTAAAAAGATCTCTGATGGAAAAGTCCAGTCCCCCTCCTTTGGTATAGGTGACTCACAAGTTGAGATTGTTGTGAAAAATAAATACTTGGGAATTCAACTATATCAACATCTTGTTTGGGATGCGCACACTACATTATTGCGTGCTAAGGTCTCTCGTGCTATTGGGTCTTTAAAGTATGCTAAGAAAATACTACCCCAGGAAACTCTTAGCCAAATCTATAGAGGTATTGTTGAACCGCATTTCCGCTACTGTTGCTCTGTGTGGGGGAGCTGTGGGGAATGTAGGAGACTTACGCTGCAAAAGTTACAAAATCGCGCTGCCAGAATTGTGACAAATAGTAGCTATGATGCACCTGCCGATGCCCTTATACAAAAGTTAAAGTGGCCAACTATCGCTGAAATCATCAAACGAGAGACAGCGAGGATTGTTTACAAATCCTTAAATGGTCTTGCACCGAACTATCTCTCGAATATTTTTTCAAAGAACTTAACACGTGACATTGTCAAGTTGAGAAACTCTGAGACTGACTTACGCGTCCCTCTTTTTAAGACGAGTAATGGGCAAAAGTCATTCTCATATCGTGGTGTGAATCTGTGGAACAGCCTTGAACCAGAGGTTAAGCGAGCGCCCTCTTTATATGCTTTCAAACATCGACTTTAACCCTATCCACACTGGGGGGGGGGGGCTCATTCAGCCCCCCCCCACATACTTAACTGAGCACTGCTCCAAATTGGTTCAACGAACCAGGGAATGGTTTTTTGACTTTTAGTTTCTATCCTTTTGAAGTGTGATTTTGTGTGAAATCTTGAAGAAAAATTTCAGGGGGCTGGGGGGTGGCTGTTTTTTTCAGAGTGGTCGGGGCCAACTTTTAGGTAAGCTGTTTATGGGTGTAATTCCAGATCACCTCATAATCCTTTGATAGTATCCTTTTTACTTTCTATACTTATAATTTGTAAGGTCTCTTAGATTCTTTCCAGGAACAATAGACCAATTATGTGTCACGTGACCTCATCAATGACGTCATCTTTAAGAAAATGGCAAAAATTAGTTAGCGGTCTCTCTGCGAGGATATTTCGACCCCAAATGTTTTACATCAGCAATAAATAGATTAAAGCTGATCAACAGGGTTGTTTCCACCTAAGCTTTGTAATTTTGTTTGAATTTTGTGCGCCATTGGTCGCTAACGGTATAAGATTCCCCGGGGGTATCCTCCTATAGTACTACTAATGATCAGTTTTCATGCATATCTTGAGAATCTGTTTTACAGTGAGAATTTTTTGACTTGAAAGTGTTTAGTTTGTCAAGAAATTATCAAAATTTCACCAAATTACTATCCTCAACCCCCTATTTCCCCCTTCCTTCTTCCTTCCAACTCATTTGCTTACTACTGGGGAAAAATGCTGATGTCAGCATTTTTTGCAATAATTAAAACAAAAGTTTCAAAAGGAAAAATGAAGTATGCAACGATCACTTATCATTGAAGTAGTTTTCATTGTAATGTATGGAGAAATTCTCTATTATGGTTGCATTTGTCATTTTTCAGAAAAACAAGATTTTTAATCTCTCTGTCCGCCATCTTGGATTTGCGAAAATCAAATTTTTCACTTTATAAGTATATTTTCACCTTCTAACAATGCGGCTATTAGAAATCACCGGCCCCGGCCCCCCGGCCCCGGCCCTCGGCACCATGGCGCTCGGCCCTCGGCCCCCACAAATATAGGTATTTCTTCGTTTCATAGCTGACTGGCTGTTCCCGCATTTAAAATGATCCCAACGGTGCCGTTCAATCGAAAAATCGCAATGTTCGAAGCCTCCAAGAGCTTAAGAAACTCCTTTCAAGTAAAGTGAGAGAACTTCGAGGGGCCGGGCAGTCATCTGAGTCTCGCAAAACAAGTTGAGTATGATTTCCTAAACAAACCACAAATGGCACAGTGATCCAGAGCATGTAATTAATTGCAAAAAATGAATTTTCGAAAATTGACAAAATACACGACAGCCTTTATGGAGGACATCCTGAGGATTAACATAAAACAAACCGTTTTAAAATCGGACCACTGAGTTTGGAGCAATGTATTTTTGAAGTTGGCCTAAATTTCGTATGGTTGTTTACACTGACATTTCCGGTACAAGTGTCAAAATAACGTAAATTTCAAGATGTCAAAAGGTCATCTTGCCTTTGTCTGATTTTAGAATTTTTTCTTTTAAATCAAAGGTAATTCTTTCGTCTTTAATGTCATCTAGTTGCTGGATTCATATGGTAAACGGTTATCCAAGAATTATGCAAAGTTATGTCCCTTGTACTCTACCCAAGAATCTTTTTTCAAAACTGGGAACTTCGACTTAAAAGTTGAAAACAAAAAAAGCAAGCGTTTGCAAGCCTTAGCGACTAATTTTTCATTAAACTCCAACGTCTTCTGAATGCATTCCTGAAATTTTTCGTTCTGACTCGTTCAAATTAATTGTCAAAAATTATTTCAAAATTGTTGGTAAAAGATTATGATGATTATGATGATATTTTAGTCGGGCAACTTATCAATTCCTTTATGCTAAAAACAAAGAGCAAAATGCCAATAATTTTCCGTGGAGTTTTCTCAAAGCATAAATAAAGTTTACAGACATAATGTAAAGAATAATTCATGGGATTGGATGCGAAAATATGTTTTGTTAGAAAAGCAGTTCGAGGATATTTACAAGAGCATCAAAAACAAAAGCTTTGTTCCTAAATATGAGATGAACCCTGCAGTTCTGCTAAAAAGAATCACACGCCACAAGTATCTCAATTCTTTCTTGTTAATCTTATTTGTGATAAAATGTATTTTTGTGACATTCTTTACATGCACATGTATTGGTTCATTATATATGGCTGCCACTATTGTGTCTGCCCCCCACCTTTGTGTCACAATTCTCAGTACATTTTGCCAAGGCTTTGTAGCAGTCAGAGCTAATATAACAAGCAGTTTTGCGATAATGGTAGTAATATCATTGATGATTTATTTTCCATAGGATTCATTGGCATTGGTATTTTGCTCTTTGTTTTTAGCATATTTATAATCATAATCAGTGTGTAATTCCTTTGTTAACGTATGGGAGCGAAACATGGACACTTTACCGAAAACACATCAGGCAGCTTAGAACCATTCAGCAACGTCACCTCAGATTCATCTTGAAAATTAAATGGGACGACTTTATCACTAACGATGAAGTCCTAGGTTTCGCAAAGGCAGACGATATTGAAATTGTCCTTAACAGAAACAGATTGCGTTGGATGGGTCATGTTGCCCGTATGCCAAAGACAAGACCAGTTAAGGCACTTCTGTACGGTGAGCTTGCAGAAGGGAGAAGGAAAGTAGGTCGACCACTGCTTAGATTCAAAGATACCATCAAAGATATTCTGAAAAGAGGCGATGTTCTTGAAACATGGACAGAAAGTGTAGATGATCGTCTTAAATGGCGCAAGTTGACGTTTGAAGTAGGTGGCCGAATGGATCAGAAGAGGAAAGAGAACAACAAAAGGATGCGTGAGAAGCGACACCAGAGAAAATAAGAGCAAACTATGTCAGGCTTCTTGAACACTTCAATCGTGTATTTTTGGACTCTGGACTGTAACTCATCTTTATGTTTTTGTGTTATACTCGTATCGGGTCATAGGCGTATATATTTTAGCATAAAGGAATTGATAAGTTGCCCGACTAAAATATCATCATAATCATCATAATCTTTTACCAACAATTTTGAAATAATTTTTGACAATTAATTTGAACGAGTCAGAACGAAAAATTTCAGGAATGCATTCAGAAGACGTTGGAGTTTAATGAAAAATTAGTCGCTAAGGCTTGCAAACGCTTGCTTTTTTTGTTTTCAACTTTTAAGTCGAAGTTCCCAGTTTTGAAAAAAGATTCTTGGGTAGAGTACAAGGGACATAACTTTGCATAATTCTTGGATAACCGTTTACCATATGAATCCAGCAACTAGATGACATTAAAGACGAAAGAATTACCTTTGATTTAAAAGAAAAAATTCTAAAATCAGACAAAGGCAAGATGACCTTTTGACATCTTGAAATTTACGTTATTTTGACACTTGTACCGGAAATGTCATTGTAAACAACCATATGAAATTTAGGCCAACTTCAAAAATACATTGCTCCAAACTCAGTGGTCCGATTTTAAAACGGTTTGTTTTATGTTAATCCTCAGGATGTCCTCTATCAAGACTGTCGTGTATTTTTCGCATTTTCGGAAATTCATTTTTTGCAGTTTATTCCCTAATTTTCGTATTCTGGATCACTGTGAAATGTACACACACCACACGCTCCTTCGCATACAATTCATGCGCCTTCGTAGTCGTTCTGGCTAACTGTCGCCCTGAAAACCCCTCTTTCCCCTGTTTCGAAATTACGCAGAGTAAATTGTTTGTAAGTAACTCTTTCTAAGAAACTAAACGCACCGATGGCGAGATGACCATTACCAAGAAATTAGGAAACTCCACACACTTTGTTGAGAAAGAAATTAATTCCTCTTTCCACTTTCTTCTCATAACCTGTGCTTGCCTGTGTCCAAGACATTTATTGAAAGTCAAGGGGATCCCGCCGATTTAAAGAATGTTCGTAAAAACGATTTCAAGAGGAACCTTCAATATTCTCATTTACATTAGTATTATTCCGTTTTGATTATGGTTTCGAAGTACACTTTACTTCATGTTGCTTCACTTTGGTGTCCTGTCACCCACTCGAAAAGCTGTCCGTTCCAAGGGTCAAAAGTAAGGAATTATGTTGAACAGTTTGCGGTCCACATATTTGTAAATAATGCATCAAAGAATGCAACCATATGGAATGTGACTCCCTCGATTGACTACGAAGGCGCATGAATTGTATGCGAAGGAGCGTGTGGTGTGTGTACATTTGTGGTTTATACTCAACTTGTTTTGCGAGACTCAGATGACTGCCCGGCCCCTCGAAGTTCTCTCACTTTACTTGAAAGGAGTTTCTTAAGCTCTTGGAGGCTTCGAACATTGCGATTTTTCGATTGAACGGCACCGTTCGGATCATTTTAAATGCGGGAACAGCCAGACAGCTATGAAACAAAGAAATACCTATATTTGTGGGGGCCGAGGGCCGAGCGCCATGGTGCCGAGGGCCGGGGCCGGGGGGCCGGGGCCGGTGATCTCTAATAGCGTAACAATGCTTTGATTGGCATAATTTGGTTTCATGAATCAATCTTAGAAAATTATAAAGATTTAAAAAAAAGTTATTTTTTTCATTTTTTTCGTGAACACGTGCCAGTTGGTCTTGAATAATTATGACGTCATATCTATTTTTAGAATTCTTTTTGTGAAAAATGATAGATCATAAACACAGCTACCTGCGTGGTGAGTTTCGTCTTTGTAAGTGAAGGAATGGCGATTTTAGAGAGGGGGGCTGAATGAGCCCCCCCCCCAGTCTTCTAGTAGCTCAAAAAGCCCAGTCTGGATAGGGTTAAAACATGATCATGGGTGGTGGTATGCAGTTGGATTCAACTCGTTTTTGGCTGCATATAAATGTCGGACTCTTTGCCTGCCATGGGGTGCTACATGAAAGTGTGGCATTTCAGGGTAGGCATGGGGTTTGATCTGTTCTGGTCCGGTCTGATTGTGTCCTGCCACCCTTGGTTTTATCAATCTCGGTTTTAATATTATGTATTAATTTTAATTTCACTTTAGTTTTGCAATTAGACTATTTATTTTCGTTTGTAGATTTTAACATGTAAATTTAAATTGTAAATTTTTGTCACGGCCCCCTGAATAGCGACTTTTGTCGACGGGGTTACCGTGTTGAAAGAATATAAAATGAAATGAATGAAATGAATGAAATGAAAAGGATGTCAAATGAGCACCCTCTCTTGGCATTTTCAAAAGTAGGCTTAAGAGTAATTTGCTTCTCTCAGGCTAAGTATTATTTTTTATTTATTTTCTTTTTAGATTGTAAATATAGGTCCTTTTTTAGTAATATTTAGCGATATTGTAAAGTTTGGCATGGCCCCCTGTCGAAGCAATCCTCTCGATTGACGGGGCTACCGTGTAAAAATAATGAAAAATGAAAAAAAAATTAAATGAAAATGTATCATATATATAAATATATTATTTTTCCTTTTGAACAATTTTACTCTGTAGTATAGGCTTGAATTACCTTTCTTCTATAGCTAATGATCTGTATGAATACCTATAAATGCATAATAAAATACAATAATAATAAGAACACTTCTCCTCAATCTACCCTACCATCTCCAGCATTGTGGTGGAAATTCCGAGAAATACAATTATCATTTATGCATCGATTTCGACTATCTTGTAGTAGAGAGCAAAATGCCGCACTCTTTCACATGAATAGTACACGAGCTATTGGCAGTTTTGCTTGAAATTAGGGTTTGAAAAAGCTCTAGATTTTGCAGTGTTTTCAGCTTTGCAAAAAAATCGACGGCACATGGGCGAACAAAAATTGGGGATACACATTCAAAATGTGTCATTGAACCTGTGGAATATTTCTAACATCTATTTCCAGTTAACTTCTCTACAAGAGAGATTTCTTAATCACAAGGATTAATGTGAAATCTAAAAATCGCAAGGTCGATATATTGGGCTGCACCTAGATACAATGACCAAGACATATACCGTGAGAACAGGCTTCGAAGCTTTCACTCTTTCTCTATCATCTGAAGAGAGTCTGCTGAGATTGCAAAATGCCCACGACATCTTTAGTCGCCAGCCAGCGTAACTTGAAAAGATAACCTCGCCACAATACTGAAACACAGCAGGACGCGTGGATTAAAAGGCCTTACTTAACAATAAATAACAGCGTTGTGGCTGGGTAATCATTTGCGGTTGGGCGCATCGATAGCTCGCCATGAATCGTGGTTTCACAAAGATGAAAAATAGCACAGCCTTAACAGCTCAGTGAAGATGGAATTAGTCACTCAAGGGCCATGACACAATAGAAAAAAACCAGACCTGCTACGATTGTCCATGCACCTGGCCTTACTCATTATCTATAATCATAAAGGGTTTAGAAGTCCGGCTGCTTCCACAACCATCCCATCTGGTAGGAGAAAATTTCAAAGCATGTTGTTAATAACCAACTCTTTCACAAGAAAATATCTAAAGTATGGATGACCAACAAACTTCAGAATCCTTAGACATGCAAAATGACTGCTTGTTACAAGCAAGCTATGTCCAGGAGGAAATACATACTACACGAGAGGTCATTGTCATCATCATTACCTTTACCCCGGGGGAGGGGGTAACTTGAGTTTCCATGATACGGGGTTGTGCCATTAAAAGCGTAAAACTGCCACCGATAAACCGGAAAATTTTCTCCAAAGTATACCCATAAATCCGGAGAATTCCTGAACATTATACCCAAAAATCCGGAAAATTTCTGAAAATTATACTCATAAATCCTGAAAAGCCAAAAAATGTTCACCCATAAATGAAGTTTCACTAAAAATCATACCATAAATCCGGAAAAAAAAATCCGGACTCTATCATGAAAAAGGTACTCTAAAAAATGGCACAACCCCGTACCATGGAGAACTTAAGTCCCCCCCCCCCCCGGCCGGGTCTTTACCGCATGTTTGGCTTAAAGGCTCTACTTGAATCTTTGCGGCATTGGGAAAGCGTTCAACTGATAATTAATTCAACTCGTTTATGGCTGCATATAAATGTTGTCTGAACTAAGAAAGAAATTTACATTATAGTTCCTACAGTTATTAGAAAACTACCAATGGAACTGGAAATGACGATGCATTTCTGATGGCCGAAGAACACCTCTAAAGGCCAATCTCCATTAAAGTGAATCGTAGCGATTTTAGTTCATGAGATTACCGGTGAATCGTAGGCAAATACTTGGATCTCCATTTGTTCGCACGATCGTTGGTGAGACAATATCATTTGAAATGGAAATGGAATTGATTCAAATTGTGTAACTTATCGCTGACGATCTCTGAAAAATTCAAGCAACTTGAACTCCAGAGCGAACCGTGGCAACCGGCCTGTATGTGTCAAAAATTGAAATACTCAAGCCCAAAATGCCACGATCGCTCGCGATTCGCTTCAATGGAGATTGACCTTGACGGCCTGTTCATATGAGCCCAGTAAACGGGCTGGCTCGGTAAGCGGGCTGAGCGCGTCCATTGTCTAAATTAGAAGCGTATGAGCATTAAAGACATTTCGTCTCGGTAACCGGGCTGGAGTGCTTATATGGGGAGTTTTCATCCCGCCTACCGAGATCTCGGCAATGCTCCAGTGAGATCCCGCTTACCGGGCTGGCTCCCTTCTCCACATAAACGAAATCAAACTGTTCTATAGATTTCAATAGGCAGTGAGATCTCGCTTACCGGGCCAGCCCGTTCGGTGAAACAGTTTTTTGCTAACCACTAGCGTACCTAGCGATGAGAAACTAGGATTCACCCTGCTTTGCTCTCATTTCCTTGATGCCATTATCAGCAAATTTGTCGAAGAAAAAATATCGAATCTTGTTCTTGTGTTATCTAACATAAAAGAGACATATCGGAGAGAAAAACAACGTGTAGGCTCACCAATATCATAAACAACAGAGGGCTGGACAGGACACGAGGCCTAAATTATACAGTTAATTATGATAATTTATTACGATGATAACACTATCCCCCCTCCTGTCAATAATAGACTTTATGTTACGGATTGTGATCTTGTCCTTGGTTGGATAATGTTTCCTTGGTTCATATTACACCACCCTCCTGTGATGATGGGAGGGTCTTCATCGACTGGTGCTTCTCTCTCTGGTTCTTCTCTGTTAACATTTCTATTTTGCACCATGTCTTCATTCCCTTCCCTGATAACATTTAAATTTGGCTCATCTTGTTCATTGTTTGGTGTCTGTTCAGTAACGAGGGATTCAAATATGTCAGTTGTGGTTTGTTGTTGTTGTTGTTGTGTTGCTGTTTTGACTGATACACGTTCAGCTTTTAAATGATCAAATCGAGTTACAACATACTTTAACTGATTGACGTGGACGATAGGGGTTGCATTGCTTTGTGAGTTAGCAAGTTGGCAATTCAAATCTCCAATCAATCGAGTTATTGTCCAGGGACCTGACCAGTTGCCAGCTGCCAGCAGCGTGAAATTCCTATCTTCTTGTTGGGGTGCCACAACATTACTGTATCGTGGACTTGATAGTGGTGTTCTTTTGTATGTTTATCATACTGTTTCTTCATCTTGTTTCGAGAAGCTGCTGAAGTAATTTCCTCAAAGGCACAAGTTCCATTTGCTATTTTAGTTCCTTTGCCAATTGTTTTAGATATAGGCGAATTGTTAATGACGAGGACCTCTGCGCAGGCGTTTTGATGTGAGATAACTTGAATGGTGGGGAGAATGCTTATTCTGAAACGTTCTTCGAAAGGCTTGTGTCCGTCAATAAGAGATGGGAGGTCAGTCACGGGACGAAGAGAATTTAAAGCTGACCCACTGGCGATCACAGAGACTTTTAATGACTGTCCAGGGGGGATCGCAAATTTCTGATTGGTTGTAAGTGATAAAATATCTTGATGAGGGGGATCGTGGGACACTTTGACAAAAGATTGATCGAGAAAAAGTGTTTGGTTGGTGTTATCAATACCCCATTTCTGAAGTCGGTTAAGAAAACTCAAGCCAAGAATACATAAGTAAGGCAGATCATGTATAATAATAAATTCAACTGTATAACAAATTGCAGGATTACCAACTGTTATAGGCAGGTTTACAAGTCCATTTGGTTTAAGTAATGTCTCATTTACACTCATAATTCCAGGGCCTAAATATGGCTTTACTGAGAGGTTGCGGAGGTTTGGACTTGAAGTGAAGCAACGCTTGGCAAGGCAGCAGACAGTGGCTCCAGAGTCTAGCAGCATATCAATGGGCTGTCCATTTAATTTTCCAGTCAGCCAGAGAAGGGGGGCTGGTTGCTGATTTTCACCAAAATTGTCATTGGCTTTGGGGGTCAAAGGGGAGGGATGGGCTCTGTCGGTATGACCCTCTACCGGGAGCCCCAGAAGTTTTCCGACTGCTGGCTTGTGTGGCTTTGGCTATAGCGTTTGAAGGCAAGGCAATCTCGTTTGAAATGGTTTAGGCCATGTCAAAAATGGCAGCGAAGGCTGGCATCGGAAGCTTGTTGTTTCTGAAAGTCACCAGACTGAAACTGTGCAGCAGAGCGTTGGAACTGCCCGCGTGAATTCGGCGTGAACGGTGGGTGTTGTTGTCTGCTTGGCTGATGATACTGCGGGGTAGGCTGAGAATGCGGAAGTTGGCTTTTCAAAGCATTGATTTGATCTTGTTGTGTTTCTAATTTCATGCTCGTAATTTTGGCTTGCTCATCAAATTTCGAAGACAGCATCATGATGGCGTCCAGGGTAGGATCTGCAAGGGGTGCTGGAGAGGCTGCGAGGCAAATTGGGCTGGCAGCAAGGACTTTGGGGGGAGAGTGCTCATCAGTTGTGGAGGTGGGAGTGGAGAGATGAACCCCGGGGGGGGGTACTTCATTGTTAAGTTGTACTGGACGTGCCGCTCATATGGATGGGTTTTTTCATTCGAAATTCTCTACATATGGGTCCGTTTTTAACCACAATTCTGGTAGATGGGTAGTTCTTTGAGAATTTTCTTATCAATCGGCCCCATAATGATAATCCACGCAAAAAAACTGAAATTTTCCTTTGTTTCAAATCGACAAATTCATACACATGGGTCAAAAATTTCCTGATATTCATGCAAATGGGCTGGAAATTTTTGAATATTCTGTCATACGAATGGGTCCTTTTCTCAAAGTCCAGATTCAGGTCGAATCATGTTGACAATGAAGTACCCCCCCCCCCCCCCCCCCCCCCCCCCCCCCCCCGGGAGATGAACAATGGCGTCTCGGCTGGCTTTGAGGAGATCTTGGGGAGTGACTTTCTCATCATAAGGATTTTGGCAGAAAATGAACAGATTTCGTCGCAAAGACACAGGTATCCCTTGTAGAAAATTTCTTTTCACTGCCCGATCGATTTCTTCATCCTTTGCTGACGGATTTGCAGCGAGGAAGGTTTGTAAGAGGCTGGTCATAAACTCCTCCTCGCTTTCGTTGACGTGTTGAATGCGTTGCTCAAAATCGGACATGTTGGCTTCACGATCGGAGGCAGAGTCGAAGATTTCTTGAAGCTGCTTTTTAAGGACGGTAAATTTTTGTGGTTCGTTCTTAGCATCCTCAAATTGATCCAGGCAAGCTTTCGCGCGGCCATCAACGCATAACATCAAAATCTGGCCTAGAACAAGGTCATCTTTCTTTTCGGCGATTACGCAGCACCGCTCAAAACTTTCGAGCCATTGATTGAGGTGGACGTTCCCGTTTCCAGTGAAATTTTCTAATTTGCTGAACACAATATTTAATGCGGACATGGTAGCAGGATTCGAAAGCTACTGTCACCAGTGTTATCTACCATAAAAGAGACATATATCGGAGAGAAAAACAACGTGTAGGCTCACCAATATCATAAACAACAGAGGGCTGGACAGGACACGAGGCCTAAATTATACAGTTAATTATGATAATTTATTATGCTGATAAAGCCTGGTTTCCATATAGCCGTAAGGTTGCCGGCGGCAGTCTTCTGCCATCTTCCATCTGCCATGCCCCCGGTACCGCAGTCGAACGATTTAAATGGAAACGTCTGAATCTAGTGCCGCAACCATTACCGGTACCATGCCGTAAGGATCAAGAAACGTTGAAATAATTCAACTTTTTCCAAGTCGTTACGGTACCGCAACCATCAAGGTTGCGGCTGCCGGCGGTACCGGGAGAAGTGGTTTCCATTTAAGTTGAAATGGTTGCGGCATGCCGGCGGCAATGGTTCAGGCAATGGCTGCGGCAACCTTAAAGCCTGGTTTCCATATAGCCGTAAGGTGCCGTAAGGTTGCCGGCGGCAGTCTTCTGCCATCTTCCATCTGCCATGCCCCCGGTACCGCAGTCGAACGATTTATATGGAAACGTCTGAATCTAGTGCCGCAACCATTACCGGTACGATGCCGTAAGGATCGAGAAAAGTTGAAATGATTCAACTTTTTTCAAGTCGTTACGGTACCGCAACCATCATGGTTGCGGCTGCCGGCGGTACCGGGAGAAGTGGTTTCCATTCAAGTTGAAATGGTTGCGGCATGCCGGCGGCAATGGTTCAGGCAATGGCTGCGGCAACCTTACGGCATCTTACGGCACCTTACGGCTATATGGAAACCAGGCTTAATGGCATCTTACGGCACCTTACGGCTATATGGAAACCAGGCTTAACACTCGAGCGGTTTTTGATACAAATTGAGACAGAAAAATTTCATCAGCTATTAACTACAGCATCCATTTTTATCAGCAACGGTTTTTGTAACGATCAATCACAGATTTGAAGTTTTCTCAAGGTAAATATTTGTTATCAATTACATACTCGAAATTCTGAATAAGTTTATACAGGTCCTTCGCAGTGACCCTTCTTGCACAAGACTTATAGCACAAGTTCAAAAATTTAAAACCTGGGGACAAATAGAATTATTGGAAGAATGGAGCTCAAAAACCACTTATTGCACTGTATCGCCTTGTACTGTACTGAGTATTCAAATATTTTGTCACAGCGATCGCGGAAAAACGATGCAAGAATGCATATTACGAAAACAGGTTATTCCAAGGACCAGTTTGTAAAATTTAATTCATATGCCTTTAATTATTATTCACTCATTATTATTATCAATTTCTTTATCGTTGGATCAAAATACAAAGATAGCCAAACGTAATTTTTCATATCGTCATATCGCGCAAACGAAAACGAGGATGTGCGATTGTTTTTTCATTTCATTTTTTTTCATTTCATTTCATTTATTTATAGGAGGGTAACCCTTCAGCAAAGGCTGATTTACAAGGGGCCCTCCGTCAAAAATCTTACAATTTATGGAATATACCTACTATTAAAATAATTACCATATATGATTTCAAAATGAAAATCTAAAATACAAAATTGTTCTAATTTACAGAAGAAAAAAAAAACAAAAAGAACATATCCTAAATTGTTGTTTTAAAACTATTGAGTTTTACGGCTTGCTTCGACTCAGCTGAGAGGCTGTTCCAATATTTTACTCCTCTGAACGAAAAACATCTTTGACCATTTCCACTTTTCATTAATGGTATCTTTAGGTCAGTAGAAGTATTTCGGAGGGTGTGAAGGGAGCCCTGCGACTTTTTCAAGAAAAGTTCGGTCAAATATTGAGGAGCAAGACCATTTAATGCCTTAAACACCATGACTTTGGTCTCGGAACCAATCAATTCCTCAATCGTTTGCCAACCAAGACTTTTTATAAGGGGCATGGCGGAGGCATCAAAACGACTACCAGTGATTATTCTAGCAGCTCTGTTTTGTAGCTTCTGCAAGCGGCTTTTTTCTGTGGAACTACAGCAGCCCCAAACCGAGCAACAATAACGAAAATGTGGTTCCACAATACTTCTGTACAAACTAATCAAGGAAGTAGAAGGGACGAGGCTCCTCGCATGTTTCAGAAAACCAATAGCCCTCAAAACTTTCGACGCGACATATTTAATGTGTTCCTTCCAATCCAGGCTTTGATCAATTTGTACACCAAGGTACTTTGTCTTGTCCACTACCTCTAAACTGTCTTCCTGAATTTTAAGATCCAATTTTCCATTGGATCTTTTTAGGAAATTCTGTTTAGATTTGGAGCAAATGAGCATGGAATGAGTTTTCGCGACATTTAGCGATATTTTGTTTCCCTTCAACCAAGATTCAAGACTCTTGAGATCATTATTCATGGCCTCATTCAGCTGAGTCAAATCCTTAGATTGATAAGAAAGGCTGGTATCGTCAGCATACATGGACACAGTTGAGCTTTGAATACCACATGGTAGGTCATTGATGTAAACAAGGAAGAGAAGGGGACCAAGGCATGAGCCTTGCGGTACACCAACTTCGATATTGTCAATTTCTGAGTCAATTCCACCAACCCGACAGAACTGTTTTCTGTTCGAAAGATATGATTCAAACCATTTTATTTCTCTGTGACGAACGCCGTAATGCATTAGTTTTTCACAAAGGATCTTATGGTCCACTGTATCAAAAGCTTTTTTGAGGTCGATAAAAACTGATCCTACGTGGTGTCCTGTGTCAAATCCCTTGCACCAATCATCCGTATTTTTAAGTAAAAAGGAGACTATGGAAAAGAGTTCTCTAAAGCCAGACTGGCCCTTGTAAAGAAGGCGATTCTTATTTAGATATTGGTACAATTGATTGAAAACTAGCTTTTCAAAGAGCTTCGATATGACGGGAAGGACGGAAAAAGGGCGATAGTTTGATTTTGTAGCCTTTTCGCCATCTTTGTAAATCGGTGTAACCCTGGCAGTCTTCCAACTATCAGGAAATACGCCGGATTCCAAAGAGGTATTAAACATGAGAACAAGAGAATTCTCAATGAATGGCAAGGCAAGTTTCAGAAAATAGCTTGAGATACCGTCAACTCCGGAGCCCTTTGAGATTTTAATCTTGCCAATTGCTTCTCTAATATCCTGGAGCCCTATTGGTTTAAATTCAAACCTTAAGTTCTTTGGGTTCAGTTGGTACTCGCCTGACAGGAGAGGGTTAGGTGTATCCTCAATCTTCTCTGCTAGAGCTTTCCCAACCGAACAAAAGTACTGGTTCATGGTATCGGAAATTTCTTTTCTGTTACTAATATCTTTTCCATCTTGTTTCAAGAGGTCAATATTAGTGGATTTGGATCGTTTATTCATCAGCTGGTTTAGGGTTTTCCATGTCTCCTTCATGTTACCTTCAGAATTTTGATCTTTTGCGTGAAGTGTTGCCGTTTTAAATCAATATTTAGCCTATTGACTTTATTCCTAACATGCTTATAGGAGTCCAACAGGAGAGAAGACCTTGACTTGACAGCTGCTTTCCGGAGCTTATCTCTACTCCTAATCAACCCCTTGAGATCATTGTTTATCCAAGGGCAATATTTTTCAGAAACACGAATGGTTTTCATAGGGGCATGCTTCTCAATGATGCATGAAAGGATATTAGACCAATTTTGCACGAGCAAATCTATTTCATCTGATTCACGAACAATTTGCTCCCAACCGATGCTAGCAACATCAGCCAGGAATGCCTCTTCATTGAAACTTTTCATTGAGCGAGTTTTTATCACTTTATGGTCCTTTTTCTGAGCTCCACAGTATTTTCGCACACAGAATACCATAAAGTGATCACTCATTGAAATCTCAAAGACACCTGACTGTACAATGTTGCCAGTAGCTGTTGTTGCAATATGATCGATGATAGTGGAGCTACTAAGAGTCACTCTGGTTGGCTCATTGATAAGCTGTTTAAAACTAAACAGCTCATATAAATTACACATATGTTTAGTGTCATTGCCCATTTGTTGACCAACTGCATGCTTGGAAAGATCACAGTTTGTGTCACCAAGAAGAATTATTTCCTTGCCTTCTCTATCAAGAAAAGTAAGAATTTGCTCCAATTTATCAAAGGAGGCAACGGGTTCACTAGGAGGTCTGTACCAGGCAACAACAAGAAAGGACCTGCATTTTGGTGGTTCAATTTCGATGCAGATTAACTCGAGCTGATTCTCTGGGAGATCATAGCGTCGTGTGTACTTGATAGAGTCTCTAATATAGATAGAAACACCACCACCCCTGCAGGTTCTCTCCCTATGTTCTTGCTGGTAACCTGAAATTATAGTTAATTCTTTTGGATATTCAGGATCTAGCTTGGTCTCATTTAAGGCCATTACATGGATTCCAAAAGTTTTGAGAAGAAGTTGGATCTCATCAAAATGGCAACGAAGACTGTTAACATTTAGAGAAGCAATCGACATCCCCTTCCGGAACCCTAGATGCTGACGAGACCCACCCTTCAAACCAATGTCAAGTTTCTCAATAGATATTTTTTCAAAGATACCGTAATCTATTAAGAATATTTTGCGCAAACCTGGCATTACCATATTGATTCAGATGAAGCCCTCTACGACCGAGCTGATCATTCATAATGTTATTGTTGTTGATAATGTCCAATTTCATCGAAATTAACTTTCGCTTCTTCGCTTCTTTCGCTGCTAGCCTCCTTATCGTGTACTTATGCATTGAAAATGGCACAAGAAAACGATAAAGAGGCTTGCAACGATAAAGAGGCGAAAAAAATCACACAGCCTCAATTTTGTTTGCGCGATACGACGTCACTTCGCTCAAATTGCTTACTTGAATACATAATGTCACAAGGATGTAGGATTAGATGAAGTAAGAATAAAAGTCATCACGATGTTATGTTATCTCATATATGAAAGTGAACACATACCAGACAGTCTAAACGATTCATCATTATTAAAGATTCAAAAGAAATAAAATGCTACCAAATGCTCGCAACATCGTACTATTTAGTCTCCTGAGTCATGTACTAAAAGTTTTAATCACCAACAGAAATAGACCATCCATAGAACAAGAAATAAGCGAAGAACAAAATGGATTTATGACAGGGAAAGGAACACGAGAAGGGCTGTTCAATATACGAATTATTACGGAAAGATGCCTAGACCTAGAAATAGATATATACGTATGCTTCATTGATTATGAAAAGGCGTTTGATCGAGTTGATCAAGTAAAACTCACAGAAAGTCTGACTGAAATTGACATATGCGCAAAAGAGATAAGATTAATAAGAAACATACACTGGATCCAAGAGGCATTTGTGGAAACAGGCAATGGCAACTCAACAAAATCAATAAGTATAACGAGAGGAGTGAGACAAGGTTGTGTCTTATCACCAATATTGTTTAATTGGTATACCGAGAGAATATTTAGAAAACTGAAAGAAAAACCTGGGATAGACATCAGAGGACATGTCATCAACAATCTCAGATATGCCGACGATACGGTACCTCTAGCAACATCAATAGAAGACCTCCAAGACATACTAGGAACAGTTAACAGAGAAGGAAAGAAATACGGGATGAAAATGAACATAGGAAAGACAAAATCAATGATTCTGAGCAAAAATGAGGAGAATAGACAATAAATTTAAAGTTAGATGGGGAATCAATAGATCAAGTAAATAGATTTACATACCAAGGACAACTTCTTGTACCTAATGGAAAATCGGATGATGAAATCAAGAGAAGAATAGAGATAGCACGAGGCACTTTTAGGAGTATGTCAAACACACTAACTTCCAAAGTTCTGTCAATCAAAATAAGGAAAAGACTAGTTAACTGTTACATATGGTCTACACTCTTATACGGTGCAGAAACATGGTCTATATCTAAAAAATATGATGGACAGGATTAGAGCCTTTGAGATGTGGGTTTGGCGCAAAATACAGAGGATTTCATGGCAAATTCAAACTAAAAATGAGACAGTATTAGAAAGAGTAGGAGAAAAAAGAAACATCATGCAATTAATCATGTCAAGAAAACTAACATTCTTCGGTCACATGATAAGGAGGGACAACTTACATCGTGTAAAATAGTTAAAGGAAATACAGAGATAGCATCATCAATGAATGAATACTTTTGTTCCGTCGGTAATAAGCATAGTGATAATATTCCACCTCGACCGTGCCCTCTCTTAACTAATGAGATCGCTATTACTAGCCCAGTTGATAACTTTAGATTTAGAGAAATATCAACACATGATGTAATAAACACAATGAAAAGGATGAAAACGTCACACAGCTCTGGGTTCGATGGTATTGCATGCTTTTTTATTAAGGCAGCACTCCCTGTTATCGCAGAATCTTTGTGTGACATTTTAAACCTATCATTATCCACAGGCACATTCCCTGATGACTGGAAGGTTGCTCGGGTTACACCAATTGATAAGAATGGCCCTAAAGACGACCGGTCAAACTGCAGGCCAATATCTGTTCTGCCCGCTGTATCGAGACTTTTCGAGAAACTCGTATATAATCAGGTGTACGAATTCCTCGACTCTAAAAACTAATTTATAAACATCAGTCTGGTTTTCGATTATTGCACTCTGTGGTTACATGTCTCATGTCAAACACAAACGATTGGTATCTGAATATCGATAAGGGTAAATATACCGTCCTAATATTTATTGATCTTAAGAAGGCCTTTGATACCGTCAACCATGAAATATTACTCGAAAAACTACAAAAGTACGGTATCATAGGTATCGAACTTAGTTGGTTTACCTCATATCTGCATAACAGGAGGCAATTTTGCAAAGTAAATGGTTCTGCTTCTGAAATAAGTAGCATAAATTGTGGGGTTCCTCAAGGTTCATGCCTTGGTCCATTGCTGTTTCTTATCTATATAAATGATTTACCTTATGCATTGCATAAAAGACACGTTACCATGTATGCTGATGACACCACTATTTCCCTTTCATCTAAGAACCCTGTTGAACTGCAAAACGACCTAAACGATGAACTGACCAAGCTAAAGGAGTGGCTACAAGGCAACAAACTTTCAGTGAATGTGGTTAAAACACAGACTCTTGTGATTGGATCATCTCCAAATATTCGCAAGATCGAAAACCATCCTGATGTTCAGCTATCTTTTGAGATATATAATCTACCTATTGAGATTGTAAAGGATATCAAATATCTTGGGGTTCAAATAGATAATCGTCTTAATTGGGACAAACATATACAGAAAACTAGGACCAAAGCTACTCAAGCTCTTGGCCTTATTAAGTACTCCAAAAGGTTTCTGAAGCCTGCGATACTTAAGGATATGTACAGAGGCCTTGTTGAGCCACATTTAAGTTATTGTTGCTCTGTATGGGGCTGCTGCAGTGACACTAACATTAACAGGCCGCAAAAGGTACAAAATAGGGCAGCCAGAATTGTAACGAATACCAAATATAATACATCCGCAATGCCTCTGATCAACGGTCTTGGATGGGCAACAGCCAAGCAGCTTACTTTCAAAGAATCAACTTCGCTTATGTATAAGTCCTTAAATTCGTTGGCTCCAGATTATTTGTCCTCGTTGTTCACAAGATGCTCCGACAGAAATGAACGAAATCTGCGATCGACAGATCTGAATCTGAAAATACCATTACTTAAAACAAAAAACAGGTCAGAAATATTTCTGCTGCAGAGGAACCACCCTTTGGAACAGCCTGGATAAAGCTAGTAAATCAGCTTCCTCTCTTGGTGCTTTCAAAAATCTGATCTAATAAGTCGGATTACGTGCTTTCCTTTGTATTTTAATTTATTTACCGTTTATTTACTGTATAATACTGTAAATGATTGGCTTTTGCAAACATATACAATTATTGTAACTAGTTTTCCTTTTGGAGACTGGTTTTTTTTTAACAGGTCAGTTTGAAAACCAGATATTATTCTGAAACTTTTTTAACCTGTATAAATATTTTAAATGATGATGATGATGAATGATGATGAATGATGATATCTCCGTTCATTTACTTTGTAAGCACCTTTGCCAACTTTGACTTGTTGTGCGACCCCCCCCCCCCCCCCCCCCCTCCCCAGAACAATCTGATAAAATGATGATAAAATGGGGCTGATGAAGAGTATCACTCCTTGACAGTCTAGTAAAACCCACCTGACCTACGGCTGCCATGGATGGAGACCACACACTCTTGAACTTGCCAAGCTTTCAAAACCTTAGAAAATGTTTCTTCACTCAATGATTGCCAATGGCTACAAAAGAGTTAATCCACCTAATCCATCAGCAGAACAATCTAAGACAGTCGAACGGAGCTATGTCATACGAGATTTGTTATCTGTTACCTAAATTGATTCCATCAAATCACTCTATGCAGAACAGAGGCATAAATGGGTAGCATATACTATCAGACGCTCAAACAGTGAACTTATACAGAAACTAACTGTTCATCAAACTAAAAATGTAAACTGTGGTAGAAGAAAATAGTCCATCTTCGAAAATGCACAACAGAGATACAGCAATACTTCAGGGATTGTTTTAATGGAAAGTGAACAAAAATGTCCCCCCACTCTGGCAAAGACTACCAATTATTATATGGCGTTCGAAAATACGGCTCCTCGGACCGGCAACGCAGCAATTCGATTGGTTCTTGATCGGTCCGTAAAAGCCGTATTTTTCGTTCGAAGCCGTATTGGACCGGGCGTTGCCTTAAAAATCAACAACAAGGGAGGAGCTTCTTGTGTAGGCTTAGGCCGCAAGAAGTGTCAGCCAAAGTTTAGCTTATTCATCGAAGATTTCTTTTCTGTAAACTTTGAAGACGAACTTGCAATTATACACGAAGAAAATGACAATGTAGTTAACGTCGAAACGAGCAACTACAGTGATGCACAGGATCAAAGACACAACAGGAAAGTACGATACTATAAACAACGTCCTCAAAAGGTTCTGCCATATAATAAAGCCTTTATTAAACGACTACTCGATCCATGCTGGAAAATATTTGGACCTTAGTTCATTGTACGGACCTCACTGCGTTCGGTCCGTACGTCAAACTGCGATCCAAATATTTTCCAGCATGGACCTCGTAATCGTTTAATAACCGCATAATATGTTCAATCTGAAATTGGTTAAGAACAATAATAATAATAATAATAAGAATGATAATGATGATATAAAAAGAAAAACTCTCAATATCACTAAACGTTTCGATTTACAATCTTCATTAGTTTGAAACTTTACAAGGGCAGCCAAGAATTTATAGCAAATACGTTGTTTACTATAAATACGTTGTATAATATAAATTCAACCACATTCAAAGTAAAACAGAAATAAAATGATAAAAACACAACTGTTTCAGGGCAAACGTTTCGATATAAAATCTTGTTCAGTGTGTATACGTTGTATAATATAATATCATCCTAAATTATTCTGCACCCAAGCAAATGGCAAAACCTACTGCTTAGTTAATGTACAAAATGTTTGCTGGTTTTACAGTTATTGTTAACAACGCTACGGCATATACGATGAATAAATTTATCACTGAGTATCGAAGATGAAACAGAATGATACTTGATGTGGGCTTAAAAAAGCAAGGTTTATAAACAGCAGACCAAAACGAAAGATGAATTGGAAAAAAATCAGTGATTCAATTTTTTCACCCTGTGCCTCCAGATATAATTCGCTCCAATAATGTTAGAAATCGAGCATCAAGCTAACAGCTCCTTTACTTTTGTTTTTCAAAAACCAATATTCCGCAATGGTTCATAAACGGCCTCTTTGAACGTCAGCTAAGCGCACCAAAATACAGAACATGAAGAGAAGGTTTCCATCCATTTTCACAAAGAATGTCACACATGTCCCGGTAGCGATCACACTTCGCTGGAAACGAGAATCCAAAGTAGAGATCAAAACTAACTGTAACTTCTGCTATGATGATATCTCGCGACGTTTCATCAATAATAACAATGCCCGGTTTCCGATGTTGCAGCAAGGTCAGCTCTTCTCGATACTCTGGCAACAAAGTTTCTATTAACTTATTGGTATGAATTTTCTTGCTCGAACATAATATTAACTTTATTTTATAGAAAATTTTTCCAACAATCCGATCGTGACGGCGACTGTAGAAATTGTGAAATTCCTTGCATCCATTAAACAAATGAGCAACACTCTGTGTGTGACCAAACAAAGGGGACAACACGGATCATTTGTTCTGCTCTAAATATAAGTTGTGAAATTTGTTGGTAGTAAACTTAAACGCGCTTTGATAGCAAAACGGACCAAATCATCGCTTATCTTCTAGCTGTAAAAGATAGAATGAGATGCTTTTATCTGAATGTCATTTGTTTAGTCCAAGAAAAGGACCTTGGATACTAGGTTCCTTGCTCCTCTGAAGATCTCTATCTATGGTGATGCGAAAAAGTCTATTCTGAAGTTTAGAGGATTCTTCCAAAGTTAAATCGTTGTATCTTATTTCTGCTTTTCCGTTTCTGAAAATCACTTTAACGCCCAACTTACGAGCATATCGTAACATATCTGGCCAGTTTGACTGAAACCCGAATCGCGTTCTCGTATTCAAAACCATTGGAATTCAAGTTACTATTATTACTATAAATACGTTGTATAATAATAATAACACTAATAATAATAATAATAATAATAATGATAATAACAATAGTACTAATATAATAAATTTATCGTGAGTGGGCTACCACAATTGGAGAATTGAAATGTGCCCCTGCCTGATAATATAATGATAAAGAGAGAAACAACATATTGCCATAAGAACAGAAAGGATGTAGGAGGAAAAGCAGAGGAACGAAAGATCATTTTCTTATAGACAAAATGATGTTGCAAGACGTAAACAAGGACATAAAACTTAGCCATGGTATGGGTAGACTATCGCAAGGCATATGACCTACTTTCGGATTCATGGATTTTGGAATGCTTAGAGCTGACCCAAATTTCTGAGAACATCAAGAAATTCATAGCAAATACCTTGGAAAACTGGACAACAGAGTAAACATCATGTGGGGAGAATCTTGGAAAAATTAACATCAGAAGAGGGATCCTTCAAGGATATAGTCTTTCGCCATTGCTATTTGTAATTTGCATGATACATTAACTAAAGCCCTTCGAAAGGCAAAGGCAGGCTATGTTATCAAAGAGGGAAATTTGAAGGTAAACCATCTACTGTTCATGGATGATTTGAAACTCTTTGGGAGGAGTGAAAGGGAGATTGACAGCTTGGCGAAGACAGTGCAAGTGATCAGTAAAGATAAATGAATGGAATTCGGGATAAAGAAATGTGGCGTAGTGGTTATGAAACGAGGAAAATTAAGCAATACAGATGGTATACAGGGTGCGCCAGAATAAACTATGCACATTTGGCAGTCCACGATAAATCGCACACTGAATCGATTTTGAAGATTTATAACTTAATCTTTAGCAGAAAGCGTGAATTAGATTCTAGAATTTGTTGCAAATTTTTCCGTTTTCAGTTTTTAGAAATTCTTTAGTTGTTAAACCTGGTTTCCATTAAATCGTAGAGCGATCGTAAGGAGATTGGCGACGGTCTGCGATCGTCTGCGATGCGTTCCCGATTTAATGGAAACACTTGCTTACGATCCTTAAGACCGTCGGCGATCGTGGATCGTAAGCGTCGGGAAAGTTAAACTAAGTTCAACTTTCCCAATCGTTACGACTGTCCCGATCTGGGAACATGTTTAAGTAAAGAAAGTAAAGTAAGTAAAAGTAAAAGTACCGACACTCTTGTGAAAGTAAAAAAAGCAGCCAAGTTGCAAAAACAAGACATCGAAACCTCATTGTCTAGCAGTAAAAACAAGCAAAAACACGAGACTACTTTAAGTGGGTGATTGCTCTCCCAAGCTTAATTACAAGGGCGATAGCACGCCCTTGTAGAAATTTCTTCACCAAAGATGCCTGGGCCTACTGATCTTCTAGATTCATTCCCCATACTGTATTCTTTTCGAAAAACAAATATCAAACGGTTACCTTGCCAGGATCATCTTTGCTCCTTGCAACTTTCACAAAACATTTGTTCAATGACAAGTTATGTCTGATTGAATTCTGAAAGAAGAAGGAGGAAGTGTACAGTGTAAGAAGAAGGAATTCTTTTGCCAGAACAAAATTTGGTGATCTCACAGTTGAGTTCATGAAGAGTTTCTTACAGAACAATATGTACATAAATTTTTTGTAAGAGTTTCCTTATAAGAAACTCAACCATCAGATCACTTCCAAGTAGGGGAAATTATTGAAGCAACTATTTATTTCACTCAAGCAACTATTTACAGTATTATTTAGTCAATAAATCATTTAGCATATTTTGTATCTATCGGGTGATTCCATATTGCTTCATCAGATTGATGTCAAGTCATGTTTGAGAAATCTTTCCAAATTTTTGCTATAGCAAGTTAATCAGGAGTTGCTCCAAAATATTTAATTTCAGCTTGATATCTCGTTTGGTTGACAAGCAATTGAACTGTTTGCCCATTTGTCAGTAAGGTGTCACTTTTCACGAGGCAGCACGTAATGAGACCTGATAAAGCTATGAACAAGATTTTTAGAACCAATCCCACTTAGCAGGAGCTTTACATTGTTGATAGTTATACGAAAAAGTCACATTCCACAGAACTATCAAAATCGTTTGGATGTATAATTGCTTCAAATTCACACAACTGCCATTTGTTGATGTATACAAAATAATAGACCTACGTTTTTCGGGAATCATGTCTTTTAATACATAAATGCTGGCAATATACTAACTGTCTGAGACGTGGCGTATTTCCCGAAACTTGAAAATGTGCAAAGGTAGTCCCGGTTCACAAGAAAAACGAAAAAAAATTTAAAGAGTAACTATCGTCCTATTTCTCTTCTACCAATTTTTGGGAAAATGCTCGAAAAACTCATGTATGATTCCTTATACTCACATCTTGTTTCGTGTGATCTGCTTAACCCTAATCAATCTGGTTTTCGTCCGGGTGACTCAACAGTCAACCAATTAATTTCCATAACGCATACAATCTTCAAAGCATTTGACTGCAACCCTTCTCTTGATGTTCGCTCCGTATATCTTGATATTTCTAAAGCTTTTGACAGGGTGTGGCATGATGATGGTCTTATCTATAAACTGAAACGATGTGGCGTCACTGGACAACTTCTCTCTGTTGTCCAAAGTTTTGTTAAGGATCGAAAACAGCGAGCTGTTTTGAACGGGCAGTGCTCGAATTGGGGAGATATTTTAGCAGGAGTGCCCCAGGGTTCTATACTAGGATCACTATTCTTTATTGTGTATATCAACAATCTCACCGCTGATTTGAAATGTAATGTTAAGCTTTTTGCCGATGATACATCCTTGTTTACGGTTGTTCAAGAACCCAATACAGCTGCCAAGGACATGAACCATGATCTTGAGTTGATAAGCAAGTGGGCCCATGATTGGAGGATGTCATTTAATCCTGATCCGCAAAAAAAAAGCTCAACGACGAGATCTTCTCGCTGGAGTTTCAGATGCATTACGACCATTTGTTGAAATCAACAGCCTTTCTAACAACGTTCTTGTACAAAGTTTGTTATGTGGTGATAAAGACCTTTCAAGTGACGCTAATAAAAGTATACTTAAGCTGACTTTAGATTTCATCCACAAAACAGGTCGGTTTGTTCAAGATAGATCAAACCTTTGTTTCACGCCATACAGCCACAAAGCAGCCACAAAGTCCTTTCATTTTTGTTCCCATTTTCGTTTTGTCTGTATTTTTAAGTAAACATTAGACTTATTACATTTCGTCCCTAGTTTTCGCTAGCAATTCTATCTATTGAGTAGAGTTATTTCACCAAATTATTGAATGTAACTGCTCGCTCAAACAGCAAAAAGGTTAAAGTCAAAATAAAAAACGAGCGAAATTTACGACGAAATGTAATCAGCCTAAGTAAACATCGTTTATATGTAGCTTTTCGTAGTTGTATATTTAGATGTAATTTAGTTTAATGTTCTATGTCATGACCCTGGGATAGTCATGGGTTCTTTCTTCCCGGGTTATCATCTTAGTTATGTAGTTAAAAAATTTGTAAGTATAGTCTTAAGTACCTCGTTCTTGTAAATTTTTATATTGAATATGAAAAAATAAAAAATACACTAACTAGTGCCATGAAACTTTGCCCAATGAAAAATGGTATAACATTGAAACTACGTTGTTTCGCACATCAATGTGTCCTGTAAAGGCCAATGCAATATTGATTAGACTGCTCTGACCACATGTTTTGGGGAATTTTGTCGATTTTCAAAAAATATATCTAAAATTTTAAAATTTCTGAAACTGGTTCTTTATAATGTGCACATATGCACGTATGCATGAAGGTTTAAATAATCAATTTTATACTTTCACAAGATACACATTTAGCCCCTTCAAATGGCCCCAAATGAAAAATGGCGGATATATGCCATGTTCAGCTACCTGAAACCATATGGTCCCAAATACATACATACATACATACATACATACATACATACATACATACATACATACATACATACATACATACATATTTTATTTTAAAAGCAGGTCGATAGCTGGCAGCATAGTGCTGATGTGGACCTGCTACAAATTAAAGAAAATTAAAACAAATATTTTAAAACTTTTTAACTAAAAAACTGATTGTGTAAAGTAAGAGGGTTCCTAGTAATAAACGTAATTTACAGTGTCTTTATTTCTATTGAAGGTTGTTCCTTTTGCAAAATTAATTCTATTTAATGTTCCTAGATTCGACTTCAAATGACGCTTAAAAATTTTTAGATTACTTTGTTTTTTCAGGTCTATACTTAGGGCATTCCACACTACAGAGCCTCTGTAGCGTAGTGAATGTCTTCCTACTTCTGTTCTCACTCGCGCAATTTCAAACTGTTCTCCCGTTCTGGATGATTTCCTCTTTAGATGGTATTGCATGGATAATCTACTTCTTTCATCAAACGTAACTTTATGCATTTCAACCGCAATTCTTCTCTTGTAAATATACGATAAACTTTGCCATTTTACTGCCGCAAGGGCGTCTTCATTTTTAACGTGTCTCGGTAATCTGTGGACAATTTTGGCTGCTCTGATGTGCTGCTTCTCTATTTTTGTGAGCGTAGCTTCGGAGCAGTTTCCCCATACAGAAATACAGTAGGTGGCAGCTGGAATTATAGTTTTGTAATAAATGTCTTCCAGTACCTGTGATGGTAGGTATTTTAATCTTTTAAGCATGCAAATTTTTGAGCTCATTGATTTTGCTACCTTTTCAGACTGTACTTTCCAGCTCATTCTATCATCAATGGTGACTCCTAACACCTTTTCTGAAGTTGTAAAGTCTAGGTATTTTTCCCCCATTTGTACTGGTAAAAGTGGACCAATGAATTTCTTGGTTGTTATTAACATTGCTTTGCTCTTTTTTGCATGCACTGTCAATTTGTTTTGTGAGCACCAATCATTCATCTGGGACGAAGCTTCGTTTAGTTTTTGTACGACTTCATCTACACTATCCCCAACTACAAAAGCAGTGGTATCGTCTGCATACATGTGGACTTCTGCCGATTTAACCGATGTCGGCAGGTCGTTGACGTAGATGGAGAATAATCGTGGACCAAACAATGATCCTTGGGGCACTCCATACTCTATATTTCTCACTGACGATCTTTTATCATTAAGTTCTACAAATTGTCTCCTTTCATGGGTATAATTTTGAAGCCAAGCTAGCATATCGTCACTGATTCCAATTTTTTTCATTTTTTCAAAAAGAATCTTGTGGTCTATTGAATCGAACGCTTTACGAAAGTCTATCAGTATAACTCCTATGATTTTACCCTTGTCTAAGTATTGCTTCCAACGCTCTGTGAGGTATAGAAGGAGAGATTCAGTGGAAAGTCCCTTTTTGTATGCCCATTGGTTCTGATGTATGGTGGTTTCAAGATGTTTGTCAAGTGAGATACATGCAACCGATTCTGTCAGTTTACTGGGAATGCTCAGCATTGTCAAAGGTCGGTAGTTTCCTCTTTCTGCCTGATCTCCATTTTTGTGAGTTGTTTTTACTTTCCCAATCTTCCAGGTGCTTGGGTATTTTGTTTGCACTAAACTCAAGTTACTCATCATAGAGAGCCCAAAACTGAATTCCTTTCCTATAAATTTCATTTCCCTGGTTGTAATTTCGTCATGTCCATGAGCTTTGCCGGGCTTTAATTTTGCTATTGCTTCTTCGAACAGGCGGCTATCAAAATTTATGTTCTTTATTTGTTTACTGATATCAGTTTCACCAGTATTTTGTGGTTGACTATTGTTTCCTTGGAAAGCTTTAGCCAGCTCTTCTCCTATGGTCGAGAAATATTTATTCATTGCCTCTGATTTCTCAGTGTCGTCATAAAAATAATCATTGCCATAGGAAAATCGTGATGGCTGTCTACATTGAGTTCTCATTATGAGGCAATTCCAGAGCTCTCATTGTTAACAAAAAGTGAATTTTGCAGCTGTATACTAGATTTATTGACAATGTACTGTATATGCACCTTTTAATTTGTTGTTGATTGGAAGTTTTAACAAACACTCGCACATTTTAACTCAACAATTTGGCTATGTAAAGAGACAATAATGTTAACTTTGATTTCCATTAAGTTTTGATAAAGATTTACGAACAAAATGTCAACTTCAAAATGCCAAGGTTTTTATCCTGACATTAGATATTAGATATTAGACATTAGATTAGGTTTGTGCCCTCCCATTAGAAATGATGGATCAAGCACCAAGGGCAATCATTTGGTAATCATAACTGATATTTTATGTGACTCAAAATCTCGAAATGCATGTATAACAATAATAATAATCTTTCATATTTATACAGGTTAATTTATTCAGTAAATATGATTACTGTTATCAATCAAAGACCTGTATTTTACAAAAATAAAACTTGATATTTACAAACAATAAAGTTAAAAATTGACATGAATAAAAGTACAATATCACAATATTAAAATTACAACTGATAAATGGCTAAAAGTCTAGGTTTGTGTCGTTGCTGGATGCTTTAAATTTCAACGATGATGTTTCAGTTTGTAACTTATTTGGTAGATTGTTAAATATTTCTGCTCCTTGAAACGCGAAGGTTTTACATCCAGTTTCTCTCCTAACTTTTGGAATAACCACGCTTTTGTTGTTTTTGCGGGTATTCTTTTTGTGGCTCATGTGGAAATATGAGTTTACAAGGTCATAATTTGGAGTGCACCTGAAACCAGAGGTTTTCAGGAAGGGCCTAGCCATAATTTGACATCACATAGACATTTTGCAAAATAATTTTCAACTTTAAACTTTAGTTTCTACTTTTGAAAGGAATTATACCTTCACTTGTTCTTGGGATGACTTTTCTTTAACGGAATCGATTTTTGCCTTGCCTCCATCCCAAGTGTTTTGTATCAAAGACAAGGGAGGGAGCACATGCACGCTTATTTCGGAGATGTGGCACGACTTTATCATTTTTACCACATTTTATTATATTTTCTTTATCAGGGTCATGCTCCTGCATCTTTTATTCTTATCAACAGCAAACAACTGAAAATTAAAGTTTACAGGTGGTGCCTTAGAAACTGTCTATGACACAAATCATGGCTAGGCCTTTGTTCAAAACCTCTGGTTTTGGGTACATTGTAAATTTTGACTTTGCAAACTTGTATCTCCGGTGTTTGATGTACGATTTTTAAATGCAAGGTATACAGTATGTGCATCTAAGTAGAAGATTGATAAATTTAGCTGTGATCTCGGGGAGTAACGATACCTAACTGTTTTGGTCCTATTTTCAGTCAAAATGGGGCAATATTTTCAGAGAAACCCGGTATTAAAAGACATAATTACCACAAAACATGGGTACTTCATTTCTTATACATGACAGTTGTGTGATTTTGAAGCAATTATACATCCAAACGATTTTGACAGTTCTGTGCAAGTTTACTTTTTTGTGAAGCTATTCACAATGTAAAGGACAGCATCGGATCCAAATCTTTAAAAAGGGTTGTGTAAAATTGAGTGACCTATTTCTTTGAACTGAATGACTTCAAAGAAACTTTAGCTATTTCTCCATGTTTCTACCATTGGACTTTTCTGAAATGTTTAATATTTTCAGGGTTACAATATGTTTTCTTCTTTTTCAAGAATTCAACAAAAATTTTGAAAAAAACTGACAGCTGTCGTAATTTCTGAACCGTTTGACACAACATGAAGCAATTTCGAAGAAAACCATAGTTTATGAATACTACAATATGGTATCAAGCAAAAGTCTGTCACTCATCTGGTTTACGATTTCGAAATTTGATGATGTCACATCCTCAAATGAGCTGAAATTTGAAATATGCTGTAATTTTGTAAAATATTCAAAATTTCTGGAAAGTCCAATGGTAGCATTATAGATAATTATCAAAAGTTTCTTTGAAGCCATTCAATCAGAAGAAATAGGTCATTAAATTTTACACCCACCATTTTACGCAGAGTTAAAGATTTGAAACCTATGCTGTAAAGCACCTGGAAAGGGTAAGCAGTTCTAAAAACATGTTATTTTAATTTTATTGGGTCTCAAACATGCTGCTACGTGAAAAGTGACACCTTACTGACAAATGGGCCAAAAGTTCAATGAATTATTGCTCGTTAACCAAACAATATATCAAGCTGAAATTAAAAATTTAGGAGCAACCCCTGCTTAACTAGCTATAGAAAAAAAATTATGAAGATTTCTCTACATGACTTGAATGATGAAGCTATATGGAATTACCCAGTCTCAGTCATGGTCATATTTTGATAATTGGTACCTTGTATTGATTGTTTAATAAGTTTACAAAATTCTGTCAACTGGAATCCAATTTTTGGAGATTTTAGGCCCAAAATTATCTGCTTGAATGAGGAACAAAAAAACCTTTCAATTGGTATATGTTTTCACATTCATTGTTATCTTGTTTGCTAGACTTTCTTACAAATACACATTCAGAACTCATATGCACACTTGAAGTGCACACTTGAATGAAAGTGCACACTTGCACATTTGATTTTGTGCTCTTGCACATGGGACGTTCCATTTAAAAAGCATATCCCTGGGACAGAAGATTTTTGAAAAAAAGGAAACCCTATGGATTAAGACTGGGTTCACACGAAGCCGGCACATTTTGAAAATGGTGAAAAATGTGACGGATAGGCCTTCCGTTCACATGAAAACGGCTGATCTTTGCCGGCAGATTATAAATCAAAAGATTTTGAAAACAGATCTCTTTGAAAATGGTGTCATGTGAACGATAGCTCAAATTTTGCTACCGTCACATTTTACACCGTGTTCAAAATGTGCCGGCATCGTGTGAACACAGTCTAACATGAAATTCTTACATTAAAGCCCCTGAAGAATATTGCTGACCCCCTCGGAATTACATTTTCCAACTGGGGTGTACACTTATTAAATGGAATGTCCCACCAGAGGTCTTGTTGCGCTGGAAACTACTGTACTCTGTAGTCCAGCTTGAAAGGTGCGTCAGTAGTGTAATAGTCTATACATGGAGAGGCTTAAAAAAACATTTCAAACAGTTTTTCATTTGACACGAGGTAGCATAAAGATTGAATGAAGGTGGCTATGAAGAACCTTTTTAGAAACTCCTAATAAACTCTTGAGTACTCAAAATTTGATAATCTAAGAAACTTCCAGTACTGCACTGCATAGCCTAAATTCTCTTCGTAAAATATGAGTCGATTGTAAAAATTGTTTCCTGAACATGAATTTCTCGAAAAAATTCAAGAATATTCGACTACCAAGGATGAGAGAGATGTGATATTTTTCATTTGTGTGACAGGATTCGCGAGATAGCTTGCGCGGATTTGCGGTAACCAAGGCTAACTTACTACAATGTCATGTCTGTTAAGCTATTGTTTTCATGCTGAAACCATTGCAAAGGGGAAGAATTTTTAAGAAAGGAAGCTTTTTAAGTGGATAAATTCCCCAAGGAAAGCACTAGTGGATGTTGAGTTACCAGTAAAAGGCAGAGCAATGCAAATGATATATTTCCATGTGAACCTAACGTAAAACCAAGTGCCCAATTAGCTTCGCTCTGCTTCCCTTGGTAACTTGGTTGAAAGGAGGTGGACGACTCTCTCCGCTTGTCGCGTTTGTCGAGGCTGTAAAGCACTCTGAGATCATAAACATTTCAGTAATGTAGATTGAATGTATGGAAATGATTTAAACAGAAAAAAATAGTAAGTAGGAAGGAAACAGTCCCTTCGCGGTTGATATGATGATGAGGCAGCATTGTAGACTATCCACGTGAGAGCCATGACATAAAAGAGAAGATGGTTAGGCCACAGTGCGTAAACGTTACTTTCTTGCCAAAATGGCAATATTTCATACCTTCCATCCATTTCCAGCATGATGGTAGTACGGAAAGTTGTCACAAATCCAAGTATAAATCTCGTTTAACGTCATCTTTTTCTTCGCATTACTGTTAATGGCAAATGTTATGAGGTTCGCATAAGAATACGGTGGCTTGGTTTTGCCTTGGTGCAATCTTGCCTGCTGTTCGTCTAGCGTCGCTGTTGTATCCAAAGTAGAGCCTGGCACTTGTCTAAGAGCAAATCTAGGTTTCAAACTGTCGTCTGTAATAGGCCCACCAACTCCTAGTTGGGGAAGCCAGTCCATCGCAGTTAAACTTGAATTCAAGTCAGCCATTCTGAAACTTGAGAAACTGCCTTCCTCGGACAAGTCTAAGAAACGAAGACATCCTCTGCGGTGGAATCATGCATATGATCATCCATCATGTCGCTTTCATGGATCACATACGGCTGATATTCTTGAGAAATTTTCGTTCAGCCTGCACCACTGATCAGTGGCCTGCACTCATGCAGCCTGCGTGCAGACTCTTGCCCAGGCAAAAAAATGAAAGGAAAGTCTACTTTTTCCCTTCCTTTCATTTTTTTGCCTGGGCCCGAGTCTGCACGCAGGCTAGCACTCACGAGGGTCTTTTATGGGGGGGGGGGGTATATGTTCCCCTGTTCTCAGTTAAATTTCCGCTTGTTCCCCTGTTCCCTTGAGAAAATCTGCTTGTTCCCCGGAGTTTGGTAGGCATATTATTCACATTGATAGTCGATATTTTAACTATGCTTATTTTTGAAAGTTTTTCCAAGAGGAAGACGAACGTAAAAATGTGTAGAAAACTGGGTTGACTTTTGATAAAACATTAAAACACATTTTAAAGCAAACAAATCATCGGCCAAAATATTTTTAAATGTTATACAGCTACTTCTTTAAAGGGAATAGACATAGCTATATCGACAAGCTGCTATTAATAGGCCGAAGAAACGCCCACAAACCCATTGTTTTCTTCGCCACACAATGAAACGGCAGGCGTCAAAGCTGTTGAATACAATAGATTATATATTCAACTTGGCCAGGGCCAGCTTTTAACATGTCGATTCCCTTTAAGCTACTTCTTAAAGTGTTGCAACCAAAATCATTTGATCATTTGCATCAGTATCACAAGTTAGTGTTCGCACAATCAGGAGATTTGATTTGGATTGATTTGATTTCTTTTATTTAGGGAGGGTAGCCCTTCAGCAAGTGCTGATTTTCAAGGGGCCCTCCATCTACGATACAATACAATAATAATAATATAATACAAAGGAAAGAAAAACTTATTTACAATATGTCAAAGTCTAATTAATCTATTAAAACAATGTTAGAAATAATGATCAGTGTTAAAATCAATTTACAGGGTATCTAAAATATATTATCTGCACAGCAGTCTACGCTAAATATGGCTCTTGAAGGCATTGACCGAAGATGCCTGTTTAACCTCAGTTGAAAGGCTGTTCCAGCTTTTTGCACCCCTGAATGAAAAGCATTTTTGTCCATTAGCGGAACTTTTCAAAGGCAGCCTTAAGTCAGTGTTTGTATTTCGTAGGCTACGCTCGGTGCAATTAGCTTTTTTGGTGAAAAGATTGCAAAGATAGGTAGGAGCAAGGTCGTTGATGCATTTAAAAACCATTAGTTTCGTCTGTCTATCTATCAGCTCCTTGATCGTGTGCCAACCTAAACTTTGTATCAAGGGTTTACTTGGAGCATCGAACTGACTATTGGTCACAACACGGGCTGCTCTGTTTTGAAGTCTCTGCAATTGTAAGATGTCGGTGGAATTGCAGCAACCCCAAACAGAACAACAGTATTGGAAATGAGGCTCCACGATGCTGCTATAGAGAGTCTTCACAGCTCCAGCAGGAAGATACTTTTTGGCGTATTTCAAGAAGCCGATAGCTCGGGAAGCTTTCGCAGTGACTGTTTTTATTTGCTCCTTCCATGTGAGATTTTCGTCGATTTGAACACTTAAGTACTTAGTATTACTTGCAACTTCGACGCTAGTCTCGCGAATGGAAGGTTGGAAAGTTTGATTTGAAATCTCTAGATGCTTCTTCTTATGTTTGGTGGCAATTAACATAGAATGGGTTTTAGTTACGTTGAGGGATAGCTTGTTCCCCTTTAGCCACGTATCAATTTTCCGTAGATCTTCATTGATAGCCTCGTTCAACTGAGTAATGTCTTTTGAAAAATGATAAATACTTGTATCATCAGCATACATAGACACTTTAGGGTTCTTTATAACGCATGGAAGGTCATTTATGTACACTAAAAATAGGAGTGGACCGAGACAAGAGCCCTGTGTGGGACTCCCACCTCGATGCTCCCCATATTAGAATCTACACCATTTACTCGACAATACTGCTTTCTGTTAGCGAGATAGGACTTGAACGAAGATAGCTCCCTACTTAGTACACCATAGTGCGCGAGTTTTTGGCAAAGGATTTCATGATCAACCCTGTCAAAAGCTTTTTTGAGATCAATAAAGATCATGCCAGTCAAAAGTCCCTTATCCATGCCGTTATACCAATCATCTGTGCATTTCAGCAAGCAAGTTACAGTTGAATGTAGAGCTCTGAAACCAGACTGGTCTGGTGACAGAAATCCATTCTCATTCATGTACTGGTACAACTGGTCAAAGATAAGTTTCTCAAATAGCCTAGATATGACAGGCAATACAGAAATTGGTCTATAGTTCGATTTTTCTGACTTTTCCCCTTCTTTGTAAATCGGAGTAACTCTAGCAATTTTCCAAGCATCGGGAAAGGTGCTGGTTTCAATAGAAACGTTAAATATTTGCATTAAACTACTAGAAATTACTGGAAATGCAATCTTTAGAAAGTATCCAGAGATGTTGTCATTGCCAAAGCTTTTCTTTAGTTTAGTCTTAGCCATTGCTTTTTGGATGTCTTTGGATGTCTGGAGGAGAGAGGCAAACATCTCAAAATATGCTCCCGTGAATTTTCTTTTTCTTTTGTTATCATTCTCATTCCTTCAAATTGTATAAATCCTGGAAAATTTTTTACTGCTTCTAGATGAGCGTCTTATCGTTTCATTTGTGGTGTTGTTCCTCCTCTTCCTCTACCGGGTGCGCCAAAATAAACTACGCATGTTTGGCAGGCCACAAAAAATCGTACACTGGACCGATTTTGAAGATTTATGACTTCATCGTTCGCAAAAAGCCTGAATTAGATTCTAGGATTTTTTGCAAATTTTTCTGTTTTCAGTTTTTAGAGCTACACGCGAGTCTTAGAATTTTCGTTCTTGAAAACACTGAAAACGATCAAAAAACATCGATCAAGTTTTCTAACGAATCGACATGAATGGACAAATCGACAAAGAGAGAACTTGTTCGTAGTGATTTGCGATTTAGAAATCGACCAATTGTAATCTGCTGTACGAGAGTTCATACTAAACTCCAAAATCTCCCTGAAAACGTTTTCTCTTTGTTCATTCATGTTGAATCTTTTAAAATTTGATCGACGTTTTTGATCGTTTTCAACATCTTCGAAAACGAGCATTTTAAGAAACTTGCTTCTAGCTCTAAAAACAGAAAACGGAAAATTTGCAAAAAATCCTAGAATCTAATTCAGGCTTCTGCTGAAGATCAAGCCATAAATCTTCAAAATCGGTCCAGTGTACGATTTATTGTGGCCTGCCAAACGTGCATAGTTTATTTTGGCGCACCCGGCAGTAATTTACCTTCGTTTCAGGAAATTGTAATACGCCTTGTGGAAAAAGCTGAGGACTGGACCGAGTATGTTGATTAATTAGTTTTTGACGTTTTGTAGTTAGTAGTTGTTAGAGTTCGAGCAATGGTCGATTTGAGCTTGGAGAGAAACGCAACGAGGCATACTTGAAAATACTACATGGTGCCGTTTGACCCAGAATATTGAGAATTGGAGTTATCGTTTCAGGAAGATTCTGAATCGTTTAATAGAATGGAGGATTTGAAGAAATTCGTCAAAGGACGTAGCGCTAGCCGTCGTTACGTGAAGAAGACGATAACTGATACAGCAAAGATCTTGGCAGGAGCGGAACAAGATGTCGACAAATTGAAAACAAACAAGGAACTTTTGTGCCAAGAATCAGAGAGTCTGAAAAAGAGCGATCAAGAGATTCTGGACTTTACCAGCGAGGATAAGTTTGAGGATGAAATATTGGAGTGCAAGCAGTTTTCTGGTGAGATACAGTACTGTTTAACGCAAATCGAATCGAAATTGAGAGTATTATTGAAACCAGAAGAAGGGCAACGTGAGCCGCGTCGTGAATCTATTGGTAGCGCGCGGAAAGTGAAAACGATGAAATTGCCAACCTTGACTTTGGAAAAGTTTTCGGGCAATCCGACAGAATGGCCGTCTTTCTGGGAGACGTTTAAAGCTGCAATTGATTCAGACGAAGAGATGGAAGACGTGATGAAGTTTAGTTATTTGAAGAGTTATTTGGTAGGCCCAGCAGCACTTGCCGTTGCGGGGCTGAAAGTTACGAATTCGACATACAAAGAGGCACTAGATGTTTTGCACAAAAGATTTGGAGACGTTTCAGTTATCATAGGGAATCATATGAATGCGTTGCTTCATTGCCCTGCAGTTGATGCCATGGGCGATGTTAAGAAGTTGAGAGAACTGTACGACAAGTTGGAAGTGAACGTGAGGAGTTTGGGTGCGCTTGGTTTGCATAGCGGAGGATATGAGCGAGTCATGTCGCCTGAAATATTGAAGAAATTGCCGAGTGAACTGCAAGTTATGATAACACGTAAACTGAAAGGTTCGTGTGATTTACGATATTTGTTGGAAATATTCCACGAAGAGCTCCTTGTTAGAGAGAAATGTGTTTTGAGCCAAGTTAGCGTAGAGAAAAACAAGCCAGCCACCGCCCCCCAAGAAGTGACGAGAAACAGATTCACGTATCGAAATCAACAAACCGCAGCAACGTTGCACACTGGAAGCCAAGCGTGTGAGAGAAAGTTTGTTATCAAATGTGCCTATTGCGATGGAGATCATAAGTCTCATTTGTGTACCACTGTCACAGATCATATCGTGCGAAGAAAGATTTTGACGCAAAAGAACCGTTGCTTCATCTGCTTACGCGCTAATCATCTGGCGCGGAACTGTCGTTCAAACATGACATGCCTGAAATGCAATCGAAGACACCATTCGACTATATGTGAGTGTTATTCCAAAGCAGGAACAAGCGAAAGAGGTAATGAAGCTGATCAAAAGAGAAGCAGCGTTGAGGCAAAAGTGCCTGAGAGTACGTCAACAACGAATATGCACGTGAGCGCAAGAAATTCCGTTCTACTGCAGACTGCGCGGATAGACGTAAAAGCCCCTGATAATAAACCTAGCGGATAAAAAAACCGCGCGGTTGTGCTCAAAATAAGCCGTTTTGTTACGTTTTCCTGCTTAGTGGCGGCTGAAAAGTTCGACAAGTCAAATTTCAATTGATCTTTCACGCGATTCCAAGGGATACCGAGAACTTTGACTTCATTTTCAGTGCAAATTGCGTTGGATGTGGATTTAGAAAATGTCTCGTCATCTTCTAAAACGATTTCGCTGTTTTTTGTGACCGATTTGGAATCAAGACATGATTTTGCTGCGTTTTTGATTTCTTTTTCGTTTGTTGGCAAATTCTGAACTTGATTTATCGAGCCTTCCTCTTTCTCATTTAGCTGCGTAAGTGTTTCGCTGTTCGACGCAAATTTCCTCATGTTAAACCCTCCGGCGAGAAAGACTTGTTTTAACGGGTTTTCTTCGATTTGGGGGTCAAGATCCGGTTGGTGTCCTTTTACACCTAGTGTTTCTGTTTCAATGTCCAAAAATTTGTGAATTTCTTCCTTTAAATTTTCCTCTTTGTTTACGACCAGGGCATCTGTTTTCAATACATGGGCAATCGTTGCATTTGAAGAATGATGGTTCCCTGATGGAACTTGCACAGGTCCACTTAAAACATACCCAAATCTTGTGAGAGTGGCTACAGGGGCACAAACACCAGGCTCCCCCCGTACGACGCGATCAAGCATAAATTGCCATAAATAATCTGCTCCTATCATGATTTCTACTTCTAAACCTTCACTCCCATCTGCACTATCTGCAAGAGCTAAGTCTCTTAAATGAGGGTAACTTAACTTGGCAACATCAATTGCTTGATTGGAAATAGGACTGCAAATAGTATCAACAAAAAAAGCACTGATAAACACTGTTAGATTGTCAGCCCCTTTAACTGCAATTTGCACGGAATCACAATTTTTCAATGTGCCTTCTTCGTTACCAAATTCTTTGATTAAAACTGTCTCAGTTTTTATGCTTGGAAGTTGCAAATTATCCCTTAATTTTGAGGTGACATAGGATTTTTGAGAGCAAGAATCTAAAATAATTCTTACATTGCATGCTTGAGATTCATTTTTTACCCTATGCACTGTAGCTTTTGCTGTTTGCAACAAAATTGAAGTGTTTCTGGAATCCGGTAAAGTAAATAAGGTACTTACAGGTGGTTGTTGCTGCGCGTTATTTTGGTGCACATGTTGCACCATCTCGCTTCAGGGCCTGGGGGTTATTATCAAGAATTGTTGAGGTGACATAGGATTTTTGAGTCTAAAATAATTCTTACATTGCATGCTTGAGATTCATTTTTTACCCTATGCACTGTAGCTCTCACCTGGGGGTGTTGAGTAATACCTTGTGGTTGAGTGTACTGAGGCTGTCGTGAATTATTGGCTTGCGAACCGCAAATGGCAACGTGATGTCTCCCTTGACAGCGAAAGCATCTTGAGCTACTGGTACAATTTCGACTAATATGTCCCCCACGTAAACAAACGAAGCATCGTTTCTTCTCCTGAAGCATTTTCTTCCGTGCATTTGGATTTGTAACCACTGAACAACTGGAAGAATAGTGCTGATTTCCACAAAATAAGCAAAATTGTATACCACTATCGTTTCTCCATCCTTGTTGCTGATTTTTGACCATTAAAGTTGCTGTTGTAGGAGGCTGTGTAAATTCCCTTTGTCGGTACTTTGTTGTTGTGCCGCTTGCTCCGCTTACGGCACTGCTGGATGAAAAGACACATTTCTCTCTTAATGCAAGTTCTTCCCCCAAATGTTCAAGTAATCCTTCCAAATCCCAATCGTTTGTTAATTTTCGAGAAATTAAGAGTCTCAGCTCTAGAGGGATTTTAGACATAATGTTTGGGGTCAAAACAGTGGCATAACTCTCCGTCGAAACTTTCATTCCTCTCAAACTGCGTACGGTGCTTTCTGTTTTGTCATATAATTGACGTAAACCTTGTAAATCGCTGCTGTTTTCAATCTTCGGTAAATCTCTAAAAACGTCCATGTGTCTAGAAACTATAACTTGACGATTTCCATATCGTTTTTGCAAAAGCTCGATTGCTTCGGTGTAATTGTCTCCAGTGAGCGGGAGGCCTGATATGGTTTGAGCGGCAGCACCTCGAAGTGATTGCTGTAGATATTTAAATTTATCTGAAACTTTTCATTCACAGCAATAAACTTAGTACATTGTGTTAGATAAAAGAACCGCTAATTAAGATACATGTACAAAATTACATACAATGGATATACAGTTCAATAAAATTTGCTGCCGGACATATGGAAAGAACTCACAAGGAGCTATCTAGGCCATATGCCCGATTTGGCGTGTGTAGAAAGCGTACATTTTTTTCTTTTGTAAACAAAAAGAAGGTTTAGAAACTGTAACAATACGAATAAGAATAAGAAAATATTAGTAGGTTAGTATTGTTAGTAGTGTTCAACATGAAAAATACGGTAGTGCGGTGCATGATGATGATATAAGTTTATAATAAAGTTCAAACAATAAATTAGTCAATTCGACTCTAAAAAGTAGTTTTTCAGCTTTTTTGTTGTGAAAAACTACTTTTTAGAGTCGAATTGACTATCTATTGATTATCTATCTCTGCTAGACTCGAACTGCTGTGAATTGTAGACGCAAAACTGTCCCAAAATGATATCCATTGAGCTGGATCTCCGTTGAATGATGATAAGGTTAACTTTGGCAGTTTCACCTTTTCGAATACGTTTTCTCGTTGTGTTTGATGTGATACTGGTTGCTGATGTACCGCTCTCTCCTTGAGCGCGAGAGCGATTCGACATAGTGTTTCTTCTGTTTCTTCTTCAAACTCGCTCCGATCTACAATTTCCTTCTCGATGGCTGCTTCTTCTAAAAGGTTAGTGATTTCGTTATCGAGTGCTGCAATTTCTGTTCGTTTTTCTCTAATGTGTTTTTAAGCGTTTCTAATTTTGGTTTTAATTCGAGCGGGGTTTCTTGATCAAACGGCGGTAAAAGATCTTTCGCTTTCCCGATAGTCTTGCGTGCTACGAGTTGATGGCCATTTCTGGCTTGCAGTTTCTTCTTTAGGGCTTCCTTGTCAGCCATATTTTCACTTTTAGCAGTCCTTGTCCCGGTTCACGGCACCAAAATGTTTATTAGTTGACTGAGCATCTTCGAATTAGTTTAAGACGCGCGCAGAAGGACCTGCGTTCTTCATAAGATGAGACAAGGACAAATTAAATGACGAAAACATAGCTTACTGAGTTTAACATGATGTCTCTAAACTTGATTTAAACGATAATGCGATGGTGAATAATACAGTGAGATGACGACTTGAATCTTAACGTTCGTTGGTTCATTTGAATTGTTATGTGCGTTTGTTCGTGATTTGACTTTCTTGATGCGTTCTCTCCGATGTTCTAAACGTTGTTCTAACCGTTGTGACAAGAAGGCGTGTCTCGTCAAAGGGTGTTCAAAAATATAAAAACAAAATCCAACATGACGTTTGCATATCGTAAATGACTCTCCACAAGAGCATGGTAAATGTTAGCAGCTGGGATTGCGGAACGATTTTCATTAGCTTTTTCAGAGACCATAGTCCACCAGAGACTTTCCCTTTAACTTTCTTTCCCTTTAACTAACTTCCTTGAGTTGCTGTCTTGTAACCAGTAAATTGTAGTAAACATACTGCAAACAACTTTATTTGATTGTTATTATCAAATTCGATCCCTGACTTGCAAGTCGCAACGATGGTGGATCACAGCATAATGACCGTAGTTTTATTTTCGTTGCGGGAACGGGATTTCTTGCAATAAAAGGCAAAGACTGTGATTTTATTGAAAAGAGAATAGTTGGGAAATGTAAGTCCATTAATTTTTAACCATTTAGCCATTCATATTCCGATTTTGTACACGTTTTGAAAATAGACTCACTTTTCCCGCTCGTCGGAAAAAGTGGGCCTATTTTAGTTGCCAAAAGAGAAAATTTTTTTAAAACATTTAACTGCCTTTGTCAGAGCTGAGATTTTTTCCAAGGAAGAAGAAGCACTGAATGTCAATTAAACGAAACTTTTGAAATATTTTGCAATTTAGTCTCGTTTTACCAGCTATCCATTTTGAGATTTTGCTCATTTTAGACCCACAATACTCCACCCTACCCTAGGGCAAGACAGGGTAAAATGAACTACGGGGTAAAGTGAACTACTCAGAACATTCGCGCTTCTTACCAAAAGTAAACATGCAATGATAAAACATGATTTATGCCCAATGCTTTGTTACATGTGCTCACAGAAAATGACAACATTTCTGCAAAATAGTCCTTCCTATTGTTGCAAAAAATCTGTTTACCCGAGGCAGTAAAAACAACCTCAGGAAATTATGGTTGGTAGGATTGGGCTCCTATCTTTGGTCAGAATTTTTGACCCCAAGACGAACTTCATTTCTATAATCGTTTTGATCGATTTGAAGCACATACCATGTGTTCACTTTTTCCGAAAGGAAAGGGCCAAGAAAGACTTTTTTGTACGCTAACATAATATTTTAAAAGATCTACCGTCCAGTCGATATTTTGCTTCGACCGGGGTAAAGTGAACTACCCATAATTTTTAATTTTCTCATGTGAACATGAAGTCAGATGAAAGTCAGGGCCTTTTCAATCTCATTTGGTTCATAATTCTGCCTTCAGAAAATCATGATTTGCAGGATAATTTTTCGCTCTAATGACACAGAAATATATTCTGATACCAGCTCCCTGAAAAACGTCCAAAAATTTGGCAGCCGAAGTTTGACCTTCATCCAAAAATGCGGTTACTGATCCAAGAATTTTGTTGGGATTTGATGAAGCAAGCATACTTATCGACATAGAAAGGATAAATGGCCATCACTGTTAAATTAGAATATTGATAATTGTTATAGATTTATAACTATTTTTGGTGTTATTTCTGGGCGGAGGTTTCAGGGCAAAGTGAACTCCTTTGAAATATTGTTTTTCTTTGTGGTAATTTGGTATTTATATGCAGTATAGTATTTTCCAAGTATATTCCCATTATTGTTCATCGACTTGTATTCAGGTCTCCCAATTTGACTCGAACTTGTGACTTGGATAATAGTTTTTGGTTAATATTTGATCTGCAAAAGATCGTTCTCAACATAGGTCACAATTTAATTTTTTTTAATATCACTCTTGTGATATTTTTGGGTTTGTTTCATTTTGGCATGCGAAGAACTCCTTAGAGTTTCAAAATAAATCATGTTTTCGGGTATTACCAGCATCATTTTGGTTTTATTGAACAATTGCTGAGTAGTTAACTGTACCCCGGCCTGGGGTAGAGTAGCCTGCGTGCAGACTCGACTCTCCAGTCAAGTCTGCACGCAGGCTAGGGTAGAGTGAACTAGGCAGAGCGGTCGCCAAAGAAAGCTCTGTTGTGAGACAATGGAAAAAGATTTTAAAAATATTTTTGCTGGATAAACTGACCCAAAGACATAATGTCAAAACAACGTTAAAAAGTTTGCCCTCAGCTACAATGTCTTTAGGATATTCTTGAAAAACCTCCAAAATAGTTCAATTTACCCCGTCTTACCCTATAGCTCTGCAGCCGTAATCGTTTGTTGTGGATAATGGACGGGGGCCGCAACGCATCGATGTTAAAATTGCTAATATGCATGCGTATCGACCGTATGTATGTTGTGAAATGTTGACTGATTTGCCACTGCGCATTTGTATCCGCTGCGCACTTCATACCTCTGCAAAAGTGATTACGTTAAATTCAAAAGGAGGAAGAAGTATTGAAATTGCGCGGTGGGAAAGTTTGCTTCTTTTGTTTTGTAAAATTATGTATGTCATTTGTATTATCATCTACGAAGATTTATTGCCTTCAGAACAATCAGACTAATTGATTCGCGCATGATTTGAGGTATTGAAAACGCCTTGATGTAAAGTATTTGTTCAGATGGTAGAAATGTTGGAGAGATGTAGAACTGTTGTAGGATCGATGATGCTGATGATATATTTAAAAACGTCAACTTTGTTTCTCTTTGCTGTCTAAAAAGAACCGAGCGGAAAGGTTTGAACATTACTGGTCCACCGAACCCCATTGAAGACAGCTGTAAGAATTTGTTGACAAAGATTGTAGAAATCATGGCAGAAGCGAAGAGAAATGTAAGAAATGGACATCGAGAGTTTACGGAACGTTTATTAGAGCAAGTTGATGGAACGGACGATAAAGCGAGATTGAAACTGTTGCAGACACGGTTAAAAGATCGACAGAAGAAGATTGACAGAGTAGACGAAGAGATATTAGAATTGATCAGCGTATCAGGCAGTCCTGATGATTGTATAAGAGAAGTTGCAGATGCGGGAGATTTTAAATCAAGAGTACAGGGCACTTTAGGCCAGATCAAAGAGCAAATTTTGGAGTTGGAACGAAAAGAGCACCTCTTACACAGAATGGGATCACAAGAAAGTTTGAGTTCGACTGCCAGTCTCCAGACGAAACTAGTGCGAGCAAGATTGCCAAAATTGGAGTTGAAAAAGTTTATCGGCAAGCCTTACGACTGGCAGGAAATTTGGAACGCTTTCCGGAGTTCCATTGACGAAAACGAAGAATTAGCGGACGTGGATAAATTTACATATCTTCGACACCTTTTGGAAGAGCCAGCAAAAGGAGTTGTCGCTGGATTTACACTCACAGAAGCTAATTACGCCGCAGCAGTGAACCTTTTGAAACAAAGATTTGGCAAACCTTCGATTATTAGACAAGCGCACATCAGTTAGTTGAGGAGTTTGTGGCCAGTTTATAATGAAAGAGACATAACACGATTGCGAGGTTTGTACGACAGAGCCGAGACTCATTTTCGCGGGCTACGATCTTTAGATGTGGATGAGACAAATTATTCTCTCATTATTGTACCTGAATTGATGGGTAAATTGCCGGAAAGCTTAAGAATTGGCATGATAAGAGCATCTGACAGTCATGATGAATGGAACCTATCGGAGTTTTTGGAAGCCTTGAAGAAGGAATTGGAAATTCGTGAGTCGCATGCTCCATTATTCAGAGCAAACTTTGCACTAGGCCAAGGAGGGAAGGATCAAGTTTCGATGGCTAGGCCCAATAATAAACAATCGAACAGTCAACTGAAGTCAGCAAGCGCCTTGCACAGCAATGTTAAAGAGAAAAGATGTGCATTCTGTCTGGGGAAGCATGAGGAGATCGCATGTGGAACAGTTAAAAACAAAGAGGAACGTAAGAATATTGTTAGAAAATTTGGACGTTGCTATGTTTGTTTAAAGAAAGGTCATAGATCTTTCGAATGTAGATCAGGGCTTGTTTGCACAGTTTGTAATGAGAAGCATCACATTTCCCTTTGCGATAAGGATAAGATTGCCCCTGCGAATAAGGAAGTTTTGCCTAGTGCTCCTGTTGCTTCCATAAGCACAAATGCGAATTCTTGCGTAGAGAGTGTTGAATGTGGGGGGAGGGTGGCCCTCCAGACTGCCCAGGCTTTTGTGCAGGGAAAGAGGAATGTTAGAGTGAGAGTGCTATTCGACAGTGGAAGCCAAAAATCTTTTGTCACTTCCAATGTGGTTTCTAATGCAAATATTTATCCTTTCAAGCAGGAATCTTTGAGTATTTGTAGATTTGGAGATAAAGAAGCTATTGTTTCTTCAAATGATGTTGTTATGTTGAATCTTATGCCTGCAGGTGGGGGGCAGGGTGTGTCAATTAATGCCTATGTAGTTGATTCAATTGCAGAAGTGAGAAATGAACATTTGGAGATTGTGAAGAGGGAATATGACCACTTGCGTGACCTTTAGTTTACAGATGTCAGTCCAAAGGAAGAAACCTTGGAGAATTCAGTGTTAGTTGGATCGGATTATGCGTGGAGATTTCAAGAAGATGAAGTAAGAAGAGGAAAACATGACGAGCCGGTTGCAATGAAAACAAAGTTAGGATGGGTTTTGTCAGGCCCACTAGAAGGTGAGAAATTTAACTTTGTTGATCATGTTGAAAGTATCACTGTTAACCACGTTTCTTTGAATTCTCAAAATATTTTTGTCGCAGAGCCACCTACATCAGAAGATGATTTTCACAGATTATGGGACTTGGATAGTGTAGGAATTAGGCCTACAGATGATGTTTACACTGAAGCCATTGATAGTATTGAGTTCACAGGAGATCGTTACAGGATTAAGTTGCCATGGAAGGTGGGTCACAAACCATTACCTAGCAATTATGGAACCTGTGTCTCTAGATTGAAAGGCCAGCTTACTAAGCTAAGGAAAGACCCAGAAGTGTTACAAGAATGTGACAATATTATCAAGGAACAAGTAGAGAAAGGTATTGTTGAGAAAGTTACAAATTTAGAAAGTTCAAATTCATCACATTATTTGCCTCATAGACCAGTGGTTCGGAAGGAAGCTGAGACGACAAAGGTACGTATAGTCTATGATGCATCATGCAAAGATAGGACAGGTGGTGTATCGTTAAATGATTGTCTCCATGTTGGGCCATCGTTAATGCCTTTGATTTTTGATCTTCTTGTTTCTTGGAGAGAACACAGGGCAGCTATGGTAGCGGATATTGAGAGGGCCTTTCTCAATATAGAAATCCATCCAGAAGACAGACATAGTTTGCGTTTTCTCTGGGTTGATGATGTTTAAGCCCAGAATCCATCTATTTTAACGTACCGGTTCCAGCGTGTTGTTTTTGGCGTCTCCTCAAGCCCGTTTCCTCTCCGGCGTCTCCTCAAGCCTCAAACACTTCTTGCGTCACCACATTAAGCAGTACCAGAACACTGACCCAGATTTTGTGTCCAAGGTGTGTGAGGGATTTTATGTTGATGACTGGGCATCTGGAGCGCAAGACAATGAAACTGCCATGAATTTGTATCACAAGGTCAAATTGAGAATGTTGGAAGGAGGTTTTAACCTCAGAAAGTGGAAGACCAATGAGCCAGAACTTGCTCAAATGATACAGAAAGAGGAAGATGTCCAGAAGAGTGATTCAGATTTGAGCAAGGAATATGACTTGTCATATGCTAAGACAGTTCTTGATGGTTCAGAAACAAGTCAGGTAAGAAACAAGGTCTTGGGTATTGTGTGGGATCAAAGTGAGGACAATTTAGAATTTGATCTGAGCAAAGTTGCATGTATTCCTGAAGATAGCAAGATCATTACACGGACAATTTTAAGTTCTCTGGCAAAACTGTTTGATCCTTTAGGCCTTGTGTCACCAGTTATGATATCTGCAAAAATTCTTTTCCAGGAACTCTGTCTGGAAAATGTTGGATGGGACGATGAGTTGCCTACTGAAAAACGAGAGAAATGGGATCAATGGTCGAAGGAATTGCATGAAATTGGTAAAATTATTGTCCCAAGGTGTTTGTATAACAAAGGTACAGGTAAGGTTATGCGTTGTACTTTGCATGGTTTTGGAGATGCTTCTCTGAAGGGCTATTCTGCTGTTATCTACCTTGTTTATGAGACTGAATATGGTTCTTACAGTCAACTTGTGCGTGCAAAAACTTGCCCCGTTGAAGCAATTATTGATTCCTAGACTTGAGTTGATGTCAGCCCGTATCCTTGCCATGTTAATGAATACTGTTTATGTTGCATTGAATCCCCAAGTGAGAATTGAGGAGAAGTTTTACTGGTTGGATAGTAAAACAGCTTTGTTCTGGATAAACAACAAGAAAGAATGGAAACAATTTGTCCAGCATCGTGTGAACGAAGTGCTCACTTTGTCTAGCAAGGCTGAATGGAAACACTGTCCTGGAACGGATAACCCCGCTGACATAGGATCGCGTGGAGTCACCGCTGATGTGTTAAAGAACAGTAAGTTGTGGCGGCAAGATCCCCACTGGTTAACTAAGGATAAATCGTTGTGGCCCCAGTCTCTTGTGTTAGATGAGCCATCTGAAGTTCAAGAAGAAAAAAGAAAGACGAATGTATTACTTGTGAAAGAAAATCAGAAATTAGGTGTGAGCCAAGTCATTGAAATTGGTAAGTATAGTTCACTTGACAAACTTTTGCGTATTACTGCTTATGTTTGTAGGTTTATCAGGAACCTTAAGGCCAAACGAACAGGTGAGGAATTAATGGTAGAGCCATTGACTGTGCCACAAATTGTGTTAGCAGAAAGGTTGTGGATTATTGATGTACAAGCAGAATTGAAGAATGAACCAAAATATAACTTGCTTGCCCAACAGTTAGGTATTAAGGAAGAACAAGGCATCCTTAGGTGTGGAGGCAGACTTGAAAATGCTGATTTAGAAATGGAAAGTAAGTTTCCTATCATTTTGCCACGGAAACATAGATTTACAGAACTTGTTGTTTGGAAAATGCGGTAGGTCATGATGGTCTTCGAGTTACCTTAGCTGAAGTCAGATCAAAGTATTGGATCACAAAAGGAAGACAGTTTGTGAAAAAGGTGATAAAGCCATGTGTTGTTTGCAAGAAATTTGAGGGTAAGGCTTATAAAGCACCACCGATGGCGCCGTTACCAAGTTTTAGGGTCCAAGAAGCTCCGCCCTTCAGCAAAGTTGGAGTTACTTTGCTGGTCCTTTGTATGTGAAAGATCAGAAAGGTAGTATGCGTAAGACGTATATCGCTTTATTTTCTTGTTGTATGACACGTGCTTTACATTTAGAGTTGGTAGAAGACTTAGCAGCTCATACTTTAGTTAGGTGTTTGCGTAGATTCACTGCAAGGAGAGGTACACCAGATCTTATTGTTTCGGATAATGCCAAAACGTTCAAATCCACATCAAAGATTTTGAAACGACTCTTCAACGATAAGATTGTGCAGGCTGAGCTTAGAGCTAGGAAGATTACTTGGAAATTCATCCTACAGCGGAGTCCGTCATGGGGTGGAATGTATGAACGGATGGTAGGCTCTGTTAAACGGACTCTGAAGAAAGTACTCGGAAACGCGAGGTTGAGTTCTGATGAGATGCATACTGTTTTGGTAGAAATTGAAGGAATTCTTAATTCGAGGATGATTGTAATGTACGAGGATGATTGTAATGTTGAAATTCTAACACCTTCACATTTGATATATGGTCACAGATTGTCACCTGTTGCGGACAACATTGATACCTCATCGATTGACAGTGACGATGAAACTCTTTTCAGTAAGAGATTTGTGTACTTGACTAAGAAGTTGTCTCATTTCTGGAATAGGTGGAAGAAGGAGTATCTATGCAATTTGAGAGAAACACATGATTCATCAGGTGAAGATCAAAAACAGATTAGTGAAGGAGACATCGTGCAAATTGCAGAAGACAATGTCAAGAGAAATCAATGGAAAATGGGTAAAGTTGTAACATTGGTTGTTGGTAAAGATGGAAGGGTAAGAGGAGCAACTTTACGTACTATCACTAAAAGTAAATCTCAATATCTAAGTAGACCTTTAACAAAGTTATACCTATTGGAAGTTACAGCAAAGAATGATGATAAGAAAGGACCTGGAAAGATAACTGAGATGAATGAGAATTCAGATGCGAGGAAGGAAGGGGAGGACAGAGAAGGGACTGAAGGAAGAAATGTTAGGCCGCGCCGAGCTGCTGCTGCAGATGCGATTTGGCGCACCCGCTTAGTTCTTGACTCGAACTGAGTCAAGGGGGGGGGGGGAGTGTTGTGAAATGTTGAATGATTTGCCACTGTGCATTTGTATCCGCTGCGCACTTCATACCTCTGTAAAAGTGATTACGTTAAATTCAAAAGGAGGAAGAAGTATTGAAATTGCGCGGTGGGAAAGTTTGCATCTTTTGTTTTGTAAAATTATGTATGTCATTTGTATTATCATCTACGAAGATTTATTGCCTTCAGAACAATCAGACTAATTGATTTGCGCATGATTTGAGGTATTGAAAACCTTGATGTAAAGTATTTGTTCAGATGGTAGAAATGTTGGAGAGATGTAGAACTGTTGTAGGATCGATGATGCTGATGATATATTTAAAAACATCAACTTTGTTTCTCTTTGCTGTCTAAAAAGAACCGAGCGGAAAGGTTTGAACAATGCAAGGGGGTCACTTAATTTCCGCGAACAAACCCGATCTCATCTCCCCAACAACTATATTGATTTAAAAACATTCTTCACGTGTCAGAATCGCCCATGCTCTTTCCTATTAATGCTTTCGTCGATGTTGATTCCTAAATACTTTGTCTTAGTTGCCAACCCTTTTGATAACTTCATTACTGAGGACAAGATCTGGCAAATCATCACCTACCCAACATAGGACTCAAATCTTTAAAAAGGTCGGTGTAAAATTCTATTACAGTTTCCTTTGAATTAAAAGGCTTGGAAGGAACTCAGCCTTTTTTGCTGTAAATCTAAAGTTGAAATTTATTGATATCTTGGTTAGTTTCAAAATGGCAGCATTTATCAAATTTGAGGCTATGACGTCATCAAATTTCTAAATCCTAAACCAGAAAAGATACTGATTTCTGCTGTTCACCTTATTGTGGGCCTTCATAATCTATGGTTTTCTTGAAAGCTATATGATTTTTCCTCCTTTGGTTGAGGATTTACCATGATCTAAATGTTCTCAAAATTTTCGATCAATTTGTTCAAAAATCATTAAATTGCCACCATTTTGAAAAAATATAACAAACAAGTTTGGAGTGGAATTCCATTGCTTCGTTACTTTTTATTTCTGTTTCATGAATTTTTATTGCAATGAAAATTCAGCCTCGATCCTGTGCTTTGTAATAAACAATAGAGAGAATTGTATTGCATGAACCAATCAGCTTCATGACATACGCTCTTTAAAAAATTTCCACGGCAGATTTACAGCAAAGTTCAAAAAGTTCCTTTCAAGCCATTCAGTTTAAAGAAAAATTGAATAGAAATTTACACCCACCTTTTTAATTAATAATAATAATAATAATAATAATAATAATAATAATAATAATAATAATAATAATAATAATATAATAATAATAATACAATTTATTTACAGTTGGCTAGAGAGATAGCTGATGCTAATAAAGGCCAACTCTACCCTATTTACAATGTCTGAAATTAAGCTATATTATACAAATGCGGCAGTTACATCCGGATCCCTTCCAACTTCTGATTTTAATTTTGAATTCATCATTGCTTTTCGCAGCTTATATTGGTCTGGAAGCCGATTCCAAACCATGCTACCCCTATACGAAAGAGACTCGTTTCCATATTTATTGGTCCTGGTTTTAGGAAGTTGGAGGAGATCGTACGTTTATTCTTAAGTTATATGGAAGCATTTTTCTATTGAAGAACTCCCACAGAAAGGAGGGGTTTCCAGAAGTAATACATTTGCATACCTCTAGCATAAGTTTTTGCAATTTTTTTACATGTAATGTGATTTCCCTGTTCTTGTGTAAGAGTTCTTCAAAACTGGAGTCAAAATCATTTAGCAGCACTCTCAGGGCACGCTTATGAACCCGATTGACTTCATTGTTGGCTGTTTTAAAGATTAAAGATTTGAAAGATTTGTAAAGATTTGTAAAGATTTGAGTCCTATGTTCACATACGCCATTCAGTTGTCGCCTATGGCCTATAACCATATATTCACTTTTTCTTGTATTGAAACTAAGTTTATTACTCCTCATCCAGTTCGATGTATTTTCTAGCCCGTTTTTCAAATCTGTTAGAAGTTCATTCAGGTTTTCCTACGCGATATTCACACATGTATCATCGACATACATATTTGGGTTCATGCTTTCCAAACAGTTTTCAAAATCATTAATGTCTAGTATGAAAGCAAGGGTCCCAAACACGAGCCCTGCGGAATACCACACTTTATGCCGGTTATGCTGGAGCTAGCTCCATCAAAATAACAGAACTGCTCTCTATTGGTCAGATAAGAAGTGAACCAGCTGTGGGGAAGTACCGTCGGCACCATACTCTCGTAACTTTGACAATAAGATTTTATGGTCAGCGGTATCGAATGCTTTTTTAAGACCAAGAAATATACTGAAGTTTATTTTCCTCACATCAGAATTCTTGAACCATGGGTCTATAACATTTAATAGACATGTCTGTACTATGCAGTTTTTGAAATGCAAATTGGTTCAAAAAAAGTTTGTTTTGCCCTTTTAGATACTCCATTAATTTGTAGTGTGCGATTTTTTCTAATATCCTCGAGACAACTGATAGCAATGAAATAGGCAGGTAATAGTTTACATCTGTTTTTGCTTCCACCTTATAAATTGGCGTAATTTCCAGGTCTGGCGGAAAATACCCCTTTCTAAAGATGCATTGTATATTAGTGTCAGTGGTTTTGACAAAAAGTCTACAGCATCTTTCAATATTTTGATGGGGATTCTGTCAGCACCACGAGATTTTGAGGCATCTGAGGCATCATCTTAACAATTGATAAGTAAGTCGCGAAAGGCAATTGGTATGCTGAGATTCTTGTCCAAATATCTTTCCAGAAATACCTTGAATGAATTGTATAAGCTATATGTTAGGCCCCACCTGGATTACGGTGACGTCATTTATCATATACCGAAAAAGGAAGACAATGTAAGTAGCTTGGGAAATCATTTGATGGAGAAACTGGAATCAGTACAGTACGCTGCTGCACTGGCAGTAACAGGAACGTGGAGAGGCACTTCTCGGAAAAGATTGTACAATGAATCAATGAATTAGGATGGGAACCCTTTAGTTTAAGAAGATGGAGCAGGCGGCTTATTCTTTTCTACAAATTTGTCAACGAGTTAACACCTGATTACACGAGAGACCCTATTCCACCTCTCAATGAAACTATCTATCCTATTAGAAGTCGACCCATCGTGGGACAAATAAGGGCAAGAACGGAAAAATTCAAAGCCAGTTTTTATCCTCACTGTTTATTGGAATGGAACAAACTTGATCCTGAGATCAGAGCATCACCCACTGTTAGCATTTTTAAAAAGAAACTATCTGCACGGATAAGGCCACCTGCGAACTCCGTATATGGTATTCATGATCCAAAAGGGGTTGCATATTTAACTCAACTCAGGGTCGGGCTGAGCAAACTCAATTTTCACAAATTTAGACACAATTTTAGAGACACAATAAATCCAATGTGTCCAATCAATGATGGTATAGAGGATACGGAACACTTTTTGCTGCTTTGCGATTCTTTTAAAGAACACAGATGCAATCTTCTCACTGATGTTAATGTTGTACTTCAAAATAGTGGGCATTCTGTCTGGAGCAACAGCTTTTTGCAACTTCTTTTGTACGGTGATGAGAGTCTGTCTTATGAGGTAAACAGATCAATTCTAACTTTGACTATTACGTACATCCTCAAGACAGAACGTCTTGATTAAAGATTTTTCATATTATCCCAAGAAATCTTCCCGTTTCCTTCCATTTCCTTCCATTCCCTTCTTCAAGTCGTTACGTGTAGTGCTATGTTCGTGTTCCCTGTTTTATGTTGCCATGAGGCAGTCATAGTTTTTTGCTCCAAATGGTATTGTCATAGTAGTAGGGTATAGTATTTTGTAAGTAGTGTAATTAAGTAATGTGTATTGTAAGTTTTTAGATTGAATGTAAAAAAAAAAAAAAGATTTTGAGTTATTCAGGGCACTTATAGTGCGTTCTAAATACCCTACGCTTAATGGCTCTAACTTAAATTTGGTACCATTGGAGTTGTTGCCAAGGTATTTAAGAGGGTCATCAGAAGGTTGACTTTTAATTTTCTCCGCTAACTTAAGGTCCAACCATTGCAAAATGTTTGTTGAAAGCTTCTGAAATTTGCGAGGATAATTTTGTTTGTCAACTTATTTTCATTCGATTATCTTTATCTAGCTATACATATTTACAATATATTCAACTAATCCAAATCGAACATATAAATATATAAATTAAGAAATGAAGAAATTAATAGATAAGTTAAATAAGTTAAATATTCAAGACATATATGGGCAAGGTTTATTAGATATAATTGAATTGACAGGCGTAACAAATATACAAATATTTTCTACTGTTTCATAATCCAGATAATTTTCTAAAATTTGGGTGAATGTTGACAAGCATTGCATTTACAATTTGGTCCATTCCATTGTTTTATCATGCGTTTAAAAGAATTTAAGTTGTCGGCAGATTTAGTTTCATTTGGCAATGCATTCCAGATTTGAGGTCCTAGTGATCGAAGACTGTTTGACCCAAAAGTGACTTGATTTGGTCTATAATGTTGTAAGTCGTACGGATTTCGTGATGAATATCTGGAAGATCTTATTTTGAAAATATCACGCATGAAAGATGGGTTGAGATGTTTCAAGGTCTTGAAAACTTCTATACAGAGAACTCTCAGACGGGAAACATGCATAGTACATCTTTCTGATTTCAAGAGTAATTCACTGTAAGAAGATCGGTGATCATTGTACAAAAATCGAAGAGCACGTTCTTGAATCTTCTCAATTTTTTGCAAAGATTTAGCTGATGAGAAGTAACGGGCAATAGTTGAAATTGGAATATACAAAACTTTGTACAAGAATTTTCCTTTCATTAAAGCCAATGAATTGTTTGAGTCTTTTTAGCACATTAAGTTGTGATGCTGCTTTTCTGCAAAGTTCAGAGATATGCTGTTCAAAATCGAGCTTATAATCTAGCTGAATACCTAACAATTTGACTGTTTCTTCCGACTGGATAATTTTACCTTGGATGTTGATATTCTCTCCGCAGGTATTTGTTTGATCCTTTCTAATAAGGAGTGCATGGAATTTTTCTGGGTTAGCAATCATTTGATTCTGTTTCAGCCAAGTCAAAGCAACTCCAGCTTCTTCTTCCAGTACCCCAATCAAATCTGATAGGGTCCTGGAAAAATAAGCCAGAGTATTATCGTCGGCATAATTATGCAATGTTGCTTGTTTGATAAACAAAAAGAGATCGTTTATGTAAACATTAAACATAATAGGGCCCAAAACTGAGCCTTGAGGTACCCCTGATAAAATAGTTTGGAAAGAACTGTACGTATTATTGATTCTCACAGACTGTTTCCGCCGTTTTAGATAAGAGTAGATAAGGACAAGAGCATTTTCATCCAAGCCATAGGCATGTAGTTTGGCTATTAGCAGGTCGTGTGGAATACAATCAAAGGCTTTCGATAGATCCGTAAGGATGGCCCCTACAATATTATCATTATCAAGTTTAGCTCTCCATTCTTCGATCATTCTCATCAAGACATGTTGCGTGCCATATGCTTTTCTGTAGGCAGCGATGAAGATTGAAAGGGTTTCATCTAGGTATGGGATGAGTTGGTTTTTCAAAATTTTTTCATAGATTTTGGAAAAGATATTTAAAATACTGACTGGACGAAAGTTTCTTTCGACTGTACGATTAGGCTCCCCTTTATCTAAAGGGCATACTGCGGCTCGTTTTCCATTATCTGGAAACCTATGTGTACGTATGCTGCTGTTAATAGCATCTGTAAGAGGAACTGTGAGCTCGTCTGCTGCCAATAAAACAAGTTTTGGAGGTATTTGATCTTCTCCAGTAGATTTTCTACTGTCCAAAGACCTTAGTTGTTTCCTAACTTAGGAATTTTGCACTTCGTTAAAGGAAAATGAGTCAAACTTGTTGTCAGGGTTTTGAATGATAGCTAAAACACTCGGATGATTTTTGTATTTTTCAAGAATCAGTCTAATAAGTTGCCGATCATCATCGATCGCGGCTGTATCAGCTATGTTGCAAGGTTTTGTACCACTAGATTTTTCCACGATATTAATGTAGTGGTCATTAAAGATCTCGGTCAGTTTTTGGTCATCAGTGACAATTTCATTGTTTTTAACAAGGGAAATATCATTACCAGCCAATCCTCCTTTGTTAGAAAGAAATGGTTTAACAAGATTCCAGAAAGCACGATTCGACGCGAGACCATTTTCTGTTGCTTTTTTGAAGTGCTGTTTGATTGCCGTTTTTCTCAAGGAAACGCGTTTATTTAAGTTCTGCATCTTCAAAAAGGATGTTTTGAGTAACAGTGCGATTTGAGTTCTTATGCAAAAACCTTATTCATTGTTTTCCACATAGCCTTCAGATTGTTTTGGGTTTTGTCATTAACGTTATGGTAATATTCCTGTACCATTGTAGGAAGTTGACTAGTGACTTTGTTCCGTTTGTGAAGTTATTCAGGGCTCTTACAGTGCGTTCTACATACCTTACGCTTACTGGCTCTAACTTAAATTTGGCACTATTGGAGTTGTTGCCAAGGTATTTAAGAGGGTCATCAGAAGGTTGACTTTTAATTTTCTCCGCTAACTTAGGTCCAACCGTTGTAAAATGTTTGTTGAAAGCTTCTGAAATTTGCGAGGATAATTTAAGTTCTGTATCTTCAAAAAGGATGTTTTGAGCAACAGTGTGATTTTTTTATTTCTTATGCAAAAACCTTATTTATTGTTTTCCACATAACCTTCGGATTGTTTTGGGTTTCGTCAATAACGTTATGGTAATATTCCTGTACCCTTGTACGAAGTTGACTAGTGACTTTGTTCCGCAATTTCTTAAAGTCTGACCAATAGGAAGCATCTTTCTCAGATCTCTTTTTAGCTAAATCACGTTCCTTCATCCGGCTTTTCAATTCGGCTGTAATCCAAGAAGCATGATGACTAGTTACATTTCTACGCTTTAGTGGTGCATGCACCTCTAGAAGAGACGAAATAACACTATTAAACACGGAGGCCATGAGATCAGGGTCGCTATCAGTCGGAGTAAGAATCTCGTTCCAGTCACTGGCTGACAATTCGTCTAGGAATAGCTGCTTATCGTAGTTTCTAAGGCTACGCGTTTCGACTCGTTTTACTTGCTTATCTATGAGTCGATTTGCATTTGTTTTCCTTATTTCCAAGATAAGGTAGCGATCCACCATCCATAGCTCTAGCACGTTCGCTCTCAGAATGTAATTTGGGCGATTTGTGGCAAAGTGAACCTTCAGAAGCTTCAGAAGCTCCAAAATCGTGCAGCTAGAATCGCGACAAATACAGAATGTATGCACCACCTATCATCAAGGAGTTGGGATGGCTAAAGAAATTGGGAAACAGTGAAAATGGTCTTTACGCCCATCAACCACGAAGTATTACAGGGTTGACTTGCTACAGGTCTTCGCTGTCGTATGGTTTGTGTAGTACGTGCAATGCGAATCGAATCGAAACCAGACGAAAATGCAGACTTGCAACAAGTCAACTTACAGGGCTGTTCTAAAGGTTATCTGAAACCAGCGTTAGACAGCTTCGTAATACAACCACTGACCTCTGCGTTCCTTTTCTAAAAACCGCATGTGGCCATAAATGTTCCTCGTATAGAGGAGCAAAATTTTGGAACGATGTAGATGTAGAAAGTAAGGTAGCCCATACTTTCACCCGCTTTAAACCATCACTGAAAGATGCCAGACCTTGAACATTGTCTTACTTTTCCTTTTATTATAATACTTATCTATTATACCTAGATTACATATTAAAATATTTAACAGGGCAGTTTGTACATCAATTATGTATATCCGTTGAATATTTACCCTGTATAAATATCATAAAATAAAAAATATATAAAATAAATGAACTTCGTGCTAATCCACCAATAAATATGCTTGACCTTTTTTGCGCAGAATGGCTACGGTTTGAAAATTGGCCTAAAACCCTGCTAACTCCGCCGAATATTTTGAGTCGCTTCCTTTTGCACTGATCACCAATCTGTTGTATTTATTAGTAGCGAGGCACCCAAAACACCAATGCACTTTACACTTAAGGTATCTATGCCTAAAATGAATGAATTGGCAAACAAAAATAGGTCGAGCATACAAGAACTCCGATTTCCAAGCCGTAATAACTCCGACTCCCAAGGGACCAAGGAATTGTTCAGTTCACGATATCATTTCTCTTGAGCAGACGTTCTCTAAAACACTACATTTTTTGAAAATATATCAGAGCTGCAAATAACTATGCAATGAAGCTCCCGATTTTAATAAAATAGATGTTTAACCTAACTTGGTATTTCTTTTCCATGATCAAACTTTAAGCACAACAATTGCATGCATTGCCTTGGACATATAGCCTCACAAGTGCACGTATTTCGACACATACAGTAAAAATGAAGAAAACTTTCACTTGCCAAACAGTAGTCCAAACATTCTATCAAAAATCGTGTTGTCCAAATATCATCAACCAGTTTTTCAATGTCAAAATAGAAAAAAATTGAGGTGCTAGGGCAATGCAACATGCGCGCAGCCTCTACATGCGTTTACTCAGGACGAGATAAACAGAATATCGTATTTCAACAAAGTTTCATGATATAGAAAGATGACACCAGTGGAGTCTGCATGCAGGCGAGGGCAATAGTGATCAAGGTTTTCTTCAAAATCTCGTAAAGGGTGCTTCTTGACATTAAAAGTAGTTACAATTCAATTAGTGGGTAAGGCGGAAAAGTCGAATGTATTGGATGTAGACGATGACGTTGAATGTTTGAATGCTGTATATGTAGAGCTAATATTTCATTGTGTTTCTACCAAGAAAACGGCGTGCCCACCGAAGAACAGTCCAACCCCATTGTCTCGATCTGTCATTTTAGTAAGCCAGTGACAGCTAAGGTTTCTTGTCAGCCTGCCACATTGCTAACTGGTCAAGCAGTGTACCATATCAATTTTCATCAGTCATCATGCCTCCAACATTCCATGCGCTAAAGTAAGCGAGGCTATCAACTCTTGAAAATGTAAGAAATATCTAACAATAAATTGAAAATGTGACGACTGCTTTCATGGAACAACTTTGGTCAAACAGTGAGCAATTCCATTTGGATTCTATGCAGAGCACACCTGTCGAGCTGACTTGGGCGAGCTAGCATCCTGGTGTGTTGATAAGATAAAAAGTAAATACCATAATACCACAGGAAGAACCATTGAGTTAATTGCAAAACAATTCGAAAAATTGTAAAAATATGAATTATATTAGAGATTCCAGAAGCGAAGTTTATGAATTCTGTCCATGCTCATATTTACTTTACAAGGGCCTTAGCTTCCAGCTGCATGTTGCACATGAGAACTGCTTCTTCACTTCACCAAAGTTCGTGTTCTTTTCAATCGAAATTAGAATGTTACCCAGTTGCCACCGGATGATGAGCTGATTGAAAAAAGGTACACATTAAATTACGAAAGTTGTGCAAATTTAGCTCATCCATTCACTTTATCGATTAATGGATACCTTCACTCCATGGAAACCTTTCTGCAGTTCTACGCACAGTATCGATACCAGTTTTGGCATCAGAACATGTACCTTCACCTTCACTCCCGGCATCTGAATTATCTGAATCATACATGGTTCAACACTTCTCACAGTTCAAGGGCTAAGCTGTCAGCAGTGTATTTTTCATTCACAAAGTACAAAAATTGGCTCTCCTTCAAAAGTGCCTGTTGCTAAATAACTCCATTCTTTAATTCATCACACATCATATGTCGAGCACAGTTGTGACATGATCAACAAATTAAAATGGTGAGAAATCAAGATACCTTGAGGACGAGAAATCTCCCCATTCATCGCCTTGCTTTTGTGGCTGTGTCGCTTGTGGTTGCTGCTGTTGCTGTTGGGGTTGCTGTTGTAGCATGCTAGATCCTGGTGGTGGTGTTAGCATTGGCGTCTTTGTTCCAGGGGGTGGTGGTAGAACACCAATGCCACCATGACCTAAATAGGAAAGATAAAAGTGAAATTGAATATTCTTCACGCATGGCATGGTTCAAAGCGAATAAATCATGGTAGTCTACTGAACGATATTTTCAATCATTTACAGCTAACTCTGTTTGTTTCTTAAAAAATGTCCGTCATATGATTCAACAAACAAAGGATTTTAGCAAAGTCCTTATATCTTTCAAAATAAATCTTCGAAAATCTATCATAAATTTCGCATGTAGTTTTGAAAAGGGAGAACTAGCGTGGTTTCGCCCATTATGCCCATGTCGTCGCGAAGTTCTGAGTTAGATCCAAAAAGAGCAACTAATGAAAAAATCAAATAGCCAGATTATATCACCAACTAAGCAGGACGGAAAATTGTTTTCAAACAAAATGGCGGCAAAGCTGCGGCGTAGCTGTGAGGGCGTGCGTGCGCAGAATTAATAGAAACTCGCATGGTTGAAGGAAATATTTTTAGCTCGAAACTCGCTGAGGTTGCAAACAAGATTATAAACAAATATTTTTATATGGCTGCTGGTGGCTTTGACAGAGAAGGTCTACTATTGCACAGCTTTTTAAAAGACACGGTGTAGTGAAATATCACGACTCTCAAAGCAAGGTAAACGATGAAAGGAAAGGTAGGTAGGCCTAAATATCTATATCGGGCCTAAGAGTCATGACTGTCCTAGCGAGAAAACCCTTAGATAAACCCGAACACTGTGGCAAAACTACACTATGCAACACTTAGATTTTTTTAAATTACCTTGTTTACACCTCCATGAAATATATTCAATCCTCAAAAAGTTCGGGAAAATTGGTGGAGGACCTGAGCGGAACGACAAATGCACCCCTTTCTAAATTCTCCAATTTATCGGGCCTAGGAGTCATGACTGTCCTAGCGAGAAAACCCTTCGCTAAACCCGAACACTGTGGCAATACCACACTATGCAACACTTAGATTTTTTTAATTTAACTTGTTTACACCTCCATTAAATATATTCAATCCCCAAAAAGTTCGGGAAAATTGGTGGAGGACCTGAGCGGAACGACAAATGCACCCCTTTCTAAATTCTCCAATTTATCGGGCCTAGGAGTCATGACTGTCCTAGCGAGAAAACCCTTCGCTAAACCCGAACACTGTGGCAATACCACACTATGCAACACTTAGATTTTTTAATTTACCTTGTTTACACCTCCATGAAATATGTTTAATCCCCAAAAAGTTCGGGAAAATTGGTGGAGGGCCCGAGCGGAACAACAAATACACCCCTTTCTAAATTCTCCAGTTTATCGGGCCTAAGAGTCATGACTGTCCTAGCGAGAAAACCCTTAGATAAACCCGAACACTGTGGCAAAACTACACTATGCAACACTTAGATTTTTTTAAATTACCTTGTTTACACCTCCATGAAATATATTCAATCTCCAAAAAGTTTGGGAAAATTGGTGGAGGGCCCGAGCGGAACGACAAATATACCCCATTCTGTTTCTATTCCTCTGTATTCTTTTTTGTAGAGATCATTGCAATTAGAGAAAGATAGGGGTGCCGTTTCCTCTTAATACAGGTTGTGCCGCAGAACAAATTATATTTGGTGATAAACTAGACTTAATACAAAATTTCCACCATAATGGCTTTTTCCTCTTAAAATTCCCGTCCTGTTTCTCTATCCTGCCATATGTGTTATGAACTTGTGTATCTTCTGCTGCAGCAATATTGTTTCAATCATATTCTGATATCTTCAAATACCTAATGACAGGTTTTACTTATTGGGTAAAATATGCCTCGTTTAAAATATTTATAAAAACTGATGAAAGTATTTCAACGAACCTAATTCATTTTCATATCATGAGAAATCTCATATTTTCATCATAGAAAAAAGGAAAATTACAAAATGGATAGAGAAAAGAGGATCTCACCATACAGAATGCAATGGCTTGATCACATTAATAAGATGGGCGGTAAAACAGAAAGGTGTATGCTATAAAGCAATGTTAATTGAAGAAGAACTACCTAAACAAGGACTTACAGTATGCCAAATTTGGAAACACTTGAATGCAGAGATGTAGGAACCAGGGGGGGGGGGCACTGGAGGCACATGTCCTCTCAACATTTTGCAATAAACAAAGAAGTGCCTTCTTATTTTGAGGAAGTGCCCCTTTAGCTCAATGAAAAGTGCCCTTGAAGTGTTGTGCCCCCCAACTTTGAGATGCTTCCTACGTCCCTGCTTGAATAAAATGTAGCTGTTAACAATCATTTATTAACAATCATTTATGATTCAATTGACTGTAATTTACTCTTTGAAGAATTGTTTGGATCATAACATAGTCTAACTTATTCTGTCTGAAACTTTGACATCATTTTATGTTATTGCAATCTGAAGAATAAGAGAATTCAAATGGGACAAAGTGTTCTTGGGATAGTATTTTTGTTATTAATTCTTAAACATTAAGAAATTTATCCAACATTGAAAGCTTCTGGAATTTTTTTTACTAATTTTTGAGAATTGAACTTACTTATAAGTTTTGTTAGAGGGTGCAGCAAAGTCTTCCAATTTTCATTGATGGGGAATATCTTGATTATGCCTTTGTGATCAGTAAGGGTGCAAAAACAAAGTGATTTAATGTTCTGAAGAATAGCAGATAATGCACCATTCCAGCTATCCATAGGTTTCACATTCTGTGTTTAGTTTGATTTGATCGAGTGAATTCTGAGATGTGAAATCTAAATGTTAGCTTTGAAATCTCTTCTCCAAGCCAACAAACTGATTAAGGAAGACTGATTATTTTGATTCATAGAATTCACCCTCACTCTCATGCATAAGCGTACAAGATGGGGGGCCGCGGGCGGTAGCTTTAGAATTCCGCCTCAGGATTCAACAGATTTAACTCATTAAATACGCGGCATGTTTCCACTCACAGTGGCCATCATCACAGCTACTTCAGCAACAACAACAACCACAGGGGGCCTAGTTCTTAATGTTTCAATAGGGCCCCCAAACTAGCTTTAAACTAATAACACAAACACTACATCTCTCTTTTACTAATTTTTTTTTTATTTGTTAGTAAAATCCTTCAACCATTCTGGTCTTTTCTTTACTCTATGAGAACGTCTCAGTGGCTGTGTATCAACAGTCCTATCACTATCAGTTATAACGTTTGACTCTGTTTGCACTGGTGGTTCAGTCTCTTTACTTTCCTCTGGCCTTTTGTCCGCTCTTGGAGCTTCTACAATCTCTGATCTAATCTCTGCTCGTGATGGCTCTTCTAATCTATGCTCTACTCTCATTGGCTCTATAATCTCTCTGTGTCTTTCTCTCAGCTCTACTCTGTCAAATTCTCTCTCTACTTCGTTCTCTGCTGGAATCTCTGACTGCATAAAGTGTTTCACATGAGCAACATTTCTCTTATACAACGTGTTTCTTCTCTCCACAATCAACATATCCCCTTTCCTTGCCAATACTTTAAATGGGTCTGGGTCATAAATGGAAGACAACTTATTCTCTTTGTCTCTTTTTAACAAAACCTTATCCCCCTCTTGAATATGTGAATCTTGTGCTCTCTTATTAGCATTGTCACTGTATCTTTGCTTTCTCTGGGCATCAGTGTCCCGTGCTTCAGACATTTGTGTTTCATCTTCCTCTTCATAATCTTCAAATTCTGGTAGCTTTGTTCTAATCTCTCTGTTGAACATTAACTTTGCTGGACTAACCCCTGTTGTTGAATGCGGAGTTGATCTGTAAGCCATGAGGAACTTGAAAAGTTCTTTCTTCCAGTCTTTTCCCTCTGTTTGTGCAACTCGAAGTGCTTTCAATAGAGTTCTATTTTGACGCTCTACTTCTCCATTTGCACGAGGCCACAAAGGTATCAACCTTTTGTGCTCAACACCATTCTCCATGAGGAATATTCCCATCTCTTTACTCACTAAATTGGCAGCATTATCCGTGTTCAACGTTTTAGGCAATCCATGTCTTGTAAAATGATTCTCTACACATTTAATGACTGATTCACTGTTTATGTTCTTTAAGACATCAACCTCCATCCATCTACTATAATAATCTACAGTTACCAGTAGATATTCACCTTTAGGCAATGGTCCCAAAAGATCCAAAGCTAAGTCTCTCCATGGTTTTATTGGCATTGTAGTACTCTTTACAAATGGCTGGGTTAAAGAGGGTGTATTAGCTTGACACCCATGACATCGCCGACAAAACCTTTCAACATCATTGTTCATTCCTGGCCACCAAACTTTTGTTCTAAGTCTGTCTTTTGTCTTGACAACCCCCTGGTGACCCTCATGAGCTAACTGAAGAACTCTTTCTCTTAATTTCTTTGGCACAATGATACGAACACCCCTCATGACTAGATTTCCTATCAACGTTATCTCATTCCTTATAAGACTATATTCTCTAGACCAGACGGAAAATGAGGCAGGGGTAACCTGGAGCCGAACTTTATTAGGTGAGGTGTAGAATTTTGTGCTGAACAAGAAAATCTTTGGTAAACTTACGGTACCCGCTGCGTTTACCAAATATGGGCATTTTTTGAACCGGGGGTATGGTAATCAATTTTTTTGCAAAGAATAATTCTCTAGAGTTGGTCCGGGTGTTAAACATCCATTTCATATCTGTCACACATTTATGTTCAGTCGTGTATTGTGTTGTTTGTTCCCGTGTTTTGTTTGTTGTATTGTCTTCTAGTATCTTATATTGTAGTGGACTGACTATTGAGTAGAGGCCCCAAGAGAACTGGACACACATCGTTAATTTATTGAAGGTGTGACTTGTAACGCAACGTAATTGAATGAGGTTGTTTATCGTTTTGGGGGAAGGTTTGTTTTTTTGGTGGAGTTAGCGCGTTGGAAAATGTCGTTGGTATTAATTTATCCGAAGTATGGTTTCTTGATTACAAGTCGCTTTTAGGCCATTTATTATACTCGTGACAATTGGGGGCTCAGCCGGGAATGGCAACAAAACGACAGTCAGCGAAAAGATGAGGTTTCCTGTATTTTCAAGCTGTTGGGAGCTGAATTTGTGATGTTTTAAAATCGCTTTTTGGAAGATTGGTTATCGGGAATCAATAGAATTTCATAGCGCGGTGACAAACATCAAGGGAGATTTCGTTCGTTAAGCTGAAAGTTTTGAATAAAGCGAAATAACAGCGAAAAGAAGCCAGTAATTATGGATATATTAATACAGTGTGGTCGCGAGCTTGGGCTCGAAGGAAAGGATTTACAGCGGTTTATCGAAGAGCATATGCAAGCATTGAGAGAGTTGTTCAGTCGTATGTTGAAATGGGGTATCACTGCAAGACCTTCAAAATGTGTCTTTGGAGGAGAAGCAGTTGACTTCATTGGACATCAGATTGGGAGGGGTGAACTTGGTTTACATGATGAGAATGTCAAGAAAGTTAGAGATGCACCAAGACCAAGAACAAAGAAAGAGGTAAAGTCCTTCCTTGGACTCACTGGATATTACAGGAACTTTATTCCTAACTATGCAGCAATTGCATCACCATTGTCTGACCTAACAAAGAAGGGATTGCCAAATGAAGTAGAGTGGAATGATGCACACGAGAAAGCCTACGGGACGTTAAAGAAGATGACTGTAACTAAACCAGTTCTTCGCTTACCAGATATTACAAAGCCATTTGTATTGAGAACAGACGCATCAAACACAGGAATCGGTGCAGTGTTACTACAAGATCATGATGGTAAACTATTTCCAGTCAGTTATGCAAGCAAGAAATTGTTAGAGAGAGAAAAGGCTTACTCAACAATAGAAAAGGAGTGTTTCGCCATAGTATGGGCAATAAAGAAATTCATGCTGTACCTTTATGGAACAGAGTTCATTATACAGACAGACCACCAGCCATTAGTTTACCTGAATAAAACCAAATTTGTGAATGATAGAGTTATGAGATGGGCAATGTTCATTCAGAACTACAAATTCAAAATTGAATCAATTAAAGGATCAGAGAACATTGGAGCAGACTTTCTGAGCAGAGTGATGTAAGAGATAGACAGAGAGAGAGAGAGTGATAGAACACTCAGAAAGATTGACATACTGAACATCATCAAAGATGTCTCTTGAAGAACGGAGGTGTCACACATTTATGTTCAGTCGTGTATTGTGTTGTTTGTTCCCGTGTTTTGTTTGTTGTATTGTCTTCTAGTATCTTATATTGTAGTGGACTGACTATTGAGTAGAGGCCCCAAGAGAACTGGACACACATCGTTAATTTATTGAAGGTGTGACTTGTAACGCAACGTAATTGAATGAGGTTGTTTATCGTTTTGGGGGAAGGTTTGTTTTTTTGGTGGAGTTAGCGCGTTGGAAAATGTCGTTGGTATTAATTTATCCGAAGTATGGTTTCTTGATTACAAGTCGCTTTTAGGCCATTTATTATACTCGTGACAATATCATTTTAAATACTGATTTGACCCATTGGAGGGATTGCAATTGTAGTTATAGTAGGTTATAAGCATTGGAGGAATTTAAATTGTAAAGACGGGGGCAATATCATGTTTTCCATGGCTTCTAAAATATTGCTAATAGTACAAAAGGGATCGTACCTGCCCTTCACAAGAAGTCTTCATCACTGTCACTAAATTCTTCATCCTCGCTTTCATCACTGCTCTCACCATTATCATCTTCACAAGCCAAAAGTTGCTCCACTTCTTCAGGGAAAGCAGCATCCATCCAGACTATTTTTCCATCCATTGACCATCCATGTTGCTCAATATCACCAAAGTGAATGTTTGTTTGTAGGCATGACCTCCAGACTTTTGCAATGTAGTTTGATCGCTGGCAGTGCAACTGTAATGATTGTCGACATGGAGGCAGCAAAGACAAATCCTGAATCCTTCCTTTCTTTTCATAAACGTTTTTAAAGATCTCGTAGCGAACTGCATTTACATCTTTCTTTTTTTCCCCGAAAATATTGCAGACATATTCTTCCAATTTTGAAGAAAGGTCTTCATCCATACTCCACTGAGCACCTAATTGGGAAAAAACTTGAACGAACCTGTTATTCTTTTCAACCACTTGCCAACAGTAACTCTTTGACTTTCGAAAGAAGGAAGAGACATAGTCATTTCCAGTGAAGGAGTGGAAACCGATCAGAGCTTTTTTGTGTTCATCACTCATATCAATGGAACTTAGTTGCAGAATCTTCCTGGAATTTCCACTGCCATAATCAATTATTATCTTCTCGGGATTTTCTAGGAACACACTGAGAAACAACGTGTTGATATCGACATCCCCTGATGGCGAACGAACAACCACAGATCCATCGGCATTCTCAGAAAGTGAGTGCGCAGCATGCAGTAACAATTTCGTGTCTGCTTCTTCCTGATTGCTGCTTAATTGTTCTACAGGGGAAACATCCGAGGTTGTGATTTTGTAGCATGATTGATCCATTGAGAACATTATTTGTCGACACTGTAATTTCTGAAGCAATATTTCTTTGTTTGCAACAAGTTCTTCTTTCAAGATTTCTATCAGACGTGTCTTATTTTCTCCATTTTTTAGAAAATTGGCAAAATTTTGGGGAACTTTTGATTGGGGTGATTTCACAATGACTCTTTCAGCAATGCCACGCTTTTCACGCTCTGGATCTTTCAAAGATATTTCTCTGTATGTATCTGCCACAATGTCAATACGATTGTAACCAACTGGGAGCATATCAAAAAGTCTCATTGCCAAGTCGTGGTAGGTATCAAAGAGCCTGGGCATTGTCCGTATCACAGCCATGAGGTCTACAAGATATGTGGAAGTGGCCCTTTCAGGTAGATCAACGTCTTTTGGATCTGTAGAACTGTTGCAACAAGAAAGGATAACTTCCTTGAATTTGCTCTTTGCTGTTGTCCTTCGGGTACCGTCTGGAAATGCTAGGCATAGCGGCAGAGAGTGCAAGGGAAATTTTAATGCTTCCTCAAAGTCGATAGTTTTATCACTTTTTGCTGAGAGGGCTAGGAGTTTTCCTAGAACATTCCTATTGGCTTCAATCATTTGCTGTTTGTTTTGAGCTTTGAGCACAACTCTTTTTCCGACATTTTTGAAAAGGGTCAACTTTTGCCGCTTGATTGCTTCGTGGACCTTCTTTTCTGTTGATCGAATTCGTTCATTTACAAATTCTTCATATAATTTTTCTCCTTTCTTCCATAGTGCAAGGATGGATTCTGTCACTTCTCCTTCAACGGGCATTCCAGAGCTTAGATTGTAGAGCTCACTTGCATCAATGCTTGGGTCGAATGGGTTCAGATATTCTTGGGTTACCACATTGTGAATCTTTATGACGGATCTTTCAGACTTGATGATTTCAGATGGACGATTGCGCTTGTAGATATCATCAGTTCTCTTGATTTCTGCTAAATCATAAAGAGCCTCCGTATTCCTTGCTTGTGCTGCACGATTTAAGGTCCATTTTAGTATGGAATTTGAATCAGATGCAAAGTACTTGATACCTCCAGCTACTTTTGCGTCTCGATTTATTGTTTGCTCTCCACGTTGGTCAATTGCAGTTCTGCAAGGGTACTTGTTCTGTCCTTGAACTGAAATTCCTTTGTGTTTGATATGTTCGAGACAGCCTGGATGAGTTTCCTCGAGGTTTTCCAAAGAATTTACATAAAGTGACCCATATCTGGCGTAATTTTGCTTATTCAGTGCAAACATTAACGGTAAGACTCGTTTTAAGCCATACAAGCGCATGAGGAAGTTGTTCGTTTGAACAGCAAAATGGATCAAGTGCTGGTTCCGCATGATATCGAGGTAGTAAAGAAGCCAGAATTGACTTGTTTTGCCATGAATGCCATTTCTCACATCATCTTCAAACTTCATGTACTGGTCAAGCAATTCATGTACGCTTTCGTCTTCGACAAGTGCTTCGAAATACTCTTTCACATCACGACAAGGTGGTCTTTCTTCTATAACTTTTGGAATTTCGTCAACGGTTTTTAAGAACCTTTCGAAAAGTAGTCGCTCAAGCGCCTCAGCAAGGTGGGAATGAACTGTCCAGCATCGATTGTAATGAGATCCAGACACCACCCCTTTTAAACTGCCTGACGAGCACAAGCCTGACTGAAAAATGACGTCTTCGAATCCAGATCCACTAATCACCTTCCCAAGGATACAAAATACCTCTTTCATAAAATGAAAATCACCGAGATGAATAACAATGTTTTTGAACCTTTCTGGGTGGCTCCATAAAACTTTATACGCATTCATTGCCGCGCCTACATCAAGAGTTATGTTTGCATAAGGCATATTATTCTTCTTTGCTTGCTCTTGAATAACATCAAATACTTTTGCCATTGTGGAAAACTCGGTGATAGGTGAATCGATTGGTGGAAGGTATGTTAGAACAGTCTTCTGAAAAGTGTCCCCAAAAATCGCTTGGATTTTAACTGACCAACCAGACATTGACGGTACTATTTGGTCCGATGAACTTAACTGACGTGAAAGCATCCATATGAATTGAAATATATTGAAGGAATCAACCACTTCTTGAATTTGGAGTGCTGTATCATCTGGAACAGGAACAGATGTAACTTTGGGTTCTTTCTTTTTATCAATAGTTATTGAAGGCAAACTCCTGTCACTGGATGCTAATGACCTACGTTTACTACGGGGAATGCTGAGCGTAAAATGGTTTGCAGCTGTTGCACTATCTTGGGACTCAGAGAATTGAACCAAATGAGTTGAATTGATAACACCATGGCCAGTCGTTGATTCTAGTGTCTGATTGAAGTTATCCGCCCACCAAAAAGTAAGGATAGGTGAATCTGATGTTGATTCTTCCGCAGTTCCTTTTTCATACAACATTTGCGCTACCTCTGCCTCGGCTGTCTCTATTTCACAAACAAGGTCATAGTCTATGCTGTGACCGAAGTGCGAAAGAACTTTGATTGGAAGCTTCAAGCCTGTCATGTTGTGGAGTCCGACTCCAAGAAGAAAATGCTTCAATGTTACAACTTTTCCTCGTGTGACACCATGAATCAAGTCGTACCCATAGGAGGATACCAATCGCTTGACCTTATCACTGCACTTATGATCTTTCGATTTTAATAGATGAGTTAAGAAATCATTCAAACTTGATGGAGAGTCTTTCTCCCCCTCTTGAAGGGATTCAGCTGTTGGTGGCCATGTCATATTGTAGTTGCTGGAAGCATACTCTAGAATGTCTTCACGAATATGTTCAGCAGCTTCTTTCAGAATAGCTTTCTTATCTCTGCAGATCGTTGTTGCATCCAATCCCTCTGTGCTTACGACAACTTCTGGCGTTACTCCATCAATTTTCAGGAATTTCAATAAGTCCAAGTCCCCGAACTCATTAACAATCTTTGCTTTCAGTTTATTCCGGTAAACTTTCTCATTTTCATGACCAAATCCTGTGCCATAAATCTTATGAAGGGCTGTCATAGACACTGCCTGGCTACGATTTATGATCCCTTCTCCGATAAACTCTTTAACTTTATCAAAATCACCAAACCCTGCTCTTTCATCTTTATCATCTGCAACAACCTCTGCTTGTTCTGAAACACAACGAATATAATCTAGGTAGCATTGCTTATGTGTCATGAGCTCTTTTGCTATTAAGTCGACACCCGTAATTTGAATAAGTAGCTCGTTATCCTCTTTGAGTGCTGCAGCTTCTTTGATTTTTGCGGCAGCATTTTCTGTGGCTATTGTATATGCAACATATATCTTTTTCTTGATTGTTCGCCGCTGTTTCTTGCAAGCAAAGCAAACTTTCGGGAAAATACCTGATGTTGAGGGATTGCCTTCATTTCTGGTGCGTTTCAAACGACTTGGTTCCTCCTGGTCATTTGATTTTCGCTTCCTCGAACGCGCAATTATCGTAGTAAACTTTTTATAACAAGGCTCCAGATGTACTCCGTGAATAGTTTTATCAAAACCACCATCAGGTATAGTTGCACATTGTTCTTTGTGGAAATTTAACTCTGTCGAATCCTGTCTTATTGCTTTAGCTGCAAGGAGCCTTCCATATTGGTTGTCTGATAATGGTTTCAGCTGTGAATATCTCGAATCCTTGATCGCGTAATGAACTACACATTCCATCTCTTAAAGTTGCGATCAAACCATGCCATTTAGTAGAAATAAAGAAAGAACTGAACTGATATGATGAATGTTTTCATCTTTCGCTATTGTGTTAGCTAACGAACAAGTACCTGCATGTAATCGGACCTTCTGAGCAGAAAGAATGTTTGATATATTTTTACACGAACATTCGAAATTCGAATAACCCTCTCAATTAAAATATAGATTCTGTGGGTGGTCGGATTTGTTTCAAATGATTGGAACGCACATGGTATCCCGTTAATTGCTGTCTGTAAGTAAGGAACTGATAAATCTAATCCATTCTAACTGTTTGTATTTCAAAGTGAAAAATGATCTGACATATGATGTAACCCCCGTCTTCACATTTGTAAATCCCTCTGATGCCTATAACTTGCAGCTACTTTGTAGAATTCACACAAAAAGGTCAAATCAGTATTTAAAATGATATGAAATGGATGTTTAACACCCGGACCAACTCTAGAGAAATATTCTTTGCAAAAAATTGATTACCATACCCCGGTTCAAAAAATGCCCATATTTGGCAAACGCAGCGGGTACCGTAAGTTTACCAAAGATTTTCTTACTCAGCACAAAATTTTACACCAGAAAAACATCACCTGATAAAGTTCGGCTCCAGGTTACCCCTGCCTCATTTTCCGTCTGGTCTAATTATCAGATCTCAAACATCGACGCACAACAGACAAATCCTCATCAGTTGCAGACTCTCTCTCAATTTCTCTAGTGCTAATTGCCTGTGGTGTTGCAATCACTGCTACAGCTCTTACGTACTCTTCTAACTCTTCTCCTTCATGTGGTAAAGCCGGAATTTTGTTTAACCTACTTAAACAATCAGCAATATTCTGTGTTGAAGACACATGATGAACCTTAAATTTGAAGGGCATTAAACGTAAAACCCATCTTTCGATCCTTGCTGAAGGCTTTGATTTTACACTGTAAATGGCCTCCAGTGCTTTGCAATCTGTTACCAAAGTGAACTCTTCTAGACCATACAAGTACAAATGAAATCTTTCACACCCCCAAACAACAGCTAATGCTTCTTTTTCTGTTTGACTATATCTGCGTTCAACATCACTCAGACTTCTACTTGCAAAACAAACTGCTCTTTTAACTCCATTTTGCTCCTGAACTAGAATAGCTCCCAATCCCACAGGACTTGCATCTGTCCATATTTCAGTTTGTGCATTTTTGTCAAAGAAAGACATCATAGAAGCATTTCCAACTTTATCTTTTAACATGTCAAAGGACTCTTGTTCCCTTAAGCCCCATTTCCATTCAGTTCCTTGTCTAGTGAGTTTTCTCAGAGGCTCTGCAATAGTGGCAAAATCTGGAATAAACCTTGAACAAAAACTAGCAAGGCCTAAAAAAACTCTTCAGCTCTGAAACAGTGAAGGGTTCCTTTGCTCTTTTAATTGCTTTCACCTTCTCCTCCGTTGGGCCTACGCCATGTTTATTCACCAGCAACCCCATGAACTGAATTTCATCCATTCCTATGTTACACTTTTCTTCATTCACTGTTAACTGCTTTTCTTCAAGCCTTTTCATCAACATGTACAGGCTCCTGTCATGCTCCTCTAGACTCTTTCCATGCACCACAATATCATCAGCTATACTTGTCACCCCAGGAATGTCACATATGCTCTGCCTGATTATGTTATGATATTTCTCTGGCGCACTAGAAATTCCAAAACTTAGACGCTTATAACGATACAATGAATCCCCCACAGCAAACGTAGTGATATCTTTTGAACCTTCATCCAATTCAACTTGATGAAACCCAAGTTTCAAATCTAACTTTGAAAACACAGAACTGCCATTCATCTCCTCAAGAACATCATCAACTGTGGGCATTGGTAACTTTTCTCTCAAAATTGCTTGATTTGCACATCTCATGTCAACACAAATTCTGATGTCATCTTTATTTGGCTTTGGTGCAAAAACTGCTGGACTCACCCAAGAAGTAGGACCAGTCACCTTTTCAATGATGTCCAAATTTTCTAGCTCTAAAATTTTCTTCAAGACTCTATCCTTTAATGGATATGGAATCCTTCTTGGTTTCTGCGCAACAGGCACAACATTTGGATCAATGTGAAGTTTCAACTTATAATCAGCTAATTTCCCAACCCCAGTAAAAACTGTTGGAAATTTCTGCACAACATCCTCCATTCTACAACCAACAAAGCAAACTTCAGGACCAACTCTCAACAATCCAAGACTTTTGGCTGCCTGACTACTCAACAAACAATGTCCATTCCCACTCACAATAACAACCCTCTCTCTAACTTCTTTGCCACCACATCCAATCACAACATCAGCTGAACCAACAATAGGTATGCGCCCATCTCCATAAACTCTCAACTTCCTGTTTTCTACCTCCATATTTACTTTCAAACCTTTTCTTTTCAACTTTTCAAACTCAGATTTTCCCATCACTGTCACCTGTGCTCCAGAATCAACCAACATGTCAACAGATATACAATTTATCTCAACTGAAACAACATTATCCTGCATTGCATGTGAAAAAATGACAGGAAATGCAAATGGCTCTAAAACCTTTTCACATTCTACTTGATTCACTCTTTGATTATTTCTTTGGAAGCCTCTCTGTTTACTATCATCTTTTTTTAGACCCATCAGCCTTACTTTTACAACAAACTGCCCAATGATTTTTACCTCCACATTTAGCACATGTCTGTCCTTTTGCAGGGCACTTAGGATCACGAGAATAGTGTCCCTTTTTCCCACAAGAAAAACATTTTACTGAGGCCTTATCATTATTTCTTTCCTTCTCACTTCTTCTTCTTTGAAAAACTGCATTAATACTTTCTTCTTTTGTATCTACTACCACTTTGCTTGCATGCACCCTAGCGGTTTCCCATGCTCTTGCAGTAGCCAATGCTTGTTGTAACTGAATATTAGGAACTTCGAAAAGCTTTGTTCTCAGCTCCTGTGAACAAACTTTCTCCAATAACTGATCTCTTACAGCATCTGCAGCTCCTCCTTCATCATAACCACAATGTCGAGCTTGCTTTCGTAACCGCAATACAAATGAATCAACATCTTCCCCAGGCTCTTGCTTTAGCTGACGCAAAATGTGTCTCTCATAGGCCACATTCTCCTCCACATGAAAATAATTATTCAAGGTACGGACACAAGCCAAATAATTATTGTCCGCTACTCCCTCAGCAGCAGGAACCTCTGCTAAATTCTCAAATATATCTTGAACTCCCGGGCCAGCTCTAAATAAAAGCTCATTTTTCTTTCTCTCAGCATTATTTAAATTAGCTTTGCCCTCTGCAAAAAACGTAAAGTTTCTTAGCCAAACACGCCATTTTTCAGCTAACTGCGACTTAGGCCCGGAAACATCCATTTGATTCATTTTATCACCCATATTGATCTCAGCAGCAAGAAAAACCTTTCACAATGTTTTTCATCCCATCCTCGTCGCCATATTTAGAATTCCGCCTCAGGATTCAACAGATTTAACTCATTAAATACGCGGCATGTTTCCACTCACAGAGGCCATCATCACAGCTACTTCAGCAACAACAACAACCACAGGGGGCCTAGTTCTTAATGTCTCAATAGGGCCCCCGAACTAGCTTTAAACTAATAACACAAACACTACAGTAGCCCCCCAATTTTGGAATAATTATTGAAAATCTGCCCTCAGTTGGGTAAAAATATTGGAAAACAATGGACTTCGTGTTGGGCAGCCCCCTAATGTTTCCTTCCAATACACTTATGCTCTCAAGACGATTTTTCAATCTAAACTATGTTGAAGTGATGGCAAAAAATGAAAGAGAATTGCAATAAGTAATAGATGAAATAAAATGGTTTCTAAAGATCAGGCCAATCACCTAAAAAAATGATGTAAAAGGATGCTGTAAAAAGTCCAGTGTAAAGAAATATTTGACAGTTAACATAGCTCTGCATGTAACAATGCTGAGTCCAGAAGAGTATCATGATAGGTTTGCTGGCATAAGGCGTAATTGACAAACAATTTTTGCCATGGTCAATGGAATTGGTATTCCTCCGCTCATTCCTCCTCCGCTCCGCAGTGACAGTAGAGGCTTCACGCAGGCTATGAAATTGGGCAATTAACAGGGGGTGGGGGTACAGCTCAAATCTGTTCAAAATTGTTATTTTGTGATCAAAATAGTTATTTTGTGATCAAAATAGTTATTTTGTGATCAAAATAGTTATTTTGTGATCAAAATAGTTATTTTGTGATCAAAATAGTTATTTTGTGATCAAAATTGAAATAGGTTATATATATTCATAATCAATTTCTGAAGAAAAGCTTGCAGCAGTTAATTTTTTGGCAGTGAACTTTGTAATATTAACATCACAATGTAGATGATGAAGTTCCCATTAGATTAGGCCCTGACCCAATACACAAATCAGCCTATAATGAGAGGTGGTAGTACGCCCACAACAAAGGAAAATTTGAGGGCAAATCTAGTGGTCCGTTAGAGATGGGGATGGGGATTTAGCCGTTAGCAGCACGATTCTGTCAACTGTGGCAAAGATTGTTTGTTGACTTCTAACATTGACGACGATGACATACACGTATTTTTTTTAGGAAATTAAGAGTTTGAGCCAGTACCACTGAAAGTTTCTTAAAATTATCAGATTTTGAGTACTCAGAGTTCCTTACGAATTTCTTAGAGGTTCCATAACAATCTTGATGTTCAAATATTTCAAAACAACATTTTTTAAGCCTCTCCAATGTTTAGACATTACTTAAGTACCTTACGAGTAATATAATACAGGAAACAAGTAAAAGTAAGGTAACAGTATGTCAAGGACTTCCTTTATCAAAGTAAATGGTTTCTTAACTTATTTTCTCCCAGTACTGGAGTTTCCTAATTTTTTGGCGATCTGAGACTTGAGTTTCTTATGGGCAGTTTCTTACGAAAAAATATGTGTAGATCCTTCAAACAACAGCATTGAATCTTACTCCAGATTTTAGCCATAAAGACCTGAACATTGTAACTGAGTTTTCCCTTGCGATGAACGTTCAGTTTCAATATGGTACTACTGTTAGATATCTCTGGTAGTTCCAGTATTGTTTTTAATTTTGACACCCATTTCTTCCTGTTTTTACTGTGGATCTCTGTTGATCTTCATACAACTTTTGAAAACAATTTCATGATTTGTGTATGGCACAGAAAATCGAACATTCTCTTTACTGCAGTTACTATTAGCAAGATAAGGTTAAATCCAACATCATATTCAGTGTTGTTCATTCTCCAAGCCACAAGGTTCCTTTGGGCCATGCTGAGTGATTCTGTTAGTCCAGAACATCAAACCATTGCAGAGAAAGCATGTTTCATCCACCAGTGGTTTCATCGCAACTTCACTCGTATCTTATATCTGTTAATCAGGCCATTACTATCATTAGATGGTCGCTTTTATATTACAAGAGATGGTCGAGAGGCTCAGTCTTCTTTCGCACTTCTTTACTGGCAGGATAAAAAAGCAACGAACCCAATCGGGAGTAATAATAATCTCCATAGGCATAGAAGAGCTCAATTTCAACAATCACATCAATCTGTTTCTGTGCCAGCCTGCATCCACAGCTCTTTCCGACTATTGATAAGAAACTAAACTGAAAAATTATCGAGGTAAACTGTGTTCAAATGAAGTTTGTGCTTGCGTTAAGAAACCTTCAATATTCACAACATTCCAAATGAAGAAAGTTAGGCCACACCACCACAGCTTTGCTCGCGTAAAATCGACCTTGTAATCATTGATCCCCTGTGCGCTCTTCGCGCATGGCAAATGCAATTTTCCGTCCTGCTCACATGGAGAACAAGATCACAGAGTATTGAATTTTTACGTAAACTCTTTATACTGATTTTAGAAGATTTTAAAGAAGGGGGTAAAAACGTCTTTTTCTTCGAGCGTCGCCCATTATGGCCGCAGGAGAAACAATGAACACTACTCTAATAAGAACAACAGTTTTAAGTATTGTTCTTTGTTTATCATTTGGTACTTTAAACATAAAAATATCAATAAGAATTAACCTAAACTTCGAGTTTTGGCAATAGACCCATTCACAGTAAATCGAACAGGGGATTCGAATCGAGTTTTCGAGACCACGCCGCGTGAAATTTTCGATTTCAATATTTTTTTGTTATCGCTACATTTTGCAAGATTTCTTCGCGTAAACAAATTGGAACGCGATAAAAATTTAACTGGACCTACCTGAGCATCCAGGCTACGGATCATTTGTTTCCATCCTTCCTAAACTTTCTCAGAAGTGACGAGGAACCTTCCCAAACTCCAACGACTCTTTGCTCCTTTCACAAAACCGCTGCCTAGGCCCAGCGACCGCCCGAAACCCTTTCGACCATAAATTCTGTCCAGAAGTAGCCGCCCACTCGATTTCCAAAATGAAGAGTCTTTATACATCCATGATGATCCTCTGAAATTTCCACACTTCCATCTCACTTCGTTTTTGCAAAATTTCCTCTTGATTTCACTCTCTCGGTGTTTTCCAAGTAGGCTCGCGGTCAGAAGCCGGTGACAGAGAAGTTGGCTTGGAGGAAGTGCTTGGAAAATCCTTGGAACAGAGACGGGGCGAATAAACGGGGGGGGGGGGGGGGGGGCGGGTCACTATGACATTCAATGAATTTACTGAACATTTCCGCCAAATTTAAACTCGTTCTCCCAGCTATCAGCTGTTTATATTATATTGTTTATATCTTATTTCATCCAGATTTAACGAATTGTAAGAAAGTGTTTCTTTTGACTTTTGCTGTTGGAGAATGCCAGTTATAATATTTCTTGGAGTTTTCTGTTGAAGAATTGAATTTTTTTGTGGCATACGAGAAAAATCAAAAACCAAAAAAATATGTTGACTTGCAGAAAGCTGTTTCAAAAGAGTGTAATGGTATTTTGGAAATTTTTGGACTGGCTGCCAATAAGAAAATCAACTCTCAGATCGCCAAAAAATTAAGAAACTCCAGTAGTTGGAAAATATAACTTAAGAAACTATATTTTTGGACAAAGAGAATCCTTAACATATCTTTACTTTATTTTCACTCGTTTCCTATGAGGTGCCGTGTTCTTTGCTGGTCTTTCATGATGTTGTAATCATGTCATTTGCCTTGCATCCAAAGACAGTTGATCAAAGAAAAATGTAAAAGTTCCTGTATCTCTGACACCAATGAAAAGCCCGACAACTCTTTCCCTCGTTATTTGTGCAAAACGCTTTGGAACCTTATCTTGCCATTGAGGAGCTGAGGAGCCATGTATTTAAAAGAAGTTGCAGTGCCTTCAGGGGCGAAGCTAAAGAAAATTGTTGGGGGGGGTGCAGATCCCCCAATTTGCCGACACAAAACGAAAAAACGAAATCGACATCATTAGATATCATCGACGTTTGAAACATTATGAACAGTAGATAATTAAACTGAAAGGCACACGTTATACATGTATTACAACGAAACACAAGAGGAGTGGGGTAGTATGGGGCATGGGCCAGAAAAATTTTTGTGACCACGCCCTTCAGACGCTCGGAGAATGACGGAAACACCCCTTTTAGTTATATTTTGCATCGTAAACATGGCTCAAATGAACGGTAGCAAATAGGGATCCTTGTAGCCAATGGCACGTATCTTGAAATAAGTGGGTCTGGGGGCAAAGCCACCAAGAAAATTTTGAGAATATGCATTCTACTTTGGCTTAGAATGCCTCTCCCAACATTCATTCAGTCAGTCATTCAGTTCAGTCATTCAGTTCAAAGAAATCGGTCACTGAATTATACACCAACCTTTTTAAAGATTTGGGAACTATATTCGCTGACAGACAATCAGTAGTACCAGTACCAAGGAACCTTTTTTGATTTGCCGACAGAGATTATCAATTTGCCGACAAACTGAATGTTGGAGGGGTGCGGCACCCCCCTGTACCCCCTCTTTGGCTACGCCCCTGAGTGTTTTCATGTCTGCTGGGGGAGTGGCAACCTCGCGAACAATGTTTCTTCTCTTTATTTTCACTCTCAGTTAAGAAAACTGAAGGAAAGGTGACTGGAGTGTAGGCTTTCCATCTTTAAACAGATGACGCTGTTGTCAGTAGCAGAGAAGTTGGGATTGTCAAAGGACTTTCTTATCATGCACTCCCATTTATGTCTTGCTTCTTTATCTTTTGGAAAGCGATGAAACAGTAGTTTTTCAACATGACTCCTGGTTTCCCAATTATCTGCACATGCTTTCCTATTCAAGCCCCATGTCACACATCATTTCTCTTTCCCATCTTGCCAAAACATCAGCTTACACGAAATTTTTTATAAGAAACTAAGAATTTGGGCCTGTACTGAAATTTTCTCAAAATTATCATATTTTGAGTGCTTAGAGTTTCTTATGAGTTTCGTAGCGGTTCCATAACAATCTTCATATTCACTAACTGTGCTGTGCCCTCGTGAAAATTTCATAAAAAGGCTTTTTAAGACTAACCAAATATTTAGACATTACTCAAGTACCTTACGAGTAATATGATACAGGAAACAAGTGAAAGTAAAGTAAAAATATGTCAATGATTTCCTTTATCAAAAGAAATAGTTTCTTAGCTTATATTTTCCCAGTACTGGAAATTCTTAATTTTTGGCGATCTGAGAGAGGGAGACGAGAAGCAAAAAATCCAAAACCCGAGACTGCACTTCTGAACCAATTTTTAAATTTTCGTCAATAATGTTTGATTATTTCCAAAATTTTCGCTATCACGCACAATCTATGCATGGTTTGAATAATTCAAAAGCTGGTTTTTCGATCTCAGTTGGCTACAGGGACTGTGTGACTTTGAAAACCCAAAAAGATAGGAATTTTTGAATGAAATACCCGAAACCCGAGCATAAAAATTGGCCAAACCTGCAACCTTGCTGCAACCCGTAACACATCTAAAAACGCGAAATTCGTACGATTTAAACGTAAAGCCCGGAACCCGAGGGTTAAATTTCCCAAAGCCCCCCCCCCGCACCTGAACGTTGAGTTTCCTATGGGCAGTTTTTCATAAAATTTGCAAAAGAAACCAAACCATTGCAAACATCGTAAACTCCGGATGAAATAGTTTATAAACAATATAAAAAGCTGATAGCTGGGAGAACGAGTTTAAATTTGGCGGGAAATGTTCCGTAAATTCATTGAGTGTCATAGTGACCGGCCCCCCCCCCCCCCCCCGTTTATTCGCCCCGTCTCTGTTCCAAGGATTTTCCAAGCACTTCCTCCAAGCCAACTTCTCTGTCACCGGCTTCTGACCGCGAGCCTACTTGGAAAACACCGAGAGAGTGAAATCAAGAGGAAATTTTGCAGAAACGAAGTGAGATTTAAGTGTGGAAATTTCAGAGGATCATCATGGATGTATAAAGACTCTTCATTTTGGAAATCGAGTGGGTGGCTACTTCTGGACAGAATTTATGGTCGAAAGGGTTTCGGGCGGTCGCTGGGCCTAGGCAGCGGTTTTGTGAAAGGAGCAAAGAGTCGTTGTAGTTTGGGAAGGTTCCTCGTCATTTCTAAGAAAGTTTAGAAAGAATGGAAACAAAAGATACGTATCTTGGATACTCAGGTAGGCCCAGTTAAATTTTCATCGCGTTCCAAGTTGTTTAAGAAGTGAAATCTTGCAAAATGTAGCGATAATCGAATAACATTGAAATCAAAAATTTCACGCGGCGTGGTCTCGAAAACTCGATTCGAATCCCCTGTTCGATTTACTGTGAATGGGTCTATTGAAATGCATGCTTCGAGTTGTTCTATCCTGCCTTATCTCTTGTGATTGGACGGATGAGTTTTGGCATAAGTTTCTAAAATGAAAATAGACTGAATATAATGTGCAGCATTCTACGCAGTAAATGTGTGTTAACGCTAAGGCCGCTCATTTGTCAGCATAGACCCCCTGCGTCGATCAAGAACATCGATCGATCGAATAATCGATCAAGAACAGCGTGTTATCCATCACTGTCTCCTGGAGTCTCCTTGTTGCATTATTCTTTGCATTTGTATATCAACTCCATCTGCTATTTCAATACCTGGAGAAAGATGATGCCTGAAATGGACTAGAAACCGAAGCCGCGAAGAAATGTAGCTTAGCTTATAGCCATTATTCCCAACCAACATCATCTGGCGCCACTCACACTGTCATATTCACGAACCCAAATTGAATGAACCCATTTGTTGTTATGACCATAAAGTACAAATTTCAAGAAAATAGAAATGCTTCACAATTTAATGGCAATTCTCAACATCAGAGGTAGGATTCAAGAAGAAAATGTAAGAATAGCAACTCATTGAAGGCCTGTCATCATACTTCTTGACATAAACACAGATTGCTCTTGTTTATTATCTGTCACTTCATCATGGTCAACATCGTTACCGAAATCTTGTTATATGTAAGTGGAAGTTGATAATGAAGCCAGATGAAATCTACCCAATCAAAAGCAATCAATCAATCAACAGGAGTAAGACATCAAGTACAGTTCCTGAGTAAATTAATTAACAGTGTGCTTTGTTTGGCATTCATCAGTGCAACTCTCAGCCAGTCCACAATAAGAATACTCTATGGTTCTAAATGAATACAGGTGGCAACCTTTATTTATGGCTGGTGTACTGCTGACCACTCGGTTTTACCTTCTCCAAATCAAATGCTTGTCAGTCGAATATTGGCATTATTTGCGAAGCAGGGATCTCAAATACTGCAACATGAAGATTTGGAAATATAAAGGTAATGTAATGAATGCCAAATGATAAAGTACAAATTCTTGTCCTTACAGCTAACTACAGCCGGGTATTAGTAAGTTTTGATTTAAAGCAACAAGGGCCTACACTTCTTTTTCAGCATATCGGTTGGATTCAACTTTTATCATAAGTATTAAAAATAGCAAGTGTCCCAACAGCCTAGATGAAGGATTCAGATCTAATGCCCTGTTTCTTTGGAAAAGCTTTGTGATTGTGAAGTGAGGGGTTTCTTGGAGACAGCAATATGAAGGAGTTTTAATCCTCCGTCCAACTATACAAATTACAGTATGTGTTTCAATACCACTTTAAAGTCTGAATATGCATGCAATGAGTAATGATTATTAGTTATTGTCCTGCTAGTCATCTCGCAATCAGGCATTGTTTAATATGGATAACAAGAGAAGGAAGATGAACTGGCAAGATTTATCTGCACTGTTTTTCCAGGTTCATGGCCATGCTACATACCGAACATTCACTTTGCAAATAAAGTATTAGCAAAACAGACAGTTTAGTTGCTGCATCAAATTTAGTTGCCCTGTTTTTGATTGTCAGCAACACAGCAATCAGCTTGTTGTGGTTGACTAATATTGGGGCACTTAAAAATGGAAAAGCACAAATGTACTGTAGTCTACATGAGGTATCACAGGGATTTCTACATTTTCATGTTTTAGTTGTTGCAAGGCAGTATTCTAACGTTGTCAGTTGGCTCACTTTCCAAGCCTTACAACAAGATCGTCTCATCAGCTGCACCAAGAGACCTACACAAAATGTCTCAGAATTTTTTGCAGGAGGAAACCATAAAAAATCTTCCAGCACATTCACCATGTGAAAGTAAACTTTTCCCTATTTTGTAACCCCAATTAATTCGTGCCAGTAGGTCACTTTCACAACCTTAAATCTTATTTGCTCTCAGAGAAGCACAAGAAATGACCGTCAAATGAAACAACAACAGTGGCCAATGTTGACATAAACAGATGCAACCCACCCCCCTCCCCTTCACCTACCCCATACTTCTTTGTGTTCTTGCAGATACAGTATACTGTACTTCAAACAATGATGCAAAGTTTAGGCAACACAAAAATTGAAGTCTTTGCAAGGAATGAGATCTATCAATCTACTGTATCTACACTATTAATGTTCATTAACCAATTATAGGTCATTAGGCACAGGTTCGTTACTGGTTAGCGACTATAACCTGCGCTAGATATATGGATAATATTATTTGCAGATTATAGATTATAAAATGTGAAGCAATTCAACAAAAGTAGGAAGGGTGCTCCAATATACAGTAAAGGTATATTAAACGCCAGCCCCGATTGAGCACTCCCCAGCCCTCTCTTCTCTTCTTCTCTGCAGGTTCACACAAATGGAATTCATCCTGTAATTGTCAGTAGTGTTTCAGGTACATAGAAAACAGAAACAATAGCCACCCTCCTCCACCCCTTTGTTCTTTGTTTTCCTTGCAGCTCAAGTAGGTTCACACCTTCAATGCCTAAATTGATAGGCCAACGACAAGAATTGAAATCCTTGTAAAAAAGAAGTTCAAAGGTAATGCAGGAGTTTAAAGGAACATAATTGTGCAGTTCAATTCTCCCCCAGTTACCACCCCTCCTCTTTATGCATCTTTGTGTGTTTATTTATTTGCAGGCCTAACAGTCAACCAGCTCTATGCAACGCCTTTCAGGCAGCAAACAAAGATAGATTTGATTGATGAAAAATATTCACAACAATATGCCACAGAAAACACAACAGAATGAAATTGTTATCAAATAGGAAGATTCCGCTAAATCAGCCTCACACCTGTCACACTGTCAAAACATATCAATGTACCCTCATTGTCCCATTTTTTCTAATGATTTCTTTGTTGCAGCTAATGTCCCTTGATTTAAGCCAAAGGTTATTCTTAGACCAGCATATGCTCGCTTTTGCTATCTTTTCAACAGGTCTACAGAGTTGCAAGAGACTCACGTAGCTCACAAGAAAGACCACATGCAACTGGCTATGTCAGTCTATCCTGAGAAAAATTCAACAAGAAAAGGTGACTCTACTAGGACATCTCCACCATACAAATAAGGTACTCGCTAGTGATCAGGTGAAAGAATAGGAGAGGACGGCAAAGGGTTAACAACGTTATGGAAAAAAAAGTAATAATGTGGCCTAGTTCTTTCTCTTGGTCCCCGTCCCCGGCTGCGGCTGCTCGCCAAGTCAAAAGTCAAGTAGTTCGTGGTTAATCGGTCGGTCGGCAAAAAATCAAAGGCATGCTTTGGGTGTATCTTGGCAGTAGGGCCACCATTATGGTGGCTCTGAGAATATGATTTTGGTCACGATAGCAATAAAGTCCAATCAATAGTTATCCGTTATGATGAGCGTCATTAATTAGTCTGTATTTAGCCTGTATGTTAATTTGTTATGTTTAAAGAAATAGCTGCAACCCGTGATCCCGGCAAGACACCGGTCTTGTTTCAAAGAGATCAGGGCAGCGTAAAAGAAAGTTGAAGAAAGCTGGAACCCGTGATCCCGGCAAGACACCGGTCTTGTTTAAAAGAGATCAGGGCAGCGTTGAAGAAAGTTGAAATAGGCTGTAACCTGTGACCCCGGCAAGACACCGGTCTTGTTTAAAAGAGGTCAAGGCAGCCATGAAATAAAGCATATGTACAAATGCCAAAGATACGACCCCAAAAGCTGCCAATGATAAGTGAAAAGGGGAATACAGTCTCTTATTTTGTGTCGGGCGTTCTCAGCGGCCGTCGAGCGTTAAGTGCAGCATTCTACGCAGTAAATGTGTGTTAACGCTAAGGCCGCTCATTTGTCAGCATAGACCCCCTGCGTCTGTGTAATCTCCTGCCCATACCCCTCGCTCCAAGTCCATGCATTCCTCATCGTGTTTGCATGCTTTCGGTTCGGCTAAATCTTGTTCACGAAATTTGTTTTCCACCCTCCCTCCCTCGAGTCATGGCTATTGTTTACGGCCCCGTAGTCCAGTACCCCATTGGGTCGTATCTGAAGTCCCTTAAATCGCAGATGGATTGCCCTAATAGGCAGTCAGTTATCCAATCCAGTAGGGCCACCATTATGGTGGCTCTGAGAATATGATTTTGGTCATGATAGCAATAAAGTCCAATCAATAGTTATCCGTTATGATGAGCGTCATTAATTAGTCTGTATTTATCCTGTATGTTAATTTGTTATGTTTAAAGAAATAGCTGTAACCCGTGATCCCGGCAAGACACCGGTCTTGTTTCAAAGAGATCAGGGCAGCGTAAAAGAAAGTTGAAGAAAGCTGGAACCCGTGATCCCGGCAAGACACCGGTCTTGTTTAAAAGAGATCAGGGCAGCGTTGAAGAAAGTTGAAATAGGTTGTAACCTGTGACCCCGGCAAGACACCGGTCTTGTTTAAAAGAGGTCAAGGCAGCCATGAAATAAAGCATATGTACAAATGCCAAAGATACGACCCCAAAAGCTGTCAATGATAAGTGAAAAGGGGAATACAGTCTCTTATTTTGTGTCGGGCGTTCTCAGCGGCCGTCGAGCGTTAAACTGCGTTTTTTTGGGTTTCGTTGATTTTCCAAGTCAGTAAGTACTCAAATCAGTGTTTTTTTTAAATAAACTTTGCATTTTAATATCTTGAAGCGATTGGAAACTTCTCTGGTAAACTGATGGGCATAATGGGCGACGAAAATAGCAATTAGCAGCATTCAGACTTAATAACCTTAATCTGAATCAGAAGTCACTTTGCTTTGGTTTCATTGTAGCTTTCCTCTCAAGAGACAGGACTTCTGAAAAATCAAAGCAAATTTCAAAAATTTCAAATCGCAAGGTGCGGAGCGAACAAAAAAGGACAACGGAATGTAAATAGAATCATGAAATTTGCAATACTTGAAAGATTCAATTAGAGATATGCACAAATCATCTCGTCGGGTTTCAATGCAAACGAACTGAAACTTCAGTGAAGGTCAAATCCTGATAAAACAGGTGTCAGTGAAGATTTGCCGCGCAATTGCATTTTTGATTACAAAGTCCAACTTTGTAATCTAAGAGGGGGCTCCAGGTCAGTCAGAAAGTCAGAAAGTCAGAAAGTCAGAAAGAAAGAAAGAAAGAAAGAAAGTCCGTCACGCTCGTTAAAGCAATTGATTAACGTTTTATTTCTGCTAATTGGCCCTGAAATAAAGAAAGCGCACAGAAAGCGCATACAAGACAGAAGTTTCCCGCGATCCGATAGTAACATTTGACGTCGGCTTATTTCATGTTAGACAGATTTGACACCATAAGATGGATAAATCACCTTGATGTTTACCCTGGCACAACAAAAAATTTACGCAGAATTGGCACGTTCTTGAATTCATTAGCAGCTTAATTATGTTAAAACAATCGTTTTCTAGCACGAACGCATCATTAGCCACTTATTGATAGTATTCATTATGTAAATAAGTCAACTTTAGGGGATGATGTAACCGGCAGCCTGCACAGAGGCTAGCATTCGCAGCATCACCAAAGGTAGAAGGACCCCCCTCCTACACAGCAACGGATGCAATCATCGCATGTGAAGTTGCGAGGAAAGGTGCAGAATCCCAGCAAACAATGGCGCCATTGACTGGGGGAAGGGACGCGATCACACGAAACCAAAACATCTTCATGCATATGATTCTGCACATAGGTTATTTTCGTCAATGCTTGTCTCAAACTAGATGCCCACGGACAGAAACGTTCTGCAGGGTTCTGCATAAACATAAGTAATTTTGCGTTATCGTAAATCTGACATGACACAGATGCACCAATAGTTTCATGCAGAGACTAAGCAACCTAGGGGTAATGACTTTTGATTTTTTGCGTATCATCCTCGTTTGACATAAGATCAAAATATTGCTTTTCAGGCGATTCTTGTTATTATTTTTCGTCAGTCCCCTGAAGTTTAATTTCTCTTGCTAGCCGGCCATAATGGGCGACCGGCCATAATGGGCGACGCTACTCTATCCCTCGATTGAACCATGCTATTCTCATGGAAATGCTATTCAACAAACTTGGCAACAAGTGGCAACAAGAACAAGTGATAGTACGTTACCTGCTTTTGGTCGCATCCTCGGTGATGCAGCTTTCTGAAAGAAAATTTATATCGCTAATTGGATTGGGCCTGAAAATTAACAAAGTGTCTGGAATTTATATACAAGCAAAATATGAGGATTGCCTTTGAAAAATACATTGTCGCCTTGCATGATCTATCATTTGAAAAATAACAAAGCATTGGTTATTCAATGAATTATAAGGTTATTTTGCAGAACTTTCAGAAGGTTTACAATGACGTTGGAATACTGCGTAAGTCAAGGGCCTTAGCAATTTGACATATTTCACTCTGAAGAATCAACTTTACATGGAAAACACTATTTCCAGATACATTTCTCGTTTGATTCTGCGCTTTTTAACATTGGTCTGTGAAAGAGATACTATAATACTGCCTCAATACTGTTAATAGTAAATATTGCCTAAAATATTATGCTCATTTAAAATCACAGGAGACGGTCTCATGGACTAGAGATATACAAAGATTCTTAAAAAAATCAAATTGAATGCCTAGATGACTCGCGTACGCAGTAGCACAACGGTAGCTTTTTGTAGAAGAATTCTTCAATCAATTACCTTCAATACTATCCTACACAAATCATAAACGAGAGGCTTTGTGAATGTCTATGATCTTAAAAACTGTTTCAACAAAAAATTAAAAAGATATCAATGAAAATATATGTTCTTCTATATCTTGTTTGCTCATGGAATGCGTTCTGGTGCACCACGACATTCACTTAACAACGAAGTCTGCTCTGCTTGATGCTGCAATTATCGAAAGTAACCGGGATGATGCAAATATAACGAAGATTCTCATATTTCATTCTTAAAGAGCGTTGCCCTTCAGCAGACGCTGTTTTTCAAAGGGCCCTCCGATAAAAACTTAATTGCAATATACAGTTAAAAATAACTAGAAAAAAACCATGATCTTAAAAGCCTATTTACAATTACACAATATTTACAATAGCAAGAAAAATTAACTCTTTATTGATTTTTTTAAAACCAGTCAGGGAGGATGCCGTCGTAGACTCAGCTGGGAGGCTATTCTATAGTTTAGCTCCCCGGAAAGAACAGCATTTTTGCCCATTTGCTGACTTTTTCTGTGGCAACCTCAGTCCCAGTATTCCCGAGGCTGCGGGAGGAGCTTGCTGAGTTTTTGATAAAAAGGTTACACAGGTATTGTGGAGCAAAATCATTGAGCGACTTGAAGATCATCGTTTTAGACTCCACACCAATAAGTTCTTCGATGGTCTAACAGCCCAACTCCTCAATAAATTGTCTGCTGGGCGCGTATCAATGCTGCTATCTGTTATGATTCTAGCAACACGATTTTGAAACTGTTGCAACTGGTTGATGTCTGTAGAACCATCACAACCCAAAACAGAACAACAGTATCGAAAGTGGGGCTCAAAAATGCATGTGAAAAGATTTTTCAAATTCTTCCCAGGTAGAAGAGCTTTAGCATGTCTTAAATAGCCGATTGCCCTGGAGACCTTGGCAGAAACGGCCTTCATTTGCTCCTTCCAGTCGATTTGTACTCCAAGGTACTTTGTTCATTGAACTACTTCGAGCTCATTGTCGCGTATATTCAGTTCCAAGACTTCATTTCGACTTTTGAAAGAGTTGTGTTTCTGCTTTGTGGATATAAGCATTGAATGAGTTTTTGCTACATTGAAGGACAGCTTATTGCCTTGCAGCCAAGTATCCAGCTTTCGCGCCTCATTCAGCTGAGTCAAATTGTTAGACAGTTGGCACAGACTGGTATCATCAGCATACATAGTCACAGAGGAATCTTGGACAGCCTGGGAAAGATCGTTGATATAGATGAGGAAGAGAAGGGGGCCAAGGTGTGAGCCCTGTGGGACTCCCACTCCTATTTCCCGAACTCTGAATCAACACCGTTAAAACTACATAATTGTTTGCAGTCGGCTAGGAAGGACCTAAACCAAGATAGCTCTCGCTGCTGAACGCCATAAAGTTCGAGCTTCTTACAAAGAATATCGTGGTCGACCGTATCAAATGCATTTTTCAGGTCAATAAATACTAATCCCACGAATTTACCGAGGTCAAGCTCGTTGTACCAATCATCGCTCATTTTAAGCAAACAAGTCAGCGTGGAATGGATGCGTAAAAACCCCGATTGGTCAGCTGTAAACAGGCCATTTTCTTCCATATGCTGGTACAGTTGGTCAAAAACAAGCTTTTCAAAGAGCTTTGAGATAACAGGCAAGACTGATATTGGGCGATAATGAGATTTTACAGTCTTATCACCATCTTTGAAAATTGGAGTAACTCTAGCTACTTTCCATGAATCTGGGGACTGGCTAGTTTCAATGGATGTGTTAAACAAGAAAGCCAGAGAGTTTTCAATAAAAGGTAAAGCAAGCTTCATAAAGTAGCTAGAGATATTGTCAATCACAAAGCTCTTTGCTGTTTTAAACTTGGCAAATGCACCCTGAGATCTTTCAGCTCGATTGGCTTGAAGTTAAACTTGACGTTGTCTTTGTTAACTTCATATTCACCAGATAGAAGGGGATTAGTGGTAGGTTGTATTTTATCTGTTAGTTCTGTACCTATAGTGCAAAAGAAATTTCATTGCATTAGAAACTTCCTTTTTATTCTGAGTTTCAGTACCTAATTCTTCGAGAGAATCAATGCTACCTGATTTTGATCTCTTGTTGAGAAGTTCATTAATTGTTTTCCAAGATTCTTTCATATTGCCTTTACATGCAGAGATCCTATCAGTACCGGGTGTCTCAAAAAAGTACCCCCTTTTTACAGAAGAGAGGAATGAAACGATAAAATATTAGGACTTTTTTTATATTCTCATAAAATTTACAATAACAAACAATTACAACATTACAAAACAACGGCGAAGGGAGCATGGAAATACATAACAACCCTAAAACCTACACTTAACATAGCGACAAATATTACAAAACTACGAAAATTACTACAGTGGTGTCGTCCAAGATAAGGCTCAAATCCTTACTGGTTGTCAGAGCATGCGGAAATCATCCAATTTCATGCTTGTCAGCCAATGAGATCACCGCTTTCTAGCCCCTGGAGACAAAATCGGTCGTTTGAGGAAAATTTTCTAGTACCCTCACTAAAACTGAAATGGATGCTAAAATACTTCAGTTATTTGCAATTTTTTTTAATAAATCAGTTGTGGGGATGTCCGTCCAGAGTTGTTTACATGTTTAGGCACACAGCTTGTTTGGGGCCGGAGCTGCGTTCATTTTCCGGTCGAAGAATATTGACCTTCGTTGAAATATCTATAGAAATCGCTACAAATGAGATATACAGATAAGAATTTCAGCGATTACGCATACTGACCTGAGCAATAACCGAAACTCTTTCACTGCTATCATATCTCAAAATTGGAGGCAATTTCTAACGATTTCTGGTAGAGACATCATTTGGGCCTAAGCTTGTCCTCGCTTAAAACTCATTCCATTGCACTTAAAAAGTAATGGTAAAATTCTTGAGCTAGATAATGCGCTTACCCATGACTCAGGCACCAGTTTGACTTCGTTTGCCTTCTTTAATTTGCCAAATTTTTGTAAGAAACAACCAGTTGTGGGCGAATTGCAAAAAACTTTCCTCGGTCCATATTTTTCTCTACACAGATTCTCCGCTTCAAACAACAAACAGTGAACTTTGACATTGTATCATAAAAGTCTTGCATCACAGAACATTCCTTTTGAACGATTCCATGCGCTTTAGCGAGGCACTCGTGAATTGTATTCACGCATTTCGTTCTTTTCGTTTTTATTTCAATCAATGCAAAACATAAAAAGAACAAAACATTGTTTTGGGTTCGCTAAAGAAGATACCTGGTTTTGCACTTTTGTTTGTTTGCATTGACTGATTGAACCAAATGCGTGAAAACAATTCACGAGTGCCTCGCTAAGGCGCACGGAATCGTTCTATAGGAATGTTTTGTGATGCGAGACTTTTATGATACAAAGTTCACTGTTTGTTGTTTGAAGCGGATAGACTGTGCAGATAAAAATATGGACCGAGGAAAGTTTTTGCAATTCACCCACAACTTGTCGTTTCTTATAAAAATTTGCTAATGTAGAAAAGGCAAACGAAGCCTGAGTGCCTGAGTCATGCCTGAGTCACTGGTGCCTGAGTCATGGGTAAGTGCATTATTCAGCTCTAGAATTTTACTATTACTTTTTAAGTGCAATGGAATGAGTTTTAAGCGAGGACAAGCTTAGGCCCAAATGATATCTCTACCAGAAATCATTAGAAATTGCCTCCAATTTTGAGATATGATAGCAGTAAAGGAAATTGGGTTATTGCTGAGGTCAGTATGCATAATCGCTGAAATTCTTATCCGTATATCTCAGTTGTAGCAATTTCTGTAGATATTTCAACGAAGGTCAATATTCTTCGACCGGAAAATGAACGCAGCTCCGGCCCCAAACAAGCTATGTGCCTAAACATGTAAACAACTCTGGACGGACATCCCCACAACTGATTTATCAAAAAAAAATTGGGAATAACTGAAGTATTCTAGCATCCATTTCAGTTTTAGTGAGGGTACTAGAAAATTTACCTCAAACGACCGATTTTGTCTCCAGGGGCTAGAAAGCGGTGATCTCATTGGCTGACAAGCATGAAATTGGATGATTTCCACATGCTCTGGCAACCAGTAAGGATTTGAGCCTTATCTTGGTGTCGTCCATTATGTCCATATTGTCGCAAATTTGAATTGTCCTCAAAAAGTATGATCAGAAAGCCAACTTGCTAGTATACTTGCTAATCGGCCGTAATGGGCGACCAGGCATAACAGACGACGCCACTCTAAACATAAAGGAGGAAAGGTTTACACGAGAGGGTTAGAGCATAAACGTCAGATCCCCAAAAAGACCACACGAAACTGTTTTAGTAATTTATTGGAAGCGTTCAGAGGCCTTAATATATTTCAATGTCGCCTCAAGAATTTTTTTATTTGAATCAAAAGGTACTTGTCCGTGGCCATAAAGGAGTATTTGCAATAGTTTTTGGTTTGAAAAGTTTGATAGGCTGTGAGGCCGCAATATTGCATTAACGCTGTCGAGAAGATCACGTCTGTGCATATCATAAGCATGGCAGAGCAGCAAGAAGTGCTCCGTATCCTCAATACTATCATTTATTGGGCACAAAGGATTTAACGTATCCCTAAAATTATGTTTGAATTTGTGAAACTTACTGAGCCCAACACGTAGCTGTGTTAAAACAGATAATAGTTTTGGGTCGTGGATGCTGTAGACTGGTTTAGAGGGTGGACGGATGAGACCTAAAAGTTGCTTTTGAACACATTCACTGAGCAGGATTGTTGAATTTCAGGGTCAAGTTTTTCCCATCCCGATAAACAGTTTGGGTAGAAACTTGATTTGAATCTCTCTGTTCTCGCACGTATTTGACCAGTTGCTGCTCGCCTGCGAAGATTGTAGTTTGATTCCCGTTGTTCAGGCAAAGGACCTCTTGTGTAATCTGGAGTTAAATGGTTGATAATCTTATAAAAGAGACCAAGACGTCTACTCCATCGACTTAGGTTGAGAGACTCCCAGCCAAGCTCGTCATATATTTTTTCAAGAGAGATGTGCCCTTCCATGCACCAGTTACTGCTAACGCTGCAGAGTATTGAACAGCCTCAAGTTTTTCCATTTGATTTGTTAATTTAACAGTATGACTAAAATCACATATTTTATGCGGGATGTGATATATGACGTCACCATAATCCAAGTGCAGTTTGTACATATTAGGACTCAGCGAATCCACAACTAAATTTGTTAATCTTCAACTTAAATGCACGCAATTTGCATTTAAAAATCTAGTAAATCTAGTAAAGCGCGTAGAATAGAAACGTGATATGAATGATAAACTCGTGCAACATCTCCAAAATACGCGTGCATGTACCCATTTTCTTTTTCTTTGATAAGATTAGTGTGTTCAATGGAATGCAACGCAAGGATCGATCCCTCAAAAGAAAAACAATATCAAGAACAATTGAAGCATCTTAAAGTACAATTCTTTTCAAAAGTAAGACCTAAAAAATCGAAATTAAAAATTCCTTTGCAAACTGCTGGTGATGCCTAGATCATACGGCTAGGCAGTTTCTCAAAACCTCTGGTTTTAGGTGCACTCTAAATGTTGACTTTGCAAGCTCGTATCTCCGGTGTTTGGTAGACAATTTTAAAATGCAAGGTATGCGTATTCAAGTTGAAGATAAAAAAATGCAGCTATGTTTTCGGAAAGTCCTGATACCTTATCGTTTTGTTACTGTATCCAATCAAAAAGGGGTACTTTTTGAGACACCCGGTATAATGCTGCTTCTTCAACTGAACATTAAGAGCATTTACCTTATCATGGATCTGTCTATAAGAATCCATTGGGCATTCACCTTTGACTCCTGCTTTTTTTAGTTTGTCTCTTGTACGCATCAAATCCCGAAGACCTTTTCAATCCAGGGGTAATATTTTTCAGAAACCCGCATTTCACTCAAAGGAGCATGTTTTTCTATGATCAAAGAAAACATTTCAGACCAATTTTGTGGTTAACGGTTACAAGGCGCATGTGTGTTGTCGACGGACTATGATTTTGACAATAATGCACTCAACTGTGTTCACTGGTATGTATCATATAATATACGTTCATACCCCTCCAATATTAATCTTTATGGTTTGTCCATCTTTGAATCCTAAATCTAGTTTGGGGCCGGCAGGTTCTTCGTTGTCCATAGCTTTTGTCGTTTTCTCGCGTCTGAAAAATAGAAAAGTCATGTATTGCAAACAACTACGAGCAGTCATCTTATGAACACAAAAGCATTATTACAACTTTAACAGCATATATAACCTTACAGCACTCTGTGCCAAGGGGAATTTGTGTAGGAAACCTTTATCAGCAAGCATGCCAGCAAAACGGAGAGCAATGATGCCAGTAAGAAGCGCTGGAAAAGAGCAATCTATTCGAACCCTGCTAGCCTGCGTGCAGATTTGAGTCTGCACGCAGGCTAGAACCCTGCATGATATATCCTACCATTTGATTTGCGTTAAAACTGAGCATTCGAAATTATATAGACCTATGTGCTGTTGAATTTTTATTTACTTATTTTGAATTCTTTATACTGGGTGAAAACATTCAGTTAACCAAAACTGTATTAAAATGTGCCCTGTTAAAATACCGGGTGTCTCAAAAAAAGTACTCCTGTTTAAAAAATCATCAAAAATTGATTATCGAACTTTTAATAATTTGTTTTTACTTGTTTTGTCAAAGACCCAAAAATATCAAAAGATGCTAAAATTTTTGCTTTTGATGCAACGAGATAGAAAAATTACACGTTGAAAAACCTTACTTTGAGCTACACTTTTTAGGCAAAATCCTCAATCTTGCCTAACAGTCCAAATTTTCAGATTTTTCATTGTCATCGAACTCTTCAATGATAGTGTGCATTTCTTTCTGTCATTTATGACCAAACTAGAAGCTTTCTATGCACAAAGAAATTGATCTGGCAAGCATAAATGCTTTTTTGCAGTATTATTCAAAATCAGGTAGCCATAAGAAGAGCTAAATTTGCTAATTTTAAGCCAATTAGAAGATCAGCTATGTCTGGTAAAAATTATTTGGTCCTTGATCTACTTGGTAAAAATAGAAAATTGAAGATCGGTCATGTAAATCAAATTTTGGTGATTTTTCAAACGGGAGTACTTTTTTGGGACAACCGGTAGAAAGAAAAAAAAACAACGAACACTACACTGTTAATTAGCAACAAAAGAAAACCTAGTAAAAAAGAAGAAAAAATCTTAAAAGAAAAAAATAATAACATTGCTACAGAAAAGAAATCGTGAAATTGGTTATACAAACCTTCATTTAGTTTTAATTTGAAATTTGATAATGAGGGAGACAGTTTGATTTGGTGATTTAAACCATTCCAAACACTAGCCCCTCGATCTGCAAATGATTTGTGTCCATTTTGTTCTAAACAAAGGCAGTTTCAAATCAGTTTCGATGTTTCTTAGCGTCCATACTGCCTGTCCTCGCTGTCTTTGAAACATTTGGGCCAAATAATCTAGGCAAAGTTGATTCACAGATTTGAAAGAAGTGGTCCCCCAGAGCACGTGCTGAAGTGGTCGCAAGCGGTTGAATATAAGGCGGTGAGGCAAAGGACACTTAAAAATGCAGCAAAAGAACAACAACAACAAACGAATATTCAAGAAATTCTCTGTACTACCAGTTGCGCCAAAATAAACCATGCACTTTTGGCAGGCCATGATAAATCGTACACTGGCCCAATTTTGAAGATTTAGACTTAACATTTGGTAGAAAGCCTGAATTAGATTCTACCGGGTGAGTCAATAAAGAGGCCCGGCATTCGAAAAAATGCTGCTCCCTCAATATTAAAGCAATAATATTGAAATATGTTTTGCTTTATTTCCGATACGTGCAATTAGGCTCGGTAATTTACCCGGCTTTAATCGGCCATTGCTTCCCGTCGATACGCGAGAATTTCTACAGAAAGCCCCGTCAAAAAAACTGCAAAAACGAAGGAAAACGACAAGCAAAATGTCCCTCTGTTTTCCATACCAGCAATAATGACACTTATCTGCCTTCAAGCATTTTGTCCTCTTGGGAGAATGGAATCCCCCTGAATAAGTTATTCATACTAGGGGGAGACTTATTGATTCCCCCAAGAGGATAGTATGTACTAAAGCGTTTTAAAGTCATTGCTGTGAGGTAATCACGTTAGGGAAACCTGCCCAGCACGTTTTTCGAGGTTCTCGAAGGGACAATTTTTAGAAAATCCCTTTTAAAACCTTTACGGAGCAACCGATTTCAGTCAGGAAAAATTCTAAAACTTAGTGAAAAAGTTCGCTATTCCGTTAGATATTGCAAAGTACCATTGCTTATATATTCAGGGAGCGGTAGCCTTTTGAACGCTGGGCCTTTTTTACTCTCTCAGTAGAATTTTCGGCAATAGAAGCGAGTTTTTCAAAATTGTCGTTTCCGAAAACACTGAAAACGATACGATCACAAATCGTCGATCAAGTTTTGCAGAAGTTTACACTGATCAAGTTCTAAATCCCCGAATCACCCCAAAACATTTTCTCTTTGTCCATTCATGTCGAGTCTTTAGAAAATTTGATCAACGTTTTTGGTCGTTTTCAGAGTTTTCAAAAACAAGAATTTTGAAAGAACAAACAAATCTGCAAACAATCCGGGAATCTAATTCGGGCATTCTGCTAAAGATTAAGTTATTAATCTTCAAAATCGTTCCAGTGTATGATTTATCGTGGCCTGCCGAAAGTGCATAGTTTATTTTGGGGCACCCGGTACTAACCTTAACCTTGTCAAATTTGAAAAATTATTGCGGGTCCTCCTGCGTGCAGGAAGTGTAACTCACACTTGCTTACTTTGTTATGCCGGATGTTTCTAATAGAGTACTCCTGTTTGACAAATTGTCAAAATATGATTACATGGCCGATCGGATTTCATAAAGTATTTTTACTTTGGAAGACTATGTCTTATTCATTTAATTTCATCTATGTTTTTTACTTACTGGAATATCGTAGCCTTTACCTTGCTTATCAAAATTTGTCAATATATAATGAATAACTTAGAATGTCAATGAGTGTTGAAACTGATTTTAATCACTCGTCTCATTATTCGATTTCATTTCAAACTACACTTTCTCTCAAATTATAAACTCCTTTTCTATTTCTCTTCTAACACCAGTCTCCCCTATGACAGTTCAGATCTTTGGCAATGAAAACAACTACTTTTACGCTGTTTTGTTTAATGAGATTTCGATTCAAAAAGATAAGTTCGAAAACTTTTCCACTGTGAAAACTCTATTCTAAGAGCAATTTCTAATTTTGGATTAACACTCCATTTATTTTCAATTTCATTAGCAATATCTCATCGATCATCCAATAGATTTTAGAAAACAAGTTATCAAAATCTAAATTTAAATCTGTTCTTTCTGAATTCAGTTATTCCAAAAATACCGGATGGGTCAGAAAAAAGAATCCCCGCTTGGAAGGCCACTGCTCCATGAATATCAATGCAAAAATACTGAAAACTGTCTTGCTTCATTGCCAATATGTTCAATTAGATTCAGTAACTTACAAGGCCTTAATCGGCCATTCCTTCCCGTGGATATGGGTGGTTTTCTGAATTAAAACAATGAGCAAATTTTCCTTCCTAAAATTGATGACAGAGTCAAGAAAAACAAGAACTTTTCAGTGAAATATTTCGATCTTATGTAGATCTTCTTCAGTCACAATGTTAATAAATTATAAGAGTGTACCATAACGATAAAGGAAAGAATTATAAATTCGATTTAAGAGTTCTTCAAATTTCCGTGGAATTGATGACACTCACACAAATTCATGTATTTTGGCCTCTTGGGAGAATGGAATCCCCCTGAATAGGTCATCGATACCAGGGGGAGGACTTGTTCATCGTCCCAAGAGAATAACACGTGCTAAAACGTCCACAAGGCCATTGAAGGCAAAAATTTTAGGGAAATTTGTTCATCATTTTGGGCACGTTTTGAAGGTTTTCTTTAAGAGGCTTTCTCTAGAAAATCCCTCATAATTTCAGCATGGAGTGGCCAATTTCAGTCGGGCAAATTTTGCAGTAGATTTGAACATTTCTACCATTAAACAATATGTTTGCCGATATCATCGTCTTGATATCCAGGGAGCGGTGACCTTTCAAACGGGGATTCTTTTTCTGACTCACCCGGTAGTTAAATTAAAAAGCCTGCTCCTTAACTCGCCAAATGTCGGCCTTTACAGGATGCATGCAACATTACTTACTTAAAATGATCTTGTAACGTAACATTAAAATCAAACGAGTCGCCTCTGTCGTTGAATCCCATTCCTATAAATGCATGCTTTCCTGTAGAAAAACAAAGTAAGCAACTGAGAACAATTCAGAGAAGTGAGATGAAAAGGCGTCCTTCAGAATCATGGTCAGATATTTTGCCATGAAACAAGAAGCATCCATTTCTTTTAGTGTCATCATTATTAGATTCTTTAAAGTTGGTTATAGAAATAGCTCTAATATAGGGGCTAATCAAGACCGACTATTTACAACAGAAAAGAAATTACAGTTCATAAATATTAACGTAAAATACCGTATAGAAACACAACTGCTTAAATAATACGTTTCGATTATAAAATCTTCGTCAGTTACTAAAACTGGGACAGCCAAGCAAATACATAACAAATCTAATTTACATTACAATATGGTTTACAAAACTTGTTTTACTTTGAATAACGGAGACAACAAAATAAAATCTGAAGGAAACGACATCATACAATACGACTAAGTTATCAAATATAAAAAACCCATCGCCTTTCCGTTTCCTATCGATACCCCCTGGGACTGGAAGCCCTACTCTCATGTTGATGGAGACAAGAACTCCTGAGAAAAACATCTATTCAATGACCCTCCAAGGATTTTCAAAACGGATAAAACTATTTTAGCCACTGCTGAATCCCGGATGGCAAGATAGAGGATTCCACCCTACCACCATGTGCAAACAACACAAAGTCAAAGGCTGGAGTGCCCCGCCCAAGTAGATCCAGACTCCTAATTTAAGTGGAAGGGCAGAATTCATGCCGACCCACACGAAAACATATCAAGCTCAATATCTGCTCCTTTCTCGTTTAGGCCCGCAGGTACGAACGTCCCAAGTTTGTATTGCCAGAATAATTATTTTCTACGAAGTGAGTAGACATCCTCTGCTGTGTCGATAATTTTGATGCTAACAGAAAATTTGCCCCTGTGTTGTTCATCGAAAAATGGCTGGCGGGACTGGTTTCCCTGTCCCAAGAGTGCCCTCGGTATGTTTGCATGCGTATGTCATGAAATACGATTTATGAACATTAAACCTTTGCCTAAAATACCCTATTTACAAAATCGGTCGCATAAATGAGGATTACATGTTCATTATTTACAAATTTTGCAACGGGAGTTCTCTCCATTCCATTCTTTTGCATGTCTTGAAGGAACAGAGGGAGGTGGCAATTTCTTTATCATTTGGCAGGGAAATCCATAAGATGCTGCCATGAAAAGATAAACTATCGTTGTATAAATCTCGAACATTAGCTTTTGCAAGTTCTTTTGATGAATAGTCCATTCCTTTCCTCTCTGTAACAACTCATCAAGAGATAATGTAAAATCATTGAAGAGAATTCGGAGCGCTCTCTTATGGGTTTGATGCAAATAATTATTAATAACCTTTCCGCAAAACATCCATATCAACGAACTGTAACTAAACTGAGACAGTATGAATGAGTTGTACAGTAAAAACAATTCTATGATCAAAGGCAATTTTTGTCTTTGAAGATCTACAGTTGCAGCTGGAAAACGTCATTCCGAGTAACAGTACCGAATAACTAACTTCAGATACAGGCATTGGCAATTTTTACTACTTGCATAACCATCATTGAGAAATAACCATGACTAAAGCACGTTCGATTATAAAACAGAAATCAAGAGTACAGGACTTGAGGGAACATATACATGGAGCAAGCGCCTATTTCTATGATCAAGCTATTCTTGGAAAACAAATAATGCAGACAAGGGGCTCTTTCGAGTAATGGATTGTCCCCCACTCTTTTTCTTGCTGTTTATTTTGATTGACAGAGGTAGCAATATGACTCAAACCTGCTCGGTACACATTGAACTCAAATAAAACAATAGCAAAACATGAGCAAAGCGAGCATCGTTTAAAATCATATGAAACAGTTCAAATAAAGACATTACCTGAAGGGTCTACTATTTTCACAACAAAATATCTGCTACTATCCGTCACTGACTCTACTTGGACACCAGGGTATTCACTAACAGGTGCTTGTGCAAACAGTTCACCTAAATTGAAAAAATAGAAGATGTACCAATGTTTCAATTACAAAAACCGTGCTTGTTACTATATGATACCCTGTCAGTTTCGTTACAGCTCATACAAGAGCTGTACAACTCAAAATTGAAGAAAAACGTGCATCTGTGACCAGAGCGGTGTATCATTCCCTTAAAAATCTTGGAGAGCAAGACAATTTCTAAAGGACCTCGGGGTTTTCTCAGGAAAACAAATGATTTCCGTAAAAAGGGCAGGAGATTTCTAGGAAGTGATATGCTCCTCGCTAAGGCCAAAAATGATTTGAATTTAAATAAAGAATGTTCAAATTCTTGATATTCCCATGAGCGATAAGACACCAAGTGTGTGAAAGTTTTTCAGTAGCGAGCCACCTTAACCAGTTGTTTTGTGTGTGTTTTTAACTATTTTTACTTGGTAGTGAGCCACATTATAGCTGTTTCGTGACTTGGAAATTTTCAGTAGTGAGACATCTGAAGTGCAGGTGGTTTACATTTGAGGTGGATCTGCACTTTAGGTGGATCTGCATGCCAAAAGATATGTAACATTTGCTTAAGCACTTACTTACGCGTACGCGGGCAGCCAAATCTGCTTCGAAAATGAGCCACAAATGGTCTGTTTCCTTCTTTCTGCAAAAATCCAGTACATATTTCAAAAACATGCAGATGGATTCCAATAATTCAACTCTCTTCTGACAAATTGAGACAGAAACACACTGACTTTCTTCAAGATTCGAGGCATAAAAATTGAGATAGAATTTTCCATTTCGGCTCCAAGCAATAGGAGATTTGTACGTAGGCCATGTCTTATGATTTAAAAGTACCCTGTTGCTTTAGCCTCGGACTTGATATGAAAATAATACATGTGGATCCGAGGTCGCTATTCTTTTGCCTACCATAGGGTATCAAATAAACCAGTTTCTTTTAAAAATTCGAGGCATAAAAATGCGAATTTCTAAGATCCACTTTTCGCCTTTGGATCACCTAGAGCTGTGGGGGAGCTTCGAGGATAATGATTGCGTGTCACATGAGGGCAAAGAAATACACACAGAGCATGCGCAAGTTGCTACACTGAGCTGTGAGGGAAATGTTACAAATCCTATACTTGTCTTTTCCCATGTCACGACTGAAAATTTCCAAATCACGAAACAGCGATTAGGTGGCTCACTACCAAATAAAAATAAGTTAAAAGCACACAAACAACAATTGGTTAAGGTGGCTAGCTACTGATCAAATTTTCACACACTTGGTGTGCTATCGCTCGTGATATTCCTACAAAATTCCTAAATTTTAGCATATATTTATAATGTGAGGTCTTTTAGGGGGTGCAGAATGTAAAGCTTTAAATCATCGCATCCCGTAAATGACAGTACTTCCTGATTAAATTGTGTAAATTTAGCATAATGTATTGCATAAGTCCCAGTAGTATGAAGGAATAATTTTATATGTAATCTTATTTTAGCAGCATAAAAGGTTGTAAAATAACCATGAGATAGCCTTGAATATCAGAACACTCATTTCACATTGTTAGGCTTGCGTACGACAGTATTAAATTTAAAGACATTGCTGTGCTGCAAATGGCCAAAATCTACTCGAAACCCAGACTGTGCACTTAGCTTAGCCACTATCACAATCTGACAAACAAAGGAACTGACAAAACCATGTTCAAAACACCTCCCATTTGTTAATTATTTAGCCTCATTGCCTATCTGTACTAGTTGGGGATAAACCTAGTCATTTGTACTCGTCTGAACAAGGACAGATAATTTTACAATAGAACTCGCTACTTTTCATTAACACCTAGATACAAAGCAATTTGTGATTGCAGACAAAGGGAATTCCATGCTCGGTTGGTTAATAAGACATAAACAAAAACAGAGCAAACCGCAAAAATTGCCCTGAAACTCGGGTCGCTAGCGCGTTCGTTGTGGATTCCAGAAATGGTTTTTAAGAGTAAATATTAGCACATATGGAAAGAAGAAGGATATATCTAAACTTCTGCCTCGGGCATTTTATCTATTTTGTGCAGAAGCCAATTGGGAGGGGATTCAATTCTCGTACTTTTTAGGCGTAATTAAAACACTTACTGCTCAGCTTCTGTACGAAAAAGATATAATGCCCGAGGCAGAAGTTTAGATATATCCTTGCCTTCTTTCGACATGTGCTAACATTTCCTCTTTAAAACCATTTCTGGAATGCACACTGCGTGCGCTAGCGACCCGAGTTTCAGGGCAATTTTTGCGTCTTGGTGTGTTTTGTCTATGTCTCCCAAATCTGATTGTCTGCACGCAGGCTAGGAAGTTGTAGAATCTCACAAAAATAGGGTTGTTCTTCCATGAATGGGCAATGAGTTTGCAAATTGCCCAACTTTGCTTTGATGCTACTGTGTTGCTTGACTGTGAAGGGATGATTTTCTAAAACGAAGGACTTCTAAAAGATGAAATATTTTTTATGATATCCGCCCAAAATGTGAAATTGACATGAGGAGTTTCTATAAATAGTATTTCAAATGTCGAAAAGATCGATCTTTTTTACTCGTTATGAAAATAAGATGTACATTTCTTCTTGTTATTCGTATTCGTAAGAACACTAAACCTAGCATTTCAGTTCTGTTTCATGAAGCTGCTAGTATGCTAAACCATAAGACGATACACATTTTTCTTGCAGTAAAAGATGGGATATGACCGATCAATTCTTACATCGTTTTCGTAATGTTATTGCCGGTTTCCATCTGGCAACGATAGCCGCAGTTGGATAAAGGAATGGTGGCACGGTTTATCCATAGATGGTTTATCGAAAAAGACGTCACGAAATTGTTCTTTCTGGGCCAGAGTGGACGTACAGCTACTCCCGTAATCTTCAGCATGTTCATGTATTCGTTATTCACCGTTGATTTATTCATATTTCTGTTCATTGGAATCGGATGTTGTTCTCACTCGACGATGGCATGTAGCTGATAATTCAAGTTCTCGCGCCTATTTTTCTTAACTGTGTTATTTGCTGGTGAAACTCGCTGTAGATCGCAGCAGAAAAAGTGGATGTTTGTTATTAAATCTATCTGAGGTGTGTGTATGCACTAGTTCTTCTTCAGGTTTTCATTTTTCTACTCTTCTTTTTGCTAATCATAGAGTCTGTAACCGATGAATGACTGCATTGAGCTTAAAATTGCCACAATTCTGCTATTTTCAGTGATCGCAAAGCCATACCGCAAAAAACTTATGGTCCAAAGCATGGAGAATCTTTTCCAATTGAAATTTTGACGAAATTCGATTTATCCGATCGTGCAATGATTTTTTCCGGAGAGTGGTCAAAACGGCCGAAAATGGTATAAGTTTTGCTGCGAAATGTGGAAGTAAGCAAAACGACGGCATCTGATTGGTCAATCATAGGAGAAAATGCGATCTGATCAGCGCGTGAGTCAGAACCCCACGGGAGCTTTTGCACAAAAGAAAAGATTTGACGGCTATGCTAACATTATGTGCCCTTGTTATTCGTCTGCATAAAATACACTCTCTAAACTGGAAAGCTCCCCTTACCTGAGCCCCAAGTGAACCGACGTATATGAGCTCCTGGGCCTTAGTTGTTGCAATCTTTCCATGTAGAAACAAAATACTTTACGAAAGTCCATTGGATGAGAAATGACTGAAAAGGGGCCTAAACCACTGGATCAAATTGTAACGTATTTCTCATACAAGAGCATTTATAGAAATAGTTATGGGAAAGGAATTTCAAAATGGATACCGAAGTTCTCGATCCCATGGCAACAAATGTGCAAACGACATCCGATACCGGTGAAAACATGCACTTTGCTGTACTGTGTTAAGATTTGATCTAATATCACAGAACAAGAACACTTCTGAGCCTTTACAAACAAGATATTTTTGCGAGGTCGCATCCACCTAGACTCTCGGAGCTCATAAAATACGAGAAAAATCACACACAAAATTGGCTATCAGAATCTAATCCATTCCAATCCACCCAGTACTCTAGGTACTAGAAATTATCAAAAGCTTCAGCTCTTTTGATGCACGAAAAAGGCAGACATGAGATCCAAAAAAGGAGTTCAACAAAGTCATCATCAACGCTATTATAGAGGAAATCGGGAAGGCACATTTATCGAAAAGGCTGGTCAACTTTCCTCTAATCACCCTATTGCATGTATCCTTTACATGCTTCCTAAAATCCATTGATATCCATCCTCACAGATTGCTACATTCCTAGATTCCACCCTGACACCCATCGCCGATTCATTGCCTACATTTGTTAAAGGTTCTTCAGATACCCTATGTATCTTTGATTAGTTTACTTTCGCTGGTAAGAATCGCTATCTCTTTACCATGGATGTCAAGTCTTCATACACTGGCATTCCAAACGCTGATAGTCTCTCTGCACTGATCTTGAAGAACGTACGACCAAAGATCCTCTCTGATCCACTTCACTTCACTTCACATCCTACTTTCTTGGCTGAATGCAGTGGTAAATTACCACCAACTGGCCTCTCTTTGAAACAACAGCTTCATGTCCAGGCGGGTATAGGTTGGCCACGGGATGTAAACTAAGTGGAAGCTATGCTTCTTGGTTGTTTCTCTCATACCAAGAGCACCTCATTTCGTAACAATATAAAGGTCTTTTTCCACACCTCATTAAACGGTACATATCGGGTGCTCCAAAAGATAACAGATCTAATCAGGTGTGATTTAATCAGGTGTGATTTTTATTTTATCATTATTATCAATTTCTTTTATCATTGGATCAAAATACAAAGATAGCTAAAAGTAATTCGCTAATTAACTCCAACGTTAAAACGTTAAAAATACAAATATTACATGAGAAAAATAGTGGATAAAATATTTACAAGTCATCAGTTGTTCAAGTCATACAGTATAAAAGCAGATATCTAAAAATATTTATTATAAAAAAGCTCGAATTCGGAATAAAAATGCAGCATAATGGGACATAATTTGCATGGACAACTTTCTCCGTACTTTCTTTCAACTGTGTTATCTTTTTTTTTAACCCTATCTGACCTGGGGGGGGGGCGGATTCCGCCCACCCTAGTACATTTTTGTTTACACCGTTTTCCACACATGCAGCAGGCCTCTGATACTTCGTAAGTTTAATTTGTATCATAGTGCAATAAAATTGCAACAATTGGACATTCTATTTTTAGCCTTGTTTCCATGGTTACCAACTTTTCATACTGCACTCTGTGAAAAACATACTTTGTATCTCTTTTAATCATGTTTAATTGGTCCAATTAAATCTAAATTAAGAACTTATATATATTTTGATCTATAACTTTCGTTTCTTTATGAAAAATAAAGTTTCATGACCTTTTAGCAACCTTTCATTTATATGACGTCATATGACATCATAATGATCATCATGCTCTAGCAACAACAACAACATCGCTAATTGGATTATGATTTCAAATTTTCATTGTTTACATAATGAACTACCTTTGTGCCAAGTTTGGCTGCCATATCTCTTATGACAACAGAGATAAACAGGGGGGGCGGAATCCGCCCCCCCAGGCATTGAGTGTTTCAAATCACCCAGGTCAGATAGGGTTAAACCCACAAAGGGATTCCGAGTTGCGAATTGTTGTTAGTAACGTTTGCCACAGCTGCGGACTTTTAAATCGGACGCTTTTTGTCGCGTTGTTGACAGATCTCACTCTCGTTTGAATGAAGGCATTATTGTGACTTGTATTTTCGCAGAAAATTTCCTGAATAAATGAAGGGTTCTGGTCTTCTATATCTCAATCATAGTTAGTATTTGCAAGTTCTTTGCATGAATAGTAACTGCACAGTCATTCTGTAATAGCTTACCAAAAGTAGATTCAGTATCCTTGTATGTAATTCTCAAGGCCCTTTCCTGTATTTTGTTGATTTTTGGTTAAGCTGCTTACTTTGAAACATCCAGATTAAAGGACAGCATTGAACTTGACTCGTAATGAATAGTTCCTTAGTTTTCTCTGATCCATATATGGGGCTATGCAGGCAAATGCATACAGTTTATTGCTAGCTTTTTGGCAGAGTTTCGAAACGTGATGGTCAAAGGAAAGTTTGCAATCAATATGAATTCCGAGTGATTTCTCTTCAGAGCTATTAACGATATCAGCACTTCCAATTACTTCTTAAAAAGGAGCTTTGGATCGAGCGTCCAAATCTGGTAAAGCTTGGGAAGGAAAACGAAAGAATGACCTCCGTTCTCAGTGGATGCACTGCTAGCTGTGGTGTGAAGATGCTTCGCAAAGTGAGTTGGCCTTGGTTTATTATACACACAGGCAAGTATTATTGGTCTTTTGCTTTGTTTCTCGTTATTTTCATTCATTTTTAGCTGACTTTACTTTCATTTGCATAACGACGGTTGAAACGCAAACCTTCGATTTGCAAAGTCGCAAAATGAAACCCTTGTAATGCTCGCGCTGTTACACAACAAAATCAGCCAACGACAAATGGAAATGATGAGAAACAAGGCCAGAAGGCAAATAAAACTTGCTTGTGTATTTAAACTGAACCAGTCGTAAGTCAATTCGAGCAAAGTTTTGCTTAACTCTCTGAAAAGTGTTCTGACATCCGAAGGAACTTCTTGCCGCAGCTAGCAGGTATATGTAAAAAACGGGGGTCGTGTTTCCATTTCTTTCAATAAAATTTACAAGATTTGGACGCTCGATCCAAACCTCTTTCTAAGAAGTAGAAGCCTGTATCCTAACAGTAACTGGATCATCACAGCTCTGTCCAATGACCAAGAGATGAGATTTATCGGCATTTAATTTCATGAAGTTGTCGGCAAACCACTCTAAGGCTATGGCAGTCATTTTCAAGCTTATGAGTTATGTTATCTAGCCTCTTATCGCAAGCATATATTGTGGTATCATCTGCATAGTTACAGATATCCGAGTTTTGAATAAACAGTAAGAGACCATTGATACATATGTTAAATAACAAATGGCCTAAGACTGACCCCTGAGGAACACCGGTTGTTAGGTCTTTCCAAGAACTGAAGGAACCATTTACCTTGACTCTCTGCTTTCTGTTTGTAAGGTAATACAGGGTGTCCCAAAAATATTTTTCGACGTTTGATTAAATATAAGAAAATAACGAAATAATTAATGGGCTCCCTGTAAACATAACCATATTGCTGAGATTTTAAATGAATTTTAGACACCAGAAACTAGCAAATCGGCTAAATATTCACGGAATTACGAGCGTTGGAAGTTCAAGTTTGTGCGAAAGCTGAAAACAGACGCCCCTAAATTGCATATTTAGTGAAAGTAGAATCTCGTTTATTCAAAGCAAATCTTATGGAATTTGAAAATCACTTTCGATCAACTAGCTTTCTATAACATTGAATCAAGGTTATGAATGCTTGGAGGAATCCTGTTCAGCACAATTTAGAATTGCCCCATCACTCATTGATTAAGTTTTCAGAACCAGAATTTATGGGGTGGGAAACAGGGGGTGGGAGGGACAATAACCTATTATACAAATTGTACCATGGCAGGGATAGTAAATAGCTCTGGCCAACTTCTAAGACAACTATCCATTGACATAGGCTCCATCAATCAGAACCAAAATAGCGCATCTCTAGGAAATATCTTTCCCAGTATAAGAAAAATTATCCAACTAATATTGCCACTGCTTGGCCTTTTCCTGCGGGTTTTTGGCCGTTGGCTCTGTGGGCACTCCTTCAGTGGATACAGTCTGGGTAGGAATCTTAAACACCTCTTTAGAAAAAAGAGACTAACAGGCTGGTTTCCTAAGCAGAAACAGGTTTGTTGGTCAAGTTTGTTGCTTACCCTTCTAATAGTTTTCACTTATGAAAAGGATGATAAGAAAAACCCCTATCATCTCATGAAAAATCAACAAAAGTATGATCTATTTACAACTGAGAGCTTATCTCTCATTGGCGATATTGGATCCGACTGCATGCAGGAACAGTTATCTGCTTGGGCACTTTCTGATTTAAAATACAGAAACAACAAATCCTTCATTAGACTCCTTATGCTGCTGTCGGGTGATATTCATCTCCACCCAGGACCTTCTAAAATCTGCAAAACCTGCAACAAATCGGTAAGAAAAGGTCTCCCTTGCATGCAATGTAATTTCTGGTTTCACAAAAGGTGTGATAGAATACCTGATGCAGAGTTTGTAACTCTTTCCAGGTTGCCACAAAATGAATCTAGGTACACTTGTTTGTCTTGCAAGAACAACATCAGGATAAACCTTTGGCAAGAGTTACCATTTGCTGATGACCATTTGCCCAAGCACTTGGAAGAACAACCAATTCACACCGAAGTTCACAATGAAGCCACCCAAGGTCCAGCAAGAGAGTGTATGTGGAATCCCTTCAGAAAAAGAGGCTTACACTTTCTTCACCTCAATATAAATAGTCTATTGCCTAAAATCGATGAATTGCGCCTCATTGCTAAGAACTCAAATGCTGCAATCATTGGAATTACAGAATCAAAACTTGATAAAACAATATTAGACAATGAGGTTAAAATTGATGGCTATGAACTAAAAAGATCCGACAGAAATCGGCAAGGTGGAGGTGTTGCTTGCTACATCAGAAAAGATTTATCTTTCAACTTAAGAGAAGGTTTTGCACCAGACCTAGAAAACATATTTTTTGATCTACTTTTGCCAAAATCCAAACCAATCCTAGTTGGCATCCTTTACAGACCGCCCGACTCAAGTGGTTTTCTAAAAAAGCTTGATGCTGCTATCTCAAAAACAAAAAATTTTGACAATCAAGAAGTTTTTATCTTGGGTGACTTGAATATCGACCTGACTGGCGGTAGAGGGAATAATTCTAATGGGATCAAGCGCTACAAAGAATTCTGCTCCCTCCACGGACTTGAACAACTAATCCAAGAACCAACACGCATAACTGAAAAATCTGAAACCCTATTAGATCATATAATTTCAAATTCGGCTCAAAAAGTTTCCCAACATGGTGTCCTCAACTTGGGCTTATCTGACCACCAAATGATCTATTGTACAAAGAAAAGTACCAGAGCCAAGAATTTTGATCATAAATACATCAAAATCCGCTCAATGAAAAATTACAGTAAAGAACTTCTTTTGAAAAAACTCAAATTGATTAAATTCCCAAAATATTTTGACTTTATTGATATCAATGCTGCTTATTCTCACTTCATAAAATTGATTATTTCGGATATTGATGAGATTGCTCCATTGAAAGAAATTCGTGTGAGGAACAACACTCAAGAATGGATGGATGAGGAAGTCCTTGAAGGAATCAGGATCCGTGACAAGCTGCTTTCTAAATTTAAAAGGACTAAAAGTCACACTGATCATGCTAATTTTAGAAAAGCCCGAAACAATGTTTTATCTCTGATAAAAAAGAAAAAGAAAAATTATGTAGTTGGCAAACTAAATGAAAATATTGGCAAGCCAAAAGAATTATGGAAGAGCCTAAAATCACTTGGACTTCCATCCAAGCAAGATAAAGCTTCAAAGATCTGCCTGAAGAAAGATGGACAACATTGTTTCGATGATAAGATTAATTCCAACATTTTCAAGAACTTCTTTTCAAATTTGGCTTCAGAGCTTGTAAAGAAGCTACCAAATCCGCCCTGTAAATTCGGCATAGAAAGTGTCAAAGAATACTACAAGAACCTTAATCTCAAAACTGACAATTTTACACTTCACCATGCAAAACGTGATAACGTCCTCAAACTTTTGGAGGGAATAAATCCTTCAAAAGCTGCAGGACCTGATAATCTTGAAGGAAAATTCCTTAAAGATGGTGCACCAATTTTAGCTACACCATTGACGGAGCTATGCAATCTTTCAATTTCCTTGGCACGCTTTCCCGATGATTGTAAACAAGCCAAAATGAAACCTCTTTTTAAAAAGGGAAGCAAAGATGATCCAAAAAATTATCGACCTATCTCACTTTTGCCGCAGATCTCTAAAGTAATTGAAAAAATTGTCCATGAGCAGATACAAGAGTACCTAGATAAAAACAAAATTCTTTATCGGTACCAGTCTGGCTTTCGTCCATTCCACTCAACGGACACATGCTTATCATATCTAAGCGACAAAATCATACAGGGATTGGAAAATAGTATGTCTACGGGCATGATATTGATCGATCTCCAAAAAGCGTTTGACACAATCGACCATGAGATTTTCCTAGAAAAAATGAAATATCTTGGCTTTGCTGACTCAGTAATATTCTGGTTTCGATCATACCTAACAAAACGAACTTTCTATGTAAACATAGGCAAAGATTCCTCGTCGCCCGGAGAATTATCATGTGGTGTTCCACAAGGCTCTATTTTGGGCCCACTCATCTTTCTCTTATATGTAAATGACATGCCACAAGCAGTGGACTGTGATTTACTTTTGTATGCAGATGATTCCTGTCTTGTATTTGGAGACAATGACGTCAACGAAATAGAAAAACAACTGAACAGAAATTTTAATTCCCTCTGCGATTGGTTTGTTGACAACAAACTAAGCATACATTTTGGGGAGGATAAAACAAAATCGATACTTTTTGGTAGGAAAAATAAACGAACCGGCAGTAAAAAACTAGACATTAGAAGAGGTGACATTAAGATCAAACAACACACATCAGTCACATACCTTGGCTGTGTCCTTGATGGGGACCTGTCTGGCGAGTCAATGGCAACCAGGACCCTTGGTAAAATCAATGGCAGGCTCAGATTCCTTTACAGAAAGCAAAATTTTCTTGACCTTTCCCTTCGAAGATTACTGGCAAATGCACTAATTCAACCCCACTTTGACTTTGCATGCAGCGCTTGGCTTCCAATGTTGAATAAAAGATTAACTAAAAAAATTCAGACGGCTCAAAATAAATGTATCAGATTCTGCTTGAATCTGAGTAACAGAGCACATATAGGAGTAAAAGAATTCAAAACTGTAAACTGGCTCCCCACTAAAGAAAGGTTTGAGCAATGCACTGCTGCAAAGGTTTTCAATTTTTTTGATAATGCAGCCCCATCATATATGTCAGAGATGTTCTTACCAGTTGGCCAGAGCCGAGTAACTCGAAGATCTAAAAACAAACTAATTCAACCTTTCCGAAAAAGCAACACAGGACAAAATGGTCTCTCATATTTAGGACCTAGAATATGGAACAGTTTACCCTCAGAACTAAAATCTGCAACAAACAACAACAGTTTCAAACATAAAATCAAAGATCAATTCTTTAAAAATCTCCAAAGTCTTAATGATAGTCCCTACATATATTATTAGAAATCTAAAAACAGCCTACAGACATGCTTACTTATCATCCTTAAGAAAGGCTTTATTTCAGGTCTAGATGAATTTCTGTTTTTCATGAAAACTTTCTCTGTTTATCTCGCTAATTTTTCCTTTTCTTAATTTCAAAGGGCACTCCTGGAGGGACCATTATGGAAACAAGGTCGCATTGACCTTTTAATGCTATCCCTGCCATCTTTAACCATGGGGTGTTTTTATTAAATTAGATTTTAAATTAGATATGTAACTTTTGCCTGTAATTTTTTCAAACTTGTAAATATTGTAATTAGAGCTTTTTTTCTGAATCTGTTATTTTTCATTTTTATTTTGATGGCGAAATTTTACATACATACATACATACATTCATTTCGTGTTTTTAAATACTTGTAGTCTTAAGGGCAACGGTTACAAGAATTAGATAAGTTTGGAAGTCTTTTGTGGTTTCGACGAGAAGTAAAATATTGGACAGCCTTCTTTTACCTCGATTTTAGAACGTCTTTCTGGAAAACAAGTCAGTTAGGGGCGTCTGGTTTCAGCTTTCGCACAAATTTGAACTTCAAAAACTTGTAACTGCGTGAATTCTTAGCGGATTCGCAAAATGCTGGCGTCTAAAATTAATTTAAAATCTGAGGAACAGGATGATCAAACCAGGAGCCTGTACCTTTTATCGTTGTTTTTCAATATTTAATCAAACGTCGAAAAATTTTTCTGAGACACCCTTTTGTTATAGATTTATTTTAATTCAATTTAACTGTAGCTAACAATATATACACATATACAATACATACATACCGGGTGTCCCAAAATGATGTATTATTGTTTGATTGCTTGCATGTCCATAACCAATGAACCGATTTTCATAAACTTTGTTTTATTTGACTGCCTAAAGGCTAAGTTGTATTTTGAGATGTTGGTTGTGGTTTACCACTTCGTTTTCATGTCGAAAAGAAGATCGACAAACCTGCTCAAATTCAAGCCTTAGATGGCATGAGAAGGAAGCGGTCTATCTTTCCAGTCAACATTTTAGATGTAATACAAAAGGCTGAACTCGTATTCGTATTCTCTGAACTCAGTATTAACTGAATTCATATTCTCAGAACGACACATATCCTCTGAACGACTTATAAGTTCAGCCTTTTGCATCACATCTAAAATGTTGACTGGGAAAGTAGGCCGTTTCTTTTTCGTGCCATCAAAAGCTTGAATTTGAGCAGGTTTACAAATATTCATTTCGACATGAAGACATTGGCCTAAACCATAACCAACATCCTCAAAAACAATTTAGCCTTTCAGCAATCGGATAAAATAAACTTTTTGAAAATCGGTTCATTAGTTATGGACATATAAGCAACCAAACAATAATACATCATTTTGGGACACCCGGTATATACAAAGTTAACTAATCAACATCGAATACGTAACGGAAAACAAATTAAATATGTTTATAAACTTTAATTTCACTGGCAAGACTAATTAAAAGACTTTCGTTAAATTGCACTGACAGGCAGGCACTGACAGGCACTACGTTTAAAAGTCGGTCCGTCCCATTGTTTTATTAGATTCTTAAAACTTTTCAAATTTTCTGCAGATTTCAGCTCGTTTGGTAGGCCATTCCAAATCTGTGGGCCAATAGACATAAGACTGTGGGAGCCAAATGTTGTTTGATTAGGCCTAACATGGGCCAAGTTATTAGGATTTCTTAATGAATAATTTGAAGACCGTAATTTAAATATGTTCTACATAAAAGGTGGATTTAACTGTTTCACTGTTTTTAATATCTCAATGCAAAGGGTTCTTTGACGAGCAATAAGCATCGTGCATTTATCTGACTTCAAGAGCAACTCGTTGTACGAACTGGTATGATCATTATAGAGAAATCTTAAAGCACGTTCTTGTAACTGTTCAATTTTCTGTAATGATCTCGAAGATGAAAAATACCATACCAAGGGACAGTAATTGAAATTAGAATATAAAAAGCTCTGAACAAGAATCTTTTTCTCTTCAAAGCCAATAAAAGTCTTTAATCTTTTAAGTACATTCAATTGCGTGGCAGCTTTTTTGCAAAGATTCGAAATGTGTGGGTCGAAATCAAGTTTATAATCCAACGTAACGCCTAGAAGTTTCACGGTCTCCTCAACTTTTATCATATTGCCGTTAATGTTAATTTGTTCTCCACTGGTATCTGTCCGGTCCTTCTTGAGCAATATAGCATGGAATTTTTCAGGGTTGGCAATCATTTCATTTTTTTCTAGCCATGATAAAGCAACTCCTGTTTCTTTTTCCAAAATATTCACAAGATCGGGCATGCTTTTAGAAAAATAAGCAAGTGTATTGTCAATAGTGTAATTATAAAGCGTTGCCTGTTTATGAAAAGATAATATCATTCATGTACAAATTGAACAGGATAGGTCCCAGCATGGAGCCCTGGGGTACACCAGATATAAACTCTTGAAGAGAACTATAAGTATTATTTATCCGAACACTTTTTGGTCTTTTGAGATAAGAATAGATAAGGACTAGTGCATCTTCATCAAATCCATATGCTTGTAAATTTGGCAATAAGCAAATCATGTGGCATACAGTCGAAGGCTTTCGAAAGGTCCTTTAGAATCGCTCCTACGAGATAGTCGTTGTCGAGGTTAGACCTCCAATCTTCTATCAGTCGTATTAAAACATGCTGGGTGCCATATGCCCGTCTATAGGCCGCGATGAAAACAGAAAGCGTGTTGTCTAAGTGTTTAATCAGTTGCTGTTTTAAAACTTCTTTGTATATCTTTGAAAAGGTATTGAGAACACTAACTGGGCGAAAGTTCCTCTCTACTGTTCGACCTGGCTCTCCCTTATCTAATGGGCAGACTGCCGCTTTTTTGCATCGTTTGGAAAACGGCAGTCTAACTGTAGTTAAACCTGTGGTTAATGAGTGTTAATGCTTAGTGAGAAGAGCCATATGCATGCATTTTTGCAATCAAGAGGTTCTGTCTAATGCAATCAAAAGTTTTGGAGACACGGCCCCTGCCTTGCCACCTTCATCAAAACCAATTTTGAATTTCTCTAAAAGTCTTACGAGAGCATGTTCCACGCACTTTAGCTCATCAGGAAAAGTCGAATTTCAAATGCAATCATTAAAGATTTGCGCCAAAGGTTCCGTGCATAAATCAGAGTCAGATTTAAGAACCAAGTGTGAGCTAATCAGGAGTAGCAATAAGACTTTAGCGTGGAACGATCCACAATAATTCTTAAAATATTCCTTGATAGTTAACTCTAACATAGATGCATCGTTCGTTGATAGTTGAATTGATATTTGGCGCATTCATAGTTAAAATATCAATTTTGAAGTTCAAATTTGCCTCCAACTCCAAATCAGAGTTTTTGGGTTTGGCCTAAGTTGTTAACGCATTTGTTGCCGAGTCTCCTCAATCATAAGTCATAAGGGGGTCACTGAAGTTTTGCGGAAAGCGGATATCGGGCCATTTTCGGTTCAGAAATACGGAAATCTGTCATCATTTCTGCAGATTGCGTATATTGCGTGCATTATTGTGGAATGCAGATATCTATGCAAAATTATAATACATATGCTAAAAAATGGATGATCTAATGCAAAATTTCGCCGAAATATCGTGTAACATTGACTGTAAAGGTCCGAAAACAAATAAAAATATAAAACTTCAAAGGTGAAAAGACAACCGCCACAACAAAAACATAAAGACAACAAGAACAACGACAACAACAACAACACCAACAACAACAACAACAACAACAAAGATTTGGCGCGAAACGATCACCTACAATCTTTCAATCTTGGACCAAATGTGTGCGGACTTTATGTGCTCGTAAAAATTCCGATCTTGACACTGCATTTCTCCTCTCCCCACCTATCAATATTGTCCTAACTAAATTTTTGAAAAGGTGTCTGCTCCCATTAAGCCTCAAATTCCACGTCACTAACAACATCAATCTTGGGGTAAGGGGGAGGGGGTAATTGAAAGATCCAGCAGAAGTCCAGTAATTTACTAATTTACGTATGGCAGCAAAACTGTTTGCATGATCGGTTCCGTGCATACAAAGTAAGGAGAAAATGATTAAATGAATTTCGTTGATTGACTTGCATTTTACTATGAAGTTGGAATTTTATCATTTTCCTTTTAAATCCTTGAGCTCCACTAAAGGCCTCTAAAGCTCCGTCTATTTTCCAGAACTCTCCTCGTATGCTTTCAGGAAGTCATACATCAAGTGAGTATACTTATTTGTTGATGATGGGGAGGAAGTGGTCAAGAGCGGGAATGTCACACTGGGAATGATGATCCTACCTTTGTCAGAAAACCAATAGTTCCCAAAAGTTTTGCACTACCTTTGTCCCGAAAACTGGTCGTCTTTGATGCAAATTTCCGCTGTTATTTTTCTACAATTTGGCGGACAACTAAACATATGATTATTGACGATGTTTGTCCCCAAAACTGGTAGTTTCGACCATGTTTCGACCAAATCGCTCACAAATGCCATTTTCGAAAGCAAGTGATTCAAGCCATGAAAGTAAAAGTGTCCCAAAACCAGCCGCACAAAGATAGAACCGCTTTGATGAAAAATTGAGACACTGGTCTTTTGTGCTTAAAATTGGCAGACAAAGGTAGATCCAGCTGACAGGTAAGCTTTAGGATTTGGTTAGATAGGAGGCTAGAAAACGTGATTTTTGTGACAAATTGATGGAAAAGAGAGACTGATTTCAAAATTTCGCCTTATCAAAATGTCACCTTTGTACCCACAACCAGTTGTTTTGAGAAGGAAAATTGTATTGTGAAATAAAGAACAGGTTATTTTGTCCAATTCCTTTGGACAAGCATGGGTCAAATATTTTACAGTTCTCGCCCGGGCCTGGGTGGTCAAAAGCTTTGAAATTAGGAAAATAGTTTCGGTACACCATTCGTTGCGCAGTATTTAGCATATTGTCAGGAGGGTGATACGAACAATTCTTGCTATTTCCAGTAAAATTTATTTGCAATCGGCAAAACATGTTATGTTTCTCAAAATAATGTTGTGTCTGACCACCGTCTGACATCACTTATAAATGATAAAGGTAATGTCCATAACCTTTTTGGTAACGTTTTTTTAGTCTCTGCTCATTTGTCCTGGCGGATAGCGGAAATAACCAATCCCTCTTTGATAATTTGCAGAAATAGAGCAAAAAATTGAGCAAATTGCATACCCCCAGTGACCCATCCCCAGTGCAAGGAAGCCACCTCGGGCTTAGTAATCCATTTTAATATAAATCAGAGATTGAGCATTACAATCAACATCTTCCTAATAAAGTTATTCATCAGCCGAAACAATTTCCTTGAGCGTGTATAGATAAATTATCTCGCAATCTTCATTGCTTGAATAGAATGCATTTTGCATTTCCAGGTACAAGAGGAAAGTGAATGGGCAAAAAATTAAGCCTTGTGTAGCACCACACGATAGTTCTCTAGGAGATAAGGGAAAAATCCCTTGCATGACCTAAACCAAAAGAAGCAAAGCCAATGGTATTTCATTTCATCAAAAATTTCATGGTCAGGTGTGTTAAACGCTAAAAACTTTTTGTAAACTAATTATTATCATGCTCATAATCATGCTATTCTCAAATCCTTCTATGATGTTGTCACTTAGATATGATGAACGTGTGTTTATCCTTGTGGCAAATTGATACATACATAGCAGTGCAGATGAGAGCGAGACTGCGATTGACAAAAAAAGTTCGTTCTTGCCCAGCTACTGTATTCTTGTGTCTGCTTGCGGACAATGTTTTCAATTACTGTAGATCTGTAGCAAAAGTGAGATTGGTCAATACAAGTCTTGATTGAAGCCATTTTTAGTAAGAAAACAAAGTCATCAAAACTTTCTCTGTTAAAACAAATGCAAATATTCACAAACATTCATATTAGAAAAATATTCACAAAACTAGGTTTACCAACCAGATATTTTATCTTCAAATTTGATAAAGCATTGCTCAGCTACGGTAACTATCTTAAGGCGTCCAGTCCAATCTGGTTGATCCAGTTTCCAGTCTGCTGCTCTATAAATTATAAAAATGGAGTTCAATAAAGAAACAAATATCATACAAAGAGTGTAAAAAAATTCCTTGCAAGTTCCCGAAAGAAAAGAAAATTGGTGCCAGAAAAAAAGGCAAAACAATACCCTGGAAAATGGCTCATCCTCATCTGACAAATATACCAAGTATCACTTGGGCCTAACAATGTATATTATAATGTCATTTTACAATTAAATGGGTTTTCTCTGGTTGGTCCATGGCTCAGCAATTTTAGCCGCCAATGTATAAAAGGCCATACAAGATATTCAAACAAGAATTCTTAACAAATAGAATGCTTCTCTAGAAGTCTTAAGCAAAGAAACAGTGTTAAACAGGCCCGTCGGAACGAAATTCATGTTGGGGCGGGGCTGAAACACGATGCGAGCGTAGCTAGCATGGGGGCTCCGGCCTGGGAAAATTTTTCATGACCACGCCCATTTGATCGCTGGAAATCGCCCCATTTTGGGAGAATTTGCGTTTTAAAGAAACATAGCTGATGGGAGTCTTTCTGCGAAAATTATGCAAATAGGACTTCAATTTGAATAATATCAAAAGTGATGGCTTGATAAATTCTGATAACTTCCTCGAATACGTGAACGAACTTCAGCAAATTATCGGGGAGGCTGAAGCCCCCCAGTCCCCCCGCTTCCGACGGGCCTGTTAGATACAAAAGCCTGTACCAGCAGTATAACAGAGTGGTGTGGGGAACCTAATTGTGAAACAACTATTTTGAGGTTCTACATTTTAGTCAAATTTTAGACCCCATATTTTGGTTTTCTATGTTTGTTTGCCCTCTTATTTAATTAAATTTCATTCTAGCTTCTGATAGTAACTAATTTAAATCGAATATCTAATTCAATATATGAATCTATATATATTTTATATTTTATAAATATGCATACCGGGTGTCCCAAAAAAAGGTAACAGATTTGATGGGGACTAGCGACGAGAGTATAAGTCGAATCGATCCCAAATAAGTTTTGAATTACTCTTCAATAGTTAACTTGAAGATTAATACCTCGTTTGTTGATATTGGCGCATCGAGAGTTGAAATATTAATCTCGAAAGCCAAAATTTGCGTGCATCTACAAACCAGAGCTTTTGGGTTTTGGCCTAAACTGCTAACGCGCTGGTTAGGCGAATCTCCTCAGTCAAAGACATTCTTGGACAAGGATCGGTCCGTTGGGTACCCGTTTGAAAAGAACGTAAAAGACTGAAAACTAGCAAATAAATTAATGAATATAGTCACCAAGGAATATTTGTCTCCAGTCAAAATGCATTTACAAAAGTATACCAAGCCAAGCACGAATGAGCATTTTTATGTTCCCTTGGGCATATACGATTGCTTGTTTCGTAATAATTTCGTGAGAGATGATGCAAAAAACATTTCATTCAAGCAATGAAGATTGCAAGATAGTCTGTGTGTTAAAGCCTACGGGACTTTTTCGCTGATGAATAACTTTTCTCAGGCAGGTGTAATTTAAAGTTTTTGTAGAATCAAGAAAAGGATCTCTTCGGGGCTAAATTCTTGAATCTGATTGTAAAGTTCAGAGTCAGATTTTCACTAAAATGTGTTCCTAAGCACGAGGTTTCTTGTTTGTACTGGGCTATGATTGAGGAGATTCCACAATACAGCGAGTTCACAGCTTAGGCCAAACCCCAAAAGCTCTGGTTTGGAGTAGGAGGCAAATTTGGACTTTCAAGATTAATATTCCAACTCTTGATACACCAATATCAACAAATATGGTATCAATCTTCAAGTTAACTATCTAAGAGTACTTCAAAACTTATCAGGGTTCGATTCAACTTAAATTCTTATCGCTAGCCCCAATCAAACCTGTTACCTTTTTTTTGGGACACCCGGTATTTCCATTGCTAGCTACAAACATTACAGCTGCAAGTTAAGTTGGCCCATCCAAACCCATTGTTTTTTTATTTAAAATATAAAATTTTACAATATATTTTACATTCTACTGTACCTAATTCTAATTACTATACAACACTACAGGTACGATACCATGGGGAGCGAAATACAATGACTAGCCCATGGCCAATATATAAAAACATGAAACGTTAAACTGTATACAGTCACATTGTGAAACAATTAAAAATTAATGGATACTATACTAGATTCTATCTCATATCAGATACCAGGTCAGGGTTGCAATGGGTTGAAAGATGTCACAAGTGCAAATCACTTTATTGTTGATTTAGGTAAGTAAAATGTCTGAAATCTGATGGGAAACAGAAATTACAAAGAAAAGAGCTATTTACGATAAAGGACTTGGTGGTTGCTTAGTACACAGCCGTAGTCTCAATAGATCTTAATCAAAGCGACCAGTTTCGTGGATGAAGCGTAAAGTTAATTTGAGTAGATTTTTGTTGAACTCATTAGAAAGGTCTTGATCACCATACAATAAAAGATGCGTCAAAGAATCATTTGAAAGATTGGTGATTTTGTACAAATGGTCGTAATAATTCAACAATTCCAGCGAGAAGATTTTGTCGTTCAACATCAAAAGAAGGGCAGAGCAACAAAAAGTGCTCAGTGTCCTCAATGCCATCGTTTGTTGGGCACATTGGGTTTATGGTATCCCTAAAATTATGCTTGAATTTATGGAAATTTAACTTGCTGAGACCAACCCAAAGTTGTGTAAAGTAGGATAATCCTATTGGGTCATGTATTCCAAAGACAGATTTGGCAGGGGACGGATTATTGATAAGAGCTTTCTCTTAAAAACCGCAATAGAAAGCGCAAGTCTCAATTCAGGCTCAAGCTTATTCCATTCGGATAAACAGTTAGGATAGAAGCTAGACTTGAATTTTTTCTGTTCTTGCTTTTAATCGCCCAATGACATCCTGGTTGCGAAGACAGTACTGCGAATGATGAAGAGGGGGAATTGGTTCAACTGTACACTCAGGACTAAGATTATTTATAAACTTGTAGAACAAGGTAAGGCGTCTACTCCAACTTCGGGAACTCAGTGACTCCCAACCAAGCTCTGTGTAAAACCCATTGTTTTATCAGTCTCTTAAATATTTGAATGTTTTCGGTTAATTGAATGTCTTTGGGCAACGTTTTTCTAAACTTGTGGTCCTCTTGGACACGAAAGCACTGTAACTTGATTTGATCCATGATGAATTAATTTGTTTGGGTTCCTTGCTGACCTTTGGGTTTATTCTATTTTGAAAATATCCTGCATGAAAGGAGGATTTAGTTTTGAGACAGTCTTATATAAAGGGTTTCCCAAAAAGTGTACCCCCGTTTGCCGGAAGATAGCAACTTTCCCTCAAACTTTAAGGTTTCCCTTAAAAACCATTCTCTTAGATAAAGAAACGAATAAGTATAAAATCATTACTTCCTGAAATAACTACTGGCACAGCTGCACGATAACTCAGCTAACTACAAGCCAGTCTAACAAACTCATTACAGTACAATTAATCAAAAAATATGAAAATGACACAAATCCGAACAAAAGTTTTATTGAGTGGAAATCGAACTAAAAAATAATTTGCTTCATTCACTTTGTCAAATTATCGTTGTGAGCTAGGGCTAGGATCCTGAGTTAGGACTTCACAAAGACTCGTATGTTCTGTTCCTACAGTTATAAAGTGTTAATCAACTCATTTCAATCTTACTGTAGAACACAGTGCAGAATACTAGTGAAGCTTGTAGAAACTTATCGAGCAATGAGAATTTTGATAACTTCCTAGTGACTCCAATTATGCAACTTACCATTGGAAATTTTACCCAACATTGAAATGCCTTTGATTTGTGAATTTGAGATCTACTTCGTTTTTAAGTATCTATTTCCATTGTGGTGGAGCTAACCTCTTAATGGTCCCTCATTTTCCGAATGAAGGCTCGTTAGCTTTTTGTACAAATATGCCAAATTGTATTTGAGGAGAAGCATGAATTAAATGATAGGTTGAATGATCTAAGCCCGAGAGGGGTACTTCATTGTGAACATGATTCGACCTGAATCTGGACTTTGAGAAAAGGACCCATTCGTAAAACAGAATATTCAAAAATTCCGAGCCCATTTGCATGAATATCAGGAAATTTCTGACCCATATGTGCACGAATTTGTTGATTTGAAAGAAAGGAAAATTTCAGTTGTTTGGTGTGGATTACCATTATGGGGCCCATTGATCAGAAAATAACTACCCATCTACCAGAATTATGATTAAAAGCAGACCCACATGTAGGGAATTTCAGTTGAAAACCCACCCATATGAGCGACACGTCAAGTATCACTTCATAATGAAATACCCTCCCCCCCCCGCATCTAAGATGGACAAAAAGGGCGTTTCCCGCGTTTTCTGAGAGTCTGAAGGGCGTGGTCAGGGGAAAATTTTCTGGGCCCCCACACCCCTACTTTCTTTCAAATGGCCCTACCCAAAGTGCAATGCTGGATCCCCCTGGCTATGACCTTCAGTAGACAAAATTTGCCTGACTGAAACCAGCAGTCGGCCATTGTCTTACTTTTTCGCAGCGATAAAGAGCTCCATGGATAAAAGGGAACAGCAGCTTCCAACCATTTCTTACCTCACAGACACTGCTTCTTACCTCACATGAAGCTATTTATCACTGCAAAATAGTAAGACAAAATGGCCGACCGCTGGTTTCAGTCATCAGGCCAATTAAAGATCATAAGTGTACAGAGATCATAATAGCTCCGTCATTTTTCAACGGATTTTTACGGGAATGGTAGCAAACTTTAATTGAATATCTGAAGAGCAGCATCATATGAAAGTTTGGCAAGAATCTTTTGCCGTTTTGTCGCAATCTTCAGACAAAAGGGGCAAAATTTTTGGGACATCCTGTATTTCGATAAAAAGAGTTCTGAGATGGCTGATTCTCATCGTGCATTTCCCAGCTTTGAGCAAGTCGTCTCAAGGGCTTGTAGAGTCATTGTAAAAAAATTGAAGAGCTCGCTCCTGGATTTTCTCAATTTTGTTCACTGACTTTTCGGAGAAAACTGCCATACAAGAGGGCAGTAATCAAAATAGACCTTTTAGCAATTCTGAAAAGAATCAGAATCGAACGATATTTTGCTACATTTTGTAGAATTTTCGAATGTGCACAATAGTGATAGAAACTCTTACGCCACTCGATCGAATCTCGCGAAGAAAAATGTATAAAAATAACGCTCGATCCAGGCCCTTTTGTAGAAAAGCTAAAAGGTCCATTTGAAAAAATGAAGCTTTGTGCCAATATCTCTTTGGCTTTTAACTCCATATAACCCTCAAAGTCTTGTCAATGCATTTTGCGGCACACAATGGTGTAAGACATGGTGGTTGCACAGTGGGGCATCATCGTGATACATACCAAAAATTTGATTCCTTCAACTACTTCCAAACATAGCTATTTTGAAAGAGTAATGAATGGTTGGGGATCACAAAACTTTTTAAATATTCTTTACTATCTCTTTTCTGAAAGAGTGTACCAGCCTTTACGTACTAGGATTTCTCACAAACAAGAAAAAGCAAATTCCAGTGCAATTGATCGCTGAAAATTAAGTTACCTTATCTGCCTCCTGTAGGTCTTTCAGTGGATGTTGTAGGTTAAACCTTTATATCAGTTTGATCTTTAGCCATTAGAGGACAATATTCATTACCTTGACAGCACAAAAGACTATTTTTCGGATTTTTTGCTAAAATCTTGAACTCTGTACCATTGGCTGCGCTATTTAGGCCATTCTTAGCAACACACTTACAATATCTTTCCAGTTGGATACAAAACGTGCAGACAAGAGCAGACAAACCACACTATGCTAAGATGATATGATAGAAAGGACTTTTTGCAGAAATTTTCGGGTTTCAAGCAAAATCTGTCACAATATCTCAATTTTTTATGAAATAATAGATTGAAGTAAAAAATAACGAAAGCATCACTTTGGGACTCCATGCCTCTGAAATCTAATTCTACAGTAAGACAGCTGACCAACAAATAGTGATGTCAAATGGCTTTTAAGTATAAACAAGAAAAGAAAATTGCAAGTAAGGGGACATGGGCAAACCGCAATATTTTTACAATTTAATCCTTAAAATGGTCAAAATTACAAAAGGCTTTCACATTATCCATATCAACAGAAAGCGCCATGATGCTCATACATTTATGGCAGTTATTATCCCTGGTTTCATTGTAAAACATTCCAATAATCATAATAATCATCATCATCATACCTGTAATTTAGTATAGGAAAGAAAAAAAATTAATTTGCACCTTCTCTAACCAACCAATTTACTTCAAACATATTTTTACATGGATAACCAAAGAATAACAAAACAATTCTTAAATAGCAAATATCATGATACCCTGGTACAAATGCCCCACTGTGGGTTGGGGTTAGAGCAACACTTTCAAGGGTCCGCAATCTCCTTGGGCCCAGAAAGGGCCCCTTACGATTTGCAGTAAAGCACTACTTTAAATTTGGAAAGAGAAAACAGTGAATTGATTTGCACAAAATGCTTTAGGGCCCTCTCCAAACAGCATCCAAGACTTCTGCTGGATTAAATGCCATTGTGAAATGAAGTGAACACAATCTCAGTTTTTAAAAATTGTTATAAATTGCAAACTTGTCAAAAAATGGATAACCAACTATAGAACATGACTCTTTATAGAAGATGAGCCAGACAAAAACACCCATTTCTAGAAGGTGTTTAAGCTCAATTTTCAAAAATTCCTAGGGAGCCCTTCTTCGACCACAACCCTTTTCTCCCTTCGATAGTGAATGTTTAATGAGAGATGCATTCTGACAATCTAAAAAGTGTAATGTGAAAATGTTCCTGCCTTGGACACCAACTTTGGCTTGTTTTGCTTGGAATGAATTTTGCCACCTCCCCGATACGCTTATTGCAAATGGGCCTTCGTAAAAACATCCATGAACACCTATCCATACTATGCTCACCTTCAAAAAGATGTTGCCAATAAAAACTGTTCTTGATGTTGGAAATTTGGAAAACAGTTTTTATCTACTTGGAGATAGGAGGGGCCCCTGGAGCTAGATGGTCAAATTACTAAGGGCCACTAGCAGCTCCATTATGCTACTGGCTGTACAACAGCATTTCTGCAAAGATCAAAAATGTCGTCTTATCCATTCTATGATTTTTTTGTCTATAAGAGAGGAGAGTTAGCCCCCCTAGACAGGGTTCTTGCTGATGAATTTATGTAATAATAATAATAATAATATAATAATAACAATATGAATCTTTACACTTCAACATGTAATGCTGTTATCAACGTGTGTCCTGTCCTGTGTTTACGTGATTACTGCTTAACCAAGACCACACCTAGTAGAGGAGGCCTGAGAATTTCCCACATACTGTAGGGCTAGCCTATCCTTGCAAGGTGGGCTGGCAAAAAACAATAGAATAAATGCAAAACAATAGGAATTGAATTGTTCAGTTTCAGTCTAATCCTAATCAGTACTAATTCTAAATACAATTCTACATAATTACACTACACCTAAATACTTACAAGATACCGTACAATAAACACAAAACTAATTAAACTTAGAAGTTACAGAAAGAGAATGATATTACAAGATTGTAGTTAAGATTGATAGATTAAGGAGGAGCTCTCTAAATAGGTTAACTAATCGAGAGAGAGCCCCCCCCCCATAAAAACAATTAAAACTACAACAAATCTTATTAAAATCAAAACAATATGTTAGCCAGATTTGTTCTTTTGAGACCGAAAAAAATATAAGGATTTGAAAGAGACTTTTAATCAAGAAACAATGACAAGTGCCAGTCATTGAAATGAGTTTTCAATTTGGACCGAAAAATTGCAACAGAGCTAGCAACATGTATGAAAAGTGGAAGGGTGTTCCAAAGTTTAGAGCCAAAATATTGAATTGTTTTGAACACCATAAAGGGGTAGTATTCCAAAAAGATTTAAAAAGATCACCTATGGTTGCCTGACGCGTTCCAATCTTATGGATAGTTGAATTTGGTGGAAATAATTATGAAAGTAGGAAGGAGATAACTCATTGATTGCTTAAAAGACAAAAGTCAGAATATTTAAATGCAAAGTATCTTCAAGTTTAAGAATTTTTAGCGACTGGAAAATTGGTGCAGAGGGAGCTGAGAATGGTTCAAATTTGATACAGCGAAGAACTTTTTTCTGTAGCTGAAATAGCGGTTTTAGGAAAGATTCGAAATTAAGTCCCCATGCTGCGATGCCATAGTCGAGGAAAGAAGAAAACAGGGAGTTGTAGAGACAGATAAGCATGGGAGTGGACAGTAATGCCTTACTTTAAAGAAAATACCAGCAGTTCTAGATAGCTTCTTACAAAGTTCAGCTGTGTGATGCTTCCAAGAAAGGTGTTAAACATCAATACTCCTAAGAACTTCACATACTTTGTCTTTTGGATATCCTGATTACCAATTTTAAGCTTTACATCACCTGTCAATTTCTTTTGCGGAGAATGAAACAGGACAAAGTTCGTTTTTGATCCTATAGGAACATTTGACGTCGGCTTATTTCATGTTAGACAGATTTGACACCATAAGATGGATAAATCACCATGATGTTTACCCTGGCACAGCAACAAATTTACCCAGAATTGGCACGTTCTTGACTTCATTAGCAGCTCAATTATGTCAAAACAATCGTTTTCTAGAACGAACGAATCATTAGCCTTATTGATAGTTCTCATTATGCAAATAAGTCAACTTTAGAGGATGATGTAACCGGTGGCCTGCACAGAGGCTAGCAGTCGCAGCATCACCGAAGGTAGAAGGATCCCCCTCCTACACAGCTACAGAAAGTTGCAGAATCCCAGCAAACAATGGCGCCATTGACAGGGGGAAGGCACGAGATCACACTGTACCAAAACATCTTCATGCATATCATTCTGCACAGAGGTTATCTTCGTGACTGCTTGTCTCAAATTAGATGCCCGCGAATAGTAACAATTGAAACGTTCTGTTGGGTTCTGCATAAGTAATCTTCTATGTTAAGAGCAAGTTTGTTTGAGTCAAGCCAGTCCTGGTAATATGAAGTTTGGTGGCATGCTGCCATTCGAACACCTTGAAAATTTTAGGCGTGGGATGGCGTGCGATCCAAAAAAGTGTTTTTACCGCTATTTAGGACATTTAGTAGCCTTTTAAATGTCATATGATGCTGGAACAGCTCATCAATGTCAAAACAGAGTCAGTGAGAGAAGACAGACATTCTCAAATTCAACGAACATAAGATCCTTTTGGATGATTACAAAGTCCGTCCTGAGCTAAGCAAGCATAAGAAAATCTGAATATCGAGTTCTTCATAACCCCAAATGATCGTTGTGATGCTGTTTTTAGCTACAGTCAGAGGGATGAATGTTGCTGCTAAAGTCGCCTTCAATAGCAAATCAAGCGCCTTGTAAAATGACAAGAATCGCCCGAAAAGCAATATTTTGATCTTTATGTCAAACGAAGATGATACGCAACAAATCAAAAATCATTACCCCTACTAGTTGGCTTGGTTCGTGCATGAAACTATTGGTGCATCTGTCTAAAATTAGATGTCATGTGAGATTAACGATAACCCGAAATTACTTATGCAGAACTCTGCAGAACGTTTCAATTCGCGGGTATCTAATTTGAGACAAGCAGTCACGAAGATAACATCTGTGCAGAATCGTATGTATGAAGATGTTTTGGTTCAGTGTGATCATGTGCCTTCCCTCAGTGAATGGCGCCATTGTTTGATGGGATTCTGCACCTTGCCCCTCAACTTCACCTTCGACGTTTGCATATTTGCATCTGTAGCTGTGCAGGAGGGGGTCCTTCTACCTTCGGTGATGCTGCGAATGCTAGCCTCTGTGCAGGCCGCCGGTTACATCATCCTCTAAAGTTGACTTATTTGCATAATGAGTACTATCAACAAGTGGCTAATGATGCGTTCGTTCTAGAAAACGATTGTTTTAACGTAATTAAGCTGCTAATGAAGTCAAGAACGTGCCAATTCTGGGTAAATTTGTTGCTGTGCCAGGGTAAACATCATGGTGATTTATCCATCTTATGGTGTCAAATCTGTCTAACATGAAACATGCCGACGTCAAATTTTTCTATCTGATCGCGGGAAACTTCTGTCTTGTGTGCGCTTTCTGTGCGCTTTCTTTATTTCAGTGCCAATTAGCAGAGGTAAAACGTTAATCAATTGCTTTAACGAGCGTGACGGACTTTCTTTCTTTCTTTCTTTCTTTCTGACTTTCTGACTGACCCGGAGCCCCCTCTTAGATTACAAAGTTGGACTTTGTAATCAAAAACGACTACACGGATCTTTTTATCAGAAACTGCCCATAAGAAACTCAACTCTCAGATCGCCAAAAAATTAAGAAACTCAGAAACTCCAGTACTGGGAATATTTAAGTTAAGAAACTATTTAAAGGAAATCCTTGACCATATTTTTACTGTACTTTCACTCGTTTCCTGTATCATATTACTCGTAAGGTACCGGGTGTCCCAAAAAAAGTACTCCCGTTTGAAAAATCACCAAAATTTGAATACACGGCCGATCTTCAATTTTCTTTTTTTGTCAAGTAGATCAAGGACCAAATTATTTTCCAAGATATAGCTGATTTTGTCATTAGTTTAAAAATAGGCAAATTTAGCTCTTTTTAGAGCTGCCTGCTTTTGAATCATACTACGAGAAAGCACTGATGATTACCAGATCAATTTCTTTGTGCATGTAAAGCTTCTAGTTTGGTCATAAATGACAAAAAGAGATGTGCATTATCATTGGAGACGTCAATGATAATCAAAAATCTAAAAATTTTTACTCTTAGGCAAGATTGAGAATGTTGCTTAAAAACTATAGCTCAAAATAAGGTTTTTAAGCGTGTAATTTTTCTACCTTGTTGTATCAAAAGCAACTATTTGATCACCTATGAATATTTTTGGGTCTTTGACAAAACAACTCAAAAAGAAAATTTCATCAAAGGTTTGATAAACAATTTTTGGTGATTTTTTAAACAGGAGTACTTTTTTGGGACACCCGGTACTTGAGTAATGTCTAAACATTGGAAAAGCTTAAACAAAATTGTTTTGACATGTTCACGAGGGCACAGGTAGTGAACATGAAGATTGTTATGGAACCTCAAAGAAATTCGTAAGAAACTCTGAGAACTCAAAATCTGATAAGTTTAAGAAACTTTCAGTACTGGCCTTAGTTCTTAGTTTCTTATAAAATAAATACGTGTATATTATTATTTCAATTAAATTGGAAATAAATCGAGAATACCAAGCGTTGTGTCTGCACCCTCTGGTCTGCACCCTCTTGCCTAAAGCTCAATATAGTTCAATCTTGGAGCAATTAACTCCAAAGGGAACCACATAAAGTTGTATCGGGGGCTCGTTATTTCGGTTTTAAACTGTTTATAGTTTCCTTAATTTTTGTGTGTTCAAAATAATCTTCATCAAAAAGCGCAAAAGTACCATCCGAACCTTTGAATATTGCCGTATTTCTTTAAAAAAGATTCAGATATCATATAATTCCATACCGAAAAACAACAATTTTTGTTGAATTGCAATTCATATAAATGTGCTAAATTTACTGTTGATTTTTCCTATGCAAAAACTTACTTTTCAACATAACGTGGATTTTTCGAGGTTTTAAAGGGCATGATCTCAAAAACCCACAACCCCGAACCCCCTTCCAACATAAGGGCCCCATCTTACCAAACTTCTTCGGGCCCCAAGTGTCTCCGTTACGCCACTGAGGCCAGAACTGTTGATCAATTTACAGCTTGAAATTGTTTGTCTCGAGGGGTATTTTGCTTCCAAAAAACCTTCGGCAAAGCCCGTTTGTTTCAGAAAAACAAATCTAAAATTCTTTTCTTCCGAAAAATCTTGCATGCTGTTTCGAAAGAGTGAAATCCCCATCAGTTAGTGTAACGATCGTTCGATGACTAAATGGTAAAAATTTTGAGTTTGGCAAGGCATTCAAGCCCCAAGAAAACCAAAGGAAACCTGACAACTTCATATCCTAGCACAATGATCCCAGTAAGAAACCGTGTAAAAGAATTACTAAAGCAAGGGGGAAGGAACACAATCATTCTGTCAGCGTAATAAATATCTTTCCCATTCTATCTTCATGAGAAAGTTTCTAAATTTTAGACAAATAAACAAACTCAGGATACTCATATTTTTGCTACGATAGTTTCTAAAGGCTTCACGATTATAGGCCAACAAGTAGTTTTACCAACATAACATGGAAACATAGCAAAAATAACTGATTACTCATCAAAAATAATACTTTATCACCATAGAAAAACGAAACTAAACGTATCGGGCCGTGCCCTTCGTCAGTAGTAAAGGAACTTAGTAGAAGCGAAGATTATAGAAAAAGAAAGAATTTTTAGAACGCTAGGATCGAGCAAGTAACGGAAGAATTAGACGAGCGAAAATGGAACGCTCAAGAGCAAGAGGAAATACAATCATAAAAAGGAAAATTGCTTGTTAAGTCCTTTCGGAACACGTGTGTCCAGTTTAAAAATTATTCTTTTCTCGAGTGTCTTTCTTTTTCGCGAGTCTATGGGGGCATCCAACAGTCCAAGAATGTTCATATCATGAATGGAATGTCCTGCCGAATTGAAATGTTGCGAGACGTTAATGTCGCCTTGGTCCTTCTTTCTTTCATCCTCGTGAAGCTTGTGCTCAACGTTCCTCATGTGCTCTCCAAATCTTTCATTTAATTGTCGGCAGGTTTCCCCAATATATAAGATTTCACACTTGCTGCATTTAATGGCGTAGATTAGGCATGTGGAAGAACAAGTAAAGCGTTTGTGAACAGTGAAAGAGTTACCAAGATTTTGAATTACAGGGGTTTGAAAAACATGGTTGCAGGTACGGCATCGTGGATGTCTACAAGGGTAGGTACCAGGGTTTTCTTCTTTTTCTTTAATTTTGAACGAACCAAAATGTCTCTTAAGTTTGAAACATAAAACATGGAACAAACATGGATAACATGGAAACGTTTGGTTGTTTTCTTTCAAGTGCTTAGGTTCTTTGCTCTAATCCCCTTCTTTAATCTGCTACTGACATTTGGAATCTTTAGTCAGTTTTAATTGATTTTCATCGAGTGGGACAACAGGAAAAGTGGATCACCTAACTCCTTGACCTCTCCAGTCTGCTCCGCTTTGTAACTTTGGCAGTGTGCGCCAAATGGAATGACGTGACAATTAAAAAAACGCAACCAAATTTTAGAAACTTTCCGGGAGAAGGCCCACGAAGGAAAGCATACCAAAGGCAAAAACATATCATTATTCATCAAGAACCACATAGAAACTATGAAAGTCCAACTAGGAAAAGAATGTTTGGGCATGCAATAAAACGCACGCCTTGGACATTTCAGGCGTGTGTGGAGGCGTGCGCATGCGATCGCACGCCTAATATTACCAGGACTGAGTCAAGCCACAATTTTACTTTCTTTAGTTCTTTCGTGTCATCAGCAAAGAGAAAAAAAGAGAAGAATTTTTAAGAATTTGGTAAATCATTGATGTAGATAAGAAACAGAAGTGGACCAAGTACTGATCCTTGGGGAACACCACAAGATATGTCACATAGAGAAGAAGAATGACCATTCACAGATACAAACTGCTTACAGTTGCTAAGATATGAATTAAACCAATTTAGTGCACTCCCTCGGATGCCATAATGTTCCATTTTCTTAACAGTATGTCATGGTTAACGGTATCAAAAGCCTTTTGGAGGTCAATGAAAATTCCACAACCAAACCTGCTCTTGTCTAGTGATGACTTGATGATTCAGTCCGGCTAATAAGTGCATGGTCAGTCGAATGACCAGTGCATACAAAAAAGCCAAATTGCATACAAAAAAGTACCTCACAAATTTCAAGAAACTTACAGAGACGCTGGTGCATTACTTTTTCAAAGAGTTTGCTAAAAATGGAAAGGAGAGAGATTGGTCTGTAATTAGATCTTATCGTGGTAAGTTCTTTCTTAAAGATTGGTACCACCTTGGCAATTTTAAGTTGTTGGGGAAGATCCCTGATACGAAGGTTTCATTGATAAGGAAAGAAAGATCATTGGAGATGGGTGTATCAAGAATCTTTAAAAGCTTGACAGGAATACTATTATGTCCACTTGATTTACCAAGTTTTAATGATTGAATAAGAGAAGATACCTCATGATGTGTGCAAGAGCAGATAAAGAAGGAATCTAAATTGGGCTTGGATAAATAATCCAAAGGAGATTTGGAGTTCTTGGGATCCTTTTTGTTGGTGGATATGTATGTATGTATAATTTTGCCATCAAACTAAATATAACTAGTCATAAAAGAAATGAAATCTAATTACAATATCTATAAATTTTAAACAATTACAGGCAAAAACTATATATCTAATTTCATAATCTAATTTAAAAACACCCCATGGTTAAAGATGGCAGGGATAGCATTAAAAGGTCAATGCGACCTTGTTTCCATAATGGTCCCTCAAGGAGTCTATTCAAAAGGAAAAAGAAAGAAAAGTTTTTGAGAAAAGAAATAAAAAGTTTTCATGGAAAATGAAATTTTGTTTAGACCGGAAATAAAATCTTTCATGACGAATAAGCATTGTTATTGGTTGTTTTTAGATTTCTAATAATATATGAAGGGACTATCATTAACACTTAAGAGATTTTAAAGAATTGGTCTTTGATCTTATGTTTGAAACTGTTGATGTTTTTTGCAGATTTTAGTTCTGAGGGTAGGCTGTTCCATATTTTAGGTCCTAAAAATGATAGACCATTTTGTCCTGTGTTGCTTTTTCGGAAAGGTTGAATTAGTTTGTTTTTAGATCTTCGAGATACTCGGCTCTGGCCAACGGGTAAGAACATCTCCGACATATATGATGGGGCTGTATTATCAAAAAAATTGAAAACCTTTGCAGCAGTGCATTGCTCAAACCTTTCTTCAGTGGGGAGCCAATTTACAGTTTTAACTTTGTCTACTCCTATATGTGCTCTGTTACTCAGATTCAAACAGAATCTGATACATTTATTTTGAGCCGTCTGAATTTTTTTGGTTAATCGTTTATTCAACGTTGGAAGCCAAGCACTGCATGCAAAGTCAAAGTGGGGTTGAATTAGTGCATTTGCCAGCAATCTTCGAAGGGAAAAGTCAAGAAAATTTTGCTTTCTGTAAAGGAATCTGAAGCCATTGACTCACCAGACAAGCCCTCGTCCAGGACACAGCCCAGGTATGTGACTGACGTGTGTTGTTTGATCTTAATGTCACCTCTTCTGATGTCCAGTTTTTTACTGCCGGTTCGTTTATTTTTTCTACCAAAAAGTATCGATTTTGTTTTATCCTCCCCAGAATGAATGCTTAGTTTATTATCAACAAACCAATCACAAAGAGAATTAACATTTCTGTTCAGCTGTTTTTCTATTTCATTGATGTCATTGTCTCCAAATACAAGACAGGAGTCGTCTGCATACAAGAGTAAGTCACAGTCCACTGCCTGTGGCATGTCATTTACATATAAGAGAAAGATGAGTGGGCCTAAAATAGAGCCTTGTGGAACACCACACGATAATTCTCCGGGCGATGAGGAATATTTGCCTATGTTTACGTAGAAAGTTCGTTTGGTTAGGTATGATCGAAACCAGAATATGACTGAGTCAGCAAAGCCAAGATATTTCATTTTTTCGAGGAAAATTTCATGGTCAATTGTGTCAAACGCTTTCTGAAGATCGATCAAGATCATGCCCGTAGACATACTATCTTCCAGCCCCTGTATGATTTTGTCACTAAGATATGATAAACATGTCTGTTGAGTGGAAAGGACGAAAGCCAGACTGGTACCGATAAAGAACTTTGTTTTTATCTAGGTACTCTTGTATCTGTTCATGGACAATTTTTTCAATAACTTTAGAGATCTGCGGCAAGAGTGAGATAGGACGAAAATTTTTTGGATCATCTTTGCTTCCCTTTCTAAAAATAGGTTTCATTTTGGCTTGTTTACAATCATCGGGGGCTTGCCAAGGAAATTGAAAGATTACATAGTTCCGTCACTGGTGTAGCTAAAATTGATGCGCCATCTTTAAGGAATTTTCCTGCAAGATTATCAGGTCCTGCTGCTTTTGAAGGATTGATTCCCTCTAAAAGTTCGAGGACGTTATCATGGTTTGCATGGTGAAGTGTGAATTTTTCTTTTTCGAGATTAAGGTTCTTGTATTATGTTTTGACACTTTCAATGCCAAATTTACAGGGCGGATTTGGTAGATTCTTTACACGCTCTGTAGCCAAATTTGAAAAGAAGTTCTTAAAAATGTTGGAATTAATTTTATCATCAAAACAGTGTTGTCCATCTTTCTTTAGGCAGATCTTTGAAGCTTTATCTTGCTTGGATGGCAGTCCAAGTGATTTTAGGCTCTTCCATAATTCTTTTGGCTTGCCAATATTTTCATTTAATTTGCCAACAACACAATTTTTCTTTTTCTTTTTTATCAGAGACAAAACGTTATTTCGAGCTTTTTTGAAATTAACATGGTCAGTGTGACTTTTAGCCCTTTTAAATTTGGAAAGCAGCTTGTCACGAATCCTCCACTCCTGAGTGTTGTTCCTCGCGCGAATCTCTTTCAATGGAGCAATCTCACCAATAACCAAAACAATCAATTGTATGAAGTGAGAATAAGCAGCATTGATATCAATAAAGTCAAAATATTTTGGGAATTTAATCAATTTGAGTTTTTTCAGAAAAAGGTCTTTATTGTAATGTTTCATTGAGCGAATTTTGATGTATTTATGATCAGATCTCTTGGCTCTAGTACTTTTCCTTGTACAGTAGATCATTTGGTGGTCAGATAAGCTCAAGTTGAGAACACCGTGTTGGGAAACCTTTTTGAGCCGAATTAGAAATCATATGATCTAAAGGCGGCAATACACTATCATCTTCAAGTAAAAGTTGCTCCACATTTTTTCTGTGAACATACAATGTGATAGTGTAAAGCGCCTTAAAAGTTGCTCGTAGTTGCTCCATAGTGTCTTTAATCCGCTTATTTTAATTGGCCATCACAGAAAAAAAATTTGATCTGGGATGGAAGACGAACAAGACGATGATCGAGAAAAGGCACTCGCTGCACTTTTACTCGGCTGTGCATTAAAATTGAAGCAAAGATCAACGAGAAGGAAAGAGAAGAGATTCTGGATGAAGCCTTGGTTGAGTCGCAGAGATGAAGGGAGCATCTACTTCATGAACGAATTGAGGCTCACCGACCGAGGAAGAATCTGGAAGGAATCTAGGGCGCCAAATTGGTCCCGCCAACGATGTAGTACTTCGTGTAGGCCAGCTCGTTACCTCACTTTGTCGGCTCCTTTGAAAAACTTGCATCGCAGAAAAAAAATTTGATCCGAGATCAAATTTTTTTTCTGCGATGGCCAATTAAAATGGGATTAAAATAAGCGGATTAAAGACACTATGGAGCAACTACGAGCAACTTTTACGGCGCTTTACACTATAACATTGTATGTTCACAGAAAAAATGTGGAGCAACTTTTACCTGAAGATGATAGTGTATTGCCGCCTTAATAGGGTTTCAGATTTTTCAGTTATGCGTGTTGGTTCTTGGATTAGTTGTTCAAGTCCGTGGAGGGAGCAGAATTCTTTGTAGCGCTTGATCCCATTAGAGTTTCTCACTCTACTGCCCGTCAGGTCGATATTCAAGTCCCCCAGGAGAAAGACTTCTTGATTGTCAAAATTTTTTGTTTTTGAGATAGCAGCATTAAGTTTTTTGAGGAAACCACTTGAGTCGGGCGGTCTGTAAAGGATGCCAACTAGGATTAGTTTAGATTTTGGCAAAAGTAGATCAAAAAATATATTTTCTAGGTCTGATGTAACAAGCAACACCACCACCTTGCCGATTTCTGTCGCATCTTTTTAATTCATAGCCATCAATTTTAACCTCATTGTCTAATACCGGGGGGGGGGGGGTGGTACTCCCATACTTGACCTGACGGGATGTGCCGCTCAACAGGGTGTCCTTTTACGGTAAAAATTATGCGACAGGGTGTCCTTCTCTAACGAAAAGTATGCGACAGGGTATCATAATAGGTAAAAAATTTATGCGACAGGGTATCACAAGCAAAAATTGCGTTCTACACTATATTTGAGATGCAAATTTTTATGCGACAGGGTGTACTTTTGGCCTATTTTTTATGCGACAGGGTGCAGGGTGTGGAGAGGTTTTCCGCACACCCCCGTCACCTCCCTAGTCAAGTACCCCCCCCCCCCGGGTCTAATACAGTTTTGTCAAGTTTTGATTCTGTAATTCCAATGATTGCAGCATTTGAGTTCTTAGCAATGAGGCGCAATTCATCAATTTTAGGCAATAGACTATTGATACGAGGTGAAGAAAGTGTAAGCCTCTTTTCCTGAATGGATTCCACATACACAGTGGCGTAGCCATGGTCCTGTCTTTGGGGGGCAAGATGCGAGTGAAGCGAGTAAAAATGGGGGTCCGGGGGTTTGCCCCCGGAAAAATCTTTCGGCGCCACGCCCTTTAGAATGCCGGAAACACTCTCTTTTAGACAAAGCCACCCAGAATCGAAGAATAAAAGGGCTAAGTTCATTAAAGTTGCAGATGAAAATTTAGCTACTTGTAGTTGCCTACTCCCAGGACAAAAAACACAAAAACTAGTTTTTAAGGGGTCCTCGCATCAGTGACGCATTTACCCATGGGCCCACTGGGCCCGGGCCCAGGGGCCCCCTAGAATTCTTAAATCTAGGGGGCCCCGAACAAAATTTGAAAAGCCTATGAAGTGCTGTTGATTTCATTCTTGTGTTTGAAATGATTGTTAAAAAAGCCTCTCGAAAAGTTCATCGATAAAAGGAGGAAACTAGTTGATACCGAAGATGGAGTCCATAAAAAGTAAGAAATGGAAGAGGCGACAACCCCATGAAACACAAAAGCCTATTTTGGATGATCTATCAGAGCAAATTGTGAAAGGAGATGAAGCTGCAACTTCCCAAAGGCAATTACCGCACTTAGATTGTTGCTCAATGCAATGACCGCACTTTGCCATGCAGAGTTTCCTCCAGTGAAAGAAGTTTCTCCATGCTGAAAGGGTCAAGAGTCAGGTGTCAACTAAGGTCCACAATGTCACAAGAGAGCGTTGTTGCCTTTTGTCTAATGAATGGCAGCAAATTTTGATGTCCCGAGGCACGAGGGGGGGGGGGGGGGGTTGCCCCCACTTTTGTCCAAAAAAGTTGGTATAGGTTGGGAAAGACCTTTCTGAGAAATGTCAAAACTCCCACTTTATTGTTATTATTGCTTTATTATTGTATTCCACTTTACTTTACTGGCATTTTGTAGGATAACCGTCACAAAATATCAAATTTTCCTTGTCGCTAATGGCAAGCATGATATTAGGAGATGCATTCTAAGCCAAAGTAAAGGGCGTAGCCCCAAAAATTTTCTGGGGGCTTCGCCCCCAGGCCCCTCTTTCGTTCCCCTCATTTAATTTACCATGGCCACGCCACTGTCGTCAAGTTTATCCCAAGAATATCATCCGAAATTTTGCAGCATTGAAGGCAAGACGAAAATCACGAAAACCCATTAGACAAATGGGAGTTTTCTTGGGATTGTACCGACATGTATATATTTGTACAAGTTTACTCATTTCTTCGAATTTTCCCCTTTCAAAATGTTTAGTTAATATTAACTTGTTTGGCTACGGCTGAATCTGGTGGCCTTACCCATACATGGCATACGTGCTATAAGGGTATCGTGAGTACTATGATACAAATTTTTTTAGGTATATATTCTAAGGGGCCCCAACCAGTTTTGGGCCCAGGGCCCCAACAGACTTAAATGCGGCCCTGCCTCGCATCCCTTGTTCGACCTAAGAAGAAAACACGTTCCCGTGGATTGATGCTTGCACAGCGGCACACAGTCAACTCGCGTCAACTGTAACATTTGCCCCAAGAAAGTAAAATTTCAAACCAGACTTTCATTTACCGCATCAAGCTATTGATCGAGGCCTGACGTCAACAGTCCCGTGTCAGGTTTCAAAAGCAGTTAGATCATCTGTATGGTGGCCGATCGCTGCCAACAATAATTTCCATTATTTCTCAACTAATTTTTTGAAAATAAAATAGAAATGAAAAAATTATCAAAACATTCAATGGAAAAAAAACCAAAAGCAAATGAAAGACACTGACATTAAGAAGAACTGAAGGGAAAACAAAATCAAATTAAAACTTAATTACAAACTAATTGAAAGTACATTAAAACAAACATAATTTATAATCATATTTTATTTTTCAAATCAAAATAAAACTTTCTGTGGCCTGACTTTGCCAAGTCCATCATGCTTTGCGGGTCAATTTGTTGTTGTTGTTGCTCTTAATTTGTAAACACTGAACACCGATGTAAAAATAGAGCGCCAAAAGGACCAACTTCTGCACTGTTTGTGTTTGTTTGAATGGCCACTGATAACAGATGTGCAAGATGGAGAGAAGACGAGAGTCTGCGTGTTGCAATGCAAGATTGTGTGAAGCAAGGCCTAAAGAGAGAGGAGGCTCTAGATTTTCTGCTGCGGGATTTTCCACACTATAAATGGAGCTTGCGATCTCTTGACAGACGCCTTCGCCATTTTAACATTTATTACAATGACAATGATGTCAGTATTGAAGAAGTCAAACAGGCTGTGAAAACGGAACTTGAAGGTCCTGGAAAACTTTTGGGATACCGGGCAATGCAAAAGAAGATTCGAATAAATTATAACCTGTATGTTGCACGAGATAAAGTATACGATATGATGACCGATTTAGATAAAGAGGGACTGGCTGCTAGAGGAGGAGTTGGATTTAAAGCGCATAAGAAAAAAGGCAACTTCACTTCTCTTGGCCCAAACTGGGTTCACTCTTTGGATGGCCATGATAAGCTCATGGGCTATCAGAATTCAACATTCCCAATCGCTGTTTATGGCTGTCTAGATACTGCGAGTAGGAAGCTCCTTTGGTTAAGGGTATATATGAGCAACCACGACCCTCAGTTGATTGGACGTTGGTATTTGGAGTATCTTCTGGAGACAAAAGTAATGCCTTGCATGTTAAGGGTGGACAAAGGGACGGAAACAGGTACAATGGCAACCATGCATGCCTTCCTGAGAAGAAATCAAGATGATGAAATTGATCCTGTTAGTACTGTGATATATGGCCCTTCCACATCAAACCAGGTAAATTTGTTCTGTCACAGCCAGAGTCGCTGTCCTTTGTTGTCTATAGTTTCTGTTTGTTTGATATTATTTTCTTATTATTTATATTAGTATTTGTGTCTTCAACAATTATTATTATCAATAATTTTTATTCGTTTTGCTGCCATAACTCATATGCATTTATATATATATTAATTGTTCCAGATAGTTGCTCATTATTTATATGAGGATGTATATATATAGTGAATTTTTAAATTAAAACTGCAATTAAAATTGAACTGAACTCTAAATCTCAGTTTAAAAAGACAAGATTTTCAGTTCAGTTCATTATATTAATGGACAAAATCTGTTCACTAAAAAGTCATTTGTTGATGCCCCCTATCTTATGTTTCATAGATAGAAAGATGGTGGAAGGAGCTGCATGAGAGGCTTGAAAAGTTTTTCAAAATTCAATTAAATGAACTGAAGGACCAAGGCCACTATGATCCAACTGATGATGTAGACAGGTAAGAGGTGCTACTTTGATAGACAATTACGTTATAGATGATGGTAATGATTGCAGAAGGAAGCTTTCCATCTCATGTACATAAAGTGATATTCCCAATTATATCACATGACAACCAAGAAACAATATCCCCATATATTATTTACTTTAGACCAACAGTGAAGCATGTAGCCACAATGTACACATTTGAATGCACAGGATCAAGCCAACGAGCTCCAATCTGCCATCATTAGTGTTAGTGTCTATTGCTTCTCTTGGCTCTGTATGTGTACATTGTACTCTGTATGGTCCAACTTAACATTATTTATAGATATTACTATTGCAATCAGTTGAAGTATATGATATTTTTTGCCACAGGATGCTCTTAGATTTCATTATGGTGCCCATGTTACAACAGGAATTGGACCTCTTCAAAAATTCAGTCTGGAATGTACATAGGATACGTGCCCAAAAGAACACTATCTTACCAGATGGGATCCCCAATCATATCTACAGTTTCCCAGAAAAATATGACCTTCAACAGTGTGGTAAGACAAAAACATTACATAGATTCAAGCTACATTGGATATGTAATATGGAAAAGATGCAATTTGAATGCTGTCATCTGGAGGCCATACATTTATAAGACATGGCAAAAAGTGCCACAGCCATTCTTGTCCATAAAAATACACTAGATATATTGTTTGATTACAATAGATCACTGGACCCCCCCCCCCCCCCTTATGCAGAATTCATGAATGTATGGTCCCCCTAGTCACGTAGTTAAATGTCTTGGACCACCTAGACAAATATGCAAAAGTGGGGCAAAAGGATATGCATGTACCTAGAGTCTAGGTACATGCATATCCTTTTGCCACACTTTTACATATTTGGACCACTTAGTAAAAAAGGAATCATGGATTCTTGTCCATTTTAGTGTCAAATTTTTGCCAGAGAAATGGGATGTGTTTTTCAATTCAAATCCAGTTTCCTACTAAGTAACATAGCTATAATGATAATATCTTCATTACAGGTTTGCAAGTAACTGAACATGAACTAGAAGAAGTGGCTATCCAATCTGGTGTCCTAACAGTTGCTGATGATTTTCTGTCTCCAGCATTTAGAGCTGAATGCACCAGAATCATCATTTCTGAAAATATAAAGCCACAAGATTGCAAGAATGCATTTATTTACTTGAAACAGAACTTTGACATATCACAGGTATAGAAACTACTGTACTGAATAAACTCTTGCAAAACAACAGGAACATAAATTGTCTATTTTTTGTTTCAACCCTCATATCAGTACTTGGGAGGGAGCTGTGTTGTCCCTTGATAACTTCTATAATTTTGAACTAAAAAAGGCTCTTCATAACATTTTGGCTACTTCTTCGCAAATTCAATATGGACATATAAAACTTGCAACCCTAACTAAAAACTGGTGACAACTGATAGTATATACTGTGTATTTTGATCCAGATGCTTAAGAATTTTTATCAAAAGTGCAACAAAGACATTCAGAATCTAGGGTTTATCCGCGTCAAATGGGTAACTTGGGGGATATTTATTTAGCAAATATCTTGCTCACAGATTCTTTTCTTCCTTTTGATGTTGCCATCAGCACTGCCTTTTACCCTGACCCTACCTCTTTAGGCCTTGCATATAAATATATATAACACTGTATTTTATAACTGTCTCTTCAAGGTCATAGCTTCAAATGCACCATTTCATAAGGGCACTTTCCCAAGGAATACAATCATAAAACATCTGAAATTAATAAAGTTAACCATGGACAGTCCCAGAAATAAAACAACACATCAACTTAAAACAGATCAAAGAAGTGGTTCGAGTCCCAAAAGTCGGCAAAATACATTGCATTTGTGTGCGTTCGCAAAGGTATTGATTGCTAATATGGAAAGGTTTCCATTGCAATACATAAATTTGTGGTCATCATCTTTTAAATTTGTTGATGCAATTTCTGGATCGTAAAGTTCATGGCTACTTTCCTGGAGGTCTACCAGCATCAGCTTCTTTTCTGACTTTACATAGGAAAAGTGTTTAAAGCATTCCATCTTCTCACTGGCTTCTCCAGTAATAATTTGACTAATTGTGCCATCATTGTTTATGTACTTCACAAAGGAACCTTTGATGTACTCTTCAATTGTCACATTTTCCCCTGCTTCTGTGACTCCATGGAATATTTCTTGTACTTTGGAACTTCGCCAAACAAATCTTGATCTTCAGTCTTCCTTGCAGATGCATTTGTACAACTTTCTTACTGTGCTCCTCAATGGTCTGTCCAGTTTCTTCAATACATTTCAAGGCCCCTGGCAAATAACGCTTGACTACCCATGAAGTTCTTTTAAAATCAGGATGCTTTGAAGATGCCTTGTATGCAGTACGGAAACCACCTCTACCAACTGCAGTTTTCTCTTCACAAAATTCAACAGTTTTTGGAACCTTGACCCAAGAAAAGAGATCCATGTCAAACTCATACACCTTAATGACAACGGTTGCAGTCTGTGTATTTACTTGCCCTAATTTTAGCATATCAGAAATTGTAAGACTGCGTGGTGCAATGTAGCTACTGGGTACTTGATAATCCTCAGCAGCTGATGTGGCTGGTCGCTTGAATTTGGTAGGACTGGATTTGGCATAATTTTGAGTTACGCTCCATGAAACTGGGGGTTCCTTCATGGAAGGTCCAGCATATCCTTTGTGCACCTCCTTCCCAGCAGCTCTCTTTCGTGATGATATACCCGGGTTGTTGGCATCACTGGCTGTTGTTGCCATGGCAGGAACAAACCTGACATGAATCACCTTCGTGTCAGGTAGCTGGCTAATTAATGAACAAGATGGCCCTTGCTCCCCAGCAAGCACGTCACAAACAACATACTTGCCAAGTTTGGGAGTAAAGTGCCTCTCGCATGCTGATATAATGTTTCCTATAGTCATATCCAGGTCCTCGTCAAAGGAAACAAACTCTCGTGGGCCTATGCGTGCATACTTTTGGGCTTTCCCCGATACATGTGCAGTCAGCTGTTGCACAACAATTTCTCCTCCTTTTGGTCGTTGTTGATTACCCTTGTTTTGAAGGAAATTCTTCGTTCTTTTCACCTTCATATCGTTCTTAAAGACCCTTTACTGACCGGCACCCTTTGCACGCCTATATTATTGTTTACAAAAGTTAAGGTGGCTACATACAGACTGATTACAACGAGTCCAAGCTATCGTTCGTCATAACGAGACTGCTGCCATTTTGTCAATAGTGATGGATACGATGATGTAATAAATCTAGTGTTCATTCGATCGCACACAAATTATGGCGGCAAGTCAGTACTGATGAAGGATTACTTCCAGATCTCGGCACAAGGCTAAGTGGATATTGGAAAAATAACAGCAGATATGTTTCCTAAGAGGAAGAAGACGAAGAAGAACAAATTGAATCGATAAACTCTCACCCACCTGTTCTCATTCTGGCCTATTTTTCCGTTGTTGCTTGCACAAGAAGGAGTCCAATCCAATGGGGTCTGTACAGTTCATTACATTTCTCTGTTTTAATCCTTGCGTTTCGAATGCATTTATTTGATGAGTTTATTGCTTGATCATAAGAAACAATTGAAATATATTTGATCTCAGATGCAATCTTTCCCGTAAATAAGATAATTTTCTCTCCACTTTCTCAACATTCTCTCAGTCATTGTGACCCAAATTATTTCGTCTAATTCCCACAATTCCGATTATGCAGTACGAAAATACCTGCTTAAATACATTGTTTATGAACCAAAGAGACTATTGATATAAGTTGTTGACCATTTACGCGATTTCAGTTGAAGATTAAGATGGATTACAAATACGATAGTTTCTGGATGTCAGAAACTCTAACGAACGGGTCGAAGCTGTGGGGAACAGCAATCGAAGGCCGCAAAGGATGCTGGTCAATAAAGGGTCTTTAAGTCGTTTCCACGCGTCAGCCATCGTTTGACGTTTAGGCCTATTTAGCTACGGTTACCTCGTGTCTCTTCTCAGCTTCTGATCAAGTGGTTGTTGTTGTTGTTGTCCTTCTTATGGAAACCCCGCAAAGCATGATGGACTTGGCAAAGTCAGGCCACAGAAAGTTTTATTTTGATTTGAAAAATAAAATATGATTATAAATTATGTTTGTTTTAATGTACTTTCAATTCGTTTGTAATTAAGTTTTAATTTGATTTTGTTTTCCCTTCAGTTCTTCTTAATGTCAGTGTCTTTCATTTGCTTTTCGTTTTTTTTCCATTGAATGTTTTGATAATTTTTTCATTTCTATTTTATTTTCAAAAAATCAGTTGAGAGGGTCGTTTAGGGGGGGTATATGTTCCCCTGTTCCCTGTTAAATTTCCGCTTGTTCCCCTGTTCCCTTGAGAAAATCCGCTTGTTCCCCGGAGTTTTGGCAGGCATATCTTTCACATTGATAGTTGATATCTTAAAGGCAATCTGTCTCATTCATAATTGGCTGAAGATTGTATAAGGGGATTAAAGATTTGTATGGCGGGATTATCAGAAAAGAATTGGAAAAGAGATCGTTTTGAATTGAACTGCATTTTTATCATGCGAAAAATTAAAAGAGTCTGGGATCTAGCTACTTTCCTTTGTTTAAGCTTTGTTCTCTAAACCAATCACCTGCGTGACAGAGCTCCTTTAACTATGCTTATTTTTGAAAGTTTTTCCAAGAAGAAGACGAGCGTAAAAATGTGAAGAAACCTGGGTTGACTTTTGATAAAACATTGAAAAACGTTATACAATGAAAAATGACCGGCCAAAGTATTCTTAAATGTTATGCGGCTACTTCTTAAAGTATTGCAACCAAAATAATTTCATCATTTGCATCAGTATCACAAGTTAGTGTTCGCACAATCAGGAGAGAGGCAAACATCTCAAAATGTGCTACCGGGAGTTTTCTTTTTCTTTTGTTATCATTCTCATTCCTTCAAATTGCGTAAGTCCTGGAAAATTCTTTACTGCTTCCGATGAGCGTCATATCTTTTCATTTGTGGTGTGGTTCCTCCTCTTCCTCTGGTAATTTATCTTACTCTTGCTTGATCTCTATGTTCTAAGACATATGCCAGGAGATTGTGATACGCCTCTTCTTGGATAGTCAATTCTGATTTATCTTCTGAATAACATCCTGGAGGGGAGGGTGTACGTAACCTAAACATGTACTGGGATGTGCCCACGAAAAAAAAAATTATCCGGCTCCAGAATTGTTCCCTTCAAATGATAGCCGATTGTAGAAAAAACTCGGTCAAAAGTATACTCCAAAAAAAAAAAAAAAACTTGACTAAATAACAACCCAATCTAACAAAATTTCCCCTTGTGAGATGTTTTGACAACCAGCTCCAAAAAAGTTGCCTTCTTTTTGATACACTGCTCAAGAAAAAAATTGGTAAAACCGATACCCTGAAAAACGGCACATGCCCGTCGGACAAATATACTACCACTGTGATCCAGACAGGGAATTAATCCCAAAAAATGAAAATACGAGTATACACTATTTGAGGGTTTCATCATGGCGAAGAGACATTGAGCTATTCGATAAAACAAAAATTTCTTAAATCCGACTCATAAATCCAGAGATATGATTTTTTAAAGTTTGACTAAATTGCGAACTGTTGTTTACATTGCAATTTCCGGCCTTTTGTTTGTTGTATCGTTGAAAACCCAGAAATTCAAGTTCTTGTATCTCTTCAATAAATGCACCGATTTTTTGAAACTTTTTTTTATTTTACAGATAAACACCTAAGCTATCTAAAAATACAAAGCTATTTGCAAAATCCCAAGTTTGTATATCAATATTTGTCAAAATGGTGTATGACCTTTTTAAGCACAAAAACCAGGCAAATTATCAAAATTCCGTTTGTTATAGTGAAAACAAAAAATCTAACTAAATCTAACTCTTCAAAAAAAATATCACAATTGAATATGATGTCTTGAGAGAATTTCTACCAAAGGATTCGTACAGCTTCGTACAGGAAAAAAAGTTATCACACATTTGGTATGATAGGCCCTTTTGGTTTAACGTTGATTTTTTGGCAATGATTTTTGGCTTTGTACATGATTGAACTGTTCCGCATACGAACAGTGTTTATGCAAACTACTTTCAACTATCTTAGCTTTACTTGAGTAAAGCTTGTGTCTCTAAAGTATTTAGTTTTTGGTCGATAATCTAATTCTCATTGTACATGTCCTTGATAAGGCCTCTTCTCGGTTTAGTGTATCGATTACCTCACTTTAATGATAATTGACTGCCTGATCTTGGTCGGCTACGTTTTTTAACTCGTTCATCTACTTCATCACTGAACACTCTTTCTTTTACACGCCAGGCTTCATCCTTGACTTTAACTTGATACAATTTTTGGAGTACTAATTTAATTTTATATGCGTCTTCCTTCAGCCCCCCTTTCCTCTATCAGTTTATCAGCTAGATCCTTAAATTTCGCAGTATATTTCGTGTTCTACTTCGTACTTTTATCCTTTAAATCACCGTTTTCAACTATGAAATCATAAAGCTCGCCATTCGTTGTGATAAACGTGATTGATTTTGTGACACATAGCTATTGGAATGGTTTAAAGACTACAGGCCAGCAGTTTTGTGTTTTAACAGTCATTGTTTTATTTTGTGGTAGGAACTGACTTGGAAATTAACATAGAAAAAATTCTGCTTCTCAATGAGGCATGTGAAAGATACAGGCTTGGCTTGGGTCAGTCATAGTTACGAGAAAAATTTTTTTTATTGTTTTGCAGTTTCATATCAGTTTATGTAAAGTTGCGTCATCCTGTAATTTGAGCACTCCCTGCATCCTATATACAGTATGGTGAGCTGTAGACACTCTCTATGCGTACTATCAACGTTTAAAAGTTGAATATATATTTTAAAATAACTAGGTAAAGTTGCCTTGCCTTAAACAAAGAGGCATTTAAGGCGAATAAGTGAATGGAAAAGTAGTGATAGGGGAATGTAGGCAGTAGTTATGTTCCAATAAAAGTCGCCACAAGCATATCCGGACTATTGACGCCTCTTCCCTACCATATCGAAGCCCTTGAAGACAGTCAGTTAACATTTTCATTGACTATGGAATCAAGATAAAGATAAAAACCGAGTCGACAGGCAAGAAGCATGAAAATGTTATACCAGAACAAGATCTCTATCAACAGTTGGTCGTCAAGGTTTCAGCGAGTACGACCATAACCAAACACAAACTGAAACGGACCTACCATACCAAATGTATGATAACTTTTTTTCCTGTACAAAGCTGTACGAATCCTTTGGCAGAAATTCTCTCAAGATATCATATTCAATTGTGATATTTTTTTCGGAGAGTTAGATTTAGTTAGATTTTTTGTTTTCACTATAACAGACGGAATGTTGATAATTTGCCTGGCTTTCGTGCTTAAAAAGGTCATACGCCATTTTGACAAATATTGATATACCAACTTGAGATTTAAAAAAAAGCTTTGTATTTTTAGATAGCTTAGGTGTTTATCTGTAAGACAAAAAAAAGTTTCAAAAAATCGGTGCATTTATTGAAGAGATACAAGAACTTGAATTTCTGGGTTTTCAACGATACAACAAACAAAAGGCCGGAAATTGCAATGTAAACAACAGTTCGCAATTTAGTCAAACTTTAAAAAATCATATCTCTGGATTTATAAGACGGATTTAAGAAATTTTTGTTTTATCGAATAGCTCAATATCTCTTCGCCATGATGAAACCCTTAATTAGTGTATACTCGTATTTTCATTTTTTGGGATTAATTCCACGATTTCTAAAGAGCTGGATCACAGTGCGCGAGGCACCCAAGAAAATTTTTGGGACCACGCCCTTTACTTTGGCTTAGAATGCATTTCCCAATATCATGCTTGCCATTAGCGACTAGGAAACTTTGATAGTTTCGTGACAGTTATCCTATAAATCAAGAGCACGGGAAAAAGTGCCATTTCTTGAAAAATTCTTACCCAACCTATACCCAGCTATTTTGTCTTCGTTCTGAAAGGAATCTCGAGGGCCGTCTTTCGAAATGATACTTGATTTCTGGGAAGTGCAACAGGCTTTCTCCCAATGTCCTTAAAAATGAGTGGGGCCCTTTACGTGAGCAAACTCAGACCGGCACGAGTTTCAGATCGGCACGAGTTTCATTTCGGTGTCTGGTCAAGGCCCTTAGAGTGTTTACACGAGAAGGGGCGAAATGAAACTCGTGCCGGTCTGGGTTCGTTTCGGTCTTTCAGACCGATCTGAAAACTCAGGTCGACCTGAAATTTTCATGTAAACAGAAATTTTTTCAGATCGGGGCGAAATGAATAATTGTGGAAGTGATAACTGCACTATTGGGAGCCATTTTCATTGTTTGGTCGTCCATTTGTTTTTCTCCAGACGCAAGAAACTAAAACTAAGAAACTAAACATGAAAAACTAAAGCCTCCTGTTTTATTTTCAGGTTCTGAAGCATCATTTGAACCATCAAACCAAAATAGATTTGTAATGCAGTACAAACGTACAGTTGATTATCCTTGATTCAACTCTAATAACATCCTGTGTTGTTGATAACTTAGCGCAACAATGAAAATAGGCCTAAATCCAAAACATGAGAAAAGAAACCATTGTCACAGTTGCCTCAGTTGCATTCAACGCATGCGTAATATGACGCTAGTAAAATTTCAGACCGGTCTGAAACTCCATGTAAACGCAACGCAAAAAAGGCAGACATGGCAAAATTTCAAACCGATCTGAAACTCGTGCCGGTCTGAGTTTGCTCATGTAAAGGGCCCCTATGAAAATGGACTGAAAATCCTTAACCATAGGTCTTCCCCTAATGAGTGGGATCGAGGGCGAAGCCTCCAGGAAAATTGCTGAGGTCATGCCCTTTACTTTGGCTGGGAACAGTCCTACCGATACCATGTTAGCCAATGCTAAACAGAATTGTTGATCATTTGATAACAGTTGCTTTTATAGATTGGCATCCCCAGGCGACAATTTTTTTAAGATAAGTTGATTTTTTAGAATGTCTGTCTTCATCCCATCTCCGCCACCAGTGCCAAATTAGAAACGTTCATAATTTTGTGACAGTTGTTCGTGAATCACCACATTGGAGAAAGTGTGGACCAAAACCACATCACACATTCCCGGTTCCTTTGTTTGCATTTGTCACAATCCAATTTGCTTGTCCCCAAAATGGAAGTCTTGACGATTCTGTGATAGTTTGTCAAGGAAAATTTTCAAAAAGACACCGTTACTTTGGCTTAAAATGAATCTCAAGGACCATCTTTCGCTTTGGCAGAAGTAAATTCCATTGAATGTAAAAATCCTTGAATTAATTATTACAAATACAAATTTCCCTGATCCCTGGATAAGATCTGAAGTTCCCTTGTTCCTTTTTAATTTTGGCCATGTTCCCTTGTTCCCTGGATATATTTCACATGTTCCCCTGTTCCCTGGAACCCCTAAACGACCCTCAGTTGAGAAATAATGGAAATTATTGTTGGCAGCGATCGGCCACCATACATCTGCGATCTACAATAGACCTTTTTGCTATTCTAGAAAAATCTGAATCAACAATATTTGTATAGATTTCTAGAATTTTGGAATGTGTACGATAGTGAAGCTCTAAACCAACTCAACCTTGAAAATAGGAAGTATCTCCGAGGTCGAACGCGGTGACCTCTGCGGTGGCACATGAAAGCAATTTAGCCATTGTGGGATTTGGCTAGACTGGCTACAAACAGCGAAATCGAGGGACTAGTGTAGCTACAATGCCTGCCAAAAGTCCTTGGAACACCTCACAAAATTAATGAAAAAGCACAGGAACTTTGTTTAGCTATCATAACCACCACAATGGCACTAGGAGAGGCTTCCCCTCCCCCCTCAAACAATGTTGTTAAGTGCGAAATGGCCATAGCAGCCAGTTCAAGTCTTGATGACACTCGAACACGCGACAGTGATGGAATAAAACAACATTGTTTGAAAGGGGAGAGGGGAAAGTAGCAAAGAGGATGGTGAAATGGACTCTGGTGTTCCAACACTTTTGGCAGGCATTGTCTGAATTTTTTTTTTTGAAAACTGCTCAGTAGAGCAAAACCAATCAACTCCTTCATGGGGTTTTCGACGCTGCTGAACTCATTGGTGATATTTTCAAGACGATATTTTTAGCCTGTGACGTAATAATTGATAAATTTCTGATATTATGTCAATTTCAAGGTTTCTTTCCTTGTAAACAACCCGTTATTTCAATTTTTTTTGTACTTTAATATGAACTGGAAAGCTAATTTATCCTAGAATGTCAATTTTAAAAATTAGACAAAAATATTCAATGGTTGTTATTTTATGAAGTGTCTTTATGAACCAGTGCCTTTGCACGAAAACGAGGCTGTTTGCTATTAACTGTTTTTACGCCCTTAACTCGTCGTCATGAGAGTGCTTCGTCACTTCCTGACTTTCTAACCAAGGCAATGCAATGTCTTCATGTGGTAGTTACACACTTTCCTGTAATTCACACTTAAATGGCCATCACTATGCAATATACAATTCGTCAAATGCAACGTCAAATCATTTCAAATACAACGCACATAAAAACACTTCCATGTTATTACGTTTCAAAGATTCAAACGCTGAAGCAGAAAAGTATCGAAAATGGTCTTTCATAAGAAAATTGACAGTAAGAAGAGGGCATATATTCACTATCTTCGCTCGGTAGCGTCTATGTCATATCGAAAAATTGCTGGTATTTGTGGTATCTCTCCGTCGAGTGTCGTACGTATTTGTCGAGAAGGATTCAAGGTCAAAGCTAAAGAAAAGAGATCTGGCCGGCCAGTTGTAATGAATCAAAGAGAAAGAGACCGATTTCTCAGAAAATTTAGAAGCATGAGGGAGAAGAACCCGAATTTAACAGTCATGGAGATTGCAAAGGAATGTGACATTTCACATGTCAGTTACAGAACGTTGGTAAGGACCTTAAACAATGCAGGGTATCGGTGTTTACGGCCCAGGCGTAAAGGTATACTTTCAGCCAAAGACAAGAAAAAAAGGGTGCGCTATGCAAGAAATGCCTTGCAAAAACACAAAAAGTCGTTCTGGGTCGAGGATGTGCTGATGTATTTGGATGGTGTATCATTCGTGCACAAAACAAATCCTTACCAGGATGCATTGACTCCAAGGGGCAGAATTTGGAGGAAAAGTAGCGAAGGGTTAAAATTTACTACAAAGGGGTCAAAAGTCTTGGCTGGAGGACGCAGACTTCACCTTTTAGTTGGAGTTACACATGGATTGGGTGTCACTGTAGCTGAAGAGTACACAAAAATGGATGGAAGTTATTTTGGACGATTCATTCAGACCACAATGGAGAGGTCACTTGGGGACATTGCTATGCAAAAGGATAAAGAACGTTTGATTTTCGTCATGGATAATGACCCAAGCCAGAATAGTAAGGTAGCAAAGGTGGCTTTAGAAGATATTGGAGCAGAACTTCAGGCGATTCCTCCAAGATCTCCAGACCTAAACCCGATTGAGAACGTTTTCCATAACGTAAGAATCACATTGAGACAACAGGCTTTGGAAGAGAGGATTGAACGGGAGAACTTTACTGCCTTCAAGAACAGAATATTGGGGGTCCTTGCCAATTTGGACACAGGCATAATTGATAGAACCATTGGGACAATGAATGATCGCTTGAAGCTAATCATCGAAAGCGGTGGATGTCGAACCAAATACTGACCAGCATCGCAGCTCTAATACCCTTTATACAAATAGGGAATTTGACAGTGACTAACTGTATTATGTAATTCCGTTAAGTTGTGTACTTGTTTATAGTTGCCATAGTTAATCGATAATGAGCAGGAATCCTTAAACGGTTTCTCTTTTGTTCCAAATAAACAAATTCTGCACTCTTTTCATGTTCATCAGATCGTTTATAATTTCTCCCAACCTTTGTAACGAGAATAACAGAATAATAGAATAACAAGAACAATAATATATTACAATACGTCAGCAAGCAAAACAATGTCTATACAGTTCCAAGCAGGCCACTGCACTGGTTGATAAGGAAATACGTCTAACAACACTTTACGATTCACGCTTTACGATATGAAATACTTAGGAAAGAGCTGAAAATATTGTTCGATTTGGGCAAGATTTACGTGAGAGGTGTACCGAATGTCAGTTACATTAATACTATAACTGATGGCTGGATTGTGCCATGTATTACCTACAAAATCGCCTGTTGTTGGACACTTAACGTTTTTATCAACAATGAATTTATAACATACCAAGTTCTCTTCTTTCTAAATCGTTAAGTGTAAGGAATCTGGAAATTTTGCGCTCTAGGAAAAGAGACGGTTGCATTTTTTTATCACATTTGGTAAATAGCCCGAATGTACACTTTCTAAGCACAAACATGTTTCATTTCGCCCTGTATCACAGAGAAAAATTTAAGATTAAGATTTTGTAAACTGTCGTTGTGAAGTGTGTGGCTCTCATTTTCCCAACGGCCTGATAAAGAACGTTCTAACCCCTGCGGGGCAGGCAGTGATCGAGTCAATCTAGCAGTAGTTTAGCAAAGCAATGGCCGCAAGGTTGAACAGACTTCTGATCCTGCAAGTCGATTTGATGTCGAAACGTAAACATTCGCCACCGTACATTCATCATCTCTGTCTCCCGATCGTCGATGATGGAGCCTTTGACAAAAGTAATGGGGGACTTCGATGTAGCAAAGATTGGCGTGTCTTTGGTGAACTCAATATCTTTGCTGTATGTTGTTTTTGGCGCAGCGAAGTGAACGACATGACCTTCAAGCAACAGCAGCATATCACTCCAAGGTAATATAACTGTTGAATACCTGAAGTCATTCAAGAAGATCACTTCTTTATCTTCCACTCCCAACCAGGCATATGAGCAGCTCGCAGGGGACATGAAGGTATTGAAAACAACTCTTAGAGGATCTAACATAAATGTTTTGCCACAGTTAGCAGGCCCAGAAATGAAGATATTACGACCTTTGCCACGACCCATGACCAGTAACTTCACAATGGCATCGGAGAAGATGGCTCTATCAATGCCATTCTTGGCTAAAATTTCAAGCGCACAACTTAGCCACTCGCCATTGCAAATGCACTCCTTCACAAGCTCATCTCTCAAAATCTGAAGCCTGGTCTTTGCAGCCCTGTCAATCATTTCCTTGGCCGATTCCATTTGCCATACCGCTTCGATCAATTCATTGATCTTTTTATCGCCCCTGTTGAGAACAAACTCATACAGCCTGGTTTCTCCCTGTATTTTGTATGCTCTTGCAAGTGCCTGCAGATGAGTGCGTGACTTCACTTTCTGTTTCAAAATGAGCTCTGCAACGTCAAGGTTGTTAATACGCTTGTTGTACTTTTTCGCAGATTTAGATTTCTTTCCCCTGGACCAAGCTTTCAAAGCATTCGCTGTTTTTGGACGTGCTATAGCATCCGGGTGATTCTCGCTAGTGACAAACTCGCTGTCTTCCTCGATGACGTAATTGAAGGCCTTGTAGTAGCCTTCGTGGCCAGAGAAATTGACGATTATGCCAAAGTTATCCTTCAAATACTTCTTTACTTTGAGCCATCTGTGAAGCTTGTCTAGAAGAACACACATATGAAAGTGCTTGTTTCCCGCTCTGTGCCTCTCCATACAGCAAGCCCATTGCGTGACTTTTGCCGATGTTACTGCCTCAAAAGATTCGAGAACAGCATTTGCAAAAATTCTTCTGTTAAAGACCTTTATGTCAGCATCGCTGTATGTTATCAAGTAGACCTTCCTGACGTCCGCTACCTCGAGTACTCGGGGACCGTCATTATATTCATTAATAGTTGCCATTGTATTTACGTGTTTGATGAAATCTATGTAATCATGGAAGGTCACCGTTGTGAATAAAAATTTGAATCCCAGCTTTTTAACCGCCTATTTTCTGGCCTCGTTCTAGTTTTGAAGTAGACTAACAGTCGTTGAGCATCATTATCATGACAATCCTTCCATTGTACAGATTTCCTATAGCCAAAAGTTGTGCAACAATTAAAGTCTGGAGACCAATTTGCCAAGAACAACAAATAGGAAACAATTAACTTTCATAAAATACCACTATATCGTTGCCATGCCAACATTAAGTGACCCAACTGCTGTCAGCCTTGATTTAAAAACGCAGACCTGCCTCTCAAAACATGCATGCTCTCCAAGCAGGAAGAGCCTTAAAGACTTCCTTTTTAACAGAAGAAATTGTTGCATTTATTTTCTAAACATGTTTTACCGTAGCTTTGCCTAAAATTTGCCTTGTTTTAAATTTACAGAGTAGTTATGCGAGAATATGGACCGAAATCCAATAGAATTAACACAAAACAGGCGTTATGACGTCATCAACTCAAAATATGAAATTAAAAACATCACCAATGAGTTCAGCGCTATCGAAAACCCCTTAGTAGGTACCATTGATTTCGTTCGACAATGCTGTTTTCAAAAAAAAATTCAGACAATGCCTGCCAAAAGTCCTTGGAACACCTCACAAAATTAATGAAAAAGCACAGGAACTTTGTTTAGCTATCATAACCACCACAATGGCACTAGGAGAGGCTTCCCCTCCCCCCTCAAACAATGTTGTTAAGTGCGAAATGGCCATAGCAGCCAGTTCAAGTCTTGATGACACTCGAACACGCGACAGTGATGGAATAAAACAACATTGTTTGAAAGGGGAGAGGGGAAAGTAGCAAAGAGGATGGTGAAATGGACTCTGGTGTTCCAACACTTTTGGCAGGCATTGTCTGAATTTTTTTTTTGAAAACTGCTCAGTAGAGCAAAACCAATCAACTCCTTCATGGGGTTTTCGACGCTGCTGAACTCATTGGTGATATTTTCAAGACGATATTTTTAGCCTGTGACGTAATAATTGATAAATTTCTGATATTATGTCAATTTCAAGGTTTCTTTCCTTGTAAACAACCCGTTATTTCAATTTTTTTTGTACTTTAATATGAACTGGAAAGCTAATTTATCCTAGAATGTCAATTTTAAAAATTAGACAAAAATATTCAATGGTTGTTATTTTATGAAGTGTCTTTATGAACCAGTGCCTTTGCACGAAAACGAGGCTGTTTGCTATTAACTGTTTTTACGCCCTTAACTCGTCGTCATGAGAGTGCTTCGTCACTTCCTGACTTTCTAACCAAGGCAATGCAATGTCTTCATGTGGTAGTTACACACTTTCCTGTAATTCACACTTAAATGGCCATCACTATGCAATATACAATTCGTCAAATGCAACGTCAAATCATTTCAAATACAACGCACATAAAAACACTTCCATGTTATTACGTTTCAAAGATTCAAACGCTGAAGCAGAAAAGTATCGAAAATGGTCTTTCATAAGAAAATTGACAGTAAGAAGAGGGCATATATTCACTATCTTCGCTCGGTAGCGTCTATGTCATATCGAAAAATTGCTGGTATTTGTGGTATCTCTCCGTCGAGTGTCGTACGTATTTGTCGAGAAGGATTCAAGGTCAAAGCTAAAGAAAAGAGATCTGGCCGGCCAGTTGTAATGAATCAAAGAGAAAGAGACCGATTTCTCAGAAAATTTAGAAGCATGAGGGAGAAGAACCCGAATTTAACAGTCATGGAGATTGCAAAGGAATGTGACATTTCACATGTCAGTTACAGAACGTTGGTAAGGACCTTAAACAATGCAGGGTATCGGTGTTTACGGCCCAGGCGTAAAGGTATACTTTCAGCCAAAGACAAGAAAAAAAGGGTGCGCTATGCAAGAAATGCCTTGCAAAAACACAAAAAGTCGTTCTGGGTCGAGGATGTGCTGATGTATTTGGATGGTGTATCATTCGTGCACAAAACAAATCCTTACCAGGATGCATTGACTCCAAGGGGCAGAATTTGGAGGAAAAGTAGCGAAGGGTTAAAATTTACTACAAAGGGGTCAAAAGTCTTGGCTGGAGGACGCAGACTTCACCTTTTAGTTGGAGTTACACATGGATTGGGTGTCACTGTAGCTGAAGAGTACACAAAAATGGATGGAAGTTATTTTGGACGATTCATTCAGACCACAATGGAGAGGTCACTTGGGGACATTGCTATGCAAAAGGATAAAGAACGTTTGATTTTCGTCATGGATAATGACCCAAGCCAGAATAGTAAGGTAGCAAAGGTGGCTTTAGAAGATATTGGAGCAGAACTTCAGGCGATTCCTCCAAGATCTCCAGACCTAAACCCGATTGAGAACGTTTTCCATAACGTAAGAATCACATTGAGACAACAGGCTTTGGAAGAGAGGATTGAACGGGAGAACTTTACTGCCTTCAAGAACAGAATATTGGGGGTCCTTGCCAATTTGGACACAGGCATAATTGATAGAACCATTGGGACAATGAATGATCGCTTGAAGCTAATCATCGAAAGCGGTGGATGTCGAACCAAATACTGACCAGCATCGCAGCTCTAATACCCTTTATACAAATAGGGAATTTGACAGTGACCAACTGTATTATGTAATTCCGTTAAGTTGTGTACTTGTTTATAGTTGCCATAGTTAATCGATAATGAGCAGGAATCCTTAAACGGTTTCTCTTTTGTTCCAAATAAACAAATTCTGCACTCTTTTCATGTTCATCAGATCGTTTATAATTTCTCCCAACCTTTGTAACGAGAATAACAGAATAATAGAATAACAAGAACAATAATATATTACAATACGTCAGCAAGCAAAACAATGTCTATACAGTTCCAAGCAGGCCACTGCACTGGTTGATAAGGAAATACGTCTAACAACACTTTACGATTCACGCTTTACGATATGAAATACTTAGGAAAGAGCTGAAAATATTGTTCGATTTGGGCAAGATTTACGTGAGAGGTGTACCGAATGTCAGTTACATTAATACTATAACTGATGGCTGGATTGTGCCATGTATTACCTACAAAATCGCCTGTTGTTGGACACTTAACGTTTTTATCAACAATGAATTTATAACATACCAAGTTCTCTTCTTTCTAAATCGTTAAGTGTAAGGAATCTGGAAATTTTGCGCTCTAGGAAAAGAGACGGTTGCATTTTTTTATCACATTTGGTAAATAGCCCGAATGTACACTTTCTAAGCACAAACATGTTTCATTTCGCCCTGTATCACAGAGAAAAATTTAAGATTAAGATTTTGTAAACTGTCGTTGTGAAGTGTGTGGCTCTCATTTTCCCAACGGCCTGATAAAGAACGTTCTAACCCCTGCGGGGCAGGCAGTGCTCGAGTCAATCTAGCAGTAGTTTAGCAAAGCAATGGCCGCAAGGTTGAACAGACTTCTGATCCTGCAAGTCGATTTGATGTCGAAACGTAAACATTCGCCACCGTACATTCATCATCTCTGTCTCCCGATCGTCGATGATGGAGCCTTTGACAAAAGTAATGGGGGACTTCGATGTAGCAAAGATTGGCGTGTCTTTGGTGAACTCAATATCTTTGCTGTATGTTGTTTTTGGCGCAGCGAAGTGAACGACATGACCTTCAAGCAACAGCAGCATATCACTCCAAGGTAATATAACTGTTGAATACCTGAAGTCATTCAAGAAGATCACTTCTTTATCTTCCACTCCCAACCAGGCATATGAGCAGCTCGCAGGGGACATGAAGGTATTGAAGACAACTCTTAGAGGATCTAACATAAATGTTTTGCCACAGTTAGCAGGCCCAGAAATGAAGATATTACGACCTTTGCCACGACCCATGACCAGTAACTTCACAATGGCATCGGAGAAGATGGCTCTATCAATGCCATTCTTGGCTAAAATTTCAAGCGCACATAGCCACTCGCCATTGCAAATGCACTCCTTCACAAGCTCATCTCTCAAAATCTGAAGCCTGGTCTTTGCAGCCCTGTCAATCATTTCCTTGGCCGATTCCATTTGCCATACCGCTTCGATCAATTCATTGATCTTTTTATCGCCCCTGTTGAGAACAAACTCATACAGCCTGGTTTCTCCCTGTATTTTGTATGCTCTTGCAAGTGCCTGCAGATGAGTGCGTGACTTCACTTTCTGTTTCAAAATGAGCTCTGCAACGTCAAGGTTGTTAATACGCTTGTTGTACTTTTTCGCAGATTTAGATTTCTTTCCCCTGGACCAAGCTTTCAAAGCATTCGCTGTTTTTGGACGTGCTATAGCATCCGGGTGATTCTCGCTAGTGACAAACTCGCTGTCTTCCTCGATGACGTAATTGAAGGCCTTGTAGTAGCCTTCGTGGCCAGAGAAATTGACGATTATGCCAAAGTTATCCTTCAAATACTTCTTTACTTTGAGCCATCTGTGAAGCTTGTCTAGAAGAACACACATATGAAAGTGCTTGTTTCCCGCTCTGTGCCTCTCCATACAGCAAGCCCATTGCGTGACTTTTGCCGATGTTACTGCCTCAAAAGATTCGAGAACAGCATTTGCAAAAATTCTTCTGTTAAAGACCTTTATGTCAGCATCGCTGTATGTTATCAAGTAGACCTTCCTGACATCCGCTACCTCGAGTACTCGGGGACCGTCATTATATTCATTAATAGTTGCCATTGTATTTACGTGTTTGATGAAATCTATGTAATCATGGAAGGTCACCGTTGTGAATAAAAATTTGAATCCCAGCTTTTTAACCGCCTATTTTCTGGCCTCGTTCTAGTTTTGAAGTAGACTAACAGTCGTTGAGCATCATTATCATGACAATCCTTCCATTGTACAGATTTCCTATAGCCTAAAGTTGTGCAACAATTAAAGTCTGGAGACCAATTTGCCAAGAACAACAAATAGGAAACAATTAACTTTCATAAAATACCACTATATCGTTGCCATGCCAACATTAAGTGACCCAACTGCTGTCAGCCTTGATTTAAAAACGCAGACCTGCCTCTCAAAACATGCATGCTCTCCAAGCAGGAAGAGCCTTAAAGACTTCCTTTTTAACAGAAGAAATTGTTGCATTTATTTTCTAAACATGTTTTACCGTAGCTTTGCCTAAAATTTGCCCTGTTTTAAATTTACAGAGTAGTTATGCGAGAATATGGACCGAAATCCAATAGAATTAACACAAAACAGGCGTTATGACGTCATCAACTCAAAATATGAAATTAAAAACATCACCAATGAGTTCAGCGCTATCGAAAACCCCTTAGTAGGTACCATTGATTTCGTTCGACAATGCTGTTTTCAAAAAAAAATTCAGACAATGCCTGCCAAAAGTCCTTGGAACACCTCACAAAATTAATGAAAAAGCACAGGAACTTTGTTTAGCTATCATAACCACCACAATGGCACTAGGAGAGGCTTCCCCTCCCCCCTCAAACAATGTTGTTAAGTGCGAAATGGCCATAGCAGCCAGTTCAAGTCTTGATGACACTCGAACACGCGACAGTGATGGAATAAAACAACATTGTTTGAAAGGGGAGAGGGGAAAGTAGCAAAGAGGATGGTGAAATGGACTCTGGTGTTCCAACACTTTTGGCAGGCATTGTCTGAATTTTTTTTTTGAAAACTGCTCAGTAGAGCAAAACCAATCAACTCCTTCATGGGGTTTTCGACGCTGCTGAACTCATTGGTGATATTTTCAAGACGATATTTTTAGCCTGTGACGTAATAATTGATAAATTTCTGATATTATGTCAATTTCAAGGTTTCTTTCCTTGTAAACAACCCGTTATTTCAATTTTTTTTGTACTTTAATATGAACTGGAAAGCTAATTTATCCTAGAATGTCAATTTTAAAAATTAGACAAAAATATTCAATGGTTGTTATTTTATGAAGTGTCTTTATGAACCAGTGCCTTTGCACGAAAACGAGGCTGTTTGCTATTAACTGTTTTTACGCCCTTAACTCGTCGTCATGAGAGTGCTTCGTCACTTCCTGACTTTCTAACCAAGGCAATGCAATGTCTTCATGTGGTAGTTACACACTTTCCTGTAATTCACACTTAAATGGCCATCACTATGCAATATACAATTCGTCAAATGCAACGTCAAATCATTTCAAATACAACGCACATAAAAACACTTCCATGTTATTACGTTTCAAAGATTCAAACGCTGAAGCAGAAAAGTATCGAAAATGGTCTTTCATAAGAAAATTGACAGTAAGAAGAGGGCATATATTCACTATCTTCGCTCGGTAGCGTCTATGTCATATCGAAAAATTGCTGGTATTTGTGGTATCTCTCCGTCGAGGGTCGTACGTATTTGTCGAGAAGGATTCAAGGTCAAAGCTAAAGAAAAGAGATCTGGCCGGCCAGTTGTAATGAATCAAAGAGAAAGAGACCGATTTCTCAGAAAATTTAGAAGCATGAGGGAGAAGAACCCGAATTTAACAGTCATGGAGATTGCAAAGGAATGTGACATTTCACATGTCAGTTACAGAACGTTGGTAAGGACCTTAAACAATGCAGGGTATCGGTGTTTACGGCCCAGGCGTAAAGGTATACTTTCAGCCAAAGACAAGAAAAAAAGGGTGCGCTATGCAAGAAATGCCTTGCAAAAACACAAAAAGTCGTTCTGGGTCGAGGATGTGCTGATGTATTTGGATGGTGTATCATTCGTGCACAAAACAAATCCTTACCAGGATGCATTGACTCCAAGGGGCAGAATTTGGAGGAAAAGTAGCGAAGGGTTAAAATTTACTACAAAGGGGTCAAAAGTCTTGGCTGGAGGACGCAGACTTCACCTTTTAGTTGGAGTTACACATGGATTGGGTGTCACTGTAGCTGAAGAGTACACAAAAATGGATGGAAGTTATTTTGGACGATTCATTCAGACCACAATGGAGAGGTCACTTGGGGACATTGCTATGCAAAAGGATAAAGAACGTTTGATTTTCGTCATGGATAATGACCCAAGCCAGAATAGTAAGGTAGCAAAGGTGGCTTTAGAAGATATTGGAGCAGAACTTCAGGCGATTCCTCCAAGATCTCCAGACCTAAACCCAGTGGCGAAGTTAGAGGGCATGCCCGTCATGCTCAGCATGACCAAACATTTTCAAAAATAACATTTTTTTCAATCACAAAAAATAGGTTTTTCTGCTCGAAAACGCAGTTTCTTATCGCCTAACCAGTTCAAAAATACAACGATTGATCGAATGGATCCCCCCCCCTGGTCAATATGGCTTCTGATGATATCCCCCGTATTCAGTTCGGCTCAGCCAATGAGATTCGCTACTGAGAGCAGGACGAAAGTCAACAGGGCATCCAATCTGGTCATGTCCTCATTCTTGAGCCCGACCTACCGGAAATCCCCCTATGAATACGGTCATGCCCATAAGGTTGGTACCCTATGTTTGCTCATGCTCGACAATGGAGTCCACTTCTGAGACAAAAGGAACGAACAAAGCTTGGTCTGGCAAAACGAGAAGAGCATGACCTCGTCGCTATAATCATCATAACCTAGTCCTACAATTTCGATGAATGGTTCGTTTTGATTGGCTGAATATTTTATTCTGCAAAATCATTGCAAAGATTTTTTACATCAAGGCATGTCAAGTTCTCAGGGCATGACTGTAGTGCAACCCTGTGTCATTTCGTGAGTTTCTCTCTGACAAGAGTGTGTTTAGGCCTAGCTGATTATGGCGCAAGTTCAAGCTCAGGGAATTATTGCTGATCGAGACCTTGTGTCTCAATTATTAAGAATGTCCTTTGCTTCGAGGACTGTTGCTGAGCAGAAGCACATCTACCAACAACAGCGACCAATGCGGAAATTGGCTGTGTGCGAGTGAAGGTATGAAAGGGGCTGTTTTGTTGGCCATGTACATTAGTAGGCCAGGCTGGTGTATCCCAAACATGGACAGAAACAGGCTATACCAACATTCATGGCATGTGTTCCTCTCTGATTGCAAAACTGGCTAGGTGCACTGGTGCAGTATTATCATAATTTGTTGCTGACTATGAGAACTTTCACATGCCCACCATCCATGGTGAAGGAACTTTGCTGTTGTCTGTTTTTGATGATTGCAGTATTATCATAAGTGCTGATCAAAGGAACTTTCCAAGAGAATTTTCCTGTTTGTGCAGTATTTTCATAATTTGTTGCTGACTATGAGAAATTTCACAAGGAACTTTCCTGTTGGTGATTGCAGTATTATTATCATAATTTTTTACGTATCAGAACAGCTTCCTCCCTACAACAGCCAATTTTCTTTTATGGTCAATTGTAATGCAGTTTGATTACCCCCCAGTTTTACTGTTGCCATGAGCTGGTGGGGTTCCTTATGCTTAAAAATGGAAAACTCAAGCTAAATTTGCCTTGCAACTGTTCAACAAAATTAAATGTGAAAATCTTGACACAAAATGCCTGCCAAATTTATGACAAGCTTAAAATGCCTTTCTTTGAAATGTCAGACTTAAAACAAGAACACATGAAAACCAAGTCTTGGCCTAACATTTTTTGAAAATATAGAGTTTTCCCTTGTGTGTTCAGGTGCATAAATGTGAAAATCTTGACACAAAATGCCTGCCAAATTTATGACAAGCTTAAATGCCTCTGAAATGTCAGACTTAAAACAAGAACATTTGAAAACCAAGTCTTGGCCTAACATTTTTTGAAAATAAGAGTTTTCCCTCTGTGTTCAGATACATAAATGTGAAAATCTAGACACAAAATGCCTGCCAAATTTATGACAAGCTTAAATGCCTCTGAAATGTCAGACTTGAAACCAAAACAAAAACATTTGAAAACCAAATCTTGGCCTGAAATTTTCGAAAATGGGAGTTTCCCTTGTGTTCAGGTGCATATTTAACCTGTAAAGGGATAGGCGTTGTCCCCATCCTTGTGGAAAAAGGGGCGTTTCCTGGTTTAAAAAGGGTGTGGCCCAAAAAAATTTTCCGGGGGCTCCGCCCCCGGACCCCCGCGCTCTTTGCGCCTACGGCGCAAAGAGCTTCCCTTTTTGCACCTTCGGTGCAGAGCATGACCAGTCCTTTTGAGCCAGCTTCGCCCCTGCGAATCCTTAAACGGTTTCTCTTTTGTTCCAAATAAACAAATTCTGCACTCTTTTCATGTTCATCAGATCGTTTATAATTTCTCCCAACCTTTGTAACGAGAATAACAGAATAATAGAATAACAAGAACAATAATATATTACAATACGTCAGCAAGCAAAACAATGTCTATACAGTTCCAAGCAGGCCACTGCACTGGTTGATAAGGAAATATGTCTAACAACACTTTACGATTCACGCTTTACGATATGAAATACTTAGGAAAGAGCTGAAAATATTGTTCGATTTGGGCAAGATTTACGTGAGAGGTGTACCGAATGTCAGTTACATTAATACTATAACTGATGGCTGGATTGTGCCATGTATTACCTACAAAATCGCCTGTTGTTGGACACTTAACGTTTTTATCAACAATGAATTTATAACATACCAAGTTCTCTTCTTTCTAAATCGTTAAGTGTAAGGAATCTGGAAATTTTGCGCTCTAGGAAAAGAGACGGTTGCATTTTTTTATCACATTTGGTAAATAGCCCGAATGTACACTTTCTAAGCACAAACATGTTTCATTTCGCCCTGTATCACAGAGAAAAATTTAAGATTAAGATTTTGTAAACTGTCTTCGTGAAGTGTGTGGCTCTCATTTTCCCAACGGCCTCACAAAGAACGTTCTAACCCCTGCGGGGCAGGCAGTGCTCGAGTCAATCTAGCAGTAGTTTAGCAAAGCAATGGCCGCAAGGTTGAACAGACTTCTGATCCTGCAAGTCGATTTGATGTCGAAACGTAAACATTCGCCACCGTACATTCATCATCTCTGTCTCCCGATCGTCGATGATGGAGCCTTTGACAAAAGTAATGGGGGACTTCGATGTAGCAAAGATTGGCGTGTCTTTGGTGAACTCAATATCTTTGCTGTATGTTGTTTTTGGCGCAGCGAAGTGAACGACATGACCTTCAAGCAACAGCAGCATATCACTCCAAGGTAATATAACTGTTGAATACCTGAAGTCATTCAAGAAGATCACTTCTTTATCTTCCACTCCCAACCAGGCATATGAGCAGCTCGCAGGGGACATGAAGGTATTGAAGACAACTCTTAGAGGATCTAACATAAATGTTTTGCCACAGTTAGCAGGCCCAGAAATGAAGATATTACGACCTTTGCCACGACCCATGACCAGTAACTTCACAATGGCATCGGAGAAGATGGCTCTATCAATGCCATTCTTGGCTAAAATTTCAAGCGCACAACTTAGCCACTCGCCATTGCAAATGCACTCCTTCACAAGCTCATCTCTCAAAATCTGAAGCCTGGTCTTTGCAGCCCTGTCAATCATTTCCTTGGCCGATTCCATTTGCCATACCGCTTCGATCAATTCATTGATCTTTTTATCGCCCCTGTTGAGAACAAACTCATACAGCCTGGTTTCTCCCTGTATTTTGTATGCTCTTGCAAGTGCCTGCAGATGAGTGCGTGACTTCACTTTCTGTTTCAAAATGAGCTCTGCAACGTCAAGGTTGTTAATACGCTTGTTGTACTTTTTCGCAGATTTCGATTTCTTTCCCCTGGACCAAGCTTTCAAAGCATTCGCTGTTTTTGGACGTGCTATAGCATCCGGGTGATTCTCGCTAGTGACAAACTCGCTGTCTTCCTCGATGACGTAATTGAAGGCCTTGTAGTAGCCTTCGTGGCCAGAGAAATTGACGATTATGCCAAAGTTATCCTTCAAATACTTCTTTACTTTGAGCCATCTGTGAAGCTTGTCTAGAAGAACACACATATGAAAGTGCTTGTTTCCCGCTCTGTGCCTCTCCATACAGCAAGCCCATTGCGTGACTTTTGCCGATGTTACTGCCTCAAAAGATTCGAGAACAGCATTTGCAAAAATTCTTCTGTTAAAGACCTTTATGTCAGCATCGCTGTATGTTATCAAGTAGACCTTCCTGACGTCCGCTACCTCGAGTACTCGGGGACCGTCATTATATTCATTAATAGTTGCCATTGTATTTACGTGTTTGATGAAATCTATGTAATCATGGAAGGTCACCGTTGTGAATAAAAATTTGAATCCCAGCTTTTTAACCGCCTATTTTCTGGCCTCGTTCTAGTTTTGAAGTAGACTAACAGTCGTTGAGCATCATTATCATGACAATCCTTCCATTGTACAGATTTCCTATAGCCTAAAGTTGTGCAACAATTAAAGTCTGGAGACCAATTTGCCAAGAACAACAAATAGGAAACAATTAACTTTCATAAAATACCACTATATCGTTGCCATGCCAACATTAAGTGACCCAACTGCTGTCAGCCTTGATTTAAAAACGCAGACCTGCCTCTCAAAACATGCATGCTCTCCAAGCAGGAAGAGCCTTAAAGACTTCCTTTTTAACAGAAGAAATTGTTGCATTTATTTTCTAAACATGTTTTACCGTAGCTTTGCCTAAAATTTGCCTTGTTTTAAATTTACAGAGTAGTTATGCGAGAATATGGACCGAAATCCAATAGAATTAACACAAAACAGGCGTTATGACGTCATCAACTCAAAATATGAAATTAAAAACATCACCAATGAGTTCAGCGCTATCGAAAACCCCTTAGTAGGTACCATTGATTTCGTTCGACAATGCTGTTTTCAAAAAAAAATTCAGACAATGCCTGCCAAAAGTCCTTGGAACACCTCACAAAATTAATGAAAAAGCACAGGAACTTTGTTTAGCTATCATAACCACCACAATGGCACTAGGAGAGGCTTCCCCTCCCCCCTCAAACAATGTTGTTAAGTGCGAAATGGCCATAGCAGCCAGTTCAAGTCTTGATGACACTCGAACACGCGACAGTGATGGAATAAAACAACATTGTTTGAAAGGGGAGAGGGGAAAGTAGCAAAGAGGATGGTGAAATGGACTCTGGTGTTCCAACACTTTTGGCAGGCATTGTCTGAATTTTTTTTTTGAAAACTGCTCAGTAGAGCAAAACCAATCAACTCCTTCATGGGGTTTTCGACGCTGCTGAACTCATTGGTGATATTTTCAAGACGATATTTTTAGCCTGTGACGTAATAATTGATAAATTTCTGATATTATGTCAATTTCAAGGTTTCTTTCCTTGTAAACAACCCGTTATTTCAATTTTTTTTGTACTTTAATATGAACTGGAAAGCTAATTTATCCTAGAATGTCAATTTTAAAAATTAGACAAAAATATTCAATGGTTGTTATTTTATGAAGTGTCTTTATGAACCAGTGCCTTTGCACGAAAACGAGGCTGTTTGCTATTAACTGTTTTTACGCCCTTAACTCGTCGTCATGAGAGTGCTTCGTCACTTCCTGACTTTCTAACCAAGGCAATGCAATGTCTTCATGTGGTAGTTACACACTTTCCTGTAATTCACACTTAAATGGCCATCACTATGCAATATACAATTCGTCAAATGCAACGTCAAATCATTTCAAATACAACGCACATAAAAACACTTCCATGTTATTACGTTTCAAAGATTCAAACGCTGAAGCAGAAAAGTATCGAAAATGGTCTTTCATAAGAAAATTGACAGTAAGAAGAGGGCATATATTCACTATCTTCGCTCGGTAGCGTCTATGTCATATCGAAAAATTGCTGGTATTTGTGGTATCTCTCCGTCGAGTGTCGTACGTATTTGTCGAGAAGGATTCAAGGTCAAAGCTAAAGAAAAGAGATCTGGCCGGCCAGTTGTAATGAATCAAAGAGAAAGAGACCGATTTCTCAGAAAATTTAGAAGCATGAGGGAGAAGAACCCGAATTTAACAGTCATGGAGATTGCAAAGGAATGTGACATTTCACATGTCAGTTACAGAACGTTGGTAAGGACCTTAAACAATGCAGGGTATCGGTGTTTACGGCCCAGGCGTAAAGGTATACTTTCAGCCAAAGACAAGAAAAAAAGGGTGCGCTATGCAAGAAATGCCTTGCAAAAACACAAAAAGTCGTTCTGGGTCGAGGATGTGCTGATGTATTTGGATGGTGTATCATTCGTGCACAAAACAAATCCTTACCAGGATGCATTGACTCCAAGGAGCAGAATTTGGAGGAAAAGTAGCGAAGGGTTAAAATTTACTACAAAGGGGTCAAAAGTCTTGGCTGGAGGACGCAGACTTCACCTTTTAGTTGGAGTTACACATGGATTGGGTGTCACTGTAGCTGAAGAGTACACAAAAATGGATGGAAGTTATTTTGGACGATTCATTCAGACCACAATGGAGAGGTCACTTGGGGACATTGCTATGCAAAAGGATAAAGAACGTTTGATTTTCGTCATGGATAATGACCCAAGCCAGAATAGTAAGGTAGCAAAGGTGGCTTTAGAAGATATTGGAGCAGAACTTCAGGCGATTCCTCCAAGATCTCCAGACCTAAACCCGATTGAGAACGTTTTCCATAACGTAAGAATCACATTGAGACAACAGGCTTTGGAAGAGAGGATTGAACGGGAGAACTTTACTGCCTTCAAGAACAGAATATTGGGGGTCCTTGCCAATTTGGACACAGGCATAATTGATAGAACCATTGGGACAATGAATGATCGCTTGAAGCTAATCATCGAAAGCGGTGGATGTCGAACCAAATACTGACCAGCATCGCAGCTCTAATACCTTTATACAAATAGGGAATTTGACAGTGACTAACTGTATTATGTAATTCCGTTAAGTTGTGTACTTGTTTATAGTTGCCATAGTTAATCGATAATGAGCAGGAATCCTTAAACGGTTTCTCTTTTGTTCCAAATAAACAAATTCTGCACTCTTTTCATGTTCATCAGATCGTTTATAATTTCTCCCAACCTTTGTAACGAGAATAACAGAATAATAGAATAACAAGAACAATAATATATTACAATACGTCAGCAAGCAAAACAATGTCTATACAGTTCCAAGCAGGCCACTGCACTGGTTGATAAGGAAATACGTCTAACAACACTTTACGATTCACGCTTTACGATATGAAATACTTAGGAAAGAGCTGAAAATATTGTTCGATTTGGGCAAGATTTACGTGAGAGGTGTACCGAATGTCAGTTACATTAATACTATAACTGATGGCTGGATTGTGCCATGTATTACCTACAAAATCGCCTGTTGTTGGACACTTAACGTTTTTATCAACAATGAATTTATAACATACCAAGTTCTCTTCTTTCTAAATCGTTAAGTGTAAGGAATCTGGAAATTTTGCGCTCTAGGAAAAGAGACGGTTGCATTTTTTTATCACATTTGGTAAATAGCCCGAATGTACACTTTCTAAGCACAAACATGTTTCATTTCGCCCTGTATCACAGAGAAAAATTTAAGATTAAGATTTTGTAAACTGTCTTCGTGAAGTGTGTGGCTCTCATTTTCCCAACGGCCTGATAAAGAACGTTCTAACCCCTGCGGGGCAGGCAGTGCTCGAGTCAATCTAGCAGTAGTTTAGCAAAGCAATGGCCGCAAGGTTGAACAGACTTCTGATCCTGCAAGTCGATTTGATGTCGAAACGTAAACATTCGCCACCGTACATTCATCATCTCTGTCTCCCGATCGTCGATGATGGAGCCTTTGACAAAAGTAATGGGGGACTTCGATGTAGCAAAGATTGGCGTGTCTTTGGTGAACTCAATATCTTTGCTGTATGTTGTTTTTGGCGCAGCGAAGTGAACGACATGACCTTCAAGCAACAGCAGCATATCACTCCAAGGTAATATAACTGTTGAATACCTGAAGTCATTCAAGAAGATCACTTCTTTATCTTCCACTCCCAACCAGGCATATGAGCAGCTCGCAGGGGACATGAAGGTATTGAAGACAACTCTTAGAGGATCTAACATAAATGTTTTGCCACAGTTAGCAGGCCCAGAAATGAAGATATTACGACCTTTGCCACGACCCATGACCAGTAACTTCACAATGGCATCGGAGAAGATGGCTCTATCAATGCCATTCTTGGCTAAAATTTCAAGCGCACAACTTAGCCACTCGCCATTGCAAATGCACTCCTTCACAAGCTCATCTCTCAAAATCTGAAGCCTGGTCTTTGCAGCCCTGTCAATCATTTCCTTGGCCGATTCCATTTGCCATACCGCTTCGAACAATTCATTGATCTTTTTATCGCCCCTGTTGAGAACAAACTCATACAGCCTGGTTTCTCCCTGTATTTTGTATGCTCTTGCAAGTGCCTGCAGATGAGTGCGTGACTTCACTTTCTGTTTCAAAATGAGCTCTGCAACGTCAAGGTTGTTAATACGCTTGTTGTACTTTTTCGCAGATTTAGATTTCTTTCCCCTGGACCAAGCTTTCAAAGCATTCGCTGTTTTTGGACGTGCTATAGCATCCGGGTGATTCTCGCTAGTGACAAACTCGCTGTCTTCCTCGATGACGTAATTGAAGGCCTTGTAGTAGCCTTCGTGGCCAGAGAAATTGACGATTATGCCAAAGTTATCCTTCAAATACTTCTTTACTTTGAGCCATCTGTGAAGCTTGTCTAGAAGAACACACATATGAAAGTGCTTGTTTCCCGCTCTGTGCCTCTCCATACAGCAAGCCCATTGCGTGACTTTTGCCGATGTTACTGCCTCAAAAGATTCGAGAACAGCATTTGCAAAAATTCTTCTGTTAAAGACCTTTATGTCAGCATCGCTGTATGTTATCAAGTAGACCTTCCTGACGTCCGCTACCTCGAGTACTCGGGGACCGTCATTATATTCATTAATAGTTGCCATTGTATTTACGTGTTTGATGAAATCTATGTAATCATGGAAGGTCACCGTTGTGAATAAAAATTTGAATCCCAGCTTTTTAACCGCCTATTTTCTGGCCTCGTTCTAGTTTTGAAGTAGACTAACAGTCGTTGAGCATCATTATCATGACAATCCTTCCATTGTACAGATTTCCTATAGCCTAAAGTTGTGCAACAATTAAAGTCTGGAGACCAATTTGCCAAGAACAACAAATAGGAAACAATTAACTTTCATAAAATACCACTATATCGTTGCCATGCCAACATTAAGTGACCCAACTGCTGTCAGCCTTGATTTAAAAACGCAGACCTGCCTCTCAAAACATGCATGCTCTCCAAGCAGGAAGAGCCTTAAAGACTTCCTTTTTAACAGAAGAAATTGTTGCATTTATTTTCTAAACATGTTTTACCGTAGCTTTGCCTAAAATTTGCCTTGTTTTAAATTTACAGAGTAGTTATGCGAGAATATGGACCGAAATCCAATAGAATTAACACAAAACAGGCGTTATGACGTCATCAACTCAAAATATGAAATTAAAAACATCACCAATGAGTTCAGCGCTATCGAAAACCCCATAGTAGGTACCATTGATTTCGTTCGACAATGCTGTTTTCAAAAAAAAATTCAGACAATGCCTGCCAAAAGTCCTTGGAACACCTCACAAAATTAATGAAAAAGCACAGGAACTTTGTTTAGCTATCATAACCACCACAATGGCACTAGGAGAGGCTTCCCCTCCCCCCTCAAACAATGTTGTTAAGTGCGAAATGGCCATAGCAGCCAGTTCAAGTCTTGATGACACTCGAACACGCGACAGTGATGGAATAAAACAACATTGTTTGAAAGGGGAGAGGGGAAAGTAGCAAAGAGGATGGTGAAATGGACTCTGGTGTTCCAACACTTTTGGCAGGCATTGTCTGAATTTTTTTTTGAAAACTGCTTAGTAGAGCAAAACCAATCAACTCCTTCATGGGGTTTTCGACGCTGCTGAACTCATTGGTCATATTTTCAAGACGATATTTTTAGCCTGTGACGTAATAATTGATAAATTTATGATATTATGTCAATTTCAAGGTTTCTTTCCTTGTAAACAACCCGTTATTTCAAATTTTTTTGTACTTTAATATGAACTGGAAAGCTAATTTATCCTAGAATGTCAGTTTCAAAAATTAGACAAAAATATTCAATGGTTGTTATTTTATGAAGTGTCTTTATGAACCAGTGCCTTTGCACGAAAACGAGGCTGTTTGCTATTAACTATTTTCACGCCCTTAACTCGTCGTCACGAGAGTGCTTCGTCACTTCCTGACTTTCTAACCAAGGCAATGCAATGTCTTCATGTGGTAGTTACACACTTTCCTGTAATTCACACTTAAATGGCCATCACTATGCAATATACAATTCGTCAAATGCAACGTCAAATCATTTCAAATACAACGCACATAAAAACACTTCCATGTTATTACGTTTCAAAGATTCAAACGCTGAAGCAGAAAAGTATCGAAAATGGTCTTTCATAAGAAAATTGACAGTAAGAAGAGGGCATATATTCACTATCTTCGCTCGGTAGCGTCTATGTCATATCGAAAAATTGCTGGTATTTGTGGTATCTCTCCGTCGAGTGTCGTACGTATTTGTCGAGAAGGATTCAAGGTCAAAGCTAAAGAAAAGAGATCTGGCCGGCCAGTTGTAATGAATCAAAGAGAAAGAGACCGATTTCTCAGAAAATTTAGAAGCATGAGGGAGAAGAACCCGAATTTAACAGTCATGGAGATTGCAAAGGAATGTGACATTTCACATGTCAGTTACAGAACGTTGGTAAGGACCTTAAACAATGCAGGGTATCGGTGTTTACGGCCCAGGCGTAAAGGTATACTTTCAGCCAAAGACAAGAAAAAAAGGGTGCGCTATGCAAGAAATGCCTTGCAAAAACACAAAAAGTCGTTCTGGGTCGAGGATGTGCTGATGTATTTGGATGGTGTATCATTCGTGCACAAAACAAATCCTTACCAGGATGCATTGACTCCAAGGAGCAGAATTTGGAGGAAAAGTAGCGAAGGGTTAAAATTTACTACAAAGGGGTCAAAAGTCTTGGCTGGAGGACGCAGACTTCACCTTTTAGTTGGAGTTACACATGGATTGGGTGTCACTGTAGCTGAAGAGTACACAAAAATGGATGGAAGTTATTTTGGACGATTCATTCAGACCACAATGGAGAGGTCACTTGGGGACATTGCTATGCAAAAGGATAAAGAACGTTTGATTTTCGTCATGGATAATGACCCAAGCCAGAATAGTAAGGTAGCAAAGGTGGCTTTAGAAGATATTGGAGCAGAACTTCAGGCGATTCCTCCAAGATCTCCAGACCTAAACCCGATTGAGAACGTTTTCCATAACGTAAGAATCACATTGAGACAACAGGCTTTGGAAGAGAGGATTGAACGGGAGAACTTTACTGCCTTCAAGAACAGAATATTGGGGGTCCTTGCCAATTTGGACACAGGCATAATTGATAGAACCATTGGGACAATGAATGATCGCTTGAAGCTAATCATCGAAAGCGGTGGATGTCGAACCAAATACTGACCAGCATCGCAGCTCTAATACCCTTTATACAAATAGGGAATTTGACAGTGACTAACTGTATTATGTAATTCCGTTAAGTTGTGTACTTGTTTATAGTTGCCATAGTTAATCGATAATGAGCAGGAATCCTTAAACGGTTTCTCTTTTGTTCCAAATAAACAAATTCTGCACTCTTTTCATGTTCATCAGATCGTTTATAATTTCTCCCAACCTTTGTAACGAGAATAACAGAATAATAGAATAACAAGAACAATAATATATTACAATACGTCAGCAAGCAAAACAATGTCTATACAGTTCCAAGCAGGCCACTGCACTGGTTGATAAGGAAATATGTCTAACAACACTTTACGATTCACGCTTTACGATATGAAATACTTAGGAAAGAGCTGAAAATATTGTTCGATTTGGGCAAGATTTACGTGAGAGGTGTACCGAATGTCAGTTACATTAATACTATAACTGATGGCTGGATTGTGCCATGTATTACCTACAAAATCGCCTGTTGTTGGACACTTAACGTTTTTATCAACAATGAATTTATAACATACCAAGTTCTCTTCTTTCTAAATCGTTAAGTGTAAGGAATCTGGAAATTTTGCGCTCTAGGAAAAGAGACGGTTGCATTTTTTTATCACATTTGGTAAATAGCCCGAATGTACACTTTCTAAGCACAAACATGTTTCATTTCGCCCTGTATCACAGAGAAAAATTTAAGATTAAGATTTTGTAAACTGTCGTTGTGAAGTGTGTGGCTCTCATTTTCCCAACGGCCTGATAAAGAACGTTCTAACCCCTGCGGGGCAGGCAGTGATCGAGTCAATCTAGCAGTAGTTTAGCAAAGCAATGGCCGCAAGGTTGAACAGACTTCTGATCCTGCAAGTCGATTTGATGTCGAAACGTAAACATTCGCCACCGTACATTCATCATCTCTGTCTCCCGATCGTCGATGATGGAGCCTTTGACAAAAGTAATGGGGGACTTCGATGTAGCAAAGATTGGCGTGTCTTTGGTGAACTCAATATCTTTGCTGTATGTTGTTTTTGGCGCAGCGAAGTGAACGACATGACCTTCAAGCAACAGCAGCATATCACTCCAAGGTAATATAACTGTTGAATACCTGAAGTCATTCAAGAAGATCACTTCTTTATCTTCCACTCCCAACCAGGCATATGAGCAGCTCGCAGGGGACATGAAGGTATTGAAAACAACTCTTAGAGGATCTAACATAAATGTTTTGCCACAGTTAGCAGGCCCAGAAATGAAGATATTACGACCTTTGCCACGACCCATGACCAGTAACTTCACAATGGCATCGGAGAAGATGGCTCTATCAATGCCATTCTTGGCTAAAATTTCAAGCGCACAACTTAGCCACTCGCCATTGCAAATGCACTCCTTCACAAGCTCATCTCTCAAAATCTGAAGCCTGGTCTTTGCAGCCCTGTCAATCATTTCCTTGGCCGATTCCATTTGCCATACCGCTTCGATCAATTCATTGATCTTTTTATCGCCCCTGTTGAGAACAAACTCATACAGCCTGGTTTCTCCCTGTATTTTGTATGCTCTTGCAAGTGCCTGCAGATGAGTGCGTGACTTCACTTTCTGTTTCAAAATGAGCTCTGCAACGTCAAGGTTGTTAATACGCTTGTTGTACTTTTTCGCAGATTTAGATTTCTTTCCCCTGGACCAAGCTTTCAAAGCATTCGCTGTTTTTGGACGTGCTATAGCATCCGGGTGATTCTCGCTAGTGACAAACTCGCTGTCTTCCTCGATGACGTAATTGAAGGCCTTGTAGTAGCCTTCGTGGCCAGAGAAATTGACGATTATGCCAAAGTTATCCTTCAAATACTTCTTTACTTTGAGCCATCTGTGAAGCTTGTCTAGAAGAACACACATATGAAAGTGCTTGTTTCCCGCTCTGTGCCTCTCCATACAGCAAGCCCATTGCGTGACTTTTGCCGATGTTACTGCCTCAAAAGATTCGAGAACAGCATTTGCAAAAATTCTTCTGTTAAAGACCTTTATGTCAGCATCGCTGTATGTTATCAAGTAGACCTTCCTGACGTCCGCTACCTCGAGTACTCGGGGACCGTCATTATATTCATTAATAGTTGCCATTGTATTTACGTGTTTGATGAAATCTATGTAATCATGGAAGGTCACCGTTGTGAATAAAAATTTGAATCCCAGCTGTTTAACCGCCTATTTTCTGGCCTCGTTCTAGTTTTGAAGTAGACTAACAGTCGTTGAGCATCATTATCATGACAATCCTTCCATTGTACAGATTTCCTATAGCCAAAAGTTGTGCAACAATTAAAGTCTGGAGACCAATTTGCCAAGAACAACAAATAGGAAACAATTAACTTTCATAAAATACCACTATATCGTTGCCATGCCAACATTAAGTGACCCAACTGCTGTCAGCCTTGATTTAAAAACGCAGACCTGCCTCTCAAAACATGCATGCTCTCCAAGCAGGAAGAGCCTTAAAGACTTCCTTTTTAACAGAAGAAATTGTTGCATTTATTTTCTAAACATGTTTTACCGTAGCTTTGCCTAAAATTTGCCTTGTTTTAAATTTACAGAGTAGTTATGCGAGAATATGGACCGAAATCCAATAGAATTAACACAAAACAGGCGTTATGACGTCATCAACTCAAAATATGAAATTAAAAACATCACCAATGAGTTCAGCGCTATCGAAAACCCCTTAGTAGGTACCATTGATTTCGTTCGACAATGCTGTTTTCAAAAAAAAATTCAGACAATGCCTGCCAAAAGTCCTTGGAACACCTCACAAAATTAATGAAAAAGCACAGGAACTTTGTTTAGCTATCATAACCACCACAATGGCACTAGGAGAGGCTTCCCCTCCCCCCTCAAACAATGTTGTTAAGTGCGAAATGGCCATAGCAGCCAGTTCAAGTCTTGATGACACTCGAACACGCGACAGTGATGGAATAAAACAACATTGTTTGAAAGGGGAGAGGGGAAAGTAGCAAAGAGGATGGTGAAATGGACTCTGGTGTTCCAACACTTTTGGCAGGCATTGTCTGAATTTTTTTTTTGAAAACTGCTCAGTAGAGCAAAACCAATCAACTCCTTCATGGGGTTTTCGACGCTGCTGAACTCATTGGTGATATTTTCAAGACGATATTTTTAGCCTGTGACGTAATAATTGATAAATTTCTGATATTATGTCAATTTCAAGGTTTCTTTCCTTGTAAACAACCCGTTATTTCAATTTTTTTTGTACTTTAATATGAACTGGAAAGCTAATTTATCCTAGAATGTCAATTTTAAAAATTAGACAAAAATATTCAATGGTTGTTATTTTATGAAGTGTCTTTATGAACCAGTGCCTTTGCACGAAAACGAGGCTGTTTGCTATTAACTGTTTTTACGCCCTTAACTCGTCGTCATGAGAGTGCTTCGTCACTTCCTGACTTTCTAACCAAGGCAATGCAATGTCTTCATGTGGTAGTTACACACTTTCCTGTAATTCACACTTAAATGGCCATCACTATGCAATATACAATTCGTCAAATGCAACGTCAAATCATTTCAAATACAACGCACATAAAAACACTTCCATGTTATTACGTTTCAAAGATTCAAACGCTGAAGCAGAAAAGTATCGAAAATGGTCTTTCATAAGAAAATTGACAGTAAGAAGAGGGCATATATTCACTATCTTCGCTCGGTAGCGTCTATGTCATATCGAAAAATTGCTGGTATTTGTGGTATCTCTCCGTCGAGTGTCGTACGTATTTGTCGAGAAGGATTCAAGGTCAAAGCTAAAGAAAAGAGATCTGGCCGGCCAGTTGTAATGAATCAAAGAGAAAGAGACCGATTTCTCAGAAAATTTAGAAGCATGAGGGAGAAGAACCCGAATTTAACAGTCATGGAGATTGCAAAGGAATGTGACATTTCACATGTCAGTTACAGAACGTTGGTAAGGACCTTAAACAATGCAGGGTATCGGTGTTTACGGCCCAGGCGTAAAGGTATACTTTCAGCCAAAGACAAGAAAAAAAGGGTGCGCTATGCAAGAAATGCCTTGCAAAAACACAAAAAGTCGTTCTGGGTCGAGGATGTGCTGATGTATTTGGATGGTGTATCATTCGTGCACAAAACAAATCCTTACCAGGATGCATTGACTCCAAGGAGCAGAATTTGGAGGAAAAGTAGCGAAGGGTTAAAATTTACTACAAAGGGGTCAAAAGTCTTGGCTGGAGGACGCAGACTTCACCTTTTAGTTGGAGTTACACATGGATTGGGTGTCACTGTAGCTGAAGAGTACACAAAAATGGATGGAAGTTATTTTGGACGATTCATTCAGACCACAATGGAGAGGTCACTTGGGGACATTGCTATGCAAAAGGATAAAGAACGTTTGATTTTCGTCATGGATAATGACCCAAGCCAGAATAGTAAGGTAGCAAAGGTGGCTTTAGAAGATATTGGAGCAGAACTTCAGGCGATTCCTCCAAGATCTCCAGACCTAAACCCGATTGAGAACGTTTTCCATAACGTAAGAATCACATTGAGACAACAGGCTTTGGAAGAGAGGATTGAACGGGAGAACTTTACTGCCTTCAAGAACAGAATATTGGGGGTCCTTGCCAATTTGGACACAGGCATAATTGATAGAACCATTGGGACAATGAATGATCGCTTGAAGCTAATCATCGAAAGCGGTGGATGTCGAAGCAAATACTGACCAGCATCGCAGCTCTAATACCCTTTATACAAATAGGGAATTTGACAGTGACCAACTGTATTATGTAATTCCGTTAAGTTGTGTACTTGTTTATAGTTGCCATAGTTAATCGATAATGAGCAGGAATCCTTAAACGGTTTCTCTTTTGTTCCAAATAAACAAATTCTGCACTCTTTTCATGTTCATCAGATCGTTTATAATTTCTCCCAACCTTTGTAACGAGAATAACAGAATAATAGAATAACAAGAACAATAATATATTACAATACGTCAGCAAGCAAAACAATGTCTATACAGTTCCAAGCAGGCCACTGCACTGGTTGATAAGGAAATACGTCTAACAACACTTTACGATTCACGCTTTACGATATGAAATACTTAGGAAAGAGCTGAAAATATTGTTCGATTTGGGCAAGATTTACGTGAGAGGTGTACCGAATGTCAGTTACATTAATACTATAACTGATGGCTGGATTGTGCCATGTATTACCTACAAAATCGCCTGTTGTTGGACACTTAACGTTTTTATCAACAATGAATTTATAACATACCAAGTTCTCTTCTTTCTAAATCGTTAAGTGTAAGGAATCTGGAAATTTTGCGCTCTAGGAAAAGAGACGGTTGCATTTTTTTATCACATTTGGTAAATAGCCCGAATGTACACTTTCTAAGCACAAACATGTTTCATTTCGCCCTGTATCACAGAGAAAAATTTAAGATTAAGATTTTGTAAACTGTCTTCGTGAAGTGTGTGGCTCTCATTTTCCCAACGGCCTCACAAAGAACGTTCTAACCCCTGCGGGGCAGGCAGTGCTCGAGTCAATCTAGCAGTAGTTTAGCAAAGCAATGGCCGCAAGGTTGAACAGACTTCTGATCCTGCAAGTCGATTTGATGTCGAAACGTAAACATTCGCCACCGTACATTCATCATCTCTGTCTCCCGATCGTCGATGATGGAGCCTTTGACAAAAGTAATGGGGGACTTCGATGTAGCAAAGATTGGCGTGTCTTTGGTGAACTCAATATCTTTGCTGTATGTTGTTTTTGGCGCAGCGAAGTGAACGACATGACCTTCAAGCAACAGCAGCATATCACTCCAAGGTAATATAACTGTTGAATACCTGAAGTCATTCAAGAAGATCACTTCTTTATCTTCCACTCCCAACCAGGCATATGAGCAGCTCGCAGGGGACATGAAGGTATTGAAAACAACTCTTAGAGGATCTAACATGAATGTTTTGCCACAGTTAGCAGGCCCAGAAATGAAGATATTACGACCTTTGCCACGACCCATGACCAGTAACTTCACAATGGCATCGGAGAAGATGGCTCTATCAATGCCATTCTTGGCTAAAATTTCAAGCGCACAACTTAGCCACTCGCCATTGCAAATGCACTCCTTCACAAGCTCATCTCTCAAAATCTGAAGCCTGGTCTTTGCAGCCCTGTCAATCATTTCCTTGGCCGATTCCATTTGCCATACCGCTTCGAACAATTCATTGATCTTTTTATCGCCCCTGTTGAGAACAAACTCATACAGCCTGGTTTCTCCCTGTATTTTGTATGCTCTTGCAAGTGCCTGCAGATGAGTGCGTGACTTCACTTTCTGTTTCAAAATGAGCTCTGCAACGTCAAGGTTGTTAATACGCTTGTTGTACTTTTTCGCAGATTTAGATTTCTTTCCCCTGGACCAAGCTTTCAAAGCATTCGCTGTTTTTGGACGTGCTATAGCATCCGGGTGATTCTCGCTAGTGACAAACTCGCTGTCTTCCTCGATGACGTAATTGAAGGCCTTGTAGTAGCCTTCGTGGCCAGAGAAATTGACGATTATGCCAAAGTTATCCTTCAAATACTTCTTTACTTTGAGCCATCTGTGAAGCTTGTCTAGAAGAACACACATATGAAAGTGCTTGTTTCCCGCTCTGTGCCTCTCCATACAGCAAGCCCATTGCGTGACTTTTGCCGATGTTACTGCCTCAAAAGATTCGAGAACAGCATTTGCAAAAATTCTTCTGTTAAAGACCTTTATGTCAGCATCGCTGTATGTTATCAAGTAGACCTTCCTGACGTCCGCTACCTCGAGTACTCGGGGACCGTCATTATATTCATTAATAGTTGCCATTGTATTTACGTGTTTGATGAAATCTATGTAATCATGGAAGGTCACCGTTGTGAATAAAAATTTGAATCCCAGCTTTTTAACCGCCTATTTTCTGGCCTCGTTCTAGTTTTGAAGTAGACTAACAGTCGTTGAGCATCATTATCATGACAATCCTTCCATTGTACAGATTTCCTATAGCCTAAAGTTGTGCAACAATTAAAGTCTGGAGACCAATTTGCCAAGAACAACAAATAGGAAACAATTAACTTTCATAAAATACCACTATATCGTTGCCATGCCAACATTAAGTGACCCAACTGCTGTCAGCCTTGATTTAAAAACGCAGACCTGCCTCTCAAAACATGCATGCTCTCCAAGCAGGAAGAGCCTTAAAGACTTCCTTTTTAACAGAAGAAATTGTTGCATTTATTTTCTAAACATGTTTTACCGTAGCTTTGCCTAAAATTTGCCTTGTTTTAAATTTACAGAGTAGTTATGCGAGAATATGGACCGAAATCCAATAGAATTAACACAAAACAGGCGTTATGACGTCATCAACTCAAAATATGAAATTAAAAACATCACCAATGAGTTCAGCGCTATCGAAAACCCCTTAGTAGGTACCATTGATTTCGTTCGACAATGCTGTTTTCAAAAAAAAATTCAGACAATGCCTGCCAAAAGTCCTTGGAACACCTCACAAAATTAATGAAAAAGCACAGGAACTTTGTTTAGCTATCATAACCACCACAATGGCACTAGGAGAGGCTTCCCCTCCCCCCTCAAACAATGTTGTTAAGTGCGAAATGGCCATAGCAGCCAGTTCAAGTCTTGATGACACTCGAACACGCGACAGTGATGGAATAAAACAACATTGTTTGAAAGGGGAGAGGGGAAAGTAGCAAAGAGGATGGTGAAATGGACTCTGGTGTTCCAACACTTTTGGCAGGCATTGTAGTCTAGGATTTGGCTTCGAAGCAAAAGCCCGGGCACCATTGAAGATATTTACTTCCAGTATTCAAAATTGTTGAATTGAAAATCTGCCAACACTTTTGTACAGATAGCAATACAATATGGTAAATTGGCTATTTGTGGTCGAATTGGACATGAATCGACTGCGTCACAATGTTCCTTCTGGAACTTTCGTTGATCACATGACATCGAAAATAATTAGTGCAAATGGTTTGTTTTCCTGGTGCTCTGCCAAAAAAGTCTCAGAAAATGCAGTGATCTGATTGTGCGGAGGCGCAGCAACAATACAGCAGTTAGCAACTGATTGCATTCTTGGCATTCTTAGCTGGTTCGCGGAATGCGTTCTTGGTTCGTGAGTTAGTTACTGAGTGCGTTACACAACTCCACTCCTACATGTACTCGTTTTACTTCGTACATAACAAAAACATGCCTGAACGAAACAAGCAGATGAAATAGGTTCATTAAACTTTCAATGCCATTTTAAACATAAGATCCTTTTGGATGATTACAAAGTCCGTCCTGAGCTAAGCAAGCATAAGAATATCTGAATATTGATTTCTTCATAACCCCAAATGATCGTTGATGCTGTTTTAGCTACATTCAGAGAGGTGAGTGTTGCTGCTAAAGTTACCTTCGATAGAACATCAAGCGCCTTGTATGAGGACAAGAGTCGCCTGAAAGGCAATATTTTGACCTTTATGTCAAATGAGGATGATACGCAAAAAATTAAAAGTCATTACCCCAAGTTTGCCTATTTGAGGCCTTAGTTCGTGCACGAAACTATTGGTGCACCTGTCTCAAATTAGATGTCATGTGAGATTTACGATAACGCAAAATTACTTATGCAGAACCCTGCAGAAGATTTCAATTGTTGCTATTCGCGGGCATTTAATTTGCAAGCGGTCATGAATATAACCTCTGTGCGGAATCGTGTATATGACGATGTTTTGGTTCAGTGTGATCACATGCCTTTCCCCAGTCAATGGCGCCATTGTGTGCTGGGATTCTGCACCTTTCTGTAGCTGTGTAGGAGGGGGGGGGGTCCTTCTACCTTAAGTGATGCTGCGAATGCTAGCCTCTGTGCAGGCCGCCGGTTACATCATCCTCTAAAGTTGACTTATTTGCATAATGAATACTATCAATTAGTGGCTAATGATGCGTTCGTTCTAGAAAACTATTGTTTTAACATAATTAAGCTGCTAATAAAGTCAAGAACGTGCCAATTCTGGGTAAATTAGTTGTTGTGCCAGGGTAAACATCATGGTGATTTATCCATCTTACGGTGTCAAATCTGTCTAACAGCGTTCAGATTATAGTGCTCTAGCATGGCCAATATCAGCGTTCTAGCACCTCATTTCTAAATAAGCCGACGTCAAATGTTGCTATAGGATCGCGGGAAACTTCTGTCTCGTGTGCGCTTTTCGTGCGCTTTCTTTATTTCAGTGCCTATTAGCAGAGGTAAAACGTTAATCAATTGCTTTAACGAGCGTGACTACCTTACTTTCTTTCTTTCTTTCTGACTTTCTGACTTTCTGACTTTCTGACTTTCTGACTGACCTGGAGCCCCCTCTTAGATTACAAAGTTGGACTTTGTAATCAAAAAGCAATCGATAACAGCTTCCCTTCTTCTTTTAGTCTTATTTGAGTTCTAATCAAAATTTTGTAGTTTAGAAACTCTAATGTTATTGCTAACATCAGAATACCCATGTCATGCGTGGCAGATTGATTGGAACACTTGTCAGTAGAAGGGTTGATTGACCCATCGAGGGTCCACGAAGAATGCTAAGGGTTTGGGCCCACGAAGAAGGTTTTATAGGGTAGGGTGGGGGTAATATGAGTCTAAAATGAGCAAAATCTCAAAATGGATAGCTGGTAAACCGAGATTAAAATACAAAACATTTCAAAAGTTTCGTTTAATTGACATTCAGTGCTTCTTCTTTCTTGGGAAAAAATATCAGTTCTGACAAAGGCAGTTTAATATTTTTAAAAAATCGTCTCTTTTAGCAACTAAAATAGGCCCACTTTTTCCGACGAGCGGGAAAAGTGGGTCTATTTTCAAAAACTTGTACAAAATCGGAATATGAAAGGCTAAATGATTAAAAATATTAATGGACTTACATTTCCCAACTATTCTCTATTCAATAAAATCACAGTCTTTGCCTTTTATCGCAAGCAATCCCTTTCCCGCGACGAAAATAAAATAACGCTCATTATGCTGTGATCCACCATCGTTGCGACTTGCAAGTCAGTGATCGAATTTGATAATAACAGTCAAATAAAAATGTTTCCAGTAGGTTTACTCCAAGTTACTGGTTACAAGACAGCAACTGCGGAAATAGGAAACCCGTTTTTCCATTTTAGACAGAAAACAACGTCGCAAGATGAATACATACAAGTGCGAAAATGTTAAGCAATTCAAGGCTTCGTTGAATTTGAATTATGGCTGAATTCTCAGCAGGCCGACATTACCCCACCTGGTAAAAAAAATAAAATAAAAAGAACAATCGCGTCCATGACTTCGAAATAAACGTTATTTCATTTGTAAAAGACCAAACTCTCACCTCGTGGTCATTAGATTGACCAGAAAAGCAAAACAACAGTGGTAGGAGAAAGTTTTCCTGGGCTTTGAAATTCTTGAACGATAGGCCGTTCAGTAAAGTTATTTTACAAAACGAGTGGAGATACATCTAAGACGAATTTTTTATGTAAAAAGGCAGTTTATTATGCAGCCATTAAAAGAAAAATAGCCAGCCTTTCTTCCATTTAACGAGGAGGGATATTTCTAGCGAAAAGCTCAGTAGACCCACTTTACCCCGTAGACCCACATTACCCCACCCTACCCTACCATCGTTTGCCAACTTCAATTTTTATTCGTCTGTCGTCTTGAAACTCTTCTCAAAACGCTAGAAAAACAGCAAATGCTCGTGCAATTGAATGGTGACGTTTAGTGAGCATAAGAAACATAAAGAGAATGCAGCGGCGTGGCCAGGGTAAATAAAGTGGGGGCATTACAATGATGGGGCCTGGGGGCGAGGGGCCACGCCCTTTACTTTGGCTTAGAATGCATCTCCCAATATCATGCTTGCCTTTAGCGACAAAGAAACCTGGATCGTTTTGTAACAGTTATCCTATGAATCAGAGCACGAGGAAATGTTTGAAGAAAGACCCTTTACTTTGGCTTAGAATGCATCTCCCAATATCATGCTCATGCTTGCCTTTAGCGACAAGGAAACCTTGATCGTTTTGTGACGGTTATTGTATGAATCAGAGTATGGGGAAAATTTTTGAAACAAGATCCTTTACTTCGGCTTAGAATGCGTCTCCCAATATCATACTTGCCAGTGCCAAGATTTGACATTTATCGGAAAATTCTTTCCCAACCTATACCCAGCTATTTTCTCTTCGGTTTTAGATGGAATTTTTGAGAAGCACACATTGACTTTCATGGCATTTTCGAAAAGAGGGGCACTGTCGATAAACATTAAGGAAGGCATAAGTAAAAATTAGATGCATCTGGGAGTGCAGAAATCGCGATGAAGTAGACCCGAAGTAGACAAGTGTGTTGCCAAATACGAAAAATGTAAATACACATAGAAGTGCGAGCGAAACGAGCAGAAATTTCTGAGAAGCACTTAATTTGATTTATATTCTTTCCCAAATAGATGCAATACACATACATTCATTTCATTTTGATTTATTTCATTTTGATTTATTTTAACAGGGTTAAATACATTCAGTAAATATAAATTAACTGATTTACAATGTGCCCTGCTTAAAAACATAACTAACCTAAATACATGATATTACAAATAAACTTGAAGATCCTACATAAAAGAAAGAAATATATGTAAAAATAAAGGGACTCGGAAGTCAAACGTATGTGCTGAATGTTGAATTAGATTATCAGCCTCTTTGATCTTTCAAAAATGCTTTTAGCCTCGTTTTGAAAGTGGCTAGCGAAGGAGCAGTTTTTATTTCATTGCTCAGCTGGTTCCAAACAGTAACTCCTCGATACGAAAAGCTCCGCTGCCCATTTGAGGTCTTACAGAGTGGAGTCCTGAGGTCAGTACTGGTATTACGTAAGGTCCGATTGCAAGAATCGGACAATTTGTGAAACATTGACTGCATGTAAGGGGGTGCAAGCCCATTCAAGGCTTTATATACTATACAAGCTGTCTCGAAGTCGATCATTTCTTTGACTGTTAACCACCCTAGTTGTGATATTAATGGCAGCGATGATTGATCGAAGGGACTGTTTGTAACGACACGCGCTGCTCGATTTTGCAGCATTTGCAATTTTCTTAGTGTGGTATCACCTGCACATCCCCAAACAGAGCAACAATATCTAAAATGCGAGTCTACTATGCTAAAATACATCCTTTGGATGGTTTCCAACGAGAGATATTTCTTGGAATACTTCAGCATTCCTATTCCTCGTGAAATCTTACCAATAGCAACGTTGATTTGCTCTTTCCAATTTAGTAATGGATCAATTTGTACCCCAAGATATTTAATTTTTCCCGTGGATTCAATCTTTTCGTCATTTATTTGAAAGGTGGGAAGATTAGTTGAATCATTGTAATCTAGTTTTCTGAGGTTGGGTGCGGTACCAAGGATCATGCTCTGTGTCTTTGCGACATTAAGAGACAGTTTATTTCCCTGTAGCCACGAACAAAGATTCTGAAGATCTGAGTTGATAGCATTGCTCAGGTCGGAGATAGATTTCGAGGAATAGGAAATGCTTGTGTCATCTGCATACATTGTGACCTTAGTTCTTTGTAAGGCAAACGGCAAGTCATTAATATAGATCAAAAATAGGAGTGGACCAAGGCAAGAGCCCTGAGGCACCCCAAATTTGATGTCCTGTATTTCAGATATATTGCCATTTACCTTACAGCATTGCTTCCTATTACTTAGGTATGATATGAACCAGTCAAGCTCCACGCCTTCAACTCCATAGAAACGCAGCTTAGCGATGAGAATGTCGTGATCAACAGTGTCAAAGGCTTTCTTTAAGTCGATGAAAGTGACTCCAGAAAAAAGCCCTTTATCGAAATTTAGATACCAGTCATTGGTACACTTTAGTAAGCATGTCAGTACGGAGTGAAAAAGCCTGAAACCCGACTGGTCTGAGTAGAAAAATTCATTCTCAGTGAAATAATTAAATACCTGATCGAATACTATCTTTTCAAATAATCGTGAAACTATAGGAAGCACAGAAATAGGTCTATAGTTAGATCTATCTTCGGTGGAGCCATCTTTGTAGATAGGTGAGACCCTCGCAATCTTCCAGTTTCCTGGGAATCGACTTTGTGAAATGGACGTATTGAATATACTACACAATGAAGGTGCAAGAACAGGCATCCCAATTTTGAGAAATGAACTTGATATACCGTCAATGCCAGAACTATGAGATGTTTTAAACTTATTCATAATTTTGCCAAGTTCGTCAGGGCGAATCATTTGAAAGTGAAAGCGCGCATGGTTTTCGTTTATTGAATAATCCCCATTGAGAAGTGGATTTTCTGCGTTTGGTATCTTCGAACTAAGTTTGCCACCAATCTTGCAAAAATAGTCGTTCATAGAATCTGCGATTTCACTGCTTTTTGTCAGGCAAGTCTCATCAACCACTAGGGAAGAGATATTGGTCGTTTTGGAATGTTTATTCACCGTCATTCACCGTTATACACCCCCCCCCCCCATTCAGTTTCTCAATGGATTTGGACGAATCACGAAAACCACCTTTGGCGATGATTGGGGGGGGGCCGCCCCCCCCCCCCCCTTGCCCTCCTGGCTACGCTACTGCACATACACACTCTTGATGGATCTTGGGTGGCTTCATTGTGAACTTTAGTGTGAGTTGGTGGCTGGTGCCATCAGGTCTGTCTAGAACTCCTCGAAGGGCTATCGCTAGCTCCCTATATGTAATGCAAATAAAAACCAACCCTTATAAAGATAAATGGCACCTTACTCTAGTGTACAATTTTTTGTGGCCAGTCAAAGATCTTGCGATCATCATAAACTAGAACAAACATCATAAAAAATGAGGTCCTTGTAACACCTTTAACTTCATGTATTCTCCATATCTGAAAACCTTTCTGTGTCTTTTTTGCTCAGTTCTGATGAAATCAAAATTTTGTTTCAGGAGAAAATCTTTGAGAGGATATCATATCATATCCAGCCAGGATGATTTACTTACGGTCGCTAATGCAGTTTCACACACTGTGCCTATATTGATCCTAACTAAACCCTACTAAAGCCCTGTAGGCGTGCGATACTGCACGAGCAGACTAGAGTGGTTTCGGGTATTGTAGGACATCAGGTATTGTGGGACATTATTCAGGAAATAAAGCTTAAGGGCCCGGGGATGAGAAAGAAACTTGTTAATTTCACTTGATGCAAGTCTTCATAAATCGTCTGTCATATTTTCCTGGGGCACAGTGATCCACATTTTCAATAGAGCTAATGGAAGAAATACCAAAAAATGAAGTTGTCTATTTCTAACTACTGATCATACCACTCCAAACTAGATATGTTGGCCATCAAAATAAAAGAAATTTCATTGAAATCGGACATGCGAGCCCAGAGAAAGTTGGGGTCAAAGTTTGGTGAAATCTACAAGTGTCAATTTCATTGCAATTTTATCAAATCTTCCTCTAATTGGTTGATTAATGCCAAAATTAAAATTCTCATTTCTTGTCTCAGAAGTGTCTGACTTTTAAGAAATCAACTTTATTTACAGGGTGTCCCAAAAAACATGTGCACTGTTTGAATGGCTACTGTGGAGGAGCCATAAATCTGACTTCCCTGTTTTTCCGATTTGTGAATAGGAGAGATTTCAACTTAGGGTTTGGCACCGAGTTTGTGTAAATCTGACAAGTGGTTGCTGATTTATTGAGAAAGAAAGTCACAATCACTCGTTGCTTCAAAACCAGAGGATTTTATCTCCGTACTTAACCTATAACTTGAGTTCTAACATTAAATGAACTTAAACTTTACAGTTATGCCAGGAAACGCATTTGGGAGTAATTAATGACCATATTCTTCAAGAATATTGACCAAGCAGCATACTGAACGCAATATTGTTGGTTTAAAACGACTTTATCACTTTTGAGAAGCAAAATATCTGATGGACGGATGACATGGCCTGAAGCACTGGTGTTGCACATTTCCATTCCTAGCAAACCTAGCTATGTCCAATATTCTTGGTTGTCACAAAATTCAATGTATGACTATCTGTCTCACTTATAAACATCGGAAAACAGGGCTAGGTATGTTTTTTTCAATCAATTTCGTTGATTTTAAGGCAATGGAGAATTATGAATCCTCTGGTTTTGAGGCAGCCAATAATTTTGGCTTTCTTGCTCCATAAATCAGCAACTAGCGATTAGATTTACTCAAACTCGGTGTCAAACCTTTAATTTGAAGTCTCTTCTGCCAACAATCTTAAAAACAGAAAATATTGGATTTATGGCTGCTCCGCAGAAGCCACTCAAACAACACACATGTTTTTTGGGACACCCTGTAGTACATAAATATACCAGCTTTTAATGGAATACTAGCAAAAAGAAATATGGATTCTTATTTCACGCTTAAATGGACATGCTATGGGGCAGCACGATTTTGGCATTTTTCGCATCAAAATGTGGAAATTTCATTTTTACACTTGAAATACAAAAAAGTGACTCAAAGTGACTCTACCAGACTCACTTTTTGTGGAAGTACCACGTCTCCGCTGAAAATCTACTGAGGGAATCGTACAGAATCGTACAGAAAAAAAAGTTATACACAATTGAAAAAGTCAAGTGTAACTCTTGATTTTGAAGAAAAAGTTGGGTTTTTTGTTGTTACTTTCTAAGCAACATGAAATGGAATGGAATTGTTGAAAGTAAAGCTGCTAGTGACTTCAATTCATCTTTTAAGAAAATTCAAATCGTAAAATTGAAAGCTTGTTCACTGCTCCTCCACAGAGACAGATAACAAAGCAATGTAAACTGCTTCTTTTTGATCATTTCTTCACACAGCGTTAGGTCAACAACTTATAACGTTTTTTTTCCTGTACGATTTTGTACGATTCCCTCGGTAGATTTTCAGCTGAGACGTGATACTTCCACAAAAAGTGAGTCTGGTAGAGTCACTTTGAGTCACTTTTTTGTTTTTCAAGTGTAAAAATGAAATTTCAACATTTTGATGGCAAAAATTCCAAAATCATGCTCCCCAGAGCATGTCCATTTACGCGTGAAATTAGAGTCCATATTTCTTTTTGCTAGTATTCCATTGAAGGCTGGTATATTTATGTACTAAATAAAGTTGATTTCATAGACATCGGACACTTCTGAGCCAAGAAATGAGAATTTGAATTTTGGCATTAATTAACCAATAAGAGGAAGAATTTGATAGAATTGCCATGAAATTAACACTTGTAGATTTCACCAAATTTTGACCCCGATTTTCTCTGGGCTCGCATGTCCGAGTTCAATGAAATTTTTTTATTTTGATGGCCAACATATCTAGTTTGGAATACAGACCTGGCCGTGAGCATTTTAGCAGGCGAGCGGTACATCGCTCTCCTCAATGAAGTCAGGCGGGCGATTTTCATTCCATAGAAAATCGTCAATAAAAGGGTATGAATAAACGAGGATTCCAATATTTGTCTTTGAAGAGCTAACCTTAAAAAACAAGACAGCGATTCTCTGTGACAGGAACGAAACTTTAGTTTTATGTCGTCACGAATCAACCACATACTAACGGGGATGTCTCAGCGGTCTCCGGCAATATTTTTCCGGTGCATAAGTTTGTTAATTTTTTGCCGATTTTAGAGTTTAGTTTCTTGAAAAGGCTTCTGAAAGAAAATACGGGCAAGACGTCAAAGAAAGTCAATGTAAATGTATCATATTTCTGTAACTATTATAACTGCACTCAATAATCTGCAATCAATTATTATAACTATTAAAATGTATCATATTTCTATCAACATATGTATCATACGTTGTCATATTTCTCAAAAGTCCTAGGATCGAAAGCCAATCGTTTTCTGATTATTCGCCATGCTGAAAGATTCGGTTTTAACATGTCGGGAACTTATGGATACCGTGGATACCAAATGACTTTTTCAATGGTCTTCAAATAACAGTCAGGTGTAAAGGATTTCAAAGAATTTGTTCGCCTGTTGCTTTTCGAAATGTTTCGTTTTTTTTTTCGCGTGACTTGTCGAGTAGTTAACGATTTACAGGAGTAGATGACTTCCTGAGAAATTAAAGGTAAGGAATTATATTTGAGGTCAAAATATATGGGATTAACTTCCTCTCAATATTTTAGGTTTACTTCAAGAGGTAATGAGGTGTGATGAGTAATGAATGAAAAACTAAGGCGGGCGGTTCCCAGGTGAACTGACGTGGAGGCGGGCGATGAATAGCTCCCCTCACCAACTTGAGGCGAGCGTGGAGGCGGGCGCGGGCGATCGCCCGCCTTAAACGGCCAGGCCTGGAATAGTATGATCAGTGGTCAGAAATAAGCAACTTCATATTTTGGTATTTCTTCCACTTGCTGGATCACTGTGTGGGGGTGGAGGAGGGTAACTTCAATAGGCGGATGATGGCGGTGTGCCATTTTTCAAAAACCATATACCCCAAAATGTACGGGCCATTCAAAATAGATACCCTAACATTGTGACCAAAATTCAAAATTCTAACCAAGTATATGAAATTAGATCAAATTCAATACCCTGAAGCGTTTTGACACCCTAAAATTTATTTCAGCCTGAAAAAGGTACCCCAAAAAATGGCACATTCCGTACTGGTACATATGGTAGTGACCCCCCGGCCATATTTTCATTCATGTTATGCTGCTGTAGCATTGCGTTTACTCTCTGTATCCCAGGTTGGAAAACATGCGTGATTTGGCCTATGCGTAGTAGCGAGTGAAATAAATTTGAAGATGCGAGCTGCAAGTAGACTTTAAAAGCTGAGAGAAGCAAAATTAACAACAGATCTTTTGTTTTCGCTTGCGAGAACATGTCATTGTAGCTGCGAGCAGCGAGTTTCATAGCTGCGAGTAAATGCAACTTTCCAACCTGGTCTGTATCGCTGATAATGAAGGACATCAAATGAAAGTGATTTCTGGCTGCCATTTTCTTGAGATATCTCAAACATTAACCAGTATACAAACAATAGAAACAGCTTTTTATGAAATACCTGACACTGTTCCATAATGCCCAACTCAAGCCGGGTTCATTTTTTTTGTCTTGTTTATGTTTATTAACGGTAAGGCCGAAAAGTCGGAGATGTCGGAGATGTCGGAGATGTTGCAGCAATTTCTCAAACTTTTTCATCTCTGATTTAGTCTAATTAAATCCTGGCATTTTAGTTTATTCAATAGAGAAATTCATGTTTATCAACTATAACTATTGCCGCACGTCAACCTCAAGATTATATTTTTCATCTCTGACTTTTCGTTTTTTCCCTATATGCTATAAACGAAAAGTCAGAGATGTCGGAGCAGGGATTTTTCTCCCTTTAAATCTGTAAATTCTGATTGTAAAATGCCCTTCTTCTAAGGTAGTTTCCTACACTTTGTAACAGTGTTGTCAGAAAATAGCCGCGGAGATTTTCCTCCGACTTTTCGTTTTTCCCCTATATGCAATAAACGAAAAGTCAGAGATGTTGGAGCAGGAATTTTTCTCCCTTAATTCAGTAAATTCTGATTGTAAAATGCCCTTCTTCAAAGGCAGTTTCCCACGCTTTGTAGTAGTATCGTTCGAAAATAGCCTCAGAGATTTTCCTCCGACTTTTCGTTTTTCCCCTATATGCTATAAACGAAAAGTCAGAGATGTCGGAGAAGGGATTCTGATTGTAAAATGCCCATCTTCTAAGGCAGTTTTTATGCTCGATGGCATTTAAGCTCCAAAGGTTGGAAGAAAGGAAGGGCGGCTTTGGGAGAGGGGTGCTAGAACCCGCAAACCTGGACAAAAATTAGAAAAAACCCGGGAGGAAAAATTTCAAAACCCGGAGCAACACTTCTGAACAAAAAGTTCCGAGTTTCGTCAGTAATCTTACTATAATCTTCGATTATTATATCATACATTTTGGTTTTAATGGACACTCTGTGCATCGTATGTTAATATACAGAAGGACACTGCTACAAAGCGTGGGAAACTGCCGGGAAACTGCCTCAGAAGAAAGGCATTATACTGACTGATTTTACTGATTTAAAGGGAGAAAGATCCTTGCTTTAATATCTCTGACTTTTCATTTATAGCATATAAGGGAAAAACAAAAAGTCGGAGGAAAATCTACGAGGCTATTTTCGAACGACACTGCTACGAAGCTTTGGAAACTGCCTTAGAAGAAAGGCATTTTACAATCAGAATTTACTGATTGACAGGGAGAAAGATCCCTGCTCCGACATCTCCGACTTTTCGTTTATAGCATATAGGGGAGAAACGAAAAGTCGGAGGAAGATCTCCGAGGCTGTTTTCGAACAACACTGTTACAGAGCATAGAAAACTGCCTTAGAAGAAGGGCATTTTACGATCAGAATTTTCAGATGTAAAGAAGAAAAATTCCTGCTCCGACATCTCCGACTTTTCGTTTGTAGCATATAGGGAAAAAACGAAAAGTCAGAGATGAAAAAGTTTGAGAAATTGCTCCAACATCTCCGACATCTCCGATTTTTCGGCCTTATCGTTTATTAACAACCGTTTCAGAATCAAGAGGCTACTGGTGAAACCTTAGACCATGCTTAGGCCTAATTGCTAATACCAAGTGTGGCCAAATGTGTCATAAATTATGCTGCCAATTAATTTTTTCCGTTAAGTGTTCCATAATACCCGAAACTACTCTAGCCTCGACTGAAGACTTCGTTGCTAGGCCTTCTTATTAGGTTAGGCCACCTCCCCGTGCCGCCCTATCTCTCACTACTTCGAAGCAGTTATGGACTTTAAAATTCTGCAATAGAAAAGGAAACTTGTTTAAGGTATTACCTATATCCCCTGCTGGTTGCTCTGGGTGGAATCTGATACACAAAACACTCTGGTTTAACACATAACACTCGTTCGTAGTCCGTCTCCATTTTGCAACAATCTGACTTCAGCAAAAGCGCCTCCGCAGGTCGTTCGCAGGTCATGGGGGTCATGCAGGTTAAGAAAACGCGGGTTAAATCATGCGGGTCAAAAATGGTGGCCATGGGCATACTGGCTTTAGGCCCTCCGCCGTTTGCTCTAGGGGTGCACGGAAAGCGTTCGTTCAGTCGTTCGTTGGATTTGAAAGGATCCCTTCACTTTTTGGTAACAAGTTGCTGGGTGTTTCAAATAAGAATGAGTTACCAAAATAATGAACAATAATGAACAAAATAATGAACTATCGTATGTTTTGTCTGAGATGGTAATGCGCATATTTCCGCTGCGTTGTGGTATGGAAAAACTCACGAAATGCTTACGAAGAAGAAGAAGGAACCTATTACTAAATACAACAAAAATTCGAGAAGGCTGAGAAACTGCACAGACTGCAGAAACCACTGGTACCCATGACCTGCTATTTTTAACATTTCGCTAAGAGCAGCTACAAGCAGCTGAAAGCTGACTGATGCAATGCCTAAAATTTCTTAGAAAACTAACAAATGATCTTGACAAATTTAGTTCTTAGGTTCTTACATACAGCGTTATGAAATAATTTTGATGGGATCCTCATTTGGACTAAGTGCAGCACTCAGAGATTTTATTATGTTGGAGAGGTTTCCCCTAGCAACAAATCTCATTTGTTCACAAATAATAATTTGCATTCAAAATTGCCCCACACAAATGATCGTCGAGACTTTGAAGGTTTCTCATCACAATGTAACCAGGTAACCTTTGGACTATCTTGCTTACAACATCAGTAGGCTGTAAGCCGAAAGCCAGTAAGCCCATGACCTCTAGTTTTAACCCGCACGATTTAACCCGCGTTTTCTTAACCTGCATGACTTGCGTTTTACACAAGCCGTTGTGCATACAGAGCTTGTGTAGCCAGTCTAATCTCTACTATCTCGACCAGACCTTTTTGATTACAAAGTCCAACTTTGTAATTTAAGAGGGGGCTCCGGGTCAATCAGAAAGTGAGTCAGAAAGAAAGTGAGAAAGAAAGAAGGAAGGAAAGTAAGTCCGTCACGCTCGTTAAAGCGATTGATTAACGTTTTACCTCTGCTAATTGGCACTGAAATAAAGAAAGCGCACAGAGACAGAAGTTTCCCGCGATCCTATAGCAACATTTGACGTCGGCTTATTTCATGTCAGACAGATTTGACACCATAAGATGGATAGATCACCGTGATGTTTACCCTGGCACAACAGCAAATTTACCCGGGATTGGCACGATCTTGACTTCATTAGCAGCTTAACCCTATTTTTTTTTTTATTAATTCATATTTTTACACGATATCCCATCAGTACAAAATTAAACTACAAAAGTTACAAGTTTGTTTTAAATGAAAAATGAAAAACAAAATTTAAAATTTGGTATTAGCTAGGATTGGATCCAGGCTGAGATCTGATCTTCCTGGGAGTCGTGTTTTAGTTAGGGTTTACTGAGCTCTTTAAATGCGTTTTCAATTTTCTTTTAAACTGATAGAGCGAGGGGATTTCCCTTATTTCGATTGGTATTTCATTCCAAGCTTTAAGCCCGGAAAGGTGGAAACTTTTTTTGTACACTCAAGTTTAAACTTTGGGATGTCGAGATTTCTATTGTTTCTTGTGTTATACCTAGAAATTTCATTCCTCTGACTATACTTGTTCCAGAGGCTCTCAGGGCACTGCTTGTGGACTATTTTGTGTGTCATGATAGATCTGTCAAAATAGATGATTTGATCAACGTTCAGCCCATTATTGATCCAGGGGTCTTTTATTCTAGCATTTTGAATAATTGAGAAGGCCCTGTTCTGTAGACGCTGAAGCGTTTGCAGCTTCGTGTTGGGCAGGCTACCCCAGATAACATTCCCATATCGGAGGTGACTTTCAACCAGCGCATGGTAAACCTCACATAGCTTAGATTGCGGAAGAACGTTTTTAAGTTTTTTCAGTGCAGACAAACCACTTGCTACTTTACCTTTCAAGGATTTGAAGTGTTCCTTCCAACTTAGATTCTCGTCCACAATAACCCCTAGTGATTTAGTTTTTGTCACTCGTTTTATTTCTGTGCCATTAAGTTTCAATAGAGCCAGAGGTTCAATTTTGTTAATTCTACGTGGATGGCCGATAAGCATAAACTCAGTCTTTTTTGGATTGGCACTTAATTTATTGACCCTCATCCACTCAGAAATGTTCTGTAGCTCCTCCTGCATCATCTCGGCAAGTTCGTTAATATCTTCAGAGGCTATCATTGTGTGCGTATCATCAGCATACATGCTCGCCGAAGAAAACTGTAAACATTCTTCAAAGTCGTTAAGGTATATGATGAAGAGAAGGGGGCCTAGGCAGGAACCCTGGGGAATGCCACAGGTTACCCCCAAAGACATAGAACATTTACCATTGATTCTGCAAAACTGTTTTAGTTCAGTGAGGTAGGATCGAAACCAGCTAATCACCTTACCCTGCACGCTATACCTAGAAAGTTTTTCGAGCAGTATTTTGTGATCCACCGTATCGAAGGCCTTTTTTAAATCCAAAAACATCGCCATATTGACCTTTTGAGAATCAATGTTATTATGCCATTCATCAGTACTCTTTACTAGAGATGTGATTGTTGAGTGTAGCTTACGAAACGCATGCTGATTCTTTTTTAGCAACTGTTTCTCTTTGAAATAGTCGATCAGCTGATCATGAGCAATTTTTTCCAGAATCCTTGCAAATATGGATAGAACGGATATAGGCCTGTAATTATTCATGTCATCCCTTGCACCTGACTTAAAATTGGGGTTACCCTTGCAACCTTCCAGATATCTGGAAAAACTCCCGCGACCAGCGATGAGTTATAGATTAGAGTAAGGGGGAGAGCGATGAATTCGGATGCATCTTGGACTAGCCCGACAGGAATTCTATCTGGCCCGCTGGCTTTGCCGTTTTTCAGCTCTGTTAGTGCTCTTAAGATGTATTGAGTATCTACTGTCTTGAAATTCAAAATCGTAGAATTTTTGCCACTTATTGTGGCAAGCGGGTCATCATTCGGTTCGGTTCTGATTTCTTTTGCTAGTTTTGGACCAACTGAGACAAAGTGCTTGTTAAATACATTGGCAATTTTACTGTCATTAGTTAAAAGTTTGCCTTCGCAGTTTAAGCTAGTGACTGGTACCTTAGAGGAATCTCTGTCTAACACTTTGTTAATGGTTCGCCACATTTTCTTTGGGTCGGTTTTGTTTTGTTCAATTAGACCTGAATAATGGTCCTGAATTGCGATCCGGATGGCCTCTGTAACTTCGTTTCTTAGTCTCTTATACGAAGGCCAGATTTCGGGATTGCGCCTTGCGTCCTTTTTTGCTTTATCCCTTCTCGTCATCAGAGACCTTATGCATGCATTGAGCCATGGAGCATATTCACTTTTCCTTTTTTGTTTTCGAATTGGAGCATGTAGGCTGAGAATTGCATCAAAAAATTCTTGGAATATAGATGCCATCTTACTAGGGTCCTGACAAAAAGGTTCCAAAAGGCTTTTCCAGTCAATGGCATCAAGGTCTTGTTGGAAAGCAGTTTTATCATAATTTTTCATATTTCTACTTTCAACAATTTTGTTTTCATTTTTGGTATTGAGTCTCCATGCATTTACCTTTCTAATCGCATAAACCATGTAGTGGTCTACCATAGCTGTTTCAAGCACGCCCGATTCTAGAATGTACTTACGTTTGTTGGTAGAGAAATGGTCAATCAACGAATGACTTATTTGAGACTGTCCGATCTGACCTGGGTGATTTGAAACACTCCGCCCCCCCCCCCCCTGTTTATCTCTGTTGTCATAAGAGATATGGCAGCCAAACTTGGCACAAAGGTAGTTCATTATGTAAAGAATGAAAATTTGAAATCATAATCCAATTAGCGATGTTGTTGTTGTTGCTAGAGCATGATGATCATCATGACGTCATATGACGTCATATAAATGAAAGGTTGCTAAAAGGTCATGAAACTTTATTTTTCATAAAGAAATGAAAGATATTGATCAAAATATATATAAATTCTTAATTTAGACTTAATTGGACCAATTAAACATGATTAGAAGAGTAAAAAGTATGTTTTTCACAGAGTGCAGTATGAAAAATTGGTAACCATGGAGACAAGGCTAAAAATAGAATGCCAAAATTGTTGCAATTTTATTGCTGTATGATACAAAGTCCAACTTACGAAGTATCAGAGGCCGGCTGCATGTGTGGAAAACGGTGTAAACAAAAATGGACTAGGGGGGCGGAATCCGCCCCCCAGGTCAGATAGGGTTAATTATGTTAAAACAATCGTTTTCTAGAACGAACGAATAATTAGCCACGTGTTGATAGCACTCATTATGCAAATAAGTTAACTTTAGAGGATGATGTAACCGGTGGCCTGCACAGAGGCTAACAACATTCGCAGCATCACCAAAGGTAGAAAGATCCCCCTCCTACACAGCTACAGAAAGGTGCAGAATCCCAGCAAACAATAATAATAATAATCAATTTATTTAAAGTTGGCGCTACATAGCTATGTACAGTAAAATTAAAATAATTACTAAACTAGCTAATCCAAGCCAACTGCTAAAAACTAATAAAAGTCCAAGAAATACATACATGATTAAATGAATAAGATTTGAAATACAAGGTATAAAATTTCAAAACAGAACTAAAAACGTAGTAATATAAAAATCCGAGCTGTTAAAAAACCGAATGTCCGAAATATGAAATGGAAGCTGTATCAAATCATGGTATCACAAAAATCCAAGTTGTGGTATAAACGTCCTACATAATCTGCATGAGCAGTCAGCGCCATTCCAACTTTTCATTTTTTTCTTAAACTCATTGATAGATTGAGCATTCCTTGTGTGATGAGGAAGAGATAGCCAAAGACGTTTCCCTCTATATTTGATAGTCTCAGATCCATAACTTGTAGTTCTTACCCTTGGTAGCACAAATTCATTATTGTTTCTCAGATTATAATTAACACGACGCTCGCAGTGGCGCCGCCAGGATTTGTTATTGGGGGGGGGCGAAACAGAACGGGGTCTGGGGCGGAGCCCCAGAAAAATTTTCCTGGACCACGCCCTCTACTTTGGCTGTAAATGCGGCCAACGCCCTTTTTATAGGTTGACATAAAGATAAATGAATCTGTTGAAATAACACAAGTAGGGTACCACAATTAGAAAATGACGTCCTACCGGCGACCGAACGACGAACTTCGGATTCCCAAAAATTTCTGCAACGAATCTAAAACGTCACTCCGTAATGGAATTATCGAAGGGCTGTCAAGTTCTCTCAGATTCTGAAATCTGAAGTATATGGTTTGTGAAAAAGAGGGCATCGGGACCAGCAGAAGCTTCAAAGTTCAGCATACAATCAGGGGCTGATCTAGCCCGATTTTTTAATGAGTTCCCATGATGAGATCGAAGGTGAGCGAAGCTAGGGGGGTGCGGGGGTACTCCCACGAGAAAATTTTTGCAGCCACGCCCTTTAGATTGCCTTAAAGTGCTATCAAATTCTTCTTAACTAATTAATAACTGATAAAATTTTGAATTGAAAAGCATCCCACCAAACCAATTTTGGACCTTCATATGATCATAAGGCCTAAGTTTACCTTAAATGTTTCTCCTTCAGCCAGCCACATTTTGCCTTATTGACACATAAAAGGGGACTAGTTAGTAGCCGAAGCGCAATTGAACAGATTTTGAAATCGTTTGTTAGTTTCATCGCGGATCTCATTTTCATAATTATCGTAATTCTATTCTCAGAGACAAATCTATCTATGAAATCTTGACTAAGTTCTCAAACTCATGGAACTCACGTCAAATCCGCCACTGGATGAGGGGGTCTGGGGGCAAAGCTCCCAGGAAAATTTTCAGGGACACGCCCTTTACTTTGGCTTAGAACACTTCTACCGATCACATGTTACCTGGTGGTGAAATAGAATTGTTGATCATTTCGTAACAGTTGTTTATATTAGCATCCCCAGGAAACTATTTTTGTAAAAATATGATATTCTTTGGTTTAGAATGCATCCCATCTTTACCAGTGCCCAAGCGAAAACTTTCATAATTAGGTAACAGTATTTTTATGAATTACCACCACAGGAAAATTTTTGCGCAAACACACTATAATTTGTCCCAGAACGGTTCTAACAATCCAATTTGTCTGGCCTCAAAATTGAAATTTTGACAGTTCTGTGATAGTTTGTCTCGGAAATTTTTCAAAAATCCAACCTATACATTGGCTTAGAACGACTCTCCCATTCACTTTCCATCATTTTTCTCCGAAAGAATCTTACCCTACTACCCATCCTATACAGAACTAATTTCTCCTCATTTGGTTTGTGAAAAAGATGTTGACTTGGATCTTTCACAAGCTATGTTGTTGAGATGTGCAAGCTTGGAGGGCACATAGAACGGGGGTCTAGGGCCTTCGCGACCAGAAAAAAAATTCCGAGTCAGTGCCCTACAGATCGTTGGAAAATGCAATAAGACAGCAAGATTGTACAAACCGATACTCACATTATAATTGCCAAAGATCATCGGCCTTACCTCCCCCCCCCCCCCCCCCCCCCCCAATAATTTTACACCGGAATTAGACGAATTAGAAAAGTGTTCCTGGAGAATATTGGGGGGGCGACCGCCCCCCCTTGCCCCCCCTCCCGGCGCTTCTGGACGCTCGCAGAAAATTTCCCTCATAAAAGGGGGGTTGATGTTCTCCTTAGTTTTAAACATTTCGATCATAAGCGTTTGCAGGTTCCTTGCATGAATATTAACCGAGTCATCCTTTCCTAGCAGGGTGTTGAAGCTTGATTCATAATCCTTGTATGCGATTCTCAAGGCTCTCTCGTGTATTCTATTAATCTTATTATTCATGTGCCTACTGTGAAACATCCAGACTAATGGACAGTATTGAAACTGGCTAATTACAAAGGCTCTCATTAAGATTCTTAGTTTATTAGAGTCCATGTATCCACAGGGGTCCAGTAATGTCAGTGAAGACTACTGTAGTTTTGGTTTCTTGGCTCCGTGGTTCTTGGTTCCTTCGTTCCTTGGTTCGTCATGAAAATAACAGCTGTGTAATTTGATACCGAACACATCATCCTTGTGTGCGGTCGATCGGCCTGCTGCACAGGGGGTCCAGTAATGTCAGTGAAGACTACTGTAGTTTTGGTCTCTTGGTTCCGTGGTTCTTGGTTCCTAGTGTAAACGGCACTTGTTTACGGCAGAATTCGAGCGGCAGAATTCGACACAAAACACGAAACGAGATAGGTTTTCTCAAACGTTTATCAAAACTTCGACAAATACAACTATGGTCTTTCACAAGCACCAAGTGTATAACACGCTAACTAAAATAATTTTACCCGGCCTATTTATACTGAAAAGGGGTTTATGACTAAAACAAAGGAATACTCTAGAATGTTCCGAATGTTGCACCACAGATTGTCACAAGGTGCAATACTTCCAAATAAGGTTACAGGGTGATCGCGATCTTGCAAATAGGTAACACAGGTAGGGCAAATCCCTAATCCTTCAAAACAAAAGAAACAGAGGCGGGGGATTCCGCGCAATACGTCTAATGCCTTTCTGACGCAAATGGGGATGTCTACTTCAATACAGATAGTAACACGTAATAGACGACACCCAAGGATTTCACAAGTGTGACGCACAGGGCCTAAGTTAATTCTTTCGCAAGGGCCTAAATCTACTAGGGCCTTATATGGCAGTCTTTATAATACCTTAATATCTTTTGTTCTATATGGCACACATTCCTAACCGACACAGCGCGTGCTGGCGTATACTGCGCGACGAGTACCCAAAATATTAACAGTATTACATCCCTCCCGGGGTAGGTAAAAGAATCGCCCTCGATTCTTGGCGAAATAAAACACGAGTTCATAAATCGGTATCCAGTACGAGTTAACTAGTTTTCTTAGCTAACAAGGAAGATTCAAATTCTTTCAACAACTCACCACAGTGTAGATTACGCAGAGGTTCCCATGACGGTTCGATGTCCTCGTCTTCCCACTGAACTAAGTACAATGTCTGTCGGCGTCCTGATCTGTTTTTGACAACCCTCTTGTCAAGAATTGCTTTCACTGCGAGTTCTGCAGGGTCTTGCTCATTTTCTACGTCGCTTTCTGTTGCATCTTGGTCGTTTTCTCTCAAACCGTTATCCTCGTCCGGCTGATCGTCATAGTCATCAGACAAATCTGGTTCAGGACGGATATCTTGTGAAATAAAAGGTTTCAATCGGTTAACATGAACTACATGCGAGTATGAACGTTCATCATTAGAATCTAACAGATAGTTAACTGGCGATTTCTTGGCCAAAATACGGAAAGGGCCATGCCAGTTATGAGTTAGCTTTGAAGACAAACCTTTCCTGTTATTAGGTGTGTAAAGCCAAACGCGTTGTCCTACTTCATACGAAACCTCTTTTGTACCTTTATCGTATTGTTGTTTCTGTCTCTGCTGTGCTAATTCGATGTTATCATGGGTCAACTTACGTGCTTCCAGGAATCTATCAGCTAGAATAGCTCGATAATCATCCGTATCTGTGTACAACTCCTGGGCTTTTAGAAGCGAAGCATCTATGGGGAGACGTGGATCTCTCCCGTACATAAGATAAAACGGTGTTTCTTTCGTACTTGCCTGTATAGATGTACGGTACGCAAACAAAGCATAAGGTATAAAATGATCCCAGTCCTTTTGATGTTCCGATACATACATGGAAATGATGGTCGTAAGAGAATGGTTGAAACGTTCTACTAGTCCATCACATTCGGGGTGGTAGCTTGTGGTATTTACCTTTGATGTATTTACCATGTTGCATATACCTTTCACAACCTTCGATAAAAAGTTCTTACCTCGGTCGGATAGCAGTTTACGGGGTGCAGAATGACGACATAATATCTGCTCTACAAACAACTTTGCAGTTGTTGGTGCATCAGCATTCTTAACTGCGAAAGCTTCCGGCCATTTCGTGAAATAATCAGTAAATATGACTACATACTTGTTACCATTGTCAGAGGTTGGAAAAGGACCTAACACATCAACTGCTACACGGTCAAAAGGACCTTCTACAGGTATAGGTTGTAACGGTGCTTTCGGCAGCTTGCGTGGTGTTTTCTTTGTTGCACAATCTACACATGATGCACACCACTTTTGAATTTCGGTATACATACCTGTCCAAAAGTATCGGAGTCGGATCTTCAAATATGTCTTTTCAAAACCTAAATGACCAGATGTTATTTCCTCGTGTAGTGATAAAATTACCTCATCTTTCAATGCTCTTGGTACCACTAACTGTTTACGGACTGAGTTTCTTGTTCTAACGCGACCCTTATCTAAATGATACAAGATACCTTCTTCTAACACATAGTCTTCGGCTGTTGCCATTAAACGACGAGCACTTACCGAGTCTTCTGGAATTTCTCCAGCTTCGAAATATCTTAGCAGATCATTTAAGCTAGGATCTTGTCGTTGTAATTGTTTAACTCTATCTAATTGAAGTCCTGGAGAATCAATTGCGTACACACTACTTGTCTCTTTTGGTATGCTTCCTTCAATACTTACTTGTTCTTCTGGTTTCCTTGAAAGTGCATCTACATTGCTATGCAACTTACCTGGCCTGTGCTTGATAGTAAAAGCATAACTTTGCAAAGCTAACGACCAGCGAGAAAGTCTAGAATGCGGATCTCGTGCATTATCAAGCCACTTTAGGGGGTTATGGTCAGTTACGACATCAAACTCACGTCCATATAAATATGGTCGAAAGTGCTTGATGCCCCAAACTATAGCTAAACATTCCCTCTCTATGGTAGCGTATTTTCTTTCGTGTGGTTTCAGGCTACGACTTGCAAAAGCAATTGTTTTCTCGACTCCATCTATTGTCTGTGCAAGTATGGCACCAATACCTGTATTGCTAGCATCAGTATACAAGGAAAACCGTTCTTGAAAATTTGGATACGTCAGAATTGGAGATGTGAGCAATGAATCTCTTAGACGTTCAAAAGATACCTGACATTCGTCCGACCAAGTAAATTTAACTCCTTTCTTCAGAAGTGCATTTAAAGGGCTTGCTATGGAAGCAAAATCTTTAACAAAGCGTCGATAATACGAGACTAAAGCTACAAAGCTACGTACCTCATTGCAGCTAGTTGGTACAGGATAGTTCCTAACTGTTTCAACCTTATCAGGATTAGGCCTGATTCCATCTTTACCGACAATATGGCCTAGGTATAATACTTCTGGCTTACAAAAGTGACACTTCTTTGGCTTAAGCTTGAGACCCTCTGACCTAAATCGATCGAAAACTGAGCGGAGATTATTAAGATGTTGATCAAATGACTTAGAATAAACGATAACGTCGTCTAAATACACCATGCAAATTTGCCACTGCAGTCCACTCAAAACTAACTGCATCATTTTCTGGAAAGTATAGCTTGCATTAACGAGACCCATAGGCATTACACGGAATTCAAAATTACCTTGTCTGGTACAAAAAGCAGTTTTCTCCATGTCATCAGGGTCCATTGGAATCTGCCAGTACCCTGATGCAAGATCAAGAGTCGTAAAGTAACATGCATCTCCTAATGAATCAAGGACTTCATCAATCCTAGGCATAGGAAATATTTGCTTCTTTGTAACAGAATTCAGCTTCCTAAAATCTATACAAAACCTTGGCGAACCATCTTTCTTTGTGACAATTACCAAGGGTTGAGACCATGGGCTGATGGACTCTTGAATGATACCCTTGTCGAGCATACCTTGTATGTGTTCATCAACCATATTCAACTGACTTTGGGGAATCCTGTATGGCCTCTGCCTAAAAGGAGGATTGTCACCTGTCTCGATATTATGGGTAAAGCGATGGGCTCTACCAAAATCAGAAGCAGAAGTAACGAAAACATCTTCATACTCAGTTAGCAAATCAATAAGATGGTTCTTTTCCTGTTCAGAAATTGTGCAGTTCATGATGTCAATGTCATCAATCCAAGAAATAGAAGAAGTTTTAAACGTAGACTCACCTTCTTTCGTCTGTAAATCTTCTTTCTCCACTGCTTCGGCCATTCCAACACAAGTACCTGCAAATATCTTAACTGGAAAGATGTTTGGGTTAGCAATTTTGATAGGAATTTTATCATTCCTTACATTGGCAATGCAACGAGCAGGATAAAGAGTAGAGTTATCACTAGCTATCTCGTACTTGGGCTCGATTAGAACAGTGCCTTGTAACCCGTTTACACGACCAGTAAGAAGGGCTTCGCTGCGCGCCGGTATCTCCAGGGACTCTACAACGCATACTTGGACCTGACTAGGGCGCTTAAGCACGGTTACGGGAAGGGTTTCCTGTCCTATAGTTACTTGCAGGTTTCCTAAGTCTATGCTTGCGCTAGCCTTAATTAGGAAATCCGTTCCTAACAAGAAAGAAAACTTAAAATTCCGAACAACATAGCAATCAACATACCAAACACTCTTACCAAGATCTACTTCTACACAAGTTGTTCCGACTACTTCCAACGATTCACCTGTCGCAGTCTTGGCTATCATATCGTTACAACTGATTTCTAACGATGTTTTTGCATATTTGTTAATTAAATTGAATAATTCAAGGCTCATTACTGTGATTTTTTTTTATTCAATTTATTTAACGTTGGCTATTTACAATATACAATAGCACAAAGGTGCTAATTTAGGCCAACTACAATTAAAAACAAAAAATACAAAAAGAAATTAAATATACCCTAAGTTTTCTACATAACGCTTGCATAGTCTGCAGTCACAGCTAACCGTGTACGTTTTAATTCTTCTTTTAAACATTGAAAGAGATTCAGATTCCTTTATGTCGGCAGGTAGTGTCCTCCAGAGCTTCTGCCCGAGGAACCGCACAGTTTCTGTTCCAAACCTCATTGTTTTAACTTTTGGTAAACATATGTTTCCGCCATCCCTCAGCTCATACGAAGGCACTTTTTCTATGAAAATCTCATTCATAAAGCTAGGGGCGTTTCCTGATTTTGTTTTATATCTTTCAGTTAGAAGTAACCGCAGATTTCTCTGATGGACAGATGCCGAGTTTTGATTCACGAGTAGAGTTTCAAAATCTGAGTGATTATCTTTATATACAATGCGTAAAGCCCTTTCTTGTATCTTATTGATTTTTTTTATTTAGGTTTCTATCATGAAACATCCATACCAATGGGCAATAACTAAAATGTGACATGATGAACGCATTCATCAGTGACGCAAGTTGTTCAGTCTCCATGTAATTCGCAATTCTAGCCAGAGCATTGATTCCTGAACCTGAATCAATTACAATATCTGTTTCATAATTGGCAACCTTACCAGACATTGTTACACATTGATACATGAAATTATTGTTATTTGACAAAACTTGGGGATTTTCCTTACCAATTTCAGCTGCATCACACCCCAACGATGACTTGTGAGCAGCAGTGTCTAGTTTTTTTGGTCCTGAGACGCAGCAATCTTCTCACGACATTTTGGCTCCACGTGACCCACTTTCTTGCAATAATTGCAGATTGGTCTGCCATCGGTGCAGCGTAGATTTCGATCTGAGGAGTTCCAATTGTATTTTCTCCCAAAATTCGGTGGTTTTTCAGGGGCTGGTCGCTTCGATTCAGCGACGGCAACAGCGAGTTTCTCTACAAGACTTTCGAGTCGATCCATACGGTCATTTAAACGTTGTTCCCCCGAAATGGCGGCAATAGGGGCAGCGCATGCTTGGCTTGATGAAGGGACAGATCTTACCCATGGTGCGGAACCATTCGAAACTTGATCATTTATCTCTTCTCGTTTTGCCACCTCCAAGGCTTTTTGAAAGTCTTTTGGGTCCGAAATTAGGACGATTCTTTTTAGAGCCGGACGCAGACCATTGACGAAATGTTCACGCATTAGCGTGTCTTGATGCTCCACTGGCATCTCTGCATATGCCCTGCGAACCAACTGTTGAATCTCACGCCCGAAATCTTCTGAGGGCTCAGTTTCTCCTTGTCTTCGAGAGTAAAGGTCCGCATAATAAAAGCGACGAGCCTCTTTCGGTATAAAATGTTCGATTAGAGCAGTTTTTAATTCATCTAAGTTATTTTGCTGTCGGTCTGGCAATTCATCATAAAATTCAGCGGCACGATCTCTTAGAAATGCCGGTAAAATGTCACACTGACGTTTTTGGCTCCACCCATTAGCTTTAGAAATTCGATCGAAACTTTTCAGCCATTTTTCGATATCGTCCCCAGGCTCTCCGAAAAATTTGGTCGGCTGAACAACTGTTTTTGGGTGCTCCTCAGGAGCTCTGAGCGAAGGTACAAATGGGCTGGATGGTTCTTCCATATCGAATGATCTTGCTGTTCTTGTCTTGGCACCTTTGCCCATTTTTCGAAGTTGTTCGAATGTATTTACAAAGTTTATGTACAAAAACGAGTATTAAAGTCAGCAAATGAACAGTTTATATACAGTGATCACTTACGTTTCCGCGTCCTCACGGCTAAACGGCTTTTCACTTCGGCTGCGGTTCTTGGGCTCTGAATCTTCACAGACTTCAAAATCCCGCGACTACAGTCACCAGATGTAAACGGCACTTGTTTACGGCAGAATTCGAGCGGCAGAATTCGACACAAAACACGAAACGAGATAGGTTTTCTCAAACGTTTATCAAAACTTCGACAAATACAACTATGGTCTTTCACAAGCACCAAGTGTATAACACGCTAACTAAAATAATTTTACCCGGCCTATTTATACTGAAAAGGGGTTCATGACTAAAACAAAGGAATACTCTAGAATGTTCCGAATGTTGCACCACAGATTGTCACAAGGTGCAATACTTCCAAATAAGGTTACAGGGTGATCGCGATCTTGCAAATAGGTAACACAGGTAGGGCAAATCCCTAATCCTTCAAAACAAAAGAAACAGAGGCGGGGGATTCCGCGCAATACGTCTAATGCCTTTCTGACGCAAATGGGGATGTCTACTTCAATGCAGATAGTAACACGTAATAGACGACACCCAAGGATTTCACAAGTGTGACGCACAGGGCCTAAGTTAATTCTTTCGCAAGGGCCTAAATCTACTAGGGCCTTATATGGCAGTCTTTATAATACCTTAATATCTTTTGTTCTATATGGCACACATTCCTAACCGACACAGCGCGTACTGGCGTATACTGCGCGACGAGTACCCAAAATATTAACAGTATTACACTAGACGAACTCGAAAAACGATTGTCTGAAAACAAAAGAATCTGGGCCTATCACCAACGACTAAAAAGTTGTCGATACTGGGCATGGCAAGTAGGCAAAATCATTAGCCAATCAGCGATTGATATCGGTGCTCCTGCGCAAGGCTCTGTGCAGTGACAACACCAACTTCCATGAAAACCCTTCCACAACTTAACTTTTATGGAAGATGTTTCCTGTTCCGATCCGACTGTAGTTTTGTTTGGCATTTGACAGCAGTTCTCTGTAGTAATGGCCATCAAATAGTTAAAATGGGCTAGATAGATTTTTCCTTGAGATATCTGAGGTTTTCAGTTAGGCCTATTTGCAGCAGATTAGGCTGATGTAAGAACTGAGTGGGATGCATACTCCCTTCACATTCATGTACATTCATGTTTTTGTAAGAAACTTAGGTCCAGGGCTGGTAGGTAGTATTTCAAAGGTTAGGAAAGTTCCATTACCAAAAGTTCTTATGAGGTTTCCATATTTTTTAATCCATGCCACAGGGTTTCTTAATTTTGGAAATTGAGCCTAAAGTTTCTCATAGCAGTTTCTTATAAAATCAGTGTATGTTTATGTTTGTTCAGGTACTGTAAATTAGTCCAGGGCTGACTGAGTTGTGGAATTTGAATTTTCTGAGGAAAGGGGGTCAAGAAGTGTTTATGCGGAAAGCTCTTGTGTTTATAATTTTTGCAAGTTGCCATGGGAGTTGCTATTCTGGAAAGTATGGTGCAGTTCATTTGCACTTCCTACTTTGAAGCCTCATGTCACACATGAACCAATGCATGAAGTTTGGCAATGTTTGACCTTTCACCCTAGCAATTTGTCCAATTTAGGTATCAATAAAAATCCACTTAAATGGCCAACATGCGAATTCTGGTGTTGAATGAATGTTGGTTATTACTGCAACTCTTGTGTCAAGAAGTGGTCCTAGAACTTCGATAAATTTCTGATGTCAGACAAGCGCTTTCGATTTACTCTGCACGATTTTACACAGACCATAGATGTATTTACCACTATCTGTAAAGTTCCTGTCGAAATTCGTTTCGTACGTGGAGAAAAAGAAGAAGTTTTTCTCCGTTAGGTTTTTCCAGCAAATGAAGCGAGGTTAAGTGTATGCTACTGCATCACAGGCTTCAAAGGACACGGATTAAGTTGGTTTGATTGACATTTTTGATCTCGCGTTCTTTGTTCATAAAGTACACAAAATGACCTCTCTCTTCAACCATGGACGTAAGTTCAACGATTTGTGGTTGCCTCGTCTTTCTGCGATTACTCAGAGGGTTTTTTACAAAAATATTTAATTTCTTGCAGCAGGTCATTTTCTGACGGAAGAGAAGGACATTTTAGTAGCCCCAGAAAACAGAAATTTGCGCAAAATCTAGTCCCTGCCGCAAAACGAGACTATCACCACTGTGTTGGCGAGATGTTCAGCTTCAAATTTCTCAAACCTGATCAACCATGGAAAGCAAAAGCAAGAGGCCGAGAATTGCGTAAGTTCAACGATTTGTGGTTGCCTCGTACAAAAGCTTTGAATTTACATTTCTGCGATTACTTTCACTTCAGTTCGCGTATTTGAATAAATTATCGCCTTCTTTTAGGAACAGAGGGTTTTTTACACGCTTGCACGGAGCGTTTTTAGGGGGGCTGCAAATCCAAAATGAAGGGGCAAAGCAATTTTGGAATTTACTTTTGTGAATCCGTCAAAATGGGAATTACAGTATCGCGAGAGTACACTCAAAGATAAGATAACTGATCGAATAATGAAAGAAAGTAGTGCGTAATTAATTTCTCAATCCTTTTTAAATTGACATTTAGCAAAATTAGAATTTCGCAAATTAGTTAATTACGAATATATCGCGGGAATAAATTTTGAGAATTTGACATTATAGGAAATTTTGAGCTATAAATTCCAGGAATAAATTTTGGCAAATTTCATTTGCGTAGGGGGGGGGATAAAATTTGGGCAGGGCAGTAGGAAGAAGCTTCGGATTCTATTGTTCTTAAAACAATAGAGAACAGTACATCTAATTAATTCGTGTGACGTAGCACCATTGTTTTCAAAATTATTGGGGGGCTTGAGCCCCACCTGCCCCCCCCCCGCTTCCTACGGGCCTGATTTGGGGGGGCTGCCCGATAAAAAATCCAATATTTAAGAAAATTTTGCCCGACTTAAGGCAGATTTCTGCTCGATTATGGCTGATTTTTGCAAAATTTTCCGAAGTTGGGAGGGCTGCAGCCCCCCCAGCTCCCCCGTCTCCTACGCCTATGGCAAATTTCAGAGAAAATTGTGAAAGTTTCCGCGAAAGTTTCTTCTCTATCTAAACCCTATTACTGAAACCCTCCTTCCCCCTTACATAAACGTGATATGATATCCTACTCTCCCAAATAAAACATCGAGACAGTCAAGAGAAGATCCCAACAATCCACGGCTGCACTAAGAGTATAGTCCCGGGGGGGGGGGGGTACTTGACTAGGGAAGTGACGGGGGTGTGCGGAAAACCTCTCCACACCCTGCACCCTGTCGCATAAAAAATAGGCCAAAAGTATACCCTGTCGCATAAAAATTTTGCCTCTCAAATACTGTGTAGAACGCAATTTTTGCTTGTGATACCCTGTCGCATAAAAATTTTGCCTCTCAAATACTGTGTAGAACGCAATTTTTGCTTGTGATACCCTGCCGCATAAAAATTTTGCCTCTCAAATACGGTGTAGAACGCAATTTTTGCTTGTGATGCCCTGTCGCATAATTTTTTTACCTATTATAATACCCTGTCGCATAATTTTCGCTAGAAAATGACACCCTGTCGCATAATTTTTACCGCAAAAGGACACCCTGTTGAGCGGCACATCCCGTCAGGTCAAGTATGGGAGTGCCCCCCCCCCCCCCCGGGAGTATAGTAGAGTAAAATTGACCACGGTGTTCTTCCATTATCAGACGTAAAATGATCATTCTGCTGGCAATTACTTTCCATATAGAAAATTGCTAATTTGCTTTCATTCATTCCCTCAAAGCGAAGACAGATTGAAAGATCTCTGACTAACAAGCTTCATGAAGGGGACTCACCATAACTTCGACCTTAGGTTTTCCTTCATGTTTCCAGAGGGAATCCCCTGTGGCAGTAGCGTACACTTGACCCTGCTTCAGCGATCTGCTGAAGTTTCATCCCTTTCCTCTTTTCTTTCTCTTTCTTACCGTTACAAGTTACCGTTACAAGGCGCAGGATTTGAAAAGCCCGCGATTTCAAACGGCAGCCAATGAGAGAAGAGCTCTCACATGACAAATGAAACAACAGCAGGCACAGGGGGTCCAGTAATGTCAGTGAAGACTACTGTAGTTTTGGTTTCTTGGCTCCGTGGTTCTTGGTTCCCTCGTTCCTTGGTTCGTCATGAAAATAACAGCTGTGTTAATTTGATACCGAACACATCATCTTTGTGTGCGGTCGATCGGCCTGCTGTTGTTTCATTTGTCATGTGAGAGCTCTTCTCTCATTGGCTGCCGTTTGAAATCGCGGGCTTTTCAAATCCTGCGCCTTGTAACGGTAACTTGTAACGGTAAGAAAGAGAAAGAAAAGAGGAAAGGGATGAAACTTCAGCAGATCGCTGAAGCAGGGTCAAGTGTACGCTACTGCCACAGGGGATTCCCTCTGGAAACATGAAGGAAAACCTAAGGTCGAAGTTATGGTGAGTCCCCTTCATGAAGCTTGTTAGTCAGAGATCTTTCAATCTGTCTTCGCTTTGAGGGAATGAATGAAAGCAAATTAGCAATTTTCTATATGAAAAGTAATTGCCAGCAGAATGATCATTTTACGTCTGATAATGGAAGAACACCATCGAGGGGCAAATCACTGATTTTTTTTTCGTACACCTTCGTTACATCCAGAGTATGTAAAACATTTCAAGGATGCAATGAAAGAAGCTCATAGGATTGCAGCAGAGAAAGCAGCCATTAGTACAGCTGCAGGGAGAGATGAGTACAATAAGAAAGTACGTACTTCTGATCTCAAACCAGGTGACCGGGTACTTGTAAAGAACGTGTTGGAAAGGGGTGGACCAGGTAAACTTCGCTCCTTCTGGGAAGATAAAGTATACATCGTCATGAATCGAAAAGATCCATTGAATGCCGTCTATGAGGTACGTCCAGAATCACAACCGGGAAGAACGAGAATTCTCCATCGGAATTTGTTACTCCCATGTCCTTTCTTACCATATGAGGAACAACCAGACGCCACCAAGTCCAAGAAAGCTGTGGACAAGACGTATCGCAACATCAGGGAGCCTGAAAGCAGGGGCGCACATTCAAATTTTGTTTGGGGGGGGGGGTGTCAACATGCTTTGGACCGACTAAATTTTTTCGGACCGACTGAAAGTATAGCAAGCAACAGTGTGGCCAGGATAAATTAAGTGGGGGGTATTGAAACGAGGGTGTCCCCAGGAAAATTTTTGGGGCCACCCCTTTACTTTGGCTTAGAATGCATCTCCCAATATCATGCTTGCCTTTAGCGACAAGGAAAACTTGATCGTTTTGTGACAATTATGCTATAAATCAGCGCATGAGGAAAATTTTTGAAGACAGATCCCTTACTTTGGCTTAGAATGCATCTCCCAATATCATGCTTGCCTTTAGCGACAAGGAAACCTTTATCGTTTTGTGACAGTTATACTATAAATCAGCGCACAAGGAACATTTTGAAGAAAGATCTTTTACTTTGGCTAAGAATGCATCTCCCAATATCATGCTTGCCTTTAGCGACAAGGAAACCTTGATCGTTTGTGACAGTTATGCTATAAATCACCGCAAGAGGAAAATTTTTGAAGAAAGATATTTTACTTTGGCTTAGAATGCATCTCCTAATATCATTCATGCTTGCCTTTAGCGACAAGGAAACCTTGATCGTTTTGTGACAATTATGCTATAAATCAGCGCATGTGGAAAATTTTTGAAGACAGATCCCTTACTTTGGCTTAGAATGCATCTCCCAATATCGGGCTTGCCTTTAGCGACAAGGAAACCTTGATCATTTGTGACAGTTATGCTATAAATCAGCACACAAGGATAATTTTTGAGAAAGATCCTTTACTTTATGGCTTAGAATGTATCATGGACTTGGAGTTTTAAGTATAGGCGTAATCTTAAGTACAACGACTTTTTCACCGCCAAGCCTAGCAAAAGCGACTTGTTTTGGTGTGTTTGTCCTCTATGAAGGTTTTCCCTTATGATTATAGTGTCAACAGTGTTCGCTTTTGGTAAAGGCGTATACCACCTTTGATGGACAATATCTGTAACCAATGTCTCCTTTATTTTTTGGGATTTATACACAAGCCCGTACACAAGTGTATGTTTTCCAACGCCACATAACTACCACCACCGGCACCCCAGTGCCAGATTGGAGTTTTTGAGTATTTGTAACAGCATTGTTCCTTTGGGACAATCTTTGCACAACAAACACCTTTCATTTTGTGTTAGACCGCTTTTTACAAGCCAATGATTGCTTGCCCCTAAAAACGGAAGCCTGGACAATTTTTCAATGCATCTAAGAATTTTTTTTAAATGCCATCCTCTGCTTTGGCTTAGAACGACTCTCCCGGTTATTGTCATGCACTTCTTGTGAATATTCTAACTGTCGTCATGGGTCGACCTTTGCTCAAAACATTTAAAATCGGACCAACTTTGATTCAAACTATCGTGGTTTTTTTCAGCTTTGTCGTGGTTGGTCGGTCCATGAAAAAGTCGGTCCACGAAGTCGGTCCATCCAATTTTGTCGTGGACCGACTTTTGAGGAAATTTTTGGACCGACTGAGAAATTATTGGGGGGTGTCTCACCCCCCCCCCCCCACACCCCCCCCCCCCCACACCCCCCCCTAATGTGCGCCCCTGCCTGAAAGTAATGAAGCACAGGATTCATTTACGGCAGAAGACCAAGACGAGCTGCCTTTGTTTTCTCCCGAACAACTTGAACAGGCGGGGCAACGTTTCATGCCCCTGGTTCACACTGAACCTATGACAACACCATCAGAGATGATTGAGCCATCGCATTCATCGGACATAGAAGGGAATGAATTTGATGATTCACACCAGGATCTGCAAGTGACTGATCAAGACATGTCTGGACACGCTACAGTTGCAAATGATGACACACATTCGAGAGACGGCTCTTTCGTGAGAGATTGGACCGTCCACAACGAGAACGACATCAACCTACAAGACTCGCCTATTATGATTTCGGGAGGCCCTTTGACAGCCGACCAGCAGCTAATACTGTCCATTTACAGCCTGCACCGTTCCATAATTACACAGGTGTTCCAGCACAGACGATGTTTCCTGCGAGGACAGGACCACTTCCTTCGTTCCAAAATCAGACTGGATCATTTTGTGCACGCTTTGTACAATATCATCCACATCTTGTCAGGCCAGGACCTGTAATATATAGTCATTAACTCTCATAGTCATTAACTTTGCTGAAGAGTTTTGTTAGGCTGGGACCTGTAATCTATAACCATTAACTTTGCTGAAGAATTTTGTTTATTTGACGAGCTTTAACACATAAAATTACTCCAGTTCCAAATACCGACGTCATAGGATGGATTTCAATAACAGTTACAGAGAAGTACGAGAACTGCTGCGCAGCAACATTCAAGAACAAAGAGGACAAAAGTGACAATTAAGAACAATGATTATTTATGAGACTTAAGTTCCATAGTTCAATAATTGGCAAGTGTGAAGTTTGTAACTGTTTCACATGTACAAGTAACATTTAATCAAATGAACATCGAGTCATACGACTTAAATGTCAAGTTTGACATTTGATTTTGTAGGGGGAGTGTGTGAGGCCCTCTGCGGAGGCCCCCAAAAGACTTTCTGCACAAATGGGGAGTTTGACCCCCGGACGAGAGAGACGAGGGAGAGAAGAAGAGAAAGACACGAGGAAGGACGCTAAATGACTGAGAGATGAAAGTATTCGAGTTTTGATGTAGAAGAGTCTTGATTTTGAAGGATTTGGTTCTGGAAAAAGTCCTGTGTTTTCTTTCGAGTGAATCGCTTGGTTGAGTCGTTACAGATAGTTTTTGGGTCGTTGTTGTGTGCGTCTAACATAGCACAGTATCAGGATCTTGATTAAAGTATTTGCAAGGGAAAAGTTAGGTGGACATGACCATGGTTTGATTTCTATCCCGAACTGAAAACCTGCTCAACCATAATCGTGTGTTAGGGATAGCTCCGGCGATCAGAAAGGAGAACAAATGCTCAGCAGAGGTGCCATGACATCAGGAGTGAGCAAGTGCTTTGCTGGCGATAGTTGAGTTATTTTGAAGTGGACCTTGAATCGTTCAGAGCAAGTGGAAAATTCAAAAACACTTGCAGAAGTGAATAGGTCTGCCAGCACTTACAAACCTCTGTGACTATCACATATCTAGCAGACAGACAAATTCGTCAAGCGTATTATCATACGGTAGAGGTATTGAAACAGGAGCATCTTAACGAACGTTTTTTATCCAAATCTTCAGAAAGACAAGACTGCTGTTTTGAGTTCTGGTGGCATTGCTCTTGGAGACCATATTGCTGCCAGACTATATTTTTAAGGAGATGTCTTGGCGAGGATGCGAGCCAAAATTTCCGCCAAGAATCCCTTGAGTCCAGTCAAGTCAAGTATCGCAATCCGATCAAAATATCCTTGGAGCATGACCTCCTTTTAGCAAAGAGAGGGCAAGCTATCGACTTAGAGAAAGAACTTGAATACACTTTATGCTCAATTCCGTTCACTTAGCAAACTTGCACGATTCAAGGAGAGTTATCCCAAAAGCAAGTTGATCCAAGTCATTCTCAAGAAAATGAAGAGCCCTGTAATACATAAAAGGGAAGTCAGTCGTAAAAGCAAATCGCGCCTGTGTCACTTGTCGAAATTTTGGCAAGTTTTGTTTGCATAACACAAGTAGCAGAAACATACAAAGATTCCATGTAAAAGTTGTTGAAGCAGCTGCTGTCTGGAAATAGTCGAGCTGACATTGTCGCAGCTACATACCAAGAAGTCTCCCTAACGTCAGCTGAAAAAAACTCAAGTTGAATTCCTAGCAAAGTGGTTATTTCATCAAACAAGTCAAAGGTTTCCGCGGACTTTCCGTGACTTTTCCACTTGCGATGACAACGAGTGGCAATTGATGTTTAGTATGAGGGATACCATCGTTGCAACCAGGGCAAAGGCATTTAATTTGCTACACTGCCAGAAGATCTGCTCCTCAAAGGTAACGACTGCTGCAAAGTGACACTTGCCTTGTCCGACATTAAAGCGGAGCTAGCTAGCAAACAGGAACAGGCTGATCCAAAGCTTCTACTGCACTACTTCCACATGTTGAGCGTCCATCCTCTCAAGAACGTTATTATAAGATGAAGATGGTATTACAAAGATAATACAGATATCCTTGTCATCAAGCTAAATAAGTTGCTTGATCAGCAAGACCGAGTTTATCTTGACTATGGAATAGATGCACCACAAATTACTTTAGCTTATTAATGTCGACCTGTCTGATCCATTGAAGAAATGCATGTTAGGTTTGAACACTTTCACAGGTAATGACTATATATGGTCATTTTTCAGAACAGAAAAAGCAGCTTGCTAGAAAATTGCTGCAAATAATCCAAAGTTTTAACAAACTAACTTATAGATTTAGATCACTTGGTTTATCTTGGGACTAAGCTGGAAGAATTAGCTAATATTCTCGAGGAACATGATTGGTTTCTGTACGGCAGTAAAACCAAATTTTCGAACGCAATCATCATAGTCAGTCATTCAGGCCACTGCAGGCCGACGACCTCCCCAACGTTTTCCAGCATACTCTGTTTCCAGTTCTTCTCATCCAATTGACCCCTGCTGTTTCTGTGATTTCATCTCTCCATCTCTTTTTTGGTCTTCCTCTGCTGCGCTTCCTTCCATACGGTGTCCATTATTCTGTGGATTTCTTTGCCCATCGGTTATCTGCCATCCTTCCTATGTGACCTGCCCACTCCCACTTCAGTGATTTCGCCTTGGCTATGATGTCCACTACTCTTGTTTGCTCCCGTACCCATTCGTTTCTCTTCCTATCTCTTTTCGTGATATTCAGCATTGCTCTTTCCATGCTTCTTTGAGCGACGAGCGACTTTGAGCGACCACGTCACTAACCAACGCAAACACATCAATAAAGGAGATCAATATATCACATTGCCAGTCAATATTATCATTGCATTCAAAGAGCACAAATGCTGTCCCTAGAATTTTGAGTTTGTTGCACAAACTAATGCTGAAAATACCCGAATTCACTCTGTTTTTTTTAAATGAAAAACATGGAACTCATTGGATGAACGAGAGATTTGAACAATCCACTTTTTTGAGATGGGCAAAGCAGTTGATGTGATTGACAAGAGCAGGGACAATAAAGTTTAAGAATGATATTCATCCAAATTCAACCTGTATATGTAAATAGCCGAATAATCTTAGCCACGTTGTAAATAGATAGGGAACAACTGAGCTTCCGTGTTCTATCGTGCGGTATTTCCAATCGTGCGGTATTTCCAGGTGTCTGCAGGTACAGGGAATTCAACTTCATCCGTTTCTATAACCAATAAACAAGGTTCCCATTCCCACAAACTCTTATGAGAGTGAGCATGCTGAATGGAGTTACGAAATTTTTCGTTTTGCAATGATGACGTCATAAAAAAATGACGTCATATTTTCAAATCTATACACATATTCGTTGCAGTCGGATGTGGCGTCATTCCCTTTGTCCCTCTCGCCAACGTTCTCATTGTCTAGACAGTTCGATTGGCAGAACCGCAACATGGGCGAAGTCAAACCGCAGTTGAAAAGGTCGCCCAACATTCCGTTCCTCCTCAAAACGTCCTCTTTTTCCAGTCAAGGCTCTGGTCGAGGGGTTATTCGCCAAATTCCTCACCCCACTTTCGGCTTGCCAAGCCCTTTGTTTCCCTTTGTGTTGAGCTCGAAGTCCTTTGTCATTCGATTGTTCTCGCGCTGCTCATGACGTCAAAAAATGGGTGTCCTTCAAAACCCCATTGAGGGGTTTTCTGATTTTTTAAAAATCCCAGTGGGATCTCTATTCGCTCGATATGCATTGGGACCCATTTGGAGAGGGATTCAGGTCCGGGGATTTTCTAGGTGCTGGAGGGGGGTCGAGTGGAAATTGCACATTTCCCACCCTTCAAAGGCCATTTTCCCCAGTTTATTTGCTAAATGTTGTCTTTTGACAGCCTTGCTATATTTAAGGGGCTTCACCTCAAAATATGAGTTATTAGGAGAGGGGTTGGCGCTCCAGGGTGCCACAATTGCAACATTTTCCAATTTTTAGATGCCTTTTTAGCCCTTTCTCGGGGACTCCCCCTTCTCTCAAGAGTAACATCCCCTTTTATGTTTTCAACTACCATCTGAGTTGTCGCGCAGAATACTGAAAAAGGTTTTGACATTGTTGTGCAGCATGGAAAATTGCTTTCAAACTGTTGATAGTTTTTAGATTAAAATAGTACTTGAATTGTTCCTTGAGAGGATTAACATTTACGATACTCTCGACCAGCTTTTGGCAGCAAATGGCCACTAAACCTAGATTGGCTAAGCTAAGTCTCTTATTAAAGAATAGGCCTTCATGAAATGAGAAGAGGGAAGGAAGAGTAAACTGGTGTGAAATATTGGACGATAACTGGAAGTAAGGGATCGGCAACGAATGCGTGCATTCTGTTTTTGACAGAAACCACATGTGCAGAAATTGAAGCTGAAGAAAATCCTTCAAAGAAGACAGGGGCCAGGTCTTGGGCCAAATCGAAATAAAGTTTAGCTATGGGAGTTTTTCAGACTCCTGTCGACTCTTGTGATTTCCCGCAGTCTTATTTTAGGAGTCTCCGTGAGTTTTATTTTTACCTGCTGTCTTTTCTGCTATTTTACAAGGCAGTTTTATAAAGAAACCAGCGATTTGCACGTCGCCCTTTGCCTGATTAAAAACGTGAAACGAGTTGAGGGGTGTTATCACTCTTCCGAACTATCCTCGGCTGAACATGATGGGTGTTCTGAATTGAGAGGCCTAATGTTTACAAGCTATTCTGTTTTCAGAGGTCATTGAAATTGAACAACAACACATTAAACATTACATTACAATTCTATTTGTACTTTCTTCATTGGAAGGCAACACCGCTAATTGCCCTTCCATTCCAGACACATATCTGACGTCAATACTTTTCAAACCAGAACAATTGCTGGAAAGAACAATCAGAAAGTGATTTCAGAGCCTCTGTTTGGGATGAGAGGGCTAGAAAGCAAAGGGCGAGGGGGTATCTCCTATAGGGGGTCTGGTATATATGTGTCTTTGAGAATTCAGAGTTAGGACCCGTAACCAGGGCAAAATTTTAAAATATGACCCCATAAACCGGGAAAATCTACCACAATATTCGTAACATACAGAGTAAATTGAGAATTTATAGAGCTATATTCCTTTTCATGAAAGTCTTTTGTAGAATCTTAGGAAAAACGGGGTATTTTTCTTCAGAAAATATTCCAACCCAAAAACAGTGAAATGCTGGCTGGTGGACTCGGGGCCCTAAAATTAAAGTCAAAATTCACCTGGCCCAAGTTTCATACCCCAAGTTTTATGGAATTCTACTGTTTTCCAACAAAGAGAAGAGATATCAGTATAAGTGAATCGTAATAAAGTCCCGGGGGGGGGGTACATAACATATTTATGGTACGGGTATGTGCCACCCATATGGGTGGGTTTTTGGGCCCAAAATTCTCTAAACAAGGGTCCTTTTTCGGCAGATTTTAAACATGGGTGGGGTTTCGCTGAAATTCGCAAAAAAATGGTTGAAATGGGCAGTTTTCCGCCAAAATCCATCATAAAAGTGGGTATCAAAAGCAAGTCTCAGTAATTAGAAGAGGGTAGCTTTCTGAAAACCGGGCGGCAAACCCCCGTCCATCCTCATGTCATGTACCCCCCCCCCGGGAATAAAGTGCCAAAATCCCAAACCTTTCTCTTAGAAACAGTGTTGGTACTGTACAGATTACTTTAGGGCTCAGTGATACTCCTTTAAAGGGGGGTTACCTTCAAAAATTTTCCGTGATAAGGGGTTTTTTCATCAACTAGAATGTCAGAGAAAAGGGTATCCTATGGAATGGTATGGACGAGCGTGATGTACCTTTTACTGTTGAATTGCACCCACCGGGAGTGTGCAGTACAGTTGGGGATGTTCAGTACAGTGGGGAGGTATGTTTGAATACAGTGGGGAAATTCAGTATAGTGGGGAGGCATCCGGAGTTCAGTGGGGGATACCTTGAGTGCAGTGGGGGACGGGGGTGTTCAGTACAGTGGGTAGGCATCTGGAGTACAGTTGGGGGATATCATAATGTGTGTGGTGTGTGGTGAGGCATCATCAGTATAGTAGGGGGATATTCAGAACAGAGAGGGGGTAGCCAGGGTAGTTACCAGGGGGCCCGGGGCCTCTGTGGGCCAGCAAGAAATAAGGTATGTATTTTTCTTTGTTGTAGTTTTCTTTCAGGAACGTTTTCAGGCCTGCAGGCCCACTGAGATTCTAACAAAAATCTAAAAGCAGTGTCTTATTAGGACCCGTAACCAGGGCAAAATTTTAAAATATGACCCCATAAACCGGGAAACATTTACAACAATAATCGTAACATACAGAGTCAATTGAGCTATAAAAGGGTATCCAATGGAATGGTATGGACGAGCGTGGTAGACCTTTTACTGTTGAATTTTGCACCCACCGGGAGTCGTGCAGTACAGTTGGGGGTGTTCAGTACAGTGGGGAGGTATGTTTGAGTACAGTGGGGAAATTCAGTATAGTGGGGAGGCATCCGGAGTTCAGTGGGGGGATACCTTCAGTGCAGTAGGGGACGGGGGTGCTCAGTACAGTGGGGAGGCTTCTGGAGTTCAGTTGGGGATGCCTTCAGTGCAGTGGGGGACGGGGGTGTTCAGTACAGTGGGGAGGCATCTGGAGTACAGTGGGAGGATACCATGATGTGTGTGGTGAGGCATCATCTGTATAGTAGGGGGATATTCAGAACAGAGAGGGGAGTAGCCAGGGTAGTTACCAGGGGGCCTGGGGCCTCTGTGGGCCAGCAAGAAATAAGGTATGTCTTTTTCTTTGTTGTAGTTTTCTTTCAGGAACGTTTTCAGGCCTGCGCCACTGAGATTCTAAAAAAAATCTAAAAGCAGTGTCTTACCAGTGCATAGGGGGGCGTGGCCCAAGGATAAAAGGGCGTGGTGCCCGGCCTCTCTCTCGACGGCCCTGGGGTTAAACACTCATTTTGCTAAATGCTCCCTTGCGCAACTATGAACAGCAGCTTTGTAGAATGTAGAATTTACCTATGCCGAAATTTTTGTCACATAACGTGATAACAGAAAACAACGTCAAGAGGCAACAAATTCTTTCCCAAGCAATCACTCAGTACGACGGCGGGCCAGGTCGGCGCCGCAGGCGCCGACCGGCAAGCCTAGTTACTATATAGATTCGGTAAATTTTGATATTTTCTGAATTAATAACATTAATTTTATGCGAAATACGATCATACAGTCAAGAAATGGCATAAAAGGTGCCACATACATTCGCTTTTTAAGAAATGATTGAAAATCTAAAAAACCACGCGTTGGGCCTAAGTACCCAACGGCAATTGACGCGTTTCGCGCAAGATCATTACAAACTTCCCGTTTACCATCGATTTTCGTTATACCAATGCATATGGCTATCCAAAAATCATAGTCCCAATTTCTCCGCCGAAAAATGGTACCTGGCGCCTTGCCTAGCGCCAGTACAGCCTTGTCTATCTGACCAGACCAAAAAGAACAGACAAGACCATGCGCAGGAGTATCAAAACAAACACATGAATAAAATTTTGTTGGGGATACGAACCATCAAAGTTCCAAGGAAACCTGTGATCATGAAAAAGCATCAAACAACAAACACATGAATAAAATTGTTCGATCAACAGATTACAGATTAGAAAGAGAAAGGGAGTTGATGGGAAAGGCAGCTTGGATGTCCTTATCGGTGTCCAACAATCTGACATGGAAAATGACAAAGAAAAGAAGCTAATTTACAGTTTATTACTTGAAGAGAATCTTGAAGCATTTTATTCATCTATTCGAAGCGAGTTGCATGTCTACAAAGTCGAAGATTTATTGCATGTTACGAGGAAGGATCTGTGCAGAATCGGAGTCTTATCAGGGCCTGATGTCCGTCGATTTGAAAAAGTCATCCTCAGAGTCACGAAAAATGCAGGCTTCAAAGGAAAATTTAGCAAGGTAACTACAGTCCAAACCATGCAGTTTTACGAGGAGAGAGGAAGTGTCATACATACATACATATATACATACATGATTTATTTGAATACATAGTCTACGCAGCGCAGGTCATCTAATTTAGGCCACCTAAAGTGCAAGATGTGGACCTGCGCCTAAAACACTATAATTATTATAAGCTTAGTTGTTGTCCGTACAAATGTAACTAAATCAAAAGGTATATTGATATACACACAGTATGTAAAATGTAATTAATTTCCACAAAGGATAAAAGGTAACTGATTGTAATAGAGTTCTGGTTCTTATTATTTAGGACCAGTTCAGTTCAGTTCAGTTTTTCATTTTAAAATTCCACAACATACAAAATTCAATAATAAACAACATTAACTAAAGTTATTACAAGTTACAATGACTACAAAACATCTAATATAAACTATGAATAAATTAATACAGTAATACAATAAACTAGAATATAATAGACAGGAAACCTCCCACAACCACCCAGCAACCCACCCAACCCCCGTCCCATGCCCAGCATGCACCAAACCGACCACAGGGACCAAAATCAGACCCAGATGCACCCCAGACCCCAACCGGAAGCACCACCCCCGATGACGCAAACAACGGCCATCCCCAGAACCAATCCCGCCACAACTCCACCCGCCCCATCCAACGCGCCCGAAAACACTGCAGCCAGACAGCATCCGCTGTCCAACCCCAGCACCCCCGAACACGCCAGACCCAAACACGAAGAGCCACGACGAGACCAGCCCCAAAAACGACAGTCATCGACGCCACCCAAAATGGCACCCCCAGCCAAAGCCCAAAACGCACCCACGCCCAACCCAATCCCCATGGCCGACAAAGCGCAAACCAAGCACAAAACGAAAGGCCAGGCAGGCCACCTGACAGCCACAGGAGACTCCCTGTCAATAATAATAAAGAACATAAATGATAAATTTTACAACATAATTACATAGAATTTTGTATGGGGAGGAATTTCTTAAGGAGGAGCTCTCTCAGTAGATAGACTAATCGAGGAGAGAGCACCCCCTATCCTAAAAACCTATTTTTCACTTTGCAACATTTTTACTAGATTTGATCAATCAAAGTGAAAGAAAGTTGTACTATCAAGATATTTAGGAATGGTAATTTGTGGAGAAAAGATGTAGTTTCATTTCGCGACGGAAAATCATTACTGAAGGAGACTGTTTGATCATGAACGGAATGTCGTTCCAGGATTTAGCACCCGCATATCTGATAGATCTTAAGCCATACTGCAGAGTATATAGGACCCCCATGAAAAGCACCTCTTGGTGATTGGCTGTGATTGGGGCATCCTCTGTAAAGATATTTCATCAATCAATTATTATTTATCATGCAACCAGGCCCATGGCCGTAGGAGCGTTTTTCAGATTGGGGGGGGGGGGCACTAATTCACACTGAAGGGGTGAAGGTTCCTGTGGTCTGGTGGCAAAGCTGCCGGAAAAATTGTTCCGTTAATGCCTTCTTTTATTTTTTTGGCAACAACGCTCTTCTGTGTGTTGCTGAAAGGGCATTTTATGCTTCGGAGGTCCCGAAGAAAAATAGGAAATTTACAAACCCAAATATATTTCAAACAGGCTACCAGGTTGGAAAACTTGCATTCACTCGCATATGAAACTCTGTCAAACTTGCTGCTCGCAGCTACAATAACATGTTCTCGCATGGGAGAACAAAAGATCTATTGTTAATTTTCCTTCTCTCAGCTTTTAAAAGTCCACTCACAGCTCGCACCTTCAAATTTATTTCACTCACTACTACGTGTTGGCGAAATGACAGAGGTTTTCCAACCTGGGCTAGCTAAAATCAAACTGAGACAGGATAAGAATACTTTGTCAAGAGCATTGTGTAAGATTTACTTGATACACTTATTTTTTTTATAAGAAGCTGCCCATAAGAAACTCAACTCTTAGATTGTGATTGTCAAAAAGCTCGTTTCCTGTATCAAATTACTCGTAAGGTACTTGAATAATGTCTAAACATTGGAAAGGCTTAAAAAACCATGTTTTAAAATGTTCAGGAGGGCACAGATGAATATTAAATTGTTATAAAACGTCTAAGAAACTTGTAAGAAACTCTGAGTACTCAAAATCTGAGTTTCTTATTAAAAATACAAGTACTATTTGATTTACAAAAATAATTGCAACATTTTCATGGTGTCCTAAGAAAGCCATGGCATGGCTAGGAGAGTAAATTTGATGAACATAATTTAAATGGGGGGGGGGGATCTGGGGGAAGCCCCAAGGAAAATTTTTTGGGGCCACGTCCTATACTTTTGGCTTAGAATGCATCTCCTGTTTTTAGCGCCAAGAGCTGGGATGATACTATGTATGTATGTATGTATGCATGTATCATTTTACCACAATATTTACAATTATTTACAAGTTATATAATATAAAAATAGATACAATACAATAAATAATGTTAAAAACATAAAGGAAAAACACCCCTAATTACAGTGGCAGGGATAGCATTAAAAGGTCAAGATGACCTTAATTCCATAATGGTCCCCTTAGAGGTGCTGGTACAACGAAAAACGTAAGAAAAAGATATACTAAACTGTAGTTTGTTTTCGGTATAAAACATGGTTTATAATACCATACCATGATCGGGAGAGATGATGACAAGTCTTAATAGAAGACATATATGTCATCTTCCTCTTTTTGTATGTTTTGGAAAAAATTCTCTTTGATCTTATGTTTGAATGTGTCAATATTGTTTGTTGATTTAATCTCTGATGAAAGACTGATACTAAGTAAAATAGGCCTAATCAAGCCCGCGACCCCTTGTCATGACGCTTAAGTGGTGGAACCCTACCGGGTATCGAAACCAGGGTTGCCAACTTGGCTTTTTTTAAGCCAAATTTCTTGATTTTGGCTTTTTTAGACAGTGTTTGGCTTTGGAAAAGCGGTTCATAGAAGGCCTGAATATATCTGCTGGGTCACCTCATCTTCTAATATTTTGGAAACAAGCATGTCATTTCATATATCATGCAATCTCTATTCTATGGTGCCCTATGGCGCACTAAAAAGGACAACTGTTTTCTGTCATCTCTGCATCTTCCAAAGAATAATCGCCTGTTGAGACAACCAGCCTCAACAATGAGAGTTTTAATAGAAAATAATTGTAAATAAATAATGTGCTTTTTCGAATTTTCATTGGCTTTTTGGCTTTTTATTGGCGTTTTTTAGCAGGAAATAATGTGGCTTATTTTGGCTTTTTTCTGTCCTCCATTTGGCTTAAAGCTTACGCATGCACCTGTAGACCAAGAGGCTGGTCACCAAGAGAGGGAATTTATGGGACATAGCTTTTCTAGCACACTTTTTTGCGTAGATTATGAATCCGGGTGTTGATCGGGCGGTTGAGGGGGCTTTTCGGAGATACAGGGGGGCAAAGGCCAAAAATATGCCATATAGATTAAGAATATGAAAGTCTAAGAGGAGCAGAATTCACAGAGTAGCCTTTTTAGATCAAGTTTGTTCATAGATTATGAATATTAACGTTGGTTGGGTGGTCGTAGTGGTTTTTCCAGGAATAGGGGGCTGAAGGCCTAAAAGTTACGCAGACACTAATGACTAATATAGAGACTAGGGAAATGTCATTGAGGTTGGTATGTCATGGGAGCATCGGGTTCAATGTGTAGATTAAGAATCTAAACCCTGATTAGGAGGTAAGGGGCTTTTTCCGAGATACAGGGGGAGGGGGGCGAAGGCTTGAAAATTCCGCAGACACTAAATATTTAGACTATGAAAACGCAAGAGTTGGCTTTTTTTCAAAAAGAGCATCTGATTTACACATATTAGTCGCGTAGATTACGGAACTAAGCATTAATCAAGAGGTTGGAGGGACTTTCCCGAGATACAGGGAGGTGACAATCCAAGGTTTTACTAAGGAAGTGACTCTCCTCTAAGTTAGTTTGAGGTCCAGTTTGGGGAAAATGGGCTAAAAGATAATTCTTTGTCCTGCAAGAATTAGTACATGTAAGTCAAACCCTGCATTTGGCTGCAAAAACTTTGCTTTGATTATGCTATTCGATGCATGAAGTGCTGCTGAAGTGGCAATATATACAAATTTTATCAATAATACACTTACAGCTTATTGTCCGAACCTGGTCCGATTAATCAGTCCAATTCACGTACTCCGGGCCTGAAATTTCATTGCCGATGGCATTGTTCTCTCTATCGATCAAGAGCTCTGCAGTTCTTTTCGAATAAGGTTCAGGAACCCAGTCGACAGGGCAATCTTCATTCCATCCATGATTGCTTGGATCCTTGATTTCCACGATTGGGTTTTGTGCTTGTCGCCAAATTCTTGCAACGTAGTTTGCGCGAAGAAGGTGCTTTTCATGATTTCTCTTGCATGGGGGTAGTAAAGACAAATCAGTGACCTTTTTATTACGCTCAAAGTTTTTCTAGAACATTCTTTTTAATGCTTCATTTACATTTTCAAGGTGCTTCTCTCCATATAAACAGCAAACAAGTTCTTCAATACAAAATCAACTAATTGCGGAGACGGACGGTTTCCGTCTCGAAAGTGCCGAGTAAAATTAAGAATTCTTCATCATCCTTGACTATCTTCAAAACTTCTTTCTTTCCTTTGCGCATAAAAGAAGAACATAGTCGTTTCCAGAGAAAGCGTGCAGCCCGAGAAGAGCCTCATTAAAAAGGAGGTCTGGAAAGAAGAAATGCAATCATTTCAAAGAGATTGTGTTGTTTATTTTTCTAGGAAACACTGTACTGCTTCTTTAGAATCACCAGAGAGGGAAGCTTTCAGGAAATTGGATTAGCAACGAATCATGAAGAAGCAGACACCAACATAGGCTAAACTTACAGTTCTTGTCCCATTTCTCGGCCAATGAACGACCCAACCTTAACATTTATATCGATAATGGCACCGGAAAGAACAGACAAGTTTTGTCCCTACCATCCTGCCAGCTGTCAAAAGCCCAGAAAGAGGTTCCTCTCGGGTTGCAAGCTTTCTCTGGAAACGACTGGTCTATGTTTCTTCTTTTATGCGCAAAGGAAAGAAGGAATTTTGGAAGATAGTCAAGGATGATGAAGAATTCTTAACTTTACTCGGCAATTTGGGGACAGAAAACCGTCTGTCTCAGTAATTAGTTGATTCTGTATTGAAGGACTTATTTGCCGCTTATATGGAGAGAATCACCTCAAATGCGTAAATGAAACACAAAAAAGAATGATATACAAAAACTTCCAGCGTGATGGAAAGGTCACTGATTTTTCTCTATGCAAGAGTAGTTTTCAAAGCACCTTCTTCGCGCAAACTACGTTGCAAGAATATGGCGACAAGCACAAAACCCAATTGTGGAAATCGAGGATCCAAGCAATCATGGATGGAATGAAGATTGCCCTGTCGACTGGATTACTGAACCTTATTCAGAAAGAACTGCAGAGCTCTTGATCGATAGAGAGAACTATGCCATCGGCAATGAAATTTCAGACCCGGAATACGTGAATTGGACTGATTATTTGGACAATAAGCTGTAAGTGTATTATAGATAAAATTTGTATATATTGCCACTTCAGCAGCACTTCCTGCATTGAATAGCATAATCAGAGCAAAGTTTTTGCAGCCAAAGATAGGGTTTGACTTCCATACATTAATTCTTGCAGGATAAAGAGTTATCTTTCAGGCCATCTTCCCCAAACTAGACCCCAAACTATTTTAGAGGAGACTCACTTCCTTAGTAAAACCTTGGACTTTCACCTTCCTGTATCTCAGGAAAGTCAACCTGACCTCTCGATGAATGTTTATTTTTGTAATCTACGCAAATAATGTGTGTAAATCAGATGCTCTTTTTGAAAAAAAACCAACCCTTGCGTTTTCATAGTATAAATATTTAGTGTCTCAGGAATTTTTAGGCCTTCGCCCCCCTCCCCCTGTATCTCAGAAAAGCCCCCTACTTTCTGATCAAGGTTTAAAGATTCTTAATCTAGACATAGACGCGATGCTCCCATGACATACAAACTCAATGACATTTCCCCAGTCTCTATATTAGTCATTAGTGTCCGCGTAGCTTTTAGGCCTTCGGCCCCCCTAATCCTGGAAAAAACCACTACGACCACCCAACCAACATTAATATTCATAATCTATGAACAAACTTGATCTAAAAAGGCTGCTCTGTGAACTCTGCTCCTCTTAGACTTTCATATTCTTGATGTTAATATTTTTGGCCTTTGCCCCCCTGTATCTCCGAAAAGCCCCCTCAACCGCCCGATCAACACCCGGATTCATAATCTACGCAAAAAAAGCGTTCTAAAAAAACTATGGCCCATAAATTCCCTCTCTTGGTGACCATGCTCCCCCTCCAGCCTCTGGTCTACTGGCAACCCTGATCGAAACCTGTCCGCCTGACTGTTCTGGCTACAAAGTCAGTGGATCACACCACTGCGTCACAACATCAACAAACTAAAAGCTTAGGCCTGACTCTGCCCCTATAACAATATTTTAATTGACATGTTGATTTAGCGCGTAAAAGGTTGTGTGTTATCTTAACAGTGTTGGATACGCGTAGCAGGGGAGGGATATTATCTTAGTGGTGGATACGCTTAAAAGGGGGTGGGTTATTATCATAAATGTGGAGGCACTTGTCTTCAATAGATTTTACAATTAGTCGAGCGTGTCAATGGGTCGAAAAGAATATAGAGTCCAAATACTGCAGAACTGAGGCTCTGATAAGGGGGATGGTTGCCCCCTTGCTCCTTTTCTTAAAAAGCAGCATGCTCCCTTGCTCCCTTGAAAATTAGCCTTGTGCTTCCAGTAATACTGGACACTGTCCCCGCAAAACCTTGTGTATTTGATGATTTATCTTACATCTTTGCACCAACCTCGTAAAAAGCCAATGGGCCTATGTCATTGAGGTTTTGAGCAAACCTGTGGGAGCATTTTAGTGAATGGGACACTGACTTGTATCGATGGTGCAGCAAAAATCTGGGTCTAAGGCGATGCCCTCAGAAAAACAAAAAGTTTTAGGCCACATCAATTCCTTTGGCATAGAACGGTACTTTTGTCGTAACATTCCCATTTTTGCAGGTACTTCAAAAAGTTTCCGAAACATGGTCATTTTCTCATGTTGGCTCAAAGCTCCCCCTTCCCTGAAAAAGTAAACATTACTTGCATGTAATCTGTACAGCAGGGACTTCAATGAAAGGTGTATAAGTTTTTAAGTACATTCTCCAGAAGTTCATGTCCGCCCAAGCTCCCGAATTTTCTAGTCATGCCCCCTTGCTGCCAGCCCTTTTTTGGCCATGCTCCCTTGCTCCCAAAAAGTCCCTATCAGAAGCCTCAGAATTGTGTGAATTTTTTTCCATGAATTCTTTTCGTTTATGATCTGATACTGCTAATTCTCTAGTCAAAGATGGATTTTCAATCCACTAAGTTGTGATATGCTTCTGTCCAATAATCAAGAAACTCTTCGAGAACCTTTTACCACAAAGGCTGATTTCCACTCAGTCGAATTTCTGAGCAGACGGAAAAGCATTTTACATGATTATGAAATGCGAAAGCCAAAAAGCCGAAAATTTTCATTCACTTTTAGAGCAATATTTCTCTCGTAAACAATAGATTTCCAGTCCGCTCGGAAAATTCTATTGAGTGGAAAGAGTGCATTTATGATAATAACCTACCCCCTTTTAAGCGTATCCACCACGATTAAGATAATAACCCACCCCTTTTTAAGCGTATCCACCACTATTAAGATAATAACCCACCCCTTTTAAGCGTATCCATCGCTATTAAGATAATACCCCATCCCTGCTACGCGTATCCACCACTGTTAAGATAATAACCCACCACCTTTCACGCGCATCCACCACTATCAAGATAATAACCCACCACCTTTTAGGCGCATCCACCACATGTAAGATAATATCCCACCCCTGCTACGCGTATCCATCAAATTTACGATAATATCCCAGCACATTTAAGATAATAACCCACCCCATTTTAATCGCATCCACCACATTTAAGATAATGTCCCACCCCTGCTACGCGTATCCACCACATTTACGAGAATATCCCACCACATTTAAGATAATAACTCACCACCGTTTACGGGCATCCACCACATTTAAGATAATATACCACCCCTGCTAAGCGTATCCACCACAACTACGATAATATACCACCCTTTTTACGCGCATCCACCACTATTACGCATCAAAAACAATCTTAACTTAAAAGCAACTCTAAGACAGGAAATAATCATTACAAATTATTGAATTGTAATGAAGACATACAATTGAAAAAATACAATATCTAAATTACATGTAGCTTGTCTAACATTTCATTATGGCAACATTTTCTGCTCTAGGTACTGGCGAAGAAACCAAAACAGGCTAATGTTGACCTTCCAGCGACAATCAGTCTCTGGGAAGACTTCGAGCCGGTTATAATAAAAACAGAAGACCTGAAACTCAAAGACATCTTGGGTGCTGGAAATTTTGGAGAGGTGTTCAAGGGAGAATGGACCAGAAGGCTGGCCGGTCATGAAACCATTGTATGTTTTTCGTTTCTCTTTACCGTTTAAGGTAGCATAGCGCTCGAATCCTTACTGGTTGCGGAAGCGCGCTGAAATCATCCAATATCATGGCATTCAGCCAAGCAAATCGCCCCTTTCTAACCACTTGATACTAAATCGGTCCTTGGAAATGAATTCTTGAGTACCCTTACGAAAATTGGAATGGCTCCTAAACTACCGTAATTACCTGGAATTTTTTTTGATAAATCGGTAGAACGGATGCCCCTCTGCAGTTTGTAGCATAGTCAGACAGATATCTCATATGGAACTGAAATTGCGTTCATTTTCCAGGCAAGGAATTTTCAACTTCGTTTAAACAATGAGAAACTTTGCTGCAACTAAGATGCAAAGAAACAAATCTCGGCGATTATGCATGTTGCCCAAAGCAACAACCCAAACTTTTTCTCTTTAGTTAAATCTTAAAATCGTAGACGATTTTCAGCGATTTCTGGCAGAAATATCATCCGGGTCTAAACTTCTTACGAATAAAACTCATTCGTTGGCCCCAAAAAGGCTGTGTTTGCATTCTGAGCTAAATGATTCATTTACCACGAATCGAAGCATCAATGTGACCTCATTTTCCATCAAAATGTCTTCAAATTTTGTTTAAAAGCGTCCCATCTTGAGCAACTTTCTGCAAATTGTTTAGTTCCGTCTTTCTCTGCAAAAGCAAGTAATCTCCTCAGACGTCGCATCGATAGGTGTTGCCAATACATAATAAAGCCATCCGATACGCTGCACGCATTCGAGAACAAATTCTGCACGTGTGATTTTGCTCAATCAAAAAATAGGAACAAAACGGTAGGCGTGAAATAATCACTAAACGTTGGTGGTCACAAAACAGCCAAAATAGTATTCTTTCCCATTTGTTTTCATTTGAATAAATTGAGAAAAATCACACGTGAAAATCTGTTCTCGAATGCATGCAGTGTATCGAATAGATCCTTTTCCGTGTTAGAAAAGAGGAGGTCCAAATCTGATAAATTTTGTTAACCGTATCTAGACCGGCCTACCAGTTTTGTCTGGGTAACTTTTTATTATAATTTCTAGGTTAATTATTGTACGTGATTTTTCCTACCTAACCTTTTCACATCTTTCACCAAAATTTCTTCAAGATATCTCATGTATTTTTGGAAATATTAAAAAATTTCATAGAGTAGTTTTAATATCTTGTTTGTTTTACAGTCAAAACCTTTATAATTTCAAACTTAGATAATTCTTGACAGAATTGAGATAAATGGATGGAATTTTTAGTGCAACCATAAATCAACAAGACAATATGGAAATAGCCTATTTTTTGTTTTTCTTTTGCATGACGTAATTCATGACTTGATATATCTAATGAATTTAGGTAATAGATATTAGTTTACAAATTTCATGATTTTGTCAAAAATTATGTTTTCTTAGAGACTTTGATATCTTATCTGTCAATTAAAGTTATAAGAAACAGTATTTCAAGATAGTTTTTACAGTAAATTCCGTAAGTGTACTGTTTTGGCCTAAAACAAAGAAAATTGATGACGTCATCGAAAATTAAACAGTTAGAGTAACATAAATCAGACGCTCGGAAGTTTCACATTAAGGTAACTCTGCGTTCCGCTCTAGTGCGCAGCGAGATGCAGTTTCGCAAAACCACTCTCCTCAGAAAACAGTTAATTTCTCCCATATTATTCGGCCTATTGAAAAGCGGTAAAAAGGATGTTGTTCTGTATAAGCTGGGCAATCGACAGATGCATAAATCGCAATGTTTCCGTCAATGCTGGCTTCACAAATCCTAGTTCAAATCTTTTTGTTGATTTTAAAAAAGTGGATTTATCTCCAAAACTACTCGAAAAAAGCTCGATTTTTTTTCGCTCCATCTTTAGCTAGGTAGTTGATCTACAACTTTGCCAAGTCTGATTGAAAAAGCCAGGCTAGATTTCCTGTAGTCGAATTTTATATTTCTGTTTACTTTTCGACAGCGAAAGAGAGAAAGCTTGGTCAACAGATTACCATGCTATGAAGCACGTATGCAAAAGCTCAGGCTTGCAATATCTTACAGTAATGTTTCCATTGGCAACAAATGAACGTCATTTATTCATTCAACTCCGTCCAACTGCGTTCAACTCCTTCTGCATGAACTATTCTGTTGACCAACGCTTTTCCCCTTCGATGTCGAAAAGTAAACAGAAATATAAAAATTGATTACAGGAAATCTAGCCTAGCTTTTTAAATCAGACTTAACCCTATTTTAACCGGGGGGGGGGGGCGTTTTTTTTTTCGCCCCCCCCCCCCTATCGGATTTTTTTTAATAGCTCCCAAACGATGCCACCTACAATGCTGAAACTTCTTGACTTTTCCTAAAATTTAGTTGGCAATCAGAAAATAGAAATTTCAATACCTATTGTTTGACCACGTGACCACCACTTGCCCATATTTGGAGAGTGGTCACAAAGAAATTCTTTAAAACGGCTCTAACTTCTTCCTTTGTTACTAAATCTCAACAATATATATACCATTCGATTCATCTCGATGAGTACTTTCATTTAATATATAATTTATTCATATTTGCTGACATCAGCAGTTTATTATTTCTATGACGTCATCAATCTTTATGACGTCATATTCCTAATGAATGAGTAGTTTTTCATACAAAACTGATGGAATTACCTCAAATATCGATGCAGGTACTTGATTTCACCAATAATATGCGAAATTAATGGTTTTAAATCATAATTATTGAGCTAACAATTTTGCATTGAATCAAATTTTCATTATTTAATTAGTTAATTTATTAGAAACCATAAATATCCGTACGAAACCATATGAAACTACAAATTAATGATATCAAGCAGGTATTTGGATGGTTTTTTGCCAATTTTATTTAGCAATTTGCTAATAATGGGCCCTTTTCTGCAAATAGCTCGATTTTCTCAAAATTTGCATTGTTTTTGGTTGCCTAGCAACCAATCACGTGACTATTTGTTGATTGATGCTATTTTTAGATTCTCCATTGTTCAATTATGACACAGTGCAAGTTTCATTGTCATAGCTCTTATACTTGGGGATAAAAACCGGGGGGGGCGAAAAACGCCCCCCCCCGGTTGAAAATCACTTTTTTTTACCCGGTTAAAATAGGGTTAAACAGAGCTACAGATGGACCGAAAAAGAATTTGAACTAGGATTTGCGAAGCCAGCGTTGACAGAAACATGGCGATTTATGCATCTATCGATTGCCCAGACTGAACAACATCCTTTCCATTGCTCTTCGATAGGCCGAATGATATTGAAGAAATTCATTGTTTTCTGAGGACAGTGGCTTTGCGAAGCGGCATCTTGCTGTTCACTGAAGCGGAAAACAGAGTTACCTTAAGTTACATAAAATGACCCAAGTTTCATCTTTCTAGCCCTTGTCAATTCGGAGTTCGGAGCGCCCCCCCCCCCGGCCTGAGGATGCTTAAAAAAGCCCGGACCAGATAGGATTAAGGAAAACAAAAGCATGACCCCCATTCTCAGTAAAAATATTGCTAGCTGTGGCAAAATGTTGCTTCGTATCTCAACACTTTTCAGAGAGTTTGTTATCAACTACGTTGCGCAAAATGGGTCAGCAATGGTTGACTTTACACACCCGTAAGTGTTATTGGTCTTTTTGCGTTGTTTCTCGTTATTTTAATTCATTTTTAGCTGCCTTTGCTTCAATTTGAATAACAACGGTTGAAAACACAAACTTCGATTTGCAAAGATATGAGTTGTTTGTTTATACGTGCGGCTACAATAAACGATTAATACACAAACTATCTTTAAATGAGTTTATAGCCTAGAGCTTAAAAACTAAACGTTTCGGGCTTAGACCCCGTTTACACGGTAGCGGATCACTTTTGATCCGATACAAAAAGTGTTGCGGATCAGCCTCCCGTTTACACGAGCTCGAAGTGATCCGATACACTTCTGCTCCGCTATCCGCATCAATTTTGATCCTGCTACGAAAGCGAACTCGTTTTGTGTCGGATCACTTTTGTATCGGATCACTTCTGCTCTGCGCCGTGTAGACGCAAGTGATCCGCATCAATTTTGATTCGGATTCATTACGAGGGTATTTTCCATACAAACGAGGCTTAATCATAATTGCAGTTTGTTTTGAAATTTGACGTTAAAAGGAAATCACTGAAAATCCGAGAAAATCTTGAATGTGACCTCGCCCTATTTCTATGGTGACCGCTGATCCGCTACCGTGTAGACGAGACCGTGATCCGATACAATTTTGATCCGCTACCGTGTAGACGGGAGGGTGATCCGTAACACTTTGATCCGCAACACTTTTGATCCGCTACCGTGTAAACGGGGTCTTAACCTTTCATCAATAGTAACGAAAAAAATAGGTTAGAACGTAAGAAGCAGAAAAAGAACGATTGATAGAATAGTGTAATAGAATGAAAAAAGAAAGCAAAGTCGCAAAATCGATTTGCAAAGTCGCAAAATGAAGCCCTTACATGCCCGCATCTTGTTTTGATGAAACGGTTACACAACAAAATCAGCTAAAGACGAATGAAAATAACAAGAAACAAGGCCAGAAGGCAATTAAAACTTGCCAGTGTATAAACTGACCCATTTTGATCAAAGTTATCGTTGATTAACTCTCTGAAAAGTGTTGAGTTTCGAAGGAACTGCTTGCCACAGCTAGCAGTGTTTTTACTGAGAACGGGGCTCCTGCTTTCGCATTCCTTCACAAAATTCACCAGATTTGGACGCTCGATCCATACCTCTTTTATGACAAGTGAAAATTCTATTGCTTTATTTTGAAACGCATAACTTATCGATGCGACGTCTGAGGAGATTACTTGCGCTTGCAGAGAAAGGCAGAAACAATTTGCAGACAGTTGCTCAAGTTTGGATGCTTTTATACAAAATTTGGAAACATTTGGATGGAAGATGAATTCAAATTGATGCTTCGAGTCATGGCAAGTGAGTCATTTAGCTCAAGAATGTAAGCTTGGCCTGTTCGGGGCCTGTTCGGAGCTTGGCCTGTTCGGGGCCAACCAAGGGTGGGCATGTCACACTGGGAACATGATCCTACCTTTGTCCGAAAACCGGTAGTTCACGAAAAAAATGTGCATCACCTTTGTCCCAAAAACTGGTTGTTTTTATGGCAAATTTCCACTGTTATGTTTCTTCAATTTGATGGACAATTTTAACATAATGTATCACGGACGATGTTTGTCCCAAAAACTGGTTGTTTCGACCAACTACTGTTTTCGAAAGCAAGTGGTAGTTGTAGCCATGAAAGTACAAGTGTCCCAAAACTGGTTGCCGGACAAAGGTAGGACCGCTTTGGTGAAAAATTTGAAAACCTGGTCATTTTTTCGGAAATTCGCCAAACAAAGGTAGAACCACTTTTGTGAAAATTTGGAATTTCTGGTCTTTTTTCAGTAATGTTGGCAATGGCAGATAGAACCCCCATAGAACCGCTTGTGCATGAATTTGTGATACTGGGTCTTTTGTGATTAACTTTGGCAGACAAAGGTAGAGCCAGTCTACAGGTAAACTTTGTGACTCCGATGAGATAGGAGGTTAGAAACCTTGATTTTTGTGACAAACTGATGGAATTGGAAGATTGATATTCGAATTTCACCTGTGTCCCAAAAAGTGGTTGTTTTGGCCAGAAAAGTCGTACTGTGTGATAAAATAACCGGTTACTTTTTCTAATTTTTTTAGACAAATATGGGGTCAAGTGTTTTACAGTACTTGCCCGCCACTGGCCAACGAATAAATTTTATTCGATAAGTCGTTTTAGCCCAGATGGCATTTCTGCCAGAAATCAGTGAAAATCGCCTGCTATTTTGATATTTGATAAAAGGGAAAATGCTTGGGTTATTGCTTAGGGCAATACGCACGCTTGTTGAGATTTTTTTCTTTATATCTTATTTATTGCGAATATTATCGTTGTTTAACCCTATCAGGCATAGGGTATTTGATGCTCTAGGAAGACTGATTCAGCCCCCCTGTTTTATTTCCGTTCTGAACGATGTAGAGCCTTGAAACTTGGCATGTACATAGTACATCATAAGCTGAACCCAAAAATGAAATCTATTTTTAGTTATGTCACGTGACGTGCTGATGACGTCACAATAAAGAATTTTCAAAGTCAACAAGGCTCAGTACTAAAAATTTTAAATCGTTGATTGTGAGAAAACGAAAGGCAATAAGGACATGGGTCCAATTTTAGTGTATTCTATGGTCGAATAGCTTTTGCTTTGCAAAGGAAAATTTATAAGAGTGATGACGTCATTGCATATAAGTCCCTAACTGGACTTGTACCCGACAACGGTTGTCAGATTTTCTCCCGATTATCTGATGTTCACAATAGAGTCTTACTAAGTGCAGTCTTATTACAAGATACTAAGTGCAATCTAGCAATACCTCGAATGAGAGCAGCTGATGGTCAAAAGTAATTTGCTTTCTGCGGAGCTGATATATGGAAAAATCCATTCTAATATTAAATCAGCTCCTGCCATCCAATTATTTAAGGGCAAACTCAAAGGTCATAAAAAGATCTAAGGAAAGCTTGTTTTTCGTTTAGGTTTTTGATGAATATGCCGGGTACGCCAAAATATTCTATGCAGTTTTAGCAGGCCACGATAAATCGTACACTTGACCGACTTTGAAGATTCATGACTTAATCTTTAGCAAAAAGCCTGAATTAGATTCTAGGATCTTTTTGCTTTCAGTATTTAGAGCTAGAAGCTAGTTTCTTAAGATTTTTGTTCTCGATGACACAGAAAACGATCAAAAACGTGGATCAAGTTTTCTAAAGACTCGACATGAATTGACAAAGAGAAAACGCTTTCAAGATGATTTGGGGACTCAGAGATTGATTGGTGTAGGGTAAGACGGGGTAAAGTGAACTATTTTGGTGGTTTTTCAAGGATGTCCTAAAGAGACTGTAGCGGAGGGCAAACTTTTTAACGTTGTTTTGACATTACGTCTTTGGGTCAGTTTATCCAGCAAAAATATTTTTCAAATATTTTTGCATTGTCTCACAAAAGAGCTTTCTTTGGCGACCGCTCTGCCTAGTTCACTTTACCCCAGGCCGGGGTAAAGTGAACTACTTAGCAATTGTTCGATAATACCAAATGATACTGGTAATACCCGAAAACATTATTTATTTTGCAACTCTAAGGAGTTCTTCGCATGCCAAAACGAAACAAACCCAATAATTTCACAAGAGGGAATTTCAAAGAAATTAAATGGTGGCCTATGTTGAAAACGATCTGTGCAGATCAAATATTAACCAAAACCTATTGTCAAAGTCACAAATTCGAGTCAGATTGAGAGACCTGAATACAAATCGATGAAAAATAATGTGAATATTCTTCGAAAATACGATATTGCATATAAATACCAAATCACTAAAAAGAGAAGCATTATTTTTCAAGATAGTTCGCTGTGCCCTGAAACCTCCGCCCAGAAATAAACCAAAAATAGTTATAAATCTATAACAATTATCGATATTCTAATTTTACAGTGATGTCCATTTATCCTTTCCATGTCGATAGGTATACTTGCTTCATCAAATCCCAATGAAATTCTTAGATCAGTAACCGCATTTTTGAATGAAGGTCAACCTTAGGCTGTCAAATTTTTGGAGGTTTCTCAGGGAGCTGGTATCAGAATATATTTCTGTGTCATCAGAGCGAAAATTCTCCTGCAAATTATGATTTTCTGAAGGCAGAATTATGAACCAAATGAGATTGAAAAGGTCTTCTTCATCTCACTTCGTGTTCACATGAGAAAATAAAAGTAATGGGTAGTTCATTTTACCCCGGTTGAAGCAAAATATCGACTGAACGGTAGATCTTTTAAAATATTATGTTACCTGACAAAAAAGTCTTTCTTGGCCCTTTTCTTTTGGAAAAGGTAAACACGTGATATGTGCTTCAAATCGATCAAAACAATTATAGAAATTAATTTCTTCTTGGGGTCAAAAATCAAGACCAAAGATAGAAGCCCAAACCTAAGAACCATAATTTCCCGAGGTTGTTTTTACTGCCACGGATAAAGGGATTTTTTGCAACAACAGGAAGAACTATTTTGCAAAAATGTTTTCATTTTCTGTGAGCACATGTAACAAAGCATTGGGCATAAATCATGTTTTATCATTGCATGTTTACTTTTGGAGAGAAGAGCGAATGTTCTGAGTAGTTCACTTTACCCCGTAGTTCACTTTACCCCGTCTTACCCTAAACTTCTGCATGAACGTTATTTCAAAGATTAGCCTGTTGCAAAATTCTGTAGTAGTTGCAATAAAGTGCCGCCCCAAGCCGTCACAAAATCAAAAATTGAACAAGACTGCATGCTTGCTGGCCTCATGACGCTCCCTGTTGGTATTTTTAACCCCCTTGAAACAAGGATGCAGCCTGCACCAAAGCATAAATTCAATGAAATTACAAAAGGAAAGACATTTCTGATTTTCAACATTGAAAATGATGTTACATTTCTCCCAAGATAGAACAATCTATCGTACCGCAGATTACAATTAATCCCACTGAAAGTGTTCTCTTTGTCCATTCATGTCGATTCTATAGAATCAAGTTATTTTATCATTTTCAGTGTTTTCGAAAATAAGAATTTAAAGACACTCGCTCCTTGCTCTAAAAACTGGAATCAACAAAACTTGCAAAAATACTGGAATCTAATTCAGGCTTTCGCTAAAGATTAAATCATAAATCTTCAAAATCGGGCCAGTGCATAGTTTATTTCGGCGTGGCCTGCCAAAAGTCGGCGCACCCGGTATTCATTGTACATTTATAGCTTTAGACGAATATTGTGATAGGTTAGTTTGATGTTTTTAAGTTGCGGGGTATATTGTAAAACGGCTACTTAAACTGAATTGTAACTCTGGGTAAAGAATCTTGAAGTAGAAATATAAATAAAGTGAAAGCGGACCCTCATGATTTGTATTTCGTTGGCTCCGTAAGAAGCTAAAAGTACAGTAGTACGGTGTCATATTCCATACAACACATGCAACTACAGTTGATTGTGAGAACACCCTGCCAAGCATAAACTATCGAATGTAGCTATGTAAATCCTTCCCAACAAGTTGGTCCAAGAAAATGTTGCTCTGTCTAGAAGTGCTGTGTCGAAATGTTATTTTGGCAGTTAAATAGCGCTCAAGAACATCCGAGAGGCAACCGTAAATTCACCAGCATAGGAATCATTCGTCGTACATAGCCGATATCTCGTGGCCCATGGTCGAAACCGCCAAAGCCTCATTTTCACGGACCAATCAGACGGCCAAAAAGCGAGGGAGACAAAAGAAACCCGTGAAGATTTTCCTAAATTTTACCTACCTTCATAAAACGCAACCAGGACAAAAAACTGCTTGAGATTTCCCGAATTTTTTTAAAGCAATCTACTCTCCAGATGTTTGGGAGTAAAAGTTTGGATGCCGGTTAAAATATCTCCAGGATTGGTGGCGTTATGGCCACAAACAAACTGACAAGGCACTGAACCTTGAACAATAGAGATTCTGGCCGGGAGACAATAGTAATAACAATAGTGATTGTTGTAAGAACGACCCGAAAACGCCACAATCTGTGTTTTCAATTGTTCTTGCTATTGTCTTTCGCTAAATTTTCTTTTATTGAAGATTCAATGCCCCTACGGTTTCTATGTGAATTGAAAAAGTCTACAAAGGCTTGTTCGCGCCTTTCAAGTCATGTGGCAATACTCTAGGGAAGTTTCTGTGTTGTACTACTTTTTACATTCATGGCAAAAGTTTGCTCGTTGCGAAATAACTTATAAAATTCAAAAGAGGTTTTATCAAGAGGCTTTATCACCTGACTTGAAGTGGCGTAAACAGGTCTCGACAAGCCTTCGCCGATTTGGTCTATTGGAGAGGCAATAACTCCGCCAATCCTGAAGATATTTTAACCGGCATCCAAACTTTTACTCCCAAACATCTGGAGAGTAGATAGCTTTAAAAAAATTCGGGAAATCTCAAGCAATTTTTTGTCCTGGTTGCGTTTTATGAAGGTAGGTAAAATTTAGGAAAATCTTCACGGGTTTCTTTTGTCTCCTTCGCTTTTTAGCCGTCTGATTGGTCCGTGAAAATAATGCTTTGGCGGTTTCGACCATGGGCCACGAGCAATCGGCTATGTACGACGAATGATTCCTATGCTAAATTCACCATATATTTCTCAGCCTTTTGAGGGAGTTTTTCAGCGATAAAGAAGCAAAATATAATTACCCTGCACTATTAACTTCCAAAATCTTAACAACAGGGTTATCTAACCAGGAGCATGTACATTTTATTGTTATTTTCTAATATTTGATCAAATGTCGAACAATTTTTCTGGGATACCCTGTAGGCTATGCCAGATTAGAAAGCTCTTTTCTTAAATTTAAGTTTATAAGACTATGATTAAAACACACTTACACGTTATTCGTTTGTTTCCAAATTTTCATTGCCCCTGTGTAGCCTCCTAAATTCTGTTCCCCAGACTTTGATTCCTTTAATTTCTTTAGAGGGTAGTTTGAAAGCTAGAAGTCTAACTTTGTCTTTCGAATGTTCTTACAGTTTTGGTCGCAACATATGCAGGATGTCCCAAAAATTGTGCCCCGTTTGCCTGAAAATTTTGACAAAATTGCAAAAGATCATCGCCAAACTTTTATACTATGTTGCTCTTTAGATTTTCAAATAAGTTTGCTGCCATCCTCGTAAAAATCCGTTGAAAGATGATGGGGCTATGGCGTTCAGAAGACCAAATTTGCCTTGTATGACCGAAGGGGTGCCAAAGATTATGTCATTTCTTTTCCTTAACCACATCCAAAAACTCCAGATTACCTTTCCTATGAAATACCTGTACAGCGCTCCGTCGAGTATAACTTAAGAAACCATCGTTGTTATTAACAAAACGTAGGTAGAACAATGCGCTATTCTAGCCCTTATTTTCATAACACAGTACCGGGTGTCCCAAAAAAAACGCAACGAATTTGATCGGGACTAGGACAAGAATTTAAGTCCAATCAATCCAAAATTATTTTTGATATAGTCCTCAATAGCGAACTTGAAGATAAGTACCTTGTTTGTTTATATTGGTGCATGGAGAGTTGAAATATCAATCTTGAAAGTCCAAATTTGCTTCTATCTCCAAACCAGAGGTTTCGGATTTTGGCCTAACTGAAGACGCGCTTGAGGAATCTCCTCAATCATATGCAAAGTGTAGTAGTGTGAGTATGATAAGGTACAAATGTTTAGGGACACATAATTGAAATTTGGAAGGTAGAAATTGACAAACATAACACTGGCGAAGGGAAAAATTCATAAATGAATATTTTTCTTCTATCATAGTGTACCTGCAAAAAAAATCGTGAAGATTGCCAAAACTAATCCATTTTTACACCCAAGCAACCCACTTCGCGGACTTTCTTTTATGAGGCACATGCAATGCTAACTTTTCGAAACTTGTGACGCATAACAAAATATGTCTTTTCAGGACAAAATTGATGAATTTGATTGAATTTCTATTCAAATATTTCCCTCCGCATGAGGCTTTATTCTCTTCTTTGACGGTAATTCAGGAGATTCCTCAAAACAGCGCGTTTGCAGTTTAGGCTAAAAGCCACAAGCTCTGGTTTGGAGGTTCAGGCAAATCTGGACTTTCAATATCTATATTCCAACTCTCCATGCACCAATATCAACAAACAAGGTATCTATCTTCAAGTTAGCTATCGAGGATTGTATGAAAAATTATTGTGGATTGATTGGACCTAAATTCTTGTCGCTGGTCCCGATCAAATCCGTTGCTTTTTTTTGGGACACCCGGTATGTGAGTGGAACCTTTCAGGCAAAACTGTACAAGATTCTCCTTCTCTTGCGGTTTTCAAGAGTAAATTACGATAGTAAATTCGTGGGTAGACGTACTGGGTGAGCCAGAAAAAAGTTCCCACTTTTGAAAATTCATAGCATCAAGAGTACTGGATGGATTGGAATGAATCAACATTTGCTTGACAGCCAAAAGATTGAAGTATTTTGTGATTTTTCTTGCCTTCTCATAAGCACTGGATAAATTGGTAAATTCAATTTTACAAAAACTTGGTAGTTGCAAAGTGACTGAAAAAGGCCGAAAGCACTTCATCAAATCATAAAGGACTCCTCGCTCAGAACAACAGAGAAAATGTAATTTCGCAATTTAGTATCTGTTTGAGAATCTATGTCTTATAACTCTTGAGAGAAGGGACACGCCCGTGAGTATTGTTCTGTGTGAGGAGAGTCCTAACGATGATCAAGTGTTGTAGGCCCTTTTTCAGTAATTTTGCAACAATGAATTTTTGTAAAGTTGAATTTACCTATATTTGCAGTGCTCCCAAGAAGACGAGAAAAATCACAAAAATAGTTTGATCTTTTGGCTTTTAACTAGAATTTGAATACCCTTTTATTTTGACTAAGATGCTCCCGGAGTTTTGCGTGAGTGGTCTCTGCTCATCGGAATGCTGCCACGGTGGTTGTGGTCTGATGGGTTCTGGGCTGTTTGCTTGGATTTTGTAGCCTGCGTGCAGTTTCAAGTTGAGTCTGCACGCAGGATAGGATTTTGGGGTTCTTCAGTCTATACTTTGTCTTGCTTTAGTGTGTATACTGTTTTTTTGTTCTTGTCTTTTTCTTATTCATATATTGATTTATCTTTGATATTTCTTAGAACATTGTAATTGGCATTTGTAGCGAGGACCCGGTGACCTCGCGTCTTTCTTCGCTACAAATGCCACATTTTCTTGCATTTGCTTGTTGCTTTTTAGATTTTAGATTGATAATAAAAAATTTGCATGATGACTCAAACCAGCGGTCGGCCATTTGTCTTACTATTTTGCAGCGATAAATAGCTTCATGTGAGGTAAGGAATAGTTTCCGTGAGGTGTAGGAAATTGTTGAACTCTCTGATGATTATCGGAATTTTTACGAGAGCTATGACATTGGAGGCTGCTGTTTCATTTCATCCATGAAGCCATTTAGCTGCAAAGTAGTAAGACAAAATGCCCGACCGCTGGTTTCAGTCATCAGCAAATTTGGTCTGCTGAAGGTCATAGCTCCATCATTTTTCAATGGATTTTTGCAGGAATGGTAGCAAACTTAAATTGAATATCTTCAGAGTAACATCATGCAAAAGCTTGGCGAGAACCTTTTGCCGTTTTGATGCCATCTTCAGGCAAAAGGGGCACAATTTTTTTGGGACACCCTGTAGAAAATTTTAGCAACTGTCCGAACAGAGTTGCTTTTTGTGGTCACCCGGTAATTCACTGCATTGCAGTACTCGGCATACTCATCTATTCTTATGAAATGACCTATATTGTTATTGAATATGTTCATATCTATTCTGATTTTCAGGTTTTTATGGACATCATTTTCTTTCACAAGTTTAGTCAATTAAATTCGTTTGTATCCGCTATTCTGCAGAAATATGGACACAATTTTTGATTATTTTTTTAAAGATTCCAGTAGCAGTGAAATGCTTGAAGGAAGAATCAAACAAGTCATTTATAAAGGAGGTGTCTGTTCTCTCCCAACTCGATCAAAAACATGACAACATTGTTAAGTTGTATGGAATATGTATTCAAGAAGACCGTATCAGGATGGTGAGCCAATCTTTTACATATTGTTTTTCTTCCCGTCGAACGAACCTTCACTTCTTTGCTTTCAATGGATATAGTGCAATTGCCGATCTACTTGTCATTCCATCTTACTTTGTTTAATATATGCATGCAGATGGAATCCATTCTGACAGTAACCATTGAGTGTTATGTTTTGAACTTTGTTCAATTGATCCCGTACAATGATGATACAATAACTGCATGGAAAAGAGCTTTCCATCATCGACCCTTCCGGCAACTCTCACTATCACTTTAGGCATGTTCCAGAAGAATTACGTACTGGGTAAGTCAACAAGATGTATCAACTGCTTGAGCAATTATATTTTTACAATTATTAATTATGCAGTAAATTTGTAAACTTTAATTCCTGCCTTCGACTTGATTTTTATCATTGTGAATACTTTACTGCTTTAAATGATTGTTAAATTTCTAACATGGAAACACCGGACAGCTGTCTACAAAGGTCGTAAGAAGTCCGAAGACAAGAAAATTCAACTTGACCTAACAGCAAAAAGAGCAAAACTCCTTAGTTTTGCGAGGGAGAAAACTGAGTCACATGAACACATTGATTTCGTCTTGGCCGACATTAATTGCCGCGTTGGCCTGAAAACGATTGATGGCGATTTTAAATTTTTTAGAAACGAAATTGAACTGAAATCAATACTTGATGACATGGCTTAAGTCATATGTTTCTATATATTTGGTAATAGTTGTTGTTTAGTTTATATCATACGAGGAAGTCCTCTACCGTTTTCCTCCATTAGGTGTTTAGCGGGGTTTGGGGGGGGGGTAGGGTGAATAGATTGTACCCAATTTTTGTTTCTCAACTGTTACGGATCTCGTGTACGGAATCTTGTGTACGAAAAATGTGTACGGATCTTGTGTACGGAAAAGGCTGCGACTCAACATTTTTAAATTGTCCTTAACGTTGCGGATTGCCGGTTCATTTTTCATTCATTCATTTTTACTTTTTTAACCACGGTAGCCCCGTCAGTCTGCAGAGACTGCTTTACAGGGGGCCGTGCAAAATACTATTAAAACAAATTTAAAATCTTATTTACAGTTAAGCCTTATTTACAATATGATATAAATAAATAATAAATACAAATAGAAATGTTCCTAAATTTATCAAAAGAAAAGTAAAAAGAAAAACCAAAAACGTTCTACAATTTCTTTTTTAGCCTCTTTTTGAAAGTTGAAAGGGAGGGTGCATGTTTGACATCTGAACCTAATTGGTTCCAAACCTTAGGCCCTCGAAATGAAATGGACTTCTGCCCATTTGACGTTTTGAAGAAAGGAACACGCAAGTCAGCTTCGGTATTTCTTAGTCTCATTGTGTTGAGAGCTGAATTTTTTACAAATAACTCAGACAGATATTCGAGCACAAGACTATTTGTATAATTAGTATAATTAGTCTACAATCTACCAGTCATCAATGCAACCCATTTCTCCCAGGCGTGCCCACCTTACCCTATGTGGACCCTGCTAAACCTTGCCTTTGTTGTATATTTATTTATTTTTATGGTGCTGCATTATCTTTTTTTTCCTTTCGTACTTTCCCAGTCGAAAAATAAACCTAGAGGATGATTTTAGGGCTGCAGGAAATCTAATTAATTTGTTTTGAGTGATCAAAGCCTATCCCAATTCCCATTACTAAGCAATCTTGAATCAAATAATGCCAACAATTGTTTTAGTCCAATCGTGCATCAAGTCCCGAGGCATTAGCGTTTTTCTTGTTTTTGAGTGATCAAAGCCTATCCCAATTCCCATTACTAAGCAATCTTGAATCAAATAATGCCAACAATTGTTTTAGTCCAATCGCACATCAATTCCCGAGGCATCAGTGTTTTTCTTGTTTTTGAGTGATCAAAGCCTATCCCAATTCCCATTACTAAGCAATCTTGAATCAAATAATGCCAACAATTGTTTTAGTCCAAAATCGTGCATCAAGTCCCGAGGCATTAGCGTTTTTCTTGCCTGACTTTCAGACAAACAATCCCAAAGTTATATTCTTAACAAAAGAATTTCTTTAACTATTCTCCATAACAACAATGCCTTCTCGCACAAAAATGTTCTTCTGTTGAAATTCTAACAATGGAACACTCGAAAATTTCACAAAATCCCTTTAATAACAATGAGCGCACGAGTAGAAATCGTCACCAGAATGCTTCCGAATCGATTATCTTGCGAATCTTGTGTTACAATTTGTGTTCATTATAACTATCCTCAAATTCTGTTAACTCGTAATTTCTTTGATTTTGTATGTTTTTCGTCGTTATGTTTTGAATTTGTCAATGGTGGTTGCATTATAACCCTTTTTTTCTCAGGACCAGCGAGAAGATTCCTTTGCGATGATGCCGGTTGAAATCAATCAGTGGCGAGCGACAATAGGTTGTTTCCGAATATCCGTGCAAAAATCGTCCCCACGGAGGAAAAGCGTCAAGCCGTTTTCAATTCTTTTTCAAATCCTCAAGTTATTCTGGTTTTGCTATTGTTTTATTGCAATTTCAATCCTTGCTCTGCCCTGTACACTAACAATACAGTTTCTTGAATTGCACTCTTTGGCAACACAGTCATGTTTCCTGCCTTTGTTCGCTCGCGTGCATCACTTTGCGAAGACAGTACTCTACACGACTCTTGAACTCTTCAAGCGAATCCCTCTCTGTACCATTGGTCTTCTTCGGTACAAGCAAGCAGCTGTGAGGCAATTTCTTTTCTTTTACGCGTATTTCTACATCGGGTGCACCACGTGCAACACACTTCATACGCAATGGTTGGTCTTCAGGACGTTTTTGCTGAGTGGTGATGTAGAAATGAATCCGGGCCCTAAAACATTAGATTTTTGTACTTGGAATCTAAATAGTATTACTGCGTATGATTTCTTACGAGTCTCCCTCATAGAAGCTTACAACTCGGTGTACAATTATGACATTATTGGCATTGTAGAAACTCACCTTGACAGCACCGTTGATGAAGATAGACTTGCACTAGATGGCTATACGCTTGTTAAAGATAACCATCCTCTAAATGTGAAGGGGGGGGGCGTTGGGTTATACGTCAAAGATTCCCTTGCTTCAAAAAACCGTTCTGATTTAGTGACCCTCCCTGAATGTATTTTGAACGAAATTCAATTAAACAGGAAAAAGTACTTCTTCGCCGTAATTTATAGAAGTCCAAGTCAGGGCCCGGAGGATTTTGATAATTTCACAATGAGCTTTGAGTTGATGTTATCCAAAATGCACGCTGAAAATCCTTTCTGCGTTATCATTACTCGTGATTTTAACTATAGGTCGAATCAGTGATGGGAAAATGATATCGAAAATAACGAGGGAAAACTGTTTGAGCTACTAGCGTCTGACAATGGTCTTCATCAGTTCCCCCTGAAAAGCAGTTCTTATGGACTGACGGGGCTACCGTGCCTAAATAAATAAAAATGAAATGAAAAAATGTTGATATCAGAACCAACCCACTTGATGGGTGATTCCAAATCCTGTATTGATTTGATATTTACTGATCAACCTAACCGCATTATTGAGTCAGGTGTTCATCCGTCACTACATGAGCAATGCCACCATCAAATTGTCTACGGAAAATTATCCGTCTCAAACATAGCACTACCTCCGTACACCCGCAAGATTTGGTACTACGATAAGGCAGACTTTGTAGCTATTAGAAAAAGCATCGAAATGTTTGCTTGGAACGAACATCTTTATAACATGACATGCCCTAATGAACAGGTTAAACTACTCAATGAGATCCTTTTGAACATTTACTCTAATTTTATTCCCAATACAGTCAAAACAATTAGGCCTCGCCAAGCACCGTGGATAACGGAAGCCGTTAAGAATTTTCTCAGGAAAAAAAGTCGTGCATATAAAAGCTTCGTGAGGAATGGTAGGCCTAACGACAAGCTTGAAGGTATACAAAAGATGATATCTGAAGGTGCCAAAATGATTGAGGAAGCTAAGAAAACTTACTTCCGTAAAACTGGAAAATCCTTGGCTGACCCTGGGACCAATAGAAAAACCTATTGGAATTTAATAAACACTGTTCTAAACAAAGTTAAGATTCCTATGATACCACCTCTTCTAGAAAACGGGCTGTTTGTAACGGATTTTACCGAAAAGGCACAGATATTTAATGACTATTTCATTCTTCAATGCACGACCATTGACACAGGTAGTGAAATTCCCCAAGATCCTCCGATAACTACGACTCTGATAAGTGATGTCGTCATCTCTGAGAAAAAGATACTTAATATCATTAGATCACTTAATAAAGATAATAAAGCTATCTGCCCAGGCATACCCTTAACGAAGTATATAAGCTCTACGTTCTACCACACTTGGACTATGGTGATGTCATTTACCATATTCCTGCCAAAGCATGTGAATTCAGTCAAAGCATCATTTTACCAAATGCCATGGAAGAGCTAGAGTCTGTTCAGTATTCTGCTGCTTTGGCTCTAACAGGAACATGGAGGGGGAACATCTCGCGAGAAGCTGTACATGGAGCTTGGATGGGAGTCATTAAGTTCCCGAAGATGGAGTAGACGCCTTACCTTGTTCTACAAGTTTGTAAATAATCTTAGCCCTGAGTATACAGTAGATCCAATTCCTCCTCTTCATCAGTCGCAGTACTGTCTTCGCGACCAGGATGTCATTGGGCGATTAAAGGCACGGACAGAAAAATTTAAGTCTAGTTTTTATCCCAACTGCCTATCCGAATGGAATAAGCTTGAGCCTGAATTGAGACTTGCACCCTCAGTTGCTGTTTTTAAGAAAAAGATCTTATCAATAATCCGACCCCCTGCAAAATCTGTTTTTGGAATACACGATCCAATAGGATTATCCTATCTTACTCAACTTAGGGTTGGTCTCAGTAAGTTAAATTTTCACAAGTTCAAGCATAATTTCAGGAATACCATAAACCCCATGTGTCCAACAAACGATGGCATCGAGGATACGGAGCATTTTTTGTTGCTCTGCCCTTCTTTTGATGTTCAACGAAGAGATCTTCTCGCTGGAATTGTAGAATTATTGCAAGCATATGTACAAATCGCTCGCCTTTCAAATGATACTTTGACGCAGCTTTTACTATATGGTGATCAAGACCTTTCTGATGACTTGAACAAAAATATACTCGAATTGACTTTACGTTTCATCCACGAAACTGGTCGGTTTGTTTGAGATCCTTTGAAACTTCAGCTATGTTCTTAGCAACCACCAAGTCCCTTTACGTGAATGTTCTTTGTTTTCCTTGTAAATTCTGTTTCATATTAGATGTCAGGCATCTGATGCATCTCCAATTTCAAACGAGCCACACTCGTGAACTTTTTTTAAGTTCTTCCCAACCTTGACACGACATCTAATATCAGACAGAATCTAGTATATTATACTTTAGTTTTCTAATCGTTCGTAGTGTACAGTTAGTGGCATGTAAGTTAACGTTATATGTCTTTATCTTTTTTGGCCATGGGGTAGTCATTGTTTTTCGCTCCCCCTGGTATCGTTCCCGTAGTGTTGTATAGTAATTAGATAAGTATTGTAGATTGTAGAATTTATTGTAAAGTTTTTAGATGAATGATATAAAAGAAAAACTTTACTGCTCCGAAAAGTCAGTTATTAGACGACGAGATCAATTTTCTCGAACTGTTCAAAAACTGTTGAATTTTCTGATACAAATTGTGACACAAGACGTTCTTCGTCTTCCCATTAATTTGTTCGAGAGACTGTTCATGCATTTGCATATTTGCATCAGTTTCCTTGTCATTATAAAGAAATACTCTTTGCCGAAAACATTCGTACCTTTCTAACAATTTGATAACAAATTAAATTTCATCTTTTAGCCAAAGCCCCGGAAAGTCATTTTCAGGGCAAGTCTTTATGTCGAGTGCAAAATTTGAATAGTTAGTTATTCGACTTATTACACTCGTCGCAGTTTCGCTCCTTGGTGGACTGATAATCGCAAAAACTACGAATCATGATATAACTCATGAAAGATCGACCAGAAGTTGATGAACCTCGATTTGATGCCGAGCGCCAAGACCTTGGGCCAATTCAACAGGACTCCAATTCACCGTTTCTAAGACGCTTCAAATTCGTACTTCAAGAGGTTGTAGTGAAAAACACCTGCCAAGATGAATAATTTTGTGTATTGCTTGGAGTTTCCTTCGTTTTGACACAGAAACCCTGCTTTAACTACAGCAATCGTCGCAGCTTTCCTCGGCTTGTGATGATGGAAGGCTGATGGGAGGTTAATCCTTGGAGCGAAGTTGAAATGTTGATATCCTATTCGTCAGTTTGAATTATGGTTTGGAGCACTGCAGTCTGAGCCGTCACGCCCTTTTCCCGGAGATCTTCACTGGAATTTCAGATGTGATTATCAGTCCCCGGAGTGCCTTTGTCTAATTCAATAAACTAGCTGTTAACGCAGTTAAGTAAGTGCTGCTCATAGCGTTGTCTATAATACAATTCCACAGATTTTTAAAAGAATGAATGTGGTAGTGGAGTTTTTGGCGCTAAAATCAAGTTAAGTTTTGAGGCAAAGCAATTTTTAAAGAACTACAAGAACTGTTTGCAAATTTTAAAACTGCATTATGCGACTATAATATTCATTAAAACTCTACATGATATTAGTCTCAATTGAAGTGTTAAATTGCAATTTTAAGACACAGTTAATTAATGTTAGTTTGTTTTGTAATTCCTTGGACTGCAAAGCTTTCTTTTCCCCAGGTGGTACTTCACATGGTATGATTTTCTGATTTTGCCATAGATCAACACTGCCATTTTCAAGTGAAAAGAGTTTGATGTTTTAGTTGCACCAGCTTTGATAATGTTTTCGTAATCCCTGACTGTCAATTATCTGCTTCTATCTGCATTAATCAGCATTTTCAATAATAGTCAAACAACTTGATACATTATGGCACCATACAAAATGTTCCCCCATTCAATTCTGTGTAAAATAAAAGGTTTTGTACTTTGCCTTAAATGGAAACCAGTCTTGAGAGCACATGATAGACAACAGTTGGCCAAGACAGTTCTTCAAAAGTTCATCTGGTAACTGAGTTGAAATCATAGTTAAAGAGCACAAGGTATGAAGAATTCCCAGAAGCAATGCTGATCCTATGCTTTTTGGTATTTGTAAGAATGAGCATCCTCAAGCAGTTATGTTAATATGCTTTGTTGGTCTTGAATGTCAGTGGTAAAAGAAGCAAATACTGATCCAATGCTGTTACAAACTGTTACAACAGTGTCAAAAGTTAATTTGCATATAGTGATCCAATGCTGTGTTAATCATTACATAGTCTGAAGTAATGTTGATCCAAAGCAGTTTAACTCTTTACAGGGCTGCTGTCACAAATTAATAACTTGCCTTTCACTCCTGCAAAAAAATACACGAGATAAGCATTTGTGTACGAGATTATCTGTGGAGGGTCATGTGTGGCAGCATTAAAGGGGCCTTGCTACCAGCATGATCTGTGAATACACCTTCTGTGGTCTCTTTGCTATGGCCATTTTTACGGTCCACTAGAAAGACCACCAAAAAAGCTGGCACATGCAAGGCTCGTTGCAAAGGTCAATTTACTGTAAGTACATATTGTTGCTATTAGATAGACAACAGAAATATGCTACAAGAAAAATGTGTGCAAAAGGAGGGGAAAACTTAATCAAGATGCTAATCAAAATTCTATCAGATGCAAAGAATATAGTAAGTTAAAAGATCCTTTCAATTTTTCTTGCAATTCTCTGTTGTGATTTGCTATGCAATGGGAAATTAACTCTTCTGTTCTAAAAAACTTTATGGCACACTTCTGTAGATTTTAGCAGTTTTCTTGAAAAGCAAATACAAACTACTGTTTGAAGTGCAATTCTTACCTATTTTTCAGATGCCATCTGCATAATGAAGTGCCACCCGGAGATCAACTTGACTTCTCTTCATTTTTCTTTTTTATGTTCTTTCTTGTCTTCTTTCTTCTTCTCCCGCTCCCCCTGTGAAATAAAAAAAGAAATTACAATGAACTTCTTGCCTGATTGGACTATTGCAGTCCATAACATAAATTGGTTGTCAATGCAACTACAATGACACATGAGGTCTAAAACTACTCATTGGATGTAGCTTCATCAGCTAGTCTTTGTAATCTTTCCTGTTCTTGTCTTCAATCTTCAATTACTTACTCCTAAAGGCTTTCCAACCAATCTGGAGCATTTAAAAAGGAAAAAAAAGGAAAGGAAACTCAGAAGTAAGATTAACACCGTTTTCACCCAGCACTCCAATTTATTGATTTCCACAAAGTTGCATTTGATTTGTTGGTTCAACAAATCCAAGCAAAAAAATATATGTAAGCAGGTTTGCTACTGCCAGAGTGGAAGCGGTGTTAACCATAAACAAAGCAAAACGACAAAACAAAAGATTAAAATTGTCTCTAATAAGTCTACACTAGTCTACACTTGTAATCTGCACTTGTAATCTACACTTGTAATCTGTACTGAAATGTTGCAGCTGATTTAATCTTCTCCAGGCGCTCAAAGCTCATTGGTTCAACTATAAGTGATGACAATGTTTTCACCCTACTTAAAGCTACATATGACATTCCAACTGTCCTCTCTAATTTGCCAATATCTACCCATGCTTTTGATAAGGTCATTTCCTGACTTTTATGAATTGTGAAAGCCCATGCTAATCGTAGAGGCAATTGTTGCCTTTCATGGAATGCATTTGAGTTTGCTTTTGCAGTTACTGGACAAATTGGAACCAATGATGCTTCTTGTTCACTGAAGGAAGGCCCTCTGTATCCATCAAACTTGACAATCACTGCAATATGCAAGCTAGGTGGTGCATGACCTGTTTGATACACAATATCAATTACAATCCCAGTGGCTCCGTTGCAAAGTCCAACATTTGGCCACAAGTTCATAGTTAACATCACTTTTGCATGTTTTGCTAAATGAATAACTGGCTGTAGGCCAGACAATTCATCTGAACTCAATTTTTTAGCACCTGCAGAAGAATGCCTTGCTTCAATGCATGCAATGGGGCTCTGTAACTTTGTCAACCGTTCATAGTTGAATTCACCAACTTGCTCATTGCTGTACAAAAGTCTGATTGAATTCTCAAATTCACAAATGTTGATGACACTTGATGGCTGGCGGGTCAGTAGTAACTGCCAATCATCTGATGTAGTGTCTCCATTTCTCTGTCTAAATAAGAAGTCCTTGAATGCAATTTGCTCCTAGCTCACACCAGATACTCTCTGATTTTCAGTAAGCTTAATCACCTTCTCAAACATCATATATGCATAGTAACCTTGCTTACCAATTTCATTAGAAGGTTGAGAATGAAATAGGGGTTTGTCTCCAACAGGAGGCAATTGGCCAGGGTCACCAAATAAAATCAAAGATTTTCCACCCAATAATTTATCAAGAAAGCCAGTTGCTTGTCGGCAACGCCTGTCAATCCATCCAAATGTAATCTGACCAAGCATTGAGTACTCATCTATAACTATTTATTCAATACCATTTAATGTATCTTGAAGTCTGCAGAGACTTTCTCCACTTAAGTCTTTGTTACCACAAATACCTACAGGTAACTTGAGCAATGAATATATTGTTACACCCTGAATATTGAAAGCAGCTTTTCCTGTGGTTGCAGTAACTGCACATTTATTTTGCAATGAATTGCGCAATGTGTTAATCAAGTAACTCTTGCCTGTGCCAGCAACCCCTGTCACTATCAGACAAAGTGGGTCCTTTGTAGTATCATCATCATGCGAATGAGACATCACCAAATCATGCGCAAGTCTCTGCATGCGATTGAGACAATTCATGTCCACATCAAACAGATATTCCTGAATGTTGTGAGAATCTTTTTTATCTTTTATCCATTGAGGCATTTCATGTAGCTGTTCTTCAGTGTAGTTATCCCTATCTTTTTGCCAGTCATTGGCAGAGCTATTAGATGCATGGTCACTGGTGGTATTTAATCCTGCTAAGATCATCCATTCCTCTTGATGACATTCACTTTGTTGCTGTTCAGACTGTTCATACTGTGGCTCTTGATTCAAGACAACATTTTGCAACTTATCAACCCAATCTGGTACATTCCTTTGTGCATATGGTGTCTGGAGAAACTCGTGCCAAGCACTGATTAGCGTCTCGTCTGATGGATCTTCACAACCCCAAACATTGTTCTGTGAATGCTTCCATGGCTTATATCTCAACAGCTGAAATTTGCAATAAAGAGCAAAATTTGACCCAGCAGGATTTGGTGAATAAGTTGGAAATATCCTTGGAACAGCATTGTCTGGAAGCGTAACCAATTGACTTTTAAATACCTTGTACTTGCATGCAAATTTTGCAAGATTCATGTTGTCAAATTCAGGAGAATCATCATAGTTCTCTCTATGAGCATATGCATCTAGTAGGGAGTTCTCTGTTGAAACATCAACTCCTTCATTTTCAATGATAGAATCACCATCTGTTTGCTTGCGGACCCTTCGTGACCCAGTAAGACTAACTGGTATGATTTTGAATGAATAGCTATGGAGCTTAAGCGACATAAGCAAATGCATTGTTTCCTGTGCAGAGAGGTCCCTCTCTCCCAGTGCTTTCATTGCTAACTTTTTAATGGCCTTCTTTGCATCAGAATTTTCACTGCTTGTATTGTTAAGAATTGCTTTGAAAAGCTGGTTCATACTTTGTGACCTTAGTTCACCCTTTGCTGCATATTTAGTTAAATATTCGACACAAGCATAATGATCAATAACCACTTGGATGTCACAATTAGCTCTCCAACCTTGCAGCTGGCACCTTTGATGATTATTAAGCCTAGAATCATTACGCTTTGTAACTATTTTAGCTCTGAAAGTTTTCTCACCTTTCTTTGTATGAATTTCTTCAAATTCAAGTTTTGTTTCTGGACAAGACTCAAATGGGAAATGAAACCTGCATTTCAGTTCAGACTCATCTTGTTTCTTTCTCAAACAGTAACTTGTGCTACACCTGGTATTTCTCTGAACAGTATTAACAGGGTCTACATAATCTGTTTCAAGGTCTGACTCTCTAACATCTTGATGCCTTTTCTGACAAGGATGAACTTTTGGTTTACTCTAAGTCTCAGTGTCTGGAGGTAAAGGATTTACTGTTGTTAAAAGCCAGTCAACATATTGGCAGACCTTCTTTTCTGCATTTTTTCCAGCATCAATTAGTTCACTTGCATCAGGATGAAAGGCACCTGTCTCATTTTGAGCTCTTTGCGCAAGAAAACCTGTTAAAGCAATCTCAGTCAATTTACAAAGTCCTGGATCATTTTTCAATTTGGCAGTGCCATGACAATGAATGCTACCCCTGTGCTGGTATTCAGATCTATACCAATGCCATTCTGCACCCATTGTTTCATACAACCAATGCTTCACAAAATTATCCAATCTTTGACTAAAGAACCAGTCTACAAGATGAGGATTGTTAATGACATTTTGTCGTCTTTCTTCACTTGACATTTCAAATTTAGAACCATTGTTAAAAAGGTCATGCAAATCTGGCCAATGCATATCTGCAGCAGAGAATGTAAAAAAGATGGTTGATGCACCTTTGCTTGTTATGACTGCTTTTAATTCTTCCTTAACTTTATGCCAATAAGGATTGGAACCTAAAACATTTGCAACGTACCTGGACATTTTTGCCATCAACTCACTTGAATTGTTATTTTGTGCCATATCTCGCAATTCATCCATGGTAAGATGGGCCTCACTGGGATCCAGTTTTAGAAAAATACCACTTTGTTCAAGGGTTCTCTTTCTCTGAATCATGTTCAAAGACCAATACGGAAATCTTGGATGGCTAGCAAAACGATAAATCAATTTTCCATTTACCTTTTCACTAAATTTTAGAAGGTGCTTGATTCTGTCTTGAAAAGAAACATTTCTCAATGAAGCTTAATTTGTTGGATCACCAAGACAATCTGGCAAAAGAGTTGGGAATGCCATACTGGCAAGAAATGGAGTATCATATTCACTTAAAGGGTCTGCCCCCTCTTCAGTTGGCCATTGCAATGGCTGTTGCTCAGATAATTCATTTCTTATTGCTTGCATTTCTTGTTGCTGCTGTTCAGCAAGTGGGAGAAAAGAGCTCATTTCGGTTGTTTCATTGTAAACCTGATCATCATTGCCAGCAATATCTGAAATATGGTTGTCATGTTCATATCCTGAATCAATCTGCTCTTCTGTATCTAACGTAATGAAGTCATGTGGTACGCCATTTTCTGGCAAAGTATTCAATGCCTCGTGGTCTACTTCTAGTTCCTTATAAAGTGGATTGTGAGCTAACAGCCACATCAACACATCATGAATGACAGTACGCCTTACCGTCATATCTTTTGCAGAATTATTTTTCCCTTTCATTTTAACTACAATGATAGTAAGATCTTTTGGATAGCGTGGTAATTTGGAAGCAAGTTTTTCAACTCTTTGTGGCAGATTAATACAATGGCCACTGTAACCCCTTTGTCCACCAGGTCTTACATAAACATGCATCATTGGGAGAGCACGGGCAATAAGCATCTCCTCAGTTTGAGTTAAGCCTTGCAATTCTTTTGGAACGACTGATGGAATCATACCATTCTCCTTTGAAAATCTTTTAGGGAGTTTCTTATCTCGGGAACATCGTGCACATGAGAAATTTTCAGAAACTGGTGCTGACTTCATTGGCCATGTCTCAAAACAAACTTTACACTGTTTCATTGAAAATCTTATAGATTCATGAAATCTGTTCATGTTGATTTTTGCCCAAGTTTGTTCACATATGGAACCATTGCTTACATTGAATTCTGCTAAGTAATTTGTTTTATCAAGTTTCAGATGTTCCTTCTTATTCTTTTCCTGCATTCTACGCTTAGCAGCTATATTCTGCCAATTTCTTGCAAGTCGCTGTGCCTTTTCAGATTCAGTTTCATTTGGAAGCTTTTTGGCTCTGTTCTGCCGCTGTTTAGCAAGCCGGTCTTCCCTTTCAGATTCAGTTTCATTTGCAAGCTTTTTGGCTCTGTTCTGCCGCTTTTTAGAAAGCCTTTCTTCCCTTTCAGATTCAGTTTCATTTGCAAGCTTTTCGGCTTTGTTCTGCCGCTGTTTAACATGCCGGTCTTCCCTTTCAGATTCAGTTTCATTTGCAAGCTTTTTGGCTTTGTTCTGCCGCTGTTTAACATGCCGGTCTTCCCTTTCAGATTCAGTTTCATTTGCAAGCTTTTTGGCTCTGTTCTGCCGCTGTTTAACAAGCCGGTCTTCCCTTTCAGATTCAGTTTAATTTGCAAGCTTTTTGGCTTTGTTCTGCCGCTGTTTAACAAGCCGGTCTTCCCTTTCAGATTCTGTTTCATTTGCAAGCTTTTTGGCTCTGTTCTGCCGCTGTTTAACAAGCCGGTCATCCCTTTCAGTTTCAGTTTCATTAGCAAGCTTTTTGGCTTTGTTCTGCCGCTGTTTAACATGCCGGTCTTCCCTTTCAGATTCAGTTTCATTTGCAAGCTTTTTGGCTCTGTTCTGCCGCTGTTTAACAAGCCGGTCTTCCCTTTCAGATTCAGTTTCATTTGCAAGCTTTTTGGCTTTGTTCTGCCGCTGTTTAACAAGCCGGTCTTCCCTTTCAGATTCTGTTTCATTTGCAAGCTTTTTGGCTCTGTTCTGCCGCTGTTTAACATACCGGTCATCCCTTTCAGATTCAGTTTCATTAGCACGCTTTTTGGCTCTGTTCTGCTTTTTTTTTAGAAAGCCGGTCTTCCTTTTCAAATTCAGTTTCATTTGCCCGTCTTTTGTCTGCACTCTGATGCAGTTTTGTAAGTCGGTCTTCCCTTTCAAATTCAGTGTCATATGCCCGTCTTTTGTCTGCACTCTGATGCAGTTTTGTAGGTCGGTCTTCCCTTTCAAATTCAGTGTCATTTGCCCGTCTTTTGTCTGCACTCTGATGCAGTTTTGTAAATCGGTCTTCCCTTTCAAATTCAGTGTCATTTGCCCGTTTTTTTTCTGTAGTCTGCTGCTGTTTTGCAAGCCGCTCTTCTTTTTCAAATTCAGCTTCATTTTTTTCGTTTTGTGGCCGCATGCAAACGCATCCTTAAAAGTCGCTCTTGTTCCTCAGATTCAGTTTCATTTTCATATATTTTGGCTTTATACTGTTGCATTTGTTCTAGTTGCTTATGCCTTCTACATTCACTTTTGTTTTTCCGTTTATTGGAAACAAATTGATGTAATTTTCCCAATTTTTGTAGCTGTTCACTTTCAATATAGCTCTGACTTGAAAGTTTCCGTTTCTTGGGATTAATGGTCAAGGTAATTGCAGTGACTTTACAGAATTCAGATTATGGAATGTGACAGAAACCACTTCAAAGAAAGTAGCATTAAGTGCAGTGGCTGACAACTGCAGGTAGTTTTCTAAGGACAATTATTTTTTTAAATTTAACAGCACTGCCTTGCCATTTATATCTGGCATACCAAACGAGTTTCTGACATGAGAATCAAATAAATAAAACCCTGAGTTAGGATTGTAAATAATAGATACCATGTACCCATCTAATATGAAAATTGCATGATTGTTATCTGTGAAAACATTTTCAAGTGCTGTATGCAAAGGAGTGAATGGTGAATCATTATAATCTTGTGTATTACTAAAGAAAGAGCCTTGACAAATATTTCCAAAAGTAATTGAGCATCCGGAATGATAAGATTCGTTTAAGATTTGTTTGTTTCAGTTGGTTTTAAAGTAGTAGCTTTTGTTGCCACAATGGGCAATTCACTGTTTATCACCACAATGGGTGATTCATTTTTTCTTTCCACAATGGGAAAGTCACTGTTGTTAAGCACCTCAATGGGTGTTGCCTCAATGGGCATTTCTGATGTTGTTGCCACAAGGGGCAATACCACAATGGGTTTAGATATTTCACTGTTGTTATGCACCTAAATGGGTGTTGCCTCAATGGGCATTTCTGATGTTGTTGCCACAAGGGGCAATACCACAATGGGTTTAGATATTTCACTTGGTGCCACAAAGGGCAAGTCATTGTTATCTTCATTTGATGTTGCAAAACACATAGTTGTTGGCAGTTATCAACTGACAAATTTGGGGCGTCAGGAATAAATCCTCTTTGTAATGCATGCAAAAATTGGAAATCACCAATGTCCAGAACTTCATCAACTGTGTCAGGCTGCCAATTCACAACTGCCTTTTCATACTGGTTGTAAGCAAGTGAGGTCAGTGCCATAAAAGCACACTGTCTTCCACGTGATTTTTCACTGAAAGATGCATTCCCTTGGTGTAGGTTTCCTCTTGCAATTAATATTGGCAACTCCAAAACTGAATTTTCAGAGTGGCTGTTACTGGATGTAGCTGTTGGTCCAGGGTTCAATTCCACATCTCCTGCTAAGAAGAGCAAAAAGAAAAACAAGGAAAAACTTGAAACACTAATGTAGGTATTATTCGGCCTAATACCACACCTCCTTTCAATCCTCCTTCTTAATTTCGAACATTGACTCTTTATCCACCTCCTTCTGGTGGCAAGCAGTGCTTCTTGCTGTTTATTTGTGAAAGCGCAAGAAACGCTTAGGCCCTCTTTGATGACATCTTCCTGCGACTTCTGGAACCTGTCCGCTGCAGAACAATAAATGGTCAACACAACAGAGAAGATAAAAAGAATCCCCCTCATATTAACTATGAGATAATTTGTAAAAAATGATTTGATACGTACCAGAGTCCGTGAAAATTCCCTTCTTCTTCTCGCAATGAACGTGAGCCAACTCCTTGCATCCAAAATCAAAGCCGTGGGTGGGAAGCATTCCAGTCGGCCAGCACGATGCTTGTTTGGTTGTGTGGGCAGCATTTCAGTCGGCGAGCACGATGCTTGTTTGGTTTTTGCATCCATACAAACATACACCGCGATGATCGACACAGCAATTCCAATCAAACCGTCTAAATGGCTGTTACGCGCATGCGCTAAGCAGCAATAAAACGGAAACTGGTAACGAGGTCGTCAGTCTAGCAAGTAATGGGAAATTCTCATATTTATGTTAAGGCCTCATTAATTCTATAGAATTTCGATTCTATTTTAGACTTTTGCTGTATGATTTTTCAAGCAATTTATACATTTTGTGACTGACTGATGGTATACCAATACACAAAACTGAGCGCTATCTCGAAGTTTTGATTTAAAAACTATTGCACTCATGTTTCCATTGTGCTCGTTGATTTATCAGATAGTAAATGAACCAAATACTTATTAGTGTAATACTTTCAAATTAGATTAGATGTCACTTTCAAATTAGAACAGATGTCACTGTTCATATAAAAAAATTCGATGAAACACGTTTTTGAGAAGCTCTGGTTATAGCTGGATTTGTAGCAGCTTACACATGTTTCTCACAGTGGTTATTTGATGGGAGCCTTAATTGCCCGTATATTCAATACAAAGACTTGCCCCACGTCAACTGTTGTTTGATTTGTATATGTAGGTCACCGAATTTGCAGAAGAAGGATCTCTACTTGACAAGCTTCGCAAGGGTGAAATTCGTTCGATCACATTGCTTTGTCAATTTGCTGTTCAAATTGCATCCGGTATGATGTATTTGGAGAAAAAAGGCCTCGTTCATCGAGATCTTGCTGCGAGGAATATACTCGTCACTGCGCACAACCAGGTGAGGCAATCATTTTCTTTGTGAAATATCTTTCCTTATACCGTATGGATTTTGTCAGACGTCATTCCTAATCTTTATTGATGAAGAACCAATATTGTGAGTACATTTTCTTGCAAGAGACCCTATGTACGGTATTTTGCAGAAGCTGTGTTAACAAATATCACGTTATGCAATAAATTGCTAAGAATTAGGCAAAGTAGAGAATTTTATGAGAGAAAACTCTTTGGGTAAGGCATTGCAAGACATAGCTTTAGCACAGACAAAATCAAACGTGATCTTGATCGTATCACACTATTCATCTTTACTGTTAGCACTTGCTAATCCTTCTTGCCACACGAGTGCTGTATAGTACCGTGTATCCCAGAATGATGTATTATTGTTTGATTGCTTACCTGTCCATAGCCGATGAACCGATTTTCAAACACTTTTTTTTTTGATTGCCTAAAGGCTAAATTGTATTTTAAGATGTTGGTTGTGGTTTTACCAGTTTTTGAAAATCGGTTCATCGGTTATGGACATATAAACAATCAAGCGATAATACATCAATTTGGGACACCCAGTACATTAGTTATGAATTAATTACCAAGGTCAAATTTGCCTGAGGACAAACCCGGTTCATCGTCTCTCTGCCTTTGAATTTTCATAACTTAGGCCCAAACTTCGTCGTAATTTCTGACGTTTGTAGATTATAACGTAACTCTAACGTAAGTAACCGAACCTCAAGCAATAGACCAGCCTGGTTCAGATTGGATAGTGATGTCATATAGCACCGAATTTTAAGAAAGATGACGCATTACGCCCCAGCGGCTTATTTGTGTATCCAATTTTGCATAGAAAAAACGAAAAATACAGGAAACATTACGATGCACTACTCATAGTCTTTCATTTCTCATAAATCATTCCAAACCCGGATTTGTTCTTTGATATGCCACGCAATAATCGAATGGATCACTATTTGTGGGAGTGCATAAAATGGTTTTGCTCTTCAAAGCAGTGACGTATTTATAGGAATACTGAAAATAGGATACTCATTTAGACTATGCAAGCTGTCTATATATTCTTAAAGAAGCAGCACCTACTTAATTTTACTCGAACTTTTTCGTGTAAAGGTGTGAAATAATTTAAGTGAAGAATTACAGGTGATCGTTTAAGCTTAAGGCCCCGGTCATTAAAAGGTAACATTGCACTGAAAAGCATCGAACAGTTGTTGCCGTTGTTCAATATGCAGGTGGGCGAACGATGACTACAACAAGCTATATCCAACAACGCAAATGTTCACTGGAAATGTTTGAACGCCATCAGACCTCATTGAAGAATGGCCGATATTTGTTGGGTTACTGAACAAGGTGGTCGAACAGTGCCAACATTTCATTGATCATCACCGAACGTGTGTTTGCTGTTTTTCGATACTCTGGTGGCCGAGCGATGATGACGAAAACAAACAATAACCAACAACGCAGATGGTCACTGGAAATTTTTGAACGCCATCAGACCTCACTGAATAATGCCCGACAAATGTTGGTTTACAAAACAAGGTGGTCGAACAGTGCCAGCATTGTACTGAACATCAATGTTGGGAGATGTTCAGTACAATGGTATGTCACAAATCCCCATTAATCCATTTTATTGGTTAAGGTGCTCAGTCTCGTTTTGTAGAAATTCACCACCTTTAAATCAAGGATTTTAATTGTGACAAATATCAATTTTCCTTCGGTAGGTTGGTAACGTTTTGATGTTAGACTGTTAGATGTTAGATTGTTAGACTCTCGATATCTAATTGATGCGCAATTTAATACTCAATGTTGTGTTACTAATTAGGTAAAGGTCAGTGATTTTGGATTAGCTAAACTGGTTGGGCAGGACAAGGAATGGGTCATGACGTCAGAAGAAGTCCTTCCAATTCGATGGTACGTTCCTTTCTTCGTACGAAATATAGTAAATTTTGTTTCATCAAGCAGGGTGACTTTGATCAAGTTTTTTCATAATCCTGATCATAAATAGGCACTGTCAAATTTTCTTCATGGGAGCATTGTCCATCACATCTATAATATGCAAAAAAGAATGGCTTTCTGGCTTTAGTGTTATTTTGAAAATCATGATCTGTGTTTCTTAAATGTATGTTTCTTATGTGTGGGACACAAACAAATGTTGCAAAGCCAAAAAATTCCAGGAGGCATCGATTTCCGGCATGAAGTTTTCAGGCGTAGATACTACATTTGAACATTTGAGGTGGTGAATCCGAAAAAAATGCTCCACAGCCAAAAAAATTCCAAGAATCATCAGTTTCCGGCATGTTTCGATGCCTTTGATGCCATATAATAGTATTAAAATTATAAAAATCTTCTATGTTTACCTTATAACGTAGTTTAGAGAGCGTATATTCCATATTTGAGGTGCTGAATCAGAAAAACAATGTTCCAGAGCCAAACAATTCCAGGAAGCATCAATTTCCGGCATGCTTCTATGCCTTTGATGCCATAATAGTATCAAAATCATAAAAATATTCTATGTTTACCTTATAACGTAGTTTAGCCCTATTACTACCGGGCTTTTTCGACCATCTTAGTACCCGGGGGGGGGGGCACTCCGTAACTTCGCCAATATTGCAGATATGAGGGATGAAACTTAGTACAATGGTGTACAGGAACAAAATCTACACAATAGGCTACTTTTTTAATTCTTCATCACATCAATGATGTCACTAAGACGTCATAATTGAGGAAAATTGCACTTTTTGCTTACTATTAGCAATATTGGCAATATTTAAGTTCTTAGTTGATCATTTCTTTCATATTGCTACTAGAATGTATCCCAAACCATCACTGAATAAAAATTGACAATGTAATGTCCATTTAAGCTTATTATTTATATCATATATTCATCATTTGTTTGCATCAGTTTGTAATTGTTTCATTTAAACCCCTAATTACTGATGAAAATAATCTAAAATTCCTCAAAATTGTTGATAACAATCAATAGGACCAATTTTGACCATTTAAGGTTATCTAATACATTCGTTCTTATTTATATGACGTCATAAACTTTGATGACGTCACAAACGTTAAATTTGCTGATGTCATCAAAAATGGATAAAACTATACATCATCTGAAAGCTCTCATCGAGAGCTATCGAATGGTGGTATTCTCAACGTTTACGATCATCCTTGTTAAAACTGGACTTGCTTCTTTAATTGTCTGGCTGACCACGTGTTGGAAAGAGGTGGGTCACGTGATCAGTATCTACCATTTTGAAAAAAATTACAGATTTTAATAGGCCTTTCCCATAATTACGTCATAGCCCGAGCGGCGCGCATTGCATCATGGGACTAGTAGTTAAAAATCTGATCTGATGTTGTGATTTGTATGGAGTTGCAAGGAAGCGTGCGGAAGTAAGTAGTTTAGCGTGATAAATATTGAAGACAAACATGGAAAGATCAACTGAATTTACAGATGAGTATGTCCCTAGCTTTTTTCAAAACTCTGACCGGGGATCGGTGCAACAGAATTGCAGAATCGAGAAGTTTTAGCGGAGGAAGAGGACGAATGCTCAACACGGTCTAGCGTCAACATGACATGGTCAACGTGAACGAAAATGGGCAAAGAGAAGGGAAAGCTGTCGTTCGGGGATTCACATACTGTGTTCTTGACTGCTTTATCAAAAGTAGACGGAATCCAGAACTTTCATTTTACAATTTTCCCAACAAAAAGAGTGCAGAAGAGCAGGAACTGCGAAAGAAATGGTGGCACATAATTTCGCGAAGGGATTTCAAGGAGCCAGGGTTGGGACACAGAATGTGTTCAAAGCATTTTGTTGGGGGGCAAAAAAACACACAAGATTGATATTCCCACTATTGTGCCAAAACCTAAAAACGAGAAAGGGCAGACAGAGGGCCACAAATAAATCAAAGAACCGATAAATTATGCCAAAATGTCAAAGTAAAACCAGGGTCCTGGAAATCCTTTCGCGAAATCATGTGCAACCATTTCTTTCGTAGTTCCTGCTTTTCTGCACTCCTCCCGTTGAGAAAATTGTAAAATGACAGTTCTGGATTCTGTCTTATTTTGATAAAGCAGTCAGGAACACAGCATCTGAATCCTCCAACGACAGCTTTCCTTTCTCTCTAGTTCTCTTTGCCCATTTTGGTTCACGTTGACCATGCCATGTTGACGTTAGGCCGTGTTAAACATTCGTCCTCTTCCTCCGCTAAAACTTCTCGAATTCGCAATTCTGTCGCATCGATCCCCTGACTAGAATTTTTTTTAAATTAGGGACATACTCATCGGTAAATTCAGTAGATCTTTGCGCGATGTGGTGTCTCTGGACAACTTCTCTTTTTAATCCAAAGTTTTCTCAAGGATCAAAAGCAGAGGACGGTGCTGAATGGGCAGAGTTCTAATTGGGGAGATATTTCCGCAGGTGTGCCCCAGGGCTCTATTCTAGGTCCTTTGTTTTTCCTTGTGTATATAAATGACCTAGCTGTAGGCTTGAAGTGCAATGTTAAGTTATTTTCTGATGACACATCATTGTTTACAGTGGTAGGAGATTCCAATACAGCTGCAAATGACATGAACCATGACTTGAACTTGATAAGTCGGTGGGCTCACGCTTGGAGAATGTCCTTTAATCCTGATCCGCAGAAACAAGCTGTTGAATTAACATTTTCAAGGAAAAAGTTCGAAATTGATCATCCAGTGATTCTTTTTAACAACGTGCCTGTCAAGAAAGTAAATGAACACAAACATTTAGGAATTATCCTGGACTCAAAGCTGTCTTTCTCAGCTCATATCAAATCAGCGATCTCTATAACGAGAAAGGGCATTGGTTTGCTAAAATATCTCTCCAAATACTTGCCAAGGCATACCCTCAATGAATTATATAAGCTCTATGTTCGACCCCACCTAGACTATGGTGATGCCATTTGCCATATTCCTGCCAAAGTATGTAAAGTCAGTCAACATATTATTATACCAAATTTAATGGAATGGAAAAGCTAGAGTCCGTACAGTATTCTGCTGCCTTAGCTGTGTCAGGTACAGGGAGGGGAACATCTCGAGAGAAGCTGTACGCAGAGCTTGGTTGGGAGTCACTGAGTTCCCGAAGATGGAGTAGACGCCTTACCTTGTTTTACAAGTTTATAAATAATCTTAGTCCTGAGTATACAGTTGATCCAATTCCCCCTCTTCGTCAGTCGCAGTACCGTCTCCGCGACCAGGATGTCATTGGGCGATTAAAGGCACGGACAGAAAAATTTAAGTCTTCCTTCTATCCAAACTGTTTATGCGAATGGAATAAGCTCGAGCCTGAATTGAGACTTGCACCTTCTATTGCTGTTTTTAAGAAAAAGCTCTTATCAATAATTCGTTCCCCTGCAAAATCTGTATTTGGAATTCACGATCCCACAGGATTATCCTACCTAACACAACTCAGGGTTGGTCTCAGCAAGTTAAAGCTCCATAAATTCAAGCATAATTTCAGAGATACCATAAACCCAATGTGCCCAACAAGCGATGGCATTGAAGACACGGAGCACTTTTTGTTGCTCTGCCCTTCTTTTGATGTTCAACGACAAAATCTTCTCGCTGGAATTGTTGAATTATTACGACCATATGTACAAATCACCAATCTTTCAAATCATTCTTTGACGCAGCTTTTATTGTATGGTGATGAAGACCTTTCTAATGAGTTGAACAGAAATGTACTCGAATTAACTGTACGCTTCATCCACGAAACTGGTTGGTTTTATTAAGGTCTATTGAGAATTCAGCCATGCACTAAGCAATCACCAAGTCCCGTACCGTTCGTGTTTCTTTTCCTTGTAAATTCTGTTTCGCATCAGATGGAGGCATTTTACTTACCTAAATCTACACCAAATGAGTTGCACTCGTTGCATCTACAAATTCATCGCAACACTGACCTGACATCTGGAGTGAAACTGAATCCAGTATAGTATCCTTTAATTTATAAATTGTTCGTAGTGTGATTGTATACGGTTTAACGTTTCGTGTTTTTAGATATTGGCCTTGGGGTAGTCATAGTCTTTCACTCCCCATGGTATCGTACCTGTAGTGTCGTATAGTAATTAGAATTAGGTATAGTAGAATGTAAAGTATCTTGTAAAATTTAATATTTGAAAAAAAGTAGATCTTTCCATTTTTTTCTTCAATATTTATCACGTTAAACCATTTATTTTCTGCACACTTCCTTAGAACTCCATACAAATCACAACACGAGATCGGATTTTTAACTATAAGTCCCATGATGCAATGCGCGCTGCTCGGGTGATGCCTTTGATGCCATAATAGTATCAAAATCATAAAAATATTCTTTGTTTACCTTATAACGTAGTTTAGAGAGCGTAAATTCCATATTTGGGGTGCTGAATCAGAAAAACAATGTTCCAGAGCCAAAAAATTCCAGGAAGCATCAATTTCTGGCATGTTTCGATGCCTTTGATGCCATATAATAGTATTGAAATTATAAAAATCTTCTATGTTTACCTTATAACGTAATTTAGAGAGCGTAATTGCTATATTTGAGGTGCAGAATCCGAGAAACAATGTTCCAGAGCCAATAATTCCAGGAAGCATCAATTTCCGGCATGTTTCGATGCCTTTCATGCCATATAATAGTATTAAAATTATAAAATTCTTCTATGTTTACCTTATAACGTAATTTAGAAAGCGTAAATGCTATATATGAGGTGCTGAATCCGAAAAACAATGTTCCAGAGCCAAAAAATTCCAGGAAGCATCGATTTTCGGCATGCATCAATGCCTTTGGATGCTATAATGGTGTAAATATCACAAAATTTACTACATTTATCAAAAGATGCAGCTTTAAACGCGTAAATGCTATATTTGAGGTGCTGAATCCGAAAAACAATGTTCCAGAGCCAAAATATTCCTGGAAGCATCAATTTCCGGTATGCATCGATGCCTTTGGGTGCTATAATGGTGTAGATATAACAACATTTACTACATTTATCAAAAGATGCAGCTTTTAAAGCGTAAATGCTATATTTGAGGTGCTGAATCCGAAAATCGATGTCCCAGAGCCAAAAGAATTCCAGGAAGCATCAATTTCCGGTATGCATCGATGCATTTGATGCTCTAAGTATTTACGCTCCAAGAACTACATCTTAAGGTAAACACAATAGATTTTATGATTTTAATACCAATATGGCATCAAATGCATTTACGCATGCCAAAAAATGATGTTTCCTGGCATTTTTCGGCTTTGGAACATTGATTTTCGGATTCAGCATCAAAAGTCTCATAGGAATCCGTTGAAAAATCAATTTTATCACGAAAATTGCACGGGACCTCTTTTGCCGACATTAGGATACAGACTAGTGCGTGATTCTGAAGAAAGATTGGATAGTACATCTTCAAAATTGTCCCAGCGTACGATTTGTTGTGGTATGTAAAACCTGGATATATTTTTGGCGCAAAATAGTTGAAAAAATTGGATTTTTAAGGATCTTGAGTGATGAAAGAAGCAGATCTCATCACCCAATATCTCTCTTCTCCTTAGGCTTGGTCTGGAGAGTTTATTAGAAGGAAAATTTACAAGTGCCAGTGATGTTTGGAGTTTTGGAGTCGTACTTTGGGAATTGTTTTCATTTGGCAAGCATCCATATGATGGTTTGAATTCATTTGAGGTAAGAAATTTGAAAAGTACAGCCCTGTGTATCTACAGGCATTGACACATCTATACATTTTTTCTGACTGACTCGATAATATATTTTGTGGTAATTTTATTAGTTTTAATTGCACGTCGAGGTAAGGAAACTTCTGCAGGATTTCATCGATTCCAAATGGTGTCAACAGATTGTACCAAACAGTTGTCTCATTGTCTAAGCTTTAGGTTATCTTGTAACCAAAACTACAGCTCTGGCATCATTTTCAACTTTTCCCAAATTATGTAAAAACTTAATAGAAAATTACGAATTCTTATCTTTATTGATCATTCAAAGGCACAAAGTTATATGAATAACTCGCATAGATTATTTCGACTCCCAAGCTTGTTGGTTGAGCTGTTTTGAAGTGAGATGAAGAGAGTATAAGGGTGTCAAGCTTCACGAAGGTAAAAACCACCATTCTTACGTAATCCGAACTGAGCAACAACAAGACAGCAAATGCTCCGTGTACTCTATTACGTTAAGGGGCATGTTTCGTGAACCTGATTGGCTAATCTAATGCAATTATCTGTTTTGTAAATTTCTTTTGTCTCCTTCGCTTTTTAGCCGTCTGATTGGTCCGTGAAAATGAGGCTTTGGCGGTTTCGACCATGGGCCACGTGCAATCGGCTATGTACGACGAATGATTCCTATGCTAGTTTGGAGTGGAATTCCATTGTTTCGAGATTTTTTATTTCTATTTCATGAATTTTCATTGCAATGAAAATTCAGCCTAGATCCTGTGCTTTGTAAGAAACAATAGAGAGAATTGTATTGCATGAACCAATCAGCTTCATTATATATGCCTTTTAAGCTGACCAAGCAACATCTGAAAAGATAGCTAAAACTTTCGACTATATGCAGATACTGTAGTAGATTTTCATTTTTTCATTTCATTTCATTCATTTAATATTATTTATACACAAATTAACCCTTCACCAAATTAAAATATATAACATCTATTTACAATGATGAAACCTTATGAATAAAAACCTAAAGCCCTATAAACTTAATCCTTGCTATTCTTCCAGGGAGTTGTGTTTGGCTTGAGAGTCTAGCTCTTTAGATGCGTTTTAAGTTGTTTTTTAAAACGATCAAGTGTCGGTAATTCGCGAATTTCGGCTGGTGTATCATTCCATGACTTGAGGGCTGCGTAATGAAAGCCGTTTTTTGCAAATTCAGTCCTATATCTAGGGATCTGGATATCCTTACAGTGCCTCGTATTGTAGGTCGAGTGAAAAGACCTTGGCTTGTATTTATCCCAGAGGTTTTCAGGGCATAGTCTGTTCATAATCTTGTAAGTCATGACATTCCTATCGTAAAGGAAAAGATTTTCTACGTTTAACCAGGATGCCGACCAGCCATCTTTTATTCTTGCGTTTGCAATTATCGAATACGCCCGGTCTTGAAGGCGTTGGAGAGCAGCTACTTTTGTTTTTGTCGTGCGGCCCATGAACACATTAAAACAAAATTTGTATCGTTTCCTTAAAATGCAATTATCTATATGAAAGCATAAGATCAAAAGATCAACACAACAAATTCAAGTCAATTCAGTGCTGTTCAAAGTTTCTCAGTTCCCTTTCACTGTGGGTCACCAATGAAGAATTAGGAAAAAATACGCTCACCAACATGCCGTCATCGACTTGCGCTTTGGTCACTCTTGTCATAAGACTTGAGACTAGGCCTATCTCTGAAACGTCACTAGCTGAACGCGTTCTCTGTCGGAACTCTCTTGCGTCTTGTTCTCTCATCAACAAAATAAAAACTTCCCTCTAACTCTTCTCGCTGTGGTTTCATATAGCTCCTAAGGGAACCGAATAGGACGCACACTGCCAACACACAAGGGAAATGCATTAAACGACTGAAAAGGCCGACTAACTACTTCAAGGGAAATACCGTTCTGGGGGTCTCCTGAGTCTCTTTGACCTCGTTTTCGTTTTGTCAACAGATACCGTGTTTGTATTCATATCATTTGCTTTCGGGAAACTATGTGCGATCTAGCCGGTGAAGTTTTTCTTTGGTCACCCAGTATGTTATAACACGTATTAACAGGACTAACAGGACGACAATTGCTCCGTTTACCGTATCAGGAAATAGCATTGTGAATAGAACGTTTTGATACAAGTTTTTGGCACCCTTCTTGATCAGAGTATGAAACGTCAGCCGGCAGATTCAACGGGATTTTATTCCCCCAGAAGATTCTTTAGGCACCAGAACTACTCAATATCCTTAAGCGCAAATCAGCAATTATCAATTATCAACAAATAAGAGAGTAAATGTTGTCAGTAAAGTGCCCTTTTTTGACAAACACTTATTTGCTACTGTTAACCAGCTTGTATGATATTAATTGTTGATATTCCATCTAGGTTATTGAGAAATTAAAGAAAAATGAAAGATTGCAAGAGCCTGAATACTGCCCGTCAAAAATTTATTCTCTTGTTATGAAACGTTGCTGGCACGAAAATCCAGATGAGAGGATGAAATTTGAAGATGCAAGATCATGTCTTGTTTCAGTAAGTTGTTTTCGAATCAATTATATGAGGAGTAGTTCTTGAGAGTTTCACTTCAACCAGATTATTTTGAGACAAATTACAGGGTTTGGAAATGGCTTTGAATTTGCAGATATGTATATACTTTTTCGAGCTGCCTTGTTGCGAAGCATTCTCCAAGATGATCGCTTGTGCCCTCATACCATTCTGTACTCAATATTTCATGTGACTTCACAATATATAGTGTTTAGGAAGGTCTGCATGAAGGTTTTAAGGTTAAGGTGGATCTTCACTTAAGGTGGCTCACTACCGAAAATTTCAAAATGACGAAACAACGATAAGGTGGCTCACTACCAAGTAGAAATAGGTAAAAACACACAAAGAACAATTGGTTAAGGTGGCTCGCTACCAATAAAACTTTCACACACTTGGTGTCCTATCGCTCATGGTAAAATGACAATAAAATGCAAACAATTTCAAAAGTTTCGTTAATTGACATTCAGTGCTTCTTGGCAAAAAATCTTAGCTCTGACAAAGGTAGTTAAATATTTTCAAAAGATTTTCTCTTTTGGCAACTAAAATAGGCCCACTTTTTCCGACGAGCGGGAAAAGTGGGTCTATTTTCAAAACTTGTACCGGGTGACCCAGAAAAAAGTGACCCAATGCAATCTGTTATAGGAAAAAAAGTAAGTGGCCGATGGAAATATTTCAAACGTTGTTCTGTCGCTAAAAGACTAGCCTACATTATGAGTATTTTTCGCAAATTTTTTGGGCACGGTAGAGTTCCCGAATAAAGGATTTGAGGAAAAGGGCAGGCTTGAACTCCTCAGAAATTTGTCAAAAACAGGGGATCGATTTAAAGCCATTTCAGATCTTCAAAACAACGAGGAGCGAGTTTCATTTTGCCTGAGAATATCTTTAAGTACCTAGTGACTATAAACTTGCTCTGAAGACTGCTTATTCCAAGGATGAAATGAAACACGCTCCTCGTGGCTTTGAAGATTTGAAATGGCTGTAAATCGATCCTCTGTTTTTGACGACTTTTTGATGATTTTAAGCATGCCCCCTTTCCTCGAAATCCTTAATTTTGGAAATTTACCGTGCCGAAAAAAATTGCGAAAAATGCTCATAGCATAGGCTAGTCTTTTAATGACAGAACAACGTTTGAAGCATTTCAATCGGCCACTTATTTTATTTTCTGTAACAGATTGCGTTAGGTCACTTTTTTCTGGGTCACCCGGTACAATATTGGAATATGAAAGGATAAATGTTAAAAAAAATTAATGGAATGACATTTCCCAACTATTCTCTGTTCAATAAAATCACAATATTTGCCTTTTGTCACAAGCAATGCCGTTCCAGCAACGAAAATAAAACTACGATCATTATGCTGTGATCCACCATAGTTGCGACTTGCAAGTCAGTTATCGAATTTGATAGTAACAGTCAAATTGATATGTTTGTACAGTAGTAAGTTTTATCCAATTTACTCTGGTAACAAGACAGCAACTGCTGTAATAGGAAACCCGTTTTCGCATTTTAGACAGAAAACAACGTGGCAAGATGAATATTAGTGCGAAAATTTTAAGCAATTCAAGGCTTTGCATTATGGCTGAATCCTCAGTAGGCCCACATTACCCCACCTGGTAAAAAAATAAACATCAAAAGAGCAATAGCTTCAATGACTTCCAAATAAACGTCACAGTAAAAACCCGCACATAATAACCTAAGATTTTTAACTCAGCCTATTTAGGCTATTATGCAATGAGACACATCCAGTATTCAGGGTGTAGTTCCTTAACAGAGGGACATGTGTGAATCTAAACCTTAGCCAAACATATGTACACTCTTGGCCCTATCCATTTCAACGAAAGCTTACCCTGTAGGTCCTGCCTGTCACAGTTATGTAAGTAATGTTTTAGAGTTCACGAAAGAGGTTGATTGGCATCAGATTGTATTTATTTCCCATTGAATGAATGAATGAAACCCTTTATTAAGAACCTAGTTATGATATCAGGCTAAAATAGTTCTTATCCAATGGGTCCAAAATATATCATTTCAGGCTGTAGGTTCTTAATAAATGAAGGTTCTTATGTGCAGGTTTTTACTGTATTTCATTTGTAAAAGACCAAACTCTCACCTCATGGCCATTAAATGGACCAGGAAAGCAAAACAACAGTGGCAGGAGAAAGTTTTCTGGGCTTTGAGGTTCTTGTACAGTAGGCCGTTCAGTAAAGTAATTTTTGTAAAACGAGTGGAGATACATCTAAGACGACTGTTTTATGTAAAAAGGCGGTTTATTATGTAGACATGAAAAGAAAAATAGCCAACCTTTCTTCCATTTAAAGAGGAAGGATATTTCCAGCAAAAGCTCAGTAGACCCACTTTACCCAGTAGACCCACATTGGGGTGAGTGGCCGAGCGGCTTAATCAGTTTCCGTCAGGAGACTGAAGTTAAGCTCGGTCGAGTGAGGTCAAACTCTGGATGGGTGACCTCGGAGGCTTGGCTTCGCAACTCACATCGCCGTCCTTCGGAAGGGACGTTAAACTAAGGGTCCCGTGCCTGGATGCGGCATGCACAGTGGGCTTCAATTAGCTTTAAGTAGCTAGAAATACTTCCTGCCCACTCAAAATTAATTACTGAAAAACAAAAAAAACACCTCCACCCTACCTTAGATTACCCCCACCCTGCCGCCGCCGCCGCCATGCCGTTTTGCTGCTCAGTTTTGCCGCCGCCACGTACCAAGATCGAGGGTGTGCCAGCCGTACCCCTCAAAGCTAAGTGGAAGTTTCCTGTTGTATTTCTTGTTTGTTGTTGTTGAGCGGTGATCTTTTGCCTTTTTGATGTTGATTTTGGCGTTGATTTTGCTGTTGCGATAATTTTTTTTCTGATGAGCGGAGAGAGAGGTAATATTCTGAAACTTTTCGTTTGTTTTATGGCCTAAAATTACTGAAATATGTCTGAAATCGAAGATTTGCAGTTGGAACTAGAGTCACTCCTTTGTCAACAAACTGTTGAAAATTTGTTAGAAGTTTCTGGTTATCTTAAGATAGAAGAGTCAGTTGAAAGTAACAGTAGATCACAGCTAGTGAGAATAATCAGAAATGTTGTTGAAAAAGTTGTGTTTGATCCAAAGGAAGATCTTGACTTAGATATTTTCCTGCGTGATGTCATTTCAAAACTTAAAGGATTAGAAAAGTCCGTTAGAAAAGTCAGCAGAAGAAGTTAATTCTCAAATAACAATTTCGGGTCTTGAAGGGCAACTCCGTGATTTACAAAAATTGCAGTCAGAATCAGAAGATGCAAGAGAAACCATTCTGGAGCAATTGCGAGAAGCAAAGGAAAAACTTTCGGAGATGAGTCCATCTGAACATGTCGAGATTGCCAAAAAACTTACGGTTTCTCCAAATTTTACGAAATTGAATGAAGCTCCGCCAGAAGCCTCTAGTATTTTACGTAGAGAATTTAGAATTGACGGTCAAATTGGTGAGCCAGGGCAACATGATAAACTAACCTATGTTTCGTTAATCCATCAAATCGACTCAGCTATCGAAAAAGGGTATTCTGAAAATGAAGTATCTGATGCAATCATAAAATCTATTTCGCCGCACAGTAGCTTAAGAAATTACATTTTAACGCTCCCGCAACGTTCACTTGAGAAACTTCGATCAATTTTGCGCGTCTTTTTCCAAGAAAAGACAGCCTCGGATCTTTTCCAAGCCATGGTCACGACGACCAAGAGCCGAAGGAAACAGCACAACAGTTTTTGCTGCGACTTTTAGATGCACGAAATAAAGTATCTTTCGCTTCTCGAGAAGAGCATGCCGAGTCAGAATACAGTTCCCAACTGGTTGAAAAATCCTTTTTGAAAGCTTTCGAGTCTGGCCTGCGTGATAAAAATTTGGTCACTAATCTTCGACCCTTTTCGAGGAAAGTCAGATCACAGATGAGGAGCTGATGAAAAGCGTGAATGAGCTGGCAACGAAGCAAGCGGAGAGAAAAGCGAAGATCGGAAATGCGACGGAGCGCTATAAAGCAGCGAAGGCGCAGGTAGTGAACGTAGAAAAAGAAAATGGGAGTATTCAGACCTTTAAAACCCAGAAGAAAGGTAGTAGTAATTTTGAAAATCAAACGGAAAAACTTTCGGCAGAAATTCAGAATTTAAAGGCAGAATTAGCTGCTATCAAAAGCCAAGTTGACACGCCTCCAGAGAGCAATTTGCCTCCTAGATTTCAATACAGAGCACGCGGTCGTGGGCGAAGCCGTTACAATGGGCCCGGTGGTTATGGTCGTCCCGTGGGTTGCCGTAACTGTAAAGCCAATGGCGTGGGACAACAGTGCCGACATTGTTTTCAATGCGGTGAACAAGGACACGTTCGTTCACAATGTCCTCATTATGTTAGCCAGGGAAACCTGCCTCGGTTATTTCAGGGGGGCACGGAGTAACCGGTGATGATGTCAAGCCTCAATTTTGTAATTTTTGCGGGAATAAACAGAGTGGTTCAACTATTTGGAAATGTGGTGGGTGCAGTCTTGTAAAATATTGTAATAAAGTGTGCCAAAAGAAACATTGGCAACAACATAAAGCTATCTGTCATGCAGCTCAAGTCTTATCAAAAATTTCCGACAAGAATTCTAAGCCTGCAAATTTTGTTACGCATTTAACTCCAAAACAATCGTCTAAAATCGCAAAACTCGTTGGTAACCAATGTACAATTAAGTGCCAATTGAACAATCTTTCAGTTGAAGCATTGTGGGACACTGGTGCCCAGGTTTCCATTCTTTCGGAACAGTTTCTAAGAAGTCGTTTTCCAGGTACGAAGCTGAGGAATATTTCAGAACACATTGATTGCAAATTAGACTGAACTGCTGCTAATGGTACGCCTATACAATATAAAGGTTTTGTTGAGTTAGAGTTTAGATTGAAACACGAGCAAGACCCGATTTTAGTTCCATTTCTGGTAGCAAGCGATGGAATTTCGTTGCCACTTGTCGGATATAATGTTATCGAATTATGTGTTAAATCTGGAATGACTAGTCCTGAATTAGCGTGTGTTTTTCCGTGTGTGAGCCTTGACGATGTAAATATTTTGCGCGATATCATCGAAGATAACGTTGATACTGATCTCTGTGCTGTTCGAACAAACAAGAAAGATTGTTTGATAAAAAGTGGACAATGTTCCCAGATTTCGTGTCGAATTAACCATGGACCGATCGATTCTGAAATTCCAGTAATTTTCGAGCCCGAAGAAAATGCAGAGTTTCCTTATGGCCTAATCATTTCGGAATCCTTACTTTCGTTAAAGCCAGGAAAATCAAGCGTTGTAAAGTTTGAAGTCAAAAACGTTTCGAAACATAATATCGTTTTACCAAAACGTACGTTTCTTGGTCGAATTCAGCTAGTACAGTCTGTAACACCTTTGGATGTAAAGTTAAAAGAAGATGTTGCAAATCATGTCACTAGTGCAAACAATTCTGTTAAGGATGATATTGTTTCGAACGAAGATATTCCAAACTACATCAAACAAATCAATTTGAATGATCTTACCGAGCTTCAAAAACAATCTGCTCTGGAACTATTATGCGAAGAACGAGATTCTTTCTCTTGAAATGATGATGACATTGGTACAGTTCCAAATCTTAAACTGCATCTCAATTCAACAGATAATATTCCTGTTCAGAAAAATTACGTTGCAGTACCTAGACCACTTGACCCTGAAGTAAAAGCTTACATCGAAGATTTATTAAACCGAAATTTCATTCGTAAATCAAATTCGCCTTGTAGTTCTCCTGTAGTGTGTGTTCGGAAAAAGGATCAATCGTTGAGACTGTGTGTTGATTTTCGAGCTTTAAACCAAAAGGCAGTTCCTGACCGCCATCCCATTCCACGAATTCAAGAAACACTCTACAATTTAGGTGGTAATGCATGGTTCTCAGTTTTGGACCAGGGTAAGGCATACCATCAAGGTTTCGTTAGCGAAGAGAGTCAACCTCTGACAGCATTTATAACTCCCTGGGGACTATATGAATGGGCTAGAATTCCCTTTGGACTTTGCAACGCGCCAGGCGCATTTCAAAGATTTATGGAAAACTGTTTAGGAGATTTGCGAGACGAAATTTGTATACCATATTTGGATGACGTCATCGTCTTTAGCAAAACTTTTGATGGTCATATTGAAAACTTGAGGAAGGTATTACGACGTTTAAGAGAACACGGAGTGAAATTAAAACCACGTAAATGTAACATGTTTCGCCAAGAAGTCAACTTTTTAGGAAGAATTGTTTCTCCCGAAGGTTACAAGTTAGATCCAGAAAGTATCAAACCAATCTTGCATTTACAGAAATCAGTTCCCAAAACCGTAGGTGATGTTCGACGTTTGCTTGGTCTCCTTGGATACTACAGAAGATACATTAAGAACTTTGCGTCGATAGCAAAGCCATTATATGATCTTTTGTCAAATTCTGAAAAAGTCAAACTAACATCAAACCGATCCTCGAAATCAAATAACCAGTTAAACTCCAAAAGTTCTGTTATTTGGAAAGAAGCACATCAACGTATTTTAGACACATTAATTAATCAATTGATAACTCCTCCGATAAACGCACACCCTAATTATTCAGATCCCTTCATACTCCATACCGATGCATCTGAAGTAGGACTCGGTGCAGTTTTGTATTAACGACAGAACGGATCTTTAAGAGTTGTTGCGTATGGTTCTCGTACTTTATCACCAGCAGAGAGAAATTATTATCTTCACTCTGGAAAACTTGAGTTTTTGGCGTTGAAATGGGCGATCTGTGATCAATGTCGTGACTATTTATATTATGCACCATCTTTCACTGTATATACTGATAATAATCCATTAACCTATGTACTAACATCTGCGAAACTGAATGCTACTGGTTTACGATGGGTCAATGAGTTAGCCGACTTTAACTTTACTATCAAGTATCGACCAGGTAAAGCTAATAGCGATGCCGATACCCTTTCGAGAATTCCCGATTTTGAGTCGTACATGAGCACGTGCACCGAGGAAACGTTGCCTCAAACCAGATCTGCTGTAACGTGTGCTGTAAATCTGATAGCTAAAGGTAAATCAACTTGGGTTTCACCACTTACATACGATTCAAATGTTTTCGCTATTGACAGTACAACGTCTCAACAAGATGTATCCATCAACGTAAATGATTTAATCGAAGCCCAGTTAAATGATCCAGTAACAAGTCGCGTTATTCATTTTCTTGAAACAGGAAATAAACCATTATCTAAAGACCTTTTACACGAATCTCCTGATGTCAAACGATTGCTGCGTGATTGGCCTGAACTTGCAATCTCTAATGGTGTTTTGAAGCGTAAAAGAGGTACCATTTCACAAATTGTTTTGCCAAAAAAATATCACCGTCTTGTGCTTAAAGAGCTTCATGAAGAAATGGGTCATCTTGGGACAGAACGCGTTTTAGATCTAGCCAGACAACGATTCTTTTGGTCCCAGATGCAAAAAGATATTGAATATTTTATTCAAAATGTGTGTAGCTGTATAAAACAAAAGCGTCCAACGTTTCAAGCCAGAGCTCCTTTGCAACCAATTGTTACAACATCACCGTTTGAAATGGTGTCAATCGACTTTTACATTTGGAACGTAGCAGAGGAGGACATGAATATATTTTGGTTATTGTAGACCATTTCACACGATTTGCTCAAGCGTACGCCACGCGAAATAAATCCGTTAAAACTGCTGCTTCAAAATTGTATGACGATTTTATCTTACGTTTTGGATTTCCTTCCAAGATTCATCACGACCAAGGTGGAGAATTTGAGAATAAGCTTTTCGATCATCTCCAAAAACTTTGTAACATCAAACATTCGCATACAACACCTTATCATCCGCAAGGTAACGGACAAGTAGAACGTTTTAATCGTACATTGTTGTCGATGCTTCGTACTTTACCAGAATCGTATAAAAGCAGTTGGCCCGAGCATCTAAATAAAGTAACTCACGTTTATAATTGTACACGCAATGACTCTACTGGTTTTTCACCTTTCTATTTGCTGGTTGGTAGACACCCTCGTTTGCCTATCGCCCTGATTTTCGACATTGGTCACCATTCGCCAGTAGGCAACCACAGCGAATATGTAAAAAAATGGAAACAAGCTATGGAAGAAGCCTATGCTATTGCAAGCCAACGTTCATCTGCTGCTGGAGAGAGGAATAAAGTTCATTACGATTTGAAAGCCCGATCCATCGATCTTCAACCAAACGACCGAGTGCTCGTTCGAAATTTGTCTGAGAGGGGAGGGCCCGGTAAATTAAGATCACATTGGGGAAAAGATATTCACCGAGTCATTCGACGCAAGGATAATATGTCGCCAGTTTACGAAGTACAACGAAAAGATGGAACAGGTCCTGTTAGAGTTTTACATAGGAATCTCTTATTTCAATGCAATGAGCTTCCAGTTGATTCAGATGCTCCTCCGCGACAACCTATTGCAGCACGCCGTAGCCGTAACACTCGTAGTAAACGTTCGGAACCTCGGGTCTTGTACCGTCATGTAACTGACCTTGCGACTTCTGATAGTGACTCAGAAGATGAAATTGTTATGATTTCAAATCGTCAACAAATATCGGATGTACCAACAGAGTCAGTAGAAGAAGATACAACACCACCATCGGATTTATCAAACGTACACGAGAACGAGGAAGTAGAAAGCCAAGAAGGAGAACAGCCGGTACAACAACAGGAGATACAAGATCCTGTCGTGCCAGAACACACAATCGAGCAAGTGCCACCAGAAATGCCAGAATATCATCGTCCCGTCCGTAGTCGACAGCCACCAAACCGTTTATCTTACTATGCACCAGGACAAGCGTCGTCGATTTCGAATGTAAATGATGTACATAGAGTTCCATATATTCCAGTGTTTTCAAATATCGTTTCGTCAATACGTCGTTATATACCGTCTTATCGCCCGCAACCGTACCCAGTCGTTGTTTACACGGTTTAAGGATTCTGAGCATTGACTCCTAAACGTCGTTTGCAAATATACAACTGATATCGTTCAAGACTTTCAAATATCGTGAACATATATTTTGCATCGTTTGTTTTACCTTTTTACATCATTTCCTATACATAGACAACGTCCGTACAGCCGTACATTTCGAAATAGCCTTGCCTATTTATCGCTCGACTGATAAGATTCGTTAAATTCACTATTCGCCGTCACGTCGTTACGTTTCGTCCGGTTAGCAAGATGCATATTGTTACCCAAGAACGCGTTCGTAAGAGAGACAATTGTGATACAAAGTTGGAACTTGGTCAATGAACAGTGACTCTCATTTGTTTGTTTTGTTTCTTTTACATTACTTTTCAGAGATACATACATCCTGTTGAAGTTTTGAAGATTGAACAAGATGCGAATATTTGTCGTTTTAGAACATTGCAGTCGAATTGAGTTTCTAAACTCCAAGACAGAGATAACTTTCGAATTCATACATAAGCAGAGATACAGAGATAACTTTGGGAAAAACAGAGATAACTTTCGAATTCATACATAAGCAGCCTTACCGTGAAATTCCCACGAGATAAAGAATGAAGAACTGTCAGATCGAACTTTGCAGCTCCTTCTACAAGTCCTCAAGAGATGTCAGGGACGACATTTCTTTAGAGGGGAAGTATGTAGGGCTCTGTTGCTAACAGAGTGAACCCCCTGTTGTGGACAATACGAACATAACAAACATACTGTTGTCACAACAGAGAATATTTTGATCATGTTCTTGTGCTAATGTGTTGCGTAGAATGTCGTAAAGGGAATAGGTCTTAGTCTTTGTATTGTGTTTGAGTTGTATAGGTATTGATTAGATTAGCTTTAAATTAGTCTTCGAGTTCTGTTGACAAGATAAGAGTAAAAATATGGACAAGACATAATATCTATGCATCGAACCTGCATTGCATGAGGTTGTCATACCTATGTACACTCGAGGGCTATAATATCACACAGGATTTTCATATTTTTTTCAAAATGAAAGTTGCTGTTTGGACATCAATCGTTTTACTTCACTAAGGAAGAAACCAAACATTCATATCTTCTACGATTGCTCGGATATAAGTGGATTTTTGAACGGTCACTTTTAGGTGGCTTGGGTGAAGCCACCAAACAAACTGCAGATAACAATGGATGAATAATGGATAATTGGTGTCACGTACGAGTTTACGGATTTGTTTATGGGATGCCGGATGGTGCTGCTGTGGGTGATGTGTGGTGCTTTTTCCCGCTGTTTTTCTCCTTGTGAGCGGGTGGGCGGGCGAGTGGGCGTTGCTTGTTTGGGTGCGTGATTTCGAGGGAGAGGGCGGGGAGTGATGGGGGATGTGTCATGCGTCATTCGTGGCGGTGTTGTCTTGTGTTTTGTCGTCGGCCCCGGACTTGTCCTTCTAAGTATTTTTCCTATGTATATAATATTAATTTTTAAACTTTTATTTATGTAGTATCAGATAGAGCTGAAGGGATTATAAATAATTTAAAATTTATTGTTTGGCGACGGAGCCCCTTTAACTTTATGGGGATTATGGGGAACAGATGGGGTTCAGACTCTATTTTATCTCCCTTTTACAGATTCATCCAACATCAAGTTTGGCAGTTTCTTCTCAGCATTATCTCGATGAGTTAAAGTATGCAGTTGGTGACATCATAACTGCAATAAAGCATTTTGAGTGAGTAACACAATAATACCGGGTGCGCTAAGATAAACTATCATTTTTTGGCAGGGCACGATAAATAGACGATTGTGCTAAAGATGGCGGCGAGGAATTTTTTACCAAGATGCACTGCGTTCTTTAATCGAATTCCTATAGAATCGTTAAAGGATCTTAATCAGAACGCAATGCATCTTGGTAAAAAATTCCTCGCCGCCATCTTTAGCGCAATCGTCTATTGTACACTAGACCGATTTTGAAGATTTACGACTTTCAATTTGACAAAAAGCCTGAATTAGATTCTATGATTATTGCAAATTTTTCGTTGCCTTTAGACATATAAGAGAGTTTCTTGAAATTTGTTTTTGAAAACACTGAAAACGATCAAACAATGTCGATCAAATGTTTTAAAGACTCGACATAAATGGACAAAGAGTAAAGCTAAATCATAACTAGCTTTCTGAATTCAAAAGCAATTGACATATGCTTTGGATCACAGTTTAGTTAAAAGGCTTGGCTATCTTTTGAGAGTCTGCATGGTCACTTTGAGCTATTTTTGAAATCCGAAAAACCAAATTTAAGGAAAATTTCGAATCCCAGATTTCTCATTAAGAGTGAACGAATTGCCATCATGTTCCAGTCAACATTTTGTAGAAGCTAAATGGATTTGAAGTTGTCTGGGGAAATTCTCTATTTGTAAATGATTTACCTTTGTCATTCATTCAGTGTTCGTGTCCCTGAGCAAATTTGGAATTCGCCTCTTTTCACATATTCCAAGCAATTAACTGGAAAATGCGAGAATTGTCCAAAAAAGGGATGTATTACTATATTTTAAAACTGTTGTTTCAGATAGCAGGCATAACGTAAACTTACTAAGCAACATCTCAAAAGATACTCTTCAACTATATTGTGATACCATATTTGTGTTCATATCATTTGCTTTCATGAAGCTATGTGCGAAAATAATTGGTTGAACCAGGGCAGGCCTGCCCTATTTACATATTTCAAAAAGCTACCTTTCTTGGCAACTAAAGTGTCCAAGGAAAAAATTTCCCGAAAATGGATCTATTCATTAATCTCGTATACTTGGGTAAGGTTAAAACATAGTCCAGGACTATGGTTAAAAGATGAATGATTAAAAGTATTACCATAATTATATTGCCCAACTATTTTCCTTTCCTTAAAATGGATCTATTCATTAATCTCGTATACTTGGGTAAGGTTAAAGCATAGTCCAGGACTATGGTTAAAAGATGAATGAGTAAAAGTATTACCATAATTATATTGCCCAACTATTTTCCTTTCCTTAAAATGGATCTATTCATTAATCTCGAATACTTGGGTAAGGTTAAAACATAGTCCAGGACTATGGTTAAAAGATGAATGATTAAAAGTATTACCATAATTATATTGCCCAACTATTTTCCTTTCCCGAAAATGGATCTATTCATTAATCTCGTATACTTGGGTAAGGTTAAAACATAGTCCAGGACTATGGTTAAAAGATGAATGATTAAAAGTATTACCATAATTATATTGCCCAACTATTTTCCTTTCCTTAAAATGGATCTATTCATTAATCTCGTATACTTGGGTAAGGTTAAAACATAGTCCAGGACTATGGTTAAAAGATGAATGATTAAAAGTATTACCATAATTATATTGCCCAACTATTTTCCTTTCCCGAAAATGGATCTATTCATTAATCTCGTATACTTGGGTAAGGTTAAAACATAGTCCAGGACTATGGTTAAAAGATGAATGATTAAAAGTATTACCATAATTATATTGCCCAACTATTTTCCTTTCCTTAAAATGGATCTATTCATTAATCTCGTATACTTGGGTAAGGTGAAAACATAGTCCAGGACTATGGTTAAAAGATGAATGATTAAAAGTATTACCATAATTATATTGCCCAACTATTTTCCTTTCCTTAAAATGGATCTATTCATTAATCTCGTATACTTGGGTAAGGTTAAAACATAGTCCAGGACTATGGTTAAAAGATGAATGATTAAAAGTATTACCATAATTATATTGCCCAACTATTTTCCTTTCCCGAAAATGGATCTATTCATTAATCTCGTATACTTGGGTAAGGTTAAAACATAGTCCAGGACTATGGTTAAAAGATGAATGATTAAAAGTATTACCATAATTATATTGCCCAACTATTTTCCTTTCCTTAAAATGGATCTATTAATTAATCTCGTATACTTGGGTAAGGTTAAAACATAGTCCAGGACTATGGTTAAAAGATGAATGATTAAAAGTATTACCATAATTATATTGCCCAACTATTTTCCTTTCCCGAAAATGGATCTATTCATTAATCTCGTATACTTGGGTAAGGTTAAAACATAGTCCAGGACTATGGTTAAAAGATGAATGATTAAAAGTATTACCATAATTATATTGCCCAACTATTTTCCTTTCCCGAAAATGGATCTATTCATTAATCTCGTATACTTGGGTAAGGTTAAAACATAGTCCAGGACTATGGTTAAAAGATGAATGATTAAAAGTATTACCATAATTATATTGCCCAACTATTTTCCTTTCCCGAAAATGGATCTATTCATTAATCTCGTATACTTGGGTAAGGTTAAAACATAGTCCAGGACTATGGTTAAAAGATGAATGATTAAAAGTATTACCATAATTATATTGCCCAACTATTTTCCTTTCCTTAAAATGGATCTATTCATTAATCTCGAATACTTGGGTAAGGTTAAAGCATAGTCCAGGACTATGGTTAAAAGATGAATGAGTAAAAGTATTACCATAATTATATTGCCCAACTATTTTCCTTTCCTTAAAATGGATCTATTCATTAATCTCGAATACTTGGGTAAGGTTAAAACATAGTCCAGGACTATGGTTAAAAGATGAATGATTAAAAGTATTACCATAATTATATTGCCCAACTATTTTCCTTTCCCGAAAATGGATCTATTCATTAATCTCGTATACTTGGGTAAGGTTAAAACAAAGTCCAGGACTATGGTTAAAAGATGAATGATTAAAAGTATTACCATAATTATATTGCCCAACTATTTTCCTTTCCTTAAAATGGATCTATTCATTAATCTCGTATACTTGGGTAAGGTTAAAACATAGTCCAGGACTATGGTTAAAAGATGAATGATTAAAAGTATTACCATAATTATATTGCCCAACTATTTTCCTTTCCCGAAAATGGATCTATTCATTAATCTCGTATACTTGGGTAAGGTTAAAACATAGTCCAGGACTATGGTTAAAAGATGAATGATTAAAAGTATTACCATAATTATATTGCCCAACTATTTTCCTTTCCTTAAAATGGATCTATTCATTAATCTCGTATACTTGGGTAAGGTTAAAACATAGTCCAGGACTATGGTTAAAAGATGAATGATTAAAAGTATTACCATAATTATATTGCCCAACTATTTTCCTTTCCTTAAAATGTATCTATTCATTAATCTCGTATACTTGGGTAAGGTTAAAACATAGTCCAGGACTATGGTTAAAAGATGAATGATTAAAAGTATTACCATAATTATATTGCCCAACTATTTTCCTTTCCCGAAAATGGATCTATTCATTAATCTCGTATACTTGGGTAAGGTTAAAACATAGTCCAGGACTATGGTTAAAAGATGAATGATTAAAAGTATTACCATAATTATATTGCCCAACTATTTTCCTTTCCTTAAAATGGATCTATTCATTAATCTCGTATACTTGGGTAAGGTTAAAACATAGTCCAGGACTATGGTTAAAAGATGAATGATTAAAAGTATTACCATAATTATATTGCCCAACTATTTTCCTTTCCCGAAAATGGATCTATTCATTAATCTCGTATACTTGGGTAAGGTTAAAACATAGTCCAGGACTATGGTTAAAAGATGAATGATTAAAAGTATTACCATAATTATATTGCCCAACTATTTTCCTTTCCCGAAAATGGATCTATTCATTAATCTCGTATACTTGGGTAAGGTTAAAACATAGTCCAGGACTATGGTTAAAAGATGAATGATTAAAAGTATTACCATAATTATATTGCCCAACTATTTTCCTTTCCTTAAAATGGATCTATTCATTAATCTCGTATACTTGGGTAAGGTTAAAACATAGTCCAGGACTATGGTTAAAAGATGAATGATTAAAAGTATTACCATAATTATATTGCCCAACTATTTTCCTTTCCCGAAAATGGATCTATTCATTAATCTCGTATACTTGGGTAAGGTTAAAACAAAGTCCAGGACTATGGTTAAAAGATGAATGATTAAAAGTATTACCATAATTATATTGCCCAACTATTTTCCTTTCCCGAAAATGGATCTATTCATTAATCTCGTATACTTGGGTAAGGTTAAAACAAAGTCCAGGACTATGGTTAAAAGATGAATGATTAAAAGTATTACCATAATTATATTGCCCAACTATTTTCCTTTCCCGAAAATGGATCTATTCATTAATCTCGTATACTTGGGTAAGGTTAAAACATAGTCCAGGACTATGGTTAAAAGATGAATGATTAAAAGTATTACCATAATTATATTGCCCAACTATTTTCCTTTCCCGAAAATGGATCTATTCATTAATCTCGTATACTTGGGTAAGGTTAAAACAAAGTCCAGGACTATGGTTAAAAGATGAATGATTAAAAGTATTACCATAATTATATTGCCCAACTATTTTCCTTTCCCGAAAATGGATCTATTCATTAATCTCGTATACTTGGGTAAGGTTAAAACATAGTCCAGGACTATGGTTAAAAGATGAATGATTAAAAGTATTACCATAATTATATTGCCCAACTATTTTCCTTTCCTTAAAATGGATCTATTCATTAATCTCGTATACTTGGGTAAGGTTAAAACATAGTCCAGGACTATGGTTAAAAGATGAATGATTAAAAGTATTACCATAATTATATTGCCCAACTATTTTCCTTTCCTTAAAATGGATCTATTCATTAATCTCGAATACTTGGGTAAGGTTAAAACATAGTCCAGGACTATGGTTAAAAGATGAATGATTAAAAGTATTACCATAATTATATTGCCCAACTATTTTCCTTTCCCGAAAATGGATCTATTCATTAATCTCGTATACTTGGGTAAGGTTAAAACATAGTCCAGGACTATGGTTAAAAGATGAATGATTAAAAGTATTACCATAATTATATTGCCCAACTATTTTCCTTTCCCGAAAATGGATCTATTCATTAATCTCGAATACTTGGGTAAGGTTAAAACATAGTCCAGGACTATGGTTAAAAGATGAATGATTAAAAGTATTACCATAATTATATTGCCCAACTATTTTCCTTTCCCGAAAATGGATCTATTCATTAATCTCGTATACTTGGGTAAGGTTAAAACATCGTCCAGGACTATGGTTAAAAGATGAATGATTAAAAGTATTACCATAATTATATTGCCCAACTATTTTCCTTTCCTTAAAATGGATCTATTCATTAATCTCGTATACTTGGGTAAGGTTAAAACATAGTGCAGGACTATGGTTAAAAGATGAATGATTAAAAGTATTACCATAATTATATTGCCCAACTATTTTCCTTTCCTTAAAATGGTAGTATTTGCCTTTCATGGCAAGCAATCCCGCTCCAGCAACGAAATTAAAAGTTCTGTCCTCCACCATCGCTTCAGTTGGGAAACCGTGATCGAATTTGATCATGAGTGCTTAGTATTCAGATTCCTTTTTTATTCATATCATCACTATTTAAGACTGCAATTTTTTATTAACTATTCATCTCTTAGGTATTTGCTTAGTCCACTATTTGGCTGGATATTGAAATTATTTACAATTGGACACTTTTGTTTTGCCAAAAACCAACAAATAGAGAGTAGTGCTGCTATCCCGCCGAAAATATAGCTGGTGTCCCAGAAAAAAGTAAACAGATTTTGTTGACTCAGCCTATGTGAATTTAGCTTTAATCTTTGTCTAATTACTCTCAAAATGCTCCTCGATAGTTAACTTGAATAAGAAACGTTTTTTGTAGATATTGGTGCTTTGAGAGCAGAAATATCAATCTTGAAAGCTCAAATTTGCGTCCACCAGCAAACCAGAGCTTTGGCCTTTTGGCCTTCAATTTGTAGCAAGGCAATCGTTGATTTACACGATGTGCCTTCAGAATTTTCTTAGGCCAAAAGGCTAAAGCTCTGGTTTACAGGAAGAGGCAAATTTGGGCTTTCAGCATTAACATGTCTGCTTTCAAAGCACTAATACCAACAAACTAGGTACCTATGTTCAAGTTAACTATCGAGGAACATTTTTAGAGTGATTAGACATTGACTGAAGCCACATTCACATCGCTGGAGTCAACCAAATCCGTTTGCATTTTTCTGGGGCACCCGGTATTTCAGTTTCCTGCGTAATCATATGTCAATCGTTGTAGGGGTGCTCCAGATTTGTGGATCGGTCAGAACGAGAGAACCTTTGAATTCGGTAAATACATCAAATCGCAAACTCGTCCATTGCAAAGTAAGATCCCCTTTGCCGCAACTGTTGCACTGAGTCCTGGCTATGAAGAAAATTCTCTTGCTTCAAAGATTCAAAATGGACAACCTGAAAGGTAATGTTAGCCTTTAAAAATACTAGCTAAAGCCTTAGGGAACTCTTTCTTCTATCAAAAAGAAGTATGCACATTTGCCGTTGTTTGCAATGCTAGTAGGTATCCGACAAAGCTGTATCAGCTTTGCAGAAATGTACAATGAATATTTATCAACCAGTGTCAGTTAATTGCTAATTATTTTGTTGCAACATTCTACTTTACCTTCCTTATTATTGTAAAACACTACTGGCACGATGCCAAGGAAAGCGAAAGACAATGACTACCACATGGCCAATAGAAAAGACACGCAATGTTAAACTACATAAAACTACAATCCTGGCCAAAAGTAGCTTGGACACAGGCAAATTTCAGTGTCTTCACGATGTTTCCTAAAATATCGAGGAGAAAACATACGTTTAGAGTCTCCAAATCCCCCCTCCCCCCTACTTCAATGTTGAGAAGGTCGAATGGCGTTTGATTCAAGCAACTTTGAAACGGGGGGAGCGGGGGGCACGTAATCAAAGACCGAAGTAGTGCAATTTTATTATTTGTCCCAAGTATTTTGGCCAAGATTGTCTGAAAAATTGCTATCACTACCTATCATATATGTTTCTATGAATCCAAATCTACTTGTATCAGACAATCTCTTTTACTATGAATGGATAGCCACTAACTGTGGGCTTAACTATAGAGTACTTCAGATGTTAATGTTTTCATTATTACTGATTCATTCATCAGAACTATGACGTCATCAAATTATGCAACATTTTCCCATTACGTTCAGCGAGACTTCTCTTGGGCACGAACACGAAACCTGCCAATGATTTTCGTTTGAAAACATCACAGTTATCAAAGAGAACTGGAAAACAAAGTTCCTTTTGAATCAGTGCAAATTCTGCGCCTCCGCAGTGCAATTGTCTTATTTTCAAATGCACCGTTAGCCAATTCTCTAACTATTCATTCATTTTCAATGAGATTAAATTCGCTCCACCAAACTTGCATTCACCCTGGACGGCATTGAATGGTCTATTGTGCCCGATGAATTGTAATCCAGAACTTTTTGTTGAAGAATAATATACCTGTTGCGGGGCAACCAGGCGGATTCTCGATATCTGGAACATTGAGAAAGGAACCAAATTTGTCAACGCTTCTCCCTACTTTAAACATTAATAACGTCGGCAACGTTTGCCCTATTCTAACAAATTTTGTCTCATTCTAATGAGAAAAATGAGCTTTATTAGCCTATAGTCAGTATTTGCATCGATATTTTCGTGAAATATGATTTCTGACGGTTCTCAATGGACTTTAAAAGAAACTTATCCGGAATTGTTTATTTTAAGTTTTTCAATTTTGGAGCGCCGTGAGATTTCCACCTTCAGGGCAATTTTTACTTGTTTTTTTTGCATGAATAGGAAGACTTTGATGTTCAAATGTGGAATTAAATGAATTTACCAAAAAAGCGTGACTTATCCCAAAATTATAGGGCAATTTTCTTTGGAGCGCCGTTGGGAGAACCGAAGAATTCACAAGAAACCGGACCTCAAACAATGACCCCAAAAGCTTTCTTGCTATGATAAGTCATTTTTAAAGAGCAGCGGAGTACACAATCTTGCGATAGCGGAAGAAAGCTCAGGATCCTAGTGTATGTCGCTTTTTATAAGGGAATCTTTATGTGAGTGAAAATTGCAGCAATTTTGCCACGCCCATTTTTAAGAAGGTGCTCAGCGAATTTAGCGAACAACGCCTATTTCTGCATAGATAGCTGAGAACTCACTTCTTGTGTTGGGGATGACGGTGTTAAAATTTCACACAGAAATCTCTATCGGTTCTCAAGATATGAGTTGTTATTTGTTAACAATCATTTTCAGACAATCCTGGCCAAAAGAAGCTGGGACACAGGCAAATTTCAGTTTCTTCACGATGTTTCCTAAAATATCGAGGAGAAAACATACGTTTAGAGTCTCCAAATCCCTCGCCCCCCCCCCCCCCACAGTGATCCAGATCGACGAAATTATGGAATAAATAGGAAAAAATGAAGTTTCGAAAACATGCACATTTTTACATCCCCATTAAACAGGGTATCCTTGGGCCTAACAGAAAGCAACAATTTTCAAAATCGGACTATCCAATGATGAGAAATGGAATTTTGAAGTTTGTCAAAATTTCAAATGGTTGTTTACATTAGAATTTCCGGTGCCATGTAGAGTTTTGAACCAACTTTAAAGTGTCATAAATCAACCTAGAAAAGACCGATTTTCATGCTTTTTGTACTAAATGGTCAGCAATTTAGTTTTGCTCAACATATGTAAAAATGTTGTATCTTGAATTTAAGATCATGGGTAGATGGACATTATTTTGATGTTTACTTTTTCGACAAATTTCGTGAAAAATTGCTACTCAAAGCTGAAAACAAAAAATCTATGTAATTCTAGGTGTTAGATATTAATATAATAAATTGCTAGAACCTATTTGGAGCATTCCTGCAAAAGGGCCCGTTTCAAATCGTTCTAATTTTGCCGCAAAAAAGGTTGAAGATTGCATTTGACATAGGTTTTTATTTCCTGATTTCCAAGCAAAACTGTAACAGTGCCGTGCCTGTTTTCTTCAAGGCAAGAGCTCTAGATTTGCGAAATTGGTTCTCAAGAATTCAAAAGAGGTATTCTTGATGCAGTGATAGAAACAATAGCCGATTTTTGTGAAACAATAGCTTAATGCTGTGAAACAATAGACCTGCATTGGAAAACAGAATCTGTTGTCTCTTTCTTTCTGCAAGGTCCAACCAATTGAGAAAGGTTTAATACTTTGATATACGCTATGTTAAAATTCGCTTGATATCTAAATCTAATGGAACTAATTGAGTCAAAACAGTTTCGCCGTCTCAGCACCGAATTGTTTAGTTTGACAAAAGTACATCGAATCAGTCACAAGGCTATCATTTGTTGCTTCAACATATGGTTCAGCAGACTGACGACTTTTCTTTAAGCTATCTTGACGGGAATTTGCCACAAGTCGCCATGAGGTTATCAGCATCCGCACAATAATGTATTCGAGGTTGGCATTAACTGAAGTAAGCCTGGCCCTACACCCAGCTCCACTTCGAAAGTTCCTGATGTGCTTGCCCCATCCCTCCAAGCCATTTCACGACCAAGCTGCAATTGGTCTACCCTCATGCATATCAAAGAGCTCCCAGTTATGGGCCAACATTTGATGATGAACAGATGGGTTAATTTAGACCCATGGAAGATGAAGACATAGGTGGATCATCGTATCATGGCAGTGCTGCTTGAAACAGTTGACGTCAAGGATATTGATTTTGTCGAAACTTTCCAAAACAGCGAGGCAAACATTAAACTGGCTAAGAAGGATAAGAATTATACACATGTGTCTTCATTTTCCATGGGTCCGAATTAACTCATCTGTTCACCAAATGTAAACAACCACTTGAATTTTTGACAAACTTCAAAATTCCATTTCTCATCATTGGATAGTCCGATTTTGACAATTTTTGCTTTCTGTTAAGCCCAAGGATACCTTCTTTAATGGGGATGTAAAAATTTGCATGTTTTCGAAACTTCATGTTTTCCTATTTATTCCATGCTCTGGATCACTGTGCCCCCCCCCCCCCCTACTTCAATGTTGAGAAGGTCGAATGGCGTTTGATTCAAGCAACTTTGAAACGGGGGGAGCGGGGGGCACGTAATCAAAGACCGAAGTAATGCAATTTTATGATTTGTCCCAAGTATTTTGGCCAAGATTGTAGGTACACCACGAATGATGAAAATCTAATGGATAGGATATTAGATTCTGTTTAACATTAGATGTCTGGTCAGGTTTGCGATGAAATTAAATGTCACGAGTTTGCAGGCATGAATAATGCCTGACATCTATTGTGAAACATAACTTACAAAGAAATGGAACATTTACGTTGACGGATTTGGTGGTTGCTTCGTACTGAAGTTTTCAAAAGATCTTAGTCAAACTGACCAGTTTCATAAAGTCCGTTCGATTATATTTCCATTCAAGTCTTTAGAAAGGTCTTGATCGAGAGACGTATCATTCTAAAAAATCCTCGTACAACTTTGGTAAAAATCCGCAACAAAAATCCGCAAAAATCTGCTAAAGTCCTATTTTTTTACAAAATCTCGTACGCCATTTCAGATGAGTGGTAAACATCTCGGTCTTGATCACCATGTAATAAATGCTGCGTCAGAGCATTATTTGAAAGATCGGTGATTTGTACAAATGATCGTATGCTTCAAAAATTCCAGCGAGAAGATTTTGTCGTTGAACATTAAAAAAAGGACAGAGCAACAAACAAAAAGTGCTCCGTATCCTCCATTTTATCGCTTTTTGGGCGCATTGGGTTTAAGACATCCCTAAATCATGCTTGAATTTGTGGAAATTGAACTTGTTGAGAGCAACTTTAAGTTGAATAAGATAGGATAATCCTATTGGATCGTTAATTCCAAGGACAGAGTTTGCATGGGGTGGGGATGGATTATTGATAAGATAATTTTCTTTAAAACAGCAACAGAAGATGAAAGTCTCAATTCAGTCTCAAGCTTATTCTATTCGGATAATTAATTTGGATAGAAGCTAAATTTGAATTGCTCTGCCCTTCCCTTTAATCGCCCAATGACATCCTGGAAGTGTGCGAATGAAGAAAATTCGATTTAGATCCAGGGCTAGATTATTTAAAAACGTGTAGAACAAGGTAAGCTGTTTGATGCCATCTTCAGGAGTTTAGTGACTTTCAGCAAAGCTCTGTGTACAACTTCTCTCAAGACGTCCCCCCCCCCCTCCCCCCATGTTCCTGTTACAACTAAAGCAACAGAATACTGAACAGAATCCAGATTTTCCATTAATTTTGGTAAAATGATATTTTGACTAAATTCGCATACTTTAGCAGGTCGAGCAAAGAGCACATATGATTCGTTTATGGTATGTCTTGGCAGATATTTGGAGAGATCTTGCAGCAGACCAATGCCTTTTCTTGTCCTAGAGATAGCTGCTTTGATATGAGCTGAAAAAGATAACTTTGTGTCTAACATTTATGTTCATTTACTTTCTTCGCGTATGCCGTTGTTGTTAAAAAGGGTCACTACTGGTGATCCATTTCAATTCTCTTCCTTGAAAATGTCAATTCAACTGCTTGTTTTTGCGAATTAGGATTAAATGCCATTCTCCAAGCGTGAACCTATTGACTTATCAATTCCACGTCATGATTCATATCATTGTCAGCTGTATTGGAATCTTCTACCATTGCGAATAATGATATATCATCAGCGAATAGCTTAACTTTGCACTTCAAGTCTACAGCTAGATCAGTTCTTCAGTCTAGACACAAGGAAAAATAAGGGTCCTAAAATAGAGCCTTGAGACACTTCTACCGAAACATCTCCCCAATTAGAACTCTGCCCATTCAGTACAGTCATCTGCTTCTGATCCTTGATCGGCTGCAAAGTGACTGATAGTGAATATGGTCAAGTATATGATCAGATCATATACTGGTCAGGTCGTATATAGTCAATGTGATCAGATTAGGTCATGTCATGTGATCAGATCAGGTTACTTGAAAACGAGAAAACGGTATGAAGCATATCGGATTGGTGCGTTCTCGTGTAAACAGAAGGCCAATCCGGTCTGAAAAGAAAGTTGTCGTGTAAACAAAATGCCAATCCGATATAAAAACCAATCTGGTATGAAATGAAAACGGTATCGTGTAGACGGGTCCTTAGACACCAGATGCCACCGCAGGAACATGTTGAAATGGCATGCTACTTTAACATACACCCGCTACTGTGATTAACATGACTTGTTGAGCGGAAGACTTGGTGAAATTCGAGTGAGTCATAATTTAAACCCTTTTCAAAGTGTATTTTGACATCAGACTGAGTATGTTGACAGGGATTCATGTTTTAGTGCAGTCATTGGTCCTCTCGAAAAGATGGATGTGTATTTCACTCACACAATTCAAATAATCTGCTCTTTCTCCAACAGCCAACCGATTTCTGTGCCAAGCACTCGACATAATGCACGAAGGAGCTCTGAGCCTCAGCTGGCTCCAGAAGAACCGCCATCGCCAACAAATGTCATTAGCTCTGTGGAGATGGACTCTCCTCCTCCTCCATTGCTACCAAGATCGGTTGATTCAATTGGAGATGTAAGAACAGAAGGTAATTTTATGTTTATATGAAGATAGTTAGACACTATAGAAAACCATGCGTTACCCTTTTTGACTATCATTAAAATAACAATATGCTAAAGCCTTCCTTTGTCAAATTTAAACAGTTGTTTATGTAATATTTTTCCAGCACTGGGGCTCCTTAATTTTTTGACGATTTGAGAGTTGAGTTTCTTATTAGCAGTTTCTCCCAGAAAAGGCACGTGTGAAGGAAACTTTCTTCACAAATTACCGATATCTCTGTCATCTCCGCCTTTTCATATCGCATTTGGAGAAGTTGTAAGGAGGGTAGCTGCCCCTGTTTTGTGTACGACCTTATTTTTGAGAACATCTTGGTGGATTACTATTTTCGAAAGAAGAATGCTCCAACGTTGTGCAGCAATTCTAGCTTTAAACATGTGAATGAATGAACGAACGAATAATTAATTCATTAATTGATGAATTAATGCATCTAATTTGTCTAATAGGGAGGAAACAGTTATACATGAGCAGGTTGGTATGGGGGGAGGGGGCTTGGAAGGCTGCACAAGGTCATTTAATTTCCAGTGCCGCAATTTACCCCTACCCTGGGTACTAGACTCTTCAAAAAGATTGAGGAAGAATATCACTTTTTAGAGAGTCTGGTACCGACTGTAGTAGCCTCCTGCACATTCCACTCTAAAAGGCTTTCAATAAACACTCAAAGCCGTCATTTAGCAATAAAAATCACAAAACTTACAAGAGAGAGTTTCAGACTGCTCGTGGCCCAGCCCTTTCTTTGGTTGAAATGAACAGTTTGAATTCAAGCATTTCCATTCTAGTGGCCTTACAATCCTAGAAAGCGTTCAGTTATATCATTTATTACACAGTTCATCATGAATCATTTGGGAGCTGAGCCTAAAGAACATGGCCATCTCCCACCATAGCTCCAAACTTCTTCCTCTATTTTGCAATACGCATATTTTTGTTATGAGAATCCGCTTATAAGAAACTCAGACTCTCTGATCGCCAAAAAATTAAGAAACTCCAGCATGTTGTTCTTTATTTTCGCCTGTTTCCTGTACCATATTACTCAGAAAGTACTTGAGTAATGTCTTAACATGGGAAAGGCTTCAAACCACCTTGTTTTCAAATGTTCAGGAGGGCATGGATCTAATAATTTTAAGAAATTTTCATTACTGGCCCAGATTCTTACTTTCTCTGAAAGAAAATACGTGTAAGATGGCAGTTGCATGGCAAAAAACACTAAGGTTTCCAGGGGGCTTACACATGCTTTGGGATTACTTTTGGTTTGCCTGTCTGAGGGTCATCCCCCGGGTGATCAATAGGAACATTGGTAACCAATGATGCAAGTTATACTGAGTGTTGTGAGTATGCTATGAGTGTGTGGAATTATGGGCAGAAATCTTCTAGCAAACATTCATGCGCGCTTATTGCGATAATGATACTTTATTCATCACATTCGCTTAGGGGTTGACTCGCCACGATTAGTAATTTGAACTGAATTAACAAGTCATGGATAAAATGATAAGACAGCTCTATAGGACAAAAGTAATGGACATTCAGATACAGCAAAACGAAAGGACGTTGAGATACAGGGTGTCCCAGAATAATTGTTCGACGTTTGATTGAATATTAAAAAATAGCAAAATAATAACGGACTCTATGGTAAGATAACCATATTGGTGACATTTTGTGTTAGATTAATTTTAGACACCAGAAGCTAGCAAATCGGCCAAATATTCACGGAGTTACAATGGTTTGAAGTTCAAGTTTGTGCGAAAGCTGAAATCAGACGCTCCTAAAATTTCATATTTTGTGAAAAAAGAATCTCATTGAATCAAAGCACAAATGGAATTTAAACAGCGCTTTCGATAAACTAGTTTTCTCTAACATTGAATCAAGGTTATGGATGCTTGGAGGGATCCTGTTGAGCACAATTTGGAATGTCCCCGTCTCTCGTCGATTGAGTTTTCATTCCGTGTTTGCATTCTTGCATTCTACTGTGAAGTTTTGCAACGGTTACAAGAATTTAATGCCTGATATCAAGAAGAGGTAAAACATCGAGCATTGTTCTTTTACCACGATTTTGAGGCTCCTTTTTGAAATACAAATCAGTTAAGGGCGTCTGGTTAGGTGCCTGTAAATGTTATCATTACTTTTTATTATTTAATCAAACGTCGAAAAATCTTTCTCGGACACCCTATACAGTAAACTGACAAGACAATTCGATAGGATAAAATTAAGACTGCGTTCACACGATGCCGGCACATTTTGAAAACGGAAAGATGTGATGGATAGATGATGATGACCGATAGACCATGATCAGTGGCGTAACGGAGACACTCGGGGCCCGTAGGAGTGTGGTAAGATGGGGCCTTTATGGCAAGGTACATATGTGGCAAGGTGCACTAAATTTATTGCAGATAAGTGTTCTCCCTTTATACCTGAAAGTTATCCATCCTAATAAACACAATAGTTTCAAAAAGAATTTTAGTAAACATAATGCAAAGTCACAGCGTGTTATTAGGTGCTCTTGCTCACAAGAATAGACAAATTATAGGGAATGAATGACAACGGAATTCAAATCCAGTGTTGTGTTAGCATCACTGGTTATTAAGGGCTTTTGGGATGGCCTAAAGAAGACCAGTATAGTATGGCCAAAAATCACATAATACAAACAATTTGTTGGGGGCCCCTTTTGGTCGGGGGCCCCTTTTAGTCGGGGGCCCCTTTTGGTCGGGGGCCCTTAGTTCTTGAACTAAGGTAGCCTAAACTGCGTTACGCCACTGACCATGATGATGACGGATAGACGGGAAAAATGTTCACACGAAAATGTCACATTTTTTGCTGGCAGATTTTCAAAAAATGGTAGATTTTAAAAACGGAAATCTAACCGGCACATTTTGAAAACGGCATCGTGTGAACCCTCGAAAATGACGAAAACAGAATAGTTGTCAACGCTTTTGAAACGGGGCTGATTGGCTTAGGCGCAAAAATCCAGCCTCGTTCTCGTGGAGCTTGCAAAGAGTTCATTGCCATCACAATTTCTTGCGTTTCCGAAATTTTGCCGGTATCGTGTGAACACTAACTCAAATTTTGCTACCGTCATATTTTTCAGCGTTTTCAAAATGTGCCGGCATCGTGTGAACGCAGTCTTAGACGTGTGAACGCAGTCGCACTCTTAAGAGGCATTCTGATACAGCAAAACGAAAGGAAATTTAGATAAGGTAAACTGTCAAGACAATTCGAAAGGACAAAATTTATAGGCACTCTGATACAACGAAACAACAGGACGTTTTGATACAGCAAACTGATAAAACAATTCGATAGGACAATATTAACAGGCATTCTGATACAACGAAACAACAGGACGTTTTGATACAGCAAACTGATAAAACAATTCGATAGGACAATATTAACAGGCATTCTGATACAACGAAACAACAGGACGTTTTGATACAGCAAACTGATAAAACAATTCGATATGACAAAATTAACAGGCATTCTGATACAACGAAACAACAGGACGTTTTGATACAGCAAACTGATAAAACAATTCGATAGGACAATATTAACAGGCACTCTGATACAACGAAACAACAGGACGTTTTGATACAGCAAACTGATAAAACAATTCGATAGGACAAAATTAACAGGCATTCTGATACAATGAAACAACAGGACGTTTTGATACAGCTAACTGATAAAACAATTCGATAGGACAAAGTTAACAGGCATTCTGATACAACGAAACAACAGGACGTTTTGATACAGCAAACTGATAAAACAATTCGATAGGACAATATTAACAGGCATTCTGATACAACGAAACGACAGGACGTTCAGATACAGCAAACTAATAAATAATTCGATAGGACAATATTAAGAGGCACTCTGATACAACGAAACGACAGGACGTTCAGATACAGCAAACTGATAAAACAATTTGATAGGTCAATATTAATAGGCATTCTGATACAGCAGGTTGAAATTACGTTTAGAAACAGTAAACTGACAAGACAATTCGACAGATAGGACTAAATGAAAAGACATTCTGGTACAACGATACGAAAGGACGTTCAGATACAGTAAACTGTCAAGACAATTCGATAGGACACAATTAATAGGCATTCTGATACAACCAAACGACAGGACGTTTAATACAGTAAACAGGTAAGACAATTCGATAGGACAAAATTGAAACGCATTCTGACACAGCAGAACGAAAGGACGTGTAGATACAGTAAACAGAGAACTCAGAAAAATAGAGAACTCTTATTTTATCTTGCTCAAAATAATTCCAAAAGAATTTCTTTTTCCACTGATAGCATGATTTTAAACGTATAAAAATGCACATGGATATCTGGCGTAGTCCTGTTGGCACCTTTGAGAAGCTGGAAAAGGTTCTCTCTTTTCTGGATAAAGAGGGCAAAGAAATAATCTTCCTTGGGGATACAAATTGTGATCTCACAGAGAAGATAGCTGACCAGCCCATAGACAATGATTCCAGGCATATGTGTAATCTCTATGAGCTGTTCAGCCTCAAACAGCTCATTGAGGAGCCAACAAGGGTTACTTTGAACACTTCCACCATCATTGACCATATTGCTACAACATGTGCCAGAAACATTACAAAATCAGGCGTGCATGAAGTTTCTTTGAGTGATCACTTTGTGGTTTACTGTGTTGGAAAATTTAATGGTGCAGTAGAAAAAGGCCACAAAGTGATAAAAACTCGCAAAATGAAAAATTTCAATGAAGAAGCATTCCTGGCTGATGTTTCTGGCATATGTTGGGAGCAACTGCTCAATGAAACAGATGATATAAATGTTCTTGTCAACAATTGGTCCAACTTGCTCTCTCTGATTATAGACAAACATGCCCCAATAGCTGAAATGCGTGTCTCAGAGAAATTTTGCCCATGGATTGATAAGGACCTTAGAAACCTTATGGTGACTAGAGACAGGCTTAAAAAGGCTGCAACCAAGAGAAAGTCCCCAGTCCTTATGGACTCATACAGGCAGGTACGTAATAGGGTTAATACCCTGAACGTTCAGCTTAAGAAGGAATACTACACTAATAAGTTATCTGCAAGTGAAGGAAACATGAAAGAATCATGGAAGACAATAAATGAACTTCTCAACAAGAGGTCTAAATTAAGTAACATTGACTGCCTTAAAGAGTCTGATTCAGAGACTGTTTGCAAAAAAGAAATTTCTAATAAAATGAACACCTTTTTTTGCTCGGTAGGCAAGGATCTTGCTGACAAAATTGACCCGGTTTCAAATCCCCTCCTTTCAGGTGACTACGAAGTCAACTCAGATAAGGCTGAATTTCACTTCAGGACTATTGAGGTTCAGGAAATCAGGGATGCATTTGCCAAGGTCAAAACAGCAAAGAGTTTTGGGACTGACAACATCTCTAGCTACTTTTTGAAACTTGCATTGCCTTTCATTGAAAACTCGCTTGCTTTCCTGTTCAATACATCCATTGAAACAAGTCAGTTTCCTGACTCATGGAAGGTAGCTAGAGTCACTCCAATTTTTAAAAATGGAGCAAAGACTGATCAGTCTAACTATCGACCAATATCAGTCTTACCAGTCATCTCAAGGCTCTTTGAAAAACTTGTGACCAACCAGTTGTACCAACATATGGACAAAAACGGTCAATTTTCCAATGACCAGTCAGGTTTTTTGCGCCTTCGGTCCACAGTAACTTGTTTACTTAAAAATACTGATGATTGGTACAATGGGTTAGATCTCGGCAAGCTTGTGGGACTAGTATTCATTGACCTTAAAAAGGCATTTGATACTGTTGATCATGATATTCTCTGCAAAAAGCTTGCCCACTATGGTGTCCAACACCGAGAACTTTCTTGGTTTAAATCCTACCTTACCAACCGTAAGCAGTTCTGTAGGGTTAATGGTGTTGACTCAGACTTTGGGGATATAGAAGTTGGTGTGCCACAAGGCTCATGTCTTGGTCTCTAACTTTTCCTGATCTATATCAATGATCTCCCACAAGCTGTCCGAGATTCCACAGTGTCCATGTTTGCTGATGATACCAGTGTATGCCACCAGTGCAATGATTTGACTCAGCTGACTGAGGCTATTAACAACGATCTTAGGCAACTAGACACTTGGCTCCAAGGCAACAAACTTTCTTTGAATGTTGCAAAAACTCATGCCATGCTTGTTTGCACCAAACAGAAACATGCCACTCTCAAAAGTCGGAATGAAGACTTGAAATTGAAAATTCGTGAAAATGAACTGCAAGTTGTTGAAAAAACGAAATACCTTGGTGTACAAATTGACTGCTCTTTGGACTGGAAAGAACAAATCAAGGCGGTCTCTGCCAAGGTTTCCAGGGCAGTAGGCTTTTTGAAGCATGCCAAATCATTCCTACCAAGAGAATCGCTGAAAACTCTCTACACGGGTATTGTGGAGCCCCACTTTCGATACTGTTGCTCTGTTTGGGGATGTGCAGGTTCAACTGAAATTAATCAGTTGCAAAAACTTCAGAATCGCGCTGCAAGAATTGTAACAAACAGCAGCTACGACACCCCAGGCAGACCACTTATTGAAGGGCTGGGTTGGAAGACCATTCAGGAACTCATTAAAAATGATTCTGGAACAATGGTCTTCAAATCCCTCAATGGGTTGGCTCCGCAGTACTTGAGTAGCCTTTTCACAAGAAACTCAGCATGCTCCTCCCGTATCCTCCGCAATACAAACACGGACCTGAGGCTACCTTTGAAAAAGACAGCAAACGGTCAAAAATGTTTTTCTTTCAGAGGAGCGCAGTTATGGAATAGCCTCTCAGCTGAGTCAAAGCAAGCACCCACCGTTAGCTTATTTAAGCAGACGATATAGGGTTTCTTCTTTTTTTTTCTTTTAATAAACATTAGATATTGTAAATAGATTTTTAGATTGTGAAATAGGCTTAGATTTTTAGATTCTGATGTTTTTATATTAATCATTTTTGTAATTTAGTTTAGTTTTAATTTATGGGAGGGCCCCTTGAAAATCAGCACTTCTGCTGAAGGGCTACCCTCCCCGTTTGATAATCAAATCAAATCAAATCAAATCAAATCAAACACAGAAAACAAGGGGGTCAAAATTTGACACCCTTATATTAGACCTCTGCGGGGGAGCTATCAAGCAATTTCTCCAAATAAGCCAACAAAACAATCACATTTATAGCTAAAAATGAGGAAACCTACTGATCTTCTTCAATTCTGGTCTCTTAAATATTGGAATATACTTTAAAGGTCACATGACTCCTTTAAACTTCCGAAAAAAAGTGAATGGAGACCCTTCCTAATTTTGAATTGCAGTGAACAACTTATCATCTTGAACAAAACAATTGATCCATTTTCAGTAATCTTCCTCATTCTCCAATGATCCCTTTACTGTCGCAGCCCAAGCATCATTGCAACATCATATTCAAACCCTTAGTGGTGTAATCCTCTGACTAGTGGTGTAATCCTCTGACTTTGTAGATCGGCATGTATGTAACAAGATCGGCAGATGTTGAAAAAACGATTCCAATTTTGTTCTACAATATTCAGTTGACGTTGTGCAAATCCAGTTAATTCTATCGTTACATGGACTAGGTTTGTCTAACATCAATTGCATATGGTTGAAGGAAATTATCCTGTTTTCAACACCTCTTTGTTTAGCCAAAAAGAAGATATTCATCACACTCATTTCATAAATAGCCATAAGTTATGGATACAAAATCTGAAGCCAGAAGTACTAAATCAAATGAATTAATGGCATTAAGGTAAAGATTAGCTTAAGCTTTCAATTGGTTCCTTTTTCGTATTGAAGGTATTGAAGGTGTTGTGGCGCAGTGGTGTAATCCTCTGACTTTGCAGCCAGAACAGTCAGGCGGACAGGGTTCGATACCCGGTAGAGCCTCGCCACTTGAGCGTCATGACAAGGGGTCGCGCACTCGATTAGCACTTAGCTACTTCTGTGATCCCAGCGCTTGGCTCTAAAAACCACAACTTCACCTTCACCCTTTTCCCTACCATATTTGGCACGTTGCCCACAAAAAAGCAATCACGTGCAAATGAGACGGCAGACACTTAGAGTGCAGGGAACGAGAAAATTCTGAGCTTGCAGCTTTCACGTTTAATCAAAAGTTTGTTTGTTTATTGCTGTCGGCATTCTTTATGCAATCTATCCCAAATTTTAGGATCAATGCTGTCTCCCCTTTCTTTAACAGCTTGCATCAAACCTTGGACGCCTTTTGCACCCAATGCTAAAGCAGCATCTGTAAATCTTCGATGCATATTTTGCAGGCTTATTTGTAATGTGCGCAAGTTGTTGTCAAGTTATTTTAATTCGAAATGCCAAAAAGCCAGCTTCTTAAATATGAAATAAAAGAAACTAATCAAATTCGAATATTTACAGTAAACTAAATTATAAGCTAAATTAAACAAAGGTACATACATATCTACAGTTATCCCCTAGGTATCAAACAGAGAGAACCCACCCTAAGACCTCTAAGTCATATTGTACTGGCATACGTTGCATGTACATTGTATTCCATTCCATTGTTTCATGATTTGTTTGAAAGTTTTGAGATTTTCAGTTGATTTTGTCTCGTTAGAGAGGCTATTCCATACCTGTGGCCCTAAAGACCTGAGACTATTAGAGCCAAAGGTTACTTGATTTGGTCTATAATGTTGCAGATCATCTGGATTTTTCGTTGAACGATTCATGTTCATAGAGGATTTAAACTGAAATAAATGTTCCATGAAGGAAGGATTTAATTTCTTCATTGTCTTGTAGATTTCGACACAGAAGCTACGTAAGCGAGAAACATGCATAAAACATCTACCAGACCTTTGTAGTAGTTCTTGATATGAACTGTTTTGATCAACATATTGAAATCGTAAAGCACGTTCTTGTATTCGTTCGACTTTATACAGAGACTTAGCAGAGGAAAAATGCCATACAAGTGGACAATAGTTGAAATTTGAATACACAAAACTCTGAACTAGAAGTTTCCTTGTTTCGAAACCAATAAATCGTTTTAGTCTTTTTAAAACATTCAGCTGATTCGCAGCTTTTTTGCATAGATCTGAAATGTGAGGGTCAAAGTTCAACTTGTAATCAAGTTTGACACCAAGCAATTTGACAGTGGATTCTGTTTTTATGTTTTGACCCTTAATTTTAATGTTGATACCAGTAGTGTCAGATCGGTCCTTCTTTACAATTATGGCATGAAATTTATTTGAATTCGCAATCATTTCATTGTATGCCAGCCAATCCAAAGCAACATTGGACTGTTCTTCCAAAACTTTCACTAGATCAGGTATATTCTTTGAAAAAAAGCCCAGGGTATTGTCATCAGCATAGTTGCTTGTCTTATAAATAGAAAAAAGTCATTTATGTAAAAGTTGAAAAGAATTGGGCGCAAGCAAGCAGAAGTTACGCATTTTACAGCAAACTGTGTAAGATGGTGCGTAAGATTGCTTCTATGCGTAAGATGGTGCGTGAGATTACTTTCATGCGTAAGATGATGCGATAATGCGTGATACTGAGCTATACTGAGTGATCTAAATTAAAAAATTTCAAAGCATACTCTTTCATATGGCTTAAAAATTCTTTTTAGAAAATTCTGAAGAAGTCTCGAATCCTTTTAGATGCGCAAAGGCCTGTATTGTAAGGCTATGTGCACCATCATCAATTTTAAGTGCAGAAAAAGCCAGGGGAGGTTTTATGCGTAAGATGATGCGTAAGAGGAAGATGTCATCATCCAAAAGAGAATATAGCAGATGGGCACGGCAAAAGCCATTCAAATGTTATCCATAGGCACAAAACACGGACTGCCTGTCAAATTAAAGCTTCTTTTCAGAATTGGACCTATCAGATTTCGGAGAAACCAGACCAAAATCTAAATTAGACCCCTTTCGCCCGTTTTTGACAGATGAGCCCTTTTCCTATTGACTTAGCTCAGTTATCTGTGTTATTTTTACCTCTCATCACGCTGCAATCCGACGTAACGTAACTTACCATACGCATACTTACGCAAATTACAATGAGCCTGTTGTCCAGATGATGCAGAGATGCTTGGCTTCAATGCAAAACTCTTCTTAATCAAGGGACTCAAAGCGCTTTTGCTCCTTTTTCAAGCAAGCGTTAATTATGCAATTGTAGAAATTTTTATTGAAAATACATTAGTACATTAGAGAATCGCAATCAAGAGTGGGTTAGGCCCGTAAGGGAAGGGGTCAGGAAGGATCATGCAATAATCTTACATTTTAGTTCTCTTCTTGTTGACGATCTTTTGAAAACTCGGGCAGAGGCCACCCCTTCATTCTCCAGTAGATCCATCTCTGATTGCAATCGTTTCCTTTCCTTGTCCTTATAAATGTTACAACATTTATCTTTGCTGACTCCCTAATTCTTTCTTAGTTGATATCTGAAAGTTAACGGAGCTGTAACGAGTTCTTAGGAGCCACGACACAGATACCCCTTATTATTATTATTATTATTATTATTATTATTAACAATTTCTTTTACGTTGGCAAGAAAAAATATATATATATAGCTAATAAGCTAATTAACGCCAACAAATAAGTTAAAACTTAATTTACAATTTTCTACTTTAAAACCTACAAAAACCCTAAATCTTTAATGAAAACTTTGCACAATCTGCAGATGCAAGTATTTCCATGCCATAATTTTATTTTTCGCTTGAATTCAAATAATGTGTTGGAATCTTTAATTTCTTTTGGCAACGAGGACCACAAAAGGTGACCTCTGTACTGAATATTTTCTATTCCGTATGTTGTTGTCTTTATATTCGGCAACTGCAAATGATTCTCACTTCTCAAACTGTAGTGAATATTTCTCTCAGTAAAAATGTTTTTCATAAATGTTGGATTTAGATTGATTTTTGTTTTGAATATTTCAAGCATTAGCCTTAACGGAGCTGTAACGAGTTCTTAGGAGCCCCGACACAGATACCCCCAAGTTGACATGAATGTATCCTAAAATTTTCGACAAATCCCTAAATTGACATACCTACCATTGCAACACAAGTCAGTTGGACTCACAGCATTGAATACAAATTGTTATATTGTTTTGAAAATTGGCTGCAAACTATTTCATCTTTTATTGGATTTTGCTTGTGGTGGGATTTCCGTATCATCTCTTTAAATTTCCCACTAGATCAAAAATTGATAGAATATGATGAAAAGTGTGTGCGTGGCGTACCTGCACTGTCTTTAACCTATTCTTTCAACGATTTTCAACTCTTCTGTTTCGAGGATATTTGAGCATCATTTATCGAGCTATGGCTACAAATGTTTGCAAAGCTATCTGGACCAGACTTTTCTGCGCATCCTCTGGCCGGGGGGCAAATCCTCATAACTCCGAATTGCCAAGGGCTAGAAAGATTAAACTTGACGATCTGATGTGATTTGATGTGGTACTTCAGAATATCTAATTTATTTTACTCCAATTGTTGTATTTTCGATGGCATCATCAATTTTCTTCGTTTTAGTCCAAAACAGTACTCATATTGCCTGCGCACAGACTTAAATATTTTGCGGAGGAAGAAAAGAGCAGGCTCTGTAACGTAACAGCCTGTTCCTTTCCTCCTCCGCAAAATAGTAAAGTCTCCCTGTTCCTTTCCTCCTCCGCAAAATAGTAAAGTCTGTGCGCAGGCTATACTCATACAGATTTGACTGTAAAACTCGCTCAAGAGAAATTCTATGCGTCTTTTAACTTCAATAGACCTTTTAGCTATTCTACAAAAGAGCCTGGATCGAGCGTTATTTTTATACGCGAGGCTCGATAGAATGGTGTTAAGAGCTTCTATCACTATTGTGCAAATTCGAAAATTCTACAAAGTGCACTTTGTAGAATTTTCGAATATGCACAATATTGATAGAAGCTCTAACGCCACTCTATCGAACCTCGTGTATAAAAATAACGCTCGATCCAGGCTCTTTTGTAGAATAGCTAAAAGGTCTATTGACAGATAAAATATTAAAATCTCTAAAAAACTTGATTTTTTGAAAAAAGTATGAAATTTTTGAACTTTTATTTATTACCTAAATTCATTAGATAAATGATGTCATATGAAAGAAAAACCAAAAATTAAGTTTTCTCCATATTTATTTATTCATTCATTTTTTATTTATGGATGCACTGAAAATTGCACCCATTTTTCTTACGTCTTTCCGGAATTATCTTAGTTTGAAGTTATAAAGTGTTTGACCCCGCATTCCAGATAGGGTTAAAACAAGTACAGTAAGAACCCGCAAAATAGAAACCACTTTATAAGAATCCTCAGGCTGATTTTTTTGAGAAATGGTGCCCTCATATAAGAAAATTCTCAGCCTAAATTTTAGAAAGGTTTCTTATAGAAGGACCCCAAATAAATTCATATTTGAAAATCTTCGTGAAACTCAGGTGCCCAAAATGTTTAGATATTTCATGCAAAGGCATATCTATCTATAATGATAAATTTGGCATGTATGCTATCGTTGAGTAAATTTGGAGAAAATGCTAGGTAACAAGAACATACTGTCAGCTAATGTTTGCTCTAGGTTTTCATGAAAGATTAAACTGAAATCAGTGCAGGTTTCTTAGCCATCTGATAAGAAACCGTTCAGCCTGTTTCAAGGTTAATGACCTTTTAGTAAGAAACTAAACAGGCTGTTTTGAAAAAACTGGTTTCTATTTTGCGGGTTCTTACTGTATCTTAGTAATTGAATCATCGCATGTTTAAGATTTCTTTTGTCGAACATTTACACTTTGACATTTTCAGAATATTGCGGCCTCACGGCCTATCAAACTTTTCAAATCAAGAACTATTGCAAATACTCCTTTATGGCCACGGACAAGTACCTTTTGATGCAAATACAAAAATTCTTGAGGCGACATTGAAATATATTAAGGCCTCAGAACGCTTCCAATAAATTGCTAAAACCAGCATGGGCGTTGGGTCTTTGGGGCGATTGCGCAATTTCGTGTGGTCTTTTTGGGGATCTGATGCTTATGCTTTAACTCTCTCGTGTAAACCTTTCCTCCTTTATGTTTAGTGTGGCGTCGTCTGTTATGCCCGGATATGCTTTCTGATTATACTTTTTGAGGACAATTCAAATTTGTGACAATATGAACATAATGGGCGACACCACTGTAGTCATTTTCGTAGTTTTGTAATATTTGTCGATATGTTAAGTGTAGGTTTTGGGGTTGTTATGTATTTCCATGCTCCCTTTGCCGTTGTTTTGTAATGTTGTAATTGTTTGTTATTGTAAATTTTATGAGAATATAAAAAAAACATTTTCAGAAAGAAATTCGAGCTTCTCCGCTGTTTCAGCTATTTACAAAGGTAACGGGGTATCCCCTTGTGATGAAAGGGGACTCCCTGAGTAAGCGAAATTTGGGTGAAAAAATGGGGGTTCCTCACAGTTTATCGATTTACGTTTGTTGATATGTTATTCACATAGTCATCCTCTATCTAATTGTCAAAAACAAATTCTTTTGCAATTAGCTTGATGTCAGGCGGTGAAATGACGCATATATTGACTGGACTATTTTGCCCTTTTTTACAGGAAATAAACAGGAAAGACCCACAAATCTTCCAATACCAGATAAACTTGCTTTTGGCACATTAATGCGGTATCATTCAACATACGTAAGCATGAAATCTGATGAAATTACGCTGGATCCGGCTGTTGCTAAAGAAGATAAAGTTAATTCATCTCATACTAGGGTAGATATTGATGCAAGGCCAGTTCCTCCGCCAAGACCTGGCAAGGACACGACACCTGCCAAGAAACATGATCGGTCTCCTGACGTTGGCAGCGAAGCCAGTAGATTATCACAATCGCTAGAGAATTCAGAAGTTTCTCAAGTGCCCAGCCAGAAACGGTATTCTGTTGAACTTAATCCTGCCACTGTTCAAAAGCTAGCTCTCGATAGGAGGCCAGTTCCCTTGCCTAGACTAGATAAGGAGAGGGTACGCATGCAGAATCATGAACGCCCTTCAGATGCTGGTGGTCTTTCCAATGGATTATCACATGCAGTAAGAAATCCTCAAGTGCTGCAGGGTTCCGTAAGGAAGCGATCTTCTGAAAAGGCTCCTTCGGTAGGCCTTAACTGCGCAAGTCCATCAAGCAATTCAAACAAGTGTACCAAACCTCGTCCACGATCTGAAATTATTGTTGACAACAAACATAACGTGTTATCGCAGAAACTGAGTCTTGGAGAAAAAGGTGCATATAATGACAGGGAGCTACAAAAAGAAACATTTGCTAGTTTGATATCATCTGAAAAGACAGAAACTTCCAACTCAGCTATTCCTTCTTTTCCGAATTCAATAAAAGCTTATTCCTCTGACGAAAGGGCAACAAGGCTTACAGGGAATACCAGCCTTACTGTTGTAGACCATAGTGCAAACACAAAACATGAACATGATGAAGGTGGAAAACGTAAGCAAAGCCGACCTCAAAAGCCACCAAGGCTTTTTAAAGAACTTCAACTGGAGGGAGGCGCAAATGAGTTATTGACCAGTGCTGAAGGAGCTGCATCGGCTGAACCATTTTATGTGAACAGCGGAGTTTTCGATCTCGACCCTTCTGCATGGATACCTGCAGATCAGGAATCTGTCGAATCGCATTATGACATCTTATGGTCTGCGTCTCCATTGCCTGGGCGATCCGCTGGAAACTCGAGTGAAAATTCTCGCCGTGAAATGACACACGAAAGTGACGTGATGCCAATTTCTATTCTTAATATTCATCACAAAAAACAAGGATCCATCGAGCGTATTCAAAGACTTCGGAAAACTCAGTCGCTGGAAAGTCTCAACTTGGATCAGGTGAAGCTGGAAATGGCGACACCACTCGTTACAGAAGACAGGCCCCGCTCAAAATCAAGTTATCAGCCAGGATTGATAGGCTATAGTGACGGTTCTTTCGACATCGAGTCTGAAGATGACCTGAAGTTAGATTCAAGTTCAGATAGCGTCTCGTATAGGAAGCTGGAAAACGAAGCGAAAGATACTGGCACCAGAAAGAAATCAACTCTATTTGGGCTGATGAGAAAAAAGAAAAGTAAGAAAGACCGTGGAAGCATTGACTCAGCTTTGCCAATTGAAAATCTTCGAGAATTGGTCAAAAATGTTTCACAGATAATCCCCAGTGCCTCTGAGGCGGATATTTCATCTGCTTTAGAAGTTTCACGTTGGAGTGTAGACGACACAGTGAAGTTTCTCAAAGTCAAACAGCTTGTCAAATTAGGTTTATGCCCCCAGTCAACATGCGCTGAAATGCTAAAAACATATGACTGGAATGTATTAGAGGCATCGTATGCAATAAAGATACACTATCTTATGGCTATACACCTCGAACTATCCATCGAAGAGGCAGCAAAGTTGTTGCGTGATAATCAGTGGGCCATTGATCGTGTACTGAGAGTGTTAAGAATGCCCGGTTTTCTTGAAGAGAGTGAGGCTATTGGCTTCACTTCTAGTGAAGCCGAAATCATCCTGTCATCCGTAGATGGGGACACTGAGCAAGCCTTGCGTGAACTGAAAGTAAGACGCGTTGTAGACGTTACTCAGAAATCTGAGGACTATTGCAGAAAAACATTAGATCACTGTCAGTGGAAAGTTGATCGTGCAATTAATTTCATCTTGGAGCAAGGCTGATAAGATTAGAGGTTCCCAGATACTTTCGTGGTTTTGAATTGATTTCGTACAGATCATCACACATATCTTTGTTTATGATTGCAAGAGAGCCATGGCAGAGGTGGGAAAAATTGTGCTAACCTTTCTGCCAACCTATGTTTATAGCTGCAAATTTTCTGTAAAATTTCACAAGTAGTAAAAATATCAAGCTCTTCGTGTCACCTCTAGTTTATATTATACACTGTGGTATCAAAGTGGAGCGAAGTGGAGCTAAATTGAGGTAATCTATAAGTAGGACAAAGAAGACTCCTGCGCACGTTATTGGTCCTCTTGCTAAAAAATATCCACAAACGTCTAAAAATCATCAAATTCAATAGGCTAATGATAGAACAATCAGACTCCTTCCGCGCGAGGCTTTATCTCACATAGAATCAGAATGTGTCTGTTGCATTGTTGCCTCGATTTCTTTGGCAAACACTGCATCAAACGTCTCACTTTCGGCTTAAAATAGCCGTCATAAATTCTTGGAATCAAATATTTTTTAGAAAACCTACACATATATTTGAAGAGCTACGTTGCAACTGGCACAAAGAATGTAAGATGAACGTTCTTACTCTTTAATCTAATGAACTGAGGTAGTATGTCTTATTTCAAGATCGAAGCAAATACTGCTCTGATAAATGTGATGCATGCATTTCATTTCATCAGCATGGTCATGTTATCGAGGAGCTATGACATGTTAAAGTTTGAGTGCGGCTAGGAGAAGTGCGCTTTTTATTCAATTAATACGCGCGAAGTTGTAGTATCTACCTTATTAACCCAGTTGGATCGGCAAGCGTTTTTCACTCCCCACCAAACTTTCTAAAATATCTCCACCGCTGTTGTAGATACGGTGCTGCAACTCCTTGAGTTTTACTAAAATTTAATTGGCCATCAGATTTTAAAATGTTCATGGTCCATTGTTGTACCACGTGACTTCCAGATTCCCTTATTTGGGGACGGATCACAAAGAAAATTTTAAAATCCTCGCTAAATTCTTGCAAATAGCGCTAATGATAAAGCTATATGCTCCATTCTATTGGTCTTGAAGAGTACTTTCCTTTGATATATAGTTTGTTTATATTTCCTGGCATCAGCAACTTTTGATATCCATGACGTCATTTATCTTTATGACGTCATAGAATGAATGAATTAGGGCAATATATCTCAAAACTTTCAGAAACCAGTGTCAGGTGCCTTATTACTAACAATTTTCACTAGTTAGAAGTCTAAAAATAGAAAATAATTCACAATAGGCATCTCAGTTAGCCTATTCAATTGCTAATTGCTCTTAATTAGCAAAAGTTACAAGTTAAATTGACATTTTTTATGTAAATATCTTTTTCTACTCTTATTTGCTACTTCTGGCTACAATTCTGCCTGCTATCTCATGTTAATCTAAACGAATTTTGCTGTTTGAGCCGATAGCTCAATTTTGACCATTTTTCCATTGTTTTTGGTTCCTTGCCTAGCAACAGCCCACGTGACTAATTAAACCTATATTGTTGTTTTTGTAAAGCTAATTATCCAAAGAGCAATTGGCGTTAGTTTCATTGCTATATCTCTTGTAGTTTTGAAGAAAAAGAGGGGTTTCCCTCCCCCCCCGCCCTATTCGAAAATATCAAAATTTCAACCCAGTCCAAAAAGGGTTCAACCAAATTAGCATGGGTATTCTTTCAACGCAGTAGAAATTTAAGCAATCACGAATTAATGCGAATGGTGAAGGTTGTTCCTCCATTGTGCTATACTTAATCATCATCATCATCATCATTAATTTATTTACAAAGTAAGCTGAAACAAAACCATAGCTAAAATTACAGCCAATTAAGGCCTACTTATTTACAAAATTTACAATCTGATCTAAAAATAATATGTAAATGCATAATTACAATAATTTCACTAACTATCCTGTTATGAACCCAACCTGTTGAATATATTTTGCAAAGCCTACAGTTGCATTTATCACCATTCCAGCACCTTATTTGCTTTTTGAAAATTTGAAGGGTGCTGGAGTCTTTTCTCTCGTGTGGTAGCAGCTGCTACATTCTATTTCCAAGGAAAGCTACAGACTTGATTCCAAAGGACGTAGTGCGTACTTTTCGAAGCAGCGCGTCGGTCCCATGCCTCAAGTCGTAGCCAGTGTTCCGCTGCATGAAAATATCCTTCATAAAAGTTGGACTTAGATCTAATTTTGTTTTAAAAATCTCAGTCATAAGCAACTGTAGGTTTCTTATATGGATGGGCACTGAATTTGTTTGCTCCAGGAGAAAACCAAAATCATGTTCGTAATATTTCTGTGCAATGCGCAAAGCCCTTTCGTGAACGTGATTTATTCTTTGATCGCAGAACATCCAAACAAGTGGACAATAGCTAAAATGGGATAATATGAAAGCACGCATTAGTTGTAGCAGTTTTTCTGTGTCCATGTAACAGGATATTCGGTTAAGAGCATGAAGTTGTTGGCTGGCTTTCTTACATAGAGATTTGACATGTTGTTTGAAGGAAAGAGATCGATCAAATTTTATGCCAAGAAGATTCTCCTCTGTAGATTCTTTCAAACAAGCGCCTCCTATTTTGATGGATACTTCATTGTCTTTTGCACCAAAATCATTAAATGGCATTTATCCTCATTTAGCTTCATGAGATTGTTCGGAAACCACTCAGTTAACTTAAGGGCATCATTTTCTAAATGCGCAATTACATTATCGATTTTTGGACCATACGCATAAATCGTTGTATCGTCCGCATAGTTACATATTTCGGTCTCCTCTAGGAACAGGAACAAGTCATTCAGGTATATGTTGAACAAAAGGGGGCCTAGGACAGAACCTTGCGGTACACCTAGGGTGGTCTTTGTCCACGTGCTGAATGAACCATTGACCTTTACCCTTTGTTTCCTGTCGACGAGATAGCTATGGATGAACTGCAATGCAGATCTACTGAAACCGTATGCATTCAATTTTGCAATCAATAATTCGTGATTTAGACAATCTAAGGCTTTCGAAAGGTCCGTCAGGCCGGCCCCTGCGACGCCTCCGCTGTCCAACGACTTTTTGCAGGTTTCAACTAAACGTAGAAGTGCATGCTGTGTACCATAGCCCTCTGGAAATTCACAGAGGAGTGGAGACAAGAAACATTGGACAAAGGGCAGCACTTAATGCAAGTTGACGTGGTTTTAAATGACGGGAAATTTTTCTATTGAGATTAGTTAGTGCACAGTGCTAATTTGGTGCAGTAAGGTATTCAGAACGTGTGGGCCCATAGGTTTCCTTGCAATGTGTCTTCCTTCCCTCTTACCAATGACATGTTAAATGTTACATGTTTACGGCAGTTGTGATCTGTAGATTAGTATTTATATCATGGGTAGCTAGACACTGCTGGTGTGCTTCTATGGAGAAGCGCTCCAACTATTATGTAGCTGCAGAGGAATAATTTATATGATGTTTTCCTCCGCAAAAGAACAAAGCTATGGGAATCAAGCACAACTGCGACGTCTAAGACTATGGTCTAACTACCCATCATTATATCATGAGCAGCTAGCTCCTCCATAGTAGTTAATAATGTTTTTCTCCGCAAAAGAACAAAACTGTGGGAATCAAGCACAACTGCGACGTCTAAGACTATGGTCTAACTACCCATCATTATATCATGAGCAGCTAGCTCCTCCATAGTAGTTAATAATGTTTTCCTCCGCAAAAGAACAAAGCTATGGGAATCAAGCACAACTGCGACGCCTAAGACTATGGTCTAACTACCCATCGTTATATCATGAGCAGCTAGCTCCTCCATAGTAGTTAATAATGTTTTCCTCCGCAAAAGAACAAAGCTATGGGAATCAAGCACAACTGCGACGCCTAAGACTATGGTCTAACTACCCATCGTTATATCATGAGCAGCTAGCTCCTCCATAGTAGTTAATGATGTTTTCCTCCGCAAAAGGACAAAGCTGTGGGAATCAAGCACAACTGCGGCGTCCAACTACCCATGGTTATATAGGTAAAATCATATCTATGGTAAAATCGAGACTAAAACTCGGCAACTCTTGCATTGTAAATAGTTTGTAAACACTGGATTGTAAAGACTGGTCTTGCAGCACAGGTTCTACAAGTTGAAAGTATTTTTAGATCGTTTAACCTGTAGAGATTCGTATTAAAACCTTTCAGATTAAAAAAATATGATATTTTGATACAGGACCTCTTATTTGAAGTTGTTTTCCAGCATTTTATTTTATTTTATTTTATTTTATTTTATTTAGATTTGGTGTAGAATTATTTCAATGGGAATGTGTGTATGTGTTCATTTTAGCCAACATCGTTGCATATGTTACAGAATGTTAGCTCTGATTGTTGCAAAAAATTAGGGGCATTGTAGTGACTAATGACTTTGGTGTCACTTTTAGTTTTCTTCCAACTTTCAGCTTGATATTCTAGTAATTTGGCTCTCACAATAACTAGCGCCACCCCCCCCCCCCCCCCCCCTCAAAAAATTGCATCTCCCATATTCGACAAGGGCGAGACACTCCTTATTTCGTATACAGTGTGCTCAATAGCCCTTGAGATGAATTTAATTTGCTTTTTCGTGAACCAAATGTGGGAATCTATTGTTGAGAGATTTTTAGACATAAAGACTTTTAAGTTCCACGAATTTCCGTACTATATCGCGGCATTCATTTGTTCCTGCTTTTAGTAAAGGCAATCGGGTATAACTTCTTGCGTAAATCTTATTTTGCATGGGCGATTTGCGGAAAATTTTTTTGGAGGGGGGGGTCGATTTGTGGCCGTTCTCTTTTCTCTGCAACTGTAAGAGATATAACAATACAACTTACTCAAGAAAGTAGGTGTGATTATGTACCGGGTGTCCCAAAAAACCGGGTGTATTCATAAAAGTTTATTTTCAGTTTATGGTATAGATGAGATATCGGCTTAGATTTGGCAGCCTTGCATGTCCAGGTCGGGTTCGTATTTGCAGAGTAATTCACTTTAACAGGCAAAATTTCTTAGGCAGCCTAAGATAGATGGTTATGTTATGTGTAATTTATAAAGAGCTTCTGGGGCAGCTAAATACATTATTTTTGGAAGTTTGTTGAGCTACGAAAGTGCAATTTACTATTCACTATTCTAAAGCCCAATATGACTGAACAATCACAACTGCAACGAAACTTGGGTGAGAAAGAGCCTTTAGTTCTAGAAGACACTACTTGACAGCCAGTGACTATTTTAGTGTGGTCTTGTCCACACTTTGTGGTCTTGAAAATGTGAAATGTGGTCTTGAAATGTGTGGTCTCAAAAACCCCAAAACTTACAATATGCTTAAAACGTCAGACAGGGCACCGCTATCGTCAGAAACGATTAGAAACTACTTGCACTTATCCGAGAACATGGGTGACTTGGAATCATTTGACCCATCATAGGCTGCTCTTGATTGTCTGACGAGTACAAATCAACGTGCAAGATATCCAGAGAAAGCAAAGTAGGAAGGCTTCAGGGGCGTGGCTACGGGTGATATGGGGGGAAATTGCCCCTCCACTTTTGTCGAAAGATGGTCCTCGAGATTCAACTAAAAACCGAAGAGAAAATAGCTGGGTATAGGTTGGGTAACAATTTTCCGAGAAATGCCAAATCCTCCATTTTAGCACTACCATGCATGATATTGGGAGGTGCATTCCAAGCTAAAGGATCTTTCTTCAAAAATTTTCCTCGTGCTCTGATTCATAGGATAACTGTCACAAAACGATCAAAGTTTTCTTGTCGCAAATGGCAAGCACGACATTGGGAGATGCATTCTCAGCCAAAGTAAAGGATCTTTCTTGAAAAATTTTCGTCCTGATCTGATTCATACAACTCACAGTGATCCAGAGCATGGAATAAATAGGAAAACATGAAGTTTCGAAAACATGCAAATTTTTACATCCTTGTTAAAGAGGGTATCCTTGGGCTTAACAGAAACCAAAAATTTTCAAAATCGGACTATCCAATGATGAGAAATGGAATTTTGAAGTTTGTCAAAATTTCAAGTGGTTGTTTACATTAGAATTTCCGGTGCAATGTAGCGTTTTGAGCCAACTTTAACGTGTCATAAATCAGCCTAGAAAAGACCGATTTTCATGATTTTTGTACGAAATGGTCAGCAACTTAGTTGTGCTCAACATATGTAAAAATGTTGTATATTGAGTGTAAGATCATGGGTAGATGGACACTATTTTGATGCTTACTTTTTACGACAAATTTCGTGAAAAATTGCTACTCAAAGTTGAAAACAAAAAATCTATGTAATTCTAGGTGTTAGATATTAATATATTAAATTACTAAAACCTATTTGGAGCATTCCTGCCAAAGGGCCCGTTTCAAATCGTTCTAATTTTGTCGCAAAAAAAATTTGAAGATTGCATGTGACAGGTTTTTCTTTCCTGATTTCCTTTCAAAACTGTAACAGTCCCGTGACTGTTTTCTTCAAGGCAGGAGCTCTAGATTTGCGACATTGGTTCTCAAGAATTCAAACGAGGTATTCTCGACGCAATGATAAAAACAATAGCCAATCTTTGTGAAACAATAGCTTAATGCTGTGAAACAATTGACCTACATTGGAAAACAGAATCTGTTTTCTCTTTCTTTCTGCAAGATCCAACCAATTGAGATACGTTTAATACTTTGATATATGCTATGTTAGAATTTGTTCGATATCTAAATCTAGTGGAACTAATAGAGTCAAAACAGTTTCGCCGTCTCAAGACGGAATTGTTTGGTTCAAAAAAAGTACATCAAATTAATCACAAGGCTATCATTAGTTGCTTCAACGTATGGTTCAGCAGACTGACGACTTTTCTTAAAGTTGTGTCGATGTCTATTGGGATAGGACAAAAAGATGTGGCAGCATACACTCTTTTATGAGCACATTTTTGGCAAAAGATAAAGTCAAAGTCATTAGCATAACAACAAGCAAGACAGCTGACGGCTGGTTTCCAAATGCGTGGAACTTCTGGTAAACTCTGAAAGGTAAAATCAAAACATAAATCGTACAGCATGCAAATCCCAGGGGAGTGGCCTTGTATGCCAGCCTTGCTTCATATTTGGGGGGAACTCGATGATACCACTCTGGCCCTTCTTGCCAAGAAGCAGTCTGTCAGCAGACAAGGAATCTACTATCGGCCACCAATATTTCCTCGGGGAGACGTCTGGCAATATCATGGTAAGTCCTCTGACCTCCTGTTTCATAAACTTGATTAGCGGGCCAACGAGGACAAACGGTGGAAATATGTAGTAATTCTCATTTGGCGACAGGCACTGAGCGAAAACATTGGTGCCTTCGGATCCAGGGCAATCATGGGGTGCAAAGAATTTCAAAGGGTTCCCTGAACGGCTCTTTTGGACGTTAGAGGGAATAGCCATCAAATCGAAAGAGTGTGGGCCGTATGTGCTGTCTACCAATTTCCAAGCTGAATGTGAAAGTCGACAGTCTATGTCAGATACAAATCTTGACGGAGCATCTGCCTCCATTAATGCTGATGGAGTGTAGTACAGATTCAGTGACATGTTAAGTTTGAGGCATATTTCAAACAGATTTTTCATCTCCTTATTAAGGGCAGCATTGCGTCCACCTTCATTGTCCCAGAAGATAACCAGGTTTTTACTATCCACCAAAGCATCCACTCTACTATTGCAGATCTTATTTGAAAATGAAATGAGGGTATTGCACAAAGCTTTGGCCTTTCTTACTGCTATAGGGAGCGATTGTTCATCGTTAGACCAGTAATCTCTTGTTTCTAAATGTCCATCTTTGCTTTTGAGAACACCTCCCCAACCAGAATTTGATGCGTCTGATGAAAGCTTCACAGTGAGGTGTTTCTCATTTTTCCAAGGCATGATTCCCGTCCAGGAATCTAAAAACTTTGTTGTTGTTGTATCTTTATTTTACATCGATTGAAAAAAACATCTAGTCTACAATGTACATATGTGCATGGAAACTAATCAAAATCGATGGATACAGTAATTAAATTAAAATAAATACATTTTTTTAGACGGTTTGTACATTATTTACAGTAAAACGACAGGCGTTGCATTTGCACGTGGGGCCATCCCATTGTGATATTAACCTTTTGAAAATATTAAGGCTTTCAGCCGATTTTAGCTCATTTGGTAAGCAATTCCAAATCTGCGGTCCTAAGAACTTGAGACTGCGAGCACCGAAAGTAACCTGGTTTGGTCTGTAATGAGTAAGGTTATTAGGATTTCGCGATGAATAATTAGAGGATCTAACTTGAAAAATATCTTTCATGAAGGATGGATTCAGACCATTTAGAGTCTTGAACATTTCTATGGAGATAGCTCTAAGTCGGTAAACATGCATGGTGCATCGTTGTGATTTCAGTAGAAGGTCATTATATGAACTGACATGATCATTATGAAGGAACCTAAGTGCACGTTCTTGTACCTTCTCAATCTTATGCATTGATTTAGCTGAACAAAAATGCCATACTAAAGGACAATAATTGAAATTAGAATAAACAAAGCTCTGAACAAGGACTTCTCTCGCATCAAAACCAATATAAGCTCGAAGCCTCTTTAGGACATTAAGTTGAGTTGCAGCTTTTCTACAAAGTACTGCGATGTGTGGATCAAAGTTTAGTTTATAATCTAGTTGAATCCCGAGAAGTTTGACTGAATCTTCAGACATGATTGTTTTTCCTTGAATACTTATTTTCTCACCACTGGTAGTTGTCTGGTCTTTTTTAATTAACAGTGCATGAAACTTTGATGGATTTGCAATCATATGGTTTTCATTTAACCAATCTAGTGCAACGCCTGCTTCTGCCTCTAAGTCTCGCACCAAATCTGGTAGAGTCCTGGAGAAACAAGCAAGCGTGTTGTCGTCGGCATAATTATATAGCGTTGCCTGTTTAATAAACAGAAAAAGATCATTTATATATACATTAAAAAGAATAGGACCTAACACCGAGCCTTGGGGGACCCCAGATAAGATTGTTTGAAAGGAACTGTATGTATTGTTTATCCTCACGGATTGCTCACGCCGTTTAAGATATGAATAGATTAGTACCAAGGCATTTTCATCCACACCGTACGCATTCAGCTTCGCAATCAGCAGATCGTGTGGGATGCAATCAAATGCTTTTGACAAGTCCATCAATAAAGCACCTACAATGTAATTATTGTCAAGTTTGGTCTTCCAGTCTTCGAGGAGTCTTATCAAAACGTGCTGCGTACCATATGCTTTCCTATATGCGCCTATGAAAACCGAGAGCGTAGTATCAAGATAGACAACCAATTGCTGTTTCATGACTTTTTCATAGATTTTAGAGAATGTATTTAAAACACTGACAGGACGAAAATTTTTCTCAACTGTGCGATTTGCTTCACCCTTATCCAAAGGGCATACTGCTGCACGCTTTCCTTTATCTGGAAACCTATGGCTTTGTAAGCAGCTGTTTATTGCAAAGGTTAAGGGAGCGGTAAGTTCATCTGCAGCTAAATGCACTAGTTTTGGCGGAATTTGATCTTCGCCGGTAGATTTTTTTCCGTCCAAGGATCTCAGTAAAGCCCAGACCTCATGATGTTGCACCTCGTGAAATGAGAAGGAATTTGAAATATCACTACCATCCCTTATGGCAAGAACACTAGGGTGATCTTTGTACTTCTCTAGAATAAGCCTAACGAGTAGTCGATCATCATCATTTTTAACAGTATCAGCAATGTTACAAGGTTTTTGTCCACTTGTTTTCTCAACTATATTAATGTAATGATTATTGAAAATCTCAGTCAACTCACTGTCATCAGTAACAATTTGGTTGTTGTGTACCAAGGAAATATCATCACCGACCAAACCACCTTTATTAGAAAGAAAAGGTTTAACCAGATTCCAGAAATCTTGATTAGAAATTAAACCTCCAGCAGTAGCCTTTTTGAAATGTTGTTTGATTGCTTTCTTTCGTAAGGAAACGCATTTGTTGCGCTGCTTTTTATAGTTTCTTTCGTTTATATTTGTAGGATATTTGTTGAATTTGTTTTTCAACCGCGTTCTGGTATAAATTGCCTTTTTTAGTTCACGAGTTACGAAAGGTGCACTATTTCCTCGCGCAAGCTTAGTTTTCAGAGGAGCATGTTTATCCACTAGATTTCGGAAGTTGTTGGTAAGGTTATTATAGCAATCATCGGGGTCCTCCAAGGCATCAAAATTAGTTGTGCGAACATCTGCAAGAAATTTAACTGAATCGAAATTTACCTTGGGTTTAAGACGAGGGATATGTGATTTTAGAACTGTGACAACGAGAACATGATAATCGCTAAGACCCGTCTCAAAGACTGAAGTTTTCTGGAAACTTCTCACTCTGTTAGTGAGGATAACATCAATCGAAGAGCTACTAGTTTTAGTGAAACAGGTTTTGGCCGTCACTAGATTTGAAAGCCCAAAAACATCACAAAAGTTTACGAGCTTCTGATTTGCACCATCTTCTTTGTCAAAGGTATTAATGTTGATATCTCCCATCAATATCACATTATCATATTTGTCTAAAGCTGAATTCAAGGAAATGGAAAGGGCAGAGAAAAACGAGTCTAAATCTCTGGGTTCAGGGGGACGATAAATGCTATAGATAATCCATTTTTTCTTATTAACTGTCAGTTCAGAACAGATGAGTTCAAGACTTGAAACTTCAAACAAAGGAACACGACTGCAAACAACACCCTTGCGAACATATTGCATCAGGCCACCGCCAAATTCATTCCTATCACGACGCATGGGTGTTTGATAGTTATTCATCAAAAAAGTTTTGATATTGAATTCCGAGTTAAGTTTTGTCTCCTCGATAACGAGAATATCAGGCAAGAATTTTTCAACAATAATCCTAAGATCGACAATCTTGTATCTTAAGCTATTTATATTCAGAAAACCTATGAGGGGGTGATTATGGTATTGTACTCTTAATCCAAAAAGATTTTCCAAGTCACTTGAAAAATCTGAAGAAACAGTTGGACTAACCAAAGGTGTAGTAAGCTCAACTGTTGATAAATCTGATTCCGAAACACCAGTCAAAACTGTAGCTAGAGACGATATATCTATGGACCCTGAAGACTCAATACAAGAGTTTGATGTCCGTGTTTCTATTTCAGAATCATGCCCCTCATCTAGTAATTTTACGTTTGCTGTTTTATTCGTCGAAGTTCTGTTACATATCACAGAAAGTCAATTTTGATTCAAGAACTTTGCAATATTACCTCCCAAAAGATTTGTTCCTCGTTGGTTCAGGTGAATGCCATCGTCATACAAAAGATTCCGCCAGTTGTCGTCAAAATTTCCATGATTAATGAATCCTATATCATATCGTCGTAACGATTCCTCTAGTAAAGCATTGACCTGCACTCGCTTTGATTCCATAAGATCTGAATCTCCTCTGGGTAAAATACTGGAAATTGCCACGCATTGGATACTTTTCCTTGCTTCCATTGCGACGTTGATCATTTTGCTGGCAATTTCTTCTGGCTCGTCATTTCTAAGATTATTTGTCCCACAGTGGATTATTATGCCATCGGGATGTTTATTCAATGTCGGAACAGCATAAGATTCCATGTCCTCCACAGATGCCCCTGAAAAGGTTTTCACGACTGTATAGTACTTTCTAACACTGCGATTTAGTTCTTGTTTCCTAATTCCTTTCAAAATAGAGTCTCCTATGAATGCAATGGTCGGCTTCCTCCTTTCTCTTCTGTCAAAACTTTGAGGTTGTCTTCTCTCCATTCCTTGTTTATTTTGACTTTGTTCTGTGTAAAAAGATGATCGTGGCCTATCCCCTTCTTTTGAATCTCCCACTAGGCTTATTTGTGCTTGTGCTGGTCTCTTTTTTACGACTTCATTGTAATCGTAGATCCCAGGCTTGACGTTTCTTTCCGTGGCAACAAATCTGCGCTCCTCACATGAATCAGCAACAGACAGTTTTGGCGAGGCATCGGCGACTCTTAGAAATGGTTTATCTCCCATTACTGTTGTTTTGTTGGCATTGAAACCTTTCTTGGGTGTTGTTGCCCTCGTTCTTATAACATCATTTGCCGTTTGATTGGTCTGGCCCCCAGTGACAACATGTCTCGCACGAGCGCACTGTGTACTCAGACCTTCACCATTTGACCACTCTTGTTTATCATTCACGTCAGCTCCCCAGGGACGATCTTTCTCTATCAGCTTTTCTTTTTGTTCACCTCTGCTTCTGTCTTCAAAATCTGCAAGTAAACTAAACCTGTTTTTGCAGATAACTTGCGTTGGGACTGGTTGTTGTTGTTGTTGTCTTGCTGTTTGTCTTGGGAACTTCCAGGGATTCTCTAACCGACCTGATTTCTTTTGTTCTTCCATATGGGTACTTTCTTTCAATTTTTCCATACCAGGTTGGCTTATCTGTTTTTTATTTTCATTATTTCCATAAACATCTTTAATCAAAATTTCCTTTATTTCAGAATTTTCCAACTTTAATGCTAAATTTTCATCAGATAAGGCTTTGTTTTCTTTCTCCAACAACCAGATTTTTGCCAACATCTCCTGAAAATCTTTATCTTTAATTTGCCTTGCATTCTTTCCCTCTGATTCCTGTTTATCTAATCTATTTAGGATGCCTGAAATCTGTCTTTCTAGAAAAATAACTCGTTGCTTCGTATCATCTGAAAACGATTCCTTCTCTGCAATGAAACTTTTTTGTGTAATCTTTCTTTTTAAATTAAAACCATTTTCATTCTGTAAAATTTCACCCTTTTCACTCCCAAACTTTTGACCACAAACTGAGCCACCTCGTAAACATGTTATGTCTGTCTCTAAATCTGATTCACTCTCGCCATGACTAGACAAACTTTCACTGTCATCGCTGTACCCCTCTTCTGCTGAGATTTCAATACAGTTTTCTTGTCTCGCGGCCTTATCAGTCAATTCTGTTCTTAGTTCCAATAATCTCTCTTCGTCGTTCGATATTTTTCTAATTTTGCCATTTTGCGCCTCTTGTTTATGCTCGTGACTGGACTCTGAGTCAGAGGGCCTAATTTCAGACGCGTTCGAAGGCCTTTCACGAAGACTCGATTCTTTGCCTGTTTTCGTTTCTTTGTTTTCTTTGTTTTCCAAGGATAATCCGGGTTCGTCTTGGAGCATGTCGACAAAGAAGGATTCCTTACCTCGTTTGACTTTAACGTATATTGATTTAGATTTAATAAGCGAATCAAGAGAACTTGTTGCGTCTTCAGCACTTAGGCCATATTCTCTTTCAGCAAACTTTACGATAGTCTCTCTGTCAGGGCGTTTCTTTTTTATGTTTCTAATTTCATCAATTGAGTTCAAGACAATCAAATTGCTTGCACAATGTGCCATCTGAAAAATTAAGCCATGCCAATAAGATATCTGGGTATCTTTCAAAGAATCAAATCACAGCAAGGTGCTAGTCACAAAAACGCGTCCGATCACCACAGCTACAGCAACAAAGTCTTTACAGATACAAATCGTGCCTCGCTAATGGAATCTCGGAGAGAAGCAAATTGTTGTCTTTTCTGTTCTGGCAAAATAAGAGCTTGGCGCACAGAATCAACAATGAAATCAAGGAATGAGAGTGATTGCTGTGGCAGTAGAACTGATTTTTGAATGCCAATGAAATAACCACAGCGTGCAAGTACTTGCTGCATTGGCTAGCTCTAGATTTGACCAATCTTTTGCAATCTCAGTGGGCAATTGAACTTGGCCAAGGTGACGATCGTCAATGTACTGGGTTAAAGGCACACCCGTTTGAGCGTATGTAGTGGGGAGCACCGAGGCCAGTAGTGTGGTAAGCGTAGGAGCTCGGGCTCCAACCAAATGGTATCGTGTTATAAACAAAATACCAGCCTTGCCAGTACAACCCATAGAACTTTTTACTCTCTTCGGAGATTAGAATATGGTCGTACCCTGATTTGTCATCCATTTTGGATTGGAAAGAGGACTGTTCCACATATCTTGGAAGGTCTGTGATCGAATCGAAATGAACTGGAGGCGTTTCCATCCAGAGATTTAAGAAACGTTCATCATGGCACATTCGTGGTTTCAATGGCTCAATTGTAATCGCCATGACAAGATAAGGTGATATACAATGGTTTTCTTGTCCCCAAATTTGCAAGGAACCATTCCTAACTCGTTCAATTATAGTCTCAGATGTGAACTTATCAAAACTATCACACGACTTGCTGTTTGGTAGCCATATGCTTGGAGGTATATCTGAATCATACGATTTTCCTTTATATTGCCCTTTGAAATGTTGTAAGAAATCGAAAATGGAGACGCCATTAGTAAGGTATTTCAAAATTTCTTTTTTTTGTGAAAACCTTCCAATATTTGCGTCCAAGTTGGGACATGATTGTGCAGCTCTCCCGCAATAAAAGACGATGGGTCACGAAATACCAAATCTTTGGCGGATGCTTTCCACTTTCCCATAGAAACATTCTGAACTGCGGATAATGGTTTTTGGGAGGCTGGGTTGGAGGGCTCACCTCGATAATCGCACCAGGTAACGTCAGATGACCTTTTTGATTCAGCTCCATCCTGGAACATCTGAATGATATCTCGGAATGTGCGATGGGAGGTGGTATGATTATCCTGTCGTTGTTCCACGTGCGGTTCATTCGCAGCTGGGTCTGCAACGCCAATGGGGTCCGGTTGCGGTCGTTGTGGCTCGGGTTCTGGCACTGGTCTGGCTGGTCTGTCTGCAATCTCCTGCAAGGCAACTTCTAAGTCAGCTCGTTGTGCTGGTTGTGGGACCTGTGCCATTTTGTCAGCGACGGCGAAGCACAGATAGATTTTGGACGTCCGAAAGGCTGCTTGTTGGTGAAGGAGGGCAGAGCAAGGCGTGACCTACGGTTTTATATAAGGCATTTTCCCTTGGGACCACAAATACAATGGGATATCTTTTAGGTCCCTTGGGAGCAGGAGTTTCATACCAGTGAGAATAGTGGATTTAACTGCGAACGCATGAGCTCAATCTGTCAACAACGGGACAGAAAGCATCCGTTTCAAAGGTCCGCAGCTGTGGCAAATGTTACCACCAACGATACGTAATTCAGAATCCCTTTGTCAGTTTAAAACAAAAATAAAAATTTGGAACGGTGAAAATTGTCCATGCAAATTATGCCGCGCTTTTATTCCGAATTTGGGCTTTTTATGATGAATATTATTAGATATCTACTTTTACTTTTACACTGTATACTTTTAATGATGTGTAAATATTTTATCCACTATTTTTCTTATGTAATATTTGTATTTTAATGTTTTAAAGTTGGAATAAATTAGCTAATTACTTTTAGCTATCTTTTGTCATTTATAATCCAACAATAAAGAAATTGATAATAATAATAATAATAATAATCACGCTGGAATGCAAAAGCCGATGCCCGACCCATCTAGGCCAGTTGTCTCACTCGCTTTGAAATCTAGCTGTGAGACTGGTGATTTTGAGTGGTCAGCGGTTTGTGAAACGAAATGTCACTGTTTCGTTTCTGACGATAGCGGTGCCCTGTCTGACGTTTTAAGCATATTGTAAGTTTTGGGGTTTTTGAGACCACACATTCTAAATTTCAAGACCACATTTCACATTTTCAAGACCACGAAGTGTGGACAAGACCACACTAAAATAGGCACTGGCATAAACTTAATTTAAACACAGTTTACCTCGATAATTATTTGGTTACTTTGTTATTAATCGTCAGAAAGAGCTGTGGATGCAGGCAGGCACAGAAACAGATTGGATGTTATTGTTTAAATTGAGCTCTTATTTGATCATTTATCATTACTCCGGTTGGATTCGTTGCTTTTTATCCTGCCAGCAAAAAGAAGGAGCGTGAAAGAAGAATGAGCTTTTCGACCATCTCTTGCAAGAACTTGTAATATTAAAGTGACAGTCAGAGAGATGAGTGTTGCTGCTAAAGTCGCCTTCAATAGAAAATCAAGCGCCTTGTATAAGGACAGGAATCGCCCCAAGGCAAACATTTTGATCTTTATGTCATACGAGGATGATACGCAAAAATCAAAAGTCATTACCCCTAGTTTGCTTAGTTTATGCACGAAACTATTAGTGCATCTGTCTCAAATTAGATGTCGTGTGAGATTTACGATAACGCAAAATTACGTTTCAATTGTTGCTATTCGCGGGCATCTAATTTGAGACAAGCAGTCACGAAGATAACCTCTGTGCAGAATCATATCCATGAAGATGTTTTGGTTCAGTGTGATCACGTGCCCTCCCCCAGTCAATGGCGCCATTGTTTGCTGGGATTTTGTACCTTCCTCTTAACTGCGACGTTTGCATCTGTAGCTGTGTAGGAGGGGGGTCCTTCTACCTTCGGTGATGCTGCGAACGCTAGCCCCGCTAGCCTCTGTGCAGGCCGCCGGATAAATCATCCTATAAAGTTGACTTATTTGCATTCATTCATTTTTCATTTTATCATATTTAAACACAAAAACCCTATCAGCTAAAAAAGAACTATTCCTATACAACATAAACATCTATTTACAAATAAAATAATACAAATTTGCTGATCTTCCTAGGGATTGTGCTTCGGGAAGGATGCTAATTGTTTAGGAATTCCTTCAGTTTCCTTTTGAATGTGCTAATTGTGGAACTCGTTCTGATTTCTAATGGGATTTCATTCCACGTTTTAGCACCAGAGTAGAAAAAACTGCTTTTGGAGAATTCTAGGTTCTGTCTTGGGGTGTCCAGATCTAACTGATTTCTCGTTCGATGGCTAGATAATTGAGATCTGGTAACAAGCCTCCCCCTTAAGTTGTCCGGGCAGAGACCATTCCTTATTTTGTAAATCATCACGGCCCTGTCAAATTTGATTAAGTTTAAGACTGAAAGCCAGTTGCAAATCCACCCATCCTTTAGTCTAGAGCCTTCTATTAGCGATTGTGCTCTAGTTTGTAGACGCTGAAGATGATCAAGCTTTGTGTTTGACAAATTGCCCCATAGTTCATCACAGTATCTCAGATGACTCTCACCAAAATGTCTTTTTCTTTGTTTTCTGTCTGTTCTGCTAACAAATGTGCACGAACAAGCGATTTTAATATCGATATGCGAGGCCTGAAAGTTTCTTCGGACGGCCATCTTGGAAATAATGTAACAACTGGCCAGGCTGGGCAGTTGTTACATTATTTCCAAGATGGCCGTCCGAAGAAACTTTCAGGCCTCGCATATCGATATTAAAATCGCTTGTTCGTGCACATTTGTTAGCAGAACAGACAGAAAACAAAGAAAAAGACATTTTGGTAACGTGAGGCAAGCATTTACATTATAATTTTACAACTATTTATCCTGTTGCCTGTGGGGACACATGGTACTCCCCGTATTGTTTTTCAGCTTTGTTTTTTGGTCAACTTGACAGCCAATCAGCACGGGGACTATGAACGCATGCGCTGTGGACATAATTCAATCATTCAAATATCTGCAGCCGTTGCGAAGAAAGTTGCAGTGACAGCGAGCAGTCGGGGAAGATTCGCAGCTCGATATGCGGGAAACTGAGCATATATTTTATCAATTCTTAACTGCAGTTATGTTTGAAACAGAAACAGCAAACAAAGATTTCATGATGGACCTTTCTGGAAGCTTGGCACAGAAGTAAATGTTGAACGGTTTTGGTCTTGCGTTGATAAATTGGACTATTCCATTTTTAATCCGTACAGGGGGTATGGAAGGCAAATTCCAGGGGTGAGATTACATAAAATTTCCAGGGTACTTGGACTCCAACCACCCTGGAAATCCAGGGCTGTTGTGCAGAGCCCCCCGGATATCCGGGGTCATTGTGAAGAACCCCCTGGAATCCAGGGACTCCAGTAAACATACCCTGGATTCCAGGATCCTCATAGCAAACACCTCATTTTCCAGGGCTAAAATTTCTGTGACCCCCCTGGATTTCTGGGGTACAAAAGGTCCGTAAAAAGTGCCTTCCATATACCTGTATGGATTTTAAATGGAATAGCCCATTGGCCTAGGCAAAACAAGATAGCGCTCCGTGCTATGGAAAGCCCCGTTAAATTTCAAGGAGGCCATTTGAAGCAAACCAAGCAAAGTTAAAGGCAGTCTATCACGTAGCTGATTGGCTGCAACAGAGTCAGAGCTCAACACAACGAATTTCTTTGTGAATCTGTATATTTGAAACAGAGAAGGGCTGATCGTTATCACTTTCTACGGTCGTAGAAAGTCAGGGGATTAGCAGCCATTCAAATGTCCTATTCTTTGTATTGTCACTACCACCCAATCAAATGCGTGATAGACTGCCTTTAAGTTGGCATATGAATATCATTTCTTAACCAGATAAATACATTTCTTTGCCAAACTTCCATGAAACGCTATCGCAGGCGATTCTGATTAAAAACTTTTCACCCATTGTTCTCTCATCAAAAATTGATTGTTCTGTGGCGGATGTGGTTTCGTTTCAATGTCTGACTTCCAGTTTCCTTTCAAATGACTAAAAGTTCGTGATGAAAATAGTGGCATTACCATAGAAATAGAAGGGCATTACGTAATCGAATCAGCAAAAATTTACACACTACGCATGCGTTCATAGTCCCCGAGGGGATATCCACGTCCTCGTCAACTTGAGCTTGCACGTATCCCCAACAAGGTCTGGATCCAACATAACAGGAAAAGGCGGGAAAAGAAATCTTTAACGGTGGCGGTGTCGTCATGTTTTTGTTGGTAAAATCATTTATCGTCTCAAATGTTTTTTTAAAAATGGGGAAAGGAAGAGAATAATCTCGTTTAAATGCAATGCATGCGGACTGGAAGAGCTCGACAACAGTTTTATTAAATCTGAAAGAACGTCTTTGGACTTGGCAACATCTCCTCCAAAGCATTCACATTATCGAAAGAAAGACGCCATGAAAATTTTTTTCATTGACTGCCTGATCATATGTCTCGACAAGAGAGAATATGCAAGAATTTTGCCAACTAAAATCAAAAGTCTACCTCTGTATGAAATGGTTTGTTGGAGTTGTAAAAACAAAATAAATTTCACAGGCAAAAATTACCAACAGTTGCATTACATATTACATGTATTCTTTTTGTGAGAAGCTGCCTTCAAGAAACGCAGCCCTCAGATCGCCAAATATTAAGGAACTCCAGAACACATAGTTTTTTATAAGAAACTAAGAATTGGGTCAGTACTTAAAGCTCCTTAAAAGAATTTCAGTACTCTAAGTTTGTTAGAGGTTCCATAACAATCTTCATGTTCCTTACCCGTGCCCTCATGAACAAGGTTTTTGAAGCCTTTCCAGTGCTAAGCATTACAGGAAACATGCAGGAAACAAGTGAAAATGAAATAAAATAGAAATATGTCAAGGATTTCCGTAATCTGTATAAAAATAAATGGTTTCTTAAGTTATATTTTCCCAGTGCTGGAGTTTCGCAATTTTTTGGCGATCTGAGAATTGAGTTTTTTACCCTTTCTTGTAAAAAATACGCGTACTGGGAAAATACAGGTTAAGAAACTATTTATTATGATAGAGGAAATCTTTTGGATATTTTTACTTTATTTTCACTTTGTTATTGTATCATGTTTCTCGAAAGGGGCTCGGAAAGTACTTGAGAGAAGTCTAAACATTGGAAAGGCTTCAAAAACCTTTGTTTTGAAATGTTCACGGCAGTGGCGGACTGGCCCACCGGGATACCGGGAAATTTCCCGGTGGGCCCTTGTCAGGACTATAGCCCCTTTTTGTCTTGGACCCTTTGGACCAGTAGCGTAGCCAGGGGGGGGCAAGGGGGGCGGCCGCCCCCCCAATCATCGCCAAAGGTGGTTTTCGTGATTCGTCCAAATCCATTGAGAAACTGAAGGGGGAGGGGTAAGTTGTATTGACCTCCAACAGTTGTCGCAGTGCTGTTTGTGAATGTCAAAAGGGGACAAGGAAGTCAATCCCTTTAACTAATAAATGGCATCTTCGCATCGTTTAAGTTTTCTGTGAAAATTTGAGAATACATCTAAATTGTAGAGAATTTATTGTAGTTTTCGAAAATATATAACATTGACATGGTAGCCAATGGGTAAATATTCATAAAATGATTTTTTGTAGGTCAACCCTATCAAAATATTGAAAAAATTCCCTAGCAACGTCCTTAGCAACGAGTTGTGATGTTTCAAAAGTATTTTTAGACCCTCGAATATGATACAGGCCCTCTTCTTTTCCCCAAAAGAAGCCCTCTTTCAAAACGAGGCTTGCTAGCCTCATTTGAGCTCCATGACTGCAAGCATCCAACTCAATAAAGTTCTGCTTCAGAGCAAAAACATTTCAAGATCTCACAATGGTCGACGAAAGTTTTCAAACCTTTTGCTGCTTTTACAAGTTCATTTACCAGTTCAAATGGGAAAAGCAAGGTCACAGAAGTATCGTAAAAGAGTATTTAGAGGCAATCACCATGTCAAAGTCTTACAAGAAGGCCAAAATTAAATACTACAGTGATTGAAAAGGGACTTAGGCCATCGATCATCTTATCAAGGCCATCATCTTCAGTGCAGCTTCTCCATACTGCCAACCCAGATGGTGAAGACTCATAGTGCCTGTACAAATCAGATCCAATAAAAGGAACACAGAAGCCTAAACCCAGGACTGGTTCAAATTCCAGTGATGATAGCAGATTTGAAGCCAACCTTTATTGCAGTTGCACAGCAATCAAGCGCACTGCTGATGAAATGTCTTCATGGCAAGACTCAAAATCAAAATGAGTCTTTCAACAAAATGATATGGGACAGATTCCCCAAAAATACTTATGTGGGAAGAGGTCTATTTGAGCTTGGATTATATGACGATGATAGAAGCTTTAATATGGACATGCATCGTGATCTCTTAAGAGATTCTAAAGAAAACGAAAATGGGCTAGGAAAACATGCAACAGCAGGCTGCAAGAAAAATTGACCAATGTAGGTTATAGAAGGTGAAAGACTTGTCAAAAGTAGCCAGATAAAGGCTGAGAAGCAAGAGAAAAGGACATAATGAAAAACTCATAAAAAAGAGGGACCAACATACAGTGCAGGCAACTTTTGTAGTGTGAAACTGTTTACTCAACTTTAAAGTGCGTTTTCTCAAAATGCGATTTCTCGTCACCGAAATCATCTTGAATGCCACATTTTCTTTCCTATTCAAGATATTTCAATGAAATTTTCAGGAAAGAGTCATTGGACATTGATGAGTGCTGTGTAGCAGAAAGACAATCATACCTGCAATAGGTAGTGAATGGTGATCATTTGAAAAATGTCAGTTTTCAGAAGTTCACATTTCAGTGAAAGTAATCACCATAACCTTCATTCTGCTACACAGCATAGACCATTGCTCAATGAAGCTCCACTGAAAATTTGGAGGAAATATCTCAACAGGGTACAGAGATATCTCAATTTTTGATGCTGCATGTTTCGCGCATTTTCGCGACAAAAACTGTTGCCATGACAACACGATAAGTGATTTATTAATTTTGTTTCAAAAAAATAGGTAACTCAATGATGCTGTATCATAATATGCTGCCAGTTTCTACATAGCAAGTTTTTTTCTATTTTGGGGGGTATTCTACCTTAAGTCAACAAAGATAGTAAAAATTATTGCTCGCTTCGCTCGCAATTCCAAACATCTATCATAGTATGTTTCGTATAATATAATATCATGCTACCGTTTGGCTTGTTATCACGTCCAGGCATTGCAGCTTTCTTAGATTCAATGAACCCGACTTAGGCGCCCCTTTAACTGTGTATGTGTATTGCATCTATTTGGGAAAAAATATAAATCAAATTAAGTGCTTCTCAGAAATTTCTGCTCGCTTCGCTCGCACTTCTATGTGTATTTACATTTTTCGTATTTGGCAACATGCTGCCACTTGTCTACTTCGGGTCTACTTCATCGCGATTTCTGCACTCCCAGATGCATCTAGCATTTACTTATGCCTTCCTTAATTTTCATGGACAGTGCCCCTCTTTTCGAAAATGCCATGAAAGTCAATGTGCACTTCTCAAAAATTTCATCTAAAACCGAAGAGAAAATAGCTGGGTATAGGTTGGGAAAGAATTTTCCGATAAATTTCAAATCTTGGCACTGGCAAGTATGATATTGGGAGACGCATTCTAAGCCAAAGTAAAGGATCTTTTTTTAAAAACTTTCCTCGTGCTCTGATTCACACAATAACCGTCACAAAACGATCAAGGCTTCCTTGTCACTAAAGGCAAGCACGGGCATGATATTGGGAGATGCATTCTAAGCCAAAGTAAAGGGCGTGGCCCCAAAAATTTTCCTGGGGGCTTCGCCCCCAGGCCCCCTCCTGGGTATTCTGATGTTAGCAATAACATTAGAGTTTCTAAACTACAAAATTTTGATTAGAATTCAAATAAGACTAAATGAAGAAGGGAAGCTGTCATTGATTGCTTTTTAAAATGGCATTGAAAGTTTTAATTAACCTATTTCATCTGCTTGCTTTGTTCAGGCATATTCTTGTTTTTGTCCTGGGCGTAGGCAACTCCAAGTTGCTAAATTTTCATCGGCAACTTAAATGATATTGGCCCTTTTATTCTTCGATTCTGGGTGACTTTGTCTAAAAGAGGGTGTTTCCGGCATTCTAAAGGGCGTGGCCCCCAAAAATTTTCCGGGGGAAAGCCCCCGGACCCCCATTTTTGCTCGCTTCGCTCGCATCTTGCCCCCCCCATAGACAGGACCCTGGCTACGCCACTGCTTTGGACACAAATGCTTGCTGGTGGCCCACAGTAAAAAATTTTGCAATTGTAAATGATATCTTAACATTTTTCAAGCCCATCTAAGAAGAATATTCCTTAAATTTTCAGCTCGCTTCGCTCGCACTTCAAGACGTATGTATTCCTGGCTACTGTCGGCCACTTTGTACAACTTTGTATGTCAGTGGCGTGGTGCGGCCACGGGTGGGGATGGGGATGGGGATGGGGGCATTTGCCACCCCCTACATCTGTCAAAAGATTATCCGAGGGGCGTATCACCCTGTAAAAATCTCATACACCTTTAACAAAAATCCTTTTGTTTTCAAGAAAAATCCTTAAAAAATCCCTAAAATCCTATTGTCTAAAAAAATCTCGTACGCCATTTCGGAAGAGTGATACACCCCTCGAGATTATCCTCGAGCTTCTTTCAAAAACGAGGAGAAATTGGTTTGTATAGAAAGGGAAGGGGAGGAATCTTATCCGAAAAATACTGGAGAGTGATTGAGGGCATTGGGAGAGTCGCTCTAAGCCAAAGTAAAGGTACGCCTTATACAAAATTTTCCCAGATGAACTATGATAAGGCTGATAAATTATGACAAACCACGATAGCCTTAAAATTAGAAAATTAGACAATAGAGAATTCTGTTTCCTCAAAAAATTGACTGGGGATGCTCATTTGAAAAAACAAGTGTTACGAAATGATCAAATTCTATTTTAGCACTGCTAACATTAGATTGCGAGAAGTGTTCTAAGCCAAAGTAGAGGGCATATCCTCAAAAATTTTCTCCCCCAGACCCCCTTATTTCCATACCCTACCACTTAATTAAAGTTTGAGATAAAAAAGTTCGAGAGTTTGCTCCGAGATCTCCGAGATCTCCGACATCTCCTCCTTTTCGGCCTTACCCTTGACTGCTTCTCAACATCATTGTAAAGGGTAATTATAAATTGTAAGTAAATTGTAAAATTTTAAATTGTAAACTTAAAAAATTTCCTGGACAAAGGCCCAGGCCCTCGTTTCACTTTATCTGCCCAAAGTTGCCTCCTTTTAAGGTAAAAATCTGGCTACACCACTAGAAACACTTCGAAGTAAATTTTCAAACATGCTGATGTGGGGCCCCTAACGGCTAATTTCCCGGTAAGGAATTGATGCCCCAGTCCGCCCCTGGTTCACGTGAGGACAGGTAAACTTTGAGTAGCTACTCAAAATCTGATAATCTTGAGAAACGTTTATTACTTTCACTACTTGCACTAACTTTTACAACAAAGTTGACCCCAGTTTTTCCCGGGGTAAAAGTTTCTCCTAGATTTCTTAATTTTTTTACAAAATTGAATTTTACAATTTCCCACAGCACAGGCGGCTTCTTTCTTGTAAAAATTGAGCGGAAGTCGTTGTCAAAATCGTCTTTTGATAAAAATTTGAAATGCGCTCACTGCAAGACAAATTATAAGGAAAACTTACTTCGTCGTGATCTTGATCGCTCCCGACCTGATGCAATGCCGTCGTCTTCTTTGAGAATTGTTTGCAATGCTGTCAGTTTGGTTTCACTCACACTCCATCCCAAGCGCGGGAATTAAAAAAATTGGCAGTTGTTTCGATACTTTGCTTTAATTTCAATGGTAATCGACAATCTTCTTGTACATTTGTGAAGAAACATTTGAGACGATAAATGATTTTACCAACAAAAACATGACGACACCGCCACCGTTGAAGAATTATTTTCCCGCCTTTTCCTGTTATATTGGATCCAGACCAGAGGGAGGCATAAGTTGTCATCCAGGGAAGAAGGACAGAGTTTGGAGGTGTCGCAAATTCGCAAGTCAAGGCGAAGTAAAGCGCAAATTTCGGAAATTTCGGAAGAATTATTCATGGAAATATGTATATGTTTGATAATTTTGCTAAAAAACTAATTTTTGGGGGGAGGGCAAGCAGGATGCCGCTACCTGTTTGAAAAAATACCAAAAACAAAACATTCAAATCGCCGTAATTTTTCAACCTTAGGTGATGGCAAGGGGGTTACATGAACACTTGTGGTCCTATGTATAAGCATCCTTTTCCCGTTGAAATTTTCAAAAAATTCGATTTATTCGAGCGTGCAATATTTTTTTATTGGGGGTTACTCTTTTTTTTTATAAGAATACTATAAAATTTTTCCAGCCTCAATATTCTTAAGAACTTTTTCGTTTTGAGCCTTAACATATTCTTAAAGTATTCTTATTTTTTCAAATCTGATATGGCTTCAGGGGAACATAGTTCAAAGAAGTGTCATATCATTATGAAGAAATGGTCGAGCGAAAGACAAATTTAAGCAATTGTAACAATAAGAATGTTATGAGCATCGCAAAACAGGAAACTGCTGGAAAATGAGACGCCGAGGATATCGTATATTAATAAACTTTTCTTGGTCGGACATGCTACTTTTTTCCGCGCGCTTTCTTCACTGGAACAAAACTTGCAAAGCATGGGAAGAAGGCGTCGCGTCACCAGTCCGCCCAGGTCAGGCGAAGGTCAGCCGTTAGCGGCAGACAATTTACGCTCCTGTTGTGTATGACGTATGACGTTAAGGACGTCCTGGGAACGAGGCTGCCTCTAATAATTTCAGTAAATCGTCGGCCAGGTCTATAACGCGGACCTCGCGGACCACGCGGACCCCGCGGACCTTCCCGAGAATCATGACTTTCCGGTCCGCGAAATCAGGGTCCACGTTTTAGAATTTTGCTATAGGCTGAAATTCTAAAACGCGGACCTGTATTTCGCGGATTTTTTAAAAGGTCCGCGAAATCAAGGTTCGCGTTTTAGAATTTTACTATAGGCTGAAATTCTAAAACGCGGACCTTTATCTCGCGGACTTTTTGCTAGGTCCGTGAACTCAAGGTCCTCGTTTTAGAATTTAACTATAGGCCGAAATTCTAGACCGCGGATCTTGATTTCGCGGACTTTTTACCACATTTTTAACTTGGCCTTCCTATCAAAATATCATTGAAAATCGAACCGATTAGACAAGAAATAGGATCTTGAGAACCATCGCCAGTATCCCTCGGTGTTTTTACTGTAGTTTTAGGCCCAACGGCAAGATATGTTTCGATTATTATTATCATTATTATTATTATTATTATTATTATTATTATTATTAACAATTTCTTTTACGTTGGCAAGATAAAAAAAAATATATATAGCTAATCAGCTAATTAACGCCAACAAATAAGTTAAAACTTAATTTACAATTTTTTACTTTAAAACCTACAAAAACCCTAAATCTTTAATGAAAACTTTGCACAATCTGCAGATGCAAGTATTTCCATGCCATAATTTTATTTTTCGCTTGAATTCAAATAATGTGTTGGAATCTTTAATTTCCTTTGGCAACGAGGACCACAAAAGGTGACCTCTGTACTGAATATTTTCTATTCCGTATGTTGTTGTCTTTATATTCGGCAACTGCAAATGATTCTCACTTCTCAAACTGTAGTGAATATTTCTCTCAGTAAAAATGTTTTTCATAAATGTTGGATTTAGATTGTTTTTTGTTTTGAATATTTCAAGCATTAGCAATTGCAGATTGTGCTGATGAATGGTAACATATTTTTTCTTCAACTTTTCTAGCTCTGATATACTATCTCTGCATACCAATCGCAGTGCTCTTTCGTGAATGCGATTTAATTTTGAATTAGTTGACCTATCATTAAACATCCATACAAGTGGGCAATAATTGAATTGTGCCCTGATGAAGGAATTCATTAAAATTTCTGATTTGATAGGATCAATGTAATTAGACAAGCGAGCCAATGCGTGAAGCTTTTGGTTAGCCTTTTTATATAAATCTTCAACATGTTTTTTGAAACTTAATTTCTTATCAAAAGTCACACCTAGCAGCTTTTCATAATCACTTTCCTTAATTCTTGAATTTCCAATTGTGACCGTTGTTTCGGTGCTTTTATCACCAAATATCATCAGGTGGCACTTATCATTATTTAGCTTCAAAAAGTTGTCAGAAAACCATTTTACTATCACAGAGCTGTCTGCTTCTAATTGTCTAACAATAGTATCAAGATCCGCATGGCATGCAAAGATTGTGGTATCATCAGCATAGTTACATATCTTTGTGTGATATGCAAAAAAGAAGATATCATTTATGAAGATGTTAAATAGCAAAGGCCCCAGGACCGACCCTTGCGGTACTCCAACTTTAATTTCTTTCCAGTCACTAAAATAGCTGTTGATCTTTACTCTCTGTTGTCTTTTTGATAAATAGCTTCTTATGAGTTGAAGGGCGTCCAGATCAAGTCCATAGGCACTCAGTTTTGCTATTAAAAGCTCGTGGTTTACACAATCAAAAGCCTTTGAAAGATCCATGAACACTGCCCCTGCAAGTCCCTTGTTATCAATGCTGTTCTTACAATATTGCAAAAAGTTTAACAAAACATGCTGCGTGTTGTACCCTTGTCTAAACCCTCCTAATAGTGGTGAAAAAAAGCGTGCAGTAAATTCAGACAATTGTCTATGCATTAGTCGCTCAAATATTTTCGTGATTGTAGGAAGGAGACTAATTGGTCTATAATTCTTTTTGCTCATATTATCATCTTTTTTGAAGAGCGAAGAAACATCAGCATTTTTTAGATCATCTGGGAAGCGGCTTTCCTCAACAAGTTTATTGAAAAGCTCTGCAAGTGGAAAACAAAACAGATCTGCGTTAGACTTTAATATTCTTGCAGGGATTGCTTCCTGTGGGGAAGCCTTCTTGGGATCTAAATTTTGCAACTGTTCTTGCATTTCTTCGACTGTGATCTTCCTGAAGGAGAAATTTATGGTGCTTTTGACAGACGACTTTATTTTAAGGATACTGGGGTGTGACTGAAAACGTTTTATCATTGTTAAGCAGGGATCTAAGGTTGTCGGAGGATAGTTGTTTGATAGGTGGAGGACTAATATCTCCAAACACAAGACAAATATTCTCAAAACTCTGTCAAACTCTGGCAAACTTTCTAAAGAGCGCTTTCTTACACAACATAATACGTGGAAGCCAGTTCTCGCCTTCGCAACGCTACACTCATTAATCTTTTTTTATGACGAGATTGATGGCTTCTACAAGATCAGCAATTCTCTAGCAACCGTGAATAGTAAATGCCTCCCACCGTAGCATTGTGAAAGAAGAAACAATTTACCTATGGAATGGCCTTGCCCTTTTGCAGCCGAGTAGGCCTAAAAAGTTAACTATCTCACTTTCCGTTCTCAACTATCCTCGATCAAAGGTTGTCGGCGGATAGTTGTTTGATAGTCGGAGGATTAATATCTCCAAACACAAGATAAATGTTCTCAAAACTCTGATAAACTTACAACATTTGTTTGCACTGCGAATGTAGATCCACTTTTCCAAAACGTAACTGTCCCTGTCGTGCCTTGACTTGTATCATACTGATGTCATAATATCTAGCAGAAGGAAATTATATTGGTCCTTCGAAGTGTGGGTTCGCGTGGGCTCGCGTTCTAGATCTTTTCTTTTGGGCAAAATTCTAAAGCGAGGGTCTTATTTGACCCAAGATTTTGCAATAGACAAGAACTGCCCTTTTTATTTTCAGGAAGTGCCCCTTCAGCTTAGTCAAATAGTGGCCTTCTAGTGCAGTGCCCCCCCCCCCTAGTTTGAGATGCTTCCTACGTCCTTTAAAAAAAATCATGTCTACATGTCTTCCAATCTGACCTGTAAGAAGAAAAAGAAGCAAAAAGTAACCTACCTACTTACGGAAAGTGAGATAGTTAACTTTTTAGGCCTACTCGGCTGCAAAAGGGCAAGGCCATTCCATAGGTAAATTGTTTCTTCTTTCACAATGCTACGGTGGGAGGCATTTACTATTCACGGTTGCTAGAGAATTGCTGATCTTGTAGAAGCCATCAATCTCGTCATAAAAAAAGATTAATGAGTGTAGCGTTGCGAAGGCGAGAACTGGCTTCCACGTATTATGTTGTGTAAGAAAGCGCTCTTTAGAAAGTTTGCCAGAGTTTGACAGAGTTTTGAGAATATTTGTCTTGTGTTTGGAGATATTAGTCCTCCACCTATCAAACAACTATCCTCCGACAACCATTGATCGAAACATATCTTGCCGTTGGGCCTAAAACTACAGTAAAAACTTCGAGGGATACTGGCGATGATTCTCAAGATCCTATTTCTTGTCTAATTGGTTCGATTTTCAATGAGATTTTGATAGAAAAGCTAAGTTTAAAAATTTGGTAAATAGTCCGCGAAATCAAGGTCCGCGGTCTAGAATTTCGTAAATTCTAAAACGAGGACCTTGACTTCACGGACCTAGCAAAAAGTCCGCGAGATAAAGGTCCGCGTTTTAGAATTTTGGCCTATAGTAAAATTCTAAAACGCGGACTTTGATTTCGCGGACCTGTTAAAAAGTCCGCGAGATACAGGTCCGCGTTTTAGAATTTCAGCCTATAGCAAAATTCTAAAACGCGGACCCTGATTTCGCGGACCGGAAAGTCATGATTCTCGGGAAGGTCCGCGGGGTCCGCGTGGTCCGCGAGGTCCGCGTTATAGACCTGGCCGTAAATCGTCGAAATTTTTGCTATTGGGGCCAAAAGTAAGATGACTCTCCAGTGCTGTCCAGTACATTAAAACATTAGAAAGACAAAAGAGTATCATCAAATTGCCCTTTTATGTGGTAAGTATATATTTGTAAATGAAGAACTAGCTACCTAGTGTCACATGGAGGTTAAACTGCGATTTTTAAAGCGCTGCAGACCTCACCAAAAGTTTTTGGTGCCTGGTGTGTGCAGCACAAGAATATTCTTATTAGGCCTTGAGGAGTAAGTGCGAGCGCAAAATTTCCACACAAATGTGCCTGCAAATTTTTAACGTTCTTCATCTAAAAATTAAATGCTTTCTGTGCATCACATGAAGCAGACTTTGATCAAATGAAGGACATTTTGGTCCAAAATTGAGATAGTGCCTTATTATGCTATATGTTTATCAATAGACAATGGGCTATTCCATTTTTTAACCATACAGGGGGATGGAAGCCTGGGGGAGGGGGGGTTCTTAGTATATTTGTCCGGCGGGGATGTGCCGTTTTTAAGGGTATCTTTTTCACCAATTTTTTCTAGAGCACAGGGTATCAAAATGATGAGGCAATTTTTCTAGAGCAGGTTATCAAAACATGTTAATGGGAAATATTCTGCTAGACTGGGTCATTTTTCGGTCAAATTTCATGTTTTTGAGTATACTTTTCACAAATTTTTTCTAGAACAGGTTATCATTTTGAGCGAAAAATTCTGGAGCAGGGTAAAAAAATTTTTTTCGTTGGCACACCCCCATACAAATTTAAGTCAAGTACCCCCCCGGGATTGAAGTAAGATTTTTACCAGATCGGCACCCCTTGGAAAAGAGCCGTCGGTTAGGAGCCACACCCCGGAGAAATGGTAGTTAGAATAGATGATCCCCTTAGAAATGACAAACAGCAAGCATGCTTAGAGGAGATAGTTTTTACATCCTCCTTGAAATCTTTGTGAAGGTGGGTTAGCCCCTGGAAAATGTTTTTTCAGATATTTTTACCCCCCAGAAATGAATCATTAAAAGTTTTTGACCCCCAGAAATTGTTTTTTGAAGAACCCCCTGGAATTTTACTTCCATCCCCCTGTGCGGAGTAAAAATGGAATAGCCCAATATATAGAGAGGCTTTTCCCTAAATGGTCGGGTTTCGCAACAAAATTGATTTAAAAATAAGAAAATGCCTTAGGACTGGGCAAATCACGATAAAAATGTCCATTACTCTTTCTGAAAGCTAAACTTAAAATGTAGCGACTAGTTTCTTGTTTGTCTTGGTAAATTTTCAGTTGAAATGCAAGCTGGTCTGAACAGCCTAATCTTTGGCATGGTGTCTAATTTTGACGTACCCTAAATTCATAACGATGCCTTCACAGTTACCCGGTTGAACTTATCTCGTCGCAGCAAACCTTTAAGCAGGATCATTAACCCTTTGAGCCCTGCAGTCGCAAATCTGCGACGACAAAGCGCCCACGCGTAGGCCTGCAGTCGCAGATTTGCGACAAGCGTAGTTCCTCGCGTTCTCGCGCGTTTTCATCGCAGAAAAGTCGCCATTTTCATTCATACGGGACTTCTTTCGATAGGTTATGTAATAAGCTTCACAATGATGTGAAATACCGATGATGGTTCCAGTGAAAATTTCGGAGCTACGGCGAGTTGAAAGTTTTGAGAGTTCCATATTATTATTGCGTGCGAATCAGCTGATTTGAATCATGGAGCTTCGTTTTGAATGAACAGCAGTACGGAGAGATGTTTGGTGATTGAAGCAGCAATGACGAAGGTTTTATTTTATGGCCAAAGAAGAAGGCCTTTAGTTTAGTTAGGCCTCTAGTCTAGGCCCAGAAAACATCGAACCAGAAGACGACGTGCTTGATGTCAAATAGATGCAACAGCGGGAGCATATCGTTACAATGGCTGGCTGAAAGAATATTGAAGGGACTGGCCTCAAAGTAGACACTTCTGAGCTGGAGATATGCTGAGAAAGCCGATGTATAATTTGAACAACATTTGCAAGACAACTGAGAGATTATTTTTTACTGCCATTACTTATTAGTTAGCAATCTGCAACTGTATGGTAATACCGACGAGGCCAATGGACAACTGGGACTTTAATTTTACTGCTATTACTTATCAGCTAACAGCAACTGTAAGGTAAAATGAGGAGGGACTCTTGAAAATCGAATATCAATCACACAGTACACACCGAGTTTTATCTTGAAATTTATCTTACAAAAGTGATCTGTTGCTTGGGAGTGGTAGCTTAAAATGGGCATAAACCTACAAAAATGTATGTTCTTCCGTGTTAGTTGATATATTTATTGAATTGTGCTGATTCGCACGAGATTTTAAGGATTTTACGCAAGAAAATGAGTAGAGAAATACAACGGAACACAATGAGGTCAAAGGTCAGGTTGTTTCAAATGGTCTATTTGTCATATATCTGAAGCAGGTTCGATGAAGAGAGAAGAGACCTGAGAGGCAAAAACATGTTTATTTCATTCACCAAAGCAGGGCTTATGACATTTAACACTATAAATTGCATGTAGGAACGGACACCATGGCCTACTCGAACTTCTCGTTGTGTTTTGAGATCGTCTTCTTCGCCAAATCATGTCATTTTTGGTTATCTTGAGAAGCCGGAACCTAAAATACTGAGAAAATCACCTGCAACCTGAAGAAAGATACCCAAAGTGAAGTTTGGTGGTAATAAACAACAATTTCAAACAATTTTGAACAAATTTGCAATACTTCATTTAGTGATTTGATAAATTTTTCGCGCCGAATTTTACATTTCAAAATAACAGGTCTTTTTTGACGATGCGTTGCAAAACAATCCAGGTGGGCAGAGAGTGCGTGCGAAAACAATCCAGGGCTCAAAGGGTTAAACTGTGAGTGCCGGGGGAAGGAATAAGGAGGTCTAATACGGGATATTTTTGAAAATGAAACAAGTTGAGGAGGGGTTTGCAAGAAGCATGATATGGTTACATTTCAAAATATTGATAGATAAGATGATGAAACTGACTACAGGGGAAGTTAGTTTGTGAATGAAACCTTACACAAATGAAATCAACAAGGCAGTAATTGACAAAAAAAATCAAGATTTACAATTTTACCATTATCTTGAGGATTGTGACTTTAACTTTATGACTTCTAACAGAGTGGTTGACAGGGGAGTCAGTAAGGGAAGTCAGAATCCACAGGCCAACCAATAGGGGTGCAGGTAGGCCAGTTTGACCACAACCGAAAACCCCATGCTTTTACATTCAATGCAAATTTCAGATTTTTTTCTTCAAAAATAGCCTTTAGAGGGTTGGAGTTGCCTGTAAACAAACTTTAGTTCTACTTCATACAAAATCCTGAGGCAATGCGAAGAAAACAAATATTGGGCTTGGAAAACAACAAGGATATAAAATACTCTCACCTTTATCCATTTCAGGTAAGTGTTTTAATAAAATCCTTCAGGACAAGGATAGGCGGTACAAAACGAAAACAACAAGACAGAATCTCAGAAATGACATCAGTGAAGAATTTTAACATGCTTTCCTGCAAAATCCAGGCCCAAACTCCTTTTGAAGCGAAGTTTTTGCAGCGCGGTCTGATATGATGAAAACGTTAGCCGACCATTTAGGGTGATGCACCTCTAGGCCTATGAAACTTTGGCTTTGTTTTGAATATTTCAATTTCCACTCCAAATGTGAAACCGTATACTACCGGGTGACCCAGAAAAAAGTGACCCAACGCAATCTGTTACAGAAAATTAAGTAAGAGGCCGAATGAAATATTTCAAACGTTGTTGTGTCGCTAAAAGACTAGCTTATGCTATAAGTATTTTTCGCAAATTCTTTCGGCACGGTAAATTTCCAAAATTAAGGATTTCGAGGAAATGGGCATGCCTGAAATCCTCGAAAAGTCGTCAAAAACAGGGGATTGATTTACAGCCATTTCAGATCTTCAAAACAACGAGGAGCGTGTTTCATTGCAACCTGGGAATAGGCAACCCAGTCGGAAGTCTTCAGAGCAAGTTTATAATCCCTAGGTACTTAAAGATATTCTCAGGCAAAATTAAACACGCTCCTCATTGTTTTGAAGACTTGAAATGGCTTCAAATCGATCTCCTGTTTTTGACGACTTTTTGAGGATTTCAAGCCTGCCCTTTTCCACAAAATCCTTAATTTGGGAACTTTACCGTGCCAAAAAAATTGCAAAAAATACCCATAATTTAGGCTAGTTTTTTAGCAACAGAACAATGCTTGAAATACCTCAATTGGCCACTTACTTTTTTTTCTATAACAGATTGCGTTGGGTCACTTTTTTCTGGGTCACCCGGTATATACCGGGTGTCCCAAAAAAAAGTACTCCCGTTTGAAAAATCACCAAAATTTGAATACACGGCCGATCTTCAATTTTCTTTTTTTGTCAAGTAGATCAAGGACCAAATTATTTTCCAAGATATAGCTGATTTTGTCATTAGTTTAAAAATAGGCAAATTTGGCTCTTTTTAGAGCTGACTGCTTTTGAATCATGCTATGAGAAAGCACTGATGATTACCAGATCAATTTCTTTGTGCATGTAAAGCTTCTAGTTTGGTCATAAATGACAAAAAGAGATGTGCATTATCATTGGAGACGTCAATGATAATCAAAAATCTAAAAATTTTACTCTTAGGCAAGATTGAGAATTTTGCTTAAAAACTATAGCTCAAAATAAGGTTTTTAAGCGTGTAATTTTTCTACCTTGTTGTATCAAAAGCAAATATTTGATCACCTATGTATAGTTTTGGGTCTTTGACAAAACAACTCAAAAAGAAAATTTCATCAAAGGTTTGATAAACAATTTTTGGGGATTTTTTAAACAGGAGTACTTTTTTTTGGGACACCCGATCTATACTATAGTAGCATCACCCATTATGGCCGGTTGCCCATTATGGCCAACTAGTAAGAGAAATTAGATTTCAGGGGACTGACAACTACTAATAATTTTGCAATTGTGCAGAAAATCTTCCCTGAGATCTGTTTCATCATGATTTGACCTTTACTGAAGTTTCAGTTCATTTGCATTGGAACCCAAAAAGATGGTTTGTGCATATCTCTGATAGATTCTTTCAAGTATTTGCAAATTTCAGGATTCTATTTACATTCCTTCCTTCTTTTTCATCTGCTCAGCACCTTGCAGTTTGAAATTTTTGAAATTTGCTTTGATTTTTCAGAAGTCCTGTTTCTTGAGCAGTTGAGAGGAAAGCTACAATGAAACCAAAGCAAAGTGATTTCTGATTCAGATTTAAGGCCATGAATTCTGAGTGCTGCTAATTGCTATTTTTGTCGCCCATTATGTCCATCCGTTTACCATATAAGTTTCCTGTCACTTTAAAATATTAAAATGCAAAATTTATCAAAAACCACCAATTTGGGTTAAAATCTTACTTACTGACTAGGAAAAATCATTGAAACTCAAAAATTCAGGTGAGTCAGAGAAAACGTGGGTTGTTTGGCGGATTGTGACCTCGCGTTCAGCCACCTGATCGTAGCGAACTAAATTTTTTCTTGCAGCCAGATGTCTAACTTAGATCATAAGCCTTTCCCCATCGAAATCGGTCACTTGATGTATTAATCAGAACATATTTTCTGCTTAAGGCGTTGTATGGGAGTTTTGCAAACTTATGAAATCTTTGATAGAGCCCCTTCAGCAGTTTACCCTTGCCAAAGCTGCAGGTACACGTGGTATTATCAGGAGATAATGAAATAGTTTTGTCATGAAACAGCGCGTTGATCTTGTTGAAAGAAAGCTCAAACATATTCTCTTCGCAGGACAAGTTATGAAGTGACAAGGACGTCACAAGGCATCCTCCCAAGGGAGAAAACGCTATTTCCGAACTGTTTCATGCTCCCCAGATGATACCACGTGCACCTGCAGCTTTGGCAAGTTTAGGAAGAAAATATTTTTTAAATAATGAATCACATGACCGATTTCGATGGGGAAAAGTTCATGATCTAAGTCAGATTTATGGCTGCACGGAATAATTTAGTTGACAACGGTCAGGTGGCTAAAAGCAACGTCACATTCCACCAAACACCCCAAGTTATTTTCTGACTCACCCAGTATTAAGTCTATTTGCATTTTAGAAACTTATGCCAAAACTCATCCATCCATACACAAGAGATAAAGCAGGATTTAGAGCAACTCAAAACATATATTTCCGATTTCAATTGCCAAAATTCGAAGTTTAAGTTAATTCTTATTTATATTTTTGTGTTGAAAATACCCAATGATAAACAAATAACAGTAATTAAAACTGTTTTTCTTATTAAGATTTTTACTGGAGAGTAATGATACTTGTTTGTCCTGCAGCCATAATGGGCAGCGCTCGAATAAAATGATGTTGTTATCCCCTTCTTTAGGGTCTTCTAAAATCAGTAGAAAGAGTTTACGTAAAAGGTCAATACTCTGTGATCTTTGTCTCCAGTAGGGTGTCGGCGGTGGTAATCGGACGGCGGAGGTAATCGGACACTTGCGAAAATATCTCGAAAACCAACAGAAAAGTACGTTACAAATGAAATCTATCAAAGAGGGTATTTCTTGGTACTGAAAGCTCAGTTCAGTTCAGTTCATTTCATTTTAAATTCACCTACATACAAAGACTCTAAAGTTAAACATACTTTACTACAATTTGAATAACTACATAAGACAATACATATACAATTAAAGAAAGATACATGACACTAGAGGATTTGTATGAAGGGGAATTCTTAAGGAGGAACTCTCTCAATAGCAAAGCTAATCGAGGAGAGAGCACCCCCTTTTCAGATAATATTTGTAGAAACTATGGGTAAATTGTGAGCTGTCTATAATACACTTTTAATAATTCTTATCAAAAAAGTAGGTTTGGAGTTTTAGACGAAAGACATTAACAGATGGTGACCTTTTTATGTCTACAGGAATGTCATTCCAGCACTTTGCTCCATGGTAGCGTACTGATCTGAGACCATATTGACTGGTGTTTTTCTGAGTTAGAAAAATATCATCCTTGCCAGCCGGTCTTGTACTATATTGATGAACAGATTCCAAAGATTTAAAGAAAATATGAAAGCAAATAGGAGAGATTTTATGAACAGATTCATATACAAAACATAGCAATTTTAACTGAAAAAGATCATGTAGTTTTAGGATTTTTAAATAAAAAAAGATAGGAGTAGAGTGTGAAGTAAAGTGTTCAAAAGAAATTGCCCTTATAACCCTTTTCTGTAACAAGAACACTGGATTGATGTAAGTTTCATATGTAAGACCCCAAACTAAAATTCCATATTGCAGGAAGGGTGAAAATAAAGAATTATAAAGACATATTAAAACATCAATGGGTAAAAAATGTCTTACTTTGAAGAACATGCCACAAGTTTTAGCCAGTTTTTTAGAGAGTTCAGTCAGATGGTACTTCCATGAAAGATTTTCATCCAAAAGAACTCCAAGAAATTTGACATTGCAAGTCTTTTTGACAGGAAGGTTTCCAATTTTGATATTGATAGTATCAGAGGAAGAATGCTGAGGAGACTTAAAAATAATAAAATTGGTCTTGTCAATATTCAATGACAATTGGTTAATATCAAGCCACATTTTAACTTTTTTCAATTCTTTGTTAACTTTGAAGAAGAATGAGATTGTCAGCTTCATAGTAAATATTAGTGTCATCTGCAAATAAATAGAAGGCAAGTTTTGATGATGATTGAGGTAAATCATTAATGTAAATTAGGAAAAGGAGAGGACCAAGAACTGAACCCTGTGGTACTCCACATGTAACATCGAGATAACTTGAGTTTGATCCATTTACAGATACATACTGATTCTTATCTGAGAGGTAAGATTTAAACCAATCTAAGACAGTTCCCCTAATCCCATGATGTTCAAGCTTGGTCAAAAGAATATCATGATTCACAGTGTCGAACGCCTTTTGTAAATCAATGAGTATTCCACATCCAAATTTCCTATTGTCTAATGAATTCTTGATTGTTTCTGTTAAACTAACCAGGGCATGGTTAATAGAATGACTAGCACGAAAACCAAATTGCAAAGTGTATAATATTTCATGCTTTTCCAGAAATTTATAGAGACGTTTATACATGACCTTTTCAGTGATTTTGCTAAAGACAGAAAGAAGAGAAATAGGCCTATAATTGGAAGCTGTAAGTGGACAACTTTTCTTAAACAGAGGAATTACTTTGGCCAACTTCATCTAATCTGGGAATATCCCAGATTGAAATGATTCATTTATAATTTGAGAAAGTGGAGAAGATATCAGTGGACAAAGAGTTTTTAGAATTTTCATAGGAATGCTATTTGGCCCCATGGATTTTCCAGTTTTAAGGAGCGAGATTATCTCAGATATTTCAAGAGGAACTGAAGGTGCTGTGAAAAAGGAATTTCCTATTCTGTTACCCATGAAGTCCAAAGGAGACTTATTGGATCTTGGAATATTCATGGTGATATTATGAGCAACATTTACAAACAATTTATTAAAGATATTTGCAATAACCGCTGGATCTGATGTAATATTACCATTTGAGTCCTTAAGCTAACTTATAAAATCAACATTACTTGATTTTCTGACACTGATGACTGATTTAATTCCAGACCATAACTGCTTCATGTTGTTGCTGTTTTTTTAAAGTAGTTATAGAAATAGCTAGCTTTACTTTCTCTCAAAGAGTCTGAAACACGGTTTGTAAACTTTTTGTAAAGATCTTTCACAGACTGGTCATTAGTCTTTTTCAGCTTACCAAGTAACCTATCTCTGATGCGCATCATTTTTTGTCTTTTGTTATTAATCCATGGTTTGTTTCTGAATTTAATGTCTTTCTTTGTGAGCTTTTACAAAGGAGCATGAGTTTTAACTAGGTTGTTAAGGATGGATAAGAATCTGTTGAATTTAGCATTTACATCTAAGTCACTATCATTCAAAAAGACAAGATCAAGGTTTCCAAAATCATTATGAAGATTTTCTGCATTAAGTTTAGAAAAATCATGTTGGTAATAATGATACATTTTTATAGGATATGGCTGCATGTTTGACAATCAAAAATTGAGGGAAATGATATGTTTTATGAGTCAAAATGTTACCACTTACTGTTTCATTATCAGAAATGTTGGAAAAAATATTGTCAATGAGAGTGGAAGAGTTTTCAGATACCCTAGATGGGTGAGTGATATATGGAAGAAATTGTTTAGAGAAGAGGAAATTAACATAATTAGTAGTTGGTGTGTGAGAGTTGTAATTCAGAAGATTGACATTAAAATCTCCAAGGATAAAAACTTGTTTATTTAACACAGCTGGATTGGACAGAATTTCTTGCAGATATTCACTGAAACTATCAAGATCTGAGCTTGGATGACGATATGCACAACAGAATAGAAAATTTTTACCATTTCTGTTTTCAACTTCAACCCAGACTGTTTCAAAATTGGTACTATCTTTATTTAGATCAGGTCTAGGAGTTGGAGAAAGACCTGACTTCACATAGAGTGCAACACCACCATTTTGACTATGTGACTGGTATGGAAAATAACAATAACCAGGAATTTCTACATTTGTTTTTACAGGATTCTCAATGGAATTCCATGTCTCGGACAGACGAATAATATCAAAGTTAATTTTAAGAGTTGCAAGAGTTGAAATAAGCTCATCAAAATGAAGTGAAAGACTTCTTACGTTCATATGAAACAAGGAAAGATCCTTTTTTGAAGTACTAAGAGTTGATAATTCCTGAAAAGTATGATAATTTGAGTTGACTTTGGAGGGTAAATGTTCATCAATATCATAATCATCCAGGTTTGGCAAGTTTGAAAGACCAGACGTTATTTCAAAGGATGGCATGGAATCAAGAAATGATGGAAAGTCAAAATCATAAAGTTGATCATTGTCCAATTGACCAAAAGGAAACATGATCTTTGTACAATCTAAACAAAACCAAGGCACATCATCAGCTTCGTTTTGAAGCTCTAAATATTCAGACTTAGATATGTTATTGCATTTGACATGGACCCCAAATTTGCAATTATTACAAAAGACTGATTTATGCAGAGCAGCAATATTTTTGTGGCAAATACCACAAGGATTATTAGGAGTTGTTACCATTGGTTGGGCATATCAATGAACTGAAAGGAATATATCATTAGCTAACACAAATGGTGGTATGTTACCAACACAAACTTTCTTTTATGATCTGAGTTCACCAAACCAGATGTAGGATCTGTCAAATGAAATTTCAGTTTCTTCGGATTCAGATTGTTGCCTGTTTCTTGGAGCTTTGTTCTTGATTATCAATCTATCAACAGCAAAGAATGCTGTTTTGCCTTCCTCCCTTGCTTTCTTCAATGCTGGTAACTGAGCTTTCCTCCTTGCAAGAGTTAAATCACTGAAGTCGTCAGCAAACATGTAGCCACTTGGTCTAACATCGCGTGCAGCCTTTGTAACCAACAAAGCTAACATTATAGATACTAAACAACTTTACAAAAAGCCTTCATGAATGTAAAACACGCTAAAGAAGTTGTTTTCGTTGTACTTGGCAGTGTAGAAGTTGTCGTTGCGAATATCACACCCCAGATTCAAAACTCTGAATCCGTTCCAGAAAGAAGAAAAAATCTTAAACAATCACTTAAATTGGATGTCTAGCATTTAAGTAACTCAAAGCATTATGCAAAAGACTTAAAACAGTTTCACTGAAGGGAGGACAGCGGATGTCATATCGAATTGTCTTAAAAGTTCATGGCGGTGGTTTTCGGACACCAAGTGAATCAGTTGTTTGGGAGCATGAATAAAGGTCGAATTTGAAATGTGATTGAATATTGACATTTCATTCATAAACATCTATACATACATCAATCGAAAATAGTAATGAGATAAAAAAGACATTTTTCTAACGCATCTTTTAGCTTTTAGATTGTTTTGTGTGTACCGAGCTCTCCAGTATGGCATCACGAGAACCGACGCTCGAACTATTGTTTTCGCATTCAAGAATAGAAAAAGAGACAAGAAAAATGAAGCAAAAGAGTTTATAGAGGCCTATAGACGGAATACTTGCCAAGTATAAACAGACAATAATTTCCTCGGCACATTCTGCATTTTGAACCCACTGTCCGAAAACCACCGCCACTGTCCGAAAACCACCGCCAAGATCAGTCTAAAAAACATCGTTGTCAAAGAAAAGCAAGCAACGTAAATAACCAAAACACTTCGGGAAAATATGCCCAAATACCTGTCCATTCACCTGCTACTTTTGGTTTTTGTTTTTAGTTAACGCTTCTTATGAAAATATTTAGTTTTCCTTAAGCGTCCGATTATCACCGCCGGCACCCTAGTGCTGACGAAGATTTTTAATCGAAACGTACGGAATTTTAACAGTTGTGTTTTTATTAGTTTCTTACAATTATGTCACACCAACTTTAAAGAATGATTGTGAATTATCTTATTTGATTTGAACATACAAGCAGACAAGTAATATAATAGACAAGCCTCCTCAACCCCATTTTGGTTTGGGGGGCAACCCCCCTAGTAGACTTTATGTTATAACTCTGCCAGGAGAACAATTATGGCCCGGAAACTTTCTGATTTTTGCTGCTGCTTATTATGCAACGACTGAAGAAGTTTCATAAAAATATTGTGACAAATGAGGGGGAGGGAGACAATTTTCCGGACCTGACTCCGTCTTTCATAATTTTCTTGTTTCATGTGAATTAATGTTCAATGTGAATTCAGTCAAAACATCATTCTACCAAATCTAATTGAAAAACTAAAGCCTGTTCAGGATTCTGCAGCTCTCGCTGTAACAGGGACATGGAGGGTAACATCACGCGAAAAGCTTTACACAGAGCTTGGCTGGGAGTCACTAAATTCCCGAAGGTGGAGTAGACGCCTGACTCTGTTCTATAAGATTATGAATAATCTCACCCCGTTGTATACAAAGGAGCCAATCCCACCACTTCATGTGTCGAATTACTCCCTTCGCAATCAGGATGCTATTTGGCGAATAAAGGCAAGAACAGAAAAATTTCAATCTAGCTTCTATCCAAACTGCATCTCCAAATGGAATATACTTGATCCTGAAGTCAGGCTTGCACCGTCCCTTTCTGTTTTTAAGACAAAGCTTCTATCAATAATTCGCCCCTCTCCAAAACCTGTATTTGGTATTCATGACCCGATAGGCCTATCATATATTTCCCAAATAAGGGTCGGTCTCAGCAAACTAAACTTCCACAAATTCAAGCACAATTTTAGGGACACGGTAAACCCAATGTGCCCAACGCATGACGGTATTGAGGATACGAAGCACTTTTTGTTGCTTTGCCCTTCATTTTGCATTCAACGACGAGATCTTCTCGCTGGAGTTTCGGATATACCACGACCATTTGTTGAAATCACCAATCTTTCAATCGATCTTCTAAAGCACCTTTTATTATATGGTGACCTAGATCCGTCTAATTACCTAAATAGAAATATACTCGAACTTACTATACGATTCGACCACAATACTGGTCGGTTTGACTAAGATCATAACAAATTTCAGTCACATGCCATGCAACCACCAAGTGCCCACCAATTGCCTTTAAGTAAATTTTCTTTTTGTTTGTAATTTCTGTCTCACATTAGATGTCAGGTATGCTATCCAAATAAAATGAACATTATTAGGGCGATTACAGTCCCAACCTGACATCTAATGTTAGACAGGCCACAGTATAGTAATCGTCGTTTTTCTTTTTCAGTTGTTTGTAGCATTTATGTAAAATTGTCTGTAGTTTATCGTTGTTAAACAATTCCATAGGGTAGTCATAGTCTTTTGCTCCTCATGGCATCGTCCTTGTAGTATTGTAAAGTAGTTTGTAGGTAGAATAGTCCGTAACATGTATTGTACATTTTTAATGGAATATATAAAACAATTCTTGTTTGGATGGAAATTATGCTCCAAATTAAATTTTCTCGCATTTTTCCTGATTTTAACCGATTTTGCCACTTTTCTTGACCACACAACGAAAAATGTTGACGCAAGCAACAATGGCGGCTAATTTCAGGTTGATTTATATATTTTGATAAAGTACATGCTTGGGGCTATTAGTGCACCAAATTTGGTTGCTCCATCTATTTCCAGTCAAGAGTTAGGAGCCCTCCAAACCAAAATAGGACGTGTCAGATAGCCCAACCACTATAGGGTTAATACATGTAATAACTGCTAAGAAACTTTCGTTTGACTCGTACATTTTATTGGAAGATTTTGAATTCTGTTGCAAAAAACATTTCTCGCATGAATTCAATTTGTCAATAAGGTCAAAATTGTATGTCCATTTCTCAACTAAAGACAAGACACTGTAGTTGTCACTATAAGATCAGTGGAAAGCTCCATAAGCATAAGACCACTGGCGAACTATGCATAGAACATTTTAAAGGTATTATTTAGGTTGGAAATTTTACTTAACCCCTTGTGAGTGAAACAAGCACAGTCTCAGTCATAAGTTTGATGTTTATATCAAATTTGCATGCGTGGAATAGCAAAAGAGGATAATGGGAATTGTTATCCTGCATTGCCCATTGTTTGACACACTGTAATGCGCTGCAATCTCTTTGATCACTTTCTTTGATATTTCACATCATGATACCAAATCATTATGCTTATTGGTTCTGTTTGAAACACTCTGATTTTTTAGGTTCGTCTTTGAAGGCAATAGCTAATCGTTTGCTAAAGCAACACAACGGGCAGGTTCCAATCTGGTAAAAGATTCCAATACAGCTGCCAATGACATGGACCACGACTTGGACTTGATAAGTCAGTGGGCTAACGCCTGCGGAATGTCATTTAATCCTGATCCGCAAAAACAAGCTGTTGAATTAACATTTTCAAAGAAAAAAATTGATATTGATAACCCAGTGATCCTTTTAACGACATGCCTGTGAAGGAAGTAAATGAACATAAAATTTAGGTGTTATCCTAGATTCAAAGCTATCTCTAAAACGAGAAAGGGCATTGGTCTGCTGAAAGATCTCTTTAAATATCTGCCCAGGCATACCCTAAACGAATTATATGTGCTCTATGTTCGACCCCGTCTGGACTATGGTGATTTCTTACCATTATGCGAATTCAGTCAAAATATCATTTTTCTAAATTTAATTGAAGAGCCAGAGTCTGTTCAGTATTCTGCTGCTTTGGCTGTAGCAGGAACATCTCAAGAGAAGCTGTACACAGAGCTTGGCTGGGAGTCACTGAGCTCCCGAAGATGGAGTCAACGGCTTCCCTTTTCTACAAGTTTTGAAATAGTCTTATTATTATACTAATGATTTTAACTGTAGGAGCATGAATGTCATTTACCTCCTTGAATGCGTTCGCTGTAACATACAATATGTCGGTAAATCTGAATGGCCTTTTAACTACAGATTGAACAACTATCGTTCTAGAATAAAATCAACTCAATACGACAAGCTCCTTCCCGTAGAGAAACACTTTAAACAACAACACCATATCTTTGCAAGGGACGCAAGGTTTACAATAATCGAACGAATTGAGAAAGAAGACGCCGACAATATAACAAAATTATTGGAAACTCACGAAGATAACTGGATTATGCGACTGCAGACTCTTACACCAAAAGGTCTAAATAACAAACTTAACCACCCAGACAAATATTAGCAAAAAATTCCTCAAAAAACCAATGGATAGGCCATTTTGTTTCCGTTCGCCCATTTATTCAATACTTTGTTTCCCTGTGGCCTATCATTTTCTACACATAAAACGTAACTTTAAAATCCAATCAAGGATTCATGTGACGCCATATTTTGCATCACGTGACCCCAACTAAGCATCACGTGACCCCTTTTTAATCACGTGACCGCTAACAGGCTATAAAAAGGGCATACCATCACATAAATATTCATTCTCCTGACGATGACCATAGAGTCGAAACGCGTAGAGAATTGAAGAAGAAAATTGTAGAAGAACTCCAAGTCGTCTTATTTTTGTGTTCATCTTTCTAATGATTTTAACCATATTCAGATTGAAAAGTCATGGTAGTCATTGCCAGAATAGGATGACGTTTGTGCTCACTTTCCATTAAAACAGTCCCTCGGGTATTGCTGTTTCTCAGTGTTTGATCTCTGTTGTGCTTTTTCTAAGATAGACTGTATTCTTCTACCACGTTTTACATTCTTGGTTTGATGAAAAGTTAATTTCTTTACAATTTCATTGTTAGAGCGTCTGATAGTATGTGCTATCCATTTATGCTGCTGTTCTGTGTAGAATGATTCAATGGAGTCTGTTTTGGTAATAGAAAACAAATCTCGGTCTCTTATGACATAGCTCCAGTCGACTGTCTCAGATTTTTCTGCTGATGGATCAGGTGGGGTAACTTTTTTGTAACCATTGGTGACCATTGAGCGACTTACTTAGCCCTAAGTATACAGTAGATCCAAACCCCGTCTTCATCATTTGCAGTACGTCAAAGGGTGATTAAAGGCAAGGACAGAGAAAATCAAGTCTAGCTTTTATCCTAACTGTTTATCGGAATGGAATAAGCTTGAGCCTGAATTGAGGTTCTGTTGCTGTTTCAAAGAAAGAGCTCTTATCAACAATCCGCCCCTGCAAAATCTGTCTTTGGAATCCACGATCCAATAGGATTATTCTATCTTACTCAACTTAGGGTTGCTCTCAGTAAGTTGAATTTCCATAAATTCAAGCATAATTTTATTTTAGGGATACCATAAACCCAATGTGCCCAACAATCGATGGCATTGAGAATACGGAGCACTTTTTGTTGCTCTGCCCTTCTTTTGATGTTCAACGGCAAAATCTTCTCTCTGGAATTGATCAATTATTTCGACCATGTTACGTATCACTGATCTTTCAAATGCTGCTCTGACACATCGTTTATTATATGGTGATCAAGACCTCTCTAACGATTTGAACAGAGATATACTCGAATTGACTTTACGTTTCACTCATGAAACTAGTCGGTTTAACTATCTATTGAAACTTCAGTACCAAGCAACCACCACATTTCTCAATGTAACTTTTCTGGTTCTTAGTAAGTTCTATTTCACATTAGATGCCTGGCATGTTTATTATATTATTTAGGCATATTTTATGTTCGTAAACCAATCAGGATGAGCTGCGCTCCTGTCATTGTAACTTCAATCGCATACCTGACCGGACGTCTAATTTTAGACAGAATCTAGTATAGTATCCATTAGGCTTTAATTGTTCGTAGTTTACTTAGTTGTATGTAGCTTAACATTGCATGTCTTTTTATTGGTCATGGGGTAGTCATGTTCTTTCTTTCCACTTGGCATCGTCCCTGTAGTGCTGCAAAGTAATTAAAAAGATATGGTAGAATGTAAGATTTATTGTAAAATTTTATATGAATAAAATTAAAAAACAACAACAACGGCAGGAATAAAGTATACAGAAAGATACAGAACTCCTTTTTGATTATGTTTTCGTTTGTTATGTTGTTGTTTGTTTGCTTCGTCAAGTTCTTTGTTTGTTCTTTGTCTTTTTTATTTCACAATAAAAAGCAATGTTTTTGATATATCGTAAGTCGGCAACCTTTTGTCTTTTTTCCATTGTGTGAGTTTCACCTTATGAAGTATTTGTCGTCTATATTAACGGGTTACGTTTAATATGGAAGCAATGATACCGATCTTGGCCACATTTTATACGGTTATGTTACTGAAAAGTCATTTTCTAACGTTGTGCAAACGCTTTCAGCAATGTAGAAACTAAATTTGTGTACAACAAGTATGAATCATCACTCAAATTGCTTCTTAATTTAATTGCAGATGTAGAAATGCAATCATGGACAAATAGTACTTGCAGATCTTCCAAATGGCGTCAAATGTCACTGAAGCTTGTCAACCAGAAATAATCCGTTCAAAGCAGAAAGACCAATTGTTCCTAACATTGCTAAGAAATAACGGTGCAGAGCTTGCCATCAGTTGTTTAGGTAAGCAAGAATACAGGAAAGGAACCTGTAATAGGTTTAGGAGTCTATCCCATCCTAGTTATCAGGAATAATGAGCTCTCCCACTGTATGATATAATATGGATAACTGCATGAAAATGCTTACATGAATGATCAGCCCCATACTTTGTTAACCAATCCTTTGCTGAATTGTCAAGCAAACATTTTCTTATGATATCAATAACTTGAAAATTAACATCCTCCATAAAACCATGATAACCTGCTAGCTCAAAATGCCAATGGAAATCTGCCTGAGAGACTGACATGGTTTTTTTAAGGACAATGAAGACAATGACTATGACCACGAAATCTTTTACATCAAATCGAGTTGGAATCCACCTGGGGCCGATCTCGTTCTGGAAAATTGTCTTTCTCTTTTGGAAAAGGAAATGCTGGCTTTCTCACGGGAGGGTAAGAATTTTCCTAATTTATTATTTCAGGAGCGCGAAGCTTTGAGGGAACTCCAGTCTGAAAGGAGCATTGTTGTTAAGGAGGCTAATAAGGGTTCTGCTATTGTTGTGTGGGATAGGGATGATTATGTTGCTGAGACGAATAGGTAGTTAAGTAATTTGGATGTTTACGAGCAGTTATATAGGGATTCCACGCTTGAGTTAGAGGCAGAGGTTAGGAATTGTGTTACGAAAATTCAGGTTTGTGATCCAGGGTTATTAGAGAAGGAAAGCATCATATTTGCAGGTTCAGAGGTCTAAGTTAGATCGATTCTATTTGTTGCCTAACATACATATGGGTTTCTTAGGAGTTGTTGGTAGGCCGGTTATTTCTAATGGTGGGACAGTTACGGAACATATCTCAGAGTTTTTAGATCATCATCATAATCCCCTTGTTAGTTGTACCAAGTCTTACACTAAAGATACTAATCACTTTTTTCGTTGTTGGTTGGTTTAGGGGAGATTCCTGATGATGCTTTGCTGTGCACAGTGGATGTCGTAGGCCTCTATCCTAGCATCCTCCATGATGAAGGCTTGGAGGCAATGCGACATGCACTGAACAGTAGGCAGAATCCAGGCGTCCCCACAGATTCCTTGGTTAAGTTGGCTAAAGTTATTTTGGACAATAATGTTTTTGAGTTTGATGGTAAGGTATATAGGCAGAAGCTAGGACGGCAATTGGGACTAAATTTGCACCAGCATATGCTAATTTGTTTATGGCTAGTTTTGAGAAGAAGTTGTTGGGTGGTAGTGTGGATAAGCTTTTGGTTTGGTTTCGGTTTATTGATAACGTGTTTTTTAATCTGGACTCATGATCAGCATAAACTGGATAGTTTCCTGGAATACATCAACAGCTTCCATCAAACTATAAAGTTTACGTCTGAGAGTTCTAGAGAAGAAGTTAGCTTTTTAGATGCTATAATGGTTAGGAAGGGGCGTATCTTGGAGACTGATCTCTACTGCAAACCATCTGATACTCATCAGTATTTGCAGGGGGCTTCATGCCATCCATGGCACACCAAGAAGGCTATTCCATATGGGCAGGTGCTTAGGATTCGTAGATTTTTTCTGATAATGGTAAGCTTTTAGCTAGGTCAGATGAATTGGTTGGTTGGTTGACTGATAGAGGTTACGAAGAAGGTTTTGTTTGGGAGCAGATCAAGAGTGTTTAGCATTTGAGTAGGCAAGCATTGATTAATCCGGATCTTGGACGTAATCGGGGAAGAGGGAACCGTATCCCATTTGTTGTTACATATCACCCAGCCCTTAATGGAATACGAAAAGCCGTTGGCAAGCTTCTGCCAATGCTATCCGCATCTGAGGAGCACAAGAGGGTGTTTCCTGAGCAACCTCTCGTTGCATTCAGGCGTGCTAGCAATCTCAAGGATAACCTTGTTAGGGCAAAGCTCCCTCCGATACAAGAAGATTCCATTAAGGGCTGTTTTCGTTGTGGTAAATGTAGGTGTCAGGTGTGCAAGTTTATGTTTGAAGGAGATAAGTTTATTTGTCACGTTACGGGTAACGGGTATAACATAAATTCTAGGTTTTTTATGTTCAATCAAAATTTTACAATACAAGTTACTATCTATCGCTATTTACAAAACTACTTTACGATACTACAAAAACGATACCTTGGAGAGCAAAAGTCTATGGCAACTCCGCATCCATTATATAAAACTAAAAACTAAAAGTACCGGGTGTCCCAAAAAAATGTATACGGATTTAGTTGACTCCAGCGCTGTGAATTTAGCTTCAATCACTGTCTGATCACTCTCAAAATGTTCCTCGATAGTTAACTTGAACATAGATACCTCGTTTGTTGATATTGGTACTCTGAGAGCAGACATGTTAAGCTTGAAAGCTGAAATCTACCTCGCCCTGCAAACCAGAGCTTTACCCTTTTGGCCTAAGCAATTTCTTAACGCACAGCATATAAATCAACGATAGCCTTAATAAAATTTGAGCAATATTAGATCTTGTCTTATTCTGTCTTCCAGAAGTCACCCCCCCAGTCACCCATTGGGAATTTTCTTAAATTTTTCATTAATTTCAGTTCTTAATTTTGATGTGCTTCAGGAATTTGCTTAGGCCAAAAGGCCAAAGTTCTGGTTTGCAAGGGCAAGCAAATTTAGGCTTTCAAGGTTGATATTTCCACTCTCAAAGCACCAATACCAACAAACGAGGTATCTATGTTCAAGTTAACTATCGCGGAACATTTTGAAAGTGCTTAGCCATTCATTAAAGCAAAATTCACATAGCTGGAGTCAACCAAATCTGTATACATTTTTTTGGGACACCCGGTTTATCTCAAGTTAGACGTCATCTAGTGAAACAATTGAATTGATCATTCGTGTTCTAGGTTTGATTGCAATTCGTCTAGTGTTGTTTATATGTTAGGTTGCAAGGTCTGTGGGATGTGGTATGTTGGTAGCAGGTCGACACCCTTTCGAACCAGATAAAATAATTAAGAAGTCGTGATGTAGGACATTCGAGAAAGGGGAGATTGTTACTCAGGCAGATTTTCATAGACATTTTCAGCTAGCAGGTCATTATGGTTTTATGGAGGATGTTAAATTTCAAGTTATTGATGGGTTATTGGGCGAGTCTAGAGTTAGGGAAGGTTCTTGGCAATATAAATTGGTAGACTCTTTATGTTTTCGCTTCTCCATAAGGTTATTTGCTATTATTTACTTTTCTGCATTAGGTCTTTATTATTTTTTTTTTATTTCATTGTTTTAATTTCCTTTCGTTTATCATTCTTTTTTGTTAGTTTAGGGTGTTGGATTCCTTTAACCTCGTACCCATGGCCCTTTCGTCATATACCTTCCCAATACGGCGGGCGATCCTGGGGACGTGGTGGGAGTTTCTAGTTATTTATCTTGCCGCCCTTTTTGGAGCGGGTTTTCTCATTTTATTTGTCTAGATTTTTCCGTTTTATCATTTTAATTTCCCATGAGATGGCGGCACATCTGGCTCCTGTATCAAGTCCATCCTTACTCTCTGCTTTTGCTTCTCTTTGTGTTTCTGGCCCACCCCCTTTTTTAGAGTTCAGTTAAGTACGCATATGTATTAGGTAGGTCCCTTTGTTAGGTTGTTTCTGTTGTTACCCTATTGTAATCTAGGTTTTTAGGTAGGTCCCCAAGTTATTGTAAGAACAGTTACCGAAGAAGATGAAAATCGAAACGTTTACAAAGTGGTAGTGTATTTCTAATTATCTTTAGAATTTTATATCTTTAGGTGAGTTGGCTCTTGAATCATCGTCTTTTAAGTATAGTAGTGTAACATTATCATTTGTTGTAAAATTATAGTTAATTTGATCTGTTGAGTTTGGAGGGGACTTGATAACATTAGCATACAAGTAAAATCTTTCAATAGGGCACAGGGAAACCCGCAAATCTTCCAATTTCACGTTTATACGCCAATTATATCGTCGTAGTCCGATCACATGACTGAAAATAACGTTTTTGAGACAGCTCTTCGAATACCTTCACGATAATAAAAATGGATATTCGACCAATAAAGATAAAGAGCTGATTTTACCGCAAATCGATTCTACAGGCCCCACTCCACATTTGTTTTTCTGCATTTGGCTAAAGTCTCATCAAGGATCGGCGTTACATCGGATTTCATTCCTTCGAAAATTGGCCGATGTTCAAGAATTTTTCAGGAACGCTAGAAATAAGATTCAATGTCGGTTACTGGGATTCTGCTGCGAGTGAAGGTAGGCCCATTAGCTTTCTTGGTAGCAAATAGCTTTAATTCGTCAAGGATTTTCGAAAATCACACAAGCAAATATTTTCATGTTATACCTGGACATAATTCACGTAATATGTGATATCTTATTGGTAGCGTTCGTGAAAAATTATTGAACATAAGCCAATTTTAGAAGAAATGGAACTCGATGTAACGCCAATCCCTGATGAAATTTTAACCAAATGCAGAAAAAGAAATGTGGAGTGGGGCCTGTAGAATCGATTCGCGGTAAAACCAGTTCTGTATCTTTATTGGTCGAATATCCATTTACATTTTCGCGAAGGTACTCGAAAAGTTGTCTCAGAAACCTTATTTTCAGTCATGTGATCAGAAAACGATGATATCATTGGCTAATAAGCGTCAATTTGGGAGATTTGTGGGTTTCCCTGTGCCCTATTGAAAGATTTGACTTTTTTGCTGATACTATTATTTTCTTTGGCTCCATCTCAACAGTAGATAAAATTGAGTTGTAAATTTTATTTGTATTTTAACTTTTATTTATTATGGAAAATGCCCTAGTCTGGAGTCAGGTAACGACATGCAACCAACCTTTTACACAAGTGCTCAAAGAGTTACTGAAGAAGATTTGTAAATCATCATAGATTTTCACCTTATTTGTAATGATATACAGAATGGTATTAAACTTATATATCATACTTTCATATTTAGAGAATCATATTTGTACTAGAAACCGATAAAGCAAGGGCCAATCATCGTTTTCATATAAAACTAGCAATAACAGTAGTCGGCGAGTGCTGCGTTCTGGGTTAACTCACAAACATTTTTGCCAAAATTCATACGATTGCGGTCAATAGCAACTTGTGCAGGAAAAGGCAACGCCTCTTTGTAAGAATCCGCTGCAGTCCTGAAATCATGAAACTCCAAAATATTTACAGTTGCGTGACAATTTGGTAGGTATAATGCCTTTAAATAAGTCAACTGACCATGCAAACAATGCTGTTTATTGCTATGCAACAACGAGATACTATCATGATACTTTCCTTACTGCGCATGCGCCAATGTATTTAGTGATCATTTAACAGCCAAAATGTAGACATTTAGGCCGGCTGCGATGGGTGACTCCTCGCAAACTGTTTTGCCTATCAAAAATATGTCAGAAGAGCCACAATGCCGCATGGATTGTTAAGATCAAAACTGAATGTTGGAACACTAAACGTAAGAGGACTAAACACCGACCTCAAAAAGATACAACTGGCAAATGATATGCAAAAATACCAGCTGTCAGTCTTAGCCATCCAAGAAACAAAGCTGAAAAGTGAAGGAATATTTGAAATAACATCAAGCGACAGAAAAAATATCTATGAAGTATATCATACAGGAAATGAAGAAAATAAACACCATGGAGTGGGAATTGCTATCGAAAAGGGTATCGATGCTGAGTTTAGTGTCATCTCAAACAGGATATGTAAGATCATCACAAAAATTTGAACAAAAGAAAATCAAAGAAAGCTAACATTTATATCATCTTATGCCCCAACCCTTGAAGTAAGTAAAAGAGTCCTAATGTTAATGAAGACTATTATGAAAAATTAGAAAACATCATCAAAAATGTAAATAAAAGAGACTTTTGCATAATAGGAGATCAAAATGCAAAAACAGGGCTTGGAAGAAATAAATTTCCAGAAGTTGTAGGAAGATATGGAAAAGGAGAAATGAATGAAAATGGTCGAGATTTATGTGAAATGCTGCTCAGAAATGAAAGGATCCTATGTAATACAATGTTTCTACATAAAATGGCCCATCGAACAACATGGGAAACACCAGTCAAGAATGACATTGTGAGGAAAAATCCATACAGAAATCAGATTGACTTTATCATGATGAAAATTAAACACAGAAAATTTTTAGAAGATGCAAGATCGTACAGTGGGATTGAAACTTTTAAGATCACAGATTAGTAAAAGCCGAAATCAACATCAAATGGCACAAAATGCAAAATAAAAAGAAAATACCTAAACTAAATCTGGATAAATTGAGAGATATAGAATACAGACAAAGATATCAGAAAAGTGTGGAAGAAAAATTAGACAAAGAGAAAACAAGAAATATGCAAGAGATATGGTCAAATATAGCAGAAACATGTGTCAAGGCAGCTGAAGAAGTGGTAGGAAGAAAGAAAGGAGAAAAGTGGAAATAGGGAAATAATAGAGCTTTCAGAAAAAGCAAAAATCCATCAGGAATGATATGAATGCCACAAATGTTAAGAAAGAAAAAGAAAAACTTCAAAAACAAAGAAACAAAATTTTAAAGGAAATTCACAGTAAAATTAAGGAAGAGGATGAAAAAGAGATTAGGGAAATGGTTGAGGAGATTGAAAAACATAAAGATGGCAGTAGAAGAATGTTCCAAGCAATAAAGCAGTTTCAAAGAAGGAAGGAAAAAAAGAAAATAGTAGTAGATAGCAAAAATGGAAAAACAACTAATGAATGGAAGCAAGTAGAAATAGTAACAAAGTTCTTTGAAGAAAGTTTCAACAAGGAGACAGAGAAAAACATAGAAAGTATAATGCCAAAAAAGATGAAAATACCTTTCACAGTAGAAGAAATAAAAGGAGCCACAAAATCCTTAAAAAATGGGAAAAGCGCAGGAATAGACAATGTATATGGAGAACTGTTGAAATATGGTCCTGACACAATATCAAGTGAAATTGCAAAAATTTTCAATGAAATGTCAGAAAGTGGTCAATATCCAAACGAAATAAAAGAAGGAATACTAGTACCAATTCAAAAGCCAGGTAAAAAAGCAGGACCATCAAAAAATCTGAGACCAATTATTCTACTATCAATGCTGAGAAAAATCTTGGCAATTTGCATGTTAAGAAGGTGTCTTGATAAGATATTATTGATCATTCCAAACACACAAGCTGCTTACCAACAGGGACGATCGACGACAGAGCTAGTATTCATTTTGAAAGTCTTAGCAGAGAAAGCAATTACATCAGATAATTATGAAATTATGTTACTGCTATTCGATATGTCAAAAGCATTCGACACGGTTAGGAGAAATGAACTGTTCAAATTATTGAAAGAAGTATTAGATGATGATGATTTACACATGATGAAAATATTGGTAGAAAATGTTAAATTGAAAGTAAAAATCGGCAACGAAATAGGAAATGACATCCACACAAATATTCGTATTCCTCAAGGTGACTGTCTGAGTCCCATATTTTTCATAGTCTATCTAGCAGAAGCCCTGAAACCAATCCTTCATACTAACAGCGTGGAAGGGCAGAGAAATAGCAAAGATGATCACAAAATCATAATCAATCAACCATATGCGGATGATATCAGTTGGATAACAAACATGGAAACAGTAAAGGAAAACTTGAAGAAAGAAGTGCCATCATTATTGAAAGAGAAAAATCTGCAAGTAAATGAAACAAAATCTGAAGAATATGTGATCAAAAGAGGAGAAGATGAAAGCTTGAAAAATTGCAAATATTTAGGGAGTTTACTAGAGACGGATAAGGATATAAATCGAAGAAAAATACTTGCCACAAATACATACAACCAACAAAAATACATTTTTGAGAACAAAAGAACCTCAGAAAAAATGAAATTCAGAATATTCAAAAGTCATGTTGAAAGTATATTCACATACAATTGTGAATTATGGATTTTAACAAAGAAACATGAAGAGAGTATCGATATATTTCAAAGAAAATTAATGAGAAGAATTTTGAATCTGAATTGGCCGGATAAAGTCAGCAACGATAAGCTTTATAAAAGAACAAATTCAGCTCCATGGAGCCAAATTGTAAAGCGAAGAAGATTAACGTGGTACTGTCATTTATTAAGACTACCAGAAGACACGTCAACAAGAAAATCATTGAAGAAGGCGAAGAAATCCTGTAAAAACCAAGAGGTGGACAAAAATTAACAGGGCTGAGACAAATAGAAAAGGATTTAGAAAAAGTTGAATTTAATACAGTATTGAAAAACAGAGATGGAAGTTCCAAGACAGTGAGAGTAAAAGAACATGAACAAATGGCAGAAAACAGACATATCTGGAGACTAATAGTGGACCGCGCAATGTCTTTATAGACGGAAAGCGTAAATGATGATGATGATGATAACAGCCAAAAATAGTTTTTTTTACAAATCCAATGTAAACGAATTTACAAGTTGTAAATTACCGAAGACTACAAACAAGCTACCATACAATACTACAGAAACTATACCAAGGGGAGCAAAAGATCATGACACTACCCCAGGGCCATCACATGAAGAAAATAAACCAAAAATACAACTAAATATATAAATTACGAAAAGCTACATATAAACAAACGAATAGAGGAACGGGACTCAGTGAGAGGTGGTTTAGTTGCATTTAGCTAGATTTAGATGATCTTAATTGAATCGACCGTTGGGGGGGGGGGGGGGGTCAAGTAGAGTATATTTCTCTTGATGTCATTTGCGTCAAAATTTCATTTGAAACATCGAATCGATTCGAAAATTGATCGAATCAAATGGTAGTAATGCAAAAACTCCAGTGAGAAGGTTTCGACGTTGAACCTCGAACGAAGGGCAAAGCAACAAACAGTGCCCTGCTCCGTGCTCTCAATACCATCGGTAGTAGGGCACATTGGATTCATGGTATCTCTAAAATTGTGCTTGAATTTGTGAAGGCTTTATTTGCTAAGTTCTACTCTAAGTTGAGTAAGATAGGATAAGCCTATTGGGTCTGCCAACCTTGGTTGAATAAGCGGACGGAAGAAATCGATTGCGAAATTTATTAAGCAAGATTACTTATGCTGCTTCGCAGCAACAGCATAGACAATGTCAAAGATTCACTGAAAGATCCTAGAAATTTAGATAAAATCATCTTATGAATGCCAGGAGTACCTAGAAACCTGGATTGCAATAGGGCAACAGTGTTAAAACAGTTACTGACGATGATTTACTGTAAAATGTTATGTGCTACAAAACGTTTTGTCAAAAGAAACAAATTGAAAAAGGCAACAGTAAAATGACTGACATGAAAGCTTTTCATTTTGATTTCCTTTTCTATTTTCTAATTTTAGATCTCCATTGCAAACGCTGACTTCGTTTTCATTTTGCTTGCAGGACCTTCAATTTGGATCAAATATAAAAAAGAATTAACTACATTTATAGACCTTTGCTACTTTTTTATTACAACGGGATCAGGTAAGATCTCTCTCTTGATAACAAAGCGAGGATTTTATTAAATTGTTTTGATTTGGGAAATCTTAAACTTTATTTTTCATTTTCAGGAGAAAATGAGATCCACTTAGATATAGAAATTGATCTCTGCATGGATTTGGTCTCTAATATTTTATCCTTATGGGCGATTTTTTTTCATAACTATTGTTTTCCAAAGTTAGCAAGAAAAAGAAACGTGTATGCATCAGAACAATAAAAAAATGCACTATTTAGTGCTAATGGCAAATGCACTGGTCTGGGTGGCCTAGTGGTTAACGTGCTTGCCTTAAATGCTGAAAGTTGTTGGTTCAACTAACTTGGGTGTTTCCAAGAGAATTACTATGGTGTTGGCGGTGGTAATCGGACAAAGACCATTTTACTTGCCAGAAAAGAGGTTTGGGTTGAGCATCAAAATCTGGTAAACTTTGCAAAGGAAACAATAGCGTTAGCATGAACCCCGTTCTAAGAAAAAAAACCCTGCTTGCTGTATTAAAAAGTTTTTTGGTACATTCTACTTAAAAACTTACAATATGCATTGCTTATTATAATTCTTACAAAATACTATACCCTACTATAGGCTACAGTTCCCAAGATGCTCTATTTCGAGTTATTGAGCAATGCCGTAGAACACTTGACAAGTCAGGCAAGGTTGGGATGGTTCTAATGGACCTTTCTAAAGCTTATGACTGCATCCCTCATGACCTGCTGTTAGCGAAACTTGAGGCATATGGCTTCAGTTTAGATAGTTTGAATTTACTGCATAGTTACCTCACAAACAGGCTACAAAGAGTGAAGATAAATGGTACCTACAGTAACTGGCAACAAGTAAAATCTGGTGTTCCACAGGGTTCAGTTCTTGGACCTTTACTGTTCAATCTATTTATTAATGATTTCATATACGCGATCGAGAACTCACAAGTTTGCAACTTTGCCGATGACAACACTATCTACTCATGTGAAGATAGGATAGATAACATTTTGAGATCCCTCAAAGGAGACATAAATAATGCCTTAAAATGGTTCAAGGACAACCGAATGGTAGCTAACCCAGACAAGTTTCAGGTTATTTTCATGGGTCTTGAAAAGGGTCAAAAAGTGAGCCTTGAAATAAATGGTCAACCTATCAAGACAACCGATGAGGTTAAACTCCTTGGAATAACGATTGACTCAAAGCTACAGTTTCATAATCATGTTTGAAGGTATTTGCAAAAAGGCAAGTCAAAAAGTGAAGGCGTTCTCTCGTATTGCTGGGTTTCTACAAAAGGATAAAGCAAACATACTATACAAAACTTTCATAAAGTCAGCCTTTAACTATTGTCCACTGATATGGATGTTTTGTGGTAAAACAACTAACAACAGAATAAACCGGCTACATAAGCGTGCCTTGAGAGTTCTCCATGGCGATTATACATCAACCTTTGAAGAACTACTGGCAAGGTCGGAAGAGATAACGATCCATTGTAGCAATCTGCAAAAGCTAATGGTCGAAATATACGAATGCACCAATTTCATTAGTCCTTCTATTTTGTCAGAGTTTTTCGCAACGAAAGAAATCACATATGACCTAAGAATAAAGAATCTACTCCAGGTGCCAAAAGTTAAGACATCGTCATATGGACAAAGTTCCCTATCGTTCAGAGGTAGTATACTTTGGAACACTTTGTCAGACAACATAAAATCCGCACAAAATACAAAACAGTTTAAAACAATGATCAAAAATTGGAAGGGAGAACAATGCCGATGCAACATTTGTAAATAGGGTTTGTAATTAGATAGTTGGTTTTTATTAGTTTGTATTAACTAGACATTTCACCAACTGTAAATAAATGAATTATTATTATTATTATTATTATTATACCCTACTACTAGAACAATACCATTGGAAGCGAAAAACTACGTCTACCTCATGGCAACGTAAAACAGGAAATACGAACATAACACTACACATTGTGCTCCACGTAACTAATAGAGAAAAATATTACAAAAAACGTAACTGCTACAAAGAAAAAGAAAGACAAAAATTTACTTTAAAGGGGACATATAGAATATCACAATACAGTTGCGTTTTACTGTTCTTTCTAATTACAAATAGATAGGTTAAGCACAAGATTTAAGGATATTTAATGAAGAAAATCATGATATTATACGGAGCGTTCCGTTCTTGAAATATACAAGATAGTAGATTTTAGGATGAAATTAAAGAGGGTACAAAACCGGCTAGGCCTAACACACGCTTGTCACAATGAAACTCACGAAATGACACAGGGTTACTTTTTATACTGCAGTCATGCCCTGAGGACTTGACATCATCATCATCATCATCATCATCATTTATTTATTTATAGTAGGCTTGAATTTAAAAAATAGCTCAATTAGAGCTAATTAAGGCCTATTTTACAAAATATTTATTAATATTATAAATATAACTAAACCAATATAACTAAAAGAAGCAATGATTTACAATGTATAACCTAGAAAGTAAATTAATCTACCGGGTGTCCCAAAAAACGCAACGGATTTGAGCGGGACTAGCGACAAGAATTTAGGTCCCATCAATCCACAAAATTTTTTGATACAATCCTCGATAGCTAACTTGAAAATAGATACCTTGTTTGTTGATATTGGTGCATGGAGAGTTGGAATATTAATCTTGAAAGTCCAAATTTCCCTGAACCTCCAAGTCAGAGCTTTTGGGTTTTGGCCTAAACTGCAAACGCGCTATTTTGGGGAATATCCTGAATTATTGTGAAATGAGAGAATAAAGCCTCGTGCTGAGGAAATATTTGAATAGAAATTCAATCAAATTCCTGAAAAGACATCTTTTTTATGCTTCAAAAGTTTCGAAAAGTTAGCATTGCATCTATCTCATAAAAGAGAGCAATCCGCGAGGTAGTTGCTTGTGTACGAAAATGAATTAGTTCTTGCAATCTTCATGACTTCATCAAAATGCATTTTGTATAATCTTTCTTCGAATTATTATGAAGCAAGAAATAAAATATATCCAAGGAAAAATTACCCATGGATAAGATCCTTAAAAATGCTCATCCATGCTTGGCTCTTTTGCAGGTGTGCACTATGATTGAATATATTGGTAGAAAGTTGTACGAATAAACTGTATAAAAGAAGTTCGGATGCAAAAAAGACAAAATATTTAGTACACTGAGGCCTTTCTGACTTGTTTCTTCATCAGAGTGTGACTTACAAAACTAATATTTTAGTTTTGTAAGTCACACTCTGATGAAGACACAAGTCAGAAAGGCCTCATAGTGTGCGAAATATCTTGTCTTTTTTGCATCAGAACTTCTTTTATACAGTCTATGATTGAAGAAATATATTCCTTTTTGAATTTTCCCTCCGGCATTGTTATGCTTGTAAGTATTTAGCTTTCGAATTTCAACTGAAATGTGTGCCTAAACATGTGTGCCGTAACATGCTCACATTGCTACACTTTGCATAAGACTGAGGAGATTCCTCAATCGCGTTTTCAGTTAGGCCAAAACCCGAAGCCTCTGGTTTGGAGATGGAAGCAAATTTGGACTTTCAAGATTGATATTCCAACTCTCCATGCACCAATATCAACAAACAAGGTATTTATCTTCAAGTTTGCTATCGAAGATTATATCAAAATTATTGTAGATTGATTGGACCTAAATTTTTGTCGCTAGTCCCGATCAAATCCGTTGCGTTTTTTTGGGACATCCGGTAAAAATCCTAAATCTTTGATAAAAACTTAACACAATCTGCAAGTGCAAAAATCGCTATTCCATTGTTTTACTTTTCTTTTAAATTCTTGCATTGTGCTACAGTCTTTCAAAAAGCTTGGAAGTGAGGCAGCCTCTATACTGAATATTTTCTGTACCATATATTATTGTCCTTACTTTCGGCAGCTGCAAGTGATTTACATTACGCAGACTATAATAGCTATCTTTTTCTGCAAAACTATCTTTCATAAATATTGGGTTTAGATCTAAACAATGTCTAAAATAGATTTACTGAGAATGTACTATATATATATATATTACAAGATAAAAGCAGAAGAGGCCCTCTCAGAGGCCAAGGACGGCGAGCAGCCTCCCGAGAGATGGCAGAAACGCCGCACTAGGGAGCTCTCCCATACAGACACCAAACAGCACCCGCATAATAAGGAGGCCACTCGCACAGCGCTCCCGCCACGCCCGGTAGCAGCCGCGAACCGCCCCCGGCCCCCACAAGAGAGCCTATAAACATCTATCCTGTTATGAACTCAATTTTCGGAATATATGTTTTGCAGAGCCTACAGTTGCATTTATCACCGTTCCAGCATCTTATTCGTTTTTTGAAAATAAGAAGGGTGCTTGACTGCTTCATTTCCTGCGGTATAAGCTGCCACAGTTTATTTCAAAGGAAGGCTATGGTCTCAATTCCAAAGGACGTAGTCCGTACTTTTGGGAGTAGAGCGTCATTGCCTTGCCTTAGATTGTAGCTAATATTTCGTTCCATAAAAATATCCTTCACGAAAGGTGGATTTAGATCAGATTGGGTTTTGTACATTTCTGTCATTAACAACTGTTGGTTTCTTGCATGGATTGGCACTGATCTAGTCTGTTCCAAGAGAAAACAGAAATCATTTCCGTATCTTTATATGCTATACGTAATGCCCTTTCTTGAACACGATTGATTCTATGATCTATCATTAAACATCCAAACAACTGAACAGTAACTGAAGTGTGATAAAACGAACGCCCTCATTAAGGTAACTCTGCTTTCCTCTCTAGTGAACAGCGAAATGCCGTTTCGCAAAACCATTCTCCTCAGAAAACAGTTAATTTCTCCAATATTATTCGGCCTATCGAAAAGCGGTAAAAAGGATGTTGTTCTGTATAATCTGGGCAATCGAAAAATGTATAAATCGCAATGTTTCCGTCAACCCTGGTTTCGCAAATCCTTGTTTAAATGTTTTTGCGAATTTCAGAAAAATGGATTTATCTCCAAAACTACTCGAAAAATGTTCGATTTTTTTCGTTCCATCTTTAGCTAGGTAGTTGATCTACAACTTTGCCAAGTCTGATTGAAAATCCTAGGCGAGATTTCCTGCAATCGAATTTCGTATTTCTGTTTACTTTTCGACAGCGAAATGGAGAAACCTTGGTCAACAGATTACCATGCTATGAAGCACGCTTGCAAAAGCTCAGGCTTGAAATAACTTTCAGAAGTTTTTCCATTGGCAAACAAATGAACGTCATCTTTTGGGAATACCATACGCAAGTCTCTATAGACATCCTTAGTGCGCTTGCAAAAGTATCATTTGCATCTATTTATTAAAAATTACTGATTTTTACCAGCAACTTCACGAAACCATGCTTTGGGTGTCTTTCGAGACTTTCGTAAGCATTCACAAATTATCAATTTCTTTTAGAGTCCACAATGAGCATAGATCTTAGGTCAAGAACTAATTTTTTGCAAAAACATTCTACGGGCGCTCAAATCGTTCTGCATGGGCTAAACTGTTGACCAACGCTTTTCCCCTTCGAAGTCGAAAGTAAACAGAAATGTAAATTTGATTGCAGGAAATCTAGCCTAGGTTTTTCAATCAGACTTGGCAAAGTTGTAGAACAACTACTTAGCTAAAGATGGAGCGAAAAAAAAATCGACACTTTTGAGTAGTTTTGGAGGTAAATCCACTTTTCTAAAATCAGCAAAATGATTTGAGCAAGGATTTGCGAAGCCAGGGTTGAAGGAAACATTGCGATTTATACATCTTTCGATTGCCCAGATTATACAGAACAACACCCGTTTTAACGCTTTTCGATAGACCGAATAAAATTGGAAAAATTAATTGTTTTCTGAGGAGAGTGGTTTTGGCAAACTGCATCTCGCTGTGCACTAGAGCGGAAAGCAGAGCTACCTTAACTGCTGTAGTTTTTCAGTGTCCATGTAACGTGATATTCGGGCAAGTGCATGGAGTTTTTCGCCAGCCTTTTTAAAAAGTGCCTGGACATGTTTTTGAAGAAAGTGATCGATCGAAAGTTATGCCGAGAAGATTCTCCTCTGTATTCTCTTGCATGCAGTCCTCACCTATTTTGATTGTTATTTCATTATTTCCTTTTGCATAAAAAATTATTAGGTGGCATTTGTCTTAATTTAGTTTCATAAGATTGTTTGGAAACAAGATTGACATGATTTGTTAAAAAAATCTTTGCAATGAATTTTGCGGAATAAAATATTCCACCAATCAAAGCGCACCATTTATCGAAATAGCAGGACTAGGCTATGATCATTATTACGACGAGGTCATGCTCATTTCGTATGGCCCGACCAAGCTTAAGTCTATAACGTAACAGCTATGATGTCCGAAATGGCCATAATTTTGTGATTTACTTTTTAACTTTCGAACTCTGAAGACTGGCACGTCCTTCCCATGACCTAGCCACGTCCCTGTATTCCAAAAACTGGAGGAAGGTTTTGGTAGGAGAATATTTCGATTGGAGGAAGGTTTACTTTTCTGGACTCTGGAAATTGTTTACCTCAAATGGCAACTTTTTTGTCTCCGTACAAAAGAATCTGTAAAAGGACAGGATTTGGAACGTCAATAAATTCAAATGAGCGCAGCATCGGAAGGACACCAGCGAGGAGGTCATGCCTTTGTTTTCAAAAGAATGGCACAACAATAGGTACTGTTCCGTGTCCTCAGGACCGTCGTTAACTGGACACATCGGATTGATTGTGTCACTAAAATTATGACTGAATTTGTGAAAATTTCGTTTGCTCAACTCTTCCCTTAGTTGAGTTAATAAAGAAAGTCCTCGTAAATCATAAATACTGAAAACAGGGTTAGAAGGTGGCCTAATAAGCGAAAGCAATTTGTTGTTGAATATACTGATGGATGCGCATTTTCTGATTTCAGGGTCGAGTTTACTCCAGCAAAAAGCGCTTTCGGATCTCATAACACTTTTCAGAGAGATTGAGTAAGGTAGGGGTAATTTGGGTCTAAAATGGGCATTTTTCAAAATAAAGAATACTCTTCTGGACTCGTTGGAAATATTGAAGATCTTTTTTGTTTTACCTACGTAGAACCTCTTCTCGTTCTTGGGAACTTCTTGCCGTTGTCTAATTCGAATTTTGAATAATTATTTGGAATTTTTTAAATTTCTCACTTTTGCGTGTATTTTCAAACTGTAGGCGGGAAATTTGGGTCTATTCGAGAAAATCAGTAGATATTTCATCAGGAGTATTGTAAATTCAACAAATTATAATTTTAGAATGTTTTTATGGATAACTTTGATTGAATTTTCAAAGTTTCGAAGCCAATGACTTGACAACTTGCATGGAGAAAATTAGAAATAAACCGCACCAGTGCAATACTGCAATTCAAGTTGAAAGAAATAAGTCCTTGCATCTTTGCGCTAAAATATGAACGGAAGTGTACCTACTATCACTGTTTTTGATTTATACACCCATTTTCAACATGTTTTCATCTTTGTTTTTATCCTGGAATCATTGTCAAGTTATGCAGAACGTGACTCGTTGTACAAATCCCCAGTAGACCCAAATTACCCCACCTTGCAATATAATCGAAAGAGAATCTACCAAATCGCAAACAAATTCCCAAAGGCTTTTAACACCTTTTCACATGATTGAACTTGAGATCCAGGATAATTTGTTGACAAGAAGAATTCGTACGTTGGTGAAAATCGAAAGTTTGCTACGCTTTCAGATCCTAATCAAACTTCAGGCAGGGGAAATCTGGAAATTGAAGCACCAGAAATTATCCAATAATTCAAGATTTCATCGCCTACTGAGCCATTAATTGAATTTTCAACTTACGATCGCTTTAATAGTGAAAAATCAATGAGACCCAAATGACCCCGCAGACCCAAATTACTCCCACCTTACCCTAGTAAACGATACTTTACTCAAGGCAAGTTAGGAATGATTCAGTTTCTACAGAGGGAAGTTTTGTTTGCCTTCTGTCCTTGTTTCTCGGATTTTTCGTTCATTGTTAGCTGATTTTGCAGTGAACAGTTGTTAAACAAAAGTGCGAACATGCAGCAAGGTAGCAGGGGTCTCGAAGTTTGCTGCTACCGTGGTTATTCACTTGAAAGAAAGTCAATTACAATGAAAGAAAATAGCGAGAAACAAAGCAAACAAACTGACACTTGCCTGCGTGTAAACTGAGCCATTTCTAACTCACTTTGCGCAAAGTAGCCGATAATAATCTCCCAGAAAAGTGTTCTTAGATCCGAAGCAACTTCATACCACAGCTAGCAGTAGTGTTTCTAATGAGAATGAGAACGTGCGTCTTGCTTTTGTTCTTCCTTTCAAACTTTACCAGACTCGGACGCTTGATCCACAACTCTTTTCTGGCAAGTAAAAAGGTCTATTGAAGGTGGAAAGAATTTGTCAAAAGGAAATAGATCGCAGACAAAAACCGAGGTTGTTAAGTGAAAGGGCACCATTTTTGTTGATTTTCCCAAATGTTTCCAGTTGTTGATTTTGCCGGTTGATTTTGACGTTCGAAATTTTCCTTCTGACCTTGGTGATGGTTATCGATATCGTACGCTGGCAGTAGCAACTTTCTGCCAAGTTGTTACTTTTTATGCATGCTACAAAGCTTCCCCTGAAGATGTTCAATATCCAAAATGTTAGCATGCAGTATAAAAACTCCATCTTTGATGTAAATTATTTCAACCATATTTTAAACGATTACCACCGCCGACAACCTACTACTTGCCTTATAATCTCTGTTTGCTTGTCTTCTGCAAGAAAAGCTAGAAATCATCAGGATGAGATACAAGACTTAGAAGTCCGCTTGGCTTCATCAATGAAACCATTGCACCCTTCGAGCAGACAGCCACTGAAAAAAGTGAAGCAAGATACATTTATTTGGTAGCTCAATGTAACGGAAGTCCCTGATATTCGAATAAGGGCACTGCCCTTGCTTGAGCCGTCTGAAGATAATTTACAAAATTGTGAGGTCGTAAATTATTGAAACTGATTATCATGAAGTATCTCTATTGCAAAATGAAAAAAATGCGAGATGATAAACCAGTTAATTAATGATTATTACTTCTCTCAAGATGGCCTCGAATCAGTAGTTTTCTTTTTGCGTACATATCTGTGGACCTTCCATGAAATAGAAGATCGAGACTCCAAATCCATAACCTCTTTTGCTTCTCTTATCTTGATACCATTTTTGGTTAATATTCTCAATCCAACAACGGATAAGTGTTCTTAACATCAAAATTGCTTCTGTTGTATTCTCTATCCTGCAAAAATTATACGCAGTTTCTTTTGTGTAATACAGGCTTCCAAACGCTTGGAGAAGAATACTGCAATCTTGTACAAGTAGAAAGCTGCAAATTAAAGCTACCATCCTCATCAGTTAGTATCTGTGGCATTTTGATATGTTGTTACTAAGGAACATATGTTTGAAAGATTTAAAAGCTGTTATCAATAGCGACACATCTTTCGTTGAAGTGAATGCATTGGAAGGAGCTTTAGATAATTTGCTATAATTCTACCCTAAAAGTTTTGATGTCAAGGGAACTATTGAAAATATTTAAATCCCATTGTAAGTTTTAAGATAGTCTATTAGGAAAATGACAGAATTAAAAAAAAATCATAGGTCTGCAATAGAAGTTTTCGCTCTTCTGGCTGACGATTTAGGAAATTGATGACGCCACAAAGTGCAATTATAAATACGTGTGTAGTTTTGATCATAGATGGTCAACAAATCAACAACATTCACAGTAAAATTACAGTAAAGCGCCTAAAATTCCTTTCAAGCCATTTAATTCAAAAAGTTGTTACAGCTAATTACACAACTTTTTAAAACTATTTGAAGCGTGGGCTCTACTAATGCTAGAGTGGAGATTAGGCTATTTGCTAGGGTTAGATTTTCCAAAAAAGAAAACAATTGAGGCACGTCTAGAATCGTACTGAAGCCGATTTGAAGATCGAAGCCAAAATCCTAAATTATCCTTGGCAATTTTCTATATTTTTCAGTGACCTATTTCTCACGCTAAGTGATTTCTTGAAAATTATTAGTCTGGGGAAACGGTCTAAATTTATAAAAACCAAAAATCAAATTGTCTACATGCTGACCTAGACAAGAATATAGGGAAACTCATGGAAATGAATTGGAACTTAAGAAGTGAATTGCAGGGATATATACTATTTATGCCTGGTGGATTGGTTATGATCAGTTGCGGGAGCATTCGACCGATCCTGGATCGATCAATTTAGACTAAATGCCGTGTGTCCCAAAAAAGTACTCCTGTTCGAAAAATCACCAACATTTCATTGTAAGGCCGATTTTCAAAGTTATTTTTTGGCAAGTAGATCAATGAATAAATTAATTTTCCAGGCATTGCTGATCTTTTGATTGGCTTTGAAATGTGTGATTTAGACCTTTTCCCGGGCTCCCTGGTTTTGACGCATGCTGCAAAAAGCACTGATGATTACCTGAGTAATTTAGTTTAATAAATCGAACCTCTAGATTGGTCATAAATGTCAGAGGGAAGGGCAAACCACCATTGCAGATTTGATAGATAATGAAAAATTTCGATGTAATAGCTCTTAGGCAAGATTAACGATGTTGCTAAAGAGTCTAGCTCAGAATGGGGTTTTTCAATGCGTTATTTCATACCCTTTAAGTAATGAAAATAAACAGTTTATCATGTTTGAACACATTTGAACCATTGGCAAAAGAGATCAAAACGAAAGTTTTATGATAGGTTTGATAATTGAATTTTTTGTAATCTTTCGAACCGGAATATTTTCTTGGGACACCCAGTACCTTCGCTTTTAATTATTACAATAAAATCTTGTTCCTAAGAAGTAATTGTTTCCGCCTTGTCCTTTCAAATTCCTTATTTACGAAGTTTGATCTTTGTTTTTTATCAATTTAACATTTTCAAAGAATCGCTTATCACTCAGGGAGTTGTTGTTGTTATTATCTTATGTTAAATCGACGAAACTCTGGTTTTCTATTTACAATGTATGTGCAACGAAAACTAATTTTCATTGATTAAAACAAACTCAATAGAAATGATTTACAAAATATTGAATAAAAAGGAACGACGTTTGGGCTTGCAATTGTACATACATCGTATTAGCTGTTTTCGGTATCCCATTCTTTTCATTTCAGCGTTAAAAAACTTCTTTTTAAATATTTGTAGCATATGAATTTAAACTTGGCTAAATGATTAAGGATTATACTGTGCATATTTTGTCGCTGTTAATTTGACGCTTTTCCAATATTTATTTATAGAAAAGAACTTGGATGATACTCCTGCATTGCGTTGGACCATATATTGCAGATAAAGTTGTATCAAAGTTACGGGCCTTGGTTAACAATTCAGGTAACTCGAATTTCCAAAAAAGTACCTAGAAACATTGAAAAAGTTTCGAAGGACTTTGTGAATGCAATATTTTAATGAAATTCAAATTCCGTGGCATTTCGCACTAAAGACAACTATTGAGTAAACTTAACTAATTATAAATTGTATCTACAGAGAAATCTGATTTTAGAAAGATGGACGCTAGAAATCTTTTGGTCCAGGAAATATCACAACTGCACTACACCGCATAAAAATGACCTAATTAGCCGATGCTATTGCAGAACGAAATGCATTGAAAATACAGGGTGTCTCAGAATGGTATAAGTATTTAAACATCATCATCATCATCATCATCATAATCATCATCCTCATCATCCTCAGCACTCATTTTTTATTTTCAGTAAGTGAGATAAGTAATAATGATGGTAGTAATAATAATAATAGCTTTAACTACAGAGCATTTAAGTCTACATTATATAAAGTTTAATCACGTAATAAAGCCAATATGCAGTACCTATATTTTTCAGAGCCTTCAGTTGCAGTTAGTTATCACCTTTCCATTGCTTTTCAAAAATTGAAAGAGTGCTCGAGTCTTTTATGTCGCGTGTAATAAGTTCCTGTGGAGGTGTCTCATTCTCAAACTCAAAGGCTGTGTACTAGCCGAGTAATTCGTATAAACAAGCAAAACTTCTGAGGCAGTCTGAAATGGCTATTATTGCACTGAGCCACTACTTTCCATGCGTAATTTGAAAAAATGTTTTGAGGCACTTTGTCCGATATTTATTTATTTTGGAAAGTTTGCTTCTCTAGTAAGGTGATGTATGCTTCTCACTAATTCAAAACACTGACGAATCTTTCATTTCTATGACAGAGTGGTCGTAACTGAAACATAACTTTGGTGAGAAATTTCCCTTAGTGTTAGAGGATTCTACTTAAGAAAGTTGCTTTGGTCCCTGAAAGTTACTCAGGGAACTGTACTGACACTCTACTGCATCTTTCCCATCATTGCTTCTTGTTGATAATATAGCTTAATTAATCAGCAAAATTTTGATGACAGAAAGTTTAATGGTTGAACTGCCTTAAAGATATTTTTATATCACACTAGCAGCTTAATGGAGTATAACAGCACAATTCGTCTGTCTTATAATAATAAATAATAATAAACAATTTATTTAAAGTTAGCTAAGAAAATAGCGTTAAGCTAAGTAAGGCCAACTATACAGAATATTTACAATAGTCTAATTACAAAAAACCTAGATTTGATACAAAAATTTTACACAATTTACAGCTGCAGTCAAAAGTTTTGATAGATTTAATATTTCTTTTAAAAATCTCCAATGATTGGGACTCTTTGATTTCTCTTGGCAGAGTCTGCCATAGTTTTTGACCAATAAACCTGATAGTATCAATGCCATATTGATTCGTCCTAGCTTTAGGCAAAACAAGATTATTATTGCCACGAAAGCCTAATGGCATATCTTTTCTAACAAATACTTCTACCATAAAAGCTGGATTCAAGTTGTTTACGGTTTTATAAATCTGAGTCTGGAGCAGCTGTAAATTCCTCTGGTGAACAGATACTGAGTTACTTTTAATCAATAGTTCCTCAAAATTGGAAGTACTATCTTTGTGTATGATTCTTAGGGCTCTTTCGTGGATCTTATTGATCTTGTTATTCGATTTCCTATCATGAAACATCCACACAAGTGGACAATAACTGAAATGTGACATTACAAAAGAGGTCATTGTTAATTCTAACTCTGGCTTTTCCATATATCTCGACACTCGTGCCAGTGCATGCAGTTTTTGTTTGGCTTGCTTTCTTACAAAGATTATTAACGTGAGTTTTGAAACTCAGTTTTTTGTCGAGTGTCACTCCTAGAAGTTTCTCTTCGTCACTTTCCTTTATCAAAGTTACCTCACCATCTTTATTTCCGAAGACAAGCAAATGGCCTTTATCCTCATTTTATCCTCTTAGGCTGCCTCAGAAATGTTTCACGTTTCAGTGAATTGCAACCGATTTGGAGATGTGAGTGGCGAGTCAATATCTCATCTGTATCATCGTATTAAAAAAAAAAGTTTGAAACTGAGACTGAGGCTCCTCCACAGGAACTGTTCAAGTACCTATACCTTTTAGGATACGTGGTAGTTGATCGATGATGAATGCTGTCGGGTGAATGTATTATCTTTAAAGATTTTTGCTATATTTTTTACTGCTAAACAAAGATATAGCAATCTGGTCTAAACAAAGAACAAAGGAAGGACACATGTCGTTCATTGTCATATCGTTTTTCATCGATCGAGAATATGAAATATTTAGATTTCCCCAGTTCCCCCAACTAAGCTACTTTAACTCCGTTGATTTACGTTAAATCATTCTTGATATTAAGAAAATAATTCTCGAGCAAGACCTTTTTGTCGCTACTTAGAACTTGGGATAATAGTGCTTGCACAGAGCTGAATCAATATGTCCCAAATACGTGATTGATACCCTGGGGTACGTGATTGATTGTAGTTGATGATTTGCAATTTTTTAGAAAGGTTTTGGCTGTCCTCTATTCCAATGACTGCATATCTTTGCAAATACGTCCTATATTTCAATGATTTTTTTGTTGTTGCTTACTCCGGCTCACTCAATGCAGTCTAAGTTTTCTAAATTTCTTTAAAGGCCCATGACTGACCAACATCCTTTGCGGCCCTCGAATGCTCTTCCCCACAGCTTCCATTAATCTATGTATACAGGAAATAGCAACGTTCGTAATCTGTTTTAATCTTCAATTAAATGAACGGAATTAGACCACAAATTACATCAGTGGTTTCTGTAGTCCACAAATAATGCATTTAAGCATGTATTTTCTTTTCGTTATCAGTAATTTTAGGCATGTTTTGAAGTCTCCTTGAAGGTCCCTTTGGAGAGCCCTCAGGTTCAGTCAGGTAAATTTTAAATGAAGTTGAACATTTCCACCAATTGATAATATAGTTTGTAATATTATCTTCTTGATGTCCAGGGAGCAGTGGCCTTTCGAACAGAGATTGTATGCTTTACTCACCTGGTATTGTTGTTGATGTTGCTTTGTCTACCTTTATTAAGGTTTAACTCATCATGTCTCTTTCTTCAATTTCATCTCATCGCTGAGCAAGCTATCACTTTTTATCGTCTGTACAGGAATAACCAAGGAAGTAGAGGATCATGCCGAAAATAGAATTTTAGTGGAATTTACAGAGCAGCTACACAAAGCATTGCCAAGTATGATTTTAAACCCTAGTGACCTTTGCACGAATGGAAAGATCCATTGTGATCGAATATTTTCTTTTATCCAATGTCAAAGAATGCCCCTGCGTTGTATTGACTCCAGCCAATCAAAGTAAAGAGCGATAGAAGTAATTTTCTAATTTTGTATTGATAGAAATATCTCATAGAAAATAGACTCAGCCCTTGTTTCAAAATGTTGTTTTGTTTCCAAGTAAGCGGTCGGAATACCAATTCAGTCACATGCTTGTGATCCGACTCCTCATTAAGTCGTCAAGTTGCCATTTAACAAATCAAATCATAATCATTCTTGGCATGCTTGATCTCAATGGGTTGTTCAGCTTCAAACAGCTTATTGGGGAACCAACTATCGGGTCACCATAGGATTTCAAAACAATAGGATTGTTAGGGATTTTTGCCATTGGTGCACAGGATTTTTTCAGAATGATACGGCCTATTGACCATATTGCTACAACGTGTGCCAGAAAAATAGTAAAATTTGGACAGTATGAAGTTTCCTTGAGTGACCATTATAAGATCTACTGCATTCGAAAATTTAATAGAGCAGTGAAAAAAGGCCATAAAATGATTAGAACTCGGATGATGAAAAATTCTAACGAAGAAGCATTCCTATCTAATGTTTCTGGCATATTTTGGGAGCAAATGCTTACTGAAACAGATGATATAGATGCTCTTGTAAGCAACTTGTCAAATCTATTTTCTTTGATAATTGAGAAACATGCCCCAATGACAGAAATGCGTGTCTCAGAGAAGTGCTGCCCTGGATTGACTAAGAATTGAGAAAACTTATGCAGACCAGGAATAAGCTAAAAAAAGGCTGTAGCCAAAAGAAAGTCCCAATTCCTTATGAACTCATATAGACATGTCCATGACAAGGTCAATGTCCTAAACATCCAACTAAAGAAGCAGTACCATACTAATAAGATCTCTGCATGTCAAGGTGGCATGAAAGAATCGTGGAAGGCAATCAATGAACTCCTCAACAAGAGATCAAAGTTCAGCAACATTGGTTGTCTTAGAGAGTCTGACTCAGAGACTGTTCATAAAATCGATATTTCTAGTGCAATGAACAGTTTCTTTTGCTCTGTAGGCAAGGATCTTGCTTACAAAATAGATCCAGCCCCAAATCCCCTTCTTGCAGGTGACTATGAAATTAACAAACATAAGGCAACATTTCACTTCAGGACTATTGAAGTGCAGGAGATCAGGGATGCATTTGCCATGGTTAAGACAGCAAAGAGCTTTGGAACTGACCAAATCTCTGGCTACTTTCTGAAGCTTGCGCTTTATTGAAAAATCACTTTCTCTCTTGTTCAATACATCCGAGGGGCGTATCACTCTGCAAAAATCTTGTGCACCAATGGCAAAAATTCTTTTGTTTACAAGAAAAATCCCTAAAAATCCTATTGTTTTAAAAAAGTCTCGTACGCCTTTTTGGAAGATTGATACACCGCTCGAATACATCCATTGACACAAAACGTTTATCGGACTCATAAAAAGTTGCTAGAGTTACTCCGATTTTCAAAGATGGAGATAAAACTCCCATGAGTGGGAAGGTCACCTTCATTGAAGATGGTAGAATCCTCTCAAATGATGTGGAAGTTGCTCTGTGCTTTGATGAGTATTTTTGTAATGTTACAGATAGTCTTGGTATTGACCCCCTTTTTAAGGAGGTGGAAGAATACATGTCTGTGTAACAAATGGTTGTGAGAGTGACAAATATATATAAAGATCAGATCACCCCTCTGATTTTAAAATTTTAGAAACAAATATTGATTGAATCATCAAAAGTAGAGACGGTTCAACGATCGTTGATCAAATTTGCATTGTAACATTGTTCTTGGACTCTTACGTTGCCTGTCAAGACTCATATGCAGCCTTTTGCCAGCAAATACAAGACTATTATATCAAGAATTATTGACAAGGAAAATTTTTATTGGCGACACTCTCTCTTTATTGGCGACATTCTCTCTTTTCAGTGATCAGAAGGGTTCATTTAGTGTTATTCTACATGCAAGGAAGTTTCTATGACATCTCGAAGAGAGTGACTGGAGTGAGATATGTGAGTTGACAATTATTTTTATCTTTTAGTTGATAAATGTATGTTTAAATTGAATGACTTAAAACGTCAAAGATTGTGGTAGATTGAGAATTCGTTATTGTGGGACATCACTTGACAGTGAACTGATTCAGTCCGTTAAGAGGGTCAACAACCAATCACAGAACTGCATTTCCAATCTAAGAAGCAGTAGTTACATCTGATAATGATTCCTTATGCTTCCTGAACTCTTTCAGGACAATAAAAATTCCCCTGCTTGCAACATCTTATGTAATTGTCATTTACTGTATGTTATATGTATGTTTATGTAATTCGTCGTCATTGTATGTAATTAGTGTTTTTAGTAAGATATTGTACGTAGAGGAATTTTAAAATATATGAACTGAACTGAACTGAACTGAAAATTTTATCCGATCAATTTTTGGATTTTTAGATAGTTGGATAGCACACACATTTTCGTTTATTTTTCAGTGAATTAAATTTAAAGCAATTTCACCCTATTCGTACTGGGAGGGGGGGGGGGCGTTTTTCGCCCGCCTACCAGACTTTGCTGCGTTACGCTAAAACGACAAGAGATATAACCACACGTTTTGGTGATTTTTACTCAAATTTCATAGGCAATTAAATTCTTAACATTTCATTGTTCTATCTCTGATCATGTGACCACAGTAATACCATATTTGGAGAGTAGTCAACAACAACAAAGCTTAAAATGTCCGTAGTTTTCGTATCGTTTGCCTGATCGATCTCAAACATGCACCATTCGATTGCATTTGATGAGTACTTTCATTTATAATAATTGTCTCATATTTCATAATTGATATAATTGTTTCATATTTGCTGATGTCAGCAAAATTTAATATCTATGATGTCATTCACATTTATGACGTCATTTCTCTAATAAAGAAGTGTAAGATATAATTTTTTTTAGTCCAATTTGCTACACCTTATTAATTTGATTCATTTTGAGTCTATATTTATCAGATAAAGGGACAGGACTGGCAAAAACCTGCGATGAAAATAAATGTATGCAACAAAAGGCTAATTTAAAGCTAATTGTGCTAAAAATAGAAATTAAAAAACTTCGAAAAGCATATATTTCTGAACTATGACCTGTTTCCTACTATTTGAAACAAATTTGAAGAAAATCGGTGGAGTGGTTGATTAAATAGATTTTTCTGGTTAAGAAGGTATAAATTTGCCAATTTTCCTCAGTTTTTCGGTTGCCTAGCAACGAATCACGTGACTTATTAATTGCCATTGTTATATTTGAATAGCCAATTGTCTACAGAACAATAGGGGTAAGTCTTATTGTTATATCTTTTGTAGTTTTGGAGAAAAAGGGATAATACAAATACCTAAAAAGTCGCCCAGTACATATAGGGTTAAAGCAACACCCTCCCAGTTAGGAAAATGCTGTTTACATTAGGAGGAAACTTTCATAGTTAAAGGTTTCAATTACCGTCCTATTTCCCTTCTTTCAATTTTTGGGAAGATGCTTGAAAAACTCATGTATAATTCCCTATACTCACATCTTGTTTCGTGTAACCTACTTAATCCCAATGAATCTGGTTTTCGCCCGGGTGACTCAACAGTCAACCAATTAATTTCAATAACACATACAATTTTTGAGGCTTTTGACTGTAACCTTCCTCTAGATGTTCGTTCCGTGTATCTCGATATTTCTAAAACAGTTTCAGGACAACTTCTTTCTCTCATCCAAAGTTTCCTAAAGGATCGGAAGCAGCGAACAGTTTTAAATGGACAATGTTCTAATTGGGGAGATATTTTAGCAGGAGTGCCTCAAGGTTCTATATTAGGACCATTGTTTTTCCTTGTGTACATCAACGATCTCCCCTCTGACTTGAAATGTAACGTCAAGCTTTTTTGCTGACGACACATCCTTGTTTACTGTTGTTGAAGAACCAAATGCAGCTGCCGAGGATATGAACCATGACCTGGAGTTGATAAGTCAGTGGGCCCATGATTGGAGGATGTCATTTAATCCCGATCCCCAAAAACAAGCTGTTGAACTGCTACTGTCAAAGAAAAGATATGAAATATATCATCCCGTTATCCTCTTTAATAACATACCCGTGAAAAAAGTGAATGAACATAAACATCTAGGTATTGTCCTGGACTCGAAGCTGTCTTTCTCAGCTCGTATTAAATCTGCTATCTCTAAAACGAGAAAGGGCATTGGTCTACTAAGATATCTTTCCAAATATCTGCCCAGACATACCCTGCACGAATTTTATAAGCTCTATGTACGACCCCACCTGGACTATGGAGACATTATCTATCATATTCCATCTAAAGTATCTGAATTCAGTCAAAACATCATTTTACCAAATCTAATGGAAAAACTAGAATCTGTTCAGTATTCTGCTGCTCTAGCTGTAACAGGTACATGGAGGGGATCATCACGTGAAAAGCTTCACACGAGCTTGGCTGGGAGTCACTAAGTTCCCGAAGGTGGAGCAGACGCCTGACTTTGTTCCATAAGATTATAAATAATCTCACCCCATTGTATACAAAGGAACCAATCCTGCCACGCCATGTGCCGAATTACTCCCTTCGCAATCATGATGCTATTGGGCGAAAAAAGGCAAGAACAGAACAATTTCAATCTAGCTTCTGTCCAAACTGCATCTCCGAATGGAATAAACTTGATCCTGAAGTCAGGCTTGCACCGTCCGTTCCTGTTTTTAAGAAAAAGCTTCTATCAATAATTCACCCCCCTCCAAAACCTGTATTTGGTATTCATGACCCGATAGGCCTATCATATATTTCCCAAATAACGGTCGGTCTCAGCAAACTAAACTTCCACAAATTCAAGCAAAATTTTAGAGACACCGTAAACCCAATGTGCCCAACGCATGACGGTATTGAGGATACGAAGCACTTTTTGTTGCTTTGCCCTTCATTTTGCATTCAACGACGAGATCTTCTCGCTGGAGTTTCGGATATACTACGACCATTTGTTGAAATCACCAGTCTTTCAAACGATTTTCTAATGCACCTTTTATTATATGGTGACCTAGATCTGTCTAATGACCAAAAAAATAGAAATATACTCGAACTTACTATACGATTCATCCACAATACTGGTCGGTTTGACTAAGATCATATCAAATTTCAGTCACATGCCATGCAACCACCAAGTGCCCACCAAGTGCCTCAAAGTAAATTTTCTTTTTGTTTGCAATTTCTGTCTCACATTAGATGTCAGGTCCAAAATAAAAATTTACATTTTTTGGGCAAATTACAGCCCCAACCAGACATCTAATGTTAGACAGGCCACAGTCATCGTTTTTCTTTTTTTATTGTTTGTAGCATTGTTTGTAGCATCTTTGTAAAATTGTAAGGAAGTTTAGCATTTTTTGTTTTTAACAGTGCCATGGGGTAGACATAGACTTTTGCTCCTCGTGACATCGTCCTTGTAGTATTGTAAAGTAGTTTGTAGGTAAAGTAGTCTGTAACATGTATTGTAAATTTTTATTTGAATATTAAAAAAACCCTACTGCTCTGCCTATTTTACTCTCTTTGAGTTTCCACGTTTTGAGTTTCAACTTTCCACGTAGATTCCGAATATTATGTTGTTTTTTAATTCCTGCGCTATTTTGTATGACGTCACAATGAAATCGATAGAAATTCTCGGAAATTATAGTGGTTCTGCGGGCAAGGGCTGTGACTTAAAAATTGTGCTACTCAGCTGGATTTTACATCAATCCATGCACAATTCAGCTCTATGATTTGTTTGCAAAATATCGAAACTCCACGAAGAATATTGCTTCAGGGAAAAGGGTAGTGGAGTTCCTTCAGTCCTCAGCTATTGCCATAAGTTTAAGGCCACCCTTGAAAAAGCGTTAACAAATTTTTCGCTTGTAAGGTAAGAGCCTGTGATATTCGATGATTTGAATAATAAAATAATTCTTGAACATTGATCGAATAACTATGTGATTTGTTACTTCAAACTAAAAAACAAGGACTGGTCTTAAACTTATGGCCATAGCTGTGCACTGAACACCCTCTACTACCATTTTCCCTCAAGCAATGTTCTCCTTGGAGTTTCTATATTTTGCAAACAAATCATAGACATGAATTGTGCATAGATTGATGTAAAATCCATGTTTGAGTCACACCCCTTTTTGGCAGAACCACAATATTTTCTTAGAATTTCTAGCGATTTCATTGTGGCGTCATAACAAATTGACCCATGAATTCAAAAACAACATCAAAATTCGGAATCTACGTGGAAAGTTGACTCAAACGAGCTCCAAGAGAGTAAAATAGGCAGTAGGGTTCAATGTCGTTACGCCAAGAAACGTTGTTGACAAAATTGTGGTCTTAAACTTTTGGCCACGACTGTATAAGCCATCATTCTTAGATATTCGTATTCTTTTTGGCTAATGAATAGTCCTCATTAATGACGAATTGAATGGTGTTTAATTTATATGCGTTATTTGGCGTGTGTGATAATCACGAGAGAAAGCACCGAGAGTGGTCACTGAAGGGGTACCTTAAAAGGCGATTAGATCGAGACGTTGCTAAGCACTAGTTTATTTATCTTATCGCCTGTCACCGTGATTATTGAGACATTTGGCAAGTTTTACTATATTTATAAATTCTATTGGAAGCAATCTATAAGGACATATTGAATTTCTTTTTCAGCTGTTGTAGTTCAGTGGCTTTAAAACAATATAAAAGATATTGTTGTTTTCTATTTTCCTTTGCAGGCCCTTATCAGAGACTTTCTTAAGGACAAATCAGCAACAGCTAGTTATCAATTCCTTGGCTTTCTTCTTTGCTTGCAGCTCGGTGTCCTTTTCCCTTTACAAATACATGGAATATTTAGGGTAAGTAAAGATCTACTTTCAATAATAAGATGAACCCAAAAAGAAAGATGACTTGGAGTTCTTCTACTAATCTCTTCTAATCTCTTCTTCTCTTCTCTACGCGTTTCGACTCTACAATCATCGTCAGGAGAAAGTATCTTCAATTTAAGATCTATATGAATTTGATTTTAAATCGATATATGGTTGTACGGACGTTCAAAAAATTTTGTTTCAGTTTGATGTTCGGGAATTTCTACTTCATGGATTGTGGCATGGCTTCTTTAACAGCTTGAATTGATAGCGATAGGTTCATCACGCCGAATCTTAACTACATGTAACTAATCCATATTGAATCATTTTGCTGGATGTTGAAACAACAATGTTGAATCAAAATGTCTCAGCTTCATCAGGGTAAGCAGTAGGGACCCAATGCTCTTGGTCTACGTGGTTTGCGCTTAGCCGTCTAGCTGTTGGCATCAGCATATTTTGGCCAAGATCACAATTGTATGTAGTTTGCATACGTTTCACAGTTCAAATTCATTGTAAGGACAACAACTACTATCGTTTTCTGTAATACTGTCGTGGCTATAAATTTAAGACCATATGTGTGTCAATAACGTTTCTTGGCGTAACGAGATCCAACCCTACCGCTCTGCCCATTGTACTCTCTTAGACTTTGTTTAAGGTTACGGTAAACGTTTGTTGGCCAAAAATGTCGATTTTCGGATTTCCTCAAATCTCAACTGCCCAACATTTGACAAACACAAAGATATCATCTCTGGAAGTAACAGAAATGTTGAAAGGGAGAAATCTTGATTAAAAGAAAAGAACTGCAATATTTCACACAAAGGTTTCCGATGTGGTTCAAACGTTAATCCTACTTTTTGACCTATAAGCCGCTCGCGTGCTTGAAAACAAATATGAAACCACACTGTATTCGACACGACTTACTGATTGATAAGTTACATGCCTACGGCTTTAGGCGTGAAGCTTTATGGCTTGTTTACAGCTATTTGGAAAATCGGCAACAACGAGTAAAAATCAATGGATCTTTCAGCGTCCTTGGTCCTCTATTTTTCAATATCTATATCAATGATCTTCTGTTATCGATTCAAGAAACAGATATATGTAACTATGCCGATGATACAACCATCTATTCATGCGATATGCATCTCGAAAATGTAATCTCTAGGCTAGAAAATGATTCAAAACCATAATCGAGTGGTTTGGAAACAATTACATGAAGCTGAACGAAGGCAAATGCTATTTTATGATATTTGGCGAAAGAAAAAATCAAGAGGTCAGCATAAATATAGGCAACTGTGCCGTTAATAATTCAAAGGAGGAGAAGCTGTTCGGAGCTTTAGTTGACACAAAATCTTAGCTTTGAAAAGCACATAAGTAATATTTGTAAAAAGGCTCGTAACAAACTATTTGCTTTGTCACGGATGTCTGCATATCTAGGAACTGATAAATTGAGACTTTTGATTAGAGCATTTGCGACTAGCCAATTCCAATACTGTCCGTTGGTTTGGATGTTTCACAGCAGAAAGATGAATAAAAAAATCAATAGGCTGCATGAGAGAGCCCTGAGGATAGCATATAAAGACTATAGTTCTAGTTTCGCAACTTTGCTGAAAAAAGATAGATCTGTGACAATCCATGAGAAAAATATGCAGTTGCTTATGACTGAAATGTTCAAAACAATAAATAATCTGAACCCCACATTTATGAATGAGATCTTTCTTCAAAGAAGTGCAGCCTATAATTTGAGAAATATAAATACATTCATGGTTCCAAAGGTACATACTGTTAATCATGGTACTGAAACGGTCCAATATAGAGGGCAGCGTATTTGGCAGTCCCTTCCACAGGAAAGATTCAAACTCTGTGCAACAATGCAAGAATAGAATAAAATGTTGGAAAAATTTAGATTGTGACTGCAGACTTTGCAAACGATACATACCAGGGCTCGGCTTTTTATAGTTTTATGCATCTTATGTGTAGATTTTATATATAGATTTTATGAACTTTGTAATTTTATTGACTATTTACTTGTACTGTATATATTTTTCTGTATCATTATAATTAATTTGTTGGCTTGAATTAGCATTTTATATATTTAGCTATGTGAGTTGCCAACTTTAAATAAAATGATATTAACAATAATACTATGTGTATTAATCCCTTTGTTTAGATGGATAAATTGCTGTTTAAGCCTAAATGGCTTGACCCGGATTACAGTGTGGGTTTCGTGTTCCTGATGTGTACATTGCAGGTGCCATGGCTAAAATCCTGTTTTCTCAGGACTCACAGATTCACGAGGTACAGGTACGAAAAAGATATTGTGTACCCTTTAAACCAATCGAATGGTTCGAAAATTTGTACACGGCCAGGGCAGACTTGACGCTAGCAAAGTGTTTCCCAAAATCTTTGAATGTCCTCTGGTTCGTCTTTTATAGCCAAATACAACTGTTGAATGGCAGAAATATTATTGCCAATTTTCGACAGCGTATAGTTTTGAGGGGTGGAGAAATTTTAAAGATCCCAGGCACTATTTGGAAGCTTAGGATCTGCACTTCCTGCTGATATATGTCAGATTTTGGTACCTCAAACCCAAGGGCACAAAGTAGCTTTTGAAGGTGGTAAACTCTTTAAGCAATAAATTTGTCTGGAAAATGTAATTTTACAATATTTTCCAATTATTTTGATATGGTTTTGAATCCCCACAATCTTGTGCATCGAATGATATATAGTTTAACTATATTCCGTTGATAGTTTGGCTTTTAGTGATTCAAAACCAAATCTCAAGGTTACAAACGTTTACCGCAACCTTAAGTCAACTTTCCATATAGATTCCGATTTTTATGTTTTTTTTTTTTAGTTTTTGTGCCTTTTTGCTATGACATCACACTGAAATCTATAGAAGATATCGGAACTTTTAGTGGTCCTGCCGACAAAGGGGTTGATCCAAAAATGTGTTACTCAGCTGGATTTTATATCAATCTATGCGCGATTCATTCCTATGATTTACTTGCAAAATATTCAAACTCCACAATTTAGAGCCTGCTTTACGTATGACTAGGCCTAACGTCTTAGAAGTTATCATTGTTTTGATGTTCATAGTCATTCAATCACTACAACTAACTTTTTGACATGAATTGCTAAGTAGGCCTTAATTAGATGTAATTTTAGCTGTTGTTTTACTTTGTAAAATAAATAAATGATGATGATGATGGTGATGATGATGATGATGACGATGATGATGATGATGATGATGATGATGATGATGATGATGATGATGATGATGATGATGATGATGATGATGATGATGATGATGATGATGATGATGATGATGATGATGATGATGATGGTGCAGTATTATGTTCCGTGTAGGTAATAGTCCACTATGAACTAGCATCACTCTCATACTAACTTCCTTGGATCACACAACTGTAAGTTCAGTTCATTTCATTTTGCCATAATAAATTACAATACACTATCACAACATCATCATCATTAATCTATGTAACGTAGGCTACGTAACATAAAAAGAATAGCTAAATTACAGCTAATTTAGGCCTACTTTACAGAATGTACAAATTCCTAAAGTTATTCAATTGAAAACGTAGTGGATTATTTACAAGATAAAAATCATGCCTTCCCTACGAGGTACGGAGCGACGCCCACCTCCCAGAGAGACGGCGGACATACCGCGCGAGGGAACCCCCACACGCATATCCTAAGCTGCGGTCGCCGCTGGGGCACAATTCCCCAGTTCAACCGCAGCCTGGTGCCTGCATCGTGAAGGGGACCTTACATCCCGCGCAGCACATCCTCCATCCCAATGAGAAGCAGCGCACCGCCCCCATCCTTGCGAGAAGGTCCATGAAGCGTTTATCATGTTGGAAACCAAACTCTTGGAATATATGCTTTGCAGAGCATACCGTTGCATTTATCTCCATTCCAACATCTAATTGGTTTTTTTGAAAATAAGAAGGGTGTTTGATCGTTTTATTTCGTGCAGTAAAAACTGCCAAAGTTTCGTGGTTCACACCTTTGGAATCTGACCGTCATTGCCATGCCTTAGATCGTAGCTAATACCTCCCTCCATAAAAATATCCTTCATGAAAGGTGGATTTAGATCAGACTTTATTTTAAACATTTCCGTCATAAGCAACTGTAGGCTTCTTACATGGATGGGCACCGAATTAGTCTGCTCCAGGAGAGAACCAAAATCATTTCCGTTATCCTTGTACGCAATGCGCAGTGCCCTTTCGTGAACATGATTTATTCTATGGTTTAAAGTTCTGTCATAAAACATCCAAACAAGTGGACAGTAACTAAAGTGCTATAACACAAATGCTCTCATTAGCTGCTGCAATTTGTCAATGTCCATGTAGTAGGATATACGGGCAAGAGCATGGAGTTTTTGGCCGGCCTTTCTACATAGGGTCTTCACATGTCCTTTGAAAGATAGTGATCGATCAAAGGTTATACCGAGAAGAGTTTCCTCTCTACTTTCTTTCACACAGGCCTCGCCTATTTTGATGGTTATTTCACTATCTCCCTTCGTACCAAAAATCGTTAAATGGTATTTGTCTTCATTTAGCTTCATTTAACTTTAACAATTTACAATAAAGAAATACAAACTAACAAAATAACAACTTAATAATGGATTTGCATGCAGGGAATTTCTCTCGAGTGAGCTCTCTCAAAAGGTAAACTAATCGAGGAGAGAGCACCCCCTTTGTTAAAAACAAAATTTTTGAGTTTGATTGATTGATTGATAGAAAGAAAAGATTCCATTAAGTCGACAATTTCGAATTTTAAGTATGACTGCTAATATTAGCTGGTTGTTTGAGGTTCTTGGACTGGTAGTTGGTGGTGAAGAAATGGAGCTTATGGTAACTCTGCTTTCCGCTCCAGTGAACAGCGAGATGCCGTTTCGCAAAACCACTGTCCTCAGAAAACAATTAATTTCTCCAATATCATTCGGCCTATCAAAGAGCAGTGAAAAGGATGTTGTTCAGTATAGTCTGGGCAATCGAAAGATGCATACATCGCTATGTTTCTGTCAACGCTGGCTTCGCAAATCCTAGTTCAATTTTTTTTTTTTATTTAAGAAAAGTCAATTATATCCAAAACTACTCGAACAATAGATCATTTTGACATTTAGAAAAAGGATCTGGGGAGAGCAATATTTTTCTGGTAAATGGCTGCCACAGGGCTTTTCACCAACGATAAACTGAACTGTGGCAGCCATTTACCAGAAAAATGTTGCTCTCCCCAGGTCCTTTTCTAAATGTCAAAATGGTCCATGTTCGATTTTTTTCGCTCCATCTTTAGCTAGGTAGTTGATCTACAACTTTGCAAAGTCTGGTTGAAAAAGCTAGGCTAGACTTCCTGTAATCGAATTTTATATTTCTGTTTACTTTTCGACATGGAAGGGGAAAAGCGTTGGTCAACTGATTAGTTCATGCGAAAGAGTTGAACGCTTTGCAAAAAGTTAACTTTTCAATACTTATCAATGCTCATTGTGGAATCTGATATTTCATGAATGCTCATGAAAGTCTCGAAAGACACCCAAAGCATAGTTTTGTGAAGTTGCTGGTAACAGTCAGTAACTTTTAATCAATAGATGCAAATGATACTTTTAGGAGCGCACTAAGGATGTCTATTGGGACTTGGATATGGTATTCCCAACAGATGACCTTCATTTGTTTGCCAATGGAAACATTTCTGAAAGTTAGTTCAAGCCTGAGCTTTTGCAAGCGTGCTTGGTAATCTGCATGGTAATCTGTTGACCAAAGTTTCTACCTTTCGCTGTCGAAAAGTATACAGAAACATAAAATTCGATTACAGGAAATCTAGCCTAGCTTTTTCATTTCAATCAGAGTTGGCAAAGTTGTAGATCAACTACCTAGCTAAAGATGGAGCGAAAAAAATCGAGCATTGTTCGAGTAGTTTTGAAGATAAATCCATTTTTTTAACATCAACTGAAAGATTTGAACTAGGATTTGCGAAGCCAGCGTTGACGAAAACATTGCGACTTTTACATCTTTCGATTGCCCAGACTATTCTGAAAAACATCCTTATTACCGTTTTTCGATAGGCCAAACAATATGGGAGAAATCAACTGTTTTCAGGAAAGAGTGGTTTTGCGAAACGGCATCTTGCTGTGCACTGGAGCAGAAAGCAGAGTTACCTTAAGTTGATGCGGGAAACTCATTACTGTTGAAGCTTGTTTAATTACATGCAAAATGCTGATCCAATATTTTGCAAATGCATATCTTATAGATTTCAAACAAAGTGTTTTGTTGCAAAGTGTTATGTGTTTTATTGCAAAGTGTTTTGCGTGTCAGAAGAATACCATCTTTACGTATCATGTCGATGAACTTGCGAAAGCATATAAAAAAACTCACGAAAGGAAGATGGGGAAAACTTAGTAACAGATTCATAAACGAATGTCAGCAGTTTCATTTCAGAAAGATCCTGAAGCTTGATAATTCGGAGAGTGAGAAAAATAGGAGCAGAAGGTGCAGAAAAAGGCAATAGCTCGTACAACTTTCTTTTGAATGATGAATATTGTATGATGTAAGCATCATAAGTAAGTCCCTGAACAACAATTCCATATTGAAGAAAGTAAGCAAATAAAGAGTAATACAAAGAAACCAATACATTTGTAGGAAGAAGATGTCTAACCATAATGAATATGCCACATGTTCTTGCTAACTTCTCGGATAGTTCACTTAAGTGATGCTTCCAAGACAGGTTTTTATCCAAAAAGAGACCAAGGAATTTGACATGCTTAGCCTTTTTCACATGTTGCTTGCCAAATGTTATTGTAATCTTCTTTTAGAGAGGTTTTTATGGTGAATGAAAAATGACAAAGTTAGTTTTCTCAACATTTCAAAACAAGTTTATTCGCATCAAGCCACTTTTTAACATGCTTTTTGAAGTTGCTCTAAATTTCCTTATTCAAAGTAAATGCTGGTGTCATCCGCAAAGAGATAAAATGCTAACTTAGAAGACGTATTTGGAATATCATTCATATAGATAGGAAAAAGGAGTGGACCAAGGACAGATCCTTGTGGGACACCACTTGTAACATTAAGATTGCTTGTATTGTAACCATTCACTGATACCTACTGTTCCCTGTTGCTAAGATAAGAACGAAACCAAATGAACGAAAATGAAAGAGCGTGTTCCAAACATTGCTTTCCTTTGTCCTTTATTCTTTCCTTCCTTTATTCATGCCTTCCCTTTTCATATATTCAATCTTTTTATTTTTTCTGTCATCCTACCTTCTTTTCTCTTCCCATCTAATTTTCTTCCTATTGTTATTTCTCTTTGTTTCCTTGTTTATTTCGTCTCTTTTCTCCCTTAGTCCTTTCTTTCTTGTAATTCCTTCTGTTCAACATTCTCACTTTCCTCCCGTTTTTCCTTCCGGACAAATAAGCTTCCTGCGAAGCTGCTTTGTGCCTTCGAGCACACACTTTCTTCCTTTGTTTATTTTCCAAACCTTTAAAAGTAGGATCAGCAGAAGGGGTGGTAACCTTTCTAATGATAAATGCCCGCTTTGCTTTTTCAAAAGACCGGTTATTCCAAGGGAAAAGAACAGGCACTGCCGCTTTGACTTTATTGACTTTTGAACTCCCTGGGGCTCTCGTTGAATTTTCAGGTAGGAAGTGTTTATGGCACAAAACTGTCTTGTTTGAGACCTTGAATCTATCTCTACCATTTCTTCTCTCGATCTTATTGCACCAAAGTGTCATTTCCTTGGGGTCCTTTGGAACATGGATCAAGTTTAGATTTGTTTTAACCTTCTTCCTATCAATTACTTCATGTTCTCTAGTGACGCGATCAACTGCTGCATATTGTGTACCAAGGCCAGAATCTAAATAGAATTAGGATACAAATCCACTAGATACGTATAAATCGAGTCGTGCAACAAAGAAAGGAAATCCCAGGTCGCTTTGTACTTGGTTTTGTAGGCTACAAAGCGATGTGACAGGTTAGGCCTCAGCCAGGGACTTTTACCATAAAATTTGGCTTTAGGTCTTGTCATGTGCAGCTAACTTTGATGAGAAAATGATAGATTAAGTACTTACATTTCCTTTTTTCTTTTTTTTTGAAACAGCATTTTCGATTGGCGTGTTTTCATCATTGATACTAACCGCATCATGAGGCGCATCGGCTTCATCGTTTTTCTCCATGAACCAGGACCGAAGAGGTGCCGGTTTTACCTCGCTTTCATATAACCTCGTAGTCAGCTGCATATTTTGTATAAAGGGGTACTGAAGATCAAAACAACCTTTCTTGCTGCAAATTTTAGAACGATCCTCGAACAGATCGCTTACTGGAGATCAGCCTTAAGGCTTGCGATTAAATCTTGATTATTTCTTAGATCTGGGAGAGTTTCTTAACTGACATCCTCTATTTTGCTGTACCATCATGATTGAACACCCAGCCTCTATATCGTTGTTGCTGTGCAACCAGATGAATTCTATTCGTCCGAAAAAAATGTCAGTAGCAAATGGCACGTAGCTTTCGGTTTGATATGTTTTGAGCAACAAATTTACTTAATGCATGTACATCGTCATCTTACAATATTAATTCGCGAATATGCCTTTTTATTTCTAATTGAAGCGCCTGTTGAGAAGAAGAGACAAGACTTCATCCAAAGAGTTATCCGAAACTGTATTGTCAAGAAATTTATCAACAGAACAGAAACTTTTAAAATCGTGCAAAGTAAAGTGTCCATTGTGCTTAGGTGCTATTACTGACTCCACCGCTACAACTTGTGGTCATTTATTTTGCTGGAATTGTATCGTAGACTGGATCAGTACAAAGGTGAGTGGCTTCTTTTTTCTATTGATTTGTATATTAAAATTGGAGCCCTTTATCTGTTTGTACAAGGTTAGAGAAAAAATGGAGAAGATGCAAGGCTACTTCAGTTGAGTATTGGGCAATTTAAATATAGCCTACCTGGGGTGTCCCAAAAAAGTTCCGGCGTTTGATTGAACGCAGAAAAAAACGTTCGTTATCTGGCAATTTTTATTCATTCCAGTTACATGCTTGACATTTCAACTTACAGTTTGGCATATCGTAGGAAGAAATCAGTAATCTGAAGATGGAGTTACTAGTCGTAACGTTGCATCTTCATGTTGAAGGCAAAACCAGAGAGATTTGTACGCCTTACTGCATCATTGCGGTGGAGGGGGAATCTCCAGATGAGCAACATAAAAACTAAGTTTACACTTTCTCTTATTGCCTTGACGACACGTGCAATAGTTCCGCTCATTGAGCATATTTGAAGTAAGGTCTGAAAATCGAATCTAATAGGTCTTGGGGGAAAATACTGAGTGAGTTCTTTGCCACGGTTTGCCACTCACACTCAAATCGAACTGGACGAATACAGAATAATGCATTGTTGCATAATATGGCAGGTCGAAAATGCAATTGAACTATTCTTTACGGAAGAAAAGACAGTTTATTCTACTCCGTGAACCCGTGAAACAGTAAAATTCCCATTTGAAATTCCCAGTTGGCACAAGGCAAAATCGTGCTTTTGTGAAATTTTGTGAACTTTTCTGAAGAATGCCCTTGTTTAAGAAGCCTTCAAAAAACTGGCCTAAAATCACGTTCAAATATTCCTAATATTTCTGCTCTACGGCAATGACGTAAATATGTTTCAGAGTACATGCTAGATTATTGGGAATTTTAAGTGACCCGGAATGATGTTAAAACGTGTAGAAGCCATTGCTGTAAGGCATAAATATTTGGGAAAATTGATCGTGATTTTAAGCCGTGTTTGAACGTCTCTTTGATGGACTTTCTCGAGAAAATACCTCAAAACGGAGGAACAGATTTTGGTCAGATGAATTTTAAAACGGATTTTGACAGCCCTATTGTCAAAAGATATATTTGCCAACATCATTACCGTAACATCTAGGGAGCAGTGGCCTTCAAATGGGGATTGGTTTTAATGACTCAACCGGTATAATGCAATAAAAAAGTTCCAGTTCACTCATGGCAGCATCTCATGATTCTTATTAAATGCTCTCTTTTCATTGTTTGAAGTCCCCGATGGTAATTTGTATTCTTTTTTAGGAGGAGCATGCATAAAGGAGAGTAGGAAGGCTAGTTATGCCTTTTTCGTTGGCCCTGCGGTTAATAATTGCTGACTCTGAATGTATTTATTTAATTGCCTCTCAGGGCTGTTACACGTTGTTACATCAAAAATATTCCCTGCTAGAGAGATCGGGGCACTTATCTTGCATAGTGATTAGACATACAAACTACTGTAATCTATCTTCAATTACTTGCTACGAGCAAAGTTTGCGATTAACATCAAATTAAATGTTTTGCATGGGTAATCACATGAATAATGTGTTTTCAAATGTGCAAATACATTTTGCAACAGTTGGTACCGTGTGAATCAAAGATACGTGGTGCGTTTGTCAGCTGATATTTTTGTGAGAAAACTTGTATTTGCCGAAAAGCCGGAAAATGGTCTAAAGTGCATCATCAAATCTTTCAAAGACATTGATTTGAAATCCTTTTTAAAATCAGCATACCTGATAAAATTATGAGCTGAAACTAGAACTAATATACATATTAAACTATTGCATTTATTACAGCGATTATTAGAAAGATACGAAACTGACAATTTCGTTTCCTTTTGTTTCGAAATGTCTTTCGATGGTGAGTTTCAGGCTATTAAACGGCTTTTCTGCAAGACCAACTTTTGAATCTCTCTGATTTAGCAAGAGACTATTATTTCAAAAGTTACCAAAGAGCGCCAAAGTTACTCTGAGGTTTCAGCTGGAAAATTTTCAGCTGGAAAATTCAGTTCGATTATGTTAGCACAAATAAATTTGTTATCATTATTTTTGAAAGAAGGGAAATCTTTTTAAGTCACCCTGTAGATGTATGCTTTCTTTCAGTTGGAATGTCCTGTTTGCAGAGATGAAGTCTTGCCCTCCACACTGATTTATCTACGATACTTTGAAATAAGTTAAAAGAGACACTACCTGGAAAAGAGTATCGAAGAGCCCTGCACAGCTTAGGGTTATGCTCTAATGTCACGTGAACTTGCTTTTATGGTCAACGTTAAACTTGCAACAGTGGATACGAAACACTACTCTAAGTCATCAATAACTACAATGGACCTATTCACACAGCTCTGGGACGGCGCACTGCATTTCTGGAAGATTGCGGATACGGATAAACTGCGATAGGGAATCCCCTTCGCGATGCAAACACTGAACTGGAGTTGCTGTTGGCGAAGATGTTGTCGGCCAAAAATCGTATCTAACTGCAAGTACATGGCACTAAGAGGACCAGAAAAGCTTAAAACATGACCATAAAGACACAGAGTTGCAAAAAGTCCTTGACCTTCCTCCAAACCTGGATTTCAAGGTTTCAATTTTCCTCAATTTAACTTTTTAATAATAACTCATGAAATAATTATATACATCAATAACAAAAAAGATTTCCATTTGTCGTTCTTATTAGATGCATCAGGACCATTACGTGGCTTGCAAAATATGGCTCAAAATTTAGAAAGAGAAATTCAAGAAATAGTTCACACTCCCAGAAAAATATTAACCCAAAGAATTGTTGGACCATGTTTTGAATGATGTCAGTCAATCGTTCAGTGGCATGGCCAGGGTAAAAGAGCTGGGATTATTGAAAAGAAGGAGTCTAGAAGTTAGACCTCCAAGAAATGTTTTGAGAACAAGCCTCTTTTTGGCTTTCCTGATCCAATGTTTGCCAGTACCAAAATGTAACTTTCCACACTTTTGTTACAGTTTTTCTTATAGTTACCACCATCTTCACGAAAATGTTGAGTAAGCATTCCTCAGTTTTGCTCAGAATGCCTCTCTCGATCCAACTGACAATGCCAAGATTTAGACGAAGCCCAGACTTCGTCGTAAAGACATGCTACATTACAGTGAAATTTTGCATATTTTACAAGTAATGATGTATTTCTTCAATTTCTCTACCGAATTTGGACTTTATGACTACTGATGATGCGGGCCTGATGTTTGTTCATGAACGGAGCTTATAAACTCAGGAATCGGAGCTTTCGTTTATTACGTTTCCGCTTAGTCAATGATTGTAAGAAACAAACAATTATCAATGCTCTTCCCAATGTTGTTGATGCTACCAGGGCAGGACCAGTCTTTCTAAATCAAGTTAGCTAAGAAGAAAGAGTTTCTTCATTTTTTGCGCGTGCGTTTCTTCTTCTTGACATGAAATTTGGCTTGTGATATTTGAAAATTATGAGCTTGAAATAATTTAGGTACATGCTTGTAAAATAAGCCACTTAACCTCTTCTCTAAGCAATTTATCTTGCACGTTTCTCCATGGTTCTCATTCATTCGTAAATTTTTTGTTCACAATACTGGGTGAGCCAAAAAATATTTCCCACTTTTGAATTCCAAAGCACCAAGAGTCTTTGGTGGATTTGAATGAATTGAATTCTGCTGGATAGCCAAGAAATGGTAGTATTTTTGTAATTTTTCTTGTGCTTTTATGAGCACTGGAATTATAGGTAAATTCGACTTTACGGAACCTCATAACTGCAAAATGCTTGAAAACGGCCTAAAACACTCAATCAGATCATGAAGAAACTTCTCTTACAGGACAACAGAAAGTATAATTGTTCATGGGTGAGAGATATCGCCTGCACATTTATTGCTAGGGGAATGGAAGATTTCAGTATTCATTTTCGAATATATTGCTTATAGTTGAAATGCCCTTGCATCGTGTTCTGTGTGAAGAGATTTCATATGCTTTGATCAAGTGTTTTAGCCCCATTTCAGGCATTTCGCAGCCAAGACATTTCTGTAAAGTTCAATTAGCCTGCATTTCTAGTGCTCATAAAAGCGTGAGGAAAAGTACAAAAATACTTCAGTTTTTCGACTTTGAGCTAGAATGTTAACCATTTAAATCCATGACGTACCCTTGGTGCTATGAATTTTCAAAATATGACCTTCTTTCTGGCTCACATTGTGTAAAAGTCAAACACAAACAGTGCTTCTCGACAAGTCGACCCTCGCCTTTGTCACCAGAACAATGTGTGTCTCAAACCAAAACAATACTCTGCAGCAAACTTTTAATTGGCATCAATTCTAAATTGCAAAACTTTTCCCATGCTTTCATTCTAAAATGTACAAATGATTTGTTACAAACTTTGTCGCAAACCACTTTCTTTGATATTGATAAGCAGAGAACGAAATGACGAATACATTTTAATCACAAAGGTTTTCTTATCCAGGTCTCTTGTTCATTACGATGCTTTAAAGGGCTTGTAATATTTGCCTTCCTACGCTTGTGCCAAAGGTGCACGCACATGGTCCTTCTCGTTCCTCTCGTTAAACATAAGATCCTTTTGGATGATTACAAAGTCCGTCCTGAGCTAAGCAAGCATAAAAATATCTGAATATTGATTTCTTAATAACCCTAAATGATCGTTGATGCTGTTTTTAGCTACAACCAGAGAGATGAGTGTTGCTGCTAAAGTCGCCTTTAATAGAAAATCAACGCCTCTTATAAGAACAAAAATCACCTGAAAGAGGGGGCTTTGGGGGGTACCAGAACCCGCAAACCCGGACGAAAATTTGGAAAAACCCGAAAACCCGGACGAAAATTTTGAAAAACCCGAAAACCCGCCAATATAAAATCAAGAATCCCGAAAAGTGCACTTCGTAACGAAAAATATTTAGTTGCAAAGTTGGTATCATTCTTTGTTATTTCACGTCACTGGCCTCATCCCTTTACCAATGTACCGTACAATAGAGATCTTGAAACTTACGACGAAATCTAAAAAAAATCCAAGAGTGGCCTCTTGCAAAACGTAGCTAATTTACTTTTCAAACAGCAGTCTGTTATTAAATCGTGTCTTCGACACCTTCATCACTGCTCTCGTCTACCCTCTCGTCAAACTCATTTCGTCTGCTAATACTTCCTCCTTCCATTACTTGCTCTGCACCGTCTTCATTTCTGCTGCTGTCATTATTCAGCGGGGTGGCCAGGGTAGATTAAGTGGGGGGTATCCAAAGAAGGGGAATTTTTGGAAGGAAAATTTTTGGGGCCACACCCTTTACTTTGGCCTAGAATGCATCTCCCAATATAAATTAGTTAAATTAGTTAATTAGTTAGTTATGTAAATTAGTTACCTTTAACAGTATTTGATTTGTTTCTATTATGCTCGTTTTGTTTTGTTACTCTTCTTAAACTTTGTTAGTAGGTTTTTACCTTTATATACATGTATGTTTAGAAGATTTATAAAAAAAAAAAAAAAAAAAAGAATATCATGCTTGCCATTGCGACAAGAAAACTTTGATAGTTTTGCGACAGTTATCCTGTGAATCAAAGCACCAGGAAATTTTTGGGGCCATTTTTCAAAGGGGGGAGGGGTGGAAAGCATAAATGATAGCTCGAAAAAAGCCCATATGGATTAGGGTTAACTCAAAGAAAAATGCAATGTCCATTAAAATCAACATTTCTTATATGACATTTATGCCTTAAATAGCAGCTTTTAGATCTAGAGATAAAGAGACAGTCGAGATTATACGCTACTAATATAATATTCATTCAACTACAGTGAAGAATGCAGCTATTTCCTCGAGACTGTATAGGTTGAGCTTCGACTACAATAAAAATAAACATCATATTAAAAAAACCATAACTCCGAATAATTTCAGCCAGGCTAATTCTTAATCAGACATTTTTTTTAACTTTGTAAGAACTGCATCGAAACTGGATTCGATAACTGCATGTACAAAGCATGCAAACAGCATGGTTTTATATAGCAATGGGACCAGGGACCACTTATTTATTTAAGCAACATCCTAAAATATTACACCACAGAATTTCACGCCTCAGGTTCTTAATAAATTAAAGTTCCCATTTGCTGGTTTTACTATGTTTGAAGGATGACGTTGTCAAACCAATTTACCAAATTTGATTCTTTAAAAATTGTAGCGTTTTAGATAGTTCTACTATCTATGAATTGTAATGGACGATGAATCTTCAAAATATAAATTATTGGCATGAAATTGGAACAGCATAGATGAAGTTAAAGCTTATAAGATTGCAATCTTCAACAGTCTCTCCAACCCCACAAAAGAGTAACTTGGTAGGTAACAGGCTTTCTGATTAAAAGTTTTTGATGACATGACAAGCAAAACTCGAAACAATTGGTAAATTTTCATAATTTGAAACACATGAAAGCTTGACAAGTGTAACGGCAAAATCACGCATTTGCCAGAGAAGACTGCTAAAGAGATAGTGATGATGGCACAAAATTTAGAATCAAATCGAACAAAAGCATTTCACCCAAAGAACCTTTTTCTCTTTTGCTGGAAAAACATGGTTGCTGGGCAGCCAAATGTGCCATTTATACCAAAGCGTAAAGCATGTTGAAATAAAAGTGTGTCTTGTTTCGCACACATAGCTGCTGTTATCATGTGATGAGATGTACGGCAGATTTCAGTCAAACAGCTTTATCAAACAGCTACAGTGGTCTTATATTTTGGAAACCTACGTAATCCCAAGTCCCAACGTAGCTACTGATATCAATGATACGACAACAGTACGAATATCTCATACAAGTTCATTCAAAATATGCGGGTAGCAGTGTGCGATGTAGTTAATCAATTAACGCTGGGTGCCGGTGTAAAATTGATTCAACACTACGTGTGCTGCCAGAGTTCATCTAAAGCAGGCTCATTTTCAGCATCAGTTGATATTCTTGGGCTGGCTTTTCTCTAGATAAAAAACACAAGTCATTCAATGTGCTTAAAGAATCCAAAGCTGCATCAAACTTCTATAATTTCTAGCAGGTGATACAAAAATTAATTGTCACTGTTTGAAAATCATCTAAATAGTAAATCGCTTCAATGGTAAAAGTGAGTTTGGATATATTACTCAATGAAGAACTAGCTTTAAAATCAGCATTCATGTTTATTAATTTCTTTACATTTAGACACAAGCTTCAAACAGATAGATGACTTTTTGTCAAACATCAGGGGCTTTCTTACGCTTTCTTGGTCAAATTTGGGACTGGCTAAACGAGTTGAGGTAAATGAAGAGGTTACTGTGTACGGATGTGAGGCTCGTTATTCAACAATTAAACCAGGCTCTTCCAAGAAGTGACAACAATGATATCATACGACCTCTACAATGTGACTGTTGTACAACGGCACGACTGAACAGAACGATAAAGCAACTTGAATGCGCTTTGGAAATAGTCTACAAACCTGGCTAGATTCAAGCTCGTACAGCTTTGCAGCAGTCTCGTTTAGTTCTAAGTCAGCAGAGCGAAGCTCCTAAAGAAACAAAGTGATGAATTGCATTTGCAGCTTTTCTACCATTTTTACGAGAAATACCATGTTATACACGAGAAATACCATGTTATACACGAGAAATACCATGTTATACACGAGAAATACCATGTTATACACGAGAAATTGTTAGTTTCTAAATTTTCTTCTGCGTGAAAACTATTTGGTCATTGTTTCTCAGGAAGAAAAATGCACACATATGTCTGTCTGCCTCACCAGTTAAGAAAGAAGTGCAGTCCTCTATACAATTTTAAAGATTAGTTTGTTCTGTAATTGCTTTGCTGATTATCTGTTGCTCAGAAAATTCCATCTTCCCTTAAAAAAGCTTGAATTCGTGACAAAAACAACAAAACCCTTGGTAATTTAACATTCTGTATTTTAATCTTGGGTATGTGAATTTAGCTGTTTTCAAGAAGTGATGCTAATTGTCTGAAAAGCTGATAGAAATTTGGATGAGACGGAGAAAGAATTTGATGGTAGATTTATCATGTCTCTGTCAAACCCTTAAAGTTTGCTTTTTCCACAATTTTGAAATCAAGAGCTATAACCTAAGAGCCAACTAATCTAGTCATAAGAGTTGAAGAACCATAAAGATAATCCACGACAATCACAAAAAACTTTTTACAAGCAAGATGAAATGTAGCCTTCTATCTTTAAGAAACAAAAATTTGAAGAAACATAAAGAAATCTAAGCATCAGATCTGTAAATACCGTTAAGTTAATCCGCGACGACAATGACAAGCAAATTTTTGAAAAGTTCACTGAAACGTGGCTCTCAGTCCCCCAGGAAATAAAATGTTCTTTTCGACAGAATACTCGTTTTTGGGACATCCGCTCTATTTTCAGAAAATCACCGTATGATATTCCGCCACTCAACAGTTAACAGTTAACTGATTCTAAGGTTCAATTTTGAACATAAAAAGAGTACAAAATTTACATTTCAAATCTGACGTTGACACGCAGTTCAACAGACACGCAGTTCAACAGACACGCAGTTTAATGCTCTGTTTGAAAGAAATTTTGGTTACCTTTTTAAGAGATTCAATCTCGTAACTTTTCCGTTTCATCTTTTCGGCTTGCTTCCTTTTTCTAGCTTCTTCCTAAATATGCGAAAGTATAAATTTTGTGAATCCAGTTGAAAGATTAATGATTTCTAAACATTAATATCATTAAACATTTTGTATTTTGCACCCCAACATGGAGTAAATTCTATCGACAGACAATAAAATTAGGAACATGAATCATTTCCAGAACAGGAACATGGAGGGGAACATCGCGTGAAAAACTCTATGCAGAGCTTGGTTGGGAGTCACTAAGTTCCCGTAGGTGGAGTAGACGCATGACTTTGTTCTACAAGATAATGAATAATCTCACTCCCTTGTATACAAAGGAGCCGATTCCACCACCTCATCAGTCGCAATACTCTCTTCGCAATCAGGATGTTATTGGGCGATTAAGGGCAAGAACAGAAAAATATCAATCTAGTTTCTATCCTAACTGCATAACTGAATGGAATAAACTCGATCCTGAGATTAGGATTACACCGTCCATTGCTGCCTTTAAGTCAAAGCTTTTATCAATAATTCGTCCCCCTGCAAAACCTGTCTTTGGGATTCATGACCCATTAGGTTTATCGTATCTTTCCCAAATAAGAGTCGGTCTCAGTAAATTAAATTTTCACAAATTTAAGCACAACTTTAAGGACACCATAAACCCAATGTGCCCTACAAATGACGGTATTGAGGATACGGAGCACTTTTTGCTGCTTTGTCCTTCATTTAGCATCCAACGACGAGATCTTCTCGCTGGCCTTTCAGTAGTATTACAACCATTTGTTCAAATCAACACCCTCTCGAACAACGTTCTGGTACAACTTTTATTGTATGGTGATAAAGACCTTTCTAGTGACGTAAATAAACATGTTCTCGAACTGACTCTAAATTTCATTCACCAAACTGGTCGGTTTGACTAAGGAAATTCTAAACCTTTGTTTTACACTTAATAATCACCAAGTCCCCTTACCTCTATTTCTTTTGCTTGTAAGTTTGTTTCACATTGGATGTTAGGCTCATTGGGCACAAATCCATCCAAATCTGATATCGAATCTCCAATTTCACCCATTTTGTAAAAAGACCTGCTCTGCCCAAAGTTAGCCCGACATGCAAAGTGAAACGAACCTTAGTAATTATCAGTAAAAATCGTTTATGTGTATTTTTCGTAGCCGTATATTTAATTCTAGTTTAGTTACATGTTCTCTATGTTAATGGCTGCGGAGTTGTCACGGTCTCTTGCACTCCGTGGTATCGTCCTCGTAGTTTAGTAAAGTAGCTTGTACGTAGTGTCTTAAGTAGTTCGTTCTTGTAAAATTTTATATTGAATATAAAAAAAAAAAATAAAAAAAAAAAAAAATTTCCAGAACATATTTGACAAATTGCATCATAAAGCACGGTTTTGAATTAGTTGCAAAGGTTGAAAAGTGTGGAATACTTCCCCACTCAAAGCAAATCAGGTGCCAAAAAATTTGAAAAGTAATAAGCATCACTATATCAAACAAATCTGTACCAATTTCAAACGAACGGCTCTCAATCGCCAATAAATCTTTAACTCAAGTGGGTCATCCATCAGGGTATATTACCTTATAAAGTTTCTCGTCATCTTCAAAACAGCTATGTCCTTTTGATTCCCTCTCCATTTGCTTGTCTACGTCCATTTTAAAAACCTATGGAGATTGAAAAGAATATAGCTGCAGCACTGTTTGCCGTTGGTGAAGTACAGTTCAAAGTCACATAAAATTATATTCTATCAAGACATTAAGTCCTTAGCACTGAAAAGTCTGGAACCAGTATTTCCATGCCTCAACTGGACGACTGCAAACAACACCCTTGCGAACATATTGCATCAGGCCACCGCCAAATCCATTCCTATCCCGACGCATGGGTGTTTGATAGTTATTCATCAAAAAAGTTTTGATATTGAATTCCGAGTTAAGTTTTGTCTCCTCGATAACGAGAATATCAGGCAAGAATTTTTCAACAATAATCCTAAGATCGACAATCTTGTATCTTAAGCTATTTATATTCAGAAAACCTATGAGGGGGTGATTATGGTATTGTACTCTTAATCCAAAAAGATTTTCCAAGTCACTTGAAAAATCTGAAGAAACAGTTGGACTAACCAAAGGTGTAGTAAGCTCAACTGTTGATAAATCTGATTCCGAAACACCAGTCAAAACTGTAGCTAGAGACGATATATCTATGGACCCTGAAGACTCAATACAAGAGTTTGATGTCCGTGTTTCTATTTCAGAATCATGCCCCTCATCTAGTAATTTTACGTTTGCTGTTTTATTCGTCGAAGTTCTGTTACATATCACAGAAAGTCAATTTTGATTCAAGAACTTTGCAATATTACCTCCCAAAAGATTTGTTCCTCGTTGGTTCAGGTGAATGCCATCGTCATACAAAAGATTCCGCCAGTTGTCGTCAAAATTTCCATGATTAATGAATCCTATATCATATCGTCGTAACGATTCCTCTAGTAAAGCATTGACCTGCACTCGCTTTGATTCCATAAGATCTGAATCTCCTCTGGGTAAAATACTGGAAATTGCCACGCATTGGATACTTTTCCTTGCTTCCATTGCGACGTTGATCATTTTGCTGGCAATTTCTTCTGGCTCGTCATTTCTAAGATTATTTGTCCCACAGTGGATTATTATGCCATCGGGATGTTTATTCAATGTCGGAACAGCATAAGATTCCATGTCCTCCACAGATGCCCCTGAAAAGGTTTTCACGACTGTATAGTACTTTCTAACACTGCGATTTAGTTCTTGTTTCCTAATTCCTTTCAAAATAGAGTCTCCTATGAATGCAATGGTCGGCTTCCTCCTTTCTCTTCTGTCAAAACTTTGAGGTTGTCTTCTCTCCATTCCTTGTTTATTTTGACTTTGTTCTGTGTAAAAAGATGATCGTGGCCTATCCCCTTCTTTTGAATCTCCCACTAGGCTTATTTGTGCTTGTGCTGGTCTCTTTTTTACGACTTCATTGTAATCGTAGATCCCAGGCTTGACGTTTCTTTCCGTGGCAACAAATCTGCGCTCCTCACATGAATCAGCAACAGACAGTTTTGGCGAGGCTGTTGTTTTGTTGGCATTGAAACCTTTCTTGGGTGTTGTTGCCCTCGTTCTTATAACATCATTTGCCGTTTGATTGGTCTGGCCCCCAGTGACAACATGTCTCGCACGAGCGCACTGTGTACTCAGACCTTCACCATTTGACCACTCTTGTTTATCATTCACGTCAGCTCCCCAGGGACGATCTTTCTCTATCAGCTTTTCTTTTTGTTCACCTCTGCTTCTGTCTTCAAAATCTGCAAGTAAACTAAACCTGTTTTTGCAGATAACTTGCGTTGGGACTGGTTGTTGTTGTTGTTGTCTTGCTGTTTGTCTTGGGAACTTCCAGGGATTCTCTAACCGACCTGATTTCTTTTGTTCTTCCATATGGGTACTTTCTTTCAATTTTTCCATACCAGGTTGGCTTATCTGTTTTTTATTTTCATTATTTCCATAAACATCTTTAATCAAAATTTCCTTTATTTCAGAATTTTCCAACTTTAATGCTAAATTTTCATCAGATAAGGCTTTGTTTTCTTTCTCCAACAACCAGATTTTTGCCAACATCTCCTGAAAATCTTTATCTTTAATTTGCCTTGCATTCTTTCCCTCTGATTCCTGTTTATCTAATCTATTTAGGATGCCTGAAATCTGTCTTTCTAGAAAAATAACTCGTTGCTTCGTATCATCTGAAAACGATTCCTTCTCTGCAATGAAACTTTTTTGTGTAATATTTCTTTTTAAATGAAAGCCATTTTCATTCTGTAAAATTTCACCCTTTTCACTCCCAAACTTTTGACCACAAACTGAGCCACCTCGTAAACATGTTATGTCTGTCTCTAAATCTGATTCACTCTCGCCATGACTAGACAAACTTTCACTGTCATCGCTGTACCCCTCTTCTGCTGAGATTTCAATACAGTTTTCTTGTCTCGCGGCCTTATCAGTCAATTCTGTTCTTAGTTCCAATAATCTCTCTTCGTCGTTCGATATTTTTCTAATTTTGCCATTTTGCGCCTCTTGTTTATGCTCGTGACTGGACTCTGAGTCAGAGGGCCTAATTTCAGACGCGTTCGAAGGCCTTTCACGAAGACTCGATTCTTTGCCTGTTTTCGTTTCTTTGTTTTCTTTGTTTTCCAAGGATAATCCGGGTTCGTCTTGGAGCATGTCGACAAAGAAGGATTCCTTACCTCGTTTGACTTTAACGTATATTGATTTAGATTTAATAAGCGAATCAAGAGAACTTGTTGCGTCTTCAGCACTTAGGCCATATTCTCTTTCAGCAAACTTTACGATAGTCTCTCTGTCAGGGCGTTTCTTTTTTATGTTTCTAATTTCATCAATTGAGTTCAAGACAATCAAATTGCTTGCACAATGTGCCATCTGAAAAATTAAGCCATGCCAATAAGATATCTGGGTATCTTTCAAAGAATCAAATCACAGCAAGGTGCTAGTCACAAAAACGCGTCCGATCACCACAGCTACAGCAACCCAAAAAAACTTCCAATGGCTGAGTTCAGCCTTCAGGTCTTCCGAGTCTCGAACCATTTTACACGATCGTATTCCTTTACTTATATGTGCATTTGTCTCTCTGACATAAAGTTGTGCTGCGGGAACCGCTAAAGCAAAAGAAACAACCTTACCAGTAAACCTTTGCAAAGTCTTTACAGATACAAATCGTGCCTCGCTAATGGAATCTCGGAGAGAAGCAAATTGTTGTCTTTTCTGTTCTGGCAAAATAAAAGCTTGGCGCACAGAATCAACAATGAAATCAAGGAATGAGAGTGATTGCTGTGGCAGTAGAACTGATTTTTGAATGCCAATGAAATAACCACAGCGTGCAAGTACTTGCTGCATTGGCTAGCTCTAGATTTGACCAATCTTTTGCAATCTCAGTGGGCAATTGAACTTGGCCAAGGTGACGATCGTCAATGTACTGGGTTAAAGGCACACCCGTTTGAGCGTATGTAGTGGGGAGCACCGAGGCCAGTAGTGTGGTAAGCGTAGGAGCTCGGGCTCCAACCAAATGGTATCGTGTTATAAACAAAATACCAGCCTTGCCAGTACAACCCATAGAACTTTTTACTCTCTTCGGAGATTAGAATATGGTCGTACCCTGATTTGTCATCCATTTTGGATTGGAAAGAGGACTGTTCCACATATCTTGGAAGGTCTGTGATCGAATCGAAATGAACTGGAGGCGTTTCCATCCAGAGATTTAAGAAACGTTCATCATGGCACATTCGTGGTTTCGATGGCTCAATTGTAATCGCCATGACAAGATAAGGTGATATACAATGGTTTTCTTGTCCCCAAACTTGCAAGGAACCATTCCTAACTCGTTCAATTATTGTCTCAGATATGAACTTATCAAAACTAGCACACGACTTGCTGTTTGGTAGCCATATGCTTGGAGGTATATCTGAATCATACGATTTTCCTTTATATTGCCCTTTGAAATGTTGAAAGAAATCGAAAATGGAGACGCCATTAGTAAGGTATTTCAAAATTTCTTTTTTTTGTGAAAACCTTCCAATATTTGCGTCCAAGTTGGGACATGATTGTGCAGCTCTCCCGCAATGAAAGACGATGGGTCACGAAATACCAAATCTTTGGCGGATGCTTTCCACTTTCCCATAGAAACATTCTGAACTGCGGATAATGGTTTTTGGGAGGCTGGGTTGGAGGGCTCACCTCGATAATCGCACCAGGTAACGTCAGATGACCTTTTTGATTCAGCTCCATCCTGGAACATCTGAATGATATCTCGGAATGTGCGATGGGAGGTGGTATGATTATCCTGTCGTTGTTCCACGTGCGGTTCATTCGCAGCTGGGTCTGCAACGCCAATGGGGTCCGGTTGCGGTCGTTGTGGCTCGGGTTCTGGCACTGGTCTGGCTGGTCTGTCTGCAATCTCCTGCAAGGCAACTTCTAAGTCAGCTCGTTGTGCTGGTTGTGGGACCTGTGCCATTTTGTCAGCGACGGCGAAGCACAGATAGATTTTGGACGTCCGAAAGGCTGCTTGTTGGTGAAAGAGGGCAGAGCAAGGCGTGACCTATGGTTTTATATAAGGCATTTTCCCTTGGGACCACAAATACAATGGGATATCTTTTAGGTCCCTTGGGAGCAGGAGTTTCATACCAGTGAGAATAGTGGATTTAACTGCGAACGCATGAGCTCAAATACTCGGAGTTCAAATTGATAGCAAACTTTCCTTCGATAATCATGTTTCCAAATTGTGCCAAAAGGCTAGCAATAAACTTTATGCACTTGCTCGCATATCCCCATACATGGATCAGAGCAAACTAAGAACACTCATGAGGGCATTTATTACCAGTCAGTTTCAATATTGTCCTTTAATCTGGATGTTTCACAGCAGGCAGCTTAACAAAAAAATTAACAAAATACAGGAAAGGGCTTTGAGAATTACTTATAAGGATGCCGAATCTACTTATAGTGAGCTATTAGAGAAGGACTGTGCCGTTACTATTCATACAAAGAACTTGCAGCTACTTATGACTGAAATGTACAAAACTAGAAATGACCTGAACCCTTCATTCATGCAGGAAATTTTCTGTGAAAATGAAAGTCATTACAATCTGCGCAACAATAACGAATTCTTTCAACCTAGGGTGAGATCTGTCAACAACGGGACAGAAAGCATCCGTTTCAAAGGTCCGCAGCTGTGGCAAATGTTACCACCAACGATACGTAATTCAGAATCCCTTTGTCAGTTTAAAACAAAAATAAAAATTTGGAACGGTGAAAATTGTCCATGCAAATTATGCCGCGCTTTTATTCCGAATTTGGGCTTTTTATGATGAATATTATTAGATATCTACTTTTACTTTTACACTGTATACTTTTAATGATGTGTAAATATTTTATCCACTATTTTTCTTATGTAATATTTGTATTTTAATGTTTTAAAGTTGGAATAAATTAGCTAATTACTTTTAGCTATCTTTTGTCATTTATAATCCAACAATAAAGAAATTGATAATAATAATAATAATAATAATCACGCTGGAATGCAAAAGCCGATGCCCGACCCATCTAGGCCAGTTGTCTCACTCGCTTTGAAATCTAGCTGTGAGACTGGTGATTTTGAGTGGTCAGCGGTTTGTGAAACGAAATGTCACTGTTTCGTTTCTGACGATAGCGGTGCCCTGTCTGACGTTTTAAGCATATTGTAAGTTTTGGGGTTTTTGAGACCACACATTCTAAATTTCAAGACCACATTTCACATTTTCAAGACCACGAAGTGTGGACAAGACCACACTAAAATAGGCACTGGCATAAACTTAATTTAAACACAGTTTACCTCGATAATTATTTGGTTACTTTGTTATTAATCGTCAGAAAGAGCTGTGGATGCAGGCAGGCACAGAAACAGATTGGATGTTATTGTTTAAATTGAGCTCTTATTTGATCATTTATCATTACTCCGGTTGGATTCGTTGCTTTTTATCCTGCCAGCAAAAAGAAGGAGCGTGAAAGAAGAATGAGCTTTTCGACCATCTCTTGCAAGAACTTGTAATATTAAAGTGACAGTCAGAGAGATGAGTGTTGCTGCTAAAGTCGCCTTCAATAGAAAATCAAGCGCCTTGTATAAGGACAGGAATCGCCCCAAGGCAAACATTTTGATCTTTATGTCATACGAGGATGATACGCAAAAATCAAAAGTCATTACCCCTAGTTTGCTTAGTTTATGCACGAAACTATTAGTGCATCTGTCTCAAATTAGATGTCGTGTGAGATTTACGATAACGCAAAATTACGTTTCAATTGTTGCTATTCGCGGGCATCTAATTTGAGACAAGCAGTCACGAAGATAACCTCTGTGCAGAATCATATCCATGAAGATGTTTTGGTTCAGTGTGATCACGTGCCCTCCCCCAGTCAATGGCGCCATTGTTTGCTGGGATTTTGTACCTTCCTCTTAACTGCGACGTTTGCATCTGTAGCTGTGTAGGAGGGGGGTCCTTCTACCTTCGGTGATGCTGCGAACGCTAGCCCCGCTAGCCTCTGTGCAGGCCGCCGGATAAATCATCCTATAAAGTTGACTTATTTGCATTCATTCATTTTTCATTTTATCATATTTAAACACAAAAACCCTATCAGCTAAAAAAGAACTATTCCTATACAACATAAACATCTATTTACAAATAAAATAATACAAATTTGCTGATCTTCCTAGGGATTGTGCTTCGGGAAGGATGCTAATTGTTTAGGGATTCCTTCAGTTTCCTTTTGAATGTGCTAATTGTGGAACTCGTTCTGATTTCTAATGGGATTTCATTCCACGTTTTAGCACCAGAGTAGAAAAAACTGCTTTTGGAGAATTCTAGGTTCTGTCTTGGGGTGTCCAGATCTAACTGATTTCTCGTTCGATGGCTAGATAATTGAGATCTGGTAACAAGCCTCCCCCTTAAGTTGTCCGGGCAGAGACCATTCCTTATTTTGTAAATCATCACGGCCCTGTCAAATTTGATTAAGTTTAAGACTGAAAGCCAGTTGCAAATCCACCCATCCTTTAGTCTAGAGCCTTCTATTAGCGATTGTGCTCTAGTTTGTAGACGCTGAAGATGATCAAGCTTTGTGTTTGACAAATTGCCCCATAGTTCATCACAGTATCTCAGATGACTCTCACCAAAATGTCTTTTTCTTTGTTTTCTGTCTGTTCTGCTAACAAATGTGCACGAACAAGCGATTTTAATATCGATATGCGAGGCCTGAAAGTTTCTTCGGACGGCCATCTTGGAAATAATGTAACAACTGGCCAGGCTGGGCAGTTGTTACATTATTTCCAAGATGGCCGTCCGAAGAAACTTTCAGGCCTCGCATATCGATATTAAAATCGCTTGTTCGTGCACATTTGTTAGCAGAACAGACAGAAAACAAAGAAAAAGACATTTTGGTAACGTGAGGCAAGCATTTACATTATAATTTTACAACTATTTATCCTGTTGCCTGTGGGGACACATGGTACTCCCCGTATTGTTTTTCAGCTTTGTTTTTTGGTCAACTTGACAGCCAATCAGCACGGGGACTATGAACGCATGCGCTGTGGACATAATTCAATCATTCAAATATCTGCAGCCGTTGCGAAGAAAGTTGCAGTGACAGCGAGCAGTCGGGGAAGATTCGCAGCTCGATATGCGGGAAACTGAGCATATATTTTATCAATTCTTAACTGCAGTTATGTTTGAAACAGAAACAGCAAACAAAGATTTCATGATGGACCTTTCTGGAAGCTTGGCACAGAAGTAAATGTTGAACGGTTTTGGTCTTGCGTTGATAAATTGGACTATTCCATTTTTAATCCGTACAGGGGGTATGGAAGGCAAATTCCAGGGGTGAGATTACATAAAATTTCCAGGGTACTTGGACTCCAACCACCCTGGAAATCCAGGGCTGTTGTGCAGAGCCCCCCGGATATCCGGGGTCATTGTGAAGAACCCCCTGGAATCCAGGGACTCCAGTAAACATACCCTGGATTCCAGGATCCTCATAGCAAACACCTCATTTTCCAGGGCTAACATTTCTGTGACCCCCCTGGATTTCTGGGGTACAAAAGGTCGGTAAAAAGTGCCTTCCATATACCTGTATGGATTTTAAATGGAATAGCCCATTGGCCTAGGCAAAACAAGATAGCGCTCCGTGCTATGGAAAGCCCCGTTAAATTTCAAGGAGGCCATTTGAAGCAAACCAAGCAAAGTTAAAGGCAGTCTATCACGTAGCTGATTGGCTGCAACAGAGTCAGAGCTCAACACAACGAATTTCTTTGTGAATCTGTATATTTGAAACAGAGAAGGGCTGATCGTTATCACTTTCTACGGTCGTAGAAAGTCAGGGGATTAGCAGCCATTCAAATGTCCTATTCTTTGTATTGTCACTACCACCCAATCAAATGCGTGATAGACTGCCTTTAAGTTGGCATATGAATATCATTTCTTAACCAGATAAATACATTTCTTTGCCAAACTTCCATGAAACGCTATCGCAGGCGATTCTGATTAAAAACTTTTCACCCATTGTTCTCTCATCAAAAATTGATTGTTCTGTGGCGGATGTGGTTTCGTTTCAATGTCTGACTTCCAGTTTCCTTTCAAATGACTAAAAGTTCGTGATGAAAATAGTGGCATTACCATAGAAATAGAAGGGCATTACGTAATCGAATCAGCAAAAATTTACACACTACGCATGCGTTCATAGTCCCCGAGGGGATATCCACGTCCTCGTCAACTTGAGCTTGCACGTATCCCCAACAAGGTCTGGATCCAACATAACAGGAAAAGGCGGGAAAAGAAATCTTTAACGGTGGCGGTGTCGTCATGTTTTTGTTGGTAAAATCATTTATCGTCTCAAATGTTTTTTTAAAAATGGGGAAAGGAAGAGAATAATCTCGTTTAAATGCAATGCATGCGGACTGGAAGAGCTCGACAACAGTTTTATTAAATCTGAAAGAACGTCTTTGGACTTGGCAACATCTCCTCCAAAGCATTCACATTATCGAAAGAAAGACGCCATGAAAATTTTTTTCATTGACTGCCTGATCATATGTCTCGACAAGAGAGAATATGCAAGAATTTTGCCAACTAAAATCAAAAGTCTACCTCTGTATGAAATGGTTTGTTGGAGTTGTAAAAACAAAATAAATTTCACAGGCAAAAATTACCAACAGTTGCATTACATATTACATGTATTCTTTTTGTGAGAAGCTGCCTTCAAGAAACGCAGCCCTCAGATCGCCAAATATTAAGGAACTCCAGAACACATAGTTTTTTATAAGAAACTAAGAATTGGGTCAGTACTTAAAGCTCCTTAAAAGAATTTCAGTACTCTAAGTTTGTTAGAGGTTCCATAACAATCTTCATGTTCCTTACCCGTGCCCTCATGAACAAGGTTTTTGAAGCCTTTCCAGTGCTAAGCATTACAGGAAACATGCAGGAAACAAGTGAAAATGAAATAAAATAGAAATATGTCAAGGATTTCCGTAATCTGTATAAAAATAAATGGTTTCTTAAGTTATATTTTCCCAGTGCTGGAGTTTCGCAATTTTTTGGCGATCTGAGAATTGAGTTTTTTACCCTTTCTTGTAAAAAATACGCGTACTGGGAAAATACAGGTTAAGAAACTATTTATTATGATAGAGGAAATCTTTTGGATATTTTTACTTTATTTTCACTTTGTTATTGTATCATGTTTCTCGAAAGGGGCTCGGAAAGTACTTGAGAGAAGTCTAAACATTGGAAAGGCTTCAAAAACCTTTGTTTTGAAATGTTCACGGCAGTGGCGGACTGGCCCACCGGGATACCGGGAAATTTCCCGGTGGGCCCTTGTCAGGACTATAGCCCCTTTTTGTCTTGGACCCTTTGGACCAGTAGCGTAGCCAGGGGGGGGCAAGGGGGGCGGCCGCCCCCCCAATCATCGCCAAAGGTGGTTTTCGTGATTCGTCCAAATCCATTGAGAAACTGAAGGGGGAGGGGTAAGTTGTATTGACCTCCAACAGTTGTCGCAGTGCTGTTTGTGAATGTCAAAAGGGGACAAGGAAGTCAATCCCTTTAACTAATAAATGGCATCTTCGCATCGTTTAAGGTAGAATACCCCCCAGTTTTGGTAAAAAAATGCATTTTCTGTGAAAATTTGAGAATACATCTAAATTGTAGAGAATTTATTGTAGTTTTCGAAAATATATAACATTGACATGGTAGCCAATGGGTAAATATTCATAAAATGATTTTTTGTAGGTCAACCCTATCAAAATATTGAAAAAATTCCCTAGCAACGTCCTTAGCAACGAGTTGTGATGTTTCAAAAGTATTTTTAGACCCTCGAATATGATACAGGCCCTCTTCTTTTCCCCAAAAGAAGCCCTCTTTCAAAACGAGGCTTGCTAGCCTCATTTGAGCTCCATGACTGCAAGCATCCTGCATCCAACTCAATAAAGTTCTGCTTCAGAGCAAAAACATTTCAAGATCTCACAATGGTCGACGAAAGTTTTCAAACCTTTTGCTGCTTTTACAAGTTCATTTACCAGTTCAAATGGGAAAAGCAAGGTCACAGAAGTATCGTAAAAGAGTATTTAGAGGCAATCACCATGTCAAAGTCTTACAAGAAGGCCAAAATTAAATACTACAGTGATTGAAAAGGGACTTAGGCCATCGATCATCTTATCAAGGCCATCATCTTCAGTGCAGCTTCTCCATACTGCCAACCCAGATGGTGAAGACTCATAGTGCCTGTACAAATCAGATCCAATAAAAGGAACACAGAAGCCTAAACCCAGGACTGGTTCAAATTCCAGTGATGATAGCAGATTTGAAGCCAACCTTTATTGCAGTTGCACAGCAATCAAGCGCACTGCTGATGAAATGTCTTCATGGCAAGACTCAAAATCAAAATGAGTCTTTCAACAAAATGATATGGGACAGATTCCCCAAAAATACTTATGTGGGAAGAGGTCTATTTGAGCTTGGATTATATGACGATGATAGAAGCTTTAATATGGACATGCATCGTGATCTCTTAAGAGATTCTAAAGAAAACGAAAATGGGCTAGGAAAACATGCAACAGCAGGCTGCAAGAAAAATTGACCAATGTAGGTTATAGAAGGTGAAAGACTTGTCAAAAGTAGCCAGATAAAGGCTGAGAAGCAAGAGAAAAGGACATAATGAAAAACTCATAAAAAAGAGGGACCAACATACAGTGCAGGCAACTTTTGTAGTGTGAAACTGTTTACTCAACTTTAAAGTGCGTTTTCTCAAAATGCGATTTCTCGTCACCGAAATCATCTTGAATGCCACATTTTCTTTCCTATTCAAGATATTTCAATGAAATTTTCAGGAAAGAGTCATTGGACATTGATGAGTGCTGTGTAGCAGAAAGACAATCATACCTGCAATAGGTAGTGAATGGTGATCATTTGAAAAATGTCAGTTTTCAGAAGTTCACATTTCAGTGAAAGTAATCACCATAACCTTCATTCTGCTACACAGCATAGACCATTGCTCAATGAAGCTCCACTGAAAATTTGGAGGAAATATCTCAACAGGGTACAGAGATATCTCAATTTTTGATGCTGCATGTTTCGCGCATTTTCGCGACAAAAACTGTTGCCATGACAACACGATAAGTGATTTATTAATTTTGTTTCAAAAAAATAGGTAACTCAATGATGCTGTATCATAATATGCTGCCAGTTTCTACATAGCAAGTTTTTTTCTATTTTGGGGGGTATTCTACCTTAAGTCAACAAAGATAGTAAAAATTATTGCTCGCTTCGCTCGCAATTCCAAACATCTATCATAGTATGTTTCGTATAATACTATATCATGCTACCGTTTGGCTTGTTATCACGTCCAGGCATTGCAGCTTTCTTAGATTCAATGAACCCGACTTAGGCGCCCCTTTAACTGTGTATGTGTATTGCATCTATTTGGGAAAAAATATAAATCAAATTAAGTGCTTCTCAGAAATTTCTGCTCGCTTCGCTCGCACTTCTATGTGTATTTACATTTTTCGTATTTGGCAACATGCTGCCACTTGTCTACTTCGGGTCTACTTCATCGCGATTTCTGCACTCCCAGATGCATCTAGCATTTACTTATGCCTTCCTTAATTTTCATGGACAGTGCCCCTCTTTTCGAAAATGCCACGAAAGTCAATGTGCACTTCTCAAAAATTTCATCTAAAACCGAAGAGAAAATAGCTGGGTATAGGTTGGGAAAGAATTTTCCGATAAATTTCAAATCTTGGCACTGGCAAGTATGATATTGGGAGACGCATTCTAAGCCAAAGTAAAGGATCTTTTTTTAAAAACTTTCCTCGTGCTCTGATTCACACAATAACCGTCACAAAACGATCAAGGCTTCCTTGTCGCTAAAGGCAAGCACGGGCATGATATTGGGAGATGCATTCTAAGCCAAAGTAAAGGGCGTGGCCCCAAAAATTTTCCTGGGGGCTTCGCCCCCAGGCCCCCTCCTGGGTATTCTGATGTTAGCAATAACATTAGAGTTTCTAAACTACAAAATTTTGATTAGAATTCAAATAAGACTAAATGAAGAAGGGAAGCTGTCATTGATTGCTTTTTAAAATGGCATTGAAAGTTTTAATTAACCTATTTCATCTGCTTGCTTTGTTCAGGCATATTCTTGTTTTTGTCCTGGGCGTAGGCAACTCCAAGTTGCTAAATTTTCATCGGCAACTTAAATGATATTGGCCCTTTTATTCTTCGATTCTGGGTGACTTTGTCTAAAAGAGGGTGTTTCCGGCATTCTAAAGGGCGTGGCCCCCAAAAATTTTCCGGGGGCAAGCCCCCGGACCCCCATTTTTGCTCGCTTCGCTCGCATCTTGCCCCCCCCATAGACAGGACCCTGGCTACGCCACTGCTTTGGACACAAATGCTTGCTGGTGGCCCACAGTAAAAAATTTTGCAATTGTAAATGATATCTTAACATTTTTCAAGCCCATCTAAGAAGAATATTCCTTAAATTTTCAGCTCGCTTCGCTCGCACTTCAAGACGTATGTATTCCTGGCTACTGTCGGCCACTTTGTACAACTTTGTATGTCAGTGGCGTGGTGCGGCCACGGGTGGGGATGGGGATGGGGATGGGGGCATTTGCCACCCCCTACATCTGTCAAAAGATTATCCGAGGGGCGTATCACCCTGTAAAAATCTCATACACCTTTAACAAAAATCCTTTTGTTTTCAAGAAAAATCCTTAAAAAATCCCTAAAATCCTATTGTCTAAAAAAATCTCGTACGCCATTTCGGAAGAGTGATACACCCCTCGAGATTATCCTCGAGCTTCTTTCAAAAACGAGGAGAAATTGGTTTGTATAGAAAGGGAAGGGGAGGAATCTTATCCGAAAAATACTGGAGAGTGATTGAGGGCATTGGGAGAGTCGCTCTAAGCCAAAGTAAAGGTACGCCTTATACAAAATTTTCCCAGATGAACTATGATAAGGCTGATAAATTATGACAAACCACGATAGCCTTAAAATTAGAAAATTAGACAATAGAGAATTCTGTTTCCTCAAAAAATTGACTGGGGATGCTCATTTGAAAAAACAAGTGTTACGAAATGATCAAATTCTATTTTAGCACTGCTAACATTAGATTGCGAGAAGTGTTCTAAGCCAAAGTAGAGGGCATATCCTCAAAAATTTTCTCCCCCAGACCCCCTTATTTCCATACCCTACCACTTAATTAAAGTTTGAGATAAAAAAGTTCGAGAGTTTGCTCCGAGATCTCCGAGATCTCCGACATCTCCTCCTTTTCGGCCTTACCCTTGACTGCTTCTCAACATCATTGTAAAGGGTAATTATAAATTGTAAGTAAATTGTAAAATTTTAAATTGTAAACTTAAAAAATTTCCTGGACAAAGGCCCAGGCCCTCGTTTCACTTTATCTGCCCAAAGTTGCCTCCTTTTAAGGTAAAAATCTGGCTACACCACTAGAAACACTTCGAAGTAAATTTTCAAACATGCTGATGTGGGGCCCCTAACGGCTAATTTCCCGGTAAGGAATTGATGCCCCAGTCCGCCCCTGGTTCACGTGAGGACAGGTAAACTTTGAGTAGCTACTCAAAATCTGATAATCTTGAGAAACGTTTATTACTTTCACTACTTGCACTAACTTTTACAACAAAGTTGACCCCAGTTTTTCCCGGGGTAAAAGTTTCTCCTAGATTTCTTAATTTTTTTACAAAATTGAATTTTACAATTTCCCACAGCACAGGCGGCTTCTTTCTTGTAAAAATTGAGCGGAAGTCGTTGTCAAAATCGTCTTTTGATAAAAATTTGAAATGCGCTCACTGCAAGACAAATTATAAGGAAAACTTACTTCGTCGTGATCTTGATCGCTCCCGACCTGATGCAATGCCGTCGTCTTCTTTGAGAATTGTTTGCAATGCTGTCAGTTTGGTTTCACTCACACTCCATCCCAAGCGCGGGAATTAAAAAAATTGGCAGTTGTTTCGATACTTTGCTTTAATTTCAATGGTAATCGACAATCTTCTTGTACATTTGTGAAGAAACATTTGAGACGATAAATGATTTTACCAACAAAAACATGACGACACCGCCACCGTTGAAGAATTATTTTCCCGCCTTTTCCTGTTATATTGGATCCAGACCAGAGGGAGGCATAAGTTGTCATCCAGGGAAGAAGGACAGAGTTTGGAGGTGTCGCAAATTCGCAAGTCAAGGCGAAGTAAAGCGCAAATTTCGGAAATTTCGGAAGAATTATTCATGGAAATATGTATATGTTTGATAATTTTGCTAAAAAACTAATTTTTGGGGGGAGGGCAAGCAGGATGCCGCTACCTGTTTGAAAAAATACCAAAAACAAAACATTCAAATCGCCGTAATTTTTCAACCTTAGGTGATGGCAAGGGGGTTACATGAACACTTGTGGTCCTATGTATAAGCATCCTTTTCCCGTTGAAATTTTCAAAAAATTCGATTTATTCGAGCGTGCAATATTTTTTTATTGGGGGTTACTCTTTTTTTTTATAAGAATACTATAAAATTTTTCCAGCCTCAATATTCTTAAGAACTTTTTCGTTTTGAGCCTTAACATATTCTTAAAGTATTCTTATTTTTTCAAATCTGATATGGCTTCAGGGGAACATAGTTCAAAGAAGTGTCATATCATTATGAAGAAATGGTCGAGCGAAAGACAAATTTAAGCAATTGTAACAATAAGAATGTTATGAGCATCGCAAAACAGGAAACTGCTGGAAAATGAGACGCCGAGGATATCGTATATTAATAAACTTTTCTTGGTCGGACATGCTACTTTTTCCGCGCGCTTTCTTCACTGGAACAAAACTTGCAAAGCATGGGAAGAAGGCGTCGCGTCACCAGTCCGCCCAGGTCAGGCGAAGGTCAGCCGTTAGCGGCAGACAATTTACGCTTATAGCAAGCAATTCTTGTGCATTTCGCTTGCCATATACGCTCCTGTTGTGTATGACGTATGACGTTAAGGACGTCCTGGGAACGAGGCTGCCTCTAATAATTTCAGTAAATCGTCGGCCAGGTCTATAACGCGGACCTCGCGGACCACGCGGACCCCGCGGACCTTCCCGAGAATCATGACTTTCCGGTCCGCGAAATCAGGGTCCACGTTTTAGAATTTTGCTATAGGCTGAAATTCTAAAACGCGGACCTGTATTTCGCGGATTTTTTAAAAGGTCCGCGAAATCAAGGTTCGCGTTTTAGAATTTTACTATAGGCTGAAATTCTAAAACGCGGACCTTTATCTCGCGGACTTTTTGCTAGGTCCGTGAACTCAAGGTCCTCGTTTTAGAATTTAACTATAGGCCGAAATTCTAGACCGCGGATCTTGATTTCGCGGACTTTTTACCACATTTTTAACTTGGCCTTCCTATCAAAATATCATTGAAAATCGAACCGATTAGACAAGAAATAGGATCTTGAGAACCATCGCCAGTATCCCTCGGTGTTTTTACTGTAGTTTTAGGCCCAACGGCAAGATATGTTTCGATTATTATTATCATTATTATTATTATTATTATTATTATTATTATTATTAACAATTTCTTTTACGTTGGCAAGATAAAAAAAAATATATATAGCTAATCAGCTAATTAACGCCAACAAATAAGTTAAAACTTAATTTACAATTTTTTACTTTAAAACCTACAAAAACCCTAAATCTTTAATGAAAACTTTGCACAATCTGCAGATGCAAGTATTTCCATGCCATAATTTTATTTTTCGCTTGAATTCAAATAATGTGTTGGAATCTTTAATTTCCTTTGGCAACGAGGACCACAAAAGGTGACCTCTGTACTGAATATTTTCTATTCCGTATGTTGTTGTCTTTATATTCGGCAACTGCAAATGATTCTCACTTCTCAAACTGTAGTGAATATTTCTCTCAGTAAAAATGTTTTTCATAAATGTTGGATTTAGATTGTTTTTTGTTTTGAATATTTCAAGCATTAGCAATTGCAGATTGTGCTGATGAATGGTAACATATTTTTTCTTCAACTTTTCTAGCTCTGATATACTATCTCTGCATACCAATCGCAGTGCTCTTTCGTGAATGCGATTTAATTTTGAATTAGTTGACCTATCATTAAACATCCATACAAGTGGGCAATAATTGAATTGTGCCCTGATGAAGGAATTCATTAAAATTTCTGATTTGATAGGATCAATGTAATTAGACAAGCGAGCCAATGCGTGAAGCTTTTGGTTAGCCTTTTTATATAAATCTTCAACATGTTTTTTGAAACTTAATTTCTTATCAAAAGTCACACCTAGCAGCTTTTCATAATCACTTTCCTTAATTCTTGAATTTCCAATTGTGACCGTTGTTTCGGTGCTTTTATCACCAAATATCATCAGGTGGCACTTATCATTATTTAGCTTCAAAAAGTTGTCAGAAAACCATTTTACTATCACAGAGCTGTCTGCTTCTAATTGTCTAACAATAGTATCAAGATCCGCATGGCATGCAAAGATTGTGGTATCATCAGCATAGTTACATATCTTTGTGTGATATGCAAAAAAGAAGATATCATTTATGAAGATGTTAAATAGCAAAGGCCCCAGGACCGACCCTTGCGGTACTCCAACTTTAATTTCTTTCCAGTCACTAAAATAGCTGTTGATCTTTACTCTCTGTTGTCTTTTTGATAAATAGCTTCTTATGAGTTGAAGGGCGTCCAGATCAAGTCCATAGGCACTCAGTTTTGCTATTAAAAGCTCGTGGTTTACACAATCAAAAGCCTTTGAAAGATCCATGAACACTGCCCCTGCAAGTCCCTTGTTATCAATGCTGTTCTTACAATATTGCAAAAAGTTTAACAAAACATGCTGCGTGTTGTACCCTTGTCTAAACCCTCCTAATAGTGGTGAAAAAAAGCGTGCAGTAAATTCAGACAATTGTCTATGCATTAGTCGCTCAAATATTTTCGTGATTGTAGGAAGGAGACTAATTGGTCTATAATTCTTTTTGCTCATATTATCATCTTTTTTGAAGAGCGAAGAAACATCAGCATTTTTTAGATCATCTGGGAAGCGGCTTTCCTCAACAAGTTTATTGAAAAGCTCTGCAAGTGGAAAACAAAACAGATCTGCGTTAGACTTTAATATTCTTGCAGGGATTGCTTCCTGTGGGGAAGCCTTCTTGGGATCTAAATTTTGCAACTGTTCTTGCATTTCTTCGACTGTGATCTTCCTGAAGGAGAAATTTATGGTGCTTTTGACAGACGACTTTATTTTAAGGATACTGGGGTGTGACTGAAAACGTTTTATCATTGTTAAGCAGGGATCTAAGGTTGTCGGAGGATAGTTGTTTGATAGGTGGAGGACTAATATCTCCAAACACAAGACAAATATTCTCAAAACTCTGTCAAACTCTGGCAAACTTTCTAAAGAGCGCTTTCTTACACAACATAATACGTGGAAGCCAGTTCTCGCCTTCGCAACGCTACACTCATTAATCTTTTTTTATGACGAGATTGATGGCTTCTACAAGATCAGCAATTCTCTAGCAACCGTGAATAGTAAATGCCTCCCACCGTAGCATTGTGAAAGAAGAAACAATTTACCTATGGAATGGCCTTGCCCTTTTGCAGCCGAGTAGGCCTAAAAAGTTAACTATCTCACTTTCCGTTCTCAACTATCCTCGATCAAAGGTTGTCGGCGGATAGTTGTTTGATAGTCGGAGGATTAATATCTCCAAACACAAGATAAATGTTCTCAAAACTCTGATAAACTTACAACATTTGTTTGCACTGCGAATGTAGATCCACTTTTCCAAAACGTAACTGTCCCTGTCGTGCCTTGACTTGTATCATACTGATGTCATAATATCTAGCAGAAGGAAATTATATTGGTCCTTCGAAGTGTGGGTTCGCGTGGGCTCGCGTTCTAGATCTTTTCTTTTGGGCAAAATTCTAAAGCGAGGGTCTTATTTGACCCAAGATTTTGCAATAGACAAGAACTGCCCTTTTTATTTTCAGGAAGTGCCCCTTCAGCTTAGTCAGATAGTGGCCTTCTAGTGCAGTGCCCCCCCCCCCCTAGTTTGAGATGCTTCCTACGTCCTTTAAAAAAAATCATGTCTACATGTCTTCCAATCTGACCTGTAAGAAGGAAAAGAAGCAAAAAGTAACCTACCTACTTACGGAAAGTGAGATAGTTAACTTTTTAGGCCTACTCGGCTGCAAAAGGGCAAGGCCATTCCATAGGTAAATTGTTTCTTCTTTCACAATGCTACGGTGGGAGGCATTTACTATTCACGGTTGCTAGAGAATTGCTGATCTTGTAGAAGCCATCAATCTCGTCATAAAAAAAGATTAATGAGTGTAGCGTTGCGAAGGCGAGAACTGGCTTCCACGTATTATGTTGTGTAAGAAAGCGCTCTTTAGAAAGTTTGCCAGAGTTTGACAGAGTTTTGAGAATATTTGTCTTGTGTTTGGAGATATTAGTCCTCCACCTATCAAACAACTATCCTCCGACAACCATTGATCGAAACATATCTTGCCGTTGGGCCTAAAACTACAGTAAAAACTTCGAGGGATACTGGCGATGATTCTCAAGATCCTATTTCTTGTCTAATTGGTTCGATTTTCAATGAGATTTTGATAGAAAAGCTAAGTTTAAAAATTTGGTAAATAGTCCGCGAAATCAAGGTCCGCGGTCTAGAATTTCGTAAATTCTAAAACGAGGACCTTGACTTCACGGACCTAGCAAAAAGTCCGCGAGATAAAGGTCCGCGTTTTAGAATTTTGGCCTATAGTAAAATTCTAAAACGCGGACTTTGATTTCGCGGACCTGTTAAAAAGTCCGCGAGATACAGGTCCGCGTTTTAGAATTTCAGCCTATAGCAAAATTCTAAAACGCGGACCCTGATTTCGCGGACCGGAAAGTCATGATTCTCGGGAAGGTCCGCGGGGTCCGCGTGGTCCGCGAGGTCCGCGTTATAGACCTGGCCGTAAATCGTCGAAATTTTTGCTATTGGGGCCAAAAGTAAGATGACTGTCCAGTGCTGTCCAGTACATTAAAACATTAGAAAGACAAAGAGTATCATCAAATTGCCTTTTTATGTGGTAAGTATATATTTGTAAATGAAGAACTAGCTACCTAGTGTCACATGGAGGTTAAACTGCGATTTTTAAAGCGCTGCAGACCTCACCAAAAGTTTTTGGTGCCTGGTGTGTGCAGCACAAGAATATTCTTATTAGGCCTTGAGGAGTAAGTGCGAGCGCAAAATTTCCACACAAATGTGCCTGCAAATTTTTAACGTTCTTCATCTAAAAATTAAATGCTTTCTGTGCATCACATGAAGCAGACTTTGATCAAATGAAGGACATTTTGGTCCAAAATTGAGATAGTGCCTTATTATGCTATATGTTTATCAATAGACAATGGGCTATTCCATTTTTTAACCATACAGGGGGATGGAAGCCTGGGGGAGGGGGGGTTCTTAGTATATTTGTCCGACGGGGATGTGCCGTTTTTAAGGGTATCATTTTCACCAATTTTTTCTAGCACAGGGTATCAAAATGAGGCAATTTTTCTAGAGCAGGTTATCAAAACATGTTAATGGGAAATATTCTGCTAGATTGGGTCATTTTTCGGTCAAATTTCATGTTTTTGAGTATACTTTTCACAAATTTTTTCTAGAACAGGTTATCATTTTGAGCGAAAAATTCTGGAGCAGGGTAAAAAAATTTTTTTCGTTGGCACACCCCCATACAAATTTAAGTCAAGTACCCCCCCGGGATTGAAGTAAGATTTTTACCAGATCGGCACCCCTTGGAAAAGAGCCGTCCGGTTAGGAGCCACACCCCGGAGAAATGGTAGTTAGAATAGATGATCCCCTTAGAAATGACAAACAGCAAGCATGCTTAGAGGAGATAGTTTTTACATCCTCCTTGAAATCTTTGTGAAGGTGGGTTAGCCCCTGGAAAATGTTTTTTCAGATATTTTTACCCCCCAGAAATGAATCATTAAAAGTTTTTGACCCCCAGAAATTGTTTTTTGAAGAACCCCCTGGAATTTTACTTCCATCCCCCTGTGCGGAGTAAAAATGGAATAGCCCAATATATAGAGAGGCTTTTCCCTAAATGGTCGGGTTTCGCAACAAAATTGATTTAAAAATAAGAAAATGCCTTAGGACTGGGCAAATCACGATAAAAATGTCCATTACTCTTTCTGAAAGCTAAACTTAAAATGTAGCGACTAGTTTCTTGTTTGTCTTGGTAAATTTTCAGTTGAAATGCAAGCTGGTCTGAACAGCCTAATCTTTGGCATGGTGTCTAATTTTGATGTACCCTAAATTCATAACGATGCCTTCACAGTTACCCGGTTGAACTTATCTCGTCGCAGCAAACCTTTAAGCAGGATCATTAAACTGTGAGTGCCGGGGGAAGGAATGAGGAGGTCTACGGGATATTTTTGAAAATGAAACAAGTTGAGGAGGGGTTTGCAAGAAGCATGATATGGTTACATTTCAAAATATTGATAGATAAGATGATGAAACTGACTACAGGGGAAGTTAGTTTGTGAATGAAACCTTACACAAATGAAATCAACAAGGCAGTAATTGACAAAAAAAATCAAGATTTACAATTTTACCATTATCTTGAGGATTGTGACTTTAACTTTATGACTTCTAACAGAGTGGTTGACAGGGGAGTCAGTAAGGGAAGTCAGAATCCACAGGCCAACCAATAGGGGTGCAGGTAGGCCAGTTTGACCACAACCGAAAACCCCATGCTTTTACATTCAATGCAAATTTCAGATTTTTTTCTTCAAAAATAGCCTTTAGAGGGTTGGAGTTGCCTGTAAACAAACTTTAGTTCTACTTCATACAAAATCCTGAGGCAATGCGAAGAAAACAAATATTGGGCTTGGAAAACAACAAGGATATAAAATACTCTCACCTTTATCCATTTCAGGTAAGTGTTTTAATAAAATCCTTCAGGACAAGGATAGGCGGTACAAAACGAAAACAACAAGACAGAATCTCAGAAATGACATCAGTGAAGAATTTTAACATGCTTTCCTGCAAAATCCAGGCCCAAACTCCTTTTGAAGCGAAGTTTTTGCAGCGCGGTCTGATATGATGAAAACGTTAGCCGACCATTTAGGGTGATGCACCTCTAGGCCTATGAAACTTTGGCTTTGTTTTGAATATTTCCATTTCCACTCCAAATGTGAAACCGTATACTATATACCGGGTGACCCAGAAAAAAGTGACCCAACGCAATCTGTTACAGAAAATTAAGTAAGAGGCCGAATGAAATATTTCAAACGTTGTTGTGTCGCTAAAAGACTAGCTTATGCTATAAGTATTTTTCGCAAATTCTTTCGGCACGGTAAATTTCCAAAATTAAGGATTTCGAGGAAATGGGCATGCCTGAAATCCTCAAAAAGTCGTCAAAAACAGGGGATTGATTTACAGCCATTTCAGATCTTCAAAACAACGAGGAGCGTGTTTCATTGCAACCTGGGAATAGGCAACCCAGTCGGAAGTCTTCAGAGCAAGTTTATAATCCCTAGGTACTTAAAGATATTCTCAGGCAAAATTAAACACGCTCCTCGTTGTTTTGAAGACTTGAAATGGCTTCAAATCGATCTCCTGTTTTTGACGACTTTTTGAGGATTTCAAGCCTGCCCTTTTCCACAAAATCCTTAATTTGGGAACTTTACCGTGCCAAAAAATTGCAAAAAATACCCATAATTTAGGCTAGTTTTTTAGCGACAGAACAATGCTTGAAATACTTCAATTGGCCACTTACTTTTTTTTCTATAACAGATTGCGTTGGGTCACTTTTTTCTGGGTCACCCGGTATATACCGGGTGTCCCAAAAAAAAGTACTCCCGTTTGAAAAATCACCAAAATTTGATTACACGGCCGATCTTCAATTTTCTTTTTTTGTCAAGTAGATCAAGGACCAAATTATTTTCCAAGATATAGCTGATCTTGTAATTGGTTTAAAAATTAGCAAATTTGGCTCTTTTTAGAGCTGACTGCTTTTGAATCATACTATGAGAAAGCACTGATGATTACCAGATCAATTTCTTTGTGCATGTAAAGCTTCTAGTTTGGTCATAAATGACAAAAAGAGATGCGCACTATCATTGGAGACGTCAATGATAATCAAAAATCTAAAAATTTTACTCTTAGGCAAGATTGAGAATTTTGCTTAAAAACTATAGCTCAAAATAAGGTTTTTAAGTGTGTAATTTTTCTACCTTGTTGTATCAAAAGCAAATATTTGATCACCTATGTATAGTTTTGGGTCTTTGACAAAACAACTCAAAAAGAAAATTTCATCAAAGGTTTGATAAACAATTTTTGGGGATTTTTTAAACAGGAGTACTTTTTTTTGGGACACCCGATCTATACTATAGTAGCATCACCCATTATGGCCGGTTGCCCATTATGGCCAACTAGTAAGAGAAATTAGATTTCAGGGGACTGACAACTACTAATAATTTTGCAATTGTGCAGAAAATCTTCCCTGAGATCTGTTTCATCATGATTTGACCTTTACTGAAGTTTCAGTTCATTTGCATTGGAACCCAAAAAGATGGTTTGTGCATATCTCTGATAGATTCTTTCAAGTATTTGCAAATTTCAGGATTCTATTTACATTCCTTCCTTCTTTTTCATCTGCTCAGCACCTTGCAGTTTGAAATTTTTGAAATTTGCTTTGATTTTTCAGAAGTCCTGTTTCTTGAGCAGTTGAGAGGAAAGCTACAATGAAACCAAAGCAAAGTGATTTCTGATTCAGATTTAAGGCCATGAATTCTGAGTGCTGCTAATTGCTATTTTTGTCGCCCATTATGTCCATCCGTTTACCATATAAGTTTCCTGTCACTTTAAAATATTAAAATGCAAAATTTATCAAAAACCACCAATTTGGGTTAAAATCTTACTTACTGACTAGGAAAAATCATTGAAACTCAAAAATTCAGGTGAGTCAGAGAAAACGTGGGTTGTTTGGCGGATTGTGACCTCGCGTTCAGCCACCTGATCGTAGCGAACTAAATTTTTTCTTGCAGCCAGATGTCTAACTTAGATCATAAGCCTTTCCCCATCGAAATCGGTCACTTGATGTATTAATCAGAACATATTTTCTGCTTAAGGCGTTGTATGGGAGTTTTGCAAACTTATGAAATCTTTGATAGAGCCCCTTCAGCAGTTTACCCTTGCCAAAGCTGCAGGTACACGTGGTATTATCAGGAGATAATGAAATAGTTTTGTCATGAAACAGCGCGTTGATCTTGTTGAAAGAAAGCTCAAACATATTCTCTTCGCAGGACAAGTTATGAAGTGACAAGGACGTCACAAGGCATCCTCCCAAGGGAGAAAACGCTATTTCCGAACTGTTTCATGCTCCCCAGATGATACCACGTGCACCTGCAGCTTTGGCAAGTTTAGGAAGAAAATATTTTTTAAATAATGAATCACATGACCGATTTCGATGGGGAAAAGTTCATGATCTAAGTCAGATTTATGGCTGCACGGAATAATTTAGTTGACAACGGTCAGGTGGCTAAAAGCAACGTCACATTCCACCAAACACCCCAAGTTATTTTCTGACTCACCCAGTATTAAGTCTATTTGCATTTTAGAAACTTATGCCAAAACTCATCCATCCATACACAAGAGATAAAGCAGGATTTAGAGCAACTCAAAACATATATTTCCGATTTCAATTGCCAAAATTCGAAGTTTAAGTTAATTCTTATTTATATTTTTGTGTTGAAAATACCCAATGATAAACAAATAACAGTAATTAAAACTGTTTTTCTTATTAAGATTTTTACTGGAGAGTAATGATACTTGTTTGTCCTGCAGCCATAATGGGCAGCGCTCGAATAAAATGATGTTGTTATCCCCTTCTTTAGGGTCTTCTAAAATCAGTAGAAAGAGTTTACGTAAAAGGTCAATACTCTGTGATCTTTGTCTCCAGTAGGGTGTCGGCGGTGGTAATCGGACGGCGGAGGTAATCGGACACTTGCGAAAATATCTCGAAAACCAACAGAAAAGTACGTTACAAATGAAATCTATCAAAGAGGGTATTTCTTGGTACTGAAAGCTCAGTTCAGTTCAGTTCATTTCATTTTAAATTCACCTACATACAAAGACTCTAAAGTTAAACATACTTTACTACAATTTGAATAACTACATAAGACAATACATATACAATTAAAGAAAGATACATGACACTAGAGGATTTGTATGAATGGGAATTCTTAAGGAGGAACTCTCTCAATAGCAAAGCTAATCGAGGAGAGAGCACCCAACACGATCCATATCTAAACCAGACTCTCCATCCCATAACCAGAATGAACACACAGACTACGCAGCATAGAAGCTGTGTACACAGCATTGCTACATATACACAGTGTATTGCCCTTTAGCCAATCAGGGAAGCATATGGACCGATTTTCTAAGAGACATCATGGATAGTGTTAATCCCTGATGACAGCTCAGGTTATCCTGTGGTTTTTTTATATTACTGCCTGCAGTCATGTCAAAAATAAGCTAGTTGTCAATCACCTAATCAGTCCAAACAAAAAAATAAATACTGATGGATTATTCAAAACCTATCAAAGAGCCGACAACATGCTGATATGTTGCAAAATCTAAACAAAAATTTTGGCGCAAAAAAAATCGAGGCTCTTGCCATGTGGTGCGATAAATGTGCTTCTGTTCTGAGCAAGTTAGAAACGTTCCTTCTGAATTAATAATCTATGTTTTAGCTAGCAACCAGTATCACATCGTATGTTATTGAATGAAACTGAAGTTAGTAAGTAAAAAAATGGACATGGCTGTAGACTGAAAATTTAAACTTTGAACAGTTTGCCATTCATTTGCTATCCATCAAAAAGCCAGTTTTGTCTTTACACAAGCTCTAAAATGCGTTGACTTACCGTCCTAGTTGTCTTTACCAGTATTTGCGGCGCTTGATAGAGCCAACCACGATTTTCTGCAGCTATGATTTTAGCGCCAAACCACTCCTTTTCCTTCCCGCTTCTCTCAATCGTGCATTCCAAATGTCGTAAACATGCCAAGTTATCGATGTACAAATTACAATGTCCCCAAATACAGTGTTTAGCAAGCACAACTATAGTTTTAAATGTGTCAAATAGATCTGATCCTTTCTGTGTGTTGTATCATAGTGGCATTCATCTATATCTTCCAAACATGCTTGGCGAAGGTTTGGCGCGCAATTCGATAGTTCATCCACGTTGATACAGTCACAGCCGATAGCCGATAAACAATCGCACTGCGGGAGAGCTGACAACAGCAAGCTATTGTATTCTATGTCTGGAGTGACATACATTATCCTGTTATCGTTTCCATTGGCGACCAAGTAAGTCTTTCCTGTTCAGCCTTTGCACTTAGAAGAACTGGATTGCCTTTGCACGTTGACAGCTTTTTAGATTTACAACAAAAATATGAACAACCTCGTCCTCAGGCCTTTTTGTCATATTTGGACAAGGCCCTGGGGACGAGGTTTGGATATGAGATTTATCCGCGCAGATTGGAAAATGTCCACTATTCTTTGTTGGCCGTTATTTCACGTGTCCCCCATAGTGTGGTTTTTGGTCTCCCTGCTCGCACTTTTGAACGCAAGTTGCGGTAGAGAGTGCGAACGTTAACTTGAAAAAAGAGTCCAATGCAATAAGTACTGGCGTATGAAGTACCAGCGTTCATCGAATAGTTGCTGGAAAAGAAAGGACCAACGAGGTAATAACGATGTGGAGGAGACGCTGGGTCAATGTAAGGAAAAAAGACTAGCTGCGAGGAAAGGTCTGCGCCCCAAGACGCAATGATTTATTTTTTGCTTCAAAGAATCAAGAAACCAAGAGTTCTAATATACTAATATTACGCGTTTCAGCATTTAAAGACTTTGAAGCATATTCAAAATCGCTTGCAGTGACAGTTTGAAATAAGCCACGTATTTGAAAATCTTGTTAAAAAAATCCTGAAAAAATATTACATTGTGCTTTAAGGTGAGGTAGAGGGCTTTTTTAAGTTTCCTTGTGATTTTTACTTTCAGAAAGAGATTTTTCACACAAGACCACATCAGGCCTCGTTCAATCAAATCAAAATTGAATGATTGTCCCCGCTGTCGTTTCTGGCTTTTTGCGAAGGAGATTACTTGGGCAATGACGTAGTGAATTCCAATTGTGCCGCAAACACACTGATCTGTTAGCACCCTAGCATGATACTATATCATACGTCAACGAATGTGAAGTCTTCAAAGACCCGACACGTTATCATAACAAGAACCATTAACTTTGCAAGAACCATGCCATGGGAAAAGCTCTCTCGAATCGCGTGCCAGGATATTCGATTCATAGAAGCAAGGGATTCGTTTCTCGAGTGCAGTTTGGCCTGTTGTATCGAAAGGCGTTCTAGTAGTTTTCAATAGACAGTTCAATTCAATTCAATTCCATGACGACAACCTGCTACACTTTACAGTAGCAAAGTTATACTTTGAAATAAGTGAATTATAACAGCAAGGAAAGGACTATTCTATGTAATGTAACAGTAACAGAACTACAGCGATAAACTAAATAAAAAATGAATAAAATTAATTCCACTATAAATGGTGCTAACTATGCTCTCTATAGTTATTGTCGTACGAATGGGAAAGGAGTAGCAGTTATGTGCAACTGGCACTATCATCTGAACGTAATTCAAAAGACTTTTTGATGAAAAATGCTATCCATTTAGTTATCTGCAGGTTTTTTTTTCCAACCTCGTTTCTAGAGCCCTTTGTCATATTGGACATATGTAATGCCAATCCCTAGGATCATGTGTCTCCGTCCCGATATAACAAACCGCCCTGGGGACAAGGTTGGGGTTTTCATTTATGTAGCTAAACAGTTTTATAGTGTGATGTGGTTTGAAATAAAACTGTGTCTGATTTATGCCTTTGACTCGTAAAAATGGCAAGTTGAGCCTGCAAAACATGGGGTGAAACGTAAAAGAACTCAAAAGCTTTCATATATATCCTTTTCCTTTGATTTTGTGAATAAGACCCCCTTTTTACAAGGCCCCTGGATTAAATTTATGAAATACTGAAATGTCCGAGGACAACACTTGAAATATAATATTCCATTGTACGCATTTAGGACAAAACTTCCCTACATGTTGTTAGCCCTTTCCCTATACAGATTTCATATTGATTATACATCATTTGTAGGAAATACTGAAATGTCCGAAGTCAAAATAGAAATCTTCAATTTAACGCATTTTAGACAAGACTTCCCTACAGGTTTTTACCCCTTTCCCTAAACAGATTTCATATTGATTATACATCATTTGAAAGCACTTGTGCCAAGGATTAACGCTATGCGATTCAATTTAGGAAATCCTGAAATGTTCGAGGTCAAAATTGAAATATTCTCTTTTACGCATTTAGGACCAGACTTTCTAGCCCTTTCCCTAAACAGATTTCATATTGATTATACATCATTTGAAAGCTCTTGTGCCAACGATTAAAGCTATGGGATTCAATTTAGGAAATACTGAAATGTTCGAGGTCACAAATTGAAATGTTCACTTTAACGCATTTAGGACCAGACTTCCCTACATGTTTCTAGCCCTTTCCCTAAACAGATTTCATATTGATTATACATCATTTCAAAGCTCTTGTGCCAAGGATTAACGCTATGGGATTCAATTGAGGAAATACTTAAATGTTCGAAGTCAAAAATGGAAATATTCAATTTTACGCATTTTAGACAAGACTTCCCTGCATGTTTTTACCCCTTTCCCTGAACAGATTTCATATTGATTATACATCATTTGAAAGCTCTTGTGCCAAGGATTAACGCTATGGGATTCAATTTAGGAAATAATGAAATGTCCGAAGTCAAAAATCGAAATGTTCAATTTTACGCATTTTAGACAAGACTTCCCTACAGGTTTTTACCCCTTTCCCTAAACAGATTTCATATTGACTATACATCATTTGAAAGCTCTTGTGCCAAGGATTAACGCTATGGGATTCAATTTAGGAAATACTTAAAAGTTCGAAGTCCAAAATGGAAATATTCAATTTTACGCATTTTAGACAAGACTTCCCTACATGTTTTTACCCCTTTCCCTGAACAGATTTCATATTGATTATACATCATTTGAAAGCTCTTGTGCCAATGATTAACGCTATGGGATTCGATTTAGGAAATACTGAAATGACCGAGGTAAAATATTAAAATATTCACAACCATATTCACAAAATAGCACTGAGCATCGCATACAAGGAAGATGTCTCTGACTTTAATGCACTTTTGACCAGAGATAATTCTGTATCCGTCCACAATAGGAATCTGCAGTTGTTGATGACAGAGATCTACAAAAATAAATTGAATATCGCCCCAATCTTTATGGCTGATATTTTTATTTAGAAGAATCCCCCTTATTATTTAAGAAACGAACATCTTTTACAAATGCCAAAGCCGGGACAGTTCGGTTTGGGATAAAGAGTATTGCTTTCATAGGATGTAAACTGTGGCATGGACTCTCATTGAATATTTCCATCTTTAAAAAACGCATAAATAAGTGGAAGGGCGATGACTGCAACTGCCGATTATGCAAAACTTTCGTACCACAGGTTGGGTTCTTGAATTGATCTTGTTTTGTATAAAATCAAAAACTCGTATGCATCATAAGGATATAATGTATCTTAAACTTGATGTGGAGACGTTGGTCTGCGGGGAGTGCTGGGATGTGTTTTGGCACGCTGGGGCCTTTCGGACCTTTGTCCTCGTGGGAATTTTCATTCGAAAATAAACTCTAATGGGGACACGGTTCCGGGGGGCCTCGGTGTGTTGGGGCGTGTCTTGGTATTTTTTGTCATCCAACCGCTCTACATCAAGTTTCTAGTTATAAATTTTACCAAGTTTTTAGTGTATCATCAGTATACATCATTCACTGTTAAACTAGCTAATTAGAACCATTTTACATTGTACTTTTGATAGTAATTTTAGTTTTGTTTCAGTAGGCATCAGCTAATCTAGCTGTAATTTAGCTACTTTCAAACGACTACTAAAGAAATTAATAATACCGGGTGCGCCAAAATAAACTATGCAAGTTTGGCAGTCCACGATAAATCGTACACTGGACCGATTTTGAAGATTTATAACTTAATCTTTAGCAGAAAGACTGAATTAGATTCTTGGATTTTTTGCAAATTTTCCGTTTTCACTTTTTAGAGCTACAAGCGAGTTTCTTAAAATTTTCGTTTTCGAAAACACTGAAAACGATAAAAAAACGTTGATCAAATTTTCTAAAGACTCAACATGAATGGACAAAGAGAAAACGTTTTCAACGTGATTTGGGGATTTGAAAATTAATTGTTGTAAACTTCTGCACGAGAGTTATTTCAATGATTGGCCTGTTGCGAAATTCTGTAGTAGTTGCAATCAAGTGCCGCTCCAAAAGCCGTCACAGTCACAAAATAAAAACTGTAAGAAGACTCCATGCTTGCTGGCCTCATGACGCTTCCTCGCTTGTCTTTTTAACCCCCTTGACACAGGAACACAACCTGCACCAAAGCATAAATTCAATGAAATCACAAAAGAAAAGACAGTTCTTTGTATCCTTGAGAATATTATTACATTTCTCCCAAGATAGTACGAACTCTCGTACAGCAGCTTACAATTAATCGATTTCTAAATCTCAAATCACCATGAAAAAGTTTTCTCTTTGTCCATTCACGTCGATTCTTTAGAAAATTTGATCTACGTTTTTTGATCGTTTTCAGTGTTTTCGAAAACGAAAATTTTAAGAAACTCGCTTGTAGCTCTAAAAACTGAAAACAGAAAAATTTTCAAAAAATCCTAGAATCTAATTCAGGCTTTCTGCTAAAGATTAAGTCATAAATCTTCCAAATCGGTCCTGTGTACGATTTATCGTGGCCTGCCAAAAGTGCATAGTTTATTTTGGCGCACCCGGTATTTATTATTATTTTAGTATGCCATAGAATATATCCCATAGGGTTAATCCTTGGCACAAGAGCCTTCAAATGATGTATAGTCAATATGAAATCTCTTTAGGGAAAGGACCAAGAACATGTAGGGAAGTCTGGTCCTAAATGCGTAAAAGTGAATATTTCAATTTTTGACCTCGAAGATTTCAGTATTTCCTAAATTGAATCCCATAGCGTTAATCCTTGGCACAAGAGCTTTCAAATGATGTATAATCAATATGAAATCTGTTTAAGGAAAGGGCTAGAAACATGTAGGGAAGTCTGGTCCTAAATGCGTAAAAGTGAATATTTCAATTTTTGACCTCGAAGATTTCAGTATTTCCTAAATTGAATCGCATAGCGTTAATCCTTGGCACAAGTGCTTTCAAATCATGTATAGTCAAAATGAAATCTGTTTAGGGAAAGGGCTAAGAACATGTAAGGAAGTCTGGTCCAAAATTCGTAAAATTGAATATTTCGATTTTTGACTTCAGACATATCAATATTTCCTAAATTGAATCCCATAGCGTTAATCTTTGGCACAAGAGCTTTCAAATCATGTATAGTCAATATGAAATCTGTTTAAGGAAAGGGCTAGAAACATGTAGGGAAGTCTGGTCCTAAATGCGTAAAAGTGAATATTTCAATTTTTGACCTCGAAGATTTCAGTATTTCCTAAATTGAATCGCATAGCGTTAATCCTTGGCACAAGTGCTTTCAAATCATGTATAGTCAAAATGAAATCTGTTTAGGGAAAGGGCTAAGAACATGTAAGGAAGTCTGGTCCTAAATGCGTAAAAGTGAATATTTCAATTTTTGACCTCGAAGATTTCAGTATTTCCTAAATTGAATCCCATAGCGTTAATCCTTGGCACAAGAGCTTTCAAATGATGTATAATCAATATGAAATCTGTTTAAGGAAAGGGCTAGAAACATGTAGGGAAGTCTGGTCCTAAATGCGTAAAAGTGAATATTTCAATTTTTGACCTCGAAGATTTCAGTATTTCCTAAATTGAATCCCATAGCGTTAATCCTTGGCACAAGAGCTTTCAAATGATGTATAATCAATAAAAAATCTGTTTAGGGAAAGGGCTAGAAACATGTAGGGAAGTCTTGTCTAAAATGCGTAAAATTGAATATTTCCATTTTTGACCTCGAACATTTCAGTATTTCCTAAATTGAATCGCATAGCGTTAATCCTTGGCACAAGTGCTTTCAAATCATGTATAGTCAAAATGAAATCTGTTTAGGGAAAGGGCTAAGAACATGTAAGGAAGTCTGGTCCAAAATTCGTAAAATTGAATATTTCGATTTTTGACTTCAGACATATCAATATTTCCTAAATTGAATCCCATAGCGTTAATCTTTGGCACAAGAGCTTTCAAATCATGTATAGTCAATATGAAATCTGTTCAGGGAAAGGGGTAAAAACATGTAGGGAAGTCTGGTCCTAAATGCGTAAAAGTGAATAATTCGATTTTTGACCTCGAACATTTCAGTATTTCCTAAATTGAATCCCATAGCGTTAATCCTTGGCACAAGAGCTTTCAAATGATGTATAATCAATATGAAATCTGTTTAGGGAAAGGGGTAAAAACCTGTAGGGAAGTCTTGTCTAAAATGCGTAAAATTGAACATTTCGATTTTTGACTTCGGACATTTCATTATTTCCTAAATTGAATCCCATAGCGTTAATCCTTGGCACAAGAGCTTTCAAATGATGTATAATCAATATGAAATCTGTTTAGGGAAAGGGCTAGAAACATGTAGGGAAGTCTGGTCCTAAATGCGTTAAAGTGAATATTTCGATTTTTGACCTCGAACATTTCAGTATTTCCTAAATCGAATCCCATAGCGTTAATCCTTGGCACAAGAGCTTTCAAATGATGTATAGTCAATATGAAATCTGTTTAGGGAAAGGGCTAGAAACATGTAGGGAAGTCTGGTCCTAAATGCGTTAAAGTGAATATTTCCATTTTTGACCTCGAACATTTCAGTATTTCCTAAATTGAATCGCATAGCGTTAATCCTTGGCACAAGTGCTTTCAAATCATGTATAGTCAAAATGAAATCTGTTTAGGGAAAGGGCTAAGAACATGTAAGGAGGTCTGGTCCAAAATTCGTAAAATTGAATATTTTGATTTTTGACTTCAGACATATCACTATTTCCTAAATTGAATCCCATAGCGTTAATCTTTGGCACAAGAGCTTTCAAATCATGTATAGTCAATATGAAATCTGTTTAGGGAAAGGGCTAGAAACATGGAGGAATGTCTGGTCCTAAATGCGTAAAATTGAATATTTCGATTTTTGACCTCGAAGATTTCAGTATTTCCTAAATCGAATCCCATAGCGTTAGTCCTTGGCACAAGAGCTTTCAAATGATGTATAGTCAATATGAAATCTGTTTAGGGAAAGGGCTAGAAACATGTAGGGAAATTTTGTCCAAAATGCGTAAAATTGAATATTTCGATTTTTTGACCTCAGATATTCCAGTATTTCTTAAATCGAATCCAATAGCGTTAATCTTTGGCACAAGAGCTTTCAAATCATGTATAGTCAATATGAAATCTGTTTAGGGAAAGGGCTAGAAACATGTAGGAAAGTCTGGTCCTAAATGCGTAAAATTGAATATTTCGATTTTTGACTTCAGACATATCAATATTTCCTAAATTGAATCCCATAGCGTTAATCTTTGGCACAAGAGCTTTCAAATGATGTATAGTCAATATGAAATCTGTTTAGGGAAAGGGGTAAAAACCTGTAAGGAAGTCTTGTCTAAAATGCGTAAAATTGAACATTTCGATTTTTGACTTCGGACATTTCAGTATTTCCTAAATTGAATCCCATAGCGTTAATCCTTGGCACAAGGGCTTTCAAATGATGTATAGTCGATATGAAATCTGTTTAGGGAAAGGGCTAGAAACATGTAGGGAAGTCTTGTCCTAAATGCGTAAAAGTGAATATTTAAATTTTTGACCTCGAACATTTCAGTATTTCCTAAATTGAATCCCATAGCGTTAATCCTTGGCACAAGAGCTTTCAAATGATGTATAATCAATATGAAATCTGTTTAGGGAAAGGGGTAAAAACATGTAGGGAAGTCTTGTCTAAAATGCGTTAAAGTGAATATTTCGATTTTTGACCTCGAACATATCAGTATTTCCTAAATCGAATCCAATAGCGTTAATCCTTGGCACAAGAGCTTTCAAATGATGTATAGTCAATATGAAATCTGTTTAGGGAAAGGGCTAGAAACATGTAGGGAAGTCTTGTCCTAAATGCGTAAAAGTGAATATTTAAATTTTTGACCTCGAACATTTCAGTATTTCCTAAATTGAATCCCATAGCGTTAATCCTTGGCACAAGAGCTTTCAAATGATGTATAATCAATATGAAATCTGTTCAGGGAAAGGGGTAAAACATGTAGGGAAGTCTTGTCTAAAATGCGTAAAATTGAATATTTCAATTTTTAACCTCGAACATTTCAGTATTTCCTAAATTGAATCCCATAGCGTTAATCCTTGGCACAAGAGCTTTCAAATGATGTATAATCAATATGAAATCTGTTTAGGGAAAGGGCTAGAAACATGTAGGGAAGTCTGGTCCAAAATTCGTAAAATTGAATATTTCGATTTTTGACTTCAGACATATCAATATTTCCTAAATTGAATCCCATAGCGTTAATTTTTGGCACAAGAGCTTTCAAATCATGTATAGTCAATATGAAATCTGTTTAGGGAAAGGGCTAGAAACATGCAGGGAAGTCTGGTCCTAAATGCGTTAAAGTGAATATTTCGATTTTTGACCTCGAACATTTCAGTATTTCCTAAATCGAATCCCATAGCGTTAATCCTTGGCACAAGAGCTTTCAAATGATGTGTAGTCAATATGAAATCTGTTTAGGGAAAAGGCTAGAAACATGTAGGGAAGTCTGGTCCTAAATGCGTTAAAGTGAATATTTCCATTTTTGACCTCGAACATTTCAGTATTTCCTAAATCGAATCCCATAGCGTTAATCCTTGGCACAAGAGCTTTCAAATCATGTATAGTCAATATGAAATCTGTTTAGGGAAAGGGCTAGAAACATGTAGGGAAGTTTTGTCCAAAATGCGTAAAATTGAATATTTCGATTTTTGACTTCAGATATTCCAGTATTTCTTAAATCGAATCCCATAGCGTTAATCCTTGGCACAAGAGCTTTCAAATGATGTATAATCAATATGAAATCTGTTTAGGGAAAGGGCTAGAAACATGTAGGGAAGTCTGGTCCAAAATTCGTAAAATTGAATATTTCGATTTTTGACTTCAGACATATCAATATTTCCTAAATTGAATCACATAGCGTTAATCTTTGGCACAAGAGCTTTCAAATCATGTACAGTCAATATGAAATCTGTTTAGGGAAAGGGCTAGAAACCTGTAGGGAAGTCTTGTCTAAAATATGTAAAATTGAATATTTCGATTTTTGACCTCGAACATTTCAGTATTTCCTAAATTGAATCCCATAGCGTTAATCCTTGGCACAAGAGCTTTCAAATGATGTATAGTCAATATGAAATCTGTTCAGGGAAAGGGGTAAAAACATGTAGGGAAGTCTGGTCCTAAATGCGTAAAAGTGAATAATTCGATTTTTGACCTCGAACATTTCAGTATTTCCTAAATTGAATCCCATAGCGTTAATCCTTGGCACAAGAGCTTTCAAATGATGTATAATCAATATGAAGTCTGTTTAGGGAAAGGGGTAAAAACCTGTAGGGAAGTCTTGTCTAAAATGCGTTAAAGTGAATATTTCGATTTTTGACCTACCTCGAACATTTCAGTATTTCCTAAATCGAATCCCATAGCGTTAATCCTTGGCACAAGAGCTTTCAAATGATGTGTAGTCAATATGAAATCTGTTTAGGGAAAGGGCTAGAAACATGTAGGGAAGTTTTGTCCAAAATGCGTAAAATTGAATATTTCCATTTTTGACCTCGAACATTTCAGTATTTCCTAAATTGAATCCCATAGCGTTAATCCTTGGCACAAGAGCTTTCAAATGATGTATAATCTGTTTAGGGAAAGGGGTAAAAACCTGTAGGGAAGTCTTGTCTAAAATGCGTAAAATTGAACATTTCGATTTTTGACCTCGAACATTTCAGTATTTCCTAAATTGAATCCAATAGCGTTAATCCTCGGCACAAGAGCTTTGAAATGATGTATAATCAATATGAAATCTGTTTAGGGAAAGGGGTAAAAACCTGGAGGAAAGTCTTGTCTAAAATGCGTTAAATTGAAGATTTCGATTTTTGACTTAGGACATTTCAGTATTTCTTACAAATGATGTATAATCAATATGAAATCTGTATAGGGAAAGGGCTAACAACATGTAGGGAAGTTTTGTCCTAAATGCGTACAATGGAATATTATATTTCAAGTGTTGTCCTCGGACATTTCAGTATTTCATAAATTTAATCCAGGGGTCTTGTAAAAAGGGGGTCTTATTCACAAAATCAAAGGAAAAGGATATATATGAAAGCTTTTGAGTTCTTTTACGTTTCACCCCATGTTTTGCAGGCTCAACTTGCTATTTTTACGAGTCAAAGGCATAAATCAGACACAGTTTTATTTCAAACCACATCACACTATAAAACTGTTTAGCTACATAAATGAAAACCCCAACCTTGTCCCCAGGGAGGTTTGTTATATCGGGACGGAGACACATGATCCTAGGGATTGGCATCACATATGTCCAATATGACAAAGGGCCCTAGAAACGAGGTTGGAAAAAAAACCTGCAGATAACTAAATGGATAGCATTTTTCATCAACAAGTCTTTTGAATTACGTTCAGATGATAGTGCCAGTTGCACATAACTGCTACTCCTTTCCCATTCGTACGACAATAACTATAGAGAGCATAGTTAGCACCATTTATAGTGGAATTAATTTTATTCATTTTTTATTTAGTTTATCGCTGTAGTTCTGTTACTGTTACATTACATAGAATAGTCCTTTCCTTGCTGTTATAATTCACTTATTTCAAAGTATAACTTTGCTACTGTAAAGTGTAGCAGGTTGTCGTCATGGAATTGAATTGAATTGAACTGTCTATTGAAAACTACTAGAACGCCTTTCGATACAACAGGCCAAATTCCACTCGAGAAACAAATCCCTTGCTTCTATGAATCGAATATCCTGGCACGCGAATCGAGAGAGCTTTTCCCATGGCATGGTTCTTGCAAAGTTAATGGTTCTTGTTATGATAACGTGTCGGGTCTTTGAAGACTTCATATTCGTTGACGTATGATATAGTATCATGCTAGGGTGCTAACAGATCAGTGTGTTTGCGGCACAATTGGAATTCACTACGTCATTGCCCAAGTAATCTCCTTCGCAAAAAGCCAGAAACGACAGCGGGGACAATCATTCAATTTTGATTTGATTGAACGAGGCCTGATGTGGTCTTGTGTGAAAAATCTCTTTCTGAAAGTAAAAATCACAAGGAAACTTAAAAAAGCCCTCTACCTCACCTTAAAGCACAATGTAATATTTTTTCAGGATTTTTTTAACAAGATTTTCAAATACGTGGCTTATTTCAAACTGTCACTGCAAGCGATTTTGAATATGCTTCAAAGTCTTTAAATGCTGAAACGCGTAATATTAGTATATTAGAACTCTTGGTTTCTTGATTCTTTGAAGCAAAAAATAAATCATTGCGTCTTGGGGCGCAGACCTTTCCTCGCAGCTAGTCTTTTTTCCTTACATTGACCCAGCGTCTCCTCCACATCGTTATTACCTCGTTGGTCCTTTCTTTTCCAGCAACTATTCGATGAACGCTGGTACTTCATACGCCAGTACTTATTGCATTGGACTCTTTTTTCAAGTTAACGTTCGCACTCTCTACCGCAACTTGCGTTCAAAAGTGCGAGCAGGGAGACCAAAAACCACACTATGGGGGACACGTGAAATAACGGCCAACAAAGAATAGTGGACATTTTCCAATCTGCGCGGATAAATCTCATATCCAAACCTCGTCCCCAGGGCCTTGTCCAAATATGACAAAAAGGCCTGAGGACGAGGTTGTTCATATTTTTGTTGTAAATCTAAAAAGCTGTCAACGTGCAAAGGCAATCCAGTTCTTCTAAGTGCAAAGGCTGAACAGGAAAGACTTACTTGGTCGCCAATGGAAACGATAACAGGATAATGTATGTCACTCCAGACATAGAATACAATAGCTTGCTGTTGTCAGCTCTCCCGCAGTGCGATTGTTTATCGGCTATCGGCTGTGACTGTATCAACGTGGATGAACTATCGAATTGCGCGCCAAACCTTGGCCAAGCATGTTTGGAAGATATAGATGAATGCCACTATGATACAACACACAGAAAGGATCAGATCTATTTGACACATTTAAAACTATAGTTGTGCTTGCTAAACACTGTATTTGGGGACATTGTAATTTGTACATCGATAACTTGGCATGTTTACGACATTTGGAATGCACGATTGAGAGAAGCGGGAAGGAAAAGGAGTGGTTTGGTGCTAAAATCATAGCTGCAGAAAATCGTGGTTGGCTCTATCAAGCGCCGCAAATACTGGTAAAGACAACTAGGACGGTAAGTCAACGCATTTTAGAGCTTGTGTAAAGACAAAACTGGCTTTTTGATGGATAGCAAATGAATGGCAAACTGTTCAAAGTTTAAATTTTCAGTCTACAGCCATGTCCATTTTTTTACTTACTAACTTCAGTTTCATTCAATAACATACGATGTGATACTGGTTGCTAGCTAAAACATAGATTATTAATTCAGAAGGAACGTTTCTAACTTGCTCAGAACAGAAGCACATTTATCGCACCACATGGCAAGAGCCTCGATTTTTTTTGCGCCAAAATTTTTGTTTAGATTTTGCAACATATCAGCATGTTGTCGGCTCTTTGATAGGTTTTGAACAATCCATCAGTATTTATTTTTTTGTTTGGACTGATTAGGTGATTGACAACTAGCTTATTTTTGACATGACTGCAGGTGGTAATATAAAAAAACCACAGGATAACCTGAGCTGTCATCAGGGATTAACACTATCCATGATGTCTCTTAGAAAATCGGTCCATATGCTTCCCTGATTGGCTAAAGGGCAATACACTGTGTATATGTAGCAATGCTGTGTACACAGCTTCTATGCTGCGTAGTCTGTGTGTTCATTCTGGTTATGGGATGGAGAGTCTGGTTTAGATATGGATTGTGTTACCCCCTTTTCAGATAATATTTGTAGAAACTATGGGTAAATTGTGAGCTGTCTATAATACACTTTTAATAATTCTTATCAAAAAAGTAGGTTTTGAGTTTTAGACGAAAGACATTAACAGATGGTGACCTTTTTATATCTACAGGAATGTCATTCCAGCACTTTGCTCCATGGTAGCGTACTGATCTGAGACCATATTGACTGGTGTTTTTCTGAGTTAGAAAAATATCATCCTTGCCAGCCGGTCTTGTACTATATTGATGAACAGATTCCAAAGATTTAAAGAAAATATGAAAGCAAATAGGAGAGATTTTATGAACAGATTCATATACAAAACATAGCAATTTTAACTGAAAAAGATCATGTAGTTTTAGGATTTTTAAATAAAAAAAGATAGGAGTAGAGTGTGAAGTAAAGTGTTCAAAAGAAATTGCCCTTATAACCCTTTTCTGTAACAAGAACACTGGATTGATGTAAGTTTCATATGTAAGACCCCAAACTAAAATTCCATATTGCAGGAAGGGTGAAAATAAAGAATTATAAAGACATATTAAAACATCAATGGGTAAAAAATGTCTTACTTTGAAGAACATGCCACAAGTTTTAGCCAGTTTTTTAGAGAGTTCAGTCAGATGGTACTTCCATGAAAGATTTTCATCCAAAAGAACTCCAAGAAATTTGACATTGCAAGTCTTTTTGACAGGAAGGTTTCCAATTTTGATATTGATAGTATCAGAGGAAGAATGCTGAGGAGACTTAAAAATAATAAAATTGGTCTTGTCAATATTCAATGACAATTGGTTAATATCAAGCCACATTTTAACTTTTTTCAATTCTTTGTTAACTTTGAAGAAGAATGAGATTGTCAGCTTCATAGTAAATATTAGTGTCATCTGCAAATAAATAGAAGGCAAGTTTTGATGATGATTGAGGTAAATCATTAATGTAAATTAGGAAAAGGAGAGGACCAAGAACTGAACCCTGTGGTACTCCACATGTAACATCGAGATAACTTGAGTTTGATCCATTTACAGATACATACTGATTCTTATCTGAGAGGTAAGATTTAAACCAATCTAAGACAGTTCCCCTAATCCCATGATGTTCAAGCTTGGTCAAAAGAATATCATGATTCACAGTGTCGAACGCCTTTTGTAAATCAATGAGTATTCCACATCCAAATTTCCTATTGTCTAATGAATTCTTGATTGTTTCTGTTAAACTAACCAGGGCATGGTTAATAGAATGACTAGCACAAAAACCAAATTGCAAAGTGTATAATATTTCATGCTTTTCCAGAAATTTATAGAGACGTTTATACATGACCTTTTCAGTGATTTTGCTAAAGACAGAAAGAAGAGAAATAGGCCTATAATTGGAAGCTGTAAGTGGACAACTTTTCTTAAACAGAGGAATTACTTTGGCCAACTTCATCTAATCTGGGAATATCCCAGATTGAAATGATTCATTTATAATTTGAGAAAGTGGAGAAGATATCAGTGGACAAAGAGTTTTTAGAATTTTCATAGGAATGCTATTTGGCCCCATGGATTTTCCAGTTTTAAGGAGCGAGATTATCTCAGATATTTCAAGAGGAACTGAAGGTGCTGTGAAAAAGGAATTTCCTATTCTGTTACCCATGAAGTCCAAAGGAGACTTATTGGATCTTGGAATATTCATGGTGATATTATGAGCAACATTTACAAACAATTTATTAAAGATATTTGCAATAACCGCTGGATCTGATGTAATATTACCATTTGAGTCCTTAAGCTAACTTATAAAATCAACATTACTTGATTTTCTGACACTGATGACTGATTTAATTCCAGACCATAACTGCTTCATGTTGTTGCTGTTTTTTTAAAGTAGTTATAGAAATAGCTAGCTTTACTTTCTCTCAAAGAGTCTGAAACACGGTTTGTAAACTTTTTGTAAAGATCTTTCACAGACTGGTCATTAGTCTTTTTCAGCTTACCAAGTAACCTATCTCTGATGCGCATCATTTTTTGTCTTTTGTTATTAATCCATGGTTTGTTTCTGAATTTAATGTCTTTCTTTGTGAGCTTTTACAAAGGAGCATGAGTTTTAACTAGGTTGTTAAGGATGGATAAGAATCTGTTGAATTTAGCATTTACATCTAAGTCACTATCATTCAAAAAGACAAGATCAAGGTTTCCAAAATCATTATGAAGATTTTCTGCATTAAGTTTAGAAAAATCATGTTGGTAATAATGATACATTTTTATAGGATATGGCTGCATGTTTGACAATCAAAAATTGAGGGAAATGATATGTTTTATGAGTCAAAATGTTACCACTTACTGTTTCATTATCAGAAATGTTGGAAAAAATATTGTCAATGAGAGTGGAAGAGTTTTCAGATACCCTAGATGGGTGAGTGATATATGGAAGAAATTGTTTAGAGAAGAGGAAATTAACATAATTAGTAGTTGGTGTGTGAGAGTTGTAATTCAGAAGATTGACATTAAAATCTCCAAGGATAAAAACTTGTTTATTTAACACAGCTGGATTGGACAGAATTTCTTGCAGATATTCACTGAAACTATCAAGATCTGAGCTTGGATGACGATATGCACAACAGAATAGAAAATTTTTACCATTTCTGTTTTCAACTTCAACCCAGACTGTTTCAAAATTGGTACTATCTTTATTTAGATCAGGTCTAGGAGTTGGAGAAAGACCTGACTTCACATAGAGTGCAACACCACCATTTTGACTATGTGACTGGTATGGAAAATAACAATAACCAGGAATTTCTACATTTGTTTTTACAGGATTCTCAACGGAATTCCATGTCTCGGACAGACGAATAATATCAAAGTTAATTTTAAGAGTTGCAAGAGTTGAAATAAGCTCATCAAAATGAAGTGAAAGACTTCTTACGTTCATATGAAACAAGGAAAGATCCTTTTTTGAAGTACTAAGAGTTGATAATTCCTGAAAAGTATGATAATTTGAGTTGACTTTGGAGGGTAAATGTTCATCAATATCATAATCATCCAGGTTTGGCAAGTTTGAAAGACCAGACGTTATTTCAAAGGATGGCATGGAATCAAGAAATGATGGAAAGTCAAAATCATAAAGTTGATCATTGTCCAATTGACCAAAAGGAAACATGATCTTTGTACAATCTAAACAAAACCAAGGCACATCATCAGCTTCGTTTTGAAGCTCTAAATATTCAGACTTAGATATGTTATTGCATTTGACATGGACCCCAAATTTGCAATTATTACAAAAGACTGATTTATGCAGAGCAGCAATATTTTTGTGGCAAATACCACAAGGATTATTAGGAGTTGTTACCATTGGTTGGGCATATCAATGAACTGAAAGGAATATATCATTAGCTAACACAAATGGTGGTATGTTACCAACACAAACTTTCTTTTATGATCTGAGTTCACCAAACCAGATGTAGGATCTGTCAAATGAAATTTCAGTTTCTTCGGATTCAGATTGTTGCCTGTTTCTTGGAGCTTTGTTCTTGATTATCAATCTATCAACAGCAAAGAATGCTGTTTTGCCTTCCTCCCTTGCTTTCTTCAATGCTGGTAACTGAGCTTTCCTCCTTGCAAGAGTTAAATCACTGAAGTCGTCAGCAAACATGTAGCCACTTGGTCTAACATCGCGTGCAGCCTTTGTAACCAACAAAGCTAACATTATAGATACTAAACAACTTTACAAAAAGCCTTCATGAATGTAAAACACGCTAAAGAAGTTGTTTTCGTTGTACTTGGCAGTGTAGAAGTTGTCGTTGCGAATATCACACCCCAGATTCAAAACTCTGAATCCGTTCCAGAAAGAAGAAAAAATCTTAAACAATCACTTAAATTGGATGTCTAGCATTTAAGTAACTCAAAGCATTATGCAAAAGACTTAAAACAGTTTCACTGAAGGGAGGACAGCGGATGTCATATCGAATTGTCTTAAAAGTTCATGGCGGTGGTTTTCGGACACCAAGTGAATCAGTTGTTTGGGAGCATGAATAAAGGTCGAATTTGAAATGTGATTGAATATTGACATTTCATTCATAAACATCTATACATACATCAATCGAAAATAGTAATGAGATAAAAAAGACATTTTTCTAACGCATCTTTTAGCTTTTAGATTGTTTTGTGTGTACCGAGCTCTCCAGTATGGCATCACGAGAACCGACGCTCGAACTATTGTTTTCGCATTCAAGAATAGAAAAAGAGACAAGAAAAATGAAGCAAAAGAGTTTATAGAGGCCTATAGACGGAATACTTGCCAAGTATAAACAGACAATAATTTCCTCGGCACATTCTGCATTTTGAACCCACTGTCCGAAAACCACCGCCACTGTCCGAAAACCACCGCCAAGATCAGTCTAAAAAACATCGTTGTCAAAGAAAAGCAAGCAACGTAAATAACCAAAACACTTCGGGAAAATATGCCCAAATACCTGTCCATTCACCTGCTACTTTTGGTTTTTGTTTTTAGTTAACGCTTCTTATGAAAATATTTAGTTTTCCTTAAGCGTCCGATTATCACCGCCGGCACCCTAGTGCTGACGAAGATTTTTAATCGAAACGTACGGAATTTTAACAGTTGTGTTTTTATTAGTTTCTTACAATTATGTCACACCAACTTTAAAGAATGATTGTGAATTATCTTATTTGATTTGAACATACAAGCAGACAAGTAATATAATAGACAAGCCTCCTCAACCCCATTTTGGTTTTGGGGGCAACCCCCCCAGTAGACTTTATGTTATAACTCTGCCAGGAGAACAATTATGGCCCGGAAACTTTCTGATTTTTGCTGCTGCTTATTATGCAACGACTGAAGAAGTTTCATAAAAATATTGTGACAAATGAGGGGGAGGGAGACAATTTTCCGGACCTGACTCCGTCTTTCATAATTTTCTTGTTTCATGTGAATTAATGTTCAATGTGAATTCAGTCAAAACATCATTCTACCAAATCTAATTGAAAAACTAAAGCCTGTTCAGGATTCTGCAGCTCTCGCTGTAACAGGGACATGGAGGGTAACATCACGCGAAAAGCTTTACACAGAGCTTGGCTGGGAGTCACTAAATTCCCGAAGGTGGAGTAGACGCCTGACTCTGTTCTATAAGATTATGAATAATCTCACCCCGTTGTATACAAAGGAGCCAATCCCACCACTTCATGTGTCGAATTACTCCCTTCGCAATCAGGATGCTATTTGGCGAATAAAGGCAAGAACAGAAAAATTTCAATCTAGCTTCTATCCAAACTGCATCTCCAAATGGAATATACTTGATCCTGAAGTCAGGCTTGCACCGTCCCTTTCTGTTTTTAAGACAAAGCTTCTATCAATAATTCGCCCCTCTCCAAAACCTGTATTTGGTATTCATGACCCGATAGGCCTATCATATATTTCCCAAATAAGGGTCGGTCTCAGCAAACTAAACTTCCACAAATTCAAGCACAATTTTAGGGACACGGTAAACCCAATGTGCCCAACGCATGACGGTATTGAGGATACGAAGCACTTTTTGTTGCTTTGCCCTTCATTTTGCATTCAACGACGAGATCTTCTCGCTGGAGTTTCGGATATACCACGACCATTTGTTGAAATCACCAATCTTTCAATCGATCTTCTAAAGCACCTTTTATTATATGGTGACCTAGATCCGTCTAATTACCTAAATAGAAATATACTCGAACTTACTATACGATTCGACCACAATACTGGTCGGTTTGACTAAGATCATAACAAATTTCAGTCACATGCCATGCAACCACCAAGTGCCCACCAATTGCCTTTAAGTAAATTTTCTTTTTGTTTGTAATTTCTGTCTCACATTAGATGTCAGGTATGCTATCCAAATAAAATGAACATTATTAGGGCGATTACAGTCCCAACCTGACATCTAATGTTAGACAGGCCACAGTATAGTAATCGTCGTTTTTCTTTTTCAGTTGTTTGTAGCATTTATGTAAAATTGTCTGTAGTTTATCGTTGTTAAACAATTCCATAGGGTAGTCATAGTCTTTTGCTCCTCATGGCATCGTCCTTGTAGTATTGTAAAGTAGTTTGTAGGTAGAATAGTCCGTAACATGTATTGTACATTTTTAATGGAATATATAAAACAATTCTTGTTTGGATGGAAATTATGCTCCAAATTAAATTTTCTCGCATTTTTCCTGATTTTAACCGATTTTGCCACTTTTCTTGACCACACAACGAAAAATGTTGACGCAAGCAACAATGGCGGCTAATTTCAGGTTGATTTATATATTTTGATAAAGTACATGCTTGGGGCTATTAGTGCACCAAATTTGGTTGCTCCATCTATTTCCAGTCAAGAGTTAGGAGCCCTCCAAACCAAAATAGGACGTGTCAGATAGCCCAACCACTATAGGGTTAATACATGTAATAACTGCTAAGAAACTTTCGTTTGACTCGTACATTTTATTGGAAGATTTTGAATTCTGTTGCAAAAAACATTTCTCGCATGAATTCAATTTGTCAATAAGGTCAAAATTGTATGTCCATTTCTCAACTAAAGACAAGACACTGTAGTTGTCACTATAAGATCAGTGGAAAGCTCCATAAGCATAAGACCACTGGCGAACTATGCATAGAACATTTTAAAGGTATTATTTAGGTTGGAAATTTTACTTAACCCCTTGTGAGTGAAACAAGCACAGTCTCAGTCATAAGTTTGATGTTTATATCAAATTTGCATGCGTGGAATAGCAAAAGAGGATAATGGGAATTGTTATCCTGCATTGCCCATTGTTTGACACACTGTAATGCGCTGCAATCTCTTTGATCACTTTCTTTGATATTTCACATCATGATACCAAATCATTATGCTTATTGGTTCTGTTTGAAACACTCTGATTTTTTAGGTTCGTCTTTGAAGGCAATAGCTAATCGTTTGCTAAAGCAACACAACGGGCAGGTTCCAATCTGGTAAAAGATTCCAATACAGCTGCCAATGACATGGACCACGACTTGGACTTGATAAGTCAGTGGGCTAACGCCTGCGGAATGTCATTTAATCCTGATCCGCAAAAACAAGCTGTTGAATTAACATTTTCAAAGAAAAAAATTGATATTGATAACCCAGTGATCCTTTTAACGACATGCCTGTGAAGGAAGTAAATGAACATAAAATTTAGGTGTTATCCTAGATTCAAAGCTATCTCTAAAACGAGAAAGGGCATTGGTCTGCTGAAAGATCTCTTTAAATATCTGCCCAGGCATACCCTAAACGAATTATATGTGCTCTATGTTCGACCCCGTCTGGACTATGGTGATTTCTTACCATTATGCGAATTCAGTCAAAATATCATTTTTCTAAATTTAATTGAAGAGCCAGAGTCTGTTCAGTATTCTGCTGCTTTGGCTGTAGCAGGAACATCTCAAGAGAAGCTGTACACAGAGCTTGGCTGGGAGTCACTGAGCTCCCGAAGATGGAGTCAACGGCTTCCCTTTTCTACAAGTTTTGAAATAGTCTTATTATTATACTAATGATTTTAACTGTAGGAGCATGAATGTCATTTACCTCCTTGAATGCGTTCGCTGTAACATACAATATGTCGGTAAATCTGAATGGCCTTTTAACTACAGATTGAACAACTATCGTTCTAGAATAAAATCAACTCAATACGACAAGCTCCTTCCCGTAGAGAAACACTTTAAACAACAACACCATATCTTTGCAAGGGACGCAAGGTTTACAATAATCGAACGAATTGAGAAAGAAGACGCCGACAATATAACAAAATTATTGGAAACTCACGAAGATAACTGGATTATGCGACTGCAGACTCTTACACCAAAAGGTCTAAATAACAAACTTAACCACCCAGACAAATATTAGCAAAAAATTCCTCAAAAAACCAATGGATAGGCCATTTTGTTTCCGTTCGCCCATTTATTCAATACTTTGTTTCCCTGTGGCCTATCATTTTCTACACATAAAACGTAACTTTAAAATCCAATCAAGGATTCATGTGACGCCATATTTTGCATCACGTGACCCCAACTAAGCATCACGTGACCCCTTTTTAATCACGTGACCGCTAACAGGCTATAAAAAGGGCATACCATCACATAAATATTCATTCTCCTGACGATGACCATAGAGTCGAAACGCGTAGAGAATTGAAGAAGAAAATTGTAGAAGAACTCCAAGTCGTCTTATTTTTGTGTTCATCTTTCTAATGATTTTAACCATATTCAGATTGAAAAGTCATGGTAGTCATTGCCAGAATAGGATGACGTTTGTGCTCACTTTCCATTAAAACAGTCCCTCGGGTATTGCTGTTTCTCAGTGTTTGATCTCTGTTGTGCTTTTTCTAAGATAGACTGTATTCTTCTACCACGTTTTACATTCTTGGTTTGATGAAAAGTTAATTTCTTTACAATTTCATTGTTAGAGCGTCTGATAGTATGTGCTATCCATTTATGCTGCTGTTCTGTGTAGAATGATTCAATGGAGTCTGTTTTGGTAATAGAAAACAAATCTCGGTCTCTTATGACATAGCTCCAGTCGACTGTCTCAGATTTTTCTGCTGATGGATCAGGTGGGGTAACTTTTTTGTAACCATTGGTGACCATTGAGCGACTTACTTAGCCCTAAGTATACAGTAGATCCAAACCCCGTCTTCATCATTTGCAGTACGTCAAAGGGTGATTAAAGGCAAGGACAGAGAAAATCAAGTCTAGCTTTTATCCTAACTGTTTATCGGAATGGAATAAGCTTGAGCCTGAATTGAGGTTCTGTTGCTGTTTCAAAGAAAGAGCTCTTATCAACAATCCGCCCCTGCAAAATCTGTCTTTGGAATCCACGATCCAATAGGATTATTCTATCTTACTCAACTTAGGGTTGCTCTCAGTAAGTTGAATTTCCATAAATTCAAGCATAATTTTATTTTAGGGATACCATAAACCCAATGTGCCCAACAATCGATGGCATTGAGAATACGGAGCACTTTTTGTTGCTCTGCCCTTCTTTTGATGTTCAACGGCAAAATCTTCTCTCTGGAATTGATCAATTATTTCGACCATGTTACGTATCACTGATCTTTCAAATGCTGCTCTGACACATCGTTTATTATATGGTGATCAAGACCTCTCTAACGATTTGAACAGAGATATACTCGAATTGACTTTACGTTTCACTCATGAAACTAGTCGGTTTAACTATCTATTGAAACTTCAGTACCAAGCAACCACCACATTTCTCAATGTAACTTTTCTGGTTCTTAGTAAGTTCTATTTCACATTAGATGCCTGGCATGTTTATTATATTATTTAGGCATATTTTATGTTCGTAAACCAATCAGGATGAGCTGCGCTCCTGTCATTGTAACTTCAATCGCATACCTGACCGGACGTCTAATTTTAGACAGAATCTAGTATAGTATCCATTAGGCTTTAATTGTTCGTAGTTTACTTAGTTGTATGTAGCTTAACATTGCATGTCTTTTTATTGGTCATGGGGTAGTCATGTTCTTTCTTTCCACTTGGCATCGTCCCTGTAGTGCTGCAAAGTAATTAAAAAGATATGGTAGAATGTAAGATTTATTGTAAAATTTTATATGAATAAAATTAAAAAACAACAACAACGGCAGGAATAAAGTATACAGAAAGATACAGAACTCCTTTTTGATTATGTTTTCGTTTGTTATGTTGTTGTTTGTTTGCTTCGTCAAGTTCTTTGTTTGTTCTTTGTCTTTTTTATTTCACAATAAAAAGCAATGTTTTTGATATATCGTAAGTCGGCAACCTTTTGTCTTTTTTCCATTGTGTGAGTTTCACCTTATGAAGTATTTGTCGTCTATATTAACGGGTTACGTTTAATATGGAAGCAATGATACCGATCTTGGCCACATTTTATACGGTTATGTTACTGAAAAGTCATTTTCTAACGTTGTGCAAACGCTTTCAGCAATGTAGAAACTAAATTTGTGTACAACAAGTATGAATCATCACTCAAATTGCTTCTTAATTTAATTGCAGATGTAGAAATGCAATCATGGACAAATAGTACTTGCAGATCTTCCAAATGGCGTCAAATGTCACTGAAGCTTGTCAACCAGAAATAATCCGTTCAAAGCAGAAAGACCAATTGTTCCTAACATTGCTAAGAAATAACGGTGCAGAGCTTGCCATCAGTTGTTTAGGTAAGCAAGAATACAGGAAAGGAACCTGTAATAGGTTTAGGAGTCTATCCCATCCTAGTTATCAGGAATAATGAGCTCTCCCACTGTATGATATAATATGGATAACTGCATGAAAATGCTTACATGAATGATCAGCCCCATACTTTGTTAACCAATCCTTTGCTGAATTGTCAAGCAAACATTTTCTTATGATATCAATAACTTGAAAATTAACATCCTCCATAAAACCATGATAACCTGCTAGCTCAAAATGCCAATGGAAATCTGCCTGAGAGACTGACATGGTTTTTTTAAGGACAATGAAGACAATGACTATGACCACGAAATCTTTTACATCAAATCGAGTTGGAATCCACCTGGGGCCGATCTCGTTCTGGAAAATTGTCTTTCTCTTTTGGAAAAGGAAATGCTGGCTTTCTCACGGGAGGGTAAGAATTTTCCTAATTTATTATTTCAGGAGCGCGAAGCTTTGAGGGAACTCCAGTCTGAAAGGAGCATTGTTGTTAAGGAGGCTAATAAGGGTTCTGCTATTGTTGTGTGGGATAGGGATGATTATGTTGCTGAGACGAATAGGTAGTTAAGTAATTTGGATGTTTACGAGCAGTTATATAGGGATTCCACGCTTGAGTTAGAGGCAGAGGTTAGGAATTGTGTTACGAAAATTCAGGTTTGTGATCCAGGGTTATTAGAGAAGGAAAGCATCATATTTGCAGGTTCAGAGGTCTAAGTTAGATCGATTCTATTTGTTGCCTAACATACATATGGGTTTCTTAGGAGTTGTTGGTAGGCCGGTTATTTCTAATGGTGGGACAGTTACGGAACATATCTCAGAGTTTTTAGATCATCATCATAATCCCCTTGTTAGTTGTACCAAGTCTTACACTAAAGATACTAATCACTTTTTTCGTTGTTGGTTGGTTTAGGGGAGATTCCTGATGATGCTTTGCTGTGCACAGTGGATGTCGTAGGCCTCTATCCTAGCATCCTCCATGATGAAGGCTTGGAGGCAATGCGACATGCACTGAACAGTAGGCAGAATCCAGGCGTCCCCACAGATTCCTTGGTTAAGTTGGCTAAAGTTATTTTGGACAATAATGTTTTTGAGTTTGATGGTAAGGTATATAGGCAGAAGCTAGGACGGCAATTGGGACTAAATTTGCACCAGCATATGCTAATTTGTTTATGGCTAGTTTTGAGAAGAAGTTGTTGGGTGGTAGTGTGGATAAGCTTTTGGTTTGGTTTCGGTTTATTGATAACGTGTTTTTTAATCTGGACTCATGATCAGCATAAACTGGATAGTTTCCTGGAATACATCAACAGCTTCCATCAAACTATAAAGTTTACGTCTGAGAGTTCTAGAGAAGAAGTTAGCTTTTTAGATGCTATAATGGTTAGGAAGGGGCGTATCTTGGAGACTGATCTCTACTGCAAACCATCTGATACTCATCAGTATTTGCAGGGGGCTTCATGCCATCCATGGCACACCAAGAAGGCTATTCCATATGGGCAGGTGCTTAGGATTCGTAGATTTTTTCTGATAATGGTAAGCTTTTAGCTAGGTCAGATGAATTGGTTGGTTGGTTGACTGATAGAGGTTACGAAGAAGGTTTTGTTTGGGAGCAGATCAAGAGTGTTTAGCATTTGAGTAGGCAAGCATTGATTAATCCGGATCTTGGACGTAATCGGGGAAGAGGGAACCGTATCCCATTTGTTGTTACATATCACCCAGCCCTTAATGGAATACGAAAAGCCGTTGGCAAGCTTCTGCCAATGCTATCCGCATCTGAGGAGCACAAGAGGGTGTTTCCTGAGCAACCTCTCGTTGCATTCAGGCGTGCTAGCAATCTCAAGGATAACCTTGTTAGGGCAAAGCTCCCTCCGATACAAGAAGATTCCATTAAGGGCTGTTTTCGTTGTGGTAAATGTAGGTGTCAGGTGTGCAAGTTTATGTTTGAAGGAGATAAGTTTATTTGTCACGTTACGGGTAACGGGTATAACATAAATTCTAGGTTTTTTATGTTCAATCAAAATTTTACAATACAAGTTACTATCTATCGCTATTTACAAAACTACTTTACGATACTACAAAAACGATACCTTGGAGAGCAAAAGTCTATGGCAACTCCGCATCCATTATATAAAACTAAAAACTAAAAGTACCGGGTGTCCCAAAAAAATGTATACGGATTTAGTTGACTCCAGCGCTGTGAATTTAGCTTCAATCACTGTCTGATCACTCTCAAAATGTTCCTCGATAGTTAACTTGAACATAGATACCTCGTTTGTTGATATTGGTACTCTGAGAGCAGACATGTTAAGCTTGAAAGCTGAAATCTACCTCGCCCTGCAAACCAGAGCTTTACCCTTTTGGCCTAAGCAATTTCTTAACGCACAGCATATAAATCAACGATAGCCTTAATAAAATTTGAGCAATATTAGATCTTGTCTTATTCTGTCTTCCAGAAGTCACCCCCCCAGTCACCCATTGGGAATTTTCTTAAATTTTTCATTAATTTCAGTTCTTAATTTTGATGTGCTTCAGGAATTTGCTTAGGCCAAAAGGCCAAAGTTCTGGTTTGCAAGGGCAAGCAAATTTAGGCTTTCAAGGTTGATATTTCCACTCTCAAAGCACCAATACCAACAAACGAGGTATCTATGTTCAAGTTAACTATCGCGGAACATTTTGAAAGTGCTTAGCCATTCATTAAAGCAAAATTCACATAGCTGGAGTCAACCAAATCTGTATACATTTTTTTGGGACACCCGGTTTATCTCAAGTTAGACGTCATCTAGTGAAACAATTGAATTGATCATTCGTGTTCTAGGTTTGATTGCAATTCGTCTAGTGTTGTTTATATGTTAGGTTGCAAGGTCTGTGGGATGTGGTATGTTGGTAGCAGGTCGACACCCTTTCGAACCAGATAAAATAATTAAGAAGTCGTGATGTAGGACATTCGAGAAAGGGGAGATTGTTACTCAGGCAGATTTTCATAGACATTTTCAGCTAGCAGGTCATTATGGTTTTATGGAGGATGTTAAATTTCAAGTTATTGATGGGTTATTGGGCGAGTCTAGAGTTAGGGAAGGTTCTTGGCAATATAAATTGGTAGACTCTTTATGTTTTCGCTTCTCCATAAGGTTATTTGCTATTATTTACTTTTCTGCATTAGGTCTTTATTATTTTTTTTTTTTATTTCATTGTTTTAATTTCCTTTCGTTTATCATTCTTTTTTGTTAGTTTAGGGTGTTGGATTCCTTTAACCTCGTACCCATGGCCCTTTCGTCATATACCTTCCCAATACGGCGGGCGATCCTGGGGACGTGGTGGGAGTTTCTAGTTATTTATCTTGCTGCCCTTTTGGAACGGGTTTTCTCATTTTATTTGTCTACATTTTTTCCGTTGTATCATTTCAATTTCCCATGAGATGGCGGCACATCTGGCTCCTGTATCAAGTCCATCCTTATTTCTCTCGGCTTTTGCTTCTCTTTATGTTTCCGGCCCATCCCATTTTTTATAGTTCAGTTAAGAACACATGTGTATTAGGTAGGTCCCTTTGTTAGGTTGTTTCTTTTGTTACTCGATTGTAATTTAGGTTTTTAGGTAGGTCCCCAAGTTATTGTAAGAACAGTTACTGAAGAAGATGAAAATCGAAACGTTTAGAAAGTCGTAGTGTATTTCTAATTATCTTTTGGAGGGGACTTGATAACATTAGCATACAAGTAAAATCTTTCAATAGGGCACAGGGAAACCCGCAAATCTTCCAATTTCACGTTTATACGCCAATTATATCGTCGTAGTCCGATCACATGACTGAAAATAACGTTTTTGAGACAGCTCTTCGAATACCTTCACGATAATAAAAATGGATATTCGACCAATAAAGATAAAGAGCTGATTTTACCGCAAATCGATTCTACAGGCCCCACTCCACATTTGTTTTTCTGCATTTGGCTAAAGTCTCATCAAGGATCGGCGTTACATCGGATTTCATTCCTTCGAAAATTGGCCGATGTTCAAGAATTTTTCAGGAACGCTAGAAATAAGATTCAATGTCGGTTACTGGGATTCTGCTGCGAGTGAAGGTAGGCCCATTAGCTTTCTTGGTAGCAAATAGCTTTAATTCGTCAAGGATTTTCGAAAATCACACAAGCAAATATTTTCATGTTATACCTGGACATAATTCACGTAATATGTGATATCTTATTGGTAGCGTTCGTGAAAAATTATTGAACATAAGCCAATTTTAGAAGAAATGGAACTCGATGTAACGCCAATCCCTGATGAAATTTTAACCAAATGCAGAAAAAGAAATGTGGAGTGGGGCCTGTAGAATCGATTCGCGGTAAAACCAGTTCTGTATCTTTATTGGTCGAATATCCATTTACATTTTCGCGAAGGTACTCGAAAAGTTGTCTCAGAAACCTTATTTTCAGTCATGTGATCAGAAAACGATGATATCATTGGCTAATAAGCGTCAATTTGGGAGATTTGTGGGTTTCCCTGTGCCCTATTGAAAGATTTGACTTTTTTGCTGATACTATTATTTTCTTTGGCTCCATCTCAACAGTAGATAAAATTGAGTTGTAAATTTTATTTGTATTTTAACTTTTATTTATTATGGAAAATGCCCTAGTCTGGAGTCAGGTAACGACATGCAACCAACCTTTTACACAAGTGCTCAAAGAGTTACTGAAGAAGATTTGTAAATCATCATAGATTTTCACCTTATTTGTAATGATATACAGAATGGTATTAAACTTATATATCATACTTTCATATTTAGAGAATCATATTTGTACTAGAAACCGATAAAGCAAGGGCCAATCATCGTTTTCATATAAAACTAGCAATAACAGTAGTCGGCGAGTGCTGCGTTCTGGGTTAACTCACAAACATTTTTGCCAAAATTCATACGATTGCGGTCAATAGCAACTTGTGCAGGAAAAGGCAACGCCTCTTTGTAAGAATCCGCTGCAGTCCTGAAATCATGAAACTCCAAAATATTTACAGTTGCGTGACAATTTGGTAGGTATAATGCCTTTAAATAAGTCAACTGACCATGCAAACAATGCTGTTTATTGCTATGCAACAACGAGATACTATCATGATACTTTCCTTACTGCGCATGCGCCAATGTATTTAGTGATCATTTAACAGCCAAAATGTAGACATTTAGGCCGGCTGCGATGGGTGACTCCTCGCAAACTGTTTTGCCTATCAAAAATATGTCAGAAGAGCCACAATGCCGCATGGATTGTTAAGATCAAAACTGAATGTTGGAACACTAAACGTAAGAGGACTAAACACCGACCTCAAAAAGATACAACTGGCAAATGATATGCAAAAATACCAGCTGTCAGTCTTAGCCATCCAAGAAACAAAGCTGAAAAGTGAAGGAATATTTGAAATAACATCAAGCGACAGAAAAAATATCTATGAAGTATATCATACAGGAAATGAAGAAAATAAACACCATGGAGTGGGAATTGCTATCGAAAAGGGTATCGATGCTGAGTTTAGTGTCATCTCAAACAGGATATGTAAGATCATCACAAAAATTTGAACAAAAGAAAATCAAAGAAAGCTAACATTTATATCATCTTATGCCCCAACCCTTGAAGTAAGTAAAAGAGTCCTAATGTTAATGAAGACTATTATGAAAAATTAGAAAACATCATCAAAAATGTAAATAAAAGAGACTTTTGCATAATAGGAGATCAAAATGCAAAAACAGGGCTTGGAAGAAATAAATTTCCAGAAGTTGTAGGAAGATATGGAAAAGGAGAAATGAATGAAAATGGTCGAGATTTATGTGAAATGCTGCTCAGAAATGAAAGGATCCTATGTAATACAATGTTTCTACATAAAATGGCCCATCGAACAACATGGGAAACACCAGTCAAGAATGACATTGTGAGGAAAAATCCATACAGAAATCAGATTGACTTTATCATGATGAAAATTAAACACAGAAAATTTTTAGAAGATGCAAGATCGTACAGTGGGATTGAAACTTTTAAGATCACAGATTAGTAAAAGCCGAAATCAACATCAAATGGCACAAAATGCAAAATAAAAAGAAAATACCTAAACTAAATCTGGATAAATTGAGAGATATAGAATACAGACAAAGATATCAGAAAAGTGTGGAAGAAAAATTAGACAAAGAGAAAACAAGAAATATGCAAGAGATATGGTCAAATATAGCAGAAACATGTGTCAAGGCAGCTGAAGAAGTGGTAGGAAGAAAGAAAGGAGAAAAGTGGAAATAGGGAAATAATAGAGCTTTCAGAAAAAGCAAAAATCCATCAGGAATGATATGAATGCCACAAATGTTAAGAAAGAAAAAGAAAAACTTCAAAAACAAAGAAACAAAATTTTAAAGGAAATTCACAGTAAAATTAAGGAAGAGGATGAAAAAGAGATTAGGGAAATGGTTGAGGAGATTGAAAAACATAAAGATGGCAGTAGAAGAATGTTCCAAGCAATAAAGCAGTTTCAAAGAAGGAAGGAAAAAAAGAAAATAGTAGTAGATAGCAAAAATGGAAAAACAACTAATGAATGGAAGCAAGTAGAAATAGTAACAAAGTTCTTTGAAGAAAGTTTCAACAAGGAGACAGAGAAAAACATAGAAAGTATAATGCCAAAAAAGATGAAAATACCTTTCACAGTAGAAGAAATAAAAGGAGCCACAAAATCCTTAAAAAATGGGAAAAGCGCAGGAATAGACAATGTATATGGAGAACTGTTGAAATATGGTCCTGACACAATATCAAGTGAAATTGCAAAAATTTTCAATGAAATGTCAGAAAGTGGTCAATATCCAAACGAAATAAAAGAAGGAATACTAGTACCAATTCAAAAGCCAGGTAAAAAAGCAGGACCATCAAAAAATCTGAGACCAATTATTCTACTATCAATGCTGAGAAAAATCTTGGCAATTTGCATGTTAAGAAGGTGTCTTGATAAGATATTATTGATCATTCCAAACACACAAGCTGCTTACCAACAGGGACGATCGACGACAGAGCTAGTATTCATTTTGAAAGTCTTAGCAGAGAAAGCAATTACATCAGATAATTATGAAATTATGTTACTGCTATTCGATATGTCAAAAGCATTCGACACGGTTAGGAGAAATGAACTGTTCAAATTATTGAAAGAAGTATTAGATGATGATGATTTACACATGATGAAAATATTGGTAGAAAATGTTAAATTGAAAGTAAAAATCGGCAACGAAATAGGAAATGACATCCACACAAATATTCGTATTCCTCAAGGTGACTGTCTGAGTCCCATATTTTTCATAGTCTATCTAGCAGAAGCCCTGAAACCAATCCTTCATACTAACAGCGTGGAAGGGCAGAGAAATAGCAAAGATGATCACAAAATCATAATCAATCAACCATATGCGGATGATATCAGTTGGATAACAAACATGGAAACAGTAAAGGAAAACTTGAAGAAAGAAGTGCCATCATTATTGAAAGAGAAAAATCTGCAAGTAAATGAAACAAAATCTGAAGAATATGTGATCAAAAGAGGAGAAGATGAAAGCTTGAAAAATTGCAAATATTTAGGGAGTTTACTAGAGACGGATAAGGATATAAATCGAAGAAAAATACTTGCCACAAATACATACAACCAACAAAAATACATTTTTGAGAACAAAAGAACCTCAGAAAAAATGAAATTCAGAATATTCAAAAGTCATGTTGAAAGTATATTCACATACAATTGTGAATTATGGATTTTAACAAAGAAACATGAAGAGAGTATCGATATATTTCAAAGAAAATTAATGAGAAGAATTTTGAATCTGAATTGGCCGGATAAAGTCAGCAACGATAAGCTTTATAAAAGAACAAATTCAGCTCCATGGAGCCAAATTGTAAAGCGAAGAAGATTAACGTGGTACTGTCATTTATTAAGACTACCAGAAGACACGTCAACAAGAAAATCATTGAAGAAGGCGAAGAAATCCTGTAAAAACCAAGAGGTGGACAAAAATTAACAGGGCTGAGACAAATAGAAAAGGATTTAGAAAAAGTTGAATTTAATACAGTATTGAAAAACAGAGATGGAAGTTCCAAGACAGTGAGAGTAAAAGAACATGAACAAATGGCAGAAAACAGACATATCTGGAGACTAATAGTGGACCGCGCAATGTCTTTATAGACGGAAAGCGTAAATGATGATGATGATGATAACAGCCAAAAATAGTTTTTTTTACAAATCCAATGTAAACGAATTTACAAGTTGTAAATTACCGAAGACTACAAACAAGCTACCATACAATACTACAGAAACTATACCAAGGGGAGCAAAAGATCATGACACTACCCCAGGGCCATCACATGAAGAAAATAAACCAAAAATACAACTAAATATATAAATTACGAAAAGCTACATATAAACAAACGAATAGAGGAACGGGACTCAGTGAGAGGTGGTTTAGTTGCATTTAGCTAGATTTAGATGATCTTAATTGAATCGACCGTTGGGGGGGGGGGGGGGGGTCAAGTAGAGTATATTTCTCTTGATGTCATTTGCGTCAAAATTTCATTTGAAACATCGAATCGATTCGAAAATTGATCGAATCAAATGGTAGTAATGCAAAAACTCCAGTGAGAAGGTTTCGACGTTGAACCTCGAACGAAGGGCAAAGCAACAAACAGTGCCCTGCTCCGTGCTCTCAATACCATCGGTAGTAGGGCACATTGGATTCATGGTATCTCTAAAATTGTGCTTGAATTTGTGAAGGCTTTATTTGCTAAGTTCTACTCTAAGTTGAGTAAGATAGGATAAGCCTATTGGGTCTGCCAACCTTGGTTGAATAAGCGGACGGAAGAAATCGATTGCGAAATTTATTAAGCAAGATTACTTATGCTGCTTCGCAGCAACAGCATAGACAATGTCAAAGATTCACTGAAAGATCCTAGAAATTTAGATAAAATCATCTTATGAATGCCAGGAGTACCTAGAAACCTGGATTGCAATAGGGCAACAGTGTTAAAACAGTTACTGACGATGATTTACTGTAAAATGTTATGTGCTACAAAACGTTTTGTCAAAAGAAACAAATTGAAAAAGGCAACAGTAAAATGACTGACATGAAAGCTTTTCATTTTGATTTCCTTTTCTATTTTCTAATTTTAGATCTCCATTGCAAACGCTGACTTCGTTTTCATTTTGCTTGCAGGACCTTCAATTTGGATCAAATATAAAAAAGAATTAACTACATTTATAGACCTTTGCTACTTTTTTATTACAACGGGATCAGGTAAGATCTCTCTCTTGATAACAAAGCGAGGATTTTATTAAATTGTTTTGATTTGGGAAATCTTAAACTTTATTTTTCATTTTCAGGAGAAAATGAGATCCACTTAGATATAGAAATTGATCTCTGCATGGATTTGGTCTCTAATATTTTATCCTTATGGGCGATTTTTTTTCATAACTATTGTTTTCCAAAGTTAGCAAGAAAAAGAAACGTGTATGCATCAGAACAATAAAAAAATGCACTATTTAGTGCTAATGGCAAATGCACTGGTCTGGGTGGCCTAGTGGTTAACGTGCTTGCCTTAAATGCTGAAAGTTGTTGGTTCAACTAACTTGGGTGTTTCCAAGAGAATTACTATGGTGTTGGCGGTGGTAATCGGACAAAGACCATTTTACTTGCCAGAAAAGAGGTTTGGGTTGAGCATCAAAATCTGGTAAACTTTGCAAAGGAAACAATAGCGTTAGCATGAACCCCGTTCTAAGAAAAAAAACCCTGCTTGCTGTATTAAAAAGTTTTTTGGTACATTCTACTTAAAAACTTACAATATGCATTGCTTATTATAATTCTTACAAAATACTATACCCTACTATAGGCTACAGTTCCCAAGATGCTCTATTTCGAGTTATTGAGCAATGCCGTAGAACACTTGACAAGTCAGGCAAGGTTGGGATGGTTCTAATGGACCTTTCTAAAGCTTATGACTGCATCCCTCATGACCTGCTGTTAGCGAAACTTGAGGCATATGGCTTCAGTTTAGATAGTTTGAATTTACTGCATAGTTACCTCACAAACAGGCTACAAAGAGTGAAGATAAATGGTACCTACAGTAACTGGCAACAAGTAAAATCTGGTGTTCCACAGGGTTCAGTTCTTGGACCTTTACTGTTCAATCTATTTATTAATGATTTCATATACGCGATCGAGAACTCACAAGTTTGCAACTTTGCCGATGACAACACTATCTACTCATGTGAAGATAGGATAGATAACATTTTGAGATCCCTCAAAGGAGACATAAATAATGCCTTAAAATGGTTCAAGGACAACCGAATGGTAGCTAACCCAGACAAGTTTCAGGTTATTTTCATGGGTCTTGAAAAGGGTCAAAAAGTGAGCCTTGAAATAAATGGTCAACCTATCAAGACAACCGATGAGGTTAAACTCCTTGGAATAACGATTGACTCAAAGCTACAGTTTCATAATCATGTTTGAAGGTATTTGCAAAAAGGCAAGTCAAAAAGTGAAGGCGTTCTCTCGTATTGCTGGGTTTCTACAAAAGGATAAAGCAAACATACTATACAAAACTTTCATAAAGTCAGCCTTTAACTATTGTCCACTGATATGGATGTTTTGTGGTAAAACAACTAACAACAGAATAAACCGGCTACATAAGCGTGCCTTGAGAGTTCTCCATGGCGATTATACATCAACCTTTGAAGAACTACTGGCAAGGTCGGAAGAGATAACGATCCATTGTAGCAATCTGCAAAAGCTAATGGTCGAAATATACGAATGCACCAATTTCATTAGTCCTTCTATTTTGTCAGAGTTTTTCGCAACGAAAGAAATCACATATGACCTAAGAATAAAGAATCTACTCCAGGTGCCAAAAGTTAAGACATCGTCATATGGACAAAGTTCCCTATCGTTCAGAGGTAGTATACTTTGGAACACTTTGTCAGACAACATAAAATCCGCACAAAATACAAAACAGTTTAAAACAATGATCAAAAATTGGAAGGGAGAACAATGCCGATGCAACATTTGTAAATAGGGTTTGTAATTAGATAGTTGGTTTTTATTAGTTTGTATTAACTAGACATTTCACCAACTGTAAATAAATGAATTATTATTATTATTATTATTATTATACCCTACTACTAGAACAATACCATTGGAAGCGAAAAACTACGTCTACCTCATGGCAACGTAAAACAGGAAATACGAACATAACACTACACATTGTGCTCCACGTAACTAATAGAGAAAAATATTACAAAAAACGTAACTGCTACAAAGAAAAAGAAAGACAAAAATTTACTTTAAAGGGGACATATAGAATATCACAATACAGTTGCGTTTTACTGTTCTTTCTAATTACAAATAGATAGGTTAAGCACAAGATTTAAGGATATTTAATGAAGAAAATCATGATATTATACGGAGCGTTCCGTTCTTGAAATATACAAGATAGTAGATTTTAGGATGAAATTAAAGAGGGTACAAAACCGGCTAGGCCTAACACACGCTTGTCACAATGAAACTCACGAAATGACACAGGGTTACTTTTTATACTGCAGTCATGCCCTGAGGACTTGACATCATCATCATCATCATCATCATCATTTATTTATTTATAGTAGGCTTGAATTTAAAAAATAGCTCAATTAGAGCTAATTAAGGCCTATTTTACAAAATATTTATTAATATTATAAATATAACTAAACCAATATAACTAAAAGAAGCAATGATTTACAATGTATAACCTAGAAAGTAAATTAATCTACCGGGTGTCCCAAAAAACGCAACGGATTTGAGCGGGACTAGCGACAAGAATTTAGGTCCCATCAATCCACAAAATTTTTTGATACAATCCTCGATAGCTAACTTGAAAATAGATACCTTGTTTGTTGATATTGGTGCATGGAGAGTTGGAATATTAATCTTGAAAGTCCAAATTTCCCTGAACCTCCAAGTCAGAGCTTTTGGGTTTTGGCCTAAACTGCAAACGCGCTATTTTGGGGAATATCCTGAATTATTGTGAAATGAGAGAATAAAGCCTCGTGCTGAGGAAATATTTGAATAGAAATTCAATCAAATTCCTGAAAAGACATCTTTTTTATGCTTCAAAAGTTTCGAAAAGTTAGCATTGCATCTATCTCATAAAAGAGAGCAATCCGCGAGGTAGTTGCTTGTGTACGAAAATGAATTAGTTCTTGCAATCTTCATGACTTCATCAAAATGCATTTTGTATAATCTTTCTTCGAATTATTATGAAGCAAGAAATAAAATATATCCAAGGAAAAATTACCCATGGATAAGATCCTTAAAAATGCTCATCCATGCTTGGCTCTTTTGCAGGTGTGCACTATGATTGAATATATTGGTAGAAAGTTGTACGAATAAACTGTATAAAAGAAGTTCGGATGCAAAAAAGACAAAATATTTAGTACACTGAGGCCTTTCTGACTTGTTTCTTCATCAGAGTGTGACTTACAAAACTAATATTTTAGTTTTGTAAGTCACACTCTGATGAAGACACAAGTCAGAAAGGCCTCATAGTGTGCGAAATATCTTGTCTTTTTTGCATCAGAACTTCTTTTATACAGTCTATGATTGAAGAAATATATTCCTTTTTGAATTTTCCCTCCGGCATTGTTATGCTTGTAAGTATTTAGCTTTCGAATTTCAACTGAAATGTGTGCCTAAACATGTGTGCCGTAACATGCTCACATTGCTACACTTTGCATAAGACTGAGGAGATTCCTCAATCGCGTTTTCAGTTAGGCCAAAACCCGAAGCCTCTGGTTTGGAGATGGAAGCAAATTTGGACTTTCAAGATTGATATTCCAACTCTCCATGCACCAATATCAACAAACAAGGTATTTATCTTCAAGTTTGCTATCGAAGATTATATCAAAATTATTGTAGATTGATTGGACCTAAATTTTTGTCGCTAGTCCCGATCAAATCCGTTGCGTTTTTTTGGGACATCCGGTAAAAATCCTAAATCTTTGATAAAAACTTAACACAATCTGCAAGTGCAAAAATCGCTATTCCATTGTTTTACTTTTCTTTTAAATTCTTGCATTGTGCTACAGTCTTTCAAAAAGCTTGGAAGTGAGGCAGCCTCTATACTGAATATTTTCTGTACCATATATTATTGTCCTTACTTTCGGCAGCTGCAAGTGATTTACATTACGCAGACTATAATAGCTATCTTTTTCTGCAAAACTATCTTTCATAAATATTGGGTTTAGATCTAAACAATGTCTAAAATAGATTTACTGAGAATGTACTATATATATATATATTACAAGATAAAAGCAGAAGAGGCCCTCTCAGAGGCCAAGGACGGCGAGCAGCCTCCCGAGAGATGGCAGAAACGCCGCACTAGGGAGCTCTCCCATACAGACACCAAACAGCACCCGCATAATAAGGAGGCCACTCGCACAGCGCTCCCGCCACGCCCGGTAGCAGCCGCGAACCGCCCCCGGCCCCCACAAGAGAGCCTATAAACATCTATCCTGTTATGAACTCAATTTTCGGAATATATGTTTTGCAGAGCCTACAGTTGCATTTATCACCGTTCCAGCATCTTATTCGTTTTTTGAAAATAAGAAGGGTGCTTGACTGCTTCATTTCCTGCGGTATAAGCTGCCACAGTTTATTTCAAAGGAAGGCTATGGTCTCAATTCCAAAGGACGTAGTCCGTACTTTTGGGAGTAGAGCGTCATTGCCTTGCCTTAGATTGTAGCTAATATTTCGTTCCATAAAAATATCCTTCACGAAAGGTGGATTTAGATCAGATTGGGTTTTGTACATTTCTGTCATTAACAACTGTTGGTTTCTTGCATGGATTGGCACTGATCTAGTCTGTTCCAAGAGAAAACAGAAATCATTTCCGTATCTTTATATGCTATACGTAATGCCCTTTCTTGAACACGATTGATTCTATGATCTATCATTAAACATCCAAACAACTGAACAGTAACTGAAGTGTGATAAAACGAACGCCCTCATTAAGGTAACTCTGCTTTCCTCTCTAGTGAACAGCGAAATGCCGTTTCGCAAAACCATTCTCCTCAGAAAACAGTTAATTTCTCCAATATTATTCGGCCTATCGAAAAGCGGTAAAAAGGATGTTGTTCTGTATAATCTGGGCAATCGAAAAATGTATAAATCGCAATGTTTCCGTCAACCCTGGTTTCGCAAATCCTTGTTTAAATGTTTTTGCGAATTTCAGAAAAATGGATTTATCTCCAAAACTACTCGAAAAATGTTCGATTTTTTTCGTTCCATCTTTAGCTAGGTAGTTGATCTACAACTTTGCCAAGTCTGATTGAAAATCCTAGGCGAGATTTCCTGCAATCGAATTTCGTATTTCTGTTTACTTTTCGACAGCGAAATGGAGAAACCTTGGTCAACAGATTACCATGCTATGAAGCACGCTTGCAAAAGCTCAGGCTTGAAATAACTTTCAGAAGTTTTTCCATTGGCAAACAAATGAACGTCATCTTTTGGGAATACCATACGCAAGTCTCTATAGACATCCTTAGTGCGCTTGCAAAAGTATCATTTGCATCTATTTATTAAAAATTACTGATTTTTACCAGCAACTTCACGAAACCATGCTTTGGGTGTCTTTCGAGACTTTCGTAAGCATTCACAAATTATCAATTTCTTTTAGAGTCCACAATGAGCATAGATCTTAGGTCAAGAACTAATTTTTTGCAAAAACATTCTACGGGCGCTCAAATCGTTCTGCATGGGCTAAACTGTTGACCAACGCTTTTCCCCTTCGAAGTCGAAAGTAAACAGAAATGTAAATTTGATTGCAGGAAATCTAGCCTAGGTTTTTCAATCAGACTTGGCAAAGTTGTAGAACAACTACTTAGCTAAAGATGGAGCGAAAAAAAAATCGACACTTTTGAGTAGTTTTGGAGGTAAATCCACTTTTCTAAAATCAGCAAAATGATTTGAGCAAGGATTTGCGAAGCCAGGGTTGAAGGAAACATTGCGATTTATACATCTTTCGATTGCCCAGATTATACAGAACAACACCCGTTTTAACGCTTTTCGATAGACCGAATAAAATTGGAAAAATTAATTGTTTTCTGAGGAGAGTGGTTTTGGCAAACTGCATCTCGCTGTGCACTAGAGCGGAAAGCAGAGCTACCTTAACTGCTGTAGTTTTTCAGTGTCCATGTAACGTGATATTCGGGCAAGTGCATGGAGTTTTTCGCCAGCCTTTTTAAAAAGTGCCTGGACATGTTTTTGAAGAAAGTGATCGATCGAAAGTTATGCCGAGAAGATTCTCCTCTGTATTCTCTTGCATGCAGTCCTCACCTATTTTGATTGTTATTTCATTATTTCCTTTTGCATAAAAAATTATTAGGTGGCATTTGTCTTAATTTGGTTTCATAAGATTGTTTGGAAACAAGATTGACATGATTTGTTAAAAAAATCTTTGCAATGAATTTTGCGGAATAAAATATTCCACCAATCAAAGCGCACCATTTATCGAAATAGCAGGACTAGGCTATGATCATTATTACGACGAGGTCATGCTCATTTCGTATGGCCCGACCAAGCTTAAGTCTATAACGTAACAGCTATGATGTCCGAAATGGCCATAATTTTGTGATTTACTTTTTAACTTTCGAACTCTGAAGACTGGCACGTCCTTCCCATGACCTAGCCACGTCCCTGTATTCCAAAAACTGGAGGAAGGTTTTGGTAGGAGAATATTTCGATTGGAGGAAGGTTTACTTTTCTGGACTCTGGAAATTGTTTACCTCAAATGGCAACTTTTTTGTCTCCGTACAAAAGAATCTGTAAAAGGACAGGATTTGGAACGTCAATAAATTCAAATGAGCGCAGCATCGGAAGGACACCAGCGAGGAGGTCATGCCTTTGTTTTCAAAAGAATGGCACAACAATAGGTACTGTTCCGTGTCCTCAGGACCGTCGTTAACTGGACACATCGGATTGATTGTGTCACTAAAATTATGACTGAATTTGTGAAAATTTCGTTTGCTCAACTCTTCCCTTAGTTGAGTTAATAAAGAAAGTCCTCGTAAATCATAAATACTGAAAACAGGGTTAGAAGGTGGCCTAATAAGCGAAAGCAATTTGTTGTTGAATATACTGATGGATGCGCATTTTCTGATTTCAGGGTCGAGTTTACTCCAGCAAAAAGCGCTTTCGGATCTCATAACACTTTTCAGAGAGATTGAGTAAGGTAGGGGTAATTTGGGTCTAAAATGGGCATTTTTCAAAATAAAGAATACTCTTCTGGACTCGTTGGAAATATTGAAGATCTTTTTTGTTTTACCTACGTAGAACCTCTTCTCGTTCTTGGGAACTTCTTGCCGTTGTCTAATTCGAATTTTGAATAATTATTTGGAATTTTTTAAATTTCTCACTTTTGCGTGTATTTTCAAACTGTAGGCGGGAAATTTGGGTCTATTCGAGAAAATCAGTAGATATTTCATCAGGAGTATTGTAAATTCAACAAATTATAATTTTAGAATGTTTTTATGGATAACTTTGATTGAATTTTCAAAGTTTCGAAGCCAATGACTTGACAACTTGCATGGAGAAAATTAGAAATAAACCGCACCAGTGCAATACTGCAATTCAAGTTGAAAGAAATAAGTCCTTGCATCTTTGCGCTAAAATATGAACGGAAGTGTACCTACTATCACTGTTTTTGATTTATACACCCATTTTCAACATGTTTTCATCTTTGTTTTTATCCTGGAATCATTGTCAAGTTATGCAGAACGTGACTCGTTGTACAAATCCCCAGTAGACCCAAATTACCCCACCTTGCAATATAATCGAAAGAGAATCTACCAAATCGCAAACAAATTCCCAAAGGCTTTTAACACCTTTTCACATGATTGAACTTGAGATCCAGGATAATTTGTTGACAAGAAGAATTCGTACGTTGGTGAAAATCGAAAGTTTGCTACGCTTTCAGATCCTAATCAAACTTCAGGCAGGGGAAATCTGGAAATTGAAGCACCAGAAATTATCCAATAATTCAAGATTTCATCGCCTACTGAGCCATTAATTGAATTTTCAACTTACGATCGCTTTAATAGTGAAAAATCAATGAGACCCAAATGACCCCGCAGACCCAAATTACTCCCACCTTACCCTAGTAAACGATACTTTACTCAAGGCAAGTTAGGAATGATTCAGTTTCTACAGAGGGAAGTTTTGTTTGCCTTCTGTCCTTGTTTCTCGGATTTTTCGTTCATTGTTAGCTGATTTTGCAGTGAACAGTTGTTAAACAAAAGTGCGAACATGCAGCAAGGTAGCAGGGGTCTCGAAGTTTGCTGCTACCGTGGTTATTCACTTGAAAGAAAGTCAATTACAATGAAAGAAAATAGCGAGAAACAAAGCAAACAAACTGACACTTGCCTGCGTGTAAACTGAGCCATTTCTAACTCACTTTGCGCAAAGTAGCCGATAATAATCTCCCAGAAAAGTGTTCTTAGATCCGAAGCAACTTCATACCACAGCTAGCAGTAGTGTTTCTAATGAGAATGAGAACGTGCGTCTTGCTTTTGTTCTTCCTTTCAAACTTTACCAGACTCGGACGCTTGATCCACAACTCTTTTCTGGCAAGTAAAAAGGTCTATTGAAGGTGGAAAGAATTTGTCAAAAGGAAATAGATCGCAGACAAAAACCGAGGTTGTTAAGTGAAAGGGCACCATTTTTGTTGATTTTCCCAAATGTTTCCAGTTGTTGATTTTGCCGGTTGATTTTGACGTTCGAAATTTTCCTTCTGACCTTGGTGATGGTTATCGATATCGTACGCTGGCAGTAGCAACTTTCTGCCAAGTTGTTACTTTTTATGCATGCTACAAAGCTTCCCCTGAAGATGTTCAATATCCAAAATGTTAGCATGCAGTATAAAAACTCCATCTTTGATGTAAATTATTTCAACCATATTTTAAACGATTACCACCGCCGACAACCTACTACTTGCCTTATAATCTCTGTTTGCTTGTCTTCTGCAAGAAAAGCTAGAAATCATCAGGATGAGATACAAGACTTAGAAGTCCGCTTGGCTTCATCAATGAAACCATTGCACCCTTCGAGCAGACAGCCACTGAAAAAAGTGAAGCAAGATACATTTATTTGGTAGCTCAATGTAACGGAAGTCCCTGATATTCGAATAAGGGCACTGCCCTTGCTTGAGCCGTCTGAAGATAATTTACAAAATTGTGAGGTCGTAAATTATTGAAACTGATTATCATGAAGTATCTCTATTGCAAAATGAAAAAAATGCGAGATGATAAACCAGTTAATTAATGATTATTACTTCTCTCAAGATGGCCTCGAATCAGTAGTTTTCTTTTTGCGTACATATCTGTGGACCTTCCATGAAATAGAAGATCGAGACTCCAAATCCATAACCTCTTTTGCTTCTCTTATCTTGATACCATTTTTGGTTAATATTCTCAATCCAACAACGGATAAGTGTTCTTAACATCAAAATTGCTTCTGTTGTATTCTCTATCCTGCAAAAATTATACGCAGTTTCTTTTGTGTAATACAGGCTTCCAAACGCTTGGAGAAGAATACTGCAATCTTGTACAAGTAGAAAGCTGCAAATTAAAGCTACCATCCTCATCAGTTAGTATCTGTGGCATTTTGATATGTTGTTACTAAGGAACATATGTTTGAAAGATTTAAAAGCTGTTATCAATAGCGACACATCTTTCGTTGAAGTGAATGCATTGGAAGGAGCTTTAGATAATTTGCTATAATTCTACCCTAAAAGTTTTGATGTCAAGGGAACTATTGAAAATATTTAAATCCCATTGTAAGTTTTAAGATAGTCTATTAGGAAAATGACAGAATTAAAAAAAAATCATAGGTCTGCAATAGAAGTTTTCGCTCTTCTGGCTGACGATTTAGGAAATTGATGACGCCACAAAGTGCAATTATAAATACGTGTGTAGTTTTGATCATAGATGGTCAACAAATCAACAACATTCACAGTAAAATTACAGTAAAGCGCCTAAAATTCCTTTCAAGCCATTTAATTCAAAAAGTTGTTACAGCTAATTACACAACTTTTTAAAACTATTTGAAGCGTGGGCTCTACTAATGCTAGAGTGGAGATTAGGCTATTTGCTAGGGTTAGATTTTCCAAAAAAGAAAACAATTGAGGCACGTCTAGAATCGTACTGAAGCCGATTTGAAGATCGAAGCCAAAATCCTAAATTATCCTTGGCAATTTTCTATATTTTTCAGTGACCTATTTCTCACGCTAAGTGATTTCTTGAAAATTATTAGTCTGGGGAAACGGTCTAAATTTATAAAAACCAAAAATCAAATTGTCTACATGCTGACCTAGACAAGAATATAGGGAAACTCATGGAAATGAATTGGAACTTAAGAAGTGAATTGCAGGGATATATACTATTTATGCCTGGTGGATTGGTTATGATCAGTTGCGGGAGCATTCGACCGATCCTGGATCGATCAATTTAGACTAAATGCCGTGTGTCCCAAAAAAGTACTCCTGTTCGAAAAATCACCAACATTTCATTGTAAGGCCGATTTTCAAAGTTATTTTTTGGCAAGTAGATCAATGAATAAATTAATTTTCCAGGCATTGCTGATCTTTTGATTGGCTTTGAAATGTGTGATTTAGACCTTTTCCCGGGCTCCCTGGTTTTGACGCATGCTGCAAAAAGCACTGATGATTACCTGAGTAATTTAGTTTAATAAATCGAACCTCTAGATTGGTCATAAATGTCAGAGGGAAGGGCAAACCACCATTGCAGATTTGATAGATAATGAAAAATTTCGATGTAATAGCTCTTAGGCAAGATTAACGATGTTGCTAAAGAGTCTAGCTCAGAATGGGGTTTTTCAATGCGTTATTTCATACCCTTTAAGTAATGAAAATAAACAGTTTATCATGTTTGAACACATTTGAACCATTGGCAAAAGAGATCAAAACGAAAGTTTTATGATAGGTTTGATAATTGAATTTTTTGTAATCTTTCGAACCGGAATATTTTCTTGGGACACCCAGTACCTTCGCTTTTAATTATTACAATAAAATCTTGTTCCTAAGAAGTAATTGTTTCCGCCTTGTCCTTTCAAATTCCTTATTTACGAAGTTTGATCTTTGTTTTTTATCAATTTAACATTTTCAAAGAATCGCTTATCACTCAGGGAGTTGTTGTTGTTATTATCTTATGTTAAATCGACGAAACTCTGGTTTTCTATTTACAATGTATGTGCAACGAAAACTAATTTTCATTGATTAAAACAAACTCAATAGAAATGATTTACAAAATATTGAATAAAAAGGAACGACGTTTGGGCTTGCAATTGTACATACATCGTATTAGCTGTTTTCGGTATCCCATTCTTTTCATTTCAGCGTTAAAAAACTTCTTTTTAAATATTTGTAGCATATGAATTTAAACTTGGCTAAATGATTAAGGATTATACTGTGCATATTTTGTCGCTGTTAATTTGACGCTTTTCCAATATTTATTTATAGAAAAGAACTTGGATGATACTCCTGCATTGCGTTGGACCATATATTGCAGATAAAGTTGTATCAAAGTTACGGGCCTTGGTTAACAATTCAGGTAACTCGAATTTCCAAAAAAGTACCTAGAAACATTGAAAAAGTTTCGAAGGACTTTGTGAATGCAATATTTTAATGAAATTCAAATTCCGTGGCATTTCGCACTAAAGACAACTATTGAGTAAACTTAACTAATTATAAATTGTATCTACAGAGAAATCTGATTTTAGAAAGATGGACGCTAGAAATCTTTTGGTCCAGGAAATATCACAACTGCACTACACCGCATAAAAATGACCTAATTAGCCGATGCTATTGCAGAACGAAATGCATTGAAAATACAGGGTGTCTCAGAATGGTATAAGTATTTAAACATCATCATCATCATCATCATCATAATCATCATCCTCATCATCCTCAGCACTCATTTTTTATTTTCAGTAAGTGAGATAAGTAATAATGATGGTAGTAATAATAATAATAGCTTTAACTACAGAGCATTTAAGTCTACATTATATAAAGTTTAATCACGTAATAAAGCCAATATGCAGTACCTATATTTTTCAGAGCCTTCAGTTGCAGTTAGTTATCACCTTTCCATTGCTTTTCAAAAATTGAAAGAGTGCTCGAGTCTTTTATGTCGCGTGTAATAAGTTCCTGTGGAGGTGTCTCATTCTCAAACTCAAAGGCTGTGTACTAGCCGAGTAATTCGTATAAACAAGCAAAACTTCTGAGGCAGTCTGAAATGGCTATTATTGCACTGAGCCACTACTTTCCATGCGTAATTTGAAAAAATGTTTTGAGGCACTTTGTCCGATATTTATTTATTTTGGAAAGTTTGCTTCTCTAGTAAGGTGATGTATGCTTCTCACTAATTCAAAACACTGACGAATCTTTCATTTCTATGACAGAGTGGTCGTAACTGAAACATAACTTTGGTGAGAAATTTCCCTTAGTGTTAGAGGATTCTACTTAAGAAAGTTGCTTTGGTCCCTGAAAGTTACTCAGGGAACTGTACTGACACTCTACTGCATCTTTCCCATCATTGCTTCTTGTTGATAATATAGCTTAATTAATCAGCAAAATTTTGATGACAGAAAGTTTAATGGTTGAACTGCCTTAAAGATATTTTTATATCACACTAGCAGCTTAATGGAGTATAACAGCACAATTCGTCTGTCTTATAATAATAAATAATAATAAACAATTTATTTAAAGTTAGCTAAGAAAATAGCGTTAAGCTAAGTAAGGCCAACTATACAGAATATTTACAATAGTCTAATTACAAAAAACCTAGATTTGATACAAAAATTTTACACAATTTACAGCTGCAGTCAAAAGTTTTGATAGATTTAATATTTCTTTTAAAAATCTCCAATGATTGGGACTCTTTGATTTCTCTTGGCAGAGTCTGCCATAGTTTTTGACCAATAAACCTGATAGTATCAATGCCATATTGATTCGTCCTAGCTTTAGGCAAAACAAGATTATTATTGCCACGAAAGCCTAATGGCATATCTTTTCTAACAAATACTTCTACCATAAAAGCTGGATTCAAGTTGTTTACGGTTTTATAAATCTGAGTCTGGAGCAGCTGTAAATTCCTCTGGTGAACAGATACTGAGTTACTTTTAATCAATAGTTCCTCAAAATTGGAAGTACTATCTTTGTGTATGATTCTTAGGGCTCTTTCGTGGATCTTATTGATCTTGTTATTCGATTTCCTATCATGAAACATCCACACAAGTGGACAATAACTGAAATGTGACATTACAAAAGAGGTCATTGTTAATTCTAACTCTGGCTTTTCCATATATCTCGACACTCGTGCCAGTGCATGCAGTTTTTGTTTGGCTTGCTTTCTTACAAAGATTATTAACGTGAGTTTTGAAACTCAGTTTTTTGTCGAGTGTCACTCCTAGAAGTTTCTCTTCGTCACTTTCCTTTATCAAAGTTACCTCACCATCTTTATTTCCGAAGACAAGCAAATGGCCTTTATCCTCATTTTATCCTCTTAGGCTGCCTCAGAAATGTTTCACGTTTCAGTGAATTGCAACCGATTTGGAGATGTGAGTGGCGAGTCAATATCTCATCTGTATCATCGTATTAAAAAAAAAAGTTTGAAACTGAGACTGAGGCTCCTCCACAGGAACTGTTCAAGTACCTATACCTTTTAGGATACGTGGTAGTTGATCGATGATGAATGCTGTCGGGTGAATGTATTATCTTTAAAGATTTTTGCTATATTTTTTACTGCTAAACAAAGATATAGCAATCTGGTCTAAACAAAGAACAAAGGAAGGACACATGTCGTTCATTGTCATATCGTTTTTCATCGATCGAGAATATGAAATATTTAGATTTCCCCAGTTCCCCCAACTAAGCTACTTTAACTCCGTTGATTTACGTTAAATCATTCTTGATATTAAGAAAATAATTCTCGAGCAAGACCTTTTTGTCGCTACTTAGAACTTGGGATAATAGTGCTTGCACAGAGCTGAATCAATATGTCCCAAATACGTGATTGATACCCTGGGGTACGTGATTGATTGTAGTTGATGATTTGCAATTTTTTAGAAAGGTTTTGGCTGTCCTCTATTCCAATGACTGCATATCTTTGCAAATACGTCCTATATTTCAATGATTTTTTTGTTGTTGCTTACTCCGGCTCACTCAATGCAGTCTAAGTTTTCTAAATTTCTTTAAAGGCCCATGACTGACCAACATCCTTTGCGGCCCTCGAATGCTCTTCCCCACAGCTTCCATTAATCTATGTATACAGGAAATAGCAACGTTCGTAATCTGTTTTAATCTTCAATTAAATGAACGGAATTAGACCACAAATTACATCAGTGGTTTCTGTAGTCCACAAATAATGCATTTAAGCATGTATTTTCTTTTCGTTATCAGTAATTTTAGGCATGTTTTGAAGTCTCCTTGAAGGTCCCTTTGGAGAGCCCTCAGGTTCAGTCAGGTAAATTTTAAATGAAGTTGAACATTTCCACCAATTGATAATATAGTTTGTAATATTATCTTCTTGATGTCCAGGGAGCAGTGGCCTTTCGAACAGAGATTGTATGCTTTACTCACCTGGTATTGTTGTTGATGTTGCTTTGTCTACCTTTATTAAGGTTTAACTCATCATGTCTCTTTCTTCAATTTCATCTCATCGCTGAGCAAGCTATCACTTTTTATCGTCTGTACAGGAATAACCAAGGAAGTAGAGGATCATGCCGAAAATAGAATTTTAGTGGAATTTACAGAGCAGCTACACAAAGCATTGCCAAGTATGATTTTAAACCCTAGTGACCTTTGCACGAATGGAAAGATCCATTGTGATCGAATATTTTCTTTTATCCAATGTCAAAGAATGCCCCTGCGTTGTATTGACTCCAGCCAATCAAAGTAAAGAGCGATAGAAGTAATTTTCTAATTTTGTATTGATAGAAATATCTCATAGAAAATAGACTCAGCCCTTGTTTCAAAATGTTGTTTTGTTTCCAAGTAAGCGGTCGGAATACCAATTCAGTCACATGCTTGTGATCCGACTCCTCATTAAGTCGTCAAGTTGCCATTTAACAAATCAAATCATAATCATTCTTGGCATGCTTGATCTCAATGGGTTGTTCAGCTTCAAACAGCTTATTGGGGAACCAACTATCGGGTCACCATAGGATTTCAAAACAATAGGATTGTTAGGGATTTTTGCCATTGGTGCACAGGATTTTTTCAGAATGATACGGCCTATTGACCATATTGCTACAACGTGTGCCAGAAAAATAGTAAAATTTGGACAGTATGAAGTTTCCTTGAGTGACCATTATAAGATCTACTGCATTCGAAAATTTAATAGAGCAGTGAAAAAAGGCCATAAAATGATTAGAACTCGGATGATGAAAAATTCTAACGAAGAAGCATTCCTATCTAATGTTTCTGGCATATTTTGGGAGCAAATGCTTACTGAAACAGATGATATAGATGCTCTTGTAAGCAACTTGTCAAATCTATTTTCTTTGATAATTGAGAAACATGCCCCAATGACAGAAATGCGTGTCTCAGAGAAGTGCTGCCCTGGATTGACTAAGAATTGAGAAAACTTATGCAGACCAGGAATAAGCTAAAAAAAGGCTGTAGCCAAAAGAAAGTCCCAATTCCTTATGAACTCATATAGACATGTCCATGACAAGGTCAATGTCCTAAACATCCAACTAAAGAAGCAGTACCATACTAATAAGATCTCTGCATGTCAAGGTGGCATGAAAGAATCGTGGAAGGCAATCAATGAACTCCTCAACAAGAGATCAAAGTTCAGCAACATTGGTTGTCTTAGAGAGTCTGACTCAGAGACTGTTCATAAAATCGATATTTCTAGTGCAATGAACAGTTTCTTTTGCTCTGTAGGCAAGGATCTTGCTTACAAAATAGATCCAGCCCCAAATCCCCTTCTTGCAGGTGACTATGAAATTAACAAACATAAGGCAACATTTCACTTCAGGACTATTGAAGTGCAGGAGATCAGGGATGCATTTGCCATGGTTAAGACAGCAAAGAGCTTTGGAACTGACCAAATCTCTGGCTACTTTCTGAAGCTTGCGCTTTATTGAAAAATCACTTTCTCTCTTGTTCAATACATCCGAGGGGCGTATCACTCTGCAAAAATCTTGTGCACCAATGGCAAAAATTCTTTTGTTTACAAGAAAAATCCCTAAAAATCCTATTGTTTTAAAAAAGTCTCGTACGCCTTTTTGGAAGATTGATACACCGCTCGAATACATCCATTGACACAAAACGTTTATCGGACTCATAAAAAGTTGCTAGAGTTACTCCGATTTTCAAAGATGGAGATAAAACTCCCATGAGTGGGAAGGTCACCTTCATTGAAGATGGTAGAATCCTCTCAAATGATGTGGAAGTTGCTCTGTGCTTTGATGAGTATTTTTGTAATGTTACAGATAGTCTTGGTATTGACCCCCTTTTTAAGGAGGTGGAAGAATACATGTCTGTGTAACAAATGGTTGTGAGAGTGACAAATATATATAAAGATCAGATCACCCCTCTGATTTTAAAATTTTAGAAACAAATATTGATTGAATCATCAAAAGTAGAGACGGTTCAACGATCGTTGATCAAATTTGCATTGTAACATTGTTCTTGGACTCTTACGTTGCCTGTCAAGACTCATATGCAGCCTTTTGCCAGCAAATACAAGACTATTATATCAAGAATTATTGACAAGGAAAATTTTTATTGGCGACACTCTCTCTTTATTGGCGACATTCTCTCTTTTCAGTGATCAGAAGGGTTCATTTAGTGTTATTCTACATGCAAGGAAGTTTCTATGACATCTCGAAGAGAGTGACTGGAGTGAGATATGTGAGTTGACAATTATTTTTATCTTTTAGTTGATAAATGTATGTTTAAATTGAATGACTTAAAACGTCAAAGATTGTGGTAGATTGAGAATTCGTTATTGTGGGACATCACTTGACAGTGAACTGATTCAGTCCGTTAAGAGGGTCAACAACCAATCACAGAACTGCATTTCCAATCTAAGAAGCAGTAGTTACATCTGATAATGATTCCTTATGCTTCCTGAACTCTTTCAGGACAATAAAAATTCCCCTGCTTGCAACATCTTATGTAATTGTCATTTACTGTATGTTATATGTATGTTTATGTAATTCGTCGTCATTGTATGTAATTAGTGTTTTTAGTAAGATATTGTACGTAGAGGAATTTTAAAATATATGAACTGAACTGAACTGAACTGAAAATTTTATCCGATCAATTTTTGGATTTTTAGATAGTTGGATAGCACACACATTTTCGTTTATTTTTCAGTGAATTAAATTTAAAGCAATTTCACCCTATTCGTACTGGGAGGGGGGGGGGGGGCGTTTTTCGCCCGCCTACCAGACTTTGCTGCGTTACGCTAAAACGACAAGAGATATAACCACACGTTTTGGTGATTTTTACTCAAATTTCATAGGCAATTAAATTCTTAACATTTCATTGTTCTATCTCTGATCATGTGACCACAGTAATACCATATTTGGAGAGTAGTCAACAACAACAAAGCTTAAAATGTCCGTAGTTTTCGTATCGTTTGCCTGATCGATCTCAAACATGCACCATTCGATTGCATTTGATGAGTACTTTCATTTATAATAATTGTCTCATATTTCATAATTGATATAATTGTTTCATATTTGCTGATGTCAGCAAAATTTAATATCTATGATGTCATTCACATTTATGACGTCATTTCTCTAATAAAGAAGTGTAAGATATAATTTTTTTTAGTCCAATTTGCTACACCTTATTAATTTGATTCATTTTGAGTCTATATTTATCAGATAAAGGGACAGGACTGGCAAAAACCTGCGATGAAAATAAATGTATGCAACAAAAGGCTAATTTAAAGCTAATTGTGCTAAAAATAGAAATTAAAAAACTTCGAAAAGCATATATTTCTGAACTATGACCTGTTTCCTACTATTTGAAACAAATTTGAAGAAAATCGGTGGAGTGGTTGATTAAATAGATTTTTCTGGTTAAGAAGGTATAAATTTGCCAATTTTCCTCAGTTTTTCGGTTGCCTAGCAACGAATCACGTGACTTATTAATTGCCATTGTTATATTTGAATAGCCAATTGTCTACAGAACAATAGGGGTAAGTCTTATTGTTATATCTTTTGTAGTTTTGGAGAAAAAGGGATAATACAAATACCTAAAAAGTCGCCCAGTACATATAGGGTTAAAGCAACACCCTCCCAGTTAGGAAAATGCTGTTTACATTAGGAGGAAACTTTCATAGTTAAAGGTTTCAATTACCGTCCTATTTCCCTTCTTTCAATTTTTGGGAAGATGCTTGAAAAACTCATGTATAATTCCCTATACTCACATCTTGTTTCGTGTAACCTACTTAATCCCAATGAATCTGGTTTTCGCCCGGGTGACTCAACAGTCAACCAATTAATTTCAATAACACATACAATTTTTGAGGCTTTTGACTGTAACCTTCCTCTAGATGTTCGTTCCGTGTATCTCGATATTTCTAAAACAGTTTCAGGACAACTTCTTTCTCTCATCCAAAGTTTCCTAAAGGATCGGAAGCAGCGAACAGTTTTAAATGGACAATGTTCTAATTGGGGAGATATTTTAGCAGGAGTGCCTCAAGGTTCTATATTAGGACCATTGTTTTTCCTTGTGTACATCAACGATCTCCCCTCTGACTTGAAATGTAACGTCAAGCTTTTTTGCTGACGACACATCCTTGTTTACTGTTGTTGAAGAACCAAATGCAGCTGCCGAGGATATGAACCATGACCTGGAGTTGATAAGTCAGTGGGCCCATGATTGGAGGATGTCATTTAATCCCGATCCCCAAAAACAAGCTGTTGAACTGCTACTGTCAAAGAAAAGATATGAAATATATCATCCCGTTATCCTCTTTAATAACATACCCGTGAAAAAAGTGAATGAACATAAACATCTAGGTATTGTCCTGGACTCGAAGCTGTCTTTCTCAGCTCGTATTAAATCTGCTATCTCTAAAACGAGAAAGGGCATTGGTCTACTAAGATATCTTTCCAAATATCTGCCCAGACATACCCTGCACGAATTTTATAAGCTCTATGTACGACCCCACCTGGACTATGGAGACATTATCTATCATATTCCATCTAAAGTATCTGAATTCAGTCAAAACATCATTTTACCAAATCTAATGGAAAAACTAGAATCTGTTCAGTATTCTGCTGCTCTAGCTGTAACAGGTACATGGAGGGGATCATCACGTGAAAAGCTTCACACGAGCTTGGCTGGGAGTCACTAAGTTCCCGAAGGTGGAGCAGACGCCTGACTTTGTTCCATAAGATTATAAATAATCTCACCCCATTGTATACAAAGGAACCAATCCTGCCACGCCATGTGCCGAATTACTCCCTTCGCAATCATGATGCTATTGGGCGAAAAAAGGCAAGAACAGAACAATTTCAATCTAGCTTCTGTCCAAACTGCATCTCCGAATGGAATAAACTTGATCCTGAAGTCAGGCTTGCACCGTCCGTTCCTGTTTTTAAGAAAAAGCTTCTATCAATAATTCACCCCCCTCCAAAACCTGTATTTGGTATTCATGACCCGATAGGCCTATCATATATTTCCCAAATAACGGTCGGTCTCAGCAAACTAAACTTCCACAAATTCAAGCAAAATTTTAGAGACACCGTAAACCCAATGTGCCCAACGCATGACGGTATTGAGGATACGAAGCACTTTTTGTTGCTTTGCCCTTCATTTTGCATTCAACGACGAGATCTTCTCGCTGGAGTTTCGGATATACTACGACCATTTGTTGAAATCACCAGTCTTTCAAACGATTTTCTAATGCACCTTTTATTATATGGTGACCTAGATCTGTCTAATGACCAAAAAAATAGAAATATACTCGAACTTACTATACGATTCATCCACAATACTGGTCGGTTTGACTAAGATCATATCAAATTTCAGTCACATGCCATGCAACCACCAAGTGCCCACCAAGTGCCTCAAAGTAAATTTTCTTTTTGTTTGCAATTTCTGTCTCACATTAGATGTCAGGTCCAAAATAAAAATTTACATTTTTTGGGCAAATTACAGCCCCAACCAGACATCTAATGTTAGACAGGCCACAGTCATCGTTTTTCTTTTTTTATTGTTTGTAGCATTGTTTGTAGCATCTTTGTAAAATTGTAAGGAAGTTTAGCATTTTTTGTTTTTAACAGTGCCATGGGGTAGACATAGACTTTTGCTCCTCGTGACATCGTCCTTGTAGTATTGTAAAGTAGTTTGTAGGTAAAGTAGTCTGTAACATGTATTGTAAATTTTTATTTGAATATTAAAAAAACCCTACTGCTCTGCCTATTTTACTCTCTTTGAGTTTCCACGTTTTGAGTTTCAACTTTCCACGTAGATTCCGAATATTATGTTGTTTTTTAATTCCTGCGCTATTTTGTATGACGTCACAATGAAATCGATAGAAATTCTCGGAAATTATAGTGGTTCTGCGGGCAAGGGCTGTGACTTAAAAATTGTGCTACTCAGCTGGATTTTACATCAATCCATGCACAATTCAGCTCTATGATTTGTTTGCAAAATATCGAAACTCCACGAAGAATATTGCTTCAGGGAAAAGGGTAGTGGAGTTCCTTCAGTCCTCAGCTATTGCCATAAGTTTAAGGCCACCCTTGAAAAAGCGTTAACAAATTTTTCGCTTGTAAGGTAAGAGCCTGTGATATTCGATGATTTGAATAATAAAATAATTCTTGAACATTGATCGAATAACTATGTGATTTGTTACTTCAAACTAAAAAACAAGGACTGGTCTTAAACTTATGGCCATAGCTGTGCACTGAACACCCTCTACTACCATTTTCCCTCAAGCAATGTTCTCCTTGGAGTTTCTATATTTTGCAAACAAATCATAGACATGAATTGTGCATAGATTGATGTAAAATCCATGTTTGAGTCACACCCCTTTTTGGCAGAACCACAATATTTTCTTAGAATTTCTAGCGATTTCATTGTGGCGTCATAACAAATTGACCCATGAATTCAAAAACAACATCAAAATTCGGAATCTACGTGGAAAGTTGACTCAAACGAGCTCCAAGAGAGTAAAATAGGCAGTAGGGTTCAATGTCGTTACGCCAAGAAACGTTGTTGACAAAATTGTGGTCTTAAACTTTTGGCCACGACTGTATAAGCCATCATTCTTAGATATTCGTATTCTTTTTGGCTAATGAATAGTCCTCATTAATGACGAATTGAATGGTGTTTAATTTATATGCGTTATTTGGCGTGTGTGATAATCACGAGAGAAAGCACCGAGAGTGGTCACTGAAGGGGTACCTTAAAAGGCGATTAGATCGAGACGTTGCTAAGCACTAGTTTATTTATCTTATCGCCTGTCACCGTGATTATTGAGACATTTGGCAAGTTTTACTATATTTATAAATTCTATTGGAAGCAATCTATAAGGACATATTGAATTTCTTTTTCAGCTGTTGTAGTTCAGTGGCTTTAAAACAATATAAAAGATATTGTTGTTTTCTATTTTCCTTTGCAGGCCCTTATCAGAGACTTTCTTAAGGACAAATCAGCAACAGCTAGTTATCAATTCCTTGGCTTTCTTCTTTGCTTGCAGCTCGGTGTCCTTTTCCCTTTACAAATACATGGAATATTTAGGGTAAGTAAAGATCTACTTTCAATAATAAGATGAACCCAAAAAGAAAGATGACTTGGAGTTCTTCTACTAATCTCTTCTAATCTCTTCTTCTCTTCTCTACGCGTTTCGACTCTACAATCATCGTCAGGAGAAAGTATCTTCAATTTAAGATCTATATGAATTTGATTTTAAATCGATATATGGTTGTACGGACGTTCAAAAAATTTTGTTTCAGTTTGATGTTCGGGAATTTCTACTTCATGGATTGTGGCATGGCTTCTTTAACAGCTTGAATTGATAGCGATAGGTTCATCACGCCGAATCTTAACTACATGTAACTAATCCATATTGAATCATTTTGCTGGATGTTGAAACAACAATGTTGAATCAAAATGTCTCAGCTTCATCAGGGTAAGCAGTAGGGACCCAATGCTCTTGGTCTACGTGGTTTGCGCTTAGCCGTCTAGCTGTTGGCATCAGCATATTTTGGCCAAGATCACAATTGTATGTAGTTTGCATACGTTTCACAGTTCAAATTCATTGTAAGGACAACAACTACTATCGTTTTCTGTAATACTGTCGTGGCTATAAATTTAAGACCATATGTGTGTCAATAACGTTTCTTGGCGTAACGAGATCCAACCCTACCGCTCTGCCCATTGTACTCTCTTAGACTTTGTTTAAGGTTACGGTAAACGTTTGTTGGCCAAAAATGTCGATTTTCGGATTTCCTCAAATCTCAACTGCCCAACATTTGACAAACACAAAGATATCATCTCTGGAAGTAACAGAAATGTTGAAAGGGAGAAATCTTGATTAAAAGAAAAGAACTGCAATATTTCACACAAAGGTTTCCGATGTGGTTCAAACGTTAATCCTACTTTTTGACCTATAAGCCGCTCGCGTGCTTGAAAACAAATATGAAACCACACTGTATTCGACACGACTTACTGATTGATAAGTTACATGCCTACGGCTTTAGGCGTGAAGCTTTATGGCTTGTTTACAGCTATTTGGAAAATCGGCAACAACGAGTAAAAATCAATGGATCTTTCAGCACCTATAAACATCTAAGGTCTGGTGTTCCTCAGGGATCCGTCCTTGGTCCTCTATTTTTCAATATCTATATCAATGATCTTCTGTTATCGATTCAAGAAACAGATATATGTAACTATGCCGATGATACAACCATCTATTCATGCGATATGCATCTCGAAAATGTAATCTCTAGGCTAGAAAATGATTCAAAACCATAATCGAGTGGTTTGGAAACAATTACATGAAGCTGAACGAAGGCAAATGCTATTTTATGATATTTGGCGAAAGAAAAAATCAAGAGGTCAGCATAAATATAGGCAACTGTGCCGTTAATAATTCAAAGGAGGAGAAGCTGTTCGGAGCTTTAGTTGACACAAAATCTTAGCTTTGAAAAGCACATAAGTAATATTTGTCAAAAGGCTCGTAACAAACTATTTGCTTTGTCACGGATGTCTGCATATCTAGGAACTGATAAATTGAGACTTTTGATTAGAGCATTTGCGACTAGCCAATTCCAATACTGTCCGTTGGTTTGGATGTTTCACAGCAGAAAGATGAATAAAAAAATCAATAGGCTGCATGAGAGAGCCCTGAGGATAGCATATAAAGACTATAGTTCTAGTTTCGCAACTTTGCTGAAAAAAGATAGATCTGTGACAATCCATGAGAAAAATATGCAGTTGCTTATGACTGAAATGTTCAAAACAATAAATAATCTGAACCCCACATTTATGAATGAGATCTTTCTTCAAAGAAGTGCAGCCTATAATTTGAGAAATATAAATACATTCATGGTTCCAAAGGTACATACTGTTAATCATGGTACTGAAACGGTCCAATATAGAGGGCAGCGTATTTGGCAGTCCCTTCCACAGGAAAGATTCAAACTCTGTGCAACAATGCAAGAATAGAATAAAATGTTGGAAAAATTTAGATTGTGACTGCAGACTTTGCAAACGATACATACCAGGGCTCGGCTTTTTATAGTTTTATGCATCTTATGTGTAGATTTTATATATAGATTTTATGAACTTTGTAATTTTATTGACTATTTACTTGTACTGTATATATTTTTCTGTATCATTATAATTAATTTGTTGGCTTGAATTAGCATTTTATATATTTAGCTATGTGAGTTGCCAACTTTAAATAAAATGATATTAACAATAATACTATGTGTATTAATCCCTTTGTTTAGATGGATAAATTGCTGTTTAAGCCTAAATGGCTTGACCCGGATTACAGTGTGGGTTTCGTGTTCCTGATGTGTACATTGCAGGTGCCATGGCTAAAATCCTGTTTTCTCAGGACTCACAGATTCACGAGGTACAGGTACGAAAAAGATATTGTGTACCCTTTAAACCAATCGAATGGTTCGAAAATTTGTACACGGCCAGGGCAGACTTGACGCTAGCAAAGTGTTTCCCAAAATCTTTGAATGTCCTCTGGTTCGTCTTTTATAGCCAAATACAACTGTTGAATGGCAGAAATATTATTGCCAATTTTCGACAGCGTATAGTTTTGAGGGGTGGAGAAATTTTAAAGATCCCAGGCACTATTTGGAAGCTTAGGATCTGCACTTCCTGCTGATATATGTCAGATTTTGGTACCTCAAACCCAAGGGCACAAAGTAGCTTTTGAAGGTGGTAAACTCTTTAAGCAATAAATTTGTCTGGAAAATGTAATTTTACAATATTTTCCAATTATTTTGATATGGTTTTGAATCCCCACAATCTTGTGCATCGAATGATATATAGTTTAACTATATTCCGTTGATAGTTTGGCTTTTAGTGATTCAAAACCAAATCTCAAGGTTACAAACGTTTACCGCAACCTTAAGTCAACTTTCCATATAGATTCCGATTTTTATGTTTTTTTTTTTAGTTTTTGTGCCTTTTTGCTATGACATCACACTGAAATCTATAGAAGATATCGGAACTTTTAGTGGTCCTGCCGACAAAGGGGTTGATCCAAAAATGTGTTACTCAGCTGGATTTTATATCAATCTATGCGCGATTCATTCCTATGATTTACTTGCAAAATATTCAAACTCCACAATTTAGAGCCTGCTTTACGTATGACTAGGCCTAACGTCTTAGAAGTTATCATTGTTTTGATGTTCATAGTCATTCAATCACTACAACTAACTTTTTGACATGAATTGCTAAGTAGGCCTTAATTAGATGTAATTTTAGCTGTTGTTTTACTTTGTAAAATAAATAAATGATGATGATGATGGTGATGATGATGATGATGACGATGATGATGATGATGATGATGATGATGATGATGATGATGATGATGATGATGATGATGATGATGATGATGATGATGATGATGATGATGATGATGATGATGATGATGATGATGATGGTGCAGTATTATGTTCCGTGTAGGTAATAGTCCACTATGAACTAGCATCACTCTCATACTAACTTCCTTGGATCACACAACTGTAAGTTCAGTTCATTTCATTTTGCCATAATAAATTACAATACACTATCACAACATCATCATCATTAATCTATGTAACGTAGGCTACGTAACATAAAAAGAATAGCTAAATTACAGCTAATTTAGGCCTACTTTACAGAATGTACAAATTCCTAAAGTTATTCAATTGAAAACGTAGTGGATTATTTACAAGATAAAAATCATGCCTTCCCTACGAGGTACGGAGCGACGCCCACCTCCCAGAGAGACGGCGGACATACCGCGCGAGGGAACCCCCACACGCATATCCTAAGCTGCGGTCGCCGCTGGGGCACAATTCCCCAGTTCAACCGCAGCCTGGTGCCTGCATCGTGAAGGGGACCTTACATCCCGCGCAGCACATCCTCCATCCCAATGAGAAGCAGCGCACCGCCCCCATCCTTGCGAGAAGGTCCATGAAGCGTTTATCATGTTGGAAACCAAACTCTTGGAATATATGCTTTGCAGAGCATACCGTTGCATTTATCTCCATTCCAACATCTAATTGGTTTTTTTGAAAATAAGAAGGGTGTTTGATCGTTTTATTTCGTGCAGTAAAAACTGCCAAAGTTTCGTGGTTCACACCTTTGGAATCTGACCGTCATTGCCATGCCTTAGATCGTAGCTAATACCTCCCTCCATAAAAATATCCTTCATGAAAGGTGGATTTAGATCAGACTTTATTTTAAACATTTCCGTCATAAGCAACTGTAGGCTTCTTACATGGATGGGCACCGAATTAGTCTGCTCCAGGAGAGAACCAAAATCATTTCCGTTATCCTTGTACGCAATGCGCAGTGCCCTTTCGTGAACATGATTTATTCTATGGTTTAAAGTTCTGTCATAAAACATCCAAACAAGTGGACAGTAACTAAAGTGCTATAACACAAATGCTCTCATTAGCTGCTGCAATTTGTCAATGTCCATGTAGTAGGATATACGGGCAAGAGCATGGAGTTTTTGGCCGGCCTTTCTACATAGGGCCTTCACATGTCCTTTGAAAGATAGTGATCGATCAAAGGTTATACCGAGAAGAGTTTCCTCTCTACTTTCTTTCACACAGGCCTCGCCTATTTTGATGGTTATTTCACTATCTCCCTTCGTACCAAAAATCGTTAAATGGTATTTGTCTTCATTTAGCTTCATTTAACTTTAACAATTTACAATAAAGAAATACAAACTAACAAAATAACAACTTAATAATGGATTTGCATGCAGGGAATTTCTCTCGAGTGAGCTCTCTCAAAAGGTAAACTAATCGAGGAGAGAGCACCCCCTTTGTTAAAAACAAAATTTTTGAGTTTGATTGATTGATTGATAGAAAGAAAAGATTCCATTAAGTCGACAATTTCGAATTTTAAGTATGACTGCTAATATTAGCTGGTTGTTTGAGGTTCTTGGACTGGTAGTTGGTGGTGAAGAAATGGAGCTTATGGTAACTCTGCTTTCCGCTCCAGTGAACAGCGAGATGCCGTTTCGCAAAACCACTGTCCTCAGAAAACAATTAATTTCTCCAATATCATTCGGCCTATCAAAGAGCAGTGAAAAGGATGTTGTTCAGTATAGTCTGGGCAATCGAAAGATGCATACATCGCTATGTTTCTGTCAACGCTGGCTTCGCAAATCCTAGTTCAATTTTTTTTTTTTATTTAAGAAAAGTCAATTATATCCAAAACTACTCGAACAATAGATCATTTTGACATTTAGAAAAAGGATCTGGGGAGAGCAATATTTTTCTGGTAAATGGCTGCCACAGGGCTTTTCACCAACGATAAACTGAACTGTGGCAGCCATTTACCAGAAAAATGTTGCTCTCCCCAGGTCCTTTTCTAAATGTCAAAATGGTCCATGTTCGATTTTTTTCGCTCCATCTTTAGCTAGGTAGTTGATCTACAACTTTGCAAAGTCTGGTTGAAAAAGCTAGGCTAGACTTCCTGTAATCGAATTTTATATTTCTGTTTACTTTTCGACATGGAAGGGGAAAAGCGTTGGTCAACTGATTAGTTCATGCGAAAGAGTTGAACGCTTTGCAAAAAGTTAACTTTTCAATACTTATCAATGCTCATTGTGGAATCTGATATTTCATGAATGCTCATGAAAGTCTCGAAAGACACCCAAAGCATAGTTTTGTGAAGTTGCTGGTAACAGTCAGTAACTTTTAATCAATAGATGCAAATGATACTTTTAGGAGCGCACTAAGGATGTCTATTGGGACTTGGATATGGTATTCCCAACAGATGACCTTCATTTGTTTGCCAATGGAAACATTTCTGAAAGTTAGTTCAAGCCTGAGCTTTTGCAAGCGTGCTTGGTAATCTGCATGGTAATCTGTTGACCAAAGTTTCTACCTTTCGCTGTCGAAAAGTATACAGAAACATAAAATTCGATTACAGGAAATCTAGCCTAGCTTTTTCATTTCAATCAGAGTTGGCAAAGTTGTAGATCAACTACCTAGCTAAAGATGGAGCGAAAAAAATCGAGCATTGTTCGAGTAGTTTTGAAGATAAATCCATTTTTTTAACATCAACTGAAAGATTTGAACTAGGATTTGCGAAGCCAGCGTTGACGAAAACATTGCGACTTTTACATCTTTCGATTGCCCAGACTATTCTGAAAAACATCCTTATTACCGTTTTTCGATAGGCCAAACAATATGGGAGAAATCAACTGTTTTCAGGAAAGAGTGGTTTTGCGAAACGGCATCTTGCTGTGCACTGGAGCAGAAAGCAGAGTTACCTTAAGTTGATGCGGGAAACTCATTACTGTTGAAGCTTGTTTAATTACATGCAAAATGCTGATCCAATATTTTGCAAATGCATATCTTATAGATTTCAAACAAAGTGTTTTGTTGCAAAGTGTTATGTGTTTTATTGCAAAGTGTTTTGCGTGTCAGAAGAATACCATCTTTACGTATCATGTCGATGAACTTGCGAAAGCATATAAAAAAACTCACGAAAGGAAGATGGGGAAAACTTAGTAACAGATTCATAAACGAATGTCAGCAGTTTCATTTCAGAAAGATCCTGAAGCTTGATAATTCGGAGAGTGAGAAAAATAGGAGCAGAAGGTGCAGAAAAAGGCAATAGCTCGTACAACTTTCTTTTGAATGATGAATATTGTATGATGTAAGCATCATAAGTAAGTCCCTGAACAACAATTCCATATTGAAGAAAGTAAGCAAATAAAGAGTAATACAAAGAAACCAATACATTTGTAGGAAGAAGATGTCTAACCATAATGAATATGCCACATGTTCTTGCTAACTTCTCGGATAGTTCACTTAAGTGATGCTTCCAAGACAGGTTTTTATCCAAAAAGAGACCAAGGAATTTGACATGCTTAGCCTTTTTCACATGTTGCTTGCCAAATGTTATTGTAATCTTCTTTTAGAGAGGTTTTTATGGTGAATGAAAAATGACAAAGTTAGTTTTCTCAACATTTCAAAACAAGTTTATTCGCATCAAGCCACTTTTTAACATGCTTTTTGAAGTTGCTCTAAATTTCCTTATTCAAAGTAAATGCTGGTGTCATCCGCAAAGAGATAAAATGCTAACTTAGAAGACGTATTTGGAATATCATTCATATAGATAGGAAAAAGGAGTGGACCAAGGACAGATCCTTGTGGGACACCACTTGTAACATTAAGATTGCTTGTATTGTAACCATTCACTGATACCTACTGTTCCCTGTTGCTAAGATAAGAACGAAACCAAATGAACGAAAATGAAAGAGCGTGTTCCAAACATTGCTTTCCTTTGTCCTTTATTCTTTCCTTCCTTTATTCATGCCTTCCCTTTTCATATATTCAATCTTTTTATTTTTTCTGTCATCCTACCTTCTTTTCTCTTCCCATCTAATTTTCTTCCTATTGTTATTTCTCTTTGTTTCCTTGTTTATTTCGTCTCTTTTCTCCCTTAGTCCTTTCTTTCTTGTAATTCCTTCTGTTCAACATTCTCACTTTCCTCCCGTTTTTCCTTCCGGACAAATAAGCTTCCTGCGAAGCTGCTTTGTGCCTTCGAGCACACACTTTCTTCCTTTGTTTATTTTCCAAACCTTTAAAAGTAGGATCAGCAGAAGGGGTGGTAACCTTTCTAATGATAAATGCCCGCTTTGCTTTTTCAAAAGACCGGTTATTCCAAGGGAAAAGAACAGGCACTGCCGCTTTGACTTTATTGACTTTTGAACTCCCTGGGGCTCTCGTTGAATTTTCAGGTAGGAAGTGTTTATGGCACAAAACTGTCTTGTTTGAGACCTTGAATCTATCTCTACCATTTCTTCTCTCGATCTTATTGCACCAAAGTGTCATTTCCTTGGGGTCCTTTGGAACATGGATCAAGTTTAGATTTGTTTTAACCTTCTTCCTATCAATTACTTCATGTTCTCTAGTGACGCGATCAACTGCTGCATATTGTGTACCAAGGCCAGAATCTAAATAGAATTAGGATACAAATCCACTAGATACGTATAAATCGAGTCGTGCAACAAAGAAAGGAAATCCCAGGTCGCTTTGTACTTGGTTTTGTAGGCTACAAAGCGATGTGACAGGTTAGGCCTCAGCCAGGGACTTTTACCATAAAATTTGGCTTTAGGTCTTGTCATGTGCAGCTAACTTTGATGAGAAAATGATAGATTAAGTACTTACATTTCCTTTTTTCTTTTTTTTTGAAACAGCATTTTCGATTGGCGTGTTTTCATCATTGATACTAACCGCATCATGAGGCGCATCGGCTTCATCGTTTTTCTCCATGAACCAGGACCGAAGAGGTGCCGGTTTTACCTCGCTTTCATATAACCTCGTAGTCAGCTGCATATTTTGTATAAAGGGGTACTGAAGATCAAAACAACCTTTCTTGCTGCAAATTTTAGAACGATCCTCGAACAGATCGCTTACTGGAGATCAGCCTTAAGGCTTGCGATTAAATCTTGATTATTTCTTAGATCTGGGAGAGTTTCTTAACTGACATCCTCTATTTTGCTGTACCATCATGATTGAACACCCAGCCTCTATATCGTTGTTGCTGTGCAACCAGATGAATTCTATTCGTCCGAAAAAAATGTCAGTAGCAAATGGCACGTAGCTTTCGGTTTGATATGTTTTGAGCAACAAATTTACTTAATGCATGTACATCGTCATCTTACAATATTAATTCGCGAATATGCCTTTTTATTTCTAATTGAAGCGCCTGTTGAGAAGAAGAGACAAGACTTCATCCAAAGAGTTATCCGAAACTGTATTGTCAAGAAATTTATCAACAGAACAGAAACTTTTAAAATCGTGCAAAGTAAAGTGTCCATTGTGCTTAGGTGCTATTACTGACTCCACCGCTACAACTTGTGGTCATTTATTTTGCTGGAATTGTATCGTAGACTGGATCAGTACAAAGGTGAGTGGCTTCTTTTTTCTATTGATTTGTATATTAAAATTGGAGCCCTTTATCTGTTTGTACAAGGTTAGAGAAAAAATGGAGAAGATGCAAGGCTACTTCAGTTGAGTATTGGGCAATTTAAATATAGCCTACCTGGGGTGTCCCAAAAAAGTTCCGGCGTTTGATTGAACGCAGAAAAAAACGTTCGTTATCTGGCAATTTTTATTCATTCCAGTTACATGCTTGACATTTCAACTTACAGTTTGGCATATCGTAGGAAGAAATCAGTAATCTGAAGATGGAGTTACTAGTCGTAACGTTGCATCTTCATGTTGAAGGCAAAACCAGAGAGATTTGTACGCCTTACTGCATCATTGCGGTGGAGGGGGAATCTCCAGATGAGCAACATAAAAACTAAGTTTACACTTTCTCTTATTGCCTTGACGACACGTGCAATAGTTCCGCTCATTGAGCATATTTGAAGTAAGGTCTGAAAATCGAATCTAATAGGTCTTGGGGGAAAATACTGAGTGAGTTCTTTGCCACGGTTTGCCACTCACACTCAAATCGAACTGGACGAATACAGAATAATGCATTGTTGCATAATATGGCAGGTCGAAAATGCAATTGAACTATTCTTTACGGAAGAAAAGACAGTTTATTCTACTCCGTGAACCCGTGAAACAGTAAAATTCCCATTTGAAATTCCCAGTTGGCACAAGGCAAAATCGTGCTTTTGTGAAATTTTGTGAACTTTTCTGAAGAATGCCCTTGTTTAAGAAGCCTTCAAAAAACTGGCCTAAAATCACGTTCAAATATTCCTAATATTTCTGCTCTACGGCAATGACGTAAATATGTTTCAGAGTACATGCTAGATTATTGGGAATTTTAAGTGACCCGGAATGATGTTAAAACGTGTAGAAGCCATTGCTGTAAGGCATAAATATTTGGGAAAATTGATCGTGATTTTAAGCCGTGTTTGAACGTCTCTTTGATGGACTTTCTCGAGAAAATACCTCAAAACGGAGGAACAGATTTTGGTCAGATGAATTTTAAAACGGATTTTGACAGCCCTATTGTCAAAAGATATATTTGCCAACATCATTACCGTAACATCTAGGGAGCAGTGGCCTTCAAATGGGGATTGGTTTTAATGACTCAACCGGTATAATGCAATAAAAAAGTTCCAGTTCACTCATGGCAGCATCTCATGATTCTTATTAAATGCTCTCTTTTCATTGTTTGAAGTCCCCGATGGTAATTTGTATTCTTTTTTAGGAGGAGCATGCATAAAGGAGAGTAGGAAGGCTAGTTATGCCTTTTTCGTTGGCCCTGCGGTTAATAATTGCTGACTCTGAATGTATTTATTTAATTGCCTCTCAGGGCTGTTACACGTTGTTACATCAAAAATATTCCCTGCTAGAGAGATCGGGGCACTTATCTTGCATAGTGATTAGACATACAAACTACTGTAATCTATCTTCAATTACTTGCTACGAGCAAAGTTTGCGATTAACATCAAATTAAATGTTTTGCATGGGTAATCACATGAATAATGTGTTTTCAAATGTGCAAATACATTTTGCAACAGTTGGTACCGTGTGAATCAAAGATACGTGGTGCGTTTGTCAGCTGATATTTTTGTGAGAAAACTTGTATTTGCCGAAAAGCCGGAAAATGGTCTAAAGTGCATCATCAAATCTTTCAAAGACATTGATTTGAAATCCTTTTTAAAATCAGCATACCTGATAAAATTATGAGCTGAAACTAGAACTAATATACATATTAAACTATTGCATTTATTACAGCGATTATTAGAAAGATACGAAACTGACAATTTCGTTTCCTTTTGTTTCGAAATGTCTTTCGATGGTGAGTTTCAGGCTATTAAACGGCTTTTCTGCAAGACCAACTTTTGAATCTCTCTGATTTAGCAAGAGACTATTATTTCAAAAGTTACCAAAGAGCGCCAAAGTTACTCTGAGGTTTCAGCTGGAAAATTTTCAGCTGGAAAATTCAGTTCGATTATGTTAGCACAAATAAATTTGTTATCATTATTTTTGAAAGAAGGGAAATCTTTTTAAGTCACCCTGTAGATGTATGCTTTCTTTCAGTTGGAATGTCCTGTTTGCAGAGATGAAGTCTTGCCCTCCACACTGATTTATCTACGATACTTTGAAATAAGTTAAAAGAGACACTACCTGGAAAAGAGTATCGAAGAGCCCTGCACAGCTTAGGGTTATGCTCTAATGTCACGTGAACTTGCTTTTATGGTCAACGTTAAACTTGCAACAGTGGATACGAAACACTACTCTAAGTCATCAATAACTACAATGGACCTATTCACACAGCTCTGGGACGGCGCACTGCATTTCTGGAAGATTGCGGATACGGATAAACTGCGATAGGGAATCCCCTTCGCGATGCAAACACTGAACTGGAGTTGCTGTTGGCGAAGATGTTGTCGGCCAAAAATCGTATCTAACTGCAAGTACATGGCACTAAGAGGACCAGAAAAGCTTAAAACATGACCATAAAGACACAGAGTTGCAAAAAGTCCTTGACCTTCCTCCAAACCTGGATTTCAAGGTTTCAATTTTCCTCAATTTAACTTTTTAATAATAACTCATGAAATAATTATATACATCAATAACAAAAAAGATTTCCATTTGTCGTTCTTATTAGATGCATCAGGACCATTACGTGGCTTGCAAAATATGGCTCAAAATTTAGAAAGAGAAATTCAAGAAATAGTTCACACTCCCAGAAAAATATTAACCCAAAGAATTGTTGGACCATGTTTTGAATGATGTCAGTCAATCGTTCAGTGGCATGGCCAGGGTAAAAGAGCTGGGATTATTGAAAAGAAGGAGTCTAGAAGTTAGACCTCCAAGAAATGTTTTGAGAACAAGCCTCTTTTTGGCTTTCCTGATCCAATGTTTGCCAGTACCAAAATGTAACTTTCCACACTTTTGTTACAGTTTTTCTTATAGTTACCACCATCTTCACGAAAATGTTGAGTAAGCATTCCTCAGTTTTGCTCAGAATGCCTCTCTCGATCCAACTGACAATGCCAAGATTTAGACGAAGCCCAGACTTCGTCGTAAAGACATGCTACATTACAGTGAAATTTTGCATATTTTACAAGTAATGATGTATTTCTTCAATTTCTCTACCGAATTTGGACTTTATGACTACTGATGATGCGGGCCTGATGTTTGTTCATGAACGGAGCTTATAAACTCAGGAATCGGAGCTTTCGTTTATTACGTTTCCGCTTAGTCAATGATTGTAAGAAACAAACAATTATCAATGCTCTTCCCAATGTTGTTGATGCTACCAGGGCAGGACCAGTCTTTCTAAATCAAGTTAGCTAAGAAGAAAGAGTTTCTTCATTTTTTGCGCGTGCGTTTCTTCTTCTTGACATGAAATTTGGCTTGTGATATTTGAAAATTATGAGCTTGAAATAATTTAGGTACATGCTTGTAAAATAAGCCACTTAACCTCTTCTCTAAGCAATTTATCTTGCACGTTTCTCCATGGTTCTCATTCATTCGTAAATTTTTTGTTCACAATACTGGGTGAGCCAAAAAATATTTCCCACTTTTGAATTCCAAAGCACCAAGAGTCTTTGGTGGATTTGAATGAATTGAATTCTGCTGGATAGCCAAGAAATGGTAGTATTTTTGTAATTTTTCTTGTGCTTTTATGAGCACTGGAATTATAGGTAAATTCGACTTTACGGAACCTCATAACTGCAAAATGCTTGAAAACGGCCTAAAACACTCAATCAGATCATGAAGAAACTTCTCTTACAGGACAACAGAAAGTATAATTGTTCATGGGTGAGAGATATCGCCTGCACATTTATTGCTAGGGGAATGGAAGATTTCAGTATTCATTTTCGAATATATTGCTTATAGTTGAAATGCCCTTGCATCGTGTTCTGTGTGAAGAGATTTCATATGCTTTGATCAAGTGTTTTAGCCCCATTTCAGGCATTTCGCAGCCAAGACATTTCTGTAAAGTTCAATTAGCCTGCATTTCTAGTGCTCATAAAAGCGTGAGGAAAAGTACAAAAATACTTCAGTTTTTCGACTTTGAGCTAGAATGTTAACCATTTAAATCCATGACGTACCCTTGGTGCTATGAATTTTCAAAATATGACCTTCTTTCTGGCTCACATTGTGTAAAAGTCAAACACAAACAGTGCTTCTCGACAAGTCGACCCTCGCCTTTGTCACCAGAACAATGTGTGTCTCAAACCAAAACAATACTCTGCAGCAAACTTTTAATTGGCATCAATTCTAAATTGCAAAACTTTTCCCATGCTTTCATTCTAAAATGTACAAATGATTTGTTACAAACTTTGTCGCAAACCACTTTCTTTGATATTGATAAGCAGAGAACGAAATGACGAATACATTTTAATCACAAAGGTTTTCTTATCCAGGTCTCTTGTTCATTACGATGCTTTAAAGGGCTTGTAATATTTGCCTTCCTACGCTTGTGCCAAAGGTGCACGCACATGGTCCTTCTCGTTCCTCTCGTTAAACATAAGATCCTTTTGGATGATTACAAAGTCCGTCCTGAGCTAAGCAAGCATAAAAATATCTGAATATTGATTTCTTAATAACCCTAAATGATCGTTGATGCTGTTTTTAGCTACAACCAGAGAGATGAGTGTTGCTGCTAAAGTCGCCTTTAATAGAAAATCAACGCCTCTTATAAGAACAAAAATCACCTGAAAGAGGGGGCTTTGGGGGGTACCAGAACCCGCAAACCCGGACGAAAATTTGGAAAAACCCGAAAACCCGGACGAAAATTTTGAAAAACCCGAAAACCCGCCAATATAAAATCAAGAATCCCGAAAAGTGCACTTCGTAACGAAAAATATTTAGTTGCAAAGTTGGTATCATTCTTTGTTATTTCACGTCACTGGCCTCATCCCTTTACCAATGTACCGTACAATAGAGATCTTGAAACTTACGACGAAATCTAAAAAAAATCCAAGAGTGGCCTCTTGCAAAACGTAGCTAATTTACTTTTCAAACAGCAGTCTGTTATTAAATCGTGTCTTCGACACCTTCATCACTGCTCTCGTCTACCCTCTCGTCAAACTCATTTCGTCTGCTAATACTTCCTCCTTCCATTACTTGCTCTGCACCGTCTTCATTTCTGCTGCTGTCATTATTCAGCGGGGTGGCCAGGGTAGATTAAGTGGGGGGTATCCAAAGAAGGGGAATTTTTGGAAGGAAAATTTTTGGGGCCACACCCTTTACTTTGGCCTAGAATGCATCTCCCAATATAAATTAGTTAAATTAGTTAATTAGTTAGTTATGTAAATTAGTTACCTTTAACAGTATTTGATTTGTTTCTATTATGCTCGTTTTGTTTTGTTACTCTTCTTAAACTTTGTTAGTAGGTTTTTACCTTTATATACATGTATGTTTAGAAGATTTATAAAAAAAAAAAAAAAAAAAAGAATATCATGCTTGCCATTGCGACAAGAAAACTTTGATAGTTTTGCGACAGTTATCCTGTGAATCAAAGCACCAGGAAATTTTTGGGGCCATTTTTCAAAGGGGGGAGGGGTGGAAAGCATAAATGATAGCTCGAAAAAAGCCCATATGGATTAGGGTTAACTCAAAGAAAAATGCAATGTCCATTAAAATCAACATTTCTTATATGACATTTATGCCTTAAATAGCAGCTTTTAGATCTAGAGATAAAGAGACAGTCGAGATTATACGCTACTAATATAATATTCATTCAACTACAGTGAAGAATGCAGCTATTTCCTCGAGACTGTATAGGTTGAGCTTCGACTACAATAAAAATAAACATCATATTAAAAAAACCATAACTCCGAATAATTTCAGCCAGGCTAATTCTTAATCAGACATTTTTTTTAACTTTGTAAGAACTGCATCGAAACTGGATTCGATAACTGCATGTACAAAGCATGCAAACAGCATGGTTTTATATAGCAATGGGACCAGGGACCACTTATTTATTTAAGCAACATCCTAAAATATTACACCACAGAATTTCACGCCTCAGGTTCTTAATAAATTAAAGTTCCCATTTGCTGGTTTTACTATGTTTGAAGGATGACGTTGTCAAACCAATTTACCAAATTTGATTCTTTAAAAATTGTAGCGTTTTAGATAGTTCTACTATCTATGAATTGTAATGGACGATGAATCTTCAAAATATAAATTATTGGCATGAAATTGGAACAGCATAGATGAAGTTAAAGCTTATAAGATTGCAATCTTCAACAGTCTCTCCAACCCCACAAAAGAGTAACTTGGTAGGTAACAGGCTTTCTGATTAAAAGTTTTTGATGACATGACAAGCAAAACTCGAAACAATTGGTAAATTTTCATAATTTGAAACACATGAAAGCTTGACAAGTGTAACGGCAAAATCACGCATTTGCCAGAGAAGACTGCTAAAGAGATAGTGATGATGGCACAAAATTTAGAATCAAATCGAACAAAAGCATTTCACCCAAAGAACCTTTTTCTCTTTTGCTGGAAAAACATGGTTGCTGGGCAGCCAAATGTGCCATTTATACCAAAGCGTAAAGCATGTTGAAATAAAAGTGTGTCTTGTTTCGCACACATAGCTGCTGTTATCATGTGATGAGATGTACGGCAGATTTCAGTCAAACAGCTTTATCAAACAGCTACAGTGGTCTTATATTTTGGAAACCTACGTAATCCCAAGTCCCAACGTAGCTACTGATATCAATGATACGACAACAGTACGAATATCTCATACAAGTTCATTCAAAATATGCGGGTAGCAGTGTGCGATGTAGTTAATCAATTAACGCTGGGTGCCGGTGTAAAATTGATTCAACACTACGTGTGCTGCCAGAGTTCATCTAAAGCAGGCTCATTTTCAGCATCAGTTGATATTCTTGGGCTGGCTTTTCTCTAGATAAAAAACACAAGTCATTCAATGTGCTTAAAGAATCCAAAGCTGCATCAAACTTCTATAATTTCTAGCAGGTGATACAAAAATTAATTGTCACTGTTTGAAAATCATCTAAATAGTAAATCGCTTCAATGGTAAAAGTGAGTTTGGATATATTACTCAATGAAGAACTAGCTTTAAAATCAGCATTCATGTTTATTAATTTCTTTACATTTAGACACAAGCTTCAAACAGATAGATGACTTTTTGTCAAACATCAGGGGCTTTCTTACGCTTTCTTGGTCAAATTTGGGACTGGCTAAACGAGTTGAGGTAAATGAAGAGGTTACTGTGTACGGATGTGAGGCTCGTTATTCAACAATTAAACCAGGCTCTTCCAAGAAGTGACAACAATGATATCATACGACCTCTACAATGTGACTGTTGTACAACGGCACGACTGAACAGAACGATAAAGCAACTTGAATGCGCTTTGGAAATAGTCTACAAACCTGGCTAGATTCAAGCTCGTACAGCTTTGCAGCAGTCTCGTTTAGTTCTAAGTCAGCAGAGCGAAGCTCCTAAAGAAACAAAGTGATGAATTGCATTTGCAGCTTTTCTACCATTTTTACGAGAAATACCATGTTATACACGAGAAATACCATGTTATACACGAGAAATACCATGTTATACACGAGAAATACCATGTTATACACGAGAAATTGTTAGTTTCTAAATTTTCTTCTGCGTGAAAACTATTTGGTCATTGTTTCTCAGGAAGAAAAATGCACACATATGTCTGTCTGCCTCACCAGTTAAGAAAGAAGTGCAGTCCTCTATACAATTTTAAAGATTAGTTTGTTCTGTAATTGCTTTGCTGATTATCTGTTGCTCAGAAAATTCCATCTTCCCTTAAAAAAGCTTGAATTCGTGACAAAAACAACAAAACCCTTGGTAATTTAACATTCTGTATTTTAATCTTGGGTATGTGAATTTAGCTGTTTTCAAGAAGTGATGCTAATTGTCTGAAAAGCTGATAGAAATTTGGATGAGACGGAGAAAGAATTTGATGGTAGATTTATCATGTCTCTGTCAAACCCTTAAAGTTTGCTTTTTCCACAATTTTGAAATCAAGAGCTATAACCTAAGAGCCAACTAATCTAGTCATAAGAGTTGAAGAACCATAAAGATAATCCACGACAATCACAAAAAACTTTTTACAAGCAAGATGAAATGTAGCCTTCTATCTTTAAGAAACAAAAATTTGAAGAAACATAAAGAAATCTAAGCATCAGATCTGTAAATACCGTTAAGTTAATCCGCGACGACAATGACAAGCAAATTTTTGAAAAGTTCACTGAAACGTGGCTCTCAGTCCCCCAGGAAATAAAATGTTCTTTTCGACAGAATACTCGTTTTTGGGACATCCGCTCTATTTTCAGAAAATCACCGTATGATATTCCGCCACTCAACAGTTAACAGTTAACTGATTCTAAGGTTCAATTTTGAACATAAAAAGAGTACAAAATTTACATTTCAAATCTGACGTTGACACGCAGTTCAACAGACACGCAGTTCAACAGACACGCAGTTTAATGCTCTGTTTGAAAGAAATTTTGGTTACCTTTTTAAGAGATTCAATCTCGTAACTTTTCCGTTTCATCTTTTCGGCTTGCTTCCTTTTTCTAGCTTCTTCCTAAATATGCGAAAGTATAAATTTTGTGAATCCAGTTGAAAGATTAATGATTTCTAAACATTAATATCATTAAACATTTTGTATTTTGCACCCCAACATGGAGTAAATTCTATCGACAGACAATAAAATTAGGAACATGAATCATTTCCAGAACAGGAACATGGAGGGGAACATCGCGTGAAAAACTCTATGCAGAGCTTGGTTGGGAGTCACTAAGTTCCCGTAGGTGGAGTAGACGCATGACTTTGTTCTACAAGATAATGAATAATCTCACTCCCTTGTATACAAAGGAGCCGATTCCACCACCTCATCAGTCGCAATACTCTCTTCGCAATCAGGATGTTATTGGGCGATTAAGGGCAAGAACAGAAAAATATCAATCTAGTTTCTATCCTAACTGCATAACTGAATGGAATAAACTCGATCCTGAGATTAGGATTACACCGTCCATTGCTGCCTTTAAGTCAAAGCTTTTATCAATAATTCGTCCCCCTGCAAAACCTGTCTTTGGGATTCATGACCCATTAGGTTTATCGTATCTTTCCCAAATAAGAGTCGGTCTCAGTAAATTAAATTTTCACAAATTTAAGCACAACTTTAAGGACACCATAAACCCAATGTGCCCTACAAATGACGGTATTGAGGATACGGAGCACTTTTTGCTGCTTTGTCCTTCATTTAGCATCCAACGACGAGATCTTCTCGCTGGCCTTTCAGTAGTATTACAACCATTTGTTCAAATCAACACCCTCTCGAACAACGTTCTGGTACAACTTTTATTGTATGGTGATAAAGACCTTTCTAGTGACGTAAATAAACATGTTCTCGAACTGACTCTAAATTTCATTCACCAAACTGGTCGGTTTGACTAAGGAAATTCTAAACCTTTGTTTTACACTTAATAATCACCAAGTCCCCTTACCTCTATTTCTTTTGCTTGTAAGTTTGTTTCACATTGGATGTTAGGCTCATTGGGCACAAATCCATCCAAATCTGATATCGAATCTCCAATTTCACCCATTTTGTAAAAAGACCTGCTCTGCCCAAAGTTAGCCCGACATGCAAAGTGAAACGAACCTTAGTAATTATCAGTAAAAATCGTTTATGTGTATTTTTCGTAGCCGTATATTTAATTCTAGTTTAGTTACATGTTCTCTATGTTAATGGCTGCGGAGTTGTCACGGTCTCTTGCACTCCGTGGTATCGTCCTCGTAGTTTAGTAAAGTAGCTTGTACGTAGTGTCTTAAGTAGTTCGTTCTTGTAAAATTTTATATTGAATATAAAAAAAAAAAATAAAAAAAAAAAAAAATTTCCAGAACATATTTGACAAATTGCATCATAAAGCACGGTTTTGAATTAGTTGCAAAGGTTGAAAAGTGTGGAATACTTCCCCACTCAAAGCAAATCAGGTGCCAAAAAATTTGAAAAGTAATAAGCATCACTATATCAAACAAATCTGTACCAATTTCAAACGAACGGCTCTCAATCGCCAATAAATCTTTAACTCAAGTGGGTCATCCATCAGGGTATATTACCTTATAAAGTTTCTCGTCATCTTCAAAACAGCTATGTCCTTTTGATTCCCTCTCCATTTGCTTGTCTACGTCCATTTTAAAAACCTATGGAGATTGAAAAGAATATAGCTGCAGCACTGTTTGCCGTTGGTGAAGTACAGTTCAAAGTCACATAAAATTATATTCTATCAAGACATTAAGTCCTTAGCACTGAAAAGTCTGGAACCAGTATTTCCATGCCTCAAGAATCAACTCTTTTAGAAAAACTTCTGGCAACATATGGTTTTCTATGTTACCTTGGATGGTGGTAAGGCCCAGTGGTTTAGGAGCAGCGCGGTTTGATGCCCATCGTTGGAACTGCAAGCCACAAGCCATCAGCCACCTCAGCTGTCCCTCCTCCTTCGATATGTACATGATGGTACAGGCCTCTGTCAGCTGCATAACAGCAAATAACCCAGCTTCATTCACTGATTACATCATGCTTGATAGTTTCGCTTATCTGCTTGATTCCATACACAGCAGCAGAATGATCAAACTAATTCTGCGCCAAAGGCCATCAGGTGAAAGAACTTTTTTGGTGAGCAGGGACGTCTAGCCGTAGGTCAATGAATCCATCTAAAGACTGAGTGCCTGCACATAGCAAATAATTTTGCGGAATGATGCACTATATTGAAATCATTTAGCGAATGCAATGCCAACATACTATCAGAAATTCAGTTTCACAAGCGTTATCTTTATGCACATTCAATACAATCTGAAACAGTAATAAGCAGAATTGGTCGCTATAAATGATTTCAAATATTGCATATCAACTCAAATAACAGTGAAGCGTGTGGCGATGTATAATAACTAGCAAAAATAACTGATTACTCATCAACAATAATACATCTATCGCCATAGAAAAACGAAACTAAAAACGTTTTTCTATGGCGATAGATGTATTATTTTTGATGAGTAATCAGTTATTTTTGCTATTGCATATCAACGTACCTTTCGCTGTGAAATTGATTTGTTGAGCCTTTTTTGTTGATCTAATTCATCGCGAACTCGATTCAGTGCTTCTCTCAGGCAGTCTATTTCATCTTGTTTGCTTCTAACAGCAGTCTGAGTATAACAATAAAATATTCACACTATGACAGACTTAAATGCAGTAAGTAAGTTTGCAAATATCAGAATTTTGAAAATACCGGGTGAGTCAGTAAAGAAATTCCCGTTGGAAAGGCTACTGCTTCCTGCATATCAAGGCAATAGTATTGGTATTTTATGATTGAACAACGGGCATGTTTAAGCATTTTGAACAATGATATTTGGCAATATTTCATTGAATAGCTAATATGTTCAATGATTTTTAGAATGTTTCCTGGCTGAAATCGGTTACTCCATTTACCTTTGACAAAGAATGTTCTTAAAGGCGGCAATACACTATCATCTTCAAGTAAAAGTTGCTCCACATTTTTTCTGTGAACATACAATGTGATAGTGTAAAGCGCCTTAAAAGTTGCTCGTAGTTGCTCCATAGTGTCTTTAATCCGCTTATTTTAATTGGCCATCACAGAAAAAAAATTTGATCTGGGATGGAAGACGAACAAGACGATGATCGAGAAAAGGCACTCGCTGCACTTTTACTCGGCTGTGCATTAAAATTGAAGCAAAGATCAACGAGAAGGAAAGAGAAGAGATTCTGGATGAAGCCTTGGTTGAGTCGCAGAGATGAAGGGAGCATCTACTTCATGAACGAATTGAGGCTCACCGACCGAGGAAGAATCTGGAAGGAATCTAGGGCGCCAAATTGGTCCCGCCAACGATGTAGTACTTCGTGTAGGCCAGCTCGTTACCTCACTTTGTCGGCTCCTTTGAAAAACTTGCATCGCAGAAAAAAAATTTGATCCGAGATCAAATTTTTTTTCTGCGATGGCCAATTAAAATGGGATTAAAATAAGCGGATTAAAGACACTATGGAGCAACTACGAGCAACTTTTACGGCGCTTTACACTATAACATTGTATGTTCACAGAAAAAATGTGGAGCAACTTTTACCTGAAGATGATAGTGTATTGCCGCCTTAAGAAAGCTCCTCGAGAAACCTTACAAAACGTGATAAAATCACAAGCAACTTTCCTTTCAGCAACTTGAACAAGTTTTAGCACGTCCTATCCTCTAGAGAGGGGAAACAAGGCTTGCCCTAGTATCGATAACTTCTCCTGGGGGATTCCATTCTCCCAAGAGGACAACAGGAATACATGTAAGTGTCAGTATAGTTAGGAAGGAAAAAAAGGAAATGTAGCTCGTCGTTTCTACTCGTTTTTGCAGGTTTTTGAAAGAGGATTTCGGCAGAAAATCTCCCATATCAACGGAAAGGAGTGACGGATTCAAGCTGGGAATGATTGAATAAATTGGCTATGAAACAAGACGGTATTCAATATTATTGACTTGATATATTCAGGGAGCACACTGTGATCCAGATTTCCGTTTTAGTGTAATTAATGCCAAAAAATGAAAATTTCAGAATTGTACAAAACTGATCTTTCTATATTTAACCGTGGCCTGAGATTCTAAAAATGAGTTTCTATATTTAACCGTATATCAAGACGCAAACAAATTTCAAATCGGACAATTTAGTGCTGAGAAAATATCATTTCAAGTTAGGCTTAAAAAGTGTACTGCAGGCTTCTTTTGTAGCACAGCAAGGCCACAAAATAGCACTAACTTTCAAATTCAAATTTCTTGGCTTGCACTCACTCGATTTTCATGATCTTTGTTTTGTTTCACAGATTGAACTCTGCAGAATATGTAGTGAAAAGGTCGATTGAAAATTTCATCTTGGGATGTGCAAATTTTTCAAATCCATAATGGTAACCAATCGTTCATAACAAACTAAAACTGAATCACGAAACGCTCCTTCAACATTGAAAACAAAAAATCTATGTTTCAGAACTCTCGTAAGGCTATTGCAGAATCAAGTTTAAGCTATTGGGAACATTCTTGCAAAAGGGCTAAGTAGAATAAGCTCTCAACAAATTTTGGCGAATTTTTCACAAAGGCCAGTGAAGACAACTCCCTAATCATATTAGGTATCTATTTTGGTGTCTGTTCTGTTTTTCGATGTTACTAGGCGCATATTTCACCTTGGGATATAACAAATCATTGTAGAGTTGGCTGCATGTCTTCAAAACGTTAAAAATTAGTTAATAATGTAAAAATACTTTATACTACTATTGCTAAAATGTATTTGAAATTGTGGAGATATAATGAAATACTGCCTTTGCTATTAGGTTTTTGTCATAAAAATGCAATTTTTTACTCTGAAAAGGTGCAAAACTGGTCTTCGTGAAAAATTCGCCAAAATTATTTGAGAGCTTATTCTACTAAGCCCTTTTGCAAACGTGTTGCTAATAGCTTAAACTTGATTCTGCAATAGACTTTCCGAGAATTCTAAAACATAGATTTTTTGTTTTTAATGTTGAAGAAGCGCTTCGTGATTCAGTTTTAGTTTTTTTTAACGTTTAGTTACCACCATGAATTCCCAAAATTTCCGCATCCCAAGATAAAATTTTCAATCCACTTTTTCACTACATACTCCGCAAGGTTTAATCTGTTGAACAAACAAAGATCATGAACATCGCGTGAGTGCAAGCCAAGAAATTTGAATTTGAAACTTATTGCTATTTTGTGGCTTTGCTGTGCTTAGAAAGAAGCCTGAAGTACACTTTTTAGGCCTAACTTGAAATAATGTTTTCTCAGCACTAGATTGTCCGATTTGAAAGTTTTTTGGGTTTTGACATTCCTCGGGCTACGGTGAACAATAGAAAAATCAGTTTGGTACAATTCTGATACTTTCATTTTTCACATTAATTACATGCCCTGGAACACTGTGGAGCAGGCAGCATTTTGCCAAACGGGGATTGCTTTTAATGACTCACCCGGTAGATAGTAAACTGCCACTCGCTCTTTTATAAAACATAAAAAACTATGGATACCGGGATTTTGCAGATTGGCAAAAAACAAAACAAAAATGAGCCATGTTTACAAAAATGGTACATAAAATGCTACCACGGAGTTTTGGGAGCTAAATTGAAGGTCGTTCAGTTCATAGATCTACCTATCGCAGGTTCAATTTTATAAAAACATTCTCGTTACCAATTCCTGTCCATAATTGTTTATAGATCGTAATTGCTGCACGAGCATAAACTTGGCCTAAATCAGTTTGGTATTTACCCATCTGATTTTACAAACATAAGGACCAGTAAAAGGTACAAATTCTTGACATCTAGTCATGTTAATCGGTCATAACGAATCGTTTATCTCATCAACAATTCGTGATATTTTAATGAACAAAGGTTCAGGCATTTGCAAGAAACTGATGAATATAACAGCAGATCGGAACAAGTACTCTTGACGCTAATAAAACTTTTTTACGACATTTCTCATGTTCTCTTCTAATTACCGGGTGTCCCAGATAAAATTACTCCTGTTTAAAAGATCACCAGCAGTCGATCATCAAACCTTTGATAAAATTTCTTTTTGATTTGTTTTCAATGACCCAAGTAAGTTTAAAGATGATATCATGTTTGCTTCCTACACTTGAAGGTGAAATAGTGCACTTTGAAAATGTTATTTTGGGCTATACTTTTTTGAGAAAAAAACTTAAATCTTTCCTACAGAATTGCCCAAATCTCCCCAAAATTTTCAAGATTTTTCAGATGTCCTGGCAGTGTACGTTAGTGTACGTTTTCTGTCACTTATGATCAAATCGAAATCTTAATATGCGAAGAGAAATTAATTTGGTAATTATCAGTGCATGCAGTATGATTTAAAACCAGGCAACCGTAAAAAAGAACTAAACCTACTAAGTTGAAAATAAATTACAAGATCAGCTAAGTCTGGGAAATAATTTGGTTCTTTACGAAAAAAAGTTGAAGATTCGCCGTATAATCAAATTTTGGTGATTTTTCAAACAGGATTACTTTTTTTATTTGGACACCCTGTATCATAGATAAATTTACAAAAAAGCATTATATAATAATAATAATAATAATAATAATAATAATAATAATAATAATAATAATAATAATAATAATAATACAGATATTTACAGAGGAAGGCATCAGTCACTCGAGAGTGCTTTTCATGAGGGTCCTCTAAAACATTTTCTAATTATTTTCTAAAATATTATTTTCTAAAACCAAACACATTTTCGAAGTTCTGATGTGTATGTATGTATGTATGTATGTATCATTTGCCACTTGAAAATATTTACAAGTTTATAATATAAAAATACATACGATGTAATATAATAGGTTAAAAACGTAAAGGAAAAACACCCCTAATAACAGTGGCAGGGATAGCATCAAAAGGTCAAGATGACCTTAATTCCATAATGGTCCCCTCAGAGGTGCTGGAACAACGAAAAAAAATGATAAAAGAAAAATTTTTGCTGTTTTCCGTGTAAACATGGTTTATAAGATCATACCATAGTCAGGAGAGATAATGACGAATCTTAATAGAAGATATATATGTCATCTTCCTCTTTTGTATATTTTGGAAAAAATTCTGTTTGATCTTATGTTGGAACGTGTTGATATTGTTCGTTGATTTCATCTCCGACGAAAGACTATTCCATGTTTTGGGCCCTAGATCAGATAGATATTTTTGTCCAGCATTGGTTTTGCGAAATGGAATATCCAATTTGAACTTGGACCTTCGTGTTGTTCGGCCCTGGTTAGCAGGACGGAATATCTCAGCACTGTATGCTGGGGCACTTTCTCTGAAAAATTTCATTACGTTGACACAGACACATTGATCCATCCTGTTCTTTGTTGGGAGCCAATTTATAGCCTTGAATTCTGTGACCCCAACCCCAATATGTGCTGTGTTTTTTAAATCGAGGTAAAACGAATGCATTTGTTTTGTACCGTCTGGATTTTTTTACAGCCTCTTATTCAACCCTGGATACCAAAAGGTGCATGCATAATCAAAATGAGGTTGAATAAGAGCATTTAAACGCAACCTGCGAAGGGATTTACCCAGGAATTTTTGTTTCCTGGACGGACATTTTAGCTTGCCAGTTATTTTTCCAAGCATCTTAGTTGCCATCGACTCTTCAGAGAGATTTTCATCCAGGACACATCCCAGATATGTGACTGCTGATCTGAAGCATCAATTACTTGCATCAAAAAGGAAAAGGAAAATGTACCTGATGAACCCATAATAAAAAGTGAAATTTTTTCAAATATCATCAAAAACTCATTGTGCTACCATCCCCTAACCCTAACTCTAACCCTAACCCCAACCCCATCAAAATTAGGGTGCTCCCAACAGCAGAAATTCCCACAAGAGCAAAGCTACACATACTGGGTGACCCAATGAAGAGTGACGCTTTTTTTAAATCCCCAAAGTTTGATTACTTCACCGATCTGGGAAATTTCTTTTTGTTTATTTGTGTCAAGATCACAAAATTTTAATGCATGATTGTTGTTTCTTTCTTTTGTGAGAGAGTCAATAAATTGCAGTGTGGAAAAACGTATTTTGAGTAATAGTATTCTACAAACTGTTGAATTTTTAGCGAAAACATATTTCTTTTGATTTCATAGAAACTTTTTGAGTTTTACACGATATAAAGGTATCAAGGTAAAAAAGCTAATAAACCCTATCTGAACCGGGGGAGGGGTGCAAGTTTTGTCTAGGTAATTTTTTTATGATAATTTTAGGCTAATTATTTTTCGTGACTTTTCCTAACTATTCTTTTCGCATTTCTCACCAAAATTTCTACAAGATATCTCATGTATTTTTTGGAAATATAACAATCTTCAGAGAGTAATTTAATATCTTGTTTGTTTTGCGGTCAAACCCTTTATAACTTCAAACTAAGGTAAGTCTTGACAGAAGTGAGATAAGTGGATGAAATTTTCAGTGCAACCATAAATCAATAAGACAATATGGAAATAACGTATTTTTTGTTTCTTTTTATTTTGTACGTCGTCATTCATGATGTCATATGTCTAATGAATTTAGGTAATACATATAAGTTTACAAATTTCATAATTAGAAAGAAATCATGTTTTTCAGATACTTTGATATTTTATCGGTCAAGTAAAGTGATAAGAAACATAATATTTCTCCTAAGAGAGTTTTGTACTGTCAAATCTGTAAGAGTACTGCTTTTGGCCTAAAAAAAAGAAAATCGATGAGGTCATCGAAGATACAACAATTAGAGTAAAAAATTAGATATTCGGAAGTTTCGCATTAAGTGACATAAGGTGACCAGGTTTCATGTTTCTAGCCCTTGTCAATTCGGATTTCTGAGGGGGAGGAGGCTAATTTACCCCCCCCCCCCGGCCTGAGGATGCTAAAAAAAACCAGTCCAGGTAGGCTTAAATGGTAATGGGGATAAGATGCATTTTGAAATAATTTCTTGTGACTTCAGAGTATGCTTCAAAGCCAGGTAACTTCGTAAAATCACAAATTCCCACAAATTCAAGGCCATTTCAAGACTTGGCAATATTTCCTAGATTAATTTGGTTTTGATGCAAATGTACACGAAGAAATCTTCTTAATAATATAATATAATATATATACCTCTTCTCCATTTCGGAGCAATTACTACTTTAAAACTACTTTGCACAAGTGCAGTGAGAGTAGTAACACGGGTTTTTGACTGGTCTTGCTTTAGTTCAGAAAGCAAAATTGTTCCACACATTTGTTTATGTTACTTAGTAATTTTGGATTATTAATATGTATGCTGCATATTCTACATGCTACACATTCTTGGTAAATCGTTGTTTTGGAAATAGGAGCATTCCCACAGGTGCTCTAAATATTCCTCATGTTCTCCACACCTTCTGCATAAAGCGCTTTCATGTTTTCCTTTGTAATTTGTCTTTAATTCAGACATGTTTAATTTCAGTTTTAGTAGTTTTGCACCTTCGTTGTGTTTAATATACCGTTTTAGACCAAATGAAGTTTTTTTGATAAATCTCATTTTGTTTGATTGTTTTGACTCATATCATTTTCAATGGATGTAATTATTTTTTGGTTTATTAATTTTGTCCACCCTTTGGTTGTCAAGTTGCAAATTTGTTCTTCTGTTAGATCAATGTTAAGGTTTTTTAAATCTGCCATAACTTGATTATACCAACAATCTACAAAGTTTAGTCGTTTTTGTTCTTCGTACACTTGTTTCACAAGTCTTGTTTCTTTCATATTTAGTATTTTATGCAGATATGTAAGTCTTTTTTCCTTTATTCTATATTCCATTGGTTTGAGGCCACATTCATATAATATGCCTTGGTATGGTGTTGAAATTGGGAGACCGTTGATTATTTTTGGTATTAATAAGCATTCTATGAGTCGTATGCTTATCTCCAAACTTTTCTCCTTAAATGGCATTTGATTTACTAAGAATTTTATTTCATTAGTTACTGCTTTTGCAGAGTTTCGTCTGTTGCTAATGCTTTTGTCTAACGAATTTTTATTATCTTTCAAGTCCCCTAAATACTTATACGTTTCAACCTCTTTGATTATTTCATTATTTAATTTCAATTTTATTTCAGTACTGTTATGTTTTGTTCTATCAAAATGCATGTGCAAAATTTCACTTTTCTCCAAATTAAAGTTTAACAAGTTTTTGTTTAGAAATTCTTCTGCAATATTAAGCATTTCTTGCATTTTTTCAATTGAAATTGATGCTAGTAATATATCATCCTGATACAGTTCTTGATCGTAGTTTAATAAAATGTTGATAATCATCAAAAAAGTGTTACTTTTTTGGTCACCCTGTTGAGACAATATCTCTTAAATTGATTTTATCTTGAAAAAGACCATCAGAACAAAGTATAGATAAAACAATCTATTTTTGGCCATTTTTCAAAGATCTTCCCTTTTTTTAAATTCCTGATGGACCAGAAAACGATACTTGAAAATACCGGAAGTTTGTCCTTCTACAGACAAAATCAGCTAAGGCTCGTTCACACCCTCTTCAAGTCATGTGATCAATCTCTTTATAAAAATATGTTGAATTCATTAACATAGTTGGTGCCAAGAAAACTTGTGCCATGGATGCAAAAAGTAGTATAATACTCAAACTTCCCAAGAGCATGGTCACATGACTTGAAATGGGTACAACAAATCTTAATTGATTTTTACTATTGTTTGTGGCTGTCTTTTGTGTCAGTATGGGTTTTGTCAGATTTAAGATGATATCTTTGATCAATAGGGGAAACTATATTATCTTCGATGTCCTCTTCCTATGTGAAGGAACACTTACATCTTATTCTGCATTTGTATATTTAAGCGATAGACGTTGTTGTGTCCTCAGAAAAATGCGTTTATATAAGTTTTGCCACTGCTTATTTAATTAGGAGTTTAGAAGGGCGTGTCCTTCTTTGAGTAACAGGAATCTTGTTTTCGTCACAAATGTAGTCAACAGTTAATCAACTACCTCGGTTCATTAAAATCTCCTTTCGTGGTTATCAACCAACGACGGGCAGGTCAGAACCCGGGGGGGGGGACCCGAACGGAACCCGATTTTGGTATAAGGAACGGTATCGATTTTAACGATTTTGGTATAAGGAACGGTATCGATTTTGACGATTTTGGTATAAGGAACGGTATCAATTTTTGCGATGTTGGTATAAGTATAAGGGATAAGGTCGGGTATACTTTTTCGGAAAATTGGTATAAGGAACGGGTATGATTTTGAAGCTTTGATGGCACGTCCCCGACTAAAACTTGGTCAGTTACTCCCCTGGGCGCCAGAAAAGAATCGTAAGTTTACCGATAATGACATAGCCTCTGCAGATTTTCGTCCAGCCAGGTCTTCGGTTTCTCTAGAGGAGAAATTCAAATGTTACTTGCATGAAGAGCTACTTGCGTTGATAGGAGAAAACAAGTCTTCAAATATTACAACATAACAATCAAGCAGCCAGCTACGACGATCTGCTCAAAGTAGCAAATTCCCGTAAATTCCTCACACGAGAAAAAAAATTGGACAGCTACACTCTTAGAGGCTTTTTTTTATTCATCTAAAATGTTACAATACATGTTACATCTGTTACATCATACGATTATACAAAACTACAGGGACGATACCACAGGTAGCAAAATACAATGACTCCCGGTGGCCATTAACCTAAAGACATGCAAATAGATTAAAATTAAGTTAACAACTGCAAAAGCTACAAATACGATTAATTACTGATAAATACTGGGATCTGTTTCACACTGGATGTCAGGCCAAAACAGGAACCCCGGACGAGCGAACAACAGCGACAGCAGTTGCTACCACCACTGACCCCCCCCAGAGTCCCCACCGCCCAACACACTACGCATATGCTGCCATAGGTCAGGGTTTCTGATTCCCAGTGTAATTGATCTGAGATACTTTCGATTTTGTGTGGATGAACTTTCATTGATCATTGTTCCTAATATCGAATAAGAAACAGACTTACAAATAAACGGGGGACAAGTACATAGTGGCTGTGTGGCGTGAAACGAAAGTTTGAAATTATACAAACCGACCTGTCTTGTGGATGAACTTTAGAGTCAGCTCGAATATATTTTTATTTACGTCATTAGAAAGTTCTTTATTACCATACAATAAGTATTGTACCAGAACATCGTTCGGAAGGGTGCTGACTTGGATAAATGGTCGCAACAATTCCGAAACTCCAGCGAGAAGATCTCGTCGTTGAATGTTGAATGAAGGGCAGAGCAACAACAAGGAGGTTGAAAAGTCTTAAGAGACTTAAAAGCATTAACAACCCAATTTTGCTGTCATTCGTTAGAATTTTGTTACTTTAAGTTTTCCTTGGAAGCGAGATAAGGACTGACAATGTTTGGAGCACCCATAATCGAATAACAAAGAAAACAATTTCTGCTTTCTGGTTAAAAAAAATAATGTTGAATCACTCATTTATGACACGTTCTACAGGGTGTATAAAAATGGTACCAACAGAAACTATTTCACACAAAACAGACATTAAAAAAGCAACTTTTTAGGTACGTAATGTCCTTGGACCCAATGTATAAGAATAAACATTATCGAATATGATTTCCTTTCCTAACATGGATACGTAAATCGATATATGTTTTAGCAATGATTACCTCAACTGAGTAAGGTCTTTTTCGTATCCACCAAGCAATTTTTCTTTCCTTTTTAATCTTTTATGCAAAGCATCCAAGTTCTTGATTACTTCATCTAGAATCTAAATGATAACCGAAAATAAAAATTAATGTGAATTAAAGTTGAAGAAAGATGATTTGGACTTTCTCGTGCAATCAATGGATCTTTTCTACTCTGTGTTACTGAAAATAAGCAATCTATTACAGTTCAATGAATTCTGCAGCAAAAAGGCATCAATGACATTGTGTGAGCTTTGTATCAATTTAGCAAGAGATTATGAAACTTACGTAGCGTCGTTCCTTCGTCATTTTGTCTCTCTCTTTTTGTGGAAGATGAGCAATTTTAACTTTTTGCTTCGGTAACTCCATGTCTAACAATGAGCATACTGCTCGTAGCAGATCTAGATACTGAAGAAAAAGAAACACTGTCATACTATTTACAAATTACAAATTAATCACTAAAAGTCTTTAAAAACCTATGTAATGTCTTGTTGAAACTTTTCAAAGACAAATGTCTTTACCTTTTTCTTTCATGTTTCAATGTCGGTGCATTGTTTTATACCGCTAGGAATTTCAATCCACAGCCGAGGTCCCATTACACTGAATGATTTGTTGGCGAATGATCCTCTCTTACCTTTGGGAATGTATAGTTTTACGCTTATACTTTTTGATCTCAATGCTCCTCTACTCTTGCTTAGGTTCAGCATGTCCTCTAAGTACTAAGGAGCTTTGCTTTTGAATGCCTTGAATACCAGAGCCAGAATCTAATCTTCAATTCCAAGATGGATGGCAACCAATGAAGTTGTTTCAGACATCTTGTGCTGTGTTCATGGGCTTTCCTTCCAAGCACAAATTTGGCAGCTAACATTTTTACTCTTTTTAGTGTACTGATAATCCATTTTGGTGGGCCTATTAAAACTTCATTAGAACAATCTAGATGGGACATTACTATACCCGCAGCTTTTATTTCCGCAGATACGTTAAAGCTTACTGTACCGCTTCAGGACGATAAAAATTGTTTCGAACAATTTTTTGATTTTTAGATATTTGGATAGTGCACACATCATCTACCTAAAATTTATGACAATTTTGAGTATTTTTCGGTGAATGATAAGCAATTTAAAGTAACGTCTTCCCACTTAGGAAAATGCTGCTTGCATAAGGAGGAAATTTGATCACTAAAGCTTAATGGTTTCAAGTGCCCATGATTTGCCGTTGATTAGATTTTGTTGTTTTGATACCAATTTCATCATTATGAACTCTGTGCTAAATACATCAGGAATTTCTTTGCTTAACCTATGGCCAGATTAAAGATCAATCAAAGACAACAGTGGAGTTTCACGCTAAGAAACTATTTCAGCCCTTTGCTCAAAATCAAATTCTCAGCAACCAATGAATATTCATACAGTTCCCTGTACCACGTGGCTTACCATAATTGGCTGAGTTTTTGCAGACAGAGAGAAAAGGCACAGTGGGACCAAAGCGTGTCTCAGTTTTGAGAAAAATTGCATGGTCCAAATATAACATTTGAATGAATCCCAAAACTGTTTTATAAATTATTCTGAAGCTAAGACACGCAGATGAAATCTGAGACAAACTTTGGTAGATTACTATGCTGGTAATGCAAAACTATCAGCAAAGTTTATATCAAACTTATCTGGGGGTACATATATGTTATAGAAAGAGGGAAGGTCCAATTTTCGCATTTTCGGCTATATAGCGCACATTTCTTAGATAATTGTTCTTTTTGACGCATCAATACTCTCAATACATAATGTTATGTCGGATGTGTGACAATCAAGCGAGAAAATACCAACAGTGGTCACTGTGGTCACTGAAAAATGGGATCTAAAGGTACTGTAAATCCTTAAAACGCATGGATTACCTACATTACGAGATTGCAGTGCAATGGGATTGCCTTTATTTCATATTGGAAAATGACCAATCACAAGCAAAATAATACCATTATTCCCATATACAGGGTGCACCGAAATGAGTTCGTGTGTTTGAAAATTCATTTTGTGAAAAAAGATCTTTGGTGGTTTGTTTCATCTATCTGATAACTGGAAAATGACATAAATACACCTTTTCAACTAACCGCGGCCTCGATATCGCGCTGGGGCATGGGGCGAGAATTTGGGTGTAAACTTGCTAGGAAACCACGTTGTTACATTGCCGCAGTACGGATTGCTTTGTCACGCTGTTTGTTATCGCTGATTTTGCAGTTTGTTCGTGTATTTTTGCTTCGCTCTGTGGTCTATTATATTTGGAACAGCTTTTTTAAAAGCTCTAGCAAGTACTCAGCTCTGATAGGCCACAGAAACCTGAATTATATTGTCGTTCGCATTCGATTGAATCTTGAGCCTAACTAACTGCACATAAAGATGATGAATGGCAACTGCGCTGTTTTCAACTACACGAACAGTCAGTATAGGATAAGGCAGTGGAGGAAAGAAGCCTGTCAAAAACACGATGGTTTGCCACACAAAGAATGCCCCTGCCCACCCATTCACCTTGCACACATTAAGTGTTTTGCTGAACTCGGACAAGAGACGGGAATGGATAAGGCTTATGAACAGGACCGCTGTCAAGAACAGTGGGTGCCCTGGTAAGAGTGATGTTGTCTGTTTTGATCACTTTATAGACAAGAGACCAACACTGGCAAACCCAAATCCAGTCCTCAATCTAGGCTATGAAAGGCCTGCAAAAAAAACAAGAAGAGAGCTCCATCGCCGTCAGCTTTCAGTCAAAAGAAAGGACAGAGAACCAGATACTGAAGAAGCTCCTGAGGAAGTTCCTGAAAAAGAACCTTGTCATGAATGCTTTATGAAACAAACTGAAATTGAATCCCTTTAGTAAAACTACCTAGGGTTTTACCAGGTCTTACCAGGGCACCATGCACTGTTCTTGACAGTGGTCCTGTTCATAAGCCTTATCCATTCCCGTTCTTGTCCGAGTTCAGCAAAGCACTTGGAAATGTGTGCAAGGTGAATGGTTGTGGGCAGGGGCAAAACCATCGTGCTTTTGACAGGCTTCTTTCTTCCACTGCCTTATCCTATACTGACTGTTCGTGCAGTTGAAAACAGCGCAGTTGCCATTCACCATCTTTATGTGCGGTTAGTTAGGCCCAAGATTCAATCGAATGCGAACGGCAATATAATTCAGGTTTCTGTGGCCTATCAGAGCTGAGTACTTGCTAGAGCCTTTAAAAAAGCTGTTCCAAATTTAGGAAAACTCCTTTACTTCCAGATGTAAAATTGGTCTAAACCATGGATTAAAATATAAAGAATCTCTCAACAACATCAAAATACATATACATTTAACTTCCTCTAAGAGTTTAAAATGACCGTTCGGACAGTGTCAGATCATATACTTCACTGCTTTATAAAATCTCAATTCCTAACTCTTTAAGGGAGATGACATATATCTGAGTGAGGACATTCTTGATAATCTGATCAGGTGCTAGGCCCTGTTTCATGCATTCAAATAAAAATTTTTTTTGCGAACTAAATGTTACCTTTAAAATATTCAATGTTAAGAAAAATACAGCAAAAATCGCAATTCAGCTGTTCAGGTATCATACAAAGTTTCATTAAGTCCAATTTATCTGCAATTTTTGCCATATGACTTTTCAAACGGAGGAAGTTCTTTTAATGCATCCGGTAGAACAGCATTTCTATTTATCCCCATTTGCTTGCAGACGAGTCACTTACAGGCTGATCTAAACAAGACCATTATGCAGGGAGACAAGTCAGATTTTATGTATCCCCATTTGCTTGCAGACGAGTCGCCTTACAGGCTGATTTAAAACAAGACCATTATGCAGCAAGACAAGTCAGATTTTATGTATCCCCATTTGCTTGCAGACGAGTCGCTTACAGGCTGATATAAAACAAGAACATTATGCAGCAAGACAAGTCAGATTTTATGTATCCCCATTTGCTTGCAGACGAGTCACTTACAGGCTGATCTAAAACAAGACCATTATGCAGGGAGACAAGTCAGATTTTATGTATCCCCATTTGCTTGCAGACGAGTCGCTTACAGGCTGATTTAAAACAAGAACATTATGCAGCAAGACAAGTCAGATTTTATGTATCCCCATTTGCTTGCAGACGAGTCGCTTACAGGCTGATTTAAAACAAGACCATTATGCAGCAAGACAAGTCAGATTTTATGTATCCCCATTTGCTAGCAGACGAGTCGCTTACAGGCTGATATAAAACAAGAACATTATGCAGCAAGACAAGTCAGATTTTATGTATCCCCATTTGCTTGCAGACGAGTCACTTACAGGCTGATCTAAAACAAGACCATTATGCAGGGAGACAAGTCAGATTTTATGTATCCCCATTTGCTTGCAGACGAGTCGCTTACAGGCTGATTTAAAACAAGAACATTATGCAGCAAGACAAGTCAGATTTTATGTATCCCCATTTGCTTGCAGACAAGTCGCTTACAGGCTGATATAAAACAAGAACATTATGCAGCAAGACAAGTCAGATTTTATGTATCCCCATTTGCTTGCAGACAAGTCGCTTACAGGCTGATTTAAAACAAGACCATTATGCAGGGAGACAAGTCAGATTTTATGTATCCCCATTTGCTAGCAGACGAGTTGCTTACAGGCTGATTTAAAACAAGACCATTATGCAGCAAGACAATTCAGATTTTATGTATCCCCATTTGCTAGCAGACGAGTCGCCTACAGGCTGATTTAAAACAAGACCATTATGCAGCAAGACAAGGCAGATTTTATGTATCCCCATTTGCTTGCAGACGAGTCGCTTACAGGCTGATATAAAACAAGACCATTATGCAGGGAGACAAGTCAGATTTTATGTATCCCCATTTGCTTGCAGACGAGTCACTTACAGGCTGATCTAACACAAGACCATTATGCAGACAAGTCGCTCACAGGCTGATCTAAAACAAGACCATTATGCAGGGAGACAAGTCAGATTTTATGTATCTCCATTTGCTTGCAGACGAGTCCCTTACAGGCTGATTTAAAACAAGACCATTATGCAGCAAGACAAGTCAGATTTTATGTATCCCCATTTGCTTGCAGACAAGTCGCTTACAGGCTGATTTAAAACAAGACCATTATGCAGGGAGACAAGTTAGATTTTATGTATCCCCATTTGCTAGCAGACGAGTTTCTTACATGCTGATTTAGAACAAAACCATTATGCAGCAAGACAAGTCAGATTTTATGTATCCCCATTTGCTAGCAGACGAGTCGCCTACAGGCTGATATAAAACAAGACCATTATGCAGGGAGACAAGTCAGATTTTATGTATCCCCATTTGCTTGCAGACGAGTCGCTTACAGGCTGATATAAAACAAGACCATTATGCAGGGAGACAAGTCAGATTTTATGTATCCCCATTTGCTTGCAGACGAGTCACTTACAGGCTGATCTAAAACAAGATCATTATGCAGACAAGTCGCTCACAGGCTGATCTAAAACAAGACCATTATGCAGGGAGACAAGTCAGATTTTATGTATCTCCATTTGCTTGCAGACGAGTCCCTTACAGGCTGATCTAAACAAGACCATTATGCAGGGAGACAAGTCAGATTTTATGTATCCCCATTTGCTTGCAGACGAGTCGCTTACAGGCTGATTTAAAACAAGACCATTATGCAGGGAGACAAGTCAGATTTTATGTATCCCCATTTGCTTGCAGACGAGTCGCTTACAGGCTGATTTAAAACAAGAACATTATGCAGCAAGACAAGTCAGATTTTATGTATCCCCATTTGCTTGCAGACGAGTCGCTTACAGGCTGATTTAAAACAAGAACATTATGCAGCAAGACAAGTCAGATTTTATGTATCCCCATTTGCTTGCAGACGAGTCGCTTACAGGCTGATATAAACAAGAACATTATGCAGCAAGACAAGTCAGATTTTATGTATCCCCATTTGCTTGCAGACAAGTCGCTTACAGGCTGATTTAAAACAAGACCATTATGCAGGGAGACAAGTCAGATTTTTATGCATCCCCATTTGCTAGCAGACGAGTTGCTTACAGGCTGATTTAAAACAAGACCATTATGCAGCAAGACAAGTCAGATTTTATGTATCCCCATTTGCTAGCAGACGAGTCGCCTACAGGCTGATTTAAAACAAGACCATTATGCAGCAAGACAAGTCAGATTTTATGTATCCCCATTTGCTTGCAGACGAGTCGCTTACAGGCTGATTTAAAACAAGAACATTATGTAGCAAGACAAGTCAGATTTTATGTATCCCCATTTGCTTGCAGACGAGTCGCTTACAGGCTGATTTAAAACAAGAACATTATGCAGCAAGACAAGTCAGATTTTATGTATCCCCATTTGCTTGCAGACAAGTCGCTTACAGGCTGATTTAAAACAAGACCATTATGCAGGGAGACAAGTCAGATTTTTATGCATCCCCATTTGCTAGCAGACGAGTTGCTTACAGGCTGATTTAAAACAAGACCATTATGCAGCAAGACAAGTCAGATTTTATGTATCCCCATTTGCTAGCAGACGAGTTGCTTACAGGCTGATTTAAAACAAGACCATTATGCAGCAAGACAAGTCAGATTTTATGTATCCCCATTTGCTAGCAGACGAGTCGCCTACAGGCTGATTTAAAACAAGACCATTATGCAGCAAGACAAGTCAGATTTTATGTATCCCCATTTGCTTGCAGACGAGTCGCTTACAGGCTGATATAAAACAAGACCATTATGCAGGGAGACAAGTCAGATTTTATGTATCCCCATTTGCTTGCAGACGAGTCAGTTACAGGCTGATCTAAAACAAGACCATTATGCAGACAAGTCGCTCACAGGCTGATCTAAAACAAGACCATTATGCAGGGAGACAAGTCAGATTTTATGTATCTCCATTTGCTTGCAGACGAGTCCCTTACAGGCTGATCTAAACAAGACCATTATGCAGGGAGACAAGTCAGATTTTATGTATCCCCATTTGCTTGCAGACGAGTCGCTTACAGGCTGATTTAAAACAAGAACATTATGCAGCAAGACAAGTCAGATTTTATGTATCCCCATTTGCTTGCAGACGAGTCGCTTACAGGCTGATTTAAAACAAGAACATTATGCAGCAAGACAAGTCAGATTTTATGTATCCCCATTTGCTTGCAGACAAGTCGCTTACAGGCTGATATAAAACAAGAACATTATGCAGCAAGACAAGTCAGATTTTATGTATCCCCATTTGCTTGCAGACAAGTCGCTTACAGGCTGATTTAAAACAAGACCATTATGCAGGGAGACAAGTCAGATTTTATGTATCCCCATTTGCTAGCAGACGAGTTGCTTACAGGCTGATTTAAAACAAGACCATTATGCAGCAAGACAAGTCAGATTTTATGTATCCCCATTTGCTAGCAGACGAGTCGCCTACAGGCTGATTTAAAACAAGACCATTATGCAGCAAGACAAGTCAGATTTTATGTATCCCCATTTGCTTGCAGACGAGTCGCTTACAGGCTGATATAAAACAAGACCATTATGCAGGGAGACAAGTCAGATTTTATGTATCCCCATTTGCTTGCAGACGAGTCACTTACAGGCTGATCTAACACAAGACCATTATGCAGACAAGTCGCTCACAGGCTGATCTAAAACAAGACCATTATGCAGGGAGACAAGTAAGATTTTATGTATCTCCATTTGCTTGCAGACGAGTCCCTTACAGGCTGATTTAAAACAAGACCATTATGCAGCAAGACAAGTCAGATTTTATGTATCCCCATTTGCTTGCAGACAAGTCGCTTACAGGCTGATTTAAAACAAGACCATTATGCAGGGAGACAAGTTAGATTTTATGTATCCCCATTTGCTAGCAGACGAGTTTCTTACATGCTGATTTAGAACAAAACCATTATGCAGCAAGACAAGTCAGATTTTATGTATCCCCATTTGCTAGCAGACGAGTCGCCTACAGGCTGATATAAAAGAAGACCATTATGCAGGGAGACAAGTCAGATTTTATGTATCCCCATTTGCTTGCAGACGAGTCGCTTACAGGCTGATATAAAACAAGACCATTATGCAGGGAGACAAGTCAGATTTTATGTATCCCCATTTGCTTGCAGACGAGTCACTTACAGGCTGATCTAAAACAAGATCATTATGCAGACAAGTCGCTCACAGGCTGATCTAAAACAAGACCATTATGCAGGGAGACAAGTCAGATTTTATGTATCTCCATTTGCTTGCAGACGAGTCCCTTACAGGCTGATCTAAACAAGACCATTATGCAGGGAGACAAGTCAGATTTTATGTATCCCCATTTGCTTGCAGACGAGTCGCTTACAGGCTGATTTAAAACAAGACCATTATGCAGGGAGACAAGTCAGATTTTATGTATCCCCATTTGCTTGCAGACGAGTCGCTTACAGGCTGATATAAAACAAGACCATTATGCAGCAAGACAAGTCAGATTTTATGTATCCCCATTTGCTTGCAGACGAGTCGCTTGCAGGCTGATTTAAAACAAGACCATTATGCAGGGAGACAAGTCAGATTTTATGTATCCCCATTTGCTTGCAGACGAGTCGCTTACAGGCTGATTTAAAACAAGACCATTATGCAGCAAGACAAGTCAGATTTTATGTATCCCCATTTGCTTGCAGACAAGTCGCTTACAGGCTGATCTAAACAAGACCATTATGCAGGGAGACAAGTCAGATTTTATGTATCCACATTTGCTTGCAGACGAGTCGCTTACAGGCTGATTTAAAACAAGAACATTATGCAGCAAGACAAGTCAGATTTTATGTATCCCCATTTGCTTGCAGACGAGTCGCTTACAGGCTGATTTAAAACAAGACCATTATGCAGCAAGACAAGTCAAATTTTATGTATCCCCATTTGCTTGCAGACAAGTCGCTTACAGGCTGATCTAAAACAAGACCATTATGCAGACAAGTCGCTTACAGGCTGATCTAAAACAAGACCATTATGCAGGGAGACAAGTCAGCAATCCACAGTGAATTAGAAATAACTACGGAAATAATACTACATTGATAAACTCACCGTTTGCTCACTGGTATCTAGGGACTCTCTTGTTTCCCTGTGGGCCATTTTTTCGACTGCAAGCTCTTGATTAACACCATTCAATAATTCTTTTGCGAGCCTTGTCTGTTTAAGAAGATTGAGTTAATGAACAGTTTGATGCAAGATCTTTGAATGGATTTGTGCAAGGTTAAAAGCTGGCATTTTGCAAGAGGCAAACAATTCAAAAACACCCCATTCAAATCGATGTCGCACATGCACTGTGCACAATAGATAGCCAAAGAAGCAATGCTGTGTTTCAGTGTTTTCTTTGTTCTATATATAAAGAAGCCTATCTACCATTGCACACTCCCTTTAAGCTGGCATGGTCATGTGACAACGTGTTCAGTATCCAAACTAACCCTTGGGCCAATCAGATACAATAAGCTTTTGACCCTCAACTGACCAAAATTACAGTATCAAAGACCTTGACCACACATGACGACATCAATGATTGTCAACCATACTTGACCGATAGTCATTCAAAACTGCAGTACCAACGGACATCTCATACGGTGAAGTTTTGCATGGAGGGTTTGTTGCAATGACATTGCGAGATCAATTTTAGGAAGTATTTTGCCGTCTAACATAAATGAAATCTGAATGAAACAGCTGAAATTCAGATCATTTTGCAGACACTTAAGCTCCATCGTAGGAATCCTTAGAGGGATTTGAATCTCTGATTGCCCGGTTCTATGGACCACAATGGCGACGAAAGTTTACAAGGAATGCTGCAAAGTAGAATTCTCACGTTTTCATTGCAATCCGAAACAGGTTTTATTTTTTATGAATATGCCTCGCAATGCTCGCAATGGAAATTTGACACTCTGTCAGTCAGCTTCGGTAGGTTACAAGGTGCAATGTTTACTAAAACTTGTCTTGCAGAATCATTTAAAGTTTTACGTAAAAAAAGGTCATCGTATAAAAAGGTCTCAAGTAGCCAAAATGAGATGTATACCGGGTGAGCCAGAAAAAAGTTCCCATTTTTGAAAATTTATAGCATCAAGAGTACTGGATGGATTAGAATTAATCAATATTTGCTTGCCACCCAAAAGATCGAAGTATTATCGTGCTTTTTCTCGCCTTCTTATGAGCACTTAAAAAAAATAGTAAATTCAAGTTTTGAAAAACGTTGTGGTTGCAAAATGACTGAAAAAGGCCTAAAATGTTTGATCAAATCATAAAGGACTCACTCAGAATAACAGAGAAAATGTAATTTCTCATGGGTGAGAGATATCGTCTGCACTTTTACTGCCATGGGATTAAAAATCTTTAGTGTCTTTTTGAGAATCTATGTCTTATAACTCTCGAGAGAGGTGAAACGCCTGTGCGTATTTTCCGTGTTAGGAGAATCCTAACGATTTGATCAAGTGTTTGGGACCCTTTTTCACTCATTTTGCAGCCATGAAATTTTTTTAAAGTTGCATTTACCAATATTTGCAGTGCTCGTAAGAAGACAAGAAAAATCACAAAAATACTTCGATCTTTCGGCTTTTAACTAGAATTTGAATCATTCAAATCCATGAAGTATTTGTGGTGCTACAAATTTTCGAAAGTGGGAAATTTTTTCTGGCTCACCCGGTAGGATTATTTCTAATACAACATCAAGGTGCCCTATAATGACAAGGTTATCTCAAAGATAGTACAGTAAGTCCCTGCATATAAGAAACGGAAATATAAGAAGCGGAAATATAAGAAACGGAAATATAAGAAACTGTAGCCTGCTATCATAGGGAATATTTTCTCCTTTATAAGAAACTAGGCAGCCTGATTTTTCTCAATTTCCTATAAATAATGAAAACAGTAAAGTTAATGTTACTGCAGTGCTAAAACAATTTTCAAATATTTCATATTTGAAAATTTACCACATATGATAAAATATAATTATTCAGATCTTTCAACTTTTAATCCATTAGAGCTTTGTAAGATTGGGATATCCTCAATCCATTACCATATTCACGGTGGTCCTAGAATTTGCAAAACACTATTTGACATTGGAAAACATTCCATATGAAAGACAAGTTTCTTATCGGAGATTTAAGAAATCTGGTAGCCTCACTTAAAGATATTTTCCTTCCAATAAGCAACAAGACAGCCAGATTTGGAAGTATGAATTTCGTACTTACTTTATCAATAAAAATGTGGGCGGGAAATTTGTTACAGAATTGATTTAGAAATATTAACTTGTTACCTCTGATTGTAGCTCAGTTTCATCTTTCAACATGTCTTGCTCCTTCACAGCAAGCTCACTTCGTAATTCGTTTAACTCTCGTTTCATTAATCCGACTTGTTGCATTGCAGTTTGTTGTGGCGGCACTGTAACAAAATAAATATGTGGAGGAGAAATGGCACGAACCGTCAGTTTGGTAATGTTACCTGATGGCCAGCAAAATCCATTGGCTTCAACAAGAGCAAATTTTGTAACAAAGAATCCAGGTCTGTTCAAGACAAAGCGATTTCGAACTCCTAAAGAATAGATTTCACACCTTGTGCGCAGCTAGCCATAATGCTTTGCACTCTCTGTTTATTTTGATTTGATTGAGTGTACTCAGAGGTGTGAAATCTATTCTTCAGAAGAGCAAATCGCTTTGTCTTTTCAGAAACCTGAATCTTTTCTTCCACAAAATTTGCCCTTGCTATTGGCTTCAAAAACAGGTAGATCAAGATTAGATTAATATAAGAGCAATTTGAACATTATGACAGTTGACTTACATTGTTTTTTTTTTATTCAAATATCAAATTTTACAAGATACTTTACATTCTCCTATACCTAATTCTAATTACTATACGACACTACAGGTACGATACCATGGGGAGCGAAAGACTATGACTACCCCATGGCCAATATCTAAAAACACGAAACGTTAAACCGTATACAATCACACTACGAACAATTTATAAATTAAAGGATACTATACTAGATTCAGTTTCACTCCAGATGTCAGGTCAGTGTTGCGATGAATTTGTAGATGCAACGAGTGCAACTCATTTGGTGTAGATTTAGGTAAGTAAAATGCCTGACCATCTGATGTGAAACAGAATTTACAAGGAAAAGAAACACTAACGATACGGGACTTGGTGATTGCTTAGTGCATGGCTGAATTCTCAATACTTACATTATTGGAATTTGTATATGTTACAAATGGTTCTTAGGTATTAAATGAACTCAAATGCTAATTAACAGCATTATTACCAAAAGTTTTTTTCTTTACTATCAGTAACCCCATTACCACCAGTAAAGTTTGTTGAATATGGAAGGAAGATCTCTCTATTACATCTACGTTGGAATGTTCATATAAAACCACACAAGAAAGTTCAAGACATAAGGATGTGATGGTATTGCCCTGTGATCCGAGCTTCTGCTCCCAATGAATGCCAAGATTCAATATACAAAATTTAGTGCACGAAATAAAAAATTCACATGAATTAAAATAAAATGCTTTCGTATTTCTCGTAGGTGATTCACACAATTGATACATACTTGGTGGTCTGAATTGTTCAAGATCTTTAACTTTATTTCTGAGTTCAACCAGGGCCTCCCTTTGCCGAGTGATGGTTTGACCATGTTTGTCTCCAAGACAACGAGCTCCAGCCGCAGATATCTCTCTTGTTGCAAATGCCTTTAATGGTAAAGAATGATTAGCAAGAAAGTACTGAAATTTTTAAAGACATGTTTGATTTAAACATATATTTTACTTTGAAGCTCTTATGGTGACAACTATATCTTGATGAACGGAATACAAAGATCAAAAAGTAGACCATTACAACCACAACACATATTTAAAATCAGCAATGCTGTTTTCTTTCCAAGTTTGTCATTTCTGAACACCGTCACTTCTTGCTCTTGCAATAAGATGCACTGCAAAGAAAATGTATGATCTGGTATGACGTTAAAGAAATTACAAAATATTTTCCAATGCTTTCAAATGTACTCGAAAATACGTAAAGGAAAATTGCCATTCAAATCGCTTCATGATGATGCAAAAAACCTGAATCGGTTTAAAACATATTAGATACTCTACAAAAGAATTTGAAAAGGACAATAATTCGGGAAATAAGAAATCAATTTTACAATAAAAATAAATTTATGTCTGAGCTTTCGAACATGGACTATACTCGATTTTCTGAATATCTCCAAAAACTCTGAATAACTCAAACCTAGAACAATCTCTTGTCTCCATTAGGAATTTGAGTTTCAGCTGTAGATGCTTTCATGTAATTCTACATAACTAAATGGGATATAATTCTAAAAAATTGGCCTCCTCCATTAATGCACGAGATCAACTTTTGCATCACCTGGTAGCATAATGAAGTAAATCAAAAATCAGGAAGTGGGGTTGGTCGGTTTGTAGCTCACTGACGGATCAGTTAGTCGTGCCAGTTCTTCAGTCAATTCTATCATTAAGGAATTCTGTGATTACTTTCAGATGTGCCTTGCTTGGTTGACTCGCTTTTCGGAAATGGGTAAAACCGGCTACGTGGGCTGGCCTGTGTCATGAAATCGCAGTAACCGAGTCCACACTGGTTTGACCCGTTAACTCCACTGTTTCGGTATGCATTATGATTGCTGCCTGCTACTGTTCTAGCAACAACGTGCAGACTCCCTATCATGCATCAACGACCGACAAGCAAGCTAGAGCATGTTTTTTTTTCATTTTCATTTTGAATCATTGATACACAATATCCCCTCAGCTATTATCTATAATCATTATTAATTTCTTTATAGCAGGCGTTAAAAATTGTAGCTAAATTACAGCTAATTTCTGCCTACTAAAACAAAAACAAAAATTATCATTAAGTACAAAGTAAAATGGTTCTAGTTAATGCCGTTAATATGTTAAGTTCTAATTAATCTATCAATACAAGATATCTATACATCTACATATGATACAATATGATACAATATTTACGGGCGAGTTTTTGAATTTAAATCAAACATGATCAATTCAAGAACGCAACCTGTACTACGAACGTTTTGCATAATCGGCAGTCACATTCATCGCCCTTCCACTCCTTTATGCGCTTTTAAAGATGGAAATATTCAGTGATTGTTTAGTGTCATTGAAGAGACCATGCCAGAGTTTACATCCCAAGAAAACAATACTCTCTATCGCAAACCGAACTGTCCGGGCTTTGGGTAGCTGTAAAAAACTTTCGTTTCTTAAATACTAAGGGGGATTCTTCTTAATAAAAACCTCAGTCATAAAGCTTGGGGTGATACTCAAATTGGTTTTGTAGATCTCCGTCATTAACAACTGCATATTCCCTTTGTGGACAGATACAGAATTATCTCTCGTCAAAAGTGCATTAAAGTCAGAAACACTGTGCTTGTATGCGATACTCGGTGCCCTTTTGTGAATGTGGTTGATCTTGTTATCGAGATGTCTGTCACAGAACATCCACACTAAGGGGCAGTAGCTCAACTGGGATAAGATAAAAGCCCGCATGACATACTTGAGTTTTTCAATGTCAAGTAAGTAGGAGATACGCGAAAGAGCGTGGAGCTTTTGACCTGCTTTCTTGCACAATTATTGTATATTTGTGTCTTAAAAGAAAGTAGTTTGTCCAAAGTGACACCTGGTAATTTTTCCTCTGTGCTCTCTATGATGGTTGCATTTCCACTTTTTGTCGATAAATCGTTACTTTTTTAACAGAAATACGTAAAGTGGCACTTATCACCATTTAGCTTCATGCAGTTATTTCGAAACCACGCTGAAAGAATTAGGGTCTCATTTTTAAATGACTGATTAAATTTACATGATTGCGATCACAAACATAAATCGTAGTATCATCAGCATAGTTGCATATGTTGCTGTCCGTCACAAACATAAATAGGTCATTCAGGTAGATAATGAACAAGAGAGGCCCCAGAACAGATCCCTGAGGTACGCCAACGCTAGTTTCTCCTCCACGTGCTGAAAGACCAATTCATCTTCACTCTCTGCTTTCGCCTATTCAGATAGCGATGGATAAGCTGCAAGGTTCCTCTGCTAAAGCCATATGCTTCCAATTTAGCAATTAATAAATCATGATTTATGCAGCCAAAGGCTTTGGAAAGGTCCATAAACACGGCCCCAGCAGTGGTTCCATTGGTCAAAGCCTTTCTGCAGTTTTCTATAAACCGAAGGAGAGCATGCTGTGTGCTAAAATTCTCTCGAAGACCGTACATCAGTAAATCGAGAAAGCAGCGAGCAAAGACTACTACAGAAAGCAGCGAGCAAAAGGCTAAAGCTACTATCTGATACTACAAAAGTATACAGTTTTATTAATTAATATCATAAGTAAACAAACGAAACATACTGAAAGCGAATTTCATTGCTGTATTTCCAGGGGAGTCGAGTTTTAATTGGCTTTTCAGCTCATCAAATTTATTGTTAGTTGTTTTGAATTGGCACATGATACTTAAATGGATTTCATTCCAGACCTTAAGAGCCAAATAGTGGGTCATCTCACGTAAGTCATAATCTCCTTACCTGTTTTTCTACTACCAAATCTTCGTGTTCTTTCTCTTCTTTTTCACTTTCTTGCGTTTTAATCAATTGCACCATTTCTTTTCCCTTTTCTTGTAGCTTTTGCCCTTGCATCTTTGTTACATAAATCTGTTCTTTCAGTTTATCATCCCTTCGCAGTAACTCTGTTTTGTGTCTTTCAACGAGGTTCGACAACTCGACTAACTGCTTTCGTTGTGAAAACAATTCTTCGTCCTGCTTTCGGATACGATTCTGCAACTCTTCAATCTTTTGCTTTTGAGTATCGTCTAATTCACCTTAATGAATTAAAGAGAATTTATACCATAGAAACGTGTCTACAACAAAGATCTCGCATTAGACATCCCAAACAAGTACCCATGTTTGAAAAATCATTAAAATTTAAGTGCAAGACCGATCTTTAAATTCATTTTCTTCTTGTCCTGTAGATCAAGAACCAAACTATTTTCCTAGACCATTTGGGGGTAAATCTGGGGGCAATTTGGGGGTAACAATGGCCCTTCCAGGAAGTCAAGATACAAGTTTTATTCAGTCAGCTGATTCTGAAACAGCACTTTGAGACGATATCGTCACCTTTTAAACAACGAAAAGGGTAGGACAGCAGCCAGAAAACGTAAAAATATCATTTGTTGGAAAAATCTCCATTGAGAGCCCAAATTGACGATATTGCGTTATTCATAAAAATGCTAAATGTGATTTCTTCCTTCGGTAAGGGAAGGTCCCTTTTTGTGCTATGTCCAAACAACTTCAGTTTCCTCCCCATCAAAATGGGAGTATTTTGATACGTCTGCCATGTGCAGGGGTCAAGGAATGTAAAGTATAAAGGCAGAGGTAGGATTTTTTTCTATGGTTGTTACCCCGTTGCTATGGGCCTGAAAGCCAAAACTACATATCTCAAGTTCCTGGGAGGGCCATATTGCCCAAGAAGATTTAACTTGACGCAAAGCAAGGAAACCTAACATAAACTGTTGGGTGGATAAATAAATCTGTTATTGGATGCTGCGAGACTGTATTAGGATATTTTCTACTGGCATTAAATGAAAGATCTTGCCTGAAATCCGCTTTCCAACATGCCCATTCTACGCACACTAGACACCCAGCCAAACTATATTTCATGGCTCGAGAGTCTTTATCACAGTGTCTCTTCAGAATTGCATGCATGCATTAAGTACATAGATGGGCCATATGGACCCTGCAGGCATTCGTATCGTGGTTCTCTCTAAAAACGTAAGTTTGATGGATTGATAAAGCTCTCTGGGCCATATGGCCCTTCCAGTCATGAAAGGGTTTTTGATTTGGTCATAAAGAACAGAAAAAAGCACGATATCATTTGGGAAAACACAGATTGTCCCAAAAAACATGTGCGCTGTTTGAGTGGCTTCTGCGGAGCAGCCATGTATCCAATTTTTCTGTTTTTAAGATTATTGACAGAAGAGACTTCAAATTAAAGGTTGACACCGAGCTTGTGAAAATCTGATCACTAGTTGCTGATTTATGGACCAAACAAGCCAAAAATATTGGCTGCCTCAAATTGTGACTCTCATTCTCAATAAATCAGCAACCACTTGTCAGATTTAAACAAACTCGGTGCCAAACTCTAAGTTGAAATCTCTTCTATTCACAAATCTGAAAAACAAGAAAGTTAGATTTATGGCTCCTCTACAGTAGCTATTCAAACGGCACACATGTTTTTTGGGACACCCTGTACAAAATCTTAAATTTAGGCCTTTTTGATAAATTTTTTTTACTTAAACATTATAGCTGTAAATAAGTTTTTAAACGGGTAATATTTCCCTAATTGACTTCTCCGTGTTCCGTGTTTTAACTTCATTTACAGAAAGACCAGTTCATGAAACTAACTGGGCTAACAGTAACTTTCCACAGACCATTTGTGCGCGTACTGGTAAAGCTTCGATCTTTTTACAGAACTCCTTCCTCTACAGAACCCCGAGACCACAGGTGAGCCATGAGAGCCAAAAAATTAAGGTTTCCGTGGGTGCTTCCTCAGAAACTTTTTTGTCATCAGGCCCTTTAGATTGGCTCGAAAAGGTATTGCAAATATTTCCAACAATTCAAAAGGGGCACTTGCAAACGGCACTTGATACCACCATTTTTCCCTCCATGGAATCTTTTCACAGCGAATAATTTTCTGTACTTTGTTCAGAATTAGTTTCAACTTAAACAGGCTTCAGTCAGTAGAAAATGGCCTCCCGGACAGTCAATGGCAGCGCCAGCCGAAAACTTTTCATGAACACACAAATGCCCCTTTTTAAGTCAGAAAATGATCATTTTAAGATAAAAACCCAAAGTCTAACTACCTAACCCTTCCATTAACGCTCTCTTGACAGGATTGGATACCCTGGGTACCATAACCAACAAAAGTAAAACGATAAATCAGGGTAAGGCCAACCGAGTCCTGCGATTTTTGAAAATTCATCAATTATTTTCATAGTTGAGTATTTCTTTGCTCATTGCTGAAAAGCAGTACAACCTTGAGCTGCTTTTTGCCCAACATGATCCCATTTCATACTCTGTTTTGTACCGGGTGTCCCAAAAAAAAGTTTCGACGTTTGATTGAGCACAGAGAAATATCTTTTCAATCTGGCAATTTCTATTCATTTTAGTTACGTGCTAGATATTTCAACTTACAGTTTGACATATCGTAGGAAGAAATTAGTAATCTGAAAATGGAGCTATGAGCTCTAACATTTCACTTTCATGTTCAAGGCAAAACCAGAGAGATTATTACGCCTTCCTGCTTCGTGATGGTGGGGACTCCCTCAACGAGCAACACAAAAATTGAGTTGACAATTCGTTCATTACCTTGACGTCCCGAGCGGGCAGAAATTTTATTCACAAGAGAAATCGTTGCTTTGTAATTGAACGGAATTTAGATTGAAATCATTTTTGATTGTGTGAATTAGCCTAAGGTGTCAAGAATAGAAACAAATAGGTCTCGGGACAACTGTTTGCTGCTGTTATTGTTGCCTTGTGCCAACTGGGAATTTCAAAAGGGAATTTTTACTGTTTCGCGGTTTCACGGCACGGAGTAGAATAGACTGTCTTTTCTTAACTAAAGAATACTTTCAATTGCTTTTTCGACCTACCATATTATGCAATAGTGCATTCCGAATTGAGTGGCAAGGTGGCAAGGTAGATGAACGTAGTATTTTCCCCCTGAGACCTATTAGATTCGATTTTCAGACCTTTACTTCAAATATGCTCAATGAGCGGAGCTCCTGCACGTCGTCAAGGCAATGAAACAAAGTGTCAACCCAGTTTTTGTGTTGCTCATCCGGAGATTCCCCTCCATCACGATGATGCAGAAAGGCGTACTAATCTCTCTGGTTTTGCCTTCAACATGAAGATGCGATGTTAGGACTAATAACTCCATCTTCAGATTACTGATTTCTTCCTACGATATGCCAAACTGTAAGTTGAAATGTCTAGCATGTACCTAGAATGAATAGAAATTGCCAGATAACGAACTTTTTTGTCTGCACTCAATCAAACGCCGGAACTTTTTTTGGGACACCCGGTATTTAGCAATAGCAGAAAATCCCCTGTTACACTTCACATGTGCATCAGATATCAAGTGGTCGTCAACAGTGCCACATTTGCCATTAGGACTAGAGATAACCTGGATCCTTGGATCGGAATATTTCACGCATAGATTGGATGGTGCATAATAGGTTTGGTGGGATGCAGGATTGCCGATTTCTAACAAAAAGGACACGGAATGCGCGATTTCTGGCTAGTGGAATATTGGAAAGACAAAGGCAGCAGAATTGGGATTTGAGTATTTACACTACGCGATGCGGGATATGCTGAAAAACGCTGCGGGACTGCGGACGAGAGGGCCATATTGTGCACCCTTAGATGGGGCCCTACAACTTTGGAAAATGATTAAAATGAATTATCTTTTTGCTTGTGCGTTATTTATATCTATGATCCATCTTGATTTATGGTTTCCATTGAGATTGAGCCAAATAAGATATTCGTCATTTGATTATGATGAGACTGTTCACGAGATTAAAGTGCCCAGAGGTCCCCAGATAGGTTTGCATTTGGGTAATGCAAAAATGATATTTTCTTCAATATAACAACTGGCAAAGCCACTGACAGCAAGAGAATCCCAGTGTAGCGACTGGTAAAGAGTGCCCCAACTGAGGTAGTTAAATTGCCTGGTCATAGTAAACTTCAACAAAAATTTCTTTTCTAGATTTTCGAGAGGGCCCAAAGAGCGGACGCCAGGTAGCCTGACTGGTCAGTCCACCTCTGAAAATGTTGATATGGTTCTGGTTCAAAACAAAGGAAGAGCGATAGGCACGTTTTTCATTCCGAGGTTTCAAGTGAAATTTTGAAATTTAAATGTAAGCCTACTGAATAACTTGTCAACACGATATATTCGAGCGTAATAGTTAAAGTTAACACATCATGCGATCAAAAAACTTCATATTTTGGACGATTAAATATTCAATGTAGCAGATAGTTGCTTAAATTTATTGCTGAAAATGTAACTTGGACAGATATGCCTGCAGCAAAAATTACTTACCCAATCATAACTGTTTGCAAGGGGAAAACCAGAAAACATAGCGAAGGTTCCAAATCTTTAAATCGATGTAAAACGGTACATGTAAATTCTATGACCTATTTCTCTCAATTGAATAGCTTGAACGAATTTTCAGCTACTTTCTCTGATCCTACCAATTGATTTGCCGGATATCTTGAATAAATCTGACTGATGATATGACGTCATCAAATTTCTAAATCGTAAATCAGAATACTGACAAATTTTTGCGTCATACAACATAGGAATCATTCGTCGTACATAGCCGATTGCTCGTGGCCCATGGTCGAAACCGCCAAAGCCTCATTTTCACGGACCAATCAGACTGCTAAAAAGCGAAGGAGACAAAAGAAACCCGTGAAGATTTTTCTAAATTTTACCTACCTTCATAAAACGCACCCAGGACAAAAAACTGCTTGAGATTTCCCGAACTTTTTTAAAGCAATCTACTCTCCAGATGTTTGGGAGTAAAAGTTTGGATGCCGGTTAAAATATCTCCAGGATTGGCGGAGTTATTGCCTCTCCAATAGACAAAATCGGCGAAGGCTTGTCAAGACCTGTTTACGCCACTTCAAGTCAGGTGATAAAGCCTCTTGATAAATCCTCTTTTGAATTTTATAAGTTATTTCGCAACGAGCAGACTTGTGCCATGAATGCAAAAAGTAGTACAATACAGAAACTTCCCTAGAGTATTGCCACATGACTTGAAAGGCGCGAACAAGCCTTTGTAGACCTTTTCAATTCACATAGAAACCGTAGGGGCATTGAATCTTGAATAAAAGAATATTTAGCGAAAGACAATAGCAAGAACAATTGAAAACGCAGATTGTGGCGTTTTCGGGTCGTTCTTACAACAATCACTATTGTTATTACTATTGTCTCCCGGCCAGAATTCCTATTGTTCAAGGTTCAGTGCCTTATCGGTTTGCTTGTGACCATAACTCCGCCAATCCTGTAGATATTTTAACCAGCATCCAAACTTTTACTCCCAAACATCTGGAGAGTAGATTGCTTTAAAAAAATTCGGGAAATCTCAAGCAGTTTTTTGTCCTGGTTGCGTTTTATGAAGGTAGGTAAAATTTAGAAAAATCTTCACGGGTTTCTTTTGTCTCCTTCGCTTTTTAGCCGTCTGATTGGTCCGTGAAAATGAGGCTTTGGCGGTTTCGACCATGGGCCACGAGTAATCGTCTATGTACGACGAATGAGTCCTATGTTGCTTCATGCTACCGGGTGTCCCAAAATGATGTATTATCGTTTGAATGCTTATATGTCCATAACCGATAAACAAATTTTCAAAAACTGGTAAAACCACAACCAACATCTTACAATACAAATTAGCCCTTAGGCAATCAAATAAAACAAAGTGTTTGAAAATCGGTTCATTGGTTATGGACATGTATGCAATCAAACAATAATACATCATTTTAGGACACCGGGTATATTGTAGAAAGTTTCAAATTTTTTTCTAATTTCCTTCAATTCTTAAAAAAGGAGAAAAACACTCCAACTCCGAACATTTTGAACATTTAAAAAAAAGTCCAAGGTTAGAAATGCAGTGACATAGTTTCATTGCAGCCATTCATTTCAACAAAGTTGAATCATTTAATTTTACATAAACCTTGTAAAGAATTGAAAGTCATGTTAGAAAACACCAGGAATCCCAGTAAACTATGCCCAAATTTTTGAAAATTCTAACGCCAAAGCCTTACTACCCCAAAATATTTTTATGTTACTCTCAATGGCGAAATTAAATTGCTATATTTTACTATCCGAACTAGATGCCTAAACCAGAGCCCACGGCAGCGAAGAGCTGTAGGCGGGCAGAAGTATGGCTATTTTCAACATCCCCAGAAAATTCAGTTGTGATTTCATTGATTACAAGCTAAGAAAGAGACAATCCTATTACATTATCAGTGTCACTGATCAAGACAATTCTTTATGTTCACTTCAAATCAAATTCAGATTTTAACAATGACTCATTCATTGAAGAAAACGTAAAATATTCTCTTGGCCAATAATGAAGAGTGAAACAAGTTTTCGAGAAAGTCTTCGTTTTGGTTCGTCTTACTTTTATTCCATTCAACTTGGTAGTAGCAAAATTTTGCTGAGAATATCAAAGGTTGCAATGCTGAAGCCTTTCTTGGAATCTTTTGGAGTCTTATCGAGGCTCTGGGTTTGGGTTTGGGCATAGGGGCCTATTGGGCATATGTTTCATGTTTATAATGGTCAGAAAAATACAAAAATCCAACTTAGTCATTGAGGGTAGCATAGCGACGGTTTTTGGGTGCTTGAGCTTAATGGCGTCAGAATTGCTCAAGATTATATACAGTATTCAGGACACCCGGTATCAAACGGGAGCAGTGAGTAAAAACCGAGCCTGTGATGACTGAAGCCATTATAGAAGCCTTTTGATGCTGCTTGTGTTCGAATCTGAGTTCTTAAGTGATGAATGGGTATAACAGGATATCGTTAAGTTAAGTCACATTATTTTCCTACAGCTAATCAAATTGCATAACAAATTAGCTGCCGAGACCATAAGGCTGATCTCGACTCAGTCGAATTTTCGAAAGGAACTGGAAATCTACCGGGTGTCCCAAAAAAAAAACGCAACGGATTTGATCGGGACTAGCGACAAGCATTTAGGTCCAATCAATCCATGATAATTTTTTCTATAATCCTCGATAACTAACTTGAAGATAGATACCTTGTTTGTAGTGTTTGTATTGGTGCATGGAAAGTGGGAATATTAATGTTAAAAATTGAAACTTGCCTGAACCTCCAAACCAGAGCGTTTGGGCTTTGGCCTAAACTGCAAACGTGCTATTTTGGGGAATCTCCTGAATTACCGTGAAATAAGAGAATAAAGCCTCATGCTGAGGAGAACATTATTGATTCCTGTGTGTGAACTAAGCCATTGCTAACTCATTCTGCGCAAAGCAGTTGATAACTAGCTCTTCAAGAAGTGTTGATATCCGCAACAACTTCTTGCCACATATAGCAATGTATCCACTTAGAACGGGGATCATGCTTTCGTTTTCCTTCTAAAACTTTACCAGATTTGGACGCTCGATCCAAACCTCTTTCCCAAGAAGTAAAAAGGTCTATTTAGGAGAATCTAAAAACTCATATAAGGAAAATGATAATGATGAAAAGAGTTTTAAAAGGGCTAATCGATGCAGCTTGAAACAATTTCTTAGATATTTGCTAAAAACCATCCGAAAGAAACCTTTACAGCTAGCAACGACAACTTACTTCTACGAGACTTGACGATTTCACTACATCCTCTTACTAAGTTTCAAAACATTTCAAATTTAGTCTTACTGGTCAAGGCACAGAGCTTTAGACTATATTTGATTCTACCTTTAAGATTACACATGGTAAAATTCTTTACTTTTAAATGGATTATAAAATAAATTAGTAGATAGTTATATGACATGGAAAGAAATTTCATATGAAACCTGCTCCAACGTAAGATTTGCAGCAAGAATATTTGATTGCCAAGGAACGCCGAATAAAGTCTCCAAAAAGTAAAAAAATATGTGTCATTGTGGACAATCTTTTGATGAAAATTATGAGACTGAGACTGAATGCATTTAGTGAACTGCAATCAGATAGAGTTATTGGTTATTTGTTATTTCATGTCATATGCTTTCATAAATGTTTTTTTGCGACTTTATAGATCTGTTGCTTGCACGTCATTTGCTATGTAGAAGACCATCCTTGAATAAAAATTAGATAGCTTGATTTAATTTTTATATTTTCCAATCACCAAAAAGCTACATTCTTAGGATTTAATTGGTTCTTAAATGCAACGGAGAACATTGCTCCTCTATTTCGGTTACAATCCAAAAATAAGCACTGCTATTTTCGTTTGACGCAATGTCATTTTATTCAGATAGAATAGATTGAAACCCGTTATCAGGTCTTTGAATTGAGAGAGTGATCGAATGACCAATATTGCTCGTTATTTGATTTAAACCATTCAAAAAAGGAATCCATCAATAAATCTTGGTCATTAATTCAGAGAACGTCGACAATGATTTGTATCAACAAAGACAGATTTTTAAAGACAATAGCATGAGTTTTTTGTTGACACCTCAATTCAAATCAATTAGCAACTGCCGACAAAGGAAATTCCTCAATCAGTAATTCAAAACAAACAAAGCCACAAAAGTTTCTCTGAAACCTAAGTAGCTAGCGCGCTCGTTGTGCATTCCAGAAATTGTTTTAAGAGCAAGCATGAGCATAAATCGAAAAAAGAAGGATATATCTAAACATCGACCTCGGCAATTTTATTTCTTTGGTTCAGAAGCAAAGCAGTAAGTGTTTTAATTACACCCAAAAATAAGAGAATTGAATCGCCTCCCCGTTGGCTTTAAACCAAAGAAATAAAATAGCCGAGGCAGATGTGTAGAAATATCCTTCTTTTTTTTCGATCCATGATCATGTTTGCTCTTAAAATCAATTTCTGGATGCACAAAGAGCGATCTAGCTACCTGGGTTTCAGAGAAACTTTTGCGGCTTTGCTTGCTTTGAATTACTGGTTGAGAGAATTTCCTTTGCTTGCGATCGCTATTCGCTTTGAATAGCGGTGTCAATCAAAAGGAACTCATGCTATTGTCTTTCCTTGTCATTTATATCACGAGTAATGCTAATAACACAGCAGAGTGGCAAACATCGGGGGTTAACTATCTCGTAAAGACCTACTGCACACTAACTGATTCGTTTATAAACAATACCATTTGTTTGCATACTGGCTTGTGGTGTTCAGTCATGAATGCACTTTGTTCCTCAAAAAATTGATGTGGTCATTACATTCTGAAACAGAAATTCTGCGGAGGCGCTGAAAACACTCGCGTCACTTTGATGGTGTGTAATGCTGCCTGCTTTTTTAAATTGAGATAATTTCCTCATGATAAGCAAGAGACAGGAAAAATGACTGCATTAGTGAACTAGATGGAAAGGAAGATCATTCCAACAACAAGACTGCAATTAAGAATTTCAGAGAACCTGCAGAGGAGAGGAAAGGCTCCCAACGGCTTTTTGGAGATTTGAGTAATAAAGTGTTCATGCATTGTGATTAATGATTGCCTATTATGAGAGAATTGCTATTCAGTATTCTCTTTCTAGACTGGTTACGATGAGTCCCAGTAATCGCTATTCAAAACGAGACTATTGCACAAGACCGAGACCGCTCATACTGGGACTCATATTATTACGGCAATATTTTTGGACTGACTTTTTTCACTTTTGAACGCCCTTTGGAACGAGGCTGCTATACACAGTCATGTACAAAGTATACAACAAAATACAACGCCATTAGAATCTCTGCAAATTCGATTGATTGATGTTGACCAACGGAAAATCGAAGCTCAAAGCAGAGTTTCAAGGAGCTTGGCTGGACAGAACAAAGTCTTACGAACAAGAATACCATGAAAACAGTTGGCGACAATATCAAATCTTGGACGTAGGTCCTATTTTGCTGCTTTCGCTAATCATTCACTGATTTATTGTGAAGTTTTCAAATCAATGTGTTTCATTTGAAAACAACAAATGTTTGTGCTTTTCTGAACAGGAGGGAAAATTGCATTTGCCATGCGCGAAGAGCGCACAGGGGATCAATGATTACAAGACTGATTTAACGCGCGCGAGTGGATTGGCCATTGGCATAACTTTCTTCATTCATGTGAAGTGTTGTGAAACTTAATTTAAACACAGTTTGCCTCGATAATTATTCGGTTACTTTGATATCAATCGTCGGAAAGAGCTGTGGATGCAGGCTGGCACAGAAACAGATTGGATGTTATTGTTTAAATTGAGCTCTTATTTGATCATTATTAGACTAGACTACTACTCCGGTTGGGTTCGTTGCTTTTTATCCTGCCAGCAAAGGAGGAGCGTGAAAGAAGACTGAGCTTTTCGACCAACTCTTGCAAGAACTTGTAATATTAAAGCGACCACCTATTAATAGTAATGGCCTGATTAACACTAACAGATAGTCTACATGATACGATGAGTGAAGTTGCGATGACACGTGCTTCTTTCAGCAATAATGGTTTGAAGTAGAAGTTCAAACTTTGATCGAACATCAACAGCAGCATGGCCTAAAAAGGAGCCTTGGCTTGGAGAATGAACAACACTGAATGAATATGATGTTAGATTTAATCTTATATTGCTAGTAGTAACTGCAATAAAGAGAATGTTCAGTTTTCTGGTGCCATAATAAATAATCATGGAATTGTTTCAAAAGTTATAAGAAGATCCACATAGATCCCACAGTAAAACAGGAATAAGTGATGTGCCAAAAAAAAGATTAGAAACAATGCTGGAACTATCAGAGATGAGATATCTAACGGTACCGTACTGGACATTCATTGCAAGCATACGGAAACCTCAGTTACAACGTTCAGGTCTTCATGGACCGTGTGCGTGCACTATCTATGTCATCATTATCAATGTTATAACGGTGAAACGTTATGAGTCAACAAACAATTGTTGCCACAGTTAATGGAATTGTGCCGTTAACAGCTAAATCCCCATCTCCCACTTTAACAGACCACTGGATTTGCCATCAAATTTTTCTTTGTTGTGGGCCTTCTACCACCTCTCATTATAGGCTGATTTGTGTGTCTTGGGTCAGGGCCTAAGCCTATGGTGACTTCATCATCTATATTGTGATGTTAAAATTACGCAGTTCACTACCCAAAAATTAACGGCTCTAAGATTTCTTCAGAAATTGATTATGAATATCACCTGTTTCAATTTTCATTATAAAATAACAATTTTCATCACAAAATAACAATTTTGAACAGATTTGAGCTGCACCCTCATTAATGGCCCAATTCCATTCACCATGGCAAAAATTGTTTTTCAATTACGCTTTATGCCAGCAAGCCCATTTTACACATCTGAACTCAGCATTATTTCATACAGAGCTATGTTAACTGTTAAAAAATTTGTTTACACTGGACTTTTACAGTATCTTTCTTTAAAGATTTTTAGGTGATTGACCTGATTTTTACAAACCATCTTATTTCATCTTACTTGTTGCAATTATTTTTCATTATTTGCTGTCTCTTCAATATAGTCCAGACTGAAAAATGGTCACGATGGTCAAAAATGAGAAAAATCCTGAAAGCTTTCAGTGCTGGATAAATTTCTTAAAGGCTGATTTCCAGTCAGTGGAGTTTTCCGAGCGGGTAGAATTTTAGACAATAAAAGGTCACTCAGCCGTAACTTTCTTTTCAATTTCAGAGCGACATTTTCTCTTGCATACAATAGAAATTCTGCCCGCTCTGAAAATTCCAGTGATTGGAAATCAGCCTTAACGTTTAAAAATTTGTAACGAATATTATCCCAAGAACAGTATGCCCCATTTGAATTTTCTAATTCTTCCAAGTGCAACATCATACAATGATGTCAAAGTTTCAGCATAGGTTTTAGACAGAATAAGTACAAGACCATGTTATGATCAATACCATTCTTCAATGAGTAAATTACAGTCAATTGAATTATAAAAGAAGGTTGACAGATACTGTCATTTAAGTGTTTCTAAATTTGGCATACTGAATGTCCTTGTTTAGGTAGTTCTTCTTCAATTAATATTGCTTAATAGCATATACACCATTCTGTTCTACCACCCATCTTATCAAATCATTGAATTTTGTATGGTGAGAGCCTCTTGTCTCCATCCAATTTGTAATTGTCCTTTTTTCTATGATAAAAATATGAGATTTCTCAATGATATATATATTACTAGGTTCTTTAAAATACTTTTATAAGTGTTTATAAATATTTTAAACAAGGCATATTTTACCCTATGTGTAACACCTGTCATTAGGTACTTGAAGATATCAGAATATTGCACCCCTACTTTTCTCCAATTGCAATGGTCTCTACAAAGTGTCCCAAAAAAAATTGTGCCTGAAGATTGCGACAAAACGGCAAAAGGTTCTCGCCAAACTTTTATATGATGTTGCTCTTCAGATGTTCAAATAAAGTTTGCTGCCATCCCCATAAAAATCCGTTGAAAAATGATGGAGCTATGACCTTCAAAAGACCAAATTTTCCTGATGACTGAAACCGGCGGTCAGCCATTTTGTCTTACTATTTTCAGTGATAAATAGCTTCATGTGCTGTGAGAAATAGTTTTTTGTGAGGTAAGAAATGGTTGAACTCTCTGATGATGATTGGAATTCTCACGAGAGCTATGAAATTGGAGGCTGCTGTTTCATTTAATCCATGAAGCTATTGTCATCGCTGCAAAATAGTAAGACAAAATGGCCGACCGCTGGTTTCAGTCATCCGGCAAATTTGGTCTCGTAAAGGTCATAGCTCCATCATTTTACAACGGATTTTTACAGGGTTGGTAGCAAACTTTAATTGAATATCTGAAGCGCACCATCAAGCAAAATTTTGTCAAAAATCTTTTGCCGTTTTGTGGCAATCTTCAGGCAAACGGGGCACAATTTTTTGGGACACCCTGTACATATAGGAATATAGAGAAATGGGCACATTGCAAGCAGCTAAAAACCCCAACGGGAATTTCAAGGGGAACCAGCCATCATGGATGAAGTGTTAGTCATTGTGTCTAGGTTATCACCCCACATAGTTTGTTCTGCGGCACAACCTGTATTAAGAGGAAATGGCACCCCTATTTTTCTCTAATTGCAATAGTCTCTACATATAGGAATATAGAGAAACAGGTACATTTCAAGGGGCGAAAACCCCCAACGGGAATTTTAAGAGGAACTTTTCATTATGGCTGAAGTATCTATTAGTGGGTCTAGTTTATCACCCCACATAGTTTGTTCTGCGGCACAACCTGTATTAAGAGGAAATGGCACCCCTATTTTTCTCTAATTGCAATAGTCTCTACATATAGGAATATAGAGAAACAGGTACATTTCACGGGGCTAAAACCCCCAACGGGAATTTTAAGAGGAACTTTCCATTATGGCTGAAGTATCTATTAGTGGGTCTAGTTTATCACCCCACATAGTTTGTTCTGCGGCACAACCTGTATTAAGAGGAAATGGCACCCCTATTTTTCTCTAATTGCAATAGTCTCTACATATAGGAATATAGAGAAACAGGTACATTTCACGGGGCTAAAACCCCCAACGGGAATTTTAAGAGGAACTTTCCATTATGGCTGAAGTATCTATTAGTGGGTCTAGTTTATCACCCCACATAGTTTGTTCTGCGGCACAACCTGTATTAAGAGGAAATGGCACCCCTATTTTTCTCTAATTGCAATAGTCTCTACATATAGGAATATAGAGAAACAGGTACATTTCAAGGGGCAAAAACCCCCAACGGGAATTTTAAGAGGAACTTTCCATTATGGCTGAAGTATCTATCAGTGGGTCTAGTTTATCACCCAACATAGTTTGTTCTGCGGCACAACCTGTATTAAGAGGAAATGGCACCCCTACTTTTCTCTAATTGCAAGAGTCTCTACATATAAGAATATAGAGGAACAGGTACATTTCAAGGGGCTAAAACACCCAACGGGAATTTTAAGAGGAACTTTCCATTATGGCTGAAGTATCTATTAGTGCGTCTAGTTTATCACCCAACATAGTTTGTTCTGCGGCACAACCTCTATTAGGAGGAAATTGCACCCCTATTTTTCTCTAATTGCAATAGTCTCTACATATAAGAATATAGAGAAACAGGTACACTTCAAGGGGCGAAAACCCCCAACGGGAATTTTAAGAGGAACTTTCCATTATGGCTGAAGTATCTATTAGTGCGTCTAGTTTATCACCCAACATAGTTTGTTCTGCGGCACAACCTCAATTAGGAGGAAATGGCACCCCTATTTTTCTCTAATTGCAATAGTCTCTACATATAGGAATATAGAGAAACAGGTACATTTCAAGGGGCTAAAACCTCCAACGGGAATTTTAAGAGGAACTTTCCATTATGGCTGAAGTATCTATTGGTGGGTCTAGTTTATCACCCAACATAGTTTGTTCTGCGGCACAACCTCAATTAGGAGGAAATGGCACCCCTATTTTTCTCTAATTGCAATAGTCTCTACATATAGGAATATAGAGAAACAGGTACATTTCAAGGGGCGAAAACCCCCAACGGGAATTTTAAGAGGAACTTTCCATTATGGCTGAAGTATCTATTAGTGCGTCTAGTTTATCACCCCACATAGTTTGTTCTGCGGCACAACCTGTATTAAGAGGAAATGGCACCCCTATTTTTCTCTAATTGCAATAGTCTCTACATATAGGAATATAGAGAAACAGGTACATTTCAAGGGGCGAAAACCCCCAACGGGAATTTTAAGAGGAACTTTCCATTATGGCTGAAGTATCTATTAGTGCGTCTAGTTTATCACCCCACATAGTTTGTTCTGCGGCACAACCTGTATTAAGAGGAAATGGCACCCCTATTTTTCTCTAATTGCAATAGTCTCTACATATAGGAATATAGAGAAACAGGTACATTTCAAGGGGCGAAAACCCCCAACGGGAATTTTAAGAGGAACTTTCCATTATGGCTGAAGTATCTATTAGTGCGTCTAGTTTATCACCCAACATAGTTTGTTCTGCGGCACAACCTCAATTAGGAGGAAATGGCACCCCTATTTTTCTCTAATTGCAATAGTCTCTACATATAGGAATATAGAGAAACAGGTACATTTCACGGGGCTAAAACCCCCAACGGGAATTTTAAGAGGAACTTTCCATTATGGCTGAAGTATCTATTAGTGGGTCTAGTTTATCACCCCACATAGTTTGTTCTGCGGCACAACCTGTATTAAGAGGAAATGGCACCCCTATTTTTCTCTAATTGCAATAGTCTCTACATATAGGAATATAGAGAAACAGGTACATTTCAAGGGGCGAAAACCCCCAACGGGAATTTTAAGAGGAACTTTTCATTATGGCTGAAGTATCTATTAGTGGGTCTAGTTTATCACCCCACATAGTTTGTTCTGCGGCACAACCTGTATTAAGAGGAAATGGCACCCCTATTTTTCTCTAATTGCAATAGTCTCTACATATAGGAATATAGAGAAACAGGTACATTTCAAGGGGCTAAAACCCCCAACGGGAATTTTAAGAGGAACTTTCCATTATGGCTGAAGTATCTATTAGTGGGTCTAGTTTATCACCCCACATAGTTTGTTCTGCGGCACAACCTGTATTAAGAGGAAATGGCACCCCTATTTTTCTCTAATTGCAATAGTCTCTACATATAGGAATATAGAGAAACAGGTACATTTCAAGGGGCGAAAACCCCCAACGGGAATTTTAAGAGGAACTTTCCATTATGGCTGAAGTATCTATTAGTGGGTCTAGTTTATCACCCCACATAGTTTGTTCTGCGGCACAACCTGTATTAAGAGGAAATGGCACCCCTATTTTTCTCTAATTGCAATAGTCTCTACATATAGGAATATAGAGAAACAGGTACATTTCAAGGGGCGAAAACCCCCAACGGGAATTTTAAGAGGAACTTTCCATTATGGCTGAAGTATCTATTAGTGGGTCTAGTTTATCACCCCACATAGTTTGTTCTGCGGCACAACCTGTATTAAGAGGAAATGGCACCCCTATTTTTCTCTAATTGCAATAGTCTCTACATATAGGAATATAGAGAAACAGGTACATTTCAAGGGGCTAAAACACCCAACGGGAATTTTAAGAGGAACTTTCCATTATGGCTGAAGTATCTATTAGTGCGTCTAGTTTATCACCCAACATAGTTTGTTCTGCGGCACAACCTCTATTAGGAGGAAATTGCACCCCTATTTTTCTCTAATTGCAATAGTCTCTACATATAAGAATATAGAGAAACAGGTACATTTCAAGGGGCGAAAACCCCCAACGGGAATTTTAAGAGGAACTTTCCATTATGGCTGAAGTATCTATTAGTGGGTCTAGTTTATCACCCAACATAGTTTGTTCTGCGGCACAACCTGTATTAACAGGAAATGGCACCCCTATTTTTCTCTAATTGCAATAGTCTCTACATATAGGAATATAGAGAAACAGGTACATTTCAAGGGGCGAAAACCCCCAACGGGAATTTTAAGAGGAACTTTCCATTATGGCTGAAGTATCTATTGGTGGGTCTAGTTTATCACCCAACATAGTTTGTTCTGTATTAGGAGAAAAAAGCACCCTTTTTAAAGACTTCTCTAAATACTATACAGAGAAAAAGGAAAACTTGGGACATTTTAGAGTGTGCAAAAGCCTAACGGGAATTTTTGCAGCATATTTTCATGATGGCAGTTGTGTTAATTAGTATGTCTAGTAAGCAGTGCAATATACTTTGTTCTGCGGCACAACCTGTATATGGAGAAACATTACCCCCTTTTACATTCACTTTCTTTGACAGTTGACACCAGCAGCCATCCATACAGAAGTTCTGATTGTTTCAGTAGTTATCTGGGTTTTTCAACATCATACAATTCATGTAGCATGAGTAATGAGGCTGTACTAGTTTTGGTTGCATATTATTGTTGTGATCTATCACAGTTACCAAGAGGCAAGGATTAGATTTGAAAGAATGCAATCAAATTTATCAGAGTCTTCATGATTTTAGGCCCGTTCCAGGCTGTTTGTTGTGAATCTCGGCCTAGACTAAGCAAAATTTGTTTGAATACAAAATTATGAAGAAACCAGGATAAAAATCAAACTTACCTCCTTTTCTGTTCCTACTCTATCGATGGCCGAGACGAGGATATCGTATATTAATCAACTTTCCTTGGTCGGACATCCAACATTTTTCCGCGCGCTTTCTTCACTGGAACAAAACTTGCGAAGCATGGGAAGGAGGCGCCCGCGTCACCAGTCCGCCATGGTCAGCGGCAGACAATTTACGCTCCTGTTGCTTTTCTGCCTAGGTCCTTATCGAAACGAGGCAGTCATAGTCATTTCAAAATAATGGCATTTGATTAGGAGTCGTAGTTAGGAGCGCCCGGTAGCCCGGTAGTATTTCAATAGCGAAAACTACGACCATATCATCTTTCTACGTTTCATTATTTTTCAATTAATCGGCGCCATTATTCTTTGAAAGTCAACAAATTAGGAATGCAAAGTTTAAATTTGGCAATACTTTCAATAAGTCATGATTGTATGATATGTTATCCAAAATAAAGCCTTTGGGGAATTTCAAGGAATATTTACGCATGCAAAAATTTCAAGTCTGTCCTTGCTATCTCAAGAAGGCAGCTCTTTCTTTGCTAGAAATAATGCCTTGATCAAAGCGAGCGACAAAAGTCAAATCAAGTTGTGTATACTGACCTGCCATATCAGAAAGTCGCGCAGAAGCCCCTGCGAGATCTCTTCTGAGTCCTATAATCACATCTGACTGCTCAACTGACTCTCGTTTAGCATTTCCAGCTTCTTTCCTACAACGCAGGGTTGACAGGTAATACATCGAATGTTTTTTTTTTTTTATACTCAATCTAAAAATTTTACAAAGACGAATTACCTACGACACTACTTACAAAACACTTTACTACACTACAAGGACGATACCCCTAGGAGCAAAATATCATGACTACGCCGGGGCCATGCCATAGAAGACATAAAACTAAACTAAAATTAAAGATACGGTTACAAAAAGCTACATACAAACCAATTTACCGATGACTAAAAAAAGAAACTTGTTTTGCAGTAGATGTCGAGCTACGAATCCGAAAATGTTGGGAAACAGGGACCCCAACCGAGAGAAACCAACGACAACAACAGCCGTCGTTGCTCAATCTCGTCCTACCCCATTTTACGCCTTAACTCCGTTTTGCGAGGAGTAAACGGCCGCGGCATGTCAAAATTCGACGGAAAACTGTATTCTTTCACTAAAACACTTTTAATCTCCAATTTATCTCTAAAATTCGCCGAATAACGAGCCATTCTATTTTCAAAGCTGTGGGGGAAATTCTCGAAAATTTCAACTTAGGCCCTTTTCCCACCCAAATGGATCGTGCTCGTTTTCCTACTAAATGCACTTGCTAACCCCGGATGAATGATTAAATACCTTAAAAAGGGCTAAAATAGGGTCCTCAAGGTGTTTGTTTTTAATTTCTCAATTTATATACTTCAGAATTAGCGCTAGAGCAACGACCATTTTTCGTCGATTATCGTTGCCTAGCAAACTGCAAATCCATAATGGGGCGCATCTTGCCATATATTGGCAAGATTGATGCCAAGTGTACCAGGGTGTTCATTCGGCTTCGCGATCAGCTTATGACGTCAGAACACCCTGGGAACGAGGTTGGTCGTTGCTCCCTCGTCCAGTGAACCACCGGCCAAAACACTGAGCCAGTGCTAGTTAGGGTTTGGATATTGGAGATCAGCTGTGACGCTTTACATCAACTGCAAAACAGGCGTAAAGCACTCTAAAAGGGACAAAAAGGACTTAGTGACTTTTATGAGGGAAAATGTTTGATATTAGCTTGATCAGTCAAATCGACCAGTTTTGTGAATGAAATTTAGGGTCAATTCGAGTATATTTTTGTTAATGTTATCCGAGAGGTCTTTATCGCCGTACAGTAAAAGCTCTATCAGAACGATATTTGAAAGACTGTTGATCTGAATAAACGGTCGTAATAATTGTGAAACTTCAGCGAGAAGATTTCGTCGTTGGACATCGAATGACGGACAGAGCAACAAAAAGTGTTCCGTATCCTCAATGCCATCATTAGTTGGGCACATTGGGTTTACAGTATCCCTAAAATTGTGCTTGAATTTGTGAAAATTCGATTTACTAAGACCGACTCTTGTTTGGGAGGGATACGATAAGACGATTGGGTCATAAATCCCAAAGACAGATTTTGCAGGAGGACGAATTATTGATAGAAGCTTTGCCTTGAAAACTGCAACAGACGGAGTTTGTTCCATTCAAAGATGCAATTAGGATAAAAATTGGATTGGAATTTTTCTGTTCTTGCCCCCAATTCGCCCAACCACATCCCGCTTACGAAGAGAGTATTGCAACTGATGAAGTGGTGGGATTGGATCCCTTTTATACAAGGGGGTGAGGTTATTTATGATCTTATAGAACAAGGTAAGGCGTCTACTCCACCTTCGGGAACTCAGTGACTCCCAACCGAGCTCAGCATACAGATTATCGCGCGAAGTCCCCCTCCAAGTTCCTATTACAGCAAGAGCAGCAGAATACTGAACAGACTCTAATTTTTCCATTAAACTTGGTACAATGATGTTTTGACTAAATTCGCATACTTTTGATGGGATGTGGTAGATGACTTCTCCGTAGTCAAGGTGGGGTCGCACATAGAGCTTATATAGTTCATTCAGGGTATGTCTGGGCAGATATTTGGAGAGATACCTTAGCAAACCAATGCCTTTTCTCGTTTTAGAGATAGCAGCTTTAATATGAGCTGAGAAAGAAAGCTTCGTATCCAAAATAACACCTAGATGTTTGTGTTCTTCTATCCTTTTCACGGGTATGTCATTAAAGAGGATCACTGGATAATCTACTTCATGTCTTTTCCTTGAAAGAAGTAATTCAACAGCTTGTTTTTGTGGATCGGGATTAAAAGACATCTTCCAATCATGGGCCCATTGGCTTATTAACTCCAAGTCATGGTTCATGTCATTTGCAGCTGCATTAGGGTCTTGGACGACCGTAAATAAGGACGTATCATCGACAAAAAGCTTTACGCTACATTTTAAGTCAGCAGTGAGATCATTTATATAGACGAGACAAAATAATGGTCCTAAAATGGAACCCTGGGGCACTCCTGCTAAAGCATCTCCCCAATTAGAACACTGCCCGTTCAGAACAGTTCGCTGTTTTCGATCCTTAAGAAAACTTTCTATAAGAGTAAGAAGTTGTCCTGAAACACCACATCGTTTTAATTTATAAATAAGACCAACATGCCATACCCTGTCAAATGCTTTAGAAATATCAAGATACACAGAACGAACATCAAGAGGAGGATTACAGTCAAATGCTTTGAATATTGCATGCGTTATGGAAATTAGTTGGTTGACTGTTGAGTCGCCAGGACGAAAACCTGATTGATTGGGATTGAGTAAATCACAGGAAACAAAATGGGAGTATAGGAAGTCGTACACAAGCTTTTCAAGGATCTTTCCAAAAATTGGTAGGAGAGAAATAGGACGGTAGTTACTCTTCACATTTTTTTCATTTTTCTTATGAACGGGCACCACATTTGCACACTTCCATATTTCAGGAAATACACCTTGTCTCAGACAGTTTGTGAATATTATCTTAAGAGGAGTAACAAGGGACGAATCGCTTAGTTTTATCATTCTTATAGAAATCTCATCCCAGCCATGTGCTTTATTGGGATTAAGTGATCTTATGATATTCAGTATCTTTTCCTCAGAAATGACAAAATCACTTATCATGGATGAAGCTCCTGAGGCATCTTGTGGAATTTCATTACCAGTATCGATCGTCGTACATTGGAGTATGAAATAAACATTGAATTGAATATCTGTGCTTTTTCAGTAAAATCTGTTATGAATAACCCATTTTCTAAGAGGGGTGGTATTATCGGAATGTTCGCCTTATTAAGAACAGTATTGATTAATGACCAGTAGGTCTTGCCAGATGTTCCTGGATTTGCTAACATTTGCCCTGTCTTACAAAGGTAATTCTTTTTAGCATCCTCGATTAGTTTTGCACCATCAGATATCATCTTTTTGATTCCTTCAAGCTTGTCGTCTGGTTGACCGTTTCTCACGAAGATTGCATAAGCATGATTCTTTTTCCTCAGAAATTTTTTGACAGCCTGTGTTATCCATGGTGCTTGGCGAGGTTTAATTGTCTTAACTTGGTTGGAAATGAAATTTGAGTAAATGTTTAAAAGGACTTCATTGAGTAACTTCACCTGTTCATTGGGACAAGTAATTTTTCCAAGCTGCTCGTGCCAATGAAACATTTCAATACTTTTCATTATACTGACAAAATCTGCCTTATTATAATACCATATCCTGCGGGTATACGGAGGAGGTGCTATGTTCGAAACAGAAAGTTTTCCATAAACAATTTGGTGATGACATTGTTCGTGTAATGATGGATGAACACCATGCTCGATAACGAGGTTGGGCTGATCAGTGAAGATTAAATCAATGCAAGATTTGGAATCAACCATTAAATGAGTTGGTTCTGAGATTAGCTGATGAAGACCTAAGTCAGCAGTTATTGGTTCGAATAATCTTCCCTCAGTATTTTCACTATCGTTTTGCCACCACTGTGTAGAACGGCAGTTGAAATCGCCAGTGATAATAATGCAGAATGGATTTTCAGCATGCATTTTGGATAGCATCAGCTCAAAATTCATTGTGAAATGATCAAATTCACTTTGGTCTTGACTCGGACTTCTGTAAACTACCGCATAAAAGTATTTTTTCCTGTTCAATTGTATCTCGCACACAACACATTCAGGAAGAGTCACCAAATCTAACAGATGTTTTGAAGGAAGTGAGTGCTTGACATACAGCCCAACACCACCTCTTTTCACATTTTGTGGATGGTTTTCTTTGTAGTAGCCATCTAGTGTTAGCCTATCTTCATCAACAGTACTATCAAGGTGAGTTTCTACTATTCCAATTAAGTCATTGTTATACACTGAATTATATGCCTCAATGAGGGAAACCCTTAAAAAATCATAAGCAGTAATACTGTTCAAATTCCAACAGAAAAAGGTGAGTGTTTCTGGACCAGGATTAGTTTCAATATCACCACTGAGCAAGATACTCCTGTAGATAAACCATTGTTTATGTAGCATGTAACATGCAAAGCGCTTGTCTTCCTCCATAAGATTTCGTATAAGATAAGTGTGATATTGCCAAAGAGCAAGCTTTCTAGTTTCAAAAATTTTGAGAATGAAAAAAAAAAAACGAGAACAGTTTGTCTTGTCAGTGAAGAAAAAACATGTTCTTCTTAGTTTTAACGATGTTCAGATCTGAAGATTGCCACGATTAAATCTAAAATTTTAGTTTAGAATGCATTTGATCCTTTCACTCTTGTTTCAATATTTGGCGTTTATCTAAAGTCTTCAATAGTGATTATAATGAAACCAACAGGTTTGGGCTATAGTTAAAGCGTGCTTTTTGCAAAATGAATGCTGTTAATTTTAAACTTGCTATGCATTCCTGATGCAATCAATGCGATGGTCAAACAAAAAATTAAACAAAAATAATCAGGTTGTAACTTCGACAAATAAAATCAAATACCGCGCTTGATTACATACCAAAATCGAATTACATAACGTAGCATGCACATACAAAGTTCTCAGCAGGCAAGGAAAGAAGGACGGTGTTGGGTTACCTCCAGTTACAGACTTGGCTGTATGAATATGCTGCCATGTCAAATCTTTCAAATAATGAACAACCACCGTAAACCACATTTGGCTGGTACATGAATAACAAAACGCTTTCTAAACATCAGTCAACAATTGGCAGGAAAATCAAATAATTGTGCTTGCTTGTCAAAGCCAAATAAACAGCTGTCTTGCGGATGTAAACAAGAAATAAATGAAGAAGTTGTTGTTTACACTGGACACAATGTCTGCGACAAACAAGGATCTTGGTTGCCATGGATTTGTTTACTTTCAACCATAGTGCAAAGCCAAGTAATTCTCACCCCTCCATGGTGATCTAGGCAGCCAACAAAACTATGGCAATTGAAACGAGCAGTATCTGTATCGAAGAGAGTTGATAGCATGCTATATGGCAGGGAGTCAACACGCCTGTCCTGGCACTAATCATGTGAAGAGGGACCTTGTTAATGTGAACATCCAACCAAACGATTAACGATATAATTATTAACATGGACAGTTAGTTGGGGAAAAGGAATTTTATGGAATTGACTGGACCCAGCTGCTTTTCATATTACAAGAGCCACACATGCACTTGCCACTTCCAAATATAAATGAAATTCTAATTGCAAAAGTATTTCAACGCACACTATTACTTTTTAGAGTAGAGTAAACTTCTATATTTTTTAATTCTTTAGATAAAATGACTGCTGGATATTCACGTCAAAACCATTGAAACTAGAAGCCCTATCCCAGGGCTGCAAAAAGCTTTTCTTCCAGGCAGAAAAATTCAAAGATCAGAATTTCCTGCAAAATCTAGACGAAATTTCCTGCCAGTAGGATTATAAGATATTTTATTGGTTCAAGCAACATCCCTAGATTTTGTCCAGAATGAACTTGCATTCTAACTAAAGTACTAACTTGTACTTGAAAAAGAGCCCATCAAATTAAAATTTAATTGAAAACAAGTGACTCTTTACATATGGTCATTGAAAGTCTTTTGACCACATATCTACTTCTTCAGCGGATAAATTTAATCGTACATAACTATAAACCCAGCTAATGTTTCGTGAACCATCCATTTACTTTGGGTTTTATGGCTGATGTGCCATGTGAAGACACATCAGCCATACCTCCTGCACCTTCGTGAGTACATCACAGACAATTTTTATAAAACTATGCCTCTGTTTGTATGCATGTAGCAAAGAAGGATAAAAAGCGGAAGTATGCTTCAATCAACATGTTTCTTAACTAATATCTATCCAGTATTTAAGTTTCTTAATGCTTTTGGCGATCCGAGAGCTGAGTTTCCCACAAAGAGTCTTTTGAAAAAGGGGCATTGACTGACCCAGAAATAAGCTATGAAAGCTGGACACGTCTAGGTTTTTGAAACAAATGTTATGAACACGAACAAGGTGTCAGCATGTAGCTGAAAGGCTAAGATATTTTTGAGATATTGTTTGGTTAGCGTAAGATTAAACTCTGAAAAACAAGTTCCAAAATATGGTGATTGAGTGATTTCATGGAATCTTTCCTACCTCTCCTATCCATGTTTTGGAAGATGGAACAAAGCCCAACACCAAATTTTGGATGACAGTACAATTTTTGAATAAGGAACAGATATCTATCGTTGTTCAAAACAAAACAAAAATCCCCAGATGACTTCAAGTCCACCTTTTACGTTATGTTTTCACAAAATGTTGATTGGAAAAGGAGTCGGGATTATAGCTAGCTAAGCCTTTTGAATAAACGGTGGTACGAGCCTTTTTCGATAACTTTTGTTTTCAGAAAGCTACCTATGATCTAGCTTTCGACGTTTCTTTGTGTCACCCGGTATTTGCATTGTACAAATAGTGTGAAATAGTGGCAAGACGTCATTCAAATAAAAACTATTGAAAGAATTCAGTTGCAAATAAAAGGAATACAGAGCAAGAAAATAACTCGATAATGAGGAATATGCCAGCATATGTGAGAAATGTCCTGCAAAAACACCAGCTAGCAGATAATTCACTGCTTCAAATACACTGCTTCAAATACACTGCTTCAAATGCACTGCTTCAAATACACTGCTTCAAATACACTACTTCAAATACACTGCTTCAAATACACTGCTTCAAATACACTGCTTCAAATACACTGCTTCAAATACACTGCTTCAAATACACTGCTTCAAATACACTGCTTCAAATACACTGCTTCAAATACACTGCTTCAAATACACTGCTTCAAATACACTGCTTCAAATACACTGCTTCACCTGCTTCAAATACACTGCTTCAAATTCTAGCTTCAAATTCACTGCTTCAAATTCACTGCTTCAAATTCACTGCTTCAAATACACTGCTTCAAATACACTGCTTCAAATACACTGCTTCAAATACACTGCTTCAAATACACTGCTTCAAATACACTGCTTCAAATACACTGCTTCAAATACACTGCTTCAAATACACTGCTTCAAATACACTGCTTCAAATACACTGCTTCAAATACACTGCTTCAAATTCACTGCTTCAAATTCACTGCTTCAAATACACTGCTTCAAATACACTGCTTCAAATACATTGCTTCAAATAGAACAAATTGAAAATATGACGTGGTCTTTATTTTTTTGTCAAATTGGATGAATCAGTTGGAAAAAATTGAATCGATTGACAAAAAGTTATTTTTTGTTTACAAGTTTCAACTTTTAACTCTCTAATACTGCATGGATGAACATTGTTCAACCAGATTCGAAATTGAATCAAAGCCAAGCCATCGGCTAGCTTATTCCAGGGCAATTGTAACAGCATGTTACAATTGCCCTGACCTGGTCAGCTATCGTTATTGCCCATTTTCAAAACTCATAAGCTGTGGAACTTGAAATTTTTAACCATGGATTTAATATAGTTTTGATCCTAAAAAGATGTCACGCCTGTGATGTGAAAATTAAATTGTTCACTCAAGAACAAATCTTTCAGACACTCCAGTGGAAGCACGTGTTTACTTTCATGCTCAAATGCATGTCCCCCCCCCCCAAAAAAATATCGCAAACTCGGCTGAACATTCTTGTATCGCAAGTTGTATGGAGTGGGTTAGAGTGGCATGCACTTTCCTCCAAGGTGTGAGAACCACTGTGACAATTCCCCCGTGTTACATTTGTCCCTGGCCCCCCTTACTACCTTTTAAACTTTTATCAATATTGGTCATTTGTGGAAATATTCAATGTGCACTGAAAGAATCTACTTTAGCAGGCCACGATCAATCGTACTCTGGCGCAGATTGGGAAAATGGATGAAATCCTAAATTGTGTTTCATTATAAGTTTATCTATTTTTCAGTCACCTAGCTTACGCATTCTGACAGATTTGTTTTTTTGATCCGTATCCTGGATACCACCTACCTCGATAGAAAATGTCAAAAAGTTTCAAAGGTTATACTCAAGTCATTCGTAGCAAATATGAATTTTTATATGAATATATATGCGGGGTTCTAAAGTCAAAATTTACAAGAAAGACTTAAATAGACGAATATCTATGAAATTGCCAACTGAATACTTTTCTAACAATGTATAACACTTACTCGTCTTTCAAATTTATACCCGCCTGAATTGATCGGAATAACTTACCTAAGTAACTGAACAAGCTGTTCCATTTTTTGGAGCTCATCTTGTCTCTTTTTATCTTGTTCCATCAAGGACAATTCCGTAACAATAGAAGCGTCCCGTTTATGCGTTTTTCGAGGTGACGTGGGCCTTGAGACCATTTTCCTTGGACTTCTTGGAGATGTTCGCCCAGACATTAAGAAGGAATCTACGAAACGGGGAAACGAGAGATCAGGTTTGGTTTAAGGACTATCCACAAAATTCTTCCATGGAATTCATAACTGTGCAACAAAGTTCAGAAGATGGTAGAACTTGCATTTCGATATTTTTTAATTCCACTTTAAAAGAAAATTCAGCACAAAAGTACATCTTTCCTTACTTTAAGTTGCTAAGATACACCTTTTGCAGTTAATAAATATTTGGCCATAAACTTTCACCATCCTTGATATCTGTAGTTAAAAATTTAACCAAAGCAGTTTCTATAAGAATACCCAAAACGAAAGTTTAAATGATATCATTCAAGGAATGTTTGAGAAATGATCGTTCAAAAGTAACAATGAAGGGTACTCTAAGTTATTTGAATGCTGACAGAAAATAGAATGAATTCATAACGTAGGCCTGCTAGATGAGGCCATGCGATGATTTGAATTTGTTTCAATCACTCATAAAAGAGTTACTTTGTGCCCATCATAGAAATCAGACAAAATATATTTACTATTGTTTTGGAGGAAAGTTTTGTTTTGAAATAATCTATTTCAATACCTTCCTTTTCCCTCGCGAGTTCCAAATCACGCATGCTTGCAGCATTTCCATGTGAACGAATCGATATAAATGAGAGTAGCCAGACAGTTATTCATCTTGGCCTAAGCTCATACACAACCAGGTTAATTTTCCCAAGTCAGAAATTTCTAATAGATAGTTCTTTAGCTGAAGGTACAGGTCTATTGTAGGATTTACGTATGGGTATATCTGGGGTATAAAGGGTATATTTAGTTGTGTTGAGTCGAACAGTTGAGTATTTAGTTAGTTGTTTAGTAGTTGGCTGTGTCTGACGACCTCGCCAATTCACCTAAAAGTGACTCTCTTTTTATATTAATTCTCCGGAAAAATAAATGGTAAATAACTTATTCTCGTGTGGTGGATTAGAAAATAACATACATACTGCACAACGAAGGACTGATTAATTAAGAGGGATTCATTCCCAATGCCAGTCACATTTCATGATTGCGTCATCACAATAGATCTTAATTTACCACAATTTTTGCCATTCATGTGATCAATTTGAGTGTCAAATAGTCATTTGTTAATGATAACTTGCTGGATGTCGAGACATTGGGTATATGCTGTTATTATGTATGAACACATTACTTTTAAAAACCCATTGCACACCAACAAAATCATTTACAAATAGGGTTGGCTGCGGTTGAGCCTTTAGCACTATCATTGTTCTGCACAAGCTCTGGATTCTGTTAGCAAAAATGTCTGACACAAAAGCTGTAAACGTCCAGCGGGTTTTGTTTTTGTCCAATTGATCTTCAACCATGAGAGTGGAAACAACGGAGACAACTGTTGATACGTTACCTTTACATTGTTTCATGTATATGTTTTCCTCGTCACTCTTTCTTTTACTTTTATTGATCTTTAGCAATCTGTCCTCCAGCGCCACAATTGTTAAGCTGTACTGATGTGCTTGCTCCTGTTTTGAAATAACGATAAGGCAATAACAAGAACCTGTCTTCTTGGTTTATGAAGATTAATTAGATAAATTGTGAAAAATGATTTCAAATAAGCTTGACTATCTCTACATAGATCTACGTATGACAAAAGAACAATCAGACAAAAGATATGGAGTGCATTTTCCGCCAAAATGTGTGTCGATTTTTGTTTTATCACTTCTCCTAATTTTGTGTGCCAATGTCACGATATTTTTATTCATGAGGATGGTTTTCTCATTTAACTTCATTTCACGATATTTCTTTTTCGCTATATTTTTTTTTTCATTTTTTTTCATTTTAAAATTATTTATGCACGGTAGCCCCGTCAGTCAGTATGATTGATTTTCAGGGGGCCGTGCCAAAAACTTTACAAATTAAAAAATCTACTAAAATTAATAACGGGAAAAGGAAACTAATTACAATCATAAATAATTTATCTACAACTATTTACAATAAATTTACAACAAACCCTTTATCTTGTTCTTAAAAGAAGATAAAGAGGGAGCTTGCTTGGCCTCGCGGCTGAGATCATTCCAGATTTTTGCTCCACGAAATGCGAACGCTTTCTGTCCATTACTAGTTTTCATGAATGGCACTAGCAAGTCAGTTTCGGCATTTCTAAGGTTGATAATATTGCGATCAGAATTTCTAACAAATAAATGCGAGAGATAATCAGGCGCGAGACTATTAACAGATTTATATACAGTTGTTGCAGTCTCACTTCTGATCATATCCCTCACAGTTGGCCATTTTAACTCTGTAATCAAAGCTTCGGCAGGAGCATCGTAGCTGCTATTTGTAATAATTCTAGCGGCACGATTCTGCAATTTTTGAAGCTTAACCAGTCGGAACTCTGCACAGCTCCCCCACACAGAACAGCAGTACCGAAAATGTGGCTCTACAATACCTCTATATAATTTGCAAAGTACAGTTTTTGGCAAAAATTTCTTTGCATATTTTAAAAAACCTAACGAGCGGGAGACTTTGGCTTGAACAGATTTAATTTGCTCGTCCCACACGAGGTACTGGTCAACTTGGACACCAAGATACTTAATACTGTCGACGAGTTCTACAGGGGAATCATCGATAACGAATGCAGGAGAATCCACAGTGTTTTCACCAATCTTTTTACATCCGTTTCCGATATATCCGTTTCTTTCAAACACGGTTTTTCTATTCAACTCTCATTCACTGCTGATCGATATTTCTATGTCAACGCCTTTCTCAATTTTTCTATTGTTTGTGCGTTGCTTCAATTTTGTGGTTCTGCACAATGCTTCGGTTTTTCTGTTCGCTGCGCAGACGGCCGTTGCGCATCCTTATGGCAAAAAGGCGCGAAACCACACGAGAGTCTAAAATGAGTGCAAATGAGTGAAAATGCAGGCAACGAACGGCGTTTCCAAAGCAGTGTCCTTGTTAGTTGTTGCAGGAAATCACTCAATTGCTGGTTGCGCAAACAAACTGATTGAAGTACTACTAGTACTGTTCCCGTGGATGATGCTCATCTCTCAACGCAGCAGCCGCAAACGGCAGCATCTAGGCCTGCTGTGATTGCAATTTCCAGTCATGCCAGTGGGCCTAGTACAGCAAGCCGTTCTGGTGACCCCGTGAACGTTGTATGCACACTGTTTCCAAAAAACATGAGTTTCTGCATATTCTGTAGGATATCTGTGATGCAGCTCTGATTCCAATATATGTCCTACCTCGCCTAGCAGGCCTGAGACTCTGTCAATGTGGATATTCGCATGATTTTGGTTGTTGGAAAACCTGGCGATAGCTTCCCTGTAGAAATCAACCCTTGTTATCATGTGATCAAGACTATTTTCATCCAAATTTCCAGCTTCCAATTGATTGCTAACACTTAGCAGTGACCTGTAAATATGTTGATACGGAGATTGATGTGCCATTGCCACAAAAATCAAGTCTGCTACCACGTGCAGTTTCACGCCTTTTTGCCATAAGGATGCGCAACGGCCGTCTGCGCAGCGAACAGAAAAACCGAAGCAATGTGCAGAACTGCAAAATCGAAGCAACGCACAAACAACAGAAAAATCGAGAAAGGCGTTGACATAGAAATATCGATCAGCAGTGAATGAGAGTTGAATAGAAAAACCGTGTTTGAAAGAAACGGATATAGCGAAAAAGAAATATCGTGAAATAAGGTTAAATGAGAAAGCCATCCTCATGAATAAAAATATCGTGACATTGGCACACAAAATTAGGAGAAGTGATAAAACAAAAATCGATGCACATTTTGGCGGAAAATGCACTCCATAAAAAGAGGGTATAACTATGCTATTAATCACATTATGTTTGCGTACCGAGCATTTTAAGAATATTTCAATGCTGTTCTTATGCCGTTTTTGCAAACTTTCGGAAAGCTTCCTCCAATACTGAGCGTGAAGGTTCTAAAAAGTTGCGTTCCTCATAGGCGGGGTTTTTACAGTGTTTCCCCCAGCTTAGGACTCGAACACACAACCTTTCTCACAGAATGCAAGCATGTTAGCAACTACGCTATCCTACCACCTACATGGTATATGTGGTAAACGGTCTATGTATCCTTGGTTTTAGACTTTGCTTTTTTCTTCTAAAGGTATAATTGCAGCTTGAGAAGTTTCCCTATATCAAGTAACATTAACAGCATACTTTAAGCATGAATAAGTTCATGGCGATGTGGTTCAATGACCTTAGCATGCTTCTATTGGTAGAATTGCTACTGCAAAGACCTTCCAGTTAGCCGAAATCTCACATACAAGAGATTATCTGGATTTTTCTTTTGAAATCATTTTTCATGGGTGCAGAAGATACATTTATTTGCTAACCAAATGTCCTTGGCGACGCAGGGTCTTTAGCGTTCAATGCAATCAGCAATAAACTGATAATAGTAATGATTAGCTTATTTGCAGTTGATGAAAGCAATAAATTTAAGCAAAACTAATAAATAGCAACTATTATGGTTAAAGAATGAAAATCTAAACATAAACATATACATAAATACAGCTCTATGCATAATCTGGATATGTTGCAATTGCACGTAATCTTCCAGCTCTTGTTCACAAGTTTGAATTGCTATGCGTTTTGGGCAATCTCTATCGTGTCAGATAGTGTCTGTTCTACTAAATGCTTCCTCTAAATGATAACGAATAGTTTCCGCACACTAACGTATTGGTTTCAGGGAGCTGCAGGAGGTTATTCGTCAGTTGATCACATTTAATATCCTGCAGTTAGAAGAACACAAATACGAAGAGAGGCAAGCACCATTTATGCATTTATATATGTATTTCAGCAATTCAGCATTCTCCTGGACGATGACCACAGAGCCGAAGCGCGTCCAGAGTAGAATAATGGAATAAAAGAATTAAAGAACTTCAAATCGTCTTTATTTTGAGCACATCTTGTATTTCAGCATTAGCTTTTTGCACATTTTTGAAGTGGATAGCTATATCGCCTGACCTTCTCAGGAGCTCTTCAAAAAATGCATCATAAATCCAGCATAGGCCTCAAATCTTTCAAATCTGTAAAAAGGTGGGTGTAAAATTCTATGACATTTTTCTTTGAATTGAATGGCTTGAAAGAAACTTCTGGTTCTTTGCTGTAAATCTGCCTTGGACATTTTCTACATCCTCGCGTGTTTCAAAATGGTGGCAATTTAATCATTTTTTGCATAAATTCATTGTAAATCCTGAACCAATAGAGGAAAAAGATACAACCTTCAAGAAAACCATAGTTTATCAAGGTATACAATATGGTGGCAAGCAGAAATCTGTAGCTTTCCTGGTTTAGGATTTAGAAACATGATGACGTCATAGCCTCACGTTTAATAAATACCGCCATTTTGAAACTAATCAAGATATCAATAAATTTCCACGACAGATTTACAGCAAAAAACCCGAAGTTCCTTCCAAGCCATTCAAGTCAAGGAAAACTGTAAAGAGATTTTTACACCGACATCTTAAAAGATTTGAGCCCTATGTTCATAAATCCCTATGGAGAAGTCTCCGTGCACGTTTGTGCAAACGGTTGGTTGTGGTGTTTGCAGTCTTCCTACAAAACATCCAGATTGATTGGCACTGCTTGAAATTTGAGATAGCAAATGCATGGCATTACATAAATGAACGAGTAACTTACTCTGTAAACATTTAATTCATCTGCGAATTTCCGTTTGGCCTCTTCTTTTTCCTTATTGACACATTCCAGCTGCACTTTATGGTTTATGTCTCTCTCTTCAATGTCCTTCTTTAAAAGTTTCTACAGGTGGAAAAGAATTAATTGAGAAGAAGTTGATGATAATTCTTGAAAGTCGTACGATACTCTTTTTGATAACATGTACAAACTTTAACGTCATTCTACGCAAATGAAAACAGTTGAAATAGAAAAACAGACCATCTTAACCTCAGCAGTTTTTAAAACAAAATGTCTCCATCAATATCTTTTTGTGTTGGGTGGATGATAAAATGAATGTGCAATGCTGCCAAAGATTTCGTGCTGATAAACCAGTAAACCGATTTACCACAGTAGGCCCAGGATTGAAAATCTGCTAAAAAATAAATTTAAGCAATTGCAACTTGTTATAGATGAGCAAACAACTCAATGTTTCAGCTTTTCTGTCCTTTTTACCTTTTTTTGTTTATCATTTACCAGATCTTCTCGGTTCATTTTCATTTTCTTCAACAAGTAAAACTCAACTACGTACACAATACATTCATTACTGGCCCATTACTGGCCCATCCAACCTCGCTCCCAGGGTGTTCTGACGTCATACGCTGGTCACGAAGCCGAATGAACACCCTGGTACACTTGGCATGCATCTTGCCAAAATAAGGCAAGATTCCCCCATTATAGATTTGCAGTTTGCTAGGCAACGATAATCGACAAAAATGGTCGTTGCTCTAGCGCTAATTCTGAAGTATATAAATTGAGAAATTAAAAACAAACACTTTGAGGACCCTATTCTAGCCCTTTTTAAGGTATTTAATCATTAATCCGGAGTTAGCAAGTGCATTTAGTAGGAAAACGAACACGATCCATTTGGGTGGAAAAAGGGCCTAAGTTGACATTTTCGAGAATTTCCCCCACAGCTTTGAAAATAGAATGGCTCGTTATTCGGCGAATTTCGGAGATAAATTGGAGATTAAACGTGTTTTAGTGAAAGAATACAGTTTTCCGTCGATTTTTGACATGCCGCGGCCGTTTACTCCTCGCAAAACGGAGTTACGGCGTAAACGGGTTAGGCCGAAATTATTCCCTATTTTTGGGGGGCCCGCGCTCTGCTTCTGCGTGCAATATTGAACCCCAAATTGCGTTATTAGACTCACAGACGAACAGTCTCTTGAAAACTTTTCTCCGTTTTGAAATCGGCCGTGTAACCTATGATGTCCTAGCATCAATGACATTTAAGATCTAAGCACGTGATTTAAATAAGATAGTTACTAGTTGATATCGAGTAAGATCAGTTCTAGTTTTAGAGTTTAGAGTTACAGTTCAGTTCTTGTTTAGCCATGTGTTCTTATTTGTAATCACGGTCTAAGGCACCTCAACCCAAATACAGCAACCCAGAAACGTTATATAACCATCGATTCCAAACGTAACCTCGGGTCGGAAAATCGCAACATTTATTTTTCAACCCCCTGTTATGACGTCATAATGACCCCAACATCTCCTGAAACTCCGAAATTCGGATGCGCCGTGGTCCATTACCCCTCTTAAACTCCTCACTTGCCCTACACACCCCATTGATTTTGTGAAATTACCGATTCAATAAAGGCCATTTTTGAAAGGGAGCCAGTTATAATCTGATTTTGCTATCGTTTTCGAATAGCCAATCAAATTGCCGAATGGCCTCTTGTATCCCAGAGTAGAGGTAGAGCAACGAACTCACTCTGGGGACGAGATTGGGTCCCATCTACAGTAGGAAAGGACACACAGTTACCTTAGTTCTCACTGCGGATTGGACGTACAAATTACAGCACATAATTTCTAAAAAGAAAAGCAACAAATAATCAAAGCAACAAAAAAACAAAAGCCAAAGTAAAAACGAGTAATGGGAATAACATTTTTAATTTTTCTTTGGATCAATGTTATGATAAAGAGTCTCTGTTTACGATAAGACATTAAGATCTGCAATAATATCTCAAGTCGAGGACAACGAAGTTCTTACCTCATTCTGCTGAGCTTTTTCCATTGCAAATTTAAGCTGCAAAATTTGATCTTGGAAGGTCATTGTTTTGTTTTTGTGCTGATCAATTTCCAGTTGAGTGTGACCAAGTTGCTGCAAGTAAGATTTTTTAACAAAGCGTAAGAGCTGATATCGTTTAATGAGCGACAGGCATAGAGTTTTTGATCTTTTTTTATTCAGCAACAGAGTTAAGCCTGGATTTTTAAGCACAATTATTTTTTCCCCAGATGTCTTTGGCAAAATATAGCAAGGAACACACTTGTACATGTATAAAAAATATCTGCATAGAGGCTGATGACGCTTTCAAGAAAGAGGGATGCTTTGGTTGGATGAAGTTTTCTCATGGATAGGAAAACTTACTTCAAAAAAACTTGATACTCTTTTAAAATTTATTTCTTTATTTTAAGGTTTGGAGGAAACTCTTCGTAGCAAAGATGTCAACATAAGTTTACAGGAAAGTTGATTAAAGCAATAACTACCGGGTGTTCCAAAAAAGTATGGGCGTTTGAATGCTACTGTGGAGGAGCCACACATCTAACTTTCCTGTTTTTCAGATTTGTGAATAGAAGAGATTTCAACTTAGAGTTGGGCACCGAGTTTGTGTAAATCTGACAAGTGGTTGCTGATTTTTGAGAAAGAAAGTCACAATCACTGGTTGCTTCAAAACCAGAGGATTTTATCTCCGTACTTAACCTTATAACTTGAATTTCAACATTAAATGAACTTAAACTTAACAGTTATGCCAGGAAACGCATTTGGGAGTAATTAATGACCATATAACTCAAGAATATTGACCAAGCAGCCTGCTGAACGAAATATTGTTGGTTTAAAACGACTTCATCACTTTTCAGAAGCAAAATATCTGATGGACGCATATCATGGCCTGAGGCACTTGCGTTGCACATTTCTATTCCTAGCAACCCTAGATATGTCCAATATTCTTGGCTGTCACAAAATTAAATGTAAGATTATCTGTCTCACTTATGAACATCAGAAAACAGGGCTGGGTATGTTTTTTTTTCAATCAATTTCGTTGATTTTAGCGCAATTGACAATAATGAATCCTCTGGTTTTGAGGCAGCCAATAATGTTGGCTTTCTTGCTCCATATATTAGCAACTAGTGATCAGATTTACTCAAACTTGGTGTCAACCTTTAATTTAAAGTTTCTTCTATCAAGAATCTTATTAAAAGAAAAATTGGGTTTATCTTATGGCTGCTCCGCAGAAGCCACTCAAACAGCGCACATGTTTTTTGGGACACCTTGTAGTTGAGATCTCAGCTTAGATTTTGCGACCTTGCATGTCCAAATCGGGTTTCTATTTGCAGAGTAATTCACTTGAACAGGCAGAACTTCTTAGTCAGCCTAAGACAGATGGTTATTTGATTATGCAGTCACTGTCTATGTGTACTTTTTTTTCAAAAAGCTTTTGGGGCAGCTAAACAATACATTATTTTCGGAAATTTGTTGGGCTATGAAAGTGCAATTTACTGTTCACTATTCAAAAGGCCAATATGACTGAACAATCACAACTGCAACGAAACTTGGGTGGAAAGATCCTTTAGTTCTAGAAGACACTACTCGACACCGTTCAAGTTCCTTCAGTCCTAGGACCTTGCACTGTGAACTGTTAAAACGTAAATGCATCTTTTCTTTTAATATTTTCTCTAATCTATATAGTAGTTTGATTGACCAGGAGATTTTAAGAATACAAATTTCAATGGTTGAGCTGACTCAAAATTTTCTTCAAATTACGCATTGATAGTAGTAGCAAAGTTCATTAACCATATGTCTCAGGCTAGCTCAAAAATTTTTCCTGTTTAGGTGAATTCATCTGGTAATGTAAATCCGATTTGACCGTACGAAGTTGCAAAATCTAAGTTGAGATTTCATCTATACCATAAACTGAAAATAGGAAATTTTGAATACAAGGCAGGAGCTGTTTAAACGCCTAAACTTTTTTTGGTACACCTGGTATTCAGCTTCTGAAAGAAATAGCAAGGTTCTGTTTGTTGTACAATCAATTCTATTGTCTAAATCTGTGATAGCTTCCAAGGATATTGATAAATTAGACACAACAAGAATTCCTTGGTTGCAAAATGCCTAAAAAAGGGGCTGACACACTTGCACAGACGTTCTTCGCACAAGGAACAATAGAAAATTTACAATCTTAAACAGGTAAGAGATATCTTCCAAACATTTATTTGCATGGGATTGAAAAACTTCAGTGTTTGTTCAAAAATCAGTTTCCTGGAACTCTTGCTTGAGATGAATATTGTTCTGCATGAGGAGATTCCTTACGATTCGATTCAGACCCTTTTCGGGCTTTTTTCAGGCTAGGAATTTTCTTAACGTCGACTTTATTCAAATTTTCACCTCGCATAAAAAATTAGAAAACCACAAATTAGTTCGGTCTTTCGGCTACCAAGTAGAGTTTACTACTTTCCTAATCAAGCAGTTTATTGCTACCAACAACTTGGATATTGTAGTGAATATTTTGATCATTATTATTATGTTAAGACTTAACGTTATTGTTGCTATTGGAAACGACCATAGCCGCACGAGGGACAGATAGGATTGAGAAGTATCGTATTACGGATTGAAAATTGTGAACGAATCGGAGAGAAAGACTGTGGATTGTGGATCGTATTTCGTTGATTTATCGTATAAACAGAACACTAAAGGAAAGATAAAGACTACAGGGACGTAAAGTACCTTCGTTTACATATTATTCGTTATTTTTACTCGCATTTTATTCGCATTTAACCCGTTTTTAGCCGCATTTATTACCGAAGAAGCTTCGTTCGTTTGTTTACCTTAGAGAAATGATAGGAAAGCGACCAGTGCCAAGATAATATTAATTTCCCCTATTAGGATCGGTGGACTTTTGACAGTTTGGGGTTAAATTAGTGACACTTGGCCCAACCAGCCGGATTGTATATTTTTATGAACGTTAGGTTAGAACAGAATGAGTGAGGAAGAAGGGACAAACGGAGCGGCAGGTGAAGCGGCTGGTGGAGAAAATGCAGGTTTTGAAGGTACGCACACCTTGTCGAACGATGGCGGTAGTGAAGGATTGGGTACGAGTGGTAAAATAATTATCAGAGAGAAAAGAAAGGCTTTAGCATGGAAAGTGATGGAAGAAGTAGAATATGCACTAGAAAAGAGTGAAAATGTTCCAAAGAGACAGTTACAAAAATGGAAATTTATCTTAGAAACGAGCCTACAACAAATAAATGAGCTAGATAAGGCTGTCCTCGCAGAAATTATGGAATCGGGAGATGAAATAGCGATAGAAACTGAGGTAGAGTCGACGAGTAATTTTCAGACTGATATAAACATGACACTGGAGGACTTGAAAGACGCACTGAAAAGGTTCTCAACTGCAGAAAGACATGAACAAGGGTTATCTGGAAGGGGAGCCAGGGCAAATATTTCGGCCAAGCTTCCCAAATTGAATTTAAGACGTTTTGATGGAGATCCCATGAAGTGGATGTCATTTTGGGATTCATTTGAAGGAAACATTCACAATAGACCAGAATTGTCAGAGAGAGATAAATTTGATCATTTAACAGGACTGTTAGATGGGGATGTGCTAAAGGTTATTGATAATTAGGCTCATAGAGAAAGCTGATTTCAATTATCCGCCCCCCTGCTAAATCTGTCTTTGGGATTCATGATCCAATAGGATTATCCTATCTGACTCAACTTAGAGTGGGTCTTAGTAAGTTATGCTTTCACAAATTCAGGCACAATTTTAGGGATTCCATAAATCCAATGTGTCCTACAAACGATGGTATTGAGACTACGGAACACTTTTTGTTGCTCTGCCCCTCCTTTGAGGTTGAACGTCGAAATCTTCTCGCTAGAGTGTTTGATTTGCTGCGACCATTTGGACATATCGATCTTTCAAATGAGGTTTTGACACAACTTTTATTATATGGTGATAAAGACCTTCCAAAGGACCTCAACAGAAATATACTCGAGCTGACTCTACATTACATCCACGCAACTGGTCGCTTCAGTTGAGATCACCGTAAATCTGGTTAAACGTCGCCAAACCACTAAGTCCATTTTCGTAAAGTTTCTTGTCGTAGAGTCCTGTCCATATTTTTCCTTTGCAAGCCTGTTTCACATTGGATGCTAGGCTTATATCAGAAATACAGACCCGATAGCGGTGTCTCGAGCCATGGGGACCTTGGGTGGGGAGCAGTGACGGGGACGGTTGTTGTCGTTGTCGTTTCCTCGGCCAGCGTTCCGATTGTTCACTATTATATTTTGGCCTGACATCTAATGTGAGACCGGCTCAAATATTTATTTGTAAAATGTTTTTATAATTAGCATTTCTATCTGTATTAGTTGTAGCGTATGTATAGTAGTTTGTAGTAGTTGTGTTTTAGTTTATATTAATTCCAGGGGGTAGACATGACATTTTGCTCCTCCTGGTCCCCGTCCTTGTAGTGTGGTATAGTAGATTGTAGGTAGTGTTTAGGTAATTTTGTTGTAAATTTTTATATTGAATATAAAAAAAAAAATTGATAATTATAGGCTAGACAACAGAAATTATCAGGCAGCAATAGACTTATTGCATGAAAAATATGGGGACACAGAGAAAATTTGCAGCATGCACTACCAAGCTCTGCTGAACATTCAGCCAGTTTACAGAGATAATGATATAGAAAGAATAAGGAAATTCTACACTGAAATTGAAACAAACCACAGAGCTTTGTTATCACTTGGGAAGAAACAGGAAAACTACTCAGATATTTTGGTACCCCAAATTGAAGACAAATTGCCAAGCTACTTAAGAATAAGTGTTCTTCAACAAAAGCAGGGGGGCCATTGGAACATGGATGAGATGCTGACAGTCTTACAAAAAGAGATCAAGATTAGGGAGTCAAAACCACAAATTTCACAGGAAGTAAATAAAACTGTTCGGAGAGATAGACAAGTTACAACAGGCAGTGCACTTGAAGGAAATAGATCCACCAGGGGGGATGCCCTTATTGCTTGGGGCATCACAAGGCTGAGGATTGCACAAAGATCACAGGGATAGCAGAAAGAAAGACATTGTTGAAAAAGTACATGCGATGCTTTTCTTGCCTAAAACGAGCCCATAGAATTAGAGACTGTAACAAAAAGGAATCATGTACAACTTGTGGGGATACACATCATATCTCGATCTGTGACGGAAAGAAGAAAGTTCAGGAATCATCAATACCCTCCCTCCATGCACAGTCAAAGGGAGCAATGGCATTAGAAACTCTGCAGGTTTTTGTAACAGGAAAGGATGGAAATCAAGCAGTCAGATCTAGGTTACTCTTAGACACTGGCAGTCAGTTTACGTTCATAACGAAAGAATTAGCAAATATGCTAGGAGTGGAACCAACCAAGACAGAACGGATAAATCTCAGTGGGATAGGAAAGTCAGAAGGAGTCTCGACAACGGGGTCAGTTTATGAGGTGTCTATCGAAGGATTAGACAGAAAAGGTACCATAATCACGGAGGTACACACATTACCCGAAATTTCAAGAATAAGCAATGTCAAGCCCCATGTACAGAAAGAGAAATAAGGGCCTATTAAAGACCTGTTGTTTCCAGATGTATCAGAGAAAAGCCTGCTTGAAATTCAAGTACTGATTGGAGTACAAGATTACCACAGGATAGTGACTGGGGGTTTAAGACGGGGGGAGTCACAATCAGATCCAGTTGCCAGAGAAACCATTTTTGGATGGACGCTGTCAGGGAAAGTCAACCATGTGAAAGTAGATAATTCAAATGTGAATGTTAACCTTGCTATACCTTTACAAACTATGGGATTATGAATCAATCGGCAAAAGACAGATGTTTACACTGAGTTCGAAGAAACGATAGAATTCACTGGCGAGCGATAAAGAGTGAAGCTACCGTGGAAGGAAGGTGAATATGAGATTCCAAATAACAAGGAACTTGCAGAACAAAGGTTAAGCTCCCTGATGAAGAGATTAGACAAACAACCAGATGTGTTAGCAGAATATGACCGCATCATGAAAGAACAGTTAGGAAGCAACATCATAGAACCAGTTGATGAGAAAGAACAGAAGGAAGTGCATTATTTACCTCATCATCCAGTTGTGAGAGAATCAGCAGAGACGACGAAAGTACGTATCGTATATGATGCATCGGCAAAGGCAAGAAAGGGTGACAAGTCGCTGAACGACTGTTTGCATATAGGCCCATTAATGACACCGTTGCTATATGATGCGTTGCTGAGAATGCGAGCTCATCCAGTCATATTGATAGCAGATATAAAAAAGGCATTTCTCCAGATAGAGCTAGACAAAGGTGATAAAGATTTCTTACGCTTGCTTTGGTTTGAAGACCCAACGGCAGAAGAGAGAGAGAAATCAAAGAGTACAGATATGCCAGAGTTATTTTCGGAGCTGGACCCAGCCCTTTCCTTTTATGCGGGACATTGAAGCATCATTTGAAGAAATATCAGGATACAGATCCAGAATTTGTCGAAATATTAGCGAAGAGTTTGTATGTAGGCAATGCTGTCATAGGGTGTGAGAAAACACAAATGCGCTTCAAGGAAGGAGGATTTACACTGAGAAAATGGAAATCGAGTAATCAAGAGGTTAGAGAAGACATCAGAGAGAAGAAAACTACAGGAGAGGAAGTATTAGGAAAGAGTTTGAACAAGGAGCCAGAAAGAACCAAGGTTCTAGGATTGAAATGGAGCCAAGAAAAAGACACACTGGCAATACAACTTGCGAGCGACAACAGCAGGATTCTCAAGCCAGTGACAAAGAGAAAGATGTTAAGCAAAGTATCAGAAATATTTGATCCCTTAGGGGTAGCTAGTCCAGTCACAATCAGAGGAAGAATTTTGCTTCAAGACGTGTGCAAGACACAGAAAAAATGGGATGAAACAGTGAACAGTGAAGTAGAGAAACGTTATGCTCAGTGGATAAAGGAGTTGGAGGAAGTTAAACAGATTGTGTTTAGCAGAAGTCTTCATTTGACAGTTGATGACAGAGTGGAATGCAGGTGGTTACATGGATTTGCAGATGCCAGCAAACATGCTTATTGTGCATGCGTTTATATGGTGACAAAACAGAGCACCGGAACGTTTAAACAGAGCACTGGAACATTTTCTTCGTTGATTACAGCCAAAACTAGAGTTGCACCAATAAAGAAAACCTCAATTCCTAGGTTAGAGTTGATGGCTGCAAGAATTTTGGCCACATTAATCTCCACAGTAAAAGAAGCACTTAGACTGAATGCTGTGTCAACATATCTTTGGTCAGATAGCTACACAACGCTATGCTGGATCGCAAACAGACACGTGGGGAAACAATTTGTTACAATGAGAGTCAACGAGATCCTTTTGAAAACCAAAGGGGCTGAATGGAGGTATTGCCCAACAGAGTCAAACCCCGCAGACCTAGGGTCACGAGGGATATCAGCCAACAAGTTACAAGGTGATCAGCTATGGTGGCAAGGACCAGATTGGATAAGAGAGGGCAAGGACAACTGGCCAGAGAATATAGCAAGCAAGAAAACCACGGAAAGTGAAAAGGAGGAAAAGAAAGCAGTTACCCTAACGACAGTCAACAACACAGAGCAGGAAGTGGGAATCGAACATATCATAGATATAAACAAATACAGTTCAGAGAACAAAGTGTATCGTATCACATCGTGGGTACTGAGATTCATCAGCAATTGCAGAAAGAAAGTGAAGATCGTTGAAACTGTGCTGACCCCATCGCATTTAATCAATGGGGACGTGCTTCCTCAAATAGCAGAGGAACTAACAGACAATTTTGAAGAAGACAGTAATGTCCAAAAGAGATACAGGTACATGTGTAGGAAACGTCATGATATTTGGAAAAGATGGAATCACGAGTATCTTGTGGGACTTCGACAGTATCACAGAATGAGCACGAGTAAGCGAAGAGAAATTAATAAAGGCGAAGTAGTGATGATGTCTTCAAAGATCGCTCAAGGTGGAAGTTGGGAGTCATAGAAACATTGATCAAGTCACATGACGGTATAATTAAGGGAGCTCACGTCAGAGTTATAACGAACGGCAAGCCAAAAATAAGTGAGAGATCAGTACAACTGTTGTATCCACTGGAGATTAGAGCAGAAAATGATGTATTGACTGAAGAACCGATAGAAGAGAGCATACAGTCCTCAGATCAAAGAGAGAAGAGATTGACAGCAGTTGGAGCAAGAGAGAAAATACGAGACATTACGACTGAAGATCAAGACGATTAGATCGCTTGATCGGGGGGAGTGTGTAGTGAATATTTTGATCATTATTATTATGTTAAGACTTACGTTATTGTTGCTATTGGAAACGACCACAGCCGCACGAGGGACAGGTAGGATTGAGAAGTATCGTATTACGGATTGAAAATTGTTAACGAATCGGAGAGAAAGATTGTGGATTGAGGATCGTATTTCGTTGATTTATCGTATAAAGAGTGGTATTGAAATTTTGGCGCCCTCCCTTGTACTGCTGTTCAACTGGTCCCTGTCTGTTGGACGCTTTCCTGACAAATGGAAGACTGCACGAGTTGCGCCTATCTTCAAACAAGGGTCCACTGATAATAAGTCTAATTATAGACCGATTTCAGTACTCCCCGTCGTTTCACGTCTGTTTGAAAAATTAGTCTTTGACCAGTTGTATCCCTATTTCAACGACAACAAACTAATAATTTCGGATCAGTCAGGTTTTCGATCACTCTATTCAACCCTTAAGAGTCTGCTCAGGTGCACGAATGATTGGTACCTTAATATCGATAAGGGTTTATATACGGCAGCTGTCTATATTGATCTCAAGAAAGCCTTCGACACAGTAGATCACGAGATTCTATTGAGTAAACTCAAATTCTATGGTGTTAAAGGGAAGGAATTTAAATGGTTTCATTCCCACTGTGCCGACAGGAGGCAATTTTGTAGGGTTAACGGACAAATATCTAGTACCGAGCCTATAAATTGCGGAGTTCCTCAGGGATCCTGTCTTGGGCCCCTCCTCTTTTTGGTCTACATTAATGATTTACCAAAATGCTTGAAGCATTCCCATGTATCTATGTATGCCGATGATACTAGTATCTATTTTGCATCTAATTCTGTTTCTGAGATCAATGACGCTATTAACGCTGATTTAGCTGCTTTGAAATTGTGGCTACAAGGAAACAAGCTATCATTAAATGTTGCAAAAACTGAAGGCATGATTATCGGACTCCCAGGTAAACTGAAAAAAACTTACTTCACCTGGCTCAGCTAAACCACAGTTTAAAATCGGGGAGGACGATATCAAAATGGCTGAATATACTAAATACCTAGGAGTTCAAGTAGATCAGCAATTAAAATGGTCTTCCCAATTGGTCTCATTGACAAGTAAGATTTCCAGAGGTATTGGCATATTAAGATACTCTAAAAGGTACGTGCCTGCATCCACTGTTAAACAGACGTACAAAAGCCTCGTGGAACCTTACTTTAGATATTGCTGCCCTGTTTGGGGGAATGTTGGTGAGACCTCTCTTAATAAACTCCAAAAGCTACAAAATCGTGCTGCCAGAATAGTTACTGGCAGTCGATATGACCAGTCAGCCTTGCCACTCTTTCGTGCCATAGGATGGCCCACGGTTAGGGAATTGATTGATCTTGAAACACTAAAAATGGTTTTCAAGTCCCTAAACGGTGATGCGCCGTCCTATATGAGCGACATGTTCAATAGAGTGAACGAAACAACCTCTCACGTACTGAGGAATTCTAATATAAACCTTATGACTCCAATGTTAAGAACATCAGCTGGTCAGAGATGTTTTTCATTCAGAGGGGCCAGTCTCTGGAATGGGTTGAATGATGAATTAAAAGGAGCACCTACTCTCAAGAAATTCCGGGAAGGGTTGATGAAATCCCACAAAGCATAAGTTGAGATGCTTTATGCAATGAACTCTTTTAATTTTACTTTTATTGATATTATTTTAATCAGATTGTAATATCTTATTTTAGTTTTAGTATTTTTATTGCATGGCCCCCTGTAAATCAGTTTTTCTCTAACTGAGGGGCTACCATGCCTAAAAAATTGAAAATGAAAAATGAAATGAAAATGAAAGAGAACACTAAAGGAAAGATAAAAACTACAGGGACGTAAAGTACCTTCGTTTACATATTATTCGTTATTTTTACTCGCATTTTATTCGCATTTAACCCGTTTTTAGCCGCATTTATTACCGAAGAAGCTTCGTTCGTTTGTTTACCTTAGAGAAATGATAGGAAAGCGACCAGTGCCAAGATAATATTAATTTCCCTTATTAGGATCGGGGACTTTTGACAGTTTGGGGTTAAATTAGTGACAGATATGTTAATATTCCCAACGAGGTCTTAACGCCACTTTAATTACATGGTGACAAATATGGTCCCAATGACCTCAACAAAATATTCTCGAATTGATTCTAGAATTCATTCAAAAGAACTGGCTGATTCGATTAGGACCACATAATATCTGGTTATAACACACTTAGCCACCAAGTACGTCTTGTTGTCAAGCTCCGTATTGTTGACTTATTTCTTTAATAGAATTAACGTGTATTTTTACGTAATGGGTGGGTTAGAGGGTGTGTTGCTTGCTCAGGGATCTTGTCGCGGGGGTCACACATCCGATTTGTCTAAAATTCCAGCTTAAATTCCTTGACTGAGGCCTGGACATAATTTTTTCAAGCCCTCTGCAACATAATGAAAAAATCTTACCAATTTATGTGAATCGGGTGGGTGGCTCTTGGTGTGCGGCTTTGCGGGAGGATGATACATCTTTCCTGATTCACCGGGTAGTTTTTATTTCTTCCTATGTTAACTGCTGTGGTGTTGTCATAGTATATTGCTCCCTGTAGTATTATCGTCCTTGTAGTGTTCCGCAGACTAATTAGTGGGTAGCGTAATAAATAACTTGTCTTGTAAAATTTTTAATGGAATACAAAACAAAACAAAAACAAAAGCAGAATTTGATTCATTCAAATCCATCCAGTACTCTTTAAATAGCTGCTATCATTTACCTTGTGCAAGTCAGTCAGATTTCCGAACTCCCTCTCGAATATCTTTCGTTCTGCTTCTACAGCTTCTGCAACCTTCTGTTTCTCTCTCTTCAGAAAATCATGTGTTAGGTCTTGCACCCTTTTCTCTTCGTCTCTCTTCAGCTTTGCCACTGCTTTTGACACTTCATCTTCAGTTTCACGAAGGAATTTCTTCTTAAAATTTGTCAGTGATTCATTGTGTTCACTTTCAACAGCTTTCAGCCTGAAAAAGCAATGGAGGATTGACTAAAAATATCTCCAATTGATTTATCTAATGAAACGCTCCTTCAAAGGCCTTTGTGAAAACCGATCAACAAACCCAAGCCATGCCCACGGAACTCTATCGGAATATGGTCCCCTTACAGTTTTTTTTTTTATAAATCAATAGAATTTTACAATACATATTACGGTCTACACTACTTACAAGAATTACTTTACAATACTACTGGGACAAATACCCCCGGGGAGCAAAAGGCTGTGTCTACCCCAAGGGAATTAACATAGATAAGAGAAAGAAAAACTACTTAATCTTAAAGAACACTACTAAAACAACACATACGGATAATAAGAACGATTGATACCTAAGTCTGCTGCATATTAGACGTCAGATCCAGGTGATGGCGAGGAAAAGTAACTGGTGGAGAAAAACTTATCTTGAAGTTTCTTTAAGCATGAAAAAAAACCACCATGCACCTGCCGTCCAACACGCAACAGACTTACAAACTTAAAGAGACAAAAAAGAAACAGACAGGGATTTAGTGGTTACGTGGTGTACATCTTTCGTTAGAAGCGACCTTACTCAAACCGTCCAGTTTCGCGGATGAACTGTATAGTCAAGTTGAGAATAGTTCTATTGAGGTCGTAAGAGAACTTTTCATCGCCGTACAGTAAAAGCTGAGTTAGGACCTTATTTGAAAGATTACTATGTCCAAACGGTCGTAATACATCAAAGACTCCAGCGAGAAGATCTCGTCGTTGAGCATCAAAAGAAGGGCAAAGCAACAAGAAGTGTTCCGCATCTTCAATGCCATCATTCGAAGGGCACATTGGGTTTACGGTGTCTCTAAAATTATGCTTGAATTTGTGGAAGTTTAGTTTGCTGAGACCGACCCTTACAGTTCGCATTGCTATAGCATTGCTAAGTCTTTAAAATTTGCTAACCAACAATTTGCATGAGCCTTTTAAGCATGTGAGCTCTAACAACCCTTTCAACAAGATCTGGGATGGCACGTGCCCTTCTGGAGATTGTTGATTCACTATACTGAGGAAATGCTTACTGTAGCAGCTATCATTGGTGTAAGAATTAGCTATCCAAGAATACAGAAAACTCAGCTATCTGCAAACAAAATGCAACAAAAGCGGTGTAATGGATAATTGTAATGGATAATTGTAGGTATACCCCATTTCTCTAATATGTCAAAGAACGATAATACCCGTTGAAAACAAACCAGAGGACTGCTGTAAATTGCTACACCCTTCAACTTACATAAAGGAATTACCCTGAAGTAAGAGATTATATCCCTCCATATTTTATCACTGTATTGTGATGGAAAGTGCAAGTGTATTGTTGTTAGATTAGTCATTGCAAAACCGGCCAACATAATTTTAATAGCGTCGATTTTAGAAAAAGTCCATTGATAAGAAAAAAACAAAGCATGGTACTTTGAGGAAAGTCATATAATTTCTCGGTGTAAATAATTAATCAATGATCTTAAACGTACCTCATTTTAAGACCGCTAATCTTGTCTTTCTTCTTTTTGATTTTTTCGTTCATTTTCCTGATGAGATGACCTGGATCTTTCTTCCCTCGGTCTACTTCCATCCCGGCATCTTGCAATGCCTCTTCTATCGCCTGTTCCCAGCTCCTTTCTTGTTGCAAGATGCTCAGAATGATATTCTAAAATTAAAAACATTTTAAATTTGTTGATGAAAACGCGTTCAACAGAGTTTGATTGTTTCAGAAAATACACCACCAATCCGAAGGTTGAACAGTCTGTTCACTTAGCTCATGCAAAAAATCACAAACTTGGTTGATTGGTTAATATGAACAACAGCGTCAATTGATTCAGCGTATTTCATGTTGGGGGGAGGCTCAACATTAACAAGGTCCTTGTGGTTCCTTATTTAGACAATCATTATATCAAAAAGAAGCTTTTTCTATGAACATATTCAAATATTTCTTCAGTCCAAGTTTGAATAAAAAAGCCCCTTTTGCAGGATATAGGGGGGTTTATCAGACCATAAATTGAGAAATGTCGATAAATTTAATGGAAAGATTGTAATTTCTACCCCCAGGAATTTCTATAAAATTTCTCGTGTAATAGACTTTGGATGATTTTGTTAAAATTTTGCCATCAGTTGAAACCGAACTGAAAACATAGAGCGGATTTATACTGGTGCATCAAATATCCACTTTGACAGGCCACGGTAAGTCATACATAGGGCCGATTTTGACGACCGCCAATTTAATATCTAGTAAAAATCTCCAATAATTCTTGTTGATTCCTAATTTATTTCTTATTGCCTTGTTTACCTCAGCCTGTAGACAATTTAATCGTTGTTTTTGATCAATGTAGGCCGCTTCCAAAACAACAATTTTTGATTAAATCACATCCGTTGAACTGCACTTCAGAAACTGGTTATCGGTGTGGGGCTGTTATGGAGAGACCCTGCTTGAAAAGCTGCAAGCCCCAAAAATTGTTACTAACAGCTCTTATAATGCACCATTTCTTTCTTTAATTGGAAAGCTAGGGTGGTTGACTATAAGAGAAATTATTGCATTTAAGAAAGAAACTATAGTTTAAAAATCTCTCCATGGATTAGTACATGCATAAGTGCAGCTAATTGTTACTAACAGCTCTTATGATGATTCATTTATTTGCTGCTTGGCTTGCTTGGCCCAGTGCTTGGCACTAAAAACGGCAAATTCACTTTCACCTTTACTTTTCCTCTGGAACAAGGGCAAGGAACATCCGAGCATGGACCGCATTTCCCCCTTCAATAAAATAATTCAGATATCCCATGGTCTTGTCGCACTTAAATATCATAGAATAGAATTCCCTGCCTTAGAGGTCTTAGGGTGGGTTCTGTCTGTTTGATACCTAGGGAATAACTGTAGATATGTATGTAATTTTGTTTAATTTAGCTTATGATTTAGTTTACTGTAAATATTCGAATTTGATTAATTTCTTTTATTTTATATTTAAGAAGCTAGCTTTTTGTATTACTTCGATTTAAAATAACTCGACAACAACAAAAATAGAAATACCATGCATATTACATTCCGCTTCTCATAATCACTTCTACTGTGAGCTCAGAATTTTTTACAGATCAATAAGGGCTGACATTTAGCTATAGTATTTAGCTTCCCTGTCTGAATTCTAAGCACATTGAATCTACCATAGACAAGAACAGCACGAGGTAAACGTACATATGAGAAATTGAATGACAACATTTTGTAAAATTAAGCGAAAATCAGCTCACCTTAATCCATTCAACGCTGCCGGGAATATCCATAGCTTGAATATTGTGCACTTCATCGTCCAAAGTTTCACATAATCTACCATTTCGTATCAGCCTCTTTTCCAAAGATGTGAAAACTTTTTCCAATATTTGCCTTCCATGTTCGTCTTCCCTGGCAAAAGTCTTTCGCTGTTGATGTGGATGGCATACTTAATGTCACAAAAACATTTTGAAGAGTAGCTAATCAACGACTATTGCCTTAACAAGTAAATCTAAGAAAAAATTTGTTATAAAGTCAATCAAAACTTTTACAATACAAGTTACAATTTAACACTACTTACAAAACTGCTTTACGATACTACAAATGCGGTACCTTGGAGAGCAAAAGTCCATGGCAACTACGCAGCTATTACATAAAACCAAAATAAGGAAGAAAACTTTGCAAGCGTCCAGTACCAAAGTGCAGTTGTAGATTTTAAATGTTCTAACATCTTCAGGCACCACATTCTTTGAATTCGTTTTTATGCCGTTAAGTTAACTTACTGCAAGTTAACAACCTTCAATATCTCATTCGCTTCAAGCAATATCTCCATGGAATGAATAATCTAACAGTGTAAATCCTAATATTAGGCAAAACCCTTGACGCATTGAAGCCTCGTTAGTTCCCAAGTGTCACTTAAATTCAACATACAAACGAGAAATAAATCGCCAGCCATTTTGAATAAATAAAGTGGCAGGAGTTTACCAGCTCTGTCATGTTAAACTGCAGAAGCACGACTTCATTTAAACATTATATTTTCGCTGCATTTGATTAATCAGCTGTAGGCCATGGTCCACGGTTTCTATATGTGATCAGCCACTGCATTTGAGCATTACATTTCCGCTGCATTTGATTAATCAGCTGTAGGCCATGGTCCACGGTTTCTATATGTGATCAGCCACTGCATTTGAGCATTATATTTTCGCTGCATTTGATTAATCAGCTGTAGGCCATGGCCCACGGTTTCTATATGTGATCAGCCACTGCATTTGAGCATTACATTTCCGCTGCATTTGATTAATCAGCTGTAGGCCATGGCCCACGGTTTCTATATGTGATCAGCCACTGCATTTGAGCATTATATTTTCGCTGCATTTGATTAATCAGCTGTAGGCCATGGTCCACGGTTTCTATATGTGATCAGCCACTGCATTTGAGCATTATATTTTCGCTGCATTTGATTAATCAGCTGTAGGCCATGGTCCACGGTTTCTATATGTGATCAGCCACTGCATTTGAGCATTATATTTTCGCTGCATTTGATTAATCAGCTGTAGGCCATGGTCCACGGTTTCTATATGTGATCAGCCACTGCATTTGAGCATTATATTTTCGCTGCATTTGATTAATCAGCTGTAGGCCATGGTCCACGGTTTCTATATGTGATCAGCCACTGCATTTGAGCATTATATTTTCGCTGCATTTGATTAATCAGCTGTAGGCCATGGTCCACGGTTTCTATATGTGATCAGCCACTGCATTTGAGCATTATATTTTCGCTGCATTTGATTAATCAGCTGTAGGCCATGGTCCACGGTTTCTATATGTGATCAGCCACTGCATTTGAGCATTATATTTTCGCTGCATTTGATTAATCAACTGTAGGCCATGGTCCACGGTTTCTATATGTGATCAGCCACTGCATTTGAGCATTATATTTTCGCTGCATTTGATTAATCAGCTGTAGGCCATGGCCCACGGTTTCTATATGTGATCAGCCACTGCATTTGAGCATTATATTTTCGCTGCATTTGATTAATCAGCTGTAGGCCATGGTCCACGGTTTCTATATGTGATCAGCCACTGCATTTGAGCATTATATTTTCGCTGCATTTGATTAATCAGCTGTAGGCCATGGTCCACGGTTTCTATATGTGATCAGCCACTGCATTTGAGCATTATATTTTCGCTGCATTTGATTAATCAGCTGTAGGCCATGGCCCACGGTTTCTATATGTGATCAGCCACTGCATTTGAGCATTATATTTTCGCTGCATTTGATTAATCAGTAGGCCATGGTAGGTTTCCAGCAACTGCATTTGAGCATTATATTTTCGCTGCATTTGATTAATCAGGTAGGCCATGGCCCACGGTTTCTATATGTGATCAGCCACTGCATTTGAGCATTATATTTTCGCTGCATTTGATTAATCAGCTGTAGGCCATGGTCCACGGTTTCTATATGTGATCAGCCACTGCATTTGAGCATTATATTTTCGCTGCATTTGATTAATCAGCTGTAGGCCATGGTCCACGGTTTCTATATGTGATCAGCCACTGCATTTGAGCATTATATTTTCGCTGCATTTGATTAATCAGCTGTAGGCCATGGTCCACGGTTTCTATATGTGATCAGCCACTGCATTTGAGCATTATATTTTCGCTGCATTTGATTAATCAGCTGTAGGCCATGGTCCACGGTTTCTATATGTGATCAGCCACTGCATTTGAGCATTATATTTTCGCTGCATTTGATTAATCAGCTGTAGGCCATGGTCCACGGTTTCTATATGTGATCAGCCACTGCATTTGAGCATTATATTTTCGCTGCATTTGATTAATCAGCTGTAGGCCATGGTCCACGGTTTCTATATGTGATCAGCCACTGCATTTGAGCATTATATTTTCGCTGCATTTGATTAATCAGCTGTAGGCCATGGTCCACGGTTTCTATATGTGATCAGCCACTGCATTTGAGCATTATATTTTCGCTGCATTTGATTAATCAGCTGTAGGCCATGGTCCACGGTTTCTATATGTGATCAGCCACTGCATTTGAGCATTATATTTTCGCTGCATTTGATTAATCAGCTGTAGGCCATGGCCCACGGTTTCTATATGTGATCAGCCACTGCATTTGAGCATTATATTTTCGCTGCATTTGAGTAATCAGCTGTAGGCCATGGTCCACGGTTTCTATATGTGATCAGCCACTGCATTTGAGCATTATATTTTCGCTGCATTTGATTAATCAGCTGTAGGCCATGGTCCACGGTTTCTATATGTGATCAGCCACTGCATTTGAGCATTATATTTTCGCTGCATTTGATTAATCAGCTGTAGGCCATGGTCCACGGTTTCTATATGTGATCAGCCACTGCATTTGAGCATTATATTTTCGCTGCATTTGATTAATCAGCTGTAGGCCATGGTCCACGGTTTCTATATGTGATCAGCCACTGCATTTGAGCATTATATTTTCGCTGCATTTGATTAATCAGCTGTAGGCCATGGTCCACGGTTTCTATATGTGATCAGCCACTGCATTTGAGCATTATATTTTCGCTGCATTTGATTAATCAGCTGTAGGCCATGGTCCACGGTTTCTATATGTGATCAGCCACTGCATTTGAGCATTATATTTTCGCTGCATTTGATTAATCAGCTGTAGGCCATGGTCCACGGTTTCTATATGTGATCAGCCACTGCATTTGAGCATTATATTTTCGCTGCATTTGATTAATCAGCTGTAGGCCATGGTCCACGGTTTCTATATGTGATCAGCCACTGCATTTGAGCATTATATTTTCGCTGCATTTGATTAATCAGCTGTAGGCCATGGTCCACGGTTTCTATATGTGATCAGCCACTGCATTTGAGCATTATATTTTCGCTGCATTTGATTAATCAGCTGTAGGCCATGGTCCACGGTTTCTATATGTGATCAGCCACTGCATTTGAGCATTATATTTTCGCTGCATTTGATTAATCAGCTGTAGGCCATGGTCCACGGTTTCTATATGTGATCAGCCACTGCATTTGAGCATTATATTTTCGCTGCATTTGATTAATCAGCTGTAGGCCATGGTCCACGGTTTCTATATGTGATCAGCCACTGCATTTGAGCATTATATTTTCGCTGCATTTGATTAATCAGCTGTAGGCCATGGTCCACGGTTTCTATATGTGATCAGCCACTGCATTTGAGCATTATATTTTCGCTGCATTTGATTAATCAGCTGTAGGCCATGGTCCACGGTTTCTATATGTGATCAGCCACTGCATTTGAGCATTATATTTTCGCTGCATTTGATTAATCAGCTGTAGGCCATGGTCCACGGTTTCTATATGTGATCAGCCACTGCATTTGAGCATTATATTTTCGCTGCATTTGATTAATCAGCTGTAGGCCATGGTCCACGGTTTCTATATGTGATCAGCCACTGCATTTGAGCATTATATTTTCGCTGCATTTGATTAATCAGCTGTAGGCCATGGTCCACGGTTTCTATATGTGATCAGCCACTGCATTTGAGCATTATATTTTCGCTGCATTTGATTAATCAGCTGTAGGCCATGGTCCACGGTTTCTATATGTGATCAGCCACTGCATTTGAGCATTATATTTTCGCTGCATTTGATTAATCAGCTGTAGGCCATGGTCCACGGTTTCTATATGTGATCAGCCACTGCATTTGAGCATTATATTTTCGCTGCATTTGATTAATCAGCTGTAGGCCATGGTCCACGGTTTCTATATGTGATCAGCCACTGCATTTGAGCATTATATTTTCGCTGCATTTGATTAATCAGCTGTAGGCCATGGTCCACGGTTTCTATATGTGATCAGCCACTGCATTTGAGCATTATATTTTCGCTGCATTTGATTAATCAGCTGTAGGCCATGGTCCACGGTTTCTATATGTGATCAGCCACTGCATTTGAGCATTATATTTTCGCTGCATTTGATTAATCAGCTGTAGGCCATGGTCCACGGTTTCTATATGTGATCAGCCACTGCATTTGAGCATTATATTTTCGCTGCATTTGATTAATCAGCTGTAGGCCATGGTCCACGGTTTCTATATGTGATCAGCCACTGCATTTGAGCATTATATTTTCGCTGCATTTGATTAATCAGCTGTAGGCCATGGTCCACGGTTTCTATATGTGATCAGCCACTGCATTTGAGCATTATATTTTCGCTGCATTTGATTAATCAGCTGTAGGCCATGGTCCACGGTTTCTATATGTGATCAGCCACTGCATTTGAGCATTATATTTTCGCTGCATTTGATTAATCAGCTGTAGGCCATGGTCCACGGTTTCTATATGTGATCAGCCACTGCATTTGAGCATTATATTTTCGCTGCATTTGATTAATCAGCTGTAGGCCATGGTCCACGGTTTCTATATGTGATCAGCCACTGCATTTGAGCATTATATTTTCGCTGCATTTGATTAATCAGCTGTAGGCCATGGTCCACGGTTTCTATATGTGATCAGCCACTGCATTTGAGCATTATATTTTCGCTGCATTTGATTAATCAGCTGTAGGCCATGGTCCACGGTTTCTATATGTGATCAGCCACTGCATTTGAGCATTATATTTTCGCTGCATTTGATTAATCAGCTGTAGGCCATGGTCCACGGTTTCTATATGTGATCAGCCACTGCATTTCAGCATTATATTTTCGCTGCATTTGATTAATCAGCTGTAGGCCATGGTCCACGGTTTCTATATGTGATCAGCCACTGCATTTGAGCATTATATTTTCGCTGCATTTGATTAATCAGCTGTAGGCCATGGTCCACGGTTTCTATATGTGATCAGCCACTGCATTTGAGCATTATATTTTCGCTGCATTTGATTAATCAGCTGTAGGCCATGGTCCACGGTTTCTATATGTGATCAGCCACTGCATTTGAGCATTATATTTTCGCTGCATTTGATTAATCAGCTGTAGGCCATGGTCCACGGTTTCTATATGTGATCAGCCACTGCATTTGAGCATTATATTTTCGCTGCATTTGATTAATCAGCTGTAGGCCATGGTCCACGGTTTCTATATGTGATCAGCCACTGCATTTGAGCATTATATTTTCGCTGCATTTGATTAATCAGCTGTAGGCCATGGTCCACGGTTTCTATATGTGATCAGCCACTGCATTTGAGCATTATATTTTCGCTGCATTTGATTAATCAGCTGTAGGCCATGGCCCACGGTTTCTATATGTGATCAGCCACTGCATTTGAGCATTATATTTTCGCTGCATTTGATTAATCAGCTGTAGGCCATGGTCCACGGTTTCTATATGTGATCAGCCACTGCATTTGAGCATTATATTTTCGCTGCATTTGATTAATCAGCTGTAGGCCATGGTCCACGGTTTCTATATGTGATCATGTGATCAGCCACTGCATTTGAACATTATGTTTTCACTGCATTTGATTAATCAGCTGTAGGCCATGGTCCACGGTTTCTATATGTGATCAGCCACTGCATTTGAGCATTATATTTTCGCTGCATTTGATTAATCAGCTGTAGGCCATGGTCCACGGTTTCTATATGTGATCATGTGATCAGCCACTGCATTTGAACATTATATTTTCGCTGCATTTGATTAATCAGCTGTAGGCCATGGTCCACGGTTTCTATATGTGATCAGCCACTGCATTTGAGCATTATATTTTCGCTGCATTTGATTAATCAGCTGTAGGCCATGGTCCACGGTTTCTATATGTGATCATGTGATCAGCCACTGCATTTGAGCATTATATTTTCGCTGCATTTGATTAATCAGCTGTAGGCCATGGTCCACGGTTTCTATATGTGATCAGCCACTGCATTTGAGCATTATATTTTCGCTGCATTTGATTAATCAGCTGTAGGCCATGGTCCACGGTTTCTATATGTGATCAGCCACTGCATTTGAGCATTATATTTTCGCTGCATTTGATTAATCAGCTGTAGGCCATGGTCCACGGTTTCTATATGTGATCATGTGATCAGCCACTGCATTTGAACATTATATTTTCGCTGCATTTGATTAATCAGCTGTAGGCCATGGTCCACGGTTTCTATATGTGATCAGCCACTGCATTTAAACATTATATTTTCGCTGCATTTGATTAATCAGCTGTAGGCCATGGTCCATGGTTTCTATATGTGATCATGTGATCAGCCACTGCATTTGAGCATTAAAAGGATGATTTTGAAAAAAGTAACTTTAGCCATTCCATTTTCAAAACAACATGGAAAAGACGATGTTTAAATCAGATTTTGAAGCTCGAATCGACACAGCAAAAATAAGATGTCTAAATTAGGAATAAGAGCGATAAAATTATCCCATACTTTGGATTCTTACGTTAAAACAATTGACCATTTACCTCTTCTTCAAAGTGACTAAACTGGTCCGCTGTTTGCCGAAGACTGATCCGCTCATCGTTTAATTGCTGAATGAGATGAATGATGTCATCGTCGTGAAGTTCTTTATTTTGTTTGGCTACTCCCGATGAAAATAAACTTTGCAGAAGCCTTTTACGGAACTTTTCGTTCTGTAAAAATAAATTCGGTAGAATACATATTTTAGTTTACACTTTCATTCTCGCATAACATTTTCCAAAGCAGACTTTATAGCTAGTCTACACGATTTTTTGGAAAAAAGCAATCTTCCATATGCTTCTATTCAAAGATTCCATTTATAATTGTCATTTGTATCAGAAAATAAGTCAGGTACAGAAATATCACTGGATCAAAACTCTTTTGTGGGATAGCTAAAGGTCTCTCGCAGTTATGTTTTTAGAGAATCAACAGTGTACAGTTTTTTCCACATTCTAACTGACGAAGGTACAAGTAGCATAGAATTCAAAATATATGTAGAGTGATGCTGTCACACTTCTAAATTACAGGCTTAACAAAATGAAGTATCACCTTCTGGGAACAAAATTTGATTATGCTACGTTAAATCTGTGTTTCGGGTGTCCCAAAAGAGTATGAGCGTTTAAGCAGTTCCTGCGAAGGAGTCTTGGTTTCAAAGTTTTCATTTTCAGTTAATAGAATAAATGAGATCTCAACTTAGATTTTGCAACGTCGCATGTCCTAATCGGGTTTGTATTTGCAGAAAAATTCATTTAAACATGCAAAATTTCTGAGGCAGCCAAAGATAGACTGTTATTGAAATATGGAGTTAATACCTGTGTGTAATTTATAAAAGGTTCTTGGGGCAGCTGAACAATAAATTATTTTTTTGAAGCTTGTTTAGGTATTAAAGTGAAATTTACTCTTTCAAAAGCCTTAATCTTTCATTTTTATGACTGAATTATCACAACTGCAACGAAAATTGGGTGAGAAAGTTCCTTTAGTAGCATAGGACATTACTTGACCCTGTTCCTTCAGTCCTACAGACTTGCGCTGTGAATCATATAAGTCTAACTGCACCTTTTCTTAACATATTCTCTAATTGATACAATAGAGTACCATTGCCCCTGGACCGCCAACTTTCAGCTAAATATCTATCATGTGCGGTACGAAAGGAACTTAAAATTGCAATAAAATTACAACTTGCAATCAGAAGATTCTACAGCTTGTGGTGTATACTATGACCATTTCGCAATTTGGAAAAGGGACTGAGGATAGCGCGGCCCATTCTAACAGCCTTGGCAACAAGTAGGAAATCTAGGAAATCCCCTCTTCTGCAGTGCAAAGTGTACGGTTGGCGGCTCGCTCGCATCTCTCTCCAAAATAGAGTTATTTTCGATTCATTTGCAACCTCCAAGAGTTATGCGATGCTTGTTTAGTATGGTAAGTGTTTTCTTTGGATTATTTAGTCGTTTTGCAATCTTTTTGCTCATTTGTAAATGTATTTTGAGCCATTTAATTTCAGTTGTTTCCCTCGACTTTGAAACGACTCAGTTTAGGCCAAGCTGACCTACGACGAAGTTTTGCTTGTTTACTAGATAATTGAACGCATTTACGGTAATACAAGCAAATTAAAAGTATTGTTTGGAATCCTCCAAAGATTCACAATGAGATTGTGTACTGTTTTGATAAATTTAACAAGCAATAACAGGTCAAACCAAGTCAATAGGCCTAACTTGAGCCGCCTCACACTCGAGGGAAACCACTGAAATAAAATGGCTCAAAATACATTTACAAATGAGCAAAAAGATTGCAAAACGGCTAAATAATCCAAAGAAAACACTTACCATACTAAACAAGCATCGCATAACTCTTGGAGGTTGCAAATAAATAAAAAATAACTCTATTTTTGAGAGAGATGCGAGCGAGCCGCCAACCGTACACTTTGCACTGCAGAAGTGGGGATTTCCTAGATTTCCTACTTGTTGCCAAGGCTGTCAGAAAGAAGCGCAGGTGACATTAGTCTAAATCAATAATGTCGCCCTGAACCGCCAACCCTAAGTTTCCTGCATTGCACTGACCCAAAAGAAAATTATACAGTACTGTTGGAAGAACTATTTCTCATGAACAAGAGCAGATTTTGTAATACAATAGAAACAGTTGCGTTTGATTGACACCTCAATTCAAAGCGATTAGCGGCTGCAGACAAAGGAAATTCTCTCAACCAGTAATTCAAAACAAACAAAGCCGCAAAAGTTTCCCCAAAACTGGTAGGGCAAACTCTCGTCTTGTGCAAGCGAAAGATGGTTTTTAAGGGAAGTTATGTGCTTATAGCGAAAGAAGAAGGATAAATCTAAAGTTCTGTCGCTTAGATTATGTTTATTTGATTCAGGAGCCGAGCAGAAGGCATTGTAATTCTCGCGTCTTTAGGGCTTAAAATGAAACGATTACAAAACAGCTCCTAAATCAAATAAACATAATCTAAGCGACAGAGCTTTAGATTTACCCTTCTTCTTTCGCTATAAGCACATAACTTCTCTTAAAAACCATCTTTCGCTTGCACAAGGCGAGAGTTTGCCCTACTAGTTTCGGGGAAACTTTTGCGGCTTTGTTTGTTTTGAATTATTGGTTGAGAGAATTTCCTTTGTCTGCAGCCGCTAATCGCTTTGAATTGAGGTGCCAATCAAACGCAACTTTTGCTATTGTATTACAAAATCTGCTCTTGTTTTTCTCATGGTCACTCTTCCTATGTAATTAACATTCATGACACTTTAATCAGAATGAAAATCAAAGTTTTTAGTTCCTCCCCTTCAAAACCTCTGATAATACCAGCATTACAGTATCCGAAGAATGATCATCACTCAACCCTATGAAAAATGCCACAGATGTGAGAAATATTTTCCTGGAATCAAAATGTTACTTTTCTATGCATATGAGGTAGTCGCAATTTCTCATTCAATAGAGAAAATGCGAGGTGGCTATCCAGAAAGCGAGACTGTATCACATTATGGCACTTCGGGGCAATTTTTAGCCAGTCGAATCGGTTTGCAATAGAAAACCCTGAACGAAAATGGAAATAGACAAATCGAACTCTTTGATCTGACTCAAAACCCCCTTCAAATTACGCATAGACAAAGCAGCATAGTTCAATAACCATCTGAATAAAAAAATTTGGAAGTAAGGCTCCTTCGCAGGAACTCCTAAAACGCTAATTTGCTGAACATATTGGCAATGAAACAAGTTAGTTTTAAATATTATTGCAGTGATATTCAGGGGGCAGTATTTTTTCGAACGGGGATTATTTTTATTGGCTCACCCGGTAGTACAGTGGTGGACACTAAGGGCAGGGGTGCTGTCTGTCACACCCCAGTATTAAGTAAAATAGAGATCTTTTGTTCAAGGTATGAAGGTGACCAATTTCGTCAAGCCATTGTTTTGAAATGCGATCAAAATTCATTGCCTTAATTTCGTTTATGGCAATAAGTATCAAAAGCCGTTCGCCATGTTTATCCCACGGTGAAATGAACTTTAATTGCATCTGAAAAGTTGATGATGACACTTCATCACTCTGTAAATAACTGAAACCTTTTGGAGATTTATTGACCAATATTACCTTCCTATCATGCTATTAAATAACAAGGACCCAACTCTAAATTATCGCACATGGTTGCACATATTGAAATATCAATCGAAAACTGCAAAAATAAAGCATTTGACTACAAGTGAACTATTGTTACTGTCTATGGCCAAACATAAGGTTTGTTGGGGGTTTGTTAAGCCAAGCTATAACTTTATATTCTTTATCTTACAAGAATATTCACCTAGATCTTTAACTACATTTTTCAAACAGCTTTAGGGAGTAGTTCATTTCATGAAATAGTTCATGAAATGGCAAGATATTTCTTGATCAGGGAAACTTCTCAAAGGCTTTCTTCTCAAAGGCTTTCTCTTCAAAGGCTCTCTTTTCATCGCAGCTCAATTACAATACATTTTTGTCAAAATAGACACAATTTGCTGCATCAAATATAATCCACGTTAACTGCTGAAATGCGCAAGTATGAATATTGGTAATAAAATTATAGTAGACGGGCAGGGCATGAAAACCAACCCGACCATGTGACCGGGCGATCGTAGGAAATTTTTTGTTTCCAGTCTTAAAATCCTGCAAGAAGTTTCTCAAAATATACTAAGGTCAAACGGAAGTAACCTGAAGTAACGGAAGTAAGCGATTCACATCAATTTTGTATAGGTATAACAAAACAAATTATGAGATCACCAAAGAACTTGATTGTCCTTACGGCCTTAATACAATAATAATAATACTACTGTATTTACATTTGAAATAGTACTGCGTACTGCCCAAATCAAATTGGACTTCTTGTATTGGGTACCAAATCAGCAACACAAACTATTTGAAAAATGCTATGCTATGGAGATGGAGAGTTTAAAGCTGTGATTGGAGTGTATCATCAATTAGGTACCAACAATAATCAGTTGCTCTACGACCAAGTGTCTTCAGGGTTATGTTTTGGAATTTGATGAGTGATAAAACAAGAAGTGAGGTCCAGGTAAATTCACACGCTGATGTTTAAGCAAGTTTTTGACTGCAGAATAATGTGGCCATTTTAAAAACTGGCTATAAAGTTTGTGCTCTGCAGGTTGTCATGCAGCAAAGCAACTTCTGGCAAACACGGTACTACCAGCAGAGGCATACGATATAACCAAAACGGATAACATTGTATACATCAACAAGAGAATATTCACCTTAATCTGCAATTCCTTAATCTCAACTCTGTTTGATTTGTCTGCACGTTCTTTCTCCACATATTGAATTCTCATATTCTGGAGTTCTTTCTGCATCATTATCTCGTTCTACAAAACAAATTTTCTTTCATATGATGTTTGAAACAAAAAGCTATATGCAAGTTCGAATACCAACATCAAAGTCTCTGAAAAGCATAAAAACGGTTTCCAGTGTTCCATGCTACAAAACTCTTCGTTGGTAAGGCTACCTGGATAGAAAAAACCCATTCAAAGAGATCCCTTGAAAAATTCCGCAAAAAGGGCAGATTGAAAGCAAATCAGTTTCAAACCTAGTTGAACATAACTGAAGAATAATACTTGTCAATATCATTGCATTGTTAATCAAGAAACACCGGACCTTCAAACGAGGAATATCTTTACTAATCTGGTATTTTCTAAAAGGGCTAACATTTGTAGAAAGCAAAAAAAATTTTAAGAAGATAGAGGCAAGGAAGCAAGATGTTAAATCAACACACTAAGGGCTTTCGAACTTATATTCTCTTCAGAGTATGATCTACATTTCATAGTGAAATCTATCGTTATCGATTTATATACAAGCTGTAAAAATATTTTTATATTTCCTATTAGGGGATTGATAAAGAAAATACATTTTAGTTGTTCAGTAGGCTATGTCCGGTTTTGGATAGTTTGTTCTCTTCGTGTAATTGCATTCTAGGATCTGTCAATGCAAAAAGTGTAGGATTTGAGAACGGTTCCTTGAAGTTTAGTTCCTTTTTGCTGCATTCGTGGACGTATTTGGGGAAACTATAACACGACATACCGGTCCTTGATTCAGAATTGTCATTATTTAGCCGTTTTCGCAAAATTTTGCTTGTCCGATATAGTTCATTGCACTTTTACACACATTCTGGGTTAGGAAATACACAACATTTGTACTTCTGGATATCATATGCGACCTGATTTCCACTCTGTCCCATTTGCTGTTGTAAAATGATCTACTGGCTGTAAGTAATGTTTGCAAAGCTTGCAACATATTTTGCCACACGAAAATATTCCAGGCAAAGAATTTAGCGTTTGGGATATGATTTCCGATGTGAATTTTGCATTTGTGAGGATAGATGGGAGGTTTGGTGGTTGTCGCAATGCAAGGATTGGTTTTGTGTCTTTGAATTTCGCTTTCTTGTCTGGATCTTGTATCGATTGTAAGAGATTTGATATCGTTTTCAATGGGTTGTCATAACTAAGGCTTATAAAGTATGTGGTAACGAGTGGAATAATGTCTTTATTTTGTTTCGGCGCTGGTCCTTGGAGTCTGGCCTTTTCGAAAGCTTTTTAATCAGGCGGAGTGGATAGTCACAGTTATGAGCTATTGCTTGAGTTCATCTAGTCGTTTCTTCGTGGTATCTTCATCGGTAACGAATATGATAATCCGCTTTGCTAGGTTGAACAATATAGTGTCCTTCGTGTGCTTTGGGTGTGCACCATGATGAACATTTAGATACAAAATTGTTAACAAGAAAAGTTTTTGGACAGTCTGCAGCCCAAAAAAAATCAAGAAATCGTCACTATATCAAAAAATAAGCATCCGAAAAATTGGCAAAAAAGGAAAGAATGATATAAGATATGGACAAAAGATTGAATCAAAATATTTGAAATTGGTCCAGAGTGTGATTTATCGTGGCCTGTTGCAAATGGAACTTTTTTTTTTATATTCAATACAAAAATTTACAACAAAGTTACCTAAACACTACCTACAATCTACTATACCACACTACAAAGACGGGGACCAGGAGGAGCAAAATGTCATGTCTACCCCCTGGAATTAATATAAACTAAAATACAACTAATACAAACTACTATACATACGCTACAACTAATACAGATAGAAATTCTAATTATAAAAACCTTTTACAAATAAATATTTGAGCCGGTCTCACATTAGATATCAGGCCAAAATATAATAGTGAACAATAGGAACGCCGGCCGAGGAAACAACAACGAAAACAACTGTCCAAGTCACTGCTCCCCACCCAAGGCCCCCATCGCTCGAGACACCGCTATCGTGTCTGGATTTCTAATATAAGCCTAACATCCAATGTGAAACAGGCTTGCAAAGGAATATATGGACAGGACTCTACGACAAGAAACTTTACGAAAATGGACTTAGTGGTTTGGTGACGTTTAACTAGATTTACGGTGATCTCAACTGAAGCGACCAGTTGCGTGGATGTAATGTAGAGTCAACTCGAGTATATTTCTGTTGAGGTCCTTTGGAAGGTCTTTATCGCCATATAATAAAAGTTGCGTCAAAACCTCATTTGAAAGATCGATATGTTCAGATGGTCGCAGCAAATCAAACAATCTAGCGAGAAGATATCGACGTTCAACTTCAAAGGAGGGGCAGAGCAACAAAAAGTGTTTCGTAGTCTCGATACCATCGTTGGTAGGACACATTGGATTTATGGAATCCCTAAAATTGTGCTTGAATTTGTGAAAGCATAACTTACTAAGACCCACTCTAAGTTGAGTCAGATAGGATAATCCTATTGGATCATGAATCCCAAAGACAGATTTAGCAGGGGGGCGGATAATTGAAATCAGCTTTCTCTTAAAGATAGCGACCGATGGTGCAAGTCTAACCTCCGGATCCAGTTCATTCCATTCTGACAGGCAATTGGGATAAAAGCTAGATTTGAATTTTTCTGTCCTTGCCCTTATTCGCCCAATGACATCCTGATTGCGAAGAGAGTAATGTGACTGCTGAAGATTTGAGGGATTGGATCAGCTGTATATTCAGGCATCAGATTATGTATCATTTTGTAAAACAACGTAAGGCGTCTACTCCATCTTCGGGAACTCAATGATTCCCAACCAAGTTCTGCGTATAACTTCTCTCGCGATGTTCCCCTTCACGTTCCTGTAACGGCTAGAGCAGCAGAATAATGGAACTTTTCTCTGGCTCAAGCGGAAGTTTATGAATGTATAAAATATGGTATCAAGCAAAATCTTTCATTCTTCTGGTTCACGACTTAGAAGTTTGATAACGTCATATCATCACATAGTTGAAATTTATAATACGTTGTAATTTCGAAAATATTCAATATTTCTCAAAATCCAACGATGAGATTATAGACATGTAGCTAAACGTTCTTTCAAGCCATTCAGTTCAAGGACAAAGGTTATGGAGTTTCACACCCACCTTTTCACACCGATTCGGAACCTTTGCTGTTCATGACAAGCTTTCAGCATATTATCCACGGTAGGTCTTACAACCATATTTCAAAAATATTTGCAAGTAACACAAATTATTCAGAAAATTAATTTTCACCTGTTTGCAGTCATCGATGGTTCTGCTAAGATTGTCACTATCGGCCTTTAAGTTTCGAATGACTGATATCTTTTCTTTAATTTGGTGATCTGCGTTCGATAATCGCTACAAATAAAACAATGCGTAGGTTATTCAATCATTAACTAGAAGATTCTGAAGCTGTATCCATGAATGCACAATATTTCAGTCACAATAAATAGCCTTCACATAGCTCTCAAAATGAAAGTATAGCTTCTTCTGCATTTCAAAGCAACTCTCCTGTAAATTTACAATGTCTCATGTTATTTGCAGGCGATTTTGAAACTTTCTACTGCATTATTTTGCTAGATAAAAAAAAGGAACAAAGATGAATCAGAATGGAAATTTTCGTTGTTTCCCTTGTTTGATGCAATTATTTAGTTGCTTGTAACTAATTCTGTATAAATACCAGGTGTCTCAAAATGATTATCCCTTTTTGACCGAGAATGGGAACAAACCATAAAATTTTGGGATTTTCTAGCTTATAGCTACACTTGTCGATCTTCAACCTAAATGCACATACCTTGCATTTCAAAATCTTCCACCAAATACCGGAGATAGGAGTTCACAAGGTCGACATTTGGAGTGCACCTGAAACCAGAGGTCTTTATAAAGGACCTAAGCCATGATTTGACATCACATAGCATTTCGCAAAAGAATTTTCAACTTTCAACTTTAGTTTCTATTTTTGAAAAGCATCAAACCATGTATCGCTTGAATTGTTCTCGAAATTACTTTTCTTCTTCGGAATCGGTCCGTGCATTGCGTTCCATCCCAAGTGTTTTGTATCAAAGACAAGGAAAAGGAGCACATGCACGCTTATTTTGGAGATGCGGCACGATTTTATCATTCTTACCAAATTTTTATTATATTCATTTACATTTAATCAGGGCTATGCCCATGTATCTTTTATTCTGTTGAAAAGCAAAACAGCTGAAAACTAATGTTAACAGGTGCTTTGGAAAATATACATTATACAAATCATTGTTAGGCCCATTGTCAAAACCTCTGGTTTGGGGTGCACTGTAAATGTTGACTTTGCAAACTTGTATCTCCGGTGTTTGGTGTATTATTTTTAAATGCAAGGTGTGTGCTTCTAAGTTGAAGATTGATACAATTAGCTGTGAACTCGGAAAGTAATAATACCTTATCGTCTTGCTCCTACTTCCAGTCAAAAGGGGTACTTTTTTCAGAGACACCCGGTAGTCCGTTTGTTCTATAGACTAACTACAGCCAATATCGCAGTGATTTGGCGTCCTATGCTATATTACAATTCAATACAGCATGATATCCTATTATACGGTCAAATGTGGTATGCATGGTAATATCCATAAGCACTAATATAACAGCAGACTAGTCCAAGGACTCTTGCAGCTCTTCGCCAAAGATAGAAGCATCCGGAGCCCCCGACATTTTTGTGTGCTGCTTGCAACAAACATGTTCAAAAAAGGCAGGCTTTTTGTTCCGTAGCCTAGCTACAGCCTTTATCATTGTGATTATTGACCTTGCCAAAAATCAACTGGTCTTCAGCGAGGTCCTTAAATAAAAAGACGATTTTCTTAAAATTCTACCGGGTGTCTCAAAAAAAAGTACCCCCTTTTGACTCAACAAGGCAGCAAAACGATAATGTTTCGGGACTTTTTGAATTCATGGCTACATTTGTTAGTTTTCAACTTAAATGCACATACCTTGCATTTGGAAATCCGCCACCAAACACCGGAGATATGAGTTCACAAGGTCAAAATTTGGAGTGCACCTGAAACCAGAGGTTTTGAGAAATGGCCTAGCCATAGTTTGACAACAAACAGGCATTTTGCGAACGAATTTTCGACTTTGACCTTTACTTTTTATTTTTGAAAAGATTTATACATTGAATTACTTCAATTTGCTTGCAGTGACTTTTCTTTTGAGGAAACGGTCCTTGCATTATTGTATTCGATCCCAAGTGTTTTATATTAAAGAAGAGGAAAAAGAGCACATGCACGCTTATTTTGGAGATGTGGCACGATTTTATGGCTCTTACCACATTTTTACTAAATTTGTTTAGTGAGCGCCATGTCCATGTATCTTTTATTCTTTTAAAAAGGAAAACACGGAAACACAAAGTCTACAGGTACTTGGAAACTGTCCACGATACAAATCATGACTAGGCCCTTTTTCAAAACCTCTGGTTTTGGGTGCACTGTAAATTTTGACTTTGCGAGCCTGTATCTCCGGTGTTTGGTGGACGATTTCTAAATGCAAGGTACGTGCATCTAAGTTGAACATTGATAAATTTAGCTGTGAAGTCGGGGAGCAATGATATTTTATTAATTGGTTCCTATTTCCAGTCAAAAGGGGGTACTTTTTTCTGAGACACCCGGTATATGGATGTCGACCAATTATTTACCTCATGTATCAATTTGCATAAAAGTATCAAGGTTCTGTACGATGTCAAAGTAAGCATGAAAAGTTCAAAATAACACTACCTGTTTAAAAGAACTAATCTCTTCTTCTTTTTGGCGAAAATCGTATTCAACTTCTTTACTTGCTCTCTGCTTCGTTAGCTGAAAGAAACCAACTGAAAGTGAGACAACGAATATGTTCACCATTAACAACGTGTCTAGTTCATTCAGATACAGTACTTGAACAGAATTTCATGTATCAATAGACATTTTAGCTATTCGACATAAGAATATCCAAATTGAGTGACATGTTGATAGATTTTTCAAAAATTTTAAATGTGAACAACAGAAATAGAACCTCTAACGCCAATCAATGGAAAGTTTCGCATCAAAATGCCTAAAAATATCGCTCGATCCAGACTCTTTCTGGAACAGCTAAAAGGTCTATTGCTTCGAAAAATGTTATGTGGAGTTACAACACAAAGTCAATCATGTAAATTTATCGATATCACAGCTTAAAGGGAATCGAAATGACAAGACACACAAGTTAAAAAGAGACTATATCGTACACAATCTGACCAGATCTTGCTTTCAAAACGCCATCTCATTCGAACGATAAAAATAGATACGGCACAAGACAAATTTAACGGCCTTTAACTTTTTCTATGAAATCATCAGACGAGGGAAGATCAAGGAAAAGAATGTAGAAACTCCTTTCCGAAATGCAATTGCTGTAATATTTGGTAATTCGCTGGCAAATGGTTCTGATATTCAGCACAAATTTAAGTAAGATTTTGTGATTTACTGTATTAAAAGTTTTGGCGATTGATGAAAATGAAATCAAGTAGAGAATGAATACAGGTACACAAAGAAAATACAGTAAACAGCTGCGTATAAGAACCTATAATGTTTCAAGTTAGTTTGACTAGCTTCTTATATATTGGGTATTTAGTGTGAAATGAGGCTGTTCAGGCTGTTGCATTGGTTCTTGTTTTTGACAGGACTTTTACTTATTTCTTTTGATAAGATTCAAAGTATCTACTACCTAAAGGAGGTGTCAGAAAAGTTGAACAAAAAGGGATCCATCAAAGAAATAGTTTTAGCAATATAGTGAACAGCTATACAAAACTTTAAAGCTCAGAATTTGAAGTACTTAACAGGACATGTAATCATACATTTGTACGGCTGTTTTGCAGTATACATTTAGTATCAACTGCATAGGTCAGTATCAGTAATACTAAAGAACTGGAGTTGTAATGTTATGTGATGATCTACCAATAAGAGCCTATTTCAAATTTCAGGCTGAATGGTTCCTGAAAAATGGGAGTAGAATTTAAAAATTTTCAGCCTGTAGATTCTTAATTCACTAGGTTCTCATAGGCGGGTATTCATTGCATCGTTATTATCTGCACATGACCACATATCAATGCTCAAAGCCTCAAGATACTTGGTAATAGAGTGTTTTTGAGCTCTCGTAGCAAAAATATGACAACCTTGCATTCAACTGTTAAATTTTCATACCTTTGCAGAAAGAGAAGAGATCTGACTTTCTTTTTCTCTGATGTCCCTTCTTAATTTGTCATTTTCATGGCGACTCTTCTGGATTAGGCTATCTTTTGAAGATGTTTCCCGCTGAAGGGTGTTTATCAAAGATGCAGACTGACTCCTTTGTTTGTTACTTTTCTCGAAGTCAGTTTGGAGCTGCGCGATCTTTAAATCTTTCTTGGCAATAGTTGACTTCAATGATGCAATTGCATTTGTGGAGGCTTCAGCACCCTCTCGTGGCCACTTCCCAGATTGCTAAAACAAAAATAAGATGTTTCATGTAAAAAGTATTTTGATAAAATGATTTGGTCTTTCAGATCATAAAATATTCGATTTTTCAGAAGATTCCACCAACTCGTTATTAGTCATCTAAGGGTGGGGTAATATCAGGTTGTCAAGAAGCAAATGTTGCAGAGCATTTACAAGGTACAGCTGGCTGCGAAACAAAGCTAAAACCATTACAGCGAAGGTTCATTTCTTGACTCATGCTTCAATTTTGTTCTAAATACAATAAGTTCAATGATTGTTTTCATCATAAAACTAATCATTTGTCACAACTGCTGTCGCAAACAACTCTTTTAAAATCTATCAACATTGAATTAAATCATCTTCGACAGACGTTACGATCTCTTGTTCCTCCATTTTGTTTAAACATGAAAAGAAACATGTGCAATAATGTGAAACCTATTTTTCAACGCAGCTCTGAGACTATTCTAGAAAATGCCCCAAAAGTAGCCTCGTTTACAGATTGTATCTAACTATTTCATAAAGAATTTTCGATGCCCCAGAAATTAGGAGCCGCTATTCCAGGACTTAGAGCAATGAGGTAATGAGTCGTAGTTTGAAGGAAGTGGTAAATTAAGAGTAAAAACTACGAATCAGATAAGTCTACCAATGTTATTGTAAAAGTATGAAATTCCGGAGGTCTAGGAAGTCTTACAAGTAAACATGGAAAATTCGAAACAGTACGAGTACGAAACAGCATGATAACTTTTTACATACCATCTCACTAAATCTCTCTTCGAGTCGCATGATTTCCCTGTCCTTGCTACTGATCTGATTCTGAAGCAGTGCAAGCTTATGTGTACTATGTTTCTCTAATTGTTCCTTTTCTCGTATTAACCTCTTCAACATGTCTGCATCATGCTGGGAGTACACTGTTTCCCTTGCAAATATACCATCACGTTCATCTCTACCAAGGGAATAGAGAATTCGGTCACAGTTCAAAATAGGACAAGCACAAGTTCCAAGTCCTTGAACTAGTGTAAAACGGTGGGAGTAAAATTCTATGACCTATTTCTTTGAAATGAATGGCTTGAAAACCGTTGGACTTTTCAGAAATCTTGAACATGTTCCTAAATTACAAGGTATTTCATATTTCAACTCATTCAAAGGTGTGATGTCATCAAATTTCTACATCGTAAACTGAAACAACAAAAGGGTTTTGGCTTGATACTACATTGTAGCCATTCATAAATAAAGATGTACTTGAAAATTATTCTGTGATTCCTCAAACTATTCAGAAACTACAATTGTTTAAAATTGCTTTAAAAATTTTTCTTAAATTCTGAAAAAGGAGCAAATTCTCAGCAAATTCTCTAATCCTGAAAATATCGAAGATTTCAGAAAAATGAAATAGTAGACTTAATAGCAAAATAGCTAAAGTTTCTTTGAAGCTGTTCAGTTCAAAGAAGTGGGTCATAGAAATTTAGACAAAACACACACGCATTTTCACTGGGTATTTTCTTTTGTTGCAACTTTAGACGCTATCTCACCTGGAATTTTTGAAGCAGTCAATACCTGGTGGGACGTCATCCTCTTCTTTTTCTCCGCTGTTATAGTAGCTATGATCTTTTAACTCGGTAATTGGATGGACTTTGATGCAAACAATCAAAATCACGTGATTAAATCAAATTAATTATATTATTATTATTATTGCTGTTATTTATTATTGCTATTATTATTGCTGTTATGACAATAAATAGATATCAAGTTATGGTTATCACCCAGGGGGAGTAACTACCATATATACTGGTACGGGATGTGCCATTTTGTGGGGTGCCTTTTTTCAGGCGGAAAAAATTTTAGGGTGGCAAGATCTCAAATAAACATAAATTTTGGGGTGATATTTTGAAGAATAACTCTTTAGGGTATCAATTTAATCTAATTTCATATACTCGGTTTGAATTTTGAGTTTTAGTCATACTTTTAGGGTATATCGGGTGCGCCAAAATAAACCATGCACGCTTGGCAGGCCACAATAGATCGTACACTGGACCGATTTTGAAGATTCATGGCTTAATCTTTAGAAAAAAGCCTGAATTAGATTCTAGGATTTTTTGCAAATTTTTCTTTTTTCAATTTTTAGAGCTAGACGCGAGTTTCTTAAAATTTTCGTTCTCGAAAACACTGAAAACGATAAAAAACATCGGTCCCAAGTTCTAAAGAATCGGCACGAATGGAGAAAGGGAAACGTTTTTCGTGGTGATTTGGGATCTAGAAATTGATTATTTGTATCGATTAATTAATTGATTTCTAGATCCCAAATCACCACGAAAGATGTTCCTTTTTTTTCAGTCATGTCGATTAGTTAGAAAATTTGATCGAAGTTTTTTGATCGTTTTCAGTGTTTTCGAGAACGAAAAGTTTAAGAAACTCGCGTCTAGCTCTAAAAAACTGAAAATAGCAATATTTGCAAAAAATCCTAGAATCTAATTCAGGCTTTTTCCTAAAGATTAAGTCGTGAATCTTCAAAATCGGTCCAGTGCACGAATAGTGGCGGACACTTTGCCAAATATGTGGGGGCGAAGCTATTATTTTAGTTAAAAGGCATTCTTAGGTTCTATTATTTTCGATTACAAGACCTTTGTTCTAGCCAACATTGGGGGGGGGGGCGATTGCAAGTGCAAGTGTCCGCCACTGTGCACGATTTATTGTGGCCTGACAGACGTGCATAGTTTATTTTTGCGCACCCGGTATGTTTTGAATTGCCTGTATATTTTGGGGCATAATTTTGGAAAATTTATAAATCTATAAGTTTTAAGGTGTGATTTCACAAGTCAAAATGGCACACCCTCATCATCTGCCTATTGAAGTTACCCCCGGGGGATATCATGATTATTTGTCTCATGGTTATCACGACAAATTTAGGCACAAAAGGACGAACAAAAACTATGCAGGGTAAAATTGATTTTGATGTCATTTTCGCCTTTTTGCTCATAGTAAAAGCTAAGGTCTCTTTCGAAAGAGGAAGAGTAATATTTTCATGAGACTTTTTCGAAATTTAAGCTAATAGATAGGCGTTGAAATCGAACCTAAAAAAGGTCACTCTTGGCCAACACAGCCGCTGAATTCAAAATGCATATGGCTAAGAAGCTCTATTTTAGCTATATCCAAATCTGTGCTTTGTTTGGTTCTCAACCAAATAGGTTCTTTTCTGTGTATGAAAATATCAACAAGTTTACCTTCGAACATCTCACATGACTAAATTATACTTCTCCTCCTTATTTAAAAGAGACTTTCACTTCAAATATTCAGTAACTAAAGCCAAACTGGCATCAAGAACCTCTTTACTCCGCGTAGTTTTTGGTTCTACTTCAAATTACAACTTTTTGTTATCAAATACACGCATAGCAGAATATGGACCATATTAGAAATTATGTGTGACAGCTTCAATATGAGCTCGCCATTTTCGTTGAATACTCATTGAAACATTGGCTCCCAAAGATACAGTGCAGTATCTAGAATCTTGAAACTTTCATCATTCGATACGGTGTAGTTGTAGAGTTAAAGTTGTGTAATTTTGGGATGCTGAGTTGCATATTTTAGCATTAAGATAGGGCTAAAGGAAATCTAAAGCTTTGGCACATTTCAGTCACAGTGGCATAAGTCGGGACTCTTCAGACCAAGAGACAAAGTCCAATATAAAATCATATCCTGAGTTATGTACAATTTTGTCCGTACCGCTTGAATTGCAAGTTATATCACAACAGATTAGCCTAACGTCAGACTGTCTGCAATGCAATTATATATGGCCTGCTGTTACAAGATGATTTAACATGAGTGTGAATCATGCAACTAATGTGTATTCTTTGGCTTCGTTCTCAAGTAAATGAAATGACTGTACGCGTTAATAGCAACAGTTAACTGCCAAAATCTATAAAGAGTGTCCTTAAAGACACTTTTTCATTTTTCATTTCATTTTAACTTTTTAGACATGGCAGCCCCTCAGTTTAGATAACTGCTTTACAGGGGGCCATACATACAAAAACTGAATTTAAAACCTAATTGCAATATCAATTGTAACTACTAAAGCCCTGGAAAAACGACTGAACTTTTGCACTGAATATTCACTGGACATTGCTAACCTTGTTCAGTGTCTGAATATCAAGAATACTTAGGTTGTGGCAAAGCGACTGAACACTGTCCAGTGAACATTTACTGGGCAACGGAACTGCGCAAAGTTTTTTGGATCGAGAATTCAGTTTGGGAAGTTTTGCGTAAACTCCCAACAGAGCACCAGGGAGCTAGAAATATTATTCTGACTTTGTTTGTGGCTTTTCACGTCGTTCATTCTACCATCAAAATTCTGACATTAAAGATAAGAAAGCTATTTGACATGAGGTAAAAGATGGGTCGTAAACAAAATGATAGCCAGCCATGATTTTGACTATTATTCCAAGATGAAAACGGACGAAAAGCCATAGAAGCGCAAGGTAATGGGTAAAGATACTATGAATGAATGAAGGAGAATGTTTGTAAATAACATGAAGGAGTTGACAATGGAGGACAGCTTAGCTTGGAATGAAAAAATGTGAATGAAATCGTCCACTTTTTCATTGCAATGCGCGTGCGCAAACTGGACAATGTCCAGTGGAGTGGCAAAACCATTTAAATTTTTCCACAACATTTTCAAACAAAAGAAATTTGATCTTGTCCATTGAACATTCTTGACTGCCTTCAAAATCAATTGAACAACGCAACGCTCAACATCGCTGAACACGACTGAACAAGACTGGACAAGGTGGCAAAACGACGCTACATCTTACGCTGAACATTTGTCCAGTGCATGTTCAGTGCATTGCCGGCGCTTAACGTAAAGGCTAAATAAGATCAAAGAAAAGAAAAGTTCCGGCTCTCAGAATGTGGTCGATAAAAGTTTCTTTAGCTCAACAGTGAAGGTTTTAAAGAAGTAGATGATTTAGCTTCTTTACTTAGGCTATTCCAAAGCTGTGCTCCGCGATATGAAAAGCTCTTTTTGGCCTAGCAACGTCTTTAAAAATGGACTCTTAAATTGACTTCAGCGTTTCTGAGAGAGCGAGAAGTAGACTTTTTAACTCTCGTAAAAACATATAGGATGGTGCATCACTATTCAGAGATTTGAAAACAATTTTTTGGGTCTCGGAGTCAATAATTTCTTTGACAGGGGGCAATCCAAGCGCACGAATGACTGGTAAGGCGGATTTGTCATATGGACCATTGGTAACTAGTTTTGCAGCTCGATTTTGCAGTTTGTGTAACTTATCAAGTGCATTTACTCTAAAATTGCCCCATACAGGACAACAGATGGCTCGACAAGAATTTTATACATTGATTTAACGGTTGAAACTGGCAAGTAGTGCATTGAATACCGCAGTTTACCAATTCCTCTGGAGATTTTACTGACCGTTTTTTATAATTGAATAGATCATTTCAGTTCCCTGTCCACGTGAACTCCAAGATATTTGACATCATTTACAAGTAACGGACACAGCGATCTACTTCAAAAAGAAGAGAAGAGGGTCACGCGCAGTGTATTAGCCTATTGTGTCATTATCTGTGAATAACATCACATACAATATCCTATCTTAGGTTGGTACAATATATTGTATATGCACCTCATTTGTCTTTATCTATACCTGATTTCAGCATCCTCTTTCATGCTCACAAGTGAGCGCAAATCTGCTATTTCATTCCTCAAGCTAACAATAACACTATCTTTGCGATAACATTCAGCTTCAAAGGATGCAAGTCGACTCAGCTCGTCACCCATCTTTAGCAACTTTTGCTCCTGAGAAACAAATGAACTTTTAATAAAATGAATTGATTGGGTTTACAGAGAAAAGAAGGCACTTAAAGATAAAAAAATACCGGACATGTCAGAAAAACCTGGCTGTTTGCCAATGTTTACTGTTGCAGCTTATGGCAAATTCTTATCTTTCAACTGTACTGCATAGAAGAAAGGCTAACTTAGATATAAAAATCTTTTGGTAGAAATCAGTCTTTCCGTTTCATAAATACGACAAACCTTAGTAAAGTCAGTTTTCTCAAAATTCAAAATTCCCATAAAAACAACTTTCAGTTAGCTTCATGTCCATGCACTCCTATCCTTTTTTCAGTAATTTATTTTGAGTGGGCAGGAAGTATACCTAGCTACTTAAAGCTAATTTAAGCCCACTGTGAATACCGCATCCAGGCACGGGACCCCTAGTTTAACGTCCCTTCCGAAGGACGGCGAGGTGAGATGCGAAGTCAAGCCTCCGAGGTCACCCAACCGGAGTTTGACCTCACTTGACCGAGCTTAACTTCAGTCTCCTGACGGTAACTGATTAAGCCGCTCGGCCACACACCCCACGACACCGTTCGACCACTCATCCTAAGACATGGCAAGCATTCTGTTTAGTGCTTCTCTGCCAACAAATTGAAACGAGTCACACATTGCGCTAGAATACAAAAGAAAACTTATTGTTATTTTCTTTGTAGCCCAAGGGGATTATTAATTTAATTGCCATTGTTAGGAGGCAGAAAGCTCTTACGCTAGTGATTCTCACCAAAATAGCATAATTACAAAGCTGAAAAACAAAATCTCTTTAAGCAATTAATTCTTTCTTCCAAAAAATAAACGTTCAACACATCCAAGGTAGCTTTGTTATCATAATAAATAATAATAATAATAATAATAATAATAATAATAATAATAATAATAATAATAATAAAAGAAATTAAACTGTTTTCATAAAAATACGTTTCGATTAAAAATCTTCATCAGTCTACAACTTTACTGGAAGAAGTTGTTTACAAACAAAAAGTACATAAAAATGTTAAATTTACAATTAAAAGCAATAACATCCTTTCCCACTTATGCCACTCTACATAATCTTTTTGTCCTTTTTAAATTTGAGAAGGGATTGGAGGCGTTTTAAAGTTCTACTGATTCCTTTGAGGCTACCTTGGCAACTCTGCAGTCACCCCAAGTGACCCTCCGATAGATTCGCTCGCTGCTAAAACTTTTTTTAGCAATTGCTGAATCCCGGATGGCCTGATAGGGAATTCCACCCTACCGCCACACGCATAAAAGCGCGAAGTAACAAAGGGCAACCACAAAGCGGACGCCAACGCAACCTCTAGGGACCTTCAGATGCAGTGGCAGAATCTAAGCCGTTCCCCCGCACGCAAATACGTCTAATTCCACGTCTGCAGCTCTTTCATTAAGACCCTTGGGTGTAAAAGTTTGAAGTCGATATTGCCAAAACAACTCCTAACAACGCCACAACAACTATTATAATAATAATAATAATAATAATAATAATAATAATAATAATAATAATAATAATAATAATAATAATATTAATAATAATAATAATAATAATAATAAATGTTGATCAAGGGGCTGGAAGGCCATGGTATATAGAACACTGATTGTCCACAGCTACTAATCTAGTTTAGCTTGAATTCGAATTTTGAATCCCCGTGTAGACTGTCAAAAGTTTTTTCGAAAGTTATCACACCATTGCTTCGACGATGTCAGCTGGCAAGCATTTCCACTCTTTATAACGATTTCCTGGGAATAAAAGTTGTTTCTGACATCCAATCTGCATTTATTCAATACTATTCTTTATCTATGACCCCTTGTCTTATTTTTGTTGAGCCCCTTGTCTTATTTTTGTTGAGCGTGAAGAACTTTGAGGGGTCAGCGTCAATGAGGCAACGAAAAAATGTTTAAGTTGTGATCAAATCACAACACTGAAGAGTTGATAATTTTAAAACTTGCAATCTTTCGTCATAAAATATTTGGCTGATGCCTCGAACAAGCTTCGTTGCTCGTCTCTGAACGGCTTCAAATTGTTTCCAACAGCCAACTCAGCTGAAAATCCTTTCGAGGTCGGTTATGAGAACTTAGAGCTAATTTTCTTAGATCGTGATTATTGTTTTATCGGAGGGCCCCTTGAAAACCAGCTTCTGCTGAAGGGCAACCCTCCTTAAAAGAATTAAATATTAAAATATATGAATATGAAACGCAGATGGAACAAGCCGTATCGCCGCATTCCCGTATCAGCTGTATAGCTGCCATATACCCAGCCTGTGTGAACAATTGCTTGCTTGCTTGCTTGCTTGCTTGCTTGCTTGCTTGCTTGCTTGCTTGCTTGCTTGCTTGCTTGCTTGCTTGCTTGCTTGCTTGCTTGCTTGCTCGCCTGTTTGCTTGCTTGCTCGCCTGCTTGCTTGCTTGCTCGCCTGCTAGCTTGCTTGCTCGCCTGCTTGCTTGCTTGCTTGCTCGCCTGCTTGCTTGCTTAATTGCTTGCTTGATGCCCACGGATTTGAATCTATGAGCAATGGGACATATATAAAAATGTTTGAGAAGATGTGCAGAAGTACTAACCATATCATGTGCTCTTTCTTCAGCATCCATATCTTGTATGCTCTTTGACGACAACCAGCGCCCTGTAACGAAGAAACAAAAAACTCAAAACATTCTCCCAAAAATAACATCCAAAAACCATGTGCAGATCACAAGCAGAACAGCTTAGAATCTAGCCTGAAGTTCAATGTTTGTACGCTGCACTTCAAACTCGTTCAGGGAGAGTTCTTCCATTTCTTACCAAGTTGGTCTTTGAATAGCATATGAGTCAAATCTTTCAATAGGGCACAGGGAACCCGCAAATCTTCCAATTTTACGCTTACAAGCCAATGATATCGTCGTATTCCGATCACATGACTGAAAACAAGGCTTTCGAGATATATTTTCGAGTACCTTCACGAAAATAAAAATGCATATTCGAGTAATAAAGATACAGAGCTGGTTTTACCACGAATCGATTCGAGAGGCCCCAATCCACATTTTTTTTCTGCATTTGGTTAGAATCTCGTCAGGGATCGGCGTTACATCGAATTTCATTCCTTCGAAAATTGGCCTATGTTCAAGAATTCTTCAGGAACGCTACAAATAAGGTATAGCTTTCAAAATTTCACATGTTACGTGAATTATGTCCAGGAATAACATGAAAGTATTTGTTTGCGTGATTTTCGAAAATCCTAGACGAATTAAAGCCATTTGCTGCGAAGAAAGCTAATGGGCCTACCTTCACCTGCAGCAGAATCCCAGTAATCGGCATTAAATCACTCTTTTTCGCAACAATAACCAGCGGATACATTAACGAATAACTTCACCACAAATTCAACTTCTTTCTACCATTTTATCATCGCTAATTTCGATAAAATGTGACAAGACTTTACAGCCTCTGCAGCAAACCGTCCAACTACCGTCGATTCAAAGTTTTCTTGTTGAAAACACCAGGAAAGCTTGCATAAAACAAAAGGTTGTGCAAGCCTCAGGTCTCCCATATGACACAGCAAGTTGTTACCTTTGATACTAGATTGTACACCTTTGATAATAGATTGCAGGGGAAATTTCTTTACACAAATTATGTACTTTTCCGATGTGACAAAGAAATTTGCAATCTTTGAGAAATGTTTTATTTTCTATTTATTTTGCAACGATAGAATGCCTCCAGGAGTGTGCAATCTATTCTCAAAGGTGTCACTTTGCTGTGTCATATGGGAGACCTAAGTCTTGCAAAACCTTTTGCTTTATGCAAGTCTTGCAAGACTTCCACCGTGTTTGCAACAAGAAAACTTTGAATCGACGGTGGTTGGGTGGTTTGCTGCAGAGGCTGTAAAGTCTTGTCACATTTCATCGAAATTAGCGATGATAAAATGGTGGAAAGAAGTTGAATTTGTGGTGAAGATATTCGTTAATGTATCCGCTGGCTATTGTTGCGAAAAAGAGTGATTTAATGCCGATTACTGGGATTCTGCTGCAGGTGAAGGTAGGCCCATTAGCTTTCTTCGCAGCAAATAGCTTTAATTCGTCAACGATTTTTGAAAATCACACAAACAAATACTTTCATGTTATTCCTGGACATAATTCACGTAACATGTGACATTTGGAAAGCTATATCTTATTTGTAGCGTTCCTGAAGAATTCTTGAACATAGGCCAATTTTTGAAGGAATGAAATTCGACGTAACGCCGATCCCTGACGAGATTCTAACCAAATGCAGAAAAACAAATGTGGAGTGGGGCCTCTCGAATCGATTCGTGGTAAAACCAGCTCTGTATCTTTATTACTCGAATATGCATTTTTATTTTCGTGAAGGTACTCGACAATTTATGTCGAAAGCCTTATTTTCAGTCATGTGATCGGAATACGACGCTATCATTGGCTTATAAGCGTGAAATTGGAAGATTTGCGGGTTTCCCTGTGCCCTATTGAAAGATTTGACTCATATGCTTCTTCAAATAAATATCTGAATGAGAAGCATCGCTGTGTAGGAGCTCAGACGCGAAATACAGCTTGAACTTGGTTTGAAAAATAGCGGCATTGAATCGAAATTGTTGTGACGAGAGAAGAACGGAGAAGAAATAATATCATCAAGCTTTTCTCGCAACCCCGTGAAATATTAACAACATAATGGGGAGGAATAAAGTTTTGATCGCAATATAGGCCACATCTTCGGTGCATTATTGGCCATGTTCAGATTTGAATAGAAGGGTTCTGCTGATGCTCAATATAGATACAAAATGTAAGCTAGGTCATAATCAAATTGCCCCTACGTCTATATAATCCACTGCCATGAACATCAGCAATTTCCTGCATAATATAGTTCTCGAAGAGCTGATCCAATCGAACCTCACTTTGATAATATTTTAGGGACAGCACGAACATAAAAATTTTCTGTATGTTATTCATCTGTTAAACGAAAGATATACCACGTGAGATGGAAAAGTATTCAGTCATTTGTTAATCGTAAATGTCCACCTATTCAGCAATCTTAATCAAGGATTTTGGGCCTCTTATGACAGGTTTTGACAAAAAGGATTTTCATAAACTTTATCGATTATAACAAATCAAGCTTTCCTCTTAAAGTTGAAGTATCAGCTACATATAAATGATCAGTTGGAAGAAATTTGACGAATGGTTGGGAAACTAAATGCACATAAATGTCCAAATACTTCCTTGACTCGTATGGAAGTACAATATCATTGAAATTTGTTACCTGAAGATGACAGGCCCCTAGCTGATGCTGGTATCATTCTTTGTGTTGGTCCAGGGTTGGAAAACTACGTGCACATAAACGTCCGAACATCTCCCTGACTCGTATGGCAGTACAATATAATTGAAAATTGTTACCTGAAGATGAAAGGCCTCCAGCTGATGTTGGTCTCATTCTTTGTGTTGGTCCAGCTACCGTTGGTTTTGCACGTAAAGGAGGATGTGGCATGACATTTTCTCCACTCTTAAAAAAAATCAATTGGCAAATATCAATACTGCAATAAAGCTTGGTTCACTTAAAGTAAATCATTGATTACAGCAAATGATTGTAGAATTGATAAACATATTTGATATATACAACCTTCGTTCTCTTCCTTATCGCCATTCTCTTTGATTTTGTTTTTGTTCTTGTTTCATTATATCTACCAGGTGTCCCAAAATGATGTTTTATTGTTTGATTGCTTACATGTCCATAACCAATGAACCGATTTTCAAAAACTCTGTTTTGTTTGATTGCCTCAAGGCTAAATTGTATTCTAAGATGTTGTTTGCCGTTTTACCACGCCGTTTCATGTCAAAAAGAAGATCGATAGATTTGCTCAAATTCAAGCCTTGAACGGCATGAGAAAGAAACGGCCTATTTCTCCAGTCAACATGTTAGATGTGATACAAAAGGCTGAACTCGTATTCTTATTCTCTGAACTCAGTATCAACTGAATTCATATTCTCTGAACGCCATATATTCTATGAACGACATATAAGTTCAGCCTTTTGCATCACATCTAAAATGTTGACTGGCAAAGAAGGCCGTTTCCTTTTCATGCTATCTAAAGCTTGAATTTGAGCAGCTTTATCGATCTTCTTTTTGACATGAAGAATTCGGCCTAAAGCACAGCCAACATCCTCAAATACAATCTAGCCTTTCTGCAATCGGATAAAATAAAGTCTTTGAAAATCGGTGAATTGGTTATGGAGATATAAGCAATCAAACGATAATAAATCATTTTGGGATACCGGTATTTCAGTAAAATGTTACAAGAAGAGATGTAAGCCAACTTAAGTCAGGGGCCTGGGCAATTCAAATATAGCCTACTGTATTGCATTGTATTTTATGATCTCAAAAGATGATAACAGCAACGAGAAAAATAGAGACATGCGGCTATCTTTCGTTCTATTTTTAAACTAGATCGCTATATGTATTTATCTTCAAGGACATCAGGACTTCCCTCGACTCGAGCCCATTTATAAATAAAATGTAGCGTAAGCTCAAGAATATGTCCAGACAGTGACTTGGGAAAATCGTTATCACGATAAAAGTTGTAATGAAGCTTCATTTGCAAGACTTACATACCCCAGTGTCGTACTAATAATGCATACACTCCAGCGAGGAGCTTTTGGCTTTGTAGATCAAAGCAAGGGCAGGGCAATAAGAAATGTTCCGAACATTGATATATTGCTCATAATATTCTTTCTTTTGTTATGATGTTCCTCCCGTCATCTCGCTCCCTCCACCAAATACTAGACCCATCAGTGCCATCTAGTATTTTGGTGGAGTAGAATGGGATTACAGGAGGAACACCATAAAGAAGAAAACTGAGATAACGAAGGGAACGAAGGTTGCATTGGGTGAGTCAAGAAATCCCTAGCGTTTGAGACAATGCAGCTCCCTGAATTTCAAAGTATTATTGTTCAAAAATTGTCTTGTTTTATTGCCGATATGTTCAATAAGGTTAAGTAAGTTACCAAGCTTTAATCGGACTTTCCTTCCCGTAAATAAAGAAGATTTTCTGCAGAAAGCCCCTTTCAAAAACCTGCATAAACAAATGAACGACGAACAAAATTGTCTTCGTTTTCCTTCCTGACAATAATGACAGTTATGTGTGTTTGTGTATTGTTGTCCTCTTGGGAGCATGGAATCCCCCTGAATAAGTTATTCATGCAAGAGGGAAAACTTGTTCATCCCCTCATGAGGATAGCACGTGCTCAAGTCATTGCGTTTTTTCTGACTCACCCGGTTTTTAACAAACATATTTATCAATTCTACAAACATACCCTGTAACGTGTCAGTAAATTAGCGTCAAAGAAATTTTTGCAAACTTGGAGATTTTTCTGGCACTTATAAAGACATCCGAACGCATTCGGACGGAATCTAAACTTTTTTATTACACCCCGTTTACACGGTAGCGGATCACTTTTGATCCGATACAAAAAGTGTTGCGGATCAGCCTCCCGTTTACAAGAGCTCGAAGTGATCCGATACACTTCTGCTCCGCTATCCGCATCAATTTTGATCCTGCTACGAAAGCGAACTCGTTTTGTGTCGGATCACTTTTTTATCGGATCACTCTTGTCTACACCGTGTAAACGCAAGTGATCCGCATCAATTTTGAGTCGGATTCACTACGAGGGTATTTTCCAAACAAAATCCACGAGAGAGCCCTGAGAATCGCATACAAAGATAGTTGTTCAAGTTTCGAGGATTTATTGAAGAAAGCAGAATCAGTGTCCATTCACCAGAGAAATTTACAGTTGCTTGCTACGGAAATTTTCAAAACTCAAAACAATCTTAATCCTAGTTTCATGAAACAAATCTTCGTCGAAAAAGATATACCATACACCCTTCGCAGTGGCAAAAATATTTTGGCACCAAAACCAAAAACAACAGGGTATGGTATTGAAAATGCACGTTTTCTTGGATCTAGGATATGGCAAGCAATGCTATGTTCCATAAAAGAGTCCCAGACATTAAGCAACTTCAAAGGAAAAATTAAAAACTACGATTTCGGTTGCAGCTGTAAACTATGTAAATTGTATGTTGATAATTTAGGGTTTTTATAGTTGTAGTTTTTTAGATGTATACACTCTTTGTAATATAGATTTGATTTATTATAGGGTTTCGGTTGGCATTGATTAGCATTCAGCTAGAAAAGAGCCAACCTTAAAGAAAGAAATTATTATCATTATTATTATTATTCCATACAAGCGAGGTTTAATGATAATTGCAGTTTGTTTTGAAATGTTGAAATCACTGAAATCCTAGCCTACGAGTATACCCATTATCCCAAAGGAGGAAAGGGTCTACGAAACAAAGAGCAAAAGCTTGCTACCGAGGTTTCTAGATTTCTAGAAACTCAATTTATGCAGCCTTTGTTTCAACCATAGAAATATTTCTATTTCTATGGTTTCAACGCGTTTCACAGATCATTTAATTAGAAATATTAATTGGGCGGCCGTAGCAAGCGTTTGCTCTTTGTTTCGTAGACCCTTTCCTCCTTTGGGATAATGGGTCTACGCGTAGGCTATGAAAATCCGAGAAAATCTTGAATGTGACCTCGTCCTATTTCTATAGTAACTGCTGATCCGCTACCGTGTAAACGAGACCGTGATCCGATACAACTTTGATCCGCTACCGTGTAGACAGAGGGGGAGGTGATCCGTAACACTTTGATCCGCAACATTTTTGATCCGCTACCGTGTAAACGGGGTCTTACTTTCTATAAAATGCGTTGTCAAGATTAGAAAATGCGTTACCAAAGAGTTTTTTAAATGAGTTTAGAAAATGGGATATTATTCTATCATATAAAAACTTAGGCACTATGCCCTAGCAGCCTTTACAAAGAACAAAATAGCGAGTTAATTAATTACAGATATATTTCAGAGATATAGCTCTCAAATAGAGAACAATTCTGTTGTATTGATGGGCAAAAGTTATCCACAAACAGCATAGATAGTGGCATTCCTCAGGGATCGTGCCTGGCACCCGTACTATTCATCACATACGTTAATGATTTAGAACGTTATCTACAAGGGACAACTCCCAACATGTTTACTGATGATGCAAGCATTACTCGTTCTCGTCGTTAAGCGATTTTCGGCTTGGGGATAAAAATAATGAGATGACTAATATCGCTTCGCGGAATGGATGCAGCTAATAAACTATGTCATGGAGTGCATACTTTTCAGTAACTCATCCTTGAAAAGTCTTGTCAACGTCTTTTCAATATCTAGGTATTTAACGTAACAACTTTCTCGTATCGTGATACTCCAATTAAGATGGGTTCACATTAGAGTAAAACTTATAATTTTGTTAATTTGTTTGGCAACCTATCTATTTTCTACAGTGTGTCCCAAAAACATGTGCGCCGTTTGAATGGCTACTGTGGAGGAGCCATAAATCTAACTTTCCTGTTTTTCAGATTTTTGAATAGAAGCAATTTCAACTTAGAGTTTGGCACCGAGTTTGTGTAAATCTGACAAGTGGTTGCTGATTTATTGAGAAAGAAAGTCACAATCACTGGCTGCTTCAAAACCAGAGGATTTTATCTCCGTACTTAACCTTATAACTTGAATTTTAACATTAAATGAACTTAAACTTTACAGTTATGCCAGGAAACGCATTTGGGAGTTATTAATGACTATAAACTTCAAGAATATTGACCAAGCAGCATGCTGAACGTAATATTGTTGGTTTAAAACGACTTTATCACTTTTCAGAAGCAAAATATCTGATGGACGCATGACATGGCCTGAAGCACTTGTGTTGCACATTTCTATTCCTAGCAACCCTAGATATGTCCAATATTCTTGGTTGTCACAAAATTCAATGTATGACTATCTGTCTCATTTATGAACATCAGAAAACAGGGCTGGGTATGTTTTTTTTCGATCAATTTCGTTGATCTTAACACAATGGAGAATAATGAATCCTCTGGTTTTGAGGCAGCCAATAATTTTTGCTTTCTTGCTCCATATATTAGCAACAAGTGATCAGATTTACTCAAACTTGGTGTCAACCATTAATTTAAAGTCACTTCTGTCAATAATCTTAGAAACAGAAACATTGGATTTATGGCTGCTCCGCAGAAGCCATTCAAACAGTGTACATGTTTTTGGGAAACCCTGTAATGACTGACCTCAACTTTTCTTAGATGATTCAGGATAGCTTGCTTCCTTTAATCAATTCGCTATTATTCAAGGTCTTTCACCATCAATTCGCTTTTGTCTGCGTTCAATTCAAAATTTTAGAGTTAAGTTTGATTCTCATCGGTTTAAGAGTCATTTGATGGCGAAAATCATCATGGCTGTAACTGACAGATAAAGCTCTATCTTCCGCCATAGTTCATTCGGTCACAGACATAGTCATTCGCTAAATAACAAAATATATCAAAGTTCTGAAACACAAATCAAAATTTGACGGCTTCGAAGCCTGGTTATGTCTGTGCTATATTGAGCCTCTCTTGAGTAAACGATCAAAACAAGCTTCAACCTTCAAGACGACAACGACTTCAATGAGCCCTCTTCTCTTCTTCAAACACAAACATTTTCGACGATGTGCTGCACCCTTTGCAAGCGTGTCTAGAAAGCTATTAACAAGATATCTCTTTCTTGTTAGGCACATCTATTGTTTAAAAGAGTGTACCATCTTCAAAAACTATTTTGTACCCTTGCCTTCAACGTAACAAAATCTAACTTTGTTGAGGATACTGAGGACTGCCCCTTTTGTCTAAGCCTTTTGTTATGCTGGTAAAGTTCCAAGCACATCAACAGCTGGGGAACCTATTACCATGCGCGAGAATCTCTTTGTTTCTTTGCTAATCCTTTTTTGGATTGTGGTTCGATTCTCCGCCCACATTCTTTTCACAAACCAAAATATGCTGTCTGCGCATGATCACAGGTTTCCTTTTTGTGGGATAACCGTAGCTTGGAACTTTGATGATTCGTATCCCCAACAAAACTTATATCAACAGAGAGTGCAGATTCGGAGCTACCAAAGAATGTCTCATATTCTTCAAATTCCTCCTTCCTTTAAAAATATGCGTTTTAAAAAATTCAGGTATCATTTCACTGCCCTTTCAAAGTTGTACTTGGCTATAAAAGACGGACCAGAGCACATCTCAAAATTCTGAGACATGCGTTGCTTGCCTGAAGCCTGTTCTGGCAGTGTGAAAAATTTAGAGTCTTTCGATTGGTTCATTGGGTACATAATAGCTTGTTCGTACCTGTACCTAATGGATTTTTTTAGTCCTATGAGAAGTTACTGATGCCACTTCATAGGTAGACATCGAAGCTAAAGATCCGGGTCAAGCAATTACAGCTTTAAACTCAATTTTCCCATTAAAACAAAGGAATCGATACACATACTGTTGTTCCATCGTTGCATTGAAGCACATAACCAGTTTAAGAGGTAAAACAACTAGACTTAGCATTTGAACCAAAAAGGACATTTTTCTGCTGAAAACTGTAGTTTCTTTCCTCTAATCAAGATTTCGGCCTTTTCAACATTTCTGTTTCTTCTAAAGGTGGTATACCGGATGTCCAAAATAAAACGCAACAGATTCAAAAATTTCTGACGGAAGCTGTTTCAAATTAATAATCAAATGATTATTTTTATCTAAATCTGCAATGATTAGATTAAATTTTGATATATTTTTCAGAATTTTTGGTGACTTGATTGAAGAGTTAAAAATCAACAAACTTCAAATTTGCTGTCAGGGCAAAACCAGAGCTACCAGCATTTAGTGCAAGCGAACTGTAAAGTTAAAAGAATGGCAATATCTGAAACTTTACATTATTACATTAACAAGCACACAACTTCATTAAGAGACTGCAAAAAAGAGATATCTTACAGATTCATGAGTTATCCATTCTTGAGGGGGAGCTTTCAGTGTTCATTTATAATTGAAGGTATAAATCTAATAATGGCCTAGTCATTTAGAAAAAGCAAGCAACCATCATGGACACTGTGGAAGCATGGCAGTGTTTTGAAAGAAATCTTTATGAAAGGGTCTGTTCAATGTTTAATTCAATTGTGTGTTTGCATGTTTGTCAGCAATTCTTTGCAATTGCAGGGATTGTCATGTTTTACAATTTTACGTTATGATTCATCACTGTTAATGCAGCAGCTCTGGTTTTGACCTGGGGGCAATTTTGAAGTTTGCTGATTTTTAACTCTACAACCAAGTCACCAAAAATACTGAAAAATATATCAAAATTTAATCTAATCATTGCAGATTTAGATAAAAATAATCATTTGATTATTAATTTGAAACAGCTTCCGTCAGAAATTTTTGAATCTGTTGCGTTTTTTTTTGGGACCTCCGGTATGTGTGCTTCTCAAAAGTTCAAAGACCTCCGGTATGTGTGCTTCTCAAAAGTTCAAAGACCTCCGGTATGTGTGCTTCTCAGGGCTGCTGAGATTTGAAGAAATCTGCTGAGATTTGAAGAAATCTGCAATTCAAACCTTGCAGTATCTTGGTTTTAAACTTTGGAACACCCTTCCACTGTTGAAACAGGCTGCAATATGGTTTTTCGTTCGAAACTGAAAATTTTGCTCTTTGATTACTATTCTCAGAACTAACTAGCTCAGTTAAACACACATGCAGTACCCTATTGAGGCTCATCTGGTTTATTATCATCTGGTGTCGTTGTTCTTAATAAATCTGTTTGGTGCCTATGGCTTACTAAGGAGAATGAATTAAACTAAAAATGAAACTGGCAGCCAAACAATGGAACTTACCAATACTTTTGGGTCTATGTATACTTGGCCTGGTGCTGTAGGTGGTGGATATGGGAGCTGGGTCTCACCATTGGACTGAAGATAACTCTGCTCTGTTCGAGTGGCAGAGACTGGTAAATACGGTAGGTAAGCAGGTTCGCGGTTTGCTTGCGTATATCCAGCATAATTGGATGAAGAGTTCCATGCTTGCATCGATCGTCCAGGCACTGGAGGGTAGAACATGCCACTATCAACCTTGATGTCGAATAGCGGTCCACCTACAAAATAAAGGAATTGGCTACGATTCAATAAAAGAAAGAGGGATTTCCATGGTACATAAACTTTCTATATGAAGTAGTAAAAGTTTCTTCAAAAAAGTTTGATAATACTGCCTATTCCAGCAGGCTCATGATGATAAGATGAAGCACAGCTCCACAGTTTTTTGTTTGATACATCTTTACAACCCAATAAGGAAAAGATGGTGTTGAGGGGTATTGGACCAACATGCATTGCGTTCTATAATGGAATCAACAGCGATTATTTAGAAATTCGATCATCACATAAAATGCATCTTGGTAAAATGCCCCTCAACGCCATCTTTCTGGAATAGTCTATTCCTACAGAGAAACAGATCATATCATGAAATAGCTCAATTAAAACTAGCTTTAAATATTTCAAAAAAACAAATGGAAATTTGGTTTCAATGCTGTATTCAATATACATCAAGGCTCAAAATTAATGATTTATCATTCAGCCTCACGGTTTCCCTATGTCTTGGAAACTCTCTTAGAATGGTTCTGGTTCAGTTCAAGAAAGAGGAGATTTCAAAAGTTTGCAAAGGGTATTTCATGCAGAAGTTAGGTTCAAGAAATCCCATTAAGCTCTTCTTCAATTCTCGCTGTAAACAGATCGCGTATCAAATCTTCAACGAAAATATTTAAAAGGTGTTTGTAGCACATGCATTTATGAGAAAATCTTTCCATGGTCATTGGCCAAGCTTTCAGATAGAAAGTTTACATAATTATACCTAATCAACATATCATAGTCATAAAACTATACTCCTTCATATTGTCATACCAAAGTACCAAGGTTACCACCAAGTTATCCCCCACATTCACTAGCATTAACCCCTACGATGCAGCAAACCTTAGCCAATCACGTTACAGTTTACCTTTATTCAAATCATTGTGAAGCCTCGTATGCTGATGCGAAAGATCAGCACGTATACCGGGTGCGCCAAAATAAACTATGCACGTTTGGCAGGCCACAATGAATCGTACACTAGATCGATTTTGATGATTTATGACTTAATCGTTAGCAGAAAGCCTGAATTAGATACTGGGATTTTTTGCAAATTTTATCATTTTCAATTTTTAGAGCTAGAAGCGAGTTTCCTAAAATTTTAGTTTTCGGAAACACTGAAAACGACCGAAAAACATCAAACACGTTTCCTGAATGATCGACAGAAATGGACAAAGAGAGAACTTGTACGTGGTGATTTGCGATTCAGAAATCGACCAATTGTAATCTGCTATACGAGAGTACGTACTAAACCCCCAAATCCCACTGAAACGTTTTCTCTTTGTTCATTCATGTTGAGCCTTTTAAAATTTGATCGACGTTTTTGTATCGTTTTCGATGTTTTCGAAAACGAACATTTTAAGAAACTCGCTTCTAACTCTAAAAACAGAGAACGAAAAAATTGTAAAAAGTCCTAGAATCTAATTCAGGCTTTCTGCTAAAGATTAAGTCATAAATCTTCAAAATCAGTCCAGTGTACGATTTATTATGGCCTGACAAACGTGCATAGTTTATTTTGGCGCACCCGGTATATATTCAACATTTGACAACAAATAGTCGTCTTTTCATTCGAGTTTTTTTGCGGTGTTCCTCCGTATGAACATTTCAGATAGATGGTTTGAGTGAAATTCGTCAGTGTTGATTTTCAATCAGATTTAGGGTTAGCGTAACTTTATATACCCGAGAAACCATAAGACATGTGTTCTATAAATAAAAAATGGCACAGCTGAGCAACAATGTTGAAAATAATTGCTCAGGGTATAGTTTAAGGATTTTTCCACCCCGAAAATATTTACGGTATGAGTTTACGACAAAGACAAAAGTCAATTGAGCATAATTGAGAAAGGCAAGCCATTTTCAAAAATATATCAAAATCTCAAAAAGGCACATATCTTCAAAACTGCATGATTAAACTAATGTTTTTGATATATACATAAAGCCATATAAAGTAAACTTTTTACATGAAAACGCAAAATTTTCTATCATGGCAAGTTAATACAGCCAGATGGATTATAAAGAACCAATTTATGATTATAGTTCTCAACGAAAAGCTTCTTTTGCAATTGTCATCAGTGATATTCTAAGATTATATTTGCGCTAGAAACATCTATAACATTGTTTTGCTCACACGGAAAAATGAAAGGGCCCCATTTTGACTTAGGCCACTTGGGTAATCGTGTTAATATTTTCTTCACTGCTGGGACAAGCAAAAGGGCCAACTGGCACAAACGCCCAACCAGCCAGTACGTTAAAAAGTACCCAGATAATAATGAAGAATTAATAGACCTTTTAGCTATTCTAAAAACGAATCTGAATCGAACGATTTTCCTACACTTTTCAGAAGCTCTAATGCTATTCAATCGAGCCTCTCGTATAGTATAAACACATCTCTCGATCCAGGCTCTCTTGCAGAATAGCTAAAAGGTCTATTTGAACCTGGATAAAAAAAGCATACTGGGTAGCCCAAAAAAGGGAACAGATCTGATCAGGTGTAGCAAGAAGAATATAGCTTGAATCAATCCGTAATGATTTTGTAAATATTCCTTCATAATTAACTTGAACACTTGAACATAGATACCTCGTTTGTTGATATTGGTCCATTAATAGTCGCAATATTTAATGTTGCAAGTCAAAATTTGCCTTCAACTCCAAACCAGAGCTTTTTGAGTTTTTGCCTACGCTGTTAGCGTGCTTGTTATTGAGTCTCCTAAATCATAGGGAAGTACAAGCAAGAAACCTCCTGCTGAGGAACACATCTTAATAGGAATTCGAAACTGAACTTTACAATCAGATTGATGAATTTAGTCCTGAAAGACATCTTTCTTGAATCCTAGAGTGAAATGCATTTTGTCGCATTTTTTATCAGATCTCTCGAAATTATTACGAAGCATGCAATTGTATACCCAGGATCTATCTTCCAGTTAAATATCGAGGAGTTGGAGTACTTAAAAACTCAATAGGGATTTATTTGAGTTAAATCCATGTCGCTAGCCGTGATAAAATCTGCTACCTTCCTATGGGACACCCGGTAGTACAATCTACAAACAGGGCAACTCATTTCAAACACTATTTACAAAAATAAAATATTTACAATTTCAGCTAATTACAGATGTTGCATTCAGAATTATATCAATTCCATGACCTGAAGTTTGAAAGAGGCCATTGATTGATTTGACTAGTTCTCGTAAATTTTAAAAGTGTACTTACTGAAACCGAACCGAATCACGTCACCATCAGACAGCCTGACTGCAGCGTTTTGTACTCTGCGTTCATTGACATATGTACCATGAGCAGTGTTTAGATCACTTATCACATATGTCTTCAGTTCATCATCGTAAGAGATAATTGCATGGGTCTTTTCTACCACGGGTGACTACGATATTAAAAGAACACTGCTAATAATTCATCATCGTAAGAGTTAATTGCATGGGTCTCTTCTACCATGGGTGACTACGATATTAAAAGAACACTGCTAATAAATAATCATCGTAAGAGATAATTGCATGGGTCTCTTCTACCATGGGTGACTACGATATTAAAAGAACACTGCTAATAAATAATCATCGTAAGAGATAATTGCGTGGGTCTTTTCTACCATGGGTGAATACGATATTAAAAGAACACTGCTAATAAATAATCATCGTAAGAGATAATTGCATGGGTCTCTTCTACCATGGGTGACTACGATATTAAAAGAACACTGCTAATAAATAATCATCGTAAGAGATAATTGCATGGGTCTCTTCTACCATGGGTGACTACGATATTAAAAGAACACTGCTAATAAATAATCATCGTAAGAGATAATTGCATGGGTCTTTTCTACCACGGGTGACTACGATATTAAAAGAACACTGCTAATAATTCATCATCGTAAGAGATAATTGCATGGGTCTTTTCTACCACGGGTGACTACGATATTAAAAGAACACTGCTAATAATTCATCATCGTAAGAGTTAATTGCATGGGTCTCTTCTACCATGGGTGACTACGATATTAAAAGAACACTGCTAATAAATAATCATCGTAAGAGATAATTGCGTGGGTCTTTTCTACCATGGGTGAATACGATATTAAAAGAACACTGCTAATAATTCATCATCGTAAGAGATAATTGCATGGGTCTTTTCTACCATGGGTGACTACGATATTAAAAGAACACTGCTAATAATTCATCATCGTAAGAGATAATTGCATGGGTCTTTTCTAGCATGGGTGAATATGATATTAAAGAACACTGCTAATAATTCATTATCGTAAGAGATAATTGCATGGGTCTCTTCTACCATGGGTGACTACGATATTAAAAGAACACTGCTAATAAATAATCATCGTAAGAGATAATTGCGTGGGTCTTTTCTACCATGGGTGACTACGATATTAAAAGAACACTGCTAATAATTCATCATCGTAAGAGATAATTGCATGGGTCTTTTCTACCATGGGTGACTACGATATTAAAAGAACACTGCTAATAATTCATCATCGTAAGAGATAATTGCATGGGTCTTTTCTACCATGGGTGACTACGATATTAAAAGAACACTGCTAATAATTCATCATCGTAAGAGATAATTGCATGGGTCTTTTCTACCATGGGTGACTACGATATTAAAAGAACACTGCAAATAATTCATCATCGTAAGAGATAATTGCATGGGTCTTTTCTACCATGGGTGACTACGATATTAAAAGAACACTGCTAATAATTCATCATCGTAAGAGTTAATTGCATGGGTCTTTTCTACCATGGGTGACTACGATATTAAAAGAACACTGCTAATAATTCATCATCGTAAGAGATAATTGCATGGGTCTTTTCTACCACGGGTGACTACGATATTAAAAGAACACTGCTAATAATTCATCATCGTAAGAGATAATTGCATGGGTCTTTTCTACCATGGGTGACTACGATATTAAAAGAACACTGCTAATAATTCATCATCGTAAGAGATAATTGCATGGGTCTTTTCTACCATGGGTGACTATGATATTAAAAGAACACTGCTAATAATTCATTATCGTAAGAGATAATTGCATGGGTCTTTTCTACCATGGGTGACTACGATATTAAAAGAACACTGCTAATAATTCATCATCGTAAGAGATAATTGCATGGGTCTTTTCTACCATGGGAGACTACGATATTAAAAGAACACTGCTAATAATTCATCATCGTAAGAGATCATTGCATGGGTCTTTTCTACCATGAGTGACTACGATATTAAAAGAACACTGCTAATAATTCATCATCGTAAGAGTTAATTGCATGGGTCTTTTCTACCATGGGTGACTACGATATTAAAAGAACACTGCTAATAATTCATCATCGTAAGAGATAATTGCATGGGTCTTTTCTACCATGGGTGACTACGATATTAAAAGAACACTGCTAATAATTCATCATCGTAAGAGATAATTGCATGGGTCTTTTCTACCATGGGTGACTACGATATTAAAAGAACACTGCTAATAATTCATCATCGTAAGAGATAATTGCATGGGTCTTTTCTACCATGGGTGACTATGATATTAAAAGAACACTGCTAATAATTCATCATCGTAAGAGATAATTGCATGGGTCTTTTCTACCACGGGTGACTACGATATTAAAAGAACACTGCTAATAATTCATCATCGTAAGAGATAATTGCATGGGTCTTTTCTACCATGGGTGACTACGATATTAAAAGAACACTGCTAATAATTCATCATCGTAAGAGATAATTGCATGGGTCTTTTCTAGCATGGGTGACTATGATATTAAAAGAACACTGCTAATAATTCATTATCGTAAGAGATAATTGCATGGGTCTTTTCTACCATGGGTGACTACGATATTAAAAGAACACTGCTAATAATTCATCATCGTAAGAGTTAATTGCATGGGTCTCTTCTACCATGGGTGACTACGATATTAAAAGAACACTGCTAATAAATAATCATCGTAAGAGATAATTGCGTGGGTCTTTTCTACCATGGGTGACTACGATATTAAAAGAACACTGCTAATAATTCATCATCGTAAGAGATAATTGCATGGGTCTTTTCTACCATGGGTGACTACGATATTAAAAGAACACTGCTAATAATTCATCATCGTAAGAGATAATTGCATGGGTCTTTTCTAGCATGGGTGACTATGATATTAAAAGAACACTGCTAATAATTCATTATCGTAAGAGATAATTGCATGGGTCTCTTCTACCATGGGTGACTACGATATTAAAAGAACACTGCTAATAAACAATCATCGTAAGAGATAATTGCGTGGGTCTTTTCTACCATGGGTGACTACGATATTAAAAGAACACTGCTAATAATTCATCATCGTAAGAGATAATTGCATGGGTCTTTTCTACCATGGGTGACTACGATATTAAAAGAACACTGCTAATAATTCATCATCGTAAGAGATAATTGCATGGGTCTTTTCTACCATGGGTGACTACGATATTAAAAGAACACTGCTAATAATTCATCATCGTAAGAGATAATTGCATGGGTCTTTTCTACCATGGGTGACTACGATATTAAAAGAACACTGCAAATAATTCATCATCGTAAGAGATAATTGCATGGGTCTTTTCTACCATGGGTGACTACGATATTAAAAGAACACTGCTAATAATTCATCATCGTAAGAGTTAATTGCATGGGTCTTTTCTACCATGGGTGACTACGATATTAAAAGAACACTGCTAATAATTCATCATCGTAAGAGATAATTGCATGGGTCTTTTCTACCACGGGTGACTACGATATTAAAAGAACACTGCTAATAATTCATCATCGTAAGAGATAATTGCATGGGTCTTTTCTACCATGGGTGACTACGATATTAAAAGAACACTGCTAATAATTCATCATCGTAAGAGATAATTGCATGGGTCTTTTCTACCATGGGTGACTATGATATTAAAAGAACACTGCTAATAATTCATCATCGTAAGAGATAATTGCATGGGTCTTTTCTACCATGGGTGACTACGATATTAAAAGAACACTGCTAATAATTCATCATCGTAAGAGATAATTGCATGGGTCTTTTCTACCATGGGTGACTACGATATTAAAAGAACACTGCTAATAATTCATCATCGTAAGAGATAATTGCATGGGTCTTTTCTACCATGAGTGACTACGATATTAAAAGAACACTGCTAATAATTCATCATCGTAAGAGTTAATTGCATGGGTCTTTTCTACCATGGGTGACTACGATATTAAAAGAACACTGCTAATAATTCATCATCGTAAGAGATAATTGCATGGGTCTTTTCTACCATGGGTGACTACGATATTAAAAGAACACTGCTAATAATTCATCATCGTAAGAGATAATTGCATGGGTCTTTTCTACCATGGGTGACTACGATATTAAAAGAACACTGCTAATAATTCATCATCGTAAGAGATAATTGCATGGGTCTTTTCTACCATGGGTGACTATGATATTAAAAGAACACTGCTAATAATTCATCATCGTAAGAGATAATTGCATGGGTCTTTTCTACCACGGGTGACTACGATATTAAAAGAACACTGCTAATAATTCATCATCGTAAGAGATAATTGCATGGGTCTTTTCTACCATGGGTGACTACGATATTAAAAGAACACTGCTAATAATTCATCATCGTAAGAGATAATTGCATGGGTCTTTTCTACCATGGGTGACTATGATATTAAAAGAACACTGCTAATAATTCATTATCGTAAGAGATAATTGCATGGGTCTTTTCTACCATGGGTGACTACGATATTAAAAGAACACTGCTAATAATTCATCATCGTAAGAGATAATTGCATGGGTCTCTTCTACCATGGGTGACTACGATATTAAAAGAACACTGCTAATAAATAATCATCGTAAGAGATAATTGCGTGGGTCTTTTCTACCATGGGTGACTACGATATTAAAAGAACACTGCTAATAATTCATCATCGTAAGAGATAATTGCATGGGTCTTTTCTACCATGGGTGACTACGATATTAAAAGAACACTGCTAATAATTCATCATCGTAAGAGATAATTGCATGGGTCTTTTCTACCATGGGTGACTACGATATTAAATGAACACTGCTAATAATTCATCATCGTAAGAGATAATTGCATGGGTCTTTTCTACCATGGGTGACTACGATATTAAAAGAACACTGCAAATAATTCATCATCGTAAGAGATAATTGCATGGGTCTTTTCTACCATGGGTGACTACGATATTAAAAGAACACTGCTAATAATTCATCATCGTAAGAGATAATTGCATGGGTCTTTTCTACCATGGGTGACTATGATATTAAAAGAACACTGCTAATAATTCATCATCGTAAGAGATAATTGCATGGGTCTTTTCTACCACGGGTGACTACGATATTAAAAGAACACTGCTAATAATTCATCATCGTAAGAGATAATTGCATGGGTCTTTTCTACCATGGGTGACTACGATATTAAAAGAACACTGCTAATAATTCATCATCGTAAGAGATAATTGCATGGGTCTTTTCTACCATGGGTGACTATGATATTAAAAGAACACTGCTAATAATTCATCATCGTAAGAGATAATTGCATGGGTCTTTTCTACCACGGGTGACTACGATATTAAAAGAACACTGCTAATAATTCATGATCGTAAGAGATAATTGCATGGGTCTTTTCTACCATGAGTGACTACGATATTAAAAGAACACTGCTAATAATTCATCATCGTAAGAGATAATTGCATGGGTCTTTTCTACCATGAGTGACTACGATATTAAAAGAACACTGCTAATAATTCATCATCGTAAGAGATAATTGCATGGGTCTTTTCTACCATGGGTGACTACGATATTAAAAGAACACTGCTAATAATTCATCATCGTAAGAGATAATTGCATGGGTCTTTTCTACCATGAGTGACTACAATATTAAAAGAACACTGCAAATAATTCATCATCGTAAGAGATAATTGCATGGGTCTTTTCTACCATGAGTGACTACGATATTAAAAGAACACTGCTAATAATTCATCATCGTAAGAGATAATTGCATGGGTCTTTTCTACCATGAGTGACTACGATATTAAAAGAACACTGCTAATAATTCATCATCGTAAGAGATAATTGCATGGGTCTTTTCTACCATGGGTGACTATGATATTAAAAGAACACTGCAAATGATTCATCATCGTAAGAGATAATTGCATGGGTCTTTTCTACCATGGGTGACTACGATATTAAAAGAACACTGCTAATAATTCATTATCGTAAGAGATAATTGCGTGGGTCTTTTCTACCATGAGTGACTACGATATTAAAAGAACACTGCTAATAATTCATCATCGTAAGAGATAATTGCATGGGTCTTTTCTACCACGGGTGACTACGATATTAAAAGAACACTGCTAATAATTCATCATCGTAAGAGATAATTGCATGGGTCTTTTCTACCATGAGTGACTACGATATTAAAAGATTACTGCTAATAATTCATCATCGTAAGAGATAATTGCATGGGTCTTTTCTACCATGGGTGACTACGATATTAAAAGAACACTGCTAATAATTCATTATCGTAAGAGTTAATTGCATGGGTCTTTTCTACCATGAGTGACTACGATATTAAAAGAACACTGCTAATAATTCATCATCGTAAGAGATAATTGCATGGGTCTTTTCTACCATGAGTGACTACGATATTAAAAGAACACTGCTAATAATTCATCATCGTAAGAGATAATTGCATGGGTCTTTTCTACCATGGGTGACTACAATATTAAAAGAACACTGCAAATAATTCATCATCGTAAGAGATAATTGCATGGGTCTTTTCTACCATGAGTGACTACGATATTAAAAGAACACTGCAAATAATTCATCATCGTAAGAGATAATTGCATGGGTCTTTTCTACCATGGGTGACTACGATATTAAAAGAACACTGCAAATAATTCATTATCGTAAGAGATAATTGCATGGGTCTTTTCTACCATGAGTGACTACGATATTAAAAGAACACTGCTAATAATTCATCATCGTAAGAGATAATTGCATGGGTCTTTTCTACCATGGGTGACTACAATATTAAAAGAACACTGCTAATAATTCATCATCGTAAGAGATAATTGCATGGGTCTTTTCTACCATGAGTGACTACAGTAGAAAACCGCATAAAAGAACCTGTTTTTATAAGAACCTTGAGGCTGAAATTGTTATATTAGGCAGGACGAAATATTGGCATAAAATAAATTCATCACATTTCAGTTGCTGTTGTTTTTTGTCGCATTGCGGTGTTTCTGCCTTTAAACATATTTATGAGGGGTACTTCGGGAGGGGGGTCTCAATACTGCAATACCGCACGAAAAAGTCACCAAATACCGAAATACCGCACCAAAAATTGCAAAATACCGCCAACGCTAGAAAACTAGAAACAACACTGTTAATACAATATACCGGTCTTTAGCAGTTTGATTCTTACCTAAATCCACCTTCCTTCGTCAAAATGTGTAGTTTTTTCTATTAGATCTTAGCAGTGGCGTGGTGGCTCCAAATTGGCTAGGGGGGGGGGCACAACCTGTTTTGGCGCCCCTCAGAAAATTGTTACTGTTGTCTGTTGTCTCTTACACAACGTGCCAAGGCTTTTAAGACTGGTCCCTCGCTTAGAATTGCTTTGAAAATAAAGGATGATGATTCTTCTGCACTCTTGTCGGAACCTCGGAACAAAAAATTGTCCCATTTAGTGATGGGATCAAATATCTGTGCGAGCAGAGCGAGCGAAATTTTGTTGAGATCATGCCCTTCTTATAGTTGGGAAATGCCCCTTGTGGGAGGAAATGTTTTGGGGAAACATCCTTTAATTTGGCGTAAAATGCATCTCTTGATTCCATTTTTGCCAGTGCTAAAATGGAAGATTTGACAGTTCTCGGGAAATCCTTACCCAACCTATACCCAGCTAAAGGACCATCTTTCGACAAAAAGTGAAGAAATTGCCCCATATACCCCCCGCAGCCATACCACTGACTTATTCTAGATAGGATTGGTTCCCCATTGGTTCATACTCGAGTAAAACCGCCTTGGACTTGGAATAGCACCGGAGAATAGCACGATCTCTAGACACGTTCGCGTGTGTAGAGAGTTATCGATTCCACATCGGAAAAAAACATTTCTGATTCCATCTAAACATCTTCAAAGGTGCCTATAAGATAAAAAATTGAGGCAAAAATATCACTCACACTTTTTCTGTCGCATCTTATCCATTCTAACTCAATTTAGTGTGGAGCAAGCTTCAGGCATATGGCGCCCCCTAATCGTGGGGCGCCTTCGGCGCCCCTGTATTCTCACACCACTGGGGGAGGCATGTGCCCCCCAGCCACCAGGCCACTGGATCGTAGTTAAATGTTTTGCAATGTGACGTGAGAACGATGGAAAAAGTTTCATTGTTGTTCTTACGGTAGAACTGCATTGACGGCAGAAATAATGAATACATTGAACATATCATTGTTTTGAATATCCATTTTGCTACACAAGGGCTGACCTTTTCGCGAATACGAGATAAAGAGTTTACCCTGACTGACGCTTTTTTGTACACATTTTCCAAATGTAGGTTCAGATGGTTATCCAAATCTACACGAAGGTACTTATATAATTTTGTCTCATGAATAGTTTGATTGTAGATTTTGATGTCCACGTTTGGCTGTTTGGACAACTTTTGATGTGATCCATATATAGCACAAATTCGGCTTTACCTTTTTTTCAAGTTAATGAACAAGAACTGCCATCAAGCCAGTCTGCAACTTTTTGCAGTGCACTGTTATGTTCTATTTCATTTGAATTCTTTCTTTCACGATATAAAACAGTCTCGTCGGCATAAAATATAATACCAGCATTATTGAGAGAAATATGGATGTCATTAATTGTCACCCCAAAGAGAAGGGACCCCATGATGGATCCTTGTGGGACACCACGTGTAACGTTTTCTTCGCATGAGCTGGTTTTATCAAAGATGTCTTATTGTTTCCTAATAAAGAGATAATCATCTGCTCATTTTAATTCCACATCATCTATACCATAACTTGGCAATTTTTCCAGCAAGGTCGCATGGCATACTGTGTCGAAGACTTGACGGAGGTCAATACAGTAAATCCCCGCATATAAGAACCTACTTTTTTGAGAGCCAGGCTGAAATGGGTTGTTATTTTGAAGGTACCAAGATCAATTTCAAGGTATCAATGTTCTTATTTGAAGAGTGCCTTGCGTAGGCTGTTCTAGAATCTTCACAAAAAATGCCTAGCCCTTTCATTTGTTTTGGTAAAGTAATTATGTGCCCAATGTTGTTGTTGTTGTCATGGCGTACGGTCACAGATTTTGTTGCTCTGCATTAAAGCCAACTTATTCGATTCTACTCAGTCTCCTACTAATAAGTGGATTTACCATTCGTTTTACCATCATAAAGGAGTCAAGTTCAAATGTATACCGACCCTACTGCCAAGCTGATGTGTCTGATGTGAATGAATTTGAATCCATTCCATGGCTGGGCCTAAACAACATAGTCATAGGCCTAAGTCATAGGTCATAGGCCATAGGCCTAACTCTGGGTCAAAGTCCAAGTTCAACAAATGTCGAATCGCTTACTATGCTGGCAAAGGTTCTCAAACGTTCTAACTTCTTAAAGATGCCTCAATATTATTGATTATCTCTGGTGACATTGAGTTGAATTCTGGCCCAGTTAAGTATCCTCGTTCATCATGCCAAAAGGCTGTGAGGAAAAATGACAAAGCACTGTTGTGTGACAGTTGCGATAAATGGTGCCATATTCGCTCAAAGTGTGGAAATGTAAAAGTCAGTCAATATGAAAGCTACCAGAAGATGGATAATTTCAACTGGATATGCCCCCCTTGCAGGCAAACTATGATTTCAAATCATGTTCCTAACGTTGGTGACAGCGGAATCAACATGCTACCTGAACATGAAGCTCACTTGAACAGGATTAACAATGCAGCAGCTTTCTTTCCAAAGAAGGGTTTCTCCATTCTTCACCTAAATACTCGAAGTATTTTCCCTAAAATTGATGAAATTCGACTGTTTGCCAAAGAAAACCCCTATCATATTCTTGCATTTTCTGATACATGGTTGTCAAGCTCAATCAGCAGTTCTGAAATACAAATTCTAGGTTATGCTGACCCTGTTCGATGTGATCGTAAGTACAATGATCAGGCAGGAGGAGGTTTAGCAGTTTACTTGAAACAATCAGTTCCCCACAAAGAAATCACCTCGATCAGCTGCCAAGATCTCGAGGCTATTGCTATAAAAATCAGCCCCTCAAATTCTCCATCGTTCGTACTTATTGCTGTGTATAGGCCATCTTCCCATTCACCCCTTGAGCCACACCTTACTAACTTCCTGGATGGTGTCTTTGAATCTTGTCCCTCTATGGATGATGTTGTCATGCTCGGTGACTTTAATCTTAACCAACTCGAAAGGAATAATTCAACTGTGCAGATGGACAACATCTGCCTTACTTATAGCCTTCAGCAGCTTATTGACTTGCCGACTAGAGTAACTGAAACGTCTTCAACTTTGATTGATCTGATATTTGTCTCTGAGCAATCATATGTCTTGTTATCAGGAGTCATCCCTATGGCTATCAGTGATCACTTTGGAATCTTTTTATCAAGAACTGCTAATAAATCTGGGAAAACAAAGCAAGATCATCTTTTACATACCTATCGTGATTTTAAAGCATTTGACGAAAAAAAGTTCCTTGAGGATGTGAATGCAACCCCTTGGAATTTGATGGATGTATTTAATGACATTGATGACAATCGAGCATGGTTTCGGGACATTTCGTTTGGTCTTATACCAAGTACTTGCCGATATTTTCTACAAATTGATTAACCAGTTGCTTGACTGCACCTAAGCGTGATAAGCGAATCAGGAAAGAATCTTATCCTTGGATAACTAGTGATGTTATTGAACATATTAGGAGGAAAGCATACGCTCAGCAGTTATATCTAAAAAACAAAACTGATCACACATGGAATTTCTATAAATCTGCTCGAAATAAAACTACAAACGTTATTCGGCAAGCTAAAAGAGAATATTTTGTTGATGCAATTGAAAGTGGTGAGAGCAATCCTAAAAAGATGTGGAAAGTTCTAAAAGGGCTGCTACCATCAAAAAAGAGCAAGCTGCCGACTAAAGTGATATTTGAAGGAGAAACTTATTCATCTCCTAGTGAAATAGCTAATGCATTTAATGACTTCTTCAGCACTGCAGCTCAAAAGATTACATCCCATCTACCACCCCCTCATCTTGTCCACCCAAGCTTGCTGACAAGGACAACATTACACGTCCCATCAACAACCCCTGCCCAAGTCAAGAAAATCATTAACAAGCTAAAGAATTCCAAAGGAACAGGTCTTGATGAGCTACCCATAAAAACCATAAAAATTCTCTGCCAATCAGATGGCTTTGTGGAAGCGATTGCTAATATTATAAATTTCTCGTTTAGTTCAGGTCGTTTTCCAATTATCTGGAAAAGGGCCAGGATTGTTCCAGTCTTTAAATCTGGTGATATTCAAAGCGTTGACAACTATCGCCCTATTTCAATTTTATGCTGCCTGAGCAAGATCATAGAGAGGATTGCGTTCAACCATATTTACTCATTCTTAATTCAGGAAGGATTGCTTCACAAGCTGCAGTCAGGGTTCAGGCGTCTCCATTCAACTACGTCTGCCCTCTTACACATGATTGATACAATTTACACCGACATGGATAGTGGTCTATTAACTGGTGCACTTTTCCTAGACTTAAGAAAGGCCTTTGATACCGTGAACCACGCAGTCTTGCTATCTAAATTTAAAGCCTTAAAACACGATAAACTCTTACTGCATTGGCTGTCTTCATATTTGGAGTGTAGAACACAATTAGTCGATTTCAATGGGAAACTATCTCGTTCTGCAATCATTTCAACTGGTGTTCCTCAGGGCTCCATCCTCGGTCCACTTTTGTTCTTGTTATATGTTAATGACCTACCAAGTCTTATTGATTCCCAAACAGTGACGTTTGCTGATGATACAACAATCCTGTCGCATGGGCCCTCTCATAACATTCTAACCCCTACCATCCAAAGGGATTTGGACAGTGTTAGTTCATACTCTTCTAGAAATCACCTTGTCCCTCATCCTACCAAGACAAAAGTAATCTTCTTCAGTAAGCCATCACAAGCAACTAAATTTGAAGATCATGCCGTTTTATCCCTCAACAATGCGGACATTGAATATGTCAACTCATATAAGTGTCTTGGATTTTCATTGGAACAACACTTGGACTACTCTTTACATGTCAAGGATATCTGTAAAAAATCAACTATTATGGCCTTCAAATAATGAGACGCGTTCAACCTTTTGTGCCTGAGAACAGTTTGATCCTCCTTGCCAACTCTCTTGCTCTAAGTCATTTGGATTATTGTTCACCAGTTCTGTATAACCTTAGCTGTGGTCAAATTGACACTCTCTTGAAACTACAAAAGCGATGTGCCCGGCTGATATTCAGCTGTAACAGAAGGACTCCCAGCAAGCCTTTGTTTATAAAACTCAATTGGCTACCTCTCCATCAGCGAATCGAGTTAAACATTTGTACTCTCATGTTTAAAATTTTGAAGGGTGCTGCTCCACCTTGCCTTTCTGAAATGTTTAAGAAAGCTGCAGAGACTCATGAACATAGAACAAGAAATGCCAGTCAAAGATGTTTATATATTCAAAGGGGTTCCCCAAAGTCTTTCAGGCAGTATGGAGCAAGAATTTGGAACTCTTTGCCCAATTCATTGCGGCAATGTAACAATATTGACTCTTTTAAACGTAAATGTAAAGATTTCCTCATGGACAAAATAAACTAGACTCTTTTGTTAATTATGGATGGATTCTGAAATAGCTTTTTAACTGATATTGTATACATATATATACCTCATTATATACATTTTTTTTTCATACTTTTACTTTGTGAACCAAACTGAAAACAAGTTTTTATACTTAGTTTGTAATTCACTTTAAAGAATATTATACATACATACATACATACATACATACATACATACATACATACATACATACATACATACATACATACATACATACATACATACATACATACATACATACATACATACATACATACATACATACATACAATACCAAATTCTAAGCTTACAAACAGCAGGGGAGGAGATTCAAACTTTAACAGCCAACTAGAACAGGAATGAACTTGATAACGACAGTGAAAAATAATCTTTGCTACGCCTGCAACAAGAACATATTTTTCATCAAACTGAAAAAGAGTTGAAACATAATTACTCTAGTACCCTTGAAGTCCTGTCAATCGGATTAAAATGGCTCCTTCGCAGGAAAGGTAGACACAGAAGGAAAACAAGTCAATATATCACGAATGGAATGATATATTAGGATAGGAAATAACTTGATGTATCACCTGTAAAGCTTTTCCTAAATTCAGCATTTCCTACCGCCCGTGCTCTATCAACTCGTCTCGAAGATGCTTTGTTCTTCAATAGGAAAATGGCCTTACATGAAGTTTGGATGTTAATTTTCGTGCAATACCGCATACCGCACTGTGAAAGCTTGATACCGCAATACCGCAACTTTTTCCGTCATTACCGCAATACCACACAAATTTACCCCCGATACCGCAATACCGCAAACCCCGAAGTACCCCTCATTTACCATAATGGTCATAATGCTTCTAAGAAACGACTCAAATTAAAAAACAAAGCTTTATATATTGGCCTTTTAGATTGTAACTAAAGCAGTTGCCTCCTTGCAAGGTTAAGAGGTATGCACATTACACAGTGGGGCAAGATTATGACATAGGCTGAAAAATCAACTTTCTCCATTTAATTCCAAAGCCCTTTAATTTGAAAGAGTAATAGTTGCTGACCAAGAAAAATATAACTTAGCTTCATATCTTTACAGAAACTTTTTTGGCAATTTTTCATTTGAGGTGCTCCAAAAAGAATTGAGAGAGGACAAATTTTTGTTGTACATACATATTGAAAACAGCTATCTTCAATCGCCTATGAAGTGAAATCCTTTGGACCAATTTCGATGAAATTTGAAACGAAGATTCCACCACATTCCTTTCAGTACTGTTCTAGGTTTCCACTTTTTACTCCACTTCAATCTCTGTCAAACTAATTTTTGTTGTGGCGTACTAAATTTTGACAAAAATTTTGAACTTAAGTATGATTTACTTTACAAATAGTTGAAAATATAGCTATTAGACAGAGTTTGACATTAGGTTTTTAGCTTAAAATGACCAGGAGATGTTAATAGTGAAGTGAGAAAAATTTGTATTTGTGGGCATTTGCGGAATTTTTTTAATCTAAATTTTTGTGTGGGGGACTTCACAGATATTGACAGTTTTTATCCATCGTACGAATCTACAAAGGCTTGGATTGTTGAATTTTGCAAAACCCAGAAGGTGTGAACGGCAGTTGGAAATGATTTTCTTCCAAGATAATTGATTCACATTGGGAGAGAAATCTGCTGGGTTGTGCCTGGGGGTTGGGGTGGGGGTGGGGCCCATGTATAAGGATCAGGAAGGGCTTATTTTCAACAGAAATAATAGTTGACACCAGAAGAACTGCATAATGAAATAATAATCGTTCTCATTTCTTCCATATCGAGTTAGAGATGTGATATTTCATGTGTTGCATAAACTATCATTACACTAAACTTTTGTTGCTTTCGTGGATTTGCCAACACATTCACGTGCAAAAGCGCTGTCTTCCAAGACTCTTTTTCTCTACGGCAGTTTCGTAAAAAAATGGAGTTATTTCCGTACTGTTTGCAAGATTGGTGATGCAGCTTTATGGTTTATCAAATAAAACCTGTGGGGGGGGGGTAGCATTTGTTATTTTGGTTTTAGGTAAAAGAAACAGGGAAAACATAGATACAAATGAAGCATGAATGTCGTGATAAATCAAGAGAGTCGCTACCTTTTCATTTCTGGATGCATTTATATTAAATTGTTTAAGCCCTTCCAATCGTTATTCAGTGGAAAGTATAAATCATAGGATTTAACAAAACACATATAGTAGTCAATCTTATCTTAAACATATGATTGATAAAACTGAGTGAAACTAGTGTCTATCTAGTGAAACTAGTTTTTGTATCTATCGCAAATTTTCAAAATACACCCTTTGATACATTAACTGTGCTGCTCACATACAATAGTGATTGCCCTCTAAAGATCTTTTTTCCAAAAAATGAATGCAGTTGAGATTGAATTGTGCAATGTGAACGATTGATACTATATCCAACCAAATTTGAACAATATCTAAAGAAGGATTGCGTTGATACTCATTTGTAAGTTTATCTGCACAAAGACATCAAATTTTTTGTCCTAAAGCCCATGCCTTTAAGTCATTTTATTCCGTTTCATGAATTTTTAGATATGCAGGGGACTGCAAACCACCTTAGATTCACTTTTTTTGGCAGAACATCCATTTTAGGTCCATGTACAGCGAATGTCATAATCCCCCATTGAAATGCCCCACTGTGGCATTATAGCATCAAAACTCTAGGATATGACACTTTGAAACAACTAAACTGTTTAAATTACAGTACACAACTGATTGTACTTTTTGTGTTCAAGGAAATAGTAGGACAGCTGAAAAGAAATACCCTTTGTCAAACAATATTGCACATTTGGGATACAAACTTCAAAGGAGTATCTGTAATTTATTCATAGATTGGCATTTCTTGTGAAACTTCCCATCTACATTAGAATTAGAAAAAAAGCAATTTTTCTCTTACATTGTTCTGCTGTTGCTTTTGATTTCTTGAAATGGCAGAGCCATGGGGGTGGGGGGGATGGGAGTCGGTTCAAGATCACCACCCCCACTTCTCCAAAAGATGGTTCAAGAGAGTAGCACAAAAATGCCATCAAGCTTGGTTAACTACTGTAAGCAATCTGATAAATATTCTTAACAAAAGTTCTCTTTCTGTTGAAAGTCTCCCTTCTAGGGAAATCAATGAGCCTGCACACATGCTCATGCAACAATTCAGCACCCAACATATTTTGGCAAAATTTCTCTTGATCTAATGTTTGAATGTGTTGATATTGTTTGTTGATTTCATCTCAGATAAAAGACTATTCCATGTTTTGGGCCCCAGATAAGGTTAAGCATTTCAGTCCAGCATTACTTTTGAGAAATGGAATGTTCAATTTGAACTTGGACCTTCATGTTGTTCAGCCCAGGTTGACTGGACGGAATATCTCAGCATTGTTTGGAATATCAGTGTTCACTTTATCAAGCTCTTAGACTTTTTCAGGTTTATGCAAAGGTGCTTCATCAAGCTTGAGTGCATCTCCCTGCAAGGCTTGACATTGATAATAAAACACTGAACTCTATGTTCCTTTCTACAAACATTAATTTACTGCCTATGTTATGGCCTGCTCCTCAAAAAATGTTATCAAAGTCTTGAAAACAATGCTCCTTTGATGTTTTGCTGTGCAGCTTTAATCCAGCACACACCATGCTTAACATTAGGGGTTCTTGATAGGAATGATAGGCATTCTTGAGTGGTACAAAAACCTTCAAGAATTTTGAACAAACATTCTTTCGAATTTTTCAGGACTTTACAAAAATAAAGACATCATTCTGTTGGTAATTCTAATATCTATACAAAAAGTAGATTGATGAGTTGATGACTATTGCCGTTTCCTCAATACAAGATCATATCCAGGATAGAAATCAAGGAGCCATTCTACAAAGAGGCAGAATCAAATAATACTTTTACACATTTTGTGCAATTTCCAAACATTCACAGCAGTGATAGAAGTTGCAACACCACTAATCAAACATTCCATATCAAGCTGGATCAAAATTTTGCTAAATCCAGACTCTTTTACAAAATAGCTAGTTATATTTAATTGATTGTCATTTTTGTCTGAGTGTGGAATTTGCGTTTGGTCAGTTAACTTGTTTTCAACTACTTTTCGTGAATCTTAGTATCATCAAGTTTTCAATTCCTGCTTTTCTTTTCATAACAATGTCACTGCAAAATCCATATTCTTTCATAATTCTTGAAACCTCTTCAGGTTTATTTTTGTCAATGACAACCATGTAGAAGACCCCTTTGTCTGATAACAACTTCACAGCAGAAGGTAGGAACCTGTCTATCACTTCTCTCCCATCAATGCCTCCTGCCCAGGCTGCTTCAATGGAATGACTTCCAACTTCACTTGATGGAGTCACAACATAGGGTGGGTTGAAAATAAGTATGTCTACTAAACGATGCAATCTTGGCATTAGGCTTTTTGCTAGATCATCAACAATTACAGTGATGCTGGCATTGTTTATTTTCCCGGTTTCAGTTGAACATATTGCAGCATTTTGATTTAGATCTGTAGCTAAATATACACTAGAGCTGCCAAGTAAACTTGCTAAGGATGTTGAAACGATGCCAGAACCAACCCCAACCTCTAAACACACTGTAGGCCCAATTTTTGTGATCAAACTGATGTCAGCTTCTAAGGCGTCTAGCAACAAGAAAGTGTCTTCTGCAGGCTCATAAACATCTTCAGAGAATTTCTTCAAATGTGAATAAATAGGAGTCTTTAAAATATCTTTCCTTGCGGCCATGTTCTTTGAAATTGTAGTTTGATGTGCAATTTTAATCACACTCTGTTGTGAAAGAGTGCATTCGTAATTCGGCCTCGATTGGAAAGAGAGTGCAAGGCCAGACTTCAGCGTTAGTTCAAATGGGCCTGGGCCTATACCCAAAAAAAAATAAAAGTCAACATAACAATACCAATAGTTCTAGCCTGCGCGCAGTCTTACTTAACATAATCCTAAAGAGTGTACACTTAGGATTGTTGAGGCAGCACGTAGGCTAAAATTAAAATAGTACGTGATGTTACATTGTCACCTACCTGAACATTGATGTCGCAGTTGTCGTGACCTATTTTGGTTTGTTTCGATGAAACATCATACTGACTGCCATCTAATCTTGAGATCAAAGAAGCTCGCATTTCCACCTTTATTCTTTGCGCCCTGCATCAAGATGAAACGGCCGATTGCACCAATAATTCTAAAATGGCGGAAACCTTCATTTTAGTAACAACGGCAACAACATAGCAACAACACAAACAGCTTTGGTCCGACCTAAACGACAACTAGACTCATTACATAGGTCCCTCTAACCTCTCATGTTGTTGTTGTTGATATCGCCCAAACGACAACGAGACGAGTCGAGTCCTGACGCATTCCGGACACAAATTCTACGAGGACACAATCTCGTCCCCTAGATTTATGACGATGAGATTCTTGTATCCCTGCGGTACCTTCCTCAAAGGGACTCATAATGAAAAAGTTAAAAACCTGACCCTATTTTGTAAAGTATCGCTTTCAGATTGCCTGCCAGAGAGCCCAAACATTTTGCGAAATATTTTTGCGAAGCTCTAAGTCAGCCATCTTGCATTTTGTTTTGCGATTCAAGATTGCGAAATCGCTAAATCGCGAACATTGAAAGATGAAGAGCCTCCCTTTGCTACCTGCCCTGCAATACCTCGTTTGATTAGCCTACGTGTAGAAGGATAATGGGTCTACTCGTAGGCTACGTTTGATTGGCTCCAGCAGATTTGCCGTTACCATGGTAATTCACAAATCTCGCAATCTGATTGGTATTCTAGGAAGCCCAGAGTATTAGGCCTAAATAGGGTCAGCTTTTTCAGAGCACTCTCGAGAACGTAAACAAGAAATCCAGCCCTCTCATTCCAGATGACGCAATATGACGTCACAAATAACAACCGCAACAACTGAGAACACTTGGGAAAGTTTTGGCGGCAACTCTGAACATTCTGAAATAGCAAACCAAACCAACCCGGAGTACACTCATTTTTTTATAAGAAACGGCTAATCAACCTCGTACCCAGAGACAATGAAGGTTTCCGTAAACTTTAACGCCTACATTGACCTAGACTTATGACGATGAGTCTCTTGTTTCCCTGTGCTCTTTGACTTCTTGATGGCGCTTCAGTCAACAGAGACTCATAATATTACTCTGAAAAAGTTGACCCTATTAGGCCTAATATGCTGGGATTCCTAGCATACCAATCAGATTGCGAGATTTGGAGAAGAACAATCAGTTTCGAACCTTCAATTCGATTGACGCAGCTTACTAAATTTGAAGGAAGTTGCTGCAGCAGGTACTTGAAGATTTCTCTGTTATGTTTTGGTCTTAAAAACATGGAAACTGCAGCATTAAAAGACTTATTTTGCACTCACCAGGTAAAGTGAACTTTCTTCTTCAGATGAATACCAAGTTTTGTTGATTAAGTGTCTGCTTACCGTGGATTCTATCGCATTTCCTTTCTGAGGAGTGACCGTCGAACAGAGCCGAAGCAGTCGTTCGATCCAGATTCGATCAATCGAATGCAGAAGATAGGGTCAGGTTTTTAACTGTTTCATAATGAGTCCCTGTGAGCAAGGTACCGCAGGGATACAAGGGACTCATCGTCATAAGTCTAACATTGACCCTCCTGGAGCCTGTTAGGCTATTCTGCTATTTGATTGGCTCTTTTCGAAACAAAAGAAGTTTCTCACCTTTGAAGCCCTGGCGTTCAGTCGAAATAAAGAACATTCTAATGGCTCTGGATACAATGAGTGCTGTTCGAACCATGGAATCTACATTTCGAAAATGTCGAATATGGGATTCGAAAGGACCTGCTGTCTGCCAAATTATGCTAATTATTCCAATAAAGATTGACAAAATTTGTAAACCGGTCCCAAGGGTATCTGTTGAGGTCTAGCCTCCTATTGAAAACAACAGATACCCTTGGGAACGAGGTTGACCGCTTATAAGAAACGGTATGCTCAATTCTTCGAAAGCTAAGAAACAACCCTACCTGAATTGAAAAAAGCTAAGAAACTTCTGCAATTTTCAGTTTTAATTTTCCTATCACACTCATAAATATTTTGACACTGCAGTTAAAGCAACTTGTTTGGACATTATTTTGAGTGCGAATCATGTTATTTACACTCTTTTTTTTATAAGAATACTATAAATTTTTTCCAGCCTCAATATTCTTAAGACATTTTTCGTTTTGAGCCTTAACATATTCTTAAAGTATCCTTATTTTTCAAATCTGATATGGTTTCAAGGGAACATAGTTCAAAGAATTGTCATATCATTATGAAGAAATGGTCGAATGAAAGAAAAACTTAAGAAATTGTAACAATAAGAATCATATGAACATCGCAAGACAGGGAACTGCTGGAAAATGAGACACAAATATGCGAGCTGAGGCTGAGCAATATGCTTATAATATTGTTAAAATTTGGATGATTCTGAGCCTGAATATTCATATAAACAATATTCTTATAAAAAAAAGAGTGTACTCGTTTTGAGATGTTACTACACTCTTTTTTTTTATGAGAATACTATAAATTTTTTCCAGCCTCAATATTCTTAATTAAGAAATTTTTCGTTTTGAGCCTTAACATATTCTTAAAGTATTCTTATTTTTTCAAATCTGATATGGTTTTAGGCAAACATAGTTCAAAGAATTGTCATATCATTGAAGAAATTGTCGAACGAAAGAAAAACTTAAGCAATTGTAACAATAAGAATGTTATGAACATCGCAAAACAGGCAACTGCTGGAAAATGAGACACAAATATGCGAGCTGAGGCTGAGCAATATTCTTATAATATTCTTAAAATTTGGATGATTCTGAGCCTGAATATTCTTATAGACAATATTCTTATAAAAAAAAGAAGAGTGTAAGTAATTTGGGAGCCCTTTAGACAAGACAAAATCAACTCTAAGCTTCCGGCAATAAAAATATAAGAAACACGTAAGAAACTTGTGGTAGCAAAATGGCCCAAAAATTTAAGAAGCTGCCTACCAGCCCCGGACCTTAGTTTCTGAAAAAAATGACTGTAAATGGGCCATGTTCACAGTTCTTGCTGCCAAATGGCGTGTCCAGTGGGTTGGTAAAGGTAATTAATAACCTTATTTTATTTACTTTCTAACATTGTATAATATCTCATGTTTCAAGGCATTTTGTTTCTTTTACTTTAGCCTCCTGAAACATTGCTCAATCCCTCCTATATAATAATAAGTTCAACAAGGCCTAGTTTAGCTACTAGGTAGGCCTTGCTTGCCACTTATGGTTTTCATTCCATTGAGCCCGACCCGGTGAGTTGTTTGTTACTTTATTCCTAGCATTTTTATTGTTTTATACTGCAGAGCAGGATGGATTTTCTTCTTTCAACAACGAATAGAACTATGCATAGACTGAATGAAATGAAAACAACTCACGACTGCAACTCAACTGCATGTATGTATGTTTCCGTATGTATGTAAAAGACAAAATTTCTTTATTTAGGAAGGAAAGCAGCACAATGAGGGATAATATGAATTTTGTTTGACTTTCGTGTCAAAATTGTAAAATGAAATGTAATGTACTGTAAAAACACAGATTATAGTAGCATAGCCGTCAAATCTTTTCTTTTGTCAAAAGATCCCGTGGGGTTCTGACTCACGCTCTGATCAGATCGCATTTTCTCCTATGATTGACCAATCAGGTGCCGTCGTTGTGTTTACTTCCGCGTTTCGCAGCAAAACTTAGGCCATTTTCGGCCGTTTGGACCACTCTCCGGAAAAAATCATTGCACGATCGGATAAATCGAATTTCGTCATAATTTCAATTGGAGAAGATTCTCCATGCTTTGGACCGTAAGTGTTTTCGGTATGGCTTTGCGATCACGAAAAATAGCAGAATTGTGGCATTTTTAAGCTTAATGCAGTCATTCATCGGTTACATACTCTATGATTAGCAAAAAGAAGAGTAGAAAACTGAAAACCTTAAGAAGAACTAGTGCATACACATACCTCAGATGGATTTAATAACAAACATCCACTTTTTCTGCCGCGATCTACAGCGAGTTTCACCAGCAAATAACACAGTCAACAAAAATAGGCGCGAGAACTTGAATGATCAGCTACATGCCATCGTCGAGTGAGAACAACATCCGATTCCAATGAACAGAAATATGAATAAATCAACGGTGAATAACGAATACATGAACTTGCCATGCTGAAGATTACGGGAGTAGCTGTACGTCCACTCTGGCCCAGAAAGAACAATTTTGTAATGTCTCTTTCGATAAACAATCTATGGATAAACCGTGCCACCATTCCTTTATCCAACTGCGACTATCGTTGCCAGATGGAAACCGGCAATAACATTACCAAAACGATGTACGAATTGATCGGTCACATCCCATCTTTTATTGCAAGAAAAATGTCTATCGTCTTATGGTCTAGCAGGCTAGCAGCTTCATGAAACAGAACTGAAATGCTAGGTTTAGTGTTCTTACGAATACGAATAACAAGAAGAAATGTACATCTTATTTTCATAAAAAGATCGATCTTTTCGACATTTGAAATACTATTTATAGAAACTCCTCATGTCAATTTCACATTTTGGGCGGATATCATAAAAAAATATTTTATCTTTTAGAAGTCCTTCGTTAGAAAATCACCCCTTCACAGTCAAGCAACACAGTAGCATCAAAGTAAAGTTGGGCAGTTTGCAAACTCATTGCCCATTCATAGAAGAACAACCCTATTTTTTGTAAGATTCTACAACTTTCATCCAATAAAGAAAGCTCCTCAAAATTCTCATTTTCTGAGTACAAAATGTTTCGTAAGTGTTTCTTAAAAGTTCCCTCAAATTTCTATCGGTGGTGTAGGATCCCTGGGATCTCCTGTACCTTAGATAAAAATTGTGTGGCAAATTATGAAATCATACCACAGTGTAGACTAAAAGAAAATGGAAGTTATTATGTTCCAGTTTCAAAGATTTTATATTCTAGGTGACCTGAGAGTTCAGCTTCTTGACATTTTTCCTATGATAGCGGACCTTTATCAATGCAACAGCATACACTTTTTCTGCAGGAAACTGCTTAAAGGAAACCGTTGCTGCCTCTTCCATAAATTAAGAAACTCTATTAGAAGCGATGAAAGGTTATTTCAAATTTAAGGAACTTTTTCAAAGTAAGTTATGAGTTGCAAAAAATGTTTTCCACCAGAAATTGCATTACCAACTCAACTATTACTAAAAAGCAATAATTTTTGTTATTATTTCGTTTTTTAACACTTCATTGGTTCAAAATGTGGTTCTGAATGAACGTCGACAAACTGTCAGATGGAATTTTGAAAATTTTGGAACCTTACAAGAAACTTTTTTATTAGAATCAAGCCTAAAGTAAATATAACATTTTGGAATATGAAACAAATTAATTTCACTTTTCGTTTGGTAACTTCTTACATGAGATTTCGTATGTGATCTACACTGTTGTGGCATGATTTCATAATTTGCAGCACAATTCTTGTCTGAGGCACAGGAGATCCCAGAGATCCTACACCACCGATAGAAATTTGGGAGAACTTTTAAGAAACTCTTAATAAACATTTTGTACTCAGAAAATGAGAATTTTGAGGAGCTTTCTTTATTGGATGAAAGTCGCAGAATCTTACAAAAATAGGGTTGTTCTTCCATGAATGGGCAATGAGTTTGCAAACTGCCCAACTTTGCTTTGATGCTACTGTGTTGCTTGACTGTGAAGGGATGATTTTCTAACGAAGGACTTCTAAAATCGAAGGATGAGACAAGCGACGACAATCATTGTATATTTCATTATTCTTCATATAGACATTCCAGTAAAGTTGACAAAAATCGGTGGTTGACAAAATCAGTAGTTGACACAAATCGATAGTTGACATAAATCAGTAGACATAAACGGTTAAGAAATTATTGAATTAAACATGTTGTACGTTTCGAACCTGTCTAGGTTCATCATCAGCAATTAATTAAGAGATAAACAGTAATTTATACCCTAAGATAAACAAGAGTTAAGGGAAAAACAAGCGTGAGTTACATTTCCTACGCGAGAGGGAACCCGAGGCCTAAGTCCCAAGAGGATGAAATCAAAAAAGAACTAAAGGGATAGATGACTGCTGTGAATTGAGTTCAGGTCGATCTCGTAAAATCAAAAGGCTTTCGTGAATGAGCAAGTCAAAATCATTATTGGCTCTGTCTAAAATAGAGAAATCATTAACCGACGCGGCGTGTCCTGATTGGTTAATATGATCCCCTATGGCAGAAGAACTCCCTTTTATTTCAAGACCAGCTTTGTTAATTCCCAAGTGCTCTCTGCATCGAGTAATCAAATTACGTGATGTTTTTCCATAGTACGAGGCATGGCAGCCAGGACACTGAAACTTGTAAACAACAGAAGAGCGCATGGTAACAGGAAAGCGGTCTTTAAACGGGAAGAGTGATCCAATGCGTTTTGGGGACCGAAAAATAACCCTCAATTGGATATTAGGATAACATTTCTTAATAATTCTACCTAGCCTAGTCTTAATTTGTAGACTGTAGTGCCCAAGAAAAGGTATACAAAATAGAAGGGGGACTTTATTATCCGCCTCTTTGGGGGGGGGTTGGGCCTAAATTTGGCGATCCAAAATTTTTTTAATAATACGATCAATAAGGCTCTTGGGGAAGCAATTCTCAGTTAAGATTTTCTTAATGCGAACAATTTCTTCATGAAAATTGCGGTATGAAGAGCAAATGTGGAAAGCACGATAAACCAGAACCCTAATTAAATTAATCTTATACTTAGTTGGGGCTAGGCTAGAGAAGTCAGTATAAAGACCAGTAAACGTCTTTTTCCTATATAAGCTAGTAGAAAAAGTATCATTATCATGAGTAACAAGTACATCCAAAAATGGCAAAGCATAATCCGACTCTAATTCATACGTAAATTTAATATTAGGATGTTGACGATTTATAAATTCAAGAAAACTATATATATGATCTCTGCTTCTAAATAAGCAAAATGTATCATCAACGTACCTGCGATACAGTACAGGTTTAAATTCAGAAGGACAGTTGGCTAGATATTTCTTTTCTAAAACATTCATAAAGATATTAGCAAGGGTTGGCCCAAGAGGTGACCCCATAGCAACACCATCAATTTGATCAAATAGTTGTTTGTTGAAGACAAAATGAGTGTCCTTAACTGCAAAAGTCAGTAGTTTACGAAACTGCGAAGGGTTGAGAGAACAGTCCCTATAATCCAAGTTTTCAATGTCTTCAAACAATAATTCAATACACAGATCAATACATTCATCCAGTGGGATATTAGTAAATAAGCTGGATACATCAAAGCTAGCCATAATAACATCTTCATCCTTCTGAAAAGATGTTATTTCAGATACAAAAGAAAATGTATCCTTTACGGTATATTCATTGGTAGTAAAAGGCTTTAAAATTGGTACAAGAAACTTAGCTAACTTATAATTGTATGTGCCAATGGCAGAAAGGATAGGCCTAGCGGGGCAATTTTCTTTGTGAACCTTCGGTAGACCATACAGTACTCCCGGGGTACTACCAGTAAAGAGAAGTTCTCGGTACACAGATTCAGAAATTGCTTTATCTTTTAAGAGTTTATCTCTCAAAAAGCGGATAAGTTTATTCTCACGTTTGGCGCAAAGATCCAGCATATCACAGTCGAGTTTCTTAAATTTGGAAGCATCCGATAGTAGTGTTTCAACCTTCTGAATATAATCAAACCTTATTAAGAATGACCACTCCATTACCTTTATCAGGACGTAAAATAACGATGTCCCTATTATTAGATAGATTCTTAAGAGCTGCCAATTCAGCTTTACTTATATTGAGAGGAAACTGTCCAGAATCATATCCGTAATATGACGCTAATGCTATGCTCTTAAGCCTGGTTTTAACATAATCAAAATTAAGCTCATCTTGGGAAATGGGCCTAAGTGTTAGACGCACACAACAACGACCCAAAAACTATCTGTAACGACTCAACCAAGCGATTCACTCGAAAGAAAACACACGACTTTTTCCAGAACCAAATCCTTCAAAATCAAGACTCTTCTACATCAAAACTCGAATACTTTCATCTCTCAGTCATTTAGCGTCCTTCCTCTTGTCTTTCTCTTCTTCTCTCCCTCCTCTCTCTCGTCCGGGGGTCAAACTCCCCATTTGTGCAGAAAGTCTTTTGGGGGCCTCCGCAGAGGGCCTCACACACTCCCCCTACAAAATCAAATGTCAAACTTGACATTTAAGTCGTATGACTCGATGTTCATTTGAAAAAATGTTACTTGTACATGTGAAACAGTTACAAACTTCACACTTGCCAATGATTGAACTATGGAACTTAACGGCGCCGATGCAAGTCTCATAAATAATCATTGTTCTTAATTGTCACTTTTGTCCTCTTTGTTCTTGAATGTTGCTGCGCAGCGGTTCTCGTACTTCTCTGTAACGGTTATTGAAATCTTGAAAGATTCAATGCAGGATATTACATCCTATGACGTCGGTCTTTGGAACTGGAGTAATTTTATGTGTTAAAGCTCGTCAAATAAACAAAATTCTTCAGCAAAGTTAATGGTTATAGATCACAGGTCCCAGCCTAACAAAACTCTTCAGCAAAGTTAATGACTATTAGAGTTAATGACTATATATTACAGGTCCTGGCCTGACAAGATGTGGATGATATTGTACAAAGCGTGCACAAAATGATCCAGTCTGATTTTGGAACGAAGGAAGTGGTCCTGTCCTCGCAGGAAACATCGTCTGTGCTGGAACACCGGTGTAATTATGGAACGGTGCAGGCTGTAAATGGACAGTATTAACTGCTGGTCGGCTGTCAAAGGGCCTCCCGAAATCATAATAGGCGAGTCTTGTAGGTTGATGTCGTTCTCGTTGTGGACGGTCCAATCTCTCACGAGAGCCGTCTCTCGAATGTGTGTCATCATTTGCAACTGTAGCGTGTCCAGACATGTCTTGATCAGTCACTTGCAGATCCTGGTGTGAATCATCAAATTCATTCCCTTCTATGTCCGATGAATGCGATGGCTCAATCATCTCTGATGGTGTTGTCATAGGTTCAGTGTGAACCAGGGGCATGAAATGTTGCCCCGCCTGTTCAAGTTGTTCGGGAGAAAACAAAGGCAGCTCGTCTTGGTCTTCTGCCGTAAATGAATCCTGTGCTTCGTTACTTTCAGGCTCCCTGATGTTGCGATACGTCTTGTCCACAGCTTTCTTGGACTTGGTGGCGTCTGGTTGTTCCTCATATGGTAAGAAAGGACATGGGAGTAACAAATTCCGATGGAGAATTCTCGTTCTTCCCGGTTGTGATTCTGGACGTACCTCATAGACGGCATTCATTGGATCTTTTCGATTCATGACGATGTATACTTTATCTTCCCAGAAGGAGCGAAGTTTACCTGGTCCACCCCTTTCCAACACGTTCTTTACAAGTACCCGGTCACCTGGTTTGAGATCAGAAGTACGTACTTTCTTATTGTACTCATCCCTCCCTGCAGCTGTACTAATGGCTGCTTTCTCTGCTGCAATCCTATGAGCTTCTTTCATTGCATCCTTGAAATGTTTTACATACTCTGGATACGACTTGGCTGTAGACATATCTGTGTTTCCAAAAATGATGTCCAAAGGTAAACGAGGTTTTCGGCCAAATAGCAACTCAAACGGTGAGAAGCCGGTACTGTCATTCCGAGTGCAGTTATATGCAAAACACATTTTGTTTACATGCTCTTTCCATCGAGATTTCTGACTTTCAGCCATGGTTCTCAACATCGACAGCAAGGTTTGATTAAATCTCTCACACTGGGCATTGCCCATCGGATGGTATGGTGTGGTACGACTTCGTCTTATTCCTGTCAGATGTTCCAAATGATGAAAAAGATTATTTTCGAACTCCGGGCCCTGATCATGGTGGATCCGAGCGGGGAAGCCAAATCTCAAAATAAAATCGTTAAATATCTTTTCCGCAGCTGTGCGTGCTGATTTATTAGTCGTCGGGTACGCTTGTGCATATCTCGTAAAGTGGTCAATCACGGTTAGAATGTACTCGTACCCACCTACGCTCCGTTCGAGGTGAACAAAATCGATTGAGATAAGTTCAAATGGTTGACTGGTCTCGATGCTCTGTGCAGGAGCTCTTGGTGGCAAATGTGGTTTCTTCCGCTTCAAACAGCAGCAGACCTTCGTCACATAATGCTCAATGTCGGTCGCCATATGAGGCCAGTAGAAGCGCTCTCTCGCAAGTTCAATGACACGTTCAGCACCGAGATGTCCCATATCTTCATGAAGATGTTTGTAGACTAACTTCTGATACCTGGCTGGGAGAACAAGTTGAAGTCTTGTGCTGGTTTTTCTGTACAATGCCTGATCCTTTCCAATGACAAGCTTGCTCCATTCATGCATGAGTAACTTCGTCATGTTTGATTCTCCCACACGTTTGCTAGCAACTGGGCGTTCTCCTGTCAACTTAGCTTTCAACACTGGTGCGATCATTGGATCATCTTCTTGTGCTTTTGTAACGTTTCCAAGCGGCATAGGGGTGGATTTACCTATAGCTGGCGCATCCAAAAGACATATGGCATCAGCATCGGTTGAGACAGAGGTTACCCAACCAACATTACTCTTCTGATGTGCGCTAATGGCAGTCACAGTTGACTGTATATCACTTTCGGTGGTTTCCTCTGTGCAATCATTGATGAGATTTTCTATGTTTGTAGGCATGCGTGAAAGAAAATCAGCATCGATATTGGCATGGCCTGGCCGATACTTTATAGTGAAATTGAAATCAGCCAATGCTACTACCCATCTATAACCTGTAGCATTTAATTTAGCTGTTGTAAGCACATATGTCAGGGGATTATTGTCAGTGTAGACAGTAAAGTGCTTGGCATAGAACAAATAGTCTCGGAACTGTTCAGTGACTGCCCATTTCAAGGCCAAGAACTCCAATTTCCCGGAGTGGAAGTGATACTTCTGTTCTGCTGGAGTTAGTGTTCTTGAAGCAAAGCCAATTACTCTCATTTTGCCTGATTGTCTCTGATACAGGACAGCTCCTAAGCCCTCCTGTGAAGCATCGGTATGTAAAACGAAAGGCTGTGAATAGTCAGGATACGCCATCACTGGTGGGTTGGTTAACTGGTTAATCAGCGATTGTAGTGCTTCCTTATGTTGATTCTGCCATACAACTGGACTCTTAGAACTGACTTGGTTTGTGTTCTTCTTTTGCTTACGTGATCTTGTGACGTGATGTTGCAATTTCTTTGTGTCAGGATTGTTTTTCAATAAGTCATAGATTGGCTTGGCGATACGGGAGAAATTTTCTATGTAACGCCTGTAGTAGCCCAATAAACCTGTCAGCTGTCTGACTTCCCCCACTGTCCTGGGAATGGCATCTTTGAGCTTCAAAATGGCTTCTATGTTCCCAGAATCAATGCGATATCCCTCCTCTGACACAATACGACCTAAGTAAACAACTTCCCTCTTGAAAAGATGACACTTTTCCGCCTTGAGCTTGATTCCGTTCTCTTTTAGTCTCCTTAGAACAAGGCGTACATGTTCTACATGATCTTCGAACGATGCTGAGTACACAATCACATCATCAAGATAAGGGGCACAGATTTTATCTCGGTAGTCGTCCAAAATGTTCTCCATGAAGCGTTGGAATTCTGCAGGGGCATTTTTTAATCCCATGGGCATACGGACCCATTCGTAGAGCCCCCATGGTGTTACGAATGCTGTTAAGGGTCGACTTTCTGGGTCCATGAATCCCTGGTGATATGCTTTTCCCTGGTCAATTGTAGAGAACCATTTCTGTCCCGCGAGACTGTCTAATGTATCTTGAATCCTTGGAATGGGATGTGAATCTGCATGTGTCTTGTTGTTGAGATCCCGATAGTCAACACAAAGTCTCATGGATCCATCTTTCTTTCGTACAATAACACAGCAACTACTATAAGGTGATCTTGACTTTTCTATGAATCCTCGGTTCAGGAGGTCCTCAATGTATTGTTTTAGTTCTGGGTATAACGGTCGTGGTACAGCTACGTAATGTTTCGCAACAGGTGTTTCATCTGCCAAATTTATTTTTAGCTTTAATCCTTCCGCACATCCAATGTCATCTTTACTGACACAAAAGATGTCTCTTTCTTCGTACAGCATACGTTTGACCATAACCTGCTGTTCTTCTGAGAGTTCTCCTAGTGATACATTAGGAATAAGCTCTTCTATAACGTCTGTACTCTCGTTCACTGGATTATTCCTCTTCTGACCCCTTGTCATTGTTTGCTGAACTTCTTGCTTCACCGGTGGCTCTTTGGGTTTTATCTCAGTAGGAGTAACTGATCGTACGAGTTGTAATGTACCTAAAACAGTGCGTCCCTTCAAAGTAATATCATGGACTGTGTTGTTAATAACTTGCACATAAACTTTATTACAACTTTCTCTCTTTAGCATTTCGAGTGATGGGCAAATCTCTATTCCTGGAGGTACATGTGCATCCATATCAGGCTCGAAGAGGACAGGTATCTGCCTTTCTACCAAACCAATGTCACAACGACATGGGAGCCTTTTAGTTTCACCTTTTCGAACAACAAAATCTTTCTTGAACATTCTGACGATACTGGTGGTTTCTTCAATGGATGAATTAATGACGTCTACCAATGTCATAAGGTCTTTTTGCGACTTCTGATGAAAACTTCCTGATAACAATGATATAATTCCTGCTAGGTCTGTAGTTAATCCTTTCTCTCTTATGACCTCCTCTATCACGTTGTATCCAATAATTGGTTGTTCCAGTTTATAATCTGTAACCAACATTGGAACTTCAATGGAACCCTCATCTGATTGGGAGAGTTGAAAATCGATTTTAACCCATCCTTTATAAGGAAGTTTTGAACCATTTGCAGTCATCAATTGGAGATCTTTACCTTCAGAAAGTAAATTCTTTACATCTTGAATCTCGATGCCTGGGAAATAGTCTGCCAGTTGCCGTGCACTTATAATTGATACTTGAGCACCTGTGTCAAATAATGCTTCAACCTTAACATTGTTCATAAATGCAGTTACAATACACTTCGTCCCAACTAACTTAGAAACTTTTCCCTTTCTTTCGGTGTGATATGGCTAATGTACACTCCTAGGTCGTTACTATCACCTAGGCCCATTCTTCCGGTACTATACAGTTTCTTGTGTTGCTGCATCGCCTCGCAGAGGGGTCTATGGTAGTCCCAGTCTTTCTTCTGGCAATCTTTACTACAGTAGCTGATGTTTAAGCATCCACCACAAATAAATATTGTCTTTTTTTCCACACCACAGCTGTTACAAATTTGGGACTTTTGCGTTGTATTCCCAGCTACTGGTTGTCCCGCTGCAGTAGCCGAGGGTAGTTTCCCTGAAATTGGGAGCATTGATATGAAAAATGATTTGCATCCCCACATTTCCAGCAATGGGTGCACGTTTCACCTTGCCCATTTTTGAAGCACTGTTTGCACCCTCTTCGATTTTGCCTTGGTCCGCGATTTCTTTCATGGGGCTGCTGGGGATTTTCCTTCTTTGCCCCCTGCTGATTTCCAACTGAATTTCGATTCATCTCTTGTCTCAGTGACGTCATGTCTGCCTTCATCGCCTTGATTTCAGCAAGCACTTGTTCGTGAAAGGGAGCAGCTGGTTCTTTAGTCTTGAGGGGGGCTGATGTCTTATTCTTGGGGGCAGATCGATTCTCCGCTGCTGATGGTTTTTCTGTTTCCCCTTCCTGTATCTGGGAGACTTTAGCTTTTCCTTTGTATCCTATCCCCAACTTTGCATTTCTTTCCGACTCTTCTGCTTCTGCAAGGTTGAGTTGTGCAATCAGCTCTGCGTCCGTTATGTCCGGTTGTTGAATAAATACCCTCATTCTTGACCTCAGGTTGTTACTGATAAGCCCTGTTTCTAATGCATGCAAAAACATTGACTGGCATTGGGCCGCATCATACTTTAATTTACTACCCTCTTGTTTCGAGGCAAAAATAATTTTCTCTCTGAGGTTCAAAGCTCTGAGTAGGAAATTTTGCGGCTCTTCATTTGGTGTCTGCACTAGACTGGACAGGCTAGCATAGAGCTCACTGGCATTTTTTTCTTGATAATGTGCTCTGATGATCTTTATTACAGTAGGGAGGCCAGTTTCCCTCATAGCTTCGAGATAATCTTTCAGGGGTAGTCCTGGGGCAATACATTTTATTATAGCCTCAATTATTTCCTTGTCAGAATAGCCCTTTTCTTTCCCACTTTCAATCTGTCTGCTCAAACTGATAAAAGATAATTGATCCCTTGATCCCTGAGACCCAATTGTCCCCAAAATACGAAAATCTTTCTTCAAGATTGATCTTAGACTGCCCAGGTCTGCTTCTGGGTTTTCTTGCGCAACCCCCGTCTTCCCTGCGCCTTTGCTGAACTGCACTTTAATGGCTTCGAGCTCTCTCTTTTGTTTCTCTCGCAATAAATAGACCTCCCTGTCCATTTCCTGTCTTACTTCCTCGTCTACATCAATTGTTTTACTTGGGTCTTCCGTTTCCCTTGATTTTGGATTAATCATTTCCAACGTTTGCTTCAAAAATGCCACCTTTTCTACGTCTTTCAATTTATCTAACAGTTTCTCAATTTCTTTCGTTAAGACTTTTACCGTGGCAAAACGGGATTTCCCCTCAAAGTCTGATTTTTCTATTTTTAGTTTTTCACAAACAGTGTAGAGTTCATCCTTATCTAAACACGAAGCAAAACTTTGAATTTCAAGTTGTATGTCTTCTAGTTCCTCATTCATTTTGAGCTTGTTCTATGCACGATTTAGTCCCCACAAAATGTAAACAAACGCCGCGTAGTCATGCAATCACGCACGCGAAGAAAACAACAAGAAACACACTCAAATAGCCACAAAGCAACACACAAAAGTCGATTCAAAACAAAAGTTCAGGTATAAATCCTCTATTCAATATTTACACAAACATTTCTTCTGTTTTCCATATTGGAATCGCTCCAAAATTCTTTAATCCGAGATATTTACAACACAATATTCAGCCAAACTCAACACTAAAAGAAACCCTTGCGAACGGGCCTTCCGTCTTCCTTTCACTCTGTTCTTCACAAATTTCTTCCTGAATGATCGACACAAAAATTAATAAATAAATCGTACTCACAGATCTGCAGTTCGGAAAAGTTATTAACTGTCACGTCGAGGTCACCAGAATTGTTAGACGCACACAACAACGACCCAAAAACTATCTGTAACGACTCAACCAAGCGATTCACTCGAAAGAAAACACACGACTTTTTCCAGAACCAAATCCTTCAAAATCAAGACTCTTCTACATCAAAACTCGAATACTTTCATCTCTCAGTCATTTAGCGTCCTTCCTCTTGTCTTTCTCTTCTTCTCTCCCTCCTCTCTCTCGTCCGGGGGTCAAACTCCCCATTTGTGCAGAAAGTCTTTTGGGGGCCTCCGCAGAGGGCCTCACATTAGGGCATAGTCAGAGTAGTTAAATATGACTTTATCAGGGTCGATACCCGTAGCCAAATATTCCTGCTTAAGGTTATCTAATTTACGATTCTGGACAATTTCGACCCTTTTCATCGATTTAGTATTAACAGATGTAATAAAGGCAATAATATGATTAAAGTCAAACCATGAGTAGATTGATCGCAACTGTTCTTTTGATAATTTGAGCTTTCCTTGGGTGCATCTCAGATGTTTTCTTTTGTGTTGGATTTCCGTCGTCAGCAATCTTCTTCTACACGTGGCGTACATTGAGGATGATCGGAGGCGATTGTTCGCAAGTTTAAAATTCAAGAACTTTGGGACAACACCAAAATACTCACAGGACTGAAGAAATGCCAAGTCAAGTTCAGTTTTTCTGTACTTCTTGTCAAGTTTTTCATGAGAGCGGAATGCTTGTAAACCATCACTGCCATATCGTCGTTGTATTATGTTTGCGATAGAACATTCGGGTGGAAAGCGCAGTTTGACCAGATTTCCACCTTCTTGTACCAATTTTAAAGCCTTTTACTACCAATGAATATACCGTAAAGGATACATTTTCTTTTGTATCTGAAATAACATCTTTTCAGAAGGATGAAGATGTTATTATGGCTAGCTTTGATGTATCCAGCTTATTTACTAATATCCCACTGGATGAATGTATTGATCTGTGTATTGAATTATTGTTTGAAGACATTGAAAACTTGGATTATAGGGACTGTTCTCTCAACCCTTCGCAGTTTCGTAAACTACTGACTTTTGCAGTTAAGGACACTCATTTTGTCTTCAACAAACAACTATTTGATCAAATTGATGGTGTTGCTATGGGGTCACCTCTTGGGCCAACCCTTGCTAATATCTTTATGAATGTTTTAGAAAAGAAATATCTAGCCAACAGTCCTTCTGAATTTAAACCTGTACTGTATCGCAGGTACGTTGATGATACATTTTGCTTATTTAGAAGCAGAGATCATATATATAGCTTTCTTGAATTTATAAATCGTCAACATCCTAATATTAAATTTACGTATGAATTAGAGTCGGATTATGCTTTGCCATTTTTGGATGTACTTGTTACTCATGATAATGATACTTTTTCTACTAGCTTATATAGGAAAAAGACGTTTACTGGTCTTTATACTGACTTCTCTAGCCTAGCCCCAACTAAGTATAAGATTAATTTAATTAGGGTTCTGGTTTATCGTGCTTTCCACATTTGCTCTTCATACCGCAATTTTCATGAAGAAATTGTTCGCATTAAGAAAATCTTAACTGAGAATTGCTTCCCCAAGAGCCTTATTGATCGTATTATTAAAAAAATTTTGGATCGCCAATTTAGGCCCAACCCCCCCCCCCCCCAAAGAGGCGGATAATAAAGTCCCCCTTCTATTTTGTATACCTTTTCTTGGGCACTACAGTCTACAAATTAAGACTAGGCTAGGTAGAATTATTAAGAAATGTTATCCTAATATCCAATTGAGGGTTATTTTTCGGTCCCCAAAACGCATTGGATCACTCTTCCCGTTTAAAGACCGCTTTCCTGTTACCATGCGCTCTTCTGTTGTTTACAAGTTTCAGTGTCCTGGCTGCCATGCCTCGTACTATGGAAAAACATCACGTAATTTGATTACTCGATGCAGAGAGCACTTGGGAATTAACAAAGCTGGTCTTGAAATAAAAGGGAGTTCTTCTGCCATAGGGGATCATATTAACCAATCAGGACACGCCGCGTCGGTTAATGATTTCTCTATTTTAGACAGAGCCAATAATGATTTTGACTTGCTCATTCACGAAAGCCTTTTGATTTTACGAGATCGACCTGAACTCAATTCACAGCAGTCATCTATCCCTTTAGTTCTTTTTTGATTTCATCCTCTTGGGACTTAGGCCTCGGGTTCCCTCTCGCGTAGGAAATGTAACTCACGCTTGTTTTTCCCTTAACTCTTGTTTATCTTAGGGTATAAATTACTGTTTATCTCTTAATTAATTGCTGATGATGAACCTAGACAGGTTCGAAACGTACAACATGTTTAATTCAATAATTTCTTAACCGTTTATGTCTACTGATTTATGTCAACTATCGATTTGTGTCAACTACTGATTTTGTCAACCACCGATTTTTGTCAACTTTACTGGAATGTCTATATGAAGAATAATGAAATATACAATGATTGTCGTCGCTTGTCTCATCCTTCGATTTCTGGTCAAACTGCGCTTTCCAGACTTCTAAAATATAAAATATTTTTAATGATATCCGCCCAAAATGTGAAATTGACATGAGGAGTTTCTATAAATAGTATTTCAAATGTCGAAAAGATCGATCTTTTTATGGAAATAAGATGTACATTTCTTCTTGTTATTCGTATTCGTAAGAACACTAAAACTAGCATTTCAGTTCTGTTTCATGAAGCTGCTAGACTTGCTCCAAGTCTGTTTTGTCAACTGTAATAAGTCTACCGGAAAGTATATTACCCTTCAATTTTCTTTGACGAAATTTTTTTTTGACGAAATAGACTTGGGGCAAGTCTATGAAGCTGCTAGCCTGCTAGACCATAATACGATAGACATTTTTCTTGCAATACAGGTTTTTTTTATATAAGAAACTTGGATCAGCACTTAGTTAGTAGTAAAAGTTTCTTAATTTCGCATGAAATTTTCGGTGTTTTTGTAGTAAAAGTTTCTTAATTAGTTTCTTATTTTTTGGGCCTAAAATTGCGGTATTGTTCTAAGTTGAGCCTTCTTCTCGACAAAGGGCTTCCATTTTGCATTAACATTGTCATCAAGAAGAAGCCATGCACATTAAGGCAAAAATTTACCAATTTTGCAGTTAAAAGGCAAGGAAAGACGAATATACCTTTGTTAGAGAGACATAGAATAAGAGAGACGTACAGAAATAAGGTTTTAGAGTTTCTTAACTGTTCTTGAGCGTAGTACTAGAGTTTCTTAAATTTTTGGTCATCGTAGTACTAGTTTCTTATAAACCAGTTTCTTATAAATAAAAAAACGTGTAAAAGATGGGATGTGACCGATCAATTCGTACATCGTTTTGGTAATGTTATTGCCGGTTTCCATCTGGCAACGATAGCCGCAGTTGGATAAAGGAATGGTGGCACGGTTTATCCATAGATGGTTTATCGAAAGAGACATCACAAAATTGTTCTTTCTGGGCCAGAGTGGACGTACAGCTACTCCCGTAATCTTCAGCATGGCAAGTTCATGTATTCGTTATTCACCGTTGATTTATTCATATTTCTGTTCATTGGAATCGGATTCTGTTCTCACTCGACGATGGCATGTAGCTGATCATTCAAGTTCTCGCGCCTATTTTTGTTGACTGTGTTATTTGCTGGTGAAACTCGCTGTAGATCGCGGCAGAAAAAGTGGATGTTTGTTATTAAATCCATCTGAGGTATGTGTATGCACTAGTTCTTCTTCAGGTTTTCAGTTTTCTACTCTTCGTTTTGCTAATCATAGAGTATTTAACCGATGAATGACTGCATTAAGCTTAAAAATGCCACAATTCTGCTATTTTTCGTGATCGCAATGCCATACCGAAAACACTTATGGTCCAAAGCATGGAGAATCTTCTCCAATTGAAATTTTGACGAAATTCGATATATCCGATCGTGCAATAATTTTTTCCGGAGAGTGGTCAAAACGGCCGAAAATGGCCTAAGTTTTGCTGCGAAACGCGGAAGTAAACACAACGACGGCACCTGATTGGTCAATCATAGGAGAAAATGCGATCTGGTCAGAGCGTGAGTCAGAACCCCACGGGATCTTTTGACAAAAGAAAAGATTTGACGGCTATGCTGATTATAGTAACATCATCTATTTAGATAAGGGTAGTGCCTTTCAACCACAACACAAGTGTAGTTATCAAGTTATACAGTATGTAATCCCTGTTTAACCCAAATCCATATGGGCTTTTTTCGAGCTACCATTTATGGGGGGGCCGTGCTTTCCACCCCCCCCCCTGCTGAAAACTGCCTTAGACTCATCCGAATTCAATACAACTTGGCACAGTTATAGAACAGGTAATTTGTAGCTCGTAGCGTAATTTGGGTGTGGCTGCCACGCCTTGTGACGTCACAGTGACGTCACGAAGCTGAAAATCTGTGAAAATCAGGCTTCCAAGTTGAATTCAAGTTTAATAAAGATTTTGCACGAACTTTATGCAGTTTTTGGTTCAGTTTGTCAACATATTTGATGATAAAATATTATTTCATTGAAAATAACAATTTTGGAGTGATATTTTGGCAGAAAGTAGCCGATTCTTATGACGTCATTTGTGCGATTAATTTATTCTATGTAAAAAGAGACCAAAAGAGCCTGCAAAATGGTGATTATCTATAACAAATGTATCATTAGAGTGTTTTTTTCATTGAAAAGGTTCGAAAAAACTTGAAAAAATTGCTGATTAGTCCAAAATGGCGGCCAAAATGGCATCATTATAAAAAATGCTGACATCATCAAATTCCAGAAATTCCGGTATCAAATTGAAGCCCTTTGTTTGCTGATTCATTTGCTGTATAATACTTCATAATTCAATCAAATAATTCCATTGAAATCATTGAAAACAATGATTTTGCTGCTACCTCCTTCCAAATATGGGCATGTCACGTGACCTGTGAGTCCTATTGTTCAAAAATTTTTTCACCAAAATGTGGATAATAGATAATTAGTTAAAGTCAGGGAGGCTGGGGGACATAGCAAATGTTGTTTAAAAACGTGGCAAATAAAACATTGAGGGGGGGGGGTGGAATCCACTCCCCCCCATGTGGATTAGGGTTAAGAAAAGTTACATAGCAAGCAGCCCAATAGTATTATCAAGTTTTTTAAATTCTACAAAATGGACAAGAATGGTTCATCATGGGTGCCACTCTTTGATACAGCTGAAAACTCATTTCTTGGTCGAAAGTGGTGTCATGATAACAGACGGTGTCATGATAACAGAAACATTTTCGGATCGGATTGCCACTCCCAATCCGATATGAAATGAAAATGGTATCGTGTAAACGGGGCCTTCCTATTCCCAGGCTGAAATGAAACACGCTGCCCGTTGTTTAGAAGATCTGAAAATGCTGCAAATCGATCCCCTGTTTTGACGACTTTTTGAAGATTTCGAGTACGTCCTTTTTCTCATAATCCTTAATTCGAGAAATTTACTGTGTGAAAGAAATTGCAAAAAATACTTATAACGAACGTAGGCTAGTCTTTTAGCGACAGAACAAAGTTTCAAGTATTTCAATCAGCCACTTACTTTATTTTCTATAACAGATTGCGTTGGGTCACTTTCTTGGGTCACCCGGTACTTGCTTCGTCAAATCCCAATAAGTTCTTGCATCAGTAACCACATTTTTGAACGAAGGTGAAACTTCGGCTTTCAAATTTTTGGAGGTTTTTTCAGGCAGGTACTATCAGAATATTTTTCTGTATCATAACAACGAAACCTTATCCTGCAAATCGTTATCTTCTGAAAGCAGAAAAATGAAGGAAATGAGGTTAAAAAGGTCTTCTTAATTTTACTTCATGTTCACATGAGAAAATCGAAAATCGCCTATGTTAAAAAATAGTGTGGAAAATTAATTGAATCTCCATGTATTTTGCACACAAAAAATCTGGCCGCAGCCTTTTCAGGAAATTTTTTGTATCGATTGACAATTATTTGGCTATCAGAAAATCGTATCGGTACTGCCGGGAAAATAGGGGATGACATCGTAGAAATTAGATATCTATGTGTTGGTATCATGTTGATTTCCGAGCCCGCCATCTTTATTTACTATCTAGCTGCCGCAAACAATGGAGAGCAACGATAACAACTCAAGGCGAAGTCAAAATTATACCCCGTCCTTAGAGCATTGATTACTTAATCTTTGGTTTGATGTTCCAGGGGGTCAGTTTATGATAAATTGGGGCGAAATTCTTGTTGTTTGCAAAAAAAAAAAAAATTTGCGACATAGATTTCACGTTTGTATTCCCTTTTGATCGTTGAGAAAAGTTAATCTTCTAAATTTTACAGAATATTTTTTTACTTCAGGGTAAGCATGGCTGCATTCTGAAAATATTACTCGATCGTCGATGTTACTCGCAGTGACGCATGGCCGAAAAAGTTCGAAATTATTTACGAAACTGTGGTTATCCTAAGTTTAGTCCATCGAAGGATTAGTTGAGAGCAGAAGCTTTGCACGAAATTTTCATTGCACAAAATTAAATAGTTTGACTTCTACGCAACACTGGTTTGCGATTTCATTATTATCCTATTATTATTTCTTTCTTTAAAGTAGGCTTAAAATACACGACATAGCAAAATTACTGCTAATTTAGGCCTACTATTTAGCAAAAATATAAAAATGAAATAAATGGGAAAAAAGTCATATTTGCACAACTGTTCAAAACATTAGACTAGCATTGAACATAATAACATAGCTATATGAATATCATGTTAGATACCCAACCTGCGGAATGTATGTTTTTGCATAGCCTACAGTTGCAGTTCTCGCCCTTCCAACATCTAATCAGGTTTTTAAAGATCGAAAGTGTGCTTGCTCGTTTCACTGCATTTGGCAAAGTGGACCAAAGTCTGTTTCCAAGGAAGGATATAGTCTCGATTCCAAAGTTTGTCGTGCGCACTTTTGGTAGCCTGTGTTCCAGACCACTTGGAAAGGAAAGTGGTCTGTGTAACCAAGCACTAATCCGTGTTCAGACGATGAATTGAATTGCGAAATAATTAAGGGCATTCTTTCACGGATCTGATTGGCTGCAATGAAGTCAGTGATCAACACAACGGATGTCTTTGTGAACATGTGTGTTTGAAACAAACCAGGGCTGATCGTTATCACTTTGCAAGGGCGTAAAAACTCAGTAGGATTAGCAGGCATTCAAATCTCCTATTCTTTCATCGTAAAAAGTCAATAGGATTAGCAGCCATTGAAATTTTCTATTCTTTGTATTGAGTTCTTCACATGAGACAGGCTTTTACTTTTAATAACAAAACAAATAGTGATTATGCGAATTATTAGTTGCATATATTAATTTTTCTTCAGATTCCGAAGAAAATTTGTGAACACGGATTAGTGCTTGGTTACACAAACCACTTTCCTTCTCAAGTGGTCTGGAACACAGGCTAACTTTTGGAAGCCGTGAGTCGTTACCATGTCTTATATTGTAACCAATATTCCGCTTAAGGTAACTCTGCTTTCCGCTCTAGTGCACAGCGAGATGCCGTTTAGCAAAACCACTCTCCCCAGAAAACAGTTAATTTCTCCAATATTATTCGGTCTATCGAAAAGCGGTAAAAAGGATGTTGTTCTGTATAATCTGGGCAATTGAATGATGTATAAATCGCAATGTTTCCGTCAACCCTGGCATCGCAAATCCTTGCTCAAATCTTTTTGCTGATTTCAGAAAAGTGGATTTACCTCCAAAACTACTCGAAAAAGTTTCGATTTTTTTTCGCTCCATCTTTAGCTAAGTAGTTGATCTACAACTTTGCCAAGTCTGATTGAAAAAGCTAGGCTAGATTTCCTGCAATCGAATTTTACATTTCTGTTTACTCTTCAACATCGAAGGGGAAAAGCGTTGGTCAACAGTTTAGCCCATGCAGAACGATTTGAACGCCCGTAGAATGTTCTTGCAACAAAATTAGTTCCTGATCTAAGATCTATGCTCATGTGAATGCTTACGAAAGTCTCGAAAGACACCCAAAGCATGGTTTCGTGAAGTTGCTGGTAAAAATCAGTAATTTTTAATCAATAGATGCAAATGATACTTTTACAAGCGCACTAAGGATGTCTTTTGAGACCTGCGTTTGGTATTCCCAAAAGATGACGTTCATTTGTTTGCCAATGGAAAAACTTCTGAAAGTTATTTCAAGCCTGAGCGTTTGCAAGCGTGTGCTTCATAGCATGGTAATCTGTTGACCAAGGTTTCTCCATTTCGCCAGGGCATTTTTTAAGGATTTTTGAGTGGTGGGGCATTTTTCAAAAGGGCCCACGCTCACCACCAGAAATTGTACAGGGTTTATATATAGACAGGTGCTTTAGATGTTGATATACGCTAAAAAATCCAAGTATTGTTGCAAGGGCGAGTTGGGTTGTTTTCAAACATGTATCTTGAAGGCATTTTTTTCGTTAAGGTGTGTTCTCACCAAGGACATTAGCTCAGCGGCGTGGTGAGGGTAACTTAAGTGGGGGGTATTGGAATGAGGGGGTCTGGGGGCGAAGCCCCCAGGACAATTTTTGGGGCTACGCCCTTTACTTTGGCTTAGAATGCATCTCCGAATATCATGCCTGCCACAAGCGACAAGAAAACTTTGTTATTTTTGTGACAGTTACCCTATGAATCAGTGCAGGAGGAAAATTTTTAAAGAAAGCTCCTTTACTTTGGCTTAGAATGCATCTCCCAGTATATCATGCTTGCCATTAGCGACAAGAAAACTTTGATAGTTTTGTGACAGTTACCCTATGAATCAGAGCACGAGGATGTGACGGACTTCATATATGACGGACCCAATCCCCCCACTTCAGCAGTCGCATTACTCTCTTCGCAATCAGGATGTCATTGGGCGAATAAGGGCAAGAACAGAAAAATTCAAATCTAGCTTTTTCCCTCACTGTTTGTCTGAATGGAATGATCTTGAACCAGAACTGAGACTAGCACCATCTGTCGCTGTTTTTAAGAAAAAACTTCTGTCAGTTAACCGCCCCCCTGCGAAATCGGTCTTTGGGATTCACGACCCATTAGGTTTATCCCAGCTTACCCAACTTAGAGTGGGTCTCAGCAAATTGAACTTTCACAAATTCAGGCATAATTTTAAGGATGCTGTAAACCCAATGTGCCCGACGAACGATGGTGTAGAGGATACGGAACACTTCTTGTTGCTTTGCCCTTCCTTTGGGCTCCAACGACAAAACCTTCTTGCTGGAATACTTCCATTATTACGACCACTTGGATATGCTAGTCCCTCAAATGAGATCCTAACGCAGCTCCTATTGTATGGTGATAAAAACTTCCCCAATGATGTTAACAGGAACATACTCGAGCTAACATTAAAATTTATCCAAGAAACTGGTCGATTAGATTGAGCTCATTTTAAACCTTGTCATAAGCCACACAACCAAGTACGCTCGTTTCCTTGCAAAATTATTATTATTTTTTGTTGTCTTTTGTCTTTTGTTTGTTTGTTTTTTCTTTTTTGTTTTCTTTTTTGCTTTGTTCCTAGTTAAGTCTAATTTACACAAATGTACTTTTTCAATTCTTTTTTAAGGCCTCGGGGTTGACATTTTATTTGCTCCTCTTGGTATCGTACTCGTAGTATTGTAAAGTAGGTTAAGTAATGTAGGTAGTAATTTGTTATGTAAATTTTTAGATGGTATATAAAAAAAAAAACGCACGAGGAAAATTTTTGAAGAAAAGATCCTTTACTTTGGCTTTGAATGCATCTCCCAATATCATGCTTGCTAGTGCTAAAATGGAAGATTTGCCCCCCCCCCACGCATTAGCTAAACGAAATTAGCAAGTTAGCTTCAGGATGAGGACTTTAAATCTTTGCCTTGAATCTTTGCGTTGTTTGCAATTTATTACATTTTGTAAAATGTTTTATGACATGATCACGCTGTTTTGATACCGACTTAACGTTTAGGATTGAGTCTTTAGGGTTCCAGGCTTAGTAGTGGAACCATTTCACTAAAACATCATATGATGATAGAAAAGGGAATATTCTGTTTCTATTTGCCAGCCCATTTAATCACATTTGCATTATGTTCGTTCTTTGGAAAGGGCCCCACAGTGGCCTAGGCATTTGGGGTAAAAATAGCATTTTTCTTGTCAGTGGTGGGGGAAGTCATAGGGCCTGGTGGGGCAATTCCCCCACCACTGAGTATGTTAAAAAATGCCCTGCATTTCGCAGTCGAAAAGTGAACAGAAATACGAAATTCGATTGCAGGAAATCTAGCCTAGCTTTTTCAATCAGACTTGGCAAAGTTGTAGATCAACAACCTAGCTAAAGATGGAACGAAAAAAAATCGAACATTTTTCGAGTAGTTTTGGAGATAAATCCACTTTTCTGAAATTAGCAAAAAGATTTGAACTAGGATTTGCGAAACATTGCGATTTATACATTTTTCATTTGCCCAGATTAAACAGAACAACATCCTTTTTACTGCTTTTCGATAGGCCGAATAATATTGGAGAAATTAACTGTTTTCTGAGGAGAGTGGTTTTGCGAAACGGCATTTCGCTGTGCACTAGAGCGGAAAGCAGAGTTACCTTAAGTACTGAAAATATCCTTCATGAAAGGTGGATTTAGGCCAAACTTTGCTTTATAAACTTCTGTCATAAGCAACTATGTAGATTCCTTACGTGGATGGATACCAAATTCCTTTGCTCGAGAAAAGACTCAACATCTCTTTGATGGTCTTTGTACACAGAACGCAATGCTCTTTCGTGGATATGATTTATTCTATCAAAATTTAAGACATTGTGATTTGATCCCCAAGGGGGGGTACTCTGGTATATTCAGGATAGGGATGCTCAGGTCACTTTTTTGGGTCTAAAATTTAGGCCAGGATTATTTTTTGGGTCAATGATTTGTACAGTTATTTTTTTGGGTTCAAGGCATTCTGGCTTACTTTTTTGGGTCTCAAATATTAGTAAAAGTAAAAAATTTGGGAAAAATATAATTTACAAACAAAATTAGAGTCAAGTAAAAGTACTAAAATAAAAAAACAAAAATATCCAAACACATTATGAGAAATCTAATCAGTTAGGGCTCTTTTATGCAGATTTAAGATACTGACTTCATAACTTCTGGATATGTCAGGTCGGAAAACTTATTTTTTTCGGTCTATTTTCATGCTAGAAATTACTTTTTTGGGTTGATGCGTTGTACCCAAGCCTGAGCACCCCTATCCTAAATATACCCGAGTACCCCCCCTGGGTTTGATCCTCTATGCTGATGATTTTGTTTTGTACGTTGCTGGTAAAACATGTGATGTTATCGAAGAAAAATTGAATAGTGATCTAGAACGGATTGCTAACTGGTTTGTCCAAAATAAAGACCGAGTGTGTCCTTTATGGTACACACCAGAGAACTTCGGGATCCAAACCTATGGAAATTAAGATCAATCAAACAAAGATCACAGAATCAGACGTATACACGCTAGCGAACCTATACGCACTACTGTGGTGGATACGCCATACAGGGGCGGTATATTATCCTTACTGTGGTGGATACGCCATACCGGGGCGGTATATTATCCTTACTGTGGTGGATACGCCATACTTGGGCGGTATATTATCCTTACTGTGGTGGGGTATTATCCTTACTGTGGTGGATACGCCATACCGGGGCGGTATATCATCCTTACTGTGGTGGGGTATTATCCTTACTGTGGTGGATATGCCCTACCGGGGCGGTATATTATCCTTACTGTGGTTGTGTATTATCCTTACTGTGATGGATATGCCATACCGTGGTGGCGTATTATCCTTACTGTGGTGGGGTATTATCCTTACTGTGGTGGATACGCCATACAGGGGCGGTATATTATCCTTACTGTGGTGGGGTATTATCCTTACTGTGGTGGATATGCCATACCGGGGCGGTATATTATCCTTACTGTGGTGGATACGCCATACAGGGGCGGTATATTATCCTTACTGTGGTGGGGTATTATCCTTACTGTGGTGGATATGCCCTACCGGGGCGGTATATTATCCTTACTGTGGTGGATACGCCATACAGGGGCGGTATATTATCCTTACTGTGGTGGGTTATTATCCTTACTGTGGTGGATATGCCATACAGGGGCGGTATATTATCCTTACTGTGGTGGATACGCCAGACCGGGGCGGTATATTATCCTTACTGTGGTGGGGTATTATCCTTACTGTGGTGGATACGCCATACAGGGGCGGTATATTATCCTTACTGTGGTGGGTTATTATCCTTACTGTGGTGGATATGCCCTACCGGGGCGGTATATTATCCTTACTGTGGTGGATATCCTTACTGTGGTGGATACGCCATACAGGGGCGGTATATTATCCTTACTGTGGTGGGTTATTATCCTTACTGTGGTGGATATGCCATACAGGGGCGGTATATTATCCTTACTGTGGTGGATACGCCATACAGGGGCGGTATATTATCCTTACTGTGGTGGGGTATTATCCTTACTGTGGTGGATACGCCATACAGGGGCGGTATATTATCCTTACTGTGGTGGGTTATTATCCTTACTGTGGTGGATATGCCCTACCGGGGCGGTATATTATCCTTACTGTGGTGGATACGCCATACAGGGGCGGTATATTATCCTTACTGTGGTGGGTTATTATCCTTACTGTGGTGGATATGCCCTACCGGGGCGGTATATTATCCTTACTGTGGTGGATACGCCATACAGGGGCGGTATATTATCCTTACTGTGGTGGGTTATTATCCTTACTGTGGTGGATATGCCATACAGGGGCGGTATATTATCCTTACTGTGGTGGATACGCCATACTGGGGCGGTATATTATCCTTACTGTGGTGGGGTATTATCCTTACTGTGGTGGATATGCCATACCGGGGCGGTATATTATCCTTACTGTGGTGGATACGCCATACAGGGGCGGTATATTATCCTTACTGTGGTGGGTTATTATCCTTACTGTGGTGGATATGCCCTACCGGGGCGGTATATTATCCTTACTGTGGTGGTGTATTATCCTTACTGTGGTGGATATGCCATACCGTGGCGGTATATTATCCTTACTGTGGTGGGGTATTATCCTTACTGTGGTGGATACGCCTTACCGGGGCGGTATATCATCCTTACTGTGGTGGGGTATTAGCCTTACTGTGGTGGATATGCCATACCGGGGCGGCATATTATCCTTACTGTGGTGGGGTATTAGCCTTACTGTGGTGGATATGCCCTACCGGGGCGGTATATTATCCTTACTGTGGTGGTGTATTATCCTTACTGTGGTGGATATGCCATACCGTGGCGGCGTATTATCCTTACTGTGGTGGGGTATTATCCACGCCATACAGGGGCGGTATATTATCCTTACTGTGGTGGGGTATTATCCTTACTGTGGTGGATATGCCCTACCGGGGCGGTATATTATCCTTACTGTGGTGGTGTATTATCCTTACTGTGGTGGATATGCCATACCCGTGGCGGCGTATTATCCTTACTGTGGTGGGGTATTATCCTTACTGTGGTGGATACGCCATACAGGGGCGGTATATTATCCTTACTGTGGTGGGTTATTATCCTTACTGTGGTGGATATGCCCTACCGGGGCGGTATATTATCCTTACTGTGGTGGTGTATTATCCTTACTGTGGTGGGGTATTATCCACGCCATACAGGGGCGGTATATTATCCTTACTGTGGTGGGGTATTATCCTTACTGTGGTGGATATGCCCTACCGGGGCGGTATATTATCCTTACTGTGGTGGTGTATTATCCTTACTGTGGTGGATATGCCATACCCGTGGCGGCGTATTATCCTTACTGTGGTGGGGTATTATCCTTACTGTGGTGCCTCCTGGTTCCTATGTCTTTGCTTGTGTCTCTTTTTTCAGCCGTTGCCAGTTTTGCGATGCTCAGAGAATCGCATGACTGATATATCTCGTCTTTTCAAAAAGCATGGTTTCTATTCGAGGGCGGCTATTTTCATGTCAGATTTGAAAAGAATAAGAATACGTTAAGAATACATTCAGACTCACAACGAAAATTTCTCAAGAATATCGAGGCTGGACAAAATTTATGGTATTCTTATAGCTATAAAAAAGACTATAATAAGGTGAAGTGCGGAGATAAAATTCTCTAGTTTTAAAAAAATCAGTCATTTGACGTGATATGGTAAAGTGCGAGTTGCGAGTTGCAGTTGCAAGTTGCGAGTTACACTTATTTTGCGAGTTGCGAGTTGCGAGTTGCCAGTTACACTTAATTTGCGAGTTGCGAGTTGAACGAGAGTTGCGAGTTGGAAACTCAAAAGTGCGAGTTGAAACTAAAATTACGAGTTGCCTGTTTTCTTTTGAATGAATGCATTTTTCGCAAAATAAAAGGGTTTTTTGAAGTTGCAATTTAATTTAGAACTGTTTTATGGACTAGCGCTTTTAGGCCGTTGTAATTTTCTTTATAATACTTATTATTCTTATAATATATTATAAGAAGCTGCAGGTCTATTACAATTTGTGGTTTTCATTCCCCTAAGTCGTTTATGAATATTACTGTAAAAATGCTGGGCTGGGGACTTGCCTTAGTTGTCTTGAAAGAAAATTAAAGGAGAATCATTAATTCGTTGTCTTTCCCTTTCAAGACGACTTGTGCAAGTCCATGTTAATTGCTGAGCTCAGAAAAGAAATTGAAGTAAATTGAGCTCTGCTGAGGGTTTTTTTTTATTTGGAAAAGCAGCGACAACAAAAGCAAATTCGAGAGGCATCACACTCCAGTAAAATCTGGTGCTATTCAGAAAAAACGCTTTGATTTCAAGGAATTGGTAAAAATTCCCTACACACCCTCTTGCTTTTCAAATTTCGTAGGTATTTTCGACGGAGTGATATATCACTCATGTTCAAAAAAGTAGCTTCAGCATGATTTCTTGCATATCCTTCAGTCGGCCTGATCTGATACACGTTTTTTCTTTATAAGAAACTTGGAAAAGCCCACTGTACTAAAAGTTTCTTTTTTTCAAGTGGAAATGTCAGCTTTTTAGTTCTAAAGGTTTCTTAATGTGTTTCTTATTTTTTTAGATGCATGTAGTTTCTACCACTGCCACGTATTCGTTTCTTGACAGACAGCGCACTTTTTAGCAAGAAAGAGACTTCACTTCCCATGGCCATGACATCCTTGTATTTGGCTTAAAAGTTGTCTGATCTTTATAGCAACCCCTTTATAGTAAAAGTTGTCTGATCTTTATAGCAACCTCTTTATAGTAAAAGTTGTCTGATCTTTATAGCAACCTCTTTATAGTAAAAGTTGTCTGATCTTTATAGCAACCTCTTCGGTGGTGACCTTTCTGAATTCAAATCGGTCTGAAAACTTAATAGTACTTTTAATTTTGCAAATACTTGGATGAGCTTCGTATTTATTAACAGATTTGTCAATTGGATCTAGTATATCACTTGTTGGTAGCAAAAGTGAGTCATTTACAGAGATCCCTAAACTATCTGTGATGTTTGCGAAATACTGATTGAAAATCTCTGCAATTTGAGAGTCCTGATTTACCATTTTCCGTCTTCGATCAAAGAGATGGAAGAATTTACTTGCACTTTGTGCTGTGTTGCTATCAGTGCTAATTAAGCTGTGTTGATATCAGTGCTTATTTCATAATCTTGCTCCCTGCTCCTCTATAAGCAAAGGCCCATTACCACTTTTAGTTTTAGGGGAGGCAGCTTGAGGTCTGTATCAGCATTACAAAGCTTTGTTATCTGACAACCTGTCAAGCACGGAGCTTCCTTTTTGACTCACGGCAGTGAAGTCATAGGGGTGGTGGGCATTTTCCTGTTTACAAAATCTTTTATGTCATGGGGTGAAGGACGTGATGAAGTCCACATCAAGCCTTGCAACAACGCGAGGTCAAAGCTTGTCGTTAAGCGGAGGCCCTCCTGAGGTGTATGACATCTCAAAGGTCAAACGCTCCAGCGGTTTGAGCACGCGCGGCCACTCTACGGAAAGAACGAATCATGGTCGCGGAGCCTGCGCGCTCAATTTGCTGGATGAAAAACTGCATTCAACAGATTCAACGTGCAAAGAAAGGTACGTCTCTCATCTTTGATCAAGAAGTTTATCAACTTACTTTTTCGTAGCTGCTTAAAATCAATTTTCAATTCAAGCCTTGCATTTTTTAACTTTCTGTGCATTTTATTTGAATCATAGCCGATTTTGCTTCAAAAGTAGGCCTAGACTTTTAATTTGTTCAGCAATAGTCTGAATTCAATGTTTTGTTCGGACTAGACCTCTAAGTTGACTTGTGCAAAGCACATTGATCTTGAGGTTTACGCTAAATTGTGAATAATAAACTTCTGGAAAATAGAGGGACTGCAGCTGAGAACAGGCCGAGATTGGAAAATATAATGTGTCTGGCATGGCAGCCACCTTGCTCGCCTGTGTTGATGCATCATTTCACAGAATGAGATTGGTTGCTAAGGGAAACTTCTCCAACAAAATGAACTCTTTGAGTGCAGTAATTAGCTCAATGACGTTCCCATCAAAATTATTTCAAAAAGCTCTTTGTTAGCATTTTTTCAAAATTATTGTTAGTTTTCTAAGAACTTTTAGGCAGCTGATCAGTCAAGTAGAACAACAATCGAAGAGTTTTCAAGAAACCAATAAATGTTCCCACCCAGTACTGAAAGTCTCTTTTAGCTTTCAGTAAACAGTTGAAATTAGCAGATCATGGGTACCAAAGGTTTTTGCAGTTTCTCCGCATCCTTCATTGATAGGTAACTTCCCAAGCATTTCGTGAGTTTTACCAGAATACAGCGCCAGTATGCGAATTACCTTCTCAGACAAAATAAACAAGTTTCTTGAGCAATATCCAAGTTCTCAGTCGAGGTTCTTACTGGTTTAGTTCTTAGTTGAATTCTTGAAAAGAGTTTCTTATTAACAATAGCACTGTTTAATCATGCTGAAAACGGATTACACGTTTTTTTTATAAGAAACTGGTTTATAAGAAACTAGTACTACGATGACCAAAAATTTAAGAAACTCTAGTACTACGCTCAAGAACAGTTAAAGACAAATGACGGATATATAGCGCCTAGTTTAAAAATAGAACAAAAGATGGCTTAGTGCTTTCATTTGTTTAATTGATTTGTTAATCTCTCAATATCATCAAATACAATGGAATTCAATAGGTTATATTTAGATTGCCCAGGCCCCTGATTTAAGTCACCTTATATCTCCGTCATTTGTCTTTAAGAAACTCTAAAACGTTATATCTGTATGTCTCTCTTATTATATGTCTCTCTAACAAAGGTGCCTTCGTCTTTTCTTGACTTTTAACTGCAAAATTGGTAAATTTTTGCCTTGATGTGCATGGCTTCTTCTTGATGACAATGTCAATGCAAAATGGAAGCCCTTTCTCGAGAAGAAGGCTCAACTTCGAACAATACCGCAATTTTAGGCCCAAAAAAATAAGAAACTAATTAAGAAACTTTTACTACTAAAACACCGACATTTTCATGCGAAATTAAGAAACTTTTAGTACTAAGTGCTGATCCAAGTTTCTTATAATAAAAAAAACGTGTATTTCGTGATTAATTTGATTGCTTGTATGTTTAATTAGATTGTTTGTTCTCCACTGATAAATCTTCAAGCAAAGACTAAACATTTCCTGCACGCCAATTTTTGATGGTTGTTTCCTCAGACTGCATTCTGTAACGTAACATTACAGCATATTTACTCATATTTCGAGGAAGGTGCAATAAAATTGCACTGATCTTCCTTAGCATTCTCATGGTATAATTTGGAAAATTTCACAATAAAAATCATTAAGCCCGTGAGTCACTTATAAGGTCCTTTGATTAATTGACTTGTACAGCATCCTGACATTTTACGCTTCAATGAAAGTAGATTGTAAAAATTCATCATGCTGACAATTATTACGATTTTTTCGCTTTACAGATGAATTGGAGCAGAAATACGTATTCAATGAATATTAAAGGACCAACCTCAATGATGGTTATCCAACCACTAACTTTTGAAACTTTGAACGCCAACCAAAGGCCAGTAGAAAATTCTTGACAATGACTTCCATCTCTGTTTTTCTGTTTTGTCTCTACATTCAATTTCCTCTGGAAATCATATTAGTAATACATAAATAATTGTTGATAGGCTTATCAATTTCGTAAAATGTGCACTCTAATGCCCAGCCGGACATCCTTGGAATTGATTTCTGTCCTGTTTTGGCTTCTGTTTTGTTTTAAAATTTAATTCACACTGGATTTTTCAATATCAATAAGGGATTATTGATAGCCCCCCCCCCATTATGGCCCCCCAACCAAACATTTTTCATTTGATTTTCATTTGATTTTGATTTATTTTAACAGGTTTAAATACATTCAGTAAATATAATTAACTGATTTTCAATGTGCACTGCTTAAAAACATATCTAACCTAATTACATGTATATAAACAATCCAACTTGAAGATCCTATATAAAAGAGAGAAATATATAAAAAGAAAGGGATTCAGAAATCAAACGTATGTGCTGAACGTTGAATTAGATTACCAGCCTCTTTCACCATTCAAAAATGCTTTTAGCCTCGTTTTGAAAGTTTTGAAAGTAGCTAGGAAAGGAGCAGTTTTGACTTCATAGCTCAACTTGTTCCAAACAGTAACCCCTCGATACGAAAAGCTCCGCTGCCCATTTTGAGGACTTACACAGTGGAATCCGGGGGTCAGTACTGGTGTTACGTAAAGTCCGATTGCAAGAATCGGCAATTTGTAAAACATAAATTGCATGTAGGGAGGTGCAAGCCCATTCAAGGCATTATAAACTATACAAGCTGTCTCAAAGTCAATCATTTCTTTGACTGTTAACCACCCTAGTTGTGATATTATTGGCAACGATGATTGATCGAATGGACTGTTTGTAACGACACGTGCTGCTCGATTTTGGAGCTTTTGCAATTTTCTTAGTATGGTATCACCAGCACATCCCCAAACAGAGCAGCAATATCTAAAATGCGAATCTACTATACTATGATACATCTTTTGGATGGTTTCCAACGAAAGATATTTCTTGGAATACTTGAGCACTCCTATTCCTCGTGAAATCTTACCGATAGCAATGTTGATTTGCTCTTTCAAATTCAGTAACGGATCAATTTGTACCCCAAGGTATTTCATGTTGCCCGTAGATTCAATCTTTTCGTCATTCATTTGAAAAGCGGGAAAATTGGTCGAATCATTGCAATCTACAATCTTAGACAAAAGTCGTTGAGCCAAATGCAGTTTGTGTAATAAAATACCGTTCTTTCCTGCAAATCATTACCTTCCACCGCTAAAGAACCCCTTCCCCCCACTGCAATGTTGATTTGATTGAAGAAGGCATAGGGTGCCGGCGGTGGTAATCGGACACTTAAGGAAAACTAAATATTTTCATTAGACACTTTAATCAAAGACAAAAACCGAAAATACCAGGTGAATGGACAGGTATTTGGACATATTTTCCCGAAATGTTTTGGTTTTTTTACTTTGCCTGCTTTTCCTTGACAACGATGTTTTTGAGACTGATCTTGGCGGTGGTTTTCGGACAGTGGCGGTGGTTTTCGGACAGTGAGTTGCACAATGTAGAATGTGCCAAGAAAATTATTTTTCTGTTTATATTTGGCAAGTATTCCGTCTATGAACTCTTTTGCTTCATTGTTTTGCTTTTCTTTTCTATCCTTGAATGCGAAAACAATGGTTCGACTGTTGGTTCTCGTAATGGCATTCCAGAGCACTCTCAGTACATACAAAACACTCTAAAAGCTAGGAGATGCGTTCGCAAAATGTTGTTTTGATCTCATTACTATTTTCGATTGATGTATGTCTAGATATTTATGAATGAAATGTCAAAATCCAAAAAACATTCAAATCCGACCTTTGTTCATGCTCCCAAACGATTGATTTATTTGGTGTCCGAAAACCACCGCCATGAAATTTTAAGACTATTCGATATGACATCCGCTGTCCTCCCTTCAGTGAAACTGTTTTAAGTCTTTGGCATAATGCTATGCGTTATTTACATGCTAGACATCCAATTTAAGTGATTGTTTAAGATTTTTGCTTCTTTCTGGAATGGATTCAGAGTTTTGAATTAAGGATGTGATATTCGCAACGACAATTTCTACAGTGCCAAGCACAACGAAAGCAACTTCTTTAGCGTGTTTTTACATTCATGAAGGCTTTTCATGAATTTGTTTAGCATCTATAATGTTAGCTTTCAGTACCAAGAAGTACCCTCTTTGATGGATTTCATTTTTAACGTACTCTTCTGTCTGTTTTCGCAAGTGTCCGATTACCACCGCCGTCCGATTACCACCGCCGACACCCTAGTGGTGGATTCATCTGCAACATTTCCACCATATTCCAACATTGCATTGGGGGGAGGGGGTCCTTAACTCGCAATTTCTTCCTGAAAAGCAAAGTGTATCAAACTTTTGTCTATGGTAGGACCTAAAATCTGGAACAGTCTACACTTTGACCTAAAATCTGCCAAAAACGTTACCAGTATTAAATATAAGATCAAGGACAAATTCTTTAAAGACTTACAAATCAAGAAATCAGCCCCTATAAACGGCCCCTAAAATTCCAAAAGCTACACAGATTTGACACAAAAATTGGAACTTTTTCTTTCAATGACACCTCTAGAGGGACCATTATGGAAACAAGGTCGCAGTGACCTTTAATGCTATCCCTGCCATTTTAACCTGGGGGTGTCTTTTGATTAGATTTTAACTTTTATATCTGTGTATGATACACATATAATTCTTATTTTTAATTTTGATGGCCAATTTTACATAGATACATAGATACATAAATACATAGTAGCTTATTCTTTAATACTTAGTATACAATTTAAGAAGAAAAATTTTTTTTGCAAAATTTGGAGAATTATTGGGGGGTTTCTAATTAAAGACTTGAAAGATTTTAGCCCTTTGCTGCTGCGCAATGTTTCGTAACTATAGTCTTTCTCAAATTAGATGTCTCACACACACCTGCAAATGCCCATAAATGAAATAACAACAATAGAAGTGTTTTGCAAAGGAATTTTGCGTTATAGCAAACAGGGACCGTGCAGCCATTGGGCTAGGGGGGCTATAGCCCCCCTCCCACTTTTTTCAAAGATATGTCTAAAAACTTTCACAAGCATGGAATTTTCAATTATTTTCATTAAAAAATCGATGGCAACGAAGAAAACCAACTTGTACACAAATTTATGTGTCAATCGTGGTAAATTTAGTATTACGTATGGTCATTAACACCCAACTTCAGCATTTGCTGAGAGATCTTTCTCAATGGCTAGACGCCTCAAAATCTGGCCCAGGGGGGTACTCATTGACTTTCAATACGGGGGGGTCCATGCCAATTTTTGGGGTCCGAAATTTTACGTTGAATCAATATTTGGGGTCTGTGAATTACAACATGGACCAAAATTCAATATTTGGGGTCCACAATTCTGAAGAAAGGAAGAATGGCGCAATTTTGCCCTGAAGTTGCGAATCATGAGATAAATGTTTTGGTATTATTTAAAAACTAAGAAAGATCAAGAAGATAATTGAAATCATTCAAAAACATTTTAGGGCCCCTAGAAATAGATAGAAATATCTGTGGTCTCCAAAACATTAGAATCAATATTTGGGGTCCCCAAAACATTAGGCTTAATATTTAGGGGTCAGCAAAGAAATAGTGGCATGGACCCCCCCGTATTGAAAGTTAGGGAGTACCCCCCCCCCCCCTGGGAAATCTGGCTTCGTTCAACAAGATTCAAAAATCTAGCGAAACTTTCATAAACAACGAGCTAACGATTTTGGAAATTGCTAACGATTTTGTTAAAAATGAAAATAGGCATCACAATTTTGGATAGTTTGCTCGACAGATCTTCTTTTCAGTTGTAATAGCCTTTAATTTAAGAAACACTTGATTTTTAATTTTGTTGGTTGTAATGATATATGTCTTTTTTCATGGAAACTGAAATTCTTTTTAAACCGAACTGTATATAAATATGGACGTAAAGAGGCAAGTCTTTTTCGAAAGGGGCATTTTCCGACGTTCTAAAGGGCATGGTCCCAAAAATCTTCCGGGGGCCTATGCAGACTGTGCTTTTTGAGCTACTCATTCAGCCCCCCCCCCCTATCTAAAATCGCCATTCCTTCACTTACGAAGACAAAACTCACCACACAGGTAGCCGTGCTTATGATCTATCATTTAAAAAAAAATAATTCTAAAAATAGATATGACGTCATAATTATTCAAGACCAACTGGCACGTATTCACGAAAAAAATGAAAAAATCAACCTTTTCTAAAATCTTTATAATTTTCTAAGATTGATTTATGAAACCAAATTATGCCAATCAAAGCATTGTTAGAAGGTGAAAATATACTCATAAAGTGAAAAATTTGATTTTTGCAAATCCAAGATGGCAGACAGAGAGATTAAAAATCTTGTTTTTCTGAAAAATGACAAATGCAGCCATATAGAGAATTGCTTCATATATTACAATGAAAACTACTTCAATGATAAGTGATCGTTGCATACTTCATTTTTCCTTTTGAAACTTTTGTTTTGATTATTGGAAAAAATGCTGACATCAGCATTTTTCCTAGTAGTAAGCAAATGAGTTGGAAGGAAGAAGGAAGGGGGAAATAGGGGGTTGAGGATAGTAATTTGGTGAAATTTTGATAATATCTTGACAAACTAAACACTTTCAAGTTAAGAAATTCTCACTGTAAAACAGATTCTCAAGATATGCATGAAAACTGATCGTTAGTAGTTCTATGTGAGGATACCCCCGGGGAATATTATACCGTTTGCGACCAATGGTGCAAAAAAAATCAAACAAGATTACATAGAGGGGGGCTTTGGGGTTTCACGGGTTGCGGGTTTGTCCAATTTTAGCCCTCGGGTTTCGGGTTTTACGTCTAAATCGTGCGGGTTTTCGGGTTTTGAGATGCTCCACGGGTTGCGGGTTTGGCCAATTTTGATGCTCGGGTTTCGGGATTTCTTTCAAAAATTCAATGCTTTTGGGTTTTGGAAGTCATAAATTCTCTTTTAGTTAGCTGAGATCGAAAAACCAGCTTCCGAATGCTTGAAACGATGCACAGAGTGTCAGTGAGAACGAAAATGTCGGAAATAGTCGAAGATTATTACCAAAAATTGAAATTTTGCGTTCCGAAGATCAATTTCGGGTTTCGAAGTTTTTGCTTGCGGGTTTTCGGGTTTTTGCTAATTTTGGTCCGGGTTTGCGGGTTCTAGTACCCCCCAAAGCCCCCCTCTACTTAGCTTAGGTGGAAACAACCCTGTTGATCAGCTTTCATCTGTTTATTGCCGCTGTAAAAAATTTGGCGTCGAAATGTCCTTGCAGAAAGACCGCTAACTAATTTTTGCCATTTTCTTAAAGATGACGCCATTGATGAGTTCACGTGACACATAATTGGTCTAATGTTCCTGGAAAAGAATAAAGAGACCTTATAAATTATAAGTATAGAAAGTAAAGAGGATACTATCAAAGGATTATGAGGTGATCTGGAATTACATCCATAAGCAGCTTACCTAAAAGTTGGCCCCGACCACTCTGAAAAAAACAACCACCCCAGCCCCCTAATTTTTTTTCAAAATTTCACACAAAATCACACTTCAAAAGGATAGAAACTAAAAGTCAAAAAACCATTTCCTGGTTCGTTGAACCAATTTGGAGCAGTGCTCAGTTAAGTATGCGTGGGGGCTGAATGAGCTCCTCCCCCAGTCTGGATAGGGTTAAGATGTGAGTGACGAAAAGTCTTGTTTTTCAACCGCTGTTGGTGGACTTGAAAACAGCTGTATAGGCTCATCATTATTTGAAATTTGCTTCTGAGAACTCGCTCTTGAAAGGCACATAAAAGTCCCAATGCACTTGTGGTACGCTTCCGGGAAATCCCATGTGAACAAGGAAACCAAAATTGCTTGGGGGATCCCCAATTCCCCGCATATGTTCGTATGTTGTGTAATGTTGTTGCAAATGAATCGAAATAGAGAGGATAATGGATCTGTTTTACACAGGTCAGTATAATTGTCCATTTAGCAGCAACAGGTCTTCGAAAGGAGAAGGGAGAGTGATATGTAAGTATTTAACATTAGACTACTAAAGCTGTTTGCTACAGTATTATCTCGCTGCACTGCAGATTTTGATAAAGGTTACTTTATTCGTCCGGAAACATCTCATGAATCTAGTTTGCCAGCAGTTTTCCCAATGTTTTCCCTTCATATAGTATTTCACAGTGGGCTTTCAAGCTGGCGTAAATTCTTTGAGGCACATTTTTGCTGCCAAAACATTCTTACGAGATTCTTATATTTTGATCTTTGATGCCCTAAATAAATATATACAGCTACAAAATTCACTTTTGTTAACAACGAACAACGCCTACTTCATAATTGAAATTTGCAGCCTTCCGATTCTCGTTAGACCTCTGGAACTGCCTCATAATGGGAACTCAATGTAGACAAGCAGCACAATTTTTTCTATGGCAATGATTATTTGGGACCACACGGGCCATATGGTTTCAGGCAACTGAACAAATGGTAGACTGATTACAATTCGTCGTAAATTTCGCTCGTTTTTTATATTTTGATTTTAACCCTTTCGCTCAATCTACGACTCATAAAAAAGCTATGTGAAAACGAGGACAAAACTAATGTACGAGAATTTGACCGAGACTTGGTCGGTCGATTGATTGATTGATGGATTCGATTGATTGTTCGTGCCGCAGGGAGACTTCCTAGCTGTGATGGAGGTCATGTGACTTTTCCACGCCTTCAAACTTTTTCGGAAAGAGTGAATGAATGAACCAGACAAACTTGCGTTCCTTTGACAATCAAAACAATAAAGATTTCGTCAAATTCAGCCAGCCAGTCAGCCAGTGGGATCTAATTTCTTTCAAATGAAACAATGATAAATCTAAAACAATACAATCATGATTGTTTCGATTGCTAAGGAACCCAAGGTATATTTCAGAAACTTTTTGCTGAAGCCTTCTGCAACCTATTGTGAGACTGTTTTACGCAAAAAACCTGCACTAGCTATTTTGTAATAATTTCAATCACTAATATTTCTGCTGTCAATACTATGGTTAACAAAGCATAAACGTTTCATCAAGTTTCGGTTATTCTTTATCTTAAAATGCGCGAGTTTTCTGGCGTTATCTTCAGGGGAACTTTGCAATGTTTTCTAGAATGTTCTTCGGTCGGGGAAGCTCAAGAAACGAACACAAATTATTCTCGCAAAGAAAAACACACAAAAAGGCTTCTCAAAACTATAAATAATTCTCCTACAAAATGTATAGTTATCCACAAAACTCTGATGACACATTTGTTTCGTAAGATTGAAAATAGTTTCTGTTTAAGGTAACTCTGCTTTCCGCTCTAGTGCACAGCGAAATGCCGTTTCGCAAAACCACTCTCCTCAGAAAACAGTCAATTTCTCCAATATTATTCGGCCTATCGAAAAGCAGTAAAAAGGATGTTGTTCTGTATAATCTGGGCAATCAAAAGATGTATAAATCACAATGTTTCCGTCAACCCTGGTTTCGCAAATCCTAGTTCAAATCTTTTTGCTAATTTCAGAAAAGTGGATTTATCTCCAAAACTACTCGAAAAATGTTCGATTTTTTTTCGTTCCATCTTTAGCTAGGTTGTTGATCTACAACTTTGCCAAGTCTGATTGAAAAAGCTAGGCTAGATTTCCTGCAATCGAATTTCGTATTTCTGTTTACTTTTCGACTGCGAAATGGAGAAACCTTGGTCAACAGATTACCATGCTATGAAGCACGCTTGCAAAAGCTCAGGCTTGAAATAACTTTCAGAAGTTTTTCCATTGGCAAACAAATGAACGTTTTTTTGGGAATACCATACGCAGGTCTCAAAAGACATCCTTAGTGCGCTTGTAAAAGTATCATTTGCATCTATTGATTCAAAATTACTGATTTTTACCAGCAACTTTACGAAACCATGCTTTGAGTGTCTTTCGAGACTTTCGTAAGCATTCACATGACATGAGTATAGATCTTAGATCAAGAACTAATTTTTTTGCAAAAACATTCTACGGGCGTTCAAATCGTTCTGCGTGGGCTAAACTGTTGACTAACGCTTTTTCCCTTCGATGTCGAAAGGTAAACAGAAATGTAAAATTCGATTGCAGGAAATCTAGCCTAGCTTTTTCAATCAGACATGGCAAAGTTGTAGATCAACTACTTAGCTAAAGATGGAGCGAAAAAAAATCGAAACTTTTTCCAGTAGTTTTGGAGGTAAATCCACTTTTCTGAAATCAGCAAAAAGATTTGAGCAAGGATTTGCGATGCCAGGGTTGATGGAAACATTGCGATTTATACATCTTTCGATTGCCCAGATTATACAGAACAACATCCTTTTTACCGCTTTTCGATAGACCGAATAATATTGGAGAAATTAACTGTTTTCTGAGGAGAGTGGTTTTGCGAAAAGGCATCTCGCTGTGCACTAGAAAGGAAAACAGAGTTACCTTAAGCAGCTTTGTACTGTAGTCTGTGATTTTAAACTTCAGGAGGAAAGATAAATTGATCGGCACTTTGCAAGAACGAAGAAACGTTTTCAAGGTTCAAGCCTCTTTGACAAATTTACTATAATTTGCACAGAATTTCAAATACGAATACTTCTGCTGTTTATAGAGGAATGTTTCAAGAAATTTCGGGTATCTTTTCCACATCAAATGTGAGTTTTCTCTTAACTTTTTGCCGGGTCGAAGTGCTTACCTCAAGCTCCTTTTTTGTTTTGCTCAGGCCAAAAAGGAATCCTGTGTTTCATGATTTAAATTCGCCAAACAGTAAGTCTTCCGGGGTCTTCCTACAGCAAGTTGGCAAACAAACAAATGCATCCTTTCCCTTCAAAACTCTTTCGTACAGTGCCTTTTGAGATCACCTTTATTCTGTCCGTAGCTGCGATGATAACAACCTCCATTTTGGCAAAAAGCAACGCGAAGCGCTGTCTTATTGACAGGGCGACCAAGGGCACCGACAATTCCAAAAACTACCGAAAATTTTACCGAAAACTCAAAAATTTACGCGGGAAATTTAAATGAGCCAATCACAGCCGAGCAGCCCCGAATGCTGCAATCTGATTGTAACGTCAGGAACTTGACGTGAAAACGAGTTTTTGTCCTGATTTTGAGTTAGTTTGATTATGAGTCCCTGTTTGAGAGAGCGATTCCATTCAATTCAATTAGTAATTCAACTCAATAGCGAGCGAAAACTAGGGACGAACTGTAATAAGTCTAAACAAATGGCATATATCCGCCATTTTTTATTTGGAGCCATTTGAAAGGGCTAAATGTGTATCTTGTGAAAGTATGAAATTGATTTTTTCAGCACTCAGGCATACCTTCATATGTGCACATTATCGGAAACCAACTTCAGACATTTTCGCTTGAACAAAAATCTTGAAAATATTTTTTTAAAGTTGACAAAATTCCCCAAAACATGTGGTCAGAGCAGTCTAATCAATATTGCATTGGCCTCAACAGGACACACTGATGTACGAAACAATGTAGCTTCATTTTTATTTTATTCTTCATTGGGTACAGTTTTATGGCACTAACAAGTAAATTGCCAGCATTTATGTACAGTATTAACGGACATAATTACCGAAAAACGTGGGTACATCATTTCTTATACATCAACAAATGACAGTTGTGTGATTTTGAAGCAATTATAGGATAGGGTGGGGGTAATGTGGGTCCAATTTAGCAAAATCTTAAAATGCATAGCTAGTAAAACGGCAATAAGGTACAAACACTTTCAAATTTTTCGTTTAATTGACATTCAGTGTTTCTTGGTTCCTGCCAAAAAACCTCAGCTCTGATAGAGGCAATTATATATTTTTAAAACATTTTCTATTTTGGCAACTAAATAGGCCCAATTTTCTCGACAAGCAGGAAAAGTGGGTCCATTTTCAAAATTTATACAATATCGGAAGGTAAGAGGGTAAATGATTAAACAAATTAATGAAATTATATTTCCCAACTATTTTCTTGTCAATAAAGCCCTATTATTTGCCTTTTATCGCAAGCAATTCTGTTCCCGTGACGAAAATAAAATTACCTTTCTTATGCGGTGATCCACCAGGCACCATCGTTCCAACTTGGGAGGCAGTGATCAAATTTGATAGTAACGATCAAATAAAAATGTTTGCAAATTGTCTACTCCCATTTTCTGGTTACAAGACAGCAGCCGCAGTAATGGTAAAGCCCTTTTCAAATTTTAGACACAAACTAACGACAATTTTAAGCAATTAAAGGCTTCGTTGAATTTGAATTATGGCTGAATTCTCAGTAGTCCCACATTACCCCACCTTGAAAATAAATAAACATAACAAGAACCATCGCTTCAATGACTTTGAAATAAACGTTATTTCATTTGCAAAAGACCAAACTTTTGCCTCATGTTCATTACATGGACCAGAAAAGCAAAATAACAGTGGTAGAAGAAAGTTTTTTGGGCTTTGAGATTCTTTCACAGAGGCCGTTCAGTGAAATTATTTTATAAAATGAGTGGAAATACATCTAAAACGAATGTTTCGTATATAAAGGAAGCTTATCATGTAAACATTGCAAGAAAAATAGCCAACCTTTCTCCGAACTGACGGGGAAGGATATTTCTAGCAAAACGCTCAGTAGACCCACTTTACCCCGTAGACCCAAATTACCCCATCCTACCCTACATCCAAACGATTTCGATAGTTCCGTGGAATAGGACTCATTCGTGAAACTATCAACAATGTAAAGCACCTGCAAAATGGAAGCGGTTCTAAAAAAATGTCTTTATACCGGGTGACCCAGAAAAAAGTGACCCAACGCAATCTGTTCCAGAAAATCAAGTAAGTGGCCGATTGAAATGCTTCAAACGTTGTTCTGTGGCTAAAAGACTACCCTATGCTATGAGTATTGTTGGCAATTTTTTTCTGCACGGTAATTTTCGAAATTTAAGGATGTCCAGGAAAAGGGCATGCCTGAAATCCTCAAAAAGTCGTCAAAAACAGGGGATCGATTTACAGCCATTTCAAATCTTCAAAACAACAAGGAGCGTGTTTCATTTCAACGTGGGAATAGGCAACCCAGTCAGAAGTCTTCAGAGCAAGTTTATAGTCTCTAGGTACTTGAAAATATTCTCAGGCAGAATGAAACACGCTCCTCGTTGTTTTGAAGATCTGAAATGGCTTCAAATCGATCCCCTGTTTTTGACGACTTTTTGAGCATTTCAAGCTTGCCCTTTTCCTCAAAGTTCTTAATTTTGCAACTTTCCCGTGCCCATAAAAATTGCAAAAAATACTCATAATGTAGGCTAGTCTTTTAGCGACAGAACAACGTTTGAAATATTTAAATCTGCCACTTACGTTTTTTCTATAACATATTGCGTTGGGTCACTTTTTCTGGGTCACCCGGTAGTTTTATTGGGTCTTAACCCTATCCAGACTGGGGGGCTCATTCAGCCCCCCCCCCCACATACTTAACTGAGCACTGCTCCAAATTGGTTCAACGAACCAGGGAATGGTTTTTTGACTTTTAGTTTCTATCCTTTTGAAGTGTGATTTTGTGTGAAATTTTGAAAAAAATTTCAGGGGGCTGGGGGGTGGCTGTTTTTTCAGAGTGGTCGGGGCCAACTTTTAGGTATGCTGCTTATGGGTGTAATTCCAGATCACTCATAATCCTTTGATAGTATCCTTTTTACTTTCTATACTTATAATTTGTAAGGTCTCTTAATTTTTTTTCCAGGAACAATAGACCAATTATGTGTCACGTGGCCTCATCAATGACGTCATCTTTAAGAAAATGGCAAAAATTAGTTAGCGGTCTCTCTGCGAGGATATTTCGACCCCAAATGCTTTATATCAGCAATAAATAGATTAAAGCTGATCAAGAGGATTGTTTCCACCTAAGCTATATAATTTTGTTTGAATTTTGTGCACCATTGGTCGCAAACGGTATAAGATTCCCCGGGGGTATCCTCATATAGTACTACTAACGATCAGTTTTCATGCATATCTTGAGAATCTGTTTTACAGTGAGAATTTTTTGACTTGAAAGTGTTTAGTTTGTCAAGATATTATCAAAATTTCACCAAATTACTATCCTCAACCCCCTATTTCCTCCTTCCTTCTTCCTTCCAACTCATTTGCTTACTACCCATTTTTTGCAATAATTAAAACAAAAGTTTCAAAAGCAAAAATGAAGTTTGCACGATCACTTATCATTGAAGTAGTTTTCATTGTAATGTATGGAGAAATTCCCTATTATGGTGGCAATTGTCATTTTTCAGAAAAACAAGATTTTTAATCTCTCTGTCCGCCATCTTGGATTTGCGAAAATCAAATTTTTCACTTTATAAGTATACTTTTACCTTCTAACAATGCTTTGATTGGCATAATTTGGTTTCATGAATCAATCTTAGAAAATTACGAAGATTTAAAAAAAAGTTCTTTTTTTCATTTTTTTCGTGAACACGTGCCAGTTGGTCTTGAATAGTTATGATGTCATATCCATTTTTAGAATTCTTTTTGTGAAAATGATAGATCGTAAACACGGCTACCTGCGTGGTGAGTTTTGTCTTCGTAAGTGAAGGAATGGCGATTTTAGAGACGAGGGCTGAATGAGCCCCCCCCCCCAGTCTTCTAGTAGCTCAAAAAGCCCAGTCTGGATAGGGTTAAACATACTGCCTCGTAAAAAGTGACACCTTAATGACAAATGAGGGAAAAGTTCAATGAATTATTGCTCGTCAACTAAATAAGATGTCAAGCTGAAATGATGAAGCTATATGGAATTACCCTATACCTATCTTTGAAAAAAGTGGTGGGGCTATGCCCCCCCCCCTAACCCAGTGGCTGCGCGGTCCCCGGTAGGAACTGTGTTAATTCCCAGTTCCGATTTAGTGACATAATAAACAGAGTAGTTGCTGTCCGGTCAAGATGACGTAAGAATAATTTTATTGTTTCAAGTTCCGGTATTGATGTAATACGAGATCAGCTATTATACGAGATGACCACAGGGAACCAGACAGCGTGATTTTTGATTGGTCAATACTAACAGACGCTAGAATTTGAAAATTACTCTGTGCACTACTATGTCACGAAAACAGTACTGGGAACAAACACAGTTCCTACATCTTAGAGAGAGTCTGGTACCCAGGGTAACAAGGTAGGCCCCCTTGCCTAGAATTAAAGTTTATCTATTTTTGTCTGGCTTCTATTAACCCTATTACTACAGGGGGCCCCCAAAGTGCCCGCAGCAAAGTTTATTTGATGTAGTGTCGCTAGTTCGAAAGATAAAGAACTGACACTTTGCGACCTTTCCTAAAATTTCATGGAAAAATTAAAATTTGTAATTTTCTATTCAAAATGGTAGATACTGATAACGCGACCAACCTCTTTTCGACACATGGCCAGCCAGACAATTAAAGAAGCGAGTCCAGTTTTAAAAAGGATGATCGTAGAACATTGAGAATACCACCATTGGATAGCTCTCAGTGAGAGCTTTCAGATGATGTTTAGTTTTATCCATTTTGATGACCTCAGAAAATTTAACGTTCATGACGTAATCACAGTTTATGACGTCATGTAAATAATAGCAAATGTATTAAATAACCTTAAATGGTCAAATTTGGTTCTATTGATTGTTATGAAAAATTTTAAGGCATTTAATAGTATTCTCATCAGTAATTAGGGGTTTAAATGAAACAATGACAAACTGATTCAAATAAATGATAAATATATGATATAAATAATAAGCTTAAATTGACATTACATTGCAAATTTTTACTCAGTGATGCTTTGGGATACATTCTAGTAGCATTATGAAAGAAATTATCAACTAAGAACTTAAATAGTGTCACTGAAGTGTATCAGTGAAAATTTTGATAATGCCATTTTTGTAATGATTACGAATAAACAGTTTTGATGGACTTAATATTTCTTTTAAAAATCTCCAATGATTGGGACCCTTTGAATTATCTTGGCAGAGTCTGCCATAATTTTTGCCCAGCAAACCTGGTAGTATCAATGCCATATGAAGTCGTCCTAGCTTTAGGCAAAACAAGATTATTACTGCCACGAAGGTTATATGGGGCACCTTTGGTAACAAATAAAGAACAAGAATACTTCTGCCATAAAAGATGGATTCAAGTTGTTTACGGTTTTATAAATCTCAATCTGGAGCAGCTGTAAATTCCTCTGATGAACAGATACTGAGTTACCTTTAATTAACAGTTCCTCAAAATTGGAAGTAGTATCTTTGCGTATGATTCTCAGGGCTCTTTCGTGGTTCTTCTTGATATTGTTATTCGATTTCCTATCATGAAACATCCACACAAGTGGACAATAACTGAAATGTGACATTACAAAGGAGGTCATTATTAATTTTAACTGTTGCTTTTCCATATATCTTGACACTCGTGCCAGTGCATGCTGCTTTTGGTTTGCTTTCTTTCTCTCTGTAATTCCAGGCAAAGGCAAAAGGAATCACGAGGTGTGGTCACATCGAGAGGAAGGACCGGGGTCGCCCTGGTGGGCCCCCCTGCGCCAAGCGCAGAAACCCATACCTTGCGAGAATAGCAATTGTATGTGCCTAAAAAGTGAAAGGTTATGTATAACCCGTGTCCCCTGCTGGAAACAAGTCATCTCGAGACTTTCGCAGGCTAGGCACGTTAAATACAATTACTCACTCACTCACTCACTCACTCACTCACTCACTCACTCACTCACTCACTCACTCACTCAATCACTCACTCACTCACAAAGATTATTAACGTGAGTTTTGAAACTCAGTTTTTTGTCGAGTGTCACTCCTAGAAGTTTCTCTTCGTCACTTTCCTTTATCAAAGATCCAGAAATATTTACAGTTACCTCATCATCTTTATTCCCGAAGACAAGCAAATGGCTTTTGTCCTCATTCATCTTCATATAGTTATTTCAAACCAAAGAGATAACAAAGCGGCATCCCCTTCAAGTGATTCCAAGATTGAACCCAGATCTGAACTACACGCAAAGATAGTAGTATCATCTGCGCAATTACAAATATCAGTATCTTTCCACAGGTAGAAAAAATCATTAACATATATGTTGAAGAGTAGGGGTCCCAAAACTGAACCTTGGGGAACGCCTAAGGAAGCATGTTTCGAAGTGCTGAATTGAACCATTGACCTTCACTCGTTGCTGCCTTTCATTGAAGTAACTATGAATCAATTTTAGAGCTGATCGGCTACAGCCGTAAGCAGATAGTTTGGCAATTAGCAGTTCATGATTTAAGAAATCAAACGCCTTGCAGAGGTCTGTCAAGGTTGCTCCTACAAATCCTTTTTGTCCAAAAACTGATTTGCATTTCTCGAGAAATCTTACAAGCGCCTGCTGTGTATTGTAGCCTTCCCAAAATCCATAGAGATATTGAAACAGGAAAGATTCTGAGTAAACTACAATTTTTTTAAACATCAAACGCTCGTAAACTTTGGAAATTGCAGACAGAACGGTTGTTGGTCTGTAATTGCCCTTTGTCATCTGGTCATTTGCTTTGAACACAGATGTTACCTCCCCAGGGGGGTACTCATTGACTTTCAATACGGAGGGGGGGGGTCCATGCCAATATTTGGGGTCCGAAATTTTATGTTCCATCAATATTTATGTTCAATCAATATTCAATCAATAAATATATATATGAATTACAATATGCACAAAAAATTCAATATTTGGGGTCCACAAATCTGAAGAAAGGAAGAATCGTGCAATTTGGCCCTGAAGTTGCGAATCATGAAATAAATATTTTGGTATTATTCAAAAACTGAGAAAGATCAAGAAGCTCATATTGAAATCATTCAAAAACATTTCAGGGACCCGAGAAATAGATAACAATATATGGGGTCTCCAAAACGTCAGACTCAATATTTGGGGTCCCCAAAACATCAGGTCTAATATTTAGGGGTCAACAAAGAAATAGTGGCATGGACCCCCCCCGTATTGAAAGTTAGGGAGTACCCCCTGGGGTTACCTCACCTTTTTTAAGTTAGGTAGGAAAAGTTCCATTGACAATACTTGCATTTAAAAGCTCTTGAAGTATATCGGCAAAGATATTCGAATGATCATTTACAATTTTACCTGGGATGCTGCCGATAGGAGAGGCTTTCTTTACTTTTAGTTCTCGTAGTTTTGCAGATACTCTGTTGTTTGTAACAAAACTAAAGGCAAAATTATGGGATGGATTTGCATTCGCAGATATGAGTTTTATACTTGGATGTGAGCCGTATTTTTCTATTGCAATCTCTACGGGATCATGCAGTCCATATGTAAGTGTCAAAGCGTTCTTTGGCTCACTGATTCCACTTGAGTCAGTAATATTTACAAAATATTTATTAAAGATCTCAGCTACTTCTTTGCCATCGGTAACAAGTACCTCATTTTCCAAGAGAGTAATCTTAGAAGAAGCCTGCATTTTATCAGAGAATAGCTGCTTGACTGTTTTCCAGAATTTTCGATTATCCGTCAAATATTTGATATCCAAAGTCTTATAACAGTCAAATTTAGCATGCCGCAAAACTTTAATACACTTAATGCGTTGTTTCTTAAAAGCATTCCAGTTTTGTTGGGCTCTGCTCTTATTGTATCTATTGCAAAGGTTAGTACGAGTATATATTGCTTTTCGAAGGGCTTTTGTCATAAAGGGACCATCATTAGCACGAACGTATTACGTGTTACTTAATTGGCGCATGCTCATTCAGCACTATCTCTACTCTTCCATTAAATTCAGAAAATTCTGTATCGTCGCTGTTCACCTCATTAAGACCATCCTTAAAGGGGCTCCGTCATCAAATTTAGGTGGAGAAGGTGATTTTGAAGTTTTTGATGGGTTATATCACACAGATATTTGCCTGTTCTTTCGAAAATGAAAGCATGATTTTGAAGATAAATCTTTTTACTTTACAAAGTAAAAAACCAAACATTCATATCTTTTACGACAACTTGGATATAAGTGGACTTTTAACAAGCGCTTTCTGGTAGCTTGGGTGAAGCCACAAGACAAACTGCGGACACAAAGGAGAACAATGGGCACGTGTGGTGTTTTCACATTTGTTTACAGTTTGGCGACGGAGCCCCTTTAAAGTGAATGAACGGAGCTAAGAGGAGGTCATCTATAAATAGGGCATTGAAAACTCCTACGCATGTTATTGTTCCTCTTGCTAAACAATATCCATGATCGTCTCGAAATCATCAAATACAATAGGCTAATAATAGAATACCCAGACTCCTTCCGCGCGGGGCTTTTATCTCCGTTGATTCTCTTTAAGTGCCCGTCTAAAGTTATTTACATCAAATTTACTATAATCTCTATACATAACAATTTTTGGGATCCCTTTTGATAAAGCCACCCTTTAATACAGTTACTATCACAGAATGAAAGTCCGATAATCCAGTTTCTTTAGTGCCTTGAATTTTGAAAAGAAGAAGGTCTGTTAGTTAGAATAAGGTCCACCGGGTGCGCCAAAATAAACTATGCACGTTTGGCAGGCCACAATAAATCGTACACTGGAGAGATTTTGAAGATTCATGACTTAATCTTTAGCAAAAAGCATGAATTAGATTCTAGAATTTTTTGCCAATTTTTCTGCTTTTAGTTGCTAGAGCTGGACGCGAGTTTCTTAAAAGTTTCGTTTTCAAAAACACTGAAAACGATCAAAAAATGTCGATCAAATTTTCTAAAGAATCGACTTGAATGGACAAAGAGAAAACTTGTTCGTAGTGATTTGGGATTTAGAAATTGATTAGTTGTATCGATTAATTGTATCGATTAATTAACCAATTTCTTAATCCCGTTTTTAGTTGAATTGCTAAATTTAGTGTCTATTTAAAAATTGTACAAAGGCAACTGGTTCTATCCCAAGTTTTAATTTCCTTTTCAAAAGCTGCAACAGATGCTACATTCTTTATATCATCGTTTAGGGTATTCCACAGCATAGCTCCCCTAAATCTGACGGAGTTTATCCCATATCTTATTGTGTGAGACCTCAGAGGAAGTTCACATAAAACTTGTTTTCGTAAATTGTAAGTTATAGATTTTGCTTGGAAATTCTCCCAGAGGTATGACGGATTTAAGTGGTGGAGTGTTTTGTAAACTTCTAAGAGCAGTTTCTGTAAGTTCTTTACATGTATTAAAACACCATCGTGCCTCAATAGAAGTTCTTCAACAGAGGATTCAAAATCCTGGTATAAAACCCTTAAAGCACGTTTTATGTACTCGATTGATGTTACTGTTGGCAGCTTTGCTACAAAATAGCCAAATCAGGGGGCAATAGTTGAAATGTGACAATATAACAGCGTTGAACACTATCCTTGTTTGATTAAAATTGGTATAATTTAACAATCTAGAGAATGCCTTTACCTTTGTACTGACTTTCATGCAGAAATCCCCTACGTGTTGGCCAAAAGTTAGTTTTTTATCGATAGTGACTCCTAGTAGTTTCACTTTATCACTAGCACGTATGATTTGGCCATTGATATTCAAGCCCAAGTTTTCAGTTTCTTGCATACCCATGAACATCAATTGAAACTTTCCAGGGTTCGCAGCCATATTATTTCTAAAGAACCAACCTAGGATATTTTCAAGATCATTTCTATGTTTTGAAACAACTGATTCAAGAGAATGGCCAAAAGCAGATAGTGTGTAATCGTCTGCAAAGTTGCATAAATCTGACTGCAGATTGATGAGGAATAGGTAATTAGTAAAGATATTAAAAAGCCAGGGACCCAGGACTGATCCTTGTGGCACGCCAATTTTTGTCTGTTTATATGAACTATAATGCGATGCAACCTTAACCGTCTGTTTACGACCATTTAGGTAGATGTAGATTGGTTTCAGGCTTTTTCTTCCAATTCCTTACGCCTCCAATTTCGCTATCAATAAATCATGCGATAGGCAGTCATATGCCTTTGAGAGGTCCATTAGAATAGTACCTACAATGCCCTTTGAATCTAAAGGTCTTTTCCAATTTTCAACAACTATTTGCAAGGCATGTTCGGTGCTGCACCCTAACAATAAATTGCACAATAAACTATTTCTGCTTATGAAGTGATCATTTAGTTGATCGCCGAAGAGTCCCTCGTCTACTTTAGACACGGAAGGTAATATACTTTTTAGCCAAACATTATTCTTCGTGATTTTCCCCACTTTTGAAGAGTGACGTTACATCAGCCTTCTTTAACTCTCTTGGAAAAATGCCATCATTTATGGAATTATTGATGCAGTCAGTGACATAGGGGCATGCAATTTCCTTTGCCCTTTTCAACATATTGGTAGGAATATTACTGCTAACGGATTTTCTACAATCGAGTGACTCAATCTTTTCCATAACATTCCATGGGTTGACATGCTCGAAATCAAATTTGGTGACATTTTTCGCTGCTTCTTTGATGGCTAAGATACTTTGATGATTGGCATACCTTGCAATAGCATTGTCAATTTCGACTATTGAGCGAATCCTCAACGTTGCTGTCATTATAAGTAGCATTCAGATTTAAAGAGTTTGAAGAGATTGCTGTAATGACCAATTGCTTTCCCCATCTCAACAACCAGAGCAGCGACGTACCCAGGAATTTGAAAGGAGGGGGGGGGGGGGCGTTTGCTGGAATTTAGGTTGTAATTTAGGTAAAGTCTGGTGTCTGGTGATAAAAACAAAATTTATTTTCAAATAACTATGAAAAGGGATGGAGCCTGCGGCTTCCTGGGTGCGTCCTTGAACCAGAAAAAACCTTCCAGTTTTAACAGTCTCGTGTTCTAACAAATACAAGGCTTTTATTAATCTTTGGAGCGTTTTCTCGAAGCTCATTTTCAATGAAAATACCACTTTTTTCTATTTTATCCCATTGATTTTATCCTGTGCTCTACAGGCTTCGAGGCTCCACACCAATACATGCATTTTTTTTTTCTCGGAAATTACGTCTTTGAGCCAATACTGAAAGTTTCTTGAAATTATCAGAATTTCAGAACTCAGAGAATCCACTTTATCGTTTGAACAACTTAGGACGCAATATAGTCGAGTATAGACTGTTGAGAAGACTTGTGTTTTTAGTTTTCAACAGATATCGATGAAACCAAATATGGAAGACGAGCGATTCTCAATAACAGTGGTCACCAATTCAGATATTTCAAAAGCAAGCGTTTGCAAAAGCCAGGGTGTGCAGGTATTGCAGAATGGAAAAGCAAAGACAAAACTCGCAAAAGCCAATTGCAAAAGCCACAATTCTCTTGACACGAAGATAACAATCAATATACCCAAGGAGAGTGATTGCAAAGGTAATGAGGGCAAAAAGACATTAGGAAAGTGGAATGTTCAGTGGCACAAAACAAAGTCTGGTCGAAATCAACAGCATTACATGTTCAAGTTCTCAAATGATGAAGATAACAAGGTAAGTTCCAATGCGATGGGGATGATATCAGGGCAGGGCCACAAATATATTAAGATCGAAAACTTTCGGGCGATCAAACTTTCGTACAAATTTTTGTCTAAAAGTTTAATTGTCCAAAATCAAATCAGTGATGTTCTCCAGTTTTTCCTCCAAAAAGGTCTCTATTCTTTGAAAAATAGAAAAAATATACATATTTCTCCTGTGCCAAAGTTGAAAAGTGAAATACTGTCATCAGCGATCCTTCTTCGAAAATGATTTTCCACATTGTGGTTATCAGTAACGATGTGCTTGAGTCGATGGGGGTATTTCTTCTTGTAAACTGCTTTCAAGAACTATTTTCTTTGTTGAATGTTTTTTTTTAATACCTTTGATGCATCTGTATAGTTAGGTTAAATTGCACATGATTAATTAACATAAAATTACAACTAGTTTTAACAAATATGTAGAGCAGTAGTATAATGCAAACATTGTTTGTCCGAAAGCATAGGAATCATTCGTCGTACATAGCCGATTGCTCGTGGCCCATGGTCGAAACCGCCAAAGCCTCATTTTCACGGACCAATCAGACGGCTAAATGGCGAAGGAGACAAAAGAAACCCGTGAAGATTTTCCTAAATTTTACCTACCTTCATAAAACGCAACCAGGACAAAAAACTGCTTGAGATTTCCCGAATTTTTTTAAAGCAATCTACTCTCCAGATGTTTGGGAGTAAAAGTTTGGATGCCGGTTAAAATATCTTCACGATTGGCGGAGTTATTGCCTCTCCAATAGACAAAATCGGCGAAGGCTTGTCGAGACCTGTTTACGCCACTTCAAGTCAGGTGATAAAGCCTCTTGATAAAACCTCTTTTGAATTTTATAAGTTATTTCGCAACGAGCAAACTTTTGCCATGAATGTAAAAAGTAGTACAATACAGAAACTTCCCTAGACTATTGCCACAAGACTTGAAATGCGCGAACAAGCCTTTGTAGACTTTTTCAATTCACATAGAAACCATAGGGGCATTGAATCTTCAATAAAAGAAAATTTAGCGAAAGACAATAGCAAGAACAATTGAAAACACAGATTGTGGCGTTTTCGGGTCGTTCTTACAACAATCACTATTGTTATTACTATTGTCTCCCGGCCAGAATCTCTATTGTTCAAGGTTCAGTGCCTTGTCGGTTTGTTTGTGGCCATAACTCCACCAATCCTGGAGATATTTTAACCGGCATCCAAACTTTTACTCCCAAACATCTGGAGAGTAGATTGCTTTAAAAAAATTCGGGAAATCTCAAGCATTTTTTTGTCCTGGTTGCGTTTTATGAAGGTAGGTAAAATTTAGGAAAATCTTCACGGGTTTCTTTTGTCTCCCTCGCTTTTTAGCCGTCTGATTGGTCCGTGAAAATGAGGCTTTGGCGGTTTCGAGCATGGGCCACGAGCAATCGGCTATGTACGACGAATGATTCCTTTGCTTTGTCCGAAGGTGTTTTTGTCCGAAATTCTCGAAAATGCGTACGACAGTTTTTTGTGCGAAGTTGTTTTTCAGAAACCTTTCCTTCTGAAAGTCTTCAATTTTAATGTATTTTGGAACTACAGGTGTCCCAAAAAATATGTACGCTCTTTGAATGGCTACTGTGGGGGAGCCATAAATCCAGCTTGACCCATTTTTCAAATTTTGATTAGGCGAGATTTCAACTTAGAGTTTGGCATCAAGTTTGAGCAAATCTGATAAGCGGTTGCTGATTTATCGAGAAAGAAAGTCAATATCAGTGGTTGTTTCAAAACCAGAGGATGTTATTTCTGTACTTAACCTTATAACTTGAATTTTAGCATCAAATGGACTTAAACTTTGCAGTTATGTCAGGAAACACATTTGAGAGTAATTGATGACCACATAACTGAAGGATATTGACCAGACAGCCTGCTGAACGCGATATTCTTTGTTTGATACGACTTTATCACTTTTGATAAGCAAAATAACTGATGGACGCATGTCATGGCCTGCAGCACTTGTGTTCCATATCACCATTTCTAGCAACCCTTGCTATGTTCAATATTCTTGGTTATCACAAAATCCAATTCATGACTATTTTTCACTTGTGAACATCAGAAAACCGGGCTAGGCTTGTTTTTTTCAATCGATTTCTTTGATTTTAAGGGACCAGTCATTATTAAAGCCGGGTGGGGGGGCCGGAAGATATTTAGAGGGGCCACCAAGATTAAAGTTTAATAATAGGGTGGCCATCAAAAATTATCAGAATTTTTCTCCAAAAATTACCAGAATCTTTCTCCAAAAATATCAATCAAATCAACAAAACTCTATTCGCTATAGATGTTGTCTAAAATTTAGACTGAAGACCATTACAGACTGTCAAGTTCGTTTTCACTGCTATCACTATCATCACAGTCATCACTTGCAGCTTTTTTTATTGCCTTGTTAAAACCTGTCTCAAGCTTTATCAGGACCCTGTCTTCTCTTTCTTTGCTGGGCTCTTGTTTTTGGTAAGATAAATCTTAGCCCTATCCAGACTGGGCTTTTTGAGCTACTAGAAGACTGGGGGGGGGGGCTCATTCAGCCCCCCTCTCTAAAATCGCCATTCCTTCACTTACGAAGACGAAACCCACCATGCAGGTAGCCGTGCTTATGATCTATCATTTCTCACAAAAAAAGTCAAAAAATAGATATGACGTCATAATTATTCAAGACCAACTGGCACGTGTCCACGAAAAAAAATGAAAAAAACAACTTTTTTTTAAATCTGTATAATTTTCTAAGATTGATTTATGAAACCAAATTATGCCAATCAAAGCATTGTTAGAAGGTGAAAATATACTTATAAAGTGAAAAATTTGATTTTCGTAAATCCAAGATGGCGGACATAGAGATCAAAAATCTTGTTTTTCTGAAAAATGAAAAATGCGGCTATAAAAGAGAATTTCTCCATATATTACGATGAAAACTACTTCGATGATAAGTGATCGTTGCATACTTCATTTTTCCTTTTGAAACTTTTGTTTTAATTATTGCAAAAAATGCTGACATCAGCATTTTTTCCTCGTAGTAAGCAAATGAGTTGGAAAGAAGAAGGAAGGTGGAAATAAGGGGTTGAAGATAGTTATTTGGTGAAATTTTGATAATATCTTGACAAACTAAACACTTTCAAGTCAAAAAATTCTCACTGTAAAACAAATTCTCAAGATATGCATGAAAACTGTTTTTTTTTTTTTATCGTATCGATTTTCGCGATTTTGGTATTTCATTTCATTTCATTTCATTTTATATTCTTTCAACACGGTAACCCCGTCGACAAAGGTCGCTTTTCAGGGGGCCGTGACAAAAATTTACAATTTAATTTACATGTTAAAATCTACAAACGAAAATAAATAATCTAATTACAAAACTAAAGTGAAATTAAAATAAATACATAATGTTAAAACCAAGATTGATAAAACCAAGGGTGGCAGGACACAATCAGACCGGACCAGAACAGATCAAACCCCATGCCCACCCTGAAATGCCACACTTTCATGTAGCACCCCATGGCAGGCAAAGAATCCGACATGCACCAGTCCAATCCAACTGCATACCACCACCCATCATCGTGCTTTAAAGTCGATGTTTGAAAGCATATAAAGAGGGCGCTTGCTTAACCTCTAGTTCAAGGCTGTTCCACAGATTCACACCACGATATGAGAATGACTTTTGCCCATTACTCGTTTTAAAAAGAGGGACACGTAAGTCAGTCTCAGAGTTTCTCAACTTGACAGTGTTGAGTTCTTTGAAAAAATATTCGAGAGATAGGTCGGTGCAAGACCATTTAAGGATTTGTAAACAATCGTCGCTGTCTCTCGTTTGATAATTTCAGCGATAGTTGGCCACTTTAACTTTTGTATAAGGGCATCGGCAGGTGCATCATAGCTACTATTTGTCACAATTCTGGCAGCACAATTTTGTAACTTTTGCAGCGTAAGTCTCCTAGATTCCCCACAGCTCCCCCACACAGAGCAACAGTAGCGAAACTTCGGTTCAACAATACCTCTATAGATTTGGCTAAGAGTTTCCTGGAGTAGTATTTTCTTAGCATCCTTTAAAAACCCAATAGCACGAGAGACCTTAGCACGCAATAATCTAGTGTGCTCATCCCAAACAAGATGTTGATCTAGATGAATTCCCAAATATTTAGTTTTCTCAACAATCTCAACCTGTGAGTCACCTATACCAAAGGAAGGGGACTGGACTTTTCCATCAGAGATCTTTTTAAGATTTGGCCGAGATCCTACAACCATGGCTTGAGTCTTAATGACATTTAAAGACAGTTTATTTCCTTGAAGCCATTGTTTCAGGCAGTTCAAGTCTCTATTTAGGTTTTTGTTGAGATCATTGCTGTTTTTGGAAGAATATGATATGGTGGTATCATCCGCATACATGGTAACTTGACTATTCTTTAGAGAAAATGGCAGGTCATTAATATAGATCAAAAACAAAAGAGAACCAAGACAAGAGCCTTGCGTCACCCCACAATTTATGTCGCCAAGTTTTGAGGATACCCCATTAACTCTGCAGAATTGCTTTCTGTTATCTAGATAAGATGCAAACCAGGTATTCTCAAGACCTGTGATACCATACTTTGTCAATTTTTTAAGTAGAATTTCATGATCAACAGTGTCGAAAGCTTTTTTTGAGGTCTATAAATATCATCGCTGTGTACCGACCTTTATCCATGTTAAGATACCAGTCATTGATACAATTAAGCAGACAAGTAACAACAGAGTGCAGCGATCTAAACCCAGACTGTTTGGAAAAAAGAAGCTTGTTTCTGTCAAGGTATTCGTAAAGCTGGTTGTAAATCAACTTTTCGAAAACCCTGGACAGAAACGGAAGCACTGAGATCGGTCTATAATTCGAACGATCATTTGATTGACCACTTTTGAAAATAGGGGCCACTCTTGCAATTTTCCAACTATCTGGGAATACACCAGTTGCAATCGAAAGATTAAAAATGTCACAGAGTGACTCAGCGATAACGGGTAGGCCTATCTTCAGAAAATAGCTAGCAATACCATAAGCACCAGATCCCTTGGAAGTTTTGAATTTGCCGAATACTCCCTCTAACTGAGACACAGTGATAGCCTCGAATTCGAAGCGTAGATTTTGTGGGTTTACCGAGTACTCATTCTCCAGACGTGGATTTAATGTTTTAGGTATCTTGCCGCTAAGGGTATTGCCAATACTACAAAAAAAATTATTCATTGATTCTGCAATACGATTATTATCACAAATCTGCTTCCCATCAACACCAAGTGCTGCGATCTGGGTGGTTTTCGATTTCTTGTTAAGGACTGTATTGATAGTCTTCCACGTGTTTTTTAAATCACCATTGTGCGAGGCAATTTTATTGGTGAAAAACTCTCGCTTTAAATCGGTATTCAGCTTGTTGACTTTGTTCCTTGTCTGCCTGTAAGCATCCATCAGAATTTTGGATTTACAGCGCACAGCTTGTTTCTTCAACCTGTCTCTGGTAGCAGACAATTGCTTAAAATCTTTTGTCAACCAGGGACTAAACTTTTCGGAAACACGCCTATTACGTACTGGTGCATGTTTTTCAAGTATATGTATGTGTATGTAAGTGTATGTGTTTTTCAGGTAAAATCACATGCTTTAAGTCAAATGGAACAAGTATAGTAGACTATGTACTATGCAGTGAAAAACTGTTAGATAAAGTGGAGATATTCAAAGTTAAACCAATAACTACATATTCTGACCACTGCCAACTACACCTAGAAATAAACTTAAAATTGAAGAAATGTAACTATTTAAAAAGAACTAAGAAATCAAACCTAGAAGCAGTAAAGTGTAAATTCAAATGGAAAGCTACATCAAATGAAACCCTTAAAAATTATTTTACAGACACACTAATGAAGGAATTGGAAACAAACATAAAAAATGAAATTAATGATCCAAATGAAATAACAGAAAAGTTTACAAACTTTTTAGAAGTAGCAAGCAACAACTGCTTAGAAATAACTAAAATAAAAAGAAATAATAGATCCAAAAAGAATAGAATTAAGTTAAAAGCTTTTGATGAACAATGTTATAGAAAACGTGTGGAACTGAACAGAATTGGAAGTCAAATGTGTGAAGAACCAAATAACCCTTACATCAGAAATGTATATCATCAAAACAAAAAGGAATACAAGCACATGTTTAAACTAAAACAACGCAATGAAAAGGAGAAACTACTTAAAAACTTAGATAATCTTAAATCACAGAGTATCAGAGAGAGATGGAACTCAATTAAGTCAATAATCCATGACAGTTCTACTGATCCAACCAGTGAGATTCCGCATGAAGAATGGATTCCCTACTTCAAATCATTAGGCTTTGTTGAAGAAGAACACTGTCAATTAGATAACACACCAGAACTACCGTCTAATACAATTAAGAAGCTCTCACAATCCCAGAAGATTGAAATGAACTTACAACTAAATAAAGAAATAACAACACAAGAAATTTTGCAAATTGGAAACAAACTCAAAAACAACAAGGCTGTTGGATTTGATAATATCTCAAATGAACTTATCAAAGCATTCATCAATCTTAAACTAGGAACAAAAATAATGAAGATACTATTTAATAACATACTAGGCAAATATCCTGAAAAATGGAAATTAGGGTTAATTAAACCAATTTTCAAATCAGGAAATAAACTAGACCCAGGCAATTACAGAGGAATTACTCTTACATCTTGCCTTGGAAAATATTTCAATCAAATTATTGCATCTCGCCTAACCAAGAGCTTTGAAGATATGAACATTTTTGCAGATAATCTAATTGGCTTTAGACCTGAAATGAGAACATCAAATAACATCTTCATACTAAAAGCAATCACTGATCAAGCCTTCAGAAATAAAGAAAAACTGTACTGCTGCTTTGTAGATCTATCAAAAGCTTTCGACACAGTATGGAGGCAAGCAATGCTAAAGAAACTCTGGGAATACGGAGTTCAAGGGAAAATATTCAATACCATAAAACAACTGTACAAAAATACCAACAACAGAATTATTTTAAACAAGAAAATGACCAACAGCTTTGAAACAAAAATAGGTGTTAAACAAGGAGATCCATTATCCTCCTTCCTATTTAATGTGCACATGAATGATCTTTGCAAAGCACTTGACAACATAGATAGAAATAATGCACCAATGATACATGGTATACAAGTGTCCAGTCTCCTGTGGGCAGATGACATTGTACTAATCTCAAAAACAAAAGAAGGTTTACAAAAGAGTATGGACAGCCTGAGCAATTTTTGTGACACATGGAAAATGAACATTGATAACAAAAAAACAAAGATAGTCATCTTTAATAGAATGGGTAAATTAGATAAAAACTCTAAACTCCACATAAACAATAAGCCTATTGAAATTAAAAAACAATTTAAATACTTAGGATTCCTGTTAGATTGCAATGGAACATTTGGAAATACGATTGAAGATCTCTCAAATAAAGCAAGGAGAGCACTTTATAGCATTTATCGATTATCAACAGATCAGTATCTTTCACCTACTACCATGATCAACGTTTTTCACGCAACAATAAAACCCATATTGTTATATGGATCTGAAATGTGGGGATACCAATCAAAAAGAAATAACAGAATTGAAAATATTCAAACCAGTTTTGTAAAACACATACTAGGCGTACATCGGAAATCTGATAACAATGCAGTTCTAGGAGAGCTGGGACTGTACCCTTCAAAAATAGACATGAAAATAAATGCTCTAAAGTATATGACTTATATAGAGCAAAGTAATAGTAACCTGTTAAAAGCTGCGTTAGAACTCAACAAGCAGTTTGCAAATAAAAAATCTTGGTATGACGAAGTTCTCAATACAATAAAAGAAACATCATTCAATCTGAATTCAATAATTGATAAACAACAATTCCAAGATAATAGCCAAGCAAAGGTCAATGCAAAAAACAACCAAATTATAAAAAATCTCTAGTGGCAAAACACAACCTTACATGGTTTGAAGAAATACAGAACAACAGTAAATTAGAATTTTATAGATGTTTTAAAAGTACTCCAAAGCTTGAAGATTACTTGACAAATATTACAAAAAGAACACACAGAACATCATTTACAAAACTACTAATAAGTGCACATAGATTGAAAATAGAAACAGACAGATACAATAACTCAGTGAATAGAAAACAAAGGCACGAAAGAACATGTGACTTCTGTAATGAAATTGGTAAACTTTGTGTAGATAATGAAGTTCACTTCCTTTTCAACTGCAAAAATAACATGCATTTAAGAGGTGATTTTTTCACTAAAATCGGAATTGATGATAAAAAGTTCAAAGACATTTACTTCAACTCAAAAATTGACATCATCAAAGAAATAATGACAAATCCAAATTATACAATAGAACTGAACTATTTAGCAGAATTTATATACAAATCTGAAAACTGTAGAAAAAACACTTAGATCGATTGAAATAATTGCTTATATATTCGTAAACCTCAGATTAGATTAATTAATGTTACGTAGTTTTAGTAGATTCGTAGTGAGCAATGTATTAGTAATACAATATTGCTGTAAACTACTAGACCCTATCATTGGGTGATGAAAATATGAAATTGAAATTGAAGTATCAGTGAAAACATATTGGTCCACTGTTCAACGATGAGGTTAATATCATCGCCATTCGATACAATACCCTTCCAGTCAACAAGAAGTAAATCATTTATAAATTCGGCATGATCAAAGCGTTTTAGTTGTCTTGTGGTAATATTTTTGTGCTGTTTTTTCGAAGCCCCACGGAACTTTCTTACACAGTATACCATGTAGTGATCACTGACACTTGTTTCATGCACACCAGATGTTACTATGTTCAACTTGTTAGTTGTGGCAATGTGATCTATTAAGGTGATAGATTCCAATGTTTCCCGAGTCCCCTTTTTGATTAGCTGCTTAAAACCAAAAAGGTCATAAAATTCCAGAATACGCAACGAGTGAGTTGGAAGTTCTCTGTTCAAACTATCCCCATCCGAGTAATTAGGCAAGATATCACAGTTAGTATCTCCCAAGAGGATGATTTATAAGGAATGGTGGTAATATTAGTAGGAATGATGGTATAAGGAACGGTATCGATTTTCACGATTTTGGTATAAGGAACGGTATCGATTTTCGCGATTTTGGTTTAAGGAACGATTTTGGTATACTTTTTCGGAAAATTGGTATAAGGTCGGGTATGTTTTTGAAGCTTCGATGGCACGTCCCCGACCAAAACCTGGTCAGGTAACCCCCCCGGGGCGCAAGCTTTTCTTTGCTTACTGCTGAGGGGTCAAATGGAAATATTCCACATTTTGAGAAAGAGCTGACGATATGGCTTGGCTTGAAGGCACAGCGGTAGAGCTGTGCAACTAATTTCGGGAAGACATTCTTGTTTACAGCTCTCAGTTTAGATTCCTTGTACCAGTCCTTTAGTATTCTTCGCCATGTTTCCTTACCTTGCTTGAAAATTCCTACATCGAGAGGCTGAGGAAGATGCGAGCAGTGTGCTGGTAGACACAGAATCATTCTACCATTCTCTCTCGCAATCTCGACCGTTTTTAGAGAAATGTGGCTCATGTGGCCATCATAAATTAAAAGCACCTGCTTTGGAACACTTTCCGCCCATTTTACAAGACCAGCCAAATACTCGCTGAAAGCTCTGATTCCATCCATCTATTTGCAGTGACACAATAGAGAGCTCCTGGTGGCCCTCCTTCCATCCAATCATGATATAGATTTTTTGCGCTGTACAGGATGAAGGGTGGGTAGTTTCTACCCCCTGCACTTATCGTTGAAAGCACAGTATATTGCTCTTTTCCACTTCCTGGGGCAATATTGACGGGATTTTTCTGACCCCTTCTGCAGATGATTTCAGTTATTTTAGGATTCGTAGACAAGCCTGTCTCATCACAGTTCAGGATCTGGGCCGGCTTATCGAAAAGCTGATACTCTAAAAAGATCCTCTCCAGTGTTGTGAACCATACATTTACCACAGTCTCGTTGCAGGAAAGGGCTCTTGTCAGTGTCAGCAGCTCTGGGGTGCGAACGGAGATATCCTTGGACCATCTTTTCTTTTCATAAAGTTGGTGTACCAATCTATTTTTGGTTGCCCAGCTGGAAATAGATGCTGCTTTCCGATTTTTAGAACAAATTGCTGGACAAAGTCCATCAAATCTGTTTTTGTGAGGGGAAACCCAAATTCAACAAAAGATTTACAGGCTATGACAAGGTATCTTTCCTCCTCTAATGTAAGATATGTTGGACGACCCTCTCCAATCCTGTGACATTTTATTCCCGCAACATGCCTTGCAATGGTACCCTTGGCACTCCACACCTTCTTGAAGCTTCATATGAGGATACGTTCTTTTCTTTTACCAACGATATCGCTTTTTTAGCATTTCTTGACTATAAAATGTTTCTCTAGAGTCTTGATTTTTCTTGTAATTTCGAGGCATGATGTTCCAGTGAATCAGCCTGGTAAAAGCCTGCCTGGCAGAGAACTAGTCCTAAATCATGTTCTCAAACAACCTGTAGCACATGGCAGTCCCCAAGATACCCCTACTTGCAGATTTTAGGATTATGTAATCCCATAAAGATAGGCACTAAATCCTTACTGGCTGACAAAATTGACACGTGACACGCCTTAAACCAATCAAATGGAACCGACGACCAAGCGAGAAATTTGAAATGTCAAACCAGCTGTTAAATTCGTCTCTAATTTATAACGACGGTGCGGTGTTTTGCTAGGCCCGTAAAGTTCACTTTTCCTGTTGTTCATCCTACCCCTCGGCCTTAATTCTTAGATGTATCTATGTTAGTTTAAAACTGAAAAAGATCCAGATACTGCTGTAAATTTGTCATGTTTTGAGGAGTTTTGGAGATACTTAAACACACAAAATAAAACCTTCAAAGCAAAGTATCTATTCTCCATATGCATACGTTCCAGCCATTACTGAGATCTTTACTATGGCAAGCCACTGTAAGGTCAATGAGGTCAAATTCAAAACTTTGGCATTTCTCCAAATTTTTAAATAATTTGTAGCGACGATGATTAACTGTGTATTAGAGTATTGGGAACAGGTCTTTGAAGACATTTTTTGAAAATTTTCATCCTCCTTCTGTCAATTTATATTTTGGTGAAGGGTGGTAAAATCGTCCAAAAGCGGCCTAAAATATAAAAAAAGTGGCCTAAAATCTGACATTTCAAATTTCCCGCTAGGTTGTCGGTTCCATTTGATTGGTTTAAGGCGTGTCACGTGTCAATATTGTCAGCCAGTAAGGATTTAGTGCCTATCTTAATCCCATAAGAATAGCTGAAACTGAATCAATTTTATGAATATGAAATTAATCATGGAGAAGTGACTCTTTGATTAAGAAATTCCCATTAGATCAATCGCTATTAGTTCTGAAGTGTGAACATTTAGCGCTGAAATATAATTCTTTTGCCAGCCTGACAAAGACATTAACCTATTAATGAACCACCTCACAGTGATCCAGATTGTCAAAATTATGGAATAAATGCCAAAATACAAAACGTTGCAAATGCAAAAACTTTCACACCTATCATAGAGAGGACACTTTGAGCTATTCAGAACAAAAATCTGTATAGAAATCGGACCAACGAGTGCAGAGAAATCACACTTTGAAGTTGACAAAAAGTTCCAGACCATGTTTCTGTTTACATTTCCGGTGTATCACTTTTGAAATGGGCCTAAACCAACAATTTCAAATTTTCATTTCTCCAGTTGTATTCATCCGATTTCAATTTACACTTTTTTTTAAATTGACCCTCAATGTCTGCACAATTATACAACGTATCAGTTCTATGAATTTACATCAATTTATTTAATTTATTTGGCACAGATTTGTCAGGGGGTATTTTTAGCAGTAGAACTACACAAGACCCCTACATTTCTTCTTTCCTGGTGCAAACAAAAAAAGTGAGGAAAAAAGAGTCTTAAAAACTCATTTCGCACTAAACTTCAGGTATCGATGAAGGTTTCTGCCAAAGGGTTCGTTCAGGTTCGTACAGGTAAAAATTTTATAGCTGATATAAAAAATCGAGTCATTTAGGCCCATGTATGCTATTTTCTGTCATTTTCCGTGATTAGAATGTATGTTTTGTTTCTGGGTGGTTCCATTGCATAATTTTCGTTTTAATTGCACAGCTTTAATAGCGAGGGTTTAAATTCTAAATAAAAAGAGGAATTATGTCATTACCTAACAAGCATATTAGCATTTAAGTGGATCAAACGTAGTCTAGCCGACAAGCATTTTATGTCTATGACTTGGGGACACTAGGCCTAAGTCCAAACTCCACCGTTCGATCTATAGTTCATTTTTTCATGTTTGGAAAAAGAGCTTCTTCTTGGTTTGATACAAAGAAAGTCTCATTCTCACATGCCTGAATTTGTCGCTTCAATGGATCGTGTCTAGCATGGGCAATATCTGGTGCAAATTTGATGAGCATCCAGACAAAGGGGCCATGATTTACTGACACAGAACTTTTTCGCAGTCTGCAACCAAAAGTTCCTCTAAATTTTCAGATGTATTTGTTCCACAAAAACTCTAATTGGATTATAAACCAAGAGGCTTTCTTTGAAGTGACAGTTTCAGTCCTCTAAATTGCAGATAACTTTTAGAATATAGTTTCAGTCTGTGCGATTCTGTAATCAGTTTCAACATTAACCGAAAATAAATGTAAAGTTCCTTTGAATTTTTTACATTCAGCATTAGGTATTGAATAAAGAAAGATAAAGTGATAAATACACAGCCCATGGAGTAACTATAAGTTCATAAAATTTCAATGATAACTTTGATTTTTTATAGTTTTTATCATTGCCCAATGAACCAAAAAGCTCAGGCTCGTGAGACCTTTTTTTTTTTTTTTCTTTATTCAATGAAAACAATTAAAAGAAACAAACAACAAGATTTATAAACTACGTGCCATCCATAGCGGGAAAGGACATATTGTCAGCGAGTTCCCACTATGGATGACACTTACATTTTCAAATATATAAGATTAAGTTGACTAATACGAACACACACACACAGATACATTCACAGATACTAGTACACACAGATACATTCACACATAGTACTCATACAGATACAGTCACTAACATGTAAAGTACGAATTCTTTGTTTCCAGAGGATGCTAAGTTTCGTAATCTACCAGATCAAATCGCTTGGACGATCTAATGTACTTTATTGTAGCTTCAAGAATCATTCTGTTGATGATATACGAAAATTCAACACTTCCATACAATAGCAGTGAACAAAAGATATCATCCTCAAGGTTTGCTATATCTAGGTTCAGAAATTCTGACAGTTCGCCATGGAGATTCATACGAGAGTTGTTAAACAAAGGGCAGTGCAGGAGGAAATGCTTGTTATCCTCATTTGCTGTACCGCAATTGCAAAGTGGACTTACGGCGTTAAATCTGTGCCTAAACCTGTGCTCATTTAGTGCACTGAACTTCAAGCGCAGTTTTGTTAAGATTCTAATACCCTCAATATCATATATGTTGTAAACACAGTTTTCAGTTGGACGTATCTTGGAGAGCAGTTTTCGCTTGAATTCGGCAATAGACTTGGAGCACCTGGTATCGCTATCCAGTAAATTCCATTCAAAAGGCGCATTACTAAAATATGTATTGGAAAAACGCACAGTCTTGTCAATAAAGGGAGAATACATCCTCTGATTTCTAAGATTATAGCTGGTTTGTCGCTCAGCAGGGATTTCATTGAAGAGATATTCTGGGACCTGTTTATTTTTCAGATTGAAAAAATGACATAAACGACGGTACCATCTTCTACTATAAAGGGTTTCCCATCCCAACTCATTGTAAAGCCTTTGCCTATTTGTACCTCTCCACGCACCAGAGACAGCCAGGGCTGCAGAATACTGGGTTTGTTCCAATTTTTGTGTAAAACCTAGCCGCATTTCTGGGTCATATCTATGATACAATAAATCACCATAGTCAAGGTGAGGCCTCACATATAATTTATAAGATAGATTAAGAACATTTCTGGAGACATACTTTGAAAGATATCGTATCAGACCAATACCTCGTCTCGCCTTTAGGATGGCTGCTCTGATATGACTTTGAAAAGTTAACTTTGAGTCCAATATCATTCCTAAATGCTTGTGTTCATTTTCCCGTTTGATTTCATCATTGCCTAATGTTAAAGGTGGGTGGACAATTCTAGCTCTTTTGGTGGAAAATATGACTTCCTCCGTTTTATCTGCATTAACCTTTTATTTGAAGTCCAAGATGAAATTTGTTTCTCAAGACTTATACAACAGAATTGTGCTTTATAGACTAAAAGCCCAGGCGAGGGGATTCTCAAGTTTCTGGTCATATAGGCATTTAGGGGAGTTTTTGTCAGAAATTCTGGAAACGGGGTATACTTTCATAATCTTGTTGTGAACTTTCTGGTACTGGGGCTTATTATTTACGAAAAATTCTGACACTGTTCTGTTTCCCGTGACTTTAATGTTAGGTAATTTAAAGTCCTGCTAATGCTTTGTTTACGTGAAACAAAAATATTGCAGTGGTTTTGCAGCAAAAGTTTTTTTGTGAAAACGTAACTCGTATTCAAAGATTAGGTATGAAAATCTTCCCTAAATTCTGGGATTGGGTAATGACAGAAATCCTTTTGCCACACACCACACCTTCTTGTAACCTATTAGTGCAGTTTCCACGATCAAAAGATGGACCTCAAGCCCAAGCTTTGTATCTTAACAGTCATAGACATAAGATGCTTGTTGCCGTGATTGTAGTGTAAACCATGTTGAACCTGTGTACGATTCCAGTCATTTAAATGTTAATGTGATTGTTAGGTAATGAAATAATGCCTCTTTTTATTTAGAATTTAAACCCTCGCTATTAAAGCTGTGCAATTAAAACGAGAACTATGCATTGGAACCACCCAAGAAGAAATATACATTCTATCATTGAAAATCACAGAAAATAGCATACGTGGGCCTAAATGACTCGATTTTTTATATCAGCTATACAATTTTTACCTGGACGAACTTGAACGAAATCTTTGGCAGAAACCTTCATCGATACCTGAAGTTTAGTGTGAAATGAGTTTCTAAGACTCTTTTTTCCTCACTTTTTTTGTTTGCAGAAGGAAAGAAGAAATTTAGCGGTCTCATGTAGTTCTACTCCTAAAAATACCCCTTGATAAATATGTGCCAAATAAACAAATAAACTGATGTAAGTTCATAGTACTGATACGTTGTATAATTGCGCAGACATTGAGGGTCAATTTAAAAAAAGTTTATTGAAATCAGACGAATACAACTGGAGAAATGAGAATTTGAAATTGTTGGTTTAGGCCCATTTCAAAAGTGATACACCGGAAATGTAAACAAAAACATGGCCTGGCAATTTTTGTCAACTTCAAAGTGCAATTTCTCTGCACTCGTTGGCCCGATTTCTATACGGATTTTTGTTCTGAATAGCTTAACGTGTCTTCTCTATGGTAGATTTGAAAATTTGTGCATTTGCAACTATTTGTGTTTTGGCATTTATTCCATGCTCTGGATCACTGTGCACCTTACGTTGAAATGCACAGAAAGTGATTTAAGTTGAGAAATCCGAGAAAAGCTACGCACTTTCACATAAAGCTCACAATGCATCAAAACTCCCTATTCATGCACCTAATACAGGTAGTTCACTTTACCCCGTTCGAAGCAAAATCTCGACTGAATCGTAGGTCTTTTAAAATGCCATGCTAGCGGACGAGAAAGTCTTTCTTGGTCATCTTTTTTTTGGAAAAAGGAAACACATAGTGTGTGCTTGAAAGCAATTGAAAATATTACAGAAATGATCTCAGCTTGGAGCCGAAAATTAAGACCAAAGACAGGAGGCCAAACCTAAGAACCGCAGTTTCCCAAGGTTGTTTTTACTGCCTCGGATAAGTCGATTTTTTTACAGCAACAGAAAGAACTCTTTTGCAAAAATATTTTGATTTTCAGTCAGCACATGTATCAAAGCATTGGGCATAAACATTGCATGATTACTTTTGGAGAGAATCGCTATTGTTCTCAGTAGTTCACTTTACCCCGTAGTTCACTTTACCCCGTCTTACCCTTCGTGATCAAGGACTCCGTCGTGCAGAGTGATTTGTTACAAATTTGGTCGTTATTTCGTGCACGTGACTGCGTGATGCGTCTGGATTCTTAACATCAAATTTTCTTACTTTCTTACGCGTTTTCAAGTCAATCACAAACAGAAAATTACAAGTCATTGGCATTGATTTGATTCAAGAGACAACAAGTGCATCTAATAGGAGCTAACACGCCCCCCCCCCATTTTTTCAAAGATGTGAGAATTTTTATAAATTCAGGAATCTTTTTGACCAGGATAAAGTTTTGATGACATTCTAAAATGAGATTTCGAGTTTTAAACAGGACCTCGATACCATTGGGCTTATGAAGAGGTTCAAGCTACTCCCCCTTTTTTCTCGGAGATAGAATTTTCACAAATAGAGAAATTTTTGATTGGTGAGGATAGTCATCAAAAGTCATATGTTTCGACGACACTCTGGAGAACACTGCGAGTTCCAAGTCAGAAAAGCCGGGTCTCGTACAGGGTGTCCCAAAAAAATATACTGTTTGAAAAATCATCAATAATTCAAGGACAAGGCTGATCCCAAATTTTCTTGGCAATACAGTCAATCAAAGATTAAATCATGACCATGTTTGTAGGTACACGTATTTTTTTTCACGAGAAACTGCCCATAAGAAACTCAACACTCAGATCGCCAAAAATTAAGAAACTCCAGTACTGGGATACACTTGCACCAAGTCTATTTCGTCAACTGTAATAAGTCTACCGGAAAGTATATTCCCTTCAATTTTCTTTGACGAAATAGACTTGGGGCAAGTCTAGTACTGGGAAAATATAAGTTAAAAAACTATTTACTTTGATAAAGGAAATCCTTGACACAATTTTACTTTCACTTTCACTTGCTTCCTTCATCGTATTACTTGTAAGGTACTTGAGTAATGTCTATAAACATTGGAAAGGCTGAGAAAGCCTTGTTTTGAAATGTTCACGAGGGCACAGGTAGTGAACATGAGAATTGCTATGGAACCTCTAAGAAACTCATAAGAAACTCTGAGAACTCAAAATCTGATAATTTTAAGAAACTTTCAGTACTGGCACAAATTCTTAGTTTCTCATAAAGAATACGTGTATAGCCGGTCTTCAGATTGGGTTTTAAAGATTAGCAAATTTAGATCTTTTTAGGGCTGCCTGGTTTTCAAGAATACTTTAAAAAGTACTGACGATTATTGATTTCTATCAAACTCTTGTTTGGTCACAAATATCAGAGAGAAAAGCAAGACATTATTGAAGATTTTATGAAAACAAATAACTTGTCATCTTTAAATGCACTTGGATCATTAAGGAGATATGATCAGTTTCACAATCGAGCTCTGGACCTTTTTTCAATGCGAATACTTTTTGGGACACCTGGAAGAACTCTTGAATGTAAAGTCTCGACAACAGAAAACCTGGCTTTCGTCTTTGGCCTATTTTGAAGAATTTCTGTTAAGATATCCATCGTCAATCCCGTGCCCACTATGACCAACATGAAAAATGGCCCTAGGTACGAGGTTAACCCTATTTTAACCGGGTAAAAAAAAGTGATTTTCTACCAGGGGGGCGTTTTTCGCCCCCCCCCTGTGTTTCTCCGCAAGTATAACAGCTATGACAATGAAACTTGCACTGTGTCATAATTGAACAAAGGAGAATCTAAAAATAGCATCAATCAATCAGCAGTCACGTGATTGGTTGCTAGGCAACCAAAAACAATGCAAATTTTGTGGAAATCGAGCTATTTGCAAAAAAGGGCCAATTATTAGCAAATAGCTTTATAAAATTGGCAAAAAACTATCCAAATACCTGCTTGACATCCTTGATTTGTAGTTTCATATGGTTTCATACGGATATTTGTGGTTTCTAATAAATTAACTAATTAAATAATGAAAATTTGATTCAATGCAAAATTGTTTGCTCAATAATTATGATTTGAAACCATTAATTTCGCATATTATTGATGAAATCACGTACCTTCATCGATATTTGAGGTAATTCCATCAGTTTTGCATGCAAAAATTACTCATTCATTAGGAATATGACGTCATAAAGATTGATGACGTCATAGAAATAATAAAGTGCTTATGTCAGCAAATATGAATAAATTATATATCAAATGAAAGCACTCATTGAGACGAATCGAATGGTATATATATTGTTGAGATTTAGTAACAAAGAAAGAAATTAGAGCCGTTTTAAAAAATTTCTTTGTGACCACTCTCCAAATATTGGCATTTAGTGGTCACGTGCTCGAACAATAGGTCTTGAAATTTTTATTTTCTGATTGCCAACTAAATTTTAGGAAAAGTCAGGTCGTTTCAGCATTGTAGGTAGCATCGTTTGGGAGCTATTTAAAAAAATCCGACAGGGGGGGGCGAAAAATGCCCCCCCCCCGGTTAAAATAGGGTTAATGCATGGTAAGGTAATACTCAGCTGTTTTTTTTATCACCTGCTTCAAGTCTGCAGCAAATGCAGTATGCTTGAATGAATATCCCATTGAAACAGTTCTGCCGTCCCTGGTTTAAAGTTCCGAACATTGCCCGCTAGAAAGTCCTTTAAGATGTAAAGTCTCTACAACTCAAAACCGGCTTTGATCTAACATGAAGCACTTCCCTGTAACCTGAAAATTATGCATGGCACTATTTAGAGTCCAACTGAATGAGAATCGACGTCTTCTCAGAAGAAAAGCATATGGTAAATAACACCCTCTAATTTTCATGACAGGGCATTTTTCGACTTTCAAAAAGGTGCAATGTCAGAAAATGTTGCCGTGGACAAGCTCCCGAACCCCCCGCACTTTTGTCGCTTCACTCGCAGTCGCAGCAATCGCCCCCACCCACTTTAAAACACATACTAAAATCGCCTTGCAAGTCCTTGGTGCATTTGCATAATAGTTACTCACATAAAACACTTTGCAGATTCCAGCATTCTAATTTCTGCCACGTGAACGTGAAAATGCTGTTTTACGGTCCGTGATGGCGTGAAAAACGAAAAATCGACGCGTGAATCCGTTATCCAGGGGTACTATGGGGGGAGGGGGGCCTCAAGTTAACGCTCTTCAATCAAAACTTCGAGCACAGTCATTTATAACCAACTTCAAACTTCATGTGCTGCTGATGAACTCCGATGAACCATGAGTAATTTCTTAGAAACATGGCTATAAGTTTTGACATACATGGAGAGGGGCCCCCACGGGAGTGGTACATAACATGTGGGTCGCCCATATGGATGGGTTTTGGCCCAAAATTCTCTAGGAAAAGGTTAATTTTTCGGCAAATTCTCCTACATTGGGTTGGTTTGGCTGAAATCGACAAAAAGTTGTTTAGAAAGATAGTTTTCTACCAAACTTCAACATAAAAGTGGGTGTGAAGGAGAATATTGTCAATCTGAAAACCAGGCGGCAGACTCTCGTCCATCCCCAAGTTGTGTTCCACTCCGCGAGAGAGGGGGGGCCATAAGAAAATTACAGCTTTGAAATTGGGTTCATCAAAAATTTCACAGGGGAAATCAAGGGGCCATGAAAAAATTTTGGTATCAATAAAAATATCTTCCAGCCCCCTACCCGGCATTGATAATGACTGGTCTCTAACATAATTGAAAATATTGAATCCTCTGGTTTTGAGGCAGCCAATGATTTTGACTTTCTTGCTCCACAAATCAGCAGCTACATATCAGATTTATCCAAACTTGGTGTCAAACTTTACGTTGAGAAGTCTCTTCTATTAAAAATCTTAAGAACGGAAAAATTGGGTTCATGGCTGCTTCGCAGCAGCCACTCAAACAGCGCACATGTTTTTTGGGACACCCTGTATGTTTTCCCGTAAATTTTGTATTCTCTCGAAAACAGGCATCAACAAAAGGCGTTAATAAGGCAATCAATAAAAGGATCTTCAAATGCGGAGTTTCAACTTTTCACAATGAATTTCAAGGCGAGAACTAAGCTTCACTTCCATGCTCACAAAAAATGATGCCTGACTGTCTCAAGTTTTTATATGAAAATTCCTATGTTCCAATCTGAATGAAATTTTGTATTCAACAAAGAGTATAAAAGAGACTAGACTACATACTGGGTGAGTCAAAAATAGCCACGCAGATATGGTTACCATGCAGAATTACATACGACACCGGTAAAAATATCTCCATGTTTACACCACTTCAAGGCAGGTGATAAACCTCTTTTTTTTATAACAAATAAGATTTAAAATCCAACAAAACACTACAATTTCAATTTAAACTGTCGGGGTGAGAGGCAAAAACCAAGGTTATCGTGTTGCCTCTCACACCACAACCCTATTTACAATATTTGAATTTTCAAGCAAAGGAAAGTTAAACTATACAAACAGAAAATGAATTAAGTCAACGGACAACGTATTCAGGACAAATAGACAGGGGAATAGTACAACAATCCGAGAATCCGCCCAATGCACCATGCCACAAAGACAAACATTAGGCGAATTTCCAGACCGCTGGAGCACATCCCCTGTCTAAACCTCTTGATAAACCTCTTTTGAATTTTATAACTTATTTTGCACCAAGAAAACTTGTGCCATGAATGCAAAAAGTAGTATCATACAGAAACTTCCCATAGAATATTGCCACATCACCCAAAATGCTTAAAGAAGCCTTTGTAGACTTTTCAATTCAAATAGACACCGTAGGGGCATTGAATCTTGAACAAATGAAACTTTGGCGGAAAGACAATATCAAGAACAACTGAAAACGCAGATTTTCGCGTTTTCGGGTCGTTCGTTCTTACAACAATCACTATTGTTATTACTATTGTCTCTCACCCAAAATTTCTATTGTTCAAGGTTCAGTGCCATATCGGTTTGTGTTTGAATTGGAAAGGCCATAACTCCACCAAACCTGGAGATATTTTAACCGGCATCCAAACTTGTACACCCAAACATCTGGAGAGTAGATTTCTTTAAAAAAATTCAAAAAAATGATTAAACAATTGGATGGACCAACTTGTAAATGTAACGCGTGTCAATTTAACAGTCTTTGTAAATAATTCTTGTGGTAGCATTGTCCATTTACGTTTGAAATTTTATCTATTTATTTATCTATTGATTAATCTACAGGGTGTCCCAAAACATTGTGCATTTTTCTGAATATGACGTTTGTCTGAAGATTGCTACAAAACGGTGCTCTTCAGATGTTCAATTAAAGTTTGCCACCATCCCCGTAAAAATCCGTTGAAAAATCATGGAGCTATGATCTTCAGAAGACCAAATTTGCCTGATGACTGAAACCAGCGGTCGGCCATTTTGTCTTACTATTTTGCAGTGATAAGTTTGAGTTTGAGCAAAACAATGTTTTTGTTGTTGTTGTTGTCATTGTTGTTGTCGTTGTTGTTGTTGTTGCGATAACTGGGACTATCTCGTGAGTCTACCTAATCGCAATGGACATGTATGCGGTCTTATGGCTTGTAACTTTGTCGCATTCTACAGAGTAAAATATACTGTCCGTAATTTGTTCCTTGATTGTATCCATTCTTGCTGTTGAAATGATTTCCAACATTTCATTCTGAATGTCGTGTCCAAGCCAGGAGAAATTTTTGGATGGTTATCAAGCCATTTCTGCAAGGGCTGATGGTACTTAGCAAGAAACTTGGTCTCTTCCAGAAACTTGCCTTAATACAGGGAGGAAGATGATTCGTCATGATCACGGTATGCCTCATTTTGTAAAGCAAGATGGCGTACTATATCAAAAATGACTTGAACAATATATCGAATTGCCTCTTTTCCTGCTCTCTCTTTGATAGTTTAACATTAATTGGTATGTGAGACTTGCGGAATATTGCTTTCACTCTACTCGACTGTTGCATTCATTAATTCACCTGTTTTTCGGATCTTCCTGTTTTCCCGGTTGCTTTTCTCCAGTTTCTAAATCCCCGGCATCATCAGCACAGCCAACTGAAAAAGAATGAAACGTCTGCCATAGTATTAACCTACTACTACAAAGGAGGTGGTATTTACGTACCTATAATTGATCCGGTCTAATGGTATTTAGTACATTACAACTTTGTTTTAATAGTATTTAGACCTGCGCAATTATAGGTATGTATAACGTTAGTTATCACTGGGTCTAAAATTACATAAGAAACCTAAGACTCTGACAATTACTACAGTAAAGCTAAAAAGTGATAACCCCAAAATAACTCACCACTTGTTCCAAAAGGGCGACAGTGAAAACAAAAATTCAGCATCTTTTTCAAATGAGTATTCAATCCAATCATACTTTGAATACCAGCTTTTTGAAATCTGTAATCATTTGCACCGAATTTAGATTGTGGAAAGTCGACAACTGGTCTAATCGGGCCTTAAAGGCGATGTAAGCATAAATAAGTGGCTCAAGCCACTTGCAATCAAATTCTAGCCAATCAGATATCACTATTTCCTGCTGACAAAGCGGCGTATGTCACAGCCTATTGTCTTTGCACGGCTATTTTTATCAAAGACTTACAAATGCTTAGATTCCCTTTAACCTAGGAAGTTATCGAT